>OX336392.1:182568409-185390076 GCA_946902985.2 Meconema thalassinum
GAGTTAGCAACACTGTCGCCATAAGACTCCACAGACTTTTCTAAACGCTGGATGCTCTATAGACACACAACGTTTGGCCCTGTGTAGATCTCATGTCTTTTTTTTTTTTTTTTTGCAAAGCTCGCCACCTTGGGTGAGGGGTTAACGTGTCGGACTACCAACCCCAAGCTTGCAGGTTCGCCCCTGGCCGTGGTAAGTGATTTTTGAAATCGACAAAAATCACGACATGGATGTCATACGTTGTTGGCATATTAAAGAACCCATTTGAATTCAGTAGGCCGTGTTCAATGGAAAAATTAATCTCCGGATTTTCCGCCAACACAAAGTTCCTCCATTCTCTACTAGAAAGCGCTGTAGTGTCAAGGAGCTTAGATATCTAACCTCCTCGACTTTCATAGCGTTCAAAGGAACGACGAAATTCGACATGCAAGCTTCCCTCTGGGTGTCAATTAACAAAGCTTGCACCCGGCACCCGAGGCCATACGATATTATTATTATTATTATTATTATTATTATGCAAAAATAGAAAGTAGGCTAATACAAACAACCCCCGTGGCACTACAGCCCTGGAAGAGACTAGGCCTACCAAGCGACCGCTACCCAGCCATTTGGCCTGCAGAATATGGGGTAATGCGTGGTCAGCACGTCGGATCCCCCACCCCCGGCCATTAATCTTGGTTTTCGTGACCGGGACGCTGCCTCACTGTCAAGACAGCTACTCAATTGTCCTCTCTAGGCTGAGTTCGCCCTTACGTCAGTTTCTAAAATTCTTGACGGAGCCGAAAATCAAACCCGAGACCTTCGGATGCGAGGCTTTACTAAATGAAATGTAATGTAAATGTAAATGAGAGGCAGGGGCGCTACCCCAACACAACTGGCACTTCTGCTAGTAAATAATAAACTGAAAAGATGAGTAGGCTATCCCTGTCCAGTGACGAGCAGTCCTTCCCATGTGATCTGATCTTGAAACCCGCTGGAATGTCCTGTTTGCGCAGCATCACCTGTTTATAGGCCGGTAGCTAATGAAACAGCCAGTCCTGTGAACTACTCGCTATAATAATGAAGAGCGTCTTCCCTTCTTGGTCGTCATTAGCACCCGTGTGTTAAACACGCTGCCCGCTGCTTGTTAGTGATTCAGTGATACCAACTTGGCACTTAAAACATGTAATCGTGGTCTGCTTACAAAGCAGGGCCTTCACTTTCTCACCTAAGCCGATACTCTTGTTTCTCAGCAGTCACCACCCTTGGATAACAGAAAAGACTGTCTTGGTGGATCAACGGTAGTGTGCAGGTCTCATGATCCCAATATCCAAGGTTGAGTAACAGTTCTTCGTAACGCACATGTCGCCAAGTGAGGAGACTCACGTGTCACCTTTGGTAATAAATTGTCTTTCAAAATTGAATAGCTGCGTGACTCAACGGGAGCATTTCCGCCTGCTGTGCCCATAGTTGCAAAATCATAAAAATGGAGTCAATCTAGTATTATTTCCCCTATAATGCTAATTTCTTGAATGTCTTTTTATTTTATTTCACTAGGCCAGTTGTTGTGGACTTTCGTTGAAATAGCAGGGTGGAGAATCCTATTGGCCAGCCTGTCGTTCATTTTACCGACAGCAGTGGCTACGCTCGCTAAGCGCAGCGTAGCTCTCTGCTACTCGGTAGACGCGTGGGTTCGAGCCCCACTGTCGGTCGTCCTTGAAATAGTTTTCCGTGGTTTCCCATTTTCAACACCAGGCAAATGCTGGGACTGTACCTTCTGACAGGCCATGGCCGCTTCCTTCCACATCCTTGCCTAGTTCCATTCACCTTCATAAATTTCATCTTTCATCCCGGCGCGCAGGTCACCCACTTGCGTCGACTAGTAGGACCTGCACTCGGCCTCTCAGGAGGCCACACGACAAAAAAAAGTTAATTCTAAGAATGTGGCTGTAGAACTTAAATAACCTTTTCCTGAAGGTGTCAGTGATTTTTCAGCATGCTGATAAAGCTCATGAGACTTCAGTTACATTCAGATTCTTTCTAAGTAAACTGGGCCGAGGATTTTTCTAAATATTATCCTTTCTTGTTTCTCTCTGCGTCTTTAATAAGAGATCTGCCTCCAATGATTCCGAGGATTATAGTGCTTCAGTTTTCATTACTGTGGTGTAATGTCTTAATTTTGCGTTCTTCAATATTGGTTACTTGTTATATCTATTTCAGGTGATTTGATAACACTATTATTATTATTATTATTATTATTATTATTATTATTATTATTATTACTATTATTATTATTATTATTAGCCCTTTCTTTCTTTGTCATGCCCGACTAAGGAGCGCGATTGCACTTATTTATCTGATATCATTGCCTTTCTCTTCTCCCAAAATCTCTTCATCTTCTCGCTGTAGCATCTCTTGCGATCTTCTGACCAGGTTTGGTTGGTGATAGTGCTTGGATGGTCTGCAAAGCGGTGATTATCGACTACTTAGCTCTGTCTAGTACAATGTCATCTGTAATGCCTATTTCCTGAAGATCTTCTCCAACTTCAAGCAGCCAGGTGTTTTTAACTTACATTGACAAGGCAAGGTTAAGAATCATTTTTGGTCAGTCTCTGATTGCCCATCCTAAGGATATGACCGTAAAATTTCAATCGTCTTTTCCTAAATGTGTCTGAGATTTTCTCCGAGTGCTGGTATAAGTCTTGGGATTTTCTTTTCATCCAGATTCCCCCTGTACAGACTGGTCCAAAAATGTTTCTTAGGATTTTCCTTTCTTGCTTTTCCACATCTTTAATTAATGATCTACCCCCAATAATCGGCTTTTCAGAAGCATATAGTGCTTCAGGCTTGATTATAGTGTTGTAATGCCGTAATTTTGCATTTCTGGATATTGATTTTTTATTATATCTGTTACAAGTGAATCTGTAAGCTTTTTGCGGTTTAAAGATATTTATTTTTTTGCTTCACGATTCAGTCCGGAAGGTTCGATGACTTCTCCGAGGTATTTGAAATTAGACACTTGAGATATTTTGCCGAATTTGGTGGTAGTCCGTCTAGGTGCCGAAGAGATCCCTCTATGTAGATTATTATTATTATTAATATTATTGCATTCGATTTAGTCTTGGCGAATTCCAGATTGATCACGTCGCAATTGCACGGAAAGCTCAAAGAGAAATTCAGAATGTGAAAGTTCTACGAAATGCAAAACTGGACTCGGATCATTATCTATCTAAAATTAAAATCAAACTCCTCCCGAGAAACACACGGAGATTCCGAGCCAAAAAGACTGAAAGATATGATGTTGAAAAACTGGCGTCCGGTAATGAGTTTACACGAAAACTACAAACTGTGGATGCAGAGAACTGGGAACAACTGCGAGAGGCGCTGGTTGAGACAGCAAAAGAGACCGTCCTACTAACTAAAACGAGGAAGCATGCTTGGTGGAACAATGAATGTGACGCAGTAATAAGGAAGAGACAGCATGCCTGGCAGAAATGGAATTCGCAACAAAATCAAGTCAACTGGACAGACTTCTTGAATGAGAGAACGAGTGCAGCAAAAACCATCCGCAATGCTAAACGTGCCTTTCATAAAAACCAGATGGAACAAATCGAACAGGATTTCCAGAAAAATAATAATCGCAACTTCTATAGAACATTTAATAGCAACTTGAAGAAATATAGCCCTCCATGTCTTCAGTTCAGGGATTGCAATGGAAAACTAGTTTATAGCGACAAAGATAATTGTCAGGTGCTTGCAAAATATTTTGAGTCCCTTCTTAACTGTGAGACTCAAAGTTCCATATTCACATTTAATGACCATGCGCAAGTCCACCCAGATTCCTCTTCACCCACGAAAGAGGAAGTCAAACAGATTATCCGATCTCTAAAGAACCATAAAGCTCCAGGTGAAGACTCGATAATCGCTGAACTGTTTAAGTTTGCTAGTGACAATACAGTGGATAAATTAACGGACATCATACATGAAATTTGGGATACCGAAAGACTTCCAAGTGATTGGACTTCTGCTTTAATCCACCTCCTTCATAAGAAAGGCGATAAAGCAGATGTTAACAACTATCAAGGCATCTCCCTCCTACTGATAACTTACAAAATCCTCTCAAAAGCTCTTCAAACTAGGGCTGAAGAACAGCTAGATACAGAACTGGGCGATTATCAAGGAGGTTTTAGGAAGGGACGGTCATGTGTGGAGCAAATCATGAATCTCAAATCTATCCTTTCATATCTGAAACTAAGGAGCAAGAAATTTGTAGTAACTTTCATTGATTTTAAGAAAGCTTATGACTCCATTGATCGGACTACCCTGCTTAAGATTCTAAAGGAGTTCGGCCTAGACAACAAAACCAGAGCGATCATCCAACTGACTCTCACCAACACCACTTCAAAAGTTAAGTTTAGAGGCGAGATTTCCAATGCCTTCGAGATAAGGACAAGAGTTCGACAGGGAGATGGTCTCTCGCCTCTACTATTCAACTGCGTTCTTGAGAAAGTTATCCGAGAGTGGCGCAAAACAATGAGTGATGAAGGAGTCGAAAATGGAATCAGACTTGGTCACAAGAATAAGAATTTATCAACTGTCTAGCCTTTGCGGATGACCTTGCGGTTTTTGCAGATTCGTTGGATACGGCCAGGAAACAGATCAACCAGCTTCAAACACAAGCTGCAAAGGTGGGCCTCCTGATCTCTTTCGAGAAAACAGAATGTATTACTAACATCAAAACGTCTCCAAAACATATTGAAGTGAATCATGGGAAAACCAAGCGGGTTGTGAAATTTAAGTATCTTGGGGAATGGATAGACCCTACAATGTCCGAAAACGAGGCTTTTGCGTCACGCTTGAATAAAATTGAAATGGCTTACCATCTAACTAAGAATGTGTACAACAAAAGATCTATATCCCTGAATGCAAAACTGAAGCACTACTGCACGGTCATCCGGACAGAAGCTTTGTATGCAGCGGAATGTCTCTCCATGAATAGAAAAGGCATAATGGAAAAACTGGAGACCAAGGAAAGGAAGATATTGAGGAAAATCCTGGGTCCAGTCAAAGAACACGGCGAGTTCCGAAGACGCCACAACCACGAGTTGTACATTCACGTAGAGAAAATAACGGACGTGATGAGGAAAAGGAGGATTTCTTTTTATGGACATATAACCCGAATGAAATCAACACGGTTATCCAACAGAATTTTTGCTTTTCTCCGTGAGAAAAAGACAAAGGGGGCCTGGTTCATTGAAGTAGAGAAAGATCTGTTGGAGACTGGGATTACACGTGAAGATATCCAAGAGCGTGGCCCACTTAGGGATAAACTTCAGAAACATCGGAGTTTTCAACTTAAGCCGAAGCTAAAAACCGGGAAGGCGTGGACGACAGATAGAAAGGTGCAACATCGATTGCGAATGAAGGAGTACTGGGCTAACATTAAAATGCAGAAAAAACAGTTGACATGACGTGGTCCTTAGTTGGCCGTAACGAAGGAAGAAGAAGAAGAAGATTGCATTCGATTTAATGGTGCTCCGGGGCTTGTTATGGCATGAGGGTGGTGCTCACAGTCACAGAAAGGTTGAGAACGCCTCCATGGTCCATATTGTACCGTTCATACTCACAATACTGTAGAGGTTATTAAAGCTTACTCTCAATGTCCCGGCAGAAGCGTTCTCACTATATCGAGGGAGGTAGGGAATCAATTAACTCGGTGCTAAGATGTTTCAGAAGCAGCTGCTTAGAACACCGATACTTCATCAGTTATTCTAGTGGAACGAAAAACCCTTTCATTAACTCGTGGCGCCTGGCCGTAGACAGCTTAAGGTAGGCCATTAGATCGGTAATACATGGCCCTCTATTGAAATCCTTAATTTGTTAAACAATTCATCGACTTCCAGTATCTTGCAATTAGGTCTGTCTCCTTCCAAAGACAATATTAATATTTCAGTTTAACTATTACATTACATAACATGAAACACTAAAAGAGATGGGAGAGGGACGACAGTCATTATGTCGTGCGTCATTGAGACGCACAGTAAATACAGGCCGGACGTTTGTTTTAGACGAGTGAAAAATCTTAATGGAAGCTTGGAGGCGAGTTACTGCAGTACCTGTGTTGTTATCAGCTGCCCCAAGCGGTCCGATGATTGACAAATCTGTCTCACACTCCTACTGAAGTACAGTCATTGGCAAATATAATGACGTTCTGTTCGTAAATACGTAACGTATACTTCCGCGTCACACAATACTTCGACGTTGACTGTACTGTCTGCAAGTCGGTGTCGCCACGTGCTCAAGTCTGGAATTCCATTACATCAGATCGGTGGTGACAAATGTGAAGCGTTAGGGTGAGAGAGTGACTGTGTACAGGCTCACCCGCTGGCTTCAAGGTCAAGGGCAATCGTCTAAAACAAACGTCCGGCCTGTACCTTGCCATTTCATAAAAAGCTAGTAAGTGTGCTCCACGTCTGCAACGGGGGGGCTGCAAGTTTGGGGGATCGGTTTTAATCCTGGCATTAATAATGGCCATCCTAAGCAGGGGCGCACTTAGAATTGAACATTAGGTGGGATCCAATAAAATAGTACTAGACTCAAAGAGAGAATTTAAAGCCAACACACTTCCTCTGTGACAATTATTTGATTGGCACCACTGGTTACCACTTTTATTACTGTATTCTAATTAGTGATGTTTTTATCTCCTATGGCTTAACAACTTCTCCAGAAGGAATTCACATTTGGCTGTTTCAGTGATTGGGCATTCTAAGGGATATCTGAGCTGGGTTCATTTACATTTTCTCCAGAGAGTTTGGTGGGTTCTTCATCAACTCATGCCCCATGAATGTTTCATTTGTTCAAGAGCGACTTTCAAGAAAAAAAGATAATAATAATACTACTAATAATAATTGGTGTTACGTCCCTTTTAACTACTGTGGCTTTTAGAGACGCCGGGGTGCCGGAATTTTGTCACGAAGGGGATCATTATCGTGCCAGTAAATCTACTGACACGGCTCCCTCACATTTGCGCACCCTCGAATGCCAACTGACTGCGCCAGGATACGAACCTGCAACCTTGGGCCCAGTAAGCGAGAACGTTACCGCTGAGCAACGTAGCCAGCCCAAGAAAAAGAGTTTGAATGTCTATATGAACTCAAAATATAGAATTAAGTTAAAATGGCTGGAGTACCATTCGAAGTAAGCAAGCAAAATTGCATCTTTTTGCGTAAATTCTGAAAAACAAAATTTTCTCAGGAATTTATTAAAAAAAACAATGTAACTAGGCTATTATTTTATGAGTAAAACCATTGATTATATATACTTGGAATAATTGTTGTTTTTTTGCGTATGGCTTGTAGTACCGGGAGTGTCCGAGGACATGTTCGGCTCGCCAGTTTTTTGTAGCTGCTTCGAGACGGACACCCAATGGGTGAGCTACAAGTGCCGTTGGGGAGGAAAGTTGGAATGGAAGGTCGAGGAGTTGGAAGGTAGCGGCTGTGGCCTATAGTTAGGGACCAACCCCGGCATTTGCCTGGAAGAAAGATGGGAAACCACAGTAGACCAACTTCAAGGTTGCCGGCGGGGGGATTCGAACCTCCTCGCCTCCCGGATGTGAGCGACTGCCAGCAGTCATGCCGTAACGACCATGGCTAACTCACCCGGTGGAATAATTGGTATAACCTTGCGAAACAGTTTTGCCGTCGTATATGATCAACGTTGGGACTAAAATTTTGCACACATCTGAGAGTTCTAAAAAGTAAAATCTAAATTAGCATTAGGCCTATCTGTTCATTTTCGTCCACATACACATTCATATTTCTTTCTTTCTTTCTTTCTTTCTTTCTTTCTTTTCCTTTTCCCTCTCCCTCTTCCTCTTTCCCTTTTCCCTCCTTCCTCTTCCTCTTCCTCTTTCCCTTTTCCCTCTTCCTCTTTTCCTCTTATCCTCTTTTTCTTTTTTTCTTTTTCGTTTTTCGTTTTTTGTTTTTCCTTTTTCGTTTTTCCTTTTTTCTTTTTTTGCAAACCACGCAAATATCACTTAGTTTCCTTCTCATCGTTCTTTTTTCCTTCCTCTTCCTCCACATTTCCTTCATTCTTTCAGAGTGTTGCGCCTTTCTCCCTTCTGTATGTCCTCCTTCTCTTCTTCCACAAGACCCTTTATGTTAGAAAGTCTTTCCCCAATTGTTTTCTGTTTATTTATTTATTGACCACCTCGTAGTGTAGTGGCTAGCATACACATGTGAGGCCTGGGTTCGAATCCCGTCTCTGTTAAGAAATTGAATTCTACTCAAGGACAGGAACGGGGCTTCACCCAACTGCGTGAAGCAGAACTGAGAAGAGTTGGGTTCGATTCCCAATTCAGTCAACCTACAAATGCATTTCCGTGATTTCCTCTGTCTATTAGGTTAGTCAGCCCGGAGGCTGGTTGGATCCTCAGAAAGTGGCATCGTAGGTGTGGGCTAAACCCCCACAAAAACCCAAGGCAGCACAATGGAGGCGTATTAGGCAAGGTGGGGAGTGAGGTAGTTTGCCATTGCTTTCCTCACTGAGTCAGTACAGCAGTACTAACCCTACGAGTAGAACCTCTCACCGTATCTACGGGCTCTAATAGTGCCCTCAAGTCCATTACTCAGCCCACTCATACCTCTGTAGCTCTCAAATACCTATAATCACAGCCATAAATGAGACTGACATTCGAAGGATAGCCACGTTTTACTCTAGCCTGTGCCAAAAGACAAATGCAAAAACACTGCATCCATCAAGGAATGGTAAACATGCTGACTTCTACTTCAGAAATGTGTCGTAATCTTCCCAATCCTCCTGCTCACAAGTGCACTCGTTTGTTAATGTATTTGGGGGATTTGCGACTTCGTGGTCATGTAGCCCCGTGAATTTTGGTGTGTGTGATCTGTCTCATAACATGTGTCATTGTGATGGTTGTACTTGTATGTGTATTTGTAATTGGGGCTACGATATGGGTAGGAAGCGGCCGTGGTTTTAATTCTAGTACCATCCCGACATTCACCTGCATTGGAAGTGAGAAATCACGGAAAATCACTTCTAGGATGGCACGAGACTGAGGGAAACCCGTTCCAGCCCTCAGACCAGAATTAAATTTCTGGGCAAAGCAGGAAATTGAACCAGGAACTTCGCAGTGACAGCCAAAAATGTTAGTCACAATTCAACAAAGTGGACACATGCAACACCAACACCATATTTAAACAGATTTCATTCGTGGGGCTGAATGACCTGGCTGTAACGTTTGCCTCTAAAACCCAAGATAATGTTTCGATTCAGATTGGTTCCGTTCGCTTTTAAGGTTTTAAAATGCGATAACGTCGCCATCTGGGGTTAAAAGTCCAACACCCCAACGTTTCTAATGCTACAGCAGTTAAAGGGTCGTTAAACATAAACCATTAATTTCACCCTAATCCTCATCCAAGTAGACGAGGCTGATAGCCACTATGTTCCAATCCCCTAACTGACACATGATAACAAGTTCCCTTTTGTCTATTTGTAAATCCAGATCCAAGTTTAGAGATGCACTCACCAGAGTGTTATGATTATGGATGACATTGGGGGATGCTATACATCAACACGACTGGAAAAGGTTCGTAAATATTCTTCGTGACATGGAGATACAACATACGTCTTCGGACAGGTAATAAAATTACAGACACTTTGTTCACATTGTTTATGTAGTTTTGCAAGGACACAATTTATATACAATAAAATTTATTTCTGTATTTAACAAACGAACAAACAAACAGAACATTAACTGAATATCTTCATCGACCAAGGATTTTCATGAAAGCCTCAATTGGTCATAACTAGGGGCCGGATTCTTAGGTTTTTACCTATTTTTTCCGTAATTCTTAATAGTAATAATTGTGGCAAAAGTTCCGCCTAATCAATAACTTTTATTTTAATAAATGATTACTTTGTGGTCATTGGGGATATGTATCGAGGCCTAATTGTATTGGCCCCTTCATCAGCCGATATAGATCAAAAATGTCAAAGAAAACAGATGGTTGCAAAGCTTAACACTAAAAGACATTCTTATCAATAAACACATTATGGTCAACCATATGGAAAGACGGAAGATGTTTACCCTAAAGATACTACTATTGATGAGAAATCTAGGAAATAAAACTGGAGGAAAATGGATCCAAGAAATCCAACAAGATCTCAAAGCAGTTGTACTTAAGATAACAGATGCCGAGGAGAAAAATAAAATTAACGCCATTCTTAAAACTTACAAATTTTCTGCAGAAATGTCACATAGAAAGCCTATGGAGATTTCAGATGAGTTGAGAAAATCCCGATCTGAAAGAATGAAAAAGTACTGGAAAATTGCGCATGAACCAAGCAGTACTATCTTCAAAGAAGAAGTGATTGTGGAACGACTCAAGTGGTCCAATGTGACCAATCAAGATTAATAATAATAATAATAATAATAACAATAATATAAAGATACAATAAAATAATTAGTGAATGGATATAAAGAAAGAAAGAAAGAAAGAAAGAAAGAAAGAAATAGTTGAAACTTGAAATCTAAACAAAATTTTACAGTTAAATCATATTGTGTTTAGATTTCAAATTTCAACACTTTCTTTCTTTCGTTCTTTCTTTCTTTCTTTCTTTCTTTCTTTCTTTCTTTATATTCATTCACTTATTATTTTGTTGAACCTTTAGGGTAAACATCTTCCATCTTTCCTTATTGTGCACCATAATAGGTTTATTGATAAGAATGTTTTTTTATTGTTAAGCTTTTCAACCACATGTTTTCTTTGACTCTTTTCATCTATATCGGCTGATGAAGAGGCCAAAACAATTAGGCTAGAAACATGTCCCCAATTTATTTTATTTTTTTGCGTATGGCTTTGAGTGCCGGGAGTGTCCGAGGACATGTTCGGCTCGCCAGTTTTGTAGCTGCTTCGAGACGGACACCCAATGGGTGAGCTACAAGTACCGTTGGGGGGGGGGGGGGGAGGAGTTGGAATGTAAGGGCTAGGAATTGGAAGGTAGCGGCTGTGGCCTATACTTAGGGACCAACCCCGGCATTTGCCTGGAAGGAAGATGGGAAACCACAGAAGACCATCTTCAAGGTTGCCGGCGGGGGGATTCGAATCTCCTCGCCTCCCGGATGTGAGCGACTGCCAGCAGTCATGCCGTAACGACCTCGGCTAACTCACCCGGTATGTCCCCAATGACTACAAAGTGATAATTTATTGAAATAGAAGGTATTGATTAGGCGGAAGTTTTGCCACAATTCTTACTAATTAGTTCATCAATACGGAACCAGCACAAACCTTTCAATTACTTCTAAATAGAAAAATACTTAAAAACTTTTCCTCCCAGCTGAAAGGGCGAATATTGTATGTAATCTTATTGCTGATTCGCCCTATCTCCTCCCAGCTGAAAGGGCGAATATTGCATGTAATCTTATTGCTGAATCGTCCTGTCTCCTCCCAGCTGAAAGGGCGAATATTGCATGTAATCTTATTGCTGAATCGTCCTGTCTCCTCCCAGCTGAAAGGGCGAATATTGCATGTAATCTTATTGCTGATTCGTCCTGTCTCCTCCCAACTGAAAGGGCGACTATTGCATGTAATCTTATTGCTGAATCGTCTCCTCCCAGCTACTGATATCTGTGAAGTAAAACTTGAAGATGTGAAGATGATATCCAAGCAGGTGTTCCAGGTTCAGACTTTGGCACCCACGTGGCTCTTTGTTTATCGTCATTCCAGAAGCCGTCGCAACAGCGCCTCTCCATCTAAGACTTGAAGAAAATTTGTCACGGTCAGAGCGTGGTCACGTTGGTGTAAGTGTCTTAACAGACCTGCCGGGAAAGCAGGAGATTTGGGTTTGAATCTCAACTGCAATCACATTTTCAAATCTATCTCAACAGACATAATTTTTCTTCTCAAAAAATCTTGCGATTGGGTATTGTCATAGCTGAATTAGTAGTTATTATTAGTAGTCATTCCGGTAGACCACACTCAACGTTCGCTTCAAGAGAGTGAAAAAAAAAGAAAGAAGGAACCTGTTTGTTCTTCGCCAAGAATCACACAATCATCTCCACTTTTTTTGTTTTACTTTAACTCCCATCGCATCGGTTTCAAAAACTAATAAGAGATGAAACATAGAAAAAAAAAGACAAGGATGAGGTAACCGTTAAGGATGCGTACTTTATTACCGAGAGGGTGGGGATTTAATTTGGAAAGGCAGCATTTAGTAGTTATAAAACGTTAAGAGTTATGATTCGAAGAGAGGACATCAAAGGGAAGTTGAATTTAAACCCTACTTTTAATTATCGCAAGATTTCTCCCTCCTCGGGTGCCGATCAATGTTCCTTCCCGGAGTGATTTATAGTGAGGACCCTACCTGACTCTGGGTTTATAGTGTAACATTAATATTTAATACGCACTATGGCCCATTTCCACGGAAATAACTAACTAACCTTTTTTTTTCTCCCTCACTCTAAATGTAAGTCATTCCACTCAAGTCAACTCACTTTCACGAAATAAGAAAAAAATAATAATGATAATTCCCTCTCTTTCTTCTCAGGATCGTTTTCAATACTTCTGTTATTTCGTTTAAAAGGGAATTTTTTTGACGAAAGGATTCTCCAGAGGAATAAAAAAATAATTAAAGGTTTTATTCTGTCAGCCGTACGTCCGTCAAGCCTGAAGGAAATTGAACTGTATTTGTTGTTGTTGTTGTTGTTGTTGTTGTTGTTGTTGTTGTTGTTGTTGTTGTTGTTGTTGTTGTACAGACCTCTGATTGCTGTGCCCTCGAATGCAGAATCAAATCCTGGTGCGGTCAGTTGACATTTGAGTGAGCTGAAATTCGAGAAAGACGTTTCAGTAGATTTACTGCACGTTAAATATACACATCGGGGCAGCCCGACGTCTCTAAAAGCCACAGTAGTTAAAATGAAACTAAACAAATAATATTATTGTTACGTTGTTATTATTATTATTATTATTATTATTATTATTATTATTATTATTATTATTATGTATTGATATGAAATTCATCATGTTACATATAATTTGTCCAAATTTCCATATAAATTAAAATTTTAGCGAATGAATAGGTTTTTCAGAATGATGTAGCCTATAGATATCTTTAAAAGTTACTTTTTGCCTATATATACAAAGTGTCCCTTGTTTATGTTAACAATAACCAAATAAGTCAGTGGCAGTGGAAGGACAAACATTAATCTAATTGGGAAGGATTTACAGAAGAGAAAACTAAGAGTTTTCAGCAATGCTTTTGAATTCTTGTTTACAATGTATGACAAGAACATTTTTGTTTCAGTTTGTTTTAGCCACGTTTTCGCAAAGATGAAGAAGATTTAAAAAGATATGTTATGATACAGGATACTTTAATTAGGTAGATGTCTGTTTTGTTTTTGTGAGAACGTATTGAAAGGAGAGAAGTACATCGAGTAATCAACAAAACAATTATTCGACCAACTGATTAATCGATTGAACGACCAATTGATCGAATGCACAATCGATTAATCGTAATCGGTAGCAATTAATCAAGTTAAATGAAATTAATCGATTTATTTATTTATCGTATGGCTTTTAGTGCCGGCAGTGTCCAAGGATATGTTCGGCTCGCCAGAGGCTGTAGCTGCTTCCAGCGGACACCCTTAGGGTGAGCTAAAAGTTCCGTCCAATTTCAAGTAGATCCAACTTTCGCTACCAGATATCAATGATACCTAGTGGTGAACGTTGGAACTTTGATAGAGCGTTCTGACGAAATCTAACCTAACAATTTAGCTTCACACAAGTTTAGTCTGTGGGAGGATCTTATGTCATAAATCTATGACATGTGACCGCCGGCTTTACTTTCCCTCGGAAGGAAAGCATACTGAAGGATTTTTAACGCTCTTAAAAATCCGACGACTTCGGCCGGGTTTGAACTCTCTATCTTGAGCACAGCAGTTCAGCATGCTACCAACTACGCCACCGAAGCCGATTAAAAGTTAGTAACGGTAACTGTAACCTAATTACTTTTAAGTAGTGACTTACCCAGCTCTGAATTTAATTCTCAGTAATTTCAAAAGAATACTAATAACTTGTCGGGGGCGGATTTCTATGACCTTAAAATGTATGAAATATGTATGCATTTATGACCTAAAAACATAAAAATATGACCTATAGTATTCAAAATATGACTTTAACCTCACACAATTTGCAGAATAATATCACTCCATCCGTACTGGATATGTTTTCACCGAAATCGCGAACTAAATTTCGTAACTTCCCACAAATTGAGACTTTCGTTTTAGGCATATTGAAAAGAACTCAATGACTCAAGCTCCCTAATGAGTGGCCAAAGTCATTCAGTTTGTTGAAGGTGGAAGAGGGAAGGGCGAAGGAGAGAGATAAAAAACGATGACAAATAACTGCGGAATTACCTCTGCTTCCGTGTAAACAATAGCCCGGTTTCCAGGAATTGACCCAGCTAGCAAACAATAGCTCTTACCTGTTAGAAGCATTCCATACACCATTTTAGAATGGTTCTTCAGTAGTATATTCCAGTCTATCCTGAACAATAATTTCTGGAGCTTATTCTGATTTTTATAAAACGAAATTCAAATGAAAATTACCAAAATATGGCGTTTGTAATGATATTTTGTTGAAAATATGCCATAAAACTTAAGTAAGCCTAAATATGCATTTATATGCCCAATAAAACCTGTTTAATTTTGATTATCATGCTTGGAAACGTGTTGAAAACACAAGATTATAAGATATAATGTTAAGGGGAAATATATGACTTGTCATAGAAATCCGCCCCCTACTAATAAGAGACATTCGTAAAAGCGAGCAGCAGAGAATTCTCAATACGATGAACACGGTTTCTTGTCTCGCAAAGTAAATAAAGCACTCGGGAACAAACGGGGAGTGTTGGGATGCTTCATTATAATCGGGGTTGGTTTTGTAATTGTAATTAAACGGGGCGGCAGTAAAGCGGGACCGTACGGGGTTTTATATGTGTGTGGTGAGAGTGGTAGGACGTGTTTTATTGGTCGTAAGACCATCACGGCCGCGGCTGGGCCTAGAATGCCCACACCGACATGACAGGTAGAACACGTGTTTTCGGTAACAGGTTCATTCGAAACAACGGTGCATGTTAAATTCGTTTAGTAACCTGTTCCAAAAATCCTGTGTGTGGATTGCTTTTCAGTAGGTCAACACGTGGATAGGAGCCATTACACTGGTCTCCAAAAAAGCTGATTTTTTTCAGTTACAAAAAACAAAACAAGCTGTTTCTGGAGAATAATTTGTCCCTGAACCCAGATCTAATCGCAGAATTTATGTATCGGCCTCAGTTTCCATTTTATAGTGGAATCTGTAGATGCTTGCGTCAGACTTGATATTACATGTATCTGGCGAAAGGAGAACAAATGAATCTGTGTTACAACACAAATTAATCAAAGGGATGAACTACATTAGAGTGAAGAAAAGTGAATGCCTAAAATAGTTTTTCTTTTCCGATTTCCGACGCTACTTTGCTTCATGACTCAACCATCTCATTCGTACCCTGGTGGTGGATTTCGGAACTGAGGATAATGAATGGACGTCCTTGTATATATGAATGGGTAATTGTTAAAACCGACCTAAGTCACTTATGGACAATTCTCATAAATACACAAAAAAAAAAAAACTCATGTTCTCTAAATTTTGCACCAAAGAAGTAGAGATTTTTTGAGGATATAGGCTATAGTAGTTAACTAGAGGTGGAATGTAGGCATAATGCTCCATGACCATTGCAATGTTTTTCAAGGAGAAAATCTTTTTTATGATATCATGACTTGGGTACCGTACCTTTTAAAATCAAGTCAGAATTTCTTATTTCGGTGCCACAATAAATCACTGCTTTTTATTGTAATGCCGAACAAAATATATTGTAACTTTCACACACCAAAACACTGTACTGCGCGACACTAAAAAACAAAATTAAAAGGGACGTGAGTCAATGACTGAGTTCCCTTCTTACAATCAAATCTAAATCATATGGTGTGGTACACCATGACAGAAAGCCGACATTAGGATCGTTTTTACACTCAAATGTGGGTTCCATTCCTACCTCAGCCATCTTAGGAGTGGCTTCCCATGGTTTCCCACTTCTACTCCAGATAAATGCCGAAATGGTTCTTGACTCCAGGCCACGGTCGCCTCTTTCCCAATCCTTACGTGAATTACAAATACACACACGTAAACAGCCATCACAATAACACAGTTTATAAGACAAAATTCCGCACTTACCCAAGTACACGGGGCTAAATGAGCACGATCTCAAACGAAACAACAATAATATATTTCTTACTGCCTCATGAGCGATATCCAAAAAGAGGTGGCTTTTATTCCTACCTCAGCATCCCAAAAGTGCTTTTCCTTGGTTTCACACTTCTACACCAGGCGAATGTTGGAATGGTATCCAAATTAAGGCCACGATTGTCTCCTATTCAAATAGAAAAAGTCCTCTCGGCACGCCAGAAGGCGGAGGTAGATTTCACCGGACAAACTTGGGGATAGGCGAAAATAGGCAGAATATGCAGGTTTTCGTAGAAGGATCAGACCTCATTTATTGCGTGAAAGTATTTTATAATTGGAGATTAATTAACTTTGTTTTTCGTCATTTTATGCATATTTTAAACATTTTATTGTCTTATGATGACGGTAATCTTCTTGTCATTTGGAGTCCATTTTTATACTTGTGGTCACACTGTCCTTATGCAAGGTTTCGACACTGATGTGTAACTATGTAACGGTCTGTTACTTCTTCACGCAAAATTATATCTCCCGCAGAGATGTTGGTTGGTTCCTCAGTTTAGGGGCTGCGACAACGCGGTCATGTAACCCCGTGTACTTTGGGTGAGTGTAGAATCAGTCTGATAAACGGTGTGAATTGTGATGGCTGTATTAGTCTGTAATTTAGGTAAGGAATGCAGACGCTCAATTTCAAGCAGTAGTTCCTAATGTTGCTACCAGATACTACCGTCAACGACACCTAGCTGTGAACTTGGCTACTAGATGCCACCGCAATCAGCAACTAGCAACGAACGTTGGAACCTCCCCTCCAAAGGAAAGCATACTGAGGGATTTTTAGCGCTCTTAGAAAATCCGACGACTTTGGCCGGCTTTGAACCCGCGACCTTGGGCATGCTACCAGTTAAGTCACCGAAGCCGCTTCACACTTAGTCAGATGGAAATCTGAATCTGATCTCGCGCAAGTGCGTTGCCATGGCAACGTCTGATGGCTCATCCCTCGTCAATTTAGTAGAGTTGCCATGGCAACCACTGATAGCTCTTGGCATTTTCTTATAATTCCGAAATCATTTTTCTCATCCCTTGGCGTAATGGTGGGTCATATCAAAAATTCTTTCAGACAAAAGTTTTAGGTAATTATTAGGGGAATATTGTTCTTTCTGTACGGTTTTGATATTGTGCCTATTAACAGAGATATGATTAATGTTTCCCGAAAAACCCACTTTTTCCCACCCCTTTGGTCAATGGTTGGTGCTATCAAAAACCTTTTCAAACATAAATTTTAGGGCCTTGTCCGACACATAGTATGAACTTTGAATGGATTCAATATTTCAGATATTAAGAGAATTATAGCGATATTTCACTTTTTCGAAAAAAAAAAGCCTCCCATTTTCACCCCCTTTGGCCGATTTTGCCCATTAACGAACTCGACCGACATTTTAAGGGTATACATATTATGTAAAAAATTCAAAGTGATTGGTGCAAAATTACGACAGTTATCGTGTCCACAAGAAACTGATATACATAAATTATATATAAACTTTTGAACTGACGGTGGTTTTGGGGTCTGGTGGATGTGAAACGCGAGGATATGTCGAAATTTTCCGGAAGTCGAAACATGGACCCATTGCAATAGTTAGCTTTCTAATGAAATCTACCTAATACATACACTAGTATAGTCATCACAATGACACAGGTTATCAGACAGATTCCACCCACATACACACCCAAGTACACAATAACAGCAACAACAACTACTGAAGAAATCACTATATTCCTAGGCGAAACCTGGTCTAAGAGATGCACACTCTCCAACAAATAAAAATGGTGATACCAGACCGACATTGAAGTGGCAAGAGGTCAGAAATAATTGAACATAATTAGAAATTAAAAATACTGCTTGAATAAATGAAAGTACAAACAGCTGCTCATAAGTGTGCCGCGCAGGAATGTAGACTTTCAAGTCATTAATTTGCACTAATTGTACACTACCACAACTTTGCGAAAATGTACGGTATTCATATTATTTTGTATCCTTGTGTCCAACGAACAGATAATCGATTAATTTCCAACGAACAGATAATCGATTAAAATTGGAATTTTTTGAACGTCGAAATTATTCTCAAATTCCAGGAATTATATTTTCACAACCGCATTGATGACGAATAGGATGATAATGATCATTAGTATTTTAAGTGGCCTAACGTTAAGGTTTTCATCCCCCCAATGCTTTGGATGATAATTAAGAGTGATACGAAATAAACATTCGAACTAAAACTAACTACAACTAACTTAGACACTAGAAGAAGAAATGGAAACCAAAAGGAGAAAGGGAAATAGTAGATAGGAATAAAATGCTCTCAACCAGTGAAGAATGAGGATTAAGGGACTTGGAAGGAAGGAGAGCCATGAAAGGCAGGCAAGAAAGAGAAGAGTCAGTGATTAAAGGGGAAATACCGGACCCAGATCTTGAATCCCTTTGATTTGCCAACTCCCGAACTCACTAGTTGTGAGCCCTTGAGGTTGTAGCACTACCCAGGGTGCACCATGATTGGTCGGGCTACATACGCCCTGCCTCCTTGAGGTCCTTGTGCAGAAAGAGGAGATTACCATGAGAAGAAAGGAAGAGTTCTGACCCCTAGAAGATTGAGACTGGTGTCAATTGAGGCGGAAAAGTGAAGGGCTGCCAGAACTGTGTCGCGACAATCCCGCGTAACATTAAAGCCGAGCGGGTGATCTATACGCATGGGGCTTGGACAAGTACCCGATCGTAACAAATGACCATTGAAAAGAAAGAGAATTTCCCGCATCAGTGACGAATTGCACTCTGATTTCATAAATATCTACAATTTGTTTTAAAAAGTGGTTTTAGACAAATAAACAAGACGATAGCCCCTTCCAGAACTGTGTCGCGTCCAGCCCGCATAACAGTAAAGCCAGGTGGGTGGCTTAACACATGCTAGATTTCTCACACAGGCCCTCTAGTTATTATTAGGATATTATTCTTGTTTCGTCTCGGTCAACTAAGGACCACGTCATTTCAACTGTTTCCTTTTAGCTTTAAAGTGCATTCGTAGACGGTGTTGTTCTTTTCGCTCGTTTATCCACGCCTTTCCAGTTTTCAGGTTTTTTCTTAAGCTGGTCACGCTCCTGGATATCTTCACATGAGATACTGTACCAATCTAGAGCAGATCTTTTTGTGTCTCACTGAACCTGGCTCCCTTTGTCTTTTTCTCTTGGATATTATTATTTTTTCGTTTCCTAAAATTCTTTGTAAGACATGGTGAAAGGCATGGATTATACTCACTAGTGATATTGTTCTCCAATTGTCAGATAATGCCTTGTAGGGTCCTAATACATTTTATGATAATTATGGAACATCTTTTTAATTGTACTTCCAAAGAACATTTAAAACATCAAAAGGAAACAAGATTTAAGAACTCACATTTTGTAATTCCTAAAACAAATAATGAATTTGGCAAAAGTTCATTAGCTTAGATGGTGACATTTCTATTTTACAAGCTACCACATTCACTGCTGGTCTTTGAGAGTATGGCAAAAACAAAAAAGGGTATACAAATTGGATATTAAATAACTCCTTAAACTAAGTGGACAGCGGCTTGTATGTGTAATAGGCTCCTATTCATAGACTGTGCCAATATGAAAGGAGAAATTAACTGAACATGATAGTAACATTTGTATTTTGAACTTTAAGTATTTTTTTTAATAGTAACGACATAACTGTTGTATTAAGGTAGGAAGAAATAATATTATAATTTACTACAAGCTTTATTGTATTAATATTAATATATTATAATCATTTTAAACTTAATTAAGAATGAGGTGATTGAATATTTTTGTGAATTATTATTAGCGGCACCATGTTTTTTGAGCCAATCAATTGCTATTGTGTATATATTGTATATATTTTGTATATAATTTCCTTTCCATGCGCTAATAATAATAGCGCTTTCTTTCTCTCTTCGGATAAAGGTACTCTCTTTTTCCTGGGTTATGAATCCACTTTAAAAAACTGATGTTTCTTTCACAGTCCTTCTGAAACTGCCCCTGTCATTTATTATTATTATTATTATTATTATTATTTTGTTAAAAAAAGTTATGGTTTTTACAGAATTCAAATGGGTTGAAAATAGGTTATTATTTAGCTTTTATGAGTGAAACAGTAATTAAAAATAAGATGCTATATAGCCTAAATTAGCAAGGACATCTCGTGCGTGGTAAATTCATAGGAATTTTAATAACCTTAACAGGTAAATATTTTTGTATTAAAGGGCAAGCCTGCTCATTCTTCTTGTCTAAATGGAAATTAAATTGTAATTTTTCCAATTTGATTGTATGCGGCACATTCCATTACCAGAATCAAAAGCAGAAGCATTAGCTGGCATTCATATCCCACTAGAGGAGATGGGCAATCTCAAGACGATAATTGGGTTTCGGTGCTCGGAGTAAATAAATTAGCCGAGGAATGATGTAGTAGGGGTGGTAAGGGATGGCAGCTCGCTTCCTTCCATGATTCGATCATAAAAACTTTATATTAATTAAGAGTTTAAAGTCGAGAACCAGGCCTACGCTGTATAATATATCTGAATGTGTCTTCACCAACTGTTCCCGCTCACATTAATGGTGTAGCTCAGACGGTTGGGAACTCATGCCACTAAAATGAACTAGATACAGTTGCATTTCTTGGTTTAAATTAGGGCTGGTACTTTTCAATCGATTAATTGCAGATATCGATTAATCGAAATAGAAAAATCGATTAATTGCCAATATAACGATTAATCGATTGTGCGTTTTAATCGATTTTTCGAATAATCTATTGTTTTGTCGATTTTTTGAATAATCGATTAATTGTTTTGTCGATTAATTGATGCACTTCGCACTTTTTACTACCGGTACTCTCACTGAAGCAAAAGAAAATACACGACATGGTTAGCCTGGGCATTCCCATGATGGGTGATGTTGATGCTGTTGAATCTATTAGGGGCTGTGCAACATCGTGGTCATGTAGCCCCGTGTACTTGGGTGTGTTTAAGACTTGTCTGATAACATGTGTCACTGCGGTGTCTGTACCAGTGTGTGTATTTATAATTGAGATAGGTTTTGGGTAGGAACCGACTGTGGCCTTAAATTAGGTACCATCCCGGCATTTTCCTGGAGTAGACGTTGGGAAACCAGGGAAAACCACTTCCAGGATGGGTGAGGTAGGAATCTAACCCACCTCTCCTCTGGAGGCTGAGTGAACGCCGTTCGAGCCCTCAGACCAGAATTAAATTTATTGGCAGAGCCGGGAGTCGAACTCGTGCCTCCGCGGTGAGAGCCAAGAATACTCGTCACTTTGGCGCGTTAAATCATGCACCTTGACCACGAAGGGGAGCTGCAGTTAGTCCGTAGATAAGTGTTTCGAATCCCAGTGCTGACAGCGGCTATCTTGGATGCGGTTTTCCCCCCGTATTTCTTCATGCTTCCCACCGGCAAATTCTGGGATAGTATCTTATTTGAAGTCCGGGGCAACCTAATACAGCTACACACATCTAGACCACCTCGTGGTGTAGCGGCTAGCATTATTGGCTGTCGTCCTGGATGTCTAGGATCGATTCCAGGCTCTGCCAAAAAATGTGACGAAGTAGACCCAGTCTTGTAAGGCAAAACTGATAAATTAAGCTCCAACCTATTATTATTATTAGACACAAAAGAATTTATATTAGGTTGATACCTATTAATATTCGGTAATGAAATTTGAAAAAATGAGTGGTCAGTTACTGTATAAATATAAGTAACGTCCAGAAAACAATTTATTTGCAACTAAATTAAACAGTAAACCATTTTTCAGAAACTAGGAGCAGGTCTAAATACGAAACCAATTAACTGTCTCTTTATGGAGCTTGTTTTCTAATGGTCGTTAATGCCCACTACCATAATTGGTTGCTCATTATATTACTAATATTTTTTTTTTCAAATTCTCAACGGTCAGACTATGCCTTTTGTCCGACAAAATAATTTTAAAAGCAGAAAATCACCTTTCAACTGAAACAGATGTTGTACCCTCTTCCTGACAATTTTCACTTCTGTCATCTAGCCACCCTTTTCATTCTCTAGAAAAGTGGCCTTCGGATCGCAATAAACTGCAGTACCGGTATTGGCTTACGCATGTCTTGAGACCAATTTTGGAATACGCCAAGAGTGTGTGGGAGCCCTAAAAAACAACTCTAACGAACAAGTTGGAGATGGTGCAAAGGCAAGCTGCAAGATTCGTACTTAGCAAATACTCCCCCTGAAATGTTAAAGTCCTTGGGTTGGGAATCCCTACACAGCAGAAGACATAAAAGAAGACTCCGGAAGATGTACAAAGCATACACAGGGGAGCCGGCCTGGAATGAGTTGCGAAACAGAAAGCATGAGCCAGATTATATGGGTAGGAGAGATCACGAATACAAAATTAGGCCCATCATTCAAAAATAATAATTTAGCTAAGTATTCTTTTATAAACAGGGGTATTCAAACATGGAATGAGTTACCTGAAGTTTAAAAGTTTTCAAGAAGAAATTAAATGTTGCATTCAGAGAACACAGAGACATTATGGAGATAAATTGAGATTCACAGCATGTAAATATCTTGTTACCACCAGGTTTTGCCCAACTGTAACAGTACCTATTAATAATAATAAATAATATAACCGATAGACTGGATTCAGTACTCGTTTCTCCTTTATGTATTCTAATATTTTCCAATTACAGTTTCCATAGTACAGCATCTTATTTGCGTTACTAATTTTAAAACACCGTCAATTTACAACAAAGCTTCCAAGCAATACACTGAAAATGCACGTTTAGGCCTTATAACAATATAATATCGTTTGACATCGGGTACGGGGTACAAGCAATTTTATTTGACGCCAGAGGGCAGCTTGCATGTCGAATTTTGTCGTTCCTCGGAGCACTGTGAAAGTCAAGGAGGTTCGATATTTAAGCTCCTCGACACTACAGCGCTTTCTAGTAGAGAAAGGAGAAACTTTCGTGTTGGCGAAAAATCTCGGGATTAATTTTGCCATTATGAACACGGCCTACTAAATTCAAATGGGTTCTTTAACATGCCAACAACGTATGACATGCGTGCCGTGATTTTTGTCGCCTTTCAAAAATCACTTGCCACGGCCAGGAGCTAACCTGCAGACTTGGGGTTGGTAGTCCGACACGATAACCACTCACCCACCGTGGCAAGCACTTCAGGCACTAAAACTATACAATAGGCACAAATGGCTCAAATAGGCATTTTAGGGCAGTAATAAACTTCATAGGAATTGATAATTTTTCATGAAACGCAAATATATCTCATCGCCTACTTTCCATCCTTAAAGGAACAAAATAGGCATTTGCCCTAAAATCCTAGGGCTAATTATAATCATATAGGCTACCATCCAAGTGCAAGTGTAAAAGTCAGATTCCTGTCTCCTTCACAATTCATCTTCTTGTTTCGTATAGGCCATCTAAGGACCACGACATTCAACTATTACATTTGGTGTGGGCTGTGATGTTTGCCCAGTAGTTGTGTTGTTCCCTCCTCTCCTGTGTCCAGAGGGCACCTGTCTTCTTTATTGGCGGGTTGTCCTGGAACCTCATTTGCTGAAACATCTTCCTGAGAAATGTCCAGTCTTTTAAGTGTCTTTCCGTTCCTCAAGTTCTTGCAGATCTTGGCTCACTTCCCACAACCATGGTGACTTGGTCTTCCGCTTTTGCCAGTAACCGACGAGCTGGTTGGTCAACCTGGTAGGATGAATCCTGTACGCGTGTCCATAAAATGCTAGACGTCGTTTCCTAACAACATCCGTGATTCTTTGGTTGGTTCCTCAGTTTAGAGGCTGCGACAACGCCGTCATGTAGCCCCGTGTACTTTGGGTGTGTATAGAATCTATCTGATAACCGGTGTTAATTGTGATGACTGTATTAGTGTGCGTTATCTGTTTTAATTCAAGTAAGGACTGCAGACATTGAATTTCAAGTAGTTCCTACTTTTGCCGCCAAACGCCACCGTCAACGACTACTAGTTCAGAACTTGGTTACTAGACGCCACTGCAGTCGACTCCTGGCGACAAACGTTGGAACCTAAGAGCGTTGTTCAAATTTTTTACCTATAATCTAGCTTCACACAGGTGTAATTAGTGGAAGGTTCTTTAACATGCCATAAATCTATGACATGGGACAGCCGGCTTTACTGCCCCTCCGAAGGAAGGCATACTGAGGAGTTTTAACGCTCTTAAAATAATCCGATGACTTTGGCCGGGTTCGAACCCGCGATCTTGGGCATAGAAGCTCAGCATGCTACCAACCACGCCACCGAAGCCGCTCGTGATTCTTCCACAGTACGTGTAGAGAGAGCTCTTGATTAGATCGCCTCCATTCATTCCCTTCCTTAACAGGCCCCAATATTTTCCTAATTATCTTACCTTCACAATTAACGATTGGTTTTACTCAAAATTTTAAAAAACTTGAACAATTTTCATGTTTTTATCATTTGGCTCAGTGGGGGGATTGATACCCCCGATCACCCCCTCCCATAGTTACGCCACTGAGTGGAGTGAGTGAACAAGGGTGGAGCAATGCTTTACTAAGAAACTCAGCCCTGAATGAGAGCTATGTGTTGTGTGATGGAGAATAGAACCACGAACCCCCACACAGTGAATGCTGCACCAACTGAGCTAAACCAGTGTTTTTCTGTTACCGTGAAACTTGTTGATTCATCTTCCAAGCTGCCGACTCGTTCTTTCAACTCAAATCGTTTTTATGCACGAGTAATATGATTTAAGACTGACTGACTTATTGGAAAAAGGTAATTGGTCTTCAAGGCAGACGTTTATTTACTTTTTTGCAGCAATAAAATGATAATTACGACGAGGTTTATTCGTAATCCACCGTTAAATTTACAATTAAAACATTAATGTCCTTACTGCATAGCGTATAATTTACCTTATAATGGTGGTGAAGTCACTTGGAAATGCCATTTACTGTGACGGCTGCCTTCAGTGTCGCGAATTGGAATATTAGAAGCACTCGACTATTTCAATGACAAGAAACACAAAGAAGACAGCCGCAGTAATCGTTTATTTTTAAGTTCCACTATTGATCTGGTTACTTCATAATTTTAAATGCATAGCCCATCATTAGTTTGTTTTATAAGGGGTAGTGAACTACGTATGAATATTATGCCCGTGTATACAGTAAAAAATAATCACAATATAGTACACTTAGAACATACGCTTGAATTCTATTATACATATGGATACTTACCTGTTTCACAGCACGTTTGTTGTACAGGTGTACGCTATGAACTTGCCTACTTCCTGCTGACTCGCTACAGAGGGCGTCTCCCTGAACATTCTTGCGCGCGGTATGTGCTAGTAGTTGTAAGTATACTGACTTATAAGTATTGAGGTTGGAATGACTTACAAAAGTGGTGTATGTTACTGTATGGGTTCTGGAACTACCATTGGAGGCCATTTAACCCATCCGCCGCAGCTTAGACAACAGGATATGATGATAGCCATTTGAGGGTCAAGCCTTAATTGACCCATTTAATTGTGATAATTAATTAATACATGTATTTTTGTTTCATGAGTGTGTATATCTTGTACCCCGCCCATTCATAGGGCACAATCGTGGTGACCGACTGAAGAACTACAAATGACAATTTTTATAGGCAACATTGAACATCGTGGGGTTTGAAGCCATTTTTCAGTGTTGCCTAAGTAAACAAGAGTTTAGTGCTTTTCAGTCGGTCAACACGAATGTACCCAAAAAGAGCTGGGTTATGCCCTAATCCTGAAATAAATTACATGAGATTAATAAATACACTAGGATGACCAGTTTCGATCGTCAAGCGATCATCATCAGATCCATTACACTTAGGCTATAACATCTATGTTTGAGAATACAGGTGAAAAATATTTACAAAATGTACAATTATTTAGTTGCAGTATTGGTAATGCAACTGTCGGTGTATGCTAAATGTAGTATATCTAATGTTAGGTGAAATGCTAAAATGGTGATAGAAATCCGGAGTTCGTCTGTTTGGGGTGATTATATGGTATGCAACAAGTAGTTCCGTGAAGAACTATACAGCCTATTTTCATATATCCTGCTCATGTTAATTGCCTCTATCAACATACAAAATTTCAGTTTAATTGCTGTAACAGATTCGTAGATATTGAGAACCGTCTAAATATTTCAGATGGTCGCCAGGTTGGATTTTTATTTTTGTACTATTACATTAAGATTATTGTGTACGTGTGGTATTCAAACTTCAATCGCATGATTAGAACACAAGAAGTAAAAACGAGATTTTAAAATTACGCACACCAGCTATCTTGTGATTATGCAAACAATTGAAATAAATTATATGCCAGTGGATCAATATTTGTATAAGCATTTAACGTGCAACGTTTCACTGCACTCGGATAGTTAATTCGCGAGAAACGTCCATTTAAATATTTATATTTCGCGTCGCCGCCATGTTGGATTAGTGCTCACCAGGTTACTGAAAGTCCTATAGGTGAACATATGTTCATAGTCTCTATGAACATTAAAAAAAACAGTTTGGTTGCTGTAAAAGATTCATAGATATTGAGAACCGTCTAAATATTTCGGAAGCTCGCCATAGGATTGTTAGATGTATAGGCCATAGAGTTATGTACCATTCAAGGACAATTATTGCCTAGGTTCATTATTCAAACTTTCACTTCGATCGCATGATTACGACACAAGAAATAAAAACTTAATTTTAAAATTTCGCACAGCCGCCATCTTGAGGTTATGTAAACAATTGAATTAAATAAGATGGCAGTGCATTACAATCTGCAAAATAATTTACTGTACCACATTTCACTGCGCTCAGAGTTAAATCACGAGAAAAGTCTATTAAAATATTTCAAATTCGCTTGGTCGCCATGTTCGTTTTGTACTTTACAGGTTTATGAAATATACATAGGTAAACTTGTATCAGTACCCTTTATCACCGTACAAAATTGCATGATGATACCTGTAATAGTTTCGGAGATATAGAATGTCAGTGAAATATTTCGCACAGCCGCCATTTTGAGGTTATGTAAACAATTGAACTAAATTAGACTCCAGTGCATTACAATGTGTATAAACAATTGCTGTACCAAGATTCATTACGTTTGGATAGTTAAATCGCGAGAAAAGTCTATGTAAAAGTCCTAACTTCTCTTGGCCGCCATGTTGGTTTTGTAGTCGGCAGGTTTTTGATAGTCTCATAGGTGAACTTCTAGTAGTGCCCTTTATCACCGTACACAATTTCAGGGTGATATCGGTAATAATTTCGGAGATATTGAATGCTAGTGAAATATTTCGCACAGTCGCCATGTTGGATTGGTGAGACGTAACAAAATTTGAAGGGCACGGTCGAGGTCGCCGGGAATAGCGCTATGAACTTACCGAGTTTCATTGAAATCGCTCCAGCCGTTTAGATTTTATTAGGGGGACACACACACACCTCACACAGGCACACACACGCACACACACACGGGCAAAAGGTGATCTCATAAGCCTATTTTAGCCTACTTTCGATTTTTGCAAAAAATGAAAGTAGACTTATGAGATCAACACAGGGCGAAAAAAGTGTGTCTGTCTGTGTGTGTGTGTGTGTGTGTGTATGTGTGTGTGTGAGTCTGTGTGTGTGTGTGTGTGTATGTGTGTGTGTGTGAGTCTGTGTGTGTGTGTGTGTGTGTGTGTGTGTGTGTCTGTGTGTGTGTGAGTGTGTGTACTCTGAATGTCTGTCCCCCCCCTATCAATTCGAACACGGTGAATGCGAATTGAACGAAATTTGGTACAAAGGTAGCACTAGCAAAGGACACCTCAGTGTCATGTTTTATATCGCCGCCATCTTGACGGAAACGTAATGGCGGCCACACAAATGTTCAAAGCTTAAATCAAATTACGACTAACCTAATCATCCGATCTCTACCAAATTTAGCAACAACATACCTTTATGGGGGGAGGATCATTTGACCAAACTAATAGGTCATCAGCGTAATAGTTTGCGGATGGCGGCCATCTTTGTGTGAAAATCGATTCCCCCTATTAATTCGAACACGGTGCAACCGAAAGGAACGAAATTTGGTACAGAGGTAGTACTAACAAAAGGCACCTCAGTGTCATGTTTTATATCGCCGCCATCTTGACGGAAACGTAATGGCGGCCACGCAAATGTTCAAAGCTTAAATCAAATTACGATTAACCTAATCATCCGATCTCTACCAAATTTTGCAACAATATACCTTTATGGGGGGAGCATCCTTTGACCAAACTAATAGGTCGTCAGCGTAATAGTTTGCGGATGGCGGCCATCTTTGTGTGAAAATCGATTCGCCCTATTAATTCGATCACGGTGCAACCGAATGTAACGAAATTTGGTATAGAGGTAGCACTAGTAAAGGGCACCTCAGTGTCATGTTTTATATCGCCGCCATCTTGACGGAAACGTAATGGCGGCCACACAAATGTTCAAAGCGTAAATCAAATTACGACTAACCTAATCATCCGATCTCTACCAAATTTTGCAACAACATACCTTTATGGGGGGAGCATCCTTTGACCAAACTAACAGGGCAGTAGCGTAATAGTTTGCGGATGGCGGTCATCTTTGTGTGAAAATCGATTCCCCCTATTTATTCGAACACGGTGCAACCGAATGGAACGAAATTTGGTACAGAGGTAGTACTAACAAAAGGCACCTCAGTGTCATGTTTTATATCGCCGCCATTTTGACGGAAACGTAATGGCGGCCACACAAATGTTCAAAGCTTAAATCAAATTACGATTAACCTAATCATCCGATCTCTACCAAATTTTGCAACAACATACCCTGATAGAGGAAACATCCTTTGACCAAATGAATTGGTCATTAGCCTAATAGTTTGCGGATGGCGGCCATCTTTATGTCAAAATTGATTCCCCCTATTAATTCGAACACGGTGGAATCGAATGGAACGAAATTTGGTACAGAAGTAGCACTAGCAAAGGGCACCTCAGTGTCATGTTTTATATCGCCACCGTCTTGACGGAAACGTAATGGCGGCCACACGAATGTTCAAAGCTTAAATCAAATTACGATTAACCTAATCATCCGATCTCTACCAAATTTTGCAACTACATACCTTTATGGACGGAGCATCCTTTGACCAATCTAATAGGTCATTCGCCTAATAGTTTGCGGATGGCGGCCATCTTTGTGTCAGAATCGATTTCCCCTATTAATTCAAACACGGTGAAACCGAATGGAACGAAATTGTGTACAGAGATAGCACTAGCAAAGGGCATCTCAGTGTCATGATTAATATCGCCGCCATATTGACAGAAACGTAAGGGCGGCCACACAAAGGTTTAAGGCTTAAATCAAATTACGACTACCATAACCATCCGATCTCTACCAAACTTTGCAATAACATACCTTTATGGAGGGAGCATCCTTTGACCAATCTAATAGGTCATTAGCCTAATAGTTTGCGGATGGCGGCCATATTTATGTCAAAATTGATTCCCCCTATTAATTCAAACACGGTGGAACCGAATGAACGAAATTTGTTACAGAGGTAGCACTAGCAAAGGGCACCTCAGTGTCATGGTTTATATCACCGCTATCTTGACGGAAACGTAATCGCGGCCACCCAAATGTTAAAAGCTAAAATGTAATTACGACCAACCTAATAATCTAGTCTCTACCAAATTTTGCAACACCATATCTTTATGTGGGAAACATATTTTGACCAAAACGGCAAGAACATCAGCCCAATAGTTTCCAGATGGTGGCCAAGTATGTGTGCAAATCGATTCCCCCTATCAATTCAAACACGGTGAAACCGAATTGAACGAAATTTGGTACAGAGTTAGCACTAGCAAAGGGCACCTCATATTCATGTTTAATATCCCTATAGCACGTTGTATTTCAACAAGCTACTACAACCAACATTCAATCATACTCCTTGAAAAGGACAAAGAGTTATAACAATACCCATGCATTTAGGAGAAAGTAGGCTATATGTTCTTTACTGAACATCTTGTTTCAAATTTGAAAATAGGCTAAAAAATCAACTATGGTTATACTGTAATAATACAGGCTGATACAGAGTGAACACGAAACCGCTCGAAGTTCCTGCCAGGAAGACAACCAGACAACTTTTCTTTTCCATGCCATAAATTGTGACATGGGACCGTCGGCTTTACTTCCTCTCCGAAGTATGTCCTACTGAAGGATTTTAACGCTCTTAAAAATCCGACGACTTCAGCCGGGTTTGAACCCGCGATCTTGGGCATAGCAATTCAGCATGCTACCGTCCACGCCACCGAAGCCGTTTTATAATTTGACACACCTAAGAAATATTTACGGGCAGTTCATAACAGTTTAGTATTGATTAGTCACATGATTTTAGAAAGTCTTGCAAGTTTTACAATGGCCTCCACAGCAGCTATCCTATAGACACACACAGATCGAACCAAAGAAGGGAGAGAGATTTGTTGAAACTATTAGCGTGTGGAGGAATGCTGTAAGATCAACAAGCCATCCTTGTAGGACGAGCGAGGAGGTAGTTTCGGGTCAAATACCTGGGAAGGGACGGCAAGTTCTTCCTCCTACAATATCCACCTCCGTGTTGCTCCCTACGCGTTGATTTTATATTCCTCACTTATCCCTTAATAAAATCTAACTCCGTCTATGCGTTCCTACAGAGTGATCTAATAATAATAATAATAATAATAATAATAATAATAATAATAATAATGGAGAACGAACTACAAAACTACAATGAGCATACTAAATTATTTGGAACAGATAAAATAAAAGAACTATTGTACATCAACAAAGGCAAAATTAAGACATTATAACAATTGAAATGGAGAAACAGAATTGGGTGATTGTCTTCAGTTGGGTTAAGGCGCATGACGGAAATGAGGGGAATGAATTAGCTGGCTAAAGAAGCAACTCAAAGCGGTTTAAGTCAGTGCTTTTCTAGAATTCCAAAAAGTAATATTTTAAAACAATTAAGTGTGTTTAATTTGAGAAAGTGGCAGAATGAATGGGACAATACATCCAAGAGCGAAATTACAAAATCATTTTTCTCCAGTGTACAGGACAGACTAAAATTGAAAATGAACATTACGCCCAATTTTACGGTTATTACAACAGGACACGGCAATATTAAATCATACTTATACAGATTTAAAATTATAGATAGTCCAACATTGTATATGCACCAGACTGTAGATCACTTACTATATGAGTGTAAGTTATTAGGGAAAGAAAGAGATGTATTAATAGCACATGTTTTAAGAACAGGAAACTGGCCTATAAAGAAAGATGAACTTGTTAGAAACTACCTTAGGGAATTCATTAGTTTTGCAAACTCTATCTCATTTGAAACACTAAATAGATAATTTTTATTCATATTTTCTTAACTACTAATGTTGACAGGTATTATTTTAGTGGCACAAATTTCATTTAACAGGCCACAGATATAAAATATTTAAAATATAAATTGTATAGCTTTAGTCTGAAATGATTAATAAGTAATAATTAAGCATGTAGTATTACTACATTGTAATGGGGCATGCTGTAAATAAAATAAATTAAAAAAAGACATTAAAACACAGTCGTTAAAACAGAAGCTCTATGTCCATCTGAAACTATTATAATTGGTGGCAAATCTCGAATAAAAATGATCGAAAAACAAGAAAGGAAAATCGCCAGGAATATCTTAGGACCAAAGTGTGAAAGTAGAATTTGTGTGAAAAAGAAATCGCATGAAGTGTATCAAGTTACAAAAAGAATCACAGATACCATTACGAAACGGTGGTTGCAGTTTACGGACACCTATAGGAGAATGGATAATAACAGGCTCACAAAGAAAATGTTCAACCTAGCCTTATCAATGAAAAATCAGTGAAGACATAAATGAAATTGGCTATCATGGAGAAACCATTCAGGACAGAACAAAATTCAGAACTTTAATTCACAAACACAAACTTTCTGAAAAGCCCACCCAACAAACTACAGGATGAACAGAACAGCGTAAAAGGGAACACAGCGAGAAGATGAAGACATATTTGGAAGGGGAGAAGAAAGAGTGCTAATAAGTTCAAATGCGCTCCTTAGTTAGGCACAACGAATCAATCATAATTAATAATAAAACGCATGTGATTATTTGAACAAACTGAAAGCAACTTTAATCTAAATTAATGTTTATCAGTCAGTGAACACAATTATACCCAATTGTAATGGGCCTTTACCCAAACCTGAAAATATTTACATGCGATGTACATTCACTTCGATGACCATTTTCGATCGTCAAGCGATCATCATCAGATCCTTTGGTTTGTGCCTTAGTTTAGGGGCTGCGACAACGCGGTCATGTAGCCCCGTGTACTTTGTGTGTGTGTGTAGAATCTGTCTGATAACTGGTGTTAATTGTGATGACTGTATTAGTGTGTGTTGTCTGTTTCTAATTCGAGTAAGAACTGCAGACGATAATTTCAAGTAGTTCCTACTTTTGCTACCAAATGCTACCGTCCACGACACCAAGCTATAAACTTGGCTACTAGATGCCATCTTAACCAGCACCTGGCGACGAACGTTGGAACTTAAGAGCATTAATCAAATCTAACCTACAAATTTTGCTTAACACAGCTGAAGTTAGTGGAAGGTTCTTTTTCAGGCCGTAAATCTATGACATGGGCCCGCCGGCTCTAATCCCCTCCAAAGGAAGGTATACTGATGGAGGTTTAACGATCTTAAAAAGTCCGATGACTTCGGCCGGGTTTGAACCCACGACCTTGGGCTGCATGTAACCACATTTCGCGAATCAGCTATGTGTGAAGGTAATGTAACTTTACTAATATCAAAACAAAATTAGAGATAAAGAGAGAGAGAGAGAGATTAAAAATTGGATCATCCCTGGCTTTGAGAGGGCTCAACTAACTAGTGTTCAAAATCAAAGAAATCGCTATACGCCGTCCTATGAATCTAAACACTCAACATCCTACTTCAAATGCCTGCCCAATATTCATAAATTGTACGATATTGTAAAATCGAAAATTAACTGTGGCTGATCTGTGCATTTTTCAATAAAATTTGCATAAATTTATTGTTCCCACGCAGGAATTTCTCATAAATTACGATCTTAATGAAAGATCAGTTTTATGTATAATAAGCGACAGATTCAAGAAATATACACTACATCGATGGAACAATATCTGGACTTCTAGCTTGAAAGGATCAGTTACAAGAAAACTGTTTTTCACCGAAGTTCATGATTGACTTCAGAGTGTATTCTCTAATCCATTGCATGATTTCTTCAAGAAGCCTTATTGTTTTAAGCTATTCTCAATATTCATTTAGCACATCTTAACAAATTGAACTATTAATCCTGTTTACTTTAATTTATTTATTTATTCGTATCAGAAGCATTAATACTATATATGTATACATTAAAACTCTTACTGGATTAAATACAATGCAAAGTCACACTAAACAAACAAGAGTCTATACTACTTTTGCCCAGAAGTTAGCGACATCCAGTGCATTTTCTCTCGCCTGAAGCAAATCTTGTACTGTGCATGTTTGAGGGCACCTGCTGCACTGCAACAAATGAGACGTAGTCTGGATTACACCACATTCACACAATGAGGACTCGATGTCGAAACCCCACTTCTGCAGGTTACTTTTACATCTTGTCACGCCTGCCCGTAATCTGTTCAGAGATCTCCAGGTACTCCATTTCTCCATATGACCAGGTGGTAGTTCTTCACTAGGTGTCAGCCATTCTTCGGAGCGATTGCAGCTTGCACGCCATAGATGGATTCGGGAATGTTGAGGTGTCCCCTTAAGAGCCTCGGTAATTCTGAGGAAACTTTTCCTTGATTTGAGTCTCGAAGTAGCTGGCTTGTATCCATACAGAGGGTGAGCTTTAGATGTTACCGCCTTCTTCTTCTCAATTCTTGCTGCAATCTCACGACGAATATTAGGAGGGGCAATGCCAGCAAGACTGTACAATTTATCCAAAGGAGTAGGCTTTAGACATCCGGTAATAATGCGACAGGTATCGTTTAGAGCTGTATCTACATTCCTGGCGTGGGTTGACTTGTACCATACTGGGGATGCATATTCCGCAGCAGAGTAACATAGAGCAATGGAAGAGGTTCTCACAGTATTGGGATGTGCCCCCCATATAGTACCCGTTATCTTCCTTATAATATTACTTCAGGCTGCCACTTTTTGCTTGGTGTTCGAGCAGTGTTTCTGGTAATTGAGAGCACGGTCGAGTGTAACTCCAAGATATTTTGGTGAGATGCAGTGCTCTAATGTGGTTCCTTCCCAAGTGATTTTAAGGGTTCTGTTTGCCATTTTATTTTTAAGGTGGAAGGCACAAGTCTGTGTTTTATTGGGGTTTGGACTCAGCAGATTCTCCTTGTTGTAAGCAGACAGCTCTGTAAGTGCATTAGATAGTTTCTGCTCAATAGCGTCAAAGCAGGAGTCTTGAGTGGTGATGGCACAGTCATCTGCATAGATAAAGCTTTGTGTTCCTACAGGTAGCGGCTGGTCATTGGTGTAGATGTTGAACAATGACGGAGAGAGCACACTTCCCTGAGGTAATCCGTTCCTCTGTGATCTCCACCTGCTTCTTTTCCCCTGAAATTCGACGAAAAATCTTCTATTTTCAAGGAGATTTCTTATGAAGCAGGTAAGCTGGTAATCATTCGTAGCATTGTATAGTTTCATGAGGAGACGTCTATGGTTGACAGTATCATATGCAGCTGTAAGGTCGATAAACACTGCTCCAGTGATCTGTTTCCTTTCAAAACCATCTTCGATATGCTGCGTTAACTTCAACACTTGAGAGGTACAGCTCTTCCCAATTCTGAAGCCAGCTTGCTGTGGTATATAGATAGCCTCTAATTTCTCCATTAGTCTGTGGAGTATGAGTCTTTCAAGGATCTTGTACAGATGACAAAGGAGCGAAATAGGTCGATAGCTCTTTGGGTCATTTGGATCCTTACCTGGCTTACGAATGGCTATAACTTTAGCTTTCCTCCATAATTTCGGGATCTTGCATGATTGGATGCATTTGTTCATTAGCTCTGTTAACCAGTGCTTTGTGACTGGACCGAAATTCTTAATTTGCTCAACTCTTAAGTCATCAAGGCCAGCTGCTTTACCATTCTTGGTTTTGCTCAGTGCATGATCAAGCTCAGCCTGAGTAAAAGGTTGATGTAGAATACTGGTTTCTTGATCAGGTTTCCTCTCTAGTGTCTTCTTACTAGTCTTGATGGAACTAGTAGATTTTCCATTTTCAATGAGCTGGTGTGCAATTTCATCAGCTTTGATATTTGCATGTGTACTTGTTTGAGAACGATCATTATTTAGACGTCTCAATAATCTCCAAGCTCCTTGACTGCTTCTACTCATGTCACAGTCTGCCATCAGTTTCTCCCATTGGTCTCTCTTTGCCTCAGAGATTGAAGAGAGAATAGACGCTGCATTGTTGGAGGTTTCCTCACTAAAAGGGTTTTCGTCGAATGATTTGTAATATTCATCTAGTAATACTGCTGTCTCTGCAGTTATCCCTTGAATATAGTTAGTCCTACAGCCTCTTGGAATACATGTCCGAGAACAAAGATTCACAGCATCAACAATACGTTCATATTCCTCAGGTACGGCTGGGATGGTCCGAACTTTCACATCCAACAATTCGGAAAACTTTGACCAATCAGCTTTTTTAAAGTTATATCGTCGCCTGAAGCGAGTTTCTTGAGGTCTTATGACTGGAAGTAGCTGGCACATTATTGGTCTATGTTGTGTTCTAGGGATCGGCAAACACACAGATTTATGACATTGTTGTGCTACACTCTCGCTTACGAAGAGGAGGTCTGGATTAAATCCTCGTTGCCATCTACCACAGTTGAAGGATGGAGGTAGTTTGCTGTCATGGATGAGAGAGAGGTGGTTACTTTCAGCCCAAGAAAGGACAGCTTCTCCGTTTTCATCTTCATGTGTGTATCCCCACACGTGGCTGTGACTATTGAAATCTCCTATTACTACAGATATCTTCTCTGAATTGAAATTTATAGGTGGAGTAAAGGAGAAACTTTCTGAAGGAGGCTTATAGATGGAAGTGATTACACAATTGCTGAGTTCCAGAGAGATTATCTCGATGTTGTGGTTTAATATACAATGGACACTCTCAACTTGGATTTCTGGTTTGACAAAGATGGCACTACCATGTTTAGGGTGTGGTATTTCTGCAACCAAGTTCAGACCTGGTATATATGGTCGCTTCTGATGGTTATCTTTATGAGTTTCTTGAATGCACAAAACATCACATTTCTGTTCTTGGCAAAGATCGCATAGTAATTGTTGTTTCGGTGATGACAAGCCTTCGATGTTCACTGAAATTACAGTCAGAGTGGGTTCTGAAAAGAACCGTTTCTTAGGTCCCATGATTGGAGTCTAATATTTAGTTAACGCTTCTGGAATGCTGACGTTCAGTTCGGTAATGGAAATGTAATTCCAACTACCTTAGCAGGGGCACCACGAGCAGGAATCAGCCTCACCCCCGTTTACTTTAATGTAATACTGTGATTATAAACTACAGCCCTATTAGCCTATACTTTGTAATATAGGGCCCCATACTGTACTGGATATTCAATAATAATAATAATAACTAACTAGTGATCATTAATAATGGATTGGAAGAGTTAAAAATATAAAACTAATATTAACTGACAGAAATATTGAAGTTTTAATGGGGAATATTGATTTGTAACATGGTTCTTTATCTGAGTCTGATCACGGGAGCTAGAGCCTGCCCGCCTTCCTTCACGGGTAGCGGACTGCACATGGTGAATCGATTAGTGCATAAGCTCTTCACGACACTGCCATATTATAATTTACTCCTGACTATAAACTGTCCAAATGACAGCCGTGTAATGGAATGTATTATCCTCCACATGGAATTGTGTGGGTGTTAGGTAAGCTCTTGCAAGCACCAACACAACTTTTGCTTCCAGGTTATAATATCCCCAGACATGGGAGTTGTCTTACAAAACTCATTGCTCAAATTACGTCTCTAAAATATAGTTCACTTCCCTACGTGGCCAGATGAAATATGCTCACTTTATGATTTATAGTTTTCATAAAATACGAGTATGTTTACCATGTTATTGGTAACAGTTAATCCGTATTGACTAATCAAAAGTTAAGTGCTTTTCAGTCGGTCAACACGAATGTACCCAAAAAGAGCTGGGTTATGTCCTAATCCTGAAATAAATTACATGAGATTAATAAATACACTAGGATGACCAGTTTCGATCGTCAAGCGATCATGATCAGATCCATTAAACTTAGGCTATACAATCTATGTTTGAAAATACAGATGAAAATATTTACAATATGTACAATTATTGTCGACCACAACTGGTGTAAAAGTGAACACGAAACTGCTCGTAGCTCCAGTGAGGAAGACAACCAGATAAGTAGTAGCCTGTAATATTACAATATAACCAAAGTTGACTTTTTACAACCATATAGTCACTTCAAACAGACAAACTCCGGATTTCTATCACCATTTTAGCATTTCGCCTAACATCATATATACTGCATTTAGCATACACCGACAGTTGCATTACCAATACTGCAACTAAATAATTGTACATATTGTAAATATTTTCACCTGTATTTTCAAACATAGATTGTGTAGCCTAAGTGTAATGGATCTGCTGATGATCGCTTGACGATCGAAACTGGTCATCCTAGTGTATTTATTAATCTCATGTAATTTATTTCAGGATTAGGACATAACCCAGCTCTTTTGGGTACATTGGTGTTGACCGACTGAAAAGCACTAAACTTTTGTTTGCTCAGGCAACACTGAAAAATTGCTTCAAACCCCATAATGTATTGACTAATGGTAAAATATATGTATTGTGTAATCCGCCCTCTCATTAGTGTGAAATGATGTTAATAATTTTAAACGTACATGTTTCGATATGACAATGATATCCTCTTCAGCGTTATTATTTTAATAATAATAATAGAAAATGAAACGGATATCCTTTCAAATTTGAATCAAAATAAATGACAAATTGTACATAAAAATAAATTTTAAACACTAGAAAAATGTTTTTAATAAAATGGAGTTGCGATTGAAATTCTGGTGAAATTGAAAAATATAATTTCATAGTTTTTTTTACATTCACCAGAATTTCAATCGCAACTCCATTTTATTAACTACATGTTTCTTGTGTTTAAAATTTAATTTTTATGTAAAATTTTTCATTTATTTTCGTTCTAATATGGAAGCATATCCACTTCATTTTTTAATTATTAATATTAAACTAATAACGCTGAAGAAGATATCATTGCTATATCGAATCATGTACGTTCAAAATATTTACAGTATTGACAGGATGGATTACATAATACATAGACTATATATTACAGTTTTCAATCAAAGAATGAACGCAATCTTGGTATACTGTTTGGTCAGGTTTCAAATGGGGGATTTCACAAGAGCCTTTACAGCGGTGTCAGAATTTATACTGTACGTAGACTGTACGTAAAACGATATTATTACACTAAGTTCTTTGAGGTTTGGCTCTGGATTCGAGAACTACAGAAATAAAGGCAAGACAGATGTTGCTTCATTTGAGGGGCTTGTACTTCGTGGTCATTTAGCCTTGTATACCTAGGTGGGTGTGTGGAGGAGGGGGATACTTGTCCGATAACCTGTGTTATTGTGATGACTGTATTAAGGGCTATATTTGTAATTCAGATGAGGATTGAGAAGGAGGCGACCGTGGCCTAAAGTTAAAAACCATACCGGCATTTGTATGGGGTAGAGGCGGGAAACCAACGAAAATCACTTCCAGGATCGCTGAAGCGGGAACCAAACCCACCTCTTCTCATTTCTCCCTCACGAGGCTGAATATACTTCGTTCCATTTCTCAGACCAGAATCTAATTAATTGTTAGAGCCAGGAATCGAACCTCGACCTCTGGGGCAACAGCCAAGCAAGCTAGCCGCTATACCATGAGAGGTGGTCTCTCAAGAACTAGCTCATCCAGTGGGTTCAGTTGAGCTACCCCTACGGGATGGTAGGAAGAGGTTCTCGTCCTATATGAATGTGATGGGCTTTTGTAATGTGTAATAAGCTCTTTAGACGTTGATTGCTTATTCCATCATAATCCCTGTATCATTTTATTTGAGATTACCCATTACACTAACTTTTTCTTCATATTTGAGACGTGCTAATTCCTACTTAGATTATATTGTTCAAAGTAAGACCTAAATATAAATTCAAGCATCCTGCAACATATTAAAATCGAATGAAATAATTTGATAATTAGTATTTAATATTCGTCCTTCGAGTGCTAACTGATATTTGATGGAAGACATTGAAATGGTAATGCTACGAATAAGACAGGCGCCATTGGCTGGCCTTGATGAGCTCTCTTGTCAAAGCAAAAAACGCGTGCTGAATACTAAATCGCATGTGTTTTATTACGTCTCAAAGGTTTCTTATTAATAAATATTTATCTTAGGCTGAGTCTGCAGGTAAGGGGCCGTCGTAAAACTATAATGGAAAGTTGTAATGTGTGTCTCTTCGTTGACGGCGGTAGCAAGTAATGCTTGTTGCGAGGAATACGAATAAAGTGGAGACCCAATTATATGGTCACGCACTTGTAAGACGCGCTGAACGAAGGACTGTTGTTCTTCACGTAATATACAGTAGCTTGGATATCTCTAGGACAAGGTTGTAACCAAGTTTTGTTATTTAGGAGCTGAATCAGAGCCCAAATTCACTGTAAAATCCGTCGTATCGAAGTTGTCAATGCAATAACTCGTAACTGTTGTTGTTTGAGTCCTCAGTCTTTTGACTGGTTAGATGCAGATCTCCAAGCCTCCCTGTCTTGAGCTAAACGTTTCATCTCTTCATAGCTACCACATCTTACATCCGAGGCACTCTGTTTATCATATTCTAATCTTGGTCTACCCCTACAGTTCTTGTCCTCGACCCTTCCTTCCATAACTAAGCTTGCTATTCCTGGGTGTCTTAGTATGTGTCCTGCCAACCTATCTCTTCTCTTCATTAGCAGTCGCCAGAAACATCTCTCCTCTCCCACTCGTCTTAATACCTCTTCGTTTGTAACCATATCTACCCATCTGTTCTTCATAATTCTCCTGTAACACCACATTTCAAACGTCTCAATTCTCCACTTTTCTGCTGCACCAATAGTCCAAGTTTCACTTCCATAGAGCGCCACGCTCCAGAAAGAGGCTTTCAAAAATGACTCCCTAATACCTAAATCTATATTCGATGTTAACAGATTCCTTTTTTTGTAGAAATGCTTTCCTTGCCTAAGCAATCCTACTTTTTGTATCCTCTTTGCTTCGTCCATCACTGGTTATTTTGCTTCCTAAGGAACAGAAGTCTCCTTTTTCCTTCAGCTTTTCACCTGCCAATTTGATGTCCATAGAAGTAACTACATTTTCTTTAATGCAATTTTCATGTTTTTATATGAAATTACCGCCGAATCACACTGCTTCTTACGGAAAATACTGAACTAGTTCATAAACAATTCACTGAAATAATTACGAAGTAACAATACTTCGCAACTGTTTGTTGGCGCAAAACTGTTAATCGCAGGCGTTCTCAGCCTGGTGCTCTTTAAATGAAATTTGTTGCTCTCGTCATACGAGCCAAAACGTGCTCGCGAACACAAGCTCTCCTGAGATCAATTCTTCAAACTCTGTTGCACGAACCGGAATAATAGTGTTTTGACAGACATAAATTTTATCATTTTAATCTACAATAAAAATCCCTGTTTAGTGAGTAACACGAATATGCTGTTTCGATTAGATTGTCCACTCGTAAATTTATCTCTGCTTGAGTAATGCAAGCAGTTACATCATGCCCGGTGAGCGCTGGAAGTGCTATCTCAGCACTTCAGTTCGATGGGCTTACACAAGAAGTTTTGCTGGTTCTCAATCACTATTCAAGAATTCCATGACAATATTACAGCTGTCCAGTATTACTGTATTTTGTTCAATGGTAGATTCGGTTGGTGTAGAGCTTTTTTGAGTTGTTTCGGTATTACTCCCGTGGCTGAAATTATAACTGGGATCACAGTGACTCTTTGTTGTTTCAAAAGGCGTTTTATTTCTGTTGCCAAGTCCTATATTTGCTTATCTTTTCGTGAGTTTTAGTTCTTGTGTTGTGGGAGTTTGGTACTGCAATATCCACGAGCCATGTGCTTTTGTGCACTTTGTCTGTGGCAATGAGGTCCGGTTAATTGACAGTTATTGTCTTGTTGGTGATGACCCTACTAAGGGTTATGTTTAAAGCTGAAGTATGACTCTGGATCTATTGGAGCTCACAGTCTCAAAAAGGTTGAGAACGCGTGGAGAATGCAATACCTTAAATGAAAAATAAGGAGACGCCCTAAAGGCCAGAGAGCGAAGCCAGCGGCCACGTCCACTGAGATGTTCAAAACATTGCTGGCAGGTGTTAAGAATAGGACTGTTACACGACCAAAACGTGCCTAGTTTTGACGCACAAAGTGTTGTATGTAGATGCCTAAATCTCTTAATCATAATGTATTACTTCCATTTGATTTCTAAGTTATTTTAACCCTATCGAGCTGAAACTGATGAAAGTTCATATTGGCTACATGGAGAACCCGCTATGGGTATTGCACGCGGTCCTGTTATAAGTTACTTTTCGTTTTCTTCTCTGTATGGTACTGAAATATAGGCTACAACTTGGACATGATTGAATATTTACAGCCAAAATTCACCCGTATATGTGTAGGCCTAAATGACCGCTCTTATTGCTTGATTAGTCTATCGTTCATGGAGATGCTTCACTTTAATGAACATATCTGTAAATTAATAATTACAATAAACCAAAAACACCGTATCATTTGCTATTGAAGACAAGAAGTACGAGCAGCTAGAGCCTTTACGTGGGCGTGGTCACTGCTTCAACGCACAGAGTGCTAGAGAGCTGACAGGGCGTCTCCTTATTACTCCTTGAGCATCTCGTGCCTTCAGGAGTTCGACAATCGTGTTGGTTTGGGTTCGTTCTGGTTGTGAAGGTAAGTTTATACTGTATTTATCTTGGAATAATTTGAAAGGAAGTTGCGGTTACAAATTTTAAATCCTTGAAATAAGTTGTAGCTACGAACCATAAATGTAAGTATTTATTTTGGTCCAGAAATGGAAGAATAGTTAAAACTCCAACAGCTGCTATCTTATTGTTTTAATAGGAACCATGCAATGTATGTGATTAAAGAATTCGTATTAACTGTCTGAGAACAGAAGTTTGAAATATACAGGGTGTCGCAAAACTACGCCGACCAACTGAAACCAGAGGTTCCGGCCCTTATCTGAAGCAACTTGAGATAAGACACTTATGGCCGCAAACAAACCGTTAAAAATCTGTGCGACGTTAAACTTTTAACGAGTCAAATCGGTAACACTGCGTCGAGAAAGTGCTCAGTGGTATAGTGCACGGCAAGAAATGGAAAAATTATTATCAGAAAAATCTTGCGCTGGCTCTGATTCGAACCGCTACCAAATGACTCGTTTCAAGGGACTTGCCGCGCTCTAGACGGTACCACTGAGCTAGTTCGTCAGACGGGCAGTGTAGGCATTCCTCCGCGGCTGGTACGGAACGAAAACATTAGGAAAAGTCGCACTTTCTCGGTACGGTTTGCCTCGTCAAATGTTTAACGTCGCACAGATTTATAACGATTCGTTTCCGGGCATAATTGGCCTATCTCAAATTGCTACAGATAAGGACCAGGACCTCTTGCTTCAGTTTGTCGACGTAATTTTGCGACACCCTGTATACAGTATGTCGTAGTTAGATAGTGAAATCCGTAATTTCATGAAAATCCTAGGCACTTCATGAAAAGCCGACATATGATGTAAAAAGGGATAGTTACACGGACGCGCTTCTTCATGAAGTGACGGCCAGTCAGGTAGATGGTGTAAGAAGTTATGTTACAATATCAGCTGAGGCACTTCATGAAGATCCGGTGTTTGTTGATTCGACTCCATGAAATGACTGACGCTGTGGAGTCGTACATTAACATTTCGCCATCATACTGAAACTATTCCAAGAAATTAATTAAAGCCTCTTTATTTTGGTTTAAAATGAATTTACAACTATAAAACAACAAAAATAGAACAACAGAACAATATTAAAATGTGTAGGCAAAACACAGAGAAATAAGTTGAAGAAATCGTTATTTGGCAAAAATACTCCTCAAGAAACACCAGCCTTTGAACGTCCACGGTGACATCCATACTCGAAACTGGTGACCAAGATATCCAAAGCACCTAAAACTCTGGGTTAGGTGCAGGGCCGTCGCGAGGGCGGCGCCAGAGGTGCGGTCGCGCCAGGCCCCGCGCTTTATGCCATTTTTTTAATAAATGAAAACAAGATGTTCAGTAAAGAACATATAGCCTACTTTCTCCTAAATGTATGAGTATAGTTATAACTCGTTGTTATTATCAAAGAGTATAATAGAATCATTTCTTGGTTGAAGACCTTAGAAACTATTTACCTCTACCAAACGCCACAACCTAGAAAAAAACTACTACCATCATTGAAGAAAGATAGATAAGAAGTATCTCAAGAATGTTATGGATCTTGAGACATAATCGACCGGACTGGCTGCGGGGCCCTAGGTTGCAGGTTCGTATCCTGGCGCAGTCAGCTGGCATTTGAGGGTGCACAAATGCGAGGGAGCCGTGTCAGTAGTTTACTGGCACGTTAAAGATCCCCTTCGGGCCAAAATTCCGGCACCCGGGCGTATCTAAATGCAGCAGTAGTTAAAAGGGTCGTAAAACAAATAACATTATTATTATTGTTATTATTACATAATCGACCTGCCGTGGGCAACATCCAACTTTGAGTTGAGGCATGTCTTTACACGTCTGGTTGTGCATGGCTTTCACAACCCCAATTGAATTAACAAATCTTTCCGTGTCCCTACAGAGACGTGTGTATACAAACTATGTGGATATTTTCGATTGCTATTTGCCTGAAATAAAAGTATTAATAACCTGAACTAGTACCAGCGGCTAGAATTCAGTTACTATGTGAAATCGTTTTGTTCTTTACTTCAAATAACATTTTCAAATAACGCACAATAGGCTGTAACAAACCCTTTAAAATAAGAAGTAAAAATGTATCATTGTATCATCCTGTCATTCTTCAAATTCGATGCGCATAGAATGCCAATGGTATACTATCAATGGAGTCCCATGTAGACCAGTCGTGAAATCTAGTGGAGAAATATCGAACAATACAATCCTAACAGGGCGAGTGCATTCTAGCGGCCATAAGAAGAAACTTTTCAATAAAATCTGGAAGTTAATAAGTAGGCCGGCGTGCAGTTACCTTTTTGGCTGCTAGATGTCTCGAGCAAATCTGCTGGCGAATTATGTTTTAATTAAATATATGTTTTGCACCGTAATGTGCACAATATAAGGCTTAATTTTAAAATGTCTGAGTCATTACAAAGCAACAAATATGTAAAATTTCAAGCAAAAAACCAAACTCTGATGGGGTTTGAACCATAGGCATATGAATGACAGACTAACGCTTTACCACGGAGCCATTTGTGCCAACGAATTTTGATCTATATAAAATGACTTACATAGAACTTGTTAGCAAATAATGATTTAGACCTAACGATTTCATCAGTGGAGTATACTATTTATGTATAAAGCATTTCATACTAAGTTTATTTATTTTGTATCAGTACGCTATATTGCATGCAATACTCAAATTAGTGAAATATAAGTCAGACACAAGATATCCGCTGCCATCTTGTCTTCTTACCGAGACGGCTCAGCTTTTTAAAATCACTTCTGCACTATAGTATTACAAAATAAACTTTTAATTTCGAACGTGCCTCTTCCTTTAGAACAGTTAAATCCATTCTCGGCTCCATAATCGGAACTGGTGGGTCCCATGATATGGATTATAAAGTTTGCATAATTCGCACGGCCGCCATCCTGAAATGGTACGGCGGATGACCTTGTAGTTTGGTCACAAGACGCGTCCTATATGAAGGTATGTTGTTACCAAATTTGGTAGAGATCGGATAATTTGGTTAGTCGCTATTTGATTTTACGTTTTGAACGTTTGAGTGGCAGCCATTCAGATTTGGTTAAGATGGCGGCGATATTAAACATGACACTGAGGTGCCCTTTACTTGTTCTACCTCTGTACCAAATTTCGTTCAATTCGGTTTCACCGTGTTCGAATTGATGGGAGGGACAGACATTCAGAGTACACACACACACACACACAGACTCACACACACACATACACACACACAGACAGACACACAATTTTTGGCCCTGTAGTGATCTCATAAGTCTACTTTCATTTTTTGCAAAAATCGAAAGTAGGCTAAAAAAATAAAGATAGTGTTTGATTCAGTCCAGCCCAAATTAAAATAAGCCAACATTGTAAAATATGCTTATTTTGGTTGCCATGGTTAAATGCAATAAGGACGCTATGCCATTTTTAGCCTATTTTCAATTTTGAAAAAAATAGGCTTATGAGATCACCTTTTGTCCGTGTGTGTGTGCGTGTGTGTGTGCGTGTGTGTGAGGTGTGTGTGTGTCTCCCCCTAATAAATTCTAAACGGCTGGAGCGATTTCAGTGAAACTCAGTAAGTTCATAGCACCATTCCGGGCCACCCAGACCGTGCCCTTCAAATTTTGTTACGTTTCACCAATCCAACATGGCGGCTGTGCGAAATATTTCACCAGCATTAAATATCTCCGAAACTATTCCTGATATCACCCTGGAATTTATTACGGTGATAAAGGGAACTACTAGAAGTTCGCCTATGTGACTTTTGAAAAACTGGTAACTACAAAACCAACATGGCGGTCACGCGAATTTGCGACTTTTAAATAGACGTTTCTCGCGAGTTAACCAACCAAACGCAATAAAACTTGGTACAGTATATGTTTATACACATTGTAACGCACCAACATTTAACTTCGTTCAATTGTTTACATAACCACAAGATGGCGGATGTGCGAAATATTTCACCGGCATTCTATATCTCTGAAACTAGCGATATCACCCTGAAATGTTGTACGGAGATAAAGGGCACTACTGGAAGTTCATCAATAAGACTTTCAAAAACCGGTTAACTACAAAACGAACATGGCGGGCAAGCGAATTTGAAAATTTTAAATAGACCTTTCTCGCGATTTAATGTTCCACACGCAATTAAATCTGGTACAGGAAATGTTTATACACATTGTAACGCACTGGTATCTAATTTAGTTCAATTGTTTACATAACCTCAAGATGGTGGCTGTGCGAATTTTAAAATTAAATTTTTATTTCTTGTGTCGTAATCATGCGATCGAAGTGAAAGTTTGAATAATGAACCTACGCAATAATTTTCCTTTAATGGTACATGACCCCATGGCCTATACATTTAACAATCCAACATGGCGACCATCCGAAATATTTAGACGGCACTGAATATCTTCGAATCTATTATAGCAATCAAACTGATTTTTTTATGTTCATAGGGGGCTATGAACTTAAGTTCACCTATAGGACTTTAAATAACCTGGAGATCACAAATCCAACATGGCGGCGACGCGAAGTATAAATATTCACTTGGACGTTTCTCGCAATTTAACCATCCGAGTGCAGTGAAACTTGGTACAGTAAATCCTTATACGAATGGCATGTAATTTATTTTAATTCTTTCCATAACCACAAGATGGCAGCTGTGCGAAATTTTAAAATCTCCTTGTTACTTCTTGTGTCCTAATCATGCGATTGAAGTTTGATTGCTACACGTACACAATAATCTTCATGTAACAGTACGTAACCATAGGACCTGCATATATATAATCCAACATGGCGACTATCCGTAATATTTAGTCGGTTCTCAATATCTACGAATCTATTACAGCATTCAAACTGAAATTTTGCATGTTGATAGTGGCAGTTAACATAAGTAGGATATATGAAAATAGGCTGTATAGTTCTTCACGGAACTACTTGTTTTTGTATAGTTCAGCGTCTGTAAACTTTGTTTGTAGCTTCCACGGAAAGGTGGGGCATTTTGTGCGAACTATGTCCTGGCCTCCTGGCACTAAAATCTTTATCTAGCACGAGATGGGAATGTAGAATTGGCGGTGTCAAGTCCATCAGGTACCAGTTAGGCAAAGTAAACGAAACTCAAGAAAAAGTGGCAGAAACTACCAAAGATCCTGTTTCCCGGTCAGAGGCCCAATCTTTGTTGCTTCATACAAGTTCGTATGAATTTGTTTTAAGCCTCGCTATCTGGTACGATACTTTATTTACTGTGAACTCAACAAATAAAACCCTTCAATCTGAGAAGACGTCGTTAGATACGGCTTTAACCGAACTTCAGGGCCTAAAGTATTTTTTTCAAAATTACCGCAACACTGGTTTTAACAATGCAATGTCCTCCGCTAGAGAAATAATGGAAAATTTGGGCTATGCAAATAAGTTTTCTATTCGCCGTCAAGGCAATCGCAAAAGGTTCTTTGATGAAATAAATCAGCGAAATGATCAACAGGTGGAAAAAAAACTGAAGAGGAACTTTAAAAAGCTGTAAATAAATTTCGGGTAAATTACTTTTTGTCCGTCGTAAATACTGCACTGAGCTGCGTAGAAAATAGATTTAACGAAGTTAGTTATTTTTTTTTTCGGAATACTTTGGATTTCTTTTCGGTCCTTCCAAGCTTTCCAATTTTGAGGAAAAGCAATTAAAAGACCATTGTCAAACACTCTCTAATTTTATAAAAGACGGGGAGCTTGAAGATTTGGATGCAGAAGATCTTTTTCTGGAGCTACAATTATGTAGGTACGCTGTTCCGTCATCTGTAAAAAGTGCTTTAGGTGCACTACACTACTTACCCCGATAAAGGAGTCCTATCCTAATTTAACGACGGCCTATCGAATTATGCTTACAATTCCTATAACGGTTGCGTCGGGGGAAAGGAGTTTTTCCATTTTGAAACTAATCAAAAACTATTTGCGATCAACGATGGCGCAGGAGCGTCTGAACGGTTTGGCTACTCTGTCAATCGAATGTGAAACGTCCAAAAATTAGAAATGAACGATTTAATCAGCACTTTTGCCCTAGCAAAGGCCCGCAAAGCGCCTTTTACATAAATAAAAAGCTCTAAATTCTAAACAAAATCAGAAATTATTTCTTAAAAAAAAGCCTGCCGTGTAAACCATGTTATTTCTCGAACAAAGGGGCCGTTCAGCTCATATTTATCGGTGAAAGTGGACTTAGCGCACTTTTAGTAGTTTAGTTTATGAAAAACTGTATAGCCGTAGAAATGTTGAAATATGTAAACGTGATTGCGTATTATTATTAACTATGTGCGTTTGGGTAAGAAAGTATATCAAGCACATGCTTCGTTTTCCATAATATATTATTTATGCCAAAAACAATTACCTGTGTTAGCTCATTATATCAGGTTTCCATTGATATTGCTTGTTGCTTTTATCTGATCAGGTGCTTCCTGTATACAATTTTATGCTTACGGTATCCTATTTGTTGAGGTTTGTTTAGAAACTAGAAATGTAATAAAATGAGACTTAACTAGCCTAAAATTGTAATTTCTTTTAAAACATCACTCTCCGTACAACACAGCCATTTACAGTCTAAAATCTGCATTTACAACCCCCCCCCTCGCGAACTCATGCCTACTAGGCCCCGCTCACATTCTTGCACCAGGCCCCGCGCACGCTCGCGACGGCCCTGATTAGGTGCGTGGATGACAGCAGTTATTTAAAATTCTAAGTAATTACGCATGCGTGGCTTTGTATACCTCTCTGGCGATCTCTTTTCAAATTTAATAGATGAGTCTCGACGATGCACCGCTGTCATCAATGTGGGCGAATTCGGAACAAGACAACAGGAAGGTGTTGCACAAAGTGCCAAAATTGGACCTGCCCTGACCATCTGATGGACGTGTGTGGCAATTGTTTTCAAGAGTAGGAAAAGTCGAGCATCTGAATTTACGAAATTTTTCACATTATTTGAAAATGATACATATTTGGCAATAAAAAGTTCGTGATGGTCAGGAAGAAATTATTTTCTTGTATTTTCTGTCTTTATCTTAATATTATATTTTTAAACGATCAAATACGTTGTATTAAAATAAACGCTTTCTGGTGTTAGGTACAAATACTGTAATTAATAAATACGTATTAAACCTTCTCTATTTAGTAAGTTACTATTTACAATATGAGTTTCAAAATGGATGATAGGTTCCTGCACGCGCCTAACCCCGTTGCTGAATTGCACGCAGGGTTTTAACTTCTCAAATGTCTTATGCTATTGCAATTCCCATTTCTGCCCCACTACGTGTAAGCACAGGAAATATCCCATAGGACTGAAGAACGCCTGCCTGGCGCATTCTTTGTGTGTCATATCCGGTTTCCTTCTTCAATAATTACTATCTATAGAAAGGACGAGGTCAAAGAGAAGATAATAAGTTTGGAGAAATCCTCATTAAGTATTCTTCCTTCAGGTGTTTATGCATCCATCCTTTATTGTAGCTACACGATTATCGAATGATGTTCATCTTGAAACTATTACAGTTGCTAAAAAAAAGTTTACAGTTCGCATTGTTGCTTAGTCGATAGCATTCTGGCGGTCACCACGGAGGCCCGGGTTCAATTCCCAGTCTGAGGGACTGGAACGGGGTACACTCAAACTCGTCAGGCAAAATTGAGAAGAAGTGGGTTCGATTCTGATCTTCGCTAAGCTTGCAGTGGTTTTCCGTAGTTCCCTACTTCTACTTTAGGCAAATGCCGAGATGATGCCTAACTTATTGTCACGGCCGTCTCCTTCCAAATCCTAGCCCCAATAACAACTACGCACACTAATATAGTCATCACAATAATACCAATTATCAGACAAATTTCTACCCCTTCGTGGTTTAGCGGCTGGTAAATTCTTGGCTGTCGGCCCGGAGATGTGGTTTGATTTCCCGGCTCTGCCAAGAAAGGAAGGAAGGAAGGAAGCTTGTTGTTTAACGTGACCGTTAATCTAGAGATCATGAGCCACGGGACCTCCTTTTTACGTGGAATCCGAACCACAGGACGTGGCATTTCACTGCTCTGCCAAGAGATTTTAATTCTGGTCTGAGGGTTGGGACGTGGTACACTCAGCCTCGCGTGGCAAAACTGAGAATAGGAGGGTTCGATTCCCATCCCAGCCATCATGGAGTGGTTTTCCACTTTCACTCAAGGCAAATGCCGGTATGGTTCCTAACTTAATGTCACGGTCGCGTCCTTCCCAATCCTCACCTAAAAATAATTCACACACTAATACAGCCATCACAATAACACAGGCTATCAGACAATTTACACACACATCCAAGTACACGGGGCTACGATGACGCAAATCCCCTAAAGTGAATCCACATAAACATTAGATTATTGTCTACGTGGTGGTGGATCGTTTTTGTGACCGGATGTGCTTCCTGATGCCAACTCATGAGAGGAGTTCATGAGAGAAATGCATAAAGTTGAAGGAAACTGAGTAATGGGTCGATAACCTTGATGTTAGGCCCCATAAACAACAATCATCATCGTCGTCATCACCAAACTGAGCTAGGATTTGGAAAGAATCAGCCGTGGCCTATTGAGAAGTACCGTCCTGGAATGCGCTTGAAGTTGAAAATGTGAAACTAGGAGAACTATTTCAAGGATACAATGGTGGGGTTCGAGTCAATCCGAGTCCAGAAATAGCCTGGCCCTATCGTCTTGCGCCTTAGCGCTCATAGCTACAACGGATGGTCCTAGTATGCTTTATAATAATCGTAATTTATCATCGCTCCCGAGTCCGGCCACGCCAGCTGAAACATACTTCGGCGCTAGTTCGAACATCATCCTTCTCCTGTCAGTTGGCGGGAATCAAGTTCGCAGATTTCTCACCTGGAACAACTATTACATTAGTTCCTTAGTAGAGTGAACTTGAACAATATAGGCCAAGGTCTTTCATCTGCCTGGAAACACCGGTTTTGACCCGCCTCACCTGCTACAAGTTCTATATTAGGCAGAAATCCGGTTCTATTAGGGCATATCATAAAAAGGGAAATACTGTATCTAGTAATACTACTCTATAATTATTGTATCTTTTCCACAAGAAAAGATGTTTCTAAAATCGGGCTGAAGAAAGGAAAAGTGACGGATGAACGAATGAATGAAGGACAGCGTGTGGAGACTCCCCATTGTTAGGTATTGGAACGCACTACCTGTTCCTCCACCAGGGTTATACACACGATTCTGCGACGTGCCCTCTTGCCTTTCAGAAGTGTCGATGCGTGCTGAAGAAGCGCCCTAATTTGCCTCCAGGGGGAGCCAAGGTAAACATTGGGTGCTTTAGGGGTTGAAGATCAGGTCATCGTGGGATTTATCGTACAGTGCTGTTAAAACCTACAGACATAATTTTTTATAAATAAAGTAAGCATTGGGGACGTCCGCACAATAAATCAACTCCCCACCCCTCTCCCTGGATTTCATAATCACTAGAGATTGGATTTTTAGATTTTTAATAGGTTAGGTTTATTATGTTTAATCTGCAGCAAAAGTTGACATAAATTCCACAAAATTAAAATTAATGCCTAATTAGTAGAAAATCTGATTGCAACGAGGGCGTAAATATTTTCCATAATGACAAGTCATCAAATTATCACCGGGAAGTTCACACTTTTAAGCAATATTTGCTCTCCTTAAATATGTTAATGATTCAAATTCAATACAACCAAGGTTATCAGAGGCGATTTTCACTCTCTAGCCCGTTTAATTAATTTTGTTTATATAAAGTATAGCTTCCTTGGAAATAATCAGAGATTTATTCCCTCTTTTCTGAAGGTAAATAACTAAACCATAAGATAACGTATGTGCTGAAAATATTTGAATTTTCTGGCATGTAGGATTTCTTTCAATCAACTAGAGCTATGAATAAACACTGTCTTGTGGTTAACTTTTAAAAATTGGGGAGCTAAAAATTCAAATACACAACAATAAATGGAACAAAACTTTTTAGGTAGGCCTACTCTCATATCATTTAGGATTTTTAGGTACCGGTACTATAGAATTCATGAATATGGCTCTTTTGAGTATGAATCGGAAAATTATAATAGTATTTTTGTATTTAGAAGTAAGGGAAAAAGTAGGTAAAACCCTAAGAATCCGTCCCTAATAATCACAGAGCAACACCTAATATTTCTGATTTTGTCGCGATTTATCCGTATACATAAATGATACAAGAAACACAATGCGAAGAGACTCTGGGACATCAACTACTGTAAAAAAGAAACTTACTGCAGTTTTCTGAGGTTGCAATTGTAATTTAGGTAACCCAGGAATCTGGAAAGTATAGTGCCAAATACATTTGTGGGTATATGTCAGGAGTTTATAAATTTGAAAGCAATATTCGTGAAACAGGTTAGGGGTGGGGGGTTAACAGTTTTCACTAGCTCATTTTTAAGAGAGTTTAGAGGTTTTCAAGTTGACTGCCCAAGCTCTGAATAGAAGCCGCGAAATGTCAGCAACTGTGCTTCATCACTTTCCGTTTGGGTGGGAGGGCGTGAGGGGCTCTCGCCCAACACCTGGCTACACGACTCTGCAAGAAACATGTGTATATTTGAACGGATGGAAATATGACCATGATATCGTCAGACAGCGGATGGCTCTTAATCTAACCATGTAGAATTAACTGAAAATGAAAATCCACAGCCTGCTTCCAGTCTCCGACCGGGTCAGGAATGGAATGAATGAAGCCCCCATCTAGCGGCGAGGATATGAACTGTGCCGACTGCCGAGGCCTGACGCACTCCTCTGGGGCAATGATTAAATGAATGGCAGATGAAATGAAATGATAGTGGAGAGTGTTGCTGGAATTCAATTTTGACAGGGAAAACCGGAGTACCCGGAGAAAAACCTGTCTGCCTCCGTTTTTTCCAGCACAGATCTCACATGGAGTGACCGGGATTTGAACCACGGACCCAGCGGTGAGAGGACGGGGTGCTGCCGCCTAAGCCACGGAGGCTTGCCGTAGAATTAACTAAATAACATAATTTCTTAGCAATAAAGAAGGCAATTATTTTTGTTCAAATGTTTCGTTAAATTGACCAAAATATCGATTTTTATCTTCAGAACGTCCTCTTAAAAAGGACTAGCTTAACATTAGAGCCCTCCTTCACAGGTCTGTCTCAGCACGAAGAGACCTTCACAGGTCTGTCTCAGCACGAAGAGACCTTCACAGGTCTGTCTCAGCACGAAGAGACCTTCACAGGTCTGTCTCAGCACGAAGAAACCTTCGTCTGTCTCAGCTCGAAGCAACCTTAGCAGGTCTGTCTCAGCTTGAAAAAACCTTCACAGGTCTGTCTCAGTTTGAATAAACCTTCGCAGATCTGTCTCAGCTTGAAGAAACCTTCGCAGGTCTGTCTCAGCTTGAAGACACCTTCGCAGGTCTGTCTTAGCTTGAAGACACCTTCGCAGGTCTGTCTTAGCTTGAAGACACCTTCGCAGGTCTTTCTCAGCTTGAAGAAACCTTCGCAGGTCTGTCTCAGCTTGAAGAAACCTTCGCAGGTCTGTCTCAGCTTGAAGACACCTTCGCAGGTCTGTCTCAGCTTGAAGACACCTTCGCTGGTCTGTCTCAGCTTGAAGACACCTTCGCAGGTCTGTCTCAGCTTGAAGACACCTTCGCAGGTCTGTCTCAGCTTGAAGACACCTTCGCAGGTCTGTCTCAGCTTGAAGACACCTTCGCAGGTCTGTCTCAGCTTGAAGAAACCTTCGCAGGTCTGGCTCAACTTGAAGAAACCTTCGCAGGTCTGGCTCAACTTGAAGAAACCTTCGCAGGTCTGGCTCAGCTTGAAGAAACCTCCATGAGTATGATAAAAGAATATGGATATTGGTTGTCGGACGTCATACCGTTCCCTCTCAAGACAAACCTCAGATCAGTTTATCAGATTACAGGTCGCCAGCAAGACCTCACACCCGCGGCTGCATCCCAGAATGTTCCAGCTCTTGAAATGAAACAAGCAGCATATCGAGCATCGAATGAATATGATGGCTCAAGTTTTGTGTAAGCAAGTAGTCAGTCGATGACATTGAACTTGGAATAATTGGTTTGTAGCTGGCGGTGACGTTCGACCGCCTTGCTTCGCCTCGACAATGGCGAGACCTTGAGATCATTCACACGCTGCTTCAATAAATCGCATGCATGCTCCTGTACTTCGGAATGTGCTGGTCACTCGGCACCTCTCCCATTTCCACTATATACTGTAGTGATCGGTATCGGTAATTAAAAAGAATTCGTCTGCCTGATTAATTACTGAATTATAAACATTGCTTCCAATTAAAACTATCATCCTACTCTCACGCCCACTTGGTCGTTGGTTATAATTCTTCCAAGACGCAAACTTACAGTATTTTTGTATGGAGCTGACTGTACCCACATTGCATAATATACATCAGAGGATTTTGAATAGGTGCATTTGGTCTTAGCATACGAATTGGAACTTCGATTCCTGGCTTTGAGGATTGAAATGGGCTACACTCAGCCACAGTCAGTTTGCAAAACGGAAAAGAGGTGGGTTCGAGTTCCACCTTGACCATCTTAGAAATGGTTTTCCTTTGTATCCAACTTGAACTCAAGGTAAACGTCATTCCGCCATGGTCACCCCTTCTTAGTCATTGTTTCAATTACAATTACCCACATATTCTACACACACCCAAGTACATGGGGATGATTACTGCGATGTCCAAATTCTTAAATGAAACAACATTAAGCGGTATTAAAGGATGACTAGATTTTTAAGTACAGTATTCTTTCTTCAAGCACTCACAATTCAGTGGCACGACCACGGGGCCCTGAGCCTAGTCCAGCGTTGACTCCACTATCTGAGGCAGACACCACACACTCATCTTTCCTCTCAGTCCTCCCTTAAAGTACTTCACTCTTGATCTATTCGGATCCCGACGGTGTTATTGAAGGCATCAGAGTCATGTTCTTACCTTTCAACTTATCCTTTTTTTTAACAGGTCTCCTTCATTTTTCAGGACTTTAAATCTTCTTTCCTCTCTTCTTGTCCCGTGGGTTGGTGTGTGAATACACCAGGGCGATTGAAATGGTCCTGACTGGCTGCGTTCTCGCCCGCTGTTCCCAAGGTTACAGAATTGAATCCTGGCCCAGTCAATTGGGATTTGAAGTTGTGCAAATGCAAGAGAACCGTGTCAGTAGATTTGGCACTTTAAGGATCCCCTTCGGAGCATAATTCCGGCACCCCAGCGTCTCCAAAAGTCACAGTAGTTAAAGGGACGTTAAACACTCTTATTGAAGTGGTCCTGTATCTAACCCTCATCCACACTGTGGAGAAGTCATCCAACTCACAACTGGAAAATTTTCTTCCTTCCTTCCTTCCTTCCTTCCTTCCTTCCTTCCTTCCTTCCTTCCTTGACTACTATTTTTCAGAGACCGTAATTTTGGAGGAGAAATGCATTTTACTTTCTAATCTATATTAGTTTTATTAATTACCCTGGTCATACTAGATCTTCTTGCTAATTTGTATTAGGGGCTTGGGAGATATTTCGTCATTACTCCTGTGTAGTTGGGTGTGTGTTGAATATGTCTGGTAGATAACCTGTGTTTTTATGGTGGCTGTAATAGATCCATACGCAAAAGAAGACTCTCCTTTTACGGCCATTTAACACGAATGAACTCCGGAAGATTGTTTGATCGAATCTGTGCCTACTTTGTGGGAAAGATGATATGATGATTATAATTGTTGTTTTAAGGGGCCTAACATCTAGGTTATCGGCCCTTGTGGGAAAGAAAACCAAAGGGATGTGGTTTACAGAGGTGGAAAAAGACCTACAAGAACTGCGCATATCACACGAGGACGTATTGGAACGTGACTCTTCGAAGAAGAAACAACTTGGGAAAATACAGAGTTTTCAGCCAAACCCATATTGAAAACTGGCAAGAAGTGGACCGAAGAACGAAACGAAGCTCACCGAAGAAGAATGCGCGAACACTGGGCCAATGTGAAAGAACGAGGGAGAAGGCAGTTGTGGTCCATAGAAGACCAAAACGATTGTAGAAAAAGAATCAGCGATCTGATTTCTATGTAAATACATATCTATTCAGGAAGCTTAACTTGCTTTTATTATAACTTATTTTGTATAATCTTCACGAATTTCGGCATGTGGAGTTGAAAAGCGGAGTATTTATTTTCAATATTTTTCTATATTTGGAAGTTTAGCTCATACGCTCCATATTCCTAGTCACTAAAATCAATATAGCCCATATTTCAGCTAGAAAATATTAAGTTCTAGTAATTAGTAGTTCTGCTGTCAATAATGGAGAAACAAGTTAAATATCTAGCATAAAAAATATAAATCGTGGTACAGGTGAAGTTGCAGATGTGGCAAAAATGAAGATGGACACCGTACTTTCAAAGAACCCTGGATATGAAGGAATGGGAAAGGTTGCTGCAATTTTGTGTGGAGATTTAACTCCAGCAATCATTGTGAAGTTCAAATATGCCCCTCTTGATGTTGAACGTAGTTTCGATCAATATAAATCAGTCATTAGGAGACAATAGGTGAAAAATCACTTTCAAGCACCTAGAAGAACATTTTTAATGAATTGTTTTGGTAACAGAGAATATAAGATTGAGTATTCTTCAATGATCATATTGATATTAAAAGGAGAAGTGCAACTTAATGTTTCAAGTAGATCTACTTTTTCTAGCTTCTTTGAATTTGGATACTAAAATGCATTATTATAATATAATTAATTCACGCTTTTGGGCTAATGCCGTGTGTATTTTGATTTGAACCATACGTTTCGGAGAAACCTTGCCTCCTTTTTTAATGGAAATAAACAATGTGGCCAAAGAAAGTATATCAATGAGATTACAAAAAATATAGATAAATTCCTCTGTTCGTCACCAGAGAGCAGCCGCCAGAAATTACTGTATGGACCATGGCAGCTGCTCTCTGGTGACGAACAGAGGAATTTATTTATATTTTTTGTAATCTCATTGATATACTTTCTTTGGCCACATTGTTTATTTCCATTGAAAAAGGAGGCAAGGTTTCTCCGAAACGTATGCTTCAAATCAAAATACAAACGGCATTAGCCCAAAAGCATGAATTATTTATATAATAATCCGGGCCGTGAAAGCCTTAATATGCAAATTACATTATTATAGTTTTATATAATTTTAAGCCCATATATAATTCCATATTTCTATAAAAGTATATATGTACATAAAATTACATTAATTATTATCACGTATAAATCCTTTCCCTGATGATAATAATAATAATGATAATGTGTGTCTCGAAATCACTGACTTGGGATTGTTTATGACCAGTTATAGCAAACTCAAGACTGTGTTCTCTCTCATCTAGAGCACTACATGGCACATGTGGCAGATTATTAGCGTTTGTCTGTACCTTAAAGTGGTTGACACTTGAGTGTATGCAGGTCGGTGTTATAAGGAGTGGGGAGGGGAATCATAGTCAATAGTGCTTGACACCTGGTTCAATTGGGATAGCCGTTTGTTTGAAAAGGATGGTCTGGGTTCTTGTCTAGCAGGTGGTTTACCCTCCCCCCGAGGGGAGAAGAATACATCCCCCTGTGTAGGCCACTGGTGTGGAATAAGCCACCACAGTGGCTTACCAATGTCACTATCCATCATAATCCTCGTCTTCAAAGGCAAAGCAATCAACAGCTTTTTCTTTTCTTTCCTTGTACCTCCCAGAAAATATCCTACCGCGGCTTTGATCATATTTTCTTCTCCCCATTCAGCTAAATCTTGGTGTGATTGAAGCGGTGTTAGTAGTGGGAACTAATAAAGGCTTTCATGATAACATCATCCAACGTAATGAAATTCCAGGGATCGATGTCGATAGAACTTAAGGTCTATCAGTTGAACATTGGGGTTAACAATTACAAATTTCAACTATTTAAATCAATTGTAACAAGCAGTTCCGTGAAGAACTATACAGCCTATCCCACTTATGTTAATTGCCTCTATCAACATACAAAATTTCAGTTTAATTGCTGTAAAACATTCGTACATATTGTGAACCGTCTAAATATTTTGGTTGGTCGCCATGTTGGATTTTTATATATGTAGGCCATAGAGTTATGTACTATTAGATGACTATTTTTGCGTAGGTTCATTATTGAAACGTTCATTTCCATCGCATGATTAATACACAATAAATAAAAACGTAATATTAAAATTGCGCACTGCCACCATCTTGAGGTTATGTGAACAATTGAACTAAATTAGATGCCGGTGTATTACAATGTGTATAAACATTTACTGTACTACATTTCGCTGCGCTCAGATGGTTAAAAAACGAGAAAAGTCTATTAAAATGTTTCACCTTCATGGCTGCCATGGTCGTTTTGTATTTTACAGGTTTTTTGAAGTCCCATGGCTGAATTTCTAGTAGTACCCTTTATCACCGTACAACATTTCAGGGTGATATCAGTAATAGTTTCGGAGATAGAGAAAGCCGGTGGGTGAAATATTTCGCTCATCCGCCATCTTGAGGTTATGTAGACAATTGAACTAAATTAGATGCAAGTGCATTACAATGTATTTAAAAATTTCCTGTACCAAGTGCCATTGCAATTGGATGGTTAAATCGCGAGAAAACTCTATTTAAACGTTTCAACCTCGCTTGGTCGCCATGTTCGTTTTGTATTTAACAGATTTTTGAAAGTCTCATAGGTAAACGTCTAGTAGTGCCCTTTATTACCGTACAAAATTTCAGGTTGAAATGAGTAATAGTTTCGTAGATATAGAATGCCGGTGAAATATTTCGCACAGCCGCGATGTTAGATTGGTGAGACGTATTAAAATGTCAAGGGCAAGATCGGGGTCGGCCGTAATAGTACTATGATCTTGCCGAGTTTCATTGAAATCGCTCGAACCGTTTATAATTTATTAGAGGGGGACACCGCACACACACACACACACACACACACACACACATGTACACACACACATGGACAAAAGGTGATCTCATAAGCCTATTTTTTCATAAAATGAAATTAGGCTAAACATATGGATAACTCGGTATATTTAATGGTTTACCCAGCGTAAGCTTAAAAGGCGCACAGACGGCAGGGTTTTCTTCGACTCGATTCACTGAAATCGTTACTGCTCGGGTTCCTTTGGTCATAAATGAATATTTTTCTACAGAAATCTTCCTCGAGAAATCCTTTACAGAATGGTGAAAACTGCATCAAAATTAATCCAGTGGTTGCCGAGATTACCCGTTATATCCAAGAATCAGGGATTTCGTTTTATACTACGTAGTGATTCATTGATTTATTTATTTATTTTATTAGTGTAATGTTTTTTTCATTGTTTTTTATTTTTTATATAATTTTTGTAGTTTAATTTTGTCAAATTTTATTATTAATTTATTGGGCTATTTTTATTTATACAATTTTATTTCTTTTTATTAATTAATCAATGTATTTATTTATTTATTTATTTATTTATTTATTTATTTATTTATTTATTTATTTATTTATTTATTTATTTATTTATTTATTTATTTATTTATTTATTTATTTATTTATTTATTTATTTATTTATATTAGCAAATTGCTCTATATGGTTTATGAACTCAGTGTTAATTCAGATTCACCATATGTTCGGTTTTGTGGTGCCTGTTCATTAGGGTAGAAAGCGGCGGCTGTGGCCTTAAGTTATGAACTATCCCGGCATTTGCCTGGAGTAGAAGTGGGGAAACCACGGAAAACCACTTCCAGGATGGCTGAGGTAGGAATCATACCCGCCTTTCCTCAGTTATGCCTCACGAGGCTGAGTGTACGCAGTTCCAGCCCTCAGACCAGAATTAAATTTCTTGGCAGAGCCGGGAATCGAAGCTGGCCTCCGCGGTGACAGCCAAGATTGCTAGCTTTACGCAACACCATTCGGATTTATGTTGACATTTACATGAAGTTGATGTGGATATAAAGCAAAAATCAATCTCGGGATGACCGCTGAAAGATGCCATGGTCCCCATGACTCTTCGGTGATGGGAGCAACGTCGCCTGGCTGTGGAGGTCGGTGCCAGACATGGAGGCGAAACGACTGTTGGTTGGTTCTTAAGTTTAGGGGCTGCGACAAAGCGGTCATGTAGCCCCGTGTACTTTGGGTGTGTGTAGAATCTGTCTGATAACCGGTGTTAATTGTGACGACTGTATTAGTGTGTGTTATCTGTTTTTTAATACAAGTAAGGACTGCAGACTTTTGAATTTTTCAAATAGTTCCTACTTTTGCCGCCAAACGCCACCGTCAACGACTACTAGTTCAGAACTTAGCTACCAGACACCACCGCAGTCGGCTCTTGGCAAGGAACGTAGGAACCTAAGAGCGTTGTTTACATTCTTAACCTATACAATTTAGCTTCACACAGGTGTACTTAGTGGAAGGTTCTTTAACATGCCATAAATCTATGACATGGGACCGCTGGCTTTACATCCCCTCCGAAGGAAGGCATACTGAGGGATTTTTAACGCTCTTAAAAATCCGACGACTTCGGCCGGATTTGAACCCGCGATCTTGGGCATAGAAGCTCAGCATGCTACCGACTACGCCACCGAAGCCACCGCGAAACGAGTGTGTCATCAAGAGAAGTGGTGACCGTTGATAATATTATGACTTAATTCATTTCCGGCAGAATACCCGGATCCGGGCTCACTATAATAGATAGTCCATGCTGGATGAGTTTATTCGCATTATTAAGCTAAGCACGTCCGTTCTCTCTATAACTCACCTTCCCTTCAATTTTGTCTGCAAGAAGCCTATTTATGTCACATTGCTTCCTAATCATTTGCATTTAGAATACTGGGTTGCCTATAATCATGTTCAGAAAAATCGATTATTCCTTCATTCTAATTGATTACTTAGCCATTTGAATATCCAGATAGTAAGCTGAATCGTTGCTAGCTGTCTAGCAAGCATCATATTAATTCACTCTCTGTAAATTCCATTCTAATTGACTGGACACAGAAACCATTGCCTCATGCGTAATTAACCGTTTAGCAGATTTACTCTCAATCAGAATCTATTATATTCGTTGGCATTTTGTCAGTACTTTTGTTATCGGCAGTAGTGGCTACGCTGACTAAAGCGCAGCGTTAGGTCATGAGGCCAAGCTCTCTGCTGACTCGGTAGACGCGTGGGTTCGAGCCCCACCGTCGGCTGTCCTTGAAATGGTTTCCCATCTTCAACAACAGGCAAATGCTGTGACAGTACCTCCATACAGGCCACGGCCGCTTCCTTCCACATCCTTGCCCAGTTTCATTAATCTTCATCCTTTCCATGTCTCATCCCGACGCGCAGGTCGCCCACGGGCGTCGACTAGAAAGACCTGCACTCGGCCTCTCAAGAGGCTACACGACAACAACAAAAAAGTAAGTACTTTTGCCCAAGGCTTCCTGATGTACAGACAGGCCTGAATGTTCGATGCTGTATAGTCTTTAAAGCATGCTAATTCTCAGGTAGGACAGATCTATTGAAGAGACATAGATCTCTGGGTCCACATGTCCCTATTTAAGGTAGAGACTCAGAATGCAAAGGTCATGGGTTCGATTCCTGGCTCTGCTAAGAAGTTTCATTCTGGTGTTGGAACGAGTCATACTCAACCTCGTGAGGCATAACTTAGAGGAGAGGAGTTCGATTCCCAACTCAACTGACTCACAATTAGAGTGATGTTCTACTTCTACTTCAAGTGAATACCAGGATGGTTTCTAAGTTAAAGCCACGGTCGCCTCCTACCCAAATTCTACCTTAAGTTACAAATACACGAGAGCAACCATCACAATAGCACAGGTTGTCATACAGATTCCACACACACACACACCCAACTACACGGGGAATTAATTAACAACAAAGAAGAACAGAAACAACGTAGGCTACATCCCGTGCGGGATATCACTTGCGTAGTACTGAAACTGTTTTAAACTTTCCATTGCCGTATCGTTGTGTAGAGGTTAGCGGTAATAGCTGCCATTCCCGAGATCCCAGGTTCAACTCCAGGCTCTGTCATAACCGTTGTTGTTGAGGGTTCATTTAGTGGCTTTCGTTGTAATATAGCTCCATATACTTGGGTGAGAGTACATTTTATCTGTTCTTGTGATGGCTGTAATAGCTTGCCAAAAGTCTGTTTTGAGGGTCGAAATGAGGTTTTCTATATTTTCACATGTCTTCTCCGTAAAATGTCGGATTGGTAGCCTACCTAACTTAGGTCAAGGCTGTTTCTTTGTGAAATCCTACCTCCAAATTACAAATATGCACACTTGTTACACCGAAGCTTACGGAACCGATGACCACAATGCCAGCAAGCTCCTAACAAGGGAAGTGTCAGATAAGACAGGTCGAAACCTATCTTGAAACTTTGTGGACGCAATCGTTGTATTATAAAGAGGACAACGTGCGGGAAATCAGCCGCCAGATTGAACTGCAAGGCTCCGAAATCGTACCTGACGTTCTGGTACGCAGGCATGACGGACGGCTGGCGGAGGTGGACATCCCTGAGGCACTCGGAGTAGTCGCGTGGTGGGGCATATATGCTGACTGGACTGTGCGGCTGCTTGCCGCCACCCTTGAGTGTCTTGGCCGTCAGGGTTGTCCCTGCCAACATGTACGGTACTCGCTACTTCCCATTGATTTATAAGAGAGATTCGCCACATGATTTTGGAGCCTTGCAGTTCTGCCTGACGGCTGATTTTTCGCACTTTGTCCTCTTATAGTACAACGATTGCGTTTACAAAGTTTCAAGATAGATTTCGATCTGTCTTACCTAATACTTCCCTTGTAAGTAAAACAGTAATAGCAGCATCCACTAACTTTGCAGGGAGCCGTCTCTAGGGACTCGTGGTGATGTTACAGCTTCTGAAACAAACAGAGTGACAAACGGACCCAACTCGAGAATATCTGGAGATCGCCAACTCTCGAACTTGCCAGCTGTGAGCCCTTCAGGGTGTAGCACTATCCAGAGTTCACAGTAAGTGGTGGGGCTACATACACATTGCCTTCTTGAGGGTCTCTTGCAGAAGGCAGGAGATACAATGAAAGGGAAAGAAAAGGTATCAGGAAAGATGAGACAAAGACCAATTAAGCCTTGGATATCCTGATACAGTTGGGGTCGGAAAAGATGATGATTTGACCCAGGGAGGTCAACATGATAGCAGTCCGGCACAAGTAAGTGGAAGCAATGCCGGACGAAATTGGTGTCCCTTGTGCGCCAACCCATGTCCCACAAGTTGTAAGTCCCTGGAGGGGTGGTGGGAAAATTCATTAATTTGAAAATCTGCTCTGGTCCTTAAAATGAAGCACGTTATAGTAGTAGAAGAGAATGTTCAAAGAGCAGTCATTGTTGTGTAGATTTAATTGACAAGCACTGTGGTGATTCAGAAAGAACCTGTCGTGGGACGGCACGTGAACTAGGAAGTGGCGGGAGCTTGGCACTTCTCCTGGTGTCAAGACATGACTCACATTGGTTGGCACCAAGTGCTACAGATAGCGGGTTCCCAGTCTGAAGGCCGTTCTGCCTACGCACTGGGGTATTGTATATAATACATGCCTTTAGCTGGCACACTTGACCTTCATAACCGAGTAGAAACTAGTACCGTAGTGCAGACTGGGTAAGTTCAAGCCCCTCAAATGAAACAACGATCGAAAATACGGTAATGCTCAGTGATAACCGCGATTGAACGCGGTAGTCTTGTCTCCAGTATTCTACGGGATATTCCCAAGTAAAGCCTTTTTTTGAGATCGAGAAAACACTGAATATTTCCTGAAAACACTCTTGGGGATGGTACGACTTGTAAAAAAAATTGGTATGTGCCTGGGTAAATATGGATGAATAGGATCCCTAGTAATACTGGTCTAATCATTCATTTCATCATTCATTTTGTCACCGGTATTTATTTTCTTTTTCTTCTTTTATTCGTTTCACCCAGCTTTGGGGTACATTAAATCAATCACTTTTTGTTGTTCTGTGCTTTTCTTGTCGCTCAGTATTGCTTCATTCTTTGAGCTCTTGCGTTCCTTTCTTCATCAGAGATTTGGATCTTGCCCGTGGGTTTGACTTTGACTTGGAACCGCTGTTTCTTGTCCTTTGTTATGGTTTTGGCTGTTTTATCCATGAGCACATTTGCTGTGATTTAAAGTTCTATTAAGTCTTTCACTTCCTTAAACCAAAGTGGTTTGGTTCTTTTGTTACGGAAGTACCGTAGATGATACTTTTGGTTAGTCTATTTAGGTTCATTCTGAGTATTTATTTTTTATTGTTTTATTTTGTATTTTTATTTAAAAATAACTGGTTGATAACCTAGATTTTAGGCCCGATAAAAACAAGAATAAATTATCATCATCCTTCATCATCATCACCATCACGATATTCTGATCGCCCACGGGTGTCGATTTGAAGGACATGAACCAGGTCATACGCCATTATTGTTTTCCAAATACCCTCTATCTCCACCTGACAAGATGGTTGTTGTTGTTGTTGTTGCCGATTCTTCTAGGGGCTTTACGACCTCATGGTCATGTAGCCTTCTTGTATTTCAATGTATAGAATTTGTCTGATAACCTGTGTTACTGTGATGTCTGTACTAGTGTGTGTAAGTTTATTTGTAATTGAGGTATAATTTGGTTAGGAAGCGGCCGTGGTCTTGCGTTAGGTACCATCCTGGCATTTTCCTGGATTGGAGATGGGAAAACAATGGATAACCACTTCCAGGATGGTAGAGATAGGAATCGAACCCACCTCTAGTCAGTTTTGACTCTCGAGACTGGGTGTAGGGCCTACCCCGTTCAAGCCCTCAAGCCAGAATTTAAACGTCTTGGCAGAGCTTGGAATCGAACCTGGGCCTCCACGGGGACAGCTAAGAATGCTAGTCACTACGCAGTGAGGTGGACTGACGAAGTGGAATCCTATAAACTCTCGGGTAATTGTTAGTCTACTGCAGTCATACAAGACAGATGGAAACATATTTGCTACACCTTGCTCTGCTCACTTAAGCCAGGAAAAGCAGGTGTGGGTGTATCGTAGAGAGCCGCTCAATTCAGAGGCACATCGGTTATCTTACTTGCGAACAAGACAGGTTTGCATAGGTTACGTGTAACCCAAGGTTATAATTTTTAACTACTGCAGGTGGAGCTCTAAAGGAGTTTAAGAACATTATAAAATTGCACATTACTTACCTCTGTTCCTCCCATTGCGTACACCAGGAGTTTTAACTTCTTCTTACCTAAATGATCGCATTGGTGTTTTGGAAAATGAGGTCATTTTGCAACTCAGAAATATTCAGCTATATTTAGTTATATGCAAAGCCTTCCCTATTTTCCTATAGTACGGTGCTTCACCTGGGCCGTGTGACTGACGAAGCGCGTTGAGTCAGCGCGAGTTGATTAGCATCTACTGTTACACAACAGCGAATCGAAAGAATTGAAGCCCTATAATTATTATCAAGATACGTTAATTTTCTTTGGATTGAATTATTTATTTATTATGGGGGCGGTAGCGGGAAAGGAACTCGGAACGTGCAGCTCGCGCTCCAAGTTAGCATTGACGTAGGAAGGTGTATACAGAAGTGGTTTCGATATTATTTCTTTCTGAAATTTGTATCTAACGGGTAAAATACTAATAGACTAATAATAATAATATCGTGTGGCCTCGGGAGCCGGGTACAAGCTTTGTTATTTGACACCCAGAGGGCAGCCTTCATGTCGAATTTTTGTCGTTCCATGGAACGCTATGAAAGTCAAGGAGGTTAGATATCTAAGCTCCTTGACACTATAGCGCTTTCTAGTAGTGAAAAGAGGAACTTTGTGTTGGCGGAAAATCCCGAGATTAATTTTGCCATTTTGAACACGGCCTGCTGAATTCAAATGGGTTCTTTAACAACGTGTGACATGCAAGCCGAGATTTTTGTCGCCTTTCAAAATTCACTTACCATGGCCAGGAGCGAACCTGCAAGCTTGGGGTTGGTAGTCCGACACGATAACCACTCACCACCCGTCGTGGTAACAGTGGCTAACATTAGTTTGGAAAACAACATTCAGAAATGTTTTGAATCGAACTGCAGTATTTTCTGCATTTTCCGTGAACTCTAGAACTCCAAAAGACATGTACTGTAATTATCTGTCCATGATGTCTTATTTAAAAGGCTCGGCTAGGGTAGGGTAGGGAAGGGAAGGCAAACCGAGCATGGAGTACGTTAACATAATGCCCGCATGATGGACTTCATCATTAATCACCTGGTCCTATAAACACCATTTACCACGGCTGTATTCAACGAATTTATCGTTTGCCCTCACTTACTATTAACAATACGGAGCAAGCTAGAGTAGGGTGGTAGAGACTCTGTGGATAAAAAGGGCCCAATGAGCTATATCAACATACTTCAAGACTGCAGGGGACACTGAAAGGTTAAATGGTGTCATTAATAACACGTGTAAACTAATCAACGTAGCAATCCCCACCCCGCTTCCCCTCCCCCTTCCTCTGTTTCCACTCATGTACAGTCTTCTCAAATCTGACAACAAAAAAGTAATAATCGGTGAATAAAATTAACGATGCCCTAACGATTCAATATCCATACGAAGAAAAGGAAAAGAAGCAGTTAGGAAAAAAGGAGTGAGAGATGCTTTAAATAAAATTATGAATTACAAAATACTTTGTCTATTATAAGGTTTTATCTAATTAAAATCTTCATGTATATAATCAGGCGGAGTATTGTAAAAAGAACCAGAAGGTACACGTCATTTTATTGACAAATTGAATCCGTGTTGCAAGACAGAGAGCGGGAGAGAATGAGAGGTTTCAGTGCATTTTAATTACATTACGATCATAAATATTAAGAAATTAAAATTTATACAGCGCTATCAAACTGGCATTGGAATGCGTGACCTTACTAATATGGGTTTGGCAAGACAGAGAAGAATAATTCTCTTGTATTGGTCACGCTGTAAAGCTATCAACCTGTTCTTATAGCTCGGCTGTAGAGGACAAATGATTCACTTCACTAGGGTTGGGTAAGTTTATTTTTGAAAGTAACGAAATTACAGTTGCAAAAAATAACTGCGTTATATTTACAATAATGGATATAGTAACGTATCGTTACTTTTTCGTTACCATTATATAATGGTGCATTATGCAACGAGCCTATAATGGCAATAATTAAGAAACGAGTATGTTTATAAAACGAGCGAAGCGAGTTTTATAATTTCCATACGAGTGTCTTAATTACCATTATAAGAGATTTGCATACGACTGTTTATGTTCGACGATAATTATAACTTTATTATATGTTTTAACATACATATTCATAAATATCTGTGGGATTCATTCACTTCAGTTAGTGAACAGAACGCGCTGGTTTTGCTTACTGAGCAGAGCGTATGAGTGGGTCAAAGACCTTCGGTAGCAGAGACCATTTACTTTGCTTGGCAATGCTATTGTTTACAGCCTGCATGATGTCTAGTGCCGATCAAGACTAGCATTCACTAATATTGTCACCGAAGTCGTTTGATAGCAATGCGCTGTGTATAAATTGGTGTTGGGGATATTAAGGTACAGTGCTATTTCTTGTCTGATATTCGCCAGTTTATTTACGCGAACATTATTATGGTACGGTGCACTTTCCATGTCGGTAATTTATATAGAAGGATGCTGTGTTGCTAACTTCTGGACGTAGATTCATAAATTTCTTGCATATGTCATAGTATTTTCTTGTTACCGTAAAGGTTCGTGCTGATTTTGTGTTTGGGATTGTAACTACAATGGTTGATCCGATATCCAATTTGAACTTTCAAATCATGTAATTCATGTCCAACATGTTGGATTTTGAGCGCATGCGCGAAGGTATCCTTACCTAATTGGTCAATGAATGAGCTCTGATTGGCTGGAGAAACTGTCTCATAATGAAAAACAATACTATAATGACCATCATTATGATACAGTTTTCTGACGTATATTATTTACATTTCGGCATCGTCGAACATAAAATATACGTAGGTATTGTCTGCGCGCCAGGAGAAGTCCGATCGATACGCTGTGACGGGGAGGGGGATGTTCGGCTGTACGCATGCGAGGCCCGTCTATTCCTGACCTAAATATATCCCGCACCTTGTGCTTGTTGTTCATATAGCTTCAAGTATGTAGTCTGCCACTGAAGACCCATTTCAACTTTTCCTATTTGCAGAGTACAAATGTATGTATGTCTATTCCTTATTATTCCCGTTTTTCCAACGGGGTCGCGGATGAGATGCCATGAAAGTCTTTGTGGTGGATGGTTGTTGCGGTCGGATGCCCTTCCTGACGCCAACCTCAATGAGAGGAGTTAGTGAGAGATGAAATACTGAATGATGGTGAATGAAACTGGGTAACGATGTGGAAGGAAGCAGCCGTGGCCTGTCAAAGGTACCGTCCCAGCATTCGCCTTAAGTTGAAAATGGGAAAACACGGCAAACCATTTCAAAGACGGCTGACTGTGAGGCTCGAACCTACGCGTCTACCGAGTCAGCACAGAGCTTAGCCCCATGACCTAACGCTGTCCTTTAGCGTCCGTAGCCACCACATTTGCAGAGTACAAAATAATAAAGAAAGAAAGTCCCTCTCGGCACGGCACGCCGCACCGGAAGGCGGAGGTAGATTTCACCGGACAAAAGAAAAATGCCTCAAATTTACTGAATTTGCCAATTGTTGTTCTCCTACAAACTTTCTACATATTTAGCGTACATAAGCTAAATTTTCTTATACAATAATTCCGAAAACATTTAGCCCTTGGCGTAAGGGTGTGTCATATCAAATATTCTTTCAGACACAATTTTTAGGTAGTTTTAGAGGGCTATTGACCATTTTATACGGTTCTGAAATTTTGCATATTAAGGGAGGTATGATTTTTTTTCTCTCAAAACACCATTTTTCCCATCCCTTTGGTCAATGGTTGGTGCTATCAAAAACCATTCTTGAAATAAGTCTTGAGCCGTATCCGAAAAATAGTTTGGACTTCGATTGGATTCCAGATTTTACATACTAAGAAAGTTGAAGAGATATTTCACTTTTTCGAAAGAAAAAAAAAGCCCCCCATTTCCACCCCACAGGGGCGATTTTGCCCTTTAACGAACTAAAGCCAGATTTGAATGGTTAGGCTATATTTTATATATAAATTCTAACGCGATTGGTGCAAAATGACGGTAGTTATCGTGTCCACAAGAAAGTAATAATAATAATAATACCGTATGGCCTCGGTGCCGGGTGCAAGCTTTGTTATTAGACACCCAGAGGGCAGCTTGCATGGCAAATTTTATCGTTCCTTGGTGCGCTATGAAAGACAAGGAGGTTAGATATCGAAGCTCCTTGACACTATAGCGCTTTCTAGTAGAGGAAGGAGGACTTTTTGTGTTGGCGGGAAGTCCCGAGATAAATTTTGCCATTATGAACCCAGCCTACTGAATTCAAATGGGTTTTAGCCTACTTTCGAGATCTAAAATTGTGGGTCTGTGTGTGTGTGTACTCGAAATGTCTGCCCCCCCCCCCCCCCCTATCAATTCAAACACGGTGAAACCGAATTGAACTAAATTTGGTACAGAGGTAGCACTAGCAAAGAGCACCTCAGTGTCATGTTTTATATCGCCGCCATCTTGACGGAAACGGAATGGTGGCCACCCAAATGTTAAAAGCTTAAATTAAATTATGACGAACCTAATCATTTGATCTCCACCAAATTTTGCAACAACATACCCTTTTGTGGGAAGCATCTTTTGACTAAACTACAAGGTCATCAGCTCAATAGGTAGCACTAGCAAAGGGCACATCATATTCATGTTTACTATCCGTGTAGCACATTGTATTTAACAAGCTACTACAACCAACATTCAATTATACTCCTTGAAAAGGACAAAGAGTTATAACAATACCCATCCATTTAGGAGAAAGTAGGCTATATGTTCTTTATTGAACATCTTGTTTAACATGCCAACAACGTATGACAGACGTACCGTGATTTTTGTCGCATTTCAAAAATCACTTACCACGGCCAGGAAGCGAACCTGCAAGCTTGGGATTGGTAGTCCAACATGTTAACCACTCACCCGTGAAAGTGATATAATTATACTTATTAACTTATCCTACACTTTTCAACTAACTGTGGTTTTAGTGTCGGGGTGATGTGAAACGTGAAGGTATGTCGAAATTTTCTTGATATTTATGGAATGCATGATATGCAGTACTGTGCAGTTCAAACCCAGCTGACTGCTCCTGGCGCGCAGACAATAGTTGCTTTCTTTTACCGCCTCGGTTCGTAGTGGCTGGCTTTCATGGCTGTCACCACTCAGGTCCGGATTCGATTCCTGACTCTGCGAAGAAATTTAATTCTGGTCTAAGGGCTGGGAAGGGGACAGAACTCGCATGAGACAGAACTGAGAATAGATAGGTTCGTTTCCCACCTCAGCCATCTTAGAAGTTGTTTTCCGTGGTTTCCCCGCTTCTACTCCAGGCAAATGCCGGGATGGTTCTTAACTTAAGTCCACGGCCATCTCCTTCATAATCCTAGGCTCTATTACAAATATGCACTCTACTACAGATATCACAATTACACAAGTTATCAACAACTTCTTACGTTCATACCATCCCCACAAGAACAGATTCATGTGGGAAGGTTTCACGTGTCAACTACCAGCATGTTTAGAGGTCATTTTATGGAAATTTTCTTCATCCTAGGTCCGTGTGTGCTAGAGTTAGATTTGATTTTCAGTTTTCACCGAAAGTCTTTTTTTTTTTTTTCGTGTGGCCTCCTGAGAGGCCGAGTGCAGGTCTTTCTAGTCAACGCCCGTGGGCGACCTACGCGTCGAGATGAGAGACGGAATGGATGAATATGAAACTGGGCCAGAATGTGAAAGGAAGCGGCCGTGGCCTGTCAGAAGGTACCGTCCCAGCATTTGCCTGGTGTTGAAAATGGGGAAACCACGGAAAACCATTTCGAGGACGGCCGACGGTGGGGCTCAAACCCACGCGTCTACCGAGTCAGCAGAGAGCTTGGCCCCATGCCCTAACGATGCGCCTTAGCCAGCGTAGTCACTGCTGTCGGATAATTAAATACTAGAAGGAAGCAATAATGTGGCAATCTGTTCGTTAAGAATCTGGGCCACCCGCAAATTAAGTTGAGCATCTCTGCACTGAAGTTATTGCTCTTTAATGGCTAGGGGCGTGGTGGCTCAGCGGTCTAGCTGTATGCCTCTCACCAAGGCGGTCCGGGTTCGATTCCCGGTCAATGCATGTGAGATTTTCGAAGCCTTGCCCTGTGGTTCGGATTCCACGTAAAAAGGAGGTCCCGTGGCTCATGATCTCAAGATTAACGGTCACGTTAAACTACAAGCTTCCTTCCTTCCTTTCTTTAATGGCTATCAATAGCCAAGGCTAGGCCTAGTAGTCGTTGACGGTGGCGTTTGGCGGCAAAAGTAGGAACTATTTGAAAAATTCAAAGTTGCAGTCCATACTTGAATTAAAAAAAACCAGAAACACACACTAATACAGTCAACACAATTAACACCGGTTATCAGACAGATTCTACACACACCCAAAGAACACGGGGCTACATGGCCGCGTTGTCGCAGCCCCTAAACTAAGGAACCAACCAACCAATAGCCAAGGCCACTTCTATATTTTCTAAATTTTCTATTTTCTAAGATTGATAAATAACACCACGAACCGATCAACCATATGACTATTTTATTTTGAGAAAATTAAACAAAGTACATATCAATGTGCAACAACGTATATATAACTGAGAATCTCTGGTGTCTATGTGTTACCAACTGTTGAGGGTGAAATTTCTTTGCAGCATACATTTCTGTGAGTTGGAATACACAACATTTCCTCAGGTTTCTATGATTGGGAACAAAATATAGGTGATCCAGGAGTAGAATGAAGTTGCCTATTATTTGCCACTGTCAGAATGCTTGATTGCCAGCGCTGAAACTCCAACCTCACCTCTCTCAAATCGATCTGCTATTAAGTCGAGTAGTAAAGCGTACCTCATACTGCTGGGTTACGCTGTTAGATTGCATTCGTTTCTTTACGTAACGAAGAAATTGACACGTTTATGTCTATATTCAGGACAAGATAAACATGCGTATTATCTGACCCGATATTCAATAGGAGCATGGCCATTGCTCCCTGAATTATACTTGAACAAGAAATGGAAAATAAAGATTGGAATAAAGTAGGCTATGTTATGCATCGAGTATCAGACAAGTAGCCTAATTTGCTGTTGATTGTATTGATAATAACAATAATGATGGCTTAGAACTTTACCTATCAGTTGAGGCTTAATTTTCTAATTAGCGTTGGGTGTCAGGAATAATACTGTAGTGGTCCAACTGATATGTCCTAATTATTGCGTGAATTTGAATAAGAGGTGGTGGTGCAAGTTGTCAACTGGCCAGGAAAACCTAGAAAAGAAGGAATTCTTAGAGAAATTTAAAATTCTGGAAAATTTAGTGAATTTTCAGAAAAAGTTTCATGATCTAACTTCGAATAATTTCAAATTTGCATTAACATTTTCCGGGGGGAAATATATATAAGGTGCGTTCAAAAAGTAACGAGCCGGAGGCATAATTACAGAAACCAGTACCTGTATGTTAGAAGTATTGGCCTTGGCTGTTGAGGCACTTGTCCCACTGTGACACGAGGCGGTGAATGGCTGTCTCATAAAATTCCCTGGGCAGCGACGTGAACCAGTTCCGCACGTATATCCGAGGTGAATCGTTGGCCCCGCAGAGCCCTTTTCAGGGGACGAAACATGGCGTAATCACAGGGAGAGAGGTCTGGACTGTATGGAGGGTGACCGAGAACCGCCCATTTGAATTTCTGCAGGAATGCCGCGACTGTGTTGGCCGTATGAGGTCGTGCATTCTCGTGGAGCGACCACGGTGGCTATGGCGTTCACTAAACGTCACCCGTCCTTCTCTGAAGCGCTTGTGCCATGCCTTGACCCTTGCAAGGGACATGCAGTGTTCGCCGTTACTTGTGACATTCGGCGATGAATGTCCGTTCCCCCTACTCCAGGCTGTTCCAGCCGAGCAGCTCGTCTGTGACCTGCCGAGTACTCGCCGCCTTCCGTGAGTAAACCTGCAACATGCAATACAGCTCTGCTGTGGAGGGTTGCCGCCACTGTGCGGTGAATACATCAAGATTGACAGGAATCGCATGGACTTGTACTATGACCTTCGCCCAGTGATGTATTGGCTATCACCCCCAGTTCCTCCCCAACCGTGCTCCGAGCATCACTGCTGAGTACTCGCGAGTACGCATACTCAAACTCGTGGATTTGGAACTGCCTGCCCTACTCCTTCCACTGTCAGAAACCGAGCAACACCACTTTGCTCTTCGGTTGACGCCTCCATGTCACTGTTTGCAATGCGACTGGTAGCGTTGGACGATTGATGCATGCTGCTGCTCGCTTTGTATCATCACGTGGCGTGCACGCGTGCCCTCTAGCGACGGGCTGTGACCTTTCACGCTCTGGTCGGAACCACACCTAGTTACACACGCCATAATTAGCCGATGTCGTCACCGTTTTGCCCATTCCAGCCTCCGGCTCGTTATTTTTGAACTCTCCTTATATTATTTTGATAATTGTTGTGAATGTATATTCTTATTGACATCCGAACAATAAGCTCTGATTTGATCAGATATTTACACACGTAGGGCTGTCCACATATTACATAATCAGAAGTAATGGTAGGTGGCTTCGGTGGCGTAGTCGGTAGCATGCTGAACTGCTATGCCCAAGATGGCGGGTTCAAACCCGGCCGAAGTCGCCAGATTTTTTAAGAGCGATACAATCCTTCAGTATGCCTTCCTTCGGAGGGGAAGTAAATCCGGCGGGCACGTAAAAGAACCTACCACTGTAATTGGTGGTGTGTAGCAAAATGTATAGGTTTATATTTGGCTGGTTAGGAAACGCTCTATCAAGTTCCAAAGTTCGCCGCTAGTGTTAGTGACAGTAGCATCTGATGGCCAAAGTTGGAACTACTTGAACTCGTTGGGAGCCCTCGGGCATTCAATCAAAAATGCACAGCGTATGGCTGTAGGCTGCGAATCATATATCATCAAAAGTAATGGTAGCCTACCCTTTGCAATAGATAGCTTCCTAATGAAATACAACCTGTGACAATAAAGTTCGGTGAATAGTCCTGTACTATCAACATAGATGAACAATGCACGACAGAGACCCCACTGTCCTTCGAAGTAGTCCCCTCCCATAACTATGCAATGCTTAGATCGGCGATACATGTCCTGGAAACTTAGCAAGAAGGCGTCCATTGGGATGGTATTCAAAAACCTCGTCACGTTGAATAAAGTCACAACGGTCGACCTGCCAACATTGGCGACACACAACGAACGTGTAAGACCTGTTTGACACAGTGAGTTTAGGAGGATGAATTTTTGCAACCTACCATGCACATCACTTCGGGGTGGGGGGCGGCAGTGAGTAGGGTGAATGTTCTGTGGAATGAAATGGCTCTCGAAACCATCGTCACGGGCAACGAGACCTGGTGTCAGAGGTACGACCCTGAAGTCAAGCGTCAAGTATGGAGTGACGGGGTCCAGGTCCAGGGTCACCGAAAAGCCCTGAAGGGCCAGAGATTTTCGGACATTTGGGACATCCAACGTAATGTGACGACCCGACTGAAGGCTATCCCTAAAGAGTTTCTAGGACCTGTACACACATTCTCAGAAGTGCATAACCATCCACGGGGATTTCTTCGAAGGACAGTAACTGCTGTTTCAGGTAAGCCAACAATCCGAACTTTTCAGTCAGACCGAACGCAACGTGAAGAGGCTTTTGAACACCATCCCAAAGGACGCCTTCTTGCAAAGATCCCAGGACATGTATCGCCGATCTCAGCATTGCATAGTTACGGGAGAGGACTATTTCGAATGAAGGTTTTATATCTAAAACATGATATGAGATTGGGAGGTTCACATTCGCGGTTTTACCATCCAAGTATAACGAAGAAGTCTTACAACGGAAACTAGACAGGTAGGAAGTACGAACCTGACAACTAGATATCTTCTAACATCCTTCTGTATTTTAAAATTAGTAGTTGGTAGAATGCTGAACTGCTGTTCCCAAGATAGCGGGTTCAAACCCGGCCGAAGTCGTCGGATTTTTAAGAGCGTTAAACATCTTTCAGTATACCTTCCTTCAGAGGGGAAGTAATGCTGGCGGTCCCATGTAGATTTATGACATGTAAAAGAGCCTTTCACAGACTAAACTTGTGTGAAGCTAAATTGTTAGGTTAGATTTCGTCAGAACGCTCTATCAAATTTCCAACGTTCACCACTAGGTATCATTGGCATCTGGTGGTGAAAGTTGGAACTACTTGAAACTGAACGGAACTTGTAGCTCACCCTAAGGGTGTTCGCTGGAAGCACCTACAGACTCAGGCGAGCCGAACATGTTCTCGGACACTCCCGGCACTATAAGCCATACGCTAAATAAATAAATAAATAAATAAATAAATATATAAATAAATAAATAAATAGTCCCATGTAAATGTCTGTTTGGTTGGTGCGTATTTTAGCCATTTTATTGGACACTTCATATGCATGATAATTTCAACAGTAAATACAATATTGTGGGTTAATTTATGCCTCAACGTTGTGCCACAACACCAAGCCACAAACACCGTTAAAGCATTGTTATATAGTTACTTCATCATTGGGAAAATATATTGCTTGGGGAGGCGGTGCAGGTATGTTTGTGCCAGGCACAGCAGTGTCATAAAACTCCGTAAGTAATAATACATCCTTCTCTTCAATTGTCAATCAAATGGCACACACATGTCTATAGTTTCCTAACATAACCGCAGAGAAGGCAAGAACTCACTGCCTGTGATAGCTGCGTCCCAGTGTTCACAACTTAGGTAGTAAATCGCAAGCTCTAGCGAATTTTACTTATATTTTGATGGACAATTATCACGAATTTAGTAGACTATGGTTTCAGTGCTTCTGTTGCCACTTTAGCTACAAAAATGTGTATTTTTTATTAATAATATTAAAATATTACAACAACAGGCCAAAGAATATCTTTATCTCATTCGTTGATTTTCAGAAAGCGTATGATTCAGTGGATAGGGATACTGTTTTTGACACATTGAAGGAATACCAAGTTGATCAAAAAACCATAAATTTAATAAAACTTACATTAACTAATACGATTTCCAGAGTCAAATTTTTAAATGAAGTTAGCGAGCCCTTCGAGGTAAAAACTGGGCTAAGACAAGGGGACAGTCTATCACCACTGCTTTTCAGTTTGGTCTTGGATAAAGTCATGAGGACGTTTTGGGAGAAGAACGATTCAAGTGCTAAAATTGGTACAAAGAATAAGAACCTCAAAGTCAAAGGTTTAGCATTTGCTGACGACGTAGCGTTGTTTGCTGAATCAGAACAAGAAGCTATTAACCACATTGATCAGTTAAAAGAAACGGCGGAAAAAGCGGACTTACAGATTTCGTTGGTAAAAACAGAGATGATGACAAGTGATCAGAAATACACTAAGAAAATGATAAAAACAAATTATGGGAGCATCAGGGTCACTGACCGATTTAAATATCTTGGAGAAATAATTAGTAGCAATGGGACGGATAAATTGGCAATCGAGAACAAAAAAGGGAAATTGGAAAGATTAAATTTGTGTACAAAAAATATATACAATAAAAAGAACCTGTCTATCAATGCAAAATTACGACATTTTAATACTGTTGTTAGACCAGTCATCTTGTACGGCATGGAAACTACAAATATAACCAGAATGGAGAATTTGCTCAAGATAGAAAGAAGAATTTTAAGAACGATTTATGGTCCTAGGAAAACACAGGAAGGTTATAGACTGAGATCGAATGCAGAAATTTATAGTAAAATCGACAACCTTGAAGTGATGATCAGAAAACGGCGACTTCAGTTCTACGGACATATGGTCCGCATGGATTGCTCAAGGTTAAACAAACAAATTTTTGATAAAATCTGGAACTATAAAGGACAAGGAGGCTATGTAAAACAAATGAAAGAAGAACTTCAAAATTACTGTAGAAGATTGTCTAAATCGAATAGAGTACAGAAAAAAAAATTGGCCTCATAATTCTTGTCGGGGAGAAGAAAAATTTCAACAGAGGAGAATGGACTGCTGAAAGAAGAGCTGCACAGTCGACCAGGATGAAAGACTTCAGGAAGAGAAAGAAGGAAACTAGACCTATAAAGAAGTGATATTTGCGTGGTCCTTGTTGGCCTGTCCGCGGTGTATATATAACAGTAATCTAGCTCCTTTAGACAACTGGTTGGTTGGTTCCCCAGTTTAGGGGCTGCGACAACGCGGTCATGTAGCCCCGTGTACTTTGGGTTTGTGTAGAATCTGTCTGATAACCGGTGTTAATTGTGATGACTGTATTAGTGTGTGTTATCTGTTTTCAATTCAAGTGAGGTTTGCAGACTTTCAATTTTTTCAAGTAGTTCCTACTTTTGCCGCCAAACGCCACCGTCAACGACTACTAGTTCAGAACTTGATGACCAGACGCCACCACAGTCGGCTCCTGGCGACGAACGTCGGAACCTAAGAGCGTTTGTCGAATGTTTAACCTATATATAATTTAGCTTCAGACATGTGTAATTAGTGTAAGGTTCTTTAACATGCCATAAATCTATGACATGGGACCGCCGACTTTACTTCCCCTCCGAAGGAAGGCATACTGAGGAATTTTTAACGCTCTTAAAAAATCCGACGGCTTCGGCCGGATTTGAACCCGCAATCTTGGGCATAGAAGCTCAGCATGCTAAAAAAGACAACTAACTAGTGATTATCGTCTAATATAGAATGACAACAGTCCATCTCTTGGTGTAGCGCCCAGCATTCTTGGCTGTCGCTCCGGAGGTCCTGATTCGATTCCCAGTTCTGTCAAGAAATTGAATTCTGCTCTGAACGCTGGTACGAGGTACCCTCAGCCTCGAGAGGCAAGACTAAGAAGAGGTGGGTTCGATTCCCAGCCATCCTAGAAGTGGTTTTCTGTGGCTTTTCACTTTTACTCCAGGCAAATGCCGGGATGGTTCCTAACTTAAGGCCATGTCTACCTCCCTCCCGATCAGCACCTTAATTACAAATACACACACTACAGTATTACAGCCATCACAATACCATAGGTTATCAGATACATTCTATACACACACACAAGTACACTGGGCTAAATGACCACAATTTCTAGGCCCCTCAAATGAAACAACACGAAAAAGCCCCTACTCCCGTTTGAAGAGTAGTAGTAGTAGTTGTTGTTGTTGTTGATTCATTTGGGGGTCTTGTGACATCGTGATCATGTGCAGAATTCGTTTGATAACCTGTGTCACTGTGATGTCTGTACTAGTGTGTGTAATTTGTAATTGAGGTAGGATTTGGGAAGGAAGCGGCCGTGGCCATAAGTTACGCACCATCCCAGTGTTTGACTGGAATAAAAGTGGGAAACCACGGAAAACCACTTTCAGGATGGCTGAAATAGGAATCGAGCCCAGCTCATTGCAGTTTTGCCTCACGAGGCTGAATGTAGCCTACCCCATTCCAGCCCTCAGACCAGAATTAAATCTCTTGCCAGAGCCGGGGATCACACCCGGGCCTCCGCTGTCTAACATAGAATGACAACAGTCCACCTTCTGGTGTAGTGGCGAGTGTTCTTGGCTGTCACCGCGCAGGTCCGGGTTTGATCCCCGAGTATGCCAAGAAATTTAATTCTGGCTGAGGGTTGGAACGGGTTACACTCAGCCTCGCGAGGAAAAACTGAGAAGAGGTGGGTTCGTTTCCCAGTCATCCCAAAATTGGTTTTCGTTGTTTCCCATTGGTACAGTCCAGGCAAATTCCGGGATAGTTCCTAAATTAAGGCCACGGTCGCCTTCTTCTCAATTATCGCCTTAATTACAAATACACACACACACTACTGCAGACACTACAATAACAAGGTACTTACTTTCCTTCTTTCTTTCTTTCTATATACAGCTATATACACCCAAGTACAAGGAGTTATATTACTACTCATGAAACAAGATAAAGAAGTTGAGCTACTCCCGGTTGAAGAGCAGATTGACGCATACTGTAACCTTGTTTGTCCAACGAGGAGACTGCACTGATTTGATGTTCCACTTGGTACAGAAACACATAGGCCTAAGTGAAGAAAGTAGGTCGAAAATAAAAAGGCATATTCCGGATTTTATTGCAAATAGACCCAAGATCAGGACATGATTAACCAGTCTGAAGTCACTAGCCAAACCGAAACCTTTGGTCCATTGAAATTTCGTATTTAAAGTCTATTCGGAATTACGAACAACTACCCAAAATAGGTTCGATTCCAACCTGCACTCTTCTAGAAGTGTTACTTCCGTGGTTTTCCTCTTCTATTTCAGGCAAATACCGGATTTGGTTCCAAACTTCAGGCCACGGCCATCTTCTACCCAATCTTAGCCTCAGTTACAACTACACACACAGCTGCAGACTCCACAATAACATAGGTTATCTCATAAAAATATTATATATTAATCTATAGGCCCATATGTATAGTTACTGGCACGTAGCTCAGCACTTCCCCATCCCACTCCCCCGGTATACTACTGTAGCGTAAACCATTTGCCACGCTGAGTATGTCAGTGTCTGATTGTGTGCCAGGGGCAGATGACCTCGTAGTTGCGTCCCTTAAAACACCAATAACTATCTAACTGTCTGATTTTGAGAACCTACTGTCACGCGCGTCAATGTTCTCAGAGACTGAAGCATTCGGCACATTCCCCGCACCACTTTATACCCCGCTCCTACCGCTGAGCTCTCTACGTCAAGTGCACACCTGAACGCCGGTATTCGTATGCATATGGCTGTGTGTAGGAGCGTTAACGTTCTCACCTGTTGTTCCCATGTTTGCAGGATTGAATCCTGAAGCAGTCAGTTGGAATTTGAGGGCGCTCAAAGGCGAGGAAACCGTTTCAGTAGATTTACTGGCACATTAAAGATCCACTTCGGGGCAAAATTCCGGCAGCCCTGTGTCTCCGAAAATGACAGTAGGCCTGTTAAAACGGACGTGGAACCGTTAACTTCTTAACTAGACACACCCAAGTACCGGGGACTGTGGGACAGCGAAGTCATAAGCCCTTAAGAAGAAATAAAGCTTCAAGTTTTACGTGACCGTTAATTTCACGATCATGAGCCACAGGACCTCAATTTGACGTAGAATCCGAACCATAGGACGTGATAGTTCACTTCAAAAATCTCACACTCAGTGACCGGGAATGGAATCTTGGTTAGAGACATGCAGCATGACCTCTGCAACATCCCGCCCCCTACATGACCTTAAGTAAATCAACAACAACAACAACAACAAACACAACTGGTGGAAGACAAGCTCATGTTGGCTACTCCCCTTGCAAGAGCGCACCATCCTGATAAATAATGTGTAATGGAATTCTTCTCCCGCACAAATTCTTGCCTTGTTCCTGACCCGGTAAGCAATAGCCAATGTAAAGTGAAGCTCGTAAGCCATAGCTTTCAGAACTATTGTAAACACAAATATTCTAGTAAATTAATTGTTGATTACGAAGAGGAGGAGATAGTATGTTATTAATTGGGACTGGACCGAGCTTATATCATCCACTGGTTGGGACGATAACAGGTTCTCCTCGTGCAGATGTACTTAAGGTGGACCATCTATTAAAGGAAGCACATAACACGAGTTCGAATTTAATTTGACAATAGCTTCATTAACACGCAGGCTGCTAACAGCCAAACAAGAGATATCGACGTACAGCTCAAACACTTTTAAACAAGTGAAGGTTTTACAAGAGTGGCTTTCTGAAAACATCAGTTGTTAATGGCAGTAGTTACTGTTGGGTTTCATACTTGGCCAATTTATCATTCTGTAATATATTTTACAAGTTGGAGTGCTTAATAATTTATGACCAAAAACTCGAATTGCGCATACTAGTAAGTACAGCTCATGGTGTAGTCAATAACATCTTGGCTGTCACCGCGGAGGCCCGGGTTCGATTCCCGGCTCTGCCTAGAAATTTTATTCTGGTTTGAGGGCTGGAACGGGGTACACTCGGCCTCATGACGCAAAACTGAGAAAAGGCAGGTTTGATTCCTACCTCAGCCATACTGGAAGTGGTTTTCCGTGGTTTCTCACTTCTACTTCAGGCAAATGTCTGGTTGATACCTAACTTAAGGCCACGGCTGCCTCCTACTCAGATTACATATGCATACACTAGCACAGGTATCACAGAGACACAGGATATCAGACAAATACTAGAACTACACACGCTTTGTATATTTAGGCAAAAATTATCTTTTAAAGATTTTTTAAATCATTCCGAAAATAAGCTTAACTCAACTCAGGTGATGACCTCTCATTTAAACTTATTTTATTATCTCGTGTCTACTAATCAATTAATCGATTTTTCGGTTAGTCGATTTATCTATTATTTGGTTAGTCGATCAATCGATTGGTGAGTCGATTACTTGTTTTCAATTACTTACAAATTATTTGATTAATCTATTAATAATCAATACACTGAACATAGCGTTATACCAGCTCTTGTTTGATGCACCGGCCTCTTCAATTACATTTATTGGGAGAGCCGGGAATCGAGCCAGGACCACAGGTGTGACAGCCAAATATCCTTAGCCACTCCCCCCAGGGGCTCACATCTAGTGGGACGTGGGTTGGTGACCACGGGACCCCAGCTGAGTCCGGCATTGCTTCCATTTACTTGTGCTGGGCTCCTCTCCGTCTTCTTTCCTGTCAACTCTTATTCTCTTCCAACCCTGGCGGTATTAGGGTATCCGAGGCCTAGGGAGTCTCTTCCTTTCCCGTGTTAAATGGCCATTGTCTCATCTTTCCTGATACACACCTTCTGCGAGGGGTCAGCCTTCTTTTTCTTTTCATGTTATCTTCTGCCTTCTGTTCAAGGCCCTCAAGGAGGCAAGGTGTATGTAGCCCCACCAGTTCTGGTACACCCTGGATAGTGCTACACCCTCAGGGGCTCACGGCTGGTGGGTTTGGCAGTTGGAGATTCCGGGGGATTCCTGAGCTGGGTCGGGTTTTTCCCCTTTTTCCACTGACATTGGGGTCAGGCCCACTCCTCTTTCCCTTTCCTACCTGCCTTTCATAGCTCTCCTTCCTTCCAAGTCCCTCAATCCTCATTCTTCGAGGGTTGAGGGCATTTCTATTCTTCCTGTCCTTGATTTGTTTACCATTTCTTCTTCTAGTATGTAAGTCTGTAGTTCGTATTAGTTGTAGTTTTCGTTCTCATCTCGTCTTTCACTATCACCCAACCATTAGGGGCCGATAACCTAGATGTTATGCCCCTTAAACAACAATTAGCATCATCATCATCATCATCATGTTTAGCCACTGCACCACGAGTTGGTCCAAAATAAGGCGTTTCTTCTCTGAGTGTAGGAATATAAACGGAGTTTGGTAACGGTCATGCGGACACCTGCGAAGTCCAGGCCTTATTGCTTGAATAGCGATAGTGGTTTTGCTGATAGCGCATTCAGCTAGAATAATTAGGCTGCCATTATTGTAGTACTGTTTTATACTTTCCCACATTCAAGGATGGGGGCTACGATAGCGAGTCACTGATAATGAACAATAAAAGAAACACGTACTGTATTTCACAATCCAAGGTTGCCAGTTTGCAAATGGGAAAGTATAATTATTGTCTCGTCCCAGTGCGTGCATTAGCTCCAATGTTATAATTTACCCGATAAATACAGTCACTTCACCTGTAAAAAAGAAACCCGCTATGTGCTAACGTTATTCTTTTCATTTCTTTCCTTAACACTCAAACCACCTCGTGTTTTAGTTACCAACATTCTTGGCGCGGGTTTGATTCTCAGCCCTGCCAAGAAATGTATTTCTGGTCTGAAGTATGGAACGGGTTACACTCAGCATTGTGAGACAGAACTGAGAAGATGTAGGTTCGATCCCAATCACAGCTATCAAGAAGTACTTTTTCGTCGTCGTCGTCGTCGTCCCCCCCCCCCCCCCCCCCCCCCCCCAGGGGCTCACGACTATGGAACGTGGGTTGGCAGCCACGGGAGCCCAGCTGACTCAGGCTTTGCTTCCACTTACCCCTCTCTGTCATCTTTGCTGTCGACCTCTCTTGGTCACCTCTTTTTCTCTTCAGACCCCGACGGTAGGGAGTCTTTCAGTTTCCCGCCTTAATTGGCTCTTGTCTCATCTTTCTTGATCTTTCAGTATTCGAGAGGTCACACCTCTTCTTTATCTTTCCATTATTTCTCCTGCCTTTTGTTCAATGCGCTCAAGGAGTCGAGGCGTATGTAGCCCAATCACTTCTCGTGCACAGTGGATAGTGCTACACCCTCAAGGGCTCATGGCTGGTGATTTCGAGAGTTGTCGACCCCGAGAGCTTCCTGAGCTGGTTCCGATTTCCAATTTCCCATTGCCTTTTGGTGTCCGGACATAACGTACCACGGACAAAACGTAATACTTGATTTTCGAGGACATAACGTACCACCTAGGCCGTTATCTACCGAATAACGGTTTTCCCGTAATCCCCAAATATTTACGCTAGGACATAACGTACCACTCGATGTCAGACGGGCATTCCAGTTACAGGTTCATTACCACATAAACATCAGTGGCGATTACACTGTGCGGCTTTAAACATTTTGGTATTGTAACATGGAGATGTGAACAACGAATAAGGGCGGTTTATGTGCGCACTTCGACGGATGAAGTACGAATTGTACATTGAAAGTTCAAAGAGAAAGAAGAAATATGTCAAGTATGATGAACGGCTTGTTAGAATAATGAAGCGGTATGAAGAGAATGGAAACTTGAAATCTGGCTTGAGAGCTCTCTCATATTCACAGAACTTCGAATGAAACTTCACATGGCGAACTTGCAATTCACTTAGAATGAAACATCTCATGACGAACTTGCTATTCGCTAGGATATTAAACCCACAAGAAACAATTTTAAAAATTAAAAAAAAAGGTAAAGAAAACGAAAAATGACCAGAGATTAACCACACCTGATTTTAAACAGTCCAAATCCTGGATAAAGTGAGATGAGAATCCAAAAACTTATAATATGTTATATTAGTTTATGTTATGTTATGTTATGTTATCGCCTACGTATTTATTACCAGGATTAATTGAGCAATACCGAGCAAGTGGCTGTGCGGTTAGGGTTTCATGCACCCTAAATACTTCAAGTGGACGTTATGTCCTCTCCTAAATATTTTAAGGTCATTAGCTGACTCTTCGCAGGTAATCAGCCGGCCAAGTTGTACGTTATGTCCGTGGTACGCTATGTCCTATAACCTTGCCTTTTGGGGCGGACCCTCTCCTCTTTCCCTTTCCTGTTTGCCTTTCATGGCTTTACTTCTTTGAAACTCCCTCAATCGTCATCGAGTATTTCCTTTCATCTTATCTTTTATTTACCGTATTCTTCTTTTGTTTTCTGATTCTTCTCTTTGTATGTAGGCTAAGTCGTCGGTAGTTGGTTTTAGTTGAAAGTATCTATGTAGATTTACTTATAGGTTCATTTTTATTTTTCAGGATCACAATTAACCATTAGGGGCCAATAACCTAGATGTTAGGCCCCCTAAAACAACAATTATCATCATCAGTATTTGTTCGGGATTTCCCACTTTTGCATCAGTTGAATGCGGACAGTACCTGATTTGTCACGGTTGCCTCCTACCCAATTCTACCTCGAACTATAATAAATAATGTTATTGGTTTTACGTCCCTTTTAACTACCCTGGCTTTTAGAGACGCCGGGGTGCCAGAATTTTGCCCCGAAGGGGATCTTGAACGTGCCAGTAAATGTACTGACACGGCTCCCTCGCATTTGCGCACCCTCAAATGCCAGCTGACTGCGCCAGGTTTCGAACCTCGAACTATAAATAGACCACACAGTAGTGCAGCCATCACAGTTACACAGGTTGTCAGACAGATTCCACACACACGTCCAAGTACACGAGGCTACATGACCACTAAACAAATCAACAACCTCTTTTTTTTTAATGTAAATCCCTTGAATTCTTATTTGATTTCCAGAGAAATACTTTGACTACCTTTTAGTAGGGTACAGTACCACCGTTTCTTCTCAACCTCAGCACCAGAAATATATACACTAGCATAGACATCACAATAACAACCGGAATCGGACGGAATTTCCACATGAAATGCGTGAATAGCATTGAACAGCATACTGTCCCAAGGCCCAAAATAAAACCATAACAAATTCCAATGGGGCATTGAACCAAACACTACGTATACCGTTTCTTTGTGGAGGGTCCATTTTATTAAACGATAAATCAATCTTCCAGTTGAGGAGGATTATATACTTTAATGTAGCTTTATATAAGTAGGATCCATAAAATCATAATAGCGTTCAGAACATATCATGATGGAAGAATAAGTTTTATGGCGTCTTTTCTCATCAATTATCATTTCATATCCAACGTTAATTTTGTTTTATTCTTCTTAATTTTCCCTTTGTACTAAAAAAGGATATTAAGAATGGTTGTTTCCATTATGAATATATCCAAGTTGGATTATTTATTCCACTTTTTACGACCGTGCTCGAATAATTAAAAAAGAAAACCTGACCATTAAATTTTAAAAAAAAGATAAACGATAAACAAAAAAAGAGACGGAATGAGGCAATGAGAGTTAGCCCTGTAGATATGGATGAAGGTGAGGTGTGGGAGAAAAAGATACGGAATGAGGGGAGTGGGAAACAGAGAGAGAGAGAAGTGCCCCCGTGATTTGTCCAAGAAAAATGAGTGTTATCAGTTACCGTCTGTAAGAGGAAGGTTCTGCCCGCTCTTAACCCCCAAGTGTAACAGCCCATAGAGCGTATTCATAGAAGCATCACTTTTGAAGGCCACACTCTCTGATATAAAACCGCAACACCTTACGAACCAGGCCCTGACTGTGTTAATCTATCATCCCTTTATCGTGCAATGTTGACGGCCCAGAAATTAAAAAGCAGCAGAAGAAGAAGAAGAAGAAGAAGGTGAGGGAGAAGAGTTTGTGTGTGAGAGAGAGAGACAGAGAGAGACAGAGATGAGTAATGAGCCATCACAGGGTTATGAAGATCGCCACGGCCGCCATCTTGTAGCCAAGGGTATATTTCACTTTCATCACGTGGCTACACTCAAAGAGCAAAGCAATTCACAGGGGGAAAAGAGAACAAAACATCACATAATGCTTTTGATAGATCAAGAAAAGGGTTTATTAATAGGCTTATATTGTTGTTCAAGCAATTGACTTCAAGTTTTTAATGCATACGGATTAGTTCCTCTGGTATACTAAAAGGCTGCTTCGATGCTCTACGAACTGTGAAGCTATTCAACTTATTTATTTTATATCCTTCTTTACTATACAAGTAGTCTTCGTTTTGTGAGCCGTGTATTTTAAATTAGAATGTCGTGTGATAGCCTGGACGTGGAGCGCGGTAGGTATCTTAGCATATAAATATTAATCCCTATACGGTGTGGTAGTCACGTTCAGTACCTACACTCTGCCAATTATTATTGAAATTGACAGAACACAGGATCTTTTCTTTTAAAACGTAGGGTTCAATTTTAATTGGACTGATAACATCTTTTATATTATACTGCTTGCTTTATCCAGTCTATTCGAAGAGCTCAGCATTAGGTGCAAATGGAACAAAAGATGTGTTTACGTACAGTCGAACTGCGATATATCGAATCGTTATTATTTAATCGTGTCAGAGAACGTACATCACTAAACAATAGAACAATTACATTTGGTACTACAGTGAAACTTGGGTAATTCGAACCTCAAGGGACCAGTAAAGAAAATCGAATTATCCAAAAATTCGAATTAAGATAGTTCTTTGAAAAGGGTAGATAAAATATATTGTATTGCGTTTACATAATGATTTACGTTCAACAAAGCAGATTAACAGACAACGGTACTTTATAAAGACTGTATCGTGAATAACCTCAAAAGTTTCAAATGATAAAATAAAACCAAAATGTACTAATCGCCTATTTAACGACAGTAGTAATCCAGCAATCTAGTCTTAGAGAAATCTACTGTTTTTCAAAATAGTTTGAGATTTTTACCTGTTTCCTACAATTAAGTCTCTCGGCCATCACTAAAGAATCTAACAAATTTAAGGAACGGAAAACAGAATCACTTACGTCATTTCTACTTTCAAAAATACGCCCAAGTTCTGTGATGTGGTTTGTTGCTTGGGGCTGCACTCGGAACGGTTTTTTCGGGAACTGACCCAACTGTTTGGCTTCCGATCGGGTTTTTACACTAAAAACTTCGAATTATCCAAAATATAATTCGAATTAACCACGATTTTTTTTAGCATTGATTCTATATAAAATGCTAGGGACCAAGAGAAAAATTCGAATTAAAGAAGATTTCGAATTATAGAAGTTCGAATTAGCCACGTTCCACTGTATAAGAAAACCATGAAATCCCTGTATACATTGCACAATTGACTAAATATAATTATATTATACACGCACTCATACTCAAATCAAATACTGAGACCAGAATTTTGCCAACTCGCAAGCTTCAGGTGTTCCGTCCATCAGGTTCCGTTGAGAACATGTGATGCGACACAACCCGCAAACGAGGAGGTGACTCATAGTCTGCTCCTCACCACACTCGCACAAAGTCGAGGCACAGGCAAATCCCACTTTTTTCAAATTCGTCTTTGACCTGCCCACACCTGTGCGTAGCCTGTTAAGGGTGTTCCACGTTGACCAGGTTTCTTCGTGTCCAGCGGGCCGGTATTCAGATGGTAGCGTCCATCCTGCAGAGTCGTTAGATCTGGAGCGCCAAGAGTGTAATCTAAATAAAAAAAGGAGAGATTGTCATATTTTTAGTGGCGTGAATAGATAAGTGTTGGACATATCCTTTGTCGTATGCAGTTCACTAAATGTAACATTACGAGCGCTAGTGTCGACCCACACATGGTCAAATCAAAATCAAAATATATACTTCCGCTTTGAGAAATTCAAATATCTGCTTTCCACAAATTGAAGATAAAGAATATATTAAAATAGCCAAACTTTAATGTCATTTAAAAATGAATAACAAGAAGAAAATGATTTATTTACAAAGAATGAATTAAGGTATATTATCAAATATATATCTTACTTCATTCTTTGCAAGAATATCCACATCTTATAATAATTATTTCTGAGATTTAGTCATAGGAATTATTGTTCTTTGTAATCAGTAATTTATAGATTTGACACGATATCTTAATTACTATATTTAAATGAACCTTTAGCTGACGAAGGCTTCATTGTCAAGCCGAAACATGTACAACAATTGAATAGTTGTTTGTTAGTGGCGTAGTGTTATTAAGAATTATTTATCGTAAGTGCCAGGGGTACACACCTTCTAACTCCCTCTGGTTTAGGAGCTTGAGTTTTGTGAAACATACACCTTAGCGTATTATACTCTGAAGAAAATGGAAATTGCAACTCCATGAAGGCATTGCACAGTGGGTCAAAATCGAAATCTAGGAGGACAAAATTATTAATTTTCATTATTAAAAATCAAAATTTATTACTTCTACAGCATTCTCATACAACTGCCGCTCACTATTCTGGTATATAAACGCATCTTAGTGTAAATCTGTCACCACTGTTCGAGCAGTCTGAATTGGAGGGTGAATGTAAGTGGCTGTGGTTTGGTTGTCTTTGTGGTTAGTGTGATGCTTTAAGATGGAACATGCAGCTGAAGGTATGATCTTTGTAACGTGTTTCAGTTATTAATGGGCGTGATTGTCACGTAATTTTAGCTATATTTGCATTATATAATATTTAACTAATATTTTTAAAATTACATTTTCACTTAGATTTTTAGTATGTCGCGTCACTCTGCGTCACCTTCTACTTAATGTTAAAATCTAGATATAGTCCTGTAGTTTACGCCTGTTATAAGATTTTTTGCATCTTTTTGCAACTTAGTTATTTAACGTTTTAGAAGATGCCACGCAACCAGTTCTCACACATTTACAACTGTTTGAAGCACTGGGTTCGACGATTATGTCAAAAGTGGAACTTTGTGACTTGGTTAAAAGTAAATTAGGGATAGAAAATTGTTCTGAAGAGATAACTGAATGCTCTATCCATCTCCTAGTCATAGACAATTTCTTGCATGTGTAGACGTAGCTTAAAAATGTCTTTAACTGATGTTAATTATGAAGTAAACAAATTATATACGTTGCTTTCACTCTAAATTCATGATTAAAACCTAAACATAATTTTGTCCCCCTAGATTTCGATTTTGACCCACTGTGCATTGGTCGTTTGTGTTGATTTTCAATATATGGAACGATGCCATGTAGGTATGTAAACGATCAAAGTTTCAGACCCATTGGATTGTTGCTACAAGTCTCCCCACGTGATTGGTTGCGGAGGAATCAACTCCAGTAGGCTATACGGACTCTGGTGTAGCGTAGTTGACTTGCAGTCTGTGCAGTGAAGTGTTCCCCGTCAAACATGCCCCAAGACCAGAGAAGAGCACGCTATCAACAACTGTCGCCGTTTGAGAGGGCTCGGATAATTGGGCTGTGGGAGGCTGGATTATCGCTAAGGACTGTCGCTGCACGTGTTGGCCGACAGGCACCTACGGTACAACGTGTATGGCAGCAGTGGTCAAATGAAGGTACCCACACTCGTAGACCTGGCACAGGCCCAGCGCGACAGACAACTGTGAGAGAGGATCGCCGCATCATTCGGATGGCTCGGATGGAACCCCATGCAACAGCAGCGCAAATTCGAGCAGCTGTGGCGCCCCACGTTACACAACAAACAATTGGTAATCGCCCGCGTGCAGCTGGCTTACGATCTCGTGTCCCTGCAGAAGGTGTTCCATTGACCCCACAACAGCGACGTGTAAGGATGGCCTGGTGTCGAGAACGATCGACGTGGGTCGACGAATGGCATAGGGTCGTCTTTAGTGATGAATCGCGCTTCTATCTTGCCCGCAGTGATCGCCGGAATCGTGTGTACCGACGTACCGGGGAGAGGGGCCACCCAGACCTTATTGTCGAGAGGCACACAGGGCCAACACCAAGCATTATGGTCCGGGGAGCTATTGGCTTTAATGTGAAATCACAATTTGTGCTTGTTGAGAGCACTATGGCTGCTCGACAGTACGTTGATAGGGTACTCAATCCAGTGGTTGTCCCTATGATGGCGAACATTGCTAATGGGATGTTTCAGCAGGACAATGCCCGGGTTTACACTGCACGTATCTCCAGAGAAGCTCTCCACGACATCACAACCTTAGAATGACCCGCCAATCCCCGGACCTCAGTCCTATTGAGCATGTGTGGGACATAATGGGTCGACAACTGGCCAACCGTCCTCAGCCACCCACAACTCTGGAACAACTGACCCGTGCAGTGCAGCAAGCATGGGCCACAATTCCTCAGGAAGCGATCCAGGGCCTTATTGGCTCCATGCCTCGCCGAATTCATCAATGTATTGCAGCTCGTGGTGGGCACATCCTGTATTGATTGTTGTCCAAACTTGCGGTCAGAGGGACCTGAAAGTGTAATCATCGAATCACAAACGAACACTCGTCCTGCATGTTCAATTGCAGCAATGTAGGACCACTCCTTCTGGGTGTCGCAATTTCCATTTTCGTCAGTGTATAATAAGATACGGACCCTAATGGCTTCATGAAATGCATCGACGATAACCACTTAAATTAAATAGGAATTCACTAACTAATCGTTAGTAAGGAATTGATGTAAACGGCCCTTAACCACCCAAGGTAATTGGACTCCCTTCTAGGCATTTCTTAAAATAAATATTTTACAAAAGAAGACAGAGGCGAGACATATGCTCTCAAACAATCCTGCTACCTATTCATTCATTCAAATGTCTATGATTTAGATCTGATCTCCTTCAAAGATGGTGAAACAAATTTGATTCTTTGTTATTATAATGAAGAGTTATTATTTCCACTTAGGCTGCTAATGATTGTCAGTGAACAGTGAAGACAAACTGGGGCTGACATACTCTCGCTCGTTCCCCCCTTTCCCTTCTCCTGTGCGGTGCGGACTGGTTCGCTGGGCATCAATCACTCTGTAGTCGTAACGAGCAGGCCCAAGGAGCTCCACAAGATAAAGAAAGTTTTTCTACAATTTTAGTTGATGAGATCCGATTAATTCTCTGCGCCATATGGTACTACTCAACAGCCCCTACACTCCGTCACTTCAATATCTCTTTCTTTTCTTTTTTTTTTCTTCAGAAACCAATCGCTGTAGATCAGCGGTTCCTAAACATAATGTTCACCTCAACCATTGTAATTTTTTCTCTTATTCAACCATTTACTTTCTTTGTTATTTTCCAAGAGTGGGGCTCTCAACTACAGGGCACCAGGAAATGTTCCCCGTAGAGCCTACATGAGTCTGCGAGAGCTAGCATCTGTAGTTAAGTTGGCAGCACTACTGCCGTTTGTATAAAAACAAACAGTTTACTTTGTACTCACCACAGCCATTCATAACTGATGCTTGAAGTGCTGATGACACATACGCTCGCTTATTGCAATACACACTGACGATTTCGAGAGCCTACAGCCCATACGTGTGGGATTCACCCTGTCAAGGACACCGTGCTGCCAACTAAACTGCTGATGCTAACGCTGGCAGAAGCCGGCAGTCACTGCGGAGAACATTTCCTGGCACACTATAGTTGGACGTTGATTGGTGAGCATGGGACACCCAGCTGAGTCCCACATTGCTTCCTCGCTCCTGTCGAGTCGACATCCCTTGGTCAATCCTTGTCCTCTTCGGTCAAGGATGGTATTAGAGTATCCGAGGTCCAGGGAGTAATTCTTTTTGCTGCCATAATTGGCCCATGTCGTTTTCATTCCTTGATACCCTCACTCATCTAGGGGTCAGAACTTTTCTTATTTTTCATATACACTAATCTCCTGCCTACCGTAAAAAAAAACTAAAGGAGGCAGGACGTACAGTACTGTATGTAGCCTCCCCACGCATGGTTAATCCTAGATAGTACAACAACCCTTAAGGGGCTCATCGCTGGTGACCGCGGTAGGTAGCAACCCGAGGAGTCCACTTTTTTCTTTTTCTTGCGGTGACTTTAGGGTTCGAATCCCGGTAATTTCATGTGAGATTTTCGAAGTCAAATGCCAAGTCTTGTGGTTCGGATTCCATTCAAAAAGGAGCTCCAGTGGGTCATGATCACAAGATTAATGGTCACGTAATACTACAAGCTTCCTTCCTCCCTCCCTCCCTTTTCCGGCCTTTCTTCTCCTATTTCCTCCCTTTACTATCGGCCTTTCATGGCTCTGCTTCATTCAAAGTCCCTCATCCTTCTTTTACGGTATTCCTATTTTTCCTGAATTTCTTCGTCTAGTAAAAAAAAGAAGCTTCTTTTAAGCGTCAAAATTCACTTAAACATAAGAACAGACACTAACTTATTAATAGACATTGTTGTTGTTCTTGAAGCATTTAAGGGCTCTGCGACATCCTGGACATGTTTCCTCGTGTTATTGGGTGTGTGTGGAATCTGTATGGCAACCTGTGTAACTGTGATTGCTGTAGTATCGTTTGTAAGCTATTTGTAATTAAGACTAGGATTTGGAAGAAATCAGTATTGGCCTTAAGTTAGGAACCACCCCGGCAATTGCTTGGAGTAAGAGTAGGGATTAACAGCAGAAAGCCACTCTCTCCTAGGAAAGCTGAGGTGCGAATCGAACCTATCTCTTTTCAGTTTTGTCTCATGAGGCTGAATGTAATCTGTTTCTACCCTCAGGCCAGAATAAAATTTCTTGAAATAGTCTGGAATTAAACCCGGGACCTCTGGATACGTCTCAATACGCTCAAATGTTTTGTCGATTGATTTAGGGACTTGACGATATCGTGGTCATATAGCCCCATGTAATTGGGTGTGTGTATTTAATTTGTCTTTTTTTTATTATTCTCGTATCAGAAACATACATATTTTACCGAGTTATATTTTGCCCAAAATTTGGTCACTTCCAATGCTTTTTTTGTTCCTTGATTGAGTTAGTCTTCTGCACAGGAGGCTGACATAGTCGACATTGAAGCATATGTTGAACAGTCTGGTCTTCTCCACAGTCATATTGAATATTATCTTAATCAGTGTAGCCCCATCTTGCCAAATTAGCCTTTGATCTACCAACTCCAGATCTCAGTCTATTCAGGGACTTCCAATTCTTCCATTCCTCATCATAGCCAGGAGGTAAGGATTCAGAGACCCTTTTCCTACCAGGGGAAGGTAGTTCGTAGCCCTCCACAGTTGCAAACTAGCATTTTCAGCAGTGGTTCTAAGTTCCTTTAATGTTCTAAGAAAACTCTTCCTTGACACAGTCGTTGCAGGTGCGGTTCATGTCCATACAGAGGATGGGTTCTTTCCTGCTCCGCTGTCTTTCTGTCCTTGTTCGCAGCTACTTCTCTTTGAACAGGTGGTTCTGCTGTATGTCTGATAACCTGAGTTACTGTGATGGTTTTATTAGTGTGTGTTGGTTGGTTCCTTAGTTTACGGTCTGTGACAACGCGGTCATGTAGCCCCGTGTACTTTGCGTGTGTGTAGAATTTGTCTGATAACCGGTGTTAATAAAATTGTGATTGCAGAATTAGTGTGTATTATCTGTGATTCACGTAGAAGGAAGGGGCAGATGACCTCTTAGTTCCGCCCCTTAAAACAACAATAACTAACTATTAACAGGTAGAAGGACTGCAGACGATTAATTTTTTCAAGTAGTTCCTACTTTTGCCACCAAATGCTACCGTCCACGACATCTAGCTTGCGGACTTGGCTACTAGATGGCATCGCAGTCAGAACCTGGTGGCGAACGTTGGAACTAATAGAGCTTTATCAATTCTAACCTACAAAATAATTTTGGCTTCACACAAGTGTAGATAGTGGAAGGTTCTTTTATATGCCATAAATCTATGACATTGTACCTCCGGCTTTACTTCCCCTCCGAAGGAAGGCATACTGAAGGATTTTAACGCTCTTAAAAAATCCGACGACTTCGGCCCGCGACTTTGGGCATAGAAGCTCAGCATGCTACCAACTACACCACCGAGGCCGCTAGCGCTACCGATAACAACGTTGCAATTAGCGCTAGCGTTCTAGGGTTAAAGCCTTATAAATATCCAATATACACTCATTACAGACAAACTGTTGCGTAATATAAACAAAAGTTTCTTCAAGTTGTAATACGTAACATATCAGTCCTATATTTCCATCTGTTGTGTCAAAACCAAGGGTCTCCGCTTAAAATAGATCAAAGAAGCCCGAGGCTGAAGATTAGCGTTGCCCTTTCCCGGTAGTTTCATATACAGTAACTTAAAATTTTATTTCTCTGTGGATTGGTTTACGCGAGTGGTTATTTGTTTTCTCCTTATGTGCACCTGGAACTGATCAGACTAGAAGATTGCAGCTTTTATTGTTCTTCTACAAGATTGCTATCTAGCAGTATTTATAGAGTGCACACGAAGTTCAGCAAAGGAGAGAATTACTGCTTCGGCGTCATGATAAAAGTTAGAGTAGGACAGGACAACTGGGCATCTTGTATCCAAGAGATCTTGCTTATACTAGTAGAGACAATGTTGTTGTTGTTGTTGTTGTTGTTGTTGTTGTTGTTGTTTGAGTCTTCAGTCTCTTGACTGGTTTGATGCAGCCCTCCATATCTCCCTGTCCCGAGGCAATCTGTTTAACATATTTGAACCTTGGTCTACCCCTACAGTTCATATCCTCGACCCTTCCTTCCATAACTAAGTTTGCTATTCCTGGGTGTCTTAGTAGCCTATGTGTCCTACCAACCTATCTCTTCTCTTCATTAGTGGTCACCCGAAGCCTCACTCGTTTTAATACCTCTTCATTTGTAACCCTATCTACCCATCTGATCTTCATCATTCTGCTGTAACGCCACATTCACCTCATTTCAGCTGCATCAACAGTCCAAGTTTCACTTCCATAGAGTGCCACGCTCCAGACAAAAGCTTTCAAAAATGACTTTCTAATGGCTAAATCTGTATTCGATGTCAACAGATTCCTTCTCTGTAGAAATGCTTTCCTTGTCTGAGCCAACCTACTATTTATATCCTGTTTGCTTCGTCGATCACTGGTTATTTTGCTTCCTAAGTAACATAAATTTCTTACTTCCTTTAGCTTTAACCTGCTAATTTGACGCCCATAGGGGTTTCTGATTTCTTTCGGCTGCATTCCAATATTTTTTGTTTTACATTTATTAATTTTCATCATCAATTCATTCCTCAAGACAGAGTCCATACCATTTAAAAACTCATTCAAACCCTTTGATGTGTCGGCTTTTATAACAATGGAATCAGCAAATCTCAGAGTTGAAATTATTTTTTCTTGAATCTTTACTCCTGCCGGTACTTTTAATTTTTCTCCAATTTCCTTCATTGCTTGTTCAATGCATAGATTGAAAAGTATGAGTGATAAGTTGCAACCTTGCCTTTCACCTTTGTGAATACCAGCTTCTCTCTCATGTCCTTCGTCTAGAATAACTGCTGTCCGGTTTCGAAACAATGTTATCGCTAATCAGTTGTGGCTGGAAATAAGGTTGCAGTGTCACTCAACGACCAGATTAATTCAAGAAAAACAATTAATACCATAATCATATTTTTGGTAATAAAAGTTATACGCTTCCATGTATAGGAATTCATAATTCTGTTCTTTAATAATTCAAGAAATCTTATAAGTTACTGTGAACTGTCTGAGAAAGTGGAGCTCACCAACTCTTTAGGAGCGCTAGTCCGTTTGGTCGTTGTCATCCCCGAGCACCGACCAGATCTCAACAGTGGAGGATATGGCAGAGATGGTAGACCGAGTAAGTCCTATCCCAACTGTTAACTCGGCTGGTCGTTGCCCGCTGATTGCAACAAGGGAGCCGAAGCGCGGACGGAGACAACCAAGATGCTCCGCCAACTGCCGGTACTTTGTCTTGCAATGTAATTTGCGCGTGACACTCGTGGTCCTTTAACCCCCTTCCCCTTAATGAAAATAGTGCAACTCCTACAACAATCATCCGCCGCTGTCGCTAATGAATACCGTATTAAAACTGTCATACCTCTGTAATTACTGGCGAATTGCAATGTTTTAGCTGTGTTGAACCTCATAACAGTCGAACCTTGATATCTCGAACTTCTGTTACTCGAATTTTCGATAAGTGGAATTTATTTTGACATCGCTTAATGATTCGAGATATCGAGGCTCGACTATTGTCGAGCAGATGATAGTCAGTAGACGATCGAATAAATTACATACACTGATGCTTCTATTGAGGCTTCTTTTCCTTGAGTTAATTTACGTTAGTACAACACGGCATATGACTTGGTTAGTTTAGGTGTTCATACTCCTCTGTCAAGTATGATTAGTTTTGTTGGAGTACTTGATTGTTGTTAGGTGACGAAATTTTCGCGTGGTAATTGATTTTTAGTATGTGACTATGTTCTTAAGTCTTTCTTTATTCGTGTCAGAAGCATCAACTTAACATACAAATATTTAAAAAAGAATATTAACAATGAATACAGGACATCTAAATCTCCGCCATACACATACGCAGGCCCTTTATACAAACACACACCGAGCAACAAATTTGAGAGCTAGATGATTTTTGCCCAGTATTGGGCGACGTCAATAGCGCTGGAGGACGCTGTAATCAAATCTTTCATAGTGCACTTTGAAGGACATGTCACACTGACATAAATGTTGGATTGTCTGCTGCTCTCCACAGTCACTGAGTGATGCGTGGCTTGAGAAACCCCAATTCCTCAGATTTATTTTTGTTCTGTTCTTAAGTAATTTGGGAGTATTATACTAACAGTTTGTTATAGATGTATGATTTACCCTGATTAAAAGTGGCGTTAGGGCTTGTACTGTGGCTGATGACTATCAGTCATGAATAAGGGGATGGCATTTGTTGTTAGTCCAATTTACTCAGCAGTAGCTTCGGTAATATAACATACATACATTTACATTTGAGACTGTTTTCCCTTTCAGCGTCCAGTCAAGTCTGCAAGCCTCTGTTTTCGAACAAGTCTCCTCCATGGTCTCCTGATAGGCAATAAGCACCGCGGCATCCTCTGCTTCTACACCTCTCACTTTGTAACCATTCAACACTGAATCTAACCATCGCCTCCTAGATCTACCTCTGCTTCTCTAACCCTCTATAACAGAACTTATTAACCTTCTAGGTAATCTCTCCTGTTCCATTATCTTCACATGACCACACCATTTGAGACGGCTCATACGAACAGCTTCATCTAGCGTGTTTTCTAATTTAGCCTGTATCTCTTCATTACGAATAACTTCCTACCATTGCTCCCATCTATTTGCCACAGCAATCATTCGTGCTACCCTCATATCAGTTACCTTTATCTTATGTATCGGATATCCGGAGTTTACTCAGCTTTCACTTCCATACCTCGAGGTTGGTGTAAATACTGAGAAATACAGGGAGAGTTTCGGCGATGCACTAACTTCTTTCTTGCAGAATACTGTAGAATGTAACTGAGAACTCGCTGCATTGGCTTTTCCACACGTTGACTCTTATATATTTTTTCCAATGCTACCAAATACACAGCCCAAGTAGCCTACTTAAAATGGTCCACTTGCTCCAATATAGTTCTCCCATCTAACATTCTATTTTCGTGTGCTTCTTCCCTACAGACATCACCTTCGTTTGTGTAATCTTGATTTAAAATTCATCCACAGGAAGAATGGTTGATGAGAGATTTCTTGTCTTAATTTCGCGTTGCAGTTATCCTCACAGGAGATGTGAAGTTTTTTAAAATAAAATTCTGATCTCTTACATGGCTTTCTCTTCTGTTTCTAGCTGTACGAGCTCAGCGACGACCCCAAACGGAAAGAATTTCTCGACGATCTCTTCAGCTATATGCAGAAACGAGGTAAGAAAAACAGTATTTTTTAAAATCTTGTATGATACTTCCATTGGTTTATCTGTCACATCTCCGAAAATATTCTGTTGTTTGTATTTGCTTGGAGCGCTTTTTGTTATGATATACGCAATAATTCATCCTGAGATTTTTCCTGACTTCACTGTTATTGGATGGACTCATATTTCTTTATTTATAATTTAGCACCTTAGTAGGATTTTGTGATTTAATCTGGTTTCTGAATACTTCTCTAATAAGATGCCGCATATCTATTTTATAAGAAATACATTAGCATTTAAAGCTCTGAACAAAATATATCGTGTATTCTAAGGATGCCAGGGGATATATAGGGTATTAATTAAATTACAGATTTTGTCTGTGCATTGCTTTGATATTTTTTATCTTGACGTTTCATGCCCAAAACAATCTACAGTAATATGTTAGACGTATGTTCACGCATCAAATCAACGCGGCTGCATAAATTCTATGAAATTTGGTATTTGCTTTTAAGGTCATTAAGGGCAACAATCCAGGCAGTAAATGATTTTTGTATTACAAAGGCGATGGGAGGGTAGGGAAAATTCAATATGGTTTGTCGTTCTATTCGTTTTTATCTTTGAAAGACTCGTCAAAGAGGATGTTAGTAGCTTGGAATATGACTGCTTAGTATTGTATGATTTGTGGAAATTACTCGCTTAGTTACGTCCACTTGGACTTGCAGCCCTACGCAATAGAATAATTTATGTACGAATAGAGATTCTAATTCCAGGCTAGAAAATCCAGCCAGGGCAAAGCCGGGTGAATTTGGCGCCACTGTACTACAAGTAGAAGACTACCAATTCAGATTGAAACGGGAGATACTTACTGTAAGTAGAGATACCTAAAAATCGCGAATTTAACGGTCTGTGCGATTTACTTTGCAGTCCTTTGCTTACTGGTATCCTGCCAGCAGGCACAGCTTAGGGACGAAATATGAGGCTTGGACCTGAACGATGTGACTGCTTGACTCCAGATGAAACTAGGAATTTCACATTACTCTAGAGAAAAATATGTCCATGAGTGAAGAAAGTTCACTGGAGATCGTGAACAAATATGAATTCTCGTAACTTTTTCATCATATGAATGGTGTGTGGCTTTTAATTAAATAGCCGTGATATATTGGGACTCGCACGATGTAGGATAACAAATAACAAGAACAAGGTCAATTACACACGTTTTCCTTGTGTTATACTGTCAGTAAACCTGTGTACAGTAACTGCAACAGAATTGAACGGACGTGGCTACTCGGATAGAGTTTATGTTTGTTCTTCGTCGTTGATTCATTTAGAGGCTATACGTCATCGTGGTCCTGTAGACCATTGTAATTAGGTGTGTGTAATCTGTCTGATAACCCTTGCCATGTGATGGCTGAAGGAATTTGTATATTTGTAATTCAGGCTAAGATTTGGAAGGAAGCGGCCGGGGCCTTAATTTAGGAGCCAACCCGACTTTTGCCAGCAGTGGAGTAGGAATCCACTGATAACTATCGAGGAGGCAGTCAAACCCATCTTTTCTGAGATTTGTCTCACAAGACTGATAGTAGCTGTTTACAGTCCACAAACCAGAATTAAATTCCTTGGCAGATCCGGTGCTCGAACCTTCCGATTCGAAGATTCAATACGTAACCCGAGACCTCACGAGGCGGCACAGGGGCTATAGGCCGTTTGCTAGACTTCAGTTGGACGGCTTCGGTGGCGTAGTTGATAGCATGCTGAGCTTCTATGCCCAAGAACGCGGGTTCAAATCCGGCCGAAGTAGTCGGATTTTGTTAAGGGCGTTAAAAACCCTCTGTATGCATTCCTTCGGAGGGGAAATAAAGCCGGCGGTCCCTGGCATGTTAAAGAACCTTCCACTAATTACACCTGTGTGAAGCTGAATTGTATAGATTAAGAATGTAAACAACGCTCTTAGGTTCTTACGTTCGTTGCCAAGAGCCGACTGCGGTGGCGAATGGTAACTAAGTTCTGAACCAGTAGTCGTTGTTGGTGGTGTTTGGCAGCAAAAGTAGGAACTATTTGAAAAATTCAAAAGTCTGCAGTCCTTACTTGAATTAAAAAACAGATAACACACACTAATACAGTCATCACAATTAACACCGGTTATCAGACAAATTCTACACACTCCCAAAGTACACGGGGCTACTTGACCGCGTTGTCGCAGCCCCTAAACTTAAGAACCAACCAGACTTCAGTTGGTATGCCCAAGGTTCTGATTTTTGTTTTCCGGAGGGCGAGTAGAGTTTGTTGCTGTATGATCATGTGAACGATTTCAGTTATTTTAGATTGTGTCGAAGTTTCAGTTTTGAATTGTGGTAGATCATTCGTGTTGAATTGGATTTAAAGGTTAGTTGGAAAATGAGATTGTTGGGGGCAAAAACCTGCCGTTAAAACCGTAGAACCAGAAATGCCCAGCAAATTAATGTCGAACAGCACATTACTTAACACTTCAGTGCTTGGTACAAAGTATAAGCAGATATAATGCACTCCTATCATTCAGGTTAAGTAGTCGTAAAGTCACCTCGCTTTGATTTATCACTTCATCATTATCGAAAAAATTGACTTTCTCCTCCCGTTAGATACAGTACAAGCCACTAGGTTTCCTGGCTTGTACTTGATAGTCTCTAAATCACTCGCTTAGCATAGTTTCTTACATCCAGTCTGGGGTCTTATCATTGCCACGGTGGGTGAGTGGTTAACGTGTCGGATTACTAGCCCCCAAGCTTGCAGGTTTGCTCCTGGCCGTGGTAAGTGATTTTTTGATAGTCGGCAAAAATTACGATACGCATGTCATACGATGTTGCCATGACAAATAACCCATTTGAATAAGAGTAAGCCGTGTTCATGATGGCAAAGGTAATCTCGGGAGTTTCCGCCAACACAAAGTTCCTCATTTCTCTACTAGAAAGCGCTATAGTGTTCAAGGAGCTTAGCTATCTAACCTCCTTGACTTTCATAGTGCTTCAAAGAAAAACGAAATTCAACATGCAAGCTACCCTCTGGGTGTCAACAAAGCTTGCACCCGGCACCCGATGCCATACGATATTATTATTATTAATATTATTATTAAGGAATAAACTGTATGTCATGTCAAAATAAAATCCCCCTTGGTTCGCCAAAAGGCGGAGGTAGATTTCACCAGTCAAAGAAAAATGTTTCGAATTCATTGAATTTGCCAATTGTATACGTACAAAAGTTTCACATGTTTAGCATACGAGAACACTATCTCTTTATAATTTCGAAAATATTTTGCTCATCCCATAGCATAGGCCTCAGGGTGGATCATATCAATTTTTTAAAAGACAAAAGTTATAGGTAAGTTTCCGAGGAGTACAGTGTTGACCAGTTTAAATGGTTTTTATATTTTGTCTATTGAGGGAGGTATGATTTCTTTTCTCTCAAAACTCCATTTTTCCTACCCATTTACCGCGGATCTGTGGTTCACAAATTTCGATTTAGTTTTTAACAAAATGCGGTAATTTATGGATTATTAGAATATGGATCCCACGCGCATTAATTCTGGCATCACGACCGTGATGAGGAGCTGCACGAAGTCCGGAAATCGGAGGATCGAATCTCGGCGCTGACTTTAACTATCCTGAGTGTGGTTTTATTCTCCAGATTTTTCCATACTCTCGAGGTAAATGCCGGGATAGAACTTCATCTCAAGTCTGTGGTTCCCAAATTTCGATTTAGATTTTGACAAGTAATATTTGTTCTCAACGATTTAAATCCTAGAAGTAGTGTAACTCGAGGGTGGGGATCTATGGAAGATAGAAGGACGAAATCCAGTTTCCACGCTGTGTTTAACATTTACACTAATCGGCCAGTATGGGGAGAACTAAGTAAACGTCTGGGAAATCCCACCTACAGGTACTTGAACAGGGCAGATCATCCGCATAAAGTTTAAGACCGACCGCAGCGTGCACATTATGGGAAATATTCTTTCATTAATCGTGGTATAAATAATAGGAAATCTTTAGTGTACCCGTCTAGTCTTAGAGCCTTTCCCCAAACACATTGATGTGTTTAAGAGAAGACTGAAATGCTGTGTACATTACGTGTGCTTGATATTATTGGTGGTAATTTTCTCTGTGTAGAATTTGCCACCGGGGATTTACTCGCATTTGCAAATAAAGTGATTGTTTGAAAAAAGCTTTCCCATGTATTAAGACATTTTAAATGTATTCTCTACACACTTTCAATTTAGCACTGATGTGAATCTTGTGTCCCATACGGAACTGTGCCCGGTTTAGCTCTGTCTGCCTACCTGAGAGCCTATCGAGTGTCCTTGGGACCACCGATAGGCACTTTCCATTAGTAAAACGTAAACATGTTGTTCCGTGATGTGTGTCGTAAAGAATAATCACCACACTGATTGATAAAGAACATGAAGAATATTCAAACCACACGTCGCCTAGAGTAGTTTTATTCCATCTCCCATCCCTGCAGAGTTCCGTTATTAGTGAATAATAACCTACTATTGGAACACACAATTCATATTCAGGAAGACTAAAAATTATGCATTTTATGAACGGTGTATCGCAGAAGTATGGAATTCAATTTCACCCACCAAGAAATATTTTTTCTCCATGTGCCATCATTCTTTGTGCGTCCACCTCCTGGCGTGATGACTGGCATTCATGGCTCTTACCGCGTAATTCTGGGTTCGATTCTCAAAGAAATGTAATTCTGGTCCAAGGGCTTGAACGGGATTCACTCAGCCTCGTGAGGAAGAACTAGAAAACTTGGTAGGATTCCATTCTTACCTCAGCCTTCCTAGAAGTTGTTTCCCGTGGTTTCCTCAGTTTACTCCAGGCGAATACTAGGATGGTACTTACATTGATGCCACGGAGCCTCCTATCCAAATTCTAGCCTCAGTTACAAATACACTCTAATTCAGCCATGATTAGGCTACGTGAGTTGTAGCAGCAGTTTCAACAGACTGTAATACATTTATTCAATTCCTGTGGGTATTTATTTTTAGGTTGATTGTCAATAGCGAAACAATACATATGATTTAGTTCATATCATTAATATGGACCGGACATTTATGCACTAAAAAAAATCAAAATATGCATGCAATTGTGCTCTAAAAATGTAGAAAATATGCATTAAAAATTGAAAACTATGCACAACAATAGGCCAATCTTATTCACTTTTGTTTCCCCTCCTTTGCCGTAATATGTGCAGTCGTTTTTGAATGTTGTTCAAGTCAAATTCTATTTTTTTCTTTCTTTTTTTTCTTTTTCACATTTCACTTTCTTCCAGCATACTTGACGACGACGACGACGACGACAACGCCATCAGTTGAATATTCATTATTATCTGCTCTTCTCTTTAGACATTTTGAGCAAATAATATAAAGACTATGAATAAAGTAACACTTTAACTGAAGAAACTCCTCACAAAACTAACCCTGGGCAACTGGCTGCTGGAATGATGAAAGGAATGTCCCTTCCCATTGCCTTCTTGAATTAGTCAGCCTTAAAGAATTATCTCTCTATCCGTTACTCAGAAAGTCTCTTCCTAGGGATGTCCAACATGCAGGCAAAACCAATTTTGTTCAAGGTGTTTTAAATTATTCTTGGCATAATTTCAAATGCATGCCTATATGCAAAAATATGCTGTTATAGTCAGAATATGCAATGAATCCAATAAACCCACAATATTTGCATATGCACATGAGGATTTTCAAAAAATCCGGTCCCTAATCATTACGTAGGAACACCAAGGTAGGCTCATCAGTGGACTCTTGGCGTCCGTACCCGGACCCCTCACAGGATAGCGAACTGCGCTTTACCTACCTATAAAGACCTCCTGCATTATAATTTGGGTACAATCGTAGTTCTGAATTATTTATATGAATGGTAGATGTATAAATTACTGGTAAGCATCCAATATTATTTTATTATATTCCTGATTTTGCATTAATTTTAATGCTATCAGTGACTGAATTATTTCAACTTGTTGAATCTTTCTTCGCTCTTTCCTTTCTCTTCAATCATAATCTTGAATCAAAATTTCAAGCTGGTTATTCACTACAGATTTCGCTGTAATATCGCGCTTATCGCGAAATAATTGAATTTCACTTTAAAATGGCCTTATCGCTTTCATTCGCGAACAAACGAGGGCTGTTTTTTAAGTAAGGGCCGTTTTTTTAAAGCCCCTAGTTAGTGCGCACGCCACAACAAGCGTGCGCGCTATCTCCCGGCATCCTTTGCGAACAAGCAGGCGTCAGTTGCAGCTGTGTAGCTAACCTATACGTTGAACTGTGCATCTTTACAATGTTCAAGATTATTGATTCGCCCGCCACGTGTGAGGTACTGTACCCGATATCCGGATAGTAGGCTGTCAGATATCCGCCCCCTCAATCGGATTGCCAATAATCAAACGCACCGGCACAGCTACATCAATGAAAATGGCACTGACAGATACTATCGAGATTAGAGCACAATAGTTAACAAGAAATTATTGTGGAACACACCAAAATATACGGGGGTTCATACTTACCTTTACTTACCTCTTAAATTTATCTCGGGGACTGGGTTGTCAACTGGATCACTTAAAGTATGCCCACACAATAACCTCCACCATGATATTTAAAATGAACCAGAACGAAGACGAGAAACTTTAAACTGCACAATAATTTATTTCACATAAAGAATGATTTTAACAAAAATGAAACAACAAAATCCACGTGGCAATCAGAAGCCATCGACCACATAACCATGTCCTCCTGTAGGACCTGTATTCTCTACATATAATGTTTCAGCTTTCTCAAGCTCATGGCAACGTAAAATAATAATGCACTGGAATGGAAATGGGATTTGGGATGAGACACATATATCAATTGTTTTGCGTGTTTATATACTTCACATTTTATTTATAGCCACAAGGCTATTATGGAACGTCCTTGGCCTCTGTAACACAGTTGTCCGGGCCAGCTGCAATGCACCTGCACCGTCAAAGTGGACTCCCGTTCGTTCGACCCTAGCATAAGCGTGTTACCTCAGAGCTTGGCTCTCCTTTTCAAATACGTAAATGTTCACATCTCAACTGAAATATTATCACGCAAATGTCTTACATGCTTCATTCAAACACCAGTGGATTCCTCCAACAATCCCAAATCATGTTTAATTGTTCAAACCACTTGCTTAACTAGCGTTGTTTAGAGTATAAAAACAAAACTCTAAATGTTAATAACAAAAGTTCATTAATTATTTATAACAATAATAAATTGTTTATAACAATGTCAAACGACAATTGAAAATTTTATACACGCTTGTATTAATCACTATCATTTCAAATTATTATCAAAGATATTTACAAAATTATTTTACAATATTAATTGTTTATATTATTTATACAAGAAATACATTAAACCACACGTTTATCCGGTTGATAATTACTTAAATCGTGGTGATATAATCGACCAATGAAGGTTAGTTATATTTAACTGTCAAATTCAGGTTTAATAAGGTTTAATAATAATTATTAATATTTGTGACGGTAACCTCCATTCAAAATCTTTATCTCAAATTATTTAACACTCTTGTTAATTTTAACAGTATCTTCATATGAATAACTTTCAGAGAGCCAGAACAATACAATCAGCGGGAAAATACTTCGCTCAAGACGCACAAAATTTGCACAACAATTGGCCCAAAATTCATCATATATCTTCATATATATGGCATAAACATCTTCCAAACTACACACAAAAACCTCCACTTATAAATTCATCAACTTCATTAATTATTGTGGGAACCTCCTTCATTATTCAAGGGCATTACTCAACAGCGACTTTTACACGTCCACTGAACTAACGATTATACATCCATTGTTCCTCTTTAAAAATTCTTATATTCATCAATTGTAATAATGACTGTTATTATTTAACCTTCGTGGGTTTCATTCATGAATCGATATGAAGTAAAAATTTGCCAATCACAAATAAATTTAATAGCAAATACGATTAGACACTCCTGCCTGGTCTATCAAAATTGAGATTAATATCTCCAAAGTAACGCAGTATAAAAATACTATCTTCAATCGAAGTTCAACTAAACTGCATGAATAGTCGAATAGAATACAATCAGATTGTGGAATGCAAACATTATTGTTCCAATCTAGAATTGAGAAAAACTCCTATCAAATGTTCATTACTATAGTGTATTCGATAAATTGTAATAAAAGTTCATATTTCATAAAATTGTCTATAATGCAATGATAAATGTCTATGTTGCAATCATGTTCATAAGACGACTAGTATTTCAAAGATCGTCGATATCGTAATAGATTTTAACGCTCTAAAATCTTTTAATCATTCTTCTTTCTTGAGGATGACAGAAAATTGGTCAAAGTAATTTACTGAATAGAATTACTTTAATAAAATGACACGCTGTCTGAATTCAAATCTGCCATAGCAAATCGTTAACTTTACAGTCAAATCGTGACTACAAAAATATGCAAATTACTAAAAGAATCTAAATCATCAGTCTCAACTGATCCAAAATTATTTAAGTATGCCAATGACATAGCAATGTCTCAAAAATCGAAGAAAAAGGCATAAATCATCGAAGTGTACTGAGTACAGAAATATCAATCAAGAAAATGGGGCAAAAGATAGGACAGAAAATATGGGAAAATGGTTGCTCAGATATCGCTACAAGACTCAAATAATACAAGAAACGTTCACGACTACCTTATCTGTTGATTGAAGATCTAGAGGAAAGTTTTCAAAGAAAACTGCTGTTGGTTCCAATTCACCAGCGTAAAGATGTGCTCCGTCCTCGAACCTGGAATCAGCGTCCTCGGAGAATCGAACTGCTTCCTTCTCCGGAATTGCACTGCTCCGTGGATCCGAAAAACATCCTTCTGGCAAAACTCTTCTTTGTGCGCCGGGACAACCCTGGCCTCTCTTGAAAGTTCCCTGAAGTTCTTGCAGGAATTCGCCATGAAGTTTATTGTAGTTATTTCCGCAGAAATATTCATAGTTGTGGAGTATGAAAATATTTCCACTGTTATCTGGTATAATTCAGCGATGGATTCACGATGCATGAGTGTAGTTGGATGTTCACTACATGCTCGCTTTTGTAGAAAGACGATTAACGAAGTTCCATGCTGTTACTTTACTCCAATCAATATATGTCCCAATTGCATTAAAGCCTTAGCCTTCCATCTCAACTACTGTTATAATCATTGAAAGCACTATAACATTATAATGTTCCATAGTCGAATGTATCGTTGTAATACCAAACGTATTCTCCAATATCACTGTTGCACTCCACGTGTCAGATGTAGTGTATAATGTGGAATTTTAAAAGTGTTTCTCCTGTGGCGAGAAAATCACTTTTGTTGGCAGCCTTAAAGTTCCAATATCTTTCGAAGTATAACTGTGAAATTGTTCAAATCTTCTACACACCTCAATGTTGTACTGCCCAATAGAATTATAATGCAGGCTGAAGTTAGCGCTTGATATCTTGACTGGTGGAAACGTTAATGTGAGCGTTTCAACTTCACCTAGTTTCGAGCAGCGTAAAATGGAACTGCTCCGAGTTCGTTCGATGCGCCGGGCTTTAACCACGCTAAAGACAACTTACTTCACTGAATCACTTGAAAATAACTATATATTACCAGAAATATATATGCGATCTGACATATGAGATCTGAGTATGAGTTCTGAGTTCTATCAGAGATTATGAGTTCTGAGAGCTCCTCTCTCCTGTGCACGACCTTTTATCAACTTCTTAAGGGGCGTATCCATCCCTTCCATAGCCTGTTGCTGCGTCATTGCTGGAAGTTTTAACTTTGGCTATACTTGCCGGATTTTCAAATTTCAAAAACTCAAAATCAATTTCTTCAAAATTCCAAATCAATGCCATAACTGAAAATAGATTTCCATAAATCTGCATGCCAAAAGTAATCAAATATCGTAGTTTCAGCAATCTCCGTCTTCCTTCCAAACTATCGTTCATTGGTTCGAGTCTCTCCTCCAACAGCGTAGCTTCTTCCTTAGCACAATACCTTGTTTCCTGCGACTGCGTCGTAAATCTAAGATCTTTCTCGAACAAAATCATGACGTCACCAAGAATCTCAGCTCAACCAGCCTGCTTGCCTCAAGTCTGCGTCATCCGTGCCTACGTCATGAGTATCCACGTCATAACTATGACATCCATAACTTTACTCATATTTGCCACTACAGCCATCGTGGTCTCAATATAATTCAATTTCCGGGGGCAGTACGATCTGTGATACGTTTTTTGAATGCAAGAAACATGTCGGCTGCAGACATTCATCGTCAGATTTGTGAGGTGTATGGTGATAATGCAATGACGGAAGGTTAAGTGCGAAAATGGGTACGCGAGTTCAAAAGTAGCCGTGAAAATGTTCATGACGATAAACGCTAAGGTCTGTGATCACAGATGACTTGGTGACTGCAATTGACACGAAAATTCACGAGCACCGATGATTCATGATAACCACTCTATCAATGGATTTTCCTCAAGTGTGAATTCTTGATTGTCAGAGCAGGCGGCAAACTTTTAGGCAGAGGGATTTCAGAACTTAGTTTTAAGGTATCACAAGTTCCTAAATAAACTAGGCAACTATGTAGAAAAATTGAGGAAGGTATGTAAAACCTAAAAATAAATGTGGTGTCAAAATAAAATGTTTGGTTAATTAAAAAAAAAATATCGGCCCTTACTTAAAAAATAGCCCTCGTAATATCCTTATTTTCTTAACCAGAAACATATGATTCGTAAAGATATCGCAAAATCGCTTCAAAATATTTTTCGCGTTTATCGTTAATGCAAAATAATCATGTCTCTACCATTAATTGGACACGGAGACATCGCTGTTGTGCTGTACGTACCGCCCTCCTGTATGCCCGCCTCTGCAATATAGCCTACATGCTTGTAATACACGGCTAGAATGCACACGTACCAGCGCTTTTATTTGTCACCTAACTGTGGGCGAGAATGTTACTCTCCTGATGTAAGTGTTGAAGTTTATGCAGAACGATGACTTTGAGCTGCGAAAAATAGTCTTGGTCAGAATATAAATGCCTCAATCGATCATATAAAGAAATAAACCATGTCTGACATGAAGGCACCATTGTGATCCCCAACCTAAAATGGATTGGTCATTTAAGGAGGGCGTTTCCCTCCTTCTACAGACTGAGAGACATATTTACAACCCCTGAATAATAGTTTACAACTATACGATTCGTCACTTCCACACAACAAGAGTGCGCGCATACATTGAGATGATCAATCGGCTGGCTATGATGTGTTTTTGTTCGGGGTGTTGCCCTACACACCAGAGGGAGAGGATAACTATATAGATCAAATGTGACATCAAATTAGGTATATTGCTGGAAGTTTAGAATAATAATAATGATGATGATAATAATAGTAATAATAATAGTAATAATAATAATAATGCCCGTTGCTCACGGTAAAATTTTCCTTCAAATTTATTGTACAATAATTTAATTTTATAAAATTTCTGTTGCTCACGGTCAAATTCAAGTTTTATAAAACCTTTGATAAAATTTTCCATAAAATAGGACATGTTCTATTCCGTAAAATTAATTTTACGAAACGAACCAATCAGGGAAGCTGACATGACGATGCTGCTGGCGCCACGTGGTGAGGAGATTGTGAAGCTCGCTTGTAAACAAACACTTCGAAAATGGCAGGCTCTGGCTGGACTAAGGAAGCTGTTAGTGTTTTACTGGACGAGTACCAGACATATCCGTCTTTGTATGAGGTTAAAACGCTCATATACCACAATAGAAATGCAAGAAGGGAGGCAGAAATCTCAATCGCCGAATATGTTTCACAAATTCGACCGAACACAAGCCAGGCTGATGTGAAGGCGAAGATAAACGGGCTTCGAACTCGCAGTCTCATTTCAGGAGAAATGGCTTTCCTCATGTTAGTGTCTTGTCGAATAATTTTGGGATCAACAAGATCTAGGAGTTTTTAAAAACCGTTTTCCTCCATTCTTATTGTTATAAAATTCCTATATGAATTATGATTTTCTAACCTCAACTCATTTTCGACCAAGGACAGCATTCCTCTACTCTTCTCTTCTTTTTATCCATTCCCGAGTCCAGCACTTCCTAGCATTTCTTTTCTTCCTTTTTTTTTTACCACCGTACGACATATAATTGTAACTAAAGCAGCAATTTTTGCTTTGTTTGTTGGAGCCATACTCTCAAACCAATGTGTGTTGAACAGCTGATTCTTGGTTCAGAAGTTTATCGGTAGATGGCGATCCTGATTCATCCACGGATTTTATAAAATAATTTTACCGTGAACAACACAGCTTGCTTTCGTCAAATTTTTATAAAATTAGTTGTAAAATAAATTTTAAGAATCATTTTACCGTGAGCAACGGGCATAATAATTATAATAATAATCTCTGCCTATTGGGTAATCAGCCCGGAGGCTGCTTAGATCCTCAAAAAGTTCCACCGTAGGTTGTGTGGATAGAAACCCACAAAAACGCAAGGGAGCGCTATATTGAGGAGTACTAGGCAAGGTGGGGAATGAGGTAGTTTGCCATTGCTTTCCTCACTGAGCCAGTTCTGCAGTACTAACCCTATGAGCAGAACCTTTCACAACATCATCAGGCACTGGTTGTTCCCTGAGGCCATTACTCAGCACCACTCATACCTCAGTAGCTTCCATATAATCACAGCCATGAATGAGACTGATATATCGGTGAAAAGTCACATTTTACTCTAGCCTGTGCCAACCGACAAATGCAAATGTAGCCTACTGCAATCATCAAGAGACGGTAAACAGGTAACAATAATAATCAGGGCGTGGATTTTGATGACCTGTCATCTTTTTTTCTTTTTGTCCTACGCAATGCCCGTAAACATATAAATCCCGTATACGAGTCTCTGATCACAAAAAATGCAAAGTTTTAAGGGTACTTTTTTTTGTCATCTCCATTCTTAAAGTTTTCAGTGATTTTTGTACATTTCAGGACTTTTTAGGTCATTTTCTTTACATTTTACGAAATTTTCAGGTCTTTTATTTACACTTGTGGCAATTATCTCGTAGCACAGCATGACTGGTGATATTGGTGAGAAATTTAGAAACATGTTACAGTAGACAAAAATCCAGGATACAAAAATTTACATGATAGTCAAAGTAGTACTTTTCAGGAGATAGTTTTAAAACAGTGAATGACTTGACCCAATGACTTGTCGCTGTATAAGTATGCTCCTGCGATCTCTGCGGAAGTGGAAAGAAGCTTCTCAATGTGCAACAATGTCTTCACCGACAACCGCCGTTCCTTCACATTCGTGAATCTTCGAATGTACATGGCCATTTACTGCAATGGAGAGGATAACTGTTGATTAATTTTAAGGAAAGGTTTTCAATTTTTATCATAATTTTTGTTTGTTTAAAGTCGTTTTAAAACAGGATTTTAAGTAAGTTTTTTAGCCTACTTTCGATTTTTGCAAAAAATGAAAGTAGACTTATGAGATCAACACAGGGCGAAAAAAGTGTGTCTGTCTGTGTGTGTGTATGTGTGTGTGTGAGTCTGTGTGTGTGTGTGTGTGTGTGTGTGTGTCAGTGTGTGTGTGAGTGTGTGTACTCTGAATGTCTGTCCCCCCCTATCAATTCGAACACGGTGAATGCGAATTGAACGAAATTAGGTACAAAGGTAGCACTAGCAAAGGACACCTCAGTGTCATGTTTTATATCGCCGCCATCTTGACGGAAACGTAATGGCGGCCACACAAATGTTCAAAGCTTAAATCAAATTACGACTAACCTAATCATCCGATCTCTACCAAATTTTGCAACAACATACCTTTATGGGGGGAGCATCATTTGAAAAAACCAAAAGGCCATCAGCGTAATAGTTTGCGGATAGCGGCCATCTTTGTGTGAAAATCGATTCCCCCTATTAATTCGAACACGGTGCAACCGAATGGAACGAAATTTGGTACAGAGGTAGTACTAACAAAAGGCACCTCAGTGTCATGTTTTATATCGCCGCCATCTTGACGGAAACGTAATGGCGGCCACACAAATGTTCAAAGCTTAAATCAAATTACGACTAACCTAATCATCCGATCTCTACCAAATTTTGCAACAACATACCTTTTTGGGGGGAGCATCCTTTGACCAAACTAATAGGTCATCAGCGTAATAGTTTGTGGATGGCGGCCATCTTTGTGTGAAAATCGATTCCCCCTATTAATTCGAACACGGTGCAGCCGAATGGAACGAAATTTGGTACAGAGGTAGTACTAACAAAAGGCACCTCAGTGTCATGTTTTATATCGCCGCCATCTTGACGGAAACGTAATGGCGGCCACACAAATGTTCAAAGCTTAAATCAAATTACGACTAACCTAATCATCCGATCTCTACCAAATTTTGCAACAACATACCTTTATGGGGGGAGCATCCTTTGACCAAACTAATAGGTCATCAGCGTAAAAGTTTGCGGATGGCGGCCATCTTTGTGTGAAAATCGATTCCCCCTATTAATTCGAACACGGTGCAACCGAATGGAACGAAATTTGGTACAGAGGTAGTACTAACAAAAGGCACCTCAGTGTCATGTTTTATATCGCCGCCATCTTGATGGAAACATGATGGCGGCCACACAAATGTTCAAAGCTTAAATCAAATTACGATTAACCTAATCATCCAATCTCTACCAAATTTTGCATCAACATACCTTTTTAGAGGAAGCATCCTTTGACCAAATGACTAGGTCATTAGCCTAATAGTTTGCGGATGGCAGCCATCTTTGTGTGAAAATCAATTCCCCCTATTAATTCAAACACGGTGAAACCGAATGGAACGAAATTTGGTACAGAGGTAGCACTAGCAAAGGGCATCTCAGTGTCATGTTTTATATCGCCGCCATATTGACAGAAACGTAATGGTGGCCACACAAATGTTCAAAGCTTAAGTTAAATTACGACTAACATAACCATCCGATCTCTACCAAACATTGCAACAACATTCCTTTATGGAGGGAGCATCCTTTGACCAATCTAATAGGTTATTAACCTAATAGTTTGCAGATGGCGGCCATCTTTATGTCAAAATTGATTCCCCCTATTAATTCGAACACGGTGGAACCGAATAAAAGAAATTTGGTACAGAGGTAGCACTAGCAAAGGGCACCTCAGTGTCATGTTTTATATCGCCGCCATCTTGACAGAAACGTAATGGCGGCCACACAAATGTTCAAAGCTTACGTTAAATTACGACTAACATAACCATCCGATCTCTACCATACTTTGCAACAACATTCCTTTATGGAGGGAGCATCCTTTGACCAATCTAATAGGTTATTAGCCTAATAGTTTGCGGGTGGCGGCCATCTTTATGTCAAAATTGATTCCCCCTATTAATTCGAACACGGTGGAACCGAATGGAACGAAATTTGGTACAGAGGTAGCAGTAGCAAAGGGCACCTCAGTGTCATGTTTTATATCGCCGCCATCTTGACTGAAACGTAATGGCGGCCACACGAATGTTCAAAGCTTAAATCAAATTACGATTAACCTAATCATCCGATCTCTACCAAATTTTGCAACTACATACCTTTATGGAGGGAGCATCCTTTGACCAATCTAATAGGTCATTCGCCTAATAATTTGCGGATGGCGGCCATCTTTGTGTCAAAATCGATTCCCCCTGTTAATTCAAACACGGTGAAACCAAATTGAACGAAATTTGTTACAGAGGTAGCACTAGCAAAGGGCACCTCAGTGTCATGTTTTATATCGCCGCCATCTTGACGGAAACGGAATGACGGCCACCCAAATGTTAAAAGCTTAAATCAAATTACGACCATCCTAATAAATTGATCTCTACCAGATTTTTCAACAACATGCCTTTTCGTGGAAAGCATCTTATGACTGACTACAAGGTCATCAGCCCAATAGTTTGCAAATAGCGGCCATGTATGTGTGCAAATCCGTTCCTCATATCAATATACTTAATATACTTTTTAACATCTTGACAGCTGACATTATTAACACCGTCCAAGACTACCCAACAGTGAAACTTATCATGTACGCCGATGACATGGCTCTAGGTTCACATTGCATAAGTGATCTGCGTGCCGCTCTTCAGAAACTTGAATTATGGGCTGACGAAAACAGTTTAGTGATCAACAAAGAAAAAACAGTGCACATGACTTTTAGAAAAGGAGGCAAACTGGCGTTGGATGATCATTTAACTCTGCAAGGAGATAAGCTAAGAGTAGTAAATAATTTCCGGTATTTAGGAATATATCTACAAACGACACTGTCTTCCTACAGGATACACACTCAGGAAAGGGCTTCAGCAGCTACGAAAGCCACTCATCGAATTAAAAATATCCGACAACTTTCTTTGCCAACTGCAATGTCATTGTTCAAAACAGTAATAACTCCAATTGCCTCATATGGAATAGAATTAATATGGGATAAGCTTTCGAGTAGCGATTTCAAACGTTTAGAAAGTGTTAAATCACGATATCTGAAGAGTGCTTTGGGAGTTGGGATTTATGCACCCTCAAGGATTGTATACGAATTAGCCAGGGAAAGCTTCTTCTTGGAAGACCTGAGACTGCAATTCACGCTGCCATCTACCGGCCCTTACCAAGCGCATCTCGAACTGCGGCGGAGGAAGAGAAATGACATTGACCCTGATTTTTATAGCACTAGTGCAATGATGGATAGGCAATGGACGGAGGCAGGACAGGATCTAAGACATGTGGTAACGAGACTTGCAACTCATGGTTTTCACCATAAGATCTGCTTAACTCAGGGTTTTCACCAGCCAGATGATGATTGCGTATGTTCGTTGTGTGACAAGAGATGTGACCGTTATCTCTTAACTAAGTGTGTAAAAAGAACTAAATCCATCAGAGACTACAGTGAAAACTAAATAGCATTGTGAGATCAAATTGTATTTAGAATTATATTTTCGTGTATTATGTAGGTTAAGTAATGCTCTTTCGAGCGCATCTTATTAAATTAATATCAATTCAAACACGGTGAACCGAATTGAATGAATTTTTTTACAGAGGTAGCACTAGCAAAGGGCACCTCATATTCATGTTTAATATCCCAATAGCACGTTGTATTTCAGCAAGCTACTACAACCAACATTCAATTATACTCCTTGAAAAGGATAAAGAGTTATAACAATACCCATGCATTTAGGAGAAAGTAGGCTATATGTTCTTTACTGAACATCTTGTTTAAATTTTAGGATATTTTCTCAAGATTTTGGGGGTATTTTATAGGTAATTTTCTAGGATTTTTAGGTCACCAAATCCCGCCGCGCCCTGATTATTATTAATAATAATACGTTTATTGCAGCCCTGAAATGTTGCACTCTTTTCATTTTAGGGTACATTTAATATAAACTGTTCTCAGAATGTTGTCATTCCATAACTATGATTACTGACCAATGAAAGGTGGCATACAGATGCAGAACAACCTTCCATATTATTATTCTTTGTTTCCTATTTCCCTATGGGTTCGAAGTCAGCAACGTTAACCAGTACTCCAGAAGGTGGTCTAGAATTTCTAAGTGTCGATAATTTCTCAGGTTGGTACAGGGGATACAGAACGTTACTAGACTCTGAACCATATCCTTGCAGTATCTGTTTTATATGTCTCCGAAAGCAGCTCAGTTCTAACTCGCGGTCTACATCTACTGTGAGATGTGTTCGAGGTCAATGGAGATATTAATCTGTGCCCATCCACCATAAAAGGGAGCCTTTTTTTATCCCACCCTTGCCCGCCTACCTCGACAGGCGCCAAATGTTCCCGTTAACTCCTTCAATAAAGTCGACGATGGTACTGTTCTATCTGAGTCAGACATTTAAAAACGTGCTCCTAAGTGGCGTGTTTGTGTTGTCAAACTCATTCCAGAGGAACTGTTGTATTGATACATTTAGAACAGGCATTCTCAACAGGTAGCTCGTGAGCACAAGCTCCCATATATCTATTCTTCAATTCAAATTATATACACGAACCGTAATAATCAACAAAGTCAAAAGTCAACCCCTGGCACTATACAGCCCATGAAGGGCCTAGGCCGACCAAGCGACTGCTGCCCAGCCATTTGGCCTGCAGATATTGGGGTGACGCGTGATCTGCGGGTCGGGTCCCCTCGGCCGTTAATCTGGGTTTTCGTGAACGGGGCGCTGCCTCACTGTCAGACAGCTACTAAATTGTCCTCACGAGGCTGAGTGCACCCCGTTCCAAACCTCACGTCAGATTAAAAAACCCCTGACGGAGCCGGGAATCGAACTCGGAGCCTCCGGGTGAGAGGCAGGTACGCTACCCCAACACCACGGGGCCGGCACCGTAATAATAGTGTTTTCATTTTATGTTTAGACAGAAATTTGATCATTTTGTAAAATAGTATTTTTATTCTACAGTCAAAATAATTGGACAACTCTGTTTTGTAACTAACACGAAAGATGCTGATTCGTATCGACTGTCCGCCCGTAAATGTATCTTATCTAAATGAGGCATGCAAGCAGTTGCAGCATGCATGGTGAGTGGTGAAAGACTAGCTAGCTATTTCAGCGCTTCAGAGAGAGAGAGAGAGAGAGAGAGAGAGAGAGGAAAAAGGGGCACATGCTTGTTGTATTATTATTATTATTCTTTAATTGTATCGGCCTAATAAGGACCACGTCATTTCAACTGTCTTCTCTGGGCTTTGATCTTTGTCCAGTGCTCCTTCATACGTTGCCGGTGTTGCTCTTTTCTTTCTTCCGTCCACATCATTCCCGTCTTCAACTTTGGTTTTTCTTGAAAATCCTGGTCGTCGTTTAGTTTCTTCCTGAGGGGATTGCAATACTGAATATCTCCACATGTAATCTCAATCTCTTGCTGGTCACTTTCCACCTCTTCGAACGAGACTGCCTTGATCTTCTTATTTTTAATTATTGTGTAGGTTTCATTCTAAGCAAGTGGCCATAAAATGCAATTTTCCAGTGTCTCATAACATCAGAGATCTTTTGGACATGAATAACCTATACAGCTCACGGTTATGCCGTCGTCTATATTCACCTTTGTCTTAAATCGGACCAAACATTTTCCTCAAGATCATTCTTTCTTTCTTTCTTTCTTTCTTTCTTTCTTTCTTTCTTTCATCTCCAGTTTTTCTACCAGGCCTTTTTTGTTCATAGTGAGGCATTCCGCATACAGAGCTTCTGGTCGTATGACAATGCAATTGTTATTCTTCTTATTATTATTTTTATTACATTCGATTCAATGGCGCTCGAGTACTTGGTATGGGTTGAAAACGGTGCTTACGCCTTGAATTAGAGGCTTTGTGACACCCTGGCCCGGCAGTAGCGTACCGACAGGGAGGTTGGGCTATAACCCACCAAGATACTTGTTTACCTGAAATCTTATATTGTCCCATTTATCACCTGCTAAATGTTTTACACTACTGCCACTTTACTCAGAAGCAGCCCACTTCGTGTCCCGTGTACATTTATTTAGGTAATTTTAAGGATTGCATGCAGATAAAGCCTTCAGGCTATGCAGATTTTGAGTGTCAATAGTAATTAATGGTAGTAAGAACATGGAGAGCAAAACTTTCTCACACATAACATCAATATTATAAGCAGTCACGTATGGACGTGTTGATACCAACGCATCTCTTCAGTTTTTAGAGTTACTGTTTTCCATAAATTTTTAATTAATTTTGCAATTTTGTTTATTGTGCTAGAAAATATAATTAAAATAGTTTTAATGCAATGAGAATGTTTATTTAGTTAATGCTTTTTATGAATAATAACCGAAATATAATTTTTAATAATTTACACAACTATGAACACCCCTCCCCCAGAAAGAAACCCTGCGTATGCCACTGCTGTAGACACGTGTATTTTGGTGTGCGGAATCTGTTCAATAACCTGTGTTATTGTGATGACTGTACTTGAATGTGTGTTCTTATAATTGAGCTAGAATTTGGAAGGAGGCGGCTGAGGCCTTAAATTAGAAATCATCCCGTCATTTGTTTGGAGTAGAAGTGGGGAAACCACGGAAAACTACTTCTAGGGCAGCTGATGTGGGAATCGAACCCATATTTTCTCGGTTTTTCCGTAAGAGACTGAGGTTACTGTGTTCCAGCCTTCAGATATAAATTAAATTTCTTGGCAAAACCAGGAATCAAACCCAGGACCTTTGAATCCAGTGTCTCAGTATACCTCGAGACCACAGAAGGCGACTCAAAACAACTGTTAAACCAACTATTTTGGGAATTATTTGTTTCTGCGTGATACTGTCAATGAGACAGACCACCTCGTGGTATGGTGGCTAGCATTCTTGGCTTTCGTCCGCCTCGTTTTGTAGTGCCTAGCATTTATGGATGGTCAATGCATGTGAGATTTTCGAAGTGAAATGCCATGTCCTGTGGTTCGGATTCCACGTAAAAAGGAGGTCCCGTGGCTCAAAATCACAAGATTCACGGTCACGTAAAACTACAATCTTCCTTCCTTCATTTATGGATGTCACCGCGGAGACCCGAGTTCGATTCCCAGCTCTGCCAAGAAATGTAATTCTAGACTGTGTGTTGGAGCGGGGTACACTCTGCCTCGTGAGGCAAAACTAAGAAGAGGCGTGTTCGATTCCTACCTTAGCCATCCTACAAATGGTTTTCCGTGATTTTTCCACTTTTACTCCAGGAAATGCTGGGATAGTTCCTAAATTAAGACCAAGGCCGCCTCCTTCCAAATTCTACGCTCTCTTACAAATACACATGTTACTGATGGAACCACAATTACACAGGTTATCCTTTAGACTACTATTACTGTACATGTGGCTGAAATGACCACGATGCTCAAGCCTCTAAATGAAACAACGTATCATTCATCTTCATTTCATATTCATTAACTTCCTGCTATAAAATGGACGTCAGGAAGAGCATCCGGCCGTAAACAGAATCTATATAAATGCAGATCATCTCATCTACGATCCGCGTAGAAATGGAATTAATGAGGGGTAGACATACTTCTCCTTCCCTTTCTCTTCCACCTCTTCATGTTCCTCTTGATCTGTCTCCTCTTCTCCTGCCTCCTCTTCATCCTCATTTTCATCCTCTAGCTCTTTCCCTTACTCCTCTTCCTCCTGCTCTTTCTCCTCCTTCTTACTCGTCATCCAGCTCTTTCTCTTCCTTCTCCAGCTCTTTCTCTTCGTAGGGGGGTGGTGGCACAGCGGTCAAGCTATGTGCCTGTCACCACGACGGACCGGGTTCGATTCCCGGTCCATGCATGGGCGATTTTCAAAGCCACAGTATTCCTCTGAGAGCTTCACCATCCTGGAGCCGATCACCACTCCAGATTGTCTCAAGTACTGCATTTCATCCCATAAATCAGGGAGGGGCATTACATGTCCTGTGGGTCGGATTCCACGTAAAAGGAGGTCCCGTTGCTCATGATCGCGAGATTAATGGTCACGTCAAACTGAAAACTTGCTCTTTTTCCTCAGCCTCCACTTCCTTCTCCTCTTCCTCCTTTTCTTGTTCATAGTTCTCCTCCTTCTTTATGCTCTTCCTGCTTCCCCAGTCCTCTTCCTATTCCTCCTCCACTTCCTCCTCCTCTTTCATTTTCTTTTCCTACTCAATGCTGAATCCAATCAAATAGTCCACCCATATGAGGCCTCAATCTGAGAAGGTGAAGTAGTGAGCGGCAGTTCAAACATTGATTCACCTTGCTATAGACACCCACGTGTGGCCAGTGTTTGTATTGGCTGGCTTTATTAATGTGGCCACAGTATTCCTCTGAGACCTTCACCATCCTGGAGCCGATCACCACTCCAGGTTGTCTCAAGTACTGCATTTCATCCCATAAATCAGGGAGGGGCATTACAGAACGTCATTGGTAGAGCGGTAGCTCGCGGTTATTAGTTGCTAATTGAAATACATATCCAGGGAATATCTAGCGCCCACCTTGGCTAGCTGAAGAGTAAGAGTTGCTCAACATCTGCACATGATGGTTTTCTTGAAGCTCCGGACCTTGTCTCTCGACAAATTTAAACTTAAAATTAAATTACAAGATTGGATAAGCCACGAGCGCATTTATGACAAATAGAGACTTGGAATTGTACAAGAAGTAAACGCCATTTAGAGTATGGATGGTCGAGAATTAAAATGTTCGGTGCATCTAATAGCCGTAGCCGAAGCCTTTATAGCATATTAAATTAAGTATGTATTCCTATCTGTGTGTCTGCAATTTAATGCAGTTTACTCCAATAAAGCATTGCTTGAGAATGGTGTAGGCTATATGTACACACATTCGCCAACTACCAAAAGAAACAAGCCGAGCAGTAACGATTTAATTAAGTGAAGCAAGCTGAAATTGGAAAGCCGTCCATGCGCCTTTTTTAAGCTTACTCTATTTTAACCGGTCAAGTTATATCAATATGGTACTATCACGGTGGTAATAGCCTACTTCAAAATTAAACTACATTCATGATTGATAACCGTTCCCCTGAGAAGCAAGGGTGGTAGCTAGTTTGTCATTAGTGAAATCGCAAAGTAACAGACAAATTCTACTGTCCCGCGTACGCAGTTCTGATGGTCATGTTGTTTCGGTCCATAAACGAAACAAAACAACTAAGAAACAAAGATCCCGTAGTTTAAATTTGAGTTGTTGTTTTATTTGAGACACTTGGGCATCATGGTCATTTAGCCACCGTCAACGTGTGTGTATTTGGCACGCAGAATTTGCCTGATAACCTGTGTTATTGTGGTATCTGTAGTAGTGAGTGTATTTGTAATTCAGGTGAGGATTGGGAAGGAGGCAATAGTGGCCTTAAGTTGGGCACTATCCCGGCATTTTCCTGAAGTAGAAGTGGTGAAGCCACGGAAAGCCACTTCCAAGTTAACTGAGTTAACTGAGTGTACCCCGTTACAGCCCTCAGACCAGAATTAAATATCTTGGCAGAGCCGGGAATCAAACCAGGACATCCGGGGCGACAGATAAAAAATGCTAGCCGCTACACCACGAGGTAGTTAATTAAATTAATTGTTACGCTTCGTAATATAATCAGATACACTCGTGTTGATCGACTGAAAAGTAATTCTATTAATAGATTACTTTGGCAATATTGAAAAATGGCTTCTAATATATAAATATTCAACAATATTTTTATGCAAAAGTAACAAAAATTTAACAATGTGTTACTTCGACTAACTGTATTGTAACTGTTACGCAGTTGTTTACATAGTGGGTTAGTTATTGCTGTTTTAAGGGGAGCGACAGCAATGTCATCTGCCCCTACTATGTAGATTCCTACCCCTTATTATTCCCGTTTCCAATGGGGTCGGGGATGAGATGCGATGCAATACTATGCAGCGGATGTTTTTACGGCTGGATATCCTTCCTGACGCCAACCTCATGAGATGAATTAATGAGAGATAAAATTAATGTAGATTAATGAAATTAATGAAATTAGGCAAGGATGTGGAAGGAAGCGGCCGTGGTCTGTCAGATGGTACCATCCCAGCATTTGCCTGGAGTTGAAAATGAATCAGTGTTTTTTGAAAGGGCGTAGGTGAACGAAAGGAAATTGTTGGGAAACTAAATAAAACTTCCCCGAAGGTTCAATTTTTAATTTAATTTTTATTTTAATGGATTTTGTTAATAATTTCATAATTGTTTGTCCGGAGGATATGCGCAAAAGAAAATCGTGCAACTACGCCCTATCAAAAAAAAATCGAATAATCATACACAAAAATGTTAATTAAATTGTTCGAAAATGCAATCTATTTGCTAGAGACAGATATTTACACAAATATATGCCAAAGATGGACACAAAATATAATGGATCATTGTTAAATATCAGTTTAGAACTTTTTTTTTTGCAATACTAAGAAATTAGTGCAAATCAATAGCACAAACATTGTGTTAAGATGGAATGGATTTGCTACACACAAAAATTGGAACAAATCTGAAGCACAGGGAAACACTTACAACATAAGAAAATCATTGTTGGTTGGTTCCTTAGTTTAGGGGCTGCGACAACGCGGTCATGTAGTCCGGTGTACTTTGGTTGTGACGCACGTCCGCCCTTTCAAAAAAAACTCAATATTTATGAACATGAGTTTTATACGGAAAGAACGCTTGCACAAGCTCTATCTAAAAGGAAAACAAAACACTAAAAATGTGAAAATGTCAAAAAATGTTGATTACACCCTTTCAAAAAACACCGATTCAAATGGGGAAACCACGGAAAACCATTTCAAGGACGGCTGACGGTGCGGCTTGAACCCACGTCTACCGAGGTCGCAGAGAGCTTGGCGGGATGGCTTAGTGCTACGCTTTAGCGAGCATAGCTACCGCGATCTGTTTCATTTGCCCCTAGTAACTAGTGACATAGTAACTTACTTCGTTACAGTTTTCGGTACGTAACGGTTAAGTTACTTTTGAAAAGTATAAGGTGCGTTCAAAAAGTAACGAGCCGGAGGCTGTAATGCCCAAACCGGTGACGACATCGGCTAATCGTGGCGTGTGTAACGAGTTGTGGTTCCGACCATAGCGTGGAAGGTCATAGCCAGTCGCTAGAGGGCACGCGTGCACGTCACGTGACGATACAAAGCGAGCAGCAGCATGCATCAGTCGTCCAACGCTGCCAGTCTCATTGCAAGCAGTGACATGGAGGCGTCAACCGAAGAGCAAAGAGGTGTTCGGTTTCTGACAGCGGAAGGAGTAAGGGGAAATTCATCGCTGAATGTCACAAGTGTACGGCGAACACTGCATGTCCCTTGCAAGGGTCAAGGCGTGGCACAAGCGCTTCAGGGAAGGACGGGTGTCGTACGTCGATGATGCCCGGTCTGGGGCACACTCCTGCATTACCGATGACAACGTCCAGCTGGTTGATGCGCTCATTACCCAGGACCGCCGAGTGATAGTGAATGCCATAGCCGCTGTGGTCGGATTGAGCGTCGGAAGTGTGCACACCATCATGAAGGAACGACTACACTTGCGGAAAGTGTGTGCCCAATGGGTGCCCCACAGTCTTCAACCACACCAGAAAGCATGTCGAATTGCCTACTGTCTTGGTCTTGGTTGGACGATTGATGCATGTTGCTGCATGTTGCTGCTCGCTTTGCATCGTCACGTGACGTGCACGCGTGCCCTCTAGTGACGGGCTGTGATCTTCCACGCTCTGGTCGGAACCACACCTCGTTACACACGCCACGATTAGCCGATGTAGTCACCGGTTTGCGCATTACAGCCTCCGGCTCGTTACTTTTTGAACGCACCTTATAACTTACCCATCCCTGATTTTAAAATACGGTACCGGTACTTGAAAATGACACACTTGAAACCCCACATGCCATCATCTGGTGTCTGGTGGATACACCCATACATTCCACACTCTTGAGGAGCATTATCCATTCCTTCAAACTCTTGTGTAATTGCCGACCATTAAACTGTTCTTGGAACCATTGGGCTGTGTGACCCATTCTTGGACTGTAGTAGTTCACGGTCGGCTCCCAAGCAATGATTCTAGTTTATTAAAAAACAACTCGAATGTCATGTTATTGCGAGGGTTTTTATAGTGCAGCTCTGAGCTGAGGCGATAAAATATGAATGAAAGATATATTTACTGAATTTCAGGGGTACACAAACTCGCTTTGGTCTCTACATTGCTTTGTAGCAGCCACATCCTTAGTGTGCGTGATAATTCGGGACCAGATATTTAGGTTTTAAAAATTGTCATTTTAGGTTTTCAAAAACATAAAAAAGTTTTTTTAATTGGTAGAATATTTTTTTACGTTTAAAGTGTAGCAAAAGTTGCCATAAACTGCGCAAAGCTTAACATTAATGCCTAATTGTTAGTAAAAAAAATCTGATTGCATCAAGAATGAAAATTGTTTATGCAATGATACGTCTTTTATCAAATTATCGCAGAGAACTTCACATTCCGCCTCCGTAGCATGGTTAGCTGCTGCCCCGGAGGTCCTGGGTTCGATTCCCTGCCACGAAATTTGAAAAGTGGTATGAGGACTGGAACGGGGTCTACTCAGCCCGGCTGGTCAAAATGAGTAGAGGGGGTTCGATTTCCACCTCAGCCATCCTCGAAGTGGTTTTCCGTGGTTTAGGTATTAGGAAGTCATTTTTGAAAGCCTGGAGCGTGGCGCTCTATGGAAGTAAAACTTGTGCAGCAGAAAAGAGGAGAATTGAAGCATTTGAAATGTGGTGTTACAGGAGAATGATGAAGATCAGATGGGTAGATAGGGTTACAGACGAAGAGGTATTAAGACGAGTGGGAGAGGAGAGATGTTTCTGGCGACTGCTAATGAAGAGAAGATATAGGTTAGTAGGACACATACTAAGACACCCAGGAATAGCAAGCTTAGTTATGGAAGGAAGGGTCGAGGACAAGATAATAATAATGTTATTGGTTTTACGTCCCTTTTAACTACTCTGGCTTTTAGAGACGCCGTGGTGCTGGAATTTTGCCCTGAAGGGGATCTTTAACGTGCCAGTAAATCTACTGACTCGGCTCCCTCGCTTTTGCACACCCTCAAATGCCACCTGACTGCCGAGGACAAGAACGGTAGGGGTAGGTTAGAATATGATAAACAGATTGCCTTGGATGTAGGGTGTGGTAGCTATGTAGAGATGGAACGATTAGCTCAGGACAGGGAGGCATGGACAGCTGCATCAAACCAGTCAAAAGACTGAAGACTCAAACAACAACACAACTTCGAGCAAATGCCGGGATGGTGCCTACTGTACGGCCACGACCACCTCCTTCCCTCTTCCTTGCCTATCCATCCCAATCTTCCCTTCCCTTTCCATCCCTCATGAGGCCCCTGTTCGCTTTGCAGGTGAGGCCATCTGGGCGAAGAGCTGATCACATCTCCCCAGTTGTATCTAATCTGACAGTGTTCTCTGCTCTAGGACACTGCCTGGAGAGGCGGTAGTGGTGAGTTCCCTCACTTAGTCCGTGGGAACCACCAACCTGGAGGGTACATTTTTCTAAGAAAGAAAAAAGAAGAATAAAGAAAAACTTCTCACTCTTAACTATTCAAATTCAATAAAACCTAGGATGCCGGAGGTGATTTTCACACTCTAGCCCGTTTAATTAACTTCTTTTATTTAGAATATAGACACTTGGAAAAAACACGAGATTTATCTCCACTTTCCTGACAGTAAATGGCCAAACAATAAGATATAAGCTGAAAAGTGCTGAAAGTATTTTGATTTTTCTGACAGGTAGGATTTCTCTCGATCGACTAGAGCTAGGAATAAACACTGTCTTGTGGTTAACTTTTAAAATGTATGGACTAACAATTATTCAAATAATAAACAATTAATGGAACAAAACTGCAATTAGGTATTTTTAGGTACTCGCATATCATTTAGGTTTTTGTTGGCTGCTACAGAATTCATGAACATGAAGTGTGATTTGGAAAAGTATTAAAGTATTCTTGTATTTAGAAGTAAGGAAGAAATTAGGTTAAAACCTAATAATCTGGTCCCTAGTGATAACTCTGGTACCGTCTCTGTCCACTGAGGCTAGAATGTACAGTACTAGTTGCAGTGACTACTGCTGGCCATCCTCAGAATTGTAACATATCACTCATTTGTTGCAACAGTGATATACAGTAAATCAAAATTTCGTGTTTGTGGGAAACAGAATTTAATGATTAAAGGGACTGCAGACTGTCCTGCATTGTCATGCTAATTCCAAACTTTTTATTTACCTTTCTCTCAGAAACTATTAATCCTCCGTCGGGCGCGCCTAATCTGTGAGATTAAGAGGAAATACTTTTTCCCTCCCAGGCTTAGGGCTTGGGATTTTTCATGAACGTTGCGCGCAACTCAATTGCTTCCGCTCTCCCCACCATTTGCACTAGGGTCAGGACGTCATTGTTGCAAGGACCTTCACTACTCACTGGTGAGCCGATTCATCCAGGTTGGTTGGTTGGTTCCCCAGTTTAGGGGCTGCGATAACGCGATCATGTAGCCCCGTGTACTTTGGGTGTGTGTAGAATCTGTCTGATAACCGGTGTTAATTGTGATGGCTGTATTAGTGTGTGTATCTGTTTTTAATTCAAGTAAGGACTGCAGACATTTAATTTTAAAGTAGTTTCTACTTTTGCTACCAAACGCCACCGTCAACGACACCTAGATCTGAACTTGGTTACTAGATACCACCGCAGTCGGCTCCTAACGACGAACGTTAGAATCTAAGAACGTTAGTCAAATATAACCTATGATTTAGCTTCACACAAGTGCAATTAGTGGAACGTTATCAGACGACTTCGGCCGAATCATCCAGGTCCCAGGAGATTAAGTGCGCCCGATTGCGTAAGTATTAGTGATTTCAATGTTTCTTTAATTATATGCATCTGTTCTTTTTTAATATTGATGAAAAACAGTGCAATCTTCAAATCAGTATGTTGGATTGTTGATCCCAGCCAATGTTAGCCACTTTGAGGCAGTGGCGGATCCAGAGGGGGGCACCAGGAGCAAGTGCCCCCTCCGAAAAACCAGTTGTCTGCTACATTGATATTGCCGATAAAAATTATTGTTTCTCCAAACTGCACTGCAAGTAAAATCTTTGCTGTATTGCCTGCATTCATGAATGTGGTCAATGTTTGTTATCATATAGTATGTAAAGGCAACACTGTTAATATAATCGCTGCATCGACAGTGTTGCCAATGCAGAGAGATCCTTTAGCAGCCTGCAACTTGTTAAATCATGGCTACGAACGCGAATGACAGAGGAAAGGTTGAATGGCTTGTGTCTGTTATTTGTTCACCGTGATATAAATGTTGACGTTGAAAAAGTTATAAAACGTTTCTCTAAAGGGGGTAAACGAATGATCGCCTGGATTTTATTTTGTAATAGGCATGTATTTTGCCCAGGATAGTCACCAAATAGAATCCCAAACAGTATTCAATACAATTGTTTTTTGTATTCATATTTATGTGACTAGTAGTGACTCAGTGACTGACACACCGGGTGAGTTAGCCGTGGTTGTTACGGCATGACTGCTGGCAGTCGCTCACATCCGGGAGGCGAGGATGTTCGAATCCCCCCGCCGGTAACCTTGAAGATGGTCTTCTGTGGTTTCCCATCTTCCTTCCAGGCAAATGCCGAGGTTGGTCCCTAACTATAGGCCACAGCCGCTACCTTCCAACTCCTCGACCTCCCATTCCAACTTTCCTCCCCAACTGTACTTGTAGCTCACCCATTGGGTATCCGTCTCGAAGCACCTACAAAACTGGCGAGCCGAACATGTCCTCAGACACTCCCGGCACTAAAAGCTATACGCTAAAAAAAAGTGACTGACAATGTTGGTACTATGTACATATTTTGTAACATTTGTGTAGTCGACTTGTATATTGTCTTCGGATAGTCACTATGATTGCAAATGTTTTAATACATATTAGACTTGTAATGTGCATTAAAATGTGGAAATGTACATATTCTGTAGAATTAAAAAGGTTTTTTTTTTACATAATGACAATGACTTGAAACTGAAACCAATAAACCATTTTAATATAATGAATTTCTTGTAGAATTATAAAATCTTGTGGTTGGATGTTATGTGTAGTGTGTGTAGATTAAATACAAATTTAGTAATCTTATTACATATTTTCTGTTGCTACTCTGACATCCTAGAGTGCCCCCTCCGAGGTGAACCTCTGGATCCGCGACTGCTTTGAGGGCAACTGGAGTAGCTAATATCAAATTTTGCATCTTGGCAGGCACAATATACAACAACAAGGTTGGTGTGTTGTCTATATCTCACCATAGTCACATATGGCTGTCTCTCTAGGGAAGCACTATCGGTACTTCTGTAGATTCTTCTTGAATCTGGCAACAACAGTTTACTAAAGGACTTCCAGATCACCCAGTCCTCGTTGTGATCACCTAGTAGAGAGGAAGACTGTTATTACATTTGTTTAAACTTGAGTTTTGAAGCAACGGGCAACGTAAATCAAAATCACTTGGTGAAGCAACTAAAATGTCTGTGAATATGACGGCCAGAACTGGTGGCAAGAATAATGTAGACGTGATAATTCTCACACCTCGTCTACCAACCACTGTGAGCCTAATGGAACCTGCCCTCATATTAAGGCCTGCATATCATAATTACTGAACTGTCCATGTCATCTTGCAACGTGAAATATTTCACAGGCATTATAAACTCGTTTAAATCTCCAAAGCTTACGTAATAATAATAATAATAATAATAATAATAATAATAATACGACAAAAGATATTTATAATTTATTTTTAATTTTTATCCTGGAACACTAAATTAAGGCACTATCAAACAGTGGTCAGACCTGACACTCTGTATGTGGCAGAAACAAGATTTGGTGATTTAGACAAATTAGAGAAGACTGAAAGACGAATTCTGAGAAAAAATACGGGGAGCTAAACGAAGTAATAACGCAGAATATATGTTACGACCAAATAGAGAGTTATATTTGAAAATGTGAAAAATTAACTGATGTAATGAAAAAGAGAAGATTGCATTTTTTTCGGGCTCATTTATAGAATGGAAAATAGTTGACTAACTAAAAGGATCTTCAACTTACTGAATAGTTACAAATCCAAACCCACATGGTTCATTGAAATTGACAAAGATTTGACAAACGCCAGAATTCAGACAGACATAATAGCAAACAGATCACACTTCAGAGAAGCTATTCAAAAGGCAGAATTTCAAGAAAGAAAGAAAGAAAGAAAGAAAGAAAGAAAGAAAGAAACAACTCGCAGGAAGTGGACTCGAGAGGAGAAAGATGGATACTAGAAGGATGAATGAAATTTGGAAACAAAGGAAATGAATATAGTGGACAATAGCCAAAGTTGATTCATCGTACCCTCCAAATGGGCAATTCGAAATAATAATAATAATAATAATAATAATAATGACACATTGTCGTTGTGCATTAGCCTCGCACGACAGTACTAAGGCTTGATGTGACATGGTTCTGGCAGTGTAGCCTACGGGCCCAGTTTTACTGTTATCCGGGCTCGACGCGACACATTTCTGGCAAGGGCTGGCTGTGTGCGGGCCTGACTTTGCTGGTATGCGGGCTCGACGCGACACAGTTCCGGCAGGGACTATCGTGTTAATTTGTTGAAACATTTCTTATAAACAAATTGTCGATATTCATGTAATCATGTGCATTCGTCATTTGTCCGGGTAAATCTCTGTCATTTAAATTCTCATTTGTTACGATCGGTTGCTTGTGGGACCCAAAAGGGTTGTTCTTCATGTTGTTTCATTGAGGGGATTTGTGACATCGTTGTCATGTAGCCCAGTGTGCTTGGATGAGTGTGGAATTTGTCTGATGACCTGTGTTATTGTGATGGCTGCATCAGTGTGTGTAGTTGTAATCCAGGTGATGATTGGGAAGGAGGCGGCCGTGGCCATAATTTAGTAACCATCCCAGCATTCATCTAGAGTAGAAGTAGGGAAACGACTGAAAACCACTTCAGGATGACTGAGGTGGGAATCGAACCCGCCTCTTCTCATTTCTGCCTCACAAAACTGTGTGTACTCCGTTCCAGCCCTCAGGCTAGAATTGCATTTCTTGGCAGGATCAGGAATCGAACCCAGGCCTCTGCGGTGACAGCCAAGAGTGCTAGCTACTACACAACGAGGCTGTCGACCCAAAAGGGGTCTATAACCTACTGTTTAATAATAGTAACCCCTGCCACTACAGCCCATGAGGGCCTAGGCCTACCAAGCGACCGCTGCCCAACCATTTGGCCTACAGATATGGGGGTGACCCGTGGTCAGCGCGTCGTGTCCCCTCGGCCGTTAATCTTGGTTTTCGTGACCGGTGAGCTGCCTCACTGTCAGACAGCTACTTAATTGTCCTCCCCGTTCCAGTCCCCACGTCAGTTTCTAAAATTCCTGATGGAGCCGGGAATCGAACCCGGGGCCTCCGGGTGAGAGGCAGGCGCGCTACCCCAACACCACGAGACTACAGTACTGAAATAATATACTGGGGATGATGGTACTAATAATATGTTTAGCCGATATGAGCATCTCATGGTGTAAAGGCTAACGTACTGTATTTCTCGGACTCCTGACGTACCCGGTTAGATTCCCGGCTCTCCTATAAGATGCGTGGCGCAGCTATAACGTTCTCTCTTGTAGTAGCCAAGGTAACGCGGTTGAATCCCAGCGTAGTCAATTGGCATTTTACGATACCGAAATATGAGAGAGCCGTGTCAATAGATTTACTGGTACGCTTAAGTTCCTCTCCAGGGCATAATTCCAGCATCGCGTCTTCTCAGCCGCAGTAGCCGAGAAGGGATATACAGTAAACCCATATCAGTATTGTCTTAAACAAGAAATAAATTGTATTGAATGGAAAAATACAAGTGGTACTAGGAAAAACTACATGGGCAATTTATAATCATATACACTGTATTATTTCAGTAGTATTCATCCCTTCTGTGGCACTCACAAGTGACCGATTGTGACAAATGAGCATTCAAATAGAGAAGAGACATTAGCAGTGACGAATTGCACTCTAATTTCATGAATATCTTTAATAAAATAATTACTTAAAAATGTACGAAGTGTGCGATTTGCATATACTGTTGCTGTAGGAAAATACGCTCCGTAATTGCTGTCCACTTCACATTTTGGTCGCTGTGTCGCCTGTTTCATGTCATCTTAACATTCTTTATAATTTTGCATGGATTTCCAAAAATTGCAAATTAAAGGAATGAGTAGGCCTACTCAAATCGAGTAATTTTATAAATATCGAATAACCGGTGAGTGTTATGATGATTCAATTTTCAGTGATTGCCTTCTTAAGTAAGGGAACGTAGAACTTGGAATTCTAACATAAATCATTTGGATGAAATAAAAACATAACAACTTTTCTCCTTAAGTCTCTCATTATAAACCTATTGGGGAAAGTGTGGTTTATGAACATGCGAGATTTCTCGCACGGATCCGTATTACTACCCTGGCAGCCTGTCTCCTTTCCACCGTCCATCCACTGTTCAGGCAGCCTTCTTCGTGAAAGTCCTTTAAGTTATAGATCTCCTGCCGGTACTTGATTCTGTTAGCAATGTCTTCGCGCTTTATACTAACTTTTCCAGATCCTTCCTGACCTTTCTGAATCACTCATCAGAGGTTTTAGGTCTGCCATCAAGTATAGTGAAAATTCCACTAGTCAACCGCTTTTCACTTCTAAATAGGTGACCATAGAATTTTGATTATTTTTATGTTATTTTTATTATTATTATTGTTGTTGTTCTTATTGTTATTTCACATCAGATTCGTGAGACATCACATTAATGTAATATCATTAGTGGTTATCAGACAGATTCTACAAACACCCAAAGTACACGGGGCTACATGACCGCGCTGTCGCAGCCCCTAAACCTAAGAACCAACCAACCAGGCTCTACTTAATAAATAAATAAATAAATAAATAAACTACCGGTGAAATGTAATTTAAAAAATTATTCTTTCTTCGTTTAGGCCAGCTATGGACCACGTCATTTCAACTACTTATCCTGGTGTTCACACATTCGCTGCCTGTCAAACTTCTTTCTTTCTTTCTTCAGATCACTTCTTGCCGGTTTTTTATTTGGCATTTTCTTGGAGTTGGTGGTGTGCTCCAAGATTTTCCTTCAAAAATCACGTCCCATAATGTCTGCGTGGGTGATCCCTACTTCTTGCAAATCCTTGTCTACCTCACAAAACCAGGGGCCCGTGGTTTTCTTGTTAAGAAAATGGGTAAATATCCGATTGGCGATTCTCTGAGGTTTCATACGAGTCATGTGGCCATAGGAAGATATTCTTCTCTTCCTAATTATTTGAGATATCCTTTCTACATGATGGTACAGCTCATTGTTATGCCGCCTCCTGTATTCACCATCGTTTCTCAACGGCTCTAAGATCTTCCTCAGGATCTGCCTTTCCTTGGCTTCCAATTTCTCAACCAGACCCTCTCTTTTCATTGCTAGGCATTCTGCTGTGTACAGCGCCTCAGGTCGGATAACTGTACAATAGTGTCTTAGTTTATTAAACAATTATTATTATTATTATTATTATTAATGACAACTTAATAAAATCTGTATAATTTAATTTAGACTGTTGAAAACCAATCCGTAGTTAATATTATGGGTCATTATGTTATTGAAGTTCATAAAAGTATTCTTGCATTAAGCCATTATAGCGGCAGTGAAGTGTTGTTGTAAATCATAGACACCTTACTTATTAGCCACGTGTGTGGGCGTGCAATTGCAGCATTTTCCGGTACTAAAATATGGAAAAACCCACAATCACAATTACCAACAAAAGTAGGCGTAGCCATAACTGGGGATTGAAATTTCAAGTCCTATCTAGAAGAGAAACAACGAGTTCGGCTACGGAGGTAACGGGCAATTTGTTAACTGTACGTAGTTTGTGCAGCCCTCACGCTGTGTGAAGTGAGTGTGGGTCGGTGAAGACGAAGGTGATTTACATTCGAAATATGCCTACTTGTTGTCGAGTGAAACCGCCGTAGTTTTCTTCGGAGTAAATTATCAAGATATAAGACATTTATCGCTATAGATCACGACCACGACCTGTTCAAATCTGTAAAATATCGCTTATGGAACAGTAGACGTTTAATTACTGCAACTGTTTCCTGTTTCTTGTTATTGATTAATTTTAGGGATTAAGAACATATTCGTCATCAGTCACATGAACTAGGGTGTGTACTGGATTTGTTTGATAACGTTTGTTTTTGTGGTGGCTGGAATTACGAGACTCGTTTTTTAAGTAAGCTGTCTTTTTAGGACGTATACATTAATTTGCAACTATATTGATGATAATGATTAAGGAAGTTCATGCAAAATCATATTTTTTGCATAATTTTGAATATTTATGCATATTTTGGTTATTTTGGCACAATGCATCTTGTTTTTCTCCTTTTCCTGTTTAAGTGCATACCTCTGCTTTAAGAAGGGCGTATATTCTAATTTCCTTGTGTTTAGAAGCGCTTTTTGTTACTTCATGTTCTTTAAGTCGTGTATTTCGATTCGGACTCCAAGAATCTATCACAGAATAGAACTGAATTTATTTTAATACGTAGTGGACTACGTTTCAGTCCTTTTTGCAAGTTAATATCAATTATTTGTATTCAGCATTCACTGTGTAGAAATTGTAAAATTATTTTCATTTTTAAAAATTCAATGGCTATTAAAATTTTATATTAGTTATGCTTAAAAATTATCATAATAAAATAATTATTGATGGTCAACACCGCATGAAGTTCCATAAAATAACATTTCCTAATATTTAGAACTGTTTCTTAGTTGAGATATTAAAAAAAAGTGTAGTTATATGTCCGTCTGTCATATTTTCCTTATTCTAAAGAATACGGAGTGATCGTAATTGCCGTAGTAATTTCATAGTGCATATTTTTTATAACGTGCTGCATATTTGACCAATAAGTAGTGCATTTTTTCATGCATATTTGTTCATTCAATGGTGCATGAACTTCCGGGCCTTAATAATAACAAATAAAAATATCCGTCCCGGAGGACCGCAACGAATCGAATCTCGCTTCGAAATGAACTCGGCCCCGAGTCAATCACTTGGGGCAGACTAAACTGCCGGAACGCGCGATACAGCAATTAACCAACGTATGGATTTATTACTACTACTGGACCCGTGCGAGAACTCGCGCATAATGGGTTGTGTGCGCCCCATGCGTACAGACTACCCGACCGTCTCTAGCGCTACGGGGGCTGTACGCGAAATGGTTCTGCCAGGGGCTATCGTCTTTATTTGTTTTAAAGCACTTTATAAGCAAATACATATATTTCCGTTGACTTATCAAGAAATGCAAGATATTTCCTGTACTACTGAGACGATTTGGAAGATTTTGGTACAAACCACACCTTATAAGTCCCTCTAGTTTAGGAGCTTGAGTTTTGTGAAACATACACCTTAGCGTATTATATAATAAGATAGTATGTTGCACTACGTCATGTTGAATAATTCGGTCTTACGTGGCGAGAAGACATGGATAATTCGTGCTGCCTACAGGACACAGCGGCGCGAAGGTCAACATTGTTGCCATTAACATGACCACACATTGTCAAATGCCTTCTCAACCCAACACATTGTCAACTTCCTGTCTCCAACAATAAGATTAAGCGTATTATGCAGAACATGGTATCTTCGTAGCTCAGCAAGATTCACACACTTGGTCAAAATGTGGGCCACGGTGAATATGGCTCCGAATGCATCCATTTTATGTTCTTCAGATCCTTAAAGTCACTTCCTTTATTACGGCACTTGTTGTAACGAGGCACCAATGTTTCTATGGCTTCGTCATAGAAAAATGCCACCTGTGGTGTCGGTGATGACTGTACTCCCTCTTTAAGACCATCGTCGTCATCAAATCACTTGCCCTAAGGAACTCATGCATGTAAGTTGGAAATCACTTGAAACCAAATCTGAACTGTGGACTCATACACGTGTTGACGACATGATTAGACATTCGAACTAAATTCTTTACCATTCTATCTGACATCGTACTTTCTCCACAGAACTCACACCTTAGGTAATGATCGTCAATTATTGGTTTAATGTTTTGTGCATTCAAATAAAGAATCACGTGCCAATCACAGACGCTGATCTAGTGCCTTGAACATTTTGAACACTAACTTCAAGATCATAAGATGACCACACTATGTTGTATGTGGCGTGTTAACTGATGAAGGGAGCAATTACGCATGCTTAACATCGTAACCGCAGTGCTGCACCGGAAATGCACGAAACGGTAGTATATCGCATTTATAAACTTGGGGCGTGGTGGCTCAGCGGTCTAGCTGTATGCCTCTCACCAATGCGGTCCGGGTTCGATTCCCGGTCAATGCATGTGAGATTTTCGAAGTGAAATGCCATGTCCTGTGGTTCGGATTCCACGTAAAAAGGAGGTCCCGTGGCTCATAATCACAAGATTCACGGTCACGTAAAACTACAATCTTCCTTCTTCCTTCCATTTATAAACTAGTCACTCTCTAATTATTGATTTTAAGCCGTTGTACAATAAATACATTCTTCTCCTGCTTTTCTTAAAAAAACATCAACTCTTTCTTAAGTTGTACGCCGTAGAATAACGGAAAGATACAAAACGTTTTGATTGAAGAGAAGTTTATACGACTAGGCAGATGGCGCCACTGTTCTGTCCCTTGAAACAACAACAACAGCAACAATATGAAATGGAGATTAAAATGACCGGTTATGGTAAAATAAGGCACAAGATCAATGTTTATTTATTTATTTAGTTAGTTTGTTAATTTATTTATTTATGTAGGCCTATTCATTTAGTTTGTTTATTTGCTTATTTATTTATTTATGTATGTACTTATTTAGTTTGTATATTTGTTTGTTTATTTATTTATTTAGTTTGTATATTTATGTATTTATTTAGTTTATTTATTTATTTAGTTAGTTAGTTGGTTAGTTAGTTTGTTTTTTATTTAGTTTATTCATTTGTTAATTTATTTAGTTTGTTAATTTATTTATTTAGTTCATTTATTCGCTTATTTATTTATTTTGTTTATTTATTTGCTTATTTATTTAGTTTGTTTATTTGCTTATTTATTTATTTATTTAGTTAGTTTTTTTATTTGCTTATTTATTTAGTTTATTTATTTATTTATTTATTTATTTACTTGTTTATTTATTTATACCTACATTGCTTTTGAAAGTAGACTATACATTAAGTATTTTTTGAGTGAACACATTGGTTTTCTCTCGGAGATAGCGAATCAGAAACGAGATGTGGAATGCGAGTCCATCAGCTAATGTGTGTGTTGATACAGTTTGATTGTCTGGGGTGGACCTATTTCAGGCCGAGTTGACAGCGCACATCTGGTGTCAGTGCTTGCCTGCCTGCCATGATCGAGGGAGATATATCGCTTGAGGTGCCAACACTAACATGGCGGCCGGCCGGAAGTGCGGCTAATTTTAAGCGGCCCACTACTGCGGCCCACCTGCTTAGATTATCCTAGTCCCGGGAATCAAACACAGGACTGGACGATATTCCCGGCATTTTTATAAAACAACGTTTAACAAATCAACAATTAACTACATCGACTGTGTCCGTATCAGATAATGTCTGTTGTTTAAAATAATAACACACACCTAAGTTGTTAAAATGGCATGATTTAATGTGATGCATTAAATGTCATTATGGAAATAAAAATAAAAAAAGTTTAGTTCGAAATTGACACAAAATGTTGTCCATAAAATATAATTTTGTGAAATGGTAAATAATGACAACATACGTCGAGCACACATTCCAATCCTTAAGCAGTCTCAGAAGTTTTCAAATAAATAAATAAATAAATACATAAATTGAGTGACTATTGGAAGAAGAAGAAGAAGAAGAAGAGGAAGAGGCAAGCAAGCAACAACTTTACCGAATAATAGAAACGAACCCCGTGGTCCTAAGTAGGCCTAAACGATAATGAAAAGAAAAAAAAAAGAATAGAAGAAAATCGTTTAATTTCATTTCAATTCTCTGGCTACGAACTTTCTTATTCGTGCCAGAGTCCATTGTAATAAAGCACACTTTAATTTGAATTTTACCACTCGCCAGGGAGACATACACTTACACGTACACACAATGAACAAGCACGTGGTACAGGAGTACAACTGGCACCGCTGGAAAAATCATCCTCACGTGCGCTTAACCCAGCGCCAGTGTTTTTACAATGTTGTGAAACCTTCAGTTATTAGGACAAAGCGGCCTGCCATAAAACCACAATGCTTGCCCTATGAAAGTTCACCGTGTGGTAGATGGCGACGGAATGACGATAGTGAATCATTTGACATAGATGAATGAACTCTCTCCTTATTGGTTTCTGATGCCGTAATTGTTCCGCTGCAGCAAATAGTAGTTCCTGTAACATGACGGCTAGAGGGGTGAGCAGTGGCGTGCTGATGAGGGTTTAGGGTTTTACCCCCCACCCCTCCAGAGATATTTCTGTACTTGAATCTTTATATTGTCCCATCCATCACCTGTTTTACCCTACCGCTAGTGAGGCGTCTTAACTCCTGTGTCTTAAAAGTGATCACGTTCGTCACTTGTTCAATGTCCTGCACTCGACTCGCAACGAAACTCCTCCTTCAGCGTTGGAGCTGGCCATGGATCAGTTTTGCTGTTGAAGTGTGCGGTCGGTAACCTTTTTCACGTCGCTTCGGGTTGCTTTAATTGTGTGTCCGTTTCGTTAAAGATAATTGAGTACATGTGGAGTTTCTAATATTTATTCCGATTAATGATACAGATAAAGTCGTCAAGATAGGCAGATTTTGAGAGTCAATAGGAATGGCAGTAGGAACACGGAGACCAAACATTATTTTTCTCTCACATAATATCAATATTATAATCAACCACGCAACTATGGTCATGATGATACCTCTGTATATTTCAGTTTTAATATTTAGTTACTGTTTTTCATATTTTTTAGGCGGCTTCGGTGGCGTAGTTGGTAGCATGCTGATTCTCTATGCCCAAGATGCGGGTTCAAATCTGGCCGAAGTCTTCGGATTTTTTAAGAGCGTTAAAAATCCCTCAGTATGCCTTCCATCGGAGGGGAAGTAAAGCCGGCGGTCCCATGTCATAGATTTATGACATGTTAAAGAAGCTTCCACTAATTACACCTGTGTGAAGCTAAATTGTATAGGTTAAGAATGTAAACAACGCTCTTAGGTTCCTACGTTCGTTGCCAAGAGCTGACTGCGGTGGCGTCTGGTAGCTAAGTTCTGAACTAGTAGTCGTTGACGGTGGCGTTTGGCGGCAAAAGTAGGAACTATTTGAGCAATTCTAAAGTCTGCAGTCCTTACTTGAATATTATAAAACAGATAACGCACAGTAATACAGTCATCACAATTAACCCCGGTTATCAGATAGATTCTACACACACCCAAAGTACACGGGGCTACGTGACCGCGTTGTCGCAGCCCCTAAACTTAAGCACCAACCAACCAACCATATTTTTAGAATTCTTTTTTCATACTTTTATTGTGTTGAAAAAAATGAGGCCTAAAATAGTTTTCATGCAAAGATAACGGTTATTTATGTTTTTTTTTATGAATATTAATCGAAATATTTTAATTATGATGATGACTGTCGTTTTAAGGGGCGGAACAGCAAGGTCATCTACCCCTTTAATAAGGTAAACTGTTACCCTATTGTATTAATGACCCCCCCCCCCAAATGGAAATCCTGCGTACGCCACTAAGCAAGGGGAAGCCTAGTGGTTCAAATATTTTCCAGGGCTTCAGATAAACTTGTCACGCTGTACACGTCAGTACAGGACTAATGATTTAGTTATCCCTGGCCCCCGAAATAAAACCACGTCCTTATATATTTTATCTTCAAAACATCCTTGTAATGGAAGCATTCTTGTGTGGTATGCCATTGTATTTATGTCCTTTCTCACTAATAAAGGTGAGAAGACAAGGGTTAAATATATCGTCTTGGCATTAGTTAGTTGTAGATTGATGAAGGATTAAGAATAGTCGTTAGCGGTGAAATAAAGTAAATATTTGTGTGATGGAAGAGTGAGGCTCGGGGCATGCTCCTTTCATGTTCCTTGTGTGACAAGCGGGAGATGTCGCATGCCTCCTCCCACGCTCCCGAGCTCAACGCAGATTAACTCGGCATATTCTCAGAGCAATTCAGGGAGAAGTGTTTCTTTTTAAGAAGCCACAACGTAATTTATCTCACTCTTTGTAATCCTGGCATTAGAGGCCCGCTTATTCCAATGTCTTCATGTGATTCCGACTGTTTGACATCCAGAATTTGTTGTTTCTGTTGTGAAGATATAACAGCATCAATCAGATTCTTTTTGTGTCCCCTCCCCTCTCCCAATAGCTTTATTTTAGACTTGTTTAAAAAAACACAGTTCTATTCCTTCAGGCAACCAACTCAATGTTAAAAAAATTGCCTAGAACTTCCATGGACATTATTCTTTTATGGTAGGGGTTCCCAACCTTTTAGCAGCTGCGTACCACTTCAACATCATCATCATCATCATCAAATTCCAGCTCCAGTCGCCCGGGTGCTGTTCTGCGTACCACTTAATATTTTTAAAAATTTTGGCGTACCAAAAGTTTTTTTTTTTTTTAGAAACATATATTTACCGTTGGAAAAGTACCCAATGGCTTGTTTTATTGTAATTAAATTATTAAGAAAACTTCATATTTAATTATTAATGGACTGGTATTTTTTTCAACCTTTTATCAAGACAACAATAAATATATAGATTTTTAGCCTACTTTTCACATTTTGCAAAAATGAGGAAAAAGTAGTCTTATGAGATCGATCCGGGAAAATGTGTGTGTCTGTCTGTCTGTCTGTCCTTCTGTCTGTGTGTGTGTGTGTGTGTGTGTGTGTGTGTGTGTGTGTCCCCCCTATCAACTCCTAAACGGCAGCAGAAATCAAAACCAAATTTAGTATGAGTAAAGATGTGCACCGGAATAGCTCACATCCATATTTGAAAATGATGTCATTGCTACCAACTGCTGAAAAAACGCACTAGAAATTTGAGCACCATGTTGGATATCTTGCAAGGTATGCATGGGAGTTATTCCAAAATTGGCACACATGTAGATAATACTATTTCAGTTTAATTTCCAGGAGGCCCACCATGACAGTGTTGCCAAAATAATTTTAAGCCTTCTGATAGGTCCAATGTTTAAATGCATATAACTTCTACACTATCAACTGGATTTCAACCAAATTTTGTATGTAATATCTGTACATAAACAGATATGACTGAGCGTATTCTTAAGAGCCACCAGGGCTGCCAACTGTTAATAATTGTTCTCTTTATTTTTTTAAATCCAAATACCAATATATCAGAAAGTATGCAAGCCAACAGCTTTAAACTATGCACACGTATATTCCGACATTTTAGATTAATTTGGAATAACGTATATACGTCAGTTCTACCAACATGATTATAAGCCTGCTGATAGTACCAATTTATAAATACATGTAACTTCCATACTATCAGTTGAATTTCAACCAAATTTCGTATGTGCAATGTGTACCATAACAGATATGACTATAAGTATTGTTAAGAGCAATCAGGGCTGCCAACTGTTAATAAATGCTGTCTATATTCTTTTTACCCTAATATCAATATATCAGAAAGTATGCAAGCCAACAGCTCTATACTTTGCACACGTATAGCACCTGACATTCTAGATTAATTTGGAGTAATTAATACAAGGCAGTGCTGCCAACATGATTCTATGCCTGCTGATATGTCTAATTTTAAAATACATGTAACTTCTATACTAACAAATGGATTTCATCCAAAATTGGCACAACAAGATATCATAATATTTCAGATTATTTCTGACCAGCACACGCATGGTATTGTTGGCAACATGCTTTTACGCGTGCTGATAGATCCAGTGTCTAACTGCACGTAACGTCCATTGGACTTCAACCAAATACCTTAAGAGATGGAACTAAGAATATATTCAGTCACCAGGGCTGCCAACTGTAGTGCTCTATTAGGCTACATTATACCACGTATATTTTGAACTAATTAGATATTTCGATATTACCAACTTAATTTCGTCATTATTCTAGATAGGTTCATATACTGTAGAATAATCATTGGCATGAAAAGTAGGCTGTATAGTTCTTCACGGAACTTCTTGTTATAAATGTTTTCTTGATAATTCTTATTTGAAATATATGTATATTAATATGTATATTAATATGTATATTAATAACATTTTCATAATAAAGGACAAAATGAAACGATGAAATTACAGTTTTATTTGTTACTCATAGGTCTAAAAACATATAATTTAATATAATTAGTACTAACTAAGCAAAATAGCCCGGCAAACGGGCAGGAGAGTAAAGTTTGCCTGGTCACGCACACAGAAGCCCTTACTAGTCTATCGCTCGTAATCGCTCGTATCACCCACGCGTACCACCTGAAACGTTCCCGCGTGCCACAAGTGGTACATGTACCACCGGTTGGGAACTCCTGCTTTAGGAGATACAGACTTGGCAATTTACCTACCATCAACCTCTAGGAATCTGGTTCTTTGTTAGGTTTTTTTTTTTTTCGTAACCTTGAAAATTGCTATTTGTTTTAACGAGAATACATTCCTCAGTATTTCATAGTCACAACAATTCGGCGCTGAAAACTGTGGTCATTCCTCCTTGTATTGCGGTATGTCATAGGGCAGGGCAGGGCATAGCGAGACCGGTTTTGGTGTCCTCGTCAATGAATCTGGCGAGCCACGATGACTCAGGGCTTGCTAGTGAGGTTGCTCAGGCACAGAGATCCACTGTATCTCTACTGCCTCGGCCGAACAAATTGACATCCCATGTTTTGTTCTCGGCTGTAGTCCCTAACAATGATATGCATAGTGACCATCACTTACCACGACAATACAGAGTGCCCTGCCTTTCCCACGAACAGATGGCATCTGGTACTCCAATTGCAAGCAGCTCTATTTAACTTCCGTATTTGACTGTGCCAACATCTTCATCTAGTTCTTTGAACTCGCCTGCTTTGCTTGTGATCACCAGACCGCTAGTTGCTGAAAGGTTAGCAAGGTACCGCCATGTGGCTCAGGTATAAGTAGATCGAGGATGTTAAGGCAAATGCCTATTATGTTCCTTAAAAAAAATAAGGAAATAACATGAACATTTTTAAACATATTGATGCTTCATGTTAAATCACTTAGTGTCGTAAAATGCCTATTTGGACATTTAGAGCCTATTTTACTAAGCCCATTTACGAGGAGCGTACTATATTGCTTTACACTTTATTTTTTGTGCGTCCGGGTATTGTTCACATTTCACTTTTGAAGGTGGTGACGTGTAACTAGTGTCGTATTGCACCGTTTGGTAGCAGCACGACATGATCAAGATCCAGCCGACTTCATGGCTAGGCTTGTGACAGGTGATGAGACATGGCATCATTTCCATGAGCCACACACGAAACAACAATCCATGCAATGGAAGCATAGGGGGAGTCCACCGCCAAAGAAATGTTGAACAGTGCCATCAGTTGGCAAACGAATATGTGACAGTGTTCTGGGACACAAAGGGCATCATCCTCATGGACTGGCTGGAATTCGGGGCCACAATTAACAGTGCTGCATATGTGGCAACCCTTAAGCACTTTCGTCGTGCCATTCAAACTAAGCGGCCAGGAAAATGGGGCTAAAGGTGTGCTTCTGCAACATGACAATGCCCGCCCCCACACTAGCCGAGAGACCATCGCTGCCATTGATCGAATGGGTTTCACAGTGCTGTCACACCCATCGTAATCTCCCGACTTGGCACAAAGTGATTATCACCTGCGTGGTCGCCGTGTTGCAGAACTGGGTACAGCTGTCAAGGCAAGGGTACGCAGCACTCCGAAAAAAATGGTTTCAGGAATGTCTGGAGAGACTGACACATCAATGACAAAAGTGCATAAAGTTACAAGCAGATTATGTTGAGAAGGTGGACGTAACAACTGATGTGTAATGTACTTCATTTGGGTAGAAAAAATAAAGTGTGGAACAATATCAAACCCCCTAGTAGGCCTATATTTCCACAAGGACATCCGCCTGGCATTCCGGGAGACCATGACGGTCCAGAATAAAAGGTACATTGTTTGCTCTACAGTACATAGAGTACATTATGATACACCATATGAATGGCTATGCAGCATGTGGATGGAAGCTCTCAATATGCCAAAGCAAACCTCGCTCAGGTGAGGTATGCATGGTCGGTAATTAGCCTCTTTCTCCTCGTTGACTCGTATTGCTTGATGAATGTCCACTTCCATTCGCACCTTAGGGTTCAGGATCAAACCTCTTCCGTTCCTCCTGTCAATGGTAACGATATCTGCTCTACGGTGACTGCCATTTTCCGAAATGCAGTGCACCTCCTCATAAACTTCCCTTTTCAATTTTCTCAGGGAAGTGGCTATTGATGATCGTACTCTGTGATGATGGTGGGAATTTCGTAATTGCTCCCCTTTAGAACATTGACCTAGGACATGTCCTAGCGTCTCTGGTTGATCACAAACTGGTTGTCGGCATAAGGTTGTGTGCTGACATCTCCCCGGTACAGCTCTCAACGCTCAGATGCTTAACAAGTGTAATTTGTACATTTTACCTACGAGAGGGCACGTCAACTTTTTCCACTCGAAAAAGTAATTTCAGTAATGTTTATGATTATTCATATATGGCAGACTCCTCTAAATGCACATTATTAAGGGATTGATGATAAACATGATAAATTAAGGGAAAGGGTTTCAAAAATTTAACATAGAAATTAAATTACTTCATATTTGTGACATAAATACAGTTCTTAACATTTCATCTGGTATGGGTTGTCTAAACTAAATCGTCTAACACCTAAAATAACACTTTCGAAGAAGATGGTATATTAGCTTTTACGGCCGGTGAATTAAAACTCAGCAATTCTTCTAGGTTTGTGCCGTGTCTTGTGTGGGGTTTCACCTAGGACACCAAGCTGGCTCATCGGCGGGCCCTTTGTGTCCCCGCCCGGACCCCCACAGGAGTGACGAACTGCACGCCACCTCCCTTTATATTAGGTGCAATTGCACCTCTTGACTGCGAGAACTAAAAGCTCAAGCAGCCTTAACCTCCCTATGAAGGCTTCCAAAAAGATTGTATAGCACAAACCTAGAAGAATTGCTGAGTTTTAATTCACCGGCCGTGAAAGCCAATATACCATCTTTCTGGAAGCCTTCATAGGGAGGTTAAGGCTGCTTGAGCTTTTAGTTCTCGCAGTCAAGTGGTGCAGTTGCACCTTATATAAAGGGAGGTGGCGTGCAGTTCGTCACTCCTGTGGGGGGTCCGGGCGGGGACACCAAGGGCCCGCCGATGAGCCAGCTTGGTGTCCTAGGTGAAACCCCACACAAGACACGACACAAACCTAGAAGAATTGCTGAGTTTTACTTTCGAAGAAATTTAGATTTAGTATTTTTCAGGGATTTTTGGTTGATGCAAGTGGTACTAGGGCTAAATCCGCGGTACCGTGTCTAGATTTTATAAATATTTCCACAAACAAAATACTGTACTACACATGTTTTCAAGATTTCACCACCATGTGGTAGCATTTGTCGTTTTGAAATTTATAGCCATCAGAAATTAAATAGTTGACTCAACACAACTGGTGAGATGAGCTCCTCCCTTGCAATGGGGCATATCTGCAGAAATAGTATATTTCAAGTACTGCGAAGTTAGCAAAGTCTCTCCTACATTAATTCATAGCCTAATAGTGAAAAGAGATAGTTACAGAGTGTATATTGTAATATTTTAAAGTCTATTTTCAGTCTATTTACACATTTTTAAATCATATTTTAAGTGCCTTTTTTCTCTTTAAAAAGCCTATTTACTAATTTCTAAAGTCTACATTAGGTGCCTAAAACTAATTTTCTTAGAGCCTAAAATCCCAGGTCTAAGTATAACTCACGTCTCAGCATGTCTGTGTCGTCCTGTAAGATGCTTTCTTTATTGATGTCTACCTCGCAAAAATACTCCCTCGATATTGCTACCCGCCTACTCGGTTCTCAGTTTTATTACCACGAGCTTCAATTGAATTCTTTATCAACTGGAGTAGGCCTACCTACGCGAGCTAAGGCGCAAGATCACGGGGCCTGACTATCTTCGGTTTCGGAAGATGAGTGAGTTTGAACCCCAACGTCGGTCTTCCGTGGAATGATTTCCCAGTGTTTGCTATTTTGCAGGAAAATGACGGCGTAGAATATTTATATAAGGCCACTTCCTTGCCCACTTCCATACCTAATTAACTCCCATGATGACGTTGGTGTCCGGCCAGAAGAAAAACCATCACTTAGAAAATTTATCTAACCTCATCCCGATCCCGTAAAGAGAACGTGATTAACAAGGGGTAGAGATTTATTTCATTGATGGGATTTATTTGTTTGTTTGTTTATTTATTTATTTATTTATTTATTTATTTTGCGCAACAGCTGTCTTGCGTTTCTGGAACCAAATAAACTACATTAGATGAATATATTTATCTGTAAGCAAAAATGCTTTGTTCCAAGTTTCACCGTATTCTGATAAGGTTATCAAAAGAAGGCAATTTCCTTATTTGAAATTTACGTGGCTACCATGTTAGATTAATGTTCATAAGGTTTTTGAAATTCACTCTAATTAACTTACTGTAAAGTGAACCATTTGAATACAAAATTTCAAATATATTTCTGCATTCGTTTTGGAGACATTAATAGTACTAGTGCAATATTTGTCGGCCCCACTTTGGATTGTTGACGATGATGAAAATTTCAAAGCATGGAAGTAACTTAAGTTACTATTAAATTTCAACAAAATCTGTCCAGTTGATCAAGATTAATTTGAGGGGGACAGACACACGACGTACGTACGCGAGCTAAGGTCGATTTCATAAACCTATATTTTATATGAAGGGTCCACGGGAAGAAGGGGAATGTCAAATAATGTAAAATGATCAGGAAACGAGTTTTAAAGTTACATTAAGTTACTGATATGTACGCGTCAACTTGAAACGTTATTTTCTCATGACCCTCATTTTTCTTAGCCAGACACAATTGTGCCTTCAATACGTCGCGAAGAGGCCTACCAGATCGCGCTGATATCTCGATTTTACATTTTTGGTGGCATTCCCACTTCTTCCCGAGGACCCTTCATATTTTGAAAATATCCATAGGCTTAAAACCTGTGCGGATGTTTCGTGGATAACGTAGAACACAAAATGATTCCTGCGAACTTAGTGCATGAACAGTTGAGAGTAATAATGATGATAATAATAATAATGTTATTGGTTTTACGTCCTTTTTAACTACTGCGGTAGGGGCAGATGACCTCGTAGTTACGCCCCTTAAAACAACAATAACTAACTACTGCGGCTTTTAAAGACGCCGGGTACCGGAATTTTGCCCCTTCGAAGATCTTGAACGTGCCAGTGAATCTACTGACACGGCTCCCTCACATTTGCGCACCCTCAAATGCCAAATGACTGCGCCAGGATTCTATCCTGCCACCTTGGGCACAGCCGGTGAAAACGTCACCGATGAGCCACGCAGCCAGTCAACAATGGAGAGTGCCTGTAGTAGTCAGGAGTTGCTATGAAGAATACGCCAAGCCTGTGTTGGCACATGAAGCTAAATCAAGCTCAACGATGATGGGCTGTCACTGTATTCTGAGATACTTAAGTACGAAGATGACATTCATTACTGCATTTGTGTCGTAAAGACAAAGGTCTCGTTCACATGGACTCACAAAGTGACTCTCCAGTAAGTGTTTGAACTTCTTTATACGGGTGGGTGGTCGAAGAGAAGATATTTTTATGGCTGTTAAAATAAGATTTGGCATTATATCAATACAAAAGAATCAAAAGTTAATGGTCTTCAGTCGTAACCTAAATTGAGGGGCATCATTGCAATTAATTGGACTACTAACGGTGAATACCCAGGATGCATTACAGTAGGCTATATCAGCTGGAAAGAAATGGTCACAAACGAGGAAGTCTTTAGAAGAGTGGGAGAGAGAAGATGCTTCCTTAAATATTTAAAAAGAAGAAGGAATCACCTCGTGGGCCACAAACTGCGACACAATGGACTGATTAAGCTTATAATCGAGGAAACAGTAGACGGCAAGAACTATAGAGGAAGACCAAGACTGGAGTACATAAGTCAAATATTGCAAGATATGGGTTGTGGCTCATACTGTGAACTAAAGAGGAAGACGGAGAGACGGGAAGAATGGCGAGCTGCTGCCAACCAGCCCCAGGGCTGTTAAACACACACACACACACACACACACACACACACAGAGAGAGAGAGAGAGAGAGAGAGAGAGAGAGAGAGGGAGAGATCTAATAACTTCACCCGGATCCAGAAATCCACCGTGGTATTGCAGTGACCAGGACAACATTTAATAAAATGATGAGCTCAGTATTTAAGAGGCGGCCGTAGTGAGATCCTATTTCACATTTCATTTCAAAACGTTGCCACTAGTTTCGTTGTAGTCGCTCTCCCCTAGTAGTTGCATGGCCCGTACATAGGTATCAGCACGGATTACCCCCTACTGTGAGGGGTGGTTCAAGGTCGCGCGTGCGAGAAAGTTCAAACTGCCCCGGGGTCCGACACGGAGAAATGCAATCTCGTGGCAATGTGCCTCACGAATATCGAGACCAGGAAGTTCGAAGTGATAGTCTGTATAGGCTACGGTACTTCCAATTGAATGGCCGAAATATTTTGCTATAGATAAGCTAATAGTTAAACTACGGATATCGGAATTCACAAGTGACTGAAATATCCTTGGCGTTCCTCGTGATGTAGCGGCTAGTATTCTTGGCTGTCGCCCCGGAGGTTCGGGTTCGATTCCCGGCGCCGACAAGAAATTCGATTCATTCTTGTCTGATGGCTGGAATGGGGCATTCCAGTGGCAAAATTGAAAAGATGTGGTTTCGATTCCCATCTCAGCCATCTTGGAAGTGGTTTTCCGTGGTTTCTCACTTGTACTCTGGCTGCGTGGCTCAGTGGTAACGTTCTTGCTTGCTGTTCCCAAGATTGCAGGATCGAATCCTGGCGCAGCCAGCTGGCATTTGAGGGTGCGCAAATACGAGGGAGCCGTGTCAGTGAATTTACTGGCAGGTCAAAGATCCTCTTTGGGGCAAACTTCCGACACCCCGGCGTCTCCTAAAGCCGCAGATGTTTAAAGGGACGTAAAACAATAACATTATTTTTATTATTATTATCACTTCTACTCCAGGCAAATGCAGCCGACTCCTTCACAATCCTCATCTGAATGACAAATATACTGTACACACTAATAGAGCCATCACAATAAGACGGGTAATTAGACAAATTCCAAACACACGCCAAGTACACGGGGCTAGATGACCACGATGCCGCAACAATTACTTTGAAATGCGCTAATGAGTTTCAAAAAATACGGGAACTAGTCCTCGCACGGGGAAACGTGTTTTACAGGTGTTATAAGGATGCGCAGTGACCGACCGCAGTAGTTACACTTGCTAAGGTACAGCACAAAATCATGGGTGCCAAGCTATCTTCAAACTCGATAAACAAGTGCGTTCGAACCCATGGGCCGTTGTTTCAATGTTTAACTGCATTATTATGCATATTTTATATTATCTTGGTAAGTCTTTATTATTATTATTATTATTATTATTATTATTATTATTATTATTATCATCATCATCGGGATCTTGCCCGGTGTGGACCCGTCTGTCCAGCCCTCTAACACCGGCGGTTCTTCTTCTTCTTCTTATTATTATTATTATTATTAACTGGCCTCGGTGGCCGAGAGCGCTAACGCACTACCTCGTGCCACGCTGATATCGAGAGAGCGTGGGTTTGAATCCCACCTCGGCCGTCTTATTATTATTATTATTATTAATAATAAAAATATTTTCCGGATCTTGCATGGGGAGGGGGGGGGGGGGGAGGAACGCCTGTTCAACCCCCTACCATCGGCGGCTTCTCTTACTAATGCTATTATTATTACTAATAATAATAATAATATTTCTAAAATTATTATCAGTTTCTGCAAATTTAGGAGGATTATAAATTAATATTACATAATTTGGCAATAGAGGTGGGGGAGGGCAGGATTCTCCAGCCCCAGGACCCATCACCACTCTCTAAGGCCTTGCATCCGGGGGTGACACACAAGAACGCTTCACCACGAGATGGTCTTTAAAACAGTATGTTATACTTAATGTGATAACGGAGAAAGAAATTAAAATGTTATTCTTAAAGCTCTACCATTTCCTTACAGATCTCACTTACACAAAACTGCCTATGTTGCGAAGTTCGAAACCGAACCACAATAAGGTTTCACGCCGGCGTTGTTGTTGCTCATGCTCCATTTGATTGTGCATATTCAATCATTTACTTTCATAAACATCTTCATACTGACATTATGGGGTTTGAAGCCATTTTTCAGTGTTTCCTTAGTAAACAAAAGTTTGGTGCTTTTCGGTCGGTCAACACGAATGTACCCAAAAGAGTTGGGTTATACCCTCATCCTGAAAAAAATTACAACTCTTTTGGGTACATTCGTGTTGACCGACTGAAAAGCACCAAACTTTTGTTTTATCTTCATAATAACCTTAATTGTGATAAAGAATCGTTCAGACTAAACTAATTCCTGAAAAAAGTTGAAAAGTAAATTTTCAAACACTTTTGTTTGAATATTTCAGTTTACGATAACATCGAAAAGATACGTAAGGAAGCCTACACCCTAGTATACCTGTAACTTAGTAGTATGGTGAAAAACTGCTGTTTATTTCCTAGAATTATACGTATTTTCGTGTTTTTGTAAGTAACCATGACAAGTTATTTTTTTCTTTTATTCTTAACAAAGGAGATATTTAAAGAAATGTAGAATACATTTTTTGAAATTACATTTCTCATCACACAGGATTCAACGATAAGCTATAGCATATTATTATCAGGACAGAGTGACTTCAGCTCATCCTTTCGCATTGCCTTTTCCTCATCAACAACCAAGAAATTTCCAGAAACTACAAATTCAGTTGCTCTAGGGAAAGAAAACTAAGATCCGTTTCCCACGATTATCACATCACCATTCATGAACAAATATGGTGCAATTAAATGGGGCAATTGTGATAAATAACTAATACATGTAACTTTTTCTATGAGTGTATTTACATATTTATATCTTGTACCCCGCCCATCATTGGGCACAATCGTGTTGACCGACTGAAAAGCTACGAAAGACAATATTATAGCCTATATAAAAAATCAGTAGTAGTGGTGAAAGATTTCAGTCTATTCCTGTAACAACTTAGACCAGGAACTCATCCTAGCATCAACTCTTACCGCAGATTCATTATAAACACAAATACGGTACTTTTGATTGCCTGTAGCAGCCTTCCCTGGATACCATAATACTGTACTTCAGAATCCTCAGTTTCTTTTCTCTTGGTACTCTTCCGTACGCCTTCTCTAGATCTACAAAATACAAAAGTCTATTCCTCTCGTAGTATTCCTCAATCACTTGGCACATACTAAAAAATATATATCCTCACATCCTCGTTGTGGTCTAAAGCCACTCTGGGTTTCCTCCATCTTACTCTCGGCCAATGATTATGCCTGAGTATACTTCAACCTGACCGCGTTGCCTACAAAAGTAAAGAACCTCAAGTCCATAACATTTGTGAGATGAAGTGTGCATTTGGGTCATACACATTTTATCCCCCAATAAATGGTTTGAATAATGAAGAACTATTTACATACCTCAAGATCAACAAGGGATATACAGTAGATACCCGATTAGAGTTCCTGGCTGTATCAAGGGACAACTAACAGGCGTCCTGAGCCACAGCGACTGGCTGCGTGGCTCAGCGGTAATGTTCTCGCCTGCTATGCCCAAGATAGCGGGATCGAATCCCCGGACAGTCAGTTGGCATTTGAGGGTGCGCAAATGCGAAGGAGCCGTGTCAGTAGATTTACTGGCACGTTAAAGATCCCCTTCGGGGCAAAATCCTGGCACCCCGGCGTCTCTAAAAGCCACAGTTGTTAAAAGGGACGTAAAACCAATATTATAAATATGAGCCACAACATCCGGCAGACTCCCGCTTAGCATCACGTGGCTGGGAGACCCCACACCAGACCATACCAAGACTTAAATTCTTGGCAGAGCCGGGAATCAAGCCCGGGACCTCTGAGGTAGCCGACAACATTGCTGGCCACTGCGCCACGAGGTGTTTTATACATAGCACAGTATGTATTAAAAGGGCATATCAATAAACAGTATGGCTGTAAAAATTATGCTATACGCGTGTAGTCTCCACCCCCGCCCCACCAATTACGTAGACATGAAAAATGAATGAAGCTTGTAGTTTTACGTGACCGTTAATCTCGCGATCAGAGCTATGGGACCTTCATTTTTACGTGGAATCTGAACCACAGGACGTGATATTTCACTTCGAAAATCTCACTTGCCAGGAATCGAACCTTGGTGAGAGCCAAGCAGCTTGACCACTACACCATTACGTCCCCCAAAAAGTGAAGGAACGTGGGAATCATATAATCCCCGACTACTGTCGACCAAAATATTATGTGCACTCGAGCTTGAAGGTGGTTTGTGAAGTAACCAATGGACCTACATAAAATCCTATAACATCATCATTTTCGTCGTTCAGTTTACGTTAGTTCATTTAGGCTTGGAATGTTTAATTTATATTTTAATATTTTTTATCGCAGTTGGAACACAAAAAGTGCTCGTTTTAAAGTATGTTTCAACCATGCGTCACATTTACGAACTATTATCTCACAAACCCGTCATCAGATCGAGTCCAAATTTTAACACTATGTGCATTGGAATGTTGTATAACTGGTTTATTAAAATATAAATTAAAAATTCCAAACCTACATAAACTAACGTAAAATAGAACGACGAAAATGATGATGTTACTGGATTTTATGTAGGTCTATTGGTTACTTCACAAATAACCTTCAAACTCGAGTGCACATAATATTTTGGTCGACAGTAGATACGTAGACGTCAAGAACAGATGATGAATTAGAATAAACCAGGCTTAAAAATAATGCCGGGATAGATCGTTGGTTTCTTAATATACGTATTTGGGCCATAATATATTTTGAAATATATATTTAAAAATCTGAACTCAAGTCCTAACGATTTCAAAATGCTATACCACACAGAAGTGAGGAATGGATTTCGGGAGTGAATCCACACTGCGAAATAATTGACGTTCATCTTTTTACAGCATATAAACACATCACTCCTCGGCGCCTGGAACATTACCAGTACTCAGTAAAATAGAGGGTACATAATAATGTAAACAGAGTTTCATATTGGCATATATCATCTACTCTGTTTTGAGTCTCTAATCTCCGGAAGGACGAAATGTTTGTAAAACCGGTCAAGTAACGGGAAAAAATACTCTCCCAAAAGTCTATCATATCTCTGTATGAGTTCCGTTGTAGGCTAATCCTTTTTGTCTTCTTGTAGTATGAAGCTGCCCTTGAGTCTGGTAGTGAAAATTGTGTTTGATGTCGAAGTTTCCTATTTCCTTTTCTCCCACTTTAATTGTAATAGTAATACTACTAATAATAATATTGGTTTTACGTCACTTTTAACTACAGTGGCTTTTATAGACGCCAGGGTGCCGGAATTTTGCTAGTAAATCTACTGACACGGCTCCCTCGCATTTGCGCACCCTCAAATGTCAGCTGACCGCGCCAGACTTTAATAATTGTATAGCCTCTTCCGGGATAAAATTGTTCGTGTAGGATGGGCATTTGATTTAAAAACACAGTATTCACCAATAAGTCAATCCGTGCTCATTACAAAGCCTTACTATTTTTTTTAAAGTCATAGTACTAATAAAAATTGTTGCACGGTAAAAGGTATAACGTGCACTTTAAAGTTCTATTGCAGCTTTTAAGACAATAGCAATACCGTAGTGGAATGAGCTTGTCCGCTGCTCATTGTATGTGAAAGGGAGGCATGTGCTGATCTCCCCACTCCCCTGCATGGGGAAAAGCCTGAGCTGGCCTAGGCCAAATGTCTCAACTAATCTCTGTCTCTGTCTTGACCTGTTTCAAGGACAGGACTTTGCGACGTGACATCTGACGGAAACTGTCTGAACTACCAGCACCTCGACACGGCTAGCATTAGCAACTCAATATGCTTACATTTTCTAAAATCACGATTAAACATATACAGAGTTCTTAATTTGAAAATATGATTCAGTAGCACAATAGAGAAAACTATAAGCTGTCTTGCAGTGGAGTTTGTTTCTGTTTTCAACATCATCTGAAGGCATTGAAGAGGTTTGGAAAATTGCAGTTCAGAACTCTATTTTATATGGAGAATTGTGATTTTAACTACACTTTTTATAACTATCTTTGTATTCCTGTTCGATATGCTTTTGCACCGATGAAAAGTGTATAAAATATTACAGCGGGCTATAGGAACAAAATAATTTTACCTTGTCCCGTTTCTTTATAAAACGTTTCACAAACTTTTCACCCATGTTACAACAAGTGCTGGGCTGGCGGTCGGCCGTTCCCACTCCGGCCGGCTCTTAAGTTGCGTTAGCCGCAGCCTTGCTCAAACCGGGCATTTCGCCAAGTGGGCGCCCGCTCCGTGCACAGTTGCGAGCGGGCGAAGTAGCTGTGTAGCTGTGACCGATTGCGGCACTGCAGAGACAGCTGGTGCTACGAATATGGAGTCAGCTGAAGAGACAAAGTTCAACTATAAATAGTGTGCAATAAAAAAAAACCAATGGGAAGGGCAGTGGCTTTTTGTACCAATTGGAGAACGTGCTAAACCTTTAGTATGTGGACATTCTGTGATAGGTAAAAATATATATAACGTTGAGTGGCAGCTATAATGTGCATGTTTGGTTCTACATATTTACGGTATGTTAACAACTTTTCTCCGCTTTAAAGCTTTGCAAATCCAGACATCGATCACAAATGACTGATAGCCATCTGAGGGCCGTTCTTCAACTGCACACCAGTGGTAGTATTTGTCCAGACATTCTCTCACCTACAGCAAAACATGGGATTTTAAAATCAATAAATACCAAAAAAAGAAACGAAGAAAAAAAATTTAACCTGCATGGATTTGATCCACGAACCTCCCAGACCAAGAGCCCAGGTCGCTACCATTACGCCACGGATGCGCTAAGATAATACTACATCATCATATTGTACACACATGATTGTCTGCATTTTTGTGATGTAATGCAAATACATTGGCAATAATAAAGCAGTATTAGATTGAACCTGCCACCCCTGAATCTCTATCGCATCCCGGTACACCACTCGCAAAGCCAGCCCGGTGAGACTACACTAGGCACGTTCTCTTCCTTCGCCTCGCTGCACTGTGACTTGTGCATGCTGGTAAGCCGCCCGCATTTACGTCACGCCTGCCCGGCTGGACTGGGCCAGACTAAAAGGGTGCCCAGCTCACTACCTCTGCGCTAGCGTATGAATTCCTTCTCTAAATGACGGAACCTCGCAGAGGCCATGTGGCGGACGGGCCACTGCCTGTAGCAGCGTGTCCAGTAAAGCATGCCGCTAGCAGCAGCGTAAAACCCAACTCATTCACAACATTTACACGTTTTAACGTATTTAATATGTATCATTACTTACATGAATTTCAAAGTTGTTGCTGGAAATGCTGTCCTTTTCTAGACACACGTTGCACCGACGTAGGAAGCTTGGGTACACTCGCTGTAATTCATCCTCACTGTGCAGTTATTTCGTTCCCGAGAGCCTCCTGAGTACGCGGATTGTTTCTGTACACCTTTTGTTTGAGGTTCCCCATCAAGTAAAAATCGTACGGTGCTGAAACTTACGAGAACATAAGACTTATTTTTGAGAAGATAAATTTCGACTAGAAAATATCATTGTTTTGTTCTATAACTGTCGCCGCAGTTATTGAATGGAGATTGTTGGAAGAAATGAAAACGTATGGGCGATGTATTGAAGAGATATGCTCTCGCGGACTTTTTTTTGTAAAACTTTTCATGCTGAACAATTCTTACACTCATAGTATATTGACATTTCTTTAACGGTTTGCCCAGCGTAAGCTTAAAAAGCGCACGGACTCCAGGTTTGTTTTTCGACTTTTTCTCACCGAAATCGTTAACGGCTTCCTTTGACCATAAATAAATTATTTTCTACAGAAATCTTCCCCGAGATATCCTTTACAGAATGGTGAAAACCGCATCAAAATCCATTAAGTGGTTCTCGAGATTGCCTGTGACATCCAAGAATTGGGGACTTTGTTTTATACTACGTAGAGATATAGGCCTAATTTTAATTCAGCCAATGGCCATTTGTTTTATTTTCAGAACGGTTCAGGGAATGGATTATGGAAGGAAATCGGCCGTGGACCTATTGAAAGGAACCGTCGCGGCATTTGCCTCGTTGTGAAAATTGGAAACCACGAAAACCATTTTCAGAACGGCTGAGGTGGGATTCGAACCCACGCTCTCCCGATGCCAGCGAGGCTAGCGCTATCGTCACGAACACGATGACACAATGCCCTATAATGAATCAACATAACATTCAAATACACGGTGCTGGTGTTCAGGGAGTTTCAAGCCACTAAATTAAATAACAAGTAACATAGGGCTCGTATGTTTTGGTGCTAAAAAATCGGGAAAATATTATTTTTAATGTATTAAATATACCTGAAATATGTGACAAAAAGTAAAAATATTTAATTATAATTTAGTTTATTAATGACAATATAAACAATATGCGGCCAACGGCCTAGCCGTGTTGAAACACCGGATCCCATGAGAACTCCGCAGTTAAGCAACATTGGGCGCAGTCAGAACTTGGATGGTATGCCGGTTCTAGGCACTGCGCGCTGTTGGCCAACATAAGGAGGAGCGGAAAGGCCCTGGCCACCCTACCGCAAGTAAACTCCGGCTGGGGTAGCCTCTTCGGAGGCTCGGACCTGCCTTCGGGCAGAATACCAATTAATTTTTAAAACAATATGCAGTATTCACGAATGCAATTTATGCTATACCTCACTGACTGCTGAAGCATTACAATACACAACGAGATACATCTTCAGGTTGTCCATCACAAATGACCGACGATTATCGCGAAACACTTCTCCTCAAGGTGCGAAACGGCGGCAATATGTGTCTTGCCCTCGAGGTGTGGGTTAACTTGAGATCGCTATTCAGCCTTGATTGCTTCCCCACATGGTTGGCAGAACAGAACGCCCTCATCAGAAGTAAAATTGTCCTTAAATTCTGCAACATACTTTAGGCATCGTAGAATTCAGTACCAGAAATGAACTGCATGTGAGTGACACTGGTTCCATGTAACTGGGGAGGGGAGGTCTACCGTATGGTGCAAGGAAATCCCCGGCTTCTACAGTGAGTGGCACGGGGCGACAAGATTAGAAAATCACAGCTGTAACCTGACATACGCTCTGCATGGTGGTTACATAGCTCACAGGTTCTTTCCCGTTGAAGTAACACAGAACAAACATTCAATAAACTGGAAGATCTAACATACTGATTTTTAAAAATGTAAATATTATGTCTTTTTATGTGCTAATAAGTGAAAAGTAGGAATTTATGTATTTATAGACAAAATGTTTAAAATATTTATTTACATAAAAATATATTTATTTACCTAAAAATCTGAGCCCTATTTAATTGCCTATCAATGTTCCTCGAGTGTGTTGTGAGTCCCTGAGGAACACAAAATGAGATTGAAAGTCATATTTCCTGGGTTCGAACGACGCAACATTGATAATACTCTCATGGTTCATACAGCTATGGAGGCTATTGTTACGCACTTCATTTTCCCCTTTGTTTATACCTCTATTGTTTATATTATATTTGGGTGGTGATGATTTAATATGAATCACGTCACGAATGAAGCGTATAAACGTCTGGCGTACCTAATTCATAAAGTTTCAGCCCGAGGTTACCGGTACATCGATCATCACCCACTGGTTCTCGGGCAGGCAATTTAAAGTGGAGGCCAATTGTCCTGCGAGTCAAGAGGGGCATTAATCGTTGTCTCCTGGCCCGCGGGCGATACCGTACGAGATCCATCTGATTACTGACTTAACGCTGACGTGCTGATTGATTAACTCATCATAACTTGTAGATGTGCTTCTATACAAGATCAGCTTCAAGCCAACAGCTAGCCACAATGTACTAGCATGGTGGGATTTATATCTGCTTGTCCATGTCTATTCAGATAATGAATCTTAGAAATGGCTTCAGAGAAAATCTTTATTAACTTACTAGCAACCTGACCCGGCTTCGCCCGGGAACAGATATGAATGTGCAACGAATTCTTGTCAGACGTAATTTAAGAATTGTGAGGTGCATGAAACACAAATCCCCCTTCCGTCCAATCTAAAAACACTTATAGTGGACGATGTATTGAAGATTGAGATATGTTCTTGCGGACGTTTTTGTAGAACTTTTCATGCTGAACAATTCTTACACCCAGAGTATATTGATATTTTTAACGGTTTGCCCAGCGTAAGCTTAAAAAGGCACGGACGCCAGGGTCTTGTTCGACTGTTTCACTGAAATCGTTAGTGCTTGGCTTCCTTTGATCATAAATAAATACTTTTCTACAGAAATCTTTCTCGAGATATTCTTTGCAGAATGGTGAAAACCGCATCAAAATCCATCCAATAGTTCTCGAGATTACCCATGACATCCAAGTATCGGGGACTTAGTTTTATACTAAGTAGAGATACCGCTTCTCATCTGAGGTTGTAAAATGACCATCTCACCAATTTTTAAAGCATGAAAATTTCGACAGTTAAAATAAAATACTAGAGGGCCTGTGCGAAAAATCTAGTATGTGTTGACCACCCGCCCGGCTTTACTGCAATGCGGTCTGGACGCGACACTGTTCTGGCAGGGGCTATCGTCTACTTTATTAACAAATACAAATATTTCCGTTGAATTTTCTTGAAATTACAGATTTTTCCTATACTTCTTCTTCTCGCGGATGGGTCACTTAGGACCACGCGGAATCAACGTACTGTATTTTGAGCCTTCCTCCTTGCCCAATAGCTCTTCATATGCATGGATTGTCGTAGTTTCTGTTCCTCCGACCATGCACGTCGTGTTGGTTTCTTCTGATCTTCCTCAAATCCCCTTGTGTGAGCAATATTCCTGATTACATTTCTATTCATCAGATCAGGCGATCCCATCTCCACTAGGTCCCTCTCCACCTGTTTGTACCACCTTGGTCTTGTACGTTTGTTCTGCAGAAATTTGTGGATTCGGTAAGTAAGTCTCATATGATTCATTCTTTCCAAATGGCCTAAAAATTGAATTCGTCTCATTCTCATGGTATCGGTGAGTTTAGAAATTTTCCTATATATTTCCGAGTTGGGTTTGGGATAGTGTATGCCATTTTTAATTCTGGACCCTAAGATCTTTCGCATAATTTTCCTTTCCTTAATCTCTAACTGTTCCTTTAATGTTTTAGGTTGTAAATTGAGCGTGTCTGAAGCATAAAGAGCTTCCGGTTTAATCCTATACTATTGAGATGATTTGGAAGATTTTGGCACAAACCGCACCTTCTAACCCCTTGTGGTTTAAGAGGTCGAGTTTAATCATTTCAAATGATCTTGTCGACTTCATCGTTATGCTTAGGTCTACCGTTATGCGTCACGGTTACGGCGTGTATGACGTCATCATGTTGTTCAGTGCATATGCACCGAGTCTGAGTTTACTCCTGGGGTCTGGCGTTATGCGATACGGAGACGGCGAGTGCGTGACGTCATGCATCAGAGTGCTCGAAGCCCTCCTGAGCCTTTCTAACATGTGTAGCATTTGTAGCATGCATCATTTGAATTGATATAAAGTCTATTCTCTCAGACTGACTGTATCCTTTTTGAAACATGGGGGAGACTTCGCTAACTCCGGAGTACTTGAAATATAGCCAATTGTTTGTACAGAGATACCCCAGCGCAAGAGACGTGTTCATCTCACCAGTTGTGTTGAGTCAACTGTTTAATTTCCCTTGGCTATAAATTTCGAAACAACGTTCTCGAGTTAAAAGCGCACAAATTTTCTAAAATCCCTGATCGAGCCGGGACTCGAACACGGGGCCTCTGGGTGAGAGGCAGACGCGCTACCCCAACACCGCGGGGCGGACTATTAAGCATAGATTAGTAGCTATACAGGGTGTCATTTATGTGCTTGAATACCCTTAAGGGACGTGTAGGAGATGGGTATAGGATCAATTGGAGATAGGGAACCTGGGGTCGGAATAGCCTCCTAACCCCAGAAAACAGGTTTGTTTCAGGCCCTCCGCCTCTGTAAAGTAGGGAAGCGTGCCATGTGTTACTGTGAGGTCAGGCACTCTCGCTGTCAACGGTCTTGGCGCGACCACCGCTCAACGCTGCGTTAGCCGAGAGGATACCGGCGAGGCGCGGTGCCCTGGTGGTCCCGGGTTCGTTTCTCCTGGGGTGTGATACCTTTTTTTTCTCTTTATTTTTAGAGGGCAAGGAAGGGGCGTAGTCACAGTGCGTATTTATTCTGTGCTGATTTTTTTAAACTACCGGTATCGTTGATTCTGAAAATTAATTGCCTTTTGATTATTACTATCAACGAGTTACGTGTGTTTCTGTAGTAGTTAAAGACGACGGAACTATCGATTGGTAAGAGGAATGCAGCTCTCGGTTAACGCAACGTTGAGCGGTGGTCGCTCCAAGACCGTTGACAGCGAAAGAGTGCCTGACCTCAGAGTAACATATGGCGCGCTTCCCTACTTAACAGGGGCGGAGGGCCTGAAACAAACCTGTTTTCTGGGGTTAGAAGGCCATTCCGACCCCAGGTTCCCTATCTCAAATTGATCCTATACCCATCCCCTACACGCCCCTTAACGGTATTGAAATACATAAATGACACCCTGTATAATTTCTGCGTTTGGTTCATAAAGCATCAAAATTCTATGACTCATATTCCTGTCTCTCCATGACATTAGTGTTCCGACCCGTCTTGAGACGAATGACGGCTATATTAGCGGGAGACTCATCCTCGGTGACTAGGCACAAACAGAGGCAAGTGGGAATATGAAAAATCACCAGGTCAACAGTTACAAAGTAGCAAAGTAGGGGTTCCCCTAATATCCATCCATCGCAGGTTGGAATATACATCCGTCATTCGCATCGTTTCTGACATTTGCCTCTAATGTTAGAATTGAACGCTATGACCAGGGATTTTGGCAGCATATCATATCCTGTTAATAGACTTCACAACAGGCAAATCATGTATTTTTTTTTTTTTTTTTAATCGTTTCGGTCGTCTATGGACCACGTTATTTCAACTGCCTTTTCCCTCGTTCTTTCACATTGGCCCAGTATTCGCGCATTCTTCTTCGGTGAGCTTCCCTTCGTTCTTCGGTCCACTTCTTGCCAGTTTTCAATATAGGTTTTGGCTGAAAACTCCGTATCTCCCCAAGTTTCTTCTTCAAAGAGTCACGTTCCAAGATGTCTTCATGTGATATCCCCAGTTCTTGTAGGTCTTTTTCCACCTCTGTAAACCAGATCCCTTTGGTTTTCTTTCCCACAAAGTAGGCACAGATTCGATTGGACAATCTTCCGGAGTTCATTCGTGTGTATTATTATTATTATTATTATTATTATTATTATTATTATTATTATTATATTTTAAATTTAGATGTTAAATAATGAGTCTATCTGGATTTTGTTTTCTTTTTCTTTCTTTTAAATATTTCATTAAGCTGTAATATGATGTACTGTAAGTGTGTACCATATCATATGATTAATAATAATAATAATCATTTATGTTATTGTTATTATTATTATTATTACTATGACATTCATTTCACCTGAGCAGTGGCTACAAATCAATATATCGTTGCCTTATTTGCAAGACGGTATGGCAACTTCTTTTAGGGGCGGCACATTGTGAATCGAGCAAACTATGGAACTGGTCTCCAAGATGACGGCCTTCTCCTTGTAGACCAGGATGTATTCCCAATTTTTCTGGGTTACGAGCCAATTGTTTATGGATTATTATTATTATTATTATTATTATTATTATTATTATTATTATTATTATCATAGGCCACTTTTGCCTACAATAAAGAATAATCACACGTGGTGATCTAGATGCAAGGGTCAGGCTCATGGACAAATACCTATTGAGGCATTTGTTTTAACTCAACATAACCTGCACCGCATATATATTACTATGAAAATATTCTACAGTAAAACTGGAGGATTTAAACTGCCCTCATGGAATGGTCACTAACTATCGAGCCCAGTAGCCGTGAGTTCTTGAGGAAGTAGCACCATGCATGGTGGAGCTACACACACCTTGCTTTCTCTGCCTTCTTAAGGGCTGTTACGGTTGGTAGAATGTCTACCATGAAAAGAAGTGTAGTTCTGAACCCTTGAAAAATAAGGGTATTAGGAAAGAAAAGGCAGAAAAATGGTAGACACACTAGGCCTTGGATGATATAATATCTACGGGATCAGAAGAAACTAGTTGACAAAGGAAAAGTAGCACCATGAATGGTGGAGCTACATACACATTGCTTTCTCTGCCTTCCAATTGGCCTGTTACGGTTAGTAGAAGGCCTACCATAGTTCTGAACCCTTGAAACATAAGGGTATTACGAAAGAAAAGACAGGAAAATGGTAGACACCCTAGGCCTTGGATGATATAATATCTACGGGGTCAGAAAAAAACGAGTTTACAAAGGAATAGAGACAGGAATGTAAGTGAGGCAGTGCCGGATTCAGCTGGGATCTCGTGGTTGCCAATGCACGACCCACTAGCTGTGTGACCCTGGGAGCCCTTGGATGATACACTCTGCATGGAGGCAAGTCTGAAGTAAGTTGATCAAACACGACCAAGATAGATAGCTAAATAATGCGTGAAAGAGGTGGATTAAATGCCTTTAGGGGATAAGTGTTTTGATCAATAAATAATTAACTCGGTCTCCTGACAGGTAGGAGTCTGAATTACGGGTTCCAGTGTCTGTTAAGTGCAAGGTGCTACCAACTTGATGATAGCCTACTGATTGCTGCCCGGCGCGTGTCGATCGGAGGGTGAGGTGAGGTGGTCGATCAAGAGGTAGACCCTGCCTGAGGGAGCAATCAGCTGTGATGGATGGCTATCGTGATCCGCCGCAAGAAGAGCAGGGGAATGTTTGACAAACTGGGGGAAGAGGGAAAAGAACCAATGAGCATTTATATCCCAATGCCTGAGGTCATTGGTGATCATTAAGGCTAGGATTTTTATTTAATATCAACATGCGAAAAATGTACATAATTATGTAATAATATTAGGTGAAATACGTAATATTGCATTAAAATTTTCCTAATATTAAACTCAGCAATTTTTATAGGTTTATTGCCGTAGGCTATCTTGTACGCCTAGGAACACCAAGATTGGCTCATCACCAGGTTCTTGGGCCCACTGATGAGCCTATCTTGGTGTTTTCCTAAACGTAACCCCGCACAAGTCACGGCAATAAACCTAGAAAAATTGATGATTTTTAATTCCTTGGCCGTGAAAGCCAATATACCATCATTCATCATTGTGTAATATTAGTTTAATTTTTAGCCTATTTTCATTTTTTTTAATAGGCTCATGAGATCACCTTTTGTCCGTGAGTGTGTGGCGTGTGTGTGTGAGAGAGAGAAGTGTGTGTGTGTCCCCCTTAATAACTTCTAAACGGCTGGAGCGATTTCAACAAAACTCAGTAAGTTCATAGCACTATTCCGGGCAACACCGACCGTGCCCTTCAAATTTTGTTACGTCTCACCAATCCAACATGGCGGCTGTGCGAAATATTTCACCAGCATTCAATATCTCCGAAACTATTACAGATATCACCCTGGAATTTATTACGTTGATAAAGGAAACTACTAGAAGTTCACATATGTGACTTTTGAAAAATTGGTAACTACAAAACCAACATGGCGGCCACGCGAATTTGCGACTTTTAAAAAGACGTTTCTCGCGATTTAACCAACCAACCGCAATAAAACTTGGTACAGTATGTGTCCATACATACTGTAATACACCGACATCTAACTTCGTTCAATTGTTTACATAACTACAAGATGGCGGATGTGCGAAATATTTCACCGGCATTCTATATCTCTGAAACTATTATCGGTATCATCCTGAAATCTTGTACGGAGATAAAAGGCACTACTGGAAATTAATCTATAAGACTTTCAAAAACCGGTTAACTACAAAATGAACATGGCGGACAAGCGAATTTGAAAAATTTAAATACACCTTCCTCGCGATTTAATGTTCCAAACGCAATGAAACTTGGTACTTAAAATGTGTATACACATTGTAATGCACTGGTATCTATTTTAGTTCAAATGTTTACATAACCTCAAGATGGCGGCTTGCGAATTTTTAAATTAAGTTTTTATTTCTTGTGCCGTAATCATGCGATCAAAGTGAAAGTTTGAATAATGAACCTACGCAATAATTTTCCTTTAATGGTACATGACCCCATGGCCTATACATTTAACAATCCAACATGGCGACCATCTGAAATATTTAGACGGCTCTGAATATCTACGAATCTAATTTATTTCAATTGTTTCCATAACCACAAGATGGCAGCTGTGCGAGATTTTAAAATCTCCTTGTTACTTCTTGTGTCCTAATCATGCGATTGAAGTTTGAATGCTACACGAACACAATAATCTTCATGTAACAGTACATAACTCTAGGACCTACATATATAAAATCCAACATGGCTACCATCCGAAATATTTAGTCGGTTCTCAATATCTACGAATCGATTACAGCAATCAAACTGAAATGTAGTGTGCTGATAGTAGCAGTTAGCATAAGTAGGATATATGAAAATAGGCTGTATAGATCTTCACGGAACTACTTGTTATATAAATGATGTAGCGTATTACACAAGATATTACTTGAATATTCCTCATTTTATTAATTACATTTTTGCAAAATAAAGTGTGGTACAATAATTAATTAATCAATTAAGCAAGTCCATATTATAGCAAAATTTAATTAAATTCCCTTATTATATATGAGAACATGCGTACGAACTAAAGCATAAGTATTGTGAGGGGAACTTTGTGTTTGCGGGGTGGGAGTAAATATAGCAGCCTTTCTGAATAACTGGTTGAAAAGTAGAGTCTCGGGCACTCACTGGTTAACTGAAATAAACTTAAGTCTAGCCGCTGTGGGGTGTTAAGTGAATTCCCGTCCCCTTATATCCAATAATACCTTTCTTGGAATTCTTCCCTGACCCTTTCTCAGCAACTTATGAATTGCTCGGACTGTTTTGAATTATCGTATATTTCCCTTGCGAAAAATATTTTTCTTTTTACAGAAAGAGACAGAATACGTAAATTTAAAGAAAAGTAAGTATGTAAAGGAAATGTCATTATGATCCAATATGTAAAATATGTAACAATAAAATGTAATTATATGATACCTAAGGTATCATGGACATTTATCACTTTTAGTTATGTTTAAGTATAAGCAAAGGGAAACAATATGTATGTATTCATTTACACTGTTTACGCCCACATTGGAGCACCAAAAATCAAATCTTATATACAAAGTCTTCAAATACTAAGGGCAGTTCTTAATACTTAATAATTGTTTTTCTTTCCCAATACTTCTTAATTCTGGAAGATCTTGCAGCCCGTTCTTCTGCAGATATAACATATTGCTTTCGCTGTGAAATTTTGAATGTTAGTCGAGTGTATTTGTTATTCAGAAGCCGTTTCTCTTCTCTATGTTCAATTTGATGCTTAGTAATTTTTCAATATGTATTTAAATACAAATCCTAGCCCTGACCATAGATCCTATTGCATAAAAGAAGCAACTAGAAACTTAAAGTGCAGCAAAATGCAATAGAGGGCTAGAATCTGGACTTCATAAATGGACAGTGGCCATGCAAGATTTTGCAAACCACCGACCAGGCTGCTACTCTCCATTGTCTTCCTTGTACCCCTCACCCCCATGGGAACTCAATTACTGGGATGTGGTTTGGCGACCACGTGACCATTTACTTCCACTTACTTGTTAGTTCTGCCAGGCTCCTCTACTTCATCTTCCCGTGGTCAAAACTTGATCTCCTCCGACTCGAGGGTGTCTTTGTTTTCCCGACTTAATTGGTCTTTGGTTTTGTTAATTTTCTGATACCCTCATTCTTCGTGGGATCAGACCTCGTACTAATTTTTATGATCTCTTCTGCCTTCTTTAAGAGACCCTAAAGGAGGCAGGATGTGTGTTTAACCCCACCATGCATGGTGAACTAGGATAGTGATACACACTCAAGGCCTCACCTCATGGCTTGTGAGTGCGGAAGTTGGCTATTCCGAAGAATTCCTGAGCTGGGTCAGTTTTATCCTTTCTTTTTTCCAACGACTTGAGGGCGGACCTTCTCCTCTTCTTTCCCCTTTCCTGTTGGCCTTTCATGGCTCTACTTCCTTCCAAGTCCCTCAATTCCCATTCTTTGAGGGTCGAGGGAATTTATTTTCCCTGCCTTATTTTTCATCCTCTTTTATGTCATTTTTTTTTATCCAACCAGCCTTCGGGCTGAGTACCTAACTGACAGACATGTGTAAGTTACTGTAGATGTAATATAGTAGTTAGTACAGAAGTTGGTTCCATTCAATTTACATTATCATTTATATCATTAGGGGCAGTTGACCTAGATGTTTCTGCCCTTAAAACAGCAATCGCCACTTCATCTTCCTTGTGTCTGGTACACAAACCCCAATCATAAGTTGATATACTCCCAGTGAGCTCGATCCATGTTTCACTGTTCTTCACTAGGCCATAGAAAAGACCAATAATGTTCGCCGGGAATGTATATCCACGTATATGTAGGCGTTTGCGGCCAGCTATAAGGAAGAGGCATAGCGTTGTTGTGGCTTCCCAAGTCTTGCATTCCCACCGTCGAAATCCACTTCGTGGGGTGATGTCTAGCATTCCCGGTTCTGTCTAGGAATTATAATATGGTCTGAGGGCTCATAATATGGTCTGAGGGCTCAAATGCGGCAATGCATGTGTGATACCTCGTTTCAGGCCAAGACCATCTCCTTCCCAATCTTAGTCTCATTAACAAAATATATACACTATTACAGACACCATATTAACGCAGTTTAACATACATATTGTATAACACCGTACATGGGGCTGAATGTCACAATGACGCTGGCCCAGAAGTGAACCAACAAAAGAGAATGCAGGAGAATATCAACTGTTTTCTAAGTACATACGGTAACTAAATTTGAGTTGGCAAAATTACTTGAAGTGATGGTTAATTTATCGTATGGTAATTAGTGCCAGGAGTGTCCGAGGACATGTTTGGCTCGCCTGAGCCTGAAGCTGCTTCAAGCACACACACCTAGGGTGAGCTACAAGTTCCGTTCAATTTCAAGTAGTTTCAACTTTCGCTACCAGATGTTAATGATACCTAGTGGTGAACGTTGGAATTTTGATAGAGCGTTCCAACGAAATCTAACCTACATATTTAGCTTCACACAAGTTTAGTCTGCGGAAGGATCTTGAACATGCCATAAATCTATGACAAGGGACCGCCGGCTTTACTTCCCCCTCCGAAGGACGGCATACTGAAGGATTTAAACGCTCTTCAAAAATCCGACGACTTCGGCCGGGTTTGAAGCCGCGATCTTGGGCACAGCAGTTCAGCAAGCTATCAACTATGCCACCGAAGCCGCTTAGTGATAGAGGTAAATCCTTTTGATGGTCACCGAATGTTTTCGTTGCGGTACTTCAAATGTGACGACCCATGGTCATTTACAGAGCCAGTCATTGTGATAACCCTTTGACCTTTTGTGTATCAGTACAGAGAAATCTAATTAGTCAAGTGGACTACTTCTGTCTGAAATTTTCAGTCTCACCACGTAGCCGTGCTCGATAAATCTTTCAATACGACCGCGTGGGCAGCTGTAGCTAGTTCGAAGATTCGAATCCCAGCGCTGACAGCTGTTGTGCTCAGTGTGGTTATTCCACACTCCCTCTAGGCAAATGGCGAGATAATACCTTATTTCAAGATCCGAGGCATCTACCTCATCCCTGTCCCTAATACAATTGCACACAGTACTACAGTCATCACATAAATACAGGTCATCAGACAAATTCAACACACATCCAACTACACGGGGCTAATGACCAAATTGTCCCAAACCTCTAAATTGAATTAACAACAGACATTTCCATAATTACTTCAAAAGAAGTGTGGTGTTGTCGGTAAAGTTATCACCTACTGTGTCCAGGGGCTCACGTGTTCTGGCGACCAAGGGACCCCAGGTTTCACTTGTGCCGGGCTCCTCTGTTTCATATGGTTTCTTGAGCTTCCTGGGCAAACTCTTATTCTCTTTCCACGGCAACAATAATCGTGTATCCGAGACCTAGAGAGTAATTAATTTCTTTTTCCTGTTACCCTCAATTTAAAAACAATGGTATCTTCTGTCTAGTGTAAGAGGTTCTTAATGAGTTGTAGTAAAGCCATCCTTACTTCTAACTTGAAGTTTCAGTGTTACGCTACAGCTATCTAGCGGTCAGAAATGAAATCACTTTAACTAGCCAATCACAGGCAGCCATTCAAATAAATATATGGCGAAACATCGAGTCTCGTTCGCTAAATCGCGATATCGTGAACGAAACTCGATTTGTCATGATTAAGGCTTGGTTTTTTAGGTAAATAAATATTTTTTATGTAAATACGGTACATATTTTAAACACTTTGTCTATAAATGCATACATTCCTGCATCCCATTTATTGGCACATAAAAAGACATAGACTAATATTCTTTTCTGCCAACCATGTGGGAAAGTAATCAAGGCTGAACAGCGATCTCAAGTTACACCACACCTCGAGGGCAGGAAACATTTTGCCGCAGTTCCGCGCTTTCAGAAGAAGTATTTCGCGATTATCGTCGGTCATTTGTGATGGACAACCTGAAGATGTATCTCGTTGTGTATTGTAATTCTTCAGCAGTCAGTGAGGCATAGCATAAATTGCATTCGTGAATACTGCATATTGCTTATATTGTCATTCATAAACTAAATTATAATTTAATATTTTTACTTTGTCACATATTTCAGAAAGATTTAATACATAAAAAATAAATATTTTCCTGCTTTTAGCACCTAAATATCCGAGCCCAAATCATGATATCGATTTGAATGGCTGCCTGTGATTAGCTAGTTAACGTGACTTCATTTCTGACCGCTAGATAGCTGTGGCGTTGCACTGAAACTTCAAGTCTGAAGTAAGGATGGCTCAACTATAGGGTGTGTGTTGCCACGCCATACATACACCCCTAAGGGCACATGGCTGGTGAGCCCTTGAGGATTCCCGAGCTGGATCAGTTTTGTTTTTAAATTCCATTGACTTTGGGTGGATCCTCTATTTTATTTATTTCCTTTTTGCCTGTCATGGCTCTGCTTCATTCCTAGTCCCTTAATTTTCATTCTTCGTAGCCTAGGTTAAGAGCATTTCTTTTCCCTGGCATTTAATTTCCCGTAGGAGCGTGGTGGCGCAGTGGTCAAACTGCTTGCTTCTCACCAAGACGAAAAGTGTTTCATTACTGGTCAATAAATGTGAGAATTTGGAAGTGTAATGTCACGTCATGTGTTTCGGATTCCTCGTAAGAAGAGGAAGTTCCCGATGGAATGTCTAAAATCCTCCTTCCGAGCAAAATTCTGGCATTCCTAACGTATCTCAAGCCTTAAGAGGAGAACCTTACGGATGTACCATGGAGCCATCCCACAGCTACAACATTTCTTATCCTCTGACTTGCCCCGTTATGACCTTCAACACACTCCGCAAAAACAATTAACATATTTAATCATTGCATTATCATTAATTGTAGTTGAGAGAACGCAGTGCTCTGAACATACATCTTTTGTCGATACGGAATGTATTTTTGGAGAATTATGTGAAGGCTTATAACGAAGGAAATAATGAAAGTTTAATAGGGGAATGGAAGGAAGGGATGTGTCTGATTTATGTGATAACAGTTTTATGTGAGTGCACTACAATTATAATATTCATAAGGGTGGTATGATGAGGGCTGCCAATGGTGTGGATATTTGATGATTCTTCACGGTCAGAGGTCAAAACGCTGCGAGCTTTCTCTCTTCGGCTGTTTAGAGTTGATTAAAGCTCGTGTCAGGGTTATGTAGTGATGGCTCTGGCCGAGAAGACAATATTTGATTTTAACGGCTCACCCCAAGGTGCATTGAGATACAGGCTAGGGTATTCGGTTATCCCTTAGGTGCTTTGAAACATGTAGGATTCAGTGGCGTCGGAGTGGCGTCCACGTCGTCAGCGTTGCCAGCATCAACAAGATTACGTAGAAATAAATAATGGCTATTTATTGTTCATGGTATAATTAATTAAGAATTTGATTTTTTCCAACATAAGTTTTAGACTTACCCAACGACATAGAGTGCCGAAACATGAATATTTATTAGTATGTAAGTATTTAAAGCAGTTTATCTTATTTATATACAGGTTGGTTGGTTCCTCAGTTTAGGGGCTGCGACAACGCGGTCATGTAGCCGCGTGTACTTTGGGTGTGTGCAGAATCTGTCTGATAACCGGTGTTAATTGTGATGACTGTATTAATGTGTGTTATCTGTTTTTAATTCAAGTAAGGACTGCAGACATTGAATTTCAAGTAGTTCCTACTTTTGCAGCCAAAAGCCACCGTCAACGACTATTACTTCAGAACTTGGTTACTAGACGCCACCGCAGTCGGCTCCTGGCGACGAACGTTGGAACCTAAGAGCGTTGTTCAAATTTTAACCTATAATTTAGCTTCAAACAGGTGTAATTATTGGAAGGTTCTTTAACATGCCATAAATCTATGACGTGGGACCGCCGGCTTTGCTTCCCCTCTGAAGGAAGGCATACTGAGAGATTTTCAACGCTCTTAAAAAATCCGATGACTTCGGTTGGGTTTGAACCCGCGATCTTGGGCATAGCAGCTCAGCATGCTACCAACTACGCCACCGAAGCTGCTCTTATGTATATACAGGAATTCTAATGCAAAAATTGTCCCTTTTTGGCATGCCGGAAGGCGGAGGTAGATTTCACCGGGCAATGAAACATTTTTCGATTTCACTAAATTTGCCTCCACTTGTTTAGCATACTTTCCTATAATTCTGAAAATATTTTATTCTTCCCTTGGCGTAAGAGTTTATTTCAAAAATCTCTCAGACAAAAATTATAGGTAATTTTTAGAGGACTATTGGCCATTTTAAACAGTTTTGTCATTATGCCTATTAAGGAAGGTGTGATTTTTTTCTCTCAAACCTCCATTTTTCCCCACCCCTTTTTGTTAATGGTTGGTGCTGTCAAAAGCTTTACTGAGATAAGTTTTTGGCCCTTATCCGAAGAATAGTATGAACTTTGAATGGATTTGATTTTTCACATAGCCTACTAAGCAAGTTATAGTGATATTTCACTTCTTATAAACAGCCCCCCTCCCCTCATTTCCACCCCCTTGGTCTGATTTTTCCCCTTAACGAGCTCAACTCTGATTTAAAAGGGTTATGTTTTATGTGTAAATTTGAAAGTGATTGGTACAAAATGACGGTAGTTATTGTGTCCAAAAGAAAGTGATGTTGGCCTACATACAGGGTCATTATCTATTTGCGCCCCGACAAATGCGGCAAGCTAAGGCGGCTTTGACTAGCGCAGATCACAGAAGCGCGTACACGGTTCAGCCGATGAAGGCGCGCACTTTTACACTTTTACCAAACATGTTCAATAATGAGTACTTGCAGTGCTCATAGTCGATGCTGAAAATGTCCTACCTCTCTTGTAACACACACCTGGCATCTTCTGATGAAAGAATGGACAACAATCTCATCTAATTTTTGTTCTGTAAGAACACAACGTTGTTCTTTTATTATTTACGGAGCCTGTTTTCTTGAATCGTTTAGCGAGCCTCCTAATTATATTAGCATTAGACACAGGTCTTCCTGGAAAGTTGATTCGAAATTTTCGTCTTGTTTCAAAACAAATTTTCTGCTTTTTATATATACGAATTATGGTTATACACACGTTCGCGCAATGTAAATTGGTGTCTAGGCATGACAAACAACCACAGTAATCACAATAAGTTTACTCGCTAAACGTGCAATACTAACGTCTAAGCTTTGCAGATACACGTCCATATGAATGACAAAACACGTGTGAACTAACGTTATGAGTCGGCGGAGTGTGCCTACCATCGGCTGATCCGTGTACGCGCGCCCACGATCTGCGTCAGTCAAAGCCGGCTTAGCTTGCCGTGTATATCGGGGCGCACATAGAAATTGACCCTGTATATAAACTTTTGAACTGACGGTGGTTTTTGTGTCTGGGGGATGTGAAACGCAAAGATATGTCAAAATTGTCCGGAAGTCGTAAAATGATACCCATTGCAATAGGTAGCTTGCTAATGAAATCTACCTAACAACCATGCGTAGATTCTCGTAGTTAGACATTTTTCCCGCCAGCGCAGAAATAGCAGCTCTTTATGTCAAGGTCTTATGAAGATCGAACTGTTAGCAAAACTTAGGAACAACAATTGAGATGGTCCTTCTCGCTCCTATCATTAAGTCAAATATTGTAATTGACCTAAGATGGTATTTCTCATTAAAATACTCTGACATCAGCTCGTAGATTCTCCTCCCAGCATCTAGTTCCTCATGTTGGCTCTAAACTTGTTACCGGTATTTCACTTTATGGGTTCGGACATCCGTGTCCTAGGGTGTGTATAGATTATGTCTTATAACCAGTGCTATTGCGATATCTGTAGTAGTGTGTGTATTCGTAATCGACGCTAAAGCAGGCGGCTGTGGCCTTAAGTTAGTCACCATCCAGACAGTTGGGTGTAAGGAATGGGGAAATAACGGTGCCTGCATCCCAATCCTTGGCTCGATTAAAAATGCATGCATTGCTACACACAATTGTTTGCTAACTTCACTTTTGACTGTGGCATTGTTTGTAAACATTTGGCTAATACATGTCGATTCCTACTGTACTAACCGTTCCTCAATTAGAATCGAAAAATCACCTCGTGTTGTAGTGACTAGCATACTTGGCTATTACCCCTGAATTCGGGGTTTGATTCCTGGCTCTGCCTAGAAATTTCATTCTGATCTGTGGGCCAAAACGAGGTTTACGCAGCCTCGTAAGGCAAACTTGAGAGAAAATGGGAATCAGATACCCTGGAAGTGTTTTTCGTAAGGGTTTCTCACGTCCACTCCAGGATAATACCGAGATGATTCCTATCTTAAGGCTACGGTACCTCTTTCCTCAATTCTAGCCTCAAATAATACATTACTACAAATGTCACAATTCCACAGGTTATCAGACAAATCCTACCTATACTAGTAAACTTACGTGGAGTTAAATGACCAGGATGTCGCAAACCCTTAAAAATTAACAACTACCTAGTGTATTCCACATACCGACAGCGGTAACTACGTTCACTAATGTGCAGTGCTAGGTCACGGGGCCAAGCTATCTGCGGACTCGGTAGATGTGGGTTAGAGCCCCACCGTCGGCCGTTCTTGAAATGATTCTCCGTAGTTTCCCCATTTTCAGTTCTATGCAAATGCTGGGACGGTACCCTCTGATGGGCATTCGGTCGTAAAAACCACCCGACTCAAAGACTTTCATCGCTCGTCATCCCTGCCCCGTTGGAAACTGAAATGATGAGGGGTAGACATACACTAAGTGTATACCACATGGGTTGGCATACATGACAAAACTGTTGATGCCGTCATAAGATTTGTTGCTTTTTTATCTTTTTGGTTTTTGGTTTTCGTTTGTTCTATTTATGTATGTTGCTTTATTTTGTTTTATTCTTTCGCCATTTCTTTGCTTTTGTTTTTATCCAGTAGACAAGTAACAAAAGAAAATCAAAAACGAAACCAAAAACAAATCTGTAGAAACAAAAGCGATAAGAAGTGCGTAAAACCTAAGTTATAACAAAACAACGATACAAACTACCAACCATAATGACAATAGTTGTGTTATCAAAGGTGATGATAGTTGTATCATTTCGTCTTACTTTAACCATTTTTATTGTAGAAGTGCAATTTTTGAAAAGCAGACATCTTCTCTGGTTCCCCTTGATCTACTTGATAAAAACAAAAGCAAAATAAAAGTAAAAGCATAATACAAAACAATAAAAAGCAAAACCAAAATACATAAACAGAAGCTCTTTTTTTTAAGCGTATGGCTTTTTAGTGCCGGGAGTGTCCGAGGACATGTTCGGCTCGCCAGTGTTTGTAGCTGCTTCGAGACGGACACCCAATGGGTGAGCTACAAGTACCGTTGGGGAAGAAAGTGGGAATGTAAGGACGAGGAGTTGGAAGGTAGCGGCTGTGGCCTATAGTTAGGGACCAACCCCGGCATTTGCCTGGAAGGAAGATGGGAAACCACAGAAGACCATCTTCAAGGTTGCCGGCGGGGGGATTCGAACCTCCTCGCCTCCCGGATGTGAGTGACTGCCAACAGTCATGCCGTAACCACCACGGCTAACTCACCCGGTATAAACAGAAGCTAAAACCGAAGAACAGAACAAAAGTTAAAGAAACAAAAGCAAAAAATAAATTAGAATCGAAAAACAAAAATAAAACCAAAAATCAAAAGTAAAAACAGTATCAACACAAATTAAATAATAAAACCAGAAACAAAACAAAAAATTAAAATGCGTAAAACTAAAGTCATAACAAAGGACTTGATAGAATAGTTCTGGTCTATAAAGAATGCAAAAAAATATATAAAAACAAAAAATTTCAAGAAATAGAAATAGAAAACAAAACATCAACAAAATAAAAACCAAAACCAAAACAAAAATCAAAAGCGGAAACCAAAACACTGTAGAGGAAAACCCGGAAACACAAGTAGCTACGTGAAACTTAAGTTATAACAAAAACAATTGACAGAATAATTTTGTCCCATAAAGGATTAAAGAATTCATGATAAAACAAAAAAAGGAATTAAATATATAAGCAAAAATAAAAAAACAAGAAATTAATTAAACACGATTAAAAACCTAAATCAAAAGCGACATCAAAGTCAATACTGTAGACACAAAAGGGATAACAAAAGTACGTAAAACCTCCGTTTTATTACAAACGCATTTGAATGAATTGTTCTGTCTTCTAAAGGGTTATAGAAACATCTAAAAACTAAATGAACATGAAATAGATCCAAAAAATCAAAAACAATGAACAAAATAAATACAAAAAATAAAACCAAAACAAGAAAAACACAAAATAAAGAAATCAAAAGCAAAAATAAAAGGAATAGATTAAAAAACTAAACTATGTGAAGTATAAGTTATGACAAGATAAATGATAGGATAGTTCTATTTAATAAAGGGTTTAAGAAACATCGACCAAAAAATGGCAGTTCTTCTCTTGCTTTTTTTTTCTCATAAAGTTTCTTCGTATGTCATAACTGACAGAGACTTCCGAGATAATTTCTATTAACTGCCGGCTAAATGCACTGGAATCTTAATGGTTAGTGGATGTTGGATAAAAAAAGCGCAGAAATTCTGTGTTGTTTTGGTCGGTCGTAAAGCAAAGCGTTAGTACAGCTAATTAAAATCCAATAGAGGTCGAACACGCAAGTTCATTTAGCATTACCTATCATTCATTTGACAAGAAAGATAAAATAAATCTTGTTCGTCTTTACGGCATGTTATATGCTAAGAATTTTTTGGTTTATTTTAAAAAAGTAATGTTTATTGCATTAGTATTGTAATTGACTTATTCACAAGACTAACAGACTGCAGCCTGGAGCGCATTATCTCTAAACACATTGGACTACAGCGGCTAGCTCTGTGAATATGTAACTACTGTCCTCAAAGTGGGAGGCGCCGGCTCTGATTGAAATATTCATATTGCATGTATGGCTTACTTGACGTATGAGAACATAGCATTGGTTTTAAATTAGAACCTACAATATAGGGATTCATTCAATTAACGGCACGGAGTGATTGGATCCATGTGCATTTTATGAACGACTACACCGAGAATAGGCCGGCAATTGTGACTTTAAATTTGGTAGATTTGGAAAGTGGAAGTCTCAATTTCATCTGTCAGGTTCAATTTCATAACCATCCATCACGACTCCAATGCCCAGTTTGTAAATGCATCTCCAGAGTGTTTTTTGAGAATTATATTTAAATATTTAGAACCTCTATTTAACCAAATAATTTGTAAGGATATCCATTTTATTATATTATAAACTGATTTTATTATTTTACATTTTACACAAATAGCCTACGAGGGTTGTTTTTCTTTTCAAATTCTGATGAAAATGAAAATCCACAGCCTGCTTCCAGTCTCCGACCGGGTCAGCAATGGAATGAATGAAGCCCCCATCTAGCGGCGAGGATATGAAATGTGCCGGCTGCCGAAGCCTGACGCACTCCTTTGGGGCAATGATTAAATGAATGACAGATGAAATGAAATGATAGTGGAGAGTGTTGCTGGAATGAAATTGTGACAGGGAAAACCGGAGTACCCGGAGAAAAACCTGTCTGCCTCCGTTTTGTCCAGCACAGATCTCACATGGAGTGACCGGGATTTGAACCACGGACCCAGCGGTGAGAGGCCGGCGTGCTGCCGCCTAAGCCACGGAGGCTTTTTCAAGTTCTGATGGACTATATAAAAATAACAGATTGACAAACAAAACTGATTTTACTACTAAATGTTTGCTTGTGTTATTCTTATGTCTCAACATAATCGTCAAAACGATTGAAACATATGTCGTATTATTACACCAGCTTTCCAATGCCATCGACAATAAATTCTGCCGCCACTGAGGTGGGTACGTCTTGACTGTCCCCTGAAGTGTTTCCTTATTGGCGAGGCGTTGCCACCTTCAATTCTCGAAAAAGGTGAAAATCATTTAGTGCTGGTTTGGACTAAACGGCAGATGGCCCAATGAAAAGTCTATCGTAACGTTGGCTCAGTGCGGTGGTGAATGATTTTCACCTTTTTCGAGAATTGAAGGTATGGTTGGGCGGCAACGCCTCGCCAAAAAGGAAAAAAGTTCAGGAGACTCGCCAGACGTACCCACCTCAGTGGCGGCAGAATTTTTTGCCAAGGGCATTGTAAAACTGGTGTAACGATAGGACAAATGTTTCAATCTTTTTGGCGATTATGTTGAGATTTAAGAATAAAACAAGCAAGAATGTAATAGTAAAATCAGTTTGGTATGTCAATCTGTTAGTTTTATACAGTCCATCGGAACTTGAAAAGAAAAGAGCCCTCGTATTTATCCATTAGATTTTAAATATTTATTGTTGTAAATTCTTTTAGTTTATATTTTCATCGTTCTTATTCAGTGTTTTCCAATTTCTTCATTTCATCCTGTATATATTTTCGTTAATTTCATTTCTCAACAGTTTTATTAGAAGAGTTTCAGAAAGTTCGATTCCAATTTGCTGAGGAAGGTTCCATTATTGGATCAAAACATATACACACATCAAAAAAAGTTTTGCATCACCTCGGTTCCAAGAGTTCCGGAACCGTTAAATACAAAGGGAATAGAGATCAACACAAACAACATTTCAGCTCGTTTTATTGCTCATGAGACCCACACATTGCATGTTGTACCATCATACAGCTAGACTTTCAGCATTTGTGGTCCAGATTGCAGTACACACCACTACCTCTAATACCCAGTAGCACGTCCTCTTGCATTGATGCATGCCTGTATTCGTCGTGGCATACTATCCACAAGTTCATCAAGACACTGTTGGTCCAAATTGTCCCACTCCTCAACGACAATTCGGCGTAAATCTCTCAGAGTGGTTGGTGGGTCAAGACGTCCATAAACAGCCCTTTTCAACATATCCCAGGCATGTTCGATAGGGTTCATGTCTGGCGAACATGCTGGCCACTGTAGTCGAGCGATGTCGTTATCTTGAAGGAACGCATTCACAAGATGTGCACGATGAGGTCGAGAATTGTCGTCCATGAAGACAAATGCCTCTCCAATATTCTGCCGATATGGTTGCACTATGGGTCGGAGGATGTCATTCAGGTATCGTAAAGCCGTTTCGGAGCCTTCCATGACCACCAGTGGCGTACGTCGGCCCCACATAATGCTACCCCAAAACATCAGGGAACCACCACCTTGCTGCACTCGCTGGACAGTGTGTCTAAGACGTTCAGCCTGACCAGGGTGCCTCCAAACACGTCTCCGACGATTGTCTGGTTGAAGGCATATGCGACACTCATCGGTGAAGAGAACGTGATGCCAATTCCGTGGGGTCCATTCAGCATGTTGTTGGGCCCATCTGTACCGCGCTGCATGGTGTCGGGGTTGCAAAGCTGGACCTCGCCATGGACGTCGGGAGTGAAGTTGCGCATCATGCAGCCTATTGCGCACAGTTTGAGTTGAAACACGACGTCCTGTGGCTGAACGAAACGCATTATTCAACATGGTGGCATTGCTGTCAGGGTTCCTCGGAGCGGCAATCCGTAAGTAGCGGTCATCCACTACAGTAGTAGCCCTTGGGCGGCCTGAGCGAGGCCTGTCATCGACAGTTCCTGTATCTCTGTACCTCCTCCATGTCCGAACAACATCGCTTTGGTTCACTCTGAGACGCCTGGAAACTTCCCTTGTTGAGAGCCCTTCTTGACACAAAGTAACAATGCGGACGCGATCGAACTGCGGTATTGACCTTCTAGGCATGGTAGAACTACAGACAACATGAGCAGCGTACCTTCGTCCTGGTGGAATGACTGGAACTGATCGGCTGTCGCACCCCCTCCGTCTAATAGGCCCTGCTCATGCATGGTTGTTTACATCTTTGAGCAGTTTTAGTGACATCTATGAACAGTCAAAGGGACTGTATCTTGGATACAATATACACAGTCAACGTCTATATGCCGGAGATCTGGGAACCGAGGTGATGCAAAACTTTTTTTGATGTGTGTACTAATTTGAATATATTTTATATTGATTGGGAGAGCATTCTAATGAATTATTTCATATTCTGTAAGAAATATTGCTATTTTCATATCCATCAACCTATCATAGACAGGAAGCTCCCACGACCATTCCAGACTAATAAACTCGTACTGTTGCTGTCTTATTTCAAAAGAACTGACCAGTAGATCTTGTTAGCAGGAATTTCACCCACCACCCGCAGCGAAACCTCTTTATTAAACTCTTAACAACCACTAAAGACAATAACCCGCTTGTCAATGTGACTGTCACTTCCTTATAAGAATAGATTCTTCTATTTCTGCCTTTGACGACTCGACTTTAGCCAAGCCTTTGCAGTCCGTTCAAAAGACGGTGAGTGAACAGATGAATTCTAGTGCGTGTTCAGTGGTTCGCCCGATTTGCAATAAAGTGATACAAGTAAGAACCAAACCAATACCCATTGATAGGTGGTTTATTAGCAGTGGTAGGGGGGAGGGGCATGAATGAGATAGTGCTTCCCTCCTTCGGAAAGAAGAATAAGGGGGGCGCGACAGAAACAATTTCAGGACCCCTGGTATAGACTAGACAGACGTTGCCATGACGTATGTTAAAACACGTGCAAGCCTCTGCTGCCAGAAAACCATTATGATCATCATCTTCATCAATTTCCGTTTTCCAGCCTGGGCCAGGTCGGAGCAAATATGACACTTCTCCACTTGACTCTGTCTGCCCACCAACCTTCCACAACCACTGAACTCTACTCCAGATTTCGTTCTCTCACACTGTCCTTCGCCAAATCTATCCACCGTACTCTAGGTCTTCCCCGTCCTGTTTTTACAGTCATCCGTCTCTCCATCACTTGATTCGGCATTCCTTCATCATTCATCCTTTTCACATGTCAATACCATCTCAATCTGTTCTGCTCCAGCTTATCATTCAGCTTCTGAACATTCACTCCCTTTCGAATGTCTTCATTTCTCACTCTATCTCTCCCAGTCTTCTGTATTATGATATTCCTTATAAATCCTATATAGGCTAAGACAATGTCTGTTTATCTTGGTAGCCATAACTTATCATTTCTATTATCTCTACCTAGTATAAAACAAAGTTCCCGATTCTTGGATGTCACGGGTAAACTCAAGAACCACTGGATGGATTTTGATGCGGTCTTCACCATTCTGCAAAGGATATCTCGCGGAAGGTTTCTGTAGAATGTAATTTATTTATGACCAAAGGAAGACAAGCACTAACGATTTCAGTGAAAAGGTCGAAAAAAAAACTTGGCGTCCGTGCGCGTTTTAAGCTTACGCTGGGCAAACCGTTAAACATATCTATATACTATGAGTGTAAGAATTGTTCATCATGAAAGGTTCTACAAAAGAAGCCCGGGAGAGCATATCTCTATCTTCAATACATCGCCTACTATAAGTGTTTTTACGTTTTCATTTCTTCCAACAATCTCCATTCAGTTACTGAGGCGACAGTTTACGAGCTAGTTAGGGGCGAGTCTATCACCCCAGTTACAGCTTAGCTAGTGGACGAGCTTATTGCCCTAAATACAGGCAGCAGTAAACTGTCGAGTCGTGTTGAGTAAAAAACTTTAGAGAAGAGTGGTTGTGTTTGGAGTTTCCCTTGAAGTGCAACTCGACTTTTCTTCACTTCGCCTGTGAACTTTTCGTTCCGCAAAATTCAGTCGAGTTAAGATTGGACGGAAGGGGGATTTGTGTTTCATGCACCTCGCCATTCTTAAGTTACGTCTGATAAGAATTTGTTGCACATGCATCTCCATGATAATATAATGAATAGTCCAGTCAGTGATTTTGACCCATCATGCCGAGCCGTAAAACGGATATTGGTCGTTGTTCATTGACATTGGAAAAAAAAGCGCTTATCACGTAATGTATTCATAACTGTTCCCGGGCGAAGCCGGGTCGGGTTGCTAGTTTTAACTATAATAATAGGCTAATAATAATAACCCCTGGCACTACAACCAATGAAGGTCCTAGGCCTACCAAGCGACGGCTGCCCAGCCATTTGGCCTGCAGATATTGGGGTGACTTGTGGTCAGCGCATCGGGTCCCCTTGGCCTTTAATCTTGGTTTTCGTGACCGGGACACTGCCTCACTGTCAGACAGCCACTCATTTGTCCTCACGAGGCTGAGTGCACCCCGTTCCAGCCCTCACATCAGTTACCAAAATTCCTGACGGGGCCGGGAATCGAACCTTGGGCCTCCGTGTGAGAGGCAGGTGCGCTACCTCAACACCACGGGGCCGGCTATTATTTTAACTACGCCCGTTAATTCATGTTATAGAAAAAGAACTCCTCTTCCTTAAATCCCTGCGCTCCGTCTTTATACATGCAGGTATAAAGATTTACCATGCCTATTTTCACTGCGCTTGAATGATTAATTAGCCAGATAAGTCCATTTAAATATTTGAGCTTTTAATTCCTCTATTTTTCCGACATTTACAGCATTATTTCATTGCGCAATTTCAATTAATGGTCAGACATAACACGCAGCTCCTTTTCATTATTAGCAATTACAGTATGCGCGTCTGTTCTGACGATGTTCAGCACGGATCTGCACGAAAGCTCAAGAATCCTATTGTATTGTTGTTGATTCATGTTGGGGCTTTGCCACATCGTAGCCATGTATCCTCGTGTACTTGGGTTTTTGGTGGAATTTGTCTGATAACCTGTGTTATTGTGATGGCTGTACTTGTGCCACAGTGTATTTGTAATTCAGATGGGGATTGGGAAGAAGGCGGCCTTGGCCTGAAGTTAGGAACCATCCCGACTTTCGCCTAGAGTAGAAGTGGTGAAACCACGGAAAACTGCCTCCAAGATGGCTGAGATAGATATCGCCTCTTCTCACTTTTGCTTCACGAGGCTGAGCATACCCCGTTCCAGCCCTCAGACCAGTCTTAAATTTCTTGGCTGAGCCGGGAATCGAACCCCGGTCTCCGCGATGACATCCACGAGTTCTAGCCATTACGCAATAAGGCAGACAAATATATTATTATTATTATTATTAGACTATTATTATTATTATTTCCTGTAAGCCTCCGTGGCTTAGGCGGCAGTATGCCGGCCTCTCACCGCTGGGTCCATGGTTCAAATCCCGGTCACTCCATGTGAGATCTGTGCTGGACAAAGCGGAGGCAGACAGGTTTTTCTCCGGGTACTCCGGTTTTCCCTGTCAAAATGTCATTCCAGCAACACTCTCCACTATCATTTCATTTCATCTGTCATTCATTTAATCAATGCCCCAGAGGAGTGCGTCAGGCCTCGGCAGCCGGCACAGTTCATATCCTCGCCGCTAGATGGGGGCTTCATTCATTCCATTCCTGACCCGGTCGGAGACTGGAAGCAGGCTGTGGATTTTTCATTATTCTTTCCTCGAATGAGCGAACTATGGACTACGTAGGTTAACCACAATGGTTTTCAGCTTGATGAGTTGGGATTGGTTTCACGTTCTTAAGAGTCTTCTTCCTAGCCCATATTTCCTTCATTTTCTGACTTTGTAGTTGTTTAGCTGCTTCTGACCACTTTGGTCTCTATCCTTTCTTTAGTTTAATCTGTGGGTATTCTTTTAACATTTTCCTGAAAGCTTGTCTTGTCTTGTATAGCGGATTCAGAGATGTTAAAGCTTTGCAGATCTTGTTTAACTTGCTAGTACCACAGTGATGTTGTTTTCTTGCAAGGGATTACACTGCTTAATCTTGACTCGTTCATTCTCTCAAGGTATCCGTAGAATTGGAGGTGTCTCTTGATGATTGTATCCATTATTATTATTATTATTATTATTATTATTATTATTATTATTGTTATTATTATTATTATTATTATTATTATTATACCATTGTAAATCTACAGATATAAGACTCACATAATCATTTATTAATTATTAATTCTGTAGTTTGTTAATTCTAGTGGGCATATTTATCATATCCAACTTGAGAAGAGAGGAACAAGGGATTTGGCAATTACAAAGGAGAAACTGAAGTCTTTAAAAATGTCAATAATTTATTCGTTAGGACAGATGTTTTACTCATTCTTAAAATTTAATGTTTCGACTTGTGCCACTTTTTCCCCGGCACTACAGAAATATGATTTACACATTGATAGTCTAATTCATTTTGTTTTTCCATATTACTTTCAAATAAAGGTAATCCTCCTCCTCCTCCTTCTTCTTGGGTGTTGTTGGGTGTTAGAGTTATTGTGGAAATTCTTCACTGACCATATTAGTTTCTTTATTTGAGGGCCGACAAAAATACCATCTTTAATTTTAGCTTCTGAACATTTAAGAAAGATAGTCTTTAAATATCGAAAAACTTCAGAATCTTGACGAAGAGGCTTTAGAAACTGCTTCATGAGGCCTAATTTTATTTTATATGCAACGATTTTTATCATTGCATAAGGAATAAAAATGCAAACTTTATTAATATTATGAAAAGCGCTTTTGGTTACTGTTCGATGTGGACAGTCAGAATATATGCATTAATTAAAAGACTCACCACAAAATGTTTTGTTTGTTGACTTGTGTATTTATTTATTTATTTATTGTATGGCTTTTAGTACCGGGAGTGTCCGAGGACATGTTCGGTTCGCCAGAGGCTGTAGCTGCTTCAAGCGGACACCCTTAGGGTGAGCTACAAGTTCCGTTCAATTTCAAGTAGTTCCAACTTTCGCTACCAAATGTCAATGATGCCTAGTTCTGAACGTTGGAACTTTGATAGAGCGTTCCAACGAAATCTAATGTAGAAATTTCGGTTTAGTCAGTGGAAGGATCTTTTACATGCCATAAATCTATGACATATGACTGCGGTGGCGTCTAGTAGCTAAGTTCTGAACTAGGCCTAGTAGTCGTTGACGGTGGCGTTTGGCGGCAAAATTAGGAACCATTTGAAAAAAAAAGTTGCAGTCTGTATTTGTATTAAAAAAAAAAAAAAACACACTAATACAGCCATCACAATTAACACCGGTTATCAGACAGATTCTACACACACCCAAAGTACACGGGGCTACACGACCGCGGTGTCGCAGCCCCTAAACTGAGGAACCAACCAACCAATCTATGACATGGAACCGCTGGCTTTACTCCCCTCCGAAGGAAGGCATACTGAAGGATTTTAACGCTCTTAAAAAATCCGACGACTTCAGCCGGGTTTGAACCCGCTATCTTGGTCACAGTAGTTCAGCATGCTACAAAGTACGCCACCGAACCCGCTTTTTATTTGTTGACTTGTGTATTTAATCAAGGCAAGACTGAAAAATGGCTTCAAAGCTACCTAAGAAACGTGTCCAACATTTGTGTTTCCAGGTGTTAAGGGGAATTATGGAGATTCTATTCATGATCTGAATAACCATCTATATGATAAGTCGTATATTTTTTTTTCGTAAGTAACGATAACTGTAACGTAGTTGCTTGTAAGAAGTAACTGTAGGTACCTGATGACCCCATAGTTGATTGTAGCTGAGAAGTATTATTGGGGTCATTACCCTATGGCTCCAGGAAGACAAACACCCGTATTGGGTATCACCTTGCTATTATATGGCGGCAGAGAGTGTTTGACCAGTGCCGCATGACTGCCTAAGTGTGATGTTGAGAGCAGATCCATTAGCTGACCATCCAATATTTTGTCTGCACACAGTTTTAGGCCTCTGATGTCGATCGTAAAATATCTGAAACAAAGATAGCATTGATAGAAATCAATTTATTACGATACGCTAATATTAATTACGACAATTTTTCTCATTGGTGATATTTGGACATAGTGGTTTTTAGCATTAAAAAAATTGAAGAAAAGAAGTATTTTAAATAAAAAAAATTAGGGGTTTGCAGCAATTAAGTTTTCAAACAATAAGGATTTGTGCAAAATTATATGTGGAGTAACTGGGCCTAAAACAAAGTTAAATTATTTAATAGCTCTTTATATTATCAAAATACTACAGACTTTGACAGAAGGAAGGAAACTTTTAGTTTTACGTGACCGTTAATCATGCGATCATGATCCACGGGACCTCGTTTTTACGTGGAATCTGAACCACAGGACATGGCATTTCACTTCGAAAATCTCATATGTATTAACCGGGAATCGAACCCGGTTCACCTTGGTGAGAGGCCAACTGCTTGGCCGCTGCGCCACCACGCCCCCCAAAGACTTTGACAGAAATGTTAGAAATATACTTATCAAACATATGAAAATATACACTCAGTGTTTGTGTCTGAGTACGCGACATAATGCATCTCCGGGAAGAGTAAGAAGAAGTAGATGACGATGATGATCATGATGATGATTGTTGTTTTAAGGGGTGGAAAGGCGAAAGAATAAAGAGTTAGAAGAACAGGCACCAAGTGGTCTGAAAAAGAGAAACAGTGAAATTATGGAATACTGAAAATCCAAATAGTCTGGCAAGTGTTAACCGTGATCCAAAGTGGCTGATTAAAAAATTAAGTTTGAGAATTGTTCCCGTCAACGTATTCGAAATGGAAATCATACAAATGGTGAAATCCATACGGTATAAGTAATATCCTCACTTCAACGCTTAATTGTGGAGCTGCTAAGCACCGTATTTAGTTGCATCCATGTCACTTGAAGACATAGTGTATCTATAACAAATTGTGATACTAAGTTGTTTCAAATTATAGCCTACTTTCTTCGAGATAAGGACATGTCCAGAACTCATTAGTGGTAAATTGTAATCCTGGACCTCCATGGCCACCTTATGTGTAAGGCAGGTGCCGATTTCGGCAAGAAAAAAAAATTGGGTGGCATTGCCTCTAAGCAGAGTTTGCATGGGCCACGGAGAACTGTTCGGAAGATCGCACTCCGGTCCGGCTCAAATATCTATGCCATTATTATACTTCCAATACCTCTGTTGGCCTCTCATCTGGCTACAATTATTACCTCATCCATTTAACTATTTCTCTGACAGTTGTGTTCTCATCTAGGGGCTATGTGGAGCAAGGATCCTTAAGACACTACGACAACATACCAGCATAGTTTGTCACTGCCACCATTGTGGAATCTGCAAATTCACATCCACCCTCCATGAGGCTAAAGTTAGCAGCCCCTGTTAGCGTGGAATTCCTGAGACAAAGTCATGGCCCCATGGATCAAGCGTGACCACGCAGCTTTGCCAAATAAATGGATTCAGGGTGATGCAGGGGGAAACATGGAGCATTCCAATAATAGTTATTTAAGTGGAAACTGTGCTCTTTTAGACAAGAAATGACGACGGCCTTAAGTTTTGGAGACTCCTAATTGAGGTCCTGGGTTCGATTCCATGTTCTGCTAAGAAATCTATTCTGGTCTGAGAGCTGGAGCGGAGTTTGCTCTGGGATACATGGTACACCAAGTCCCTAAATAACACATCAACCACTAACATTCTTCTTCTTGTTGTTCCGCATAGGCCAACTACGCACCATGGCATTAGACTATTGTGTTTGAAGTGGTGTTTGATGTTTGCCTAGTAGTCACGCATCCTCGGGTTGTGTTGTTCCTTTCTCTCCTTTCTCCAGAGGTCACCTGTCTTCTTCATTGAGGGGTTGTCCTGGAACTTGATTTACTTCAGTTTACTCCTGAGAGACTTTCGATCTTTTATGTATTTTTCTTTAACTCACAGCTCCGGTAGATCTTTGTCTACAACCAATACCATTATCATTATTATGACCTGGTTGTAATGGCTGACTCCGTCGAAAGCTTGCAAGCCAACATGTTAGAACTTGAACAGAAATGTATGAAGATAAAAATTTCAAAGGCGAATGTTATGTCGGTAGGGAAGAAATACAAGAAAATGCCTGGTAGGAGGAACTAAATTGGAGCAGGGACCTTGCTGTATGGAAGTGAGAGTTGGGTAGATTCAGGATATCTAATACATAAGCTAGAGGTAACTGATATGAGAGTTGCTACTCTCATGTTTGCTGGGACAAGTAGATGGGAGCAATGGCAGGAAGTTAATTAGGCTAGAAATGAACACGCTAGATGAAACTATTCGTATGAGCGGACTCAGACAAACAGTTTAAAACTATCAGGATTGTAAAAGTAAAATCTGAACCCAGAAAACAAAGAGGGCCTCTACAAGAAGCACGAAAGAAGGCACTGGTCGATGGACTCAAGAAAACCCCTAAATAATTAACAACAACAACAACAACAACAACAATAATATATCCAGTTTATGAACGTGTTTCTCTTTTGGAACACTAACTCTAATTAGTAGTAGAATGAATGAAAAATCAATCAAATATGTAATAGTAGTATGATAATAATAATACTAATAAGACTAATATGCCCAGTTTAGGAACGTGTTTCTCTTTTAGAACACTTTCTTTAAGCAGTAGTAAAATAATAGTGATAAGATAATAATAAGTTAATAATAATAATAATAAATAAATAAATAAATAATAATAATTGACTAATAATAAATGGTTGGAGATCAAAGAAAAGAAAAGAAAAGAAAAGAAGAAAGAAAGAAAGAAAGAAAGAAAGAAAGAAACATCACGAGGATAATTCTTGGCCTGATTTAAGACAAAGGTGAATATAGACGATGAGGTAATTCATGTCCAAACGATCTCTGATGTTATGAGGAAAATGAGAATTGTATTTTATGGCCACTTGCTTTGAATGAAACCCACACGATTGACGGACGAACCGGATCTTTACCTATTTTAAAGATAAGAATACCAAGCCAGCCTGGTTCGAAGAGGTAGAAAGTTACCTACAGGAGATGGAGATTACCTGAGAAGATATTCAAGAACGCAACCCCCTCAGGAAGAAACTAAATGACCACCAGGGTTTTCAAGAAAAACCCAAGTTAAAAACGGGAGATATAATGATGATAATTGTTGTTTAAAGGGGCCTTAACATCTAGGTTATCGGCCCCTAATGGTGTGGGTGATAGGGAAAGATGTAGTGGGAATGAAAACTATAACTAGTACTAACTACAAACTTATATACTAGAAGAAGAAATGGTGAACAAATAAAGGATAAGGCAAATAAAGGGCAGGATGAATAGAAATGCCCTCAACCCTCGAAGAATGAGGGTTGAGGGACTTGGAAGGAAGGAGAGCCATGAAAGGCATATAGGAAAGTGAAAGAGGAGAGGGTCTGCCCCAGAGGTAATGGATAAAAGGGGGGAAAACCGGACCCAGCTCAGGAATCCCTCGGGGTCGCCAACTCCCCGAACTCACAAGCCGTGAGCCCCTGAGAGTGTAGCAATATCCAGGGTGCACCAGGAGTGGTGGTGCTACATCCACCCTGCCTCCTTGAGGGCCTTGAGCAGAAGGCAGGAGATAACATGAAAAGAAAAAGATGGCTGACCCCTCGCAGAAGGAGGGTATCAGAAAAGATGAGACAAGGGCCAATTAAGGCGGGAAAGTGAAAGACTCCCTAGGCCTCGGATACCCTAATACCGTCGGGGTCGGAAAAGAACAAGAGTTGACCAAGTGAGGTCGATAAGAAAGAAGATGGAGAGGAGCCCGGCACAAGTAAGTGGAAGCAATGCCGGACTCAGCTGGGGCCCCTTGGTCGCCAACCCACGTCCCACTAGATGTGAGCCCCTGGGGGTCAGTTGTAATGGCGTGGTCCGTATTAGGCCGATACGATTAAAGAAGAATAATAATAAATGGATGAAGTGATTGAGACTGGCGAGGCGAGGCGTGCGTCAGGCAATGAACACAGCTCTGTAAGGCGAGGCACAGCACGGCTGTGCAGCGAGCGTGCTTCGCACTGTGCCAATGTCACGTCCCGTCCCGCCACCACTCTTTATTGCTCTCATACAACAGGTGTTGCAATTACTTCACTACATTGTATTCCAATCGTAAATAACTAGCTCCACTCACGTTTGTCACCATCACAATGCACCATTAAAGGCAGAGAAACTGTATGCACATTGTATTAATATTATATGCTTGTGCTTTCTCAGATTAATATGTGTTGCTTTCAGAATCACGCTACTCGGGCACGGCTGAACGTTGCTAGGCATAAATGTTTCCGATGTGAACTCTGCACACTGCTTCTGCCCTCTAGACATCACTTATTGTACTCGCCAGCGGGCACGCCTTTCAATATTCTATTGTGTACGTACTCGAAACTCTTTTGTCCGACCCTTGGTAATCATGATGATGATGATGATGATGATAATTGTTGTTTTATGGGCCCTAACATGTGGGATATCGTCCCCTAATGGTTTGGGATATAGTGAAAATAATGATGTAATGTAAACTATAACAGATATATCCTCTCTCAGTTACGCCGACAAGTACTGGCATTTTGGGAGAGTCATTGACTAGCTGACCCAATGCCCAGTAAACTGAGAGCGATCAAGGGAACTACTCGCGTGTGGCGGAGCTCTTTCCGATCACGGAGGGAGTCCATCATTTTGGGTAGGGTATGGATAGGTCATGCAAGATCTACCCACTCTTACCTAATATATAATAATAATAATAATATCGTATGGCCTCGGGTGCCGGGTGCAAGCTTTGTAATTTGACACCCAGAGGGTAGCTTGCATGTCGAATTTCGTGGTTCCATGAATCACTATGAAAGTCAAGGAGGTTAGATAATAGATATCTAAGCTCCTTGAACATTATAGCGCTTTCTAGTAGAGAAATGAGGAACTTTGTGTTGGCGGAAACTCCCGAGATTAATTTTGCCATTATGAACTCGGCCTACTGAATTCAAATGGGTTCTTTGACATGCCAACATCGTATGACATGCGTATCGTATTTTTGCCGCCTTTCAAAAATCACTTACCACGGCCAGGGGCGAACCTGCAATCTTGGGGTTAGTAGACCGACACGCTATCCACTCACCCACCGTGGCAAGCTGCTCTTACCTAATGAAAAGGGAAGACCCACCACTTTGTACCTGTGGAGCCGTTTTTACCGTGGCCCACATTTTAACAGAGTGTGTGGATCTTGCTGACTTACGAAGAAACCTTGATTTGCAGATGACACTCAAACTTATATTAGCCGATGATGCGGTGGCTGCTGATCTCGTCATCCGCTTTATAAGAGGGACTGGGTTAGGGCCAGCAATCTATATTTTCCACTGTGCATTGACTCAACAACTTGTTCGTTTTTGAATGCTGAAATTTTGTTTTTTCCGTAATTTTTGTTTATGATATAATTATTAGTTTTATTTAATCTTTTGTTTTTATTAATTTTCGATCTTTTGAAAATTTCGGTGTCCTCCTCTAAATTTAAAATCCCATTCCAAATTTGTATTCTTTAATCTGTGTTAAGAGAGGCAGATGACCTCGTAGTTCCGCCCCTTAAAACAACAATAACTAACTACAGACTTGAAGGACTTGGAAGAGAGGGGGGGGGGGGGTTCCACGCCAGAGGCAAGGCAATGGAAAAAGGGGAAAAAAACGGAATCCCTGGGGGTCGCTAACTCCCGATCTCACCAGGTAAGAGCCATTGAGGATATAGCAAGCACTATCCAGGGTGCTACACACACCCTGAGTCCTTGAGGGCCTCGAGCAGAAGGCAGGAGATATCATGAAGAGAAAAGAACAAGTCTGACCCCTCGAAAAAAGGGTGGATCATGAAAGTAGAGACAAGGGCCAATTAAGGTGGGAAAGTGAAAGCCTCCCTAGGCCTCAGATACTCTCATGCCTTCTGGGTCGGAAGAGAACAGAAGGTGACAGGAATGATGACAGAGAGGGCCCGGCACAAGAAAGTGGATGCAATGCCAGACTCAGCTGTGGTCCCATGGTCTCTAACTCACGTCCCACTAGTCGTGCACCCCTGAGGAATGGTAATGATGACGATTATCATTGTTGTTGTTGAATTATTTAGTAGGTTTGCGATATCGTGATCATGTAGCCCCTCGTATTGGGGGGGTGTGTAAGTAATATGTCTGATATAGAAGTGTTTCTGTGACACGTTCCTTCTTACACATGTGTATCAAGATGTAAATGATGACTGAGATTAGAACGGAAATGTCATAAGCTGATATCCATCTGCTGTGAATGTAAGAAGTTTGTATTAGGGTCGCAAGGTCGGTCAGAGCGTTAGGGAGCAGTCATTTTAGACCGGAAGGGGCTGCAAGATTGATTCCATCTGGTATCGGCCAGGGTTAGGGAGCGAAGGGACAGAGGACCTCGGTATCACAGCTGGATACCAAGTGGCTTGGCCGCCAACGTCGGAAATCAGACCAATGGAGGATGTATCTTATTTCAACTAGGCGAACACACCATTTAACGTGCCTTCACTATCCCTTTTCTAAAACTGTGGAACAAGTTAATAATTGAATAATTGGAATTTTAGCCAGAAGTGGCAACTATTTATTTATTGATCTATTTATTTTTTTGCATATTAAGGCTTTCACACACGGCATTAGCCCAAAAGCATGAATTATTTATATATTTAATTTTTATTTATTTATTTATTTATTTATATATTTATTCCGTATAACTGCAGTATTATAATTTTACGCATTATTACAGTAAAAGGGAACGCTATTTCGGAGAAGGGAAATGCATTTGTAACTAGTGGACCCGTGTGAGAACTCTCTCATAATCTAATGGGTTGTGTGCGCCCCAGTGTCCGGACATAACGTACCACTTGATTTTAGAGGACATAACGTACCACCTAGGTCGTTATCTACCTAAGTACGGTTTCCCCAAATATTTACGCTAGGACATAACGTACCACTTTATGTCTGACGGGCATTCCAGTTACAGGTTCATTACCATATAAGCATCAGTGGCGATCACACGGTGCGGCTTTTAAACATTTTGGTATTGTAACATGGAGTTGTGTACAACGAATAAGGGCGATTTATGTGCGCACTTCGACGGATGAAGTACGAATTGTACATTGAAAGTTCAAAGAGAATAATGAAGCGGTATGAAGAGAATGGAAACTTGAAATCATGATTGAGAGCTCTCTCATATTCGCAGAACTTGGAATGAAACTTCACATGGCGAACTTGCTATTCACTTAGAATGGAACATCCCATGGCGAACTTGCTATTCACTAGGATATAAAACCCACAAAAACAATTTAAATATTAAAAAAAGACATAGTAAAGAAAACGTAAAATGACCAGAGCTTAACCACAGCTGATTTTAAACACGCCAAAATGTTTATAAACATTTTGCCAGTCGAAAGCCTGGTTAAAGTGTGATGGGAATCCCAAAACTTATCATATTTTAGGCCTATATTAGTTTATGTTATGTTATTGCCCACGTATTTATTACCAGGATTAATTGAGCAATACGGAGCAAGTGGCCGTGCGGTTAGGGTTTCATGCACCCTAAATACTTCCCACTCTTTGAAGTGGTACGTTATGTCCTCTCCTAAATATTTTAAGGTCATTAGCTGACTCTTCGCAGGTAATCAGCCGGCCAAGTGGTACGTTATGTCCAGTGGTACGTTATGTCCTATAACCGTGCGCCCCATGTGTACAGACTACCCGCCCAGCCCTATTGCTATGCGGGCTGTACGCGCGACAGTTCTGCAGGGGCTATCGTCTTGTTTATTTGTTTTAAAACACTTCATAAACAAATAAATATATTTCCGTTGACTTTCCAAGAAATGCAAGATTTTTCCTGTACTATTGAGACGATTTGGAGGATTTTGGTACAAACCACACCTTCTAACTCCCTCTGGTTTAAAAGCTTGAGTTTGTTAGACATACGTAGCGTATTATATAATACGATTATTGATGAGGTTACCCGTCGCGAAGATATCCAACGTGCGACTTACAGTCCTTTAAATTCTTGTGAGCCGCCTTCTGTGGTCTCGGGGTGCGTATTGTGACTCCCGATGCTGAGGTCCAGGTTTCAAATCGCAACTCTGTCTAGAAATAGAATTCTGGTCTTGAGGGTCGGAACGGGTATACTTAGCCTTGTGAGGTAAAACAGAGAAGATGGGTTCGATTCCCCCTTCAGTTCTTCTTAAAGCGGTTTTCTATGATTTCCCACTTCTACTCTACGTAAATGCCGACATGGGCCCTAATTTTAGGCCATGGACACCTCCTTCTAAATCCTAGCCTCGATTATCGATACATATCTAATACAGTCAACACAAGGACACAGGTTGTCAGAAAAAATCTACAATATCGCGAGTACACGGTGCTACATGACAAACCCATAAATGAATTAACGACCAGCTTAAATGTTTGTGAGTAGGTTATAGTCTATTATAATTCACCGACCGCGCAAGCCGAGAGCGCTAACTCGCTACCTCGTGCCTTGCTGGCATCGGGAGAACGTGGGTTCAAACCCCACCTGGGCCGTCCTGTAAATGGTTTTCATGGTTTCCCATTTTCACCCCCAGACAAATGCCGGGACGGTTCCTTTCAACTGGTCCACGGCCGATTTCCTTCCAAAATTCCTTCCCTGACTCGTCCTGAAAAGAAAATGCATGGCCATTGGCTGCATTAATAAAATAATTCATCTTGAGCACCTTGCCGTGTTTTAATGTATTCAGATATCAAATGGACTTTGTTGCTGCTCATTGTCAACAAATGAACGCTTAAAGGCATTGCCAACCCAAGACAATAAAGAAATCAATAAAACCCTGTTAACATCCCTAATTCTTCGTTGGTGTTCTTAGTAAACAAAATACCAATAAGTAGCGTTCGGACGTTTAAGAGCTGATAGAAGTTTAAAACAAATACAAGAAAATTGCTCTAAAACTAGCTGAATATGACCGTAAAATGGGACTACTGTCGGCGGCGCAGAAATTATGTGCACTCGAGTTTTGAGATTATGATCAAAATAACCAAAAGGCCTACAGAAGCAAGTGACATCATTTCATTCCTTGTTTATTTCTGCGTTGATGGATGATAAATTTAACTTTCAGAAATGCATTTTAATATCTTTTATGGCAGGTATAATGTAAACAATTCCGTTTTTTTGCGGGTTTCGAGGGAAACCTCGAATTAAAAGAACCACAACTCTGTTATGCTGCAACAACGAAATTTTAATATGTTTTAGTCAGATATGTTTGCTGTGTGTATGTGAAGTTTCAAAATAATGTTATCTCTAACAAAAACAATAAAATCATCAAATATGTGAGAGGCTCATATTTCGAAACTGGGCTTCGTAGAAGTTCGTTCTTGGGCGCGTTGTAATCCACATAAGGTACTAAGCGTTTGCGATATCCATAACGTAAGTAAATGAGTTTAGTTTATATGGATTGATACGCAAACTGGTAGGGCTACAATACCTACCGGATCCATCACGGCCCAATCGGGCGTGAGATATCTTGTTTTCTAATTGCTCTGATCTAATGTTGTCTCCTGGGGTGGCATCTTACTCGATGAGACGTCCGTATAGAAGCAAATCTAATGAGACACTGGTGAAATAAATTTCATTTTGTAATCAATTCTTGTTTTCTTTTATAATTATGATATTATTGTTTTGTTTACAGATTAAATAACAATAGTTTCCATTTATTACTTAAGATATACATAATTTATTTATCCATTCTTTTCGCCAGGGTCTCGTCCAAGGGGACAAACAAATAAGCCATTCAATTTTGGAATGGTTATTTCAGAACACGGCAGAACATGGGGGTGTTGGCTCAAGTAGAGTGGTACATTAAAAATTATCAACATCTTATGGGCTGTGTTGTCATGGATTGGCCAACCCTGATGTAATGGTTGGCCAAAGGGACCACGAAAAGAAAAATATAATATTGATGATTTCGAATTACAAGCTTTCGAATTAGTTAAGTTTAATAATAATAAATAATACTTATATAGAATGAACAACAATAGACTTAAAAAGAAGATCTTTGATGTAATAAACAATTCAAGCACGAAAAAAATTGGGTTGATGAAATAGAGGAAGTTTTCAGGCAGGCAGGGATCACGAGGCAAATGATAGGTGATAGAGGAGAATTCAGAAACAAAAATAAGAATACAAAATATTTAGTACCTGAAAAGAAGAAGACGGGAACATTGGGGACAGAACAAAGGAAACAGGAACACAGTCAAAGGATGAAGAGATTTTGGGAAGAGAAGAGGAAGAAGGGAAAGAAGTAAAAATTGTGTCATCGTGAGATTTTCGAGTTCAAACACTGTCCACAAGGGCAAAAATGATGAAATAATAATAATAATAATAATATGTTGATTAAGGCTTTCACGGCCCGGATTACTATTAAACTTATTCATGTTTTTTGATCTATTGCCGTGTGAAAGTAAAATTAAATACCACACGTTTCGAAGGAATTGGAAAAAGGAGGCAAGGTTCCTTCGAAACGTGTGATATTTAATTTTACTTTAACACGGCAATAGATCAAAAACATGAATAAGTTTAATAATAATAATAATAATAATATAATAATAATAATAATAATAATAATAATAAACCTTGATCATTGGAAGCAGATCTCTTATTAAAAAGACATATTCAACACACTCAACAGCACGGGGATGATTACCGAGATATCCCAAACCTCTAGAATTAAATATTAATATATTTATTTTTAAAAACTTGCTGGATAATTAATATCTATACTGAATAAAATAAAAGTTACAGTCTGTCTGAAAGACTAGACTTTATATCATTTCAAATGACGCATGCTACAACTGCCTTCTCGCTTCACTCGAAGTCCCAGGTCGCTCGACGCCCCAGGACTCTTTCAACAGAGTCCATTACCCATTAACTTAGACTTCCCGCGTGGCTGCATGACGTCACGCACTCGCCGTCCATTACCCATTAACTTAGGCTTCCCGCGCGGCTCCATGACGTCACGCGGTCGCAGTCTGGTTGGTTGGTTCTTAAGTTTAGGGGCTGCGACAACGCGGTCATGTAGCCCCGTGTACTTTGGGTGTGTGTAGAATCTGTCTGATAACCGGTGTTAATTGTGATGACTGTATTAGTGTGTGTTATCTGTTATTTTAATTTAAGTACTGCAACTTAGAATTTTTCAAATAGTTCCTACTTTTGCCGCCAAGCGCCACCGTCAACGACTACTAGGCTAAGTTCACAACTCAGCTGCTAGACGCCACCGCAGTCGGCTCTTGGCAACGAACTTAGAAACCTAAGAGCGTTGTTTACAATAACCTATCCAATTTAGCTTCACACAGGTGCAATTAGTGGAAGGTTCTTTAACATGCCATAAATCTATGACATGGGACCGCCGGCTTTACTTCCCCTCCGAAGGAAGGCATACTGAGGGATTTTAACGCTCTTAAAAAATCCGACGGCTTCGGCCGGGTTTGAACCCGCTATCTTGGGCATAGAAGCTCAGCATGCTACCGACTACGCCACCGAAGCCGCTGGTCGCAGTCTCCGTAACGCATAACTTTAGACTCAAGCATAACGATGAAGTCGACAAGATCATTTGAAATGATAAAACGTAGAGAAACAAGAAAGGAAAATATTGAGGAAAATCCCTGGTCCAGTTGTCTCAGAAGGAATCTGGATGAAACAGAAGTCTCAGGAGCTTTATCAGTATGCTGAGAAAATCACTGAAACCTTTAGGGAAACGCGATTGAAGTTCTATGACCACATTCTCAGAATGAACAATGACAGGCTCACCAAAAGGATTCTCAACCTTGCCCAACCTTGGCGTTATACAGGAAATTAACCCATACAAGTTTGACTCCAGTTTAGACCATCAGGACCAGCAAATCATAGATTGAAAAAAAAAAACGAAGGAAGATTTTCAGCGCCCAAATGAAGACATTTTGGAAGAAGAAAAAAACATAATTAACTAAATAATTTCTACCGCGCCGACAGATGGGCGTAACGATATACAAAATAATAGTTAATATTAATAATTCAATAATAATAATAATGCTCTTTGTGTTCATGTTCCGTATCAGTATGCCAGTAATAAACTTGCAATAAAAGTAATATGTATTTCCGGAGACACACTTAGAATTGTAATTATCGACCTGCACAACCATTGTCTCTTATAATCTTCCTTGACTGTTGTGTATTGCCTCATAAATGTCCGGACCGCACAACACAACATTGTAACTTTGCACTATAATTTACAATAACGGGTTTAGTGATGAACGTTGAGTTAGTGCTTCCGCTTACACAGATGCAACCGATCAAGAAGAGGATGTAACGTTTGTTAGATCATACGGGTTGTCTACTGCCTTGCATGTAAATTAAATAAATAAATTAGTAAATAACATTAATTTGGAGGTTATTTCCGCTTAAATGGAAGTCTTATTTAAAAACAAGTAGTTCCGTGAAGAACTATACAGCCTATTTTCATATATCCTACTTATGTTAATTGCCACTATCAACATACACAATTTCTGTTTCATTGCTGTAATAGATTCGTAGATATTAAGAACCGACTAAATATTTCGGATGGTCGCCATGTTGGATTTTATATATGTAGGTCCTAGAGTTATGTACTGTTACATGCAGATTATTGTGAACGTGTAGTATTCAAATTTCAATCGCATAATAAGGACACAAGAAAAAACAAGGAGATTTTAAAATTTTTCACAGCTGCCATCTTGAGGTTATGGAAACTATTGAAATAAATTAGATGCCAGTGGATTAACATTCGTATAAGGATTTACTGTACCAAGTTTCACTGCACTCGGAAGGTTAAATTGCGAGAAACGTCAATGTGAATATTTATAATTCGCGTCACCGCCATGTTGGATTTGTGATCACCAGGTTATTTAAAGTCCTATAGGTGAACTTAAGTTCATAGCCCCTATGAACATTAAAAAATGCAGTTTGATTGCTAAAATAGATTCGTAGATATTCAGTATCGTCTAAATATTTCGGATGGTCGCCATGTTGGATTGGTGAGTCGTAACAAAATTTGAAGGGCACGGTCGAGGTCGCCGGGAATAGTGCTATGAACTTTCCGAGTTTCATTGAAATCGCTCCACCCGTTTAGATTTTATTAGGGGGGGACACACACACGAATCACACACACACACGCACATACACACGGACAAAAGGTGATCTCATAAGCCTATTTTTTCAAAATTGAAAATAGGCTAAAAAATGGACTAATCATGGTTCTCTCGATTTTGTGGCAAAATGAGCTTTATACCTGACAAGCGACACCACTTGGTGTGGTGGCTTGCATCTGTGACTATTACTTTTTCATTTCCCGCCACAACTGGCCTAAGAGTCAAAGCACTTCGGTTTCTCTCTCCTCCCTCCTGTGGATTGGTGATCGAATACGCCACCGGTACTCTCTGCCTGTCGTATAAACAGACTAGAAGGGCACAATGTATTCACCCCACCTCGATTAGTCACATCGTACATCCTTGGTAACATGGGCATGATATTACAGCAGTCAAGCTGCTTGGCTCTCACCAATGCAGACCCGGTTCGATTCCAGGCCAATGCATGTGAGAATTATGGGATGAAATGTCTGGTCGAGTCGTTCGGATTCTAAGTAAAAATGAGGTCTCGTAACTTAAAACCGTGAGGTAATAATAATAATAATAATAATAATAATAATGGCCTCGGGTGCCGGGTGCAAGCTTTGTTATTTGACACCCAGACGGCAGCTTGCATGTCGAATTTTGTTGTTCCTTGAAGCACTATGAAAGTCAAGGAGGTTAGGTATCTAAGCTCCTTGACACTCTAGCGCTTTCTAGTAGAGAAATGAGGAACTTTGTGTTGGTGGAAAATCCCGACATTAATTTTGCCATTATGAACACGGCCTACTGAATTCAAATGGGTTCTTCAACATGGCAACATCGTATGACATGCATGTCGTGAACTTTGCCGCCTTTCAAAAATCACTTACCACGGCCAGGAGTGAACATGCAAGCTTGGGGTTAGTAGACCGACACGTTAACCACTCAGCCACCGTGGCAAGTTAATACAGTACTTCTGGTATTTTATTTCTTATTATAAAGTTAATAATTTTTTTTAAGAGCGTTAAAAATCCCTCAGTATGCCTTCCTTCGGAGGGGAAGTAAAGCCGGCGGTCCCATGTCATAGATTTATGGCATGTTAAAGATCTTTCCACTAATTACACCTGTGTGAAACTAAATTGGATAGGTTAAGAATGTAAACAACGCTCTTAGGTTGCTACGTTCGTTGCCAAGAGCCGACTGCGGTGGCGTCTAGTAGCTAGTTCTGAACTAGGCCTAGTAGTCGTTGACGGTGGCGTTTGGCGGCAAAAGTAGGAACTATTTGAAAATTCAAAGTTGCAGTCTCTACTTGAATTAAAAAACAGATACACACACTAATACAGTCATCACAATTAACACCGGTTATCAGACAGATTCTACACACACCCAAAGTACACGGGGCTACATGACCGCGTTGTCGCAGCCCCTAAACTAAGGAACCAACCAACCAACCAAAGTTAATAAGGAAACTTTCTAAATGAGAATAATTTCATATCATTACAGGTTATCAGACAAATGTCGCAAGCCTCTAAAGCAGACATGGGCAATCTTTTTAGAGACAGGGCTAGATGCAACACAAAATTAACTAGGCTGGCCGAAAATAAAACAATGCATGTTTACAAATAGACTAAAAAAACGTTTTATTTCTGAATTTTAATTCAAACAAAACTTATAGGCTACAATGGTAGAAAACTTAGGGCAAAAAAGAACACACCTTCATTATTTGTTAGAAGAGGAAGGAGTATGTGATAAGTAGGGCTCGGATTCGAGCACATTTTCATATTATTTTCCTGAATAGTACACTTTGAAAGAAGCCTTTTGGTGGTATTTTCACCTCTCTGGGACCAACAGAATTGAAATTTATCGAGCATATAAATGCATAAAACCGCGGTTTTCAGAATAGAAGCATATAAAAGCATATTCTTGTGGTTGTCGTCTAAATAGTTTGTTTCCCTTCGAATTACTCCATCCCCCCACCCCTTCCCCGAATTCGGGCCCTGACCATCCTTAAGGTTCGAAAACAGAAATAAATATTGAAAAGCCTATTTGGTGCGAATAATAAAACCTTAACCTTAACCTTTAGTGAGGTCGTTCTCGTCATTGAAACTTTTATTGACTGATTTAAGAAAATCATTCAAAACTGAAAACATAGACAAAATTCTTGTTGTACAGACCAATGCAGATCTACTTCATTTTGTAAATGAACTTTTAAACTGCAAATTTTATAAGAAATCTTCTCTTATATATACTTGAAACTTGAATGCGAGTTTATCGCAGTGTATCATAAATACAATTAGAAATTAAAGCCTGTATATTAAGATATGTTATTGGTTTTTACGTTTCACTTTCCTTTCTATAGTTTTTAACGGTGGTTTTCGAGCAAATTCTGCATAGTTAACCGCATATAATGTTTTTTTCGAGCATATCTATCGAGCATTGGGGTTTTCGAGCATATCTATCGAGCATAAAACACATGGTTTTCGAGCATATCTGGAGATTTTATCGAGCATATCGATCCGAGCCCTAGTGATAAGTGAAACTGTGACTGTGCTTCTAAAGGTTTTTCATAATCTGATTGAAACTGGGATGAGTTGATTCTTAGTAGCGCAGCCAAATGGTGGTCTCTTAATCTATTTCTGACGCTATTTTTTGCAAAGCTTCATTATAGAAAACACCTGTTCACAGATATAGGAAGATGAAAACATGGCAGTTATCTTCTGTGCATGAGATTTCAAGTTTGGAAAGCTTGACTTTGGTACAGCCTTTGTAACTTAATTTTCGAAACGTTGAGGAATAGTTGCTTCAATTCATTGTTACATTGTAAATCAATCAGTTCTAGTCTAGCTGCTACTCTATTACACAAAACGCATAAGCACAATGAGATTGAAACAGTTTTTCAGTTCTAGATATACAGAACGGAAAATATGACCTATGTGTAATTGTAGATAACTTAGTATAATTCGAAACCATGTCGCGGGCCGGATTAGACTAGCTCAAGGACCGCACTTGGCCCGCGAGCCGTACTTTGCTCATGACTTGCTTCCACTTACTTGTGCCGGGCTCCTCTGTCTTCTTTCCTGTCGACCTCACTTGGTCAACTCTTGTTCTCTTCCGACCCCGACGGTATTAGGGTATCCGAGGCCTAGGGAGTCTCTTCCTTTCCCACCTTAATTGGCCCTTGTCTCATCTTTGCTGATTCCCTCCTTCTGCGAGGGGTCAGCCTTCTTTTTCTTTTCATGTTATCTCCTGCCTTCTGCTCAAGGCCCTCAAGGAGGCCGGGTGTATGTAGCCCCACCACTTTTGGTGCACCCTAGATATTGCTACACCCTCAGGGGCGCACGGCTGGTGAGTTCGGGAGTTGGCAAACCCGAGGGATTCCTGAGCTGGGTCCGTTTTCCCCTTTTGTCCCTTACCTTTGGGGCGGACCATCTCCTCTTTCACTTTCCTATCTGCCTTTCATGGCTCTCCTTCCTTCCAAGTCCCTCAATCCGCATTCCTCGAGGGTTGAGGGCATTTCTTTTCCTTCTGTCCTTTATTTGCCTTATTCTCCTTTAGTTTTCCATTTCTTCTTCTAGTATGTAGGTTAGTAGTTAGTTTTAGTTTTAAGTTGGCATTTCAATTTCATCTTTACGATCACCCAAACCATCAGGGGCCGATAACCTAGATGTTAAGTCCCTTAAAACAACAATTATCATCATCATCAACACGCTCTGTATCTGACAGGCGATTCGATCCTGCCAGGTACAGTATATTTCACATTTCATCCTATAATGCCGTGTGATCAGCTTGTCTTTATACACACGAACAACAGAATGCCACGTTAATGTTTTCTATGTGACTGCACGTAAGGTTTCATCAACATTCCCTTTATTAAGCCATATCACTAATGGAGACACCTGGCGGCAAGTGGTCACGCCCTACTTTTATTCGAAATCGTTAAACGTGTCCCTTATTGTGCAGCAGATGGTTTCAGTTATGATATGTGGAATGGAACGTGTGAGGTGGCAAGCATTAACACGGATAATCATAAAACGACTTGAATTACCTATTGCCCTTGAATATGCATTACAGATTCTGAGCATTTTATGAGCTGGGGAACAATTGATAATGGTTTTTCTTTTGATCTCCAATGTGCGAGATAAGACGCTCCAATGGGCTGGCTTGCTGAATCAATGGACGAGAATATAATGATGTCTTCTGGAGCAGAAGTTCACGCCAGTGGTCAGTTCATTCCATCGGATTTATTTTATTCGATGAAATGATCCAATATTTCCTTTGGCTTCGGGAGTGTTGTCGGTAGCATGCTGAACTGCTATGCCCAATATTGTGCCATCAAACCCGGCTGAAGTCGTCGCATTTTTAAGAGTGTTTAAGTCTTTCAGTATGCGGAGGGAGAGGTAAAGCCGGCGATGGTTGTGTGTAGCCAAAATTTGTAGGTTATTTGGTTAGGAACGCTCTATCAAGTTCCAACGTTCACCGCTGGGTGTCGGTGACGGTGGCGTCTGCTAGGCAAAGTTTGAACTACCTGAAATTGAACTTGTTGAGGGGCCTACGGGCGTCCAATTGAAATGCCCTGCTATTGCCATTGGCTGCAATCATATATAAAATAAACTGTTTGTATCTCTATACACTATAATGTCTTAATATTGCAGATTTATTTTGAGCAGCTCGTATAGCCTATACAGTAGGTTATAGCAGTGTGACAAAAATAATTACGTGAGTTTATGTGTTCCATGTTGAACTGCCTATAACTTCCATAACATTCAGTGGATTTCTAACAAACTTCGTATATACAGTGCATGCAATAAGGGATACTTGTACACTTTCTCAGTTCTGCCAACTCTCGTCGGGCATTTGAGCAGTAGACACTCAATAGCTCTGAATCCACTGAAGGAAACAATTTCGAACATGCTGCACTGATCTATCTGGAAAATCTGATAATAAAATCTTGAGCAAATCGTAGGTTATGTTTTCTGTGCTACCAGTATCTAAACCGGTCTAATTACATGAATAAGGATTGGATCTTAAAAGGATTGATCTTAAGTTTTTTTTTAAGTAGGCTCTTTAGTCCGTCACCGAACTACTAATTTTATTTTATTTTTGTCATAAATTTTATAGTAACTGCGTTGTGCCACTTGCTTGATCGTAGTTATGCCTTTAAATCTACCACTGAGTTGCTTGTGGCGATGAACAAATAGGAATGATCATGTGGGAGGTCCGGTAAGAATTATTCATTCATCGACTGTATACTGTTTCTGTTCCATTGGGCTCTACAATATTGCCTTGGGCGTGTCTTCGTTAAATAAATAACCAGGAAGGTGCGAAGTCTGTGTGTGGAGTCCATACATCTTCCCCTTCAATTTCAATTGCTGCCAATTACATCACATTTCGTCGCATTTCAATACCCACACATGGCACACACGCGATGCTGAGCCAGGACGAGCTAAGGCAAGGCGGGCTTTGGTCGTAAATCCTAGATGACAATTAGCTGGCGTACTACCTGTACCTGCGTGAAACATGCATGCTTCGCGCGGTGGTCACTCGCTGATGAATTGTTGTTTATACGGACAGTGGCACCATCGTGGAATAATTCTTATTCTTTTGATAAGCAGCTTTTACATACTTCCTCGACGAGAAGCGCAACTAAATAAATCTTACTCTGCTACGCTAGGGAGTTTACTGTAACTCTTCTACGGCAGTCAAAATATATTTATTTTAACACTTATTTTTGGTATCTTTTACCATCAATGTTGTTACTCTATTTCAGGGGCTTGGACATTGTGGTAATTTATCCCGTATACTTGTGTGTGTGTGTGTGTGTGTGTGTGTGTAGGCCTGTACAGCATATAATTTTATTAATTCAGCCAATGGCCATGTATTTTCTTTTCAGGACGGGTCAGGGAAGGAATTTTGGAAGGAAATCGCCCGTGGACTTATTGAAAGGAACCGTCTCGACATTTGCCTGGTGGTGAAAATGAGAAACCATGAAAACCATTTTCAGGACGGCCGAGGTGGTGTTTGAACCCACGTTCTCTCAATGCCAGCGAGGCACGAGGCAGCGCGTTACCACTCTCGGCCAGTGCGGCTGATATATATATATATATATATATATATGGCCTATATAGGATTTGTCTAATAACCTGTGTTATTATGGTGGCTATGTTCGTGTGTGTATTTGTAATTCATGTAAGGATTGGGAAGGAGGCGGGAGATGCCTTAAGTAATTAACCATCCTGGCATTTGCCAGAAGTAGAAGTGGGAAACATCGGAAAACCACTTCCAGAATGGCTGCGGTGGGAATCAAACCCGCCTCTTCTCAGTTTTCCCTCACGAGGCTGAATGTACCCCGCTCCAGCCCTCAGACCAGAATTAAATTTCTTGGCAGAGCCAGGAATATAACCCGAACCTCCAGGCCGACAGCCAAGAAAGCTAGCCACTACACTTTTTCACCTTCAACTATTAGTCTTGTTGTTTTAAATTAATTTAGGGGCTTTTGGGCATTTTGATCATCACCACTGCGTACTAGGGTGTGAGTTTAATTTCTCAGAAAATCTGCGCGTCTGTAGTAGTGTGTGGAACTGTATTTAAGTATAGCTGCGGGACTTAAATAAGGCACCATTCCAGTATTTAACAGTAGCATCAGTCGAAAACTCAGGAAAGGCACACTTACGTTGGCCGTATGAGTTATAATATAAATACATTCGAACGATAGACCTCTGGCGTTCCATCTCCTTCTAGTTCTGGTACGAGATAATAATAATAATAATAATAATAATAATAATAATAATATCGTATGGCCTCGGGTGCCGGGTGCAAGCTTTGTTATTTGACACCCAGAGGGCAGCTTGCATGTCGAATTTGTTGTTCCTTGAAACACTATCAAAGTCAATGAGGTTAGATATCTAAGCTCCTTGACACTATAGCGCTTTCTAGTAGAGAAATGAGGAACTTTGTGTTGTCGAAAACTCCCGTGATTAATTTTGACATTATGAACACGGCCTACTGAATTCAAATAGGTTAATTTATAGAATAAACCTGCGATTCATTGTAGTCTATTAATTTAAAAAAAGCACATATAAGGAAAATTATTAATTTTATTATTATTATTATTATTATTATTATTACAGTGAGGTTTTTCTCTAAAGAACCGAACCCCACCGGGGCCGAGTGATGGGCGGAGAGCCATTAGTACGACCAGATGACTAGCATCTACCGATTACACAACAGCGGGAAGCCCCGGATGCTGTCATGGCATTAATTACATACGGAACTGGCAAGATGCCTTAGTTGAGAGAGTTAAGATTTGTGGTGTAGTACTATAGTCTATCTCGTATCCTGTGAACATGGTTAGGTGTACTGTAGAACAAAACATCGAATTTTCCTAGTGTAAACGTATTGTCCCAAGAAGAAGTCTTGCAGTAAATGTGTTCGTGCGTTTCAGCGCCGTGCGATATTTACTTGTGGAGGAACCTTAAACAAAGATATTATACAATCCATTTTACAATTAATTTTTCCATTATGAACACGGCCTACTGAATTCAAATAGGTTATTTTACATGCCAACATCGTATGACATGCATGTCGTAATTTTGCCGCCTTTCAAAAAAAAATAACTTACCACGGCCAGGAGCGAACCTGCAAGCTTTGGGGGGGGGGGGGGTAGCAATCCGACACGATAACCACTCACCCACCACATCAAGCTTGGTACGAGCTGACTATTTATAGACTAGAATAAAACTGCGTTTCATTTTAGTCTATTAATTTAAAAAAAAACACAACAGCGGGTCGGGAAGTCCCGGATGCTGTCATGGCATTAATTACACACGGAACTGGCAAGATACCTTAGTTGAGAGAGTTAAGACTTGTGGTGTAGTACTATAGTCTATCTCGTATCCTGTGAACATGATTAGGTGTACTGTAGAACAAAACATCGAATTTTCCTAATGTAAACGTATCCTCCCAAGAAGAAGTCTTGCAGGAAATGTGTTCGTACGTTTCAGCTCCGTGTGATATTTACTTGTGGAGGAACCTTAAACAAAATATATACAGATATTATACAATCCACTTACTTCTGGAGGCTCTCGAGAACGAAATAACTGCACTGATACGAAATATCAGTGAGGATGAATTAGTACAGCGAGTGTACCAAGACTGCCTACGTTGGTGCAATGTGTGTTTAGTAATTGAAGGATAGCATTTCCAACAACTACTCTGAAATTCATGTAAGTAAATATGAATATTAAATATGTTAAAACGTGTAAATGAGCGACTTCGGTGGCGTAGTCAGTAGCATGCTGAACTGCTATGTCCAAGATCGTGTGTTCATTCCCCGGCCGAAGTCGTTAGATTTTTTAAGAGCGTTAAAATCCTTTAGTATCCCTTCCTTCGGAGGGGCAGTAAAGCCGGCGGGCCCATGTCATAGATTTATGGCACGTAAATGAACCTACCACAAAGCGGAGGCAGACAGGTTTCTCTCCGGGTACTCCGGTTTTCCCAGTCAGAATGTCATTCCAGCAGCACTCTGCACTATCATTTCATCTGTCATTCATTTAATCATTGCCCCAGGGGAATGCGACAGGCTTCGGCAGCCGGCACAGTTCATATCCTCACCGCTAGATGAGGGCTTCATTCATTCCATTCCTGACCCGGTCAGTCGACTGGAAGAAGGCTGTGGATTTTCAAAAGAACCTACCACTGCAGTTGGTGGTGTGAAGCGAAATTCGCAGGTTATATTTGGCTGGTACATAACGCTCTATCAAGTTCCAACTTTCGCCGCTTGTGTTAGTGACAGTAGCATCTGATAGCCAAAGTTGGAACTACTTGAAATTGAACTCGTTGGGAGTCCTCGGGTATTCGGTCAAAAATGCCCAGCTTATGGCCATTGACTACGATTCGAATATCATCAAAAAGTGTTTAACTAAATGAGGAGCTTGTTTTCAAAACTAAATATCTCCAAAAATGGTTGGTTCCACAGTTTAGGGGTTGCGACAACGCGATCATTGCAGCCCCGTGTAGTTTGGGTGTGTGTGTAGAATCTGTCTGATTACCGGTGTCAATGGTGATGGCTGTATTAGTGTGTGTTATCTGTTTTTAACTCAAGTAACGACTGCCGACATTGAATTTTCAAGTAGTTCCTACTTTTGCCACCAAACGCCACCGTCAACGACTGCTAGTTCAGACCTTGGTTACTAGACGCCACCGCAGTCAGCTCCTGGCGACGCACGCGTTATTCAAATGTTTAACCTATATATAATTTAGCTTCACACAGGTGTAATTAGTGGAAGGTTCTTTAACATATCATAAATCTATGACGTGGGACCACCGGCTTTACTTCCCCTCCGAAGGAAGGCATACTGAGGGATTTTTAACGCTCTTGAAGAATCTGGCTAATTCGGCCGGGGTTGAACCCGCGATCGTGGGCATAGAAGCTCAGCATGCTACCAACTTCGCAAATATCCAAAGATTGAAAGAAAGAAAATTATGGTTGATTCGGCAACATTTTCTTCAGCTGCTTTGGATGGAAAAATATTTTTTCATCAAATTTTAATATTTCCCGTTGATAGGGCTGTGAGAAAACACGCGAAGCCGGGGTGGGTTGCTAGTTTTCAAATAAAAAAGGAAGCATAATCGTATTATGATATTAGCTTTGCTTTTTAATTGGGTCCCCGAATATCTAGCTCGTGGGGGAACTACCAAGAAGTGTTCTACCCTATTGATTGCTATTCTTTCCTCTCAACTTCCGAACGCGCAAGTCCTGGCTCGTTCATCAAAAGACCTATGCTACCTCTGTATCGATAATTCACCTGCTTGACAGACATGAACACTGCAGTATGATAACGTGTTACGAAGGATAAATGTCGCAACGTTGCATAACAATCTTCTATTAGCATGTAGCGCAACACCTGTAAATAGTAAAGTCCACAGGCTTATCAGGTATTGGAAATAGCTTCATTGCCAATCGTACATATCCACGTCATGGACAAATGTGAATACCAATACAAGGTCAAAAGAATCAAGCAAAAACTAAAATTGGCCACATTGGTATAAGTGCATAAACCCACCTGACCAGACAGCAGGAGATTAGGGTTCGATCCCGACAGTCACATTCCCAAGACTTACCCAAGAGAAGTCCAGCTCCGTGACTAAATGCTTGGCGCTCTAGGTTTTGGTCTAGAGAGTCCCGGGGTTAATTCCCGTGGCTCGGGGACTGGGTGTATGTGACGTCTTCATCATCATTTCATCCTCATTACGACGCGCAGGTCGCCTACGGGCATCAAATAGAAAGACCTGCACTCGGCCTCTCCGGAGACCACACGATCATTCATTACCCAAGAGAAACTATAAGTGTTACGTTTATAACATTGTTCTTTATTGTTGTGCTTTTTAGAAACACTGGAAGTTTGCCCCGAAGAGGATCTTTAACGTGCCAGTAAAATGGGGGAGAATCATGCAGCCTCAAACGCCAATCGGCTGGACCTAGGTTCAATGCCGCAAACATGAAGCAAAATATATTTTCTGTTATGGGGGCTTTTTTTAAAATCATCTGAATTCTACCAATCTGTAAATTGACCATAATGTTCCAAGCCCCGAAATGATATAACAGCAACAACGAAAGAGAAAAGGCTCGTTTGATTCAACGATAACCTATATGCTACATCGTGCTGAAATGATATGAACAAGTGCGTAGATTTGACTTCCAACACTTGTGGTAGCTTACGGGATAACGGTGATCTAATTTTAGGCGGAATTCGTAACTCTCGAGGCGGGGAAAGTACTGGAAAGTCTGCTACTTAATTCCTAGTTCACGATCTGCAGTAGTCAACGAGGGACTCCTACAACAATCCAGCAGGTATTGTATTACAGTACTTCCTTGCCTCACGTAAGACTGCATTTCCCATTATACAGGATGTTAAAAAATGTCCCATGTTTTAGCAGATAAAACAGAACAAGAATAGCATGTCTGATAAATATGGGTTCTACATCACCTACTTTCTGAGATCTCAACACTTGTATATGTGTTCCGTTGTGATGTCCATTGCAATGAATCCCTCGACCCTTCTAATTAAATGCGACGTTAAGAATCACGTACACGAACTTGTCTAAAACTACACAACTTGATCCACACTATAATTTATACTGTTTGACAGAGCACCAATACAATGACTCGGCTCATTATAACAACCAGACTTTTGTATTAATTATTCCTTGCAAAGTATCAGTATTCTATGATTATGTGATGGTCTGTACCTCCTATGAACAAGTGTTAAAATCTCAGAAAGTAGGCGCTGTAGGACCTGTGTTTATAAGATATTTTATTCTTGATATGATGCATTCATCCACCTCCTAAAATATAGGGTACTTTTAAACACCCTGTATACAGGGGTGTTTCAAATATAGTTGGTCAGTAGTAGAGATTCGCTTTATGATCGTAAGAGCTCTGGTTCGATTCCTGGTCGAGGAATAGTCAAGACAAGGGCGATACTAAATTTGCCAATGTATCATTTCTTACCGCTCCACAAAAGGAAAAAGTGCTTGAACTTGGATATTAAAATGAATGATTTTGCTTACTTCTTGGCCTAGTGAGCGCCAAAGTATCAACAATGAAGGCATCCTTTATATTAGGCTACAGTATAACCAGAAAAACTTCACTGGCGGGAAATTTCTTTACTATAGGCTACTTTAAACAAGCAAGAGCCTATTAGGACGTATCAGAAAGTCAGAAATATATGATTGGTATGCAAAATGTTAAACCATGTAAAAACCCAAAACCTTTTTACTATACAGTAAACCCCGTTACTACGCTCTTCAAGGGACTTGTGTTTTAACGCGTAATATGCGGGAAACGCTATGCACGGGAAATGATTTATGAGGTGGGAAAACAATTTGGAAACATTATTTCAGTAATCGGCAGTATTGTATTATTACTGTATTTTATCTTACTGTTGTTATTATTATTAGTAGTAGTATTATTATTATTATTATTTAAACAACTCAAATACAGTGCTTTTTTTTACAATTTATACGGAATTTTCCCTCTTTTTTTTTACATGAAAAAAAGCGCTATATACTGTATTTAGAAGCGTTATAATAGGGTAAAATATATTATGCAAAATTATATACGAACCGTCCAGGTTATAAGTGGGAGCGTAACAGCGGGGTTTTACTATATTTACGTTTAGGCTATTATATATTACTCATAACTGTGTCCAACCAGTGGCGAAACTACGGAGGGTGATCAGAGGGAGTAATCCCCCTCCCAGAGCGAATTAATGAAAATATAAAATTTGATGACGTTTTTAATTTTGAGTAAAACCAATCTTAAGATTGATGACAAATGATTGGATTGATTTTATGAAAGCATTTCTTTTCTCTGGTGTAAAATTCTGTGTTATCCTATCTTACTAAATGGGCGAAATGGTCAGCTGTTCAGTTAGCCAGACGGGTGGCAGTGAGATAGGCGTGGCAGTATTTTTCTTCATCCCTTTCCAAAAATACACCACTCGTTAGTTAACAGGCTGTTGATATCCGAGTGTGTCATTGTGGAAAGTGAATAATATCTTGTTTACTTATATTGCTGTTTTAAGTTAAATTTTAGTAGAAAACTGTAGTTTATCAATATTTATACAATGCCGGGGAGTAGGAAAAGCCAGGAGGTTTTTCGAACTAAACTGGACTTTATAATATTTAATATCAACAAAATTGTTAATTTTCAATTATATGCTCTTTGATTAGTGCAAATAAAAAGTATCAAATACTAATTAACTGAATAACGGAACAAATACAGATCGGGAGTATTCATTGTGCTTTGTTATGCGAAGTATTCTTCTGATTTGGATTCATTCGAAAATGTCCTGATATCCGTCCTCCTTATAGGCACACGATTCGCGATATTGTAAAAATAAAGTTCTGCTCCACCGGGTCCGTTCTCAACAACAAGAAGAGACGTAAGAGACGGACTGTTTTAACAGAGGAAAAGCCTGATAAAATAGGAGTTATTATGGAAAGATATAATCTATAGGCTATTAGATTTAATTATGTCTGAGCCCTCACTCCCAATTTAGTTTTGACTCAGAAGAAAACCCTCCAGAAGAAAACCCTCCAGAAGAAAACCCTAGTTACACCACTGTATCCAACACCCATCCCAATAAGTTATTCAGATTTCATATGTCGTATATATGGCAACCCTGCTTCAATTTGTAGAAAACTAAACTACAGTACAGTAAAATCCCTCGTTGGTAGCGTTGAATGGGAGCGTGTTACATGGTCTACTTCAGTCCCGAAGGAAAGGAAACAAACAATTCTCTTTTTGTGAGGACGCTGTTAACAGATTCTCTTGGCTTTAAATGAGATCACATAATCTGTTTTCGTTTATAAATATGGAGTTGTTTCTCATTTGTATTCCGAGCGCCCTCGGGCCGTGTTATCCTCCACTTTTCTTTCTTTTTGTCGGCCGCCTTGCAGGGAAACACGCGAAATCTCTCCACAGCACTTGAGGCGTACCAACGATACGTATTATTTGATATTGAAACTTTTTTATGTATGGTTACAAACGATCGGCAAATTGCCTTAATGACAAACCTGGATTTCACAATCGTGATGGCCGCGAAACAGACTGGTGACCGCAGGTTTTAGTTCAGTTGCTATCTGTGGGTGTCATTGACAGTTCTAAGAAGCTATATAGCGTGCGTTCTACAGTGACATTGCCTGGGGTCTAATGGGGCCACATTAGGGCTCAATAGTTTAGTCTTTGCCGTACCCATATCGCAGAATGGCTACCGTAAGATGCAGCCTACATAGTTTGCGTGAAGGACGGGTCCGTAAAACTGTTGATTTTTCAAGCCCTTATTGGTTGCATATTGCCTTGTTTTTGCTCGCAAAATTATGCGAAATGTCGGTGTTATTAAAAATATTATTTTTTATTGCAGAATTTTATTTTATCCGGTAATGTTTGTCTAGTAATTTACATTGCTGAAAAATAAATAAACCCATTTACCCACTAGTGCCGGGTGCATTTTCGACGTTGGCAATAATGCAGCTTGCGCTTACCACACAGTCTTTACTAATACAGTAGAGTCTCGGTAACCCGGCACTCCGGCTTTCTCGGCCACCCTGACAGGAGAAAAAAACCAACATGATTTTTGTTTGTTTTTGTGTTTCCGCACACAGCGTTATTATGTTTTCTTTCGTCTTCTCCGTCTTCTCCGCTATGGACATTCTGTTTCTTCGCCGTCTTTGTGATGAGGTTTCAAGAAACAGGTTTCAAAGCGAAAAGCAAAAGAACATTACTTACTTTTTTGCAAAAAAGTAAATGTTTTTTTTAGCGTATGGCTTTTAGTGCCGGGAGTGTCCGAGGACATGTTCGGCTCGCCAGTTTTGTAGCTGCTTCGAGACGGACACCCAATGGGTGAGCTACAAGTACCGTTGGGGAGGAAAGTTGGAATGTAAGGACAAGGAGTTGGAAGGTAGCGGCTGTGGCCTATAGTTAGGGACCAACCCCGGCATTTTCCTAGAAGGAAGATGGGAAACCACAGAAGACCATCTTCAAGGTTGCCGGCGGGGGGATTCGAACCACCTCGCCTCTCGGATGTGAGCGACTGCCAGCAGTCATGCCGTAACGACCACGGCTAACTCACCCGGTGTAATTTTTATTAAGTGAAAAAACTATTTGCTTTCAGGAATTGTTTTGTACATATACTGTACAGTGTACATATTATACAAATAATTTGTAGGCCTAGTTTTTCTAAGTTTTCTTCTATAATTTACAGTAATTGTTTCCCTTGATTTTATGCAGTACAGCAGTACAGTACTGAACTATATATTCAAGTATTGTAATTGTAGTGGCTTAATCGTTAAACTTGTGTTTCTGTTAAAAACAATAAATGTACTGCATTGCATTACTTTTAAACCAAAACAAACAGCTTATTTCTTCTTTTTAACACATTCCCCGATAACCCGGCATTTTCGCGAACTCTGCCACCCTTCGATCCACATTAGGCCGAGTTTGCAAGACTCTACTGTATTAATAAAGTATCTTTTAAAATTATTTTAATGGTGTAGTCATGTTTAAATAGGCCTAGGCCTATAAGAACTGTATATGGAAGTGAAATACTATTTTATGTTATGTATACTATTGGTAGGCCTATTCAGTGAGAGGTAGTGGTAAGCGGTTTAGGGGGATGGGTCTACTTTTCTCTCACATTTATGTATATATATATATTTTTAAATATGTTTTCATATTTAATTAATAATTAATTATTTGTTTTGGTCTATTTTATTTATTTATTTATTGATTTATTTATATATTTATTTATGTTATATTCTCCATTAGATACATTTGAAATAAGTAAGGAGTTGACGACTCGAACAATAATATTGAGAATGAATAATAGAGAAATTTCTTTTTCCAAATTCCCACTTGCAAGGAAGGATGACTTTCGTCATTTAATACTTACAGAATCAGTGCCTAGGTCTTCACTTGTAACAATAGCTGGGATAATGGTGATAATTTATTTGCAGTAACACTATCAACGAAAACTCTATTTTTATTTCATTGGCAAAAGGAATTAGGAACTTTAAAATGGATTTAGTTCTCACCTCCTTGAGACGCCATAAAGCCTTCTATAGTTGTTAGGATTCTTGGCTGTCACCGAGGAGTTTAGGGTTCGATTCCTAGATCTGACAACAAATTCAATTCTGGGTTGAGGGCTGGAAGAAGGTTCACTCAAACTCGTGAGGCAAAACTGAGAGGAGGTGGATTCGACTCCCGCCTCAGCCATCCTATAATTGGTTTACCGTCCCCCCCCCCTCACACACACACACACACACACACACTTATAATGCAGACGAATGCTGAGATGGTACTTAACTGAAGACCACAGCCACCTCGTTCCCATTCCCATCCCTAACAAACAAATACACACACTAATACAGCTACATTAACACAGGTTATCAGACAAATTCCTCACACATCAAAGTACACGGTGATAAATGATCACGATTTCGCAGAGGCTCTAAATGAATCAACTCCTCACTTACCTGTGAAATTACCAGGATCAACAAGCCCCTAAATCAGGCGTTCTGAACCAGGTGCTAGCGAGCACAAGCTCCCCTGAGATATGAAAATCCACAGCCTGCTTCCAGTCGACCGACCGGGTTAATGAATGGAATGAATGAAGCCCCCATCTAGCGGCGAGGATATGAACTGTGCCGGCTGCCGAAGCCTGTCGCACTCCCCTGGGGCAATGATTAAATGAATGACAGATGAAATGAAATGATAGTGGAGAGTGTTGCTGGAATGAAATTGTGGCAGGGAAAACCGGAGAACCCGGAGAAAAACCTGTCTGCCTCCGCTTTTGTCCAGCATATATCTCACATGGAGTGACCGGGATTTGAACCCTGGACCCAGCGGTGAGAGGCCGGCGTGCTACCGCCTAAGCCACGGAGGCTCTCTCCCCTGAGATCCATTCATAAATTCAAATTTTGATGCACGAATCAGAAAAATGGTATCTTCAGTAAGTTACAAGTTTTGTCAAACCAATTTGTGGTGTTGTATTCTTATTTTGCAGCAAAAAAAAAACCATCCCTGCTTTAGGAGTAACTCGAAATATGATTCGACTCGATTGTCCACACGTAAATTTAGCTCACATTTATGAGTCAGGCAAGCAGTTGCAGCATGCCTGGCTAGTGGTGAATCCCTAGCTATTCGAGCACTTCTGAGGGAGAGAGAAATGAAAAAAAGGAAATAGAGGAGCATGTTTTCTTCTTATTATTATTCTTCTTCTTCTTTCTTCGATTCGGCCAACTAGGGACCACGTCAGTTCAACTGTCTCTTCTTCCGAGCTCTAACTACCGCCCAGTGTTCCCGCATTCGTCTCCGGTGTTGTTCTTTTCTCTCTTGGGACCACGCCTTCCCTGTCTTCAACTTCGGCTTTTCCTGGAAACCTTTGTGCGTACGTAGTTTTTCCTGAAGTGAAACACGCTCCTGGATATCTTTAGATGAAATTTCCATTTCACGTAGATCTTTCTCAACTTCCGTAAACCATGCCTCTTTGGTTTTCTTATCTTGAAAGTACGTCAATATCCACTTTGATATCCTGCCTGGGTTAATTTGTGTCACGTGGCTATAAAAGGTAATCCTTCTTTTTCGAATCGTGTCACTGATCTTATCCACGTGCTTGTACAATTCGTGGTTGTGACGCCTTCTGTACTCGCTGTTTTCTTTGATGGGACCCTGGATTTTCCTCATAATCTTCCTTTCTTTAGCCTCTAGTTTTTCCATTAGACCTTTCTTGTTCATTATTAGAGTCTCTGGTCGAATAACAGTGCAGTAATGTCTAATTTTGGCGTTTAAGGATATCGATCTCTTATTGTAGATGTCTTTCGTCAGGTTGTATGACATTTCCATTTTATTAATGCGTGACATGAAGGCTTCCTTCTCTGATAGGTTAGGCTCTATCCATTCACCGAGGTATTTAAACTTTTCTGCCTTCTGAACTTTTCCTAGTCCGACCTCCAATTCCCTGGGCGTTGATTTTATGTTTGTCATGAATTGGTTTTATTATTATTATTATTATTATTATTATTATTATTATTATTATTATTATTATTATTATTTTATTCTATTTAATAGTGCTCTGGTATTTGGTATGGCATAAAGGTGGTGCTGCTCACAGTCTCAAAACGGCTGAGAACGCCATGCCTAAATGAAACAACAAATCCTGGAGCACCTATCACAATTCTACATCCTAGCAATACAGAATTTATAGTTACACTAGTAGAGGCGTGCAACAACACATGTTATCAATAAATATTGTTACTAGTGACACGTTACTTCCGACCTAAATCTAGCCATTATCTTGGTCGTGTTAGGCGAGTAATCTTCCCAGGCTTTCTTTGTGCGGCTTAGCACTCCCTCACAATAGCCACCCAGGAGTCAACTCGCGGCTCTTCTTTCTTCTTCTTCTTCCCTCATGTACGAAATCCACTCCTGAATGGAGTATAAGTGGCGAATGAAATAAGAACCGAGCAGTTTCCCGGAATCTCTCCTCCCCTCCTCTCCTGAGGGATATCCATCCCACTCAAAAGCTCGCGCAATCTCTCTGAATCCCTCCAATCTCAAGACGTCCTTTCTTCTTTTGCTTTTAAACTTGCTTCCTTTTTATTTCCACTGTTCATTTTCTCCTCTTCCTTTTCTTCTTTTTTTATTTGCTTCTCTCGTTTTTCACAAACACATGGATGGTTTCCTTCCTGCTAGCAATTAATCCAAAGTCGCCTATGGAATTTCGAAGGCTGGCTGGGTCGTTTGAAATAGCTGGCTGTGATCCATCCTCGTTCCATTATGAATAAGCTGCATTGGACGGGACAGTTTAACAGCCTTTGAGCGGCCAGGGAAACTGGAGTTTCTAATCCCCAAGGAAAGGACATTTTTACAAGCGGTCAATCAATGTGTTCGTTATGGAGACCCATCCCACGAGGACAATACAACACCAGACAATGGATGAACAGCATTAGCCTTGGTGTTGAGCTTGTTCACAAGCAAATACGATTCTCTCCTCCACCTCCCAGCGATCACACTGACCCTCACTTCTATTCTTGTAAATATAAAGTACAGCTATTTGGAAATAATAGCTCGTCTTGGAATTTACTTTAACGTCGGAAATAAAAAAAATACTTGATACGTTGTGCTACGAGCTCAATCATATCTAATAGCTTTCGTTATTGACGATTTAATCTAAATGAATACCAATGGGTATTTTTTTAAATTATTACACCTTAGTCAATAATAATAAATTAATATACATTATACAGTGAGGACCATCCCTATAGAACGGGACTTTCCAATAGCCGTGCCACGGAAACATCACAATGACTCACCATCACATTATGCGGCTTCGGTGGCGTAGTTGGTAGCATGCTGAGCTTCTATTCCCAAGATAGCGGGTTCAAACCCGGCCGAAGCCGTCGGATTTTTTAAGAGCGTTAAAATCCCTTAGTATGCCTTCCTTCGATGGGGAAGAAAAGCCGGCGGTCCCATGTCATAGATTTATGGCATGTTAAAGAACCTTCCACTAATTACTCCTGTGTGAAGCTAAATTGGATAGGTTAGGAATGTAAACAACGCTCTTAGGTTTCTACGTTCGTTACCAAGAGCCGACTGCGGTGGCGTCTAGTAGCTAAGTTCTGAACTAGGCCTAGCAGTCGTTGACGGTGGCGTTTGGTGGCAAAAGTAGGAACTATTTGAAAAATTCAAAGTTGCAGTCCTTACTTGAATTTAAAAACTGATACACACACTAATACAGCCATCACAATTAACACCGGTTATCAGACAGATTTTACACACACCCAAAGTACACGGGGCTACATGACCGCGTTGTCGCAGACCCTTAACAGAAGAACCAACCAACCATCACATTATAGCATGTACCTATTACAACAGTGTGCCGATAAGCCCTGGATTGCATTTGGCAAGATACCTTAGTTTTGATAATTAAGACTTGCTGTGGAGTACTTTAGCCTTCGTCGTATCACGTGAACATGGCTAGGTATAGAACAAAACATCAAATTTTCCTAGTGGAAACCTATCTTCTCAAGAAGTTTGCAGTAAATTTGTTCGGTTACTTGTTACTCTGGCTGTCTGGCGCAGCGGTAACGTTCTTGCCTGCTATTCCCAAGGTTGCAAGATTGAATCCTGGTGGAGTCAGTTGGCATTTGTGGGTGCGCAAATGCGAGGGAGCCGCGTCAGTGGATTTACTGGCTTGTTAAAGATCCCCTTCGGGGCACAATTCCAGCACCCCGGCGTCTCTAAAAGCCTGTGTAGTTAAAATGAACATGAAACCAATAACATTATTATACTGTAGGTTACTTGTGAGCCCCCCTCCCATGTGTAAGTTACATACTAATAAAAATAATGTTATTGGTTTTACGTCCCTTTTAACTACACTGGCTTTTGGTGACGCCCGGGTGCCGAAATTTTGCCCCAAAGGGGATTTGACGTGCCAGTAAATCTACTGACACGGCTCCCCCACATTTACGCACCCTCAAATGCCAGCTGACTGCGCCAGGATACGAACCTGCAACATTGGGCCCAGCAAGCGAGAACGTTACCGCTGAGCCACACAGCCAGTCAATTTACTGTATATACCACCCGCTCGGCTTTACTGTTATGCAGGCTAGATACGGCACAGTTCTGACAGAGGCTATCGTCTTGTTTATTTGTTTAAACGCACTTTATAAACAAATAAGTATATTTATGTTGACTTTTCACGAATAAAGGATTTTTTTCTGTACTACTGAAACGGTTTGGAAGATTTTGGTACAAACCGCAACTTCATACCCCCTCTGGTTTAAATTGAAACTGTTTGGAGGTTTTGATACAAACCGCAACTTCAAACTCCCTCGAGTTTAAGATCTTCAGTTTTATACATATGACGATTATTTAACATTTGATAGCACTATTTAATGGACAGTTAAAATGAACCCCGTAACTGAATACCGGAAACACCTTCAACTAGATCCGCTGTTCACCACCGTCCGGAGTGACTACTATTCACTATTTACAAGAACTCGTACCAAGTGCATAATTCACGTTGTTTCTTTTAACACGGTACTTTTATTCCAGTTGTATTAGTAGACTATAAGTTCTTTCCTAGCCATTTAATAGCCATTCATCTTGGTTTGACTGTGCATGAAGAGATTTTGACGTACTCATGATAAATTGTATTATACGTGATATCATTCCTGAGTAATTTATAATCCAACGTCATGTCAGAGGCGTTGCTCATTTGGCAGTGAGCCATTCGACTTGTCCCCCACTCCCCCCTCATGCCCTCTCAAACCATTACTGGTCTCTAAATCCTCTATCTTACAGTACAGCTCACTACTTGATCCATTCTCTTGTAGAACAACCAGAGATCACCATTTTGACCATATGACAAACGGAAGAATGAATTCTACTGCTCTTCTTATGGAATGGGTTTTGACAGGAATGGTTCCTAAAGGGGGGGGGGGGATTATTTTGCCCCCTTCCTCACCAACATCCACCCTTACCACGTTATTTTGGGGTCCATTATTGCTCACCTGTGTGATATAACCCCAAATAGTTTGTTTCTTTCTCGCTACTCCCTCTGCTGGAACTAGTTGTGTTATTGTATTTTAAAATATTACGAGATGTGTATGTTCCTACAGTAGTTTTTTAAACAGTGTTCGTTTGTGTTGATTCACGTTAAAAAACATATTCTTTTTAAGCTATTTAATGTTAATATATTGATCCACGCAGGTAATTGTCGCCGACAAAACGTAATTTTAAATCGCTAAATAACGTGACATTTGACAATATGACTGCTGTAAATATCATCCTATTGGCGAAATATAAACAATATCCCTATTTCTTGTTTCATTAATGCTACGCAATTAATCCAGCGCACAATTTTCTTTCCACCTTCAAATACAATTCAATACCACGGTCTTTACTTTCGTCGATAACTTGTCGTCACCAAAATATCGCTATAAGCTATTTACTTTCGCCGATAACTCCCGGCTACCGAAACATCGCGAAACCTACGCTCATCGATTATTCACTGTCGCCGAAACATCGCGAAACCTATTCTCGCAGATTACTAAAAGTCATTGTTTTCATTTTGCCGATTTGGTCGTTATATCTTCTAGTTTGCCTCCGCTTTGTCCAGCACAAATCTCACATGGAGTGACCGGAATTTGAACCACGGACCCAGCGGTGAGAGGCCGGCGTGCTGCTGCCTACGCCACGGAGGCTGCGTGTTGTTTTAATACTTCATCTAATTAAAAATATTATAGTAATGCCAGTGGATGCGGATAAAAGTCGTGCGGATGCGGATAACGTTTTCTTTATCGGCGCAGGGCTCCAGTAATAAGCCTATAATTATACAGAATTTTGCGACGAATACGTAAGAAATTGTGTCACTTTTCCTACATAGCCTATCTCCTCAACTTGAATTTTCGAAAAGTCAAAATTATTTTGACATCCCGGCTGTAATAATAATAATAGGCTAGTATGATGATAAATAATTTAATATCTCTTATATAAAAACAAGTGTCCTGACTGACTGACTGACTGACTGACTCATCATCGCCCAGCCAAAACTATTAAAGTTAGAAACATGAAATTTTGGGGATATGTTCGTGGTAAGTCGAAAATGCGCACTAAGAAAGGATTTTTGGATATTCAGGTTCTAAAGGTGTCTTAAGGGGGTACACATGCATTTCATTGAATAGCAATATCTCCGGCTTGGTTTCATTGAGGGACGTGATACTCGGCATATAAACGTATCATTAAAAATAAGAAGACACGTGTCTGAGGGTTTTTCGATATGGTGTATATTATGAGGTGAAAGGGGTGAAAAGTGGGGGTTGAAGGGTTCCTAACGGAGCGTGTATCTCTTAAACGACATAGGCGAGGAGTTTGAAACTCAGCGGAAAAAAATAGCTTAAAAAATAAGTAAATAGGTGTTTGACCGTTTATTCATAAATCGAATTTAAGGGGCCCATGGGGAGGGGTGAAATTCTGAAAAAAGAAAATTGAAAGATACAAAGTCCTGACACACTCATCATCGCCCAGCCTAAATTATTGAAGTTAGAAACAAGACATTTTGGGGATATGATCATTATATGTCCAAACCGTCCACTAAGGGAGGTTTTTCGGATATTCAGGTTCTAAAGGGGTGTTAAGGGGGTAAAACCTGCATTTCATTGAATAACAATAACTCCGGATTGGTTTCATTTGTGGATGTGATACTCGGCATATAAACTGATCATTAAAAATAAGAAGACACGTGTCTGAGGGTTTTTCGATGTGGTGTATATTATGAGGTGAAAGGGGTGAAAAGTGGGGGTTGAAGAATTCCTAACGGAGCGTGTATCTCCTAAACGACATAGGCGAGGAGTTTGAACTCAGCGGAAAAACATCAGCCTAAAAGATAAGTAAATAGGTGTTGACCGTTATTTTTTTCATAAATCCAATTTAAGGGGCCCATGGGAAGGGGTGAAATTCGGGGGGGGGGGACAGGAAAGAAAGTGTCCTAACTGATTGACTGACTCACTCACTCTTCAATCTCAGGAAGTGAAAACTGCTTAAAAATAAGTAAATAAGTGTTCGACAGTTTCTTTTTCATAAATCAAATTTAAGGGGTTCATGGGGAGGGGTGAAATTCTGGAGAAAAAATGAAAGAAAATGTCCTGACTCACTCACTCACTCACTCACTCATCATCGCCCAGCCAAAATTAATGAAGTTAGAAACATGACATTTTGGGGATATGTTCGTTGTATGTCAAAACCGTACACCAAGGGAGGATTTTCGGATATTCAGGTTCTAGAGGCGTCTTAAGGGGGTTGAACCTGCATGGGAAGGGGTGAAATTCTGGGGGGGGGGGGGGGACAGGAAAGAAAGTGTCCTAACTGATTGACTGACTCACTCACTCTTCAATCTCAGGGAGTGAAAGCTGCTTAAAAATAAGTAAATAAGTGTTCGACAGTTTCTTTTTCATAAATCAAATTTAAGGGGTTCATGGGGAGGGGTGAAATTCTGAAGAAAATGAAATGAAAGCAAAAGTCCTGACTCACTCACTCACTCATCATCGCCCAGCCAAAATTAATGAAGTTAGAAACATGACATTTTGGGGATATGTTCGTTGTATGTCAAAACCGTACACTAAGGGAGGATTTTCGGATATTCAGGTTCTAGAGGGGTCTTAAGGGGGTTGAACCTGCATTTTATTGAATAACAATATATCACGAGTGGTTTCATTTGTGGATGTGATACTCGGCACATAAACTAATCATTAAAAATAAGCAGACATGTGTCTAAGGGTTTTTCGATGTGGTGTATATTATAAGGTGAAAGGGGTGATAAGTGGGGGTTGAAGGTTTCCTAACGGAGCGTGTATCTCTTAAAAGACATAGGTGAGAAGTTTGAAACTCAGCGGAAAAATCAGCTTAAAAATTAAGTAAATCGGTGTTCGTACGTTTTTTCATAAATTCAACTTAAGGGGCCGATGGTGTGGGGTGAAATTCTGCGAAAAAAGGAGAGAAAGTGTCCTAACTGACTAACTCACTCACTCATCAAACTCAGGGGAAAAAGACAGCTTAAAAAATAAGTTAATAGGTGTTCGAGCGTTTCTTCATAAATTCAATTTAAGGGGCCCATGGGGAGAGGTAAAATTCTGGTAAAAATAATTGAAAGAAAATGACCTGATTGACTCACTCACTCATCATCACCCAGCCAAAATTATAGAAGTTAGAAACATGAAATTTTGGGGATATGTTCATTGTATGTCGAAAACGTCCACTAAGGAAAGATTTTTGGATATTCAGCTTCTAAATGGGTGTTAAGGGGGTAAGCCTGCATTTAATTGAATAACAATATCTCACGAGTGGTTTCATTTGGGGATGTGATACTTGGCATATAAACCAATCATTAAAAATAAGCTGACACATGTCTAATGATTTTTCGATGTAATGTATATTAAGAGTAAAGGGGTGAAAAGTGGGGGTTGAAGGATTCCTAATGGAGCATGCATCTCCTAAACGACATAGGCGAGGAGTTTGAAACTCAGAGGAAAACAATCAGCTTAATAATAATAAATAAATAAATAAATACATAAATAAATAATTTAATAAATAGGTGTTCGACCGTATTCTCATAAATCCAATTTAAGGGGCTCATGGGGAGGGGTGAAATTCTGGAAGAAAAACGTCCACTAAGGAAGGAATTTTGGATATTCACTCTCATCGACCAACCAAAACTATTAAAGTTAGAAGAATGATATTTTGGGATTATGTTTGTTGTGCGTCGAAAACGTCTACTAAGGAGGGATTTTTGGATATTCAAGTTCTAAAGGGGTGTTAACGGGGTTAAACCTGCATTTCATTCAATAACAATATGACATGACTATGACGCGAGCAACGCCGCGGGTACCTGCTAGTATAATAATATTAATAATAAAGCGTTTCTACAGAAAAGGAATCTGTTGACATCGAAAATAGATTTAGGTATTAGAAGTCATTTTTGAAAGCCTTTGTCTGGTGCGTGGCGCTCTATGGAAGTGAAACATGGACTGTTGACACAGCAGAAAAGAGGAGAATTGAAGCGTTTGAAATGTGGTTTTACAGGAGAATGATGAAGATCAGTTTGGTAGATAGGGTCACAAATGAAGAGGTTGGAAGACAAGTGGGAGAGGAAAGATATTTCTGGCGACTGCTAATGAACATGAGATAGGTTGGTAGGATACGTACTAAGGCACACAGGAATAGCCACGTTCGTTATGGAAGGAAGGGTCGAGGATAAGAACTGTCCAAGTAGACTAAGGTTAGAATATGCTAAACAGGTAGCCTCGGATGTAGGGTTTGGTAGGTATGTAGAGATGAAACGATTAGCTCAGGAGAGAGAGACATGTATAGCTGCATCAAACCAGTGAAAAGACTGAAGACTCAAACAACAACAACAACAACAATAATAATAATAATAATAAATAGGAACCAGTTTTGGAATACTCAGCATAATTTCTTTCATATTATTTCCCCTCAAATAACATTCTAAGCCCGTTGAATCCTTGACGAGATACGCCACCGAAGAAACACCCTTTACGCACCCCTAGTTCTTGTTTTGAGACTACGACTATGGAAGTGACGAAACAAAACCAAGACAAGTCAATAATGCGGAAAGCGTTTTTGAATGTAGTGAAACTTTTCAATTATTTGAAATAGGCTCTTAGTTTATTACGTTCTTGAGTTTGAAATGGCCTGGGAATCGCGGTGTAACCTCCCCGCTTTCCTTCTGAATACCCAGTGTATGTATACTGTAAAATAAGTATCCATTCCTCCATTGTTCTTTAGTACCGTTTCTTATGGCATGCACTGCAGAACTAAGTTGACGGACTTTCAATGGAGCACGAATCCCATACTGCATAGTCGGCACAAGTAGTACATTGTCGGTAACAATGGGAAACGTTGTTGTAAGGGGAATGTAGTAAACAGTACAGCATATGTGTAAGGAGAGGATTATACAAACCCAAACACGCGTACCTTTGCTATTTTTGAATCTTGTACGACTGTTATGAGCCGAACCCACAGGCGGTAGACCAGTCGTTAAGTGGCAGTTCGTAAAGCTGAAAGGAAGCCAGGAGGAAGTAGTTGGAACTAACTATGTTCTGTTCTCAGAAAACATGTAAGGACCTCCCTTACGAGAATATCATCACTTCGTTACAGTAGACCCCCGCGGCGTAACCGTAATACAATACTGGCAAAGTATTTAGTCTAATCTTGTATATACAGTCGATATTTCAAAGTGCTTTCGGAGATAGAAATTATTTCGAGTTACGAAAATTCGAGATAAAGAAATACATGAAGAAAGAGAGTTATATTATCATAAATTCATAAATCGTCAACTATTGACTGTTTTAGTTGGCTTTACCCAGTTACTCTCAATGTCTGAGGCGCACACTGTCCTCAACCCGTCTTCCAGCCTAAAATAGCATAATATGCTACTGGCAGAAATACTGCTCGAGTCTAAGCTGCGTGAACTGAGAGGAATGTGCATCGCGGACTATGAGAAACTGTGTTGACGAGTGATGAGGTTTCTCGGTCCGTGCATAGTACAGAACCAAATACATTGGTCGGTGACTCACTGACTCATTCTTAACACCACACTGGTTTCAGAGAAGACCCTATGTTAGCAGTATTGGAATAGCATGTCAAGTAACACTGCGGGCTGTTGACAGGCCCTTCTCGCCTGACCCTTCCCTGCTCTTTCTCCTCATCCCGCAAGTTCATAGAGCTTGGACTCGCACAGTACACAGTCAGGTGCCCTACACAACTGAATCCATATTGTAATTCCCATGTCACACCTAAAGAACGTAATTCAACTGGATTTTCACCCCAACTTTGGAATAAAGACATGTTTTATGCCTGGGGAACAAACTATAGTTCGAGTTATTGGAATATTCGAATATAGAACTTCGAATTACAGAAAAAACAAACTACATATAAATTGTGTAACCTATAACTACGCCTGGAAATTAAAATTACTTCGGGATATCGAAAATTCGAGATATAGAAAATAGACTTATATTAGTTCGACTGTATTATAGCTTTGTCACCTCCGATATGTAGCGTAATTTCACTCATCATATTATTATTGTTAATTTATTTTTCGGGGCTTAGAACCTCTGATTCTGTAGTGACTGTAGTAGTGTGCGTACCTATTATTATTATTATTAATAATAATATTATTATTATTACCGGTATTATTATTATTTATATTATTATTATTATTATAATCATTATTATTGTTATTAGGGCTCGTAAGTTGAGGAAAAATTATTTTGATCTCATGTGTCCGAAAACGAAGCCAACATAATGTACGTTCATTTTGAGTCGTTGTAGGACAAAAAATGGTGGGTTTTATTCGTCCTTTTTGGCGTATTTTGGATTATTGGTCCGTTTTAGCTTTTTGTATTAGGTCTTAACGGTCTTTTTTCTTGCAACTTCACCTATTTTTTACTTTTGACTACATTTTTACTGCCCATTCTCAGTTCATCACAAATTAAACATCTTTTCTGTATTAAATGTTTGAACCATATCTGAAAAGAGAGAAGCATTTTTGGACGACAGAAGATAAGTCAGATAAAGAAGTGGTGCGTCATGACAATGACCTTGACCAGAGTTTCAATTTCTGTAACCCTAGTGTGGTTAAGCCAAATATGATTCTAGTGATACTACTGTAATTTCAGTTTCTTTCTCCAGGATGTCCATTGCGGGTTCACTGAATTCATTCTAGGTGGAAAAAATATTTAATTTGAAAATTCTCAAAGTCCATTTTTTTATAAACTGAGTTCCATTTTCAAATTATATTAAAAGAAGTGTTCCATTCAGATATTTTCGCAATGTATGTTTCATATTATCAGAATGTTGTATTTTTAGTCTATTTTCAATTTTGAAAAAAATAGGCTGATGAGATCACCTTTTGTCCGTGTGTGTGTGCGTGTGTGTGTGATTCGTGTGTGTGTCCCCCCCCCCCCTAATAAAATCTAAACGGCTTGAGCAATTTCAATGAAACTCGGTAAGTTCTTAGCACTATTCCGGGCGACCCCGACCGTGCCCTTCAAATTTTGTTACGACTCACCAATCCAACATGGCGGCTGTGCGAAATATTTCACCAGCATTCAATATCTCCGAAACTATTAGCGACATTACCCTGACATTTTGTATGGTGAAATAGTAGTTAAGTTCACTTATGTGACCTTTGAAAACCTGGTAACTACAAAACCAACATGGCAGCCAAGCGAAGTTGCGACTTTTAAATAGACGTTTCTCGCGATTTAACCAACCAAACGCAATGAAACTTGGTAGAGTATATGTTCATATACATTGTAATGCACCGACATCTAACTTCGTTCAATTGTTTACATAACCACAAGATGGCGGATGTGCGAAATATTTCACCGGCATTCTATATCTCTGAAACGATTACTGTTATCTCCCTGAAATTTTGTACAGAGATAAAGGGCACTACTGGAAATCCATCTATAAGTCTTTCAAAAATCGGTTAACTACAAAACGAACATGGCGGCCAAACGAATTTGAAAATTTTAAATAGACCTCTCTCGCGATTTAATGTTCCAAACGCACTGAAATCTGGTACAGGAAATATTTATACACATTATAATGCACTGGTATCTAATTTAGTTCAATGGTTTACATAACCTCAAGATGGCGGCTGTGCGAATTTTAAAATTAAGTTTTTATTTCTTGTGATGTAGTCATGCGATTGAAGTGAAAGTTTGAATAATGAACCTACGTAATAATTGTCCTTTAATGGTACATGACTCTATGACCTATACATTTAACAATCCAACATGGCGACCATCCGAAATATTTAGACGGCTCTGAATATCTACGAATCTATTATAGCAATCAAACTGAATTTTATAATATTCATAGGGGCTATGAACTTAAGTTCACCTATAGGACTTTAAATAACCTAGTGATCACAAATCCAACATGGCGGCGACGCGAAGTATAAATATTCACATGGACGTTTCTCGCAATTTAACCATCCGAGTGCAGTGAAACTTGGTACAGTAAATCCTCATACGAATGGTAATCCACTGGCATCTAATTTATTTCAATTGTTTCCATAACCTCAAGATGGCAGCTGTGCGAAATTTTAAAATCTCCTTGTTACTTCTTGTGTCCTAATTATGCGATTGAAGTTTGAATACTACACGTACACAATAATCTGCATGTAACAGTACATAACTCTAGGACCTTCATATGTAAAATCCAACATGGCGACCATCCGAAATATTTAGTCGGTTCTCAATATCTACGAGTCTATTACAGCACTCAAATTGAAATTGTGTATGTTGATAGTGGCAGTTAACATAAGTAGGATATATGAAAATAGGCTGTATAGTTCTTCACGGAACTACTTGTTAAAAGATCATACACTTGTTAAATATGTATTTAAAACAAAATAATTACTAACATGATTACATTTTTACGTCTTTTTCCTGTCTTAAGTCATTTTTAAGTCCTTTGAAGTTCTCTTTTAGACAATTTATAAGTCATCAATTTCCGAGCCATAATAATTATTAATTAATTAATTCATTCATTCATTCATTCATTCATTTCATATCACGCTATAACCCGACGGTGGGTACCAAATGAGGGCACAAACCTTAACCACAGGACTTGTCAACTATGATGAACTATTGACCCTTTGCTAGCTCTGACGGCCTCTCCGTCATTCTTCAACATGACATCTCAAAACTCGGGACATAAACTATCGGTGTACGTACGCCAGTAGGTACTTTGTTATGTGAAAATCAGAGAGGAAAACTAGCTTTCAGTCCTGCTCACACGGCAAAGTGACGGAGCGTCGATACTGACCCGCGACACGACCACGGGAAGTTGAAGTAGTTAATTCAACAGATGACGAGCACACGTAAAGTATAGATCCGTAGTGGTTACAAAATCAGGGGAAAGACAGACTTTTGGTTTTAAAATTTCCAAGAAATAAACAAAAAATTGATTTTCTGAATATCTTTCGGCTATTAGGTCGAGTGTCGTACAAATTGTCAAATTATATATTTGGCTGAAGGCATTTCTTTTCTCTGTCCGTTTTCCCCCTTTCTTCCTTAATTTTATGGCCCTTCTTCTTATTATTATTCTCCTTCTTCATATTCTAAAAAGTAAGTTAGTTGTACGGAAATTGAAGAAAAATTCAAAGTAGGAGTAAAGATTCAAGGAGAAATAATTTCAACTCTTTGATTTACTGATGACATCGTCATCTTAGCTGACACACCTGAGGATTTGAAAGAGTTTTTAATTCGTATGGATTCTGTATTGTGGAAAAAATTCGTGATGAAAATTAATAAATGTAAAACAAAAAAATTGGAATGCAGCCTAAGGAAATCAGAAACCCCTATGGACATCGAATTGGCAGGTGAAAAGCTAAAAGAAGTAGGAGACTTCTGTTACTTAGGAAGCAAAATAACCAGTGATGGACGAAGCAAAGAGGGTATAAAAATGCAGTAGGTTAGCACAGGCAAGGAAAGCATTTCAACAGAAAAGGAATCTGTTGACTACGAATATAGATTTAAGTATTCGGAAGTCATTTTTGAAAGTCTCTGTCTGGAACGTGGCGCTCTATCGAATTGAAACTTGGACTGTTGGAGCAGCAGAAAAGAGGAGATTTGAAAAGTTTGAAATGTGGTGTTACAGGAGAATGATGAAGATCAGATGGGTAGATAGGGTTACAAATGAAAAGGTATTAAGACGAGTGGGAGAGGAGAGATGTTTCTGGGGACTGCCAATGAAGAGCAGATATAGGTTGGTAGGACACTGACTAAAACACTCATTAATATCAAACTTAGTTAAGGAAGGAAGGGTCGAGGATAGGAACTGTAGGTTTAGAGTATGTTAAACAGATTGCCTCGGATGTGGGGTGTGGTAACTATGTAAGATGGAACGATTAGCTCAGGATAGCGAAGCTGCATCAAACCAGTCAAAACGACTGTAGACTTAAACAACAACAATCACAGGTGTAAGTCCATATAGAAATATATTCTGAATCGTTTCAATTTCATTAATGTGGTTTTACCTAGGCAGTGAAATATCTAGTGACGGCAGGAAAACAAATGAAATTAATAAGAGGCTGAGAAAACGAGGACATTTTTATCAAACAATAAAGCATCTTGTTTGCAACAAGGAAGTTCCAGAAAAAGCGAAACTTCCTATGTATAAGACCTATTACTCACCCATTGTCACGTATGGAGCAGAAACTTGGACGCTGACGGAAATGGACTGGAGCAGATTGCAAGGAGGAGATATGAAGTTCCTCAGAGCAGTTAAAGGGAAAACAAGATTAGATAGAGCAAAAAATGTTGAAATGATAAAATAACTAAAACAGGAAAGTATGAGAGAGGTAGTCGAGAAAACAAGATTATGATGGTATCGGCATGTTAAGAGCATGAGTGGGCAAAGGTTGTCAAAAATAATGGAAGATATAAATATTGAGGTGAAAAAGATCCCGAGGGTGACGAAGAATACGGTGGAGTACGGGAGTGAGAGTCTGTATAGTGAGAAGAGGAGCTAACAGGCATCAAGTGGAGGAATAGAAGTGGTGGAAAGACAGGATTAGATGGAGAGGACTCGTCAACTCCCAGACCCGGCATGATGATTCGAGGGCCAGGGATCCAAGATGCTGGGTGCATATTCTAATCTGCTTCTAACAAAAGAACGAAATTTTCACTTCGGTTCGGTGGCGTAATCGGTAGCATGCTGAACTGCTATGACCAAGATCGTGGGTTCAAACTCTGTCGAAGTCGTTGGATTTTAAGGGCGTTAAAATCCTTCAGTATGCCTTCCTTCGAAGAGAAGTATAGCCTGTGGGTCCATGTCATAGATTTATGGCATGTAAAGGAACCTACCACTACAATTGGAAGTGTGTAGTTAAATTTGTAGGTTGTTTGGTTCGAAACGATCTATCAAGTTCCAACGTTCGCCGCTAGGTTTCAATGACACTGGCATCTCTGGTAGCCAAAGTTGGAACTAATTGAACTTAATAGAGAGCCTATGTGCGTTCAATTAAAATACTCCGCTACGGCCATTGGCTGCAATTCAAATTCATTCGTAAATTGTCACATCCAGTGTTCCATGTTATTTATAAAGAATCCAATCGTAATATACCATGTGATTAGCATGGCTCACGGGCCGAGTGTTAATTTGTGGAAACGAGGAACTACCTTACTGAGTGGGGGTGGCTTTGTTAACGAGCATCCCGACAAATGCTATTAGATGCTGGATAACAGGCGTGATTTATTTATCCCGGGCCTGCTAGCTTGCTTGCTTCTAACACTTCTTCACCATGTTTAAAATTTAGTAATTACTAAAGAGCTGCGCGCATACAAGATTATCAACAGTTAGGTGCTGTCTTTGTATTCGTGTGTGGGTTGACTGCATTGTATGCCGGTACAGGGGAGTGCAACAAATATGCAACTCATTTTCATTCTCGGTTTGTGTATGTTAAAAGGAAGGAAGCTTGTAGTTTTTCGTGACCATTAATCTTGCGATCATGGGCCATGGGCAGTAGCGTAACTATGTGGGTGATTAGGGGCATCAATCCCCCCCAGAACCTAATAACCTTTAAAAAACGTAATTTCATATCGGTCGGCGCGATTGCACCCAACTGAGATGGGTTATTCGCTAATCATGAAATAAATGTACATGAGATTAATAAATATACTTGGATGACCAGTTTCGATCGTCAAGCGATCATCGTCAAATCCATTAAACTTAGGCTACAAAATGTTTGTCTGAAAGTATGGGTGAAAATATTTACAATATGTACACTTCTTTAGTTGCGGTATTAGTTGAGACTAGCGGATCCGAGCGAGAATTCTCCCATAATCGGTTGTGTGCGCCCATGTGTACAGACTAGCCGCCCTGCTCAAATGTTATGTGGGCTGTACGCGATACAGTTTAGCCAGGGGCTATAGTCTTGTTTATTTGTTTAAAAGCACTTTATAAACAATTAAATATATTTGCGTTGTCTTAACAAGAAATGCAATATGTTTCCTGTACTATTGAGACGATTTGGAAGATTTTGGTACAAATCAAACCTTCTAACTCCCTCTGGTTTAGGAGCTTGAGGTTTGTGAAACATAAACCTTAGCGTATTATATAATAAGATAGTTCAACTCTTCAATATTTGTTAGTTATTTGTTAATCTATGTGATGTTTTGTTAAAATACTGAAAGTGGTGATTGACCTCCAAAATTTGCTTGTTTGGAGTGAATATGTGATTGTACTTAAAGGTCGAACATCAATTCCGCCCGATTTTCCTCAATTCCACCCGGTCCTCCAAGGGACCCAAAAATAAGTTCCTCAACTCCGCTCAGGCTTGACAAGGGGTCGGCAAAGGGGTTATCCCCAATGACGTAAACAAATGACATAACCCTCCAGCTCGCATACCAAGGGCCGGGTCTAACACCTTATGCAGCGCATGAGTGAATTCTTGAACGCCGCTGATTTTTCCGTTCTAGGCTGGAAAAAAGTATTTTCAGCATCCGCAGCTGATATCGAAAGTATTCTTTTAGGTTCAAATGATACACCTATTATTATCTCAAATTAATTTAATAATGTCTGACGAGGTCAAAAACATACAAACATTTAATTATGCACATGTTAAAAACAATGTATAAAATTTGTAGAAAAAAATAGAAAACTTGGCAGACTTATTTAAAAGAATATTATGATTAATTTTAAATCACTTGTATTTTCTGCCATATAAGTTATAATGTGGCCATGGGCTAACTACTCATAACATTGTTGTAGGCTTATTGTTATTGTTTTTGTGATGAGTTGGATAAAGAAACACAGAATTGTAATGAGTAAAGACATGTATAACATGCAGACATATGAAATACTAATGAGATTTATGTAATTGAGATTTTCCACTGACAATAGTTTGTAGTTGTGGACTAATTTTACTTGTACCAATTATTAAAAGAGATTTAAGATGCTCATCAGTTAATTTAGATCTGTAAACATTTTTTGTGTACTTCATTTTGGAGAAGGTCTTCTCACACAAATAAGTAGTACCAAAAACAGAAAACAGCCCACGAGCAAATTTATGCAAATTATCAAATTGTGTCAGTGGAAGACTCTTATTAAATTCCAACAAAGATGAGTTTTGATATTTGTTCTTAATTATATCACTGCACTGTAGTTCAATCATTTCCATTTGAAGTTCCGGGGCTAGGGTATCAATGTCAGTATCAATAGGATCCTGAAAAATCTTAATTTGATTCGCAAAGGCATCGAAGTCCGAGAAACGAGTATCAAAATTTATTTTCAAAGCACTCAAAGTTTCGATTGCAAAATCGATAGGAAACTCAGTCTCAGTGGTGTGGCTGAATATTTCACATGTTTTAAAATGTGAAAAACATTTACTTCGTAGTTGTGATTGAAACAGTATCAATTTCTTCCGGAATGATTTAATATTAGTGTATAAATCAGGAAGATGCTGGTTTTCTCCTTGCAATCTCAAATTCAGTTCGTTCACATGTTTTGTCAAATCAACATAGAATGCTAACTTCCACAGCCATGCGTTGTTTTGTAATTCAGTAAGAGGGCGATGCTTTTCATTCAAAAAAAAATCGATCACTGCTCGAAGTTCAAAAAAGCGCTGAAGGACTTTCCCACAACTAAGCCAACGTACGGCAGTATGATAAGGTAAGTCATTTTCTCCAATCTCTTCAATAAATTGTCGGAATTGTCAATGATTCAGCCCAAAAGATCTCATAAAATTAACAGTTGATATGACTGGTTTCAGAACTTCAGACATATCCAAACATTTTCCGCACAAAGACTGTTGATGAATGATACAATGTAAGACTAATGGTTTTGAACCACCGTCATTTTCTACAGCCTTTGACACAAGAGCGACCACTCCTTTATCTTTCCCACTCATGTTTTTGCCTCCATCAGTTGTAATACATTTCAAGTTTTTCCATCGAAGGTTCTTTTGATTAATGGTCATTTCAACTCCTTTAAAAATATCTGTACCAGTAGTTGTGCCATGAATACTACACATATCAAGAAGTTCTTCATGCACTTCATAGCTTTTATCTACTCCTCGAATATAAATCAACACCTGAGCAGTATCTGACACATCCGTTGACTCATCCAAGGCCAAAGAAAACCACTCAACATCTCCATTTTTGTCGATCAGTTGAGAGGATATATTTTCAGCGATGTTTTCTACCCTTCGAGCCACAGTGTTTGCTGACATACTGACAGTTTTTAATAAATTTACTTTTTCAGGGCACATTTCTTCGGCTGCTGCAATTATGCATTCTTTGATCATTTCTCCATCGGTGAATGGTTTTCCACGTTTTGCAATTTCAAGAGCCACACGAAAGCTGGCACGAGTTGCAGCCTCTTGTTCGGTTTTGAGTTTTGTAAATGAAGATTGCTGCGATTTCAATCCGCGCTTCATAGCTTCGAATTTTTCTGTCCGCAAACTTCCTGTATATTTTGAGTAATTTTGAAAATGTTTTGTTTCATAATGACGTTTAATGTTATATTCCTTGAGAACGGCTATGCTTTCATTGCAAATCAAACATAGCGCCTTGTTACTGGACTCAATTACGAAATACTGAATGTTCCACTCATCTTTGAATTTTCTGCATTGACTATCAATTTTTCGCTTCTTTTCCATACTACTAAATCACACACAAAAGCAACAATTCAAATCAAAATACTGTTACAAAGATGTCTTAAACTTAAACACGCACAAACACGTTTTATGGAGGTACGCACTATTTTATTTCACAACAGTGTCATAGGAACTGACTTGTGGTTGCGCAACTAGCCTTCTTATATATTCCAATTACTGCCATCTAGAAGTGAGTGGAAGACACCAGAACTCTCTCGAACCAACGAGATTACTCTGTACGTGCTATTAGCGCCATCTGTTAGCGATAGAAGGTACTACCTATTTCCGCTTGTGTCCACCAGATGTCGTGTCACGTTACTCCTCATGGCTCGTACTCTACGACTAATCTAGAAATTACAGATAATGACAGGAAAATTAATAATATGCAGTGTGGCCGTTTTGCGGACTTAAGTCCGATTTGCAGCCTTTTTTCAACGTTGCGTACTTTTTCGGACTTTTTTTCATCAGTGGACTATTTCACTTTTTACCACCGGCAACAATGATAATATTGTTTTGGCCCTCGGAACTTACTGGAGTAATCAGTATGGCCCTAAGGCTGGAAAGTTTGGAGACCCCTGAACTAGAAGATCATAAGAGATCCAGCCCCTCGCAAACTGAGGGTAACAGCAACAAAAAGGGCCGTTTACACCAACTGTTTACCAACGACTAGTTAGTTAATAGACTACCTATTTAACGAGAGTTAATGCATGGTTAACGTTGATGCATTTCACGAGGTCATTCGGGTTCGTAAATACTTAAATTGCGGCTTCGGTGGCGTAGTCGGTAGCATGCTGAGCTTCTATGCCCAAGATCACGGGTTGAAATCCGGCCGAAGTCGTTGGATTTTTTAAGAGCGTTAAAAATCCCTCAGTATGCCTTCCTTCGGAAAGGAAGTAAAGCTGTTCGTCCCATGTCATACATTTATGTCATGTTAAAGAACCTTCCACTAATTACACCTGTGTGAAGCTAAATTGTATAGGTTAAGAATGTAAACAACGCTCTTAGGTTCTACGTTCGTTGCCAAGAGCCGACTGCGAAGGCGTCTGGTAGCTAAGTTCTGGACTAGTAGTCGTTGACGGTGGCGTTTGGCGGCAAAAGTAGGAACTATTTGAAAAATTCAAAAGACTGCAGTCCTTACTTGAATTAAAAAACAGATAACACACTAATACTGTCATCACAATTAACACCGGTTATCAGACAGATTCTACACACACCCAAAGTACACGGGGCTACATGACCGCGTTGTCGCAGCCCCTAAACTTAAGAACCAACCAACCAACCAACCAACCAACCAAATAGGCTACTTAAATACGCTTTACGGCTCTCGCTCATAATTATGTAGACTAGGTTGCACTGTGGAGAAATATGGCTAACAGAACAAGAATCGTGTAGCACTGATTGTTGTCTGCGATGCTTCCTTGAGATTTTCTGGAACATAATTATAATAAAGGAGGGGAAACACAGAAGTCCTTATTCATGGCAAAAGCTTAAAATGACATGAACAAAATATTTAGGAGAATTGGCAGTTGTGTGTATTTATTTATCGTAAGGCTTTTAGTGCCGAGGTTGGCCGAGGTCATGTTCGGCTTGCCAGAGGCTTAGTTGCTTCCAGCGGACACCCATAGGGTGAGCTACAAGTTCCGTTCAATTTCAAGTAGTTACAACTTTCGCTACCAGATGTCACTAATACCTAGTGGTAAACGTTGGAACTATGATTGAGCGTTCCAACGAAATCTGACCTAGAAATTTAGCTTCACACTAGTTTAGTCTGTGGAAGGAACTTTTACATGCCAAAAATCTATGACATGGGACCGCTGGCTTTACTTCCCCTCCGAAGGAAGGCATACTGAAGGAGTTTAACGCTCTTAAAAAATCCGACGACTTCGGCCGGGTTTGAACCCGCTATCTTGGGAACAGCAGTTCAGCATGCTACAGACTACGCCACCGATGCCGCTGCTGTTGGTGAAAATGGCCCTAAGGGATGGGCCAATTAAGACAGGCGAATACTATAATACCATCGGGGTCTGAAGACATCAAAAGTTGACCAGCGGAGGTCGGTAGGGAATATAGAAGAGGTAGGCCTGGCGAACGCAGATGGAAGCAATGCCAGACTCAGCTGGGGTGTTTTGGTTGCCAACCTTCGTCCTACTAGGTGTGAGCCCCTAAGGGGGAGGGAATATAGTTTGATATATACCGGTATATATTTTATATTCGTGTAATTAGTTATTCGGCTTGTCCATCCCTGTCAGTTGTGGGCGGCGGCTGGTATGCTAATCGTGGAGCGACCACACGGGATCTTATGTTTTTAAATGGCACATTTACCCAGGCCCTTCTATTGTCAAGCTGCCCCTTTACATTTTTATTGTCACAGTATTTATTCACCAAAGAGGTATAATCGCGGGCAGAAGCTATTGTGGGTGATTGCGACTGTCGCAATAAATCTTGAGGCCATAGCTTTACTAAAGAAGAAAAACGAAAAAGAAGCCAAACATGGAAATGAATTTTTACGTGTCTCTATATGAGAGTTTAAAATTTAACTAACGTAGCTTATTTTAAGGGAGAAAGTTAAGCCACAGGTAATATTCTCTTGAAATAAGGTTATACTGTATGTTGTTTCTACATGATTACCTTGTGTAGAAAGTTCCCACTTTTTGTAATTTAGTACATAAATATTTGTTTAAATAATTTTAGGTATCAAAAAAACTAATATCACGTGTCACTATGTTGCTATTTTCCTTGTCCCATGGCGACCGGAGAGCCGACCTTTAAGTTGCTTGTCAACTTCAGACTACTGCCTTTAGCCCCAGTGAGGCAGGAGGGAGAGAGGGTGATTGATCAGTATTCTTGCCTCTCATCTAGTAGAACCGGGTCTGATTCCCGGTTAATGCATGATCAATTTTGGAAGTGAAATTCACGTCCTGTCGTTCGGATTCCACGTTTTTAAAAAAGTAGGTCGCTTTGCTAATGATCACAAATTATCAATTACGTAACACTACAAGCTTTCTTCATTTTGTCTGTATCCCAACATACAGGCAATAATAATAACAATAGTCTATTAATGATAATAATAATAATAATAATAATAATAATAATAATAATAGTCTTAATGATAATAATAATAATAATAATGTTATTGGTTTTATGCCCATTTTAACTACTGAGGCTTTTATAGACGCCGGGTTGCCGGAAATTTGCCATGATGAGGATCTTGAACGTGCCAGTTAATCTAATGACACGGTTCCCTCACAATTGCGCACCTTCTCATGCCAAATGACTGTGCCAGGATTCGATCCAGCAATTCTAGGCACAGCAGGTGAGAAATTTACCGCTGTGCCAAGCAAACATACAGACGCAATGGAGTTATGTTGTTTTTTTTTTTTTTTTTTTTTTTAGCGTATGGCTTTTAGTGCCGGGAGTGTCCGAGGACATGTTCGGCTCGCCAGTTTTTTGTAGCTGCTTCGAGACGGACACCCAATGGGTGAGCTACAAGTACCGTTGGGGAGGGAAGTTGGAATGTAAGGACGAGGAGTTGGAAGGTAGCGGCTGTGGCCTATAGTTAGGGACCAACCCCGGCATTTGCCTGGAAGGAAGATGGGAAACCACAGAAGACCATCTTCAAGGTTGCCGGCGGGGGGATTCGAACCTCCTCGCCTCCCGGATGTGAGCGACTGCCATCAGTCATGCCGTAAACACCACGGCTAACTCACCCGGTAGTTATGTTGTGAACGTCCATGATGGCACAGTGTTCACATTTGATAGGGTTTACATAATCACTTTATGGCAAGAAAGATTGTCAACAAGGGAAGTTGTTTGACCATGTAATCTGTTCAGGACGACAGGTGGTATTGAGGGCTTGGCCATCCACGTTCGAAAATTCAAGCTTATAAACCCTATCTCCTACATTTATCTCGGAAGATAATAATAATAATAATAATAATGTTATTGGATTTACGTCCCTTTTAACTACTCTGGCTTTTAGAGACGCCGGGGTGCCGGATTTATGCTCCGAAGGGGATCTTTGATGTGCCAGTAAATCTACTGACACGGCTCCCTCGCATTTGCGCTATCCTGGAAGAGCCGCGAGCTGAATGCTGCGGAACTCCTTCGATTCTCGTGGGGGATACAGAACGTCGCTTGTCTACGCCGACTATTAGGAAAAAGTAACACGGTCTGTATTTACGACGACCGTCGTGAAGTCTTGCTCTAACAACTCGCACCTTGGAGCCCGCTACAGATGGCCAAGAAATTATGCTGCATGGATTCCCAGCCTCGGCGTAAGGTGCTGTTTACCGTCACGTGACGTGTTTTTAGACCACTTCATGGTGCAGTGGCTCTACAAAGAAATTTAATTTTGGTCTTAAGGCTAAGATGGGGTACACTTGGCCTCGTGAGGCAGAACTGGTAAGAGGTGGGTTCAATTCCCACTTCAGCCATCCTAGATAATAGAAGTGGCTTGCCGTGGTTTCCCATGTCTACTCCAGGCAAATGCCGTGATGGTTCCTAACTAAAAGCCACAGCTACCTACTTCTCAATTCTAGTATCAATTAGAAATACGCCCACTACTACAGAAACCACAACGACACAGATAAATCCTACATACACCCAAGTACACAGGACGACATGACCACGATGCTGCAAACCTCGAAATGTATCAAGAACAACAACGTGGGTATTTTTCTGGATACTTGATTTTCGTTTTTTTTTTTTTTTTTTATGAAGAACATACAAACACAAAGTACACGAGACATAGGAATTAACCATGTAATATTTTTGAAAAATCCTCAAGTCTAGTCCAGGAATCCAACCTGGGGTGATTTGGCCTAAGCCTAACATGCTAACAATTTAGCCACTTAGTGGGAAATTTGTTAAATCCAGAGAGAGACCGGTATTATTTGTTGCAACTGAATGAAACGTATCCTTCGGCCTTAGCTTATCATCTTAACCACTTAGCAACGCAGTGGGACATTTCTTAGATCCAGTGAAAGTCTTGTATTATTTTCTGCTATTGAATGAAACTTAGCCTAATTTCTGGTCACATGTAGTAAGGTCCATCACTATAATTCAGGTGTTGCAGCTAGCTTGGCCACACGTGTGCGAGATTGGGGGGCGTTGGCGCAAGCTAGGTGTTGGGTGCCCCCCACTGGTGTGGTAATTGCTGCCCCAATAGAGCGATTACCACCGCTGTCGGCCACTAACTTTATGACCAATACGATACATCACTTGCCATTAAATTATTCCACTTCATTATAAGAAGAACCCCTTCAATACCATAATGTCCGCCACACCGAGCTTCGCACTCCACTAGACCAAGATCAGTCCAACATTCCAAGACAATGGTGATGCCCATTCAGCTTATAAACATGTCACAATTTTAATTTTCCTCGAGTGGGAGTCATCAGTTACTCCAATGCTGTTTGTTGTGTCCACCGTGGAACAAGAAATAAAGTTATTATTTGAATGATATGAATAATGCCCACTTACGTCTGACTGCATCAATTACAATAAACTATGTTTTACAAGCTCTAGAGACAAAGAGGTAAAGTTAGTGGAACGCATCAATATGTGAAGTAAAGCCATTATGAAGAACACATTCACAAATGTTGAGTAGTTAGCATATTCATTATGAAGAAATTGCATTCATGATTTGCCTCGTGAAGTCTTTTATAGCCTTTGGATGTCATAAGCAATTTAGTAGCCGATAATTCTCCGAATACATTTTTCCGTGAGAGGTTTTACGTAGTTTCATCTCCCTTCTTAATTATGGACCTAGACACGTCTGTGCTGAATAATATAATATAACTTGTAGCCTATATACTACCAAATCGTGGTCAACATATGCAGAAATATGGGATTAATGCAATTGATATAATTATTTGAGTGTCACGTGACTTTCGATTACAGCAAAGACCAACATTTATATGAACGAGGTCGAGACTACATCGTTTTGGCAGAGGCTTAGATTCATCGGCCAACGCAGATTGCACAGTCTAATATACACAGTCACGAAGCTCGCTACGTGACGTAATTGCATCCCCTTTGACAGGTGGAGCGACACTAGCGCTCGCGGTGGCCAGCAAGCTGGCAACTGTCTTGCACACGTTACTCGAGGAACAGCTTATTGCACTGGTTGTGTCCAGATTGCGGTCATTCCAGATTGCGTTCACCTCATTAGCAGTCCAGATTGCTGTCACATTCATTTTAGGAAAGAACTATAAACATTCCAGCGTCCAGATTGCGATCACTTTACATGGGAGATCGGTCCTTGGTTCTTGATTCTTCCCGACTGACTCATATCTTCCGTAAGTTTTGTGGATAACAAGGGGAAACTGATATTTCACTTCCTAACCAAAGAATACAGTTCATTGTTCAGCTGAGCACACCCCATATAACTTCGCTAATCAAGTCCCCTCCCAATCTGTCGGCACCTCGTAAAGCAATGATTATAACATTTTCAGTCTTAAGAATAGACAAGTTTTAGGATCGGAATCAACGACCGAACTTTCAACAAAATTGTTGTCAGGGGAAATTTTATACTTACAGGGTATACTTTATAATTTGTGCCCCTCCTCTCCCATTTGAGGCTAATGTAGTGTATCAGAACCAAAGATAACTGACACATGACATGTACCTCAACATTGGCAAGAGAGGTGGAAGTGAAAGGTGAGGAAATCCCCAGGGGAGTTACAACCGCACCGGTCTCCCAAGAAAAGTGATCGCAATCTGGATGCTGGAATGTTTATAGTTCTTCCCTAAAATGAAAGTGACCGCAATCTGGACTACTAATGAGGTGAACGCAATCTGGATTGACCGCAATCAGGAAGACACCGTTGCACCATTGCAGGGGTTTCATGAATTATAACTCACCTGAACATGTATTTCAATTGAATCACTAAGTACTACAGCGTGATAATTATTCGGAGTAAAGAAACCAGCTGTCGTTCAACACTTTTAATACATTTCAGTGGGGAGAATTTTCTTTTATTGGTCGTCCGGTGTAAACTTTAGGTAGAAGACCGGAATTAAGAAGTTAAGTGGCATAAAAAAATAAAGGCTAGCAAATCTGGACCATTATATCTTCGATTACTCTTCATTTCAGATCCAAGGAATCAGTCTCACATTAGACAGAGACGAGACACAAAAATCGTAATTACTAGCATTAGCATACCAATTTAACACACACCTAAATTTACGGGGTTGATGACCAAGATGTTTCTAGCCCATACATATGTGACCACATTATTACAATAACTGTGATAATGGTTTTAAGACACTCCAGATCTGTCACTACCCCTCAAGTATTCGGAGAATAATTTCTTCATACATATATGTATATGTAAGTTAATTTAGTCAATGTATACAGTATATTTGAGGTGCATTTACACCACAAAAATTGGCAGGAATTCAAATCAACTGCATTAGGAAATTAGGAATTTTACCAAGTAACGACTCGACATTATTGATGGTATTTAATTATAAATTGTTTGAATACAGTCGACGTTGCACGTAATTTCATTATAAGTTAAATATTTTATGTGTTCTGTCTTTACTGGACAATGGCATATGAGTGAAATCCGATGAATTATAATTAGAGGTTATGGAGAAGGTGTGTAACATTTTTCATAAAACAATGACATAGTACTATAATACTTTCTGACCTCACAAAAATTGTCCAAAACATGAAATAACGAAAAGAATGAAGATTTCCACGTCCACTAGTAACAACAAAGAAAATATATTTAAAAATCTATGGGAGTAAGCCCTATATCAAGGTTGCAAAGAGATAATAAACTGGGAGAATAAATGTTAATCCTAACATTCGGCTACGTCTGTAGAATGTATTTTCTAATCATCATCATTATCATTATCATCATCGTGTAACAACGATAAATACTTACGTTCCTTTGCAAAATTCTGTAGTCATTGTGTACTGTAGAGCTAAAGAAGGTCCATTTATCTTGTGAGCGAGGTCGAATCTGTTCAGAGCAGAACACGAGTTAATTTTATTGGCCCTCCTTGTAGCTCATCCCATTACATTGTAATACTGGCCACGTTACTTAATAATTCTTTCTGTTAATTCGTTGTCAATTCTTCTCTCGCCCGCACTAACACACTGGGATTAATAATGAAATGTATATAACGCTGCCCCGGGGGCCTTAATCTGTAGGACGCATACTCATTATTTACGACCGAGTGTCTGGTTAGCCTTCATTTGAAATATAGGACCTGCAGCGTGACAGGGACAAATTAACCTTTATCAATAAGTTTCGGGCACGCCTCTCTCTCTCTCTAACTCTTCTCCTCTCTCGTCGTTCGGGTTCCAATATTTGTCTCACTACACCTCAGGAGGGCACAAAGAAGAGGGGAGGAGAAGTGGTAGACTATAGCACATTTCAAAAATCAGTCATATCTTAAATTGGAAAACAAAAGGATACAATGTCACTTGGTTGAAGCAGTCTTGGGTCTTTGCTCATTCCTATGAAAGTAGGCTACGTCATCATTATAAATACAGAGTTCGTTGAAAAATGTAATTAAAGTTCCTCGGCTACACTGAGGAACATCGAACCATGGATATGTTTTTCAGATCTAGATGATGAATATTTGTTGCCATGGTAACCATATAGAAGGCCTAGATTGCCGTACACTTCAGATTTAGATGTTGATACTCGTTGCCATGGTAACCATAAAGGAGGCCTAGATTGCCGTACATATTTAGATGATGAATACTTGTTGCCTTTGTAACCACATACAAATGTTTTATGAAGCTATCCAAACAAATGCAGCGAAAGTGGGCCGGCTAGTGAGGTTGTGAATTTGGCGGATGTCGAGAGTAGAAATCTCAATTCCCTGTATCAGTGTTTAAAAGTTCACCACAATCCATCGCAACTCCAGTCTAGAAGCAACGTTTTCTAATTTTTGAAAATAATTATTTATATATTTGGAACTTTAATTTTAATCAAATTATTTGTAAGGATATCCATTTTTATTTTATTTATGTTAAGCGCTTTTAATTTGAATGCTGAAAATGATATCATTGTATATCGAAACATGATCGTTTAATTAATAATAAACAACATATTTCACGACACGGAATACTATAAAAATGATTCATACTTTTATTATTATGCGCTTGCCCTTGCTGGTCTAGGAATTATAAGGGAGGCAGTTGAAATTCGTAAAACTCCAATAACTTTAACAGAGACACTGGCTATCAGCTAAGTGACACTTGGCTGCCAGTTATTAAAGATCTGGGAAGATAGTTCCCCTCTCAGTTCCTCTATTTCTTCACCTGTTTCAAATAGTTAGATTTCTATGGCTCCAGGGCCATGAATTGATCTCATTGGTTCGTCACTGGAGGAGTTTCCATCTGGTTTTTTTCGCCGAGGCCTGTATGACGTCGGGTACCTTTTGTTTCTGTTTCCTTAAATCCATCCCTCTTCCCCCACCCTTTCTGATTATTTGGACATCCTCATTATTCGAAGAGTCTCAATTTCTCCCCGCCCCCTTTTCCTTCTCATTCCTTACTACTCTTTCCGCCGTTCTACTTAATAACGCGCGTTTTTCTACCTAGGTCCATATAGTAGCTTCTGGCTGCTCTCTGGTGACGAACAGAGGAATTGGTCTAGTTTTTTTTTTTTTTGTAAACTCATTGGCCACATCGTTTTAATTCTATTGAAAAAGGAGGCAAGGTCCCTCTCGAAACGTAAGGAAATCAATTTTTATTTTCACACGGCGATACCCCAAAAGTATGAATCATTTTAATAACATATTTAGTATCGACAAGGCGGATTACATATCATAAATATTTACCAATAGTCAATACGGATTAACGTTAACAAACAAATATGGTAAACATGCACGCGTATTACGGTAAACAAAACGAAACACTAAAGCAAGAGTAGACGTTCACCATGAGCTACCATCTTTAAAGGTCCAAAGAGAGGAATTAAAATGCAAAAAGGTAATATATTATATATTGTTTGGGAAGCTCATTCAAAGAGGAGTAAAATAATAGCTACAGGAAAACAATAATATTTTTAGCCTACTTTCGATTTTTGCAAAAAATGAAAGTAGACTTATGAGATCAACACAGGGCGAAAAAAGTGTGTCTGTCTGTGAGTGTGTATGTGTGTGTGTGTGAGTCTGTCTGTGTGTGTGTGTGTGTGTGTGTGTGTGTGTGTGTGTGTGAGTCTGTGTGTGTGTGAGTCTGTCTGTGTGTGTGTGTGTGTGTGTGTCTGTCTGTGAGTGTGTATGTCTGTGAGTGTGTGTGTGTGTGTGTGTGTGTGGGTGTGTGTACTCTGAATGTCTGTCCCCCCCTATCAATTCGAACACGGTGAATGCGAATTGAACGAAATTTGGTACAAAGGTAGCACTATCAAAGGACACCTCAGTGTCATGTTTTATATCGCCGCCACCTTGACGGAAACGTAATGGCGGCCACACAAATGTTCAAAGCTTAAATCAAATTACGACTAACCTAATCATCCGATCTCTACCAAATTTTGCAACAACATACCTTTATGGGGGAAGCATCATTTGACCAAACCAATAGGTCATCACCGTAATAGTTTGCGGATGGCGGCCATCTTTGTGTGAAAATCGATTCCCCCTATTAATTCGAACACGGTGCAACCGAATGGAACGAAATTTGGTCAGAGTAGTACAAACAAAAGGCACCTCAGTGTCATTTTTTATTTGGCCGCCATCTTGACGGAAACGTAATGGAGGCCACACAAATGTTCGAATCTTAAATCAAATTACGATTAACCTAATCATCCGATCTCTACCAAATTTTTCAACAACATACCTTTATCGAGGAAGCATCCTTTGACCAAATGACTAGGTCATTAGCCTAATAGTTTGCGGATGGCGGCCATCTTTGTGTGAGAATCAATTCCCCCTATTAATTCTAGCACGGTGAAACCGAATGGAACGAAATTTGGTACTGAGGTAGCACTAGCAAAGGGCATCTCAGTGTCATGTTTTATATCGCCGCCATATTGACAGAAACGTAATGGCGGCCACACAAATGTTCAAAGCTTAAGTTAAATTACGACTAACATAACCATCCGATCTCTACCAAACTTTGCAACAACATTCCTTTATGGAGGGAGCATCCTTTGACCAATCTAATAGGTTATTAGCCTATTAGTTTGCGGGTGGCGGCGATCTTTATGTCAAAATTGATTCCCCCTATTCATTCGAACACGGTGGAACCGAATGGAACGAAATTTGGTACAGAGGTAGCACTAGCAAAGGGCACCTCAGTGTCATGTTTTATATCGCCGCCATCTTGACTGAAACGTAACGGCGGCCACACGAATGTTCAAAGCTTAAATAAAATTACGATTAAACTAATCATCCGATCTCTACCAAATTTTGCAACTACATACCTTTATGGAGGGAGCATCCTTTAACCAATCTAATAGGTCATTCGTCTAATAGTTTGCGGATGGCGGCCATCTTTGTGTCAAAATCGATTCCCCCTATTAATTCAAACACGGTGAAACCGAATGGAACGAAATTTGGTACAGATATAGCACTAGCAAAGGGCATCTCAGTGTCATGATTTATATCGCCGCCATATTGACAGAAACATAATGGCGGCCACACAAATGTTTAAAGCTTAAATCAAATTACGACTAACATAACCATCCGATCTCTACCAAACTTTGCAACAACATACCTTTATGGAGGGAGCATCCTTTGACCAATCTAATAGGCCATTAGCCTAATAGTTTGCGGATGGTGGCCATCTTTATGTCAAAATTGATTCCCCCTATTAATTCGAACACGGTGGAACCGAATGAACGAAATTTGGTACAGAGGTAGCACTAGCAAAGGGCACCTCAGTGCCAAGTTTTATATCGCCGCCATCTTGACGGAAACGTAATGGCGGCCACACAAATGTTCAAAGCTTAAATCAAATTACGATTAGCCTAATCATCCGATCTCTAGCAAATTTAGCAACTACATACCTTTATGGAGGGAGCATCCTTTGACCAAACGAATAGGTCATCAGCCTAATATTTTGCGGATGGCGGCCATCTTTGTGTGAAAATCGATTCCCCTTATCAATTCGAACACGGTGTAACCGAATGGAACGAAATTTGGTAAAGATGTAGCACTAGCAAGGGGCACCTCAGTGTCATGTTTTATATCACCGCTATCTTGACGGAAACGTAATCGCGGCCACCCAAATGTTAAAAGCTAAAATGTAATTACGACCAACCTAATAATCTAGTCTCTACCAAATTTTGCAACACCATATCTTTATGTGGGAAACATATTCAGACCAAACTGCAAGAACATCAGCCCAATAGTCTGCAGATGGTGGCCAAGTATGTGTGCAAATCGATTCCCCCTATCAATTCAAACACGGTGAAACCGAATTGAACGAAATTTGGTACAGAGGTAGCACTAGCAAAGGGCACCTCATATTCATGTTTAATATCCCTATAGCACGTTGTATTTCAACAAGCTACTACAACCAACATTCAATCATACTCATTGAAAAGGACAAAGGGTTATAACAATACCCATGCATTTAGGAGAAAGTAGGCTATATGTTCTTTACTGAACATCTTGTTTAAAATTGAATTATACTATCTGGTCCCTTTAACATATAATTATAAGAAATTATTCTCAACTACTTTAGGAATATTGATACACTTAAAATGTCTTTAAGCTAATAACACAATAATGGTATTAATTTTAGCACGTCTGTGTTTAGTTTATGTACGTATTTAATGATGGTATTACGAAGTTATCTAAGGAGGGGTGGAGGGGGGGGGCGTGGGACACAGTGGCGTAATTAGGATTGCTTCTGGAGTGGGATGAGATCAATCAAAATTATATTTGAGGGGGTGGGGTTGGGGAAGAGGGGGTGCATTTTGATACATAATAAATTGAAGGTAATATACAATCCCGAAGCTTTAAAACCTCCTGTCATTATTTATTTTCATTTTTTATGTCATACAATGTTGGCATGTCAAAGAACCCATTTGAATTCAGTAGGCCGTGTTCATAATGGCAAAATTAATCTCTGGAGTTTCCGCCAACACAAAGTTCCTCATTTTTCTCCTAGAAAGAGCTATAGTGTTCAAGGTGCTTAGATATCTAACCTCCTTGACTTTCATAGTGCTTCAAGGAACAACAAAATTCGACATGCAAGCTGCCCTCTGGGTGTCAAATAACAAAGCTTGCACCCGGCAACCGAGGCCGTACGATATTATTATTATTATTATTATTATTATTATTAGCACTTATCAATGTGAAAATGTTCAAACATTAACAATTTTGTTGATATTAAATCATAAAATTCAATTTTCTTCGTTAAATCATCTGGTTCTTTTTATTCCCCGACATTGTATAAATATTAGACCTAATTGTCTACAGTTTCCAATTACAGTTTAACTTAAAACATCAATACAAGAAAACACAATATTTTTCACTTTTCAAACTGGCACTTACACTCGGTTGCTAACTAACAAGTGGCATATTTCGGGAAAGGGATAAGGAAAGACAGTGCCACACCTATCTCACTGCCACCTTTCTGGCTAACTGAACAGCTGACCATTTTGCCCATTCAGAAAGTGTTAAGTTAGGATAACACTAGAAATGTTACACGAGTGAAAAGAAATGCTTTCAAACACAATGCAATCATTTGTAATCAATCCGAAGATTGGTTTTATTCAAAATTAGAAACTTCATCAAATTTCACATTTTCATTGCTTGACTCTTGGGGGAGATTGATCCGCCTGATCACCCCACCCCGCTCCGTAATCACGCCACTGACTGGGACATGATGCGCTGGTAACACCCTGACGGCTCGAGTTCAACTTCGCTAACTGCGGGGAGCGATTTTCACATGAAAAATCACGTGCTTTAAGGAATAACAGCCGCCATTAAACCCACGACAAAAACAGTAAATAAAATTAGCCAGGTTAGCTCTAATAATAATATCGTATGGCCTCGAGTGCCGGGTGCAAGCTTTGTAATTTGACACCCAGAGGGCAGCTTGCATGTCGAATTTTGTTGTTCCTTGAAGCACTATGAAAGTCAAGGAGGTTAGATATCTAAGCTCCTTGAACACTAGAGCTCTTTCTAGTAGAAAAATGAGGAACTTTGTGTTGGCGGAAACTCCAGAGATTAATTTTGCCATTATGAACACGGCCTGCTGAATTCAAATGGTTTTTTTAACATGCCAACATTGTATGACATGCGTATCGTGATTTTTGCCGCCATTCAAAAATCACTTAGCATGGCCAGGAGCGAACCTGCAAGCTTGGGATTAGTAATCCGACACGATAACCACTCACCCACCGTGGCAAGCTCTGATGACCCCAAATACAGTAATTTGGATAAGATGACAAAAGTTTTATTTTGAAAATTAGCGATAGTAGGCTAGGTTATAAGGTTTCTTAATCTTGGTTCAAGCAATGACTGTTTACTTATTTCTGTAACTCAGGACGATGTCAAATATTCTCATTTCCTTGAAAGCGCTTATTGCCTGTGCTAATTTTACAGTCTAAACCGCACGTGTGAGAGGAAGATTGCGAAAGAAAAAAGCTTCCCTCTGTCAGCCTCTGATCTTCTGAGAATGGGGAAGGGAGGGAGAAGAAGAAATCTGTTTATTACAAACAGCTGTCAACAATTTGTAGAAGTGCTAAATAGCTCTATGATACAGAACAACTAAACGTTTTCATTTATAGATCTCAGGTTTACTATAAATAAGTGAAGTAATAACCACCTTTATTATCTAGGCTTTCAAGATGGAGCCTCGTCAGGAATTGTTTCCCGACGTTTCGGCTGTCATTGCAGCAGCCTTAATCAAGTGTACGAGTTCGTGTCTATACTCAAACATATACGGTACATCATTATTCGGTCATTTTATGGAATTTATTAGATTATTTTATATGTCATTTCTCATATTTTAGTCTAAGTGTTTTCAAGCATTTTTGCCTATGTTATTATCTATTATCGGAACTTAAAGTAAGGATGAATACGGAGACATAAAAATATTCACCACTCATTGTCGATCTGAAGACCAAAGTAACGTAATGGGCTGTAGTGCCACGGGGTTTGCCTTGGTTTTTGACTGTTACTTTTTTTTTTTTTGGTAAGTAATCGAAATGTTAAATGCTTTTCAGTCGGTCAACACGGTTGCAACCAATATTCTATTCCCTAAATAAGCCTACCCATTACAATTTGATACAATCGCGTTCATCATCTGAAAAGCACTTAATTTCCTTTACTAAGGCTACACTGAAAAATGCCTTCCAACACGATAGAAAGAAAGAAAGAAAGTAATTAATAGTCATTTATTCCCGTGTACTTGTGTGTGTGTAGAATTTGTCTGATATTCTGTGTCTCTGTGATCTGTACTAGTGTGTGTAGTCTATATGTAATTGAATATAGAATTTGGATAGGAATCGGCCATGACATTAAGTTAGATATCATCCCAGCATTTGCCTGGAGTAGAAGTTGGGAAATTATGGTAAGCCACTTCCAGGATGGCTGAGGTAGGAATCGAACCCACCTCTTCTCAGTTTTGCCTCACAAGGCAGAGTGAACCCCATTCCAGCCCTCAGACCAGAATTAAATTTCTTAGCAGAGCCGGAAATCGAACCTGGGCCCCTACGGTGACAGCCAATAATGGTAGCCATTGTGGAACGAGGCGGACAAGAAAGAAAGCACTAACATCGGATCTGCTGCTCGTCCTTCCACAAGAAGCCCAACAATTTCTATTTATCATATCTCCCTATTTAATTCAGTTTGCCAGTTTCTCACTGTATCTGTGATGAGTAGATATGGAAAGTTATTCAGGAATTATGTCTGAAATAACCATATAAATATGCGAATACACTCGTATAACACAGGTCCTTAACATATGCAAAGATATGCAATAGTTCTTCTCAGTCATGTTGATGTTTGAATGTAATTTTAAATTTATTACATCCGCTGCAAGACAGGAGATGAATGATTGTCGCGTAGTTTTGAAAAGCAATCAATTGGAATTATATCTAGCTCTAAAGGTACTTATTCATGCTCTGCTATTGTGAAAATTGCATACTGTACTTAAATTTCCTATCCTTCATGTTAATTTTTTGCACTTTAACAATAGATCAGTCGGTATTGTACAATGATCAAATTTCATTATTTTTGACCCTAGAATATTGACATACGTAAAGTTTACTTGGAATAATATATGTCACTTACCTACATGTTACTCTCTCTCTCTATCACACCACATTTCATTCAGCTTCAGTAGCTTAAGTTAAACGAGCGAGGATTACTGACTATAGCAATTTGAACTACCAATATACTCAGTGCTATTTTTAAATCGTTTTAAATGATCTTGTCGACTTCGTCGTTACGCTGATGTCTGGCGTTACGTTACGGCAACGGGACGAAATGTACCGAGAATGCACTGAGGCGTGTGACGTCATAGTACCGCTTGAGCTACCTCCTTTCCCCGTGCGCTCCGGTGAGCGTGACGTCATCCAGCCAGCTACCTCCTATGATCTTGGTTGGCACTTGCTAATGGATTTTGAGTTCACGCAGTTCGCTGCATGATCATGAGACTTTCACCCAGCATTTTTCAGCATTTGTAGCATTTGTGGAATTTAAAATGATATAAAGTCTAGTCTTTTTTTTTTTTACAAAATGTAAGGGGTACTCACAGTTGTAGTCGACAAAACATCATGCATGATCTTGCAATTTTCGGCAATTTGCAGAGTACGGTTAATACTTTATGGACTGACATGTTAAATGAAAAGTTGCATTGGGCAATTTGCAGAGTTCGGTTAATACTTTATGGACTGACATATTAAATGAAAAGTTGCATTGGGAAATTTGTAGAGTTTGGTTAATACTTTATGGACTGACATATTAAATGAAAAGTTGCATTGGGCAATTTGCAGAGTTCGGTTAGTACTTTATGGACTGACATTAAATGAAAGGTTGCATTGGGTTAATTTATTAACTCATTAATTCATTAACTTTCATCTTTTTCGATGCCTGGGTGGATGTAGAATAGTTCGTTATTTTCGTCATCCTTCAAAACTAACCACACACAAACTAACAACCTACCCCAGCTCCAAACACTAGCCTGAGCAGTTATAAGTACAGAATTTCCTTTTCACTTACTTATTTTTGCCTAAACAATTAAATTTCTTCGTATAAGGCAGCAATTACACAAGCTTTTGTCGAGCAGAAAATAACATGTCCTGTTGTTTCGAATATGCTGCTGAGTGCCGAGTTGCCGACCAAAAGAAACTGATTCGATAGATCGATTTAAATCTAGGATTACTCGAAATCTCCTCCAGCTGTAGTAAACAGCGCGTTGACGCCAGCTGATCGATGAACTTTCAAGTCTGAAGTTATATTTGCCGGACTAGATACAAATGTTGGGAAATCGAGTGACGGAGGATTTTGAAATTTGGCGGGTCTCAGGCAAGGAGACAGTTTATCTCCTACACTGTTCAATTTTGCCTTGGAGAAGATCATACGTCAGACCTTTCGAGAGAATTTTGAAGGAATCAAAGTCGAAGGGAAGAACCTAGCATACCTTGCCTACGCAGATGGTATTAGTTTACTCTCCAGCTCTCAGGAAGAGTTGAGGCAAATGACCAGAGCACTCGAGGCAGCTGCCAAGAAATTTGGGCTAATCGTGAATGAAACCAAGACGGGAGTACCTCAATATGACTCGCGGGCAAGGCATCGTTTTTGGGCTACTATAGTCATTCCGGGTAGGGGACCAGTCCTACAAGAGGGTCCATGAATTTAAGTACCTAGACGCTTTTCACGGAGAACTCATCATGTGAGGCAGAAATAACGCTAGGATCCAAGCAGGAAATCGAACTCTCTACAGCTTAACACAGCTTCTTCGGTCCAGATGTCTCTCCAGACAGTTCAAATTTCGTCTGTATAAAACTCTGATCCAACCTGTTGTACTATATGGATGTGAGACATGGAGTATCCGAAAACAGGACTTTCATAAACTAATCGTTTTTGAGAGAAAAGTTCTTCGGAAGATCTTCGGACCGGTGAGGGATGTACACACGGGTGAATGGAGGATTAGACACAATCATGAAGTAGAAGACATGTACCATGATACCAACATAGCTGGAACCATCAAAACCAGAAGACTGCAGTGAGCTACTGGAACCTACTGGATTCCATCCCCACAGGAAGAAGACCACCAGGGAGACAAAGAAGGTCTGCAACAGGCAGCGATACGTGTGGACAGTTGGTGGATGGCAGCTATGGATAGGAGACGATGGAGAAGGAAACTTGTAGCAGCGAGCGGTTCACCGGGCCTGATCGCGTAGAAGAAGAAGATACAAATGTATCAATATTTTTCTTAAACAGTTTTCAAATGTTTAAGGGGTACGCGTACCCCCCCCCCCCGTTCCCCCTGAAAAAATGCCCTGAATATACTCAATCCTTGAGTGAATAAGCCGGGCCTCCGAGGCCCGGGGTGAGGTTTTTTAATCTTCATCTTTACCTTCATTTCCTCTCCACTTTGTTCTGTCGTTCCACCATCCGTCTTCCGACACGGTGTTCCAATCCAGGTTCCGTTTTCTAATGCTATACTTCACCGAGTCCATCCAACGCATTCTTGGTCTTCCTCGTCCTCTCTTCCCTGTCATCCGTCGTTTCAGTGCTCGTCCTGGTGGCCTTACTTCATTCATCCGTTTGACATGTCCAAACCATCTCAATTCGTTTTGCTCCAGTTTGTCATTTAGTTTCTGTACTCCCAGTTCTTTCCGTATATCTTCATTTCTCACGCTGTCTCTCCTCGTTTTCTGGACCATACTTCTCAGGAATCTCATCTCAGCTGCCTGTTCTCTGCTCTCATCCCTCTTAGTCATTGTCCTAGTTTCTGCTGCATATGTCATTATAGGAACATAATAGGCTTTGTACATAACTTGTTTATCCTTAATTGGTATATCCTTGTTTCATACTAGTCCCCGTACCTGTTGGTTGAAAGCTCTTCCGAGTTGTATTCTTCTGCTAATTTCCAAATCTAGTCTTCCATCTTCAGTTAGTTCACTTCCCAAGTATTTCAAGTGTTTCACCACTTCCAATTCCTTATCTCCGACTTTGATTCCTCCTTTTCCTTCTTTCTTACCGTTACTCATCACCACTGTTTTACTCTTCTCCACATTTATCTTCAATGCCCATTGCTCAATCGTTTCTTTTATTACGTCTAACTGTTCTTGTACCTCCATCTCATCCTCGCCCCAGATCACAACATCGTCTGCAAACAACATTACCTTCATCTTTGCCCTACTATAGTCTTTCATTGCTGCCTTATTAATCATTTTAATAATTTACAACTATGGGCCGCTTCAATATTAAGCTATCTAACCAGTATACACGCTCAACCTGCAGTTTAAGTACTTTAATTCGTGGTTTATTTAATATAATTCTAATTCAATGCATATTGTAAAAACATAATTAACATTATTGGAGACCCTTTTCAATTCTCATAAACAAAGATCTCAGTTAGACGCGACCGTAATCGCCATTTTCCTTGTTGAGAAAGGCCATTGTGCGCATGCGCGGGAGTGTCAAATATTACATATTTCTTTAATCATTTAAAAATATACCGTAACATATATTTTCCTTTTAAAGAAACTCTGCAAATCTGCATGCCAAGAGCTTTCGTTAGAATGTCTTACGAAGCCAATCGGTTAAGTCGTTTTCACAATCTCGTGTGTACAAAAAACAGCTTAGTGTTTTAAATATATAGATGGCAACAGAGAATTCGTTACTTTACGGGAATGATAAAAGTGAAATACATTTCTACAATGTAATACCAATCGTAGGAAGGAAGAAAACAAAAAAAACATATCCGAGATGGGAATCGAACCCTCTCGACCATGCAAAGGATGGCAACAGAGAATTCGTTACTTTACGGGAATGAAAAAAGTGAAATATGTCTCTACAATGTAATACCAACCGTAGGTAGGAAGAAAATGAAAATAAAAGAACGTATCCGAGGTGGGAATCGAACCCTCTCGACCATGCAAAGGATGGCAACAATGAATTCGTTACTTGACGGGAATGATAAAAGTGAAATATGTTTTTAAAATGTAATACCAATCGTAGGAACCGTAGGTAGGAAGAAAATGAAAATAAAAGAACGTATCCGAGGTGGGAATCGAACCCTCTCGACCATGCAAAGGATGGCAACAATGAATTCGTTACTTGACGGGAATGATAAAAGTGAAATATGTTTTTAAAATGTAATACCAATCGTAGGAAGGCAGAAAACGAAAATAAAAAAACATATCCGAGGTGGGAATCGAACCCTCTCGATCATGCATAATACATATTTCTAGGCAGTAACCTTATCCCCTTGACCATCCAGACAACTATGGGCCGCTTCAATATTAAGCTATCTAACCAGTATACACGCTCAACCTGCAGTTTAAGTACTTTAATTCGTGGTTTATTTAATATAATTCTAATTCAATGCATATTGTAAAAACATAATTAACATTATTGGAGACCCTTTTCAATTCTCATAAACAAAGATCTCAGTTAGACGCGACCGTAATCGCCATTTTCCTTGTTGAGAAAGGCCATTGTGCGCATGCGCGGGAGTGTCAAATATTACATATTTCTTTAATCATTTAAAAATATACCGTAACATATATTTTCCTTTTAAAGAAACTCTGCAAATCTGCATGCCAAGAGCTTTCGTTAGAATGTCTTACGAAGCCAATCGGTTAAGTCGTTTTCACAATCTCGTGTGTACAAAAAACAGCTTAGTGTTTTAAATATATAGACTAGTTGAAACCCGTCAATACATGACGGCCAATAAGAAAATATTTACTGAAAATTTTTATTATATACGTTCTTTGTACAATTATTTTTTGGCACTATTGAAACTTTAAGGGCGTCAAAAGATTGCACTCTAGACATTGCAAAATACTGCTGGCCATGATTGAAAACTTGATGAGGCAAATTGAGACCTATACGTTCCAGAGTTCCCCCTTGAGCTTTATTGATTGTGATAAAGTATGCCAATCGAATCGGAAAATGTTGCCTCTTAAAAGAAAATGATGGTTTTATCCGGTGGTGTTAAATCAAGTCGAAGGATTAGACCTTTCTGCCTAATTTTAACTGCATTTATTTCCAACTCCAAGCATTTTCATGCATATTTCATATAATTAATATGGAGTCAAGTCGAAGGGTTAGATCTCTCCGCCTAATTTTAACTGCACTTATTATTTCCAAATTCAAGCAATTTTCGTACATATTTCTTATAATTAATATGGTAGCATTTAGATGCCCTTAGGAAACTTCAGATTTCTCAGGAGCATATCTATGGGTCAATCGTTTGGAGTATGTGGAAGCAAATCACTTAATTCCAAGGAATTCAAGAATTCTGAAGAGTCTAATATATACAACTGGCCGAAGGAACCGTCGCTTATAATTTTGGAATATACGTTAACGAAGTTCTCTCTTAAATTCCTTGAGATATCATTTCCAGTGAAAAATTGTTGCAGTCTGTCAAATATTTTATATTTAGGAAGATTAATTTTGCCATTGCAACACCAAAGGTCAAAGTAACCAGGCGTAGATTTCTCGCTAGAGAAATACATTGCAGAACAATGTTTACATTTGTTCGTCAAGGACCATACATTGTACGGCTTAATATCTGGAATTGTTTCTGAAATGGAATTTTTATATTAGATTTTAAAAGTGGCTTCGTATTTTCTACGAATTCCCACTTTTTTGTGGCTAATGATCTTTTTCGTCAAATGGGTATATTTATTGCAGCATTTCTCTCCAAATTAACGTCATATTCAATAACACTATAGTGGCCTGCATCAACGCAGCCGCCAAATATTAAATGGCTAATAATACTTCCATTGCCAAAATCAACAGCGTGGTTAGACTCATTGTTATGTAATCTAAACAAATCATCAATAAACAATAACATTCACGAATACAATGAAGTTCAGATACTTTCATTCTCAAGTTTGTTGCTGATGAGAATGCGATGATACTGATCGCCAATAATAAAATCCTTATAATTATTCATGCCAGCAACAATTTTTGCAATTTGCTTGCAAACGCAGCTCAGGATAACGTCCTGCATTTTGGAATAAACAGTACGAAACTGCTCTAAATAAGCAATTTCCATCACCTGATGTAGGTACAATCCTTTGCATTTTCATGACAGTATATTAAGCAAGGGAGCATACTTCGCCAACTACTGGAATGAGCATAGACTCACTTCGACAGCCACCGTAACGGAGGGAGTTTAAGAGTTAGACTATATGCTCAGTGCTTGTCAAAAATCGTATTAACACAGGGAAGCCCAATCTGAAGGCTACATTCTGAGCTATCGCCCCGGATTCCAGGTTCGATCCCTGGTTTGCCAAGAAATTTACTTCTGGTCTGAGGGCTGGAACGGGGCGCACTCTTGAGGCAAAACTCAGGAGAGCAAGGTTAGATTCCTATCTCAACAATCTGGGATGTGGTTTTCCATGGTTTGCCACGTCCACTGCAGGTAAATACCGGGATAGTTCGTAACTTAAAGCCTCGGTCGTCAATTCCCCATTCCCCACTTGAATTACAAATGCACACATTAGTACAGCCATCACAATAACACAGGTCATCAGAGAAACATTTTTATACACACACACCAAAATAGACGGGGCTGAGTGACCACGATGTCTGAATCCATCAAATGAATTATATTCGTCAATTGTCTCTCATAGCGAAACCGATTGTGGCCATCTTTTATTTAATAATTTAAAAGTATACTAGATGAAACCCGTCAAAACATGACGGACAATGGAAAACAAAATTACTGAAGAAGCTTCTTATATAAGTTACATTCTTTGTACGATTACTTTTTAGCACTATTGCAACTTTAAGGGCGTCAAAAGATAGCACTCTCAGCATTGCAATATATTGCTGGTCATGACTGAAAACGTGATTAGGTCATCATCATCTTGCACAGTTTCCAGCCACTGGCCGGGTCTGTTTGGAACACAAGTCTCTCCAACGTCTTCTGTCTTCCCACCATCTCTCAGCCTCCACCCTTGTCCAGTCTTCTCCTCTCTTCTTCACGATTTCTTCCTCCCCCTTCAGCCACCTGTCTCTCGGTCTCCCTCTTGGTCTCTTTCCTTCCCACTTCGTCTCGTGTATCCTGCTGGGTATCCTCTTCTCCTCCATTCGTTTTACATGTCCATACCATCTAAGTCTAGATTTCTCTATACCAGTCTGTAATGGTTCATCCTTCATTAATTCTCCGGTCCTCTCATTTCTTATTCTGTCCATCTTTGTAGCTCCAATACTGCTTCTCAAGAACCTCATCTCACTGGCCTGTATTTTGCTCTTCTCCCTTCCTTTCATAACCCAGGTCTCCGAGGCATACGTCAGGATAGGGACATTGTACGTCCGATATATGATCTTTTTGCTGTTCTGAGGGACATTCTTGCTCCATAACATGCTTCTCACACTCCTCCGGAATGCTTCTGCCTGTCTCCCCCGCTCATTTATTTCTCTATCGTTTCTTCCATTCTCTTGTATCAGGCTTCCCAGATACTTGAAACTCTCCAATTCCTTCGGCTGTTCCCCACCTATTGTTATTCCCGTTGTGGTTCTTTCCTTCTTCCTTGTTGTGATCACAATCTCACTCTTATTTATGCTAAATTTTATCCCATAACCTTGTATTATTCCTTCCCACACGTCCAACTGTTCCTGTACCTCCTCCTCCTTGTTCCCCCAAATCATCAAATCATCTGCAAGCACCATTGCTTTCATCTTTCCTTCCCCAATTACTTGTGCCACTCGGGTCATTATGTCATCCATCACCATAATGAAAAGTAACGGTGACAGTGCACTTCCTTGTTTCAGGCCGTTTCTCTGTTCCAACCAGTCCGATCTCTCTCCTCCCACTTTCACACAGCTCACGCTTCCCTTGTACATCTCCTTTATCTTCCTTATAGTCCATTTTTATATTCCTCTATCCTCCAGGGACTTCCATACTTTGTTTCTGCATACACTGTCAAATGCTTTCTCAATGTCCAGGAAGGCCATCAGTAGATCTGTTCCATACTCGTAGTGCTGTTCTTGTAACTGCCTTACAGCAAAAATCAAATCCACTGTGGACCTTCCTGATCTGAAGCCATGTTGTTCTTCCCTCATCCCTCCTTCTATCCTTGTCCTAATTCTCCTTTCCAAAACTTTCTCAAACAACTTTGCACAATGACTCATCAGTGTTATTCCCCGATAGTTTCTGCATTCTGTTCCACTACCTTTCTTGAAGATCGGGACAATTATTCCCTTTTTCCAGTCCTCTGGGGTCTTCCTTTCCTTCCATGCTGTCTTCATCACTCGGTACAACCATTGTATCCCCTCCTCTCCTGCTGCTCTCACCATCTCCACACTCAACTCATCCACACCCGGTGCCTTCCCTCCTTTCATCTTCCTCACTGCATCTTCCACTTCTTTCCATGTTAAGTCCTTTTCTGTTTGCAGTTCATCTACTGTACCTCTTCCCCGATTTCTTGCCCCTCGCCGTGGTTTCCATTTGGGTTCAGGAGTTCTTCAAAATATTATTTCCACATTTTCTTCAGTTCTTCCCTATTTTCTATCTCTTGTCCCCTTTTGTTCACCATTCTAACATAATCCGTAGGATCCTTCCGCCTCTTATTCTTTACCATCCCAAACAGGACCTTTTTTGCACCTTCACTATCCTGCTGGTCATGACTGAAAACGTGATGAGGTAAATAGCCCAATACGTTCAAGAGTTTCTCCTTGAGCTTGATTGATTTTGATAAAGTAGGCCGAGCGAATAGGACATTGTTGCCTATTAAAAGAAAATGTACTGTAGGCTACCTGTAAGTGTTTTATCGGAAGGTGTTAAATCAAGTCGTAGGATTTGAGCTCTCTGCCTAATATTACTGCACCTATTATATCCGAATCCAAGCGATTTCTTACAATTAATATATTACCATATATGAATCCTTGGGAAACAGTCAGATTTCTAAGAAGCATATCTACGGCTTAAACGTTCGAAGTATGTGGAGGCGAATCTCTTAATTCCAAGGAATTGAAAAATTCAATAATAGGGAAATGAAGTAGCTGGCTTTCATCTTCAGTATCCAATCTGTTAACGCTGATGTATGTGTTTGAACTGCTGGATATAAGTTCAATGACTTTTAAATTAATATCATTACATTGTTGCAGCTTGGCAAATATTTTATATTCCAGCAGATCAATTTTACCCTCACAACAGTAAAGACCAAAGTAACCACACATAGATTTTACGAAAGAGAAATACAATGTAGAAAAATGTTTACATTTGATCGTCAAGGACCTTACAGTACACTGTATTGCATAATATCTGGAATTGTTTCTGAAATGGCCTATTTATATTGGATTTTAAATGTGGCTTCGTATTATTCGATAACACTATAGTGTCCTGCAATAACGGAGCCGCTAAATATTAAATGGCAAATAATACTTCCATTGCCGAAATCAACTACGTAGTTAGACTCAGTACTCTAAACAAATAATCATTAAACAATTGTCTTATACAATGAAGTTCAACATGACCGTCCAGAGACTTTCATACTCAAGTTGGTTGGTGAGGAGAATGCGATGAGACTGATCGCTTAAAATAAATTCCTTATAATTGTTCCTGCCAGCGAAATTTTTGCGATAGCTTGAAAACGCAGCTCAGAATGACGTTCTTCATTTTGTTATAAACAGTACGAAACTGCTCTAAATAAGCAATTTCCATCACCTGTTATAGGTTATGGCAGTACATTTTGCAGGGGAACATAGAATGACTTCACCAACTACTGGAATGACCATAGGCCTATACTCAATACTCACTTCGATAGTCACCCTAATGGAGGCAGTTTTTGAATTCTATGTCCCGTGCATGTCAAAAATCGTATTAACACATGGAGGCCCACCTATTCTTGTCTATCGCCCCGGAGACCCGGGTTACATTTCCTGCTCTGCCAAGAAATTTAATTCTGGTCTCAGGGCAAAATCGGGGTACATTCAGTCTCTTGAGGTATAACTAAGAAGAGGAAGGTTTAATTCCCACCTCGACAATCTTGGATGTGGTTTTCCGTGGTTTCCCACTTCCACTTAAGGCAAATACCGGGATGGTTCCTAACTTAAGGCCTTGGCCGTCTCCTTGCCATTTACCACCTTAATTACAAATACACACAGTAATGCAGCCATCACAATAACACAGGTTATCAGAAGAAAATTTCACACATACACACCCAAGTACACGGGGCTGAGTGACCAAGATGTCGGATTCCTTCAAACGAATTATATTTGCCAAGTGTCTCTCATGGCGAAAGCAATTGTGGAGACGCGCGAGTGCCTGGAAAACTACTTTTATTTTCTTTAATATCGACGATGCATAATTATAACTTTTAGTCTAGGACGCTAATAACTTGACCACCGAAGCATTGGGAAGAAATTGCAATATTAAGGTACATAAACAACCTAGCCTACACATTCAACTGTCGGTTAATGTTCCTCAACATTTCCCTTCTTTAATATTCCCCTCCTTTATAATTTTCCATCACGTGAAAACATGCCATGTCTTGTGTTCTAAATATATCGATGCAATGGTGTTGCCATCTGCTGTCAGTTAATGGAACTATATGGGCGAATTACTGCCATCTGTTGTCAGTTATAGGAACTGATTGCAGATATTTAAACGGCGTACTGCGGACAACAGTTTGCTCTTTTGATCACATACTGCAATGCAATGGTAAAACGAAAATAAAACGTACTTAGAGGGAATGTAGAAATAAGTATCTTTAACAGACATAAAACCTTACTATTACTCCTTGATTAAACCATTAAACAATGGTAAAAAAAAATACTGGCGAGGCGTAGGATCGAACCGGCGCTTCTGGGAACGACAGCCAGTCGCCTTAACCACATGGCTACTCACGCACTCATGTTTAGCAGCAGACGCAACCATTCATTATATACAAAAGCCGCTGTTTGAAGGAAATAATCAATTTCATTATCCAAATAAATCAATGTTGCACATTCGTATACGTTCATACTGTTATTATATTTTATTGTCAGAACTTGGTTAATGTATGTTTTCAATTACATGGAAGCTTATTAAATAACTTACATTTTAATGGACTTCTCACCGCCATTTTGTCATGACCCCAGGCGGATTGTGCGCATGCGTGAGGGCCTAGAATTCTGCTATTTTCTATATTAATTTAAAAATATACCGTAATATATTTGTTTATTTTAGAGACACTCTGCAAATCTGCATGCCAAGAGCTTTCGTTAGAATGTCTTACGAAGCCAATCGGTTAAGTCGTTTTCACAATCTCGTGTGTACAAAAAACAGCTTAGTGTTTTAAATATATAGATGGTAAAAGTGTTCATACCTCTATTGTAAAATTCGCAATACTCCTCTCACAGTTAAGGATAAAGCAGTAATAGAAACAATTAACCGTTATTGCTTATAGTTGAGTAAAATTGTAGGTTTATTATAGGCCTAATTTACCACACATTTACTTGAGCCGGGCCTTTCCGTCTTATGTTTTAAAATCATTCAGTTATTTATTCATTTTATGATACATGATGTGTGTATGTTGACAGAAAACTTGGCAGAAACCATAGTTTGTTAATTTAGTAATGACTTCATGTGAGGTTTCATGCTGTGTGATGGTGTTTTAAAATCACACTTTCGTCTAGACCACCTTATTTCTACATCCAGGACAGAGAGAGACAAGAGGTTTAGCAGACAGGTCCGATTGGAATTCAACAAGTTAAAACGTGAAGTCCAACCTAACTTGTTTTATTCACGACCATTCTCATTAGAAGAGATTCAACATGGTTTGGATGCCCTCCAGACTGGAAAAACAGCGGGATTTGATGGTGTGTATCCGGAGTTTCTCAAGAAATGTGGTCCAGCTACCAAACGATGGCTTGCAAACTTTTTCAGTTCCATTCTACAATCAGGACGTCTTCCACCGTCTTTCAAGAAGACCAAAATAATTGCAGTACTGAAGCCAGGAAAAGATCCAAAGCTACCCCAAAGTTACAGGCCAATTGCCTTACTCAGTGTCACCTACAAATTACTTGAAAGACTGTTACTGAATAGAATTGCTCCTGCAATTGAGCAAGAGATTCCTGTTGAACAAGCTGGATTCCGCCCAAAACGAGACTGCTCTGATCAAGTCCTTGCCTTAACTACATATCTAGAAATTGGCTTTGAGAAGAAACTTTTAAGTGTTTCTGCCTTTCTGGACCTCTCAGCGGCGTACGATACTGTCTGGAGAAAATGACTTCTCCTCAAACTCATAAAGTCAGTCCCTTGTCTTAAAACAGTGACTCTCATCAGCAACATGTTAAGTAAGACTATTCCAAGTTCACAATGAAAGTGCCAGAAGCAGGTTCCATACACTCAATAATGGTCTACCTCAGGGTTCAGTTTTATCCCCTATGCTATTTAACTTATACATTCATGATCTGCCAGAAACGGTATCCCGTAAATTCATCTATGGGGACGATATAAATCTTACAGTCAAGTGCACCACTTTTCATGAAGCAGAGGATTTACTGAGTGAAGACCTTAAGAAGATGAATGATTACAGTGAAACCCCTCAAATCCGAACCCCAGAAATCCGAAATCCCGGGTAATCCGAACGAGTTATTTTCGACAATTACAAGTTTGAAAAAAAAGAGAGAAACTTATTTTAGTGATAAAACAATTATATATTCTACAATATAAAGTTATTTTAAATAATTAGTTGAAAAATTAACAAAGAAGTACAGTTAGCATACCTAACAAAGTGTAAATGTGCCTACATACTTATCTCATCCAGGATTGAAAAACGGAAAAGTTGGTTGTTGTAATTCCTTGGGTTAATCACTTTGCAAAAACAAATGAAATAACAATAGAAAAACACAAAGTATCACTTAATCTTTCACTTGAAATCAGTTATCTTCAATTGTCGAAGCGACGAAAACATTTCCGCGGTGGCAATCGTGCGCCAGCGTCGCATGAACATGACATCGTTTGGCGTGACTACTGCGTGTTGTTCTATGAAGCGCAATGCGACGTCAAGAGCAGATGCAGCTTCAGTATAAGTCACATTGTCTGTCGAATTTTCTTCTTCCTCACTGTCGCTACCTCAACGTACAGTCCTATACCGTAACGAGGGCTGGTTATTATGTTATGGATATTTTCGGCTAATCCGAACAAATTGAAATCCGAACAGGCTACAGCCCCAATTAGTTCGGATTTCAGGGGTTTTACTGTATTTCAAAAAGTGGTGGCTTCAACCAAGTCCTTCTAAATCTGAGGTAACCACATTTCACCTTAACAACCTACAGGCAAACTACCAACCTAGAGTGAAGTTCGGAACCAATATCTGAAGTAAAACAGCTCCCCTAAGTATTTAGGAGTGATATTGGACAGGGCATTAACTTTCAGACAGCATATTGCAAAAACAGCAGCAAAATTAAAAAGCCGTAATAACTTACTAAGTAGGTTAGCTGGAACATCATGGGGCGCTGATGCCAACACACTCAGGACTACTGCTTTGGCTGTTGTTTACTCTCCAGCTGAATACTGTGCAGGTGTATGGTTGAACAGCTCCCATTGCCAACTGGTTGATATTCAACTCCGGCAGACAATGCGGATTATCTCTGGCACTCTAGATTGCACTCCCTCACAGTGGCTACCTGTACTGTGTAATATTGTTCCTCCTCACATCAGGAGACAGCAAGTTCTTTCCCGCCTGTGGTGCAGAATTATAAATAATGAAGTTCTCCCAATCCACCAAGACGTCAATCAACCTTCCACATCCAGGTTGAAATCACGGAAACCAGCCTACAAGACGGCTATGGAACTTACTTCAGCTCCATTCAACCCCCGAAATACATGGAAAGTTGAATGGTCTACCTCTCCACCTCGTGGCCTAATTGAAGTACTTGATCCTACCATCAAACTACCTGGATTCCATCTCCGTCGAGCTGTCTGGTCCCGTCTGAACAGAATTCGATGTGGCACTGCTCGAACTAGAGCAGCCTTACATCAGTGGGGTTGGATAGACTCGCCTCTCTGTGATTGTGGATATGAAGTGCAAACCATCAAGCATGTCGTGCAGGAATGCCCTCTATATAGGCTATGTACTCTGGGACCTTAGAAGACCTCTATGCAGCCACTCCACAAGCTTTTGAATGGATTCAAGACCTGGCAGCCCATATATGAAGGGTCCTAATGCTGTAAATTGTTTATTTGAAAATTTATATTTATTAATTACAGTACTGTCTTGTAAGCATCATACGCTAAATAATAATAAAATCTTTTGATTCAATTATTTCCCAATTTCAATGTTAAATTTCCATTGTAGAACCTAACTGAACGTAATGAAATATTCACATTTCATTCGTATTATTCATATTGACCTCATATCAGTATTTCCTCTATAGTCAATACTCGGGCCTCGCAGACCCGGCTTATGTAAATCTGTACAAGAAAAAAAACTTTACGAGCCCTACAGTAGTCGAATATGATGTGTATCATCTGACATAGAAGAAACCTTACGTGAAATTTTTGATACACCGGTATTTTATACTATTATTGGCACATTTATTTATTTATTTATTTATCGTATGGCTTTTAGTGCCGGGAGTGTCCGAGGACATGTTCGGCTCGCCTGAGTCTGTAGCTGCTTCCAGCGGATACCCTAAAGGGTGAGCTACACATTCCGTTCAATTTCAAGTAGTTCCAACTTTCGCCACCAGATATCAATGATACCTAGTGGTGAACGTTGGAACTTTGATAGAGCGTTCTGACGAAATCTAACCTAACAAATTTTGCTTTACACAAGTTTAGTCTGTGAAAGGATTTTTTACATGCCATAAATCTATGACATGGGACCGCCGGCTTTACTTCCCCTCCGAAGGAAGGCATACTGAAGGATTTTCAACGCTCTTAAAAAATCCGACGACTTCGGCCGGGTTTGAACCCGCTATCTTGGGCATAGCAGTTCAGCATGCTACCGACTACGCCACCGAAGCCGCACAAATATTAATCTATTGTAAAAGGGAGTGTTTTACAGATATTGTAGTTTATAATACGGAACTCATTTTATTAGATGATTTGTAGCTTCCACCAGCACTAGCCTAAATAAAGAAAATGCGATATGGATCAACTAGATTAATAGACGCGACACGCTCATAACCTTACATTCCTTATAAATAGCCCAACTTGCTGTAAATGCAATGTGCACAGCAGTAGATCATGAAAGGTTTGCCCAGTTCCCGGACCTCTTGATTCACAGACCAACACGTAATTGCATATGGATTCTGTTAAAATGAGTCATAATGATATGATTAGCAGCAGAGTATCAAGAAGGCCGTGCGAGAACAATCAAGAAGGCAGTGCGAGAATAGAAATATCAAGTAGGCAGTGAAGAAAAAAAAAGAGTCTTAGAATTGTTATGTATTATTAGTGTGTAAATTTAAAAAAAAGATTTTTGTGTGTTGATGAATGTCCAGGAGGGATAAGCTTACGATCCAGCTGGCAGTGCGTCTTACACACTTCCGTCCGATCCACTTCCGTCCCATTTTTCAAAATCACTCCCACAAAAATATCCAGCAATCGAGTGGAAAGATGTTGCACATCAAAAAGGCTTATACACTCAAGGGTTAACGCAAGTCCCCGCCATATCTCTATAATTATTTTCCCTGTATGGAAGACGTGCATGGTCGATGTAATAGATTCGCTCAAGTCAAGATACCTCACCATCGTACGGCCAAATTCAATAAATCATTTTATGTTCGACGATGTCGAAATGGAAATATTATACGTCAGAAAATTGTATCATTATAGTACTGTTTTTCATTATGAGACAGTTTCTCCAGCCAATCAGAGCTCATTCATTGACCAATTAGGTAAGGATACCTTCGTGCATGCGCTCGAAATCCAACATGTCGGGCATGAATTACATGATTTGAAAGGTCAAATTGGATATCGGATCAACTATTGTAGTTACGATCCCAAACACAAAGACAAAATCAGCACGAACCTTGACGGTAACAAGAAAATACTATGACATATATGCAAGAAATTTATGAATCTACGTCCAGAAGTTAGCAACACAGCATCCTTCTATATAAATTACCGACATGGAAAGTGCACCGTCCATATGTTCGCGTGAATAAACTGGCGAATATGAGACAAGAAATAGCACTGTACCTTAATATCTCCCGACTCCAATTTGTACACAGCGCATTGCTTTCAAACGACTTCGGCGACAATATTAGTGAATGCTAGAGCTGGACGGCTCTAGTCATCATGCAGGCTGTAAACGATAGCATTGCCAAGCAAAGTAAATGGTGTCTGCTTTCGAAGTGATTTGACCCACGCATGCGTTCTGTGCAATCAGCAAAGCTAGCGCGCACTGTTCACTATCTGAAGTAACTGAATCCCACAGATATTTAAGAATATATTTAAAAAAACATATAATAAAGTTATAATTATCGTCGAACATAAACAATCGTATGCAACTCGCCTATAATGGTAATTAAGACACTCGTATGGAAATTATAAAACTCGCTTCGTTCCTTTTATAAACATATTCGTGTCTTAATTATTGCCATTATAGGCTCGTTGTATAATGTACTATAATTGAACCTCATCACGGAATTGTACATTATCTATGAGAATTGTCATCAATTAATACTCGAGAGGCATCAGTGCATTAATGGTGGGTTATAAGTGAAGATTAAAGAGAATCGCGGGAAGTACCGGTACATCATGGATTTACATAGACAAGTTTACTGGGTGTAGGTTTAGTGGAGATTATAGTTTATTTGTTTTGTTTTTGCTACAAAGCCTTTCGTTTAGCTGATTACTTCCAAAAGAATTGATCACGCAAATGGGAGCTGTCCAAATCAAATACAGTGGAACTTGGATAATTCAAACCACAAGGGACCAGTACAAAAATTCGAATTATCCAAAAATTCGAATTAAGATAGTTCTTTGAAAAGGGTAGAGAAAATATATTGTATTACGTTTACATAATGATTTACGTTCAACAACGCAGATTAACAGACAGCGGTACTTTATAAAGACTGTATCGTGAATAACCTCAAAAGTTTCAAATGAAAAATAAAACCAAAATGTACTATTCACGTATTTAACGACAGTAGTAATCCAGCAATCTAGTCTTAGAGAAATCTACTGTTTTTCAAAATAGTTTGAGATTTTTACCTGTTTCCTACAAAGTATCTCAGCCATCACAAAAGAATCTAACAAATTTAAGGAACGGAAAACAGAACTACTTACGTCATTTCTACTTTAAACAAACCGCGTAAGTTCTGTGATATGGTTTGTTGGTTGGGGCTGCACTCGGAACAGTTTTTTCGGGAATTGTCCCAACTGTTTGGCTTCCAAACGACTTTTTATACTTAAAACTTCGAATTATCCAAAATATAATTCGAATTAACCACGATTTTTTAGCATTGATTGTATATAAAATGCTAGGGACCAAGAGAAAAAATTGAATTAAAGAAGATTTCGAATTATGGAAGTTCGAATTAGCCACGTTCCACTGTATGACATTAAATATGATTGAAACTGATACGACTTGGAAGGAAATATGACTGTTGAATCGAAATTACCCAGCCGTAGGCTGTCTCATATGTAATTCTATAAGCGTCTTATCTGGACGGAAAGGTTTTTCAATTGCGGGTGACATTTAAGTTGGAAGATTTGTGAATGCTCTTTCTCATTGTAAGTATGACCCTTGATAATGACATGGTCCAACCGTGTGAGGTGCGTTCATCACACGTCTCTTGGGAGAAATAAACCACTCTGTCATCGCTGTTCGTGCTGAAGCAATGTAATGGTGATCACCTCAGTTTTAACAGACAGCGCTATAGAAACTGAAAGAAAAGATTAACGTTGATGAATAGTGTTACACTCTAATCTTCAGTCATATCTATAGAAGGGAGAAAGGAGGGAAATGTATTCATACACAAAACATGCTTACAACATGAAGTCAGCTGTCACCTCCTTCACGCATTTATGATGTACTGTACGTTGTGCTTCATACACGATATTCTAGTGTTTACAACCCTCCCCCACAAATTAGCATACATATGTTTCTCTCACATTCGCATATTAGAACAACAATCACATTGTTTATATTAAGGCTTTCACGGCCCGGATTATATAAATAATTCGTGTTTTTTTGGGCTAATGCCGTGTGTATTTAGATTAGAACCATACGTTTCGGAGAAACCTTGCCTCCTTTTTCAATGGAATCAAACAATGTGGCCAAAGAAAGTATCTATTATTTAAACTAGTTTCCATGATGGTTCCGTATTGACGTACTAAATAGTTTTTAACAACAAATTATATATCCGTCTTAGTCAATACATAAATGAAAAGAAAATATAATTACATTTGCTCCTGGTACAAGTTTCAGGGATTAATAGCTTTTATCCCCTTCATCAGCCAAGACAAGTATCTGAAGAAAGATATAAAATAGCGTAGCACTCAAAAAACAAATGGCTATTTGACTTAATATGGTGCACCATATAAGTAGGTCACAGAAAAAAGGGTTGAGCAAAATTAAAAAAATATATGAAACAGCGATGATATTCAGCTATCAAAACACAGAGAATCAGTGGACAGTTCATTCGTGAATCCGCTCCAAAACACTGGTCGAAGCTTGAATTGGCAAACATCACAATACTTCACCATATGAACACAACCAATGAAGAAGCCTTATGCTTAAAATGCCTGCATACAAACGAGATGAGCGTGGAAGGAAAAACTTATAGCAATGAGGTTAGTTCAATGCATAACTTCAGGTTAAATCAAGGTATCAATTATGAAAAGATTGTCTTATGTTGCCTGTATGACGTTAGGTATCGTTCAAATACACTTCCCTTTTGTTTGTGTTTCCTTATATCCATGTAACCCTCCACCCCCACCCCCCATCCCCACCCACCACCCCGCTTTCTTTTGGACATCCTCATTCTTCGAGGAGTCTCTATATTTTCACCCCGCCCCCTTTACCTTCTCCTTATTTACTACTCTGTCCGCCGTTCTACCATGGTCCATACAGTAATTACTGGCAGCTGCTCTCTGGTGACGAACCGAGGAATTTATCTATACTTTTTTTGTAATTTTTGTAATCTCATTGATATACTTCCTTTGGCCACATTGTTTGATTCCATTGAAAAAGGAGGCAAGGTTTCTCCGAAACGTATGGTTCTAATCTAAATACACACGGCATTAGCCCAAAAAACATGAACTATTTATATAATCACATTGTTGCTGTTGATTATTAGATCCAGGGTTGGTAAGTCCTTTTTTCTTAAGTAACTAATTTATAGGCCTAGTTGGCATATTGGCTTTCACGGCCAGTGAATTAAAACTCAGCAATTTTTCTGGGTTTCTGCCGTGTCTTGCGTGGGGTTTCGCGCAGGAACACCAAGCTGGCTCATCAGCAGGCTCTTGGTGTCCGTGCCCAGACCACGACAGGAGTAGCGAACTGTGCACTACCTCCCTTCTTAACTGCGAGAGCTAAAATATCAAGCAGCCTTTCATCTCACTATAAAGACTTCGTATTAAAAATGTAAAAAGTTTAAAGTAATTTTTAGAGGACTATTGGTCATTTTTAAATGGTTTAGTTATTGTGCCTATTAAGACAGGTATTATTTTTGATTTTCTCAAGACTCCATTTTTCCCACCCCTTTTGTGAATGATTGGTGCTACAGTATCAAAATAAGTTTTTGGCCTTTATCCTAAGAATAGTACGAACTTTGAATTGAATCGAAAGTTAGAGCCATATTTCACTTTTTCGTAAGAGATCCCCCATTTCCAACCCCTTGGTCTCATTTTGCCCATTAACTAACTCGGCCGAAGTCTTGAATGATTTTATTTTATGTATAAATTTGAAACCGATTCGTGCAAAATAACGGAAGTTATCATATCCACATGAAAGTGATATCCTCATATATATTATTTCAGCAGTATAGATCCCTCCTGCGGCGCTCACAAGCGACCGATCGTGACAAATGAGCATTCAAATGAAAGAGAATAGACATTAGCAGTGAAGAATTGAACTCTAATTTCATAAATATCTATAATTTCTTTAAAAACTTATTTTAAAGAAATGTACGAAGTGTGAGATTTGCAGATACTGTTGCTGTAGGAAAATACGCTCCATAATTGGCCACCTCACATTTTTCCCGCTGTGACGCCTGTTTCATGTCATTTTAACAATCTGAGGTCTTTCCTTTATCATTTTGCATGGATTTCAGAAACAGTAAATCAAAGGAATGAGTACTCAAATCGTATAATTTCATAAATATCGAATAACCGGTGAGTGTTATGATGATCCAATTTTCAGTGATTGCTTTCTTAAGTTAGAACTTGGAATTCTAACTGAAACGTAAGTAGTGTTCTATAATCATTTGGTTGAAATAAACCCATAACAACCTTTCTCCTTAAGTCTTTCATTAAAAACCTATTGGGGAAAGTGTGGTTTATGAACGTGCGAGATTTCTCGCACGGGTCCGCTAGTATACATCAATTTTGACGGTGGTTTTGGAGCCTGGGGGATGTGAAACGCGAAGATATGTCGAAAATTTTCCAGAAGTCTCACATTAATACCCATTGCAATAGTTTGCTTTTTAATGAAATCTACCTAACAGGAAACCTTAATTCCTGGATGGTACTCGTATTAATTGTTTTCCGTTTTGTTGGACTGAATTTTCATAATGGATACGGGGTTCGATGCCAAGATAAGAATATAACGGATCAGCGTTATAGTAGAGGAGGTTTTTTCCTCATCCTGCAAGAGAGCATCTGTCTATCGAATCCCAAAGTGACTGTTTGCCATCTGGTTGGCATTCCTCATCCGGTCGAGAGATAAACCTGCTTTTATTGCAGCCTCTTCGTTTTATTAGCAATATTAACTTTATTATGTAGCATATTACCCCTGTTCTTTGTATTAAAGTAACGATCTTGTGCTATAAGGATAATGTGGAGACTTAAAAAAAACACTGATCTGGGTCTTTTGTGCAGAGAATATAAACTCTTTTTGGCAGCTAATGCTCCAATACATAGTGAACTATAAAATAACTCTGGATTGGATCATTGCCGGTAAATCAGTAAATAGCAGTTGTTATCTTTGAAGTATTAACGCAATGAAATGCAAGAGTTTATATTTCTGTTGGTGTTGATGTTCTTTTTAACACCGTAACTGGCATTTGTTATTGATACTCTGTACTTGGTGTTTGTGGCAACCTCCTCATGGGAAGTCATTAATAATTATATTAGTAATTAATATTATTATCATTAAGCTTATGACAAAGTACACAAAATGTATAACATCATTACAAACAACGCACATCTAGCCTATAAAACAATCAACTTGGCACCTGATACATTTAGAGTTTTAATTTCAAATTGTCCACCCACTCTATAGCCTTTATAGAGGCATAATATTAATACCTAATGACAATCCGTAATAATAATAATAATCCGTTCTATTCTTTTTAAGTACTTGGGTGAAATTATCGAACCCACAGGTACGGAAAGAGTAGCACAAAAAACACGTATACTCAAAATGCGGAAAGCATACGGGAAAATCGCGAACATCTACAACAAGAGATTCAGGAGCATCAACAACAAAAATCGACACTACATGACTGTCATCCAGCCCGAGACTTTAAACCTCAGCTACAGTACAAAGGGGACCTCGAGAACATCAAGAAAGTGGAGAGAAAAATCATCCGGAACATTTTGGGTCCTACTGTAAACTCACATATGAAGGATATAGTCTACAGTCACCCACAATCACAGAGAGATACGCCAACATCGATACAGATTTCCGCATATCGTGAGACTGAATGACGACCGATTAACAAAGAGAATTCTGACATACTTAAGGGAACTTAAAAGTGACAACAGTCTGGATTGCACAGGTCCAAAGTGCCAATATCACACCAACAGACACCGAGGATCGAATGATATTCAGACATAAGACCCACATTTGGGGAGTTACATCTGGGGATCGAGGAAAGGATGGACGGAGGAACGTACAGTTCGTCATAGTGAAACTATGGAGTTTTGGAAGAACAAGAAACATAACAGCAGATCATAATTTGTTTTATGTGATAGGGTCTAATCAACTTCAATAAACAAATGAAATAAATAATGATTATTTTATTAAAGCAGCCGATAGCTACTTATTTTCGGGACGGGTCAGGGAAGGGGTTTAGGAAGGACATCGACGGTGGACCAATTGAAAGGAACAATCCAGGCATTTGTCTAGTGGTAAAAATGGGAAACCACGAATTCCCTTTTCAGGACGGCCGAGGTGGGATTCAAACCCACGCTCTCCCGATGCCAGCGAATCACGAGGTATTGCGTTAGCGTTCTCGGCCACCGTGGCAATAATAATGCATTAAATCACAAATGAAATATTTCAGGTTAACAAGAAAGGGAATTGATAAATTACGTAATTATTTGAAATGATGATGACATTAGCTTAAAATATTTAATTTGGATTTATAATTTGTAATACGAAATTAGTGGCAATTTGTACTCGCCGCGAATAAAATATTACTATGCATTGCTTTTCATTAAAATAATCTTACAGTTTGAAATTCCATGTATTTGCCAAGCGATTAGGTTATAATATACTAGACAACCCTTGCTGCTCGCTAGCATCAGTCGATATTGGGATTCGGAGATATCAATCTCATTATGAGTAAAGCGTAACCTAACTCAATTACTATTCTGGTTAAAGTTTTCAACTAAAATAATGGTTATGTGTACGTAACGAACTGGTACTCGTAGAGATACAGAAGACAATCTTAAGTTAGGTAATACAAATATCACAACACTTCCTTCCAGACAATATTAGTTGTTTGCTACTTTTACGCGTTTCGCATAGTCGTTTTTCACATAAACGCTTAGCACGTTTGGTTTTTGTGTTGAATGTTTTCGATTTGAGTTGAATGTTACATCAGAACTTACCTCAGACGCTACCGATTTGAGTGGTTAATAGCGTGAAATAATTATATTGATTTAAGTGTTTAAAACCAACCGCGTACAGCAATTACAACCTGAGATATAGTCGCTTGAATGGAAGAAACTCTCGGAAAAAGAATACGTTGATTTTATTGTTACCACGGAACATTCTCAGCCGCAACCGATTTGAGTGATCAACAGCGAAAACGAGAGACCTTGGTTATGAAGTGTTTTAATACATAAACCAACGGTGTACAGCAATTACAACCTGAGGTATGAGTGATTGAATGAAAAGTAAAGTGGAAAATATCTGGGGGAAAAATAGTTTTATAGTAATGTTATTGGTTTTACGTCCCTTTTAACTACTCTGGATTTTAGAGACGCCGGGGTGCCGGAATTTTGCCCCGAAGGGGATCTTTAACGTGCCAGTAAATCTACTGACACGGCTCTCGCTCATTTGCGCACCCTCAAATGCCAGCTGACTACGCCAGGATACGAACCTTCAACCTTGCGATCAGCAAGCGAGAACGTTACCGCTGAGCCACGCAGCCAGCCCACAATGAGTTTTAATATAACTCAAGTAAGGTGAAATATAGGTGGTTATATATACCCGATGACATATCTGGTTATAAATACCTTCCGTTTAAAAAATGAATTGAGAAAATCGCCCATGTAGAAAGTCCGAAACGTCTGGCTTTAGTTTCCATCAATTATTTTTAATATGCTGTATAGATACCGTATATATTTGCAAGAAAATGCAGTTTTCAGGACGACAACTTAAAAAATTAATTACACTTTTTCCGCATTTGCATTCTTACTATTTCACTCCACACACTTTCCAATTATATCCCTAATGTCTCAAACCCTTCTAGGAATATTTGCATGAAAATAAGTACAAAAACAGAGGAAGGTGTCCCATTACATAAACATAAAAAAATAATGCTGAAGATTTTTTAGTGTGTAGCCTAATGCCCCTTAATACATTCGAGTGGATTACGACTTCACCCTAAATGCCTTATACTAAACTGAGCTGTGTCATCAGCCAGTAGCGAAAGAGCCATGCTAAGGATTCACACATCATTACCGTCGATATTTTCTAGTGCAGCAAACTTGTTGATCTGCAAACTGTGAATAATCGGGAAGTACTTGTCCACGCTAACCGGATATGCGTTGTAATGAGTGGCTGATTTTATTGGTCCATCAGCATCCGTTTACTGCCTAACACAAGAGGCAGCCAAGTGCTTACCAGATGTTGGGCCTAGCTGGGCCCGCTACACTTTACGAGCGTTGGGGGCCCTGCCTCGCCCGGCATCCACTTCTCGGAACTGTTCAATTCAAAAGGAACCTCCCATTAAATACAAAACAGTAATGTTCCTGATGGCTCATTCCTTATATTTTCATAGCTTTTGTTTAAAAGTTTGTGCGGGAAAACGAATAGATCTCAAATAATGGGCTTTTAGTTCTAAAAAGAAATGGGGGAAGATATTAAAGGTTTCCATCAACCGCGAAATTAAATGCTATTTCAAGTGACAGTTATTCAACTTTGATTTATAACTGAAATAAATAGCAATTTTATTGTCGTAACATTTTTTTGAATTATGATTCGGCCGTTCCCTTATAGATTTCGAGGTAATATTACGTTATACTTCTGAGAAGAAATAATTCCAAGATAAGTTATTTATGTGACTTTTCGTTGTGGTTGTCAAATGTTCTAGCGTTTTTCTGGGATGCATATTTCGATTCTGTCTGTTAGGTAGTCAGCCCGGAGGCTGGTAGGATCCTCAAAAAGCACCACAGTACGTTATTTATTGATTGATTGATTGATTTTATTTTCACGGCTACACTTAGAGTTTAAGAGCTTCTTTACAGTAGCGCCCTACATAAAATAAGATAAGGGCTTATAAAAATAAAACATTTCACTTACATTCACAATATAAATAATCATAGTCTAACAATTATAGAAACAAAAAGATAGTAACAATACAATAATAATAATAATGATAATGGAAAAATCCTATACAAAAGAGTGAGAGTGCATACAGACTATCAGCCCGAAAAACAAACACCATATACTGTACAAGAAAAGCTATTAAAGTAGACAGGTTGTCAGCTATTGTCCTTGTGTTATAATTGAACTAAAAAAAAAGTATTTTAACTTTAACTGCAAACTTAGTTATGTGAGTAGAAACTCACAAAAACCGAAGTGAACACTATAATGAGGCCTACTAGGTAAGGTGAGGTAGTTTGCAATTGCTTTTCTCACTGAGTCAGAACTTAGCATTGCCGCTATCAGTAGAACTATTCAGAGCATCTGCTGTGCCAACAGACAAATGCATTCATCAAGAGTTAGTAACCAGGCTGGTATAAAACTCAGCAATTCTTCTAGGTTTACGCCGTGTCTTGTGTGGGGTTTCACCTAGGAACACGAAGAGCCCGCTGATGAGCCATCTTGGAGATTATATTAAAAACCCACACAAGACACGGCATAAACCTAGAAAAATTGATGAGTTTTAATATACTGGCCGTGAAAATCAATATACTGTACCATCTTTTCAGGCTGGTATAGCCTAGTTTTCATTGCACGAGCAAATGCTCAGGACGCTCGGCGTTGCCGGCACGTATTTGAACACCTATGTGTTTGCCTCTTGGAGATGGTCCAAGTGAAATTAAATACCACATAGGCCTACACGCAAACTTGGATCAGAAAAGTCGTTTGTGCTGTTCCCTCCAAGGATCATTTATCAGGGGATCGTTGTTGTTGGCGTTGTTGATTCATTGGGGGTCTTTTCTACATCGTGGTCATGTGGTCCCGTGTTCTTGGGTGTGTGTAGAATTTGTGTGATGTCCTGTGTTATTTTCAAGGCTGTATTAATGTGTGTAGTCTATTTAGAATTGAGCCTAGGATTGGAAAAGGATGCAGTCGTGGCCTTAATTTAGGTACCATCCCGGCGTTCGCTTTGAATAGAAGTGAGGGAACCAAGGGAAATCCACTCGCTACCTCACTAGTGTGCATGCTCTAATTGCTGTATCGCTGAACTATTTACATATGCATAATACACACACGTAAAGTTCAAACCTTAAAACAACGACATACTAAACAGTTTTAACGAGATCCACTGCGAATCCATAGGCCTACTAAGTAGCCTATAACAAGAACTCATTTTTAAATATTATCTAAAATTAAACGTCAACTTTAGTGATTAGGACCTGAAGATGACCACATGAAGGTCGAAAAGCGTAATCCAAACATTCGCCCTTTTGTAGTGAATAATCGAAACTGAATGTTTCCGTAAACTTGAAATATAGCGTATGCACGAGATTAATAAATAGGCTAGCGGCTTCGGTGGCGTAGTCAGTAGCATGCTGAGCTTCTATTCCCAAGATAGCGGGTTCAAACACGGCCGAAGCCGTCGGATTTTTTAAGAGCGTTAAAAATCCCTCAGTATGCCTTCCTTCTGAGGGGAAGTAAAGCCGGCGGTCCCATGTCATAGATGAGAGATGAGATGAATGGATGAAAGTGGGCAAGGATGTGGAAGGAAGCGGCCGTGGCCTGTCAGAAGGTACTGTCCCATCATTTGCCTGGTGTTGAAAATGGGAAACCACGGAAAACCATTTCAAGGACAGCCGACAGTGGGGCTCGAACCCACGCGTCTACCGAGTCAGCAGAGAGCTTGGCCCCATGACCTAACGCCGCGCTTTAGCCAGCGTAGCCACTACTGTCGGTGAAACTGGTAATCTAAGCGTATTTGGGCTATTAATCTCATGTTTTTTTTTTCAGGATTAGGTAATCATTCAATACAATTGGGTACAATCATGTTGACCGACTGAAAAACATTATATTTCTATGACTAAGGCAACACTGAAAAATGGCTTCCAACATGATAATAATCGGTGAATAATATTAATACAGTACCTATATTTTTTCAGGAATGGTGTGTTATAAAATACAGTTACCCCGCCTAATCAAATTGGGTAAAAAGCGTGTTGACCGACTGTAAACTGTAAATTGATAGTTTGTAATGGCAACACTGTAATAATTGATTCAAAACTTTACTCAGGTATGTGGCCTGTCGTGAGGACATAATGGAAACTAACAACGTTCTGAATACGAGGATTTGAAAGCGCAGTGACGATATACTATTTATTCAAAGGAAACAACTCCTCGAGCTCTGTGTGGAATCATCGGATATTATGGCACACACTGTTAAAAGGTTGTAAATTATTTGCCTGTGATCTTCTCATGCTGTTCTTTCATGTTCCAATGGATATTAAGGTGTGCAGATTTGACTGCCTCTGTAAATCTTTCAGCTCGTGCCCTACACAATGGTAGCGTTTGTGTCTTGTTCCTCGTCTCGTCTTCCGGTGTCCTCAATCAGAGTACGTTTGTTATACACTCCACAGAAATATAGCCGCGGAGCTGGGCTAGTGAAAATAATCCCAGTTTTACGACCACGGTCGGGTTTTTATTAAAGTCAGTCCAATTTTTCGAGATTTGTCCCTCTTCCTTTGCCCACCGCAAGCCGTCTCCTGTCTTGATTCCTTTTCCTAGAAGCCGTTTATTTCCCCCTCCCCATTAACACACCTCTCACTTTGTCTCAACTTCCGACCCGCCGACGCGACGTCAGCCAGGGTGTTGGACTGCCGCAAATTTTTCACATTCCCCAAACGAGAACCAAATTGATTCTGTCGTAGATAAAAATAAAAATCTTACTCTGTCCATTATACGAGTTTCTTAATCCACATTAACACTTGGCGAGAGTTATTTACGATTCTCTCACCCGACAAGTAGGCTATGCTGAAAAGTTCTGGCACGCTTTTACTCATACTATAGAGGGCCTGTGTGAGAGGGAGGGGGAGGGGCAAACGGGTCTGTAGCCCTGTGGCCCGGACTTTCTGAGGGGCCTGGGGCGATAGGAGAGCCCAAAGAAGAACATTTAACAGTACGTAGTTTCTAAATATTTTGAACTTTTCTGTCAAGGCTAAATTATTCAATATATCAGCAAGCAGTGAAGAGTCTGCAAAACGTCATGAAGAGAGCATACCATTATTTTTATGATAAGCATGATGTGTTTAGCTTCTCTTCCAGGGAAGATCCAAAAGTTTCCAGAGTCATTTTTAGCCTATTTTCATTTTATGAAAGAAAAAAAATTGGCTTATGCAATCACCCTTTGTCCGTGTGTGTGTGTGTGTGTGTGTGTGTGTGTGTGTGTGTGTGTGTCCACCCATAATAACTTTTAAACGGCTAGGGCGATTTCAATGAAACTCGGTGAGGTCATAGCACCATTTTGGCCGATCCCGACCGTGCCCTTCAAATGTTATTAAGTCTCACCAATCCAACATGGCGGCTGTGCGAAATATATCACCACCATTCAATATCTCCGGAACTATTACCGATATCGCCCTGAAATTTTGTACGGTGATAAAGGGCACTACTGGAAGTTCACCTATGAGACTCAAAAATCTGGTAACTACAAAACCAACATGGCGGCCAAGTGAGGTTGAGACTTCTAAATAGACTTTTCTCGCGATTTAACCATCCAAACGTAATGAAACATGGTACAGGAAATGTTTATACCCATTGTAATGCACTGCAATCTAATATAGTTCAATTGTTTTCATAACCTCCAGATGGCAGCTGTGCGAAATATTTCACTGGCATTCTACATCTCCGAAACTATTACTGATATCACCCTGAAATTTTGTAAGATGATACAGAGCCAAAATCTACGTTGTTCTAGTGTAACGGATTTTAGCTCCGCGAGCGAAAGCACACAGAACACCTTCTGCTGAGGAGTCCACATGGCTACTGGCGCACTTCTCGTGGACAATGCAGTTACGCGCATGCGTATGTGGTACCACCGCAAGTGAACCTAGAAAACATTTTGAGTTACTCTAGATGTAGAAACAAACCGCCAATAATTATCTCCATTATTTCTCAAGTTATTAAATTTTATATTGTTATACCTTTAACTCGGACACCTTGTATACGGTCCAGAAGTTTCTATATTTATTTGGTATTTGATTTCATTAGCAATTGATAAGTTGTAACTTATTTGCACTTATTAATGTGTAAATACTCGAAAATTAAAAATTTTGTTAATATTAAAGTATAAAGTCCAGTTTTCTTCACGAAATCATCTGACCCTTTCTATTCCCCGACATTCTATAAATATTAACAAACTATAGTTTACATCTAACGTTTACTTAAAACAGCGATCCCAATCACCTTATTAGCCTACTGCTTAACCCTAACATGGCGAAAAAGTGAAGTTGAAATTTTTAAATAGACTTTTCTCACGATTTAACAATCCAAACGCAATGAAACTTGGTACAGCAAATTTTTATACACATTGTAATGCACTGGCATCTAAGTCAGTTCAATTGTTTGCATTACCTCAAGATGGCGGTTGTGCGAAATATTTCACCGGCATTCTATATCTCCGAAACTATTACTGATATCACCCTGAAATTTTGTAAGATGGTACAGAGCACTACTAAAAAAATCGAGACTTTCAAAAACCTGTTAACTACGAAACGAACATGGCGGCCAAGCAAACTTGAAACATTTAAATAGACTTTCCTCGCGATTTAACCATCCAAACGCAGTGAAATTTTGTTCAGTAGCCTAAATGTGTATACACATGTTAATGCACTGGCATCTAATTTATTTCAATTGTTTGCATTGAACGTTTGAATAATGAACCTACGCAATAATCGTCATCTAATAGTACATAACTCTATGACCTACATATTATATAAATATCCAACATGGCGACCATCCGAAATATTTTGATGGTTCTCAATATCTATTAACTTATGACAGCAATCAAACTGAAATTTTGAATGTTGATAGAAGCTATGAACGTAAGTTCACCTATGGGATTTTCAATAACCTGGTGAGCACAAATCCAACATGGCGGTGACGCGAAATATAAATATTTAAATGGTCGTTTCTTGCGATTTAACCATCCGAGCGCAGTGAAACATGGTACGATAAATGCTTATACACACATTAATCCACTGGCTTCTAATTCATTTCACTTGTTTTCATGACCACAAGATGGCAGCTGTGCGAAATTTTAAAATCTCGATTTTATTTATTGTGTCCTAATCATGCGATCGAAGTTTGAATTCTACACCTACACAATAATCTTCATGTAATTGTACATAACTGTAAGACGTACATATATAAAAATCCAACATGGCGACCATCCGAAATATTGAGACGGTAATCGATATCTACGAATCTATTACAGCAATCAAACTGAAATTTTGTATGTTGATAGAGGCAATTAATGTAAGTAGGATGTAAGAAAATAGGCTGTATAGTTCTTCATGGATTTACTTGTTACAAAATGTGAAAAGTAGGGTAAAAATATGAACAATAAGTAAATAACCCTCCTGGGAAAATTTGCATGTATTATTTATGATCACTATGACCGGTACTTCCAGGATAAGGTCACGGGACGAATGAAAATAAGGGGCCCGGAAGTCCTAGTCTTGGGACCCGTGGTCGCTCTCTACGGCCCTGATTACCATTAATACGAACAGAATTTAGGATCCTTTTGGTCACTCTCAAATCGTGATTCGATGTCATTTTCTGAAATGTTGATTTTAGGTTACATATTTGGAATTCGAATTTTTCCATTTGAATTCCCTAAATTGCAAAACTGTGTGATGTCAGGATGTGGTAGGCCCTATTGTTACAAGCACAGAAATGATTCTTCCGTAGGCACGGCACAATTCTTTCTCTGTCCATTAAGTACGTTTCTTAATGCGCATAATCACCTGGCATTAGAGTTATTTACGATTATCCTAGCTGACAAGGATGCCCCAGAATGCTGGTGCGTTTTGGCTATGCTCCTTTTTGATGACATGTACCGAGAGATTATTAAGTCCAGTTACTCATGTTATATTTAGCACTATTGCCATTAAATTAATGTGGAAATGTTTTGAAGAGTGCAGCTGTGAGCCCAACCTCCTCAATACAGTGTTGTTAATAGACACCCGAACACCTGTTCTCCGACCAGAATAGGTACATCATACTTGCTCAAGAGGTTAAGTCTCAAGAAAGTGGGGCAAACTTGAACATAAGATCTCCAGCTGATTGAAGATCACTAACAACCATTCGAGTTTGTAATGGTAAGGAATGATGATAATTTTATTGCCTGACGTTGAACTTTTAAGATGTTGCCATCAGGGCATTCTACGCGACGTTTGAACTACCATCTTGTCAAGATTTTTTTTTAAAAAAGGGCAGTCAATAGGACAACCCGTGACTGAGGTTGAATATTATATTGCAGCCACCAAATGTGACATCGTACGAGGATACATCCAACCTTTCAAAAATCCCATTTCCTTGACTAGAAATTGCTCTCTTTCACAGACCCACTGAGAGAGCATTACAAATTAAATAGGATGTGTGTAAATTAAGTAATGAGACTGATTATTTTACCTGGTTTTATTCCAATACCATTACAACTCTACACCGCCTGTTCTGTAAATAGATCCGTGCCAGGAGGACCAAAAAGTTTCTTGTTGGACGATTTGTTCTCTGGCTCAATACTTTAAATTTAATTACTTGATATGTGGACTGTATTGGTTTGGTCGGTGCTATGCTCAGCATTCCTATATTACTCAATGAATAGAGTGTTAGTCGTACGTATCTAGTATGTAGAATGACTAGAAAATAACACTCATTTATTATTGCTATGAAGGGTTCATACAACTACACTGTACCTGGTACATTCTAGTAGTGGCTTTTAGGTAGGGTTACCATCCGTCCGGATTTCGTCCGGACAGTCCGGATTTTAAACATGTGTCCGGTTTGGCGTCCGGATTTAAAAATTGTCCGGAAACCGAATACGTGGCAAATATTTGCTTCACACCGCATATAGGTTGGTCACATTGAGCACCAGGACTGCTCAGGCGGCTGCACCTGTTCTGTGTGCCGCTCCTGTCGCCATTTTATTTGGAAGGAGTGCGTTCAGTCAGTTTAGTGCTACTGTTTTGTTTGCTGGACTGCGTCCATTTCTAGACGTTTTATGCTATTAGTTTTCAGTATCAGTAGTTTTTAAGTACATAACAACAAAGTAGTTTTTTTAGCGTATGGGTTTTAGTGCCGGGAGTGTCCGAGGACATGTTCGGCTCGCCAGTTTTGTAGCTGCTTCGAGACGGACACCCAATGGGTGAGCTACAAGTACCGTTGGGGAGGGAAGGAGGGAAGTTGGAATGTAAGGACTCAGGAGTTGGAAGGTAGCGGCTGTGGCCTATAGTTAGGGACCAACCCCGGCATTTGCCTGTAGGAAGATGGGAAACCACAGAAGACCATCTTCAAGGTTGCCGGCGGGGGGATTCAAACCTCCTCGCCTCCCGGATGTGAGCGACTGCCATCAGTCATGCCGTAACCACCACGGCTAACTCACCCGGTAACAAAGTAGTGCTATAAATTGGGAAAATGCCGAAGCGTAAGTGTGTTTTTAACGACAAACTTAAAGAAGAATATAAGTTTCTGAGACAGTGCCAAAATAGCAATGATCGCGTGAGGTGTACGGTGTGCAATTCAGAATTTTCGGTGGAACATCGTGGACGCTATGATATAGAAAATCATTTGCAGACTGAAAGACATAAGAAGGCGAATCAAGTAGCGTCCTTGGCAAGTATTAAAACATTTTTAACAAGATGTTCAGTAAAGAACATATAGCCTACTTTCTCCTAAATGTATGAGTATAGTTATAACTCGTTGTTATTATCAAAGAGTATAATAGAACTATTCTTTGTTGAAGACCTTAGAAACGATTTACCTCTACCACACGCCACAACCTAGATAAAAACTGCTACCATCATTGAAGAAAGAAAGATAAGAAGTATATCAAGAATGTTATGGATCTGGAGACATAATCGACCGGACTGGCTGCGTGGCTCAGCGGTAACGTTCTCGCTTGCTGGGCCCTAGGTTGCAGGTTCGTATCCTGGCGCAGTCAGCTGGCATTTGAGGCTGCACAAATGCGAGGGAGCCGTGTCAGTACATTTACTGGCACGTTAAAGATCCCCTTCGGGCCAAAATTCCGGCACCCCGGTGTCTCTAAAAGCAGCAGTAGTTAAAAGGGATGTAAAACCAATAACATTATTATTATTATTATTATTATTATTATTATTATTACATATACGACCTGCCGTGGGCAACATCCAACTTTGAGTTGAGGCATGTCTTTACACGTCTGGTTGTGCATGGTTTTCACAACCCTAATTGAATTAACAAATCTTTCCATGACCCTACAGAGACGTGTGTATACAAACTATGTGGATATTTTCGATTGCTATTTGCCTGAAATAAAAGTAGTAATTAATAACCTGAACTAACACCAACGGCTTGAATTCAGTTACTATGTGAAATCGTTTTGTTCTTTACTTCAAATAACATTTTCAAGTAACGCAAAATAGGCTGTTACAAACCCTTTAAAATAAAAAGTAAAAATGTATCGTAGTATCATCTTGTCATTCTTCAAATTCGATGCGCATAGAATGCCAATGGTATAGTAATCAATGGAGCCCCACGTAGACTAGTCGTGACATCTAGTGGTGAAATATCGAACAATATAATCCTAACAGAGCGAGTGCATTCTAGCGGCCAGAAGAAGAAACTTTTCAATAAAATCTGGAAGTTAATAAGAAGGTCGGCGTGCAGTTACCTTTTTGGCAGCTAGATGTCTCGAGTAAATCTGCTGGCGAATTATGTTTTAATTAAATATATATTTTACACCATAATATGCACAATATAACGCTTAATTTTAAAACATCTGAGTCATTACAAAACAATAAACATATAACATTTCAAGCAAAAAACCTAGCTCTGATCGGGTTTGAACCATAGGCATTTGAGCGATAGGCTAACGCTCTACCACTGAGCTAATTGTGTCAACGAATATCGTACTATATAAAATGACTTACATAGAACTTGTTAGCAAATAATGATTTATACTAAACGATTTCATCACTGGAGTATATTATTTATATATAAAGCATTTCATACAAAGTTTATTTATTTTGTATCAGTACGCTATATTGCATGCAATACTCAAATTAGTGAAATATAAGACAGGCACAAGATATCCGCTGCCATCTTGTCTTATTACAGAATCAGCTCAGCTTTTTAAAATCACGTCTGCACTATAGTATTACAAAATAAACTTTTAATTTCGAACGTGCCTCTTCCTTTAGAACAGTTAAAACGATTCTCGGCTCGATAACCGGAACTGGTGGGTTCCATGATATGGATTATAAAGTTTGCATAATTCGCACGGCCGCCATCCTGAAATGGTATGGCGGACGACCTTGTAGTTTGGTCACAAGACGCATCCTATACGAAGGTATGTTGTTACCAAATTTGGTAGAGATCGGATAATTTGGTTAGTCGTTATTTGATTTTACGTTTTGAACGTTTGAGTGGCCGCCAATCAGTTTTAGTAAAGATGGCGGCGATATAAAACATGACACTGAGGTGTCCTTTGCTAGTGCTACCTTTGTACCAAATTTCGTTCAATTCGCATTCACCGTGTTCGAATTGATAGGGGGGGACAGACATTCAGAGTACACACACTCATACACACACAGACACACACACACACACAGACTCTCACACACTCACATACACACACACACAGACTCAAACACACACACATACACACACACAGACAGACACACTTTTTTCGCCCTGTGTTGATCTCATAAGTCTACTTTCATTTTTTGCAAAAATCGAAAGTAGGCTAAAAATACTGATGCCACTGATGCTGAGCTGCAATGTTCAGCAAAAGAAGCTACTTTTGCCTACCATACTGCAATGCATGGACTTAGTTTCAAAACGTCTGATTGCAATGCCAAACTGATTAAAAAGCTTTTTGAACCGAAATTCTCGGGAGCTTGTAAATGTAATATCCCATTACATATTTGACAAACTTCTCAAAGATCTGAAGGATACAAATTTCATTACACTAACAATTGACAGTTCAAACAGAAAAGAGGTTAAATTGACTCCTGTTTGTGTTCGTTATTTTAACCAAAATGAAGGTGTTAACGTGAATCTGTTAATTTTTTATGAACTTCCAAGTGAAACCTCTGATATCTTAGTAGAACATGTTTTAAATGCATCAAAAAGTTCTCTATTGACTCCAAGGTCGTATGCCTATGCGCTGACAACACCAATACCAACTTTGGTGATGTTAAAAGGCAAGACCAAGGAAATGTATTTCCCAAACTTCAAAATGCCCTCTCAAGGCCAATTCTTGGCATTGGCTGTTCGGCGCACATTCTGCATAACGCAGTGCAGCATGCCTGTGATGCTCTACATGTGGACGTCGAGGCAATCGTTGTGAAAGTGTACAAATACTTCTTCCAATATACTGTCAGAGTGACTGCATTGAAATAATTTTGTGAATCTGTAGAAGTAGAGTACAAAAGGATCATTTCCCACGGCAATACGAGATTTTTAAGCTTGATGCCAGCAGTAGAAAGAATATTGGTTTTGTTTGAGCCCTTGAAAGCATATTTCTCATCACTTAACAACTGCCCTGCAACAATTCAATCATTCTTTGAAGACCCAGTCAATGAACTGCTTTTAACATTTGTTCACGGATGTCTGCATATGTTTCAACTATCAATATTGAAAGTCGAGTCTGATCAAATATCAGCTACAGAAGCGGCGCAAGTATATGAACAATTACTTGAGAAACTGGAAGAAAGGAAGGCTGACAATTGCATACCATTTGCTGCTAAACAATTACTAAGGAAATTGAAAACTGAAGAAGCTATTAATGACAGCAAGGAGAAAAGTTTTTAAAATGTGCCGAAGGTTTTTATCAAGCTGGCATTAGCTACTTGAAACTTTGGGAAAGCAGCTTTGACAAAGCTAATCACTTCAAGTGGTTGACACTACAACATGTCCCTTCTTGGGATGAAATGGAAGACAGTGCTCTGACAGTAGTCAGTGTCATACCAGATTCAATAAATGTGTATGAGCTATTTGATGAACGTTCGGCACTTATTCGCGATTTTTTTCAATGGTGGGAGCAATATGGACAGCTGAACGAGGACGATTATCTCTTGCAGTTGTCAGGGACCTGCTAGTTATCAAGGCAAATAGTGATATGACATGCTCAGAGTTCCACGACCAAATAAAAAATAACAACCTATTTCTGAAGAAAGTCAGCTCTAATGAAAAATACGATGCAAGGAAAATTGAGGAACCTGCCCCTGGACCCAGCACAGATTAATCTAAGACGAGAAAAAATTGTTCAAGGGATCAGTATGATATATGATCAACACTGATTGATGTTTTTGTATATTCTTCTGTAATCATGTTATGTAATTGTAAAGGGATTGTAAACCTATAAAATCAAGTTCAGTTCATTTCATTTTGTTCGTCCGGAAGATCCGACGTCCGGATTTGGCCTAAAAATATTATGGTAACCCTTATAGGTGCCATTAGAAGCTTGTTGTACTTCGTATAGATCGGGACTAACTTCCTTCAAAAGGAAGAGATTTTATATCACATAGAGCCTTAGTGCGTCGGATCATAATATGTGGTGCTAGCCGTAAGTTGAATGGTAGCCGTTTAACTGCATACATTAACAGTCCTCATGTGTAGCTTTTTTCATCTTGCCGTCAGAAGACATTCACTACAACAATCTTTCTCTATTCCCACGGAGTACTCAGTCCCAATTGATATCCATGGCCATCCTTTCCACTGCTTCCTCTAGACGCGAGTCGGGCACAAGAAGTGTGCTGCGCTCTAGTGGAAGAGTGGAGAAGGAGCCGATTAGAGCAAACCAGAGATGAGAATCCCATACAAGCAAGGGAACAGAATAAATAATGTCCTAGCGGCGCAAACACACATAACTTAAAGGAGGGGCAGTAAAATGACATATCAAAACCGAATACCGCCCCTTTCAAAGTAACTGCCTTGGGAAGCCACACAGCGCTGGTACTTGATTACTGGAATTGCCTTCAGCTGGTCGGTTACAGCCGTTTGAATGGAGGCCAATGCCTCAAAACGACGTCCCTTGAGGTGTGTTTTCAATCTTGGCAAGAAGAAAAAGTCACAAGGACTCATCGGGTGAATAAGGAGGCCGTCGAGCCACAGGGACGTTCTTACTGGCCAAACACTGGTTCACTGAAATCGCTGTGTGCCAAGACGCGTTGTAGTAATGCTATTGTTACGTGCCACCCCCTAGTGGCACTTTTGTTAACTGGATTACGGTGGGTAGAAAGCACAACACAGATTGTTCCTTTAAAGAAATAATTAATTTTATTGCGGCCAGAAAGATACACTACTCATCAGCAAACACAAGCAATTAGAACCTTACTCCAGTTTCCTCAAGTCTCTTGCTTATGGAGAGCTCTTGCCCCCTTTCACTTGTCAACAGTTAATCTTCTCGCTAATGGGTCTGGTGGCCTTGACAGAACTACATGCAACTCTTCCCTATGTACACAAATTACAGTTACTTACGATAAACTGCTACACGCTGCTTCGCTGTTCACGAGCTGGGAAACAATGTCACTGGATTTCGTAACTCGCACAGCACTTCACCACAATATCTCTGTCGCTCAGTGAAATCGCACTCACTCAAAACACAGGCAGTCCCCTGTATGCTTCTCACTTCCTCGCTGTCAAGTGAAACGGCTTTACTAGGGATTTCGCAAGTCACCACACTTCTGTCGCTCAGGATAAACGCTCGCACTAGCTCGTAAAACACACAACAACAACTGCTTGACAGGTCGCTCTTATATAGCAGGCCGGTGACTCAATAAATGCTTCTAGACCCATCCAGGGTTCACGGTTTCTCGAGGTTTCCTTCACTGGCTGACTCACGAATATTCTGAACCATCCCTTTGTCCTAGTAGTCCTGTTGCATAAGGCGCACGCAATACACTGAGGCAGAACACCGCCCAGCCCGGGGGCAGTTGTGACTCATGCGGCGAGCGATGAAACAAACTCACAGCCGTAACACCAATGGAGATAGCCATCTTCAGCAGGCCTACCAGATGCAGCTCCGGACCAGGGTACAAAAGAACGCTGAAACCCTGCAGGAGTTCGAGATGGACATCGCACGCCTCGTAAGGCTCGCCTATCCAACAGCGCCGGCCGACTTTCTGGAACAGATTGCGACGCAGACCTTCACCGACGGGCTACGGGACCCGGACACTCAACAAGCGCTGCGACTCGCGCGCAATAAGACCCTGGCAGATGCGCTGAGCCTCGCACTTGAGTTCGAGACGGCAAAGCAGATATCTAGAATGCGCGTGCGGGTGCGTCAGGTGGACGTCGACGAACCAGCCAAAGCCGACAAGACCAAGCCCCTGGCCGATGAACTGATGGAGGCGCTAGGCCGGTTCTTCAAGAGTCGCAGTACCACCAATAAAAAAGGAGCCGAAGGACATCCGGAGGGGCGGCCCGGAAGAGGACTACCGACCTGCTGGACCTGCCGTAAGAGAGGCCACCTGAGCAAGGACTGCGGTGATCGCCGCCGCCAAGGGTTTCCGTCGGGACAGTCAGTCTTAGAGAAACCGCGCGGCCCAGGGATGCAAGTATCAGCCAGCCTTGGGGGGCAAAGGTTGGCTTGTGACAGTCGTCAAGCCCCGGCAGTCCAAGTTCGTGTGACGCAGCTACGGAGGGATAATAGTAGCCTGTTGGTCGACGGAGTCGTCAACGAAGAGAGCTGGCACATGCTAATTGACACGGGAGCATCGAGGACCATCGTCAGTCCCACCGTGATCCCGAAGTGGAGAGTGCAACCCACACAAAGGAACCTCCAGTTAATAACCGTGACCGGAGAGACCGCACCGGTACATGGCGAAGCATCACTGGTGTTCGTCATTGGTCGACGGGCGATAAAGCACCCAGTGCTTGTGGCTGACGTATCAAATGAAGTGATCATCGGACTGGACTTCCTGGACCAGAACAACATCATCTTGGATCTGAGTACAAACACTCTGCACTTCGGAAGTGAGGAACTTGCTTTGCAACCAGCACACGAGGCCGTCGCCGCACGACGAGTAAGGCTGAGAGAGGACGTCATCGTTCCCGCCAGGACGGAAGTCAGCGCTGCCGTAATTGTCGACGGAACAGCTGAGGGAGTGGTGGCTGTCATCGAGCCAAAATATGAGGACATCCAGACAAAAGGATTGCTAGTTGCCAAGACTCTAATCAACACGACGCCTCGGCCGTACGTCCGCCTGTTCAACCTGAACGACTGCGATATTACGGTTCACCGGGACACCAACCTAGGAGTCTGCGAGCCCGTTACCTGGATTGCCCGCATCACAGACACGATGGACGGACACCTGCAGACGGACAACCGAAGAAGACGCGCCCTGCCAGAAGAACTACAGAAGCTGTACCAAGGATCCCAGGACCATTTAGACGAGGAACAATCACGCCAACTTCGGGACCTGCTGCACGAATTCCAGGATGTTTTCTCCGTTGGGAGCAAAGACTTCGGCAGGACATGCTTGGTCCCGCACAGAATCGACGTTGGGGACAGCGCACCAATTAGGGACACATTCCGACGTGTCCCGCTCGCCAAGCAAGCTGAAGTCGACCGGATGCTAGAAGAGATGAAGGAGCAAGGAGTGATCGAGCCATCACATAGTCCTTGGAGTTCTCCGGTCGTCTTCCATCTTCTTCAGGTCCTCCGCTAACTTATTTTGACCGTCTTCCATCTTCTTCTGGCCGTCTGCTAATTTGGCAGTTAGGTCCTTGGTTAAATTCTTCTGGCCGTCTTCTAATTTGGCAGTTAGGTCCTTGGTTAAATTCTTCTGGCCGTCTTCCATCTTGGTTTCCATGCCACTTAACTTTTCTAGCAATGCTGCCAATTGCGCCTCCATTTTAGTTGTTTGTCTTGTAAAGGGCATGCACTCACAGGAAAATTAAAAAAAATTACCTGCTCGGGTTTTGAAACCAGGCCCGTCAGGTGTTGTGCTTGTGTTTGAGTTCTTAATCCCACTTCTTACACCAGTTGTTACGTGCCACCCCTAGTGGCACTTTTGTTAACTGGATTACGGTGGGTAGAAAGCACAACACAGATTGTTCCTTTAAAGAAATAATTTTATTGCGGCCAGAAAGATACACTACTCATCAGCAAACACAAGCAATTAGAACCTTACTCTAGTTTCCTCAAGTTTCTTGCTTATGGAGAGCTCTTGCCCCCTTTCACTTGTCAACAGTTAATCTTCTCGCTAATGGGTCTAGTGGCCTTGACAGAACTACATGCAACTCTTCCCTATGTACACAAATTAGTTACTTACGATAAACTGCTACACGCTGCTTCGCTGTTCACGAGCTGGGAAACAATGTCACTGGATTTCGTAACTCGCACGGCACTTCACCACAATATCTCTGTCGCTCAGTGAAATCACACTCACTCAAAACACAGGCAGTCCCCTGTATGCTTCTCACTTCCTCGCTGTCAAGAGAAACGGCTTTACTAGGGGTTTCGCAAGTCACCACACTTCTGTCGCTCAGGATAAACGCTCGCACTAGCTCGTAAAACACACAACAACTGCTTGACAGGTCGCTCTTATATAGCAGGCCGGTGACTCAATAAATGCTTCTAGACCCATCCAGGGTTCACGGTTTCTCGAGGTTTCCTTCACTGGCTGACTCACGAATATTCTGGACCATCACTTTGTCCTAGTAGTCCTGTTGCATAAGGCGCACGCAATACACTGAGGCAGAACACAGCCCAGCCCGGGAGCAGTTGTGACTCATGCGGCGAGCGATGAAACAAACTCCCAGCCGTAACACTATACCCAGTTCTGTTTGATGTTTGGCCTCACATGCATTACTCTTTTGCGAAGTCTTTCAAAAAACTCTCGGTAAAAGTGCCACTCATTGTCAGAACGCACAAGCAAAATCTGGGTCAGTACAATGGTCGGTACGGACAACCAACGTGACTGGTGAGTTCCAACATGTGCACCTGCCTCCCCTACAAGTCCTGCGTCACGATTGTTGCCCGATCGCACATTACGCTAGCAGTCTCCTTACTTAATTTGCACACTACCTATAAAATGTGACGTGGGATCAGCGCGTACATCATGTCTGAAGTTTCGCGTGTCTATTTATACGTGAGTGATTTCACCGCCTCATGCAAGGAAGATTAGGGGTGAAATTATATCAGAGAAGTATTACAGATGCATTCCTTGTAATATTTCTTATCTTATTGAATAACTGTCCTACCTTCGAAGCGGCAGCCGAGATCGACCTTAGTTTTAGGACCGCCTTACCGTTGGTCCACGCCGTGCCGGTTGGAAAGCGAGAAATATAATATTAATGAATTGATTAGAACACATGTCCTGATATGTCACATCTATCTCAACTTCGCATGTCGTGATATCCTTACGGAGGCCCGAGTCAAGAGTCATCAAAGCCTATCAAAGTACTGTATATAAGGAAAGAAAGTGATTGCTGATTGTACAATTATTATCTTAATTTAGTGGACAGATTTTCGCATTTATTTCAGTAAGGATTCATTCCTCGGAGGTTCGATTCCCGGTCAATGCATGTGAGGTTTTCTAAGTGAAATGTAACGTCATGTGGTTCGGATTCAACGCAAAATGGAGGTTCTATTACTCATGATCACGAGATTAACGGTCACGCAAAACTACAAACTTCCTTCCTTCCTTCCTTCCTTCCTTCCTTGCTTCCTTGCTTGCTTCCCTCCTCCCTTGCTTCCTTCCTTCCTCCCTTGCTTCCTTGCTTCCCTCCTCCCTTCCTTTCTTGCTTCCTTCCTTCCCTCCTTCCTTGCTGCCTTCCTTCTTTCCCTCCTTCCCTCCTTCCTTGCTTGCTTCCTTGCTTCCCTCCTTTCTTCCTTCTTTCCGTCCTTCCTTCTCTCCTTCCTTCCTTGCTTCCTTCCTTCTCTCCTTCCTTCCTTGCTTCCTTCCTTCTCTCCTTCCTTCTTTGCTTCCTTCTTTCCCTCCTCCCCTCCTTCCTTCCCTCCTCCCTTGCTTCCTTCCTTCCCTCCTTCATTGCTGCCTTCCTTATTTCCCTCCTTCCCTCCTTCCTTGCTTGCTTCCCTCCTCCCTTGCTTCCTGCCCTCCTTCCTTGCTTCCTGCACTCCTCCCTTGCTTCCTTGCTTCTCTCCTCCCTTCCTTCCTTGTTTCCTTTCCTTCCTTCTATCCCTCTCTCCCTTCCCTCACTCCTTCCTTGCTTTGTTCCTTCCTTCCTTGCTTATTTCCCTCCCTCCCACCCCTCCCTCCTTCCTTCCTTGCTTCGTTCCTTCATTTCTTCCTTCCTTCCCTCCTTGCTTCCCTTCCTTCCTTCCCTCCTTCCCTCCCTCCCTCCTTCCTTGCTTCGTTCGTTCCTTCCTTCCCTCCTTCCTTGATTCGTTCCTTCCTTCCTTCCCTCCTTCCTTGCTTGCTTCCTTCCTTCCTTGCTTACTTCTCTACTTACTTCCTTCTTTCCTTCCGAAAGATCAATGGTTCTATTTTTACATAAAAATATGCAATATGATAAAAAGAACCTTGACCTAGCACTAAAGTAACCATACAAAGCTAAAGTTTATATATCAAGGCATACTTTTTAACAATATTTAAAACAAAAAATATGAGTTAGAGAGTTTCCAATAAAATAGAGCAGGTTTATATAACAAGCAAGTCTTAAAACGTGTGTAATAGTGAGTTAACCTCTACAAGAGTTGAAACTTTGTTGGTTTATTTAACGTTCGGTGGCGGGCCCGTCATGTTTGCTATAAGATATGAAAACGAAACAATATTTTGATCTTAACTCATGGCCGATGTTACGACCACTTTTATAAGTGGCAGGACTCTCGTTTTATGACGCAGCTATTAATTCTAAAACGTTTATTTATAGGAAGTATGTGAAACGGCCGACGTCTTTTGAAACTATAAATAAAGACAGACTGTTGTACGAGTTGAACTTCGGGGACGAGCTCTCTATCTGAAGGGATAGTTTTCCTGAGGTATGCCCGGTTTGATTAATGGAACTATGAAAATAGTATGCCTCATATATTTCTACAGCCGCAAAGAGTAAACTACAAAAGATGTATTTTTGTTTGTTTTGCGGTGTTAAAATCAAATATCCTCGATCAATGCGATCTTGTTAGGGCAAAAGGGTATAAATCAAACAAGTAGTTCCGTGGAGAACTATATAGCCTATTTGCATATATCTTATGTTAATTGCCTCTATCAACCTACAAAATTTCAGTATGATTGCTGTAATAGATTCGTAGATATTGAGAACCATCTAAATATTTCGGTTGATCGCCATGTTCGATTTCTATATACGTTGGCCATAGAGTTATGTACTATTAGATGCCGATTATCTTAATTTAGTGGACAGATTTTCGCATTTATTTCAGTAAGGATTCATTCCTCGGAGGTTCAATTCCCGGTCAATGCATGTGAGCATTTTTTGCAAGCTTTTCCATTTTTGATTTAAAACAATTTTTGTAAGGCTTCTGTACTACAGTTTTTCGATCAAAATTATTGGAGTATTGACGTACCGGTAGGCAGTTTATAAGGTAGATCTCATATTTTAATAGCATCTTTTTACTATCATGTTTTAATACATGGCATTTAATTATTTGCAAGCTTTTCCATTTTTGATTTAAAACAATTTTTGTAAGGATATCCATTTCTTTCTGGCTTTTTTTAACTAGGTGTAAGATTTAATATCAATCACGCTGAGGATGGTATCAGAGAAATACCGAAACATGTACGTTAAGTAATGTAATTAACGTTTCTTTAGTGTTTGACTAGGCGGTTTTAATAAGAGAATACTATCAGTCAACGCGGTTATTAATTATTGACAGGACTTGCTAGAAATTATGATTTGGAATTCACCCCATTTTCACAAAATAGTGTTGTAAAATTCCAATGTCAGCCTGAAGATCCCAAATATGTAATATGTAGAAATCAGCTGTATTGAGTACTGTATCGCAAATTGTAACCCTTAGTGTATTGTTGGCCTGCAACTGGAAAATTGGCGAAGACTAAGTAAAATCGTAGGGCCTACTCTCAAGCAGGATTTAAGACGTTATCCGCATCTATCCACTATTGGAATCGTGATCTTCTTCCCCCACGTCACCTTGATTCAGGCATTGGCCACTCGACTACACAATCATGATATTGCCGATGATGGAGATGAACTCTATTATACTAAAAATCTTGAAATACGCATGCATTTAGCTTATGCTGCTAGAAACAATCTGGTGTTTGACAAATTATGGTCCGCTCATTTCATTTCTTTATGCTTGTTCACCAGTTCCCTGCCTTATATGAATGTATTATGCTTCATTAACATTTCAGTCCCTAAAACGTTAGGTATTCTATGTAAATGTGTACAAGAAAATAAACTTTGCAAAAAGCTGTATTCTTATAACTTATGAATATCACTTGTATTTACTAACGCATTCATCTTCCTAATAAAGTAACATGTAATTCGAAAATTATAATAGAATGTGCTACGCCTATACAAATATACAGTACTGTTACACATACATATTAAAGAATGTAAATTGATCCGTGTGAAATAAATACCAAAACCAAAACAATAATATCAATCAACGTAATTAATTTCACTTATCTAATACACACTGATCAATTTACAATCCTTAAAATGAATAAGTGAAACAGCACAGTATATTTGTATAAGCTAAGCAAATTTTTACCCTACTTTTCTCATTTTGTAAAAATGAGGAAATAGTAGACTTATGAGATTCTTTTCAAAATTAATGCGAATTTCTGTGGTCTCTGATGATGATGATGATGATGATGATGATGATGACTGTCTGTATCTGCCTATAATCACTGTTTCCAATAAGGAGAAGACATCGCACCTTCGTTCAATGCGAGCCCATTAGTGGTGAACAAATGGTTGTGTCTGTAGTAAAAGTATTTCCTCATGTTGAACCTAATTCCCCCACTAGTCATACGCTTCCTCCTCCCGGCTCCTGCTCCATTTGGGAAGATTTACGTCTCTCTTTCTCTGCAGTGCACAGTCCCAAGTGGCGGAGGAGCGGGTGTTATTATAAGGTAACAAACTTACGGCTCGTAATGGGCTTCTTAGTACCGCGTTACTCTGCTCTTAGACACACACGTGCACTTAGGTTTTACTGCTCCTCTTAGAGTTTGCCGAGGGTTGAAGGGGGAGGAGGACACACCACACTGATGAAATGTTACATCGTACTAGCTGTCGTACCCGGCGTTGACCGGCTAATTTACAAAACTAGTACAGTCGGAACAGTCTATCTCTCTCTCTATTTAAGATAAATACACTGCAGGCCTAAAGCCTCCGTGGCTTAGGCGGCAGCACGCCGGCCTCTCACCGCTGGGCCCGTGGTTCAAATCCCGGTCACTCCATGTGAGATCAGTGCTGGACAAAACGGAGGCAGACAGGTTTTTCTCCGGGTACTCCGGTTTTCCCTGTCACAATTTCATTCCAACAACACTCTCCACTATCATTTCATTTCATCTGTCATTCATTTAATCATTGCCCCAGAGGAGTGCGTCAGGCCTCGGCAGCCGGCACAGTTCATATCCTCGCCGCTAGATGGGGGCTTCATTCATTCCATTCCTGACCCGGTCGGAGACTGGAAGCAGGCTGTGGATTTTCATTTTCACACTGCAGGCCTACTTATTATGATCGATCGTCGATTTCTCGTATACTTTGGCTTTGTTAGCTCTGTATAGACTACGAAATTTCTGCTGAATAAATGTTATTATCTCTGTTCTACGTTTGTTGGCATTTTGGCTTAGACTAACTCAGCTGGTTTCGGACAGCCGTTAATGGCGGTTAAGAGATTCAGTGAGGGTTGTTTTTATTATTTTTAGTTGATTTTTTAGGTTTTTGTTACGGCTATACTGCAGATAGAAGTGAATTTGTGGTTGTTCCTTGTTACAATTATATTCATTTATATTGTTTCAAGTTACTTCTGCATTCGGTCAACATGTATTTTCCTAATGATTGGGTGGGTAGAATTTATATAATGTAAAGAATACTCCTAGAAATAATTTACATGATTAATTTACGATCATTTTATAATAAAACGGTATAGGCAGCATAAGGTGGACGTTGGTTTTTCCTTCAACTTTCTTCACCTAAGTCGTTATGTTCGGCTTCCTCTGGTAATAACTTAATGTTTCTACTTACGTATACGAACCTTTGTCGAAGAATGCTTTATGAAATGGTGAAAACCACATCAACATTCGTCCAGTAGCTCTCGAGATTAGCGACGACAAACAGATTGTCAGACACAATTGAGGACTTCTTTACTATGTATAGATTGATGCATGAATCGGGCAGAGATGAACACTTCCGCAGCTTCATAGTCATCAGCCCGGGTACCTTAATGTGTGAGGAATCTACCTGAGAAACTGCGTTCTAGTAGTGACCTTACTAGTGCTTGGGCTTGTAGCTAGGGGTTAAGATGAGAAGGAGGCAGCTGCGATATGAATTTACTTTTTCTCTTAAAAATAATACTCCTATCAATACAATTGTAAGCCTCCGTGGCTTAGGCGGCAGCATGGCGGCCTCTTACCGCTGGGTCCGTTTTTCAAATCCCGGTCACTCCATGTGAGATTTGTGCTGGACAAAGCGGAGGCAGACAGGTTTTTCTCCAGGAACTCCGGTTTTCCCTGTCAAAACTTCATTCCAGCAAATCTCTCCACTCTCATTTCATTTCATCTGTCATTCATTTAATCATTGCCCCAGGGGAGTGCGACAGACTTCGGCAGCCGGCACAGTTCATATCCTCGCCGCTAGATGGGGGCTTCATTCATTCCATTCCCTGACCCGGTCGGTCGGCTGGAAGCAGGCTGTGGACTTTCATCAATACAATTCATGGTGGCTTCGGTAGCGTAGTTGGTAGCATGCTGAACTGCTGTGCCCAAGATAGTGGATTCAAACCCGGCCGAAGTCGTCGGATATTTTTAAGAATGTTAAAATCCTTCAGTGGGCCTATGCCTTCCTTCGGAGGGGAAGTAAACCCGGCGGTCCCATGTCATAGATGTATGGCATGTAAAACATCCTTCCACAGACTAAACTTGTGTGAACCTAAATTTCTAGGTTAGATTTCGTTGGAACACTCTATCATAGCTCCAACGTTCATCACTAGGTATCAGTGATATCTGGTAGCGAAAGTTGGAACTACTTGAAATTGAACGGAACTTGTAGCTAACCCTCGGAGTGTCCGCTTTAAGCAGGTACAGCCTCTGCGAGCCGAACATGTCCTCGGACACTCCCGACACTAAAAGCCTTACGATAAATAAAATAAATGCAATTCATGAAAAACATCGATATTGAATTCAAGTGCATGTTTCGATCCTTCAATGGAGTCTTCTTCGGCATAAATCTAAGACAAAATATTCTTAGAACTGTATTTAAGTTCAAATGAACTGTAAATTAATAAATGGATATCCTTACAAAACAGTAAATTCTAAATATTGAATTGAAACATTATAATTCTGAATTCTGTTAAAGATGTCAAAAGTTAATGAAATATTATTCACAAAAAAAAAAGAACTACTGCACGTGCAGTCACTTATCAAAACTGAAAATTTCTTGAAATATTTTGAAAATAGAGTACATTCAGTTATCAATATGGGAAACGTCTTGAAAATTTTAAAATTGTATATCCTGTGTGTGACTTGTTGCAAATTGATAATATTGGTTAGTCATTGTCTAGGGAACTCTACTTTGTCCTTTGACAAACAAAATTATTTTTGTAAAATGATTGCAATTGAACACATAAACAATTTTATTTTATACCAAAGTAACGGAAAATTAAAGCCGTTAATTTTGCGCAAAGTGACTATATTTTGGTAAATAATGGTAACTGTAACTTCATTACTATTTTTGGTAAATAATTGTAACTGTAACTTCATTTCTAACTTAGTTACTGTACTTACGAATTGCCGTGTTTCATTTCCGTTTTCAGGGCAGATGACGTCGCTGTTCCGCCCCTTAAAACAACAATAACTAACTTCATTTCCGTTCATCCCTCGTAAAAATCATCCTATACAATGAAGTGTTTAAGTGTGGCGTGCAGACCGTGTGTTCATCAGACCAAACCGGATACTGTAAATCGTAGCAAATGATAAAACTCGATGACTGATGCCGTGAAGTGCGATGCAACGCATCTTTGTTCCAGTGTTAACCCGGGGATATGTGTCTTCCGAGAAATGAAACATAGAGATGTCTGGTCTGTTGCATTCTTGTGTTGATGTTTTGTGTTATTTTTGGCTCGCGACGCTGGTGACGTTAAAGTCTTTGTCGCGTCTAATGCTACCGTGCAAAAACAAGAGACAATAGTTGATTCAGAAAGACGACAACTCACAAGTCTTACCGGCAACTCTCGCTCATGATAAACAGTAGTAGAACTGGCCACGGTGGTCGAGAGCGCTAATGCGTTACCTCGTGCCTCGCTGGCATCGTGAGAGCGTGGGATCGAATCCACCTCGGCCGCCCTGAAAATAATTTTCGTGGTTTCCAATTTTCACCACCAGACAAATGTCAGGACGATTAATTTCAATAGGTGCAAGGCCGTTTTCCGTCCAAAATCCCTTCCTTGAGCCGTCTTGAAAATAAAATAAATGGTCAATTGCTGCATTAATTTAAAAAAATAGAAAACAGTGGTAGTGGTGGCGATTGTTGTTTTCAGGGACGTAACATCTTGGTCATCTCTCGCTTATGTTAACTGTATTAATGAGTGCTTCTACTACAGTGAAATTTGCCTTCAATGAACACGTCAGGGACTTACAACTTTTCCGTTAAACATAGGTTTCCGTTTAATGGAGATAGGCGTATACTAAAATAATTAAAACATGGACATGCATAATTATAATGAACATTCTGAGAAAAAATAAAATGCTGAACATTCCTCATTCCGCGTTGTTTACATATTTCTGTAACGAATTAATACCTCATTACTGTACAAGCAAAACTTACAATGGATATTTTAAAGACATGCATTTTTTGGTTCACAGCACATTAAAGAGAGCATTGGGAAGGGCTTTGACGTGTAAGTTGGAGAAAGGATGAAGACCTATTTACAGATTCCATGTTAGCTACAGAACTGTTACAGCAACAAGGTACCACTGAAGATTGATTTCTACACCTTAGAAATTTTCCGTTAAAATATGTATTTTGAATTCCGTTGCCCGCGTAATACAGTTTCCGTTTAATGAAGGTAATTTAACGTTTTTCACCCCTAAGATCAAGGTACTGTAAATATTTATATTTAAAACAAATTTCCGTGCTATAAAAGTTCCGTTGAAGACGGGTTTTACTGGACTACTAACGTAGGAACCGGATTCTTAGGCTTTCACCTCATTTTTTCATTACTTCTAAATACAAAAACACAGTAGGCTACTTTAAAACTTTTCCGAATCACACTCAATTCTGTAGTCTAGTACCAAAAAATACCTAAATTATATGCGAGTACCTAAAAATACCTAATTGCAGTTTTGTTTCATTTATTGTAGATTATTTGAATTGTTTGTCCATAATTTTTAAAAGTCAACCACAAGACAGTGGTTATTTCCAGCTCTAGTCGATTGAGAAAAATCCTTCCGACCAGAAAACTCAAATACTTTCACCACTTTTCAGCTTATATCGTATTGTTTGGTAATTTACTGTCAGGGAGATGGGGATAAATCTCTTATTGTTTCAAAGTTCCCTATATTCTGAATTATCATAATCATCATTTATTGCATTAAACGGGCCTTTGGGGCCTACAGCAGAAGGACAATAGGAAAAGAAAAAAATATTACAAATATTACAAAAAACAAAACAAAATATTACTAATGAAAAAAAAATTACAAAACACCAAAAACAAAAACAAACAAAAAAAACAATAAAAGGAAAATCAGTCAATCACAAAAGGAGGTATTTGCAGCAGATGGCACTCCCATCTTTTTCAGTCTCTAGCATCATTCTCCACGGCTGTCGGTTCCACTTCTTCAAGGATCGTCGTCACTCGATCCTTCCATCGTGTTCTTGGGCGTCCTCTCGGGCGTTTTCCCGTGGGTTGAGATTGGAGGACTCTCTTAGGAAGGGATCTGTCAGCTCGTAAGATGTGTCCAAACCATATTTAAGGAGAGCAAATATTGCTTAAGAATGTGTGAAGCTCTCGGTGATAATTTGATAAAAGACGTATCATTGTATAAATATTTACATTCTCTTTACAGTCAGATTTTCTACTAACAATAAGGCAGTAATGGTAACCTTTGCGCAGTGGATGTCAACTTTTGTTACATTTTAAACATAAAAAGCTATTTAAAAACCTATACTACTCATTATAAACCTTAAAAAAACTATTTTATGTTTTTGGAAACCTAAAATGAAAGTTTTAAAAACCTAGAAATCTGGTCCCTAAAATTACTTTCCAATTTGTAGGCTAGGACAAAAATGAGCATAAACAACGGGTTTAAGAAATACCCTGAACCTTTGTAGAGTGAGAATTGAGTAACATGGAAGGAAGTAGAGACATGAAAGGCAGATATGAAAAAGGGGGGGGGGGAGCAGAGCTCCTCCCCCGCCCCACCCCGTTCAAGTTATCCATCGAGGTTGCAAACTCCCGTGCTCACTAGCCGTGAGCCTTAGGGATGTTTGTTGCCGTTGATTCATTAACGGTATTTGAGACGTCATTGTCATGAAACCTCGTGTATTTGGTTTGGAGATCTGAAAGCCTGTGTTATTTGATAGCTGTATTATTGTGATATTTGTAATTGAGACTAGGTTTGGGGTCGGAGGCTACCATAGTCTTAATTTAGGCATGGTACCATAGCAGCATTTGCCTCGGATAGAAAAGGTGGTCCACGGAAGCTGGTGAACCTTGAAGTATTGCGGTAGTTGGTCTGTGGATGTAAAGCATATTCCATTATGGCGTGTAAAGGAGCTGCACAAGGCTTCCCGTGTTGTGATGCTGTGCCCCACCGCTAATCTGTGTGGGGCATCTCCTGAACCTCAACACAATAGCGCATTACAGACCCGATTTGTCTCGGAACTACCCCGCCATCACACGTTTCCATCTCATTCATTCATGATTTTAAATGAGTGATTTTCGTCTTCTGTTTGTTTCTAAACTGTGGGCTACAAGTTCAGGGAATATAAGCCAGCTACAGTACGTAAGGAAGGAGGTTCGACGAATCTGTTTTACATTTTAACATTGGATGTTGGGCTATAATCTAGATATAAATCGGGGACAGTTTAGCGTGCACAATTTCCGAGACTTACAGAGGCGTGAAAATTATGAGTAGGTATAACATCCATTTTTGTTTTCATGTCGGTGTCGAAAGAGAACTAGAATTGACCAAGTGAGGTCGACAGGAATGATGATGATGATGATAATTGTTGTTTTAAGGGGCCTAACATCTAGGTTATCGGTTCCTAATGGTTTGGGTGATCGGGAAGATGATAATGAAATGTAAACTATAAGTAAAATTAACTACTAACTTATATACTAAAAGAAGAAATGGAAAACAAAAGGAGAATAAGGCAAATAAAGGACAGGAGGAAAGGAAATGCCCTCAACCCTCGAAGAATGTGGATTGAGGGATTTGGAAGGAAGGAGAGCTATGAAAGGCAGATAGCAAAGTGAAAGAGGAGAGGGTCCGCCCCAGAGGTAATGGATAAATGGGGGGGGGCGGGGGGAAACCGGACCTAGCTCAGGAATCCATCGGGGTCGCCAACTCCCGAACTCACCTGCCGTGAGCCCCTGAGGGTGTAGCATTATCTAGGGTGCACCAAAAGTGGTGGGGCTACATACACCCTGCCTCCTTGAGGGCCTTGAGCAGAAGACAGAGATAACATGAAAAGAAAGAGAAGGCTAACCCCTCGCAGAAGGAGAATGTCAGAAAAGATGAATCAAGGGCCAGTTAAAGCGGAAAAGGAAGAGACTCCCTAGGCCCCGGATACCGTAATACCGTCGGGGTCGGAAGAGAACAAGAGTTGGCCAAGAGAGGTCGACAGGAAAGAAGACGGAGAGAAGCCCGGCACAAGTAAGTGGAAGCAATGCCAACCCACGTCCCACTAGATGTGAGCCCCTGGGGGGAAGAATGATGGCTGACGGTAGCCCGGATCAAACAAGTGGCAGCAATGCCGATTCTTTGGTTAGCCGATTAATCTATCAATCGATTAGTCGATTAATCAAATGACCGGTCAGTCGATTAATCGGTTAATTTTAAACATCGCGTATTAGCAGCTCTAATCACAATTACTGTAGTGGGAAGTGGGTCGGCGACCACGGGACCCCAGCCAAATCCGAAATTGCTTCCACTTGTTTGTGCCGGGCTACTGTCATCCATCGTTCCTGTCGACCTCACTTGATCAATTCTAGTTCTCTTTCTACCCCGACGGCATTAGGTTATCCAGCCTTAATTGGCCCTTGTCTATTCTTTACCGGCATTCTCATTCTTCGAAGTATCAGACGTCCTTTCATTTTTCATCAGTTCAAAGATTTTCTCATTATGCCGTCATGTTCTGAATATTGCACGAAAAACCATTTCCAGAATGGCTGAGGTGGGAATCGAAACCCCTCTTCTCAGTTTTGCCGGCCCCGGGCTGTTGGGGTAGGGTGCCTGTGTCTCACCTGGAGGCCCCGGGTTCGATTCCCGGCTCCATCAGGGATTTTAGAAACTGGCGTGAGGGTTGGGACGGGGTGCACTCAGCCTCGTGAGGACAATTGAGTAGCTGTCAGACAGTGAGGCAGCGCCCCGGTCACGAAAACCAAGATTAACGACTGAGGGGACCCGACGCGCTGACCACGCGTCACCCCAATATCTGCAGGCCAAATGGCTGGGCAGCGGTTGCATGGTAGGCCTAGGCCCTCATTGGCTGTAGTGCCAGGGGTTATTAGTATTATTATCTTCTCAGTTTTGCCTTACGAGGCTGAGTGTAACCAGTTCCAACTCTCAGACCCGAATTAAATTTCTTGGCTGAGCCGGGAATCAAACCGGGGCCTCCGTGCTGACAGCCAACATTGCTAGCTACTATGTGGAATATTCTGAACTTAATGAGAAAACCTTCGAGCAGATTTCTATTTCAGATGCTAATCTTCCATAATCCCTCAGCGACTCTTCACGTAGGCTATACTGTATAGTACTGCATGCACGCAAGTAAGATGAGGTTTCTTTTTTATGTAAATTACCACTCCGAGCTATGCTGGCAATAAGCACGTGAACAATGTTTCTTGAATATCATCAGCCTACCGCGAGCTGGTAAAAACAATTGTTCATGCCATTTATAGGAAGAGTAAGAGCCATTTACTTTTCCATCCGCTCTGTCCAATCGTAAATGCATGCCTGATGCATGTTCAAATGTAACAAAACCAATCGACCAATCACTAACTCAACAACATCCATAAATTACATTTTACCAATTACAATTGTAATAAAAGGCGGGAGCCTACATATTCAACAACATAGGCCTATTATCAATAATAATAATAATAATAAAATAACCCACGGCAAACAAAACAATTTAGCTAAGGCAAATTCAAACAAAATGTTCAATAAAGAACATATAGCTACTCTCCTTAATGTATGGGTATAATCAGTGCTTTCTTTTTAAAAACAAATTAAGGGCTACTCTCCGTTTTAGTCGACAAAACATCACGATCTTTCAATTTTCGGCAATTTGCAGGGTGTGGTTATTACTTTTCGGGCTGACATTTTAAATGAAAGGCTGCATTGGGTTAATTTATTTGTGGTCAAGGTGGCAACTGCACTTAGTATTTCTAATCATTTTACATTTCAAAGTTAAGTGTCTCATTTTGCTGCCTGCTTACAGCAAATTCCACACTGGTAAAAGAGGCTGATCATTGCCATTTTCACGCTTCCTCTGCTTGCTTTTCGTATCGGTCACCAGATGTCTAACCACACGCACAAAATAACAACACACTAGCCTACGTGCTTATAAGAATGGAGTGCCGAGTTGCCGACCGAAAGAAACTGATTCGACCGAGGATTAGGCCACTCGAAATCTCCTCCAGCTGTTGAGAACAGCGCGTCCACGCCAGATGATCAAGTCGGAAGTTATATTTGCCGGACTAAATACAAATGAACAGTTTTCAAATGTCCCCCCTAAAGAGCACTAGGTATAGTTATAACTCTTTGTCTTTATCAAGGAATATAATAGAATTATTTCTTGGTTGAAGACCTTAGAAACTCTTTACCTCTAGCAAACAAAAGAACCTCGGAAAATCTACTAACATCATTGAAGACAAAAAGAGAATACATACCTCAAGAATTTTATGGAACTGGAGACATGATCGACCGGACGTGGACAACTTCCAAGTTTGAGTTGAGGCATGTGTTTACACGTCTGGCTGTCCATGGTTTTCGCCACCTTAATTGTATTGACAAATCTTTCCATGACCCTACAGTGACGTGTGTATGCCTACTATGTGGACAAGCATGTGAACGCTACCATCCAGAGCTCGGTAATAAAAGAAAACAATCAAAGACTATGCAATTCAAAACGCCAGAGGGCAAGTCTACTGTACATGTTTATACTTAATTTTCGATTGCTATTTGGCTGCAATAGCCTAAAAGTATTGATTAATATCCTGAACTAGCACCAACAGATAAGAGTACAGGTGCTATGTGGGATCGTTTTGTTCTTTAGCTCAAATAATATTTTCAAATAACACACAATAGGCTGTTACAAAAGCTTTAAAATAAAAATAAAATATCGTATTATCAACTTGCCATTCTTCAAATTTGATGCGTATAGAATGCCGACAGTAGGCAAACCAATGGAGTCCCACATGGACCAGTCATGACATCTGGCGGAAAGGTTTCGTATAATATAATCCTAATAAGGAGAGTGCATTCTGGCGGCCATTAAAGGAAACTTTTCAATTACAGCTGTTCCAACGTCGAAGCCAGTGCGCAGCTCGCAACCTGTTGGTCGTGATTGTCACCCTCATAGTTCACCTGGTTGCTGTTAGATGTCTCTCGTGCAGATCCGGTGGCGAATGCTGTTTTATATTTTCCATTGTAATCCCACAATATGACGCTTAATTTTATAACATCTGAGTAATTACAAAACAATAAATATTTAAAAAAAAAACAAGCAAAAACAACTCAACTCTGATAGGTTTTGAACCCCAGCCAGGCGAGTAAAAGACTTAATGCTTTACCACATAGCCAAACATGTCCACCGAATTTCGTCATTATTAATTGACTTACATACAACGTCTTAGCAAACAATTATTTGGACTAAACGATTTCTTCAGTGGAGTATATTTTATTATAAAGCACAAGCTGTACCCGGCATGCGTTGCAATGCCAATCAAAGAAAGTGTTGGCGTTGAAATTCTGTTTCTTGAAGTGCTTTTGGATACACAACATGTTAACTGCCTCTAAGCTATCATAAAATGGATTTTCTAATTTAGAACCATTCGAGGGAGCGTGCACAACAACTTTCAAAAAGTTTCATCGCTGTCACTCATTTGTTGAATCTAATCGTACGCTACCTATTGTGAAATGGATTTACTAAGTCGAAACCCTTCCCTGACGTGTACACAATGCCTCATCAATGATTCATCGCAATCGGATGAATGGTATATGCACGTATAGGGGTTTTTGTTTAAACGATTCGTGCGCTGTCACTCATTTGTTGAATCTACTCGTGCGCTACCTATTGAGAAATGTATTACTAAGTCGAAGCCCTTCCCTGGCGTGTACACAATAACTCATCAAGGTTTCATCGCAATCGAAGAATGTTATATGAACGCAATAGGGAATTTTGTTGAAACGCTTCGCGCGTCGTCACCCATTTGTTGCATCTACTCTTGCGCTACTTATTGTGAAATGGATTTACTAAGCCCCCTTCCCTGGCGGGTACAAAATAACTGATCAATGTTTCATCGCAATCGGATGAATAGTATATGAACGCATACCTGATTTTGTTTAAACGATTCGCACTCCGTCACTCATTTGTTGAATCTACTCGTGCGCTACCTACTGTAAAATGTATTTACTAAGTTAGAAACCGTCACGTAAGTGTCCACAACATCTCACCCAAGTTTCATCGCTATCGTCGTTCATTTGTCGAATCTACTCGTGTGCTACCTACTGTGAAATGTATTTACTAAGCCAGAAACCTTCCTTGGAGTGTCAACCATATTTCACCCAAGTTTCACCGCTAACGGCAGAATGGTATATGACCTTATACGGGACTTTGTTGAAACGCTTCGCGCGTCGTCCCTCATTTGTTGAATCAACTTGTGCGCTGCATATTGTATAGGGGATTTACTAAGCCAGAAATTTTCCATGACGTGTACACAACATCTCACCCAAGTTTCATAGGTACGGACGAATGGTACATGTATGCATACGGGACTTGGTTGAAACGCTTCGCGTGTCGTCGCTCATTTGTTGATTCTACTCTTGCGCTACATGTTGTAATATGGATGTACTCAGCCAGAAACCTTCCCTGGAGTGTACACAACATCTCACCCAAGTTTCATCGCAATCGGATGAATGGTATGTGAACGTATACGGGACGTTGTCGAAACGCTTCGCGCGTAGTCACTCATTTGTTACCGGGTGAGTTAGCCGTGGTGGTTACGGCATGACTGATGGCAGTCGCTCACATCCGGGAGGGGAGGAGGTTCGAATCCCCTCGCCGGCAACCTTGAAGATGGTCTTCTGTGGTTTCCCATCTTCCTTCCAGGCAAATGCCGGGGTTGGTCCCTAACTATAGGCCACAGCCGCTACCTTCCAACTCCTCGTCCTTACATTCCAACTTCCCTCCTTCCCTCTCCAACGGTACTTGTAGCTCACCCATTGGGTGTCCGTCTCGAAGCAGCTACAAAACTGGCGAGCCGAACATGTCCTCGGACACTCCCGGCACTAAAAGCCATACGCTAAAAAAAAAAAAAAAAAAAAAAAAAAAACCTCATTTGTTGAACATAAACGTGCGCTTCGTATTGTAAAATGGATTTACTTAGGCAGAAACCTTTCCTGGAGTGTACACAACAATTCACCAAACATTTATCACTATCAGACGAATGGTAAGTTATATGACTTTATACGGGACTTTGATGAAACGCTTCGCGTGTCATCGCTCATTTGTTGAATCTACTGGTGCGCTACCTATTGTAAAATGTATGTACTAAGCCAGAAACCTTCCCTGGAGTGTACACAGCATCTCACCCAAGTTTCATCGCTATCGGATGAATGGTATATGAAATTAAATGGGACTTTGTTGAAACGCTTCGCGCGCCGTTGCTCATTTGTTGATTCTACTCGTGCTCTACCTATTTTTAAAGGGATTTACTAAGCTAGAAACCTTCCCTGGAGTGCACACAGAATCTCAGCCTAGTTTCATCGCTATCGGACGAATGGTATATGAATGCATACGGGACTTTGTTGAAATGCTTCGCGCATCGTCGCTCATTTGTTGAATCTACGCGTGCGCTACCTATTGTAAAATGGATTTACTATGTCAGAAACCTTCCTTGGAGTGTACTCAACATCTCACCCAAGTTTCATCGCAATCGGACGAATGGTATATGAACACATACGGGACTTTGTTGAAATGCTTCGCGCATCGTCGCTCTTTTGTTGAATCTACGCGTGCGCTACCTATTGTAAAATGGATTTACTAAGTCAGAAACCTTCCTTGGAGTGTACTCAACATCTCACCCAAGTTTCATCGCTATCGGACGAATGGTATATGAACACATACGGGACTTTGTTGAAATGCTTCGCGCATCGTCGCTCATTTGTTGAATCTACGCGTGCGCTACCTATTGTAAAATGGATTTACTAAGTCAGAAACCTTCCTTGGAGTGTACTCAACATCTCACCCAAGTTTCATCGCTATCGGACGAATGGTATATGAACACATACGGGACTTTGTTGAAATGCTTCGCGCATCGTCGCTCATTTGTTGAATCTACGCGTGCGCTACCTATTGTAAAATGGATTTACTAAGTCAGAAACCATCCTTGGAGTGTACTCAACATCTCACCCAAGTTTCATCGCAATCGGACGAATGGTATATGAACACATACGGGACTTTGTTGAAATGCTTCGCGCATCGTCGCTCATTTGTTGAATCTACGCGTGCGCTACCTATTGTAAAATGGGTTTACTAAGTCAGAAACCATCCTTGGAGTGTACTCAACATCTCACCCAAGTTTCATCGCAATCGGACGAATGGTATATGAACGCATAGGAGACATACACACCCACAGACAAACTATCACGTAAGATTGATTTTTATATATATAGATTTCATACAAAGTTGTTATTATTTCTATCAGTAGACTATATTGCATACAATACTCAAATTAGGGAAATATAGGTAAGGCACAGGATATCAGCTGCCATATTTTCTTGTAACCGAGACGGCATGGCATTTGAAAGCCACTACTACCGTGTAATATTATGATATGAACTTAAAATATTGAATAGGCCACGTTCTTGTGGAGAGTTTAAACCATTCTCGGTTCAATAATCAGAACTGGTGGGTTCAAAGTTATTGATTGTAATGCTTGCATAATTCACACGGCCGCCATCCTGAAATGGTACGGCTGATGATCTTGTAGTTTGGGTGTAAGACACGTCCCATATGAAGGTATGTTGTTACCGAATTTGGTTGAGATCGGATTATTAGTTTAGTCGTAATTTGATTTTACGTTTTGAACGTTTGAATGGCCGCCATTGAGTTTTGGTAAAGATGGTGGCAATATTAAACACGACACTGAGGTTCCCTTTGCTAGTGCTACCTCTGTACCAAATTTCGTTAAATTTGATTTCGTCGTGTTTGAATTGATTTGGAGGGGGAGGGGGAGGGGGTGAGGGGCAGATATACACACTCACTGACAGACTGACAACTTTTGACCCGTGTAGATCTCATAGCCTAAGTCTACTTACATTTTTTGCAAAAATCTAAAGTAGGCTAAAAGTAACTCCACACCACCTAGTTTCACAAAAAGTAACATAAACTACAATAACAACCATGACAAAAAGCGAGTACCCAACAGATCGACCCGAAGTCAACTAACACAGCAAATATGCATTGAACTCGGTAATAGTACAGTACTCTCAAAACATAACGAAAGTAACAAAATATTTATTTTAATCATAATAAGCAAAATCATATCCTATCGACTAAAACTACTCCCACTAATATTATAACCTAATGATTTGGGAGTGATTAATTAAAGAACAATCCAAAACTAATGAAATATCCCGAAAGTTTACACACTAACTAAGAGGGGAAAAGGAGCCCTTATTCATTTCGCTTAAGCGAACTAAGACTGTCCGAGCATACTACAGTACCATGTTTAAATGTTATACATTTTATCCAACAGACGCGACGGGGTGAACTCCAGACTCACATGGAATTCTTCAGATGTTGATTGAAATTGTTGTTTTACGGGACGGAACAACAAGGTCATCTGCCGTTCATAACACAGTTTCAACAAGTAGTCTCTACATCCGAGACGATCTGTTTAACCTATTCTAATCTTGGTCGACCCTTCCTTCCATAACTAAGTTTGCTATTCCTGGGTGTGTTAGTATGTGTCCTGCCAACCCATCTCTTCTCTTCATTAGCGGTCTCCAGAAACATCTCTCCTCTCCCACTCGTCTTAATACCTCTTCGTTTGTAACCCTATCTACCCATCTGATCTTCATCATTCTCCTCTAACACCACATTTCAAACGTTTCAATTCTCCTCTTTTCTGCTGCACCAATAGTCCAAGTTTCACTTCCATAGAGTGCCACGCTCCAGACAAAGGCTTTCAAAAATGACTCCCTAATACCTAAATCTATATTCGATGTCAACAGATTCCTTTTTTGTATAAATGCTTTCCTTTCCTGAGCCAACCTACTTTTTATATCATCTTTGCTTCGTCCATCACTGGTTATTTTGCTTCCTAAGTAACCTCGTGTTTTGATGATTAAGACTCCTCCCGCGAGATGGCATATTTCTGCAACGTGTCATGGCAGTTAAGAAAAATGTCAAATGTACGGCTTCTGTGATTTACGAAAAGTAAGATACAGAATTTAGTGCCATTAGATAATGATTAATTTAACAGCCCATCATACGAATCTTCACTTCAGTCGCTTGAATAGGATACAAGATTATTTTTTTAGTAAGGTTTTAAAATTACGACCTGATGTCATCTTGAATTTTTCAAAACAATTGGACATACGTTGTCTCTATACTAAGCTGTAAATAAATATTCTGTGTGCTTATTATATCATTGTTCTTGGGTGGTTAGATCACCAGTAAAGTCATTTGAAATATTTGAAAATCATTTGGCCGCCATGTTGCTTTTTGTTTATCAGGATTCTGAAAGTCACATGTATGTACTTAGTTAATAGTCCTCTATCAAAATACAAAATTCCAGTTTGATTGCTTAAATTATTTCGAAGATATTCCCAGCTGAGACCCGTAGAGCTGTGCACTTCAGCATACTACTGAAGATCCACTCCGCGAGCTGTGATAAGTTTAATGCCGTACAGTTCCACAACCAGATTACAAAACTAGGCACATAGGTTGAACAAATTTATTATCTGAACAACAAGCAGAAACAAGATGTTCAGTAAAGAACATATAGCCTACTTTCTCCTAAATGTATGAGTATAGTTATAACTCGTTGTTATTATCAAAGAGTATAATAGAACTATTCTTTGTTGAAGACCTTAGAAACGATTTACCTCTACCAAACGCCACGACCTAGATAAAAACTGCTACCATCATTGAAGAAAGAAAGAAAGAAAGAAAGAAAGAAAGAAAGAAAGAAAGATAAGAAGTATATCAAGAATGTTATGGATCTGGAGACATAATCGACCGGACTGGCGGCGTGGCTCAGCGGTAACGTTCTCGCTTGCTGGGCCCTAGGTTGCAGGTTCGTATCCTGGCGCAGTCAGCTGGCATTTGAGGGTGCACAAATGCGAGGGAGCCGTGTCAGTACATTTACTGGCACGTTAAAGATCCCCTTCGGGCCAAAATTCCGGCACCCCGGTGTCTCTAAAAGCAGCAGTAGTTAAAAGGGATGTAAAACCAATAACTTTATTATTATTATTATTACGACCTGCCGTGGGCAACATCCAACTTTGAGTTGAGGCATGTCTTTACACGTCTGGTTGTGCATGGCTTTCACAACCCTAATTGAATTAACAAATCTTTCCATGACCCTACAGAGACGTGTGTATACAAACTATGTGGATATTTTCGATAATATAATCCTAACAGAGCGAGTGCATTCTAGCGGCCAGAATAAGAAACTTTTCAATAAAATCTGGAAGTTACCTTTTTGGCAGCTAGATGTCTCGAGTAAATCTGCTGGCGAATTATGTTTTAATTAAATATATATTTTACACCATAATGTGGACAATATAACGCTTAATAACATTTTCAAGTAACGCAAAATAGGCTGTTACAAACCCTTTAAAATAAAAAGTTAAAATGTATCGTAGTATCAACTTGTCATTCTTCAAATTCGATGCGCATAGAATGATAATGGTATAGTAATCAATGGATCCCCACGTAGACTAGTCGGGACATCTAGTGGTGAAATATCGAACAATATAATCCTAACAGAGCGAGTGCATTCTAGCGGCCAGAAGAAGAAACTTTTCAATAAAATCTGGAAGTTACCTTTTTGGCAGCTAGATGTCTCGAGTAAATCTGCTGGCGAATTATGTTTTAATTAAATATATATTTTACACCATAATTTGCACAATATAACGCTTAATTTTAAAACATCTGAGTCATTACAAAACAATAAACATATAACATTTCAAGCAAAAAAACTAGCTCTGATCGGGTTTGAACCATAGGAATCTGAGCGACAGGCTATCGCTCTACCAATGAGCTAATTGTGTCAACGAATATCGTTCTATTTAAAATGACTTACATAGAACTTGTTAGCAAATAATGATTTATACTAAACGATTTCATCACTGGAGTATATTATTTATATATAAAGCATTTGATACAAAGTTTATTTATTTTTTATCAGTACGCTATATTGCATTCAATACTCAAATTAGTGAAATATAAGTCAGGCACAAGATATCCGCTGCCATCTTGTCTTATTAATGAATCAGCTGAGCTTTTTAAAATCACGTCTGCACTATAGTATTACAAAATAAACTTTTAATTTCGTACGTGCCTCTTCCTTTAGAACAGTTAAAACGATTCTCGGCTCGATAATCGGAACTGGTGGGTCCCATGATATGGATTATAAAGTTTGCATAATTCGCACGGCCGCCATCCTGAAATGGTATGGCGGACGACCTTGTAGTTTGGTCACAAGACGCATCCTATACGAAGGTATGTTGTTACCCAATTTGGTAGAGATTGGATGATTTGGTTAGTCGTTATTTGATTTTACGTTTTGAACGTTTGAGTGGCCGCCATTCAGTTTTAGTAAAGATGGCGGCGATATAAAACATGACACTGAGGTGTCCTTTGCTAGTGCTACCTTTGTACCAAATTTCGTTCAATTCGCATTCACCGTGTTCGAATTGATAGGGGGGGACAGACATTCAGAGTACACACACTCACACACACACACACACACACACAGCCTCACACACACACATACACACACACAGACTCACACACACACATACACACACACAGACAGACACACTTTTTTCGCCCTGTAGTGATCTCATAAGTCTACTTTCATTTTTTGCAAAAATCGAAAGTAGGCTAAAAATGGATTAAGGACAACACAAATACAACAGTTGAAACACGCACCTGGGAAGCTTTCCAATCATCAAATCACGAGGTTCTGGGAATCGTGAAATAGCAGTTTCTAGATAAGCTAATCATAAATTATTTTAAAGACGAAGGATTTTAACTCCGGATTTTAATAAAGGAACTGAATTTTAAGAATTGTATAATTAGTCATGACGAAAATCCGATATTTTATGTATAGGCTATAAAAGGATTGTAGTTAGTGTAATAAGACGTTGTCAAATGTGTGTGTTTTTAAGAGAGTTAAAAATCCCTCAGTATGCCTTCCTTCGGAGGGGAAGTAAAGCCAGCGGTCTCATGTCATAGATTTATGGCATGTTAAAGAACCTTCCACTAATTACACCTGTGTGAGGCTAAATTGTAGGTTAAGTTTAAACAACGCTCTTAGGTTCCTACGTTCGTCGCCAGGAGCCGACTGCGGTGGCGTCTAATAGCCAAGTTCTGAACTAGCAGTCGTTGACGGTGGCGTTTGGCGGCAAAAGTAGGAACTGCGAGAGAGAAAAAAATGTCTGCAGTCCTTACTTGAATTGAAAACACACACTAATACAGTCATCACAATTAACACCGGTTATCAGACAGATTCTACACACACCCAAAGTACACGGGGCTACATGACCGCGTTGTCTCAGCCCCTAAACTAAGGAACCAACCAGCCAATGTGTTTGTGATATTTTAGCAAACTATGAACGACTGATGAAGGCAAAGAGGCGAAACATGTATCGTGTGATTTAAAGTTAAAAAAAAATGTAGATAGACATCATCAAGTCCTTGAAAAACAACAAAGCATCAGGTGAAGACTCAATTGTAGCGGAACTATGGAAACAAGCTGGGAATACTGCCCTGCTAAGCACAGATGTGGTAACTGACATTTTTGTCGAAACTGAGATACGGGTTTCATTCATTGCTCTGCATCCTAAAGAGTCAGTTACTAGTGTAAAATACCGTATATACGTGTTTGTTTAGGAAATAAACGCTTATTTAGTCTGCCGTAACTGCGTTTCGGACTTTAATTACTAGGGCATTTCATTGTATCTGCAGTTTACTAAACGATTTCATTGTATTTACAGTAGATACGACATTTTGATTTAGTAAAGTGTAAATACCATAAAATGCTTTAGCAATGTGGAGATACAATAACTTGGCGTAGTATTTATGCACTGTTTTGATCTAGTAAACTGTAGATAGCTTAAAATGCCGCCAATTGGTATTTGGCAGCAAACAGTAAGCGCTGGGTTGTGACAGTGCTTGGTTGTGTTTGTGATTCGAAACATGCTAAGTTTGTCTGTGATTGCAAAACTTAAACAGGAAAGTACCTGTACAAGTCAACTCATACAGAAACTATGTGAAGAAATAAATAATGCACATGATTTAGGAGACCAGAGCCTCCGTGGCTTAGGCGGCAGCACGCCGGCCTCTCACCGCTGGGTCCGTGGTTCAAATCCCAGTCACTCCATGTGAGATTTGTGCTGGACAAAACGGAGGCAGACAGGTTTTTCTCCGGGTACTCCTGTTTTCCCTGTCACAATTGCATTCCAGCAACACTCTCCACTATCATTTCATTTCATCTGTCATTCATTTAATCATTGCCCCAGGGGAGTGCGACAGGCTTCGGCAGCCGGCGCAGTTCATATCCTCGCCGCTAGATGGGGGCTTCATTCAATCCATTCCTGACCCGGCCGGTTGACGGGAAGCTGGCTGTGGATTTTCATTGTCATTTAGGAGGAGTGCGAATTCTGTGAACATTTTAAACAGCACCCCCACTCTCTTGAAGAACCTTATGATAACTGCATGGCATGGAAAACACATATTAATAGGGCATCCACGGCAAGAGAGCTATACCAAGAAGATACGCACAGAGAACCATCAAGCGATGAAATTGTGTACAGCGTTGATATGCAGAAGGTTATATATAATGCTCCCAAGGTTGAAAATGTTTAAAAATGTGGTTTTTGCACAACGTTTATCTGTCTATAATGAAACGTTCGCACCTGTGGATACAAAAAGCAAGTCTCGAATAGTCGCTGTCCTCTGGAATGAAGGTATAAGGGGCAGAAAACAAGATGACGTCGTGAGTTCATTTTTTAAATACCTCTCTTCTAGTGAAGCACGCGATGTCAAAAAAAAAATTGTGTTGTGGATGGACAATTGTACAGCACAAAATAAAAACTGGGCATTATTCTCATTTTTTGTTTATATCATAAACTCAAGCCTCATCAGTGCCGATGTGATTGAGGTAAGATATTTTGAGCCTGGGCATACGTTTACGTCTGCAGATTCATTCCACCACAGTGTTGAAAAGTCGTTGAAAACGAACAAACAGTCCAAAGTCTATGATTTCAATGACTTTCAAGAGGCCACCTCAATGGCTTCTAAAAAGGTCACAGTTCTCTCGATGCAGCTGGAGGACTTGTATAAATGGAAAAGTTTAATGTCGCTGAAAAAGATAAAAAGGAGTTCATCTGAATGACCATATCTTCACAACATCGTTGCAATCCCTGCAAAACGTGGCAATTTACTTCTTTTATACAAAGAGGGGTATCATGAGGTTCGGAAGCATTAGATTTTCTTCAACTGAAAATTATTAAAACTGGGAAGATTCCTGTGCCTGGAAAGCAAGAACAACTCAGAGGCATTTATACTCAGATGAAAGGATCTTTACTTCAGTTAATGAAGAGAAAATCATCTGTTGTTCCTGCTAACAAGACTAGAATTTTGGCATTCATTTCCTCTAAGTGCTAATGAAGGCAGGGAGGATGCGAGTGATGACAATGATGGCTAAGTGTCAGATAGCCTACACTTCAAGGTTATTTGTTTAGATGTCCTACAACCTCCTTTGTTCTTTTATATTGAGGAAATAGTTTATACACTTCATTTAAGTTCATAATGTTACGAAGCAAGTTACAAATTTTAACAAATCAATGTGTCCTTTAAATATTTTTTCTTACCAAGATCAAAACTTCAGCGATCAGCCTACTAGAGATTGAAGCTGACATTTCCATTAATATGACTTACCATACAACTGCTAAAATGCGATAAATTTTTACGGAAGGATGTGATTTTTTATATGTTTGTCTTTTAATTGTATTGATTGTCTAAGATCAGCCTGAAATGTCAATAAATTCTTACTGTGAAATGTAATTTTAGTTATATATGTTATGAAATCCTGCATATTTTACTAATTCTGATTATTTTAGGTAAGATTTCATGCATGAATTAATAAGTGAGATAAGCCACAGTTGGTTAATTTTCATTTTTGACAGCATTTAACTTGGATTAAGCAAACAAAATTACAGATACATTATAAAGATACAATAAAAGTGACTCAGAAGTTTTCAAAGTTTACTAAGCCATAAAGCAAGTATCTACAAATTACTAAGCAGGTTCATGGTACCTGAGCAGAAACAATATTTAAGCCTAGTAAAGTGCAGATACAGTAAAATAGCTTAGCAAACATGAGTGTTTTCATTAACTCTTTAAGTTTTATCTGATTTTTTTGCGGGAAAATATTCTCTTATCCCATTTTAAGCTTTAAAAAGTAATTCCCCGCGAATCATAATACTAGAGAGATGCTATATTGGTTTATTTTAACAAATACACAATCTACGGCAATGATTGAAACTTTAACCTTGATTTACTCCTTTCCAACCAGAATGCAGATACCACTTCTGTGCTTAGCAGGGCAGAATAGGACTATAGGCAAGTTGACAGAAATCTTCCATGACATTTGGGAGACTGAAACATTGCCTAGTGACTGGACCTCTGCTTTGATTCATCCCCTACATAAAAAAGGAGACTTGACCGACATCAACAACTATCGAGGAATCTCGTTAGTACCTGTGACATACAAGATCTTTTCTAAGGCCTTATTAAACAGAGCTGAACCCCAGCTAGACCCTCGACTAGGAGAATACCAGGCAGGATTTAGAAAAGGACGCTCTTGTACGGAACAGATACTGAACTTGAAATCAGTGCTACGGCAAGCAAAAATGGCTAGTAAGAAATATGTCATCATTTTTGTTGATTTTAAGAAGGCGTATGATTCGGTTGACAGACCTACTCTCATGAATATCCTGCAAGAACTAGAACTAGACGAGAAGACACATAACCTTATCCAACAGACTTTAAAGAACACCATGTCACGAGTGAAGTTCAGAGGAACCCTCTCTGAAAGTTTTGAAATTAAGTCAGGAGTAAGACAGGGAGACGGTCTCTCACCTCTCCTCTTTAACTGTGCCCTGGAAAAGGTGATAAGGGAGTGGCGAAAGGAGCTAACTAGTCAGGGGGTACCAAGTGGTATCACTTTGGGACACAAGTGCAATGTGCTCAGTGTTGATTGCCTGGCATTTGCCGACGACCTGGCACTTCTATCTCATTCAATAAAAACGTCTGTGAAACAACTTAATGTTCTCACGCAACAAGCAGCTAAGGTAGGACTATATGTGTCATTTGAAAAAACACAGTACATCACAAACATCAGTAAATCTCCTTGTACACTGCATTTGGACCAGGGAGAGAACAAGAAAACTGACAGATATAAGTACCTAGGAGAATGGCTTGAACCGAATCTCTCGGAAGTAAGGGCATTATCAACTCGAGTTAACAAGTTAGAAATGGCTTATCAACTAACCAAGAACACATATAATAAGAAGTGTCTCTCCCGAAAGACTAAAATGAGACACTACCAGACAGTTATACGTCCTGAAGCCTTATATGCATCAGAATGTCTAGTAATCAACCGGAAGGGACTCACGGACAAACTCGAAGTACAGGAGAGAAAGATAATGAGGAAGATATTGGGACCTGTTAAGGAAGGTAATGAATACAGAAGGCGGCCTAATCAAGAGCTCTACACGTACTGTGAAAGAATCACGGATGTTGTTAGAAAACGACGTCTAGCATTTTATGGACACGTCTACAGGATGCATCCTACCAGGTTGACCAATCAGCTCCTCGATTACTGGCAAAAGCGGAAGACCAAGTCACCATGGTTGTGGGAAGTGAGCAAAGATCTACAAGAACTTGGAGGGACGGAAAGTGTCTTAAAAGACCGGACATCTCTCAGGAAGATGCTTCAGCAATTGAGGTTCCATGACAAACCGCCAAGAAAGAAAACAGGTGCCCTCTGGACCCAGGAGAGGAGGGAACAACACAGCCAGAGGATGCGTAACTACTGGGCAAACATCAAAGCCCACTCCAAATGTAACAGTTGAACGTCGTGGTCCATAGATGGCCTATTCGAAACAAGAAGAAGAAATGTATTGAAGAGTGGAAGCCATAGTTAGTAATTATAGATTTCAATACGGCCCAAAAATGGTAATTATGACGAAAGTTATAGATATACATAACAGACCATCATACTAACACAGGTTATCAGTAAGACCCATCCAAGTACATACGTCGCGGAACCCCTAAATGTTACAACCTCATCTGATGGGGAGGAAAATGGCTAAATTCCCCATCTCATCCCATCGCTCTTAAGTATGTAAACGCCCTCTTGACAATTGAATTCTTATAAATGTGCTATACATTTAACAAACATCTCCATGCCTGTTAGTGTGTAGCAGATGGACTTAAGTTTTTTCTAATAAACAAGACCATTTACCGTCCTGAGTGGAGAGCACAACAATTACATGAATGGTCGCTTTTTGTGGAGTAGGTGCATGGCATTGTGAAGAGAACAAACACTTGTCCAGGCTGTAATAAATTACCCTGGCTGACTGACCCAGCGCTGCTGAGACAGCCGTCATAAAACGATAAATCAGAGCTCGTCTAGATTGGCGTCCTCCCTGCTCGCTGGCTGGCTAGCTTCACTGGCTACTCTTCACCTCCTCTCATGGCGGGGCATTCCAGTAGCGATTAACAGTCCCAGTGTGGTGGGAAAAACTAGTCATAGTGAATGGTAGTACTGTAGTTTTAATGGAACATCGAGGCCATGTGCCTCTCCTTTATTATAATACAGGGGTGTGTTAGTTAGTTATTGTTGTTTTAAGGGGCGGAACTACGAGGTCATCTGCCCCAGGGTGTGTAATATATTATGAGAATTAAAACCTTAAGTCAATAAAAACTCACTGGTTTCAGCCACATTGTGACCTTCCGGAGCAGATCAAATCTCAGGTAAAACAAGTTCAGTTGCAAGTCTTGCACGTATTTTTTTTTCTGAACAGAGGTTTTATTTTCAAAAATAGATCTAAGAATTCTAGATTTTAGACAACCAAGTTGGTATTTTTAGATGAAAATGAAAATCCACAGCCTGCTTCCAGTCGACCGACCGAATCAGGGAATGGAATGAATGAAGCCCCCATCTAGCGGCGAGGATATGAACTGTGCCGGCTGCCGAAGCCTGTCGCACTCCCCTGGGGCAATGATTAAATGAATGACAGATGAAATGAAATGATAGTGGAGAGTGTTGCTGGAATGAAATTGTGACAGGGAAAACCGGAGTACCCGGAGAAAAACCTGTCTGCCTCCGCTTTGTCCAGCACAAATCTCACATGGAATGACCGGGATTTGAACCACGGACCCAGCGAAGAGAGGCCGGCATATTCCGCCTAAACCACGGAGGCTTTCAGTATTTTTAGATATATTTTTGAAAACAACCTTTGTTTAGAAAAAATTTAAGTGCAAGACTTGCAACTGAACTTCGTTTATCTGTGATCTAATCTGCTGAGGGAGGTCACAATGTAGCTGAAACCAGTACTACTGCAATTAAAAGTATTTTAGCCTATTTTCAATTTTGAAACAAGATGTTCAGTAAAGAACATATAGCCTACTTTCTCCTAAAAGCATGGGTATTGTTATAACTCTTTGTCCTTTTCAAGGAGTATAATTGACTGTTGGTTGTAGTAGCTTGTTGAAATACAACGTGCTATACGGATATTAAACATGGATATGAGGTGCCCTTTGCTAGTGCTACCTCTGTATAAAAAATTCACTCAATTCGGTTTCACCGTGTTTGAATTGATATGGGGAATCGATTTGCACACATACATGGCCGCTATCTGCAAACTATTGGGCTGAAGACCTTGTAGTTCAGTCAAAAGATGCTTCCCACAAAAAGGTATGTTGTTGCAAAATTTAGTAGAGATCAAATGATTAGGTTGGTCGTAATTTGATTCAAGACTTTAATATTTGGGTGGCCACCATTACGTTTCCGTAAAAATGGCGGCGATATAAAACATGACACTGAGGTGCCCTTTGCTAGTGCTACCTCTGTACCTAATTTCAATTCGGTTTTACCGTGTTTGAATTGATAGGGGGAATCGATTTGTACACATACGTGGACGGCATATGCAAACTATTAGACTGTTGACCTTGTAGCTTGGTCAAACAACGCTTCTCACATATAGGTATGATGTTGCAAAATGTGGTAGAGATCAGATGATTAGGTTGGTCGTCATTGGATTTTAGCGTTTTACATTTGGGTGGCCACCATTACGTTTCCGCCAAGATGGCGGCGATATAAAACATGACACTGAGGTGCCCTTTACAAGTGCTACCTATGTACCAAATTTCGTTCAATTCGGTTTCACCGTGTTTGAAAAGATAGGGTAAATCGATTTGCACACATACATGGCCGCCATCCGCACATGATTGGGCTGATGACCTTGTAGTTCGGTTTCACCGTGTTTGAATTTATAAGGGTAATCGATTTGCACACGTACATGGCCGCCAACTGAAAACTATTGGACTGATGACATTGTAGTTTGGTCAAAAGACGCTCGCCGTATGACTATATGTAGTTGCAAAATTTGGTAGATATCGGATGATTAGGTTAGGCGTAATTTGCTTTAAGCTTTGAACATTTGGGTGGACGCCATTACGTTTCCGTCAAGATGGCGGCATTATAAAACAAGACACTGAGGTGCCCGTTGCTAGTGCTACCTCTGTACCAAATTTTGTTCAATTCGGTTTCACCGTGTTTTAATAGATAGGGGGAATCGATTTGCACACATACATGGCCGCCACCCGTAATGTATAGGGCTGATGACCTTTCAGATTAGTCAAAAGATTTTTCATACTTAAAGGTATAATGTTGCAAAATTTGGTAGAGATCAGATGATAAGGTTGGTCGTAAATGATTTAAGCTTTTAACATTTCGGTGGCCGCCATTACGTTTTCGTCAAGATGGCGGCGATATAAAACATGTCCCTGAGGTGCCCTTTGCTTGTTCTACCTCTGTACCAAATTTTGTTCAATTCGGTTTCACCGTGTTCGAATTGATAGGGGGGCGACAGACATTCAGAGTACACACACTCACACACAGACAGACACACACACACACACATAGACTCACACACACACAGACAGACACACATTTTTGGCCCTGTAGTGATCTCATAAGTCTACTTTCATTTTTTGCAAAAATCGAAAATATGCTAAAAATAGGCTTATGAGATCGCCGTTTGTCCGTGTGCCTGTGTGTGTGTGTGTGTGTGTGTGTGTGTGTGTGTGTGTGTGTGTGTGTGTGTGTGTGTGTGTGTGTGTGTGTGTGTGTGTGTGTGTGTGTGTGTGTGTGTGTGTGTGTGTGTGTGTGTGTGTGTGTGTGTGTGTGTGTGTGTGTGTGTGTGTGTGTGTGTGTGTGTGTGTGTGTGTGTGTGTGTGTGTGTGTGTGTGTGTGTGTGTGTGTGTGTGTGTGTGTGTGTGTGTGTGTGTGTGTGTGTGTGTGTGTGTGTGTGTGTGTGTGTGTGTGTGTGTGTGTGTGTGTGTGTGTGTGTGTGTGTGTGTGTGTGTGTGTGTGTGTGTGTGTGTGTGTGTGTGTGTGTGTGTGTGTGTGTGTGTGTGTGTGTGTGTGTGTGTGTGTGTGTGTGTGTGTGTGTGTGTGTGTGTGTGTGTGTGTGTGTGTGTGTGTGTGTGTGTGTGTGTGTGTGTGTGTGTGTGTGTGTGTGTGTGTGTGTGTGTGTGTGTGTGTGTGTGTGTGTGTGTGTGGTTTTTTTTTTTTTTTTTTTTTCTTTTTTTTTTTTTTTTTCCTAATAACTTCTACACGGCCGGAGTGAATTCCATGAAACTCGGTAAGTTCATAGCACTATTCCGGGCGACCCCGACCGTGCACTTCAAATTTTGTTACGTCTCACCAATATTTCACCACCATTCAGTATCTCCGAAACTATTACCGATATCACCCTGGATTTTTACAGTGATAATGGGAACTACTAGAAGTTCACCAATGTGATTTTTGAAAAACTGGTAACTACAAAACCAACATGGCGGCCAAGCGAAGTTGCGACTTTTAAATAGACGTTTCTCGCGATTTAACCAACCAGAGGCAAGGAGTTCATGTTTGTTGAGGTAACACTGAATGAGCTGAAAGTATTGATAGGTATTGTCTATCGCCCACCTACTGTATCATACATTTCCGAGTTTGAAACTAGTCTGCTTAATTTGCTGCCATCTTACGAACATGTCATTATTTTAGGAGATTTTAACACTAACTTACTAACCAAAACATACAAAGCAAAGAAACTTGAAGATCAATTTTCCTCCTGTGACATGACGATACTTCCTCTCGAGCCAACTAACTTCTTAAGCACAGTAAGCTACACTTCACATACACTAATTGATCTCATCATAACAAATAACCCACAGAAAGTAGTGACTCATGGTCAAATACCAGTGCCGGCTATATCCACCCATGACTTAATATACTTAGCGTATTCGCTCCGTGTTCCAAAGTACAGGACTAAATATGTTACATGCAGAAATATAAAGGACATAGACCCGGTACAACTGAAATATGATGCCTACAGTCTTCCATGGAACGACATATTGAGACTGGACGACATTGACGAAAAAGTAAACAAGTTTAATCTATTAATACATGCACTATACAACAAACATGCGCCCAGGAGAAAGATAAGGATTTCTCGTAAACCTAAGCCGTGGTTAACTCCTGAAGTCAAGAAAATGATGTCCCGTAGAGATAATCTTTTCAGACAATACAAACGTTCTGGTCTACCAAATGATTTTGAAAAGTACCGAGTACTTCGAAACCAAATTAAGCAAACTTTACGTAATCTTAAATTTAAGTATGTTCGTGATACAACCTGCCGACTAAACACGGCTAGAGCGTGGAAACAACTCGGTGCTTTGGGCATAGGAAAAAACCAGGAGCAACTCCCTATACCTGACATTCTACTAGACGAGCTAAATGCATATTTCACGGATGCAGATATGCAATCCAGCCCAAATAACGCTGCCAGTCACGGCCCATCATTTTGCCAGTCACGGCCCATCATTTCCACCAACAGATCGACCCAGCTTTTCATTTCGTAACTTAAGCACTAATGAAGTTAAGAGAGTGTTGTATTCCATTAGATCCCAGGCGAGCGGGATTGATGATATACCTATAAAATTTATACATTACATTATTGGTGCTGTTCTCCCCATTCTCACACACATTTTTAATTACTGTTTAAACAATGGCACACTGCCTTCTATCTGGAAATACGCCAACGTGATCCCTCTTCCTAAGATACCTTGCCCACTGTTACCGTCCGACTACCGCCCTGTATCTATTCTCCCTGCTCTCTCCAAAGTACTGGAACGGTTAGTACAAACTCAATTACTGGAATATTTGAACACTCACTCTCTACTTGATCCACTCCAGTCTGGTTTCAAGAAGGGCCACAGCACAGCTACTGCCTTACTTAAGGTGACTGATGACATCAGACAAGCAATGGACCAAAGACAAGTAACAATACTCACACTCCTCGATTTCAGCAGAGCATTTGACACCATAGATATACCGACCCTATTGAAGAAGCTAAAATCCCTTCTTGGCTCCGAAGCCATAAATTTTTTCTCTGCTTACCTAACGGGTCGAAATCGGTCGAAATCAGCATGTGATTGTACAGGACACCACCTCACAGTGGCGTCAGAAAAAGGCAGGAACCCCCCAAGGTTCGGTCCTTGGGCCCCTACTTTTCGTGCTCTATATCAACGATATCTCCTCCACAATTAACTATAATAAATATCATCTTTATGCAGATGATCTCCAAATATATTGCCACACTAGTATCAACAATATATCAAATGCAATAAGGGATATAAACACTGATATCCATCAACTTAGTGTATACGCCGATGACAACTCTCTCCTGCTCAATCCTAAGAAAACCCAAACTATCATCATCGGCTCTCATAAGTTACTAAACTCATTAAAAAACAACTACATTGTGCCTCCAGTAACACTGAATTCAATCACCATCCCCTTTAGTAAAGAAGTAAGGAACCTTGGGTTAACCTTAACTGAAACTCTTGACTGGTCACCACATATAAGAAATACACGTAAAAAGATATACGCATCCCTTCACCCACTCGTGCGCCATAAGAATATTTTACCACTAGACATTAAGATTAAACTCATCCAGACACTAATACTACCAATTCTAGACTACTGTGACATCGTTCTCGTTGACGCGACTCATGGACAAACAATGAAACTCCAACAAGCATTGAACTCTTGTCTTCGGTTCGCTTTCAATCTAAGATACGATGCCCACATAACCCCAAGCTACCGTGCTCTTTCATGGCTTAAACCTGATGAACGCCGTAAATTTCACTTGTTGACATCCATCTATCGATTTCTGCATGAAAACACCCCCACGTACATGTCATCAAAATTTAGTTACTTGTCCTCATATCATAATCGAAGCACTCGATCTGGCTCTTCCCTCGCCATCCCCATCAACCACTCATCCATGTTTAACCGCTCTTTTGTTGTAGCTGGGTCTCGACTATGGAATTCAACTCCTCCCGATATCAGAAATTCCACAACAATAAATAAATTTAAGGCCGCATGCCGAGATTACCTGTTGAATACTGCTGATTGCCCCGTGTGAATGGTGATGGATGATAGGACGTATGACTGATCTAGGATTATATCTAGGATATTATAGTAAGGTCTGTGACATTGTGATTATTATTATTATTTGTATTGTTATAATTATTACTATCATTATTCATGTGCCTTTTTTACTAATATTAGTATTAGCATAATTAATTTATTATCATCATAATGTTTTTTGTATTTTCGAAATTGTCATAAGCTATGTACTGGTACCATATTTCGTGGTTAAGTGTAAGAGAGGGCCATGAGCCCTAACTTCGCCACTACCGAAGACATCAAATAAATAAATAAAATAAAAAACTTGGTACAGTATATGTTTATACACATCGCAATGAACCGAAATCTAACTTCTTTCAATTGTTTACATAACCACAAGATGGCGGCTGTGCTAATTATTTCACCGGCATTATATTCACAGGGGTGTGTGTTATTGTCTACAATAAAATCAAATCGAATTCTAAATACAGAAAGTTAATATTTTAGGTTCATTTCTTGTACATTGCCATGATGTTTTTATCCGTATAGACCTTACAAATATAAATAATAATGTGGTTTCTTTTCAACCTATCAATACATTTTGTTTCTTAATTCCACTTTTAGATTTTAGTACATGTTTCAACCTCTTTCAGGTCTTAGAGCGTGACAGAATAGCCAACTTCCAGAACATTAAAATGAGCTAATCCACAGCCTTCTAGGTCAATAATTTCCGGACATATCAATGATTACAGTATGTAAATTGGTGGAACATGAAATCAAAATCCATCTGACGTAGACGTTAACGAAAAATGAAACTTAAAAATACTTCTAAGTGGAATTTTTATACAAATGATACACTAAATTGTTCGTAAAAGCCCAATTTGTAACATTAGTCGAAAAACTTTTCTTTTTCTTCCAGATTTTGGCTTTCGGTCTCACCTTAAAGCAACAATAACTACCTAGTATATAACTGTGACCTTGTTCTCATTCCCCTGCACCATTCGATTGCATAACAGGTAACAATACTGAATCATGTTTATGAAAACAAAGAACGCTTGTAAGTTGTTGCTTTTTTTTTTTTACTGTAACATTCAGGTGTGTGTTTGACTCATAAAATTATGGTAACTCCTGTCGTATAACTGTGGTTAAGTAACAGTGATAATATCCGGTGAACGACTCTACACGATTCCAAAATTCAATTATTTTATTTCATATACTGTACAGTAACCCTTGATTCAACGGACTTCGGATTTAACGGACAGAATTAGATCAACCGAGAATTAGATCAAAGTTTCATGCACCCACGTTCACAATGAAACGGAAGTATTATCTACTGCGCGTGCGTCCCAAACTCTTATTTAAAAAGTACAGTAAATACTAAATACTCTAATATGGCGGTTGGTTCCTTAGTTTAGGGGCTGCGACAACGCGGCCTTGTAGCCCCGTGTACGTTGGGTGTGTTTAGAATCAGTCTGATAACCGGTGTTAAGTGTGATGACTGTATTAGTGTGTGTTATCAGTTTTGAATTCAAGTAAGGACTGCAGACATTGAATTTCAAGTAATTCCTACTTTTGCCGCCAAATGCCACCCTCAACGACTACTAGTTCAGAACTTGGCTACTAGAAGCCACTGCAGTCGGCTCCTGGCGAGGGATTTTTAACGCTCTTAAAAATCCGACGACTTAGGCCGTGTTTGAACCCGCGATCTTGGGCATAGAAGCTGAGCATGCTACAAACTACGCCACCGAAGCCGCTCTAATATGGCAAGGGCTCTTTCATTTCTGACGAGTTGTCTACTTCATTTTACATTATACGTAATTCTAAATTGTCAGAAGTGAGAGACCATATTGAAAACTTCATATCATACATAGATACGTCATCAGATTCGGAAAGTTTGCTTATTATGAACATTTTAGGCAGTTTCGATCTTTCAGATTTGGAACAGCATTCAAGAGGATATCAAGTGAAGCTTAATGCATTTATACAGCCTCGTAATTGACAATAGTATAATGTGATTTCTGCAATTAATGTGGTAAGTACACTAATTTTACATTATACAGTACAACTTTATGTGTCATTTTATTTTCAACGATCAACCCGCCCCGGCTTCACCCGGTATCTTTAACGTTTTACCCATCGTAAGTTTAAAAGGCCACCGACGGAAGGTCCCAGATGCAATTCAGAGAAGCCGAGATGAACAACGAAACTCGTAAACTCGCTCCAAAGCTGCATGGAGATGTTGGAAGAAATGAAAACGTAAAAACACTTATAGTGGGCGAAGTATTAAAGAAATAGATATGCTGTCTCGGACTTTTTTGTAGAACTTTTCTTGCTTAACGATTCTTACAGGCATAGTTTATATATATATTTTAACGGTTTACCCAGCGTAAGCTTGAAAGGCGCACGGACGGCAGGTTTTTCTTCGATACGATTCACTGAAATCGTTACTACTCAGCTTCCTTTGATCATACAAGAATGCTTAACTACCTTCCTCGAGAAGTCCTTTACTAAATGGTGAAAATCACATACAAATCCATCCAGTGGTTCTCGAGATTACCCGTTACATCAAAGAATCTGGGACTTCGTTTTATAGTCTGTAGAAGCGGCTTAGGTGGCGTAGTTGGTGGCATGCTGAGCTTCTATGCCCGAGATCGTGGGTTCAAACCCGGCCTAAGTCGTCGGATATTTTAAGAGCGTTAAAAATCCCTCAGTATGCCTTCCTTCGGAGGGGAAGTAAAGCCGGCGGTCCCATGTCATAGATTTATGGCATGTTAAAGAACCTTTCACTAATTACACCTGTGTGAAGCTAAATTAGGTTAAAAATGTAAACAACGTTCGTTGCCAGGAGCCGACTGTGATGGCTTCTAGTAGCCAAGTTCTGAACTAGTAGTTGTTGACGGTGGCGTTTGGCGGCAAAAGTAGGAACTACTTGAAAAATTCAAAAGTCTACAGTCCTTACTTGAATTAAGGAACAGAAACACACACTAATACAGTCATCACAATATTAACACCGGTTATCAGACAGATTCTACACAGGCCCAAAGTACACGGGGCTACATGACCGCGTTGTCGCTGCCCCTACACTAAGGAACCAACCAATCATACTATGTAGAGATGTTATTTTCAACAAAATTCGCGATTTAACGGACGAACCTCCGTTCCAATTAGTCCGTTTAATCGAAGGTTTATTGTACTCTGACAATTGACCTGCAATAATCTTAAAGAGTCTTACCTCTGCGTAGCGAAGATTCTTCAATCGCCCCTCTCGCTCCTGACAGCATCATCTCCTCAAGATATAAATGAATGTATTCGAAAATATTTGGATATACTTCGGAGTAAAATGATCAGGTATAGGCTACTATTATCATTGCTTCTTGTACCTCTTCGCCCGTCTGGCCCTGGTTTTGCTGACACGTTTCACTAGGTCGTTCCAGTGGTAGATTTTTTTTTTGCATTTTTGTATGCATGTTTGTTTCTTTTGAAGCCCATAATAGTCATTAGTCCTAACTCATCAAGCGAACTCATAAATCATTATAATGTGCAACTAAAATTGGAGCGAGTGAAGTTATATGTTAATAGGTTTCAGAACCGAACGGAAAAAGAGCCAATAAACTTTTGGATCTATAATTCTAAATAAATCAGTGTATTTCCTTACCTTTTAATGCCTTAATCGTGTGTAGCAGGAGTTGAACGTATCCAATTAGCATAGGTCTTACCCTCGGCTTGGCTTATGACCACGCTTTATAGTCATCGTGATGTAATGATGAATTGCCGCGCGCGTATGGGGCTATATAAACCTAATATTACCCTCATTACTACTATGAACACGTTGACGTCATGATATGCCATTAAATGCTGAGGAATATCTTCCTTTCCCCCCTGGCAGTGTTGGCAACGTAATGTTTGTCATGTCCCAACATTATACTGTAACTAAACGTCCCTACTCAAGTGAGTTGTTCATTCATTTAAGGGCCTTAGCAACATCGTAGTGATGTAGCCCCGTGTACTTGTGTGTGCGTGTGTGGAATCACTCTGATAAACTTGCGTTATTGTGATGACCCTGCTAGTGGGTGTGTGTAGGCCTATCTTTCTTTCCTTCTTTCCTTCTTTCTTTCTTTCTTTCTTTCTTTCTTTCTTTCTTTCTTTCTTCGTTTTGCCCACTTAGGGAGCGCGTTTAAACTCGCTGACTCGGGTTGATAGTGTTTTCCTCTTCTTCTCCTACCAAAATCTCCTCATGAACTCACTATACCCCTTCTTACGTTCCTCCGTCCATTTTTTCAGTGGTCTTTTTAGCTTTTTTGGCGAAAGAGTGATTTGTAACTAGAGCTCCAAAAGTCTTGCGATTCATGATGATATCTTCCGTAATGTTTATTTCTTTTAAGTCCTGTTTGATTTCTTCTATCTGTAATTCATTTCTTTCTTTCTTTCTTTCTTTCTTTATTTATTTATTTATTTATTTATTTATTTATGCGCATATTTGCTGAAAAGAAAACATTTACAATCCCTGATATTAAGCACATCATTAGAACCAAAATCTTCAATTTCTGGGCAACTGCTTTCTGTAGTACCGGTATCATTACTATTCACCCTCACACCTTCAGCCCGATTACCCAAGAACAACCTTCAACTATTTGCCACGATTATTATTATTATTACTATTATTATTATTACTATTATTTTTTTAAGTTGCAATCTATAGTATTATGTAAGAAACGAAACTCTTCCTACATCGCCCAGTATTTAGACCGACCTTGCTGTATGGAAGTGAGAGCTGGGTACATTCAGGATATCTGATACATAGGCTAAGCTAGAGGTAACCGAGGGTAGCACGAATGATTGTTGGGGCAAATAGATGGGAGCAACGGCAGAAAGGTACTCGTAATGAAGAGATAAAGGCTAAGTTAGAAATGTACACGCTAGATGGAGCTGTTCGTATGAGCCGACTCAGATGGTGGGGTCATGTGAAGATAATGGGGAAGGAGAGATTACCTAAGAGGTCAATGAGTTCGAGTGTAGAAGGTAAGACAAGTAGAGGTAGTCCTAGAAGGCGATGGTTACATTCAGTGTTTAACCATTTCAAAGTGATGAGGTGTAGAAGCAGTGCCGCAATACTAACTGCTAATAGGGCATCATGGAGGCGACTTGTTCGCAAACATAATAATAATAATATCGTATGGCCTCGGGTGCCGGGTGCAAGCTTTGTTATTTAACACCCAAAGGGTAGCTTGCATGTCGAATTTCGTTATTCCTTGAAGCACTATGAAAGTCAAGGAGGTTAGATATCTAAGCTCCTTGAACACTATAGTGCTTTCTAGTAGAGAAATTAGAAACTTTGTGTTGGTGGAAACTCCTAAGATTAATTTTGCCATTATGAACACGGCCTACTTCACTATGAAAGTCAAGGATGTTAGATATCTAAGCTCCTTGAACACTATAGCGCTTTCTACTGAATTCAAATGGGTTCTTTGACATGCCAACAACTTATGACATGGTGTCGTAATTTTTGTCGCCTTCCAAAAATCACTTACCACGGCCAGGAGCGATCCTGCAAGCTTGGGGTTAGTAGACCGACACGTTGACCACTCACCCACCGTGGCAAACTGTTCACAAACAGAGTCTTCCGACTAGACTGGACGCTGAAAGACAAAACAGTACCAAATAAAAATGTGTGTATCTTCTTTCTTCGTTTCTGCCTGTTGTGGACCACGTTACTTCAACCCTTGCACCCTAGTGCTTTATTTAACTCTTCCCCAATATTCTCGCATTCGCGTTCTGTGAGCTTCCTGTCTTTTATCAGTCCACTTCTTGCCGGTTTTCTATTTTGGCTTTTCTTGGTAGCTCTTGTATGCTCGAAATCTGCTCTGGAGAGGTGCACGTTCCTGGATGTCTTCAAGTGTGATTCCTGCTTCTCGAAGATCTTTTTCAACTTTTTTCTTGTTAACAAAGTAGGAAACGATCTTGTTGGTCTGTCTCTGCGAGCTCATACGTGTTATGTGGCCATAAAATTGAATCCTCCTCTTCCGAGTGGTGTCTGTTATCCTCTCAATGTGTGTATGTTGTTGTTGTTGTTGTTGTTGTTGTTGTTGTTATCGTCATCATCGTTGTTATGTGGACAACTTTCTTGTAGATTCCTTTGCAGTTCAAATATGGCCCTTAAATATAAGACAGTCCTGATTTAAAGCATCCTGTTAAAGTGTTAACCATATGGTGCAGTAGTCCTATCTACAAAGCTATTGACTTAAAAGAATGCTTCACACCCGTACACAGTAGACATGCCTCCCACAACTCCTTCGCTTCGTTTAAATGTCTCGCCAGTCTAATTTATGCCTGCTATTCTATATTTGGCACTTGCCATTTTATTGTATATCCACGGGGCAACCATGTTGGCTAGTAAAACGTTTGAGAAGTATTTCCAAGATATAATATCCTATTCTTGCCTGAAGTTGTTTTCACAGTGATTGCATTATAAGTTGTAGTATAATCCCACTGACTCTGTTTTCTTTTTGTGTGATATTTAAATACGATTCTATTCTAATTAGAAATGTTAGCCAAGTAGGACGCGAGAAGCGGTTTCTTGGTAGAGCTCCGATTTCATTGCAGTCGTAAACTGGTAGTGGTCCCATGGAGTATTAAATCTCCTAAGTGATAAACCGAGTTGTATGCACACTTATGCTACAAATATGCTTCTGGCTGATGGTTCTTCTTATATTTAGAGTGGCAAGATTTTAACGAGTCTCTTTGATGTCGAGTAATAACATAAGGTGGCTGACAGTCGTCGCATACCATGTAGCACAACTTATTCGCATTTGGCATGGTCTACTCACCAGTTGAATGATAGACAAGCGGAAAGGGTCTTTCTGGCCTTCCAGTGCCACCTTCACCCTTGCTCCTATAGCAGACATCACATTTAGCTGGCACCGCTCTGGTCCGGGTTGACAGTTTCGTTAACCTCTGACTGTAGAGACGGAGAGGATGTTGGAAGTAGTGTTGCCAACTTCCATTGCAACATTTTCTCTTAACATTATGGTGTTTGAAGCCATTTTCAGTGTTGCCATAACCCATCTCTTTCGGGTACAATCGTGTTGACCAACCGAAAAGCATCAAACTTTTATTTTCCCTTAAATGCTCAGTCAGTAAACGTACTTTTGTTAAGTAGCGTATATACTGTAATACTGGATTTAACGAACTGTAAAGAGCTAATGTGAACTTGGAATTCTTTACATTCCATCATATATGCTCAGAACGCTTTATAAATTTAGCCATACAGCCAAACCGTTTTAAGAAGCGTATGCACTATATGTGCTAGCGAGAAACCTTTAAAATGTCATAGTCTTTTTTTTTCTTTTTTTTTTTTCTGTTAAACCAACAGTTGGTCTTATTTTCAGAGTTGAGCTAAATAATAAAATAAAAAAAAATATTATCAGTAATAATTAAACGAAATGAATATCAGTAACGACAGAAATCTAAAAGCCTGTGGAACATTAGTAAATAAATACAAATTTTTGGTGAAAAATGAATTGGGTAAGGGGAAACTGGTAAGAAATAGTCAGAGAAATGCAAGAAACAACTCAGCGAATTCACGAACGGATTTTGGAGAATAGGAAGGCAAAAGTCATCAAGCCGATTAACAAGTTCCAACACGCTCTTTGAAAGGATAAAACGAAAATAATAATAATAGACTATTAATAAATATGACACTTTCCTTTAAACTGTTGTGGTATTAGAAATGGCGGGATGTCTGAATTTGGCTGTAGATATTATTTTTAACGTGCAAGTAAATCTACTAACATGGGTTCCTTAAATCAGCTGATCCACAAAGCTAAGATATAATAATAATAATAATAATAATAATAATTATAATTATTATTATTATTATTATTATTATTATTATTATTATTATATGAATTATATATTTATCTCATTATAGAAGATAATACTGTAGTGATATTTTAACTGAAAAACGCACATAAAGGTGCATCGGTTCACTTTGAGGAGTGTGGTCAAATGTGGCAATGTTTAAGATAGCCAAATTTGTAATAATTCAATGTCCAATTAAATTAGCTGTATTCAAACGTTTGCCCCAAATTAAAATACATATCACAGCTGCTATAAAATAATAATAATAATAATAATAATAATAATTTTGTCAAACTTATCGATACATTTCATTTCTGAATATCACTTTTAGATCTTAGTACTAGCTCCAACCCTTCTCTGGTTTTCCTCAGCTATCATATCATACCATATTAGACCATATTATTTTCATTTACTAGCGGATCCGTGTGAGAAATCTCGCATTTTCTTAAACCTCACTTTCCCCACAGCATCAGTATTTGCAAAATCGCACACTTCTTACAAAAATCGATATTTATGAAATTAGAATGCAATTCGTCACTGCTAAGTCATTTGTGTGCTGAGTCCATTGATTGACAGCGAACCTGTAAATGAATTAACGTTTAATAGTTTGGACATTAAACAGGCGTCCCTACGGCCAAAATGCGAAATTAACAGCAATGATATCGCGTATTTCCCTACAGCAACATTAATTGCAAATCGCACACTTCTTACAAAAAATGATATTTATGAAATTAGAATGCAATTCGTCACTGATAGTCATTTGTGTGCTGAGTCCATTGATTAACAGCTTAGCTGTAACACTCACCGGTTATTCGATATTTATGAAATTATTCGATTTGAGTACTCATTCTTTTGATTTACTGTGTTGAAATCCATGCAAAATCAATGTTAAAATTACATGAAACAAGCGTCACAGCGGCCAAAATGTGAAGTGGACAGCAATTATGGAGCGTACTTTTTTCTACAGCAGAAGCCTCCGTGGCTTAGGCGGCAGCACGCCGGCCTCTCACCGCTGGGTCCGTGGTTCAAATCCCCGTCACTCCATGTGAGATCTGTGCTGGACATAACGGAGGCAGACAGGTTTTTCTCCGGGTACTCCGGTTTTCCCTGTCAACATTTCATTCCAGCAACACTCTCCACTATCATTTCATTTCATCTGTCATTCATTCAATCATTGCCCCAGAGGAGTGCGTCAGGCCTCGGCAGCCGGCACAGTTCATATCCTCGCCGCAGGATGGGGGCTTCATTCATTCCATTCCTGACCCGTTCGGAGACAGGAAGCAGGCTTTTTTTTCTACAGCAACGGTATCTGCAAATCGCACACTTCGTACATTTTTAAGTAATTTTTTAAAGAAATTATAGATATTTATGAAATTATAGTGCAATTTGTCACTGCTAATGTCTATTCTCTTTCATTTGAATGCTCATTTGTCACGATCGGTCACTTGTGAGCGCCACAGGAGGGATCAATACTACTGAAATAATATATATACTAGCGGACCCGTGCGAGAAATCTCGCATGTTCATAAGGCACACTCTCCCCAATAGGTTTATAATGAGAAAGGTTGTTATGTTTTTATTTCAACCAAATGGTTAAAGAACACTATTTACATTTCAGTTATAATTCCAAGTTCTACGTTCCCTAACTTAAGAAGGCAATCACTGAAAATTGGATCATCATAACACTCACCGGTTATTCGATATTTATGAAATTATACGATTTGAGTACTCATTCTTTTGTTTCTGAAATCCATGCAAAATTATACAGGAAATACCTCAGAATGTTAAAATGACATGAAACGGGCATCACAGCGGCCAAAATGTGAAGTGGCCAGCAATTATGGAGCGTATTTTCCTACAGCAACAGTGTCTACAAATTGCGCACTTAATACATATTTTTAAAGGTCTTTTTCTTTTTTAAGAAATTATAGATATTTATGTGATTAGAGTGCAATTCATCACTGCAAATGTCTATTCTCTTTCATTTGAATGCTCATTTGTCACGATCGGTCGCTTGTGAGCGCCGCAGGATGGATCGCGTATACTACTGAAATAATATATATGATGATATTTTTAGCACTACTGGTGATTCGCGCACTAACGCTCCTGAAACGCGGCATCTATTGTAAAATGGATTTACTAGTCTAGAAACCTTCGTGGTTGTGATGCTCGCGGAAAACGCTCAGCATCATAGCGTTGGTTGTTTCAAACGACGACCATGCAGTGAAGTATGTTTAAGAATTGTCATTTCTATCATTACAATTTAAACCAAAAGCTAGTGTTGATCAAGGAAATGAAGTAATAAAGTGGGCTACATGAAACTAACAATAGTCTATACGTTTATTAACCCGTGAGGGGTCGCGTCACGGTCTTTTAGACCGGGCGCATACATTATTTACTCCGAAATAATTTCACGGCATAAAGCTTCCTCCGCTCCTATACCTTTCAACGGACTCATCAGCTGCACGTGTCTGCGTTTGCTGTTCCCACTTTCATTCCCAGTCAGTTAGTGGAGAGCTTTGTTTCACACGATGTACATGGAAGTGTACGCTGGTAGGCAGCCTCAGGAACAGTTTTCCGTTGATAATTCTGGACTCGCTGTATTTTCAAGGCTAGTTCAACCGATTGGTGGATCTGGAAGATGTTTCGTAAGGAACTTACATGAGTTACCTGGGTGGAATGCTCTAATCCTGATTCTGCCCAGGATAATTCCGAGGATGAATAAATCAATAGATTAAGTGGGTTTCATTGATTTTTTTTTTCAATAATACAGTACAATGTGTTTCGGTACAAAACCTGGTATTTAGTTTCATGGATATATTTTTCCATAATAATAATGAGTGTTTTGCAACAAAAAAATGTATTTTATACACCACGGTCATAATGACCGTGCGCGACCCATCACGAAACTATTTTGACGCGACCACTCCCGGGTTAAGTTTGCATCAAAATTTTTATCTGGCCACGTGGGTAATTTTTCTTCAATATCAAGAGAAACCATTCAGAGTTCTTGCTTTTTCCAGTTCCTCATGCGTCGGACACTTTAATTGTCTACCTTCCATCTAAATGGCTTGTACTATTTGTACAATACTCGATCCAGTAGACAGCCCCCACTTGTTGTCGTTTTCTTTGTTTGCTACCAGACCAACTGTTTAAATTTCATGCGGTACGATCTAGCCTATTGTATTTTGCTTGGTGTTCTAATTACGTATTGCGATGAAGTTATCACATAAAGAGTATAATCTAATTATCATGAATGTCAAGGAACACATGCGTAGACATACATCTTGTAGTTTTATAGGTGCTAAAGTCATCAAGTTCATTGCACGTAAACACGATGTACATCTGCTAATGGTTCCTGGCCGGCAGCATTGTACCTACTCAATTTATATCCATAGCCATTCTTGTACTGTCGTACGTTTAGCTAGTGCCATTCGTCTGTTAGTATATTCTTTAATATTCTTATTCTTCTTTCCTTATTGGTGATTCAAATTATCGCTAGAGGCGCTGTGGTCGCCTAAATAATTATGGCCGCGATATGTAAGTCAGGGAGAATACAGTGCCTACCGTTGTGCATTGCTTAACTAAATGAAGATTGAACTTACGTGTTTATAGTACCAACAGCTTGACATGCAAATAATGGACAAACAGAGAAAAATATAAATTGGTGTACATAGTTAATTCAATGTTATATTTACATTACTACTGCCGAACTACAGTATGTCAGTGATGTAAGTTTAGAAGTCCTCAGTTAAAAGCTGATTGGCAAGACTGAGACAAAGACGGGCATTTATTGAATGACAACTCATTGTCTAGTAATTTTATCGGTGGGAGTGTCCGACTCAGTGGCTAAATGGTTAGCGTGCTAGGCTTTGGCCCAATGTACCCCGGGTTCGATTCCCGGCCGAGCCATCAGGGATTTTAATCTCGTGGGGTTAATTCCCGTAGTTCGAGGACTGGTTGTATATGCCGTCTTCTTCATCACTTCATCCTCATTACGACGCGCAAGTCGCCCACGGGCGTCAATTAGAAAGACCTTCACTCGGCCTCTCTGGAGGCCACACGATCATTAATTCATTCATCGGTGGGAGTGAGTTAAGATCGACAGATTTAAGAATTTTGGAATAGCCAATGCATATAAGTTGAGTCTTGGAAATATTTAACTGGAGGTTATGGTTTAGGGTCCACAGAGAGAGATGAACGATGTCTTCGTTGAAAAGCTCTATATGGTGAGGCACATCAGAGGGTCTGGAATGGATGTAGACCTGAAAGTCAACAGCGTACATATGACAGAGGCTGCTTTTTATACACTAGGCATATAATTTATCTAAATTGAGAAGCACAATGATCCAGATTGCCAGTTCGATGGGGAACCATCTAAAAAGACCACTCTTTGTAACTGACTTGTTAGGTACGATTCATATCAGGGCAACGCATTCCGTGATAAGCCAATGGAGTGAAGGAGAGGAATGGTTGTGGGATGTGATTCCATGAATCTGGGAATACTCCCTAATGAAAGACATTGAAAGCTTAACTCCAAGTTTATTTAGTACGGGAGTAAGGAAACCACCACCATGGACACAAGGAGTAATGTGGATTATAACATAATCTTGTAGTAAAATCATATTATTATTATTATTAGTAGTAGTAGTATTAGTATTATTATTAAAATGTACACACACTTGCATTATCCCTATTAATAAACAAAAAGCTAGATTTTTTCCTACCCAACACACCTCCTCTGTGTGCACAAAGACTCTTACGATTCAAGGAGTAGGAATTGACAGTTGAGGGAATCGACACCGGGTCAAGGTATGTTTTATCAGCTATTCTCATTGTAGTTTCTTCCCAAGTTGTTGCCCACTCACTCTTAAAAATAACCGTTATTTTAGCTTATGTAAGTCTGAAGTACAATCCCAATCATGGCCCCAAATAATTATAGTTTAGGCCACCCCTACTGTAAAAGATTAACCTACGTTAATAAACAAGTTCCATTTACACACTCAAATACACAGAGGTGATAACTGTGTTGCCCCTAAATGGAAGCAACAATAACACCAGCATTAAATAGAGACATTCTACGGAGCTTTTCTTAACTTACACGTCTCGAAAGTGCGAGTAGAAGAATACCTCTTAATTTTAAAAGAACTGATGAAGCTTTGGTTATATTTCTCTGAAGAAGACCGTACATTGCATCGAAACATGTCACTTTTAAATAAAATGTATTAACAACAGGGAAACACTTTCACTTCATTGCATTTATCGAAGTGGGTAAATAGGAACGTATTTTTATGTTTATTATATTATTTTTTGTAATGTCCTGAGTGCCTTATTTTTTATGGTTAAAGCTCATAAGATGAAGCATTTATAAATAGAAAGATGACATAACTTAATTAAAGATGACAGGGAAGAGTCCACTAAAAGTTAGAATCGCTGTAATAAAATTCTGTTTTTGAAGTCTGATGCAGGCTTGCCACAATGTTTCAGCTGTGCATAAAGGTGTTATGTCTATATCTTTTGCTGTACGCCGCTGAGATGCTGCACATACACTCTGCAATTTAATGAGTTCTATGACAAGTTCTATGTTTACAACCAAAGTGACACGTCTGAATTTCAAAGTTAAAGCGAACATAATTTTATTTTATGACTTTCATTTTGGGATGTGTGGTAGATTGGCTACTTTGTATTTAACATGTTCTATTTTCGTTAAAGGTTAGTCTGGCGTATATGTGTAAATACAATGTATTTAACTAGACAACAAAATTATTGAGGTAGTCGTATGGGATAGACGTAGTGCTATTTTGGCTAGTATTTGTTGAGCCAAGACAGGCTCCTTGTTGTTGATTTTCCCTTTAGGGGCTTGAGCAACGTGATCATCAGCCCTGCGAACTTGGATGCGTGTAGAATAAAACAGATAACCTGTGTTAATGTATCTGTAGTAGTGTATCTTGAGTAATTGAGGCTTCTTCTCCTTAAGACGTCGTCTCCAAAAGGAGGTTATCGATCCACACAGCTAGCTGCTGCATGAAAGGCCTCTTCTGATGTGCAACAATGCCATCTTGGGATATCCTTCAGCCACGAGTTTTATCGTCTTCCAATAGACCTTTTTCCAAAAAAAAATCCCTTCAATAATTAGTTGTAGTAACTGGTATTAATCGCCTCTCAGTGATGGATCCAGAGGGGTGACAATCCGCCCATAATTAATAGATCTCCAAAAATTTTAAATATATTTTGTAAATGTAGACTTCATGAAAATAAAAATCCACAGCCTGCTTCCAGTCGACCGACCGGGTTAGGAATGGAATGAATGAAGCCCCGATCTAGCGGCGAGGATATGAACTACGCCGGCTGCCGAAGCTTGTCGCACTCCTCTGGGGCAATGATTAAATGAATGACAGATGAAATGAAATAATAGTGGAGAGTGTTGCTGGAATGAAATTTTGACAGGGAAAACCGGAGTACCCGGAGAAAAACCTGTCTGCCTCAGTTTTGTCCAGCACAGATCCCACATGGAGTGGCTGGGATAAATGTAGACTTTATAATGTTCATTATTGAAAGTCTCAATATTTAATTAATTTAAATTATCGTCCATTTTGAAAACTGTTAACTTGTAATATGCAGTACAAAACTGCTTGTAAGTTGAAGTGATAGAAGCCATTTTTCAGTGTTGCCTAATTGTATTAAAGAATGCTTTCCAGTCGGTCAACACACATTTTGCCTAACTACATTAGGCGGGAAACAAGTATTTACATACCCTAACCAAGGAAATTAACCAGGCGCGGATTCAAGTGTGTGTGGGGGGGGGGTCACCGGAGTCGTCGTCCCCCCCCCCCCCTCCCAACGGAGACTATTTTTTTTTTTTTTGCAAACACAATAACCAGACAAATAAAACTTAACGAATTTTAACTGAAAAACAGTGTTTTTTTTTTTTTTTTTTTTTTTTTCAATACTAAAAATATCTTTATTGCAATTATTATGTTCTGTTTCAACTGTACATATTTAGAACTTCATACCTGTTATATAAAACTATTATTTAAATAACAAAATCAACTCATCTATTTTGTTTAGCAAACCTTGTGACTACCGAATCGATGTGTATAGAGATGTCACGATGAATGTGCAGCAATGCACGGATAGGAATCTGGGGCTTTTTTCGCACCAAGAAATTTTGCCGACGTCCAAACTGCAAGCTTTGTTGGCAATTTAACCTGTGACTTTCTCCCTTTGTCGGTACCAACTCGACTTGCCGAAACTGTAACGTACCTTGATACTTTTCTCGAAGCTCGATGTTAAAGTCGCAAAACACGCCGTTGCAATTTGTACGAATATTTTTGGTGTGCTAAACGCATCAAATTTCTATCCATGTAGCTTGCAAAAAAATTGGTCTGGTTTTGTACGTTTGGTTATTTTGTGATTGCGTTGTTAGTGGTACCATTTTTAGCCTACTTTTCACATTTTGCAAAAATGAGGAGAAAGTAGACTTATGAGATCGATCCGGGAAACTGTCTGTCTGTCTGTCTGTCTGTCTGTCTGTCTGTCTGTCTGTCCTTCTGTCTGTCTGTCTGGCTGTGTGTGTGTCCCCCCCTATTAACTCCTAAACGGCTGCAGCAATCAAAACCAAATTTAGTATGAATAAAGATGTGCACCGGAATATCTCACGTCCATATTTGAAAATGATGTCAGTGCTACCAACTGCTGGAAAAACGCACTAGAAATTTGAGATCAATGTTGGATATCTTGCAAGGTATGCATGGGAGCTATTCCAAAATTGGCACACATGTAGATAATATTATTTCAGTTTAATTTCCAGGAGGCCAACCATGACAGTGTTGCCAAAATAATTTTAAGCCTTCTGATAGGACCAATGTTTAAATGCATATAACTTCTACACTATCAATTGGATTTCAACCAAATTTTGTATGTAATATCTGTACATAAACAGATATGACTGAGCGTATTCCTAAGAGCCACCAGGGCAGCCAACTGTTAATAATTGCTCTCTATATTTTTTTAATCCAAATACCAATATATCATAAAGTATGCAAGCCAACAGCTTTAAACTATGCACACGTATATTCTGACATTTTAGATTAATTTGGAGTAACTTATATACGTCAGTTCTACCAACATGATTATAAGCCTGCTGATAATACCAATGTTTAAATACATCTAACTTCTATACTATCAGTTGGATTTCAACCAAATTTCGTATGTGCTATGTGTACTATAACAGATATGACTATAAGTATTGTCAAGAGCAATCAGGGCTGCCAACTGTTAATAAATGCTGTCTATATTTTTTTAGCCTAATATCAATATATCAAAAAGTATGCAAGCCAACAGCTCTATACTTTGCACACGTATAGCACCTGACATTCTAGATTAATTTGGAGTAATTAATATAAGGCAGTGCTGCCAACATGATTCTATGCCTGCTGATATGTCCAATTTTAAAATACATGTAACTTCTATACTAACAAATAGATATCATCCAAAATTGGCACAACAAGATATCATAATATTTCAGATTATTTCTAACCAGCACACGCATGGTATTGTTGGCAACATGCTTTTACGCGCGCTGATAGATCCAGTGTCTAACTGCATGTAACGTCCATTGGACTTCAACCAAATTTTGTATTCTGTACCTTAAGAGATGGAACTAGGCATATATTCAGTCACCAGGGCTGCCAACTGTAGTGCTCTATGAGGCTACATTATACCAGGTATATTTTGAACTAATTAGATATTTCGACATTACCAACTTAATTTCGTCATTATTGTTGAGAAGTTCATATACTGTAGAATAATCATTGGCATGAAAAGTAGGCTGTATAGTTCTTCACGGAACTTCTTGTTCTTAACAATTTCGATTCTCTGACCCCCTCCCCCAAAGCCAAACTCTTGATCCGCGCCTGGAATTAACTGCCATGCCTTTCAGACCTAAGGAGGCATGGAAACAAGAATGGTCTGTCATATTCGTCTGGCATTTCTATCAGGGATCCAACAATAAAACTGGCTGGGTTCAATCTCCCTCGCTCCACCTGGATCAAACTTAACAGGATACGTTGTGGTGTTGGAAGAAGTGCTTCTGTTCTCCACCTTTGGGGTTGGCTGAAGTCTCCTGCATGTGACTGTGATTCTGAAGTGCAAACCATCATGCACATTGTGAAGGACTGCCCTTTGCGAGCATTCTCTGGATCATTCGAAGATCTCCATCGTTTAACCCCTGACGCAATCACTTGGTTGGAGAGACTGGACATACGTCTGTGATAGACTACCACATTGCCGAAGCCTCTTTCACATTTCTTTGTTTTCTTATATATATTTATATATTTTGTGACCCGATTGCCAATTGTAACATCATACGCTAATAATACCTGAAAGAAATAATAATAAATCATAAAATTTGTTTTGAGGGTAAGTCAGTAGTTAGCTTTAGCTGTAGGTTGTATTTGATCATCTTTAATTTCACTATCACCCAAATCATTAGGGGCTGATAAACTAGATGTTAGGCCTCTTAAAACAACAATTATCATCATCATATACTTTGAACGGTTCTTGGACCATCTTAGTTGAAAAGCTAACACGTGGACAAACGTGAGAAATAGAATTTCTGTGCAAAAAGCGTGTGATTAACAGAACTGCACGCTATTGCATTAGAGTTTGAATTATATGAAAATTATTGTTATATGAAAATTATAACAATAATTTTTATATAATTCAAACTTACAGTAGTTTATTCTTGTGTTATTTATGTTTTATTTAATATACCTTGAATCTTATTAACGTTCAATTTAACGTTTAAATATACATTTCTTTCTTATTTTGTTTTAAATTACATTGGTGTGATGTTACACCAGTGTATACGCTACTTAAAACGGTTTATTAGCTTCAATGACAGTTTACTGGATAATAAATTTTAATACAACACTAGTGACCAAGCTTCCTAGCTGTGGAGTCCGTAAAACACGCAAATTATTTATAGACCCACATAACACAGCTTATGTTCTATCCTTAAAAATAATGTTACCGTACATGTTATAGCCATCGAACTTGTAACAATCTCTCAAATAATGAGCAATTTTCGGGTGATTTTCCTTCTACTTTCAATAATAATTAATACAAAGAAAATATATTTCAAACACAAGCCGACAAGAAAATTATTTTAGTTTTAAGGGACTCCAAAATGCCAAAAATCTCAAAATTTAAAGAAAAATATGATTTTTTTGGGGCCATATTAATTTACGGACCCTTATCTTTCTATCGGCACATTTTTTCATCGTTCTTTACTAAAAGCTACTTTCCTGATGCTTTCCCACAAACGGTCGTGCTATTAGTAAACCCACCAACGGAGATTTTATATTTCCTTTCTATTAGACCAGTGGTCTCCAAACTACGGCCCGCGGGATAACAATGGCACTCGAGCACCACCAATCCAGTTCGCCATAGTTTATTTTGATTACTTAAGTAAATCAAATAAAATAATATATGTTTTTATATTTACTTAACGACAAAAAAAAACACAATAACTAAAATAATGAAATTTTGCATTTCATTTGTAATTAATTATATTAGAATTATCCTGAAACTTATAGTAATGAGTAGGGTTCGGAAGTTTAAGACATAAAGAAGTACAAAATAAGCAAGCAAATATGACCTAAAAACTATAAAATATGACCTAAAAACCATGGCATTTCCTTGTTTGCTGATTGCTTCTGAGCTAAATATATCTACTGTAGTGGCATTCTATTGAAAGGTGGAAGCACACTATCGTCATGCTCCGTGACCTCAAGCGTACAGTGTCGCAATCTAACTTGTCCAGAAAGAAATGCTAAAAGACGTGCGTAGAGGAGTGCCTTCTTGGATCAGGTCTTCTAAACCTGCTATCTGCATGTTCCGGGAAAAGAAAGAAAAATATATCTACTACACTATTCGGAAATCCTGTGTTTGAAACTCGACGCAGATAACACGTACCTTGTTAACGACGCCTCAATTTAAACAAAAATGCTGAAATTATAACCAAATATAACCTTATATCACTAAAATATGACCAAATATGACCAAACCAATAAAAATGGCCGAAATATGCATTTATAGGCAACATCAAATTGCTTTAAACATGGTCAGGGACCCGAAATTCAAACTTATTTTTCAGATTTCGGGTAAAATGAGCTCAGGAAAAAAATGACTTTTCCTTAACATCCGAACCTTAGTAATGAGTGTAATGACATAAATGCTCCAATAAATAAAAAATAAATAAGTAATTTGCATAATGAAATTGAACACTATAATTAATATTAATGAGATTTATGTTTCAGTAACCTTCCACTGACAAATTGTTTACAGGTGTTGATCAAGTTTACTAGTGGAAGCTATAAGTAGCGACTTCAAAATAATGCTCATTAGTTAATATTTTTTGTATTTTTTATTTTGGTGAATTTTTCACCCGCGATCTTGGGCATAGAATCTCAGCATGCTACCAACTACGCCACTGAAGCCGCTAAAAAGAGAGGGTCTTGAAAACGTTCCTGTAAATTCTCGATTAGTTCTTATTAATAGTCTAGTTTCTGTAAAAATGTTTGTATGTCTACCCCTTATTATTCCCGTTTTCCAACGGGGTCGGGGATGAGATGCGATGGAAGTCTTTGTGGCGATGGTTTTTACGGTCGGATGCCCTTCCTGACGCCAATCTCATGAGACGAGTTAATGACAGATGAAATGAATGATGGTGAATGAAACTGGGCAAGGATGTGGAAGGAAGCGGCCGTGGCTTGTCAGAAGGTACCGTCCCAGCATTTGCCTGGTGTTGAAAAAGAGAAACCACGGAAAACCATTTCAAGGACGGCCGACGGAGGGGCTCGAACCCACGCGTCTACCGAGTCAGCAGAGAGTTTGGCCCCATGACCTAATGAAAGATATGCAGACTCTTCTTCCATAAATTCACTTGCCGTGGAGCACAGTCTTAGAAAATACCGTGAATCTGACGCAATGGTCTCAGAGAATTATGCTCAAAATGACGACCAGCCGGATTACGTTTCAAAATAACCTTTCAAATCAACCTAATAGTCCCTAAGCTACATTACGAACCTATGCAAATTTCGAATTTTAGTACCGTACATAAGTTTGTGAAAGGCGTTGAATTTGTTCTTGTGATACGAGAGAGTAAACGTTTTGGTCAGATATATCGGAAACGACATTGAAATTTTACATTGAACAAAATTAATACGTTCCAAAAAAAGGTAAATTTAAAAGATTCACAGATTTATTTTGGGAGCTTTAAAAGTAAAAACGTAAATTTGATATTTCCACGATGTCACGGGACGATCAAATATGGAGGGTCCATAAGTCCTCCACCGGTAGAGCCCTGCTCGGATAAACAAAACGTTATAAACATCCGCCCCGCATCCGCCCCTCAACCGCATTACTGTAATCCGCATCCGCCCCGCATCCGCATGACTTTTATCCACATCCGCACGTTTGTTATCCGAATCTACTGGCATTACAATAATATTTTTATTATATAAAATATTAAAGCAACACATTTAGAGATTTAAGGGGAAAGTAATTCCCGTAGGCCATGTATGCCAAGTGCTATGTTCAAAATGAATGTTATACAGCCGGAATTGCAACCCTTTTTTTTTTCGGAGTGTTAATTGTGCTTAATGGCATAATTTGAATGAGATTAGCGTAAATCATCTTACAATGTGTCATGGAAAAAACACATAACGGGACAAGTAGTTCCGTGAAGAACTATACAGCCTATTTTCATATATCCTACTTATGTTAATTGCCTCTATCAGCATACACAATTTCAATTTGATTGCTATAATAGATTCGTAGATATTGAGAACCGACTAAATATTTCGGATGGTCGCCATGTTGGATTTTATATATGTAGGTCCTAGAGTTATGTACTGTTACATGCAGATTATTGTGTACGTGTAGCATTCAGACTTCAATCGCATAATTAGGACACAAGAAAAAACAAGGAGATTTAAAAATTTTCACAGCTGCCATCTTGAGGTTATGGAAACAATTGAAATAAATTAGATGCCAGTGGATTAACATTCGGATAAAGATTTACTGTACCAAGTTTCACTGCACGCGGATGGTTAAATTGCGAGAAATGTCCATGTGAATATTTATAATTCGCGTCACCGCCATGTTGGATTTGTGATCACCAGGTTATTTATAGTCCTATAGGTGAACTTAAGTTCATAGCCCCTATGAACATTAAAAAATGCAGTTTGATTGTTAAATATATTCGTAGATATTCAGTATCGTCTAAATATTTCGGATGGTCGCCATGTTGGATTGTTAAATGTATAGGCCATAGAGTCATGTACCATTAAAGGAAAATTATTGCGTAGGTTCATTATTCAAACTTTCACTTCGATCGCATGACTACATCACAAGAAATAAAAACTTAATTTTAAAATTCGCACAGCCGCCATCTTGAGGTTATGTAAACAATTGAACTAAATTAGATACCAGTGGATTACAATGTGTATAAATATTTCCTGTACCAGGTTTCAGTGCGCTTGGAACATTAAATCGCGAGAAAGGTCTATTTAAAATGTTCAAATTCGCTTGGCCGCCATGTTCGTTTTGTAGTTAATCGGTTTTTGAAAATCATATAGATGGACTTCCAGTAGTGCCCTTTATCTCCGTACAAAATTTTAGGGTGATGCCGTTAATAGTTTCAGAGATATAGAATGCCGGTGAAATATTTCGCACATCCGCCATTTTGTGATTATGTAAACAATTGAACGAAGTTAGATGTCGGTGCATTACAATGTATATAAACATATACTGTACCAAGTTTCATTGCGTTTGGTTGGTCAAATCGCGAGAAACGTCTATTTAAAAGTCGCAAATTCGCTTGGCCGCCATGTTGGTTTTGTAGTTACCGTGTTTTCAAAAGTCACATAAGTGAACTTATAGTAGTTCCCTCTATCACCATAGAAAATGGCAGGGTAATATCGGTAATAGTTTCGGAGATATTGAATGCTGGTGAAATATTTCGCACAGCCGCCATGTTGGATTGGTGAGTCGTAACAAAATTTGAAGGGAACGGTCGAGGTCGCCGGGAATAGTGCTATGAACTTTCCGAGTTTCATTGAAATCGCTCCTGCCGTTTAGATTTTATTAGGGGGGGACACACACACGAATCACACACACACACACACACACGCACACACACGGACAAAAGGTGATCTCATAAGCCTATTTTTTCAAAATTGAAAATAGGCTAACAATGTGTCATGGAAAAAACACATAACGGGAAAATATGATCATAAACATCCGGGTCTTAGTAATGATATTCAACAAATTCGGATTGTATTCTAAAAACTATTTTGACTATCTGAGGTCTATCCTTTTTTTGCATGCATTTCAGAAACAGTAAATCAAATGAATGAGTACTCAAGTCGTATCATTTATCCTTTTTTTTTTTTTGCATGCATTTCAGAAACAGTAAATCAAATGAATGAGTACTCAAATCGTATAATTTCATAAATATCGAATAACCGGTGAATGGTATGATGATCCAATTTTCAGTGATTGTCTTCTTAATTTAGGGAACGTGGAACTTGGAATTCTAACTGAAATGTAAATAGTGTTCTATAATCATTTGGTTGAAATAAAAACATAACAACCTTTCTCCATAAGTCTCTCATTATAAGCCTGTTGGGGAAAGTGTGGTTTCTGAACAAGCGAGATTTCTCATACGGGTCCGCTAGTATGTATTATAATGTTATAGCCTCTTCCCTGTTACAAGTAAGGTGAGCTTGTCCTGCCACCGCATGGAGTGTGTTGTATCGTTTATCGTGTTAAAACCCAGGGTGTTATATCTTGTCCAGACATAAAACTCGATCTTCTGATAGCTGTCTTTTATTTTATAGCCAATTCATAGCCCCATGAGGTGGATAGGGTGGAGATGGTTGCCCCGGACGACCCTACCTGCGTGAGGTCAGACAGATAGTCCCTTCTTTCTCACTCCAGAGTCCTTGGGCCACTTTCTCTTGTAATCTCACAGGTTGATGCTTAAATTACACTGTTCCATTTACCACTATATACCTTGTGATACCCCCTTTTGAATTATAGCTGCAGATATCGCATTTTATGACATCGAAGTAGGGCTTTCGTCTTCCTCACGTGTTATAAAAGCCTTTTCAAAAGAAGACAAATAAAGGAGCGAACGTGTTGGTCTGAGTGAAGTTGTTTTGAAACAAAGAATAAAGAAATGCTTGCTCTTGTTCGATGTGGTTTAAGTTTATTTGGGGAGGCAATGTCCCATTTGTCACCCGTTGAATCGGTTGTAACTTTCTTGCACAACGTTGCAATGGAGGAGAGGAGGAGGGGGGAAAGGAGTAATAAAATGTCCCATATTTTACTATTTCGTGGTTTTAATGTCCGGCGTGCACATGTGTGCAACATGCGAGCTCCGCCGCTGTTTCGGATCGCCATATCTATTGTTCTCGTATTGTTGTTTTTGTTTGAGTCTTCAGTCTTTCGACTGGTTTGATGCAGCTCTCCATCCTTCCCTGTCATGACCATATCGTTTCATCTCTACATAGCTACCACACCCTACATCCGAGGCAATCTGTTTAACATATTCTAACCTTGGTCTACCCCTACAGTTCTTATCCTCGACCCATCCTTCTATAACTAAGTTTGCTATTCCTCGGTGTCTTAGTATGTGTCCTACCAACCTATCTCTTCTCTTCATTAGCAGTCACCACAAACATCTCACCTCTCCCACTCGTTTTAATACCTCTTCATTCATAACCCTATCTACCCATCTGATCTTAATCATTCTCCTGTAACACCACATTTCAAACAGTTCAATTTATTCTCCTCTTTTCTGCTGCTCCAACAGTCCAAGTTTCGCTGAGGGCGTGGTGGCGCAGTGGTCAAGCAGTTGACCTCTCACTAAGGTGGACTGGATTCGATTCCCGGTCAGTGCATGTGAAATTTTCGAAGTGAAATGCCATGTCCTGTGGTTCGGATTCCACGTGAAAAGAGGTTCCCGTGGCTCATAACCACATAAAATCCATCCTTCCTTCCTTCCTTCCAAGTTTCACTTCCATAGAGTGCCACGCTCCAGACATAGGCCTTCAAAAATGACTTCCTAATACCTATATTCGATGTCAACAGATTCCTTTTCTGTAGAGATGCTTTTCTTTCCTGCGCTAACATACTTTTTATATCCTCTTTGCTTCGTCCATTACTGGTTATTTTGCTTCTCGTATTGAGCTTGAGCATTTAGAAATCCAAGAATTCGCATTTTGATTCCGAATTTTAACGTTTTGAAACATCTATGATTTTCAGATTTAGAGCTTTGCAACATTGTTTTTAAACAATTTTCAGATTCAGTACCCTCGATTTAGGGCCGTTTTCACCAACGTCAAGTATCTCTTAATTCATCATTAAAGGTTATTTAACTTTGCTCGAGCATTTCATCAAACAGAAACGTTCGTTAACTTACCACTAACAAGGCATTATGTTTAATGGCCAAATCTGTTCACTCAACTCTCTAAACCATCGTTATATTGGAAGGAAACAGCTGAACACTACCTCACCTATCTTGAAATGGCGGTTTGCTTCTGAGTTTCATACGAACTTTCATCCATATGAATATAACGTAGATCATACATGTTACTAATACCAAGAAAGAAGAATACTAAAATAATAATAATAAAACATTTGCGAAGTGGGATTCGAACTCCTTCCAGCTCGGCAACGCAACCACATACTGTACGCCTCGAAGACGGGGTGAGCGTGTCCTATTCAGATAATTAAGCAATGTATGCACACAACTGCCAGTTCCCCTAAATACTGTACTCTGTTCACATCATTTTAATCTTTTGCCATGAATAATAAATAAATGCAATTATTCACATTATTACAGTTACCGCAGAAACACAGGTTATTAAACAAATTCAACACACGGGACAGATGACCAAGATGTCCCAAGCTTTTAAAACGAATTGCCAATAACAGAAGAAATAAACTATGGAAAATCAATTCTCAGTTCTGTCTAGACCACCTCATGGTGTAGCACCTAGAATTCTTGGCTGGTGCGTTGGTTGGTTGGTTGGTTGGTTGGTTGGTTGGTTGGTTGGTTCCTCAGTTTAGAGGCTGCGACAGCATGGTCATGTAGCCCCGTGTACATTGGGTGTGTGTAGAATCTGTCTGATAACCGGTGTTAATTGTGATGGCTGTATTAGTGTGTGTTATCTGTTTTGAATTCAAGTAAGGACTGCAGATATTCGATTTTCAAGTAGTTCCAACTTTGGCTACCAAACGCCACCGTCAACGACCAACTAGTTCTGAACTTTGTTACTAGATGCCACCGCAGTCGGCTCCTGGCGACGAACGTTGGAACCTAAGAGCGTTAATCAAATCTAACCTATAATTTAGCTTCACACAAGTTTAATGAGTGGAAGGTTATTATACATGCCATAGGCTATATCTATGACATGGGATCGCCGGCTTTAGTTCCCCTCCAAAGGAAGGCATACTGAGGGATTTTTAACGCTCTAAAAACCCGACGACTTCGGCCGGGTTTGAACCCGCGACCTTGGCATAGAAGCTCAGCATGCTACCAACTACGCCACCAAAGCCGCTGCTCTGGCGTTCCGGGTTCCATTCGCAACTCTGCCAAGAAAATTAATTCTGGCTGGACGGCTGGTACGGGCCTCGTGAGGCAAAACTGAGAAGAGGTGGGTTCGATTCCCATCTCAGCTGTATGCTAGGATGATTCCTAACTTAAGGCCACGGTCGGCTCCTTCCCAATTCTCATCTGAATTACAAATACACACACTAATACAGCCATCAGTATTACACATGTTATCAGACAAATTCCACACACACCCAAATACACGGGGCTACATGACCACGATGTTGAAAGGCCCCTAAATCAATGAACAACAACAACAATATCAACAAAATGTCTGCCTTGTGAGGCTGAGTGCCATCCTCGTAAGACCAGATTTTTTTTTTTTTTTTTTTGCCGAGCGGGAATGAAGCTCGGACCTCAGGGATGACAGCCAAGAACGGCAGTCACTACAACCACGAGATAAGAGTGTAAGTTTGCTGGTGTGTCTAGACAACCTCATCATACGTGACAATAATGATGTCTAGTATGTGCGAATTTTAGCGTTGTGTGGCGAGCCAACATATTTTTGGCAGATGCAAGTCACAGTTGACTGGCTCGAGTTAAACTGCAGTGTTCGTGTCATTCGCCCCGTCCTTTGGTACACTTGACACGTCTCTAGATACATTGTTACATAACCACCTCGTAGCGCAGTAGCTAGTATTCTTGGCTGTCGTCCCTGAGGTCCGGGGTCAATTTTCGATTCTGCCAAGGACTAGAACGGGATACACTCAACCTCATGAGGCAAAATTGAGAAGAGGATGGGCAGTCCGATTCCCACTTCAGCGATCATGGAAGTAGTTTTTCATGGCTTCTCCCACATATACTCCAGGAGAATGTTTGGATGGCCTCCTTCCCAATCCTATCCCCAATTTACAAATACCTTACCCAGACTAGTACAGCCATCACAATAACATGGGATGGTCACACAAATGCTACACACATCCAAATACACGGGGCTATTTAACCGCGATGTTGCAGACCCTAAAATAAGCAATAACAACAAAACGAAGTTGACTTCCAAGTTCGCCATTTTGAGACTTTGAGCAAACTTGTTCTTTATTTTTATTATTTTTTATTTATTATTATTAGTCTATTATTAATTTTATCTGGTTTATTTTTATTTTGTTAAAGTTATTTATTTTGTTTTGCGGTTTATATATTTTATTTTGTTCATCTATTTAATTTTATTTATTTATTTTATTTTGTATTTTATATATTTTATTAATTTTATTTTGTTTATTTATTTTGTTGTTGTTTGAGTCTTCAGTCTTTTGACTGGTTTGATGCAGCTCTCCATGCGTCCCTGTCCTGAGCTAATCGTTTCATCTCTACATAGCTACCACACCCTACATCCGAGGCAATCTGTTTAACATATTCTAACCTTGGTCTACCCCTACAGTTCTTGTCCTCGACCCTTCCTTCCATAACTAAGCTTGCTATTCCTGGGTGTCTTAGTATGTGTCCTACCAACCTATCTCTTCTCTTCATTAGCAGTCGCCAGAAACATCTCTCCTCTCCCACTCGCCTTAATACCTCTTCGTTTGTAACCCTATCTACCCATCTGATCTTCATCATTCTCCTGTAACACCACATTTCAAATGCCTCAATTCTCCTCTTTTCTGCTGCACCAATAGTCCAAGTTTCACTTCCATAGAGCGCCACGCTCCAGACAAAGGCTTTCAAAAATGACTTCCTAATACCTAAATCTATATTCGATGTCAACAGATTCCTTTTTTGTAGAAAGGCTTTCCTTGCCTGGGCCAACCTACTTTTTATATCCTCTTTGCTACGTCCATCATTGGTTATTCTGCTTCCTAAGTAACAGAAGTCTCCTACTTCCTTCAGCTTTTCACCTGCCAATTTGATCTCTTTATTTTAATTAATTTTATTATTTTTATTAATTTTATTATTTATTTTATTATTTTTATTTTGTTTTATTTTGTTTATTTATTTTATTTCATTTTATTTCTTCTTCTTTCCTCGATTTTGGCCATCTTTGGACCGCGTAAAACAACCCAGTGCATTCACTGTCTCTTATTTCCTTTATCCTTTCTTGCCTTCCAGTAGTTCTTCAGTACTTCACTTTCTCCTTCTCTCTTCCGTCCATATGTTAACCCGCTTCTTCAGTTCCTTCTCATGGAAACCCTTGACATTTTTGATCATATTTCTGAAAAGTGGTCTGTCCTGATTAATATCTATTGTTACTTCCAGCTCATCCATATCTCCTTTTATACTTTGTACTCATTGATTACCATTTTAGCTTTTGTATGCATGACTGAAAATTTATTTCGTGAGTCTCATTACGTGTCCAAAGAAATTAACCCTCCTTTTCCTGATCGTATCGTTGATTTTTTCAATTTCTTTATTTTTTTAGAGGTCGTCATTTTCTCTGTATCTGAACTCTCCACTTTCTGTTTCTGTCCCAATATTTTTCTAAGAATCTTTCTTTCCTCTTTTCTAGCTCTCCTATTTCGCCTTTTTTTTTAAATGGAAAACATACAGTCTGAAGCATAGAGACTTTCCGGCTTAGTTACCGTATTGTAATGTCGGATTTTAGTTGCAATAGAAAGATTTTTCTTATTGTAGGTATCCTTCGTCAGTTTAATTTTATTAACTTAATTTATTTTAGTTTAGTTTAGCTTTTTTTTTTGTATGTTTCGTTTTCTGGTATGGAAGTTAGTTGTTAGTCAGTAGTTGGTTATGGTATGAAGTTGTCATTTAATATTCATTTTCATTCTCACCCAATTCATTACAGGCAGATGACCTATATATTTCGCCCCATAAAACAACATCACTGCCATCACCGTTCGATTGTCCCATTGGGAGAGAACTGGATGTTGTGAGATAAGACCTTGTTAGCCAAGTAGACTCACACGGTGAACAGTATCTGTGTGTGACATGCAATGCCACGTAATTTATCAACCTTAAGATAGCTGAAACGAGGCTGGTCGCGTCATTTTAATATTGCCCCGGGCCATTGCAGCACGCTAACAAGAATAAACCCGTTTTGATAAATCCACTTTTTATACACAGAATAAATAATTGTTACTCGCTCTACTTTGATTGCTTGTCTCCAATGGAAAAACAGCTCGCACTATTTACTGTGGTGAATGGGATTCTTTATTAGCATCCATCCACGGTTTCTATGGGACCACATCGTGCTGCAGTGGCTAGCATTCTTTGCTATCACCCCCTGATATCTGGGTTAGATGCCAAGAAATTTAATTTTAGTCTGAGGACTGGAAATGGGTACACTTAGCCTTATGAATTAGAACCGAGAAAAGGGTTCGATTAACCACCTCATGGCTGCGCCATGTTTTATTGCACTTTAATGATCAGATTGTTAGTTATTTGAAGTTCGCGTGGCTTGTCATGTTGTTTCTGGGCTTATCAGGTCTTTGAAAGTCACATAGAGCCTATGTGTGCTTAGCTAATAGTACTCTATTACAATACGAAATATCAGTTTTATTGTTGCTATAAATTCGGAGATATTGAGTGCTGGTGAAACATTTCCTGCGACCGCCATGCTGGTAAGGTTATACTGTTAGTGATTTATTTAAGGTGGCGCAGTCTATGGACGGAATCACCTGACGTATTGTACATTGGAAAACGAAGTAAAACAGTAAACTAAAATCATTTGGTATTTAAATTGATATGTAATGCATGGATGTCAGAGTTTCACTCGTTCGCTACGGTTATTGAGCACGATATCAGCTGATTTATGTGTTTATGCGCAGTGGGTGAACTTACATGCTTAGCAATTTTAATTGGTCGTTTTGGTGACCACCTCCTTTTTTATAATTCCTAGTCGGACGTTGCTGGCAGGTGGTGATAGAGAACGGAAATGCAGTCCCATCTATCACTAGGCTGATGTCACCCAACCACTGTGTATTTCAGATTTCGTCAGAATTGTTATACTGAATTATTTTAGTTTCTCTGTAACGTAGCATACATAGCGTTGGTTAAGTTATTTTTTTAAGAATGATTAAGCTGCAGTTACCGCCTATTTAAAATATTTTTAAACGTAAATGGAAGTGGTTGATGTTAACAAGTGTATTTCAAATTAAACACACAGTGATGTTTAGAAACGAATACAATATGTTTTGGACAATACACAGCATACAGCATACAAACACGCTACCTCGTGCTGGCATCGGGAGAGCGTGGGTTCAAATCCCATCTCGGCCGTCCTGAAAATGGTTTTCGTGGTTTCCCATTTTCACCGCCAGGCAAATGCTGGGACGGTTCCTTTCAGTAGGTCCACGACCGATTTCCTTCCAATATCCCTTCCCTGACCCGTCCTGAAAAGAAAAGTACATGGCCATCGGCTGCATTAATAAAATTATTATTATTATTATTATTATTATTATTATTATTAAATTCGCAGATCGGAAATTCGAATCCCGGCGATGACAGCATCTATCCTGGGTGTGTTTTACCAGAGTGCCTACAGGCACCTTATCACTTGTCCCCAGAGCCCTGGGTTCGATTCCCAGCTCTGCCAAGAAAGTAATTCTGATCTGAGGGCTGGAACAGGGTTCACGATGGTACCTAAATTAAGACTACGACCACTTTCTATCCAGTTCCAAGCCACAATCACAATTAATCACACTACTACCGCCATCACAATGACACAATTATGAAACATATGTCCGGCTCCGTGGCTAAATGGATAGCGCGCTAGACCTTGGCCCGAAGTGCCCCGGGAGCGATTCCCTGCCGAGCCATCCGGGATTTTAATCTCCTGGGGTTAATTCCCATGGCTCGGGGACTGGGTGTGTGTGACGTCTTCATCATCACTTCATCCTCATTACGACGCGCAGATCGCCCACGGGCGTCAACTAGAAAGACCTTTACTGGGCCTCTCCGCAGGCCACACGGTCATTCATTCATCAAACACATTCCACACATTCCTAAGTACACAACGAAATAAATCAACAACAATTACTTTATTAAGCCCATGCTATCGTTTTTCACTCTATTGTGTCAGTTCTTTTGGTCACTCAAATGTTGGCAGTCTGCGTATTAGCATATTTGAAAATTAGTAGAATAATAATGGAGGACTGTTAATACAATGAATACATCGCTTTAAACTTCGCAGATAGTTAGTACCTCATAGAGCTATTGTTTGACGGTGCAGTACTGTTTTCACAATTAAATATTAATGTCTTAACACACAAATTGATCGTCTGACGTTATGCCGGGTTATTCCCATCATCCACAGCGAATGAATGCTAAACAATGCCCTTCGTGGTGATTACCCTGGTGTCGTAGGCCGATGGAGGTCGACAGTATTAATATAAACAACAATAAGGATAATGAAAGAGTTTACGACACAGGTTTATGACTATGATCTAACCATTTAAACGTGCAGGATAATTTGCGATTATGTTGGCTAATCCTGCACATGTTACATGGCGAGAAAACCGTAAGCATACAAGCTCGTGTTTGAATTATTTCTGAAGGTTAGAGGCGGACTGAATATTAATTTAATAATCTTTCATGTGTATTATTGAGTGTCAGGCTGTGTTAAGAGAGAGTCTTTCGGGGCTTTGCATTAAGTACCTTCAAAACATGTAGGCCGACAGAAATAAATCGAGGACCTTCGTTTATTTATTTAATTAGTTATTTAGTTATTTATTTATTTTTATTTATTTTTATGATTTTGTTTTTACATCGCAATGCCCTACTCAAGAGCACGATTGAACCTGCTTAGCTGATGTGTTGGCCTTCTTTTCCTCCCATTAAAATTTCTTCATCCTCTCGCTGAGCTGCTTCTTTCGTAGTTCTGTCCAAGCTATAGTGGCTCTGGTGTAGGGCTTGTCTCCAAATTGGTTACTGTCGATTTTGGTTCTGAATTCACATCTGTCCCGTACAATGTCTTCTGAGATGTTGATTTCCTGGAGATCTGTTTCAATTTCACGAAGCCAGCTGTTCTTGGTTTTTAATGAAAGGGTCAGGTTGAGAATTCTTTTAGTTAGTAGGTATTTTATCTATTAATATATTATTATTTATTTTCTTTTGAGTGTCAAATTTAGGGCTCCCGGCCCTCTCTTTCTCTTAACCACATATTGAGGATATTATTATAATATAATAGTACGTTATGCAACGAGCCTATAATGGCCATAATTAAGACACGGGTATGTTTAAAACACGAGCGTACGAGTTTTATAATTTCCATACGAGTGTCTTAATAACCATTATAGGTGAGTTGCATACGACTGTTTATGTTAGACGATAATTATAACTTTATTATAAGTTTTAACAAACATATTCATAAATATCTGTGGGATTCATTCAACTCAGTTAGTGAACAGAGCGCGCTGGTTTTACTTACTGAACACAGCGCATGCGTGGGTCAAAGACCTTCGGAAGCAGAGACCATTTACTTTGCTTGGCAATGCTATTGTTGACAGCCTACATGATGTCTAGTGCCGATCAAGACTAGCATTCACTAATATTGTCACCGAACTCGTTTGAAAGCAATGCACTGTGTATTAATTGGGGTTGGGGATATTAAGGTACAGTGCTATTTCTTGTTTCATATTCGCAAGTTTATTTACGCGAACATAATTATGGTACGGTGCACTTTCCTTGTCGGTAATTTACATAGAAAGATGCTGTGTTGCTAACTTCTGGACGTAGATTCATAAATTTCCTGCATGTCATAGTATTTTCTTGTTTCCGTAAAGGTTCGTGCTGATTTTGTCTTTGTGTTTGGGATTGTAACTGCAATGGTTGATCCGATATCCAATTTGAACTTTAAAATCGTGTAATTCATGTCCGACATGTTGGATTTTGAGCGCATGCGCGAAGGTATCCTTACCTAATTGGTCAATGAATGCGCTCTGATTGGCTGGAGAAACTGTCTCATAATGAAGAACAGTACTATAATGTCCATCATTGTGATACAGTTTTCTGACGTATAATATTTACATTTCGACATCGTCGAACATAAAGAAACGTTAAAACATTTGGGCCTACAAGTAAATGACAGTACATTAGGGTTGGTAGAAACAAAAACACAAATTTATATTAATATCTTTTTCAATATTGAAACACAATTACACACTCATTCACACAAATCAGTCAAACGTACTTTAGCACATGAACAGAATGTAGATTATAATCTAAAATAACTATTTTAGATTCAGTACAAGAAGAAACACCACGCATTCCCTGAGTTTGGATTTTAAGACGGAAAATTATATGAAAGTTGGCTTGTTAATGTAAGTTGTACATGGCTTTTAACGTCTCGGCCATGGGCCTAACCCACAAACTCATTTTTCGCAGAATCCGAACCATTGGGCGTGACATTTCGCCTAGAAAATCACATTTGTTAACCAGGAATCTAATCGTGTTATATCAAGGACACATTCTGTCTTCACATTTGGACTTCAGTTCCAAAGTTTCTGGGTTCGATTCCCTGCTCTAACAAGAAACTTAAACCTGGTCTGAAGGATGGAACGGGATACACTCAGCCTTATGAGGCAAAAATGAGAGGAGATGTGTTCGATTCCTACCTCAGTTTCCCTAGGAATGGTTTTCCGTGGTTTTCTACCTCTACTCCAGGGAATGCCGAGATGGTCCCAAACTTCATTTGAGAAGGCGAAGAAGATATAGGCCCATAGTGTTCGCCTTCTGTGCTCAAGATTGCAGGACGTTTGATTGTCATTCAAGGGTATTGAATCCAAGTAACCCTTGTCGGTTTATTAACCAATATGTTATTAATCTCTCCGTGATGAAATTGCAGCACCGCGTGGCCCTCAAATACACAGCATTTATCGTTGCTGTTGTTTTAATTTTGGGGTTTTGACATCGTGGTTCTCAATCACTTGCACTTGTGTGTAGACTATGCAAAAAATTTCTGCTACTCTGAGGTGTTCAGTGGCATAACTAGGATTTGCTTCTGGATGGGGATGAGTGGCGCCAAATCTGAACTACTTTTTAAAATGTTTTCTGTTGTTTTTTTCCTCTCTTTTTTGTTTTAAGTTTAGTGTTTGTTTTTTGTTGTGTTTTTCGTTTTTATTTTGTGCTTGGTTTTGGTATTATGCTTCTTTTTTGTTTTGCTTTTATTTTACTTCTTGTTTGCCTTTGTGCTTTTTGTTTATGGTTGCGTGTTTGTTGTTTTTTTTTGCTTTATTTTTTGATTTGTATTTTTGTTTTGTTTTTGCTTTTAATTTTGCTTTAGTATGTATTTTTTTTTTTTTTGCTTTCGTGTTTGTTGTTTTCTGCTTTTGATTTTATTTTCTTCGTGTTTTTTGTTATTTTGGGTTCGTGTTGTTTTTTTTTTTAAATTTCGCTCGTTTATGGGGAGGGGGCACAATGAGACATAATCAATGAAAGCAAAGCTACACGGTTTTATACGTTTTATTTGCAGTTATGAATGTACAAAAGCTCGTAAATGAACATTAGCCTATTACTTAAGCAAATGATTAGTTACAAACCACAGTGGTATTTCCGTGGACTAGATAGAAGTGGGAAACCACGGTATATCACGTCTAGGATGATTGGGGTGGTAATCGACTCCACCTCTTCTCAATTTTGGTTCACGAGACCGAGTGTACACAGTTTCAGCCCTCAAACCATAATTGAATTTATGATCGAACATCAATTCCCCTTGATTTTCCTTAATTCCACTCGGTCCTCCAAGGGACCCAAAAATGAGTTCCTCAACTCCACTCAGGCTTTGGCAAGGGTTCGGCAATGGGGTTAACCCCAATGACGTAAACAAATGTCATAACCCTCCTGCTCGCATACCAAGGGCCGTGTCACCTTCTGCGGCCCAAGATATTGTTGTGCCATTGGTCAACCGCTCTGTTGTCAAGTCCGCTCATTCGTTAAATCAGGTGTTTGGCACATTATAACTTATATGGCAGAAAATGCAAGTGATTTAAAATTAATCATAATATTCTTTTAAATAAGTCTGCCAAGTTTTCTATTTTTTTCTACATCTTTTATGCATTGCTTTTAACATGTGCATAATTAAATGTTTGTATGTTTTTTAACTAAGTCAGACATTATAAAATTAAATTTAGATAATAATGGTTGTATAATTTGTACCGAAAAAAATACTTTCGATATCAGCTGCGGATGCTGAAAATACTGTTTTCCAGTCTAGAACGGAAAAATCAGCTGCATTTCAACACAACAAATTAGTTATGAATTCTAACCTTTATAGAGCTAGCCTTGTGTACACTAACAGCTAATCGTATTAATGATATCGTCTGCACACCACTTTTTCTATGCAATCATCTCGTCTGTTCTTAACAGTTTACAAGTGATAAGAAATTGTTAAATGAGGAGTAGACTAAGTTACAACAAAAAGTTAAACAATTCTACTCAATGTTTTGAAATTAGCTGTAAACACTGAAGCATTAGTTATTGTACTGCTGAAATATAACTGACCACGGTAAGTTATTTCGAGAAGTTATACTTAATTTGTTATCATTATTAGACGTTATGTTAGTTATATTAAAAGCATTGATTATAATCAATGGTAGAAGTGAGCATGGTAGACTTGTGTCGTTCTAAGAATGCATAAGGATAAAGAGACCGCGACCGAGCGGAGTTGAGGGACTCCTCTGGTGACTACCTGGAGTTTCGAGTGGAATTGAGGTAAACCTGGCTACCTGACTCAGGTACCCGAGTGGAATTGATGCCCGCCCGAATTTATTGGTAGGTCGTGAGTTGAACTCAAGACCTTTAGGACCGACGTTTCCAATACGTACCCCAGCATTTTAAAGGAACGTCAAATTAATGTATACTGTTTATGAAAAAGGAAATAAATAGCAAACCAAGGATGGCCATGTTGTTGTCAGGTAGACAGCAAGCACGTGGCTATTGTGATGCTAACTGCCAGCGCCAGAAGTCAGTAGGGCACCCTTACAAAAGAAGCCTGATGGGATATGATAGCACACGACCTGACCTCAAGAACACACAGCGTCCTTTATTAATTCATTCTTTATTCCATCATAACAAAGCTGAGTGTATTGTGTCAGGAACAAAGATGAAGGTTATCTTTTCCTGGAGGATGGGTTGAATGAAAATGGAGGATTAGGGTGTGATCTTAGACATTGTCGATACACAGTAGTTGAGACTATGAGCGCCAAGTGTTGTGGGGAGGAGTGACGAATACAGCCTCGCGACGGTGAACACTACGATCGTTCGTCTGTTACTGGTTTAGGGGCTACAACAACGCGGCCATGTAGCCCCGTATACTTTGGGTGTGTGTAGAATTTGTCTGATAACCAGTGTTAATTGTGATGGCTGTATTAGTGTGTGTCATCTGTGATTCAGGTAGAAGGACTGCAGACGAATTTTTTTTTTAAGTAGTTCCTACTTTTGCTACCAAATGTTACCGTCCACGACACCTAGCTGCGGACGTGACATGTTATGGCTTACTTCCTTCAAAGTTCCTCAACCCCCTTCCTCGACGGTTGGGAACAATTAATTTATTTCTGTAAATTAATGAGTTTTTCTAAATGTATACTAATTACCATCGCAGTCAGCACCTGGCGGCGAATGTTGGAACTAATATAGCGTTATCAAACTAACCTACACAATTTAGCTTCCACAAGTGTAGTTAGTGGAAGGTTATTTTTCATGCCATAAATATATGACATGGGACCGCCGGTTTTACTTCCCCTCCGAAGGAAAGGCATACTGAGGGATTTTTAACGCTCTTAAAAAATCCGATGACTTCGACCGGGCATAGAAGCTAAGCATGCTTATCGTCTGTTATTCACAGTACACTTGTGGTGCTATTTCATTCACAAATTGACTTAGTCCACACCTAGAGACAGCAGAACAGTGAGGTTATCTGCTCCACAGGAAAATTAGTCTTGAAGATAGCTTAACAACAACAACAACAAAAATTACCGACAGGTGGTCATAATTCCATGCATATCTTTGGAGCCAGGGTAGATATTTCAATCAATCTTTGTGACGGACCCTCTTCTTTTTCTCCTATCCCATCTGCATTTGATGGCTTACTTCCTTCAAAGGTCCTCAACCCCCTTCCTCGAAGGTTGAGAACAATTCTTTTCTCTGTAAATTAAAAGAGTTTCTCTAAATGAGCCTATACGATATCCGTTGTTTTATCAGACATGTTTCGCACAAATATTTAGTATCGGTACAGTTTTTTTTATCTTGGCTGCCACCCCTGAAGTCCGTGTTTGATTCCCGGTTGTGCCAAGAAATTTAATTCTGGTCTGAGGGTTGAAACTGGTTATCACTCAGCCTCGTGAGGCAAAACTGAGAAGAGGTGGGTTCAATTCCTAGTGGCTAGCACCTCTTGGCTGTCACTACGGAGGCCCAGGTTCAATTCCCGGCTCGATTCCCGACTCTGCCAAGAAATTTAATTCTGGTCTGAAGGCTGGAACAGGGTACATTCAGCCTCGTGAGACAAAAGAGAGTGGAAGTGGTTTTCAGTGGTTTCTCACTTCTACTTCAGGCGAATGCCAGGATGGTTCCTAGATTAAGGCCACGGCCGCCTACTTCCCAATTCTCATCTGAATTACAACTACACACACTAATACAGCCATCACAATAACACAGGTTATCAGGCAAATTCCACACTCACCCAACTACACGGGGCTGCATGACCAAGATGTCGTAAAGCCCCTAAATGAACCAACAACATCAGTGGTTCGATTCCCACCTCAGCTATCCCGGAAGTGGTTTTCCGTGGTTTGCCAATTCTACTCCAGGCAAATTCCGGGATGATTCACTGCCACCTACTGCCTAATTCTCTCCTGAATTACAAATACAGTAGCACAGGTTATCCGACAAATTCTACGCACACTCAAATACACCAGGCTATAAGACCACGATGTAAAAGCCCCTCAAATGAAACAACAACAACATCGTTTTCATCGCAGCTCGAAATGAAATAACCACCTACATCACCTTGCATAATGAATAACCTCGAGTAAGAGCCTCATTGGCCAGCCTTCACTTAAGGGATGCATCTAATATGTATCTACCATATCAGTTGATGAAAGGAAATTGGATAGAGAAGTGTATCTCATTACGATTCACAGGTTTGATAAAGAAAGAATGAAGTAAAAACAAACTTCACTGAACAATAGCCTAGCAAGAGTCGGTAAGAATACCTTCTTCCCTTGTATTAGTGGCCAATAAGGAAGATCTGAAATGGAAACTACAGGCCGATGTTATAAAAATTTTACGACTTTTCAGGTAATAAATTTCAACCTTCTTGATGTTGATATATTGCGTGCAGAAACCAGCAGAAGGAGATGGCTGCAATGCATATGAAATCCTGTGTTTAATTTCGCATCATATCATAGGAATAAGTTGATGGTTTATTTTATGACTCTAGCGGCTCCGCATATGGAAAAGAAGTAATGGCAGATCTACAAATCGAATGAAGAATTTATTGCAATTCATGCATTAAGGTAACCAATCCAATTAGTGAGCCACGTGAAACGGCCTTTCACTTTCTTTCATAGCCGTGTGGTCTAACAAGACAAGGATGATCGAGTTCAGTGGTTCGATCCTTCACCACGGCGTCTGTCAGTGGCTGATCAGAATATGGATTTGCCATGGTTTTTCTAGACTCACTCCAGGGTTCACATAAACGAAGTCTGACCAGCTCGCAGTCTTATCCATATGCAGGGAAGGAGGCGGCCTTGGCCTTAAGTTAGCAACCATGAACCTGGCCAAAGACGCTCTTACTCGGAGCTATTCTTCATGCAAGGTGATGTAGGCGGTTATTTCATTTTGAGCTGCGATAAAAACGTTGTTGTTGTTGTTGCTGCTGCTGTCTCATTTGAGGGGCTTGACATCGTGGTCATTTAGAAGTGGGGAAACCACGGAAAACCACTTCCAGTATGGCTGAGGTGGGAATTGAACTCTCCTCTTCTCAGTTGTGCCTCACGAGGTTGAGTGTACCCCATTCCAGCCCTCACACCAGAATTAAAATTTCCTACGGACATGTTGACGGGACTTTATATCCACTCTTTTCAGCTTCCACATGGACCTCATTTCTCATGCTAGGTATGACTATTTTATCTTCTGGGCATATACAAGTTAAAGATTATTTTTCAATGTAATATTATTAGGCTATTATTAGCCTACTTTCGATTTTTGCAAAAAATGAAAGTAGACTTATGAGATCAACACAGGGCGAAAAAAAAGTGTGTCTGTCTGTGTGTGTGTATGTGTGTGTGTGAGTCTGTGTGTGTGTATGTGTGTGTGTGAGTCTGTGTGTGTGTGTGTGAGTGTGTGTACTCTGAATGTCTGTCCCCCCCTATCAATTCGAACACGGTGAATGCGAATTGAACGAAATTTGGTACAAAGGTAGCACTAGCAAAGGACACCTCAGTGTCATGTTTTATATCGCCGCCATCTTTACTAAAACTGAATGGCGGCCACTCAAACGTTCAAAACGTAAAATCAAATAACGACTAACCAAATCATCCAATCTCTACCAAATTTGGTAACAACATACCTTCGTATAGGATGCGTCTTGTGACCAAACTACAAGGTCGTCCGCCATACCATTTCAGGATGGCGGCCGTGCGAATTATGCAAACTTTATAATCCATATCATGGGACCCACCAGTTCCGATTATCGAGCCGAGAATCGTTTTAACTGTTCTAAAGGAAGAGGCACGTACGAAATTAAAAGTTTATTTTGTAATACTATAGTGCAGACGTGATTTTAAAAAGCTCAGCTGATTCATTAATAAGACAAGATGGCAGCGGATATCTTGTGCCTGACTTATATTTCACTAATTTGAGTATTGAATGCAATATAGCGTACTGATAAAAAATAAACTAACTTTGTATGAAATGCTTTATATATAAATAATATACTCCAGTGATGAAATCGTTTAGTATAAATCATTATTTGCTAACAAGTTCTATGTAAGTCATTTTAAATAGAACGATATTCGTTGACACAATTAGCTCAGTGGTAGAGCGATAGCCTGTCGCTCAGATTCCTATGGTTCAAACCCGATCAGAGCTAGTTTTTTTGCTTGAAATGTTATATGTTTATTGTTTTGTAATGACTCAGATGTTTTAAAATTAAGCGTTATATTGTGCAAATTATGGTGTAAAATATATATTTAATTAAAACATAATTCGCCAGCAGATTTACTCGAGACATCTAGCTGCCAAAAAGGTAACTTCCAGATTTTATTGAAAAGTTTCTTCTTCTGGCCGCTAGAATGCACTCGCTCTGTTAGGATTATATTGTTCGATATTTCACCACTAGATGTCCCGACTAGTCTACGTGGGGATCCATTGATTACTATACCATTATCATTCTATGCGCATCGAATTTGAAGAATGACAAGTTGATACTACGCTACATTTTAACTTTTTATTTTAAAGGGTTTGTAACAGCCTATTTTGCGTTACTTGAAAATGTTATTAAGCGTTATATTGTCCACATTATGGTGTAAAATATATATTTAATTAAAACATAATTCGCCAGCAGATTTACTCGAGACATCTAGCTGCCAAAAAGGTAACTTCCAGATTTTATTGAAAAGTTTCTTATTCTGGCCGCTAGAATGCACTCGCTCTGTTAGGATTATATTATCGAAAATATCCACATAGTTTGTATACACACGTCTCTGTAGGGTCATGGAAAGATTTGTTAATTCAATTAGGGTTGTGAAAGCCATGCACAACCAGACGTGTAAAGACATGCCTCAACTCAAAGTTGGATGTTGCCCACGGCAGGTCGTAATAATAATAATGTTATTGGTTTTACATCCCTTTTAACTACTGCTGCTTTTAGAGACACCGGGGTACCGGAATTTTGGCCCGAAGGGGATCTTTAACGTGCCAGTAAATGTACTGACACGGCTCCCTCGCATTTGTGCACCCTCAAATGCCAGCTGACTGCGCCAGTATACGAACCTGCAACCTAGGGCCCAGCAAGCGAGAACGTTACCGCTGAGCCACGCCGCCAGTCCGGTCGATTATGTCTCCAGATCCATAACATTCTTGATATACTTCTTATCTTTCTTTCTTTCTTCAATGATGGTAGCAGTTTTTATCTAGGTCGTGGCGTTTGGTAGAGGTAAATCGTTTCTAAGGTCTTCAACAAAGAATAGTTCTATTATACTCTTTGATAATAACAACGAGTTATAACTATACTCATACCGGCCGCGGTGGCCGAGAGCGCTAACGCGCTATCTCGTGCCTCGCTGGTATCGGGAGAGCATGGGTTCGAATCCCACCTCGGCCGTCCTGAAAATGGTTTTCGTGGTTTCCCATTTTCACCACCAGGCAAATGCCGGGACGGTTCCTTCCAATAGGTCCACGGCCGATTTCCTTCCAATATCCCTTCCCTGACCCGTCCTGAAAAGAAAAGTACATGGCCATTGGCTGCATTAATAAAATTATATATATAACTATACTCATACATTTAGGAGAAAGTAGGCTATATGTTCTTTACTGAACATCTTGTTTTTATTATTATTTCTTAATGCTGCAGTGGTAATTGATGGAATGAGGCACATGGTAGTTTAATTTGGCTTTAAGATTATGGGTGATACCGAGCTGCGGGGGAAAATTAGGAAAACCTTAACAGGGGAAATTGCCTGAGGCGGGCGTTTCACTGCACCCCTCCACAGACCAAACTGGACGTGAAGGTAAACATTTGTTGGAATGTGTCAACCTTTACGTTGTTCTTCACTATCTACTCTTGTTATCTCAAAGACTTATTCGATACTATTCATTGGCAGGTTTTGGCATTATTTCAGATTCCTGGATTTCTTTAGCCTTGCACTGAAAGTTCAAGTTCGGTCATTCTCTTTGTGTTTCACAGTTACTATTCAGATCTGCACTTTTTATGTTGTAGCTTTGTAGAAATGCCTTCGTTTGCAAGATATAGCCTGCACTATGAGTTTTAAAACGATATCGTGGGAACCAAAATGCTTATATGCATTCTGCTACAAAACCAGGCGCGGATTCAAGGGGGGGGGGGGGGGGTCACGGGGGTCATGATATCCCCCCCCCCCCAAACTGAGACCAAATTTTTTTTGCAAACTCAAAAAACGAAAAGATAATTACCAGACAAATAAAACTTAACGAATTTCAACTGAAAAACAGTTTTTTTTTTTCATTTTATTCAATACTGAAATATCTTTATTCGAATTATTATGTTCTGTTACGACTGTGCATATTTACAACTTCAAACCTCTTACATAAAAATGATTATTTATACAACAAAATCAACTCGTCTACTTTGTTTAGCAAACCTTGTGATTACCGAATCAATGTTTATAGTGATGTCACGACGAATGTGCAGCAATGCACGGATAGGAATTTTGGGCTTTTTTCGCATCAAAAATTGTTGCCGACGTCCAAACTGCAAGCTTGGTTGGCAATTTGAGCTGTGACTTTCTCCCTTTGTCGGTACCTACTCGACTTGCCGAAACTGTAACGTACCTTGATACTTTTCTCGAAGCTCGATGTAAAAGTCACAAAACACGCCGTTGCAATTCGTACGAATATTTTTGTTTCGCTAAACGCATCAAATTTCTATCCATGAAGCTTGCAAAAAAATTGGTCTGGTTTTGTACGTTTGGTTATTTTGTGATTGCGTTTTTAGTGATACCATTTTTCTTAACAATTTCGATTCTCTGACCCCCCCTCCCCCCCTCAAGCCAAACTCTAGATCGATTCTCTGACCCCCCCCCCCCCCCCAAAAACCAAACTCTAGATCCGCGCCTGTACAAAACAAAAGTGAATTCGTAAATAAACGGGCAGAACATTCCTTGTTCGAACACCTCCACTTTTAGCCCCGTTGTGACAAATCACACTTACAAAATGTATAGTTTCCTATAAGTTAACTCACGATTCTCCACTCTTTAACTGTACATGGATAACATGTTAGCTGCACTGATTATAACTACGGAAACTTCAGGAAGTCCGTGTGTGCGTAGCTGTCAGACAACAAATAGCCTCAACATTTCAGGAGGGTAGCACGATAATCGCGCCCAGGGAAAATAGCGCCCACTGAGAAATGTGAGTAAATCGCGCCCAGTATAGATATTGTCCTCGTGACAATACTGTTCTACAAACAAAACAACCCTAGCATGGAGCTTATGCCCCAGAGCCCCTTGATTGTAGTGCAATCAGTAACTTTCGTTCAGACTAACCAAGTAGCGACCAATTATTTCTTCCAGACCAATGGTTTCGTCCAGACAGTCATCTAACCAAGTAGCGACCAATGGTTTCATCCAGACCAATGTTTCCAGCCACAAATACTCCAGGTATATTTGCCTCCGTTTCCTGGTTAACGTGCGGCTCGCCTTTGAAATCTAGCTGGGCGGATATGTTTCCATTCCATGGCACCTGGGGCCAAGGTTTTCCCAGCGTGAGGCACAGCGTTGTCAAATTTCCACCGTAGCCACTGAGGGCAAGCAGCGAGACTGGACAGAACTATGTGCAGATGTGGAACATTGGACTCTGATACCTGTCGAAGACACAAGCTAGCTACCAGGGCGGGACTTAAAAAGTCCATGTGGAGTGATAGAGGAAGCATGCTATTGGGCAACAACCGTCAGCTATTGGTCAATAGCGAACAATGGTTATTGTCAACGCGAGCTACTGCCTTACGTTTGAGTCGCCGCTCGTTAACCAGGAAAGTGAGGGACCTAAAAAAAACGTACTGGGCGCGATTTACAGAACACCTTTCAGGAGAGGTTGCCTACCCCCACTCTCTTCCCAAACTCATTAGTGTAAGCTGACAGGACTCTGTGGGTTTAACCTAATTAGCGCAGTTCGACCATCCCCAAAATTATCAGGGTCATTTCCTCATTTTACTAACGAAACAACAAATGTAGCCGCAGTCTACTTTTCGGAAACCCCTCGTATTAATATGTTGGTAGAAACAGGAGGATCGAGTGTGTAAATGAGAAAGCACTGCACATAATTCATCCGATGATTTCTCATTGGAAGTGTTTCCACTATAATCTAATGGTTGAGCACATCATAAACAAGAGATATGGTTTGATGTGATATATCGCTATACTCATGATTAACGCAGACTATTTGTCTTGGCTTTAGCATATTCTCTTATTAAATTAGGTAAAGGTGACAGTGTGCTGATGATTTAAGTCGAATGCACGGATTGGCCCTCCCATTACGCTGCTCCATAAAGTGAGCCAACTATCGTTATTAAATATTGCAAACAAGCAGCTAATTTATGACCAGATATGAGTGGAGACAAAAAAGTAAAGAGGAATTAGATTTATATGAAGAAAATTTCCTTGAGAAATATGAAATGAAACATTTGGCCACTGTGTAGTGTTGCTACGGCCACCCACCACGAAGAGTATCAAAAGTTATTATTATCATTGCTTCCTCAAATCTATCATAACTGGATGTTTTGGGTGGTCCGATTACCTATAGACTACTATGGTAGAACAGATTTAAGTCAAAACTATGTACTGTATGTATTTCCGCCTCTTACTATTCCCGATTCTAGGAGCCGGGGATGAGGGGAGATCAGTCTCCACGTTGAGAATGTTTACGGTTGGAAGCCCTTCCTGACAACAACAAGCAATTTTTCAGGTGAAAATTCCAGCGTAAGTTATAGTCACGGAGTTCGAACCCCGATCATACAAGTGAAAGGTTATGTCACTACACTTATCGCCGCCTACCCCACTTCCCCAGTCACTCATAAAATTATAAAATTCAAGGTAGGCCTATATTGCTCACTGTGCATCGTACGACTCTGAAGGGCCTTAGATTCTTCCGCACTTCATTTATATTGATGCTAGCAACCCACCCCAGCTTCGCTCGGTATCTTTAACGGTTTACCCAGCGTAAGCTTAAAAGGCGCACGAACGGCAGGTCCCAGACACAATTCAGAAAAGCCGAGGTGAACAGCGAATCTCCGAACATATATACTCTTCTCTGAAGTCTTAACTCGACTCGGGTAATGGCTTGCTCTAGTTCGTAAACTCACTCCGAAGCTAGTAATTTAAATTTCCACTGAATGGAGTTTGTTGGAAGAAATTAACACGTAAAAACACTTATAGTGGGCGATATATTAAATATAGAGATAATTATGCTGTCGCGGACTTTCTTTCTTGTAGAACTTTTCACGATGAACAATTCTTACACTCATAGTATATAGTTGTTTTTAAGGGTTCACCCAAAATAAGCTTAAAAGTCGCACGGACGGCAGGTTCTTTTCTTCAACTCAATTCACTGAAATCGTTACTGCTCGGCTTCCTTTGGTGATAAATGAATGTTTTTCTACAGAAACATTCCTCTAGAAATCCTTTACAGAATGGTGAAAATTGCATCGAAATCCATCCAGTAGTTCTCGATATTATCCGTTACATCCAAGAATCGGGAACTTCCTTTTATTCTGTGTAGACATTTATATTTATAGCACTTGGTAAAATAGAACTATTTTCCCTTCCCTTTTCGACGTTTGCATTCCATAACAAATAGGTTGGTAGTTAAGAACACGTTTCAAGGTAAAGGCAATATCAGGGGTAGCTGCGCAGGGTGCACGGGCCTCTTACGCTTTTTTGAAACGTCACTAGTCACAGCATACATTTACGGTGGTCGGTGCACGGTGACATCACCTCACATTAGGTGTGGGACGTGTGAGAATTCGGAACCATTGCACCCCCGTGGGTGGGTGGGCTGGCTTATCACTGACTGACACTAGAATGTGGTCACGTGTGTGATGGACCTGCTCCAAGGTTGAGGGCTAGTGCCAGGCTATAAACCCGGTGCTTTACGTGACACACCTTTAAAGTCGGGCGAGATGCCTTGCACTCATAAAATGTATTGGAGTAGCAGATCTCTAACTTTTCTTCCTGGGTACTTAGTTGTCGCTGCTCCTTAACTAAGGAACCAACCAACCTTGTTTACCTTATTTATGCACATTATTCCACTGGTGTGTGTAGCCTATGTACCCTATTTACTTATTTATTTATTTATTTATTTATATCTACCCCTTACTATTCCCATTTAAACAGGGTCGGGGATGAGATGCGAAGAACTTTTATATCGTACGTAGATTTTACGGCTGGATGCCCTTACTGACACCAACCTCATGAGAGATGAAATGAATGAAGGTGAATAAAAGGAAGCTTGTAGTTTAACGTGACCGTTAATCTTGAGATCATGAGCCTCGGGACCTCCTTTTAACGTGGAATCCGAACCACAGGACATGGCATTTCACATCGAAAATCTCACATGCATTGACCAGGAATCGAACCCGGTCCACCTTGGTGAGAGGCCAACAGCTTGACCGCTGCGCCACCACGCCCCTTGAAGGTGAATAAAACCATGATAAAACTGTACTAGGAGTTAGCAGGATTCGATATCTGTCTGCCTACCCCTTATTATTCCCGTTTCCAACGGGGTCGAGGATGAGATGCGATGAAATTCTACGTGGCGGATGGCTTTTAGGGCCGGATGCCCTTCCTGACACCAACCTCATGAGAGGAGTTAATGATGGATGAAATGAATGAAACTGGGCAAGGATGTGGTAGGATTCGATCGTGGCCTATTAAAAGGTACTGTCCTGGCATTTGCCTGGAGTTCAAAATGGAGAAACACGGAAAACCATCTCAAGAACGGCTGACGGTGGGGTTCAAACCCACGTCTATCGGGTTCGCTTGATCTCATGACCTAGTGCCGTAACGAACTGTCAGTCTTATTCCACAGGTTTAGTCCTAATCCTACTTCTCTCTTTGTCACCTGTCAGACTCTGCCTGTTGTTATTTCATTTTAGGGGCTGGGGCATATTGGTCATCAGTCGGATGTTCTTAAGTGTGCGTTGAATTTTTCTGGTAACCCGTGTTTCTGTGGCGACTGTAGTAGTGTATGTAACTGTAATTATTGGGATCAGGGATAGGGGTAGGTGCCCCGGGACTTAAAAATTTGACTCGATGGAGCTTGGGAAAACCATACTGATGGTCTGGCTTTGGCTGAATTCGAACCATGTATCTCCAGACTTGCTGCAACTTCTCGGTCGTGGTACACGAATTAACTCGAATGGCCACGCCGCTGAGTGGCCTCTAAAGGATGCTGATTGTTATCAAAGGTGGTCCAAAAGTCGAAATAGCGAACTTAATTAATTGATTGCCGCCTTCAATGGTCTCGCGGTACGTATTGAGACTCCAGTTCCAAAGGTTCTGGTTTCGATTCTCGGCTCTACGAAGAAATGCCTGGTTTAATGGTTGGAACGGTGTACACTCAGCCTCGTGAGGCAAAACTGAGAAGAAGAAGAAGAAGAAGAAGAAGAAGAAGATGATGATGATGATGATGATGATGATAATTGTTGCTTTAAAGGGACTAACATCGGGGTTATAGACTCCTAATGGTTTGGTTAATTGTGAAAATTAAACGAAAACCAAGTTATTGCTAAAAATAAATATAGCCTACATTTACTACTACCACTGTAAAACTAACTAGGCCTACTAACTTACAAACCAGAAGAGGAAATGGAAAACAAAAAGAAGAATTAGGTAAATAAACGATAGAAGGAAAGGAAATACCCTCAACCCTCGAAGAATGAGAATTAAGGGACTTGCAGGAAAAGCAGATAGGAAAGGGAAGCCCCCCACCAAGGGCAATGGAAAAAGGGAACAACCGGACCCAACTCAGAAATCCCTCAAGTTCATCAACTCCCGAACTCACCAGCCGTAAGCGCATGAGGGTGTAGCCAACCCACGTCCCACTAGGCGTGAGCCCCTGAGGGAAAACTAGAAAGAGATGAGTTCGATTCTTACCTCAGCTGTCCTAGAAGTGATTTCCGTGTGGTTTCCCACTTCTATTCCAGGCAAGTAGTTCCTGACATACGGCTATGGTCGCTTCTTTCCAAATCCTAGTCTCGATTACAAATACTCAAACTATCGCAGGCATCATAGTGGTTAGTGATTACGGTACAGAATATTAGACCGATACTACACACACAAACACGAAAGTACATGCGGCTAAACGAGTACGATATCACAAGCTCCTAAATGAAGTACATTCTCCATTTATGTTTTGTTCTTGTTTGTCCCTGGTTGGTCCTAAAATGGATTAGTCGGCGCCAAGTTCCTTTGGACAGTTCGTATTATTGTGTCCTCACCTGATGGCACGGATTTAAGCCATAGGCCGATCAGGGGTTCTCCATGATTATATGAAAATGAAAATCCACAGCCTGCTTCCAGTCTCCGACCGGGTCAGTAATGGAATGAATGAAGTCCCCATCTAGCGGCGAGGATATGGACTGTGCCGGCTGCCGAGGCCTGACGCACTCCTCTGGGACAATGATGAAATGAATGACAGATGAAATGAAATGATAGTGGAGAGTGTTGCTGGAATGAAATTTGACAGGGAAAACCGGAGTACCCGGAGAAAAACCTGTCTGCCTCCGTTTTGTCCAGCACAGATCTCACATGGAGTGACCGGGATTTGAACCACGGACCCAGCGGTGAGAGGCCGGCGTGCTGCCGCCTAAGCCACGGAGGCTTACTCCATGATTATATACAAGGATCAATCGTTATCGTGTCCTCATCGATAGCTTCTGATGGGGATTAAAGTACACACTTACTACACAAGGAAATGGAAGTGGGAGGAGATTCTGTATTCCAGGAATGCTCCCAATGAAAGAGATTGAGAGCTTAACTCCCAGTGTATTCAATAATGGAGTAAAGGAATCCGCCACCATGGATATAAGGATTGAATCGATTATAATTCAATCCTGGAATGAAATAGAAATATTGGTTCTCACCTGTTTTCTCAGCTTCGCTAGCTATGGAGCTCCCAAGTACTGCCTCAGCTCCGTGCTCCTTGGTCAACGAGCTCGATCTCTCGATCGGCAGGCAATCGACCTCTGTCACTGTAAGACTTCCGTCTCTGCAGTGCTTGACTAACCTCTCTGACCTGAGTCCGCAGCTTCTTATAATAAGGCAGCAAGGTTGTTGCTGACCTGGTTAAACTGGGGATGATTGTCCGATACAGTTTCGCATTGAACAGACACCGGGACACAACAATATGGTAGGTGTGTAAAGTAATGAAAGTGAAGGTGGTTGCTACTACAAATATTGCAACAAAGATTCAAAAGAAATGTGACACAGATGAAATCAACCCCAGACTACGGTTGAGACTTGTCGGACCGCGTCCACATCTCTCCAGTAGGGGAGTCTCTGAGGCTCTGAATATCATAGTATACTGATGACCTTGATGTTAAGCCCCATAAATTTAATATTAATAATGTATACTACCATGTCCCCCTTCTGGCTAATCTTCCATTTCATAAACAAGGTTCAGGCTGCTCGGTTGGTCAGTGAGATTGTGGCGAACCCATTAGCCTCCGATGTGATAGACTGTGATGTGTGTGGATTTATGGCCCCTAGTTTACAACTCATTTCAGTGCAAATGGCGAGTGACAAAGGTGTAATGTTTATGAACCGAAAGGACACGAATAATCAATTGATATTGACCGTCACTGATTAGTCAGCAGTCTGGTCGACAATATGGCACCATTATGTTAATTGTGCACGTCGAATATAATTACATAATGCTAAAACAGCATCTATTCATCCAGGGTCTGATTCATTTTGTTGGCTCGGAAATAGGGTGAATTTAATACTTTCCTGTTGTTCTTTCTTTCTTTCTTTCTTTCTTTCTTTCTTTCTTTCTTTGGGAACTGTTGTTGTTGTTGTTGTTGTTGTTGTTGTTGTTAATTCACTTGAGGGGTTGGGTCAACTTGGTCACCATACCTGTATAATTGGGTGTGTTTTGAACATGTCCGATAACCTGTGTTTCTGCGCTAAACTTATTAGGGACAGGGATGAGGTATGCGGTCCAGGACTTGAAATAAGGTAATATCCCGGCATTTGCCTGGAGGGAGTGTGGAAAGACCACACTCAGGATAGCCACTGTCAGCCCTGAGATTCGAAATTGAAATCTCCAGGCTTGCTGCAGGTACCCGCAAGACCGAAGTGCACGATTTAACGAGCACGGCTACGCCGCGGGGTCATCGGTAACTGGAGTGTCGTAATTGGGAAGGGGGTGTAAATACCATGGCTTCCAGCCTCCATAAACTACAACAAAAGTATGAAGTAAATTTTTCTTTGTGCAGTAAACTGTACTGTTGTTTATGTTAAGTGTTGAAGGCATTCTTTCAACGTTGCCTATACAAACTGTCATTTGTAACTCTTCAGTCGGTCAACACGAATTTGCCCAATAACTGGGCGGGGCAATGTAGCCTATATAGTCTCTACTTAGTAGCCTATAAAACAAAGTTCCCGATTCGTGTATGTCACGGGTAATCTCGAGAACGACTGGATGGATTTTGATGCGTTTTTCACCATTCTGTAAAGGATATCTCGAGGAAGGTTTCTGTAGAAAATAATTTATTTATGATCAAAGGAAGCCAAGCAGTAACGATTTCAGTGAAATATTCGAAAAATAACCTGGCGTCCGTGCGCTTTTTAAGCTTACGCTGGGCAAACCGTTAAAAATATCAATATACTAGGAGTATAATTATTGTTCAGCTTGAAATGTTATACAAAAGAAGTCCGCGAGAGCATATCTCATAAATTAGCCCATTACAACTGGTACGACTGTTAATAAGTCAATACGCTGGGCACGGATAATTATGTGCTTAACTTTTCAGAAATATGTATTTATTTATGTGCTTAAAAGAGGAAAATCTGTGATTAAGTTTCCAAAATATGTTGTTAAATTTGTATCATATTAATATCCCCCAGTTACTCGAATAGTTGAAACGTCTAGTTGCTTGAATAATCCATAATCCTGTCTACAGTAGAAAATATGTTCCCACTTAATAGGCCGGGGTTCGCCTCAGTTTCCGAATCCTACAATACTTCCTGCAGATGCACGATACAAAATCATGTATGTGCTGTTTTCGAATTTCATTCTAAAGAGAAGAAAGGGTCACTTAAAAACCTTTCATAGCACTCTGTCAATACTTGCAAGTTTCGCAGACCACTGTAATTTCAAGTAAAATTTCCTGTCGAGGTAAGGACTATTGGAGGCGTAATGAGACTGTTGAATTCAGCCCGCCCGTCCCCCTCACCCCCCCCCCCTTACCGCCCCTGCCCGCCCCTCTGCTTTACGTAATGACTGGGGAATTCATGTCTTGAAACACTATTATATACAATACAGGGACAAGGGTGCATTCAGGAAAATAGAGAAGCAAATTACTGGAATTGCCAAGGGTCGAAAATGTAAGCAGCAGCCATCCAAATATAGGAAATATGTTCTTATGAATACGCCAGAATATGTATTTATTTATATAAACGGCAAAAATATGTAAATAAACCGAAAATATTTAGTTAAATAAAAATATTTAAGCACATAACTATCCGGGCCTTAGGAGTATTTTAGTTAAAATAGAATACGCCTGCTATTAACTGTTGTTTCTCAATTTGCTCGCTCTGCCGTAGTTGCGCCACTCGTCGCAAAGCCACCTGAACTAAGACAATGATGTCACGTTAGCTCACACTGCAATTACATACATAAATACAATGTCCTGTGTAGCGAAAGTAGAATTATCTGAAATTATCCACCTAACGGGTAAAAGTATGCAGATATCGCCTCCTTGTCGGACGCACTCATTAAAATAAATGTCAAAACGATTAAGTAATTTTATGTGGTTTAATTTATTAGGAACTTTCTAATAATCCTGAAAGTCGTTTAAGATACCGCCTCTAGGATTTAAAAAAGAACTTCGTGTATAAAGGAGGGATCTTCTGAATCATAGTTTATTTAACGGGCGGAAACCGTTGGTAATACAAATACGGTTTGTGGATTTTCAAGCTTCCATTGTCTTTGCTTTGAATATATGAAGCGGGATAAGTATTTCGAGGAAACTACGACAAGGTCATGGATAATGAAGAGCTTGGTTGAATGTGCTCGTAGTACAGTCGAATTCATATAATTTTAAACAAGAAAAAATGTTTGTTATTTATGCTTTGAGAAATTGTGCTGCCTACATAGATATTTTCGTTCGCAACTGTCGTAAATTCACGCGGCAATATCATAACACTAGTTTATAAAAGGACCGTTGTTGTTGTTGTTGATTCTTTTAGGTGCTTTCCAACATCGTTGCCCCGTGTATTTGGATATGTGTAGAATTTGTCTGATAAACTTGTGTCACTGTGATGTCTGTACTATTATGTGTATTTGTAATTGTGGTAGGAATTCGGTAGGAGGTGGCCATGGCCTTACGTTAGGTACCATCCCAGCATTTGCCTGCAGTAGAAGTGGGGAAACCACGGAAAACCACTCCCAAGCTGGCTGAGGTGGAAATCGAACCCGCTTATTCTCAAGTTTTCACTTATGAGACTGAGTGTACCCCGTTCCTGCCCTCAGATCACAATTAAATATCTTGGCATAGTCGGGAATTATTATTATTTATTTACCATGAATCAAACATAAGTATGGAAGGTCTAGCGAAAAAGGGCAAGCCCCACATACATATTACACGGACACACGTAGAGGAACCACCTCAAGGTGTAGTGGTTAGCGTTCTTGGCTGCCCCCCCCCCCCCCACAGATCCGGTTTTGATTCTATGCTCTTCCCAGAAATGTAATTGTAACTTAGTCTGAGGACTACTATTCAACTATCTGAATATCAAATTATTTGCATTAGTGATATAACCCTACTAATTTGGTCAATTCAATAGAATGATTCGACGAATCATTCTAATGCTTGAATAACACAATGTAACAAATGTTAACGTTTTGTTTGTCCTTGTGTTGACAGTGTTATTTCCTGATTGTGTATGCCCCAAAAGTATGGAAAATGGCAATTACAGTATGTTCCATAAACTTTGCTTTGCTCATGTAGAAAAGCAAAACACTTCTAAATTTATACTGGTATTTTACTATTTTCCATGCATTTTAATTGCATTCTACATAATCTTTCTCTTTCTTTGTGTCTTTGCTAGTTATGATTAAAATAAGTGGCTAAATAAACGAAAATACATTTATGTCAGAAATATCAATGTCCTGCTCACAACAGCAAAGTTTGACATGGGTAATTATGTTTATCCTACCTATTAAGACACAATCAATTAGAAAATAGCATTTACTTTCCAAGGACAAAATTGTGGTACATAGTGTAATTGAAGTAAGCAGAGAAACAAAGATAAAATAAAGCATAAAGGGGAAAGGAAATAAATAAGGTGATAACAAGTGGAGCTTGTATTTAATATTTATTTATAAGGATCTACAGGCTGATTGGAGAAGAGGTTGACCCCCATCTGACTCCTTGGATGCACCCCCTGCTTCGAACAACTCGTCTAGGCCTACTGGACACATTTCTTTTCACAAATTGCTGTAATTTATTATCGGGTATTAATCTTCTTGGAATAATTCAAATATTTGCAATGTTCGTTTTTTTTTAAATTTTATTTTGTTTCCGAATAGAACCTAAGGCTTTCTGGTCAATCTCTCCTTTTCCTCCCATTCTTTCACTTCGAATCCTCCGCTCCCCCACAAAAATGACAAATTTAGGTGGATTCTCCTTAAATGTCTTAACGCTGTCAATGCGACTCCGAAACATCTTCCTGTTGTGGATCACGGCGGCAGTAATTCCAATTACAACCGCGTCTTTCTTGACTTCTTCTACCCATTTCATTGTAGCTTTCAGTCTTGCAATGTACTCTAAGACTTTTTCTTCGTCAAACGGACCCGTCCATTCTCATCAGATGTACAGGGTCATTATCTATGGGGAAGCTGGCTTTGACTGCGCCGGCGTGCGTGCATGGTTCAACCGGTGGTTGGTGCGCACCTTTACACTTCTATGTTCAATAATGTGTACTTACTTCTAGTGCTCATAGTCGATGCTGAAAATGTCCTCCCCCTCTTGTAACACGCACCTGGCATCTTCTGATGAAAGAATGGACAGCGATCTCATATAATTTTTGTTGTCTGTTAATTTTGTTATTATTTACGGAGCTAGTTTTCTTGAATCGTTCAGCGAGCCTCCTAATTGTACTGGCATTAGGCATATAATAGTTCTTCCTGGAAACATGATTCGAAATTTTCGTCTTGTTTCAGATAACTCACTACACGATATGAGTCAGTGGAGTGGGGTATTGCGAGGTCCGCACCAGGCCAGCCAAATGACGCAATAGTTTGCCGTGGTCCACTCATTTCGCTGACCAGGTGCGCAGCGAGTGGACCTCTCAATATTCCGCTCCACTGACTCATATCGTTAGTTCACACGTGTTTTGTTATTCATATGAACTTGTATCTGCAAAGCTTCGACGTTAGTGTTGCACGTTTTGTGAGTATTGGGATTACTGTGAACTGAACTTAAACAGTACATAAGAGATGAAATCGAAGCCATCACTGCTGGGGAACTTCAGAATGTTGTCCATTCCTTCATCAGAAGATATCAGGTGTGTGTTACAAGAGAGGGAGGACATTTTCAGCATCGGCTATGAGTACTGTAAGTACACATTATTGAACATGTTTGGTAAAAGTGTAAAAGTGCGCGCCAACCACCGACTGAACCGTGTATGTGCGCACGTGATCTGCCCCAGTCAAAGCCGGCTTAGCTTGCCGTGTACATAAAACTTCAGCTGTCGTTTGCACATTGAGACAGTGATGCTTTCAGTGTGCCGGTACAAGTCCTCGTTCTTCCTTTTCTTCCAAGTCCCGATGAATTTTAATAATCGTCTATTCGAAATACTCGAGCACTTCAAATGTTCGAAATATTCGAACAATCAAATAATGAATTCGAATTTCGAATTGGCGAATATTCGAAGTATCAGAAACCCCTATGGATGTCGAATTGGCAGGTGAACAGCTAAAGGAAGTAGGTGACTTCTGTTACTTGGGAAGCAAAATAACCAGTGATGGACGAAGCAAAGAGGATATAAAAAGTAGGTTAGCACAGGCAAGGAGAGCATTTCTACAGAAAAGGAATCTGTTGACATCGAATATAGATTTAGGTATTAGGAAGTCAATTTTGAAAGCCTTTGTCTGGTGCGTGGTGCTCTATGGAAGTGAAACTAGGACTATTGGTGCAGCCGAAAAGAAGAGAATTGAAGCGTTTGAAAAGTGGTGTTACAGGAGGATGATGATCAGATGGGTAGATAGGGTTACGAATGAGGAGGTATTAAGACGAGTGTGAGAGGAGAGATGTTTCTGGCAACTGCTAATGAAGAGAAGAGATAGGTTGGTAGGACACATATTAAGACACCCAGGAATAGCAAACTTAGTTATAGAAGGAAGGGTTGAGGATAAGAACTGTAGGGGTAGACCAAGGTTAGAATATGAATATTGCCTCGGATGCAGGGTGTGGTAGCTATGTAGAGATGAAACGATTAGCTCAGGACAGGGAAGCATGGAGAGCTGCATCAAACCTGTTGAGAGACTGAAGACTCAAACAAACAAAATAAGTATTTGAATAAATCAAAGATTCGAATAATAAGTACAGCCTTAGTAACAAGGTGTCGGAAATTTTGTCGACGCAAAACTGTCCACGCTAATCCCAGATAAACCCCCTGCCCGAAAACATATCCATGTGAAAAGTATTCTCCTCTGTTGTAATATGAATATCGTATGTTGTTTGAGTCTTCAGTCTTTTGACTGGTTTGATGCAACCCTACATACCTCCCTGTCCTGAGCTAATCGTTTCATCTCTACATAGCTACCACACCCTACATCCGAGGCAATCTGTTCAACATATTCTAACCTTGGTCTATCCCTACAGTTCTTATCCTCGACACGTCATTCCATAACTAAGCTTGCTATTACTGGGTGTCTAAGTATGTGTCCTACCAACCTATCTCTTCTCTTCATTAGCAGTCGCCAGAAACACCTATCTTCTCCCACTAGTCTTAATACCTCTTCGTATGTAAAATGCAAATACATTTGCCATGATAGCAAATATGTTTGTTGATATGCGAATTGAAAAATGAGTTTTAAGTACAGTATACGCCAATTAATACTTGAATTAAAACATATCTATTATATATTATAGGATAGGTACATGTTTTGACCTGACATTGAGGTCTTACTCAGCCCAATTATGAATTAAAATACTAATGTTATACTTAACTCTAATAACATTCATCATACTAACACTTGTTGGTTAAATTTCTTAATCGCCATTCAACTGTAGGCCTATAGATAAAAACAAATTATGGGAGCATCAGGGTCACTGACCGATTTTAATATCTTGGAGAAATAATTAGTAGCAATGGGACGGATAAATTGGCAATTGAGAACAAAAAAGGGAAATTGGAAAGATTAATTTTTGTACAAAAATTATATACAATAAAAAGAACCTGTCTATCAATGCAAAATTGCGACATTTTAATACAGTTGTTAGACCAGTCATCTTGTACGGCATGGAAACTACAAATATAACCGGAATGGAGAATTTGCTCAAGATAGAAAGAAGAATTTTAAGAAGGATTTATGGTCCTAGGAAAACACAGGAAGGTTATAGACTGAGATCCAATGCAGAATTTTATAGTAAAATCGACAACCTTGAAGTGATGATCAGAAAACGGCGACTTCAGTTCTACGGACATATGGTCCGCATGGATTACTCAAGGTTAAACAAACAAATTTTTGATAAAATCTGGAACTATAAAGGGCAAGGTGGCTATGTAAAACAAATGAAAGAAGAACTTCAAAAATTCAAAATTACTGAAGAAGATTGTCTAAATCGAATAGAGTATAGAAAGAAAATTTTTGACCTCAAAATTCTTGTCGGGGAGAAGAAGAATCTCAACAGAGGAGAATGGACTGCTGAAAGAAGAGCTGCGCAGTCGACCAGGATGAAAGACTTCTGGAAGTGAAAGAAGGAAACTAGGCCTATAAAGAAATTATATTTGCGTGGTCCTTGTTGGCTTGTTCGCGGTGATATATATATATAGGCCTATAACACGGTTGACATCTTACTGTACAAGCGCAAGCACGAAAACTGGCGATAACCACAGGTCTTCATCAGAGAATATCAATAGTCTACTTGATTTCCAATTGCAGCATTATCATTAAAAAGGGGCGTGGTGGCTCAGCGGTCTAGCTGTATGCCTCTCACCAAGGCGGTCTGGGTTCGATTCCCGGTCAATGCATGTGAGATTTTCGAAGTGAAATGCCCTGTCCTGTGGTTCGTATTCCACGTAAAAAGGAGGTCCCGTGGCTCATAATCACAAGATTCACGGTCACGTAAAACTACAATCTTCCTTCCTTCCTTCCTTCCTTATCATTAAAATAAGATAATTTCGTTGAACATTTTGGTTATTGGTAAATATGACTTAAGACAAGTCAATATATAAAACTCACTAACTGGTTTGCACCTAAAAGCAAAATTTACACGTCACGTTTTGAAAAATCAAGATTTATTTAAGATTTAATTTTACTCATTTTCAGGCAACTTCGTTAACGTATTTATTGATATACAGTACTACACTTGTTATTTCTAAATTATTTGATTTGTTATTGGAATTTTTGGAATATTTAATGTGAAGCCCAATATTATACAGTATTATACTTACATTCATTTAATTACATTGTAAGGATATCCATTTTAATATCTTATTTATGTTCGACCCTCACTATTATGTGTCAGAAAACTGTATCATAATGATGGCCATTATAACACTTGTTTTTCATTACGATACAGTTTCTCCAGCCAATCAGAGCTCGTTCATTGACCAATTATGTAACGATACCTTCGCGCATGCGCTCAAAATCCAACTTGTCGGACATAAACACAACATCGAACTATAATAAATTACCGACATGGAATACGCACCGTCCATATGTTCGCGTAAATAAACTGGCGAATATGAGACAAGAAATAGCACTGTACCTTAATGTCAACCCTAATTTCTACACAGCCTTCAAACGACTCCGGTGACAATATTACTGAGGGACGGCAGATGTAAACATATGGCCTGCATAATATGGCATTGCAAGCACACAGAGCGCATGCGTCGGTCGTTCAGAGATCTTGAAAGACTGAGCGATGTCTCGCGCTCGCTCTCCGATAACAAAATTCTTGTGGCTGACTCTCAACAGATATTTATGAATATTTATGTTAAAACATATAATAAAGTTAGAATTATCGTCGAACATAAACAGTCGTATGCAACTCGCCTATAATGGTAATTAAGACACTCGTATGGAAATTATAAAACTCGCATACGCTCGTTTTATAAAAATACCCGTGTCTTAATTATAGCCATTATAGGCTCGTTGCATAATGTACTATTATTTCTTTTAATTATACATTTATTATATAGTTGTGTTCATATCAAACATTCGTTATTAGACTTAAGTATAACATTAGTGTATGAAAACCATGTCTTCTTTTAAACTCCTTCACTGCCCCTACTGTTCAACAGATACCTGTGGTCATCTACTCATCTGACGTCATTTTAATAGCTACAACGCTTCCCTATCATCTTGAACAATAAAATAAAGCAAGACTGTTGAATAAATTAGGCTCTGTCTATGTAACAAGTCGTAACTGCTAAGCGATACATCTGCTGTAGTGCTGCACTCTATATGATAATGCAAACGTTGTGAAATCACGATCAAGGTGCTCATCAACTAGGCATCATAGCTTGTGCATGCATTGGCTGTGCACTGCCTCCTTGATTGAGCTAAATTGACGGTTGCGGGACGCATACGCGAGCTTAGATTGGCTGGCTCATAAAACATTAAACATGGCCAAGACTGGATGGGCATGGCTATAACTATCGGAATTTTATTCGTGTGGTGGTTTATGTGCCGGTTGTACATTCAAGCTCTGGCTATTAATGGTCTATAAGTAGACATGTTAGTGTATTTAATTCGTGTATTTTATTATATCTTTCCAAGTAAATAAGCCTCCATGCTGTAGGTTGATCGCTTCTATACAGAAAGTAATGAAAGGCTTTTGTTGTTTTAAAATAAAAAGTATTATAACTTGTTTTTTTAAATCTTGGATGGAATGTAAGTCATAAATATATTTATAATAATGTAGATATATGATACAGTAAATGATCCTTTTAGAATAGAATGTTGACTAAATTGTTGTTTTTCATCGTCGTCGTGAGAACGAAGATTGCAGTAAATTGGGAGCAATAAATTGAAATCAGTTCTTTGAAAAGTCAGAGATGTTACATATTACTACATTTTATTACATTTCCAGCAATAAACGTTGATTACAACACAGTTTCGACATAAATTAATTGTTTTGTTGAGCAAGAATTAGTCGAATTTATTCTCTATATCATACGTTATAATTGGACACTTCTCTGGAGTATTCGTTCTTAAACATGACAGGCCTAATTTATGAAAGTGCATTTTATGTTGCATACATCATGTTTTGGAATTAAAAGAACACTTTCCACGGCTATGGTTTTCTTGTTCGACTGGTTAGCTTAGCGTAGTCTCGATATACTTCTGAGGGCTGGAATGAGGTACACTTAGACTCGTCAGGCAGAGCTAAGAAGAGTTGGCTTAGATTCCCATCTCAGCCATCCTAAAAGTGGTATTCCGTGGTTTACCTAGGCGAATACCGCGATCGCCCCTAAATTAAGTACACGGCCGCCTCCTACCCAAATCCTAGCTCCAATTACACACACACACTAGCACAGCCATCATTATGACACCGGTTATCTGACAGATTCCACACACACCCAAGTGCACGGGTCTATATGATCTCTCTCTCTCTCTCTCTCTCTCTCTCTCTCTCTCTCTGTGGTTAACAGCCGTGGGGCTGGTTGGCAGCAGCTCGCCATTCTTCCCGTCTCTCCACCTTCCTCTTCAGTTCACAGTATGATCCACAACGCATATCTTGCAGTATTTGACTCATGTACTCCAGTCTGGGTCTTCCTCTGTAATTCTTGCCGTCTACTGTTCCCTCGATTATAAGCTTAAGCAGTCCATTGTGTCGCAGTATGTGGCCCACGAGGTGATTCAGTCTTCTTTTTAAAATTTTAAGGAAGCATCTTCTCTCTCCCCCTCTTCTAAAGACTTCCTCATTTGTGACCATTTCTTTCCAGCTGATTTTCATAATCCTTCTACAGCACCAGGTTTCAAATGCTAGTACTCTTTTCCTCTCTCTCTCGCTCCTATTGTCCAAGATTCGCTGCCATATAGCGCGACGCTCCATACATAGGTCTTCAACATTTGTTTTCTCACATCAAGACGTGTGTTCTTTGCAGTAAATGACACAGAATCCAGAAAATGAGTATAAATATGGCTCTTACCTATTGCGCCCAAGAGGGCAGGATTGAATCTCCAAAGAATCGGTTGCCATTTGAACATAACTTATATGTAAAAGGCCCATGTCAATAGATTTTCTCACGCATTAAATATCCATGATATAGCTTTGGGGCTATGAGATCTAGTAGAAATTCGAAAATTACCAATGTTTTATGACAACAGCTTGTTCCTTTGATATTGTAACTTTCAGTCGCAACACAAAATAATTCCAATTATTGGAATATGTGAAAAAATTACATGTGATTAAGATATATACCAGGGGGCTAATTTGCCCCGTACATTCTTCTTTTAGGTGTCCCGTATGCACTACAGTAATGATGGACGGGAGGTCTAATAACTGAATTCATAAGGGGGTATCCTTTAATGCAGGCCACGCCAACGCGAGCACTTAGTGCTTGCGCGCCCCGGTGCTGCACCGAGTGGCACCGGTGCTTTTCCCCTCCCTCCCCTCTTTCCTCCCCGTGTAGTGGCGGCAGCACAGTCAGACTTGGATGATGAGCAATGGATCACTGACCTCGCTTTCATGAAAGACATCACGGGGTATTTAAATGATTTAAATATCTCGTTTCAAGGCAAAAATAAATTAATCATTACTATGTGTGACTGTATTGAAAGTAAAACCGGCACTCAAAGTTTTTATGACGCCTTTTTCGGCGCGCCAGAGAATGCCCCATGAAGTCTCAAAGTTTAGTTGATAAAACTACAGTGCGATCAATTTTGACAGACCGCTATTACCATTGATGATTTCATTTCATTTTATAAAGGCGTTGAGGAACAAGAATTCCCGAGGATTCATGCCCTTGCCCTGAAATTTGTTGCTATGTTCGGAACAACATTCGTTTGTAAACAAATGTTTCCAATTGTGAATATTAACAAAAACAAGGTCAAGTTTGTCTGATGCTTCCGTGGAAGCAACACTTCAGATTGCAACTAAGATTGTTCCAATTGCAAATTAGTGACTTCAAAGCGATAGCAAAGATAAAGAAAAATGTTGAAAATTAGTGCAATAACACTATTATGTCTGTATGTACACAAAATTGGCATTATTATTATTATTCGTTTTCATACCGGTCCGCCACCTGACGCGCGTTGATTTGCCAAGCCCCATTCAACCAACACGACTCTCGCCTCGCTAAGCACTGCCACTACACGTTCCTCTCCTACAGCAGAGTACCGGTGCTTTTGTCGGTACCGGCCGGTGCTCGCGAAGCACCTGAGTTGGCGTGGCCTGCTTTAATGCAAGCAGGTTACGTCAGAATGCCAAGAGATAACGACCACATGGCGCTCGCTACATGTTCCTCAGTGCTCTCGTCTAATGCACCCCATTGTGTTATGAAACCTCGAGCTTCGACGGCATTACGACTAGCTTCTCTAGATTAGTATGATGTCCATGTACTCTTTGTTGCTGAATACACCAGTCGTTGTCAATATACTGCCAGCAACTGTCGTGTAGTTGTACCACATATGGGCCTATTACGCTAGCAAATGCAAGGTTTCATAACACAATGGGGCGTGTTAGACGGGTAACGCTGAGGGACATGTAGCGAGCGGCCGTCCAGTTGTCATTCCTTCATACTCTGACGGAATCTGCCAGCATGCAGTGTGACCCCTGTGGAAATCAGCTAGTAGACATCCCATACAGCAGTAATGTATGCGGGGCACTTATAGGTAGATTGTACGGGGCAAATGAGCCACCTGATATACAGAGTGATTTTTTCCACCGTGTACAAACTCTAGGGATTGATCGCGTAGAGGATCCGGAACAAAAATGATCTAATGAACGTATGCCCGGAAATGCATGGTGTCCATGCTAGGGACATGTTGAAGCGCAGGTGTTTATTAAAATTATGAGGTTTGGCCGGAACTAGCGGCGTTTCTTGCGGGTGACTTTGCCTCCCTTGCTGGAAGACGTACCATTGATGATTCGCAGGGTTGGGTGGCTGCTACACGATGGTGCTCCAGACCACTTCCCCGTTAACGTCCAGCCGTATCTAAATTCTGTCTTCCCCTGGTGGATGGATCGGACGAGGAGGTCCAGTTGCATTGCTCGCCCGTTGATCAGATCTCAACCCGTGCGATTTCTGGTTATTGGGTCATCTCAAAAGTATCGTGTATGCAGAGCCCATTCCAAATGTGGAGACACTGGAGCAGTGTATTCATGCTGCCATTGACACTGTTCGGCTGCAGCCTGGCCGATGTGAACGTGTCAGACAGAACATGCTACGGCGCGTACACGCAAGCGTGGCGGCACATGGTGATCATTTTAAACACATACTGTAACTGTGGCTGCATGGTACAGCGCGTATTAGGCCGCCATCTCTGTAACAAAGAAAAATCCTCTCGGCACGCCGGAAGGCGGAGGTAGATTTCACCGGGCAAACTAGGGGATTGGCTATATTAGGCAAAATATGCAGGTTTTCGTAGGAGGATCAGACCTCATTGATTGCAAGAAAGTATTTTACATTTGGAGGTTAAAAATCAACTTTTTTTCGTTTTTGTATGCATATTAGCGTACTTTCGATTTTTGCAAAAAATGAAAGTAGACTTATGAGATCAACACAGGGCGAAAAAAGTGTGTCTGTCTGTGTGTGTGAGTCTGTGTGTGTGTGTGTCTGTGTGTGAGTGTGTGTGTGTGAGTGTGTGTACTCTGAATGTCTGTCCCCCCCTATCAATTCGAACACGGTGAATGCGAATTGAACGAAATTTGGTACAAAGGTAGCACTAGCAAAGGACACCTCAGTGTCATGTTTTATATCGCCGCCATCTTGACGGAAACGTAATGGCGGCCACACAAATGTTCAAAGCTTAAATCAAATTACGACTAACCTAATCATCCGATCTCTACCAAATTTTGCAACGACATATCTTTATGGGGGGAGCATCCTTTGACCAAACCAATAGGTCATCAGCGTAATAGTTTGCGGATGGCGGCCATCTTTGTATGAAAATCGATTCCCCCTATTAATTCGAACACGGTGCAACCGAATGGAACGAAATTCGGTACAGAGGTAGCACTAGCAAAGGGCACCTCAGTGTCATGTTTTATATCGCCGCCATCTTGACGGAAACGTAATGGCGGCCACACAAATGTTCAAAGCTTAAATAAAATTACGATTAACCTAATCATCCGATCTCTACCAAATTTTGCAACAACATACCTTTATGGGGGGAGCATCCTTTGACCAAACCAATAGGTCATCAGCGTAATAGTTTGCGGATGGCGGCCATCTTTGTGTGAAAATCGATTCCCCCTATTAATTCGAACACGGTGCAACCGAATGGAACGAAATTTGGTACAGAGGTAGTACTAACAAAAGGCACCTCAGTGTCATGTTTTATATCGCCGCCATCTTGACGGAAACGTAATGGCGGCCACACAAATGTTCAAAGCTTAAATCAAATTACGATTAACCTAATCATCCGATCTCTACCAAATTTTGCAACTACATACCTTTATGGAGGGAGCATCCTTTGACCAATCTAATAGGTCATTCACCTGATAGTTTGCGGATGGCGGCCATCTTTATGTCAAAATTGATTCCCCCTATTAATTCGAACACGGTGGAACCGAATGGAACGAAATTTGGTACAGAGGTAGCACTAGCAAAGGGCACCTCAGTGTCATGTTTTATATCGCCGCCATCTTGACTGAAACGTAATGGCGGCCACACGAATGTTCAAAGCTTAAATCAAATTACGATTAACCTAATCATCCGATCTCTACCAAATTTTGCAACTACATACCTTTATGGAGGGAGCATCCTTTGACCAATCTAATAGGTCATTCACCTAATAGTTTGCGGATGGGGGCCATCTTTATGTCAAAATTGATTCCCCCTATTAATTCGAACACGGTGGAACCGAATGGAACGAAATTTGGTACAGAGGTAGTACTAGCAAAGGGCACCTCAGTGTCATGTTTCATATCGCCGCCATCTTGACTGAAACGTAATGGCGGCCACACGAATGTTCAAAGCTTAAATCAAATTACGATTAACCTAATCATCCGATCTCTACCAAATTTTGCAACTACATACCTTTATGGAGGGAGCATCCTTTGACCAATCTAATAGGTCATTCGCCTAATAGTTTGCGGATGGCGGCCATCTTTGTGTCAGAATCGATTCCCCCTATTAATTCAAACATGCTGAAACCAAATGGAACGAAATTTGGTATAGAGGAAGCACTAGCAAAGGGCACCTCAGTGTCATGTTTTATATCACCGCTATCTTGATAGAAACGTAATCGCGGCCACCCAAATGTTAAAAGCTAAAATGTAATTACGACCAACCTAATAATCTAGTCTCTACCTAATTTTGCAACACCATATCTTTATGTGGGAAACATATTCTGACCAAACTGCAAGAACATCAGCCCAATAGTTTGCAGATGGTGCCCAAGTATGTGTGCAAATCGATTCCCCCTATCAATTCAAACACGGTGAAACCGAATTGAACGAAATTTGGTACAGAGGTAGCACTAGCAAAGGGCACCTCATATTCAATTTAATATCCCTATAGCACGTTGTATTTCAACAAGCTCCTACAACCAACATTCAATCATAATCCTTGAAAAGAACAAAGAGTTATAACAATACCCATGCATTTAGGAGAAAGTAGGCTATATGTTCTTTACTGAACATCTTGTTATACTTCTGATCACACTGTCCTTATGCAAGGTTTGGAACTGATGTGTAACTATCTGACAGTCTGTTACTTCTTCTCGCAAAATTTTATCTCCCGCAGAGATTTTTGTTGGTTCCTCAATTTTTGGGGTCTGCGACAACGTGGTCATGTAACCCCGGGTGTGTAGAATCTGATAAACGGTGTTAATTTTGATGACTGTTTTAGTGTGTAATTCAGGTAAGGTCTGCAGACGGTCAATTTTAAGTAGTAGTTCCTAATTTTGTACCATATCCTAACGTGAACGACACCTAGCTGTGAACTTGGCTACTAGATGCCACCGCAACCAGCAACTTGCAACGAACGTTGGAACTTCTCCTCCAAAGGAAAGAATGCTGAGGGTTTTTTAGCGCTCTTAGAAAATCCGACGACTTTGGCCGGCTTTGAACCAGCGACCTTGGGCATATAAGTTCAGCATGCTACCAGTTAGCCACTTCCCACAGTCAGATGGAAAAATGAATGTGATCTCGTGCAATGGCGTTGTCTTGGCAACCTCTGATAGCTCATCCCTCATCAATTTAGAAGCGTTGTCACGGTAACCTCTGATGGCACTTGGCATGTTCTTTAATTCCGAAATCATTTTTCTCATCCCTTGGCGTAATGGTAGATCAGATCAAAAATTCTTTCAGACAAAGTTTTAGGTAATTATTAGGGGAATATTTTCCATTATGTACGGGTTTGATATTGTGCCTATTAAGAGAGATATGATTAATGTTTCCCGAAAAAAACACTTTTTTCCACCCCTTTGGTCAATGGTTGGTGCTATCAAAAAACCTATTTGACATAAATTTTTGGCACTTATCCGACAAATATTATGAACTTTGAATTGATTCGATATTTCACGTATTAAGAGAGTTATAGCGACATTTCCCTTTTTCGAACCCCCCCCCCCATTTTCACCCCCTTAACCGATTTTGCCCATTAACGAACTCGACCGATTTTTTAAGGGGTTACATATTATGTAAAACATTAAAGTGATTGGTGCAAAAGTACGGCAGTTATCGTGTCCACAACAAACTGATATAGGCTACAGTATATGCATATATATACACACACATATATATATAAACTTTTGAACTGACGGTGGTTTGGGGGATGTGAAACACGAAGATATGTCGAAATTTTCCGGAAGTCGAAACATGGCACCCATTGCAATAGTTAGCTTTCTGATGAAATCTACCTAAAATAGGCTACATAATTTAAAATACTATCATCAACGACACCTAGCTGTGAACTTGGCTACTAGATGCCACCGGAACCATCAACTCGCAACGAACGTTGGAACTTCCCCTCCGAAGGAAAGCATACTCAGGGTTTTTTGGCGCTCTTAGTAAATCCGACGACTTCAGCCGGGTTTGAACCCGCGACCTTGGGCATAGAAGTTCAGCATGCTACCAGTTCCGATACCGAAGTCGCTTCCCACAGACATATGAAAACAGAATGTGATCTCGTGCAGTGGCGTTGTCATAGCAACTGCTGATGGCTCAACCCGTATCAATTAAAAGTAAAGTTGTCATGGCAACCACTCTTGGCACTTGGAATTTTCTTATAATTTAAATCATTTTGCTCACTCCGTGGCGTAATGGTGGGTCATATCGAAAATTCTTTCAGACAAAAGTTTTAGGTAATTATTGGAGGAATATTGTCCATTTTGTACGGTTTTGATATTGTGCCTATTAAGAGAGATATGATTAATGTTTCCCGAAAAACCCACTTTTTTCCACCCCGTTGGTCAATGGTTGGTGCAATCAAAAAACTTATTTGACATAAACTTTTGGCACTTATACGACACATATTATGACCTTTGAATGGATTCGATATTTCACGTATTAAGAGAGTTATAGCGAAATTTCACTTTTTCGAAAAAAGCCCCCCATTTTCACCCCCTTCGACCGATTTTGCCCATTAACGAACTCGACCGAGATTTTATATGGATACATGTTATGTAAAAAATTCAAAGTGATTGGTGCACAATTACGGCAGTTATAGAGTCCACAAGAAACTGATATATATATATATATATATATATATATATATATATATATATATATATATAGATACATATATTACATAAATTATATATAAACTTTTGAACTGACGGTGGTTTTGGGGTCTGGGGGATGTGAAACGCGAAGATATGTCGAAATTTTCCGGAAGTCGAAACATGGTACCCATTGCAATAGTTAGCTTTCTAATGAAATCTACCTAATGATCTAATCAACGGTCCCTAACAAACCATGCATTTCCGGATATACGTTCATTAGACCTTTTCTGTTCCGTATCCTCTTCTCGATCAGCAAGCCTCCGTGGCTTAGGCGGCAGCACGCCAGCCTCTCTCCGCTGGGTCCGTGGTTCAAATCCCGGTCACTCCATATGAGAGCTGTGCTGGACAAAACGGTGGCAGACATGTTTTTCTCCGTGTACTCCGGTTTTCCCTGTCAAAATTTCATTCCAGCAACACTCTCCACTATCATTTAATTTCATCTGTCATTCATTTAATCATTGCTCCAGAGGAGTGCGACAGGCTTCGGCAGGCGGCACAGTTCATGTCCTCGCTGCTAGATAGGGGCTTCATTCATTCCATTCCTGACCCGGTCGGAGACTGGAAGCAGGCTGTGGATTTTCATTTTTTCATTTCTCTTATGCAGGCCACTGAGGCTACAACGCCTCTTTATGCAGTTCTCTTCATTCAGAGGGCGGTTGAATACAATAAAATAAATGAAGAAAGAAAGAAAGAAAGAAAGAAAGAAAGAAAGAAAGAAAGAAAGAAAGAAAAAAACAAGTAGTTCCGTGAAGAACTATACAGCCTATTTCCATATATCCTGCGAATGTTAATTGCCTCTATCAACATACAAAATTTCAGTTTAATTGCTGTAACAGATTCGTTGATATTGAGAACCGTCTAAATATTTCAGATGGTCACCAGGTTGGATTTTTATTTTTGTACTATTACATTAAGATTATTGTGTACGTGTGGTATTCAAACTTCAATCGCATGATTAGAACACAAGAAGTAAAAACGAGATTTTAAAATTACGCACAGCAGCCATCTTGTGATTATGCAAACAATTGAAATAACTTAGATGCCAGTGGATCAACATTTGTATAAGTATTTAACGTGCAACGTTTCACGACACTCGGATAGTTAATTCGCGAGAAACGTCCATTTAAATATTTATATTTGGCGTCGCCGCCATGTTGGATTTGTGCTCACCAGGTTACTGAAAGTCCTTTAGGTGAACATATGTTCATAGTCTCTATGAACATTAAAAAAATCAGTTTGGTTGCTGTAAAAGATTCATAGATATTGAGAACTGTCTAAATATTTCGGAAGCTCGCCATTTAGGATTGTTATATGTATAGGCCATAGAGTTATGTACCATTCAAGGACAATTATTGCCTAGGTTCATTATTCAAACTTTCACCTCGATCGCATGATTACGACACAAGAAATAAAAACTTAATTTTAAAATTTCGCACAGCCGCCATCTTGAGGTTATGTAAACAATTGAATTAAATTAGATGGCAGTGCATTACAATCTGCAAAATCACTTACTGTACCTCATTTCACTGCGCTCAGAGAGTTGAATCACGAGAAAAGTCTATTTAAAAGTCTCAACTTCGCTTGACCGCCATGTTGGTTTTGTAGTCACCAGGTTTTTGAAAGTCTCATAGGTGAACTTCTAGTAGTGCCCTTTATCACCGTACACAATTTTAGGGCGATATCGGTAATAGATTCGGAGATATTGAATGCTAGTGAAATATTTCGCACAACCGCCATGTTGGATTGGTGAGACTTAACAAAATTTGAGGGACACGGTCGAGGTCCCCGGAAATAGTGCTATGAACTTACCGAGTTTCATTGAAATCGCTCCAGCCGTTTAGATTTTATTAGGGGGACACACACGCACACCTCACACACACACACACACACACACGCACACACACACACACACACACACGGACAAAAGGTGATCTCATAAGCCTATTTTTTCAAAATTGAAAATAGGCTAAAAAACTTAATCTAGACATTCAGTTGACAATACAATAGAAGTTCTTGTTATTACACCTGTTCTCCTTGATCATGATAATTGTATAGCTGATAGATTACCATGAAGGGAGTGTTTTATCGCCCTGATAGAAGTCCTGAATACTGGTGCAATTTATATTTATTCCAGAGATACTAGCTGAAATACGGAATGAACCTTTGCATTTTTCGGTTCGATTTGAGTACCCGTGCGAGAAATCTCGCATGTTCATAAGTCATACTTTCCCCAATAGATTTATAATTAATGAGTGACTTAAGGAGAAAGGTTGTAATGATTTTATTTCAACCAAATGATTATAGAACACCATTTACGTTTCAGTTAGATTTACAAGCTCTACGATCTCTAACTTAAGAAGGCAATTACTAAAAATGGGATCATCAATACACTCACCAGTTATTCGATATTTATGGAAGCAACTTGGTCAAGATTTCCTGCTTTATCTTGTTGGCTGCGGATCCTCATTCTCCCTTATCAGGACAGCCCTCGTTGGAAAACTTCTTCACGCCCCGCCTACAGTGAGGCTCCCTTGTTCCTAAGTGCAACGATCAGTGTTAAACTCCTTCATACACTGCCTGCAGGGCAGCTTTCCCGTTCCTGTGTGAGGCGCTCAGCGCTAAACTCCTTTGCACGTTACCTACAGGGGTGCTTTCGCTTTATTGAGTGGAGCGTCAGCAGGAGAGTGTGCTGTGGCTGGTTTCATTCCGTGAGCATTGTATACTGCTTCTTTGTCTGATTTTCCATGTTTTCTTGAAGTCGGGTTTTGATGTATTGTGTTAGGTCCTCGACCTTTTCGGCAAGGGCGGCTATTACCACCCTACAGGATTTATTCATGTCCAGTGCCTCAGGTTTACATATTTCACACAGCCATATCAGTTTCCTGTTCTCTCTTTCAAGGTCTTTGGCTTCCTGACCAATGAGGCCAGTACAGTTCACGTGGGTATTTTCTGTGCACCTATCGCATTCGATTGTGCTGTCCTCATTAGTGCATTGCCTCTGACATATCGGGCAGAATTCCTTTTTGTTGCTTCTGGGTGCACTCCGGGCAGAAAGCATATTGGTCAAGATTTCCTGCTTTATCTTGTTGGCTGCGGATCCTCATTCTCCCTTATCAGGACAGCCCTCGTTGGAAAACTTCTTCACGCCCCGCTTACAGTGAGGCTTCCTTGCTCCTAAGTGCAACGATCAGTGTGGCTGGTTTCTTTCTTTGATATTTATGAAATTAGAATGCAATTCGTCACTGTTAATGCCATTTGTGTGTTGAGTCCATTAATTGACAGTTTAGCCGCAACACTCTCCGGTTATTCGATACATTAACTTTCAGTCAGAATTCCAAGTTGAACGTTCTCTAATTTAAGAAGGCTATCACTGAAAATTGGATCATCATAACACCGGTTATTCGATATTTATGAAATTATACGATTTTAGTACCCAATCCATTGATTTACTAATTCTGAAAACCATGGGAAACGATAGAATATAGAAGAAAAACCTGTAAAAGAATTAGAGTTTAATAGTTCTAAGGTTTTAGACGCAGTAACACTCGCTGGTTTTATGATTTAGTGTAGGGCCTACTCAATCCATTGATTTACTGTTTCTGAAATCCATGCGAAATGATAGACTAAAAACTGTAAAGGAATTAACGTTCAATAGCACACTTATTACAAAAATTGATAGGCCTATTTATGAAATGCTATTCGTCACTGCTAATTTATGAGGCCTATATGATGATGATGATGATGATAGTTTTAAGGTTTTAGACGACAGCTCATATTATAGCATGATGCAGCAACAGTAGGCTATTTGCAAAAAGCACACTTCTTACAAAAATCGATATTTATGTAATTTGAATGCAGAAGAAAAACCTGTACCCAATCCATTGATTTACTGATTCTGAAAACCACATAGCAAAAGGCACAATTCTTACAAAAATCTATATTTATGAAATTAGAATGCAGAAGAAAAACCTGTATCGCGGCATATTAACAAACCTGGAATTTAATAAATCCATTGTTTAGACGGATGAGCGTAAATCATGTGTGTGCTGAGTCCATTGGTTGAATGCTTAGCAGTAACACTCGCCGGTTATACGATTTGAGTACCCAATGCAATGATATAGCCGACTGATTCTGAAAACCATGGTAAATGATAGAAGATAACGTGTAAAAGAATTAACTTAATGTTTAATAGTTCTAGATAGATAGATAGATAGATAGATAGATAGATAGTTTTATTAATTCCATTTGATCAAATACATGTATACAATACATTTTTGATATAGGACACGTCAGAATTTACATCTATAAAATAAAAGTACTAATAGGTATATACAGTAATACTAATACTATAACTATTTATAACTTATTATAATAACAGATCTTAAGAGATACAATCTTATTAAGGTTTTAGATGACGTAACACTCGCCGGTTATACGATTAGGGTACTCACTCCATTGATTTACTTTTCCTGAAAACCATTCGAAATGATTGGTATTTATGAAATTAGAATGCAGAAGAAAAACCTGTAAAATAATTAACGTTTAATAGTTTTAAGGGTTTAGACGACAACTCATAATTGCAGCTTGTTAGAGCATCAGTATTTGCAAATCGCACACTTCTTACAAAAAGTGATATTCATGAAATCAGAATGCAATTCGTCACTGCTAATTTATGAAATTATACGATTTGAGTACACATTCCTTTGATTTACTGTTCCCGAAATCCATGCAAAATGATAAAGGAAAGATCTCATAATGTTAAAATGACATGAAACAGGCGTCACAGCGGCCAAAATGTAAAGTGGACACCAATTATGGAGCGTATCTTCCTGCAGCAACAGTAACTGCAAATCGCACACTTCGTACAGTTTTTAAAGGTCATTTTTAAAGAAATTATAGATATTTATGAAATTAGAGTGCAGTGCGTCAATGGTAATGTATATTCTCTTTCATTTGAATGCTCATTTTTCACGATCGATCGCTTGTGAGCACCGCAGGAGGGATGCATACTACTGAAATAATATATGTGATGCTGAATAACTCTGAAACGAAGGAAATAATCGGTATTTTGTCGTGGTTTACTTCAGTTTGGTATATGCAGTTTTTGAATCTTTCGTCGCTTGGGGATTTTACTAATGGGTCATTTGGAAAGTTGGCAGGTATACTAGTAATAACTCTCTTCCATCGATGTCCTTCTACGTGTCGTATATGTCGGCCTTCTTAATCACCAGTAGTTTATCTGCTAAGCGAAAGGGTATTTCCAGATCATGAAGGTGGTAAATGTTTAGGGTACTTCCATGATATGCGAAGAAGCCACACATTTATGGGTGGAGTTGATTGTCTAAGACAGCCTGACGCACTTGTTGAAAGCTTAATGAGGAACTTACTCAGAGTAATGACTTGGAAGCTCTAAATGAGTGTTCATAATGCTCTATAAAATATTTTGGTCTCGGTGAGTAATCCACAGCCAGTGGACCACCTCCAAGTCTGTAGTTGTAGGTGAACAGGATGCTATTTTGAATTAAGTCGAGTGTTATGTCGCGCAATAAAGTTTTAGGTCTGTTAATTATTTCCAGTGCTATACGTTTTATGTGAGATCTTGAAGGAAGACTGTTAGAAAACAAAACGTTAATTTCACCATTATACTAAAAGGCACACTTCTTCTATTTTGGTTGGCTATAGATCTTAATTTATCAAAGGTGAAATTTAAGGGTGCATTAAACAAATTAAATACTAGGTCTACAATGCGAAAAACGTTTCGAGGTATTTCTGAAATAAACTAAATAATAGCAGATATCTGTTTGACGTATCGTTTATTGAGGTTGTTGAAGTTACGCAATGTTATAAAGAAAATATGTTTTCGATTTAAAAGCTTTGGTTCTTAAACAGAGCGTCTCAAAAGACAGAAGATAAAAGCACCCTGGGCGGGCATTTTGTTTACACTCCATCGAGAAAGAACTTGATACCACGTAATATCACTCTGGCTTGGATAAGCGCCAAGATACGTAGAGGAAGAGACACCACGAGGTTTTTCAGGTAACATTTGCCACACAGGTTAATCCACTTGCTCGTCAAGAAATCACGTAATTCCAGCAAAGTACGGGTATACCGATGCCTTCGGTTAACCAGCTGCTCCAACTAATCTCACACAATTTCGATAAGGTTCAAATTGGGTGACTTCGGAGGCAATACCAAGCGTGACAGGGTGTCTGAGTGTTCTTCAAACCACCCACACATACGTTTATCCCTGTGAACACGGCAATTGCCATAAAGGAACATGCGAATGTGAATGAGACAACCTAGTCACGAAGAATGTCCACAAACACACTCTGACTCGTGTTCTGACACCTGAATTAGTTGCTCCAATTCGTAGTACGAGAAACACCTTCACATCCCCACAAACCCAACTCCCACTTGAACCACATCCTCCACTCACCACGAATCAAATGCTTCAGTGTGCTACTGGTGCTCTCTACGTCTAGTATCATTGAAACAGTTCACATATCGGAACCCTTCGGACCACAATACATGATTCAAGTCTACTTCAGCGTCGGGTGTTCTCGATCCAATTGAAGACATGTCGCTTTATGCGTCGCTGCGAGTGTGGTAAGTTACTTCTCGCGTGGTACTCGACCACAAATGATCATTAGTAATTAGCTATCCCTGGAGTTTTTAAGTTCGAAAAGGTTAACGTTAGGTTCCATCAATAGATTAGGATTTTATAGGACTAGTGGACCCGTGCGAAAAATCTCGCACGTTCATAAACCACACTTTCCCCATTAGGTTTATAATGAGAGACTTAAGGAGAAAGGTTGTTATGTTTTTATTTCAACCAAATGATAACAAAACACTACTTACATTTCAGTTAGAATTCTAGTTCTACGTTCCCTAACTTAAGAAACTTCTATACTAACAAATCGATTTCATCGAAAATTGGCATAAAAAGAGATCATTATCAGATTATTTCTGACCAACACATGCATGACATTAATGCCAACATGATTTTACGCGCGCTGATAGATCCAATGTCTAACTGCATGTAATGTCCATGCTATCCATTGGACTTCAATCAAATTTTGTATTCTGTATCTTAAGAGATGGAACTAACAATATATTCAGTCACCAGGGCTGCCAACTGTAGTGCTCTATAAGGCTACATTATACCAGGTATATTTCGAACTAATTAGAAATTCCGATATTACCAACTTAATTTCGTCATTATTCTAGATAGGTCTATATAGATTGGCATGAATCTTAAATTTTAAGAAAAGTAGGCTCTTTAGTTCGTCACGGAACTTCTTGTTAGAATATATATTGGTATAACTCACTGGGCATGCCATTGTGTTTAAAACACTGTAACTTACAGTAAAATTGTAAAAACTTAATGAACTGTAACTTAAGTATGTATTTAAAAGTACCAACTTTAATACATCTACGGTTAGTATGGCACTGAAAAGCACAAATTAATTTCAAGCATTACATGCCCAAATGTTTTCAGTAGTCAGAGGCACTCCTAGTATGGCACTGAACAATGAAGTACTTAGAAAGATTCTCAGGTGAAATCCTTCTTCTATCTTCCGTTAAAATGCGCTTGAAAACTGCAGAACTGTGTTCTACTTCATAATTATGAGGTAAGAGGTGCGAACTTCATTTTGGTTATTTTCTTAAAGTTCCAAATCAATGATTCTTGCACTTTGTCTCTACAGAGAAAGCTACAGATTGTTGCTACGCAAGATTTCGTAAGATCATAATTATCTAACATTTTCCTTATTCGATCGGTCTTCTTTCGCTTTGAAAATATCTTTATATAAATAAATATACTCTGACATTTTGAAATCGATTGGAATAAAGTACAGGGATAAGAGGGTGCCCTACAATCTACAGTAGGCTATACAGAAACCAGACAGCAGTTTTTCGAGCCAAAGTACATGACAGAGAAGTTCGTAGGCTAACCAGAATGGTGTAAGGCAAGGCTACAACTTATCACCCATACTTTTTCAATCTATGAATTGTACAAGCAATGAAGGAAATTGGAGAAAAATTCTGGGTAGGAGTAAAGATTCGAGGTGAAATTATTTCAACTCTGAGATTTGCTGATGATATCGTCATCTTAGGCGACATATCAGGGAATTTGAATGAGTTTTTAAATGGTATGAATTCTGTCTTGAAGAAATAATTCATGATGAAAATTAATAAATGTAAAACAAAAATATTGGAATGCAGCCGAAATAAATTAGAAACCCCTATGGACGTCAAATTGGCAGGTGAGAAGCTAAAAGAAGTAGGAGACTTCTGTTACTTAGGAAGCAAAATAACCAGTGATGGACGAAGCAAAGAGGATATAAAAATTAGGTTAACACAGGTAAGGAAAGCATTTCTACAGAAAAGGAATCTGTTGACATCGAATAGCCTATAGATTTAGGTAGAAGAAAGTCATTTTTGAAAGCCTTTGTCTGGAGCATGGCACTCTATGGAAGTGAAACTTGGACTGTTGGGGAGCAGCAGGAAAGAGGAGAATTGAAGCGTTTGAAATGTGGTGTTACAGGAGAATGATGAAGATCAGATGGGTAGATAGGGTAACGAATGAAGAGGTATTAAGATGAGTGAGAGAGGAGAGATGTTAATGAAGAGAAGAGAGGTTGATAGGACGCATACTAAGACACCCAGGAATAGCAAACTTATGGAAGGAAGGGTCGAGGATAAGAACTGTAGGGGCAGACCAAGATAGAATATTTTAAACAGATTGTCTCGGATATAGGGTGTGGTAGCTATGTAGAGATGTAACGATTAGCTCAGAACAGGGAAGCATGGAGAGCTGCATCAAACCAGTCAAAAGACTGAAGACTCTAACAACAACAACAACAACAGCTATTTGCTTAAATAACCGAATAGGGTACTTTAGGTTCTTTCACGAAAAATGGGTCTTATTAGATCCTAACATAAAATTAGGTCAATTTAGGCTGTATAAAATTGAAGTATCTTACTGGTTGGTACTTAAAACATTAAGATGAACTTATATTTGGAGAGTAGGGGATCAGGAATAAAATAGGTGAGAACCTAACAATCCGGGGCTTGGATGCAGTTCCATTCGCAGTGTTCGCTCAGAAATTGCTCGGGATGGACCTACATTTAAGGACATTTACAATTTCTGTAGAATTTGAAACGGATTTCTACACACAGGACGTGACATTCGTCTCCGATCCTTTTGGGTTAGGTTCCTTTTGCAACCACAATTCTGACGCCATTGTTCATGCACATTAATGGTACGTCATTTCTTGCTGACATGTTGGACAATTCGCGTTAATCCACAAACAAATCTGGGAACTACAATTCGTACTCATAAGAACGACCGCTTTAACAGTCTGTTATATCCTTGAAAATATGTGAGTTTACGGCTATTACATCGTGTATTGCTCAGAAAGTAGGCCTACAAGCCATTTAGATGAAAGATAAAGATTTGAAGTGTCGTACTCATGTCAGACTCGAACCCGCGACCTCTGACTATCATTTTTTCATCTCCAGACAAGTGCCGGAACGGTACCTTCTAATAGGCCACGGCCGCTTCCTGTCAACTCCTTGCCCAGTTTCATGCATATTCATTCATTTTATCTTTCATTAACTCCTCTCATTAGGTTGCGTCGGGAGGGGCATTTGGTCGTGAAATCCATTCGTCAAATAGAACGTTATCGCATCCCCCCTCCCCCATAGAAACGGGATAAATAAGAGTTAGACATTAGATTATTATTATTATTATTATTATTATTATTATTATTATTATTATTATTATTATTAATGTACTGAAAGGTGTGTTGGTTTGTTTTCAGGGACGCCCATCAACCGATTGCCCATCATGGCCAAGTCCGTGCTCGACCTGTACGAGCTGTATAATCTAGTCATTGCCCGCGGAGGGCTTGTTGACGTCATCAACAAGAAGCTGTGGCAGGAGATCATCAAAGGGCTCCACTTGCCCTCCTCCATCACATCGGCAGCATTTACACTCCGAACACAGTGAGTACTTTATTTCTTTTATTATGACTAAATTCTGTAAATATATATATATATATAAAACAACAGTACATTTTGTACTACAGAATTCAATATATCTTCTTCTTCCTCTTCTTTATTTCACCCTTTTCCCACGTCACGTCGGGTCAAGGTTACAGAATTTAATAGATATCTAGTAAAAATACCCGTTCTTTGAATGGTCTTTGTTACTCTGGGCAGCTCATCATAATTATATTCATAATGCAGTTATGTTTTTTTTAAGAATTCTCAACTTGACGTAGCCTATAATATAACTTATGTTTGATGTATAACATACCTACTAAAATAAAAAGCTTAATTTGTAGTAATTTAGTAGTGTTTTCTGGCATAAAGCAGAGGAGAGAGAACAAAGTTTGTCTTCGAACAAATATGTTCTTCCAAACTAAGTAACAATTACCCGTGACTCATGATCGCAAGATTAACAATCATGTAAAACTACAAGTCTTGCTTGCTTACTTACTTACTTACTTACTTACTTACTTGCTTACTTGCTTACAAAAAGAAACCAATAACATTATATTAAATCAAGAAGGCGATGCTTACTTCAAGAATAATAGCAACATCAACGAAAAACAATGAACAAAGCAGAAACACCACTTCAATAAATCATTTTGAAATAATGAAACGACTATAAATTAGGAATCAACAATATTATTAGCGCAGCATAAGTTGACGTACTCGGTACCCAGGACATGGAACCACTTAAAGGATGTTGGATTTACCCAAAATTCCTTAAAAAATATGCTCATAGGAATCAAGACTCTACATTATCTCAACTTCAGTTAGGCTATATTAGTGCTTCTAACAAACTGAAAAGAACTAACTTTTCATATCCATATAAACTTTGGGTAATTGCAGTCCAATTCTATCGTTTGGGGACAATGCATTTGTAATGATTATTTTCCTGAATTGGTAGATATGACTTGTTCTGTTCCAAGACCCATGAGGTCACCTAATTTATATGGGGTAATGCCACATTCATAGAAATACATCAATAATGCTGGCAGTTTCCTTCCGGTGTAAATTTTGCTGATAGGAAATTGGCCATGGTAAATAGATTTTTACTTCATGCTATGCCATCAACCGTAAAAACTGCCCCTACAACATGTCGTTGGTGAAGTGAAGCTAGTTAAATTAAGGTATAATCTGAAAACGCTATTGAAATTGAGTCGCCTAGATGCAAAAATGTCCATGTCCTCCATAACTGGAAAGGGACAGGGCAAGTTTTGAGCCTTATTAACTATGGACATGGGCAGTTATGAATCCAACCACACTTTTCAAAAGCTGGTATTCATAGGACATGGACAGTTTTGAGAATACATAGCATTTCAGGCATGTGTTGGCCTGTTTGCCATCTCTTGATGAATACAGTACATTTGCATTTGTCAGTTGGCACAGGCTAGAGTAAAAGGTGGCTTTTCACCGATGTCTCAGTCTCACTCATGGCCGTGATTATATGGAAGCTACTGAGGTATGGGTGGTGCTTAGTAATGGCATTCAGGGCACAGTCAGTGCCTGTGGATGCTGTGAAAGGTTCTACTCATAGGGTTTGGACTACTGTTTTGACTCAGTGAGGAAAGCAATGGCAAACTACCTCACTCCTCTTCTTGCCTAGAACGCCTCAATATAGCACTGCCTTGGGTTTTTGTGGGTATCTACTCACATAACGTAACGGCGGTGCTTTTGAGGATCCAACCAGCCTTCGGGCTGACTACCTAACAGACAGACAGGCATGTCTAATAAGTCTAACTCTGCAATCCAGTGTTGTCAACTCATCTTTTTGAAAAGTGGACTTGGACACTTTTGCATCTAGGCAACTCAATTGTTTCTATGATGTCAACATCTAGTGAAAACTGCAGTTTCAACCTCAACATTAAAATAATGTAGCACTCGCTTTTGTAGCTCGAAAAATATTTTGGACTCTTGTACGCCACCCAAAATTGGAATTTTATTTTTACTTATTTTCCTTAGAAACCCTCTGATGTTTATCTATATCAAATTATAGACTTCTGGCTATGGAAGGTGGAGCACTTGGTGAATATAGGTATTTTTCTCCCTTATTTCCGGAATCGTACATTACGGCCTCCCTGGTTCCTACAATTTCATACAAAAAAACAAACTAAACACTAGTATAGGGACTTACGTTAAAAATCAACAGTAGAAACGACCAAATAGCAGCGCTTAATACAATTTCACGTAAATATTCACATTTATCCACAATTTTAATTTCCTATTCAACAGTAGTTATAATTACAATTTCGAGTGGCAGAAATAAAAAATAATAATAATAATAATAACAACAATTTGATATTGACCCCAGTAACATCTACGACAGGAATAAGTACATAACTTTGATCAGAACATCAGACTCTCTCCAGTCTCTAACAGCAAAAGCAATGCGTCCAGGAGTAGGTGTGAAATGGACTCAGGAGCGGAAGGACATTCGCAATGCTAGTATGAAGGAATACTGGGCTAAGATGAAAGCTGCCAGAGATAAAAACCACATGGTCCACAGCCATTCCCAGGTGAAGGCGTATAACACTTGTTAGGCGGAGGGTCCCTGGTTCATTTCCAGACTCCTTGAGATGTATGATCTGACGTGAAGTCTCAAACGGGCTGCTTCCAGCCGCGCGAGGATAAATGAGTAGCTGATGGATATGAGAAGTAGCACCCCCCATGGCCTGAAACCATGGTAATGAAAATTCGGCTGAGGGCGTCGTCCCACTGACCACGAGTGTCCTGTACAGTAAAGCTTGGTGTAGGCCTAGATGATTTGTAACCTTAAATACGCACGTTCTCTGTGGCCCATTTCTGGGTTAATAATAAAAATAATAATAGTGTGTGGCCTCCTAAGTGACCTGGTGCAGGTCATTAGAGTTAATGCCCGTGGGGAACCTACGCATTGTGATGAGTTAGGGGCCTCTAGCTATAATGAACGCTACTGATGATGTCTCAACCAACCAGTCCTCGAACAAGGGAAATTCACTATAACTTAGGCCTACGGGATCTGAGGAATTGAACACGTGATGTTTGGGTCAAGAGACTAGCTCGCGATTCGTTAGGTCAACGGTGCCAGCAGTATAAATATTGGTATGCCATTGATAGTATCTTTACCACTTAAAATCCTAAGAAAAATAATAATATTGCTTCTACATTTTCTATTAAATAAAACTCTAAACTGGACCAGTAATATGAGGGACTTTCTTATTGGGTTAAGAAACACTAAGCTACATGAGGAGCCAGCCATTTTGATCCCGCACGACCAATTTATAGCTTGGACAGTTAACGTCTCCCTTTCGTGATTTATTAGGCGACTCCTATAAAATTTCCCAAATGAAACCTATTCAATGGTTCTTTCTCGCTTTCCGTTCCTTCTGCACAGACCATCAGAGGAGGAATATGCACTGCGTTCAACCCTTTATACAGTATCGACTTTTATCGTGTTTCTAAGTTGTAACCAATATTATTATGATGCCTCCCCAATAACAGTTTAATTTAGGCTATTAATATTTATTGTTTTCATTTTATAATTTGATACTAGTCTTTTTAGTGGGATATTGACTTTCACAGCCAAGTTGTAATTAAACTCCAGCAAATCGTCTACTTTTTTTTTCATGTCTGTTGAGGGGTTTCGTCGAGGTAAACCAAGTCAGGCTCATTAGTGGGCTCTTGGTACACCCTGCTCAAACCAGGGGCGTGTATAAGGCGGGGGGGGGGGGGTTGCTGAGGGGGCTCCAGCCTCCTCCCCCCTCCCTCTCCGAAAAAAGCCAATAAAAATTAAGAAAGTGCTGCATTGGTAAGAGCATAACATAATTGTAAATTTTGTTGTACTCTAATCGTAACTTATTGGCTAAGTTAAAATCAATATTATGATTGAAATTGGACTAACTCGTGGTGTAGTGGATAGCATTCTTGGCTGCCGCCCCGGAGGTCCGAATTCGATTCCCGGCTCTGCCAAGAAATTTTATTTCTGGTCTGAATGCTGGGACGGGGTACACTCAGCCTTGTAAGGCAAAACTGTGAATTCCACAGTACTTCCACGGTACTTTTGAGAAATAAATTATCAACTTGTAAAAAAAGAAAAGAAAACTTTTTACCTCTCTGCTTAGTAAATTGACAAATATTTAGATATTTGCCATTACTCCATAGGCCATAATAGAAAATTCATTTAGTATAAAATTTTATTTGTGTGTTGTGTTGTATTTTACAACTTTTTTTTTTTTTGTATTGCCAGTAATGGTAGGCTATATAAACTTTGAATCTTATCTAAAATAATTAGGCCTACACAAAGTTGCTCCCAATGATCCACTCTTCAGAGAAATAACTGTCTCAATTTCATCTTCTGAATAGCATCATAATCCGATCTTCTCGTATTAAGCGCTGCTAGGTGGTCATTTTAACTGTTGGATTTTAATATAAGTCTCTATTCAAGTGTTTAGTTTGGTTTTTGTATGAAATTGTAGGAACCAGGGGGGAGAGCGTCATCTACGAATCTGAAAATACGGGAGCAAAATCACTGAATCTTTACTTATTTGTCTTAGAATCCCTCTGATGTTCATCTACTAGGTAGGGCCTATATCAAATTATAGGTGGACTGAGCACTTCATCATTCTCTAATCTCTCCATTTTCCCTTAAATGGCCCGAGAAATCTCTCCACTAGCGAATTGAACCGCAGAGCGACGGTACTTTTGAGAAATAAATTATCAACTTGTAAAAAAAGAAAAAAAAAACTCTGCCTCTCTGCTTAGTAAATTGACAAATATTTAGATATTTGCCATTACTCCATAGGCCATAATAGAAAATTCATTAAGTATTCAATTTTATGTGTGTGTTGTGTTGTATTTTACAGCTTTTTTTGTATTGCCAGTAATTGTAGACTATATAAACTTTGAATCTTATCTAAAATAATTAGGCCTACACAAAGTTATATGCTCTAAGGTATTGGTTGATATTTCTGGGTATTTTGCGGTGACAATCCCCTGACAATACCCACAATTTTCCAGGATAGTCAGCCACGCCCCCCCCCCCCCCCCCCCTCCACCCCCCTCCCCCACCGAATGAAATTGTATATACGCCCCTGGCTCGGACCAGTGCTCAGGTGAGCCTAAGTTGGTGCACCTTGGCGAAACCCCACATCATTCACGGCGAAAATCTAGAATATTTGCTTGAGTTTAATTACATGACGCAGAGAGGGAAATGGGTGTGACGCCAGCTGAGTTGAAGGCCCACAGTGGCTGGTATGAGGTAGGTTTATAAAACAGATAAAATCAAGATTCTACAAGAATCACTTGTGAGACTCCAAACTCAAATTAATAAAAGATCAAAAGGAAGAGTGTTCTCCACTCAAGAAAGGATATTGACATCTGAGAGGATGAAGAAATGTTGGGTAGTAAAGTGAAATTTGTCTCCGTAGATTATAATTAATTGTAGTGATCCTATGAAATAAATAAATAATTATTTCGACGTTGCTCCCAATGATCCACTCTTCATAGAAATAACTGTCTCAATTTCATCTTCTGAATAGCATCATAATCCGATCTTCTCGTATTAAGCGCTGCTAGTTGGTCATTTTAACTGTTGGTTTTTAATTTAAGTCTCTATTCAAGTGTTTAGTTTGGTTTTTGTATGAAATTGTAGGAACCAGGGAGGAGAGCGTCATCTACGAATCTGTAAATACTGGAGCAAAATCACTGAATCTTTACTTATTTTTCTTAGAACCCCTCTGATGTTTATCTACTAGGTATATCAAATTATAGGTGGACTGAGCACTTAATCATTCTCTAATCTCTCTATTTTCCCTTAAATGGCCCGAGAAATCTCTCCACTAGCGAATTGAACCGCAGAGCGACGAGTTGCGAAATCACACTGCTTGAACGTTGCCATAACTCGTTAACCGAACTGTGTAGAATGGAAGACAAAAGGAACTATCTGTCTTACACATTTGGGTCTTGATTTTGTATGCTACCTCAGCATTGTCTTGTTGGGGGATTGGGGCTATGACTAAATCCTCACCGAAAGAACTCCCTAAAGTGTTATCAAATCTATTCTATCTTTGAGAAATGATCAGTTTTTCAATTTTTGATAAGTTTTTCAAGATCCACCTTATTTTAGGTTAAAAACGAATATTATTTTCTTTTCATTGTTTTCAAATTACTCACAATAGTTATGTTATTTAGTGAAGCTTACTTACTGACTTATTTACTTAATCTTTGACAGCTCTTAGCTTTTTAAATTCTTTTGTCAATAATTTCAATTTTGTGTGATTTCCATGTTATTTATCCTTCGTGGTATTGTCTTCTTTCCTATTACCTTAAGTTTACTTTTATTAATGTTTTCAACAATTACATTTATTGAGTCTTGGTTTATAGATTAATTTAGTATTGAAGGTTTAAACATTTCTTGCTGATGAAGGGCCCTATGAGGCTTGAAATATGCACAAGATCTAAAAACGTTTTGTGACATTAAATGTTGACGAAAAGACAACATCAATACCCACATTATTTGATTGTATGTCAAGACGGAAACCATTATTAATTAACCAATATGGTTAATATTTGCTCTTATTATAAAATTACATTTTATAAGCCAGTTGTGGATTGTAAAAGTAGGGTGCGACGATTATGCCTTGGCGACAAATATGCCAGACAAATTAGAAATAAGGATCCAGTACACGTGGAAAATATATACTGAAAGAAAAAAAAAAAACTGTTTCAGATTATCGATGTTCTACTGTGTTGCGATTGGTGTGCATGTCTCGGGACTTGATATTAATTACCATCTCAGATTTTGCCTGGAGTGATTACTGATAAACCCAGAGAAATCCACACTCTGGATAGAGGCTGTCTGAACCTGGGTTCGAATCTCGGATCTTCCAACTGCAGGTTTCAGTGACTAGCTTAATTCGCACAGCTATGCTGCTGAGTAAAGCTATTTGTTTTATCTTCAAGTTAATAGGTTACGAGTTAGAATACACCCATGCATGTTTTAAGCGGAGACTTAAAAGGGACAATATCGTAATGCCCACCTCAGCATGGTGCATCTGTATAATTCTAGATGAACTACACATTCATGAGTTGGTGGAATTCCTCACCTGGGTGGCAAAGCGGAAGGGAGAAAATGTGTGAAGTTATAATAATCAGTCCTTCTCTTCGTTTGATGTTGCTCTATAATATCAAGTAACATTTGATTAAGAGCCTTGCCAACATTTCATTTAGTTAGACTTCAAAATAAACTGGTTGTGGCACGCTTGTCGAGAGATTTAACTTATGTCATTACACGTGTGTGTGAGATTTGATAACCTTCTCATTAACAGACCGCGTCTCTTTGCCCGTGATGGAATGCAAGCAGGCAGCGGGAACTTGTCACTATGCTGAGTGTGTCGCAAATGCTTATTTTCCAGTGAGAGGCGTTATTAAATGAGGTGAGAACTCTATCTCTTCAGTCCTCATGCTCTCTCGCTCACTCCGTGTCAAGCCGTCTGCCTCCGTGCTTGCCATGCCCTTTGACGTCTTGGCGGCGGCGTCTATTTCTAGTCGACGCTGCGACATAATCATCAAGCCTTTGTGGATGAACAGGCACTAGTAGATGAATCTACCATCAATCATTCGGGCAGTGTGTTTTTAATGTCAAGTCTTTCCTTATTTCGAACTGATTAATTCATCAGGTTGGCCTGGCTAGCTGGCTGGCTTGCTCGCTCACTTCAGGTGGAGGTTGGGACACAGCCAAAGCCAACAAGATAGATGACTGATAGGTACATTCTGGCAACGCCAGGATGAACTCGTTTTCCCCCGCTATAACAATCGTTTCAATTAAAATACGCAAGAAGCAGGTCACTTCTCTTTCGTCATTATGACTCATCTGTGGCTAACAACACATGTTTGTTATTCTGGGATGCATTTGCAAAATGGATGCACAATGAAACAAAGAGTTTCCGTGCTGTTTTTGAGGTCCTCGAGGGCCAAAGAAACTTAAGGGTATACGGAAGGTTAAAATTGTCAAAATCAACATACTGTATTTATATATTTTTTATATTTTATGAATCTCTGAAGTCTACCTTTTAAAATGATGCGTAATATTATAGTTTAACCATTAGAAATTGCCATAATTTTAATTTTCACTTGCGCTAACAATGAGATAATCATCATGTGTGAAAAGTTTTAACTGCAATTTTCCTAGTTCCATTTTTTAAAATGTATGTTAGCCGGCCCCGTGGTGTTGGAGTAGCGCGCCTGCCTCTCAACCGGAGGCCTCGGGTTCGATTCCCGGCTCCGTCAGGGATTTTATAAACTGACGTGGGGGCTGGAACGGGGTGCACTTAGCCTCGTGATGACAATTGAGTAGCTGTCTGACAGTGAGTCACGAAAACCAAGATTAACGGCCGAGGGGACCCCGACGCGCTGACCACGCGTCAACCCAATATCTGCAGGCCAAATGGCTGGGCAGCGGTCACTTGGTAGGCCTAGGCCATCAAGGGCTGTAGTGCCAGGGTTATATTATTATTATTATTATTATTATTATTATTATTATTATTATTATTATATGAAATTTATGTTCCTATTTCTAGGCGACTATTTAGCATTAGAAATTTTCGCCATAAATTTGTCTCATAGTGGTTAATATTTTAATGGAGAAGTTTCCTTGTTTAAATTAAAATTGTTTGGATTTTGGCATTTTTTTTAGAAAAGTAATTATATTTTTTGTAGTTTTAAAAAAATATTAATTTCTGACTCCCCTGAAGTCCTATATAAAAAACGCTCCATTAATATGACTAGTAAGGTTTGAATGAAATGTGGCATAAATTTCATTATCATACCTTCATTAGATTCTGAGGAAAAGGAACATGAATTAAACAACTGTAACTTTGTGAAGATAGATGAGTCCGTAATCCCAAGAAACTGAGCGCAAACCCGTTCAGGGCTGTATTTCTAAATAGGCTAAGTAGGCTGCAGCCTAGAGCGGCAAATGTTCAGGGGTGGCAGTTTGGCAATTCATTCAAAAGCTAAAATGAAGAATTTCAGACGTTAATAATATTTTCCGTACGAATTTAAGACTTAAAAATATGTTTTAGTCCTTCTACATAGCCTTCTATCTAAAACTATAACAAAATACAAATTCACAAATACAACAAAAACACTTCCATATGAGTACATTATCAAAGAGTTTGCCATTAAGAACTCTATGTAAATTTGAACATCAAGATTACGTGGGGTGAGTTGTTTTAGAGAAGTGTTTATATTTTTCAAGAAATAAACCAGTAATTAACCACATTTTGTGTAATTTCATTTCACCGTGTAGGACAACTTAATTAAAATTGAACACAGTTCTTCAATTACGAAAAAGATAGTCATTAGTATTAAAATATAAAAATATGTGTAAAATAGTGATCACTGATCTCCAAGAACAAATTAATTAATGAAGTTTGAAACCCATTTCATTTGTTAACGAATCTTAAAAGAAGTAAAAAAAAACAAGTATATTACTAATTTCATTATATAATTTAATATGTAAAGCATTAAAATTGTAGTTTTATATAAACTAAATTAACTTTATGTTAAAATTTGAAAACGCCAATGAACTCTATCCTTTTGTTGTATAAAACGAATGTATTAAGCAAATATCAACTATAGAGGGGGCGGCAATGGACTTTAGCCTATAGGCGGCATACTCTTAAATCCGGCCCTGCACCCGCTGAGGTCATGAAGATCGTGCATTGCCAATTCCTAAATTACCTCCAATTAAATGTTGAACCCCCTCCAACGTCACGTGACCAACCGAGTCATAATAGATAACGTTTGCTTACTTTGCATCGCTTGGATGGCTTTGCAGTGATTACATGACAGTTCCTCACACTGACACTTCCACACACTGCCCAAAATACTGACAATTCCCCACAGCCCATGGACGTGGCTACCTGTTTAATGACTCAGATATAATCTCGACTGACAGTTCCACACACATCCGCCCTAAGGCTATATCAGCGATCATCGTTACAGCCGCACCAGTGACAATGCACCTTAATTAACATAATACTCCTTTGGAGTGAAGAAAAGCGCTCGGTCTAAGTACTTCATTACTAACACGGTCTCGAAAATATCATTGTGATGTAGTGTAATTTCCATCAAAATAAAATAAATGCAGAGTCTGATTTCCATCACACTTTATCCAGGCTGTGGACTGGCAACATAATAACAAAACCGGTAATTTTGGTGTGTTGTTATCATTTTGTCGTGTTTAAAATCAGCTTTCTAGGCTTCGTCAGCTGTTTTGTATTTGTTCATCAATAATATTAACCTACTCCATTTTCTGAGAAAACTTTTCATTTTTTTTTTTTGGTCATTTTCGAAATGTTTCTGCCACCAAGCACGACACATGACAACGAATGCTGATGAGGGCTGGAACAATCATGTTGAGTCGGTTGTTCCAGCCCTCATCAGCATTCGTTGTCATGTGTCGTGCTTGGTGGCAGTTCCACATCTCGATTGGAATGTCTTGGTTATCTAGCCAGTTGTCAACGAAGTAGTAAAAAAACTGGCTAAGTTTGGGACTTTCTGGAGCTTGAGAGTGTATTTCCACCCATCCATCGAGCACATCTTCAGGCTTTAAAAACGCAAGTGCTGCGCACATACGGACATGAAGGCTGATTTCGTTATTCTCTCGGTACTCCACCGACAATCCGAGATCCTGTACTTTTCTCCATAAGCATTTTGTCATGTGAAAATGACAGCCATGTATTTTTGTTGTTGGAAATACGTCTTTCAGAGAATAAATTACAGCAGCTTCAAAATCCACCTTTATGTCCTCAACTTGATCGTTTTCATAGTAGCCTTGGTGGGGGGGGGAAGTTGTGTGTGGAAATGTCAGTCGAGATTATTTCTGAGTCATTAAACAGGTAGCCACGTCCAATGGCTGTGGGTAAGTGTCAGTATTTTTTGCAGTGTGTGGAAGTGTCAGTGTGGGGAACTGTCCGGACACCTTTGCAGTTGCTACCCATAGATGCTTCTTCAAACAACATACCACCATTATCACTCAATAACATTTGTTCTCAACACAAATGATCCCTTACACATAAACGATTGTAATATACAAACAAACACGTCTGCAAACCAGGCCGTAACATATTTCTTTTTGGAAGGTGTTGAATCTGTAAATATAAGTTAGTACACACATCAAAAAAAGTTTTGCATCACCTCGGTTCCAAGAGTTCCGGAACCTTTAAATACAAAGGGAATAGAGATCAACACAAACAACATTTCAGCTCGTTTTATTGCTCATGAGACCCACACATTGCATGTTGTACCAGCATACAGCTAGACTTGCAGCATTTGTGGTCCAGATTGCAGTACACACCACTACCTCTAATACCCAGTAGCACGTCCTCTTGCATTGATGCATGCCTGTATTCGTCGTGGCATACTATCCACAAGTTCATCAAGACACTGTTGGTCCAAATTGTCCCACTCCTCAACGACAATTCGGCGTAAATCTCTCAGAGTGGTTGGTGGGTCAAGACGTCCATAAACAGCCCTTTTCAACATATCCCAGGCATGTTCGATAGGGTTCATGTCTGGCGAACATGCTGGCCACTGTAGTCGAGCGATGTCGTTATCTTGAAGGAACGCATTCACAAGATGTGCACGATGAGGTCGAGAATTGTCGTCCATGAAGACAAATGCCTCTCCAATATTCTGCCGATATGGTTGCACTATGGGTCGGAGGATGTCATTCAGGTATCGTAAAGCCGTTTCGGAGCCTTCCATGACCACCAGTGGCGTACGTCGGCCCCACATAATGCCACCCCAAAACATCAGGGAACCACCACCTTGCTGCACTCGCTGGACAGTGTGTCTAAGACGTTCAGCCTGACCAGGGTGCCTCCAAACACGTCTCCGACGATTGTCTGGTTGAAGGCATATGCGACACTCATCGGTGAAGAGAACGTGATGCCAATTCTGTGGGGTCCATTCAGCATGTTGTTGGGCCCATCTGTACCGCGCTGCATGGTGTCGGGGTTGCAAAGCTGGACCTCGCCATGGACGTCGGGAGTGAAGTTGCGCATCATGCAGCCTATTGCGCACAGTTTGAGTTGAAACACGACGTCCTGTGGCTGAACGAAACGCACTATTCAACATGGTGGCATTGCTGTCAGGGTTCCTCCGAGCGGCAATCCGTAAGTAGCGGTCATCCACTACAGTAGTAGCCCTTGGGCGGCCTGAGCGAGGCCTGTCATCGACAGTTCCTGTATCTCTGTACCTCCTCCATGTCCGAACAACATCGCTTTGGTTCACTCTGAGACGCCTGGAAACTTCCCTTGTTGAGAGCCCTTCTTGACACAAAGTAACAATGCGGACGCGATCGAACTGCGGTATTGACCTTCTAGGCATGGTAGAACTACAGACAACATGAGCAGCGTACCTTCGTCCTGGTGGAATGACTGGAACTGATCGGCTGTCGTACCCCCTCCGTCTAATAGGCCCTGCTCATGCATGGTTGTTTACATCTTTGAGCAGTTTTAGTGACATCTATGAACAGTCAAAGGGACTGTATCTTTGATACAATATACACAGTCAACGTCTATATGCCGGAGATCTGGGAACCGAGGTGATGCAAAACTTTTTTTGATGTGTGTAGAATACATTAAGTTACAGAATCATTACCCAAGTTGTATTTTTAACAAAATGAAAAACAAAATACAGTATGATTTGGATAATTTATTCGAACTTCCATACTTGGAATTTATCGATAATTTGAAGATTTATGTCCGTCCCTTTAACTTCGTGCTTACTCAATTTTTATCTGGACATGGGAAATTCACGTCATACTTTGAGCGATTTCACATCACTATTTTAAATGACTATACATGTTTTTGTGGATCCTCTCAAACTGTAAATCACCTGCTTTTCGACTGCCCTGCTTTTGAAAGAGAAAGACTTATTATAAAATGCTACCTGAGTTACTGCAATAATAGCTTACCACAGTGGGTGAGTGGATATCGTGTCGGTCTACTAACCCCAAGATTGCAGGTTCGCTCCTGGCCGTGGTAAGTGCTTTTTGATAGGCGGCAAAAATACGATACGCATGTCATACGATGTTGGCATGTCAAAGAACCCATTTGAATTCAGTAGGCCGAGTTCATAATGGCAAAATTAATCTCGGGAGTTTCCGCCAACACAAGTTCCTCATTTCTCTACTAGAAAGCGCTATAGTGTTCAAGGATCATAGATATCTAACATCTAACCTCCTTGACTTTCATAGTCAAGGAACAACGAAATTCGACATGCAAGCTACCCTCTGGGTGTCAAATAACAAAGCTTGCACCCGGCATCCGAGGCCATACGATATTATTATTATTATTATTATTATTATTATTATTACTGCAATAATGAACTGATTAACCTCTGCGTCCTGCATTTTAAACAATCATGTTGTTATTCGCATGTTCCTATATCCATCCATCAATCATATCTTCCATTAGTTATTATAATGTAATACTGCACAAGTACTGTTGTAAATATTTTGTAATTGTCGAACTATAAGCCTAATTTGCTAAAAGGCTATCGATCTATATGCAACATCCTGGATGATTTCATAATGCAACTTTACGATCGGTCAACACAATATAATCCCAATTGCAGCGAAAAAATAATCTGAAAAAATGGCATGTTGAAAACAAGATGTTCAGCAAAGAACATATAGCCTACTTTCTCCTAAATGTATGGGTATATTTATAACTCTTTGTCCTCATCCCTAAATCCTCTACCACCATGTAGTGTTTGTTTTCTTTTATATTGATAATTAGCCAGTAAGTGTCAAAATCAATATTATATACTTTATGATGATTGAATAACAAAACTACTAACTTATTGTAATGCATTCACGTCCATTAATCTCTATATTAAGCCAGCCTGCAAACTTAAGAATCTTTCGTTTTGAGTACTTTCCCCTTTAAATTCAATTTCTACACAGCGCGTGGTTTTGAAATGACTTCGGTGACAGTTTTACTGAATACTGGAGCACAATCTGAACATATGGCATTGAAGCACACAGAGCGCATGCGTCGGTTGTCCCGAGAGCTTAGGAAACAGAGATATACTACCCACCGCAGCACCCGATCACAACAGTCTAGTGACTGAACAGATATTTATGAATATTTATGTTAAAACATATAATAAAGTTATAATTATCGTCGAACATAAACAGTCGTATGCAACTCCCCTATAATGGTAATTAAAACACTCGTATGGAAATTATAGCTGCCGCCCCGGAGGTCCTGGGTTCGATTCCCGGCTCTGAAAATTTGAAAAAGTGGTACGAGGACTGGAACGGGGTCTACTCAGCCTCGGGTGGCCCAAATGAGTAGAGGGGGTTCGATTCCCCCTCAGCCATCCTCGAAGTGGTTTTCCGTGGTTTCCCACTTCATCTTCGGGCAAATGCCGGGATGGTACCTTCAAGGCCACGGCTGCCTCCTTCCCTCTTCCTTGCCTATCCATCCTCACCATCCCTTACCTTCCCTCATGAGGCCCCTGTTCGCTTTGCAGGTGAGGCCGCCTGAGTGAGGTGACGATCCCACCTCACCAGTTGTATCCCTTCCGATTCAATGTTCCCAGCTCTAGGACACTGCTCGTAGAGGCGGTAGTGGTGAGTTCCCTCGCTGAGTCTGTGGGTTCCACCAACCTGGAGGGTAAACGACTAAAAAAAAAAATGGAAATTATAAAACTCGCATACGCTCGTTTTATAGAACTACTCGTGTCTTAATTATGGCCATTATAGGCTCGTTGCATAATGTACTAATCTTGTACGCCTCTGGGTGTTCAATGAGCAGGCAGTTTAAAGTAGCCAGGAGGGAGGTGATCCTGCTGGCAGTGTTTAAAGGTAATCGGAGCGCGATCGTGGCTAATAGTTGAACTACCAGTATTACAAAATTGCCATACTTCAGAAGGCCAGGTATTTACACAGCCGTATGTTTGGAACAATATTACCCACATAACCCACAAGAGGACAGCACCGTACAGAGACATTAAGAAGGCTGTGGTTGATGACAACGTGTATCTAGTTCTTCTATTCTCCTTTTCCTAATGTCTTCTGTTTATGTGCAATGCTGGGACTGTGATTTTATTAATAAACGAGTGTATACATTAGCCTCCCCTTTCAGCTAAATGACATTTTATTCAGTATCTGTGGTAAGAACTTGTGCACATCATTTGTAAAAGAATTCAAGAAAAAAAAAGGTCAACTGTAGCAGTATTCGATCCCCACTCAAATGCGTGACAGACTAATACGCTAGCCCGGAGCTAACTATATCCTTAACATCATGGTGTTCTTAACTGATATATTAGATGCAACCTGTTGGCAAATAATGACTTGAAATAAACGATTTCTTCACTGCAGTACAACTTCATTATAGATCATTTCATACAAAGTTTATATTATTGTATCAGTAGGGTATATCACATATAACATACTAAAACTACTGTAATATAAGACAGGCTCATTAGGACAGCTGCCATCTTGTCGTGTGGCAGAGACGGCTCAGCTCTTTTAAGCCACTCATACAGTTTAATATTATAATATTAAATTATAATAAATAACGGATCACGACCTTCAGGATAGCTTAAACCACCCTAGGCTCCATAATCGGAATTGGTAGGTCTTAAGCTATTGTTTATAATGGTTACATGATTCACACGGCCGCCATCCTGAAATGGCAAGGCCGATGACCTTGAAGTTTGGGTGAAAGACGCGTTCTATATAAAGGTATGTTGTCACCAAATTTGGTAGAGATCGGATGATTAGTTTAGCCGTAATTTGAGTTTACGTTTTGAACGTTTGAGTGGCCGCCATTCAGTTTTGGTAAAGATGGCGGCGATATAAAATATGACACTTAGGTGCCCTTTGCTAGTGCTACCTCTGTACCAAATTTCGTTCAATTCGGTTTCACCATGTTCGAATTGATAGGGGGGGGGGGGGGGGACAGACATTCAGAGTACACACACACTCACACACACACACACAGACAGACACACAATTTTTCACCCTGTGTTGATCTCATAAGTGTACTTTCATTTTTTGCAAAAATCGAAAGTAGGCTAAAAATATATAATATATGTTATGGACTACAGAATTACAAATACACACACTAACACAGCCATCGCAATAACACAATTTATCAGAGAAATTCCACACACACGCAAGTACACGGGGATTTATGGTCACGATGCTGCAAAGCCCCTAAATCAATCAACAACAATTTTTTGTACTTAATAATTTTTAACAATGTACGTTTTAAAAGTATAATTTTTGACAATGTGCATTTTAAATGTCGTCTTCGTTATTAAAAAAAAGTCAGTCCCTGGCACTATACAGCCCATGGCGGGCTAAGGCCAACCAAGCGATCGCTGCCCAGCCATTTGGCCTTCAGATATTGGGGTGACGCGTGATCAGCGCGTCGGGTCCCCTCGGCCGTTAATCTTGGTTTTCGTGATCGGGGCGCTGTCTCACTGTCAGACAGCTACTCAATTGTCCTCACGAGGCTGAGTGCAACCCGTTCCAACCCTCACGTCAGTTTTAAATTCCCTGACGGAGCCGGGGATCGAACCCGGGGCCTCCGGGTGAGAGGCAGGCGCGCTACCCCAACACCACGGGGCCGGCCGTCTTCGTTATACCTGACCGAAAAGTTTATTCTCATCATAACAACAAGTCGAAGGTCTTTGACTAAACGTATGAACCAAAATTGAGACTTTACAAAGGTTATTTAGATATTTTACGTTGTGCAGAGATTTGAAAACTTTGGAAATTTGCTATTCTTCTGGCTGTGAATGGCCTAATGTTATTTACGAAATACGATGATGATGATGATGATGATGATATATATAATATCGTATGGCCTCGGTTGCCGGGTGCAAGCTTTGTTATCTGACACCCAAAGGGTAGCTTGCATGTCGAATTCCGTTGCTCCTTGAAGCACTATGAAAATCAAGGAGGTTGTATATCTAAGCTCCTTGAACACTATAGCGCTTTCTAGTAGAGAAATGAGGAACTTTGTGTTGGCGGTAACTCCCGAGATTAATTTTGCAATTATGAATCCGGCCGACTGTATTCAAATGGGTTCTTTGACATGCCAACATCGCATGACATGGTGTCGCAATTTTTGCCGCCTTTCAAAAATCACTTACCACGGCCAGGGGCGAACCTGCAAATTTGGGGTTAGTAGACCGACACGTTGACCACTCACCCACCGTGGCAAGCATGATGATGATGATAATTGTTGTTTTAAGGGGCCTAACATCTAGGTTATCGGCCCCTAATGGTCTGGGATGTTTACAAAATACATTTCATTTTATCCTTGTAATATTTTGCAATCTATTCACAGAATTCAGATACAATGAATAAAGCCCTATCAGAAAATGTATTATTTATTTGTGAATTAAATTGACTGGCTCTGAACTATCTACCTCCCCGGGCCCCTCAACAAGTCTGGGCTCCTAGACTACAGCCCCGTTTGCCCTCACCAGGCCTGGTTTTGCCAAGGTGAACCAAGTCAGACTCATCAGTGCACTTTCACCTTCTTGGTAAAGGAGTATTGATTTAAACTGATCCAATAAATATGTGCAAAAGTACAATGTGGTTTACAGAATGCAAATATAAGGTGCGTTCAAAAAGTAACGAGCCGGAGGCATAATTACAGAAACCATTACCTGTATGTTAGAAGTATTGGCCCTGGCTGTTGAGGCACTTGTCCTACTGTGACACGAGGCGGTGAATAGCTGTCTCATAAAATTCCCTGGGCTGCGATGTGAACCAGTTCCACACGTACAGCTAGACGTCGGCGTCCGAGGTGAATCGTTGGCCCCACAGAGCCCTTTCCAGGGGACCAAACATGGCGTAATCACAGGGAGAGAGGTCTGGACGGTATGGAGGGTAGCCGAGAACCTCCCATTTGAATTTCTGCATGAGTGCCGCGACTGTGTTGGCCGTATGAGGTCGTGCATTGTCGTGGAGCGACCACGGCGGCTATGGCGGTCACTGTCACTCGGCGGTCCTGGGTAATGAGTGCATCAACCAGCTGGACGTTGTCATCGGTAATGCAGGGGGGTGCCCCAGACCGGGCATCATCGGCTAACGACACCCGTGCTTCCCTGAAGCGCTTGTGCCACGCCTTGACCCTTGCAAGGGACATACAGTGTTGGCCGTACATTTGTGACGTTCGGCGATGAATATCCGTTCCCCCTACTCCTTCCGCTGTCAGAAACCGAACAACACTCTTTGGTTGACGCCTCCATGTCACTGTTTGCAATGCGACTGGCAGCGTTGGACGATTGATGCATGCTGCTGCTCGCTTTGTATCGTCACGTGACGTGCACGCGTGCACTCTAGCGACGGGCTGTCGGAACCACACCTCGTTACACACGCCACGATTAGCCGATGTAGTCACCGGTTTGCGCATTCTACCCTCCGGCTCGTTACTTTTTGAACGCACCTTATACATTTGTCATGATAGCAAAGTACTGTATTAATTAGAGATCCGTAGCCTATTGATAGAAGAATTATAAGATGTTCAAGAATACGCAATCAATACTTTTTGAAACATATCTAATTTAAGTATTAATGATGATACTGTACACGTTTCGACCTACGTTTAGGTCTTCTTCAGTAAGTAATACAATGCGTTAGTTTTTTAAATCTCTTTGATTTCAATTACAAATGTATTATATAGTTTTTATTACCCGACATTCATATTAGAACATGATTTAATCTAAATGAATCCCAATGGGTATTTAATACATTTGGTTGGTTGGTTCCTCAGTTTAGGGGCTGCGACAACGCTGTCATGGGTATCCCAATGGGTATTTAATACATTTGGTTGGTTGGTTCCTCAGTTTAGGGGCTGCGACAACGCGGTCATGTAGCCCCGTGTTCTTTGAGTGTGTGTAGAATCTGTCTGATAACCGGTGTTAATTGTGATGACTGTGTTAGTGTGAGTTATCTGTTTTTTATTGAAGTAAGGACTGCAGACGATAATTTGAAGTAGTTCCTACGTTTGCTACCAAATGCTACCCTCCGCGACACCTAGCTGTGAACATGGCTACTACTAGATGCCATCGCAACCAGCGCCTAGTGCCAAACGTTGGAACTTACGAGCATTAATCAAATCTAACCTACAAATTTTGCTTCACACAAGTTTAGTTAGTGGAAGTTTATTATACATGCCATACATAAATCAATGACAAGGGCCCACCGGCTATACTTCCCCTCCGAAGGAAAGCATACTGAGGGAATTTTAACGCTCTTAAAAAATCCGACTACTTCAGCAGGGTTTGAACCCGCGACCTTGGGCATAGAAGCTCCGCATGCTACCAACTACGCCACCGAAGCCACCCAAAACGTATTGATTGACGTATTCTATAGCATCTTACAATATGGTTTGTAATAAAATGTTAAATAAGAGTGTTTGCTCTCCATCCCGTGGGATATGCCAGCAATGTATTACTTAATGAATACCACTAGCTATGTAGGAAATATACCGGTACTTAACAGTCCTCGTGTTTAAATGCAATGCAGTTTAATTCATTTCTGAGAACAGACAGGGTCTACGATTACCATTTTCAAACACTGTACTTGACGTCGAAGAGGCCTTTGAACTTAGTTGAAACCGTTTTACTCCTCCTCACAAGATAAATTAGGTACCATTGTACTTAGCGTGTGAACTCGATGCTAATAGAGTATCAAAAGATTAGCTGTCCTAATAGGTCAGCCAGCCAGTAAGATTTGCAAGCAAGGTATGCGCGTTGAGAAGAGGCGAGGCAGTATGTCTCCCACGGTATCTCCACACAGTGAAACAATTTCATGCGAAATGAAAATTGGTTGTTTGACATGGATGGAAGTTAATTGTAGAACAACTGAGCCGTTGTAACGTACCTTCTGTGCAAACAGCAGTGCTTTTGAGTGTGTTTTCCTCTGCGCCACGTCATCATGGCAAACAAATGACAATCGCACTAGTGAAACAATTGAAGACGATCATAGGCGCATTTTAAAATTAAAACATTTATAAATGGAAGAAAGAACTTCTTAGGAACATTTGGATTTGGTTTGTGTGTTAATCGTGCTGTTGTGCTCCGATTCTGAATACGCCCTTTCAGATAGTTTGCTTACCTAGAGAACGATCGTCACGACAGCAACACAAGTGCGTTGCGTTGAATTGGGAGGTAAAAGCAGAACCATAGCCAAAGGAGAGGGCAACGCCAGTAGTTTATGAAGAAATGTATGAAGTATTGTTGTTGTTAATTTGTATTAAGGGCCTGGGACATCTTGGTCGTCAGCCTCGTGTAGTTGAGTGTGTATTGAGTACGTCTGATAACCTGTATTTATGTGATGACTGTACTAGTGTGTGTAGCTGTATTAGGGACAGGGATGGGGTAGGTACCCCGGGACTAGAAGTAAGGTACTATCCCGGCATTTGACTGGAGAGAGTGTGGAGAAACCCGGGGAAAAAGTTACAGTCAGTCTGAAAGACTAGACTTTATATCATTTCAAATATCGCATGCTACAAATGCTACACATGTTAGAAAGGCAGGAGGGCTGCCCCAGGACTCTTTCAACAGACTCCATTACCCATTAACTTAGGCTTCCCGCGCGGGGAACGGAGAGCGGGAGGTGCACTCTGCTGCATGACGTCACGCGCTCTCCGTCTCCGTATCGCATAACGCCATAGCCCAGGAGTCAACTCAGACTCGGTGCATATGCACTGAACAACATGATGACGCCATACGCTCTAGTTCAACCTTAGTACATTTCCTCTCCGTAACCGTAACGCATAACGGTAAACCAAAGCATAACGATGAAGTCGACAAGATCATTTGAAATGATAAAACACACTCACAATAGCCGCTGTCAGCGCCAGGATTCGAACCTGCAACCTCTGGACTAACTGCAGCTGCAACAAGCTTGGGACATCTTGGTATATTGGCTTTCACGGGCAAAGGTTTCTTAATTAATTAATTTCCATACACACGCGAGATAATTGCTGAGTTTTAATTCCTTGGCTGTGAAAGTCAATATACCATCTTTTTGGAAGCCTCTACAGGGAGGTTAAAGACTGCTTGAGCTTTTAGTTCTCGCAATATAAGAAAGGAGGTAGTGCACAGTTCGCTACTTCTGTGAGGGCACGGACACCATGAGCCCGCTGATGAGCCTATTTTGGTGTTCCTAGGCGAAACCCCGCACAAGACACGGCTTAAACCTAGAAAAATTCCTGAGTTTTAATTCCTTAGCCGTGGAAGCCAATATACCAGCTAAGGTGTATGTTTCACAAAACACAAGCTCTTAAACCAGAGGGAGTAAGAAGGTGCGGATTGTACCATAATCTTCCAAATCTTCTCAATACAGGAACAATCTTGCATTTCTTGAGAAGCCAAAGGTGTATATTTATTTGTTTATAAAGTGCGTTTAAACAAATAAACAAGACGATAGCCCCTGCCAGAACTGTGTCGCGTTGAGCCCGCTTAACAGTATATCCGGGCGAGTGGTATATAGACTACTCATGGGAGATTTCTTGCATGGGTTCGCTAGTGAAATAGAAATTTGAAAATTAAGTAGTTACTAAAATAGACTGTTTTGGAATATAAGAAAACTATATATACAAATTTAAAAAACATCTTCTTCTTCTTTTAATGGTTATTTTCCGGAGACTCCCTTTCATTATGACGGGCAAACACATTATTACACTTAGCCTATTTAAGATGATATCGTACAGTAATGGAAGTTTCAACGGCGTATCCGTGCAGGGTTATTGCGACAAAGTAGGCTTGTAAGATTAGTTTCAATTGCATTAGCATAAAAATGTGGCTCTGAGGAATGTTTTATGAAGATGGAAATTGGCTGCGTATTGAAGGTAAATATTGAATGTGGTATAGTGAAACTCGAGATATGACTGAGGCGCGCGTGACAAGGGTCTTATATTTCGCTCGCTGCATTCCTTGCTCAAGGTGGGGTGAACACATAACAGATCTCAGTCTTAACACAGGCTTACGTATCGTATTTCAATCATAATAGGCTATTTATGCGTGATTTTCAGGCCATTAAAGCTGCGTTTGTCAAGTTGTGTGGATGGATTAGGATTCCGAACAACCACGTGATTGATGGAATATTGGCTTTCATGGCCAGGTAATAAAACTCCAGCAAATCTTTTGGCACTTCTATAAGGAAGAGATGGCAAGGAAGTAGGTGGGATGAAGTGCAAAGATCGCCATTCCAGCGGAGTTCAGTCAGGGTGTACCAAGCACTGCTGATGGGACAATCTGGATGAAACCCTGTAAGAGACACGGCAAAAACCAAAATTATTTTCTGCAGTTAAACCACATTATTAGGTAGAAAATGTTTATGTCAGTTAGGCTATTATGTCATTTCTTTAGAACAGAAGATGATGTTATTGTTGCTTATTATAGAGGCCGTGACATCGTGGTCATAATAGCCCCGTGTGTTTGTGTGTGTGTGTGTGTGTAATGTGTATGATAACCTGTGTTATTGTGATAGCTGTACTCATGTGGGGAGGAGGCGGCCGTGACCTTAAGTTAGGAGCCATCCCAGCATTTACCAGAATGGTACCTAACTTTAGGCCACGACTGCTGCCTACCTCAAAAATACACACACTAGTACAGACATTACAATAACACATGTTATCACACAAATCATATACACGCCCGAGTTTATAGGGATTAATGACTATGGTGTCACAAATGCCAACACATTTAATTCTGGTCTGAGGGCTGGAACGGGGTACATTGAGCCTCGTGAGAAAAAACTGAGAAGAGGCGGGTTCTCTTCCTAACTCAGCCATCCTGGAAGCGGTTTTCAGTGGTTTCCCACTTTTACTCCAGGCAAATATCGGGATGACACGCACTGTAAATTAAGTCGACGGTCACCTCCTACTCAAATCCTAGCCTCAGTTACAAAATCCCCACATTATATAGACATCACAATGACACAGGCCATCAGACATATTCCATACACACCGAAGAACAAGGGGCTACATGACGACGATGTTGTAAAGCCCCTAAATGAATCAACATGTACAACAACTTCCACCAAATTCAGTTTTTTTTAGCGTATGGCTTTTAGTGCCGGGAGTGTCCGAGGACATGTTCGGCTCGCCAGTTTTGTAGCTGCTTCGAGACGGACACCCAATGGGTGAGCTACAAGTACCGTTGTGGTAGAGGAAAGTTGGAATGTATGGACGAGGAATTGGAAGGTAGTGGCTGTGGCCTATAGCCTAGTTAGGGACCAACCCCGGCATTTGCCTGGAAGGAAGATGGGAAACCACAGAAGACCATCTTCAAGGTTGTCGGCGGGGGGATTCGAACCTCCTCGCCTCCCGGATGTGAGCGACTGCCAGCAGTCATGCCGTAACGACCACGGCTAACTCACCCGGTACCAGATTCAGTGACTCCAGTTGATAAAATAAATGCAACGTGTCATACCAGGATCTTCATCATATACTGGAAGTTATCTGTCGCCTGCTGCGATATTTGATCTTACAGCCGTCACCATTTCCTTTCCCCCACCATTCTAGAATTATCTCAAGAGTTCCATCATTCTTGTCTCCTGTCTGCTTGTCTGAATGGAATTTGGAGTGGTTCGCATTGCATCAGAAAAAGAAAAGTTAGCGATATTTCTGACTTTCTCTTCTTAATCTTGCCAGATAGAATTAAGGCGCCACGCTCTCTTTTTAACATTGATATGTTTTCGGGCTGGGGATCTATCTAGGATTACCGTGGACAGCTTTGCGTCGTTAAATTTACCGTAGCAACAAATGCAAGTGCATTTAGTTCTCAATCAATGAAGCGTGCGCAAACACCATACACAAGTAGAAGGCGGTACTTATACTAGCCGAATAAATACATTTATGATTCTATGTTTTGGTTTTGCAACATAATACCATTTTTAAGTATAGTTTTTTAACGATTTTAGTATTAGCATTTCAACCCAACTGTCAGATCTCATTGATAGAGAGAATTGCATTATCACCATGATGACCCGTCTCGCGCTCTGTGGCCTAGTCTTGAATTTGCAGTAGGCCTATAGAACTTGAAGCCCTCCAAATATTTTTCCGTCAATTAGGACAAGGCGTTGATTTTTAGTCTCTATAAGTTAATACAATGTTATAACAAGTTGTAATATTCATGCATTCATTCATTCAGTTCTGACATTGTTGTTTATTTATTTATTTATTTATTTATCTATTCATATCTGTTTATGTTTAAATTTATTTGTGTAATTATCTTTAATTTTCTTATTTGTGAATAGACCACTGATGATCACGCTATAATTTCATTTCTTTTACGTCTTAAGCTTCCTCTTCCTCCAGTATTCCTTCATATGGACGCTGTGCTGCTGCTTTTGTTCATCCGTCCAGGTTCTTCCAGTCTTCGCAGTTCTTCCGTCTTGGAGCCCTTTCAAATTTTGAATAATGGTCCGAAATGTATCCCTATCTAACATCTGAACTTCCAGAATGTTGGACCTTTCTAGATCTGACGAACTTCTTTAATTCATGTCGTTGTTGTCTTCTTGTTGCACAGGTATTCGAATATCTTTTTAGTTATTCTGTTTTCGTCCATTCTGTACAAATGTCCGAGAAATGACAAACTCTTCCTTTTAAAAGGTATTTATTTTTTATTTATTTAGGCTATGTATTTATTTTTAATTATTTATAGTCTATATGTATTTATTTTCTTTCTTTATTTATTTCATTCTTTCTGTCTTTCTTTTTATTTCTTTTTTTTTCTATTGAACTGAACTGAATCATCCTAGAAGTTGTTTTTCGTGGTTTCCACTTTTACTCTAGGCAAATATTGGCATGGCACCTACTGTAAAGGCGCGCAAGAGCCGAGTCACAAATTAGCCTACTCGTAAAATATTTTGGCCGAAGCCGTCGGATTTTTTAAGAGCGTTAGAAATCCCTCTGTATGCCTTCCTTCGGAGGGGAAGTAAAGCCGGCGGTCCCATGTCATAGATTTATGGCATGTTAAAGAACCTTCCACTAATTACACCTGTGTGAAGCTAAATTGGATAGGTTTCTACGTTCGTTGCCAAGAGCCGACTGCGGTGGCGTCTAGTAGCTAAGTTCTGAACTTGGCCTAGTAATCGTTGACGGTGGCGCTTGGCGGGAAAAATAGGAACTATTCGAAAAATTCTAAGTTGCAGTCTGTACTTATATTAAAAAACAGATAACACACACTAATACAGTCATCACAATTAACACCGGTTATCAGACAGATCCTACACACACCCAAAGTACACGGGGCTACATGACCGCGTTGTCGCAGCCCCTAAACTTAAGAACCAACCAACCAAAATATGTTGGCAATCATTCATCAACTCACTGCAAATTTTCATATTGCAGTTACTTATAAACACTGATGTTCGTGTTAATTTTCCTCTTTTGAAATTGCCTTCATATTAGTTTTCTTTTGGAAATTGTGTATTTCTTATGTTTCTGAAGCATTCGAAGCAAATAAATTGGGAAGACCTAGTTTAATTTCACTGACCGGTGTAGCTACGTACGCTAAGACGCAAGGTCATGGGGCCAGGCTTTCTCCAGACTCTGAAGAAGCGTGCGTTCAAACCCCGCTGTTGGAAATCCTTGAAATTTATTTTGTGGTTTCCCCATTTTTAAAAACAGGCAAATATTGGGATGGTACTAGGCCACGGCTACCTACTTCTCATTCAACGCACTACACTTATTGTTGTTGGCAGCGGTTTCGGTGGCGTAGTTGGTAGCATGCTGAACTGCTGTGCCCAAGATAGTGGGTTCTAACCCGACCGAAGTCGTCGGATTTTTTAAGAGCGTTAAAAATCCTTCAGTATGCCTTCCTTCGGAGGCGGCGGTCCCATGTCATAGATTTATGGCATGTAAAAGATCCTGGTCAAAGTTCCAACGTTCACCACTAAATATCATTGATATCTGGTAGCGAAAGTTGGAACTACTTGAAATTGAACGGAACTTTTAGCTCACCCTAAAGGTGTTCGATGGAAGCTTCTACAGACTCTGGCGAGCCAAACATGTTCCCGGACACTCCCGGCACTAAAAGCCATACGATAAATAAATAATTGCCCAGTTTCGTTCATTTCATCTCTTATTAACTCATCTGATGAGGTCAGAGGCGTAAGATACGGCATCCGTTATTTAAACCATCCACCACAGGAAGCTCATCTCACCTCATCACATCACCTACCTCGTAGCAATGGGAATAATAATTGGTGGAAAAATATATAGTTCAATTTGTAATGCATGTGTTTAACCTGTTATGTCATGTGTGCGCAGATATATGAAGTACCTGTATCCGTACGAATGCGAGAAACGACGCCTCAGTACACCGGCAGAACTCCAAGCGGCCATCGATGGAAACAGAAGAGAAGGCCGACGAAGTAGTTATGGTACCTACAACGAGATGGTACAGCGATCACCGATTCCCAGTCTCCCTGTAAGCCATCCGGGCCAGATGTCTCCGCTAAGTTTGGTTACAAACAGTAGACCTGCGATGAATGGTAACTCCAACCATCTTGGTCATCCACCACACCTTCCGCCACACCACCCAGCGCATCCGCCACCTCATAGCCAGCCGCTCGGTCCAGGTATGTATTGCACTTCCTTCTTGTAGATGTTTTAACAAAGGGCGACATGAGAAGCGCTGATTTCGAGGAGGCAAGGCACATTCTGCCCCCTCCCTGTAATATTACTAAAGGAACCGGACTCTCATTAATTCCAGAATAAATTTCTCATTTATAAATGTCATTTTTTACAATTAACAATATTTTTATTTATATTTTTTAAATGTTGTTTTTCTACATGAACTGAAGAAGGTCTAAAGACTACCTTGAACAAACCATCCTTCTGCCAAGTTATTTATTTAATTTTTATTTTTTTCTCCATCAGTTTTTTAACCCTTAAAATATTTCCATCCACTTGATTATAATTATACTAAAGCTTCGAAACCATTTTTCAGTGTTGCCTTGCCTTGAATGGTAACTTTCATAAAATGTGTTGATATTAAAAATGTTCATTGATGGGATCTTTATCCGTATTGATTTCAAATTATAAACGATATTTCTATCGTTTGGTAACTATCAGTCGATCACTTGATTGTACTGTAGTTACAAAAATTAAATGACCTAATAATGAAATCGATTACGGTGTTGTTGTTGTTGGTTTTTTTTCTTCAAGAAAAGGAACATCAGGGTTTTTCCTTCCTTTGTATAAACTAGTTATAGCGATATTTCACTTTTTCCAAAAAACGCCCCTCATTTTCATCCCCTCCTTCAACCGATTTTGCCCATTAACGAACTCGACCGAGATTTTAAAGGGATACAGATTATGTAAAAACTTCAAAGAGATTGGTGAAAAATTGCGGAAGTTATCGTCTCCACAAGAAAGCGATATATATATATATATATATATATACATAAATTATATATAGAATTTTGAATTGACGGTGGTCTTGGGATCTGGGGGATGTGAAACGCGAAGATATGTCGAAATTTTCCGGAAGTCGAAACATAGTAGCCTACCCATTGCAATAGTTAGCTTTGTAATGAAATCTACCTAACTTACCTAGGCCTACTGAAGGATTGTAATGAAAAAAATAATTTGGTTCTACAAATTATTGCAGTAGGCCTACCTATACTTTTCTTCTTGAAGTATTTCAGTCCATAGACTGATTTACCTCTGTAATGATACATTTCCAACCTACGGCTAGTCGCTCACTACGTCTGCGATGGGGAGCTGCAACAAATCCAGAGATCGAATCCTGGCACTGACACCGGTCATCCTGAGTGTGGGATTTCTCTGTCTTATTTCACACTCCTTCCAGGAAAATGCCAGAATGGTACCTCAGTTCCAAGTACCGTGGCACCTCACCCAATTACTTACCCGAATAATTTCAGTTACACACACAGGACTTCGGTCACCACATAACTCAGGTTATCAGACAAATCCAACACACACCCAACTACACGGGCTGAGGACCAAGGTTTACCTAACCCCTAAAATGAAAAAAACACAATAACGATACAGTTCCATTTGTATCAAACTTGAGCAGCAAAGAATAATTAAATTGTGATGATGCATGCCACACTGCTTAAGATCAAGACAAACGGATATGTATCGTTGTTGTTACTTAATTTTATGAGTTAGGGACTGATTTTGATGTTTATATCTTGTATTTGTCTCTAAAAAGCCTTCGCTGTCGTTGCCAACCTCTTTGGATCTCTATCACAGTGAGGTCCTTCTGTTGTTATTTGACCTAGGTGATTAAAATGGTACTTATTCTAGAGTTTGTGATGAAATTCATATATAGGCTAAACGGACTTGTTTGTTTAAGCCGCCACTCTATTTATTTTGTTCATAATAATTTATACTCCAAATAGATCGGTTTTATGTTTATATTTTTATTTTATTCTTTCACACAAGTTGTAACTTAGGCCTATAAGTTCTAAAGGCTACCTTGCACACACCATCTTTCAACCAATATTCAGTCCAAGTTAGTTATTTTTGATGTGTAACATCTTTCCACTCGGTTGCTGGATATTTTTGTGGGAGTTAATTTTGAAAAATGGGATGGAAGTGGATCGGACGGAAGTGTGCAAGACTTCCAGCTGGATCGTATCCCTCCTGGCTGCTGTGCAATGTATATCTCATACGGATTACTTCAAGGTTTGGAGGCGCCATTTCAAATATTCCTACAATAAATCATCTTCAAGTCGTCGTTCTTTGGTGTAAAAATATTCATTATATCATTTTTGCTGAAAACAATTATGATTTATTAAGAGTTTGTTTTTCAATCACTGGATAAAAGTGATCAACACTGTCTTTCTGACGGTAAACGCTCATGCGAACTCTGGTGTCAACGGGAACTAGGCAAGCCTTCATGAACTATTGCTGAACACAGTATCTTTACTCACAAGAGGGCCTATAGCCTACATAAGCCATTTTAAGCTCAATTTCACGCAGGAACATTATCATAACAAGCAAAATATAAATGAAACTTAATTCCGTACTGCAGTATCATTGGAACGTGAAAATAAGTCACCATCTTGTGCACTATATTTGCGTGGTCGAAATAGCCGTGGTGTTAGCGCCTTTGACTGTGAATCTAGAGATCTTGGGTTCAAATCCCGGACGGGATAGATATTTTTGCTACCAGATAATCATTTTAAACGATATTTATCATATCAATATGACTCACTTTAAAAGAATCCATATGAAATTACGTGTTGGTCTGTGAATCAAGAGGTCCGGGGACTGGGCAAGCCTTTTATGATCTACTGCTGTGCACATTGCATTTACTCGCAAGTTGGCCTATTTATATGGAATTTAAGGTTATGAGTGGTAGCCTACTTATTCTAGTTGATTCATATCGTATTCTTTATTTAGGCTAGTGCTGGTGGAAGCTACAAATCATCTAATAAAATGAGTTCCGTATTATAAACTACAATATCTGTAAAACACTCAGTTTTACAATAGATTAATATTTGTGCCAATAATAGTATAAAATCAAGAAGTCAGTCGAAGACTGAACAGTGCAGATCTTAACAACTGGGACCAACTGAAAGAAGCTCTTGTCAAGACGGCTAGTGAACTTGCTCCCCTCACTAGAAGAAAGAAACATCCGTGGTGGACTGAAGACTGTGACAACACAATAGCTCAAAGACAGACAGCCTGGATGAAATGGAACTCTAAAAAGACTAAGGAAAATTGGGAGAACTACTTGGAACAAAGGAAGCTTACAACCAAGATAATCCGAGGAACCAAACGGGCCTTCACACGCAACCAACTAACCCAAATCGAAGAGAACTTCGCTAAAAATAACACCAGAGACTTTTACAAAACATTCAAGCAGTCACTCGGAAAATACACTCCACCAAGTCTCCACTTCAAAGACTCACAGGGCAAACTGGCTTTTAACGACAAGGACAACTGTCGCCTCTTAGCTCAGTACTTTAAGAACTTGCTCAACTGTGATCCACCCAGCGAAGACTTTGACTACATACAAACAACACCAAACCCGGACTCGCTGCCTCCTTCACTGGAAGAAGTTCGTGAAATCATTCAACTTCTTAAGAACAACAAGGCAGCTGGAGAGGACTCCATTGTTGGTGAACTCTGGAAATGTGCTGGAAGCAATGCTGTGTGCAAACTCACCGAGATCATACAGAACATCTGGGAAACAGAGAAATTACCACCTGACTGGACCTCAGCTCTGATCCATCCCCTCCACAAGAAAGGAGATTTTACTGACCTAAACAACTACCGTGGGATTTCTCTCGTCCCGGTAACATACAAGATTTTCTCCAAGGCATTACTAACACGGGCAGAAAGTCAACTGGACAGTCAACTCGGAGAATATCAGGGAGGCTTCAGGAAGGGCCGATCCTGTGCTGAACAGATCCTCAACCTGAAAACTGTACTTGCATACTCCAAATTGAGAAACCGCAAGGTGGTTGTCACCTTTGTTGATTTTAGGAAGGCCTACGACTCTGTTGATAGGGAAACACTTAATAGAATTCTCCAAGAACTAGGGTTAGACAACAAAACCCGCAAACTCATTCTAGAAACCTTGACCAATACCCATTCCAAGGTTAAATTTAGAGGCGAGGTCTCAGCAAGCTTCGAGATAAAAACAGGGGTGAGACAAGGGGATGGACTTTCTCCACTTCTTTTCAACTGTGTCCTTGAAAAGGTTGTGAGAGAATGGCGCAAGGAACTGACCAATATGGGTGTCCAGAGTGGGATATACATGGGGCGTAGGAAGGAAGGACTGGTTGTAGATTGCCTGGCCTTTGCTGACGACATGGCACTTATTGCCGATTCTCTGGATACAGCAACAATGCAGGTCAATTGCCTCAGAAGACAGGCAGCCAAAGTGGGTCTTCAAGTGTCGCTGGAAAAAACAGAATTCTTCACCAACATCAAAGAAGCTAACAGAGAGATGCTACTAGAACAGGGAAAAATCAAGAGGATTGAGAAATTTAAGTATCTCGGCGAATGGATTGAACCCAACTTATCAGAAAGAGCATCATTATCCATGAGAGTCAACAAGCTGGAACTGGCTTATCGACTGACAAAGAACATCTACAACAAGAAATGCCTGTCACGCAACCTGAAACTGAAGCACTACACCTCAGTCATACGACCAGAAGCCCTGTATGCCATGGAGTGTCTCTCATTGAACCGAAGTGGTCTGATGGAGAAAATGGAAGTCAGAGAGAGGAGAATTCTCAGGAAGATCCTAGGTCCGGTAAAGGAAGATGAGGAATACCGTAGGCGGCACAATTCCGAGCTCTACGAACATATAGAAAGGCTCTCTGACTGTGCTAGGAAAAGGAGAGTAGCATTCTATGGTCATGTGGCAAGATTGCCTCCCAAAAGACTGACCAATAGGCTGTTCACTTTCTGGCAGAACAAGAAGGTTCGTACCACTTGGCTGACAGAAACTGAGAAAGACATTAATGAACTGGGAATATCAGATCTTCAAGACAGGCAATCTGTGAGACATGCCCTGAAGGAAGTCCATGGATTTCAGGAAAAACCCCGGAAGAAAGGTACCCCTTGGACAGATGAAAGGAAGGAGTTACACCGGCAGAAAATGCGACAACACTGGGCAAAGATCAAAGCTCAACAGTTGAACAAGCGTGGTCCAAAGTAGGCCCATTCGAAACAAGAAGAAGTATAAAATACCGGTGTATCATCAATTTCACGTGAGGTTTCTTCTATGTCAGATGTTACACATCATATGAGACTACTGTAAAGCTCGTTTTTTGTTTTTTGTTTGTTTGTTTTGTTTTCTTTTTGCGGTTTCTTTAAGAGACAAATTCAGCAAAGGTATAGAAAGAGTTCCAGTGCGAGAAGACAGCCTTGTCTTCACTTTTCTTTGAGTCTCAGAAGAACGAATTTTTAGTAAACCTACTAATTGTGATATCCAACCACGTTTGCTACGAAAAAAGTAAATACTTAGCATTTTTCAAATTGTGATTACATTCACCAGCAGCCAATAAAAATGCGTGACCTCGACTGGAGTAATGGTGACATGTGGTTTGCCAAAGGGGAATCTGAATGTCGCATGCGACACGATTAGCTCATTATGTTAATGCCGATTCTTTTTCTCCGTCTCTTATAACGATCAGTTCCTAGTGTAATTGAGCCTGTTGGCGAAGTATTGTACTGCTCGCATTCCAGCAGGATAACTCCGGGTTCGCATTCCGAAAGAAAACACACAATCACATACTCTGTAGTCTGCATTAGGTATTTCCTTAAAAAAGAAAGAAGTTCAGATCACCATCCTTGAAAGCCAAGTAAATATTCCTTAATCTCAAATCAAGGTCGTTATTTCCTTTACTTGTTAAAATGGAGCTATGTTTAGTCTTCCTCGATTCAAAATACAATGTCGATTCACTCAGTATGTTGAAGCCAAACTGTATTATAACTCAGCATTTCCCTAATGTTTGGTATTATAGCATATTTCTTTGACGAAACATTTTTACGAAAATTCTTCTGCTGACGGTCGGCTCTATGAGAATATAGGCTGAGTTATTATCTCATTCTCAAGAGGAGTTTACACTGAATATAAGTAAGATAGCTACTTACTTGTTTGTCAGGAGTTATTTCAACATTCTCGCGATCTAGGGTTTGCCCATGGTTGGTATAAACGATTAGAAGTTATCTATACGTTTAATATTTTGATAGTTATATTTTAAGAGGGCGGGGGAGTTAGTGATAGCTCAGTGGCTTAGTTGTTGATCTTGCACTGGAGCAGCCTATTTTCGAATCTCTTCGACTATGGGCTAGATAGAATATTCACTTGAAAAATCTTGCGGCGTCAGGAAAATTATCCATCATGTTCCCTGCCAAAACTGGAATGAGGCCTATACTAGTGAAGCAATCTCGTATGCGTGGAGAATGTCAGTGGTATTATTCAAGTGGATGGACAATTGTGACTGTAAGGGAAGGAACATTTCTCTTGCACCTGTGCCAAGTTTTCCGGTATTCCCGGAAGATTTCCGGTGTTCCCGGAAGATTTCTGGATTTTTGGGGTGTTTTCCGGTTGTCCGGATAACATACTTTTTTTCCGGATTTTCATCTCCCTGGCTTGTTTCCGTTCTCTGCATCCAAATCACATTTCAGTTTTGATTTTCGATAATAGCTGCTATTCTGAGATGCGAGTGTTTGAAATTCGACTGAAAATCGACCTATAAGTTTATCGATAATCCCGTCTCACAGATTATCCAGGATATCCAGGCTAATGCTTTCTGTTTTGACTCTACCGCACAGTAATGCTTAGTGTGAGCGTGTGTTCAGCTTGGTGAAACGGAACCGAAATCAGTTTGTCCTCCATATCCAAAGAAACTGTGGGATCCATTTCTGTTTTCAAAACAAGAAGTAGTGGGCCATGTTACAAGAATAGTTTTCTTCCAGAATTGATGAAGAAAGCGAAGAAAGCTACTCACCTCCATCTCTCCTCTGTAACCTGTGATGGAATATAGCCAGTGTTCTGTGACTTGCAAGATCAAAGTGCAGAAGCGCTCATGTTTGTGTAGTGTGTGAACTGTTCTCTATTACAGTATATGTGTTCTTGATGTAATTGCAATATTTTTGGAAACTGGCACAACGAATTAGATAGTCTCAAATCACCAAGAGTTTGTAATCTCTTTCCCTGTAGTATTTTCTCGCTATGGTTTAAGACCTTGCGACGCATGTACGAATTAAATTTTTGCGCTTGGGGATCTTCTGGATTTCTATTTTTGAAAGTTGGCAGGTATGCGAGTCTTGTTTTCAATGTGTGTGTGTGTGTGTTGTATTTTACGTTATAGCTGGCTGAATGGTTTGAAAGGACTAAAAGCCATTTTGTTAATTAATAATGATCTAGGTTGGCTCTGGTGAACCCAAATAATTAGGATAAAGTTTGACTTCCCATTTTCAACTAGTGTACAGGCAAATGTCGCGACATTACCGTCCAATAGCCCGCAACCGCCTTCTACAAATTCCTTGCCCAGTTTTATTCGTCTTAAAATAATTTCCTCTCTCATTGACTCCTTTCATGAAGTTGCGTGGGAAAAGTCTAAGCTCATCCCCGATTCCATAGAAATGGAATAATGAGTGGTAAAAATTCCGAAATATAACTACATTTTAATCGTTTATCCTAAGTTTGCATTCCAATAATATTGGCACAAATTCATAAAATGTCACAAAATCTGGAGTCCTGCACATTTATATATACAAAATATTTCACCTGACGCATGTAAACTAAAAATCTGTGCAGATAACGGATAAGTTTGCGTATTATTTATCAACAACGAAAAAATTAGAATTTCCTCAGGTAGTATAAATCTATGAAAATTGTTGTGGATTTTCATACTGTAAGTGCCCTGTAGTTAACATCGTATTTTAAGTACAGTATTTTAAAATTGTAATATCTACTGTCGACCAACATATTATGTACACTTGAATTTGAAGGTTGTTTGTGAAGTAACCAATAGACCTACATAAAATCCAATAACATCATCGTTGCTGAGATGAGCCCATCACTTCCGAGCGAGGCGCGCCATGACGCTGTACAGCTTTCCCCGGAGCGGCTAGCTGGTGAAACATGTCTTATTTCTCCATACAAATACAAACCTATATAAAATAAGTGAATTAAGTTACGTATTTCACAGTCATACAGCATAACGTTTTGATGTACAAGGATTACAATGCGACCAAGAACTACATTTTCCAACTACTCCGAGCCGAGAAAAAGTTACCTTACAAAAATGATAACAACTTTGTTTCTTGGACACACAAAATTTTGAAATTAATAAACCAGTTGTTAAAATTTGGATTAGATCTAATGACGGGTTTTTGAGATAATAATTCTTAAATGTGATGCATGGTTGAAACACGCTTAAAAACGGGCACTTTTTGTGTTCCAACTGCGATAAAAAAAATATTAAAATATAAATTAAAAATTCCAAACCTACATGAACTAACGTAAAATATAACGATACAAATGATGATGTTATTGGATTTTATGTAGGTCTATTGGTTACTTCACAAACAATCTTCAAACTCGAGTGTACATAATACTTTGGTCGACAGTAGACCTTCTGCCATCTCTTGATTAATGCAGTATGTTTGTTGCATTTGTCTATTGCCACAGTCTAGAGTAAAACCTAGCTTTTTACATACCGGTATATCTGTCTCATTCATTGCTGTAATTATATGGAAGCTACTGAGAAGGGGCGTAGCCACTGAGTGGGCACGAGCTTCACTCCCCCCCTCTAGAGTGAGGCGTTGCTCACCTGGTTGACATCCTCGATTATTTGGGAATATGTTGTAAGAAAACGCGAAATACTATAAAGGATAATTAATTTCGTTCGAGACTTCCACAGCCTAGAATACTAGAAATCTTGTAATATTTGGCGTTTATTATTGCCAATTTGCTTTGGTACCAAAACTAAATGTTGATGATTCTCAATTGAGCTATTGTAATTTAATTTTTAAAAAGGTGTGGATACTGACTTCAGTACTTAATGTACATTATAATGTAATTATGCTCTGAGTAATATGAACTCTTTCCTGTCCTTTTAAGAGCCAGTGTAATCTTCACATGATGTACGAGAAAATTAGACCATTTTTTTTTTGTTTCTGCGTTGTAATTCTGCGATTTTGTTACTAGTTCCATGGCCTGTATTTTCTATCACAGAAAATTATTGTTTAGTTAGAGATGAAACAATAAAACTTTTTTAATCGTAGGAAAATGGCATTGTGTTGATGAAGAAAAGCAGCTAGGTACAACTTGCCAGCTTGACGTTAATTTCATTTCAAGACTTTTTAACGTTTGGTAAATAAATTTCGTTGAATTAGAGCGGCCAACTACAGACGTGGTCAGGACGAATATTCACCATGGACTCAGACAAATTAGCCTATTATAATAATGTGACATTAATGGCTTTGGTAGCGTAGTCGGTAGCATGCTGAACTGCTATGCCCAAGATCGCGAGTTCAAACCCAGTCGAAGCGTTAAAATCCTTCAGTATGTCTTCATTCGGAGGAGTAGTAAAGCCGGTGGGCCCATGTCATAGATTAATGGCATGTAATAGAACCTACCACTACAATTGGTAGTGTGAAGATAATTTGTAGGTTATTTGGTTATAAACGCTCTGTCACGTTCCAACGTTCACCACTAGGTGTCAGTGACAGTAGCATCTCTGGTAGCCAAAGTTGGAACTACTTGAAATTTAACTTGATGGAGAGTCTACGGGCGTTCAATTGAAATACCCCGCTATGGCCATTGGCTGCAATTCAAATATAATGATAATGTGAAATTACCCTAAAGACCTCCCCCAAATAGATGAATGTACGGTATTCTTAAAAAAAATAACTGATTCCTTAAAATTTTCCTTTCGTTAATGTATAACGTATCTTTAAATGCCTTCTTACATATGTTTGGAATAGTTAGATGTGTACCAAAAAAGTAAAAGAGAAAAGGAAAAATGAGGTAACGCTGCCATAGCCTATATCTTATCTGCGTTATGTGCCATTGGATTATAAATATTTATTTACAGAGTATGTTGTATTTAATTGCGTTATTAGTGAATATTTACTCTTTTCGAGGCAGTGATATGAGTATTTTTTGATGAAGGATATTGTGTGATAATGGTGCGTGTTTGATATCATTTTGGAACAAGATGTTCAGTAAAGAACATATAGCCTACTTTCTCCTAAATGCATGGGTATTGTTATAACTCTTTGTCCTTTTCAAGGAGTATGATTGAATGTTGGTTGTAGTAGCTTGTTGAAATACAACGTGCTATAGGGATATTAAACATGAATATGAGGTGGCCTTTGCTAGTGCTACCTCTGTACCAAATTTCGTTCAATTCGGTTTCACCGTGTTTGAATTGATAGGGGGAATCGATTTGCACACATACTTGGCCACCATCTGCGAACTATTGGGCTGATGTTCTTGCAGTTTGGTCTGAATATGTTTCCCACATAAAGATATGGAATTGCAAAATTTGGTAGAGACTAGATTATTAGGTTGGTCGTAATTACATTTTAGCTTTTAACATTTGGGTGGCCGCGATTACGTTTCCGTCAAGATAGCGGTGATATAAAACATGACACTGAGGTGCCCTTTGCTAGTGCTACCTCTGTACCAAATTTCGTTCCATTCGGTTTCACCGTGTTCGAATTGATAAGGGGAATCGATTTTCACACAAAGATGGCCGCCATCCGCAAAATATTAGGCTGATGACCTATTAGTTTGGTCAAAGGATGCTCCCTCCATAAAGGTATGTTGTTGCTAAATTTGCTAGAGATCGGATGATTAGGCTAATCGTAATTTGATTTAAGCTTTGAACATTTGTGTGGCCGCCATTACGTTTCTGTCAATATGGCGGCGATATAAATCATGACACTGAGATGCCCTTTGCTAGTGCTATCTCTGTACCAAATTTCGTTCCATTCGGTTTCACCGTGTTTGAATTAATAGGGAGAATCGATTTTGACACAAAGATGGCCGCCATCCGCAAACTATTAGGCGAATGACCTAATAGATTGGTCAAAGGATGCTCCCTCCATAAAGGTATGTAGTTGCAAAATTTGGTAGAGATCGGATGATTAGGTTAATCGTAATTTGATTTAAGCTTTGAACATTCGTGTGGCCACCATTACGTTTCAGTCAAGATGGTGGCGATATAAAACATGACACTGAGGTGCCCTTTGCTAGTGCTACCTCTGTACCAAATTTCGTTCCATTCGGTTCCACCGTGTTCGAATTAATAGGGGAATCAATTTTGACATAAAGATGGCCGCCACCCGCAAACTATTAGGCTAATAACCTATTAGATTGGTCAAAGGATGCTCCCTCCATAAAGGTATGTAGTTGCAAAATTTGGTAGAGATCGGATGATTAGGTTAATCGTAATTTGATTTAAGCTTTGAACATTCGTGTGGCCGCCATTACGTTTCTGTCAAGATGGCGGCGATATAAAACATGACACTGAGGTGCCCTCTGCTAGTGCTACCTCTGTACCAAATTTCGTTCCATTTGGTTTCAGCGTGTTTGAATTAATAGGGGGAATTGATTTTCACACAAAGATGGCCGCCATCCGCAAACTATTAGGCTAATGACCTAGTTATTTGGTCAAAGGATGCTTCCTCTATAAAGGTATGTTGTTGCAAAATTTGGTAGAGATCGGATGATTAGGTTAATCGTAATTTGATTTAAGCTTTGAACATTTGTGTGGCCGCCATTACGTTTCCGTCAAGATGGCGGCGATATAAAACATGACACTGAGGTGCCTTTTGTTAGTACTACCTCTGTACCAAATTTCGTTCCATTCGGTTGCACCGTGTTCGAATTAATAGGGGGAATCGATTTTCACACAAAGATGGCCGCCATCCGCAAACTATTACGCTGATGACTTATTAGTTTGGTCAAAGGATGCTCCCCCCATAAAGGTATGTTGTTGCAAAATTTGGTAGAGATCGGATGATTAGGTTAGTCGTAATTTGATTTAAGCTTTGAACATTTGTGTGGCCGCCATTACGTTTCCGTCAAGATGGCGGCGATATAAAACATGACACTGAGGTGTCCTTTGCTAGTGCTACCTTTGTACCAAATTTCGTTCAATTCGCATTCACCGTGTTCGAATTGATAGGGGGGGACAGACATTCAGAGTACACACACTCACACACACACACACACACAGACACACACAGACTCACACACACACATACACACACACAGACAGACACACTTTTTTCGCCCTGTGTTGATCTCATAAGTCTACTTCCATTTTTTGCAAAAATCGAAAGTAGGCTAAAAATAGTGCCATAAAACCCTGATGGCTCACAAATATTGCACAATACATGAAATAGATAAAAGATAGGAATATCACAATCTATGACTATTATAAAAACAACTGAAAATAATCTTCATAATTAATTAATAATTAATATTATAGCTTTCAATCGGTCAACAAAGAATAAAGATCTTACGGATACAGATACCGGTTTGCCTATCCGCATACGGCTCTAACAATAGGTAGCTGAACACCTGCCAGCTGTTTTCGGTCGCTATGATGTGAGGCCTCAAGGCGACAAAACAATTCCAGAAGTAGCTGGTCCATCGGGCCAGTCAAGGCTGGAGGAATGTGTGACACGCTCAAACACGTGTACTGGTTACTCTCCTAATGGGTTATAAAATTGCCATCCAGTCCATTAAAATACGACAGAACAGCCTCTAGAACGTGAGCCATATTACGTGTTACATGAAATTAAAATTTTAGTACTCTTCTATAGTTATTAGTGTAAGGTCATGGAACTTCTTTTCTTTCTCCTACCAATCCTCATTTCTTATTATTATTTCGGATGGGTCTACTGGGGACCGCATTAACTTGTTCAACTGCTGGATTTCATTAGAAAGCCAACTATTGCAATGGGTAGCCTACCATGTTTCGACTTCCGGAAAATTTCGACATATCTTCGCGTTTCACATCCCCCAGACCCCAAAACCACCGACAGTTCATAAGTGTATACAGGGTGTATCTTAATTATACCGACAAAAATATCAGGGACGCTCTGCGCGTTATGTAAAAGACAATACCGTAATCGGATTGGCGGAGAAAATTTTTCCCTTCGAGAAAATGAGGTTACTTTGTTACTTCAGGGCGCGCGATTCAAATCTATGAACTCGCCGTATTTGCTGACCAAGGGAACAAGTTGCTTGCCACTGCTGTGCTTCTAGCAAGGGAAGGGAGTGTGATAGAAAGAGACAGAGATATGCTGGAGGGGCATGCGCAAGTTTCCTCGATCGCCTAGGCTTGCCGCATGCCCGCCAGCATATCTCTGTCTCCTTCTATCACACTCCCTTCACTTACTTGAAGCGCAGCAGTGGCCAGCGGCCTGCTCCCTGGGTCAGCAAATACGGCGAGTTCGTAGATTTGAATCGCGCGCCCGGAAGTATCAAACCTAATTTTCTCGAAGGGAAAATTTTTCTCCGGCAATCCGATTGCGGCATCGTCTTTTACATAACACGCAGAGCGTCCCTGAATTTTTTGTCGGTATAATTAAGATAAACCCTGTATATGTGCAGTAAATAACTACCGCAATTTTGCACCAATCACTTTGAAATTTTTACATAATATGTATCCCTTCGACTCTCGATCGAGTTCGTTAATAGGCAAAATTGGTCGAAGGAAGTGAAAATGGACGGGGGGGGGCTTTATTCAAAAAATGAAATATCGCTATAACTCTCTTAATATGTATATGGAATGCATTCAAAGTTCATACTATGTGTCGGATAAGGGCCAAAAATTTATGTTTCAAAAGTTTTTTGATACCCCAACCATTGACCAAAGGGTTGGGAAAAGGTGGGCTTTTCGGGAAACATTAATCATATCTCTCTTAATAGGCACAATATCAAAACTGTACAAAATGGACAATATTCCCCTAATAATTACCGTACCTAAAACGTTTGTCTGAAAGAATGTTTGATATGACCCACCATTACGCCAAGGGATAAGAAAAATGATTTCGGAATTATAAGATAACTAGCTGAATACCCGTGCTTCGCTACGCGTCATAAATAAAATAAAATGTGAAGGCGACAGTTAAAACAGGGGATAGGCGAGGTGCTGCGCAGAGGGAGATTAAGGATGGAACATTTTGTCCAACTACACCGCTCGGCGTTGACCGTGTTTTATAGCACACATTTAGGTTTTACTCGCTAACGGTTGGAGAGACCTTTCGGAAAGGAAATGTAATTTTTAACCTCATATATGCCATCAAAAGTTTGCTATTTCTTAGCGATCTCTTTTTATTTGAAATGGAAATATGAAAGTTTGAAACCAAAGGGTGTAGTGACGTCACTAAAATGGTCGCCATTTTTAAATAGTGTTAAGTATTGAAATCAAAAGTAACCTAAATGTTAACCAGGTAAATCAGCTACTTCCATGTAAAATTCATGTAAACCACTGGTCCAGTGGTACTTGCGTGATTGAGTAATACACAGACACACACCATCTCATTTTAGCCTCGCTTCGCTCGCGTTATAGTCGTGTCATATTGTTATTCAATGAAATGCAGGTTTAACCCCGTTAACACCCCTTTAGAACCTGAATATCCAAAAGTCCCTCCTTAGTAGACGTTTTCTACACACAACAAACATATCCCCAAAATATCATTCTGCTAACATATATAGTTTGGGTTGGTCGATGAGAGTGAACATACAAAAATCCTTCCTTAGTGGACGTTTTTCTTCCAGAATTTCACCCCTCCCCATATGCCCCTTAAATTGGATTTATGAAAAAACGGTCGAACACCTATTTATTTTATTTATTTATTTATTTATTTTTAAGCTGATTGATTTCCTCAGAGTTTCAAACTCCTCGCCTATGTCGTTTAAGAGATACACGCTCCGTTAAGAATATTTCAACCCCCACTTTTCATCCCTTTCACCTCATAATATACACAACATCGAATAACCATTAGACATGTGTCAGCTTATTTTTAATGATTAGTATATATGCCAAGTATCACATCCCCAAATGAAACCACTCGTGAGATATTGTTATTCAATGAAATGCACGTTTACCAACTTAACACCTATTTAGAACCTGAATATTCAAAACATTTTCCTTAGTGGACGTTTTCGACATACAACCAACATATCCCCAAAATTTCATGTTTCTAACTTCAATAATTTTGGCTTGGCGATGATGAGTGAGTGAGTCAGGACATTTTCTTTAATTTATTTTTGATAATTTCACCCCTCCCCATGAACCCCTTAAATTGGATTTATGAAACAAACGGTCGAACACCTATTTACTTATTTAAAGCTGTTTTCGCCCTGAGTTTGATGAGTGAGTAAGTGAGTCAATCAGTTAGGACACTTTCTTTCCTGGTTTTTTCCCCCAGAATTTCACCCCTCTCCAAGGGCCCCTTAAATTGGATTTATGAAAAAATGGTCGAACACCTATTTACTTGTATTTTAAGCTGTTTTTTCCCGCCGAATTTCAAACTTATCGCCTATGTCGTTTAAGAGATACACGCTCCGTTAAGAATCCCTCAACCCCCAATTTTCACCCCTTTCACCTCATAATATACACCACATCGATAAACCCTTAGATATATGTCTGATTATTTTTAATGATTAGTTTGTATACCGAATATCACATCCCCAAAGAAACAACTCATGAAATATCGTTATTCAATGAAATGCACGTTTACCCCCTTAACATCTCTTTAAAACCCAAATAAACAAAAATCATTCCTTAGTTGACGTTTGCGACATACAGCGAACATATTCCCAAAATTTCATTTTTCCAACTTTAATAGGTTTCGCTGGGCGTGATGAGTGAGTGAGTCAGACAGGACATTTTCTTTCAATTTTCTTTTTTCAGAATTTCACCCCTCCCAATGAACCCCTTAAATTTGATTTATGAAAAAAAAAACTGTCGAACAGCTATTTACTTACTTTAAAGCAGTTTTTCCCCCTGAGTTTGATAAGTGAGTCAGTCAGATAATCAGTTAGGATACTTTCTTTCCTCCCCCCCCCCCCCAGAATGTGACCCCTCCCCATGGGCCCCTAAAATTGGATTTATGAATAAACGGTCAAACACATACTTACATATTTTTATGCTGATTTTTTTCCGCTGAGTTTCAAATTCTTCGCCTATGTCGTTTAAGAGATACACGCTCCGTTAGAAATCTTTCAATCCCCACTTTTCACCCCTTTCACGTCATAATTTACGCCACATCGAAAAACCCTCAGACTCGTGTCTTCTTATTTTTAATGATGAGTTTATGTGCCGAGTATCACATCCCCCAATGAAACCAATCGGGAGATATTGCTATTTAATGAAATGCAGGTCTACCCCTTTAACACCCCTTTAGAACCTGAATATACAAAAATCCTCTCTTAGTGGGCATTTGCGGCCCTTGGGGAAGCAGCATACCAAATGTCATTCCAATCCATTCGGTGGTTTCTGAGATTGCGTGATGAATGAATGAATGGAATGAATGAGTGAGTGAGTGAGTGAGTGGTATTTGACAAATATATAGTAGAAGATAGTGTCAAGTCTTTGTTATGCTAAACTCGGTTGACAGTGCTGTGTGAGCAGTTGAGTAACTAACGGGATTTCAAGTAAAGGGTCCTCATTTTCTATACCGGTAGTGCAGAGCGCAACTGGCATCCAGACGGCCGTGTCTCGACTTGAGCTATGTTGCCATGGAAACTATCTGCTTGCCATTCCTTTATGAGGATATTTTATGATTTGATTAGCCTGTGCTTGAGTGCAAAAGGGCCGAAATCAGAAGAATGAGAAAGACTATTGAAAATTCATGTAGCCAGCGGTTCCTTCTGGGTCCTAAACTATGTGTATGCAAAATTTGGTTGAGATTGGTGGAACGGTGTAGATTTGTATACGGAACCAACCCACCCACATACATACATACAGACTTGCACTTTTATATATAAGATACCAAGAGCCATCAGGCGTTTCCATGACAACGCTACTAAATTGATGAGGGATGAGCCATCAGAGGTTGCCATTACAACTCCATTGCACGAGATCACATTCAGTTTTCCATCTGACTCTGTGGGAAGCGACTTCTGGGACGTAACTGGTAGCATGCTGAACTTCTATGCCCAAGGTCGCGGGTACAAAGCCGGCCAAAGTCGTCGGGTTTTCTAAGAGCGCTAAAAATCCCTCAGTATGCTTTCCTTCGGAGGGGAAGTTCCAACGTTCCTTGCGAGTTGCTGGTTACGGTGGCATCTAGTTGCCACGCATCATGGCGCGTCTCGCTCGGAGGTGATGGGCTCCATCTCAGCAACGCTGTACAGCTTTTGCTGGAGCGGCTAGCTGTTGAACCATGTGTTATTTCCTCGTAAAAATACAAACCGATATAAAATAAGTGAATTAATTTACGTATTTCACAGTCATACAGCATAACTTTTTGATGTATAACGATTACAACGCAACCAAGAACTACATTTTCCAACCACCCCGAGCCGAGAAAAAGTTACCTTACAACAATGATAACAACTTTGTTTCTTGGACACACAAAGTGGTGAAATTAATAAACCAGTTATACAGCATTCCAATGTATATTGTGTTAAAATTTGGATTCGATCTGATGACGGGCTTTTGAGATAATAATTCTTAAATGTGACGCATGGTTGAAACACGCTTAAAAACGTGCACTTTTTGTGTTCCAACTGCGATAAAAAATATTAAAATATAAATTTAAAAATCCAAACCTACATGAACTAACGTAAAATAGAACGACGAAAATGTTGATGGTATTGGATTTTATGTAGGTCTATTGGTTACTTAACAAACAACCTTCAAACTCGAGTACACATAATACTTTGGTCGACAGTAGTTTGCCCGGTGAAATCTACCTCCGCCTTCCGGTGTGCCGAGAGGAATTTTTTTACCCAGTATTGTCGCATATTTTCCAGGTGTATTTCTTTTCCTTCCTCCGATCAGGGGGTGTATTTTCTTAGAGGTTTATCCTGTAAACCACGGACTTCCTAAGAATATATCTCGCAGTTTGTCTGTAGATGGCGATGGTTAGTCCTAGTTCTTAGATATATTTCTCTGCTTCTGTCGGACAAGTAGTACGGACCTACGTGTTTGCCAGAAGGTGAATTATCTGTTGGTCAGTCTGTTTGGAGGAAAACCTTGCCATATGACCATGAAAAGCTACGGTACGGGTACTCTCCTTTACCTGGCAGTCAGAGAGCCTCTCTACTTGTACGTAGAACTCCGGGTTGTGTTGTCACCTGTATTCCCCATCGTCTAATACTGGTCCTAAGACCATTCTGAGAATTATTTTCTCTCCCTCTGACCTCCAATTTATCATTCAAGCCACTTTTGTTTATTGGCAGACAATCTGTGGCATTCAAGGGCTTCCAGTCGGACGACTGTAGTGTAGTGATATTGCCTACATCTCTTGATAGAAATATTCTGAGTCAGTCTAATGGCCATTTCCAGCTTATTAAATCTAGCGGAGAACGCTGCATTTTCCAACAGTGCCATATTGTCTGCACAGGATAGAAAATGTACTAATAGCCCATCTTCTTATGACCCAGGTAGACCCCACTCTGGACACCCAAGTTGATACCACTTCTAGGGCAGATGAAGTGGCAATCAAACCCATCTAATCTCAGTTTTGCCTCACGGGGCTGAGTGTACCCCGTTCAAACTCTCTACCCAGAATTAAATTCTTTGCAAAGCCGGGAATCAAATTCAGGCTCTTTGGATTCGGAGTTTAAAAACGAGCCCACCTCAGGAGATAGCAATAGAAATACACCTGCAGAACAGTGGGGTGGGAATTAAAAGATTCCAAACCATTTGCTCTTAAAATGGCCGTCGTACTCTAGAGTTAAGTATTCTTATCTTTCTGCACTGAATTCCCAGGTTCGATATCCAACTCAACCGCGTGAGGACAAGTAAGAAGTGGGGGGTTGAAATTCTAGACTCGGCGATAATAGAAGTGGTTTTCCGTGGTTTTCCACTTCATCTCCAGGCAAATATAGGACCAGTGCCAAACCTAAGGCCACGGCCTCCTCGCTCCCAATCCAATCCCTATTCCCAGTTTCTTGTAACTTGATTTCCGATCATAATAATATTGAAGTCATAGCTAAACATCTGCCAGAACACTCTTTGTTATTTGCGAGTTCACGGAAGTTTGATGACGGTCACGAAACACGGATGAATCACAGCAAGTGTGGAGATAGGTGGTTCGAACCACGGCGCTGACAGCGGTCATCCTGAGTGTGGTTTCTCCTTGGGTTTTTCCACTGCACGAGGACAAAGTTTGGCACTACGGTAATACTTTACTCCGAAATTGAGGTTGAACTTGTGAGGAAATGTTCCCTGGTTTGTCTATTAGCATATCGTACCGGATATATGAAAGAAAATCCACAGCCTGCTTCCAGTCTCCGACCAGGTCAGGAATGGAATGAATGAAGCCCCCATCTAGCGGCGAGGATATGAACTGTGCCGGCTGCCGAGGCCTGACGCACTCCTCTGGGGCAATGATTAAATGAATGACAGATGAAATGAAATGATAGTGGAGAGTGTTGCTGGAATGAAATTTAGACATGGAAAACCGGAGTACCCGGAGAAAAACCTGTCTGCCTCCGTTTTGTCCAGCACAGATCTCACATGGAGTGACCGGGATTTGAACCACGGGCCCAGCGGTGAGAGGCCGGCGTGCTGCCGCCTAAGCCACGGAGGCTTCATCGTACCGGATATATATCGTAAATAATTTTGGATTCGATGTAGCTGTTGATTTTGCTGAAGAATCTGCTCTTCATTTCCATCAAACCCTGTGTGACAAATGTACGGGTAATGTAAAGTTTTCAAACCATTTTTAGTTTCACTGTTGCCTGTACATATTACGGTATCAGTTGTAACTCTAGTCGGTGAACACAAATTTGGTCAATACGACAGGGTGGAGGTAAAATGTATATAGGTATATTATAAGAAATAAATATGCACTCCTGAAAAAAAATATATGTATTAGTTATAATCACTATTAAAATAATAATGGGCAATTTAGAATTACGCATTCCGACCGTCAAACGGTCATCATCAGTTCCTGACACACTAGGGTTGAGGTTGACATTTATTTACAATGTGTAGGTAGTCTTACTAGGCCTATACTTTGTATAATGAGTCTTGTTAATGTTTATATTACAATTCGCGGTTTGAATCGCGTTATTTAAGGTTAGTTTGTTTTATATAGGCTTGTGAACTATGTATGAATATTGTGCCTATGTAGGCCTGCCGGTAGGCTATACAGTTAAAACTACAATATAATAAAATTAGAGCATGCACCCCTACTACTATGTATAAGGTTACTTCTGATTTCACAGCATATACACTAAGCTTGCCACAACTACACAATGTTTGACAATGAATTCAAGACATAGGCTATAGATGTGAGGGAATTGTTTATTTTTTAAATGTATTTATATGTCTAGGGAAGGATTCCAGAGAGCAGATCTGTCATGGGGAACAGTAGCCTGCATAGCCTAGTTCATTATGATGGAGTAACTACACAAAGGCTACATTATAGGCCTAATACCATTTAGAGTGCCGTACCGTATATAAATATGATATTGAAGTGTGTTCCATGTTGTGCTTTTGACACATAATAGTTTCACTTATGATGCAATACATGAATAAGGAAAAAGATCTACAATATACCGTAATTGGAGAAAATGAGAGTGTAAGCAAACGAGCATTTTTTTAAAAGATGCTTTGAAAATATAATAGGATTCATAATGATAAACGTACAAGTATTTGGAAAATGTATTCATTCATTCATTCATTCATTCATTTGGAAGAATGCCGGTATCACAAGAGTTACTGTAACTATCATACATTATTATTACGGTATTTAACTTACGGCTTTTAGTGCCGGGAGTGTCCGAGGACATGTTCGGCTCGCCAGAGGCTGTAGCTGCTTCATTGCGGACACCCATGGGGTGAGCTACAAGTTTAGTTCAATTTCAAGTAGTTCCACCTTAGCTACCAGATGTCACTGACACCTAGTGATGAACGTAGGAACTTTGATAGAGCGTTTCGACGAAATCTAACCTGCAAATTTAGCTTCACACAAGTTTAATTAGTGGAAGGTTCTTTTACATGCCATAAATCTATTGACATGGGACCGCCGTCTTTACTTCCCTCCGAAGATAGGCATACCGTACTGAAGGATTTAATGCTCTTTAAAAAATACGACGACTTCAGCCGGGTTCGAACCTGTGATCTTGGGCATAGAAGCTCAGCATGCTACCGACTATGCCACCTTTTCAACTTTTCACGAAATTGACTAATTTTAAGAGATTCTTACTAGATCATGTGGTACTGTGAGCCTACATGGTTGCATACAGAGATAGTGAGTGCTGCAGTGCATTGATGCCAAATTTAGTCTTCCTCTTTCTGACTACTGATAACCTAGATGTTAGGCCCCTTAAAACAACAATTATCATCATCATCATCATCATCTGACTACTGGAGTGTCAAGCCCAGGCTTAAACACTACCAGAGGGAAGATGAGGTAAGAAAGGGAAAAAGGCATAGGAAAGAAAGAAAACTTAGGCAACAGGGGAACGAATCCAAATAACAGTTTATTTTTAAAATAACAATAAAAAATGCTGATTGAAGCATGAACAGTTAGAACTCAAGATGGGAAAACAAACACTAGTCATTAAGCTTTAATTATTATTAGTATATGTTGCAAAAAATTGGTTAACTATAGCAAAAAGAAATGCCGAAGCATAATTAATAAAATTAACAAGAAAATCACAGTCTTGCTTGCGCAAAAAGCAACCTACAGAGTGCATAAACAAGTTGCTAATAACTTTATGCAATAATGCAAAGAAAGGTTTTTGGTTAATGAACCTGCAGGCACTCACCAAGTGCAATATCCCTTCAATACACAAAATAGAGTACTGGTACGGTACTGTATAAGGAGTATAGTAGTGCGACTCAGGTCACTGGCAAAATTGCAAAATTTAGAAAATTGAATTAACAAAGCTACGGGGAGATATTTCAAAAAACATTCTAAATGCTGGAAAGAAAATGAAAATGAAAATCCACAGCCTGCTTCCAGTCTCCGACCGGGTCAGGAATGGAATGAATGAAGCCCCCATCTAGCGGCGAGGATATGAAATGTGCTGGCTGCCGAGGCCTGACACACTCCTCTGGGGCAATGATTAAATGAATGACAGATGAAATGAAATGATAGTGGAGAGTGTTGCTGGAATAAAATTTTGACAGGGAAAACCGGAGTACCCGGAGAAAAACCTGTCTGCCTCCGTTTTGTCCAGCACAGATCTCACATGGAGTGACCGGGATTTGAACCATGGACCCAGCGGTGAGAGGCCGGCGTGCTACCACCTAAGCCATGGAGGCTTGCCCTAAATGCTGAAAAGAATGAGACCAGTAAAGAATAGCTTTACTACCCACCGAGGATGGACCCCGAAGCAAGAGAACGATTGCAAGTAAAACGGGAAAAGGTAGGAGGCTCTCAAGGCCTTTAGAAAGAAAGTTATAATAAAGCAAAAATACGAGAAAAGAACAATTGTTGTGTTCAAAGTGTGCTAAACTTTTATCCAGCAGGGTGCTGATTAGAATTTTAGCATAACTTCGGCAAAACTACAATCTTAAAGGTAAATTGACATGACTAGGCAATAATTACCTCGAGTAGGAAGTTTGCTGAGCGATCTATACCCGCATTTAACAATTTACATGAATTGCTGGAATAAACTTGAGGCCTATATAAAGTTTCAACAGAAGTTTCGCCCTGAACACAACAAATGATCGGGATAGATTGTGCGATTAGCATGAAGGGTTTGCAATTGATTCTGTAAGTACAGAAAGTATTACGAGAAAAATGGGGAAGAAAATGCCACACAGAAAGCTCTTCGAGCAGTAGAATTGAGTCCAGCTCCAACAAATGAGAGCAATTTTTGTTACATCAATTCTTAAAGTGTTTTAAGAACAATATAAGATTTAAGGTCTAAGACCTATTAAGAAATTAAACCATGAAAAATATTCAAATTTTCATTGTTTAGAGAATGAAGTAAGTTAGCAAATTCTTCACTAGAGTACCTTAGTAATCATACGTGACAAAGAACTTTGAAAAATATGAAATTGCAAATTCTGAATTCCTGGGCGCAGCAGGAAAATGAGAGTGAAGATTAAAGGGTGGGTTCATAACCACCAATAATTAAACAGTAATTACATAATGATAAATTCTATAAGGTGAGGTCACTTTAGTGAAGCCTCAAGTTAACAAAAAATAAATAAATACAGAGATTTTTTTACTTAAATTTAAATTTTAGTATGGGGAATACGAAGGATAAAGATAGGTATGTTTTGAGTCTGTTCATAAGCTTATTCTGTCGCGATGTGGGTACCCAACACTAAACCAATATATTGGAGCAAACGGAAGTCACTATTGAGGTTTATAGTTTGTTCTGAATTGGAAATTAGCAGTACCGGTAGTTCAAAGTTATTGAGGTTCTAAGTTGTTTGCCAGTGTGATATTGCACAATACAGAGTCTATTGCTTGATTCAAAATGTCAGTTTTAAGTAGCATAAAATGGGGCAAGGAGCAAAATCCCTCGATGCAATTTGAGAATAACTTGGTACAATTTCAAGATTCAGTAGAAAACCCCTTGAAGAAGAAAAGCTTGATTTTCAAGGTGCTATAAGTTTAGCTTGATTCCCACGTTGGGATGAAAAGTATCCCCTTTTTGACAAAGAAGTACTAGAAAGTTTTCATGACAAATCAATGGCGAGCTTAATGAAGCTTTGGCTAAGCAATATAATATCCCTCGTGGGGGCCGTTAACAAATTGCACCAGAATGTAAAAGTTCAAATTTTGCAGAAAATGTTTATTTATTTTATTTAGATTAAGATTTATATAGGCCCCATAAAATTTGTTGTTAAAAACACTTAGTTTTGTACATATATTTTCATCGTAGTGATGTCAGGTTTCACGGCCGGCCGTTAAAAAAAGTCTCGACATGTCATCTTGTTTGAAAATCTACCACATAGTTGAGGTATGGACTACTCCAGGGAGGAGAACCGTTCAGTCCAGGCGGAGCACTTAGCAAAGAATGAAAGAGTATTTAAAATATGTGATCGAGCAACGACAGAGAGGGGAAAGGAGGGGGAGAAAGAGAGGGGGAAAACATACAGGCAACATGACAAAATTAATTTTACATAATCAATTCTTAGGCAGAGTCCAAAAAATAGGTTGAGTCTTCATGGAAGATATAAGGAGCGAGGCTGATGCCCTCTACTTGAGATGTGTTGTGCCAACTCTTTAGGTGACTGGAATCCTAAGCTTCAGTGACTTGCCGCACGGAGCACTGTAGAAAGATGACAAAGAGAAAGCATCGTATCTGGAACATAGACTTTCAGAAAATATAAGCGAATGCACAGAGAGAAAAAAACAGAAATACAAAGGAAGTCTCTGTTGGTGTTTACAAAGAAAGGAAGTGAAAGAAAAGCGTGAAATAAAGAAAGGAATCCAAAGAGTAGCAACTATTAAATTCTAACATGAACTGTATATTCAGGAGAATTTACCAACTACATGTAACTTATTTCTTTTGTCTTGTGCAGTGCATTTGAATTTCTTTAACGAAAGAGAATGTAATGCTATGCAAAATTTTATAAATAATTAAAGTGGAACTGAAAGATACAAGCAGTTTCAAAGACAATATATTAGTTTCAATGCACATTTTACAATGAGGGTATAGACGATCAAATCTATCTCAACGCTATTCATACTCATCATCATCATCATCATCATCTTGCACAGTTTCCAGCCACTGGCCGGGTCTGTTTGGAACACAAGCCTCTCCAACGTCTTCTGTCTTCCCACCATCTCTCAGCCTCCACCCTTGTCCAGTCTTCTCCTCTCTTCTTCACGCTTTCTTCCACCCCCTTCAGCCACCTGTCTCTCGGTCTTCCCCTCGGTCTCTTTCCTTCCCACTTCGTCTCATGTACTCTCCTGGGTATCCTCTTCTCCTCCATTCGTTTTACATGTCCATACCATCTAAGTCTAGATTTCTCTATACCATCCTGTAATGGTTCCTCCTTCATTAATTCTCTGGTCCTCTCATTTCTTATTCTGTCCATCTTTGTAGCTCCAATACTGCTTCTCAAGAACCTCATCTCACTGGCCTGTATTTTGCTCCTCTCCCTTCCTTTCATAACCCAGGTCTCCGAGGCATACGTCAGGATAGGGACATAGTACGTCCGATATATGATCTTTTTGCTGTTCTGAGGGACATCCTTGCTCCATAACATGCTTCTCACACTCCTCCGAAATGCTTCTGCCTGCCTCCCCCGCTCATTTATTTCTCTATCGTTTCTTCCATTATCTTGTATCAGGCTTCCCAGATACTTAAAACTCTCCACTTTCTTCAGCTGTTCCCCACCAATTGTTATTCCCGTTGTGGTTCTTTCCTTCTTCCTTGTTGTGATCACCATCTCACTCTTATTTATGCTAAATTTCATCCCATATCCTTGTATTACTCCTTCCCACACGTCCAACTGTTCCTGTACCTCCTCCTCCTTGTTTCCCCAAATCATCAAATCATCTGCAAACACCATTGCTTTCATCTTTCCGTCCCCAATTACTTGTGCCACTCGGGTCATTATGTCATCCATCACCACAATGAAAAGTAACGGTGACAGTGCACTTCCTTGTTTCAGGCCGTTTCTTTGTTCCAACCAGTCAGATCTCTCTCCTCCCACTTTCACACAGCTCACGCTTCCCTTGTACATCTCCTTTATCCTCTTTATAGTCCATTTCTCTACTCCTCTATCCTCCAGGGACTTCCATACTTTGTTTCTGCATACACTGTCATATGCTTTCTCAATGTCCAGGAAGGCCATCAGTAGATCTGTTCCATATTCATAGTGCTGTTCTTGTAACTGCCTTACAGCAAAAATCAAATCCACTGTGGACCTTCCTGCTCTGAAGCCATGTTGTTCTTCCCTCATCCCTCCTTCTATCCTTGTCCTAATTCTCTTTTCCAAAACTTTCTCGAAGATCTTTGCACAATGACTCATCAGTGTTATTCCCCGATAGTTTCTGCAATCTGTTCTACTACCTTTCTTGAAGATCGGGACAATGATTCCTTTTTTCCAGTCCTCTGGGGTCTTCCTTTCCTTCCATGCTGTCCTCATCACTCGGTACAGCCACTGTATCCCCACCTCTCCTGCTGCTCTCACCATCTCCACACTCAACTCATCCACACCCGGTGCCTTCCCTCCTTTCATCTTGTTCACTGCATCTTCCACTTCTTTCCATGTTAAGTCCTTTTCTGTTTGCAGTTCATCTTCCTCTTCCCCGATTTCTTCCTCCTCACCATCTTTTCCATTTGGGTTCAGAAGTTCTTCAAAATATTCTTTCCACATTTTCTTCAGTTCTTCCCTATTTTCTATCTCTTGTCCCCTTTTGTTCACCATTCTAACATAATCCGTAGGATCCTTCCGCCTCTTATCTTTCACCATCCCATACAGGACCTTTTTTGTACCTTCACTATCCTCCTCCATCATCTTTGTCCACTCTTCCATCCACTTCCTTCTCTCCTCAGCCACCACTCTCTTCGCCTCCTTCTTTCTTTCCTGGTACTCTTCCCTTGTCTCTACCGTCCTATTTTGATACCACCTCCTAAAGGCTCTATTCTTTTCCCTTACTATATCTTTTGTCTTCTCATTCCACCATGGTGTTTCCTTCCACCTCTTCTTACTACTTGTCCTCCCACATACTGCTTCTGCTGCACCCACTAGTGTCTTCTTAAATCTAGCCCATTCCTCTTCCACCCCTCTTTCTTCATCTGTTGGAATTCCTTCCTTTACCATTTTGAGGTACTCGACCCTTCTATCCCCTTCTTTCAGTTTCCATATCCTTATACGTCTTTCCTGGTTCTCAGTCCCTTTCTTCTCCTTACTCCCTCTCAGGTTCATTACCAGTAATCGATGGTCGCTATCCAGGTTCTCCGATGGTATAACCTTGATGTCCGTGATGTTCTTATTTAGTTCTTTCTCATACAGTATATAGTCGACCACCGACTTCCTGGTCAAGTCATCACTGTACCATGTGATTGTGTGGCTCTCTCTTTTCTTAAACCAGGAGTTCCCAACTAGCAGGCTCCCATAAGTCCAACCCCTCGTCCACGTCGTGGGAGACGGGCAACGGCACAAAGTAGGGGATTGCCTGTAGGGGCGAAGTACAGTGGGGACTTCGTGTGCCCCGGGACCGTTACGGTAGCTGTGAAGGTCCTACAGGAACCCTGAAAAGTGACGGCTAACGGGGCTCTGGTGAAGCTACGATAGGCCCAGCAAGCCAGTAGTGGATTAAACCAAATGCTTTCAAAAATGGAACGAGCTATTCATACTATCATTGTGAAATAGTGCATGAAGTGTCTGTGTCCATTTTATCGTCTTATTCTAATGGCTGTCAGATTCGTATTATACTGTACTTGTTTGCATTGTTTATGCAAGAACTTAACGCTGTTTGTGGGTCATGTTTACAAAGTTCCCATGTTAGTGTCACATCATTCTGGAATAAAATATGCCAGTAATGATGAGGTTTGTTAAAAACATATTTTACATTATGATGGTACATAGTTCTCTTTGTTTGTTCAGTAGGCATGCCAAACCTAGCTCCATCCGAATTTGAGGCACGAATGGTCGAGTACGTGAAGCTTTTAAACAAAGAACTGCGCAGTAACGCCGGCACACCACCAAATAACCGGCAAAGCTCCAATTCTCCACCATCGTCTTCATCACCACAAGAGGCAGCACTCAATGCCTTGGAGATGTCCCGTTTGACACTCTGGAACCTGTATGGTGGCAATACTGCTGCAGCTCCCCTACCTCCAGTACCCATGGAGCCACAGAAGGAAGCTCTAAACCTGGATGTTCGAGAGCGGGAAGTAAAACGGGAAAATGAAGAATCTGTAGGACCTCCACCTGCGAAGCGTTTGCTGGGCGATGATGATGGAGTCAAGATGGCACAAAGTGGTACTCATATCAAGATTGCTAGCAGAGGTATGTTATGCCAGTCCATTTAATGCTTAAAATTAAAAGAAAGAAGAAAGAAAGAACATTACATGGAAATAAATTAGCAGATTTGTAAAATAATTACTGAAAAAATAAATGTCTTGAAAATCCAGTTCTTGAAATCATCATCATCTTCATTTCCCCTTTTCCAGCTGACACTGAGTGAGGGCAAATATGGTTCCTCTCCACTTTGTTTTGTCGTTCCACCATTTCTCTTCCGACACGGTGTTCCAATCCAGGTTCCGTTTACTAATGCACAGAGTCTATCCATCGCATTCTTGGTCTTCCTCATCCTCTCTTCCCTGTCTTCCGTCGTTCCAGTGCTCGCCTTGGTAGCCTTACTTCATTCATCCATTTGACATGTCCAAACCATCTCAATCTGTTTTACTCCAGATTGTCATTTAGTTTCTGTACTCCCAGTTCTTTCCATATATCTTCATTTCTCATTCTGTCTCTCTTCGTTTTCTGCACCATACTTCTCAGGAATCTCATCTCAGCTGCCTGTACTCTGCTCTCATCCCTCTTAGTCATTGTCCAAGTTTATGCTGCACATGTCATTATAGGAACATAATATGCTTTGTACATAACTTCTTTAGCCTTAATTGGTATATCTTTGTTCCATACTAGTCCCTGTACCTGTTGGTAGAAAGCACTCCTGAATTGTATTCTTCTGCTAATTTCCAAATCTAGTCTTCCATCTTCAGTCAGTTCACTTCCCAAGTATTTGAAGTGTTTCACCACTTCCAATTCCTTATCTCTTACTTTGATTACTCCTTTTCCTTGTTTCTTACCTCTACTCACCACCACTGTTTTACTCTTCTCCACATTTATCTTCAAACCCCATTGCTCAGTCTTTTCTGTTGCAAATGTTCTGAAGTTGTTGATTCATTCGCTTGGCACACAAATTGAACCCTCTGCCCCTGCACATGAAAGTGACTCTCATCAGAGAATAGAACTTTCTTCCAGTGTTCGATTGTCCAGTCCAGTCCTGATGAATATGTGCCTACAAAGGACATTTTATTTATTACATCTTAACTGTTCTTGTACCTCCAACTCATCCACGCCCCAGATCACAACATCGTCTGCAAACAACATTACCTTCATCTTTGCCCTACTATAGTTTTTCATTGCTGCCTTCATAATGTCTTCCATCACCATTAAGAACAATAATGGTGACAACTCACTTCCTTGCTTTAGTCCAGTGACAATTTTAAACCATTCCAATGTCCCGACTCTAGTCTTCACACTACTGTAGCAATCCATGCACATTCCTTTTATCATATCTCTCAGTTCCTTGCCTATCCCCCCATTTGTTAAGCTTTCCCAAACTTTTGTTCTAGGGATGCTATCATAGGACTTTTCTCATTACCATATCCTTCCCATATTCCCAACTCTTCTCAATGTTCTGTCTCAGAATGAAAATGGGTTCCACTGTTGACCTGCCCCCTCTAAATCCAAACTGCTCCTTCTCTATTTGGTTTTCTACCTTTACTCTAATTCTTTTTTCTAGGATTCTTTCCATTACTTCGGCAACATGCGAGATGATGGTGATTCCTCAGTAGTTACCACACACCTTCCTGTCTCCTTACTTGAATATTGGCAATATTATTCCCTTTTTCCAGTCTTCAGGAACTTTCTTCTCTCTCCACACACTCCTGAGAAGTCTGATCTCCACTGCAGTCCCACTGGTCCTGCCGCCTTGATCATTTCTATTGCCACTTCGTCGATTCTCACAGCTTTCCCTATCTTCATATTCCTAACTGCCCATTCCACTTCTGCCATAGTAATGTCTGGTTTTTCTTCTATTTCTTCCTCCACGTTTTGGCTGTTTGCGTAACTTCTCCGCATGCCTGGCGTCTCACATTCAACAGCTCGCTGAAATATTCTTTCCGTCTGTCTGTTATCTCTTCTGGTTTTGTCAATATTTCACCTTCTTTGTTTTTCATGAACCCAGTGTTCACCTTTTCATTTCTTCGACTTTTTATAATTCCAAACAGCAATTTCTTTCCACAATTTCAACCCTCCCTCATTTCCTGAGTGAATTCTTCCCGGCTTTTCTTCTTTTCCTCTGCAATTACTTTCTTTCAATCTCTGTTTGCTTCTATATATTTTGCTCTACTTTCTTCAGTCTTTTTTGTTTTCCATTCCTTCCAAGCTTTCTTCTTCTCTCTTACCTTTTCTTTGACTCTATCATTCCACCATTTGGTCGCCTTTTCCCATACCTTTCCTGATGTTCTACCACATGTTTTCTCTACACTGCTTACAAATGCACTCTTGAACTTTTCCCATTCTTGTTCCAAATGGGTAATATCCATCCTTGGTATCTGTTCTTGCAATTCTTTCTTAAACTCTTCTGCAACCATTTTTCCGTTAGTCTCCAGACCTTAATCTTTCTTTCCCTTTTTTTCTGGTAATCTCATAACTTTTCCTACTTTTAATTTTGCTACCACTGCCCTCTGGTCTCCTCCAAAGGTTTCCTCTGGCATGGCTGTGACATCCATTAGCTCTTTCCGATGTCCTTTTATGATTAAAACCTAGTCAATCAGAGTTTTCATTTTTCTATCTCCCCATCCATACCTCGTTATCTTCTGACTATTTTTCTTTCTGAACCACGTATTCCCATAATTAATTGGTTCTGCTGACAGAAGTCCATTAAGAAATCCCCTTCTGGATTCTTACTGCCATAACCATATGGTCCCAAAATCTCCTCTCTTCCTTGTCTGTCTCTTCCCACTTGTGCATTCAAATCTCCCATTACTAGTATTTCCTTATCTATATTTTTCCACCTCTTCTAGGAATTCTTCTAAGTTCTCTTCTTTATTCCTCATTTGTGGAGCATATACTTGAACCAGATCTTTCGTCCCTGTCTGGAACTGTATCCTTCCTATGATCATCCTGTCACTTATCTTCTTCACCTCCTCCACATACTCTAGGACATCCTTTCTTATAATCATTCCTACTCCACTTTTTGCCTCCTGTCCTCCACTGCAAAACAGCCTGTATCCTTCCCTTAGTTTTCTTTCCCCTTTTCCTTTCCATTTCGTTTCACTGAGACTGAGGATGGCTATATCCTTCTCTATCATGAAATCCACTAGCTCCTCAGTCTTGTCCGTCAGGGTTATGATGTTGACTGTTCCTATTCGGATGTATTGCGATGCTGGTCGCCCAATTCTCACAGCTCCCCCAGCATCTGAAGTACTGCGCGTCGCCTGCAGGAGACGCCCTAGCATTTTCAGAGGCTGAACCATATTTGCTTTCATTTTAGGCTATTATTAAGATGGGGTCGCCACTCTCAAATGCATTTTATGACCTACTGCCAGGTATGAACTAGGCCGCTCCTAACATGGAGAACAGCCGTCTTTTGTAGCCGCTCCTCTGGAGTACAGACGCTACCGGTGTCCATAATATGGACAAATATCTTTTACTCTATTAACCCCGAGCACTGGGTTGCCTCTTCCGCCAACTTTGCTGTACCGAAGGACTCCTTCACCACCGCAGATGTCGTTGAGGTCTTCACTCATGCCCTGAGCTGGGCCCTCCATATTTATAACCCTTGGAGAAAGGGTGTCCCACTCAACTGTTACTACTGTCTTCAGTAATATCGCTGTATCCTTGTGTTGCTCCATATTGTAACATTGTACTATTCACACTGTAGGTTATACCAGCACACTTCCTAGTGCTCATACTATATAAGATACCACTACACTCCCTAGTGTTGCTCCATATTGTGTTCTTGAAATAATAGTACATATTATAGTATTGTTGGGTCAAAATTAGTGGGTATAATTTCAGAAATGAATTCCCTATATGTAGATAATGAAAAAGATTGTATATTGGTTTTCACGGCCAATGAATTAAAACTCGGCAATTTTTCTAGGTTTATGCCGTGTCTTGCGTGGGATTTCGCCTAGGAGCACCAAGCTGGCTCATCAGTGTACTGCGCACTACCTCGCTTTTTATGAAGCACACCTGTGCCTCTTTACTGCTCTCGCAGTAATTACTGTATTGATTCATACAAATGCCCCGCCAATCAATAGAAATTCTGTTCAATTGTGTTTCGATCCAACAATGGAACGTTCTTCAGCAAAATTAGAATCAAACCTTAAAAAACTAATCTAATAAAACTAAGTGTTGAGAAACTAACTATATAATAATAATATCGTATGGCCTCGGGTGCTGGGTGCAAGCTTTGTAATTTGACACCCAGAGGGTAGCTTGCATGTCGAATTTTGCTGTTCCTTGAATCACTATGAAAGTCAAGGAGGTTAGATATCTAAGCTCCTTGAACACTATAGCACTTTCTAGTAGAGAAATGAGGAACTTTGTGTTTGTGGAAACTCCCCATATTAACTTTGCCATTATGAACACGGCCTACTGAATTCAAATGGGTTCTTTGACATGCCAACATCGTATGACATTCGTGTCGTATTTTTGCCGCCTTTCAAAAATCACTACCACGGCCATGAGCGAACCTGCAATCTTGGGGTTAATAGACCGACACGCTATCCACTCACCCACCGTGGCAAGCTAGAAACTAAATAACTGAAATATATACAGGATGAAATGAAGAAACTGGGAAACAATGAATAAGAACGATGAAAAAATAAACTAAAAGAATGCACAACAAAAAATATTTCAAATCTAATGGATAAATATTTGTGTAAGATGTAAAATACTGTAATAGAATCAGTTTGAAATACATCTTACTCAAATATTTTTCCATTAGACTTGAAATATCTTTTGTAGTGCATTTTTTAGTTTATATTTTCATCGTTCTTATTCATTCTTTCCCAGTTTCTTCATTTCATTCTGTACATATTTCAGTTAGTTTCATTCCTCAACATCATCATTAACTAGAGCAGTTTCCAACCGCAGGTTGGGTCTGCTTGGAGCACAAGCCTCTCCATCGTTTTCTAACCATCCACCACTTCTCTTCTGTCACCGTTGTCCAATTAACTCCTTTTCTCTCGACACTTTTCTTCACCCCCTTTATCCACCTATCCCTTGGTCTTCCTCTAGGTCTCTTTTTCTTCCACTCCATTTCCAATATTTTCCGTGGTATTCTCTCTTCTCCCATTCTTGTCACGTGTCCATACCACTGTAGCCTTGATTTTTCAATCCTATCCTGTAGGGGTTCTTCCTTTAATATTTCTCTAACTCTGTCCATTCTGGTTACACCTATACGACTCCTCTGAGACTTCATTTCCAACTGCTTGTATTCTGCTTTTATCTCTCCCCTCATCGCCCAAGTTTCTGATCCATACTTTAGGATCGGCACAAAGTAAGTCTTGTACATGATCCCTTTAAATTTCTGTGGCACAGCCTTGCTTCATATCAGGCCTCTAACACTCTTGAAGAATCCATCAGCACACCTTCCTCTTTCATCTAATTCCAAGACATTTCCCCCATTTTCTTCAATGACACTTCCCAGATACTTGAAGCTCTGCACTCTCTTCAACTGCTCTCTGCCTAACTTTATCCCCGAGTATACTCTGTCCTTCTCACATCTTGTTATCACCACTTCACTCTTTGCGTCGAAAACTTCATTCCATAGGATAACACTACTTCCTCCCATGCATTGAGTTGCTCCTGTACATCTCTTTCCTTGTTTCCCCAGATCATCAAGTCATCTGCAAACACCATTGCCTTCATTTTTTCCTCCCCAATATGCTACCTTTTGCATCACTTCATCCATCACCATTACAAAGAGCAAGGGCGAGAGGGCACTTCCCTGCTTTAGACCATTAGTCAACTCGAACCATTCTGTTCTTTCCATACCGACATTCACACAGCTTCTGCTTCCCTCATACATATCTTTCACTCTCATCACTATTTCTTCCATTATTGCTTCGCCTCTCATCGCTTCCCATACTCTCTTTCTTACGACACTGTCGTATGCCTTCTCAATGTCCATAAAGGCCAATACCAAATCTTCCCCATACTCGTAGTGACGCTCCTGTAGCTGTCTCACTCACCTGCCTGAATGCATATTGCTCCTCCCTCAGTTGCTGTTCCGTTACCTTACGTATCCATTTCTCCAATACCTTTTCATAAATCTTAGCACAGTGGGACAACACTTAGTTTTATTAGATTAGTTTATTAAGGTTTGATTCTAATTTTGCTGAAGAAGGTCCCGTTGATGGATCAAAACATGTGCTAACATTTAAATAGCATTTGTATTGATTGGCAGAGCATTTTAATTAATAAATAGTTCCTTGGAAATGACTTTAGCAGTCATCTGTCAGATATGTATTACCGTAGTTGTTCCTAATTATTCCTGAAGAATACAGTAGGCCTACATACTTGGTATGATGAATTGCATGCCTTTTACAGTCATCATCATCACATTTCCAACTCCAATCTCCCGTGTGTGTTATACAAGCGCTCGCCATTTCTTTCTGTCGGAGTAGAGATGCTGTTCTTCTACACCTTCCCATTTCACATTCTGTTTGTTGACCTCAGACTTCACTGCATCTATCCATCAATTTCTTGGCCTTCCTACCGGTCCCCTCCCTCTCACTTCTGTCGAAATACCGTAATTTCTTGGTGTTCTATTTCTGTCCATTCTCATGACTTGTCCAAACCACTGTAATTGACATCTTCCTAGGAGTTCAGTGACAGGTATTTTGAAACCAACTTCCTGCCTGTTAATTTCATCCCTAATCTTATCTTTCCTGGTCCTTTGGTACATTGTTCTGATGAATTTCATTCTTGTTGCCTGGATTTTACTATTGGCCTTGTTGAGTAGGGTACATGCTTCAAGTCCATAGTTATGAATTGAAATGAAGTAGGTGTGAAACATGCGTTTGACAGTAGCCTATAATATTCCAACTATGTTTTTAAAAACTCAGTGACTAAATTATACAAGTCCTTTAGAAATATGTAATGATCAAATAACTCCTGTTTCTTCTGGAATTATTTATCGTTAGAGGCAGCTGTTTTTCGCGATGCGCAAAATCGCGAAATGTTTGCGAAATTATCCAAAATTTAGCAGGAAATGCGAAATTTCTTCTTTTCAAAGATGGTCGCAAAATAATTGTCGAAATTGCGATCTTTTTGCGCCAGTGGAAGATAGCCAAGATTGTCAACTGTTTCTTTCAATAAGTCGATAGTTCCGTTAAATGCAACTATCGATTCTTAACCTATTTTTCGTGTCGAATATTCGTATCGATTTATTAGTAATCAGACGTCATTTGTCTCATGGTGCAGAGTTGCTATCGCGAGTTGTAGCCTGAACATCTTTAATCTGCCCTTGTGTACCCGTATACTTTTTCGATGTTCTTTTAAACATTTTATGAAAATGGTGACTACAGTTTTTGACCGTGAAAGAGAATTTTCATCGGATGGATTTTACGTTTACGACAGAAACAAAAGTATTCTCATGTACAAATATTGCAATGTAGGTATAGAATGGAAACGTAAAGACACGTGCTTGAAACATATTAATGGTAGAACTTCCCACAAAAAGAACAAAGAGAAAGCTCAATTGACAACTGGTGTCATAAGACAACTTTCTATAACGAGCGTCAGTTCCGCGGCAAAAGCAGCAAAACAATAAACTTGATAATTTAGCATCCAAATGTGCTGAAACTTATATCGGGTACAAATTATTACTAAAATAGGCTTACAAGAAATAGCGAAATTTTTGACGAAATGAAACAAAAGTAGTGAAAAATATACCGAAATCATACAAAAATAATTGACAAATCGGGCAAAAATTTTCACCGAAAATAGGTGACTCTATTTATCGTACATCTGATTGTTAATCATTTTAATGTCTCAGAGAATGTTACAAATTATCATATATTTTCATAAATGTTTGAGAAGACAAAATTTTCCCCACTTTCCCCCTCCCCCTCCTGTGTCTCAGACCATTCGTTTTTGTTTTTCCTCTCTAGTTTTAGCATTTAAGGTACCGGTATTAAATATAAGTGACTCTGTACTATGCTTGCAGGTGATGGTCGCGCAGGCATGGATAACTCCCTTGTAGTGAGCATGGAGATCAACGGCATCATGTATCAGGGAGTGTTATTCGCTCAGAGTACACGGACTCGGTTGTCATGAGTGACTGTGCCTAAGAAACAGAGACGTGTGCCTTTACCCTTTGGGAATGGCCCTGTGGGTCATTAGTAGTGCTACCGTCATTTGACCAAAGTAAGGACGCTCCTTTCCTCTAATGCACGAGAAGACGGAAGAGCACTATTCTGTAATCAGTTACTTGCATCATGGGAAGTGACTGCAAGAAGTGCAAATGTGTTAAATTACACTAAGAAGTGTGTGAATGTAAAGAAGAATATTTAAAGGACATATGTTATGGATTTTATTTGCCAGTGCAGGATGAACATGGAAAAGAATAATGTTTTTAAATGTTACTGTTTACATAGGTTTTTCTTTCTTCAATCAAGATAATACAGTATTTTAATTGTGTTTTGTAAAGTTTTCTCAGAATGTGACAACAGGTTAACGGATGTATATCTTATGAATTTTTTTCCTTTTATGGAATGCTTTGACTGCACTGCTGGAAATAATTGTAATAATCATGTGATCACAAAGTGAAAATTTGTCATCAACAATCACATTTGCACTGTATCAAGATGAATTTAGAGAATCATAAAATCGTAATGATTTCTTCTAGAAGGTATGATGTTATCATAGAAGTGATATTTATTGATGTACATAGGTCGAGTATAGGTGTTAATGTGTGAAATCTTACCAGTTGTCAGTATTTTTTTTTTTAATGTTGAGTCATGATGAAGCATGTGATTTGAAGTAAACATTATAATGTGGCATTTAAAAAGACACGTTATTTTATTTGGTACCACATATTTGGTAACACAAAAGTATGTCATCTATGGTCCTTTTTTATTTAATTTTTTTGAGAGTTGAGGAAATTTTAATGGAAAGTGTGCTGACTGTATGAATAAGTAAATATGCCTGTATAAAATGAAATGTGATGATGAATTTGTAAATAATAATCAGTAATTTTATTGTTGAATGTTTGTAGTCTAGTTTAGTACAAGCCAACTCACTGTATAGCATAGTGTCCAAGTGAAAGAAGCATCCTTTCCTCTGTACATCTTTATAATATCTGCACTAATAACTTTTCTACGCAGTAAATAGCACCTCATTGGGCAAAGAAGTGTCTGCTATTTCCATCCTTCCTTGGATGAGTCAAAGATACCTCACAGTAAAGGAAATTGGCTCATTGAGTAACTACATCTTGCCCATGGTGATATTATTCTTACGATACTTTGATATCTCCAAAGGTAATTTTGTGATAGCAGTTTTATGAGATAGAGCAAAACTTCATATATACCATATCATACAGCAAAATAATTCACAAGAAAATTGAAGTACAGTACCTCACTCAAAGTTAACTCAATCTACAGTAATATTTACCCAAACATCTATCATAGCTCACTTGCTTCTTGAGTTGATCCTATTTGACATTATTGTTAAATTTGTTCTGTTGTACTGTTTTCCTTACATAACTGATGTTACATAGCATAGAATTTATGCGAAAATAAATAGGCCCAATTGGTTATTGCTGTATACCTCATTCTAGGTATACTTTGATATCAGTACAAATAATTTTGTGGGAACATATTTATTGGAAAGATCCTAATCTTCAATTGATTATCCAGTGATGTAACAAACAACAAAAGTGAGCATAAATTTTAGGAAAATTTTGTGGTCAGTGGAGAGGACGGAAGTGCATGCATAGGTAAGTCATAAATTGTTCCCAAGGTTGTAGGATTGAATTCTGGCACAATCACTTCACATTTGAGGGTGCGCAGATGTCAGTAGATTTACTGGCACTTTAAAAATTCCCCACGGTGCAAACTTCCGGCACCCTGGCTTCTCTAAATGCCATAGTAGTTAAAAGGGATGTAAAACCAATAACTAAAATGTATTTTCATTACAGCTGATACAAATCAAGGCAGAATTATTCCCATCTCAGATTAAAATTCTACATGCAGATTATTATCAAGTTTTCAAAATGAAAATTTAGATTTATTTCAGGGACGAAAGTTATTTTCATGTACTGCCAAACGGTAAAAAAAAAAATATATATATTATTATTGTCATTATTATAAGATGAATTCAATTACCTTATGCAGTCCTTTTAAGAAGTCCTATCTAGGCAATCTATGCATCACTTTTGTCTTCCCTTCTTCCATTGCCATCCAACAGAGAGTATGACAATGAGATGAAATATAAAATTAAATGAAAAAATATCTGATATTGAAACATAACCAAATCAAGAGCCAGTAGAATGTCCATGTTCATAACAGACTCATCGATGACCAAAATGTCAGTCTAGCACTTTTATGGCCAACGGCCTAGCCGTGTTGAAACACCGGATCCCATGAGAACTCCGCAGTTAAGCAACATTGGGTGCAGTCAGAACTTGGATGGTATGCCGGTTCTAGGCACTGCGCGCTGTTGGCCAACATAAGGAGGACCGGAAAGGCCCTGGCCACCCTACCGCAAGTAAACTCTGGCTGGAGGTAGCCTCTTCGGAGGCTCGGACCTGCCTTCGGGCAGAATACCAATTAATTTAGCACTTTTATATGCAGCATAAATATTTGTTGATTTGTTTTAAGAATATCCTTTTACTTGAGAATATGTCAAGCTCACAGTTCCTACAGGGATCTGTATAGGGAATAGAAGTGAACATACAATCAATCATCGAATACGGAAGAAGGATTCAAAAACATAAAATGGACAAATACGATGATAGGCTGGTGCAGGGGGTGGGAGAGAGAAAAGGGAAAATCTCTCCAATTTTTTTTTTTTATTTTTTTTTTTATTTTTTATTTTAAGGACAGGGATTATCTCCACACACTTTCGTTTTCAAACATTAGCTCCCAACGAGCTCATTTTGACCACCGAGTCTCATCAGGAGGACAGGCAATAATGATTTCTTCCATCACTCAAATTGCACACTGGAGGGGCATACATCAAGGAGATATTTCTCTCTTGAAGTGAAATATGAACACTTGACTGGCTGCGTTGCACAGCGGTAAAATATTTGCCTGTTGTGCCCACAGTTGAAGGATCGAATCCTGGCACAGTCAGTTAAAAGGGACGTAAAACCAATAACATTATTATTATATTAAAGATGAACACAAGAAAAGAGGGCTGGGAAAGTAAAAAGATACTAACAGGACAAATAAAGTAGGAACACTCTGGACAAATATGGAAGTCAAAACGAACCCCGTAAAGGTTATACAAATTTATGTAGAAAATAAACCAACAAGGTGCAGACATGCCATTAATCATCAGACAGGAGAAGGACAAAAGCATAATGACAGACAAGTGCAGGCAGTGGAAGAGAGAAAAGGGAAAAACACATAAAATGGACAGGGATAATTTCCACAGCCAAATACGCTGTCGACTTCCAAGATGAGCTTCTTGCTGTCATTGTGTCACAGTCTGTCTTTATTTTTGTTCTTTTTATGTATTTCTATCCTTCCTGTCCGAAGACCGATTGTTGTTCAGGGATTATAGACTTGTTTTGGAATGACTATTGGATATTAAGCTTACTTCACTTAAGTGATGTCATGGATTTTAAAACCAATAGCAGGAATGGCCATTCACATATGAGTACCTGGTATTGAAAACTAAGTACAGAAGAATAACAAACAATACAACAATAATACAATGAATTACATCAATATTCAACCTGATTCTGTCCTGTTGAACACTAGCCAATATTTAACTTCCTGTCTTTACTACAGCAATTATTTTATTGAAATAGCCATAGTATTCACATAGTCAAACCTCCATTTTATATAAAAATATATCCATGAAGAAACATAGATCTGAGCAGGAATAATAAAAAGACAATGGCTATTTTGCCTTTCATTATAATGTACTTCCTTTAAACAGGAATTTTATCACCATTTACCAATATAAATACTGTGCCCTTTTTATAATAATAAAAAGTCCTGTGACTATGAATGTGTTGCCTAATACATTTTGTATAGTAGTGAATGATTTCATGAAGGAATCGATTTTTATATTAAGAGGAGTAGGAATCTTCTGTATGTTGAGTATTTTCAAAAGACTGTTAGATAATGAGTTCCATGGTACTATATTGTTTAAATTATTATCTATTAATGCATTTATGTTATTTAGTCATTTTGAGTGAATTGTATATTGTATTTTGATTTCTAAAATTAGATGTTGTTACATAAAATTTATGTAAAACTGTTTATCAACAATTGTGTTTTTACTTTTGTGTTATTCTCTTTCAATTCTGTACATGAGTAAGTGAATATATAAATGATTCTTAAAAAAACCTTCTCTCAAAGCTTGGAATTGACTCAACATAATCAGCAATAATGTACGTGCACAATTCAAATGAAAAAGTTACACCAAGTTGTAATTGTGCAAAACGTGTCTCTGGTCTAAGTAGTGATTTATTTCAACATGATGGGAATAGACATTTAGGTTATTTATATTTTTTATGTATAATGAGATGAATAAGAAAAAGATTAATGTTTAAGCTTAATACTCAGGGAATATCACAGTATATTGTATGTATAATTGTATGTTTTGGATCAGAGATCTGTATGGATTTGAATTCTTTTTCTTAATATAACTTTACTTTCAGGCCTGTTGTACTTATTTACCAATGAAATTCAATTCATGTTGCCTACAGGAATAGTATTGACTTTCATTTTAAAGTAACTTGAGATTTAGTGAAGTGTAGAATTAATTATCCATATGGGAAAGACTCATCATTATCATTTCAATAAGGGGAGGAACAATGAACTCTTTGGGAAGGGCCTTATGGCAATTTCTTTAAAGTCTATCCTAAGTACATAAAATTATATAAGAAAATACAACAGACTGATGTCTAGAAATGAAAACAGTGTGTGTAGGACAGTCTAGTCTACACTATATCACTACGACAATATGACAGCAAGTCTACAGATATTTATTCACCTCCTTTGTTTGAGCACCTGTCCCAACACTGAACGAGATTCCCCATACTATCTGAAAAGGAAAATGCTGGTGGCTGGAGAAACAAATCATCCTCAGCGTCACTAACTACTTTATATTACAATTCAATTAGGGTGCCATGTCCAACTTCAAACGTTAACATCTACAATTCAAGATGGTGGCTGTGCAAAATATTTTGCCAATATGCAATATCTCTGAAACTATTTTGGCAATCAATTTGAAATTATTTATGGTGGACAATAATGTAAGTTTCTTGTGATATAGTGTGTATTGTCCAATGCATATTGTGTTTCTTTCTAGACATCAGCATATGTTTCATTTGAACAACCGTTACATAATAAAGCTGGGAGCACACTGCATCCGTTCCGTTCAGTTCAGTTGACTTTGGGTGACTTGCTGACAATGCAACCTAATGTCCAGCCGCACACTGCATCAGTTCCGCACCCTTCAGCCCATTCCCCCCACCATCCGTTCAGTCAAGCTTGCCCTCACAAGCAAGGTTGACAGAAGACAGTTTGCGATTGCGACAACAGCTTTTGTTAACGTAGAGAAACAACTTATAAACACGTTAATCCTATCCTCAATTTACAAAAACACGCTCTAGTACAGTCATCACAATAACACAGGTTATCACACAAAATTACACACACACAAATACACGTGGCTATATGACCAAGATGTCGCAGCCCGTAAAATAAGCAACAACGACATAACACAAAGTAACTAATAAACATACATTTCATCTTCATTTATGGGAATCATAACGACTCTAGCTATGATGTATGCCTGAGTCCGGAAAGAGGAGGTAATATTCTCCACACTGTGCCCTCCTTAAATTTATGTCATGAATCCAAGTTATTATTTTTTCTCGGCTACTTCACAGCCTAACGATATAGCTATAATTTCCCCCTCATCTTCGGAAGAATATGAACTCCATTACTATTCTCACAGTGGTGTTCCAAGACTGGATTGACGGAGACTGAGGCAATGTGCGGCTGGCGAACTGATGTGAACGGATACGAGAGAAACGGAACCAAAGCAAACTTAACTGAACGGAGGCAGTGTGCTCCCAGCTTTAGGGTTACCAACCATCCAGATTTTGCCAGACGTTTATTATAGAAAGCTTTCCAGTCGGGTCAACACAAATTGTGCCCAATTACATTAGGCAGGAAAACAAGTAGGAAATGCCGTAACCTGAAAGAAATATTACATGAGGTATTTATCAAACAATAACATGCTTTTATGTATCAAAAAATAGGGGGTGGGTGTTGATCGACTGAAAAACTTTCTATAATAGAACTAGTCAACACTGAAAATTGGCTTCAAGCCTAATACATTAAAATTTTGCCCGACATGTCCAGCATTTTATTCATGTCTGGCATTTTTTCTGACAATTACTTTTCTAACTGTTCCAACAGTTGAATGTAGGTTTTGAACAGTAAGCATCATATTGAAAATGAAAATGAAAAAAACACAGCCTGCTTCCAGTCGACCGACCGGGTCAGGGAATGGAATGAGCGGCGAGGATATGAACTGTGCCGGCTGCCGAAGCCTGTCGCACTCCCCTGGGGGCAATGATTAAATGGATGATAGATGAAATCAAATTATAATGGAGAGTGTTGCTAGAATGAAATTGTGACAGGAAAAACCGGAGTACACGGAGAAAAACCTGTCTGCCTCCACTTTGTCCAGCACAAATCTCACATGGAGTGACCGAGATTTGATCCACGGACCCAGCGGTGAGATGCCGGCGTGCTGCCTCCTAAGCCACGGAGGCTCAAGCATCATATTACTGTATAGTATCGTAAATTCCACGTAACTGGAATTCCTATACAGTGAAACCTCTCTATTACGGACACCCTTCGGACCGTAAATACTGTCCGCTAAAGAGGGGTGTCCACTATAGAGAGGGTTAGAGAAAATGATTGCAATTTGGCACATATAGGCTACTTGTGCAGTATGTGTACTTAAATGAAATCGTAGGATAACGGGCGGTAAAAACAGTCCCGTTTTGTTCGTATTTAAAATGTTTTCTGGCGAATAGCTGTCAGTGATGGAAGGCAATTTTTCTTCCCAGCTTGAAACATTATCCATATCAACAGTGGAGAATTCTCCACAAATTTCTCTAAATTTTATATTGTGGCGCTTTCTGAAATTCTCGCGCCAGCCGTTCGAGGCTTTGAAATCTCCGATACCTAATTCTGCCGAGAAATCTAATGCTTTGGCTTGTATCATTGGTCCGGACACAGGGACGTTCTGACTTCGTATTTTGCTGAACCACCCTATCACTGCCTTATCAATAACAGCCCCATTACCACTTTGAAACTGACTAATTTTCAGCTCATTACCTTAATTCTCTCTTCTTGTTTTATAAAATTTCTGCTGCCTGTGTATTTCCAATCTTTAACATTTCAGATAGTTTCCGTACATCACATTTCTCACGTTTGTGATAATAATCTGAGATGCCTACTTTCTCTTTTAAAGTTAAACTTTTATGAGGAGCCATTTCAGATGCACTCACTTGCTACTGTAACGCACAGGTCCTACAATAGATTTAAGAAGTTTCACGGTAAAACTGACCAGATAGTGAAAGTATGAATTCCCTTATCCCGACCATTTCAACCATTTCAAGTTCAAGAGAACAATAAAAGCGTACCGTTAGGCCTAGGTTTATTTTTGGAGCAGTGCAGAAGATATGGGATGGGAAGATCAGCGCTAACTGGCTTCCAGGAAGCACAGGTGGTGTCGAAAGTACATTAACACAACAGAGTGTTCATACATGACACATAGACCTACAGAGATGCAATTTCTTTTCAAAACAAGTGTCCACTAAGAGAGATTGGTTGATTTTTTTAAAATGCGTCCGGGGTGTCCGTGTCTGCATAAGAGAGACTTGTTAGTTATTGTTGTTTTAAGGGACGGAACTACGAGGTCATCTGCCCCTCAACACAGATTAAAGTATTCAAATTTGGAATGGAATTTAAAATTTATAGGTGGTCACCTAAATTTGAAATAAGATAGATTAATTACTAATATACTAAATTGGGGTTTGGTCACGGACCTAGAAAATCATCCGTTATGAAGGGGTGTCCGCCTTAGAGGAGTGTCCTTTAAAAGAGGTTTCACTGTATACAAACAACCAGTTCTGCAACGTCAAGATTTATGTTTAAAGCTCAGGTTTAGATAAACACTCCAGTAAATCAAAAGGGGTCTGTTTTCTGTTATAATTGCGAGAATATAGACAACATATCTCAACTTTTGAACATTTTACTCAACAAAGAATGTGTTAACATTTATTTCTTGTTATAGATTCCAATTTTAGTAATAATTTATTCTACAGAATACAGAACATCGAGTTAATGTAATTTACTCCGCTGTAAATTTTTAGAAGGCTGGTGTTCATTTTTGTGTTGTAGGTTTCTCTTTTTCTTCTCTTTTTCTCTTGTTCTTCCTTTCTTTCTTTCTTTCTTTCTTTCTTTCTTTCTTTCTTTCTTTGGTGATGGCAATATAACCTCAACATTCTTGTAATAAACTGCTTTCCTTCACTCCATGAAACCATCAACAATGGGTAATCTCTACTGAGTATATAATATAATAAACACTGCCACTCTTCTTGCTGTGGTGATAACCAAGCTGTGAAGATCAGCGTAGCACAATGGTTAAGCATTGTTGCTGTCATGCATATGCATTTGGTTTGCTGTTCACATCTCCAATTATGTGTTTTTTTTTTCCTCATCTGATATGGTTTATAGCTAATATCTCCCATGGTAGGTTTCTTAATTTTCTTTTCTCTCTCTAGGATAATTAAAATTTACAACATACTGGTATTTGAGGATTTGAAGTGACACATAGACTTACAGTGTGATTTCCATGTTCTTTGAAACTATCACTGAACAGGAAGAGACAGATAGAAAATGAACATACTCTACAACGGGTAGGTGCTGTTGGAGACAGAGGGGAAAATAAGTAGAAACGGGGAGAAACAATATCCACAGCTTGATACACCACCATCAATTCAATTAATAGGCTACTTATCCAATCCTGACCTATAGCCTCCAATGAGTTTGTTTTTGTGGAAGGTCACAACAAGCTCATCTGAGGCTATATAGCATTAAAGCGCTGTTGTTTGTGTAATGCTGGTAGTGAAAATAAATCAATAACCACGCCTCTGATACAAATGTACAGGCTCTCATCCCCCCCCTTTCCCTTTTGATTACCAAAAGAATGATAATAAAATTAGCATATCAAAATGCTTTATCAACATGATATTACCATACCAAAAATTAATAATTATAACACACAGAAAAGGCCTAATTTAATTACTCACTAGGTCAGCTGAGTTCACAGCAAAAAAAACCTAGGAGTGAATGTTCCAAATTTTTGTGGTATTCAAGAACACCCTGATTTGATTTAGGATAAGAGATCAGGCGGGACGAAGCTAAGGTCAAGACCAGCTTGTTGAATGTGTAGCAGTTTTGCTAGCCCACACTGTTGGGTGATAAATGTAACTGTTTACCTTTGCCTAAGCTATGTTGTTTTAATGGGCGCCAAGACCTCAATGCAATGTTGAAATCTAAATTTGTATTTAACAACGTCTAGCTCTGGCAGAACACCTTCAAGACTCTATTCACTCAGATCGTGGTATGATTTGATCATTAACCCAACAAACAATTGTATCAGGAGAAGGAATTGGTCTATATCTAATGCTACCTACTGAAAGCAAAGATTGCATTGTAAAAGAAATGAATTTATTATATAAAACAAGTATAGCAAAATTAATAATAATAATAAGTACAAAATTTAAATTGGAGCGTTGTGATTTGAATATTACCGATAGAAAATTACGTGAAAACGGAGTCTGATAAATTGATTTTACTCTTATTTCCAAGCTATGAAGTTACTGAAATATGAAATGTAAAACAAAGAAAAATGAGAGATTGCGTATTTCTGCGTCATTTGCGCTTACCATTGGAAATTGCCAAGGCATTTCCCTCGTACTTGCTGATGCCGTGAGCTTCCCACAGTCTCCTGGACGTCGTCATCTTCGTCGGAATTTGATGATATTCTGGTAGATTAGATAATTCTATGGTCCGTACCTCGGACCCAAACACTCGTACAACCGCACTGGTTAAGTTTTGCAAAAGTTAGTCTTCAACTCCACTGAACATCGGAGCGACACGCACTTCCAACCGTACTCCGCAAGTTCTACACAGATAGTCACTAACTCCACTGAACATCGGAGCGACACGCACGCGCACCCATACCCCTCAAGTATTTCACAGATAGTCCTCGTTTCACGGCGCGTCGAACGATATATGCACCTGTTGGCTCCCCCACCACGGTACCGTCTTCCAGCTTACGTTGTCTCCCCTGATTGGCTGAGCACGCCGCCAGTTCCCCTCCTCTGCCTCATTACACTCGGCGCGCGAGAGGGAGAAGTCGTTTTCCGTTCCAACAATTCGCCTTTTCTAGACCTTGCGACCCAGCATTGCGTAATACTTCTCGACAGGAATCAGCTTGTATTCGAATTCCCAGTGAGTCATGTCTCTCAAATACCCTAACTGACAAAACTCCGTAAAATTCCGTAATCACATAATTTTCTATAATATTGTCGTTCGTAATAATTTGCTTGATAGCGTTTTCTAAGACATAGAAAACCTATCTGAATGCTAATAATTTTTATAAAATGCTCCGAAAATACCTTAATAATAATTATAATAAATTAATAATAATAATAAATTACCATGACAAATTCTCTTGGCTGAACAATTTGCCGCGTAAATAAATATAGAATGGCTTCCTACTGACTTATGCCAGTTGCATAAAACCCCTCGAAAAACACGTTACAAATGGAAGGCTGGACGTACTCGGAAAGGCCGACAATTTTGATCTTGCCACACATGGTGAAAGGAATAGAAACAATCTTCCTACTGACTGCCGTCATTAAATAAAAAAACAACATCAAAATGTCAAGGTATAATAAGAATCTAGGAATGATACAATTGAATTACAATTAAATTACAACTAAAACCTTTAACCGCTTAGGCTAATATTTAAGGGTAATGCGGAAACAAGTTCCGGGTAATACAGTGAATAAAATAAAGTCAGACATTGCCCAGTTGGCAATATTACCGTACATTTCCCCATCATACGATTAATTGAATTACTGAATTGAGGGTAGTATCATCCGCAAGGATAAAGGAAATTTAACAACATGAAATTCAGCCCCGGTGCCGTTTCACAAACCAATTGCATAAAGCAACAAACGCGTTCCTTAGCGAACGAAAGCGTCCGAGAAGCTTCAGAGTCCAGCACTGACTGTCTTTTGAAGCCTATCTGACCAAAGTTAAATCCACGAGGTTCCCATCCAGCTAACGGGAAATAGGGCAATAATAGCCCACCCTGCAGTAACTACATATAAAGGTATCACCAAATTATACAAGACCCTCCAAAAGATTACATACTAAAGTGCTAAAATAAAATGTCAGTCTTTATCTAGTTAAGCTTATGGTCCACCGACACATGGCCTTAAAATAACATTACAAAAATGTTTTGCAATCAAAGTTTGTATTGCCCCTTAGTATTAAGTCATGATAATACCACCTGGTGTCTTTCGGCCCTCCGGGGAAACTGCACTATTTGTTTCCCCGGAGGCAACTACTTAAGAGTCTTTATGCCAGCAAGGTCCTCACCCCAATGTCGCTCCAGTCACAGATCGCACCCTTGTATTCCAGTGTACCCCCACCACACTCCCTCAGTAGTACCAAATGCGACTAGTGGCACAACCGGCCAAAACAAGGCCAGAGTCCAAGGTTTGAGTTGGTACTATTGAATATCACCCCACACAGGTTACTGCGTAGAAACCTTCCAGGAGCTGAGGCGTTACACAATGTTCTTGTAAGATTGTTCTCAGAACAAGAGCTTGGCGAATGAAGCTGACAGGAAATGTTCACCTTTCAAATGTTCACGGATACAAGGCTTGATTTATCTCCCTTCCATCAGCGATAAGCCTTTAAGTGACAGCACACACAAGGGCACAAATCCTGGCAGGAAAAGGGCTTGGCGAACCCATTTCACCATCAGACAGGCGCCAGGGAGACGAAATTAATTCCCAGAAGGGCTTGGTGTATGCTCTCATGATAATCCGGACAGACCTGGAGTTCTTACTGCGTCTCGAAGATAAGATGAACATGTACTGATTTGCAAAATCGGTACAGTTTGGACAACCTATCTTTGAAGATAACTATGAGTCCGGCTTTGGGGATTGTCCTTGTCATTTTTGTGGGATTGTCGTTGTTTCTCTCTTCTTCTTTCTCCCTCTGACCACACCTGCCTGTCTTTGTTTCTGTCCTTGATCTGTGTATATATCCATCATATCTTGTTCAATGGTTATATGTTTGCCAGATGAAAATGTTCAAATGACTAGCATCGTCATACAGAAAGTCTTGACTACTTCAATCAAAACAAGAACCAGATTTTATACTATACAGAACACTTGCAAATATGATCTTAATTTATGCTCAGCATATACTTTTCAGTGAAAGCTACTTTGAAACAAGGATTTTTTTTCTTCCAATATACTGTATAGTATATAGATCAACAACTGACAAACTACAGAAGGTTGATAGACGGATTCTTTGGACAATAATCAATTTAAAAAAAAACACCAGATTGAGGGCCAGTGGAGACTTTTGCCCAATTCAATACTTTACAAAGCAAGTGAATCTATTATTGACATGATGCGAAAACAAAGAATTGCATTGTTTGGACACACATCCCACTTGCCAAATACTAGACTCCTGAAACAACTTTTTGACTTCTTTTGGAATAGTAAAACAAAAATCACATGGTTTAAAGAAATACAAATGGATTTAGACGAATTGAAAATTACTAAGCATCAAATTGAACATAGAGAAGAGAAACGGCTTCTGAATAACAAACACACTCAACTAACATTCAAAATTTCACAGCGTAAGCAATATGTTATATCAGCAGAAGAACGAGTTGCAAGATCTTCCAGAATGAAGAAGTATTGGGAAAGAAAAAAATTATCAAGTATTAAAAACTGAACTTAGTATTTGAAGACTTTGTATATAAGGTTTGATTTTTGATGCTCCAATGTGGGCATAAACGGTGTAAATAAATAATACTGTATAGTAGGCCTATTTATTCAAAGAATTAATGTTTTTCAGACATCTCAATCTAGTTGCCAGTGTTTTGCTCTAGTGTACCATTGCCCATTGGGCTCATCAGTTGGTATGAATACCTGACCAAGACATTGGCTAGTATATACTGAGAAGAGGAATTTGTCAAATTCTTCACATAACATGCCCTTACAACCCAACATTTTGAAGTTAACGGCACTCTTAGGAATAGAGAGCTGAAACCATTAGGCCTAGTCAGTGTTGCCTTATTGACAGTTGATGGAGCAACTTTTCAGTTGGTCAACTCTATAACTTATAATCCCAAATACTGGAACATGCAGGAATAAATAACCTGAAAAAAATTACATGTGATTAAATATATACTGTATATATTTTGTATGATCTTTCTTTGATAGATACCCAGAACCCTGAACATCTGGGGTTGTCCTCTGCGGCTAACAACCGCAGTTGTAATTCGGAGCTTGCTCCACTTAAGGTTGATAACCTTCGACAGTCAGATATGGAAAAGTCTTTAAGTAGTACAGGAATTCCACCGTCCAACCACTTAAGGATGGAGGGGACTACATCGGACTCGGTGGGTAGTCGCCTAAGAGACAAGAATGAATTTAAGCATTCAAATGCATACAACCAAACACAGAAATAAAGAATCAAACATAAGCATATTAACTATATTGCGACGCATAACATAAACTCTTTACTGACAACCGGAAAGCTCAAGAACTTCACAGATGAGTTAGATAGGCAGAATATTCTTCTGGTAGGACTCCAAGAAATGAGAAATTTAACAGAAGATCCGTTTGAATCTTAGGGTTATAGAGTGTACAATGGGAAGCCAGGACAAAGAGTCATGAAACATTGCCCCCAATTTGGTACAGGATTTATAGTAAGTCTGAAAATAATAGATTCCATAATTGATTTTAAAGCCATCTCACCAAGAATTGCAATTCTAACTTTAAAAGCCACAAACAAAATTTACACCATCATTATGCATCTTCCTCGGAGATACCAACATTGATATCCTAGCTGATGATCAATTAAGAAGGAAATATCTAAATCTAATAGCATGCTATGGGTTTAAACAGTGCAACACTAAATATGCTACACGACTTTGTGACACTGCAGCTACCTTAATAGATCACGTGTCACTAAACAATTCAGAATTAAGTTATAAAATATCAAATGTCAGCAATGATATTAGTGAACACAGTATATTAATTCTTGATATTTCCAAGACCAATTATAGCACGTACACTCAGTCACATAACTCTACAAAATCAACAACACACGAGGACTCTTGGGATAGGCAACACACTCGCAACACACTCCTGAAACTAATATATCTATAAACGCTGATTCCCATAATGATGCAAACAGTACTGTTAACTCTCTATATAACTCTTTCATCAAACAATTGAATCTAAGGAACAGGCATAGTCAAAGGAAAATAACAAACAAAACTAACAATAAAAGACAGACTACTAACTTACCATGGGTCACAGCTGAACTCCTTTCACTTATAAAACAACGAGACACTCTGCATGCAAAGCTCAAAAATCCCCTTCACAAAAATAATAATGATATGAACCAAGAGTACTGTAGATGCAGGAATAGTGTAACAAACTTAAAAAGAAGACTAAAGTCAAATTACTACTCAGAAAAATTCAGAACAAATGGAAACAATTCCAATAAAACTTGGGAGACTATCAAAGAAATCATACACAACAAAAAACCAACAGTTGAGACATGCACTTCACTTGAAATAGACAACAAAATTATCACAGACAATCAAGAGCTATGTGAATCATTTAACTTGTTCTTCACAAACATTGCTGGAAGTCTAGCAAAAGCTATTCCTGAACAGAAGGAAATCCTCAGTAAGGACCACAAGCAGTCAAATTCCCTCTACTTATATCCAACAGATGAAGCAGAGGTAAAGTCCATCATCACAAATTTAAAGAATAAAAAGAGCTGTGGCTTAGATAGGATCAAGACAAATTTCATTAAAAACAATATGCAATCATTTATTAAAATCTTGGTTGAAATGATTAATGAGTCCTTAGTTACTGGCATGATACCAGATGACTTAAAAGTGGCCAAAGTAGTTCCTATATTTAAGGGTGGTGACAAAAGAAATCCAAATAATTATAGACCTGTTTCTATTTTATCGGTAGTTTCAAAAATTCTGGAAGAAGTGGTAAAAACAAGATTGCTTTCATTTCTGAACAAGAATACATTCTTTCATAATATGCAATATGGATTCAGGGAAAAATCTAGTACTGAGGCAGCAACTATTGACCTAATAACAATGCTACAAGAAACTATTGACAAAAGTAATATGGCAGTTGGGTTATTTATTGATCTCACAAAAGCCTTTGATACAGTAGATCATAAAATACTGTTGTCAAAATTAGAAAATGCTGGTGTCCAAGGTATAGCTCTAAAATGGTTCCAAAGCTACCTTATTGGAAGAAAGCAGCATGTAGCTTTGAATAAATGCATAAGTTCAGGAAAATATATAACTCACAGCGTTCCACAAGGATCTAGACTTGGACCTACATTATTCTTAATGTATATAAATGATATTGTGGAATGTAATTTGAGAGGGCATATCAAATTGTATGCAGATGATACAAATATCTTCTACACTGGGAAAGACATAATTGAAATCATACAAAATGTGCAACAAGATATAAATACTCTCTCACAATGGTTCCAGGCCAATAAATTAACAATGAACCTACAGAAGACCAATTACATGGTAATTTCAAAACAAAGCATGAAAGAAATCACACATGACAAAATATATATAAATAATATTGAAATAAAAGAGGTTAATCAGGCAAAGTATTTAGGTCTAATCATCGACAAACACCTGACCTGGATTGAACACGTTGAACGAATTGCTAAGAAACTCTCACCTGTAGTAGGGATCCTAAGGAAACTTCGGTATCTTATTCACCTAAACCTTGTAAAACAAATCTACTATTCACTTGTACATAGCAAGCTCCAATATTTAAATGTTCTTTGGGCTCACTGCAGGAAATCCACACTGAATGATTTAATGACTATTCAGAATAGGGCTATTAGAAACATATTTAACCTTCCTTACTGCACTCCAGTAAAAGATCTGTACATCAGAAGTAAAATTCTACCCCTCAGCATAAGTGCAGAACTCCGAGCAGCTATGCTAATATACAAGATTAAACACAACACAATACTCTATAGCTCTCCCTACATCTTGAACTCAGACAATCATTCTTATGGAACTAGGCATGCAAAGGACGTAGCCTTATATATCATTCACTCTTCTAAATATGGTAGAAATAGTTTCAAGTTCTCTGCATCACAGTCATATAATAAACTTCCTGATGAAGTAAAAAGTGCACCAACTTTGTCGGTATTTAAGAGGAAAACTATGGAAGTATTGTGGGAAAAATTCGATGCATCTTAATACATCAAATAAGTTAAGTTATGTATAAGATTAAAAATCCTAAGTGCTTATCATTTTAAGGGACCATGGTCTAAACAATCTTAGATATGGTATCAAGCTTACAATAGGCCTATGTCCTTATTCATCAATTTGTGTTACCTTCAGAATTTTCTTCCTTGGTGTGTAAACACACATATTACTGTACAATTCCTCTGTACGAGCCTATGGCTCTTTGGAATTAATTGAATAAAAAATAAAAATAAATAAAATATTAATGCTCATGACCCTATAAATGAAAAAAATTTCCTAACCAAAACTCTGCAAGAAGTCGATAATTTCTGGAATCTCCTGGATCAGACTATGAATAAAATAAATATTTGTAACATCAAAATCCTTATAGGGAACTTTAACGCTCAACTGGGTACAGAAAAGAAGTATCGAGATGTAGTAGGAAAGTGGACTCCTCACAAATATACTAATAGAAATGGCCAAAGACTCGTAGAAATTCTCAGAACCCATGGACTAATCTCCAAATCTACTTATTTTTAAAGAAAACCACACCAACTCAAAACTTGGAAACATCCTGATTGGACAAAAGGAGAATTTCAGCTAGACCATGTATGTATGGACAAATACTATCACAAGGAAATCCACAATGTCAAAGTTCTAAGAGGAACCGACACTGGCTCAGATCATTACTTAATTAAAATCAAGATCAAATTTACTCCGTTAAGAAGAAAAAGACAAAATACAGTTGGAGGGAAAAGGACATACGACCCTCATCAGTTAATCCAGAATGACCAGTACCGGCAAAGAAGAGGAACTACAAGACTAACAGACAATTTAGATGAACTAATACCAATACTTAAACAGAACGCAGAAGATCTAGCTCCATTAAATCCAAAGAAAAGACATGCCTGGTGGAACTCTGATTGTGATAGAATGCATGAAGAAAGACATCAAGCTTGGTTGAAATTTCAAGCCCACAGAACAGAAGAGAACGCCACTAACCTCAAGAATGTCAGAAAAGAATTCACCCAAACTATTAGAAGAATAAAGAGAAAATATCAAAAAGATTTAATAAACTCTATTGAGGAAAATAATTACAAAACCAATTCTAGAGATTATTACAAAGCCTTTTATAAACAATTGCAAAAATACAGCTCCCCCACATTATTGTTGAAAAATAAAGATGGAAAAATAGCGCATAACAATAAGGAAACTGCAGAAATCATGGTGGAAGCATTTAACAAGCTCTTGAACAATGATGAACCTGAAAAGATTTTATTCATTGATACACATACCCCAATAAAAACTAAACCAGAAAACATAAACCCACCTACAGCGAAAGAAGTTGGAACAGCGCTTAAGGAAATGAAGAACTACAAAGTGTGTGGTGAAGACCAGGTTTTTGAAGAGATGTGGAAATACGTCGGCAGTTCGACTCAGGCGTCCCTCCATATGGTATTACAAAAGATTTGGGTATCAGAAAAATTCCCAGAACAATGGACCACAGCTATAATTAACCCAATTCATAAGAAAGGTGACAGAAGTAATCCAGACAACTATAGAGGTATTTCCATTCTGGATATCACTTATAAGGTTTTTTCTAAGATACTATATAATCGGATTAAAGATCAACTAGATCAAGAGTTAGGTGAATACCAGGGAGGCTTCAGACCATGGAGAAGCTGCGCTGAACAAATAATAACTTTGAAGCTAATCATGGCATATTACAGAAAACGAAACAAGCCCCTTTCAATAACATTTATAGATCTCAAGAAAGCTTATGACTCCATCCACAAACCATCATTATTAAAAATTTTAAGACATTTCGGACTTCACCCAAAGCTGATCAAATTGATAGAACGTACTCTAACGAATACAATTTCTGAAATTAAGTTCAGAGGAGAACTTTCTGAACCATTTTTGGTAACAACTGGTTTGAGACAGGGTGACGGATTATCACCTCTTCTTTTTAATTGTGCGCTGGAGTACGTTATGAGGGAATGGTACAAGAACAACTCAAAAAATATAAAAATTGGAACCCAGAAAGACAACATACATCTGAACTGTCTAGGATTTGCTGATGATCTAGCTCTTCTGGCCAATGATATTCAGGAAACAAAACTGCAAATAAAATCTATACAGGAAATAGCTCAAAATATTGGTTTGAAAATTTCATTAAAAAAAAACAGAAGTTATGCTAACTCAACCTCCGCTTGCAAACAAAATTAAGCTGGGAGACCAAGAAATACAAATTGTAGAAAAATTTAAATACTTAGGTGAAGTAATCACATACAACCTGAGCGAGAAACCAGCATGGCAAAATAGAATAAATAAACTGGATAGAGCACACCGCATGTTACCAAGAATACATATAATAAAAAATGTATCTCGATAGCAACCAAATTGAAGCACTACAAAACAGTCACCCAGCCACAAATTACATATGCATGTGAAACATTATTCAAGACAACAAACACAGTTGCAATAGATAGAGTACTCAAGTTAGAAAGGAAAATAGTGAGAACCTGTTTAAATAAAAGTTATCAAGTAAATGGAGTCTGGAGACTAGCTTCCAAGGAAACAGTTTATAAAGAAATAGAACCAGTGACAAGCACAATGAAAAAGAAACGAATATCATTCTTAGGGCATCTAATACGGTCACCAGAAAATAGAATCAGTAAAAAAAAATAGAAAAATTATGGACGAGTAAGAGTAAGAACAATATTAGATGGATCACAGAACTTAAAGAAGACATGAGAGAGTTACATATTACAATAGAAGATTTAAAATACAAGACAGACACACTCAAGATTCTGAAAGATAAATGCACTAGACTACAGACAAAAATCAACAAGCAGAGAATAGGAAGAGTCATTCCTGAAGCAGAAAGAAAATTACGTTCAGAAAGGATGAAGAAATATTGGGCTGACAAAAAGAAGAAAAACCTCCATAAACCTGACTAATGTAGTCCTATGATGGCTAAAAAATTAAAATAATAATATACTGTATTTTGGATTACTGAAGTGTTAAGATGGCATGTTTCGCTTGTCAAGTGAGCATCATCAGATCAAAATATACAAGAATAAAAAAGAAAAAACAAACCACTACCAAATCCACAATGCCACCCAAAAATGGTCACTGCCCACCCAAAACATAAATCACAGCAAAAAACTTAGAAAGTGTAGCAACTATTACTGATAAATACTATAGCATTAAGCACCCAAAAAAAACAACTTTATTTCAATACCGTAGTCTATCTACAAGGTTGCAAGACAGAGAAATGATGATCCCATCCACAAACAGTCTCCCTCCACCAACTAAGCTATGGAGGTGTAACTACTATTGCTGTGATACACTTATGCAATAAGCCCCAAACTAGAACTGTAAACTAACATGCAGAACTTACCTACGAGTACTCTACTGAGATTATGGCAAAAACATAGAACTGCCATATAAAAAAAAAAGTGTTTGTCTACTAATAATGAGTTATTATGGTGTTCGAAGCCATTTTCAGTGTTGCCTTAGTAATCAAAATTTGATGTTTTCAGTCAGTCAATATGATTGCACCCAATTGTGATGGGTTATTGCCTAATCCTGAAAAGACTACTACATTATTATTATTATTATACCTGCAATTTAAATACCTTGGAGAAATCATTATGCATAACTTAAGCGAAAAAACAACATAGATAAATAGAACCAACAAAATGAAAATAGCACAATTCCTAACCTGGTCAACTGATAGTTACAGGCCTGTGTCTGTAGTAACCATCATGTCAAAAGTCTTTGAATATGTTATAGTTGGTCAAATTTATGAATTTTTCACCAACAACAACCTTCTATCACCAACTCAGTTTGGGTTCCTTCCGGGAAAATCTACAATTAGTGCACTGGATGATTTTGTTTGTCACATAATGCACCATTTTGAAGAAGGGAGCTCAGTAGATGCACTCCTGTGTGATCTATCCAAGGCCTTCGATTGTGTGTCGCATGATATACTTCTGCAAAAGTTAGCACTGTACGGAATTAAAGGATCAGAGTATGAAGTCTTTAAATCATATCTAACAAACCGAGTACAGTTTGTAGAGAATGGGGATAGGAAATCTCATGCGTTAGAAGTTAGGTATGGTGTACCCCAAGGCTCGGTTCTGGGTCCATTTCTTTTTGTCGTTATGATGAATGACTTAGTAGTAAATGTTCCTGGAAAAACAATTCTTTATGCAGATGACTCTACATTTTTGTGTTCTAGCAAATGTATAAGTGAATTACAAAATTTATCAAGTCAGTGCTTGCTAGAAGCTAGGAAATGGTTCAGTGAGAATGGATTCCACTTAAATGAAACTAAAACTCAAAATTTAATATTTAGCCTTAAAAACATAAGTAATGATATAAAAGAAGCCAAGCTACTAGGAATGAATTTTGACTCAAAATTAACATGGGAACCTCACATTCATAACCTTTCGAATAAACTTGCAAGGGTGGTGTATCTACTCCGTCATTTAAAAAATGAGGTTCCTACGACATATTTACACACAGCCTATTTTGCTTTCTTTCAAAGTCTATTTAGCTATGGATTAATATTTTTTGGAAATAGTGCACACATTGTAAATATCTTAAAATTACAGAAAAAGGCAATCCGTATTATTGCAAATGCTCCTCCTAACACACCCTGTAGACCTTTATTTATTAAATCTTCCAAACTAACAGTTATAAATCTTTTTGTTTTAAATATCCTCATGTATATGAAAAAAACATCCACATGAATTGCCAGGCAGGTGGGTAACAATTCACTCATACAGCACAAGAAACTCACACCAGATAGAGGTACCATGGTGTCGGCTTTCAAAAACACAGAACAGTCATGAAATTCTTGGCATAAATTTTTTTAACAAACTGAGTTTGTCTTTCCAACAACTACCAACCAAAATCTTTAAGAAACAGCTGCAAAAGTGGTTGCTGGTGAATCCATGGTATTCCCTGGAAGAAAATATGGAAGCAGATTGGTGTAATATTTAGTGCAATAGAAGTAGGTTACATTTTGTTATAACGATAATAAGCTATTTGTATATACTGTTATAAGTAGGCTAAGTAATGTAGGATTGTTTGATTTTATTGTTTTGTATTATTAACCTGACGATGGCTATTGCACTTGTGTTTAACGCCAAATAAAGTGATTCTGATTCTGAACTTATAACAAAAAAAGGTTGTCAATAGGCACTAAGATCCAACACTACAAAACTGTAACTTTGCCCGAAGCCACTTATGCTTGCGAAACCTTGTTCCAAATTAAAAATGAAAGAAGAACTGATCAGCTCCTCAAAACTGAAAGAAGAATTATCAGAACCTGCATAAATAAAAAGTACCAGGAGAATCCTCTCCAATGAAACAGTCTATCGAGAGATTTATCCAGTTACCAGCACGATGAAGAAGAAAAGAATCTCTTATTTCTTTCACATCCTACGATTACCAGAAAACAGGATTTTACGACAACTAGTGATGAGAAATCTGGGAAAGAAGACTGGAGGGCATTGGATCAAAGAAATTCAAGAGGATCTCAAAACAGTTGGACTCGAAATTACAGATGCAGAGAACAAGAATAAAATTACCACCCTTCTTAAGAATCACAAATTTTCAGCAGAAATGATGCACAGACGGCCTGTAGAGATTTCAGACGAATTAAGAACACTGCGATCAAAACGAATGAGGAAGTACTGGGCAGATAAGAAGAATCAAACAATACAACCTTCAAAGAAAAAGTGTGCATGGAAGACTCAAGTGGTCCAATGTGGCCAATAAAGTTAATAATAATAATAATAATAATTATAATAATTATACCTGCTCCATCATCGAAATTTTCTTTTCACAAAAATATGCTCTTCAATCCAGACTCAAGTCCACCAACTAGGGAAGAAATCAAGCAGATCATTCACTCACTTAAGAACAATAAAGCACCAGGTGAGGATTGAGGGCATTTCTCTTCCTCCTGTCCTTTATTTGCCTTATTCTCCTTTCGTTTTCCATTTCTTCTTCTAGTATATAAGTTAGTAGTTAGTGTTAGTTTATATTTCACTATCGTCTTCACAATCACCCAAACCATTAGGGGCCGATAACCTAGATGTTAGGCCCCTTAAAACAACAATCATCATCATCATCATCCTTCATCTCGTAAACAATTCTAGATTGCGCTGTTTTACCTACTCCGAGTGCTCTTTTCATATACATTGCCTTCACCTTTTCAATTTGATTAGTTCACCTAATTTTAATCTTTACCAGATGATCTGTGTCTACCATAAGTCCAACCCCTCGTCCACGGCAAAAAGTAGGGGATCGCCTGTAGGGGCGAAGTACAGAATTAAATAAGAACATCGCGGACATCAAGGTTATACCATCAGAGAACCTGGATAGCGACCATCGATTGCTGGTAATGAACCTGAGAGGGAGTAAGGAGAAGAAAGGGACTGAGAATTCAATAGTTGCCGAACTCTGGAAATACGCAGGTGAAAAACCAGTCGACAAGAACCAGCTAACGGATATCATCTGGGAGATTTGGGAAATAGAGAAACTGCCCAGTGATTGGACATCGGCCCTGATTCACCCCTGCACAAGAAAGGTGATAAAGCGGATGTAAACAACTATCGTGGCATATCACTCCTCTCCATAACATACAAGATTCTCGCGAAAGCGCTTCAAACGAGAGCGGAAGCACAGCTCGATCAACAAATGGGCGAATACCAAGGTGGATTTCGAAAGGGAAACTCTTGTCTGGAGCAAATCATGAATCAATCTAAAATCAATTCTATCGTACATGAATCTGAGAAGTAAGGGTCGAGTACCTCTAAATGGTAGGCACAGATTCGATTGGACAATCTTCCGGAGTTCATTCGCAGATGATGTTGCAATTTTCTCTAATTCTCTTGCCACGGCCACACAACAAATCAATCAATTACAGGTGCAAGCAGCAAAGGCAGGTCTTCAGATATCGTTTGAGAAAACGCAGTTCATAACGAACATCAAGTCAGAACCCAGAGAACTTATGGTGACTGGAGGACAAATAACACTGGTAGAGAAATTCAAATACCTGGGTGAATGGATTAAGCCCAACTGTAACGTTAATTATTGCCCCATGTTGGTAGCGACAATTGTAGCAGTTTGACTGGGCCTCCCTTTGCCTAAGCTATGTTGTTTTAATGGGCGCCAAGACCTCAACGCAATGTTGAAATCTAAATTTGTATTGAACAACGTCTAGCTCTGGCAGAACACATTCAAGACTCTATTCACTCAGATCGTGGTATGATTTGATCATTAACCCAACAAACAATTGTATCAGGAGAAGGAATTGGTCTATATCTAATGCTACCTACTGAAAGCAAAGATTGCATTGTAAAAGAAATGAATTTATTATATAAAACAAGAATAGCAAAATTAATAATAATAATAATTATAAAATTTAAATAGGAGCGTTGTGATTTTAATATTACCGATAGAAAATTACGTGAAAACGGAGTCTGATAAATTATTGATTTTACTCTTATTCCCAAGCTATGAAGTTACTGAAATATGAAATATAAAACAAAGAGAAATGAGAGATTGCGTATTTCTGCGTCATTCGCGCTTACCACTGGAAATTGCCGAAGCCTTTCCCTCGTACTGGATGATGCTGTGAGCTTCCCACAGTCTCCTGGACGTCGACATCTCCGTCGATATTTGATGAGATTCTCGTAGATTAGATAATTCTATGGTCCGTACATCGGACCCAAACACTCGTACAACCGCACTGGTTAAGTTTTACAAAAGTTAGTCCTCCAATCCACGGAACATCGGAGCGACTCCCGCGTGCAAACGTACTCGTTAAGTTCTACACAGATAGTCCTCGTTCCACGGAACATCGGAGCGACTCCCGCGTATAACCACACTCGGCAAGAACTACACAGATTGTCCTCGTTCCACGGCGCGTCGAACGATATATGCACCTGTCGGCTCCCCCCACTCTTCAGCCGACTTCTAGCTTACGTGGTCTCCACTGATTGGCTGCACCCCGCTACTTCCCCTCCTCTAGTTCATTACACTCGGCGCGCGAATGATGAAGACGATTTCCGTTCCAACCATTCGCCTTTCCTCGACGCTGCGACCCAGGATTGCGTCATGCTTCCCGACAAAATTAAGCGTGTACTTGAATTCCCAGTGAGTCACGTCTCTCGATATACCCTAACTGACGAAAACTCCGTAAAATTCTGCAATCACATAATTTTCTATGATATTGTCGTTCGTAATAATTTGCTTGATAGCGTTTTCTAAGACATAGAAAACCTATCTGAATGCTAATAATTTTTATAAAATGCTCCGAAAATACCTTAATAATAACTATAATAAATTAATAATAATAATAAATTAACATGAAAAATTCTCTTGGCTGAACAATTTGCCGCGTAAATAAATATAGAATGGCTTCCTACTGACTTATGCCAGTTGCATAAAAACCCCTCGAAAAACACGTTACATATTCGCCTCGGATCATCGGATGATTTACCGTGACGACGGTCCATTATCCGATTATCCCAGACACGTTAATAAACCCCATCCAAAATACATATTACATAAATGAAATCACCCTAAATTACAGATATATACACTCATAATTTTTCTTCACGCACTTTGCGTCAAAGTTTGTTGTCACTATGGATTGCACTTTGCAACCAGTCCAATGTTTTACATATAGAATAGTGTTCCACGGATATTTCCATCTCTCAAATTTCTCTATGTTGGAGAAATAGACATAATTAATGTGTGAGCACTATGTATTTATGATGTCATATCACACGCATTGAAGGTGTTCCGATATATTTATATCACCATAGAACTTCCTAATTTCACTGGAGGTCCCTTCCTTATGGTGAAATTTAATCTCACTTATCACTGAGCACACGATCACACTATTGTGGCAGCGCCTCGTGACCATAATACTTAATCTCTCTTTAAAGTAGATTAAATTAATATTGACTTCTGAAAAAAAAAAACAGTAAATGCGCATTACATATAACACCAAATATTTTGTTAAGTTCCCGTAGACCATATTCTACTTAATACTAGTTCTCAACACAGACCAGTTCTCCTAACACAAATAATACCTTTGTACAAATTACCTTAAATTACACACTTACAAATCTTACATGGCGAGGCCGTAAACAGAAATCACGTGTGCTGATATGTATGAGTTTCATGAAGAACTGTCTCGCCTACTGATGGCCCATCTTTTGCCTCGTGGACGCCTTAAGCAAAAATACCCTGTTCAAGCGCTCACCAACTCTAGGAGACAAATAGGAATTCACCAGCGCTACCAAATTCTGGCCTTGGTGTATCGAGACATTTTAGTGCTCAAGAGCATCCGACAATCCCGTCATATTTCCCTGTACCTTAAAAACTCTCATTTACTTACATACTACCCCCCTGTGTGACTTCTGATACGCCCGCCTGGAAGACCAACTCCTCCCACGCACCAAATACCACACTTACTCATTTGATAGGCTGGCTCGCCAGCTAAACACACTCACTTTATGACACATATTTTCGTAGACTATGTATATTATACGTCCCGTATAATCTGTTTCCCTTACTATCCTCCAGCACATATGCTGTTTTTCCAATACGTTTGGAAACTATAAATGGGCCCTGGTAGAGATAAAAGAACTTGGACATGACTTTCTCTAGCTTATTTGACTGTTTCGGCACTCTAAGTAAGACTCTGTCTCCCGGCTCGAATAGGTCAAATTTAGTTTCTTTTTGTTGGCGAATTCTCTTTTGTGCTGACTTAGATAAATTCTGTTTCGCCAACTGGACAATGTAATCCATCCCCGGTTGCTTACCCTCATTTAATCCCAACACCCTCGCTAGTTCATTTTGTGGTCTTTTTCCGAAGTGAACTTCGTATGGCGTCAATTTCGTGCTCTCATGCTGGACAGAATTCAGCCAAGTCTCGACCTTAGGAAGATATCCAACCCAGGCCGCATGCTTGTCATGCACTAGAGTCCGAAAAAGACGAGCCACTTCCCTTAATGGACGCTCTGCAGAATTACCCTGAGGGTACCTTACAGAGGAATGAACGTGTGTTATACCAGCTTCCTGCATACTGGTTCTCCATTTCTTTGCAGTAAACTGTGGTCCACTATCAGATAGTATCCTGAGAGGAATGCCAAACTCAGGTACATACTTATTAATGATCAGCTACACGCTAGTCCCGTGGCTTTCCTTAGCGGATATAGCTTGACATACTTACTAAAAGCGTCAATAACTATAAAAATGTACTCGTAGCCGTACTGTCCTTTAACGATCGGGCCAAATAAATCCACACACAGTAGTTCGCCAGGACTACTGGTGAGAACTGCAGATCTCTCCCCCACTAAATATTTAACTGGATATTTAATCCTTTGACAGGTGTCACACTTAGCTAAAATCCTCCTAACGTCCCTTCCCATTTTACTCCAAATGAAGTCACGACCAATTTCATAGAAGACCTTGGCAGCACCAAAGTGTTCTAATTCCCTATGGATGAACCAAATTAGCTCCTCCCGCAAAGTGGCAGGAACACATATTGCCCACCGATTATTCCTACATTTCCTTGCAAGAAGCCCATCCTGCATCTTGTACGTGAACCGTCCTACTTTCACATACTCTTCTTCACCTATTTCCAACCTAGCCAGTGGCTCCTTTAACTTAACGTCATCACGTTGCTCCACTAGCATATTTCTCAGTGTCTGTAACGATGCCCTGTTGCTACTGTCCACACATGCACATATTAAAATACCGTCCTCTGCTTTAACCACAGGATAATCCCTACATAAATTAGTGTCCCTCTATAGCATGTCTGCAAGAATGTTATCTTTACCTTTAATATATTTTACTGTGAATTCGTATTCCTGCAGAGCAAGAATCCACCTACTAACTCTGTTAGAACTGAGTTTACAAGTCCTCATATACAGTAATGCATGGTGATCTGTGTGGATCTCAAATTTCCCCCCTACTAAATACATTCTAAATTTCCCTAAACTGAAAACAATACCTAAAAGCTCTAACTCAGTAATCGTGTATCTTTTCTCTGCTGCTGTCAGTCCTCGCGAGGCTAAAGATACAATGCACAGATTACCCTCATCATCTTTCTGACATAATACTCCAGCAATGCCTATATGTGAAGCATCTGTCATAACTACATATTCCTTATCTTTTAACGGATATTTCAGCACTACAGCTTTCTCAAAACCTTCCTTCAGCGCTCTAAAAGCCTGATCATGCTTGGACTCCCATCTCCACCGAGTCCCACTTTTAAGCAATTCCCTGAATGGTTCTACCAACCCTGAGTATTTAAGAACGAACCTCCTGAAAAAGTTGCAAATTCCCAGGTAAGTTTTTAACTGTTGAACATTCTGTGGCACCTCTGCGTTAAGTATCTTATTAACCCTACTTTCTTCTGGTGTTACACCTCTACTCGACACTCTATGACCTAAAAATGTCACTTCTGACTGACAGAATGACGACTTAGACAGCTTCAAAGTGAACCCTGCCTGATCTAACTTCTGAAAAACTATATCTAAATGACCTAGATGCTCCTCAAAACTGCGTGAACTAATTACCATATCATCTATGTAAATGGTCACAAACTCTCCTGTGTCATCCCCTAATGCGATGTTTAAAGCCCTAATTAAAGCTGCTGAACTACTCTTTAACCCATAAGGTACCCTGCAAAACTGATAAAGGTTATATTTATGACTAAAAGCTGTAAATGGTCTATCTTCGTACATAAGTGGCACTTGCCAAAAACTGGAACTCAAATCTACACAAGTGAAAGAAATACTTCTTCCCCTCAAATGTTTGCATTAATTCCTCTATTGACATAGATTTCAGCTGATCTGAACTAATTCTACTGTTAACCAAACGAGCGTCTAAACAAATACGAACCGTGCCGTCGGTTTTGGGTACCGTGATCAAAGAATTAACATACGGACTGTTAGAGTGCTCAATAATCCCATCTTCAAGCATCTGATTAATTTGTGCCTCAACTGCACTCTGATAAGCGAAAGGTACAGGATATCTATGGCCTGTGAATACTGATCTATCAATAACGTTCAATGAATGTGTATAGCAATTGGCCATACCAATGCGATCCTCAAAAACTCTCCTATTACACCATAACACATCATAGAGCCGAACACATTGTTCCACCTCTATATTTCCCAGAAATGCAGCATCACGTAACGAGTCCTCTAGACTTCCGTTCGTAATCACACTGCCCACAAAACATGGAGAACCCCGCTCTACGGCTGGCGATATCTCATTTAAAGTACAAATCACACCTACAATACTACTCCTCTGAATATGGTCATTGAACGCTACTTCTACTTCAGAATCTCCCCATTTAAATTTCAAACTCCCTACATCATAACATAAGTTACCAGACACTCTACTTAGCCACTCTGAACCCAAGATAACACTGAATACTAAATTTGGAATTACAAGGCAAATCTGCTTCTCTACATGATTATTAATTTTGATGTCTACTAAAACTTGCTTAGAAATTACTTTAGACCTCTTCCCAACAGCTGTGATAACAAAAGTGCTTTTAATTGGCATCTCCTCAAAATTTACTCCAGTTCCTTTCATTTTATCATAAAATGCACTACTTATGCAACTCTTCATACAACCACTATCAATTAAAACATCTGTGTACGCCTCGGACACGTTAAATTTAACTACGGGGCTCTTACTAACCACTTCCTGAATAATACCTTCATCATTTAGTTCATGTAATAATTCATTTCTTACATTTAGGTCATAGGGTTCCTGTATAATTGTATGGACAGGGCATGCTACAGACTGAGATTCTGACCTTACTTTGCAGCCTGGTTCGCGTTTAAAGAACTGCTACAGCTGGCCGTAATACTACTAACTACTGAACTGGTCTGGTTGTTCTGGGCTGTGTTGTCATTGTTTGGCTGTATATTACTACCACTAGGCTGTCCTCTTCCTTGACCCCTATTCTGGTTGTAATTATTGTTATTATAATTTCTCCCTTGATTTCCCCTGAAATCATTGTTTCTCCCTTGATTTCCCCTGTAATCATTGTTCCTCCCTTGATTTCCCCTGAAATCATTGTTCCTCCCTTGATACTGATTACCATAGCCATTTCCTCTGTTCTAATTTAGCTGATTATTATTATTTCTATTTTGAGCGTTGGCTCCTTCGCCACCGTTCCCTTGAACTTCTTGATGCATGGCTTCATTAGGTCTATTATTATTATTACCCTGGTTCCGATTGAAATTGTCCTCATAACCCCCCCTCCCTAGTGCATCAAATGTGCTTAACAAATTTTCTACTAGTGATATTGTCTTTACATTCTGGATACAAGCAGCCTCCTTGATCCTATAGGGAAAGTGCCTAAGTAGCAACCTTACCACATCACTTTCCTCCTTCAAGCCATCCAGATATTTACACACTAATACCTGCCCTAAAAAGTATTCGGTCATGGTGGAGCTTCCTTTAGGGTTATATTTACCACACACTACTCCCTCACGATGCTGCGACTGAATAACCTCATTCCAGAACTTTTCACAGAATTTCATTTTAAAGTCATTAATATCAGTAAACTTGTCTCTGTAGACAGCAAACCAATTCCTCGTTTCCCCCACAAACACTTGTTCTAAAATTTCAACTACCTGGCACCACTCAATACTACCATTTTCCAACCTCTCCCCGAATTTATTTTCTATAGTGTCCATGAACTCCATTGGGCACCCCTGTCGATTGCTGAACTTACCCAGTTCTACCTCCCTGTGTGTGCTATTCACAAAAACTGGCCTATTCTGACTATTTTCTTGCCTGATCCTAGCTTTTAATTTTAACTCTAATTCTGCGATTTTCTCCTCAGCCTTCCTCTCAATACTGTTTACTGTTAATTTAATGTTTCCTTCTGATTCCTCTACTTTATCATATAGCTTTGCTTGTTTCTCCTCAATCTTGCTAATGCTTTCTCTATTACTCTCTCTTAAATCATTTACTTCTGCAACTATTTGCGAGTGGACATTCTCAATTCTACCCCCCAACTGTTCCTTAACCTCTTTAGTTGATACTTGAATCTTGTCAATTTCACCCCCCAATTTCTTTTTAACCTGCAGTGTTTCCAGTTGCACTAGTTCTTTTAAATTTTCAGCCTGTGTCATCATCATCATCATCTTGAGCAGTTTCCAACCGCTGGTCGGGTCTGCTTGGAACATAAGCCTCTCCATCGTTTCCTGTCCATCCACCATCTCTCGTCATTTACTGTGTCCCAGCACACTCCTCTTTCCTCCACACTCTTCTTAACTCCTTTTGTCCATCTGTCCCTTGGTCTTCCCCTTGGCCTCCTTCCCGTCATTTCCATTCCAAACATCTTCTTCGGTATCCTCTCCTCTTGCATCCTCCTCACATGTCCATACCATTGTAGCCTAGATCGCTCTATTCTATTTTGCAATGGTTCCTCTCTTACCATCTCCCTGACTCTCCTCATTCCTTACTCTGTCCATTCTTGTCACTCCTATCCTACTCCTCTGGAACTTCATCTCCACTGCTCGTATTTTATTCTTGTCCCTTTCCTTCATCACCCATGTTTCTGAACCATATGTCAAAATTGGCACAAAGTAGGTCTTGTAGATGATTCCTTTACATTTTTGTGGTACATCTTTATTCCATATCATCCCCCTAACACTCTTGAAAAATCCATCTGCGCACCTTCCCCTCTCATTTATTTCCATCCTATTGCCTCCCTTTTCTTCAATTATGCTTCCCAAGTACTTGAAGCATTCTACTTTCTGCAACTGCTGTCCTCCAAGTGTTATGCCCATATCCAGTCTGTTCTTCTTCCTCGTTGTGATGACCACTTCACTCTTTTGTGCTGAGAACTTCATCCCATATGATAACACTACCTTCTCCCACTCATCTAATTGCTCTTGTACTTCTTCCTCATCCTCTCCCCATACCAGAAGGTCATCAGCAAACAACATTGCCTTCATTTTCCTTTCCCCAATGCTATTTACCACTTTTCGTATGATTTCATCCATCACCACTATAAATAACAGGGGTGAGAGGGCACTTCCCTGTTTCAGACCACTCTCCAGTTGAAACCATTCCGTTCTCTCTCTTCCCACCTTTACACAGCTTTTGCTTCCCTCGTACATTGCTTTCACTCTTGCCACTGTCTCCTTGTTCACTGCTTTTGCTCTCATTGCTTCCCATACCTTGTTTCTATTAATACTATCATATGCTTTCTCAATATCCAAGAAGGTCATCACCAGATCTTTCCCATATTCATAATGGTGTTCTTGTAGCTGTCTTACTGCAAAGATGAGGTCAACTGTTGACCTTCCTGGCCTGAATCCATACTGTTCTTCCCTCAGCCCATCTTCAACTTCTGTCCGAATTCTTCTCTCCAGTACCTTCTCAAATATTTTGGCGCAGTGGCACATGAGTGTAATTCCCCTGTAGTTCTTGCATTCCTTCCTACTTCCCTTTTTAAATGTGGGTATTATTATCCCTCTTTTCCAGTCCTCTGGTATTTTCTTCTCCCTCCATATCACTTTCATTACTCGAAAGAGCCACTGTGTTCCTATCACCCCTGCTGCTCTCACCATCTCCACACTCACTTCGTCTATTCCCGGTGCCTTTCCCCCTTTCATCTTCTTTAATGCTTCCTCCACTTCTTTCCATGTCAATTCCTTCTCTGAAATGTCTTGGTCACTGTCTGTTTCTTCCTCCACAATGTCCACTATGCTGGTTTTAGTTGGATTTAGGAGTTCCTTGAAGTATTCTCTCCAGATAACCTTTACTTCTTCCATATTTTCGACCTCCTTTCCATTCCTGTCCACCATTCTGACATTTTCCCCTGTATCTCTTCTCTTTGCCTTTATCATTCCATACAACACTTTCTTACTGCCATCACAGTCCTCCTCCATCATTTCTGTCCATTTCTCCAGCCATTTCTTTTTCTCTTCCTTCACTACTTCTCCTGCTTCTTTCTTCCGCTCTTGGTATTCTTCTCTTGTTCTGTCTGTCCTCTGTTGGAACCATTTCCTGAATGCTTCATTTTTCTTTTTCACTGCTTCCTTAGTTCTGGGGTTCCACCATGGTGTTTCCTTCCACCTTTTCTTTCCACTAGTTCTGCCACACACGACTTCCGCTGCTTCTACCAACACGTCCTTGAACCTATTCCATTCTTCTTCACCTGTTTTCGGATCATCCTTCGGTAATTTGTTCCTCACTAATATCTGGAACTTCTCCTTATTTCCATCCTCCTTCAGCTTCCATGTCCTTATTCTTCTTTCTTGGTTCTCAGTTCTCCTCTTTTCCTTCAGTCCTCTCACCTTGGCGACCAGCAGACGGTGGTCACTGTCCAGGGCTTCTGAAGGTATTACCCTTATATCCGTGATACTCTTCTTTGTCTCCTTCCCGCATAGAATATAGTCCACCACTGATTTCCTAGTCAAATCCCTGCTGTACCAAGTAATTTTATGGCTCTCTCTCTTCTTGTACCATGTGTTTCCAACCATTAGCCCATTTATCTTGCACAGTTCCAACAATCTCTCTCCTTCCTTATTCCTGTTTCCCCATCCTTCACCACCAATCACTTCCTCAAAACCTCTTCTATCAGTTCCGACATGGGCATTTAGGTCTCCCTGTGTACTGATTCTAATTTCTAACTCCTCCTGTCCTGTACTTTTCCTAATTTCTTGTCTACATCTGCAATGATCTCTTTAACCTTCTCTTCCATTACTCCTCTGATTTCTCCTCTAATCTGCTCCATTTTCACACTAATTTCCTTGTTGTTCTTATCTAATTTTGCATTATTCTGTTCTAATTTTTTATTTAAAGCTTCTGTACTTTCTTTATTTTCCCTACTGTTTTGTTCTAACTTTGCATTATTCTGTTCTAATTTTTTATTTAAAGCTTCTGTACTTTCTTTATTTTCCCTACTGTTTTGTTCTAACTTTGCATTATTCTGTTCTAATTTTGCATTATTCTGTTCTAATTTTGCATTTAAAGCTTCTGTACTTTCTTTATTTTCCCTACTGTTTTGTTCTAATTTTGCATTTAAGGCATCACTACTAACTTTGTTCTGATACATGAACTCGAGAAGTAAAGTTTTTAATTCTGGTTGGCCGCCTACACTCCCTGTTTCAGTATCGGGATTTACCTCCGCTACCCCGGTACTACCATCACTCGACATACTGCTCGTATCATCACTCTCCAGTTGATGACCACTACGTAACCTCATCTGTCTTTCTTTCTCATCCCCCATAATGATATACACTGATACAGACAAATAACCCCCAAAATACAGGCACAGAAATATATACCCTTCTCCTTCCACAAATGTTATTAGGTTTTCAGCCCCAAGTTGTCGGCGACAATTGTAACGTTAATTATTGCCCCATGTTGGTAGCGACAATTGTAGCAGTTTGACTGGCCCTCCCTTTGCCTAAGCTATGTTGTTTTAATGGGCGCCAAGACCTCAACGCAATGTTGAAATCTAAATTTGTATTTAACAACGTCTAGCTCTGGCAGAACACATTCAAGACTCTATTCACTCAGATCGTGGTATGATTTGATCATTAACCCAACAAACAATTGTATCAGGAGAAGGAATTGGTCTATATCTAATGCTACCTACTGAAAGCAAAGATTGCATTGTAAAAGAAATGAATTTATTATATAAAACAAGAATAGCAAAATTAATAATAATAATAATTATAAAATTTAAATAGGAGCGTTGTGATTTTAATATTACCGATAGAAAATTACGTGAAAACGGAGTCTGATAAATTATTGATTTTACTCTTATTCCCAAGCTATGAAGTTACTGAAATATGAAATATAAAACAAAGAGAAATGAGAGATTGCGTATTTCTGCGTCATTCGCGCTTACCACTGGAAATTGCCGAAGCCTTTCCCTCGTACTGGATGATGCTGTGAGCTTCCCACAGTCTCCTGGACGTCGACATCTCCGTCGATATTTGATGAGATTCTCGTAGATTAGATAATTCTATGGTCCGTACATCGGACCCAAACACTCGTACAACCGCACTGGTTAAGTTTTACAAAAGTTAGTCCTCCAATCCACGGAACATCGGAGCGACTCCCGCGTGCAAACGTACTCGTTAAGTTCTACACAGATAGTCCTCGTTCCACGGAACATCGGAGCGACTCCCGCGTATAACCACACTCGGCAAGAACTACACAGATTGTCCTCGTTCCACGGCGCGTCGAACGATATATGCACCTGTCGGCTCCCCCCACTCTTCAGCCGACTTCTAGCTTACGTGGTCTCCACTGATTGGCTGCACCACGCTACTTCCCCTCCTCTAGTTCATTACACTCGGCGCGCGAATGATGAAGACGATTTCCGTTCCAACCATTCGCCTTTCCTCGACGCTGCGACCCAGGATTGTGTCATGCTTCCCGACAAGATTAAGCGTGTACTTGAATTCCCAGTGAGTCACGTCTCTCGATATACCCTAACTGACGAAAACTCCGTAAAATTCCGCAATCACATAATTTTCTATGATATTGTCGTTCGTAATAATTTGCTTGATAGCGTTTTCTAAGACATAGAAAACCTATCTGAATGCTAATAATTTTTATAAAATGCTCCGAAAATACCTTAATAATAATTATAATAAATTAATAATAATAATAAATTAACATGAAAAATTCTCTTGGCTGAACAATTTGCCGCGTAAATAAATATAGAATGGCTTCCTACTGACTTATGCCAGTTGCATAAAAACCCCTCGAAAAACACGTTACACAACATTCGTGAAAAGGAAGCTTTCGTGGCACGGATTAACAAAATGGAAATGGCTTACCATTTAACCGAAGACATTTACAAACTCTTGTTCTCTTCCGGCCCAGACGGTATTAGGGTATCCGAGGCCTAGGGAGTCCCGCCTTAATTGGCCCTTGTCTCATCTTTTCCGATGCCCTCCTTCTACGAGGGGTCAGCCTTCTTTTTCTTTTCATGTTATCTCCTGCCTTCTGATCAAGGCCCTCAAGGAGGCCGGGTGTATGTAGCCCCACCACTTCTGGTGCACCCTGGATATTGCTACACCCTCAGGGGCTCACGGCTGGTGGGTTCGGGAGTTGGCGACCCCGAGGGATTCCTGGGTCCTGTTTTCCCCCTTTTTTTCCATTACCTCAGGGGTGGACCCTCTCCTCTTTCACTTTCCTATCTGCCTTTCATGGCTCTCCTTCCTTCCAAGTCCCTCAATCCTCATTCTCGAATTACTTTCTCAAGAACACAGTTGAATAACAGAGGCGAGAGCCCATCTCCCTGTCTCACCCCTGTCCGTATTGCGAAGGATTCAGAAATCTCTCCCCTGAATTTCACTTTGGAAGGTGTATCCAACAGGGATTGGTGCATGATTGCTCTTGTCTTATTATCTAAACCAAATTCTCTTAAAACCTGGATCAGGGTACTTCGATCCAGCGAGTCATAAGCCTTCTTGAAATATGTCCGCCTTTTCAAGACAAAATGTATAACATACACTGACCGGCACGAAAAACGCAACACTTCAATTTCTTACAAAACCTGATTTTTTTTTTAAATTTATGACACTCTTATGACACTAATCTACTATATGATAAAATATTGTATTGTTTCTGCATACCATGAATGAAAATCCACAGCCTGCTTCCAGTCTCCGACCGGAATGATCGTATAAGGATATGGAAACTGAAAGAAGGGGATAAACAGTCGATTGTCAGGTTTTTGTTCTTACAACCTAGTCTGACCCCATTCTCCACACCATCCTTCCACAGTTCTTGACCATGTGAGGTCGACAGGAAAGAAGACGGAGAGGAGCCCGGCACAAGTAAGTGGAAGCAATGCCGGACTCAGCTGGGGCCCCGTGGTCGCCAACCCACGTCCCACTAGATGTGAACCCCTGGGGGGACGAGATGATGGGAGAAATACTTCATAGAGGACATTGGGATCCAACACCAACTACCATCAACAGGACCATATCAAGTGCTCCTGAGGAACAGTAATAAAAAGAGAGAAGAGATACTGACAGAATTTTATACCTATGGTGGAGAAGTGCTGGACCGGAGAGTGCCAAGAGCAGAGACATGTGGTGACCAGACTATTAGTGCATGACTTCCACCACAAGCTGTGCACCAACAAGAGATTTCACAAACCGGAAATAGATTGCGTATGTGTGCTGTGCGATGCGAGTTGTGGCACATTACACATACAGACATGCAAAAGGAGAACAATGTCAGTCACAGACTTCAGCAAGGACTGATTAGATTCAGTACTATGCTCAACCGAGCACACCTTACCATTGCTCTGTTTTTTAAGATCAATTAATACATTTACGATATTTATTATACTACAAGCTGTCACCGGAATGCATTGCCAAGCCATTAAAAAAATATTTTGGCGTTGTAATTTTGCTTGTTGAAATGCTTTTGGATACACAATATTTTTTTTTCTTTTTTTGTTACTGCCTGTAAAGTATTGTAAAATGGATTTAATAATTCAGAAACATTCGTGGAAGCGTGCACAATAACTCAGTCGGAACTTTGTTGAAACGACTCATGCGCCGTCACTTATTCGTTGAAACTACTCGTGCCCAACCTATTGTAAAATGGATTTACTCAGTCAGAAACCTCACGGGAGTGAACACAACAATTCATCAAAGTGTCATCGCAATGGGATGAATGGTATATGAATGCATATAGGACTTTGTTGAAACGATTCGCGCGCCGTCACTTATTTGTTGAAAAGCTTCATGCGCTACCTATTGTAAATGGATTTACTATGTCAGAAACCTTCCTGGAGTGAATAACTGCTTCAGAACTAATTGACCCTTGTAAAAAACCAGTAGGAAGCTCAAGAGAGAGTAAAAATGTAGACTTTCACGACCGGCGTTGAAATAGGAATCTCCGTTTCGCGGGCTTATAGGTCGTGTTCCAAGGACATTTTAGAACACGACCTATAAGCCCGCGAAACGGAGATTCCTATTTCAAGAGAGAGTGCTTACCTCAGCCTGCTGGATGGTGTCCACTACATCACCCGTCAGTCGCCAGAAGTACACTTTGTTCCCGCAGCAACTGTCACTCACTCACACAATAACAACCATTATTTATTTCGCTTGTTATAAACTGTATTAGGGGTGATTAGAATAATTAACTGACACTAATACATGTAATGGAACAATATAGTAACGAAAATATTATGACTATATAGTTCACCAATGTACTATTAATAATGAACCATTATTAGGAGGCGTGGTGGCACAGTGGTCAAGCTGTTGGCCTCTCCAAGGTGAACCGGATTTGATTCCCGGTCATTGCATATGAGATTTTCGAAGTGAAAAGCCATGTCCTGTGGTTCGGATTCAACGTAAAAAAGGTGGTCCCGTGGCTCATGATCTCAAGATTAATGGTCACGCAAAACTAAAAGCTTCCTTCCTATCAACCATTATTAATTATAATTATTAATAATTATAATAATTATAATTAATTAACCAAGCAAATGGCAATGCATTTTCAATCTTCACTTTAAAAGCAATTACCGGGAAGTCATTAATCATCTAATGGTTCGATTCCAGACATTTCACTATCGCTATCACTTTCATCAGATTTACTTTCACTGCCACTGTCACTGCTGCTGTCATTGTTTGCACTAGTTATTACGAGTGATTCTATTCTCTCCTCTATTATTCCCTCTCGTTCATAATACTTATATTCTATTTTCTCTACGTGATCGCAAACACTAATCCAATTACTTTCCTGAAACTCTGAAAAACTCTGTTCGCAAAGGTGTTTAACATCATTAATTTTAAAGGTGACATTATGTGCACCGAACCACAGTCTTACATCAGACCGGATGAGTTCTATGGGATTTAGATATGCATGGTATGGAGGCAGTCTCAATACCGTGTGTCAACTAGCGGCCATTGTTTCATCTATTATGTAGGTTTTGTGTCACGGTGGGTGAGTGGATAGCGTGTCGGTCTACTAACCCCAAGATTGCAGGTTCGCTCCTGGCCGTAGTAAGTGCTTTTTGAAAGGCGGCAAAAATACGACATGCATGTCATACGATGTTGGCATGTCAAAGAACCCATTTGAATTCAGTAGGCCGTGTTCATAATGGCAAAATTAATCTCGGGAGTTTCCGCCAACACAAAGTTCCTCATTTCTCTACTAGAAAGCGCTATATCGTTTAAGGAGCTTAGATATCTAACCTCCTTGACTTTCAGAGTGATTCAAGGAACAACGAAATTCGACATGCAAGCTACCCTCTGGGTGTCAAATTACAAAGCTTGCACCCGGCACGCGAGGCCATACGATGTTATTATTATTATTATTATTCCTTCGTTACGGCCAACTAAGGACCACGTCATGTCAACTGTTTTTTCTGCATTTTAATGTTAGCCCAGTACTCCTTCATTCGCAATCGATGTTGCACCTTTCTCTCTGTCGTCCACGCCTTCCCAGTTTTTAGCTTCGGCTTAAGTTGAATACTCCGATGTTTCTGAAGTTTATCCCTAAGTGGGCCACGCTCCTGGATATCTTCACGTTTAATCCCAGTCTCCAACAGATCTTTCTCTACTTCAATGAACCAGGCCCCCTTTGTCTTTTTCTCACGGAGAAAAGCAAAAATTCTGTTGGATAGCCGTGTTGATTTCATTCGGGTTATATGTCCATAAAAAGAAATCCTCCTTTTCCTCATCACGTCCGTTATTTTCTATACATGAGTGTACAACTCGTGGTTGTGGCGTCTTCGGAACTCGCCGTGTTCTTTGACAGGACCCAGGATTTTCCTCAATATCTTCCTTTCCTTGGTCTCCAGTTTTTCCATTATGCTTTTTCTATTCATGGAGAGACATTCCGCTGCATACAAAGCTTCTGGCCGGATGACCGTGCAGTAGTGCTTCAGTTTTGCATTCAGGGATATAGATCTTTTGTTGTACAAATTCTTAGTTAGATGGTAAGCCATTTCAATTTTATTCAAGCGTGATGCAAAAGCCTCGTTTTCGGACATTGTAAGGTCTATCCATTCCCCAAGATACTTAAATTTCACAACCCGCTTGATTTTCCCATGATTCACTTCAATATGTTTTGGAGCCGTTTTGATGTCAGTAATAAATTCTGTTTTCTCGAAAGAGATCAGGAGGCCCGCCTTTGCAGCTTGTGTTTGAAGCTGGTTGATCTGTTTCCTGGCCGTATCCAACGAATCTGCAAAAACCGCAAGGTCATCCGCAAAGGCTAGACAGTCAATTGATAGGTTCTTATTCTTGTGACCAAGTCTGATTCCATTTTGGACTCCTTCATCACTCATCGTTTACGCCACTCACGGATAACTTTCTCAAGAACGCAGTTGAATAGTAGAGGCGAGAGACCATCTCCCTGTCGAACTCCTGTCCTTATCTCGAAGGCATTGGAAATCTCACCTCTAAACTTAACTTTTGAAGTGGTGTTGGTGAGAGTCTGTTGGATGATTGCTCTGGTTTTGTTGTCTAGGCCGAACTCCTTTAGAATCTTAAGTAGGGTAGTCCGATCAATGGAGTCATAAGCTTTCTTAAAATCTATGAAGGTTACTACAAATTTCTTGCTCCTTAGTTTCAGATTTGAAAGGATAGATTTGAGATTCATGATTTGCTCCACACATGACCGTCCCTTCCTAAAACCTCCTTGATAATCACCCAGTTCTGTATCTAGCTGTTCTTCAGCCCTAGTTTGAAGAGCTTTTGAGAGGATTTTATAAGTTATCAGTAGGAGGGAGATGCCTCGATAGTTGTTAACATCTGCTTTATCGCCTTTCTTATGAAGGGGGTGGATTAAAGCAGAAGTCCAATCACTTGGAAGTCTTTTGGTATCCCTAATTTCATGTATGATGTCCGTTAATTTATCCACTGTATTGTCACTAGCAAACTTCCACAGTTCAGCGTTATCGAGTCTTCACCTGGAGCTTTATGGTTCTTTAGAGAGCGGATAATCTGTTTGACTTCTTCTTTCGTGGGTGAAGAGGAATCTGGGTTGACTTGCGCATGGTCATTAAATAATGAATATGGAACTTGGAGTCTCACAGTTAAGAAGGGACTCAAAATATTTTGCAAGCACCTGACAATTATCTTTGTCGCTATAAACTAGTTTTCCATTGCAATCCCTGAACTGAAGACATGGAGGGCTATAATTCATCAAGTTGCTTTTAAATGTTCTATAGAAGTTGCGCATATTATTCTTCCGGGAATCCTGTTCGATTTGATCCATCTGGTTTTTATGAAAGGCACGTTTAGCATTGCGGATGGTTTTTGCTGCACTCGTTCTCTCATTCAAGAAGTCTGTCCAGTTGACTTGATTTTGTTGCGAATTCCATTTCTGCCAGGCATGCTGTCTCTTTCTTATTACTGCGTCACATTCACTGTTCCACCAAGCATGCTTCCTCGTTTTAGTTAGTAGGACGGTCTCTTTTGCTGTCTCAACCAGCGCCTCTCGCAGTTGTTCCCAGTTCTCTGCATCCACAGTTTGTAGTTTTCGTGTAAACTCATTACTGGACGCCAGTTTTTCAACATCATATCTTTCAGTCTTTTTGGCTCGGAACCTCCGTGTGTTTCTCGGGAGGAGTTTGATTTTAATTTTAGATAGATAATGATCCGAGTCCAGTTTTGCATTTCGTAGAACTTTCACATTCTGAACTTCTCTTTGAGCTTTCCGTGCCATTGCGACGTGATCAATCTGGAATTTGCCAAGACTGGGATTTGGGGATTTCCAGGTCTTTTGTTTCTTGGGCAGATGTTTGAAAGCAGTGGATTTCATTACCAGGTTGAAGGCCCTACATAGCTCTATTAGCCGTTCTCCATTACGATTCGTTCTGTGATGAGCGGAGTAATTTCCAACAATGTTTCGAAATTTTCTTTCTTTGCCTACCTTGACATTGAAATCCCCAAGTAAAATGATATTATGTTTGTCTGGAATCTTCGCTAAAATGTCTTCAAGTTCTTCCCAGAATCGATCAGTTCCTTCCGGGTCTTTCTTGTTCGCTACGTTGATCGGTGCATGAACGTTCACAATAGTATACATTTTATTTGTACTTCGAAAGGAAAGGGTCGAGACTCGACTGCTTACAGAAGTGAAATTTGTGATGGAGTCTAGAATCTTCTTTTTGACTACAAATCCAGTACCGAGTTGGGGAACCGTTTCTATAACACGTTTACCTGGCTTACCCTTGAAGATTCTGTAGCCTTCTGATTCAAAGGCATACTCATCAGTAAATTATTATTTTTGGACTTGAATAAGTTCATAAATGTGAACTTTCAGCATTGAATCGTTAAAAGGGATTTTATTAACCCGCAACCAGTTTTTCATTGTATCCTTATTAGAATTTGATGTTGGGGCCTTGTCTTTCTGTGTGTTGTGGTATGATGCGTTGTTAATAACAAGCACTGAGTTGCGTTTCAAATTAGGGATCAACTTCTCATTTAACCAACGAATATAATATTCACTGTTCATGCCTTTGTGGTAGCCCTCACTTCTTTTATGCGACTGGTAAATAAGTAGCGCGTTGGTAACATAACCTCTCCGACCACCTGCATGGAGTATAATCAGTCCTTCTCCTCTCGAGACGGGATAGAACTAGAACACTCCCATTGTGCTATCGTCAGTCCAGGCTTTAGGCGTAGAATGGCTACTATGTATATAAGTTTCGTCTTCATATATGATGGGACGACCTTCTTCTCTGTAGTTTTTTATGGCTCAGGTAAGATACTCGCATGTTTCTTATGTCATGTTTCTCTATTATTCCTAGTCTTCTTCCACTTGAGGCCTAACTCTTTTACAATGCCTCTCAAACTGGTGCAGCCTCCTTGGAAGCCAATCTTCTCTCTTAACACAGGCAGTGATTTGGATATTGCTGGAGAAGTTTTCTGATGAATATAAAATTCATGGATTGCACGTCAAATAACACACTTATCGAAATCGTCAATGTCCGTCACACGTTTCTTTCCTTTCCAGGCATACCAAATGAAGTCCCTTCAGTCTCATGTTGCCTCTGTTCTGCTAAGATTCTCTTGACTGTCTTCAATGATACTTTTGTAGCCTCTGATACGCTTTGTTGTACTTTCAACAATTTTCTTCTGTACTCTTCTTGTGTCTTATTCTTACACTCATCAGTTTCCTTCTTCATAAACCTAAAACATTGAAAATGATCTCTCGTGTTCGTCCTCTTTTTGTCGTAAACTTCAGTTAGGAATTCACAGGCGGCATCACTTCCTTTGCGAATACAAAAATACGAACAATAGAAACATGCACTGGCAACGAGCCGAACCAAACTCACTGTACCTCTCTGTTATAAATCTGTCACGAGAAGCAGTCCTCCTTCCTTCGCCTCCTCTTGCACCTTCCCAACACTCTTCTGCATTGCAAGTGTCAATGAACTTGTCGTAGGCCCGCTGGCTAGCTTCACTTTCTCATCCAAGGGCCAATTTGTTCCGAGGGACTTATACACAACAATTCACCCAAGTTTCAAGGGACTTGAAACGATACGTGTGCCATGACCGTATTCGAATAGGCAGCCAAGCTTGAGTTCAGTTTTAAGAACTGTACTTCACTACTGACCCACACCAGCTGGTAAAAATAAAAATAAAAGATAATCGGTGTGAAGTGATTGATAGACAATCTTACAGACTCCATTAGATCTGTGGTGAGATAGCATATCACCTCGTGATGAATCAGCAAGCCATTCTCAGACCTGGCATTGTGGTGTCATAAGTATATGGATTGTGCAATTCGGTTACTGTGGGATTTAAGACTTCCTGTTAAGTCCCTCACCCTTTTGTGTTACATAAATAATTTGTAGCCAGAAACCTTCCCTGAAGTGCACACAAACAACTCACCCAAATTTCATCACAATCGGATGAATGGTATATGAACGCAGAGGAGACACACCGACCGACAAACTATCTCGTAACATTGATTTTATATATATATATAGATTAGTAGTGGGTCCATATATAGTTTTGGTGGCTGAAAGCCTGACTTGAACCATTGTCTGTAAGGTCCTGTGTTATTTTTGATTTTGATGCCCACCATTCAATCACGAGGGTGCAAATCTTCCTCTGAACAGTATAGAGTTACACCTTAAGGATAAGCCATTCTTCTGACAGTTTCTGCTGAATTAGCTCTCCACTGTAGAACTATTTTTATGTCAATAATAATAATAATAATCATCATCATCATCATCATCATCACTGGCATGACAGTCCTGTTTAGTGACGTACTCCTTCAATTGGTCATCTTAAGGAACTTAACATCCTCTCTCACACCTTCTTCCCATCTGAGCTTTCGCCTTCCAATCTTTCTGGTTCCAAGACCAAGTTGGTTAAAACTGCCCCACGTATCATCAGCCTTACTGTCCCTAGTTCATGAGGATGTTCAGTAGTGCGTATTCTGAACATTATTTTTTCTCAAATCACTAAACTGATATGGTACTTCCGTAAAATGACAGGAATCTCAATTTTGAAAGATTTGTTTCCATATTGACTATGGTATCTATATATTTTGATAATAGAAAACAATTTATTTCTGCCCAGTCAATGCTTTATTTGTCAAAATATTAAAATCAAGTGCATGTTTCATACCACATGTGTTCTTCCAGAGCCTAACAATCGCTAGTACGTTAAAATTTGCATATGATAATGGGGTTGTATGGAGGAAAAGGATTGCGAATGAGATGAAAACACAATTAAAGATTTTGGCTGATTCAATCTTTACTTACATATCGGTAATCAGCTGGTGATTTCATGTTGACAACTGTACAATTTTATTTATTTTTGACTGTTAGATATTTTATTTAGAGGAAGAAAGGTGAAAGGGTGTTTAGGATATGACTTCTAATTAAGTTAATTGGAAGATTATAAGAAATCTGTTTGAGAATTTAATAACAATGGAAGTTATATGGAAGTTAAAAATATCCCAACACCATGAAATAAGGAATGTAGAGTACAGAAATTTTCGACAATTTATCTGGCGAGGTAACATATTTAATTGATTAAAGGTAGAAGACAACAGGTTAATGTCCGCACGAGAGAAGCTATCGCAAATTTGCCATGCTGGTCCATTAATAACCGGTATAATCGCCAGACTGTTGAATGCAGGCATGCAAACGTGTATGCATTGTGTCGTACAGGTGCCGGATGTCAGCTTGTGGGATGGAATTCCATGCCTGTTGCAATTGGTGGGTCAATACAGGGACGATTAATGCCCGTTGTGGATGACGCTGTAGTTGTCGCCCAATGATATCCTATATGTGCTCGATTGGGGACCGATCGGGGGATCGAGCAGCCCAAGGCAGCATGTCGATACTCTGTAGAGCACATTGGGTTACAACAACAGCATGGGGGCGTGCGTTATCCTGTCGGAAAACACCCCTGGGAATGCTGTTCATGTATGGCAGCACAACAGGACGTTTCACCAGATAGACGAACACATCTGCAGTCAGGGTGCTAGGGATAACCACGAGAGTGCTCCTGCTGTCATAGGAAATTGCTCCCCAGACCAGAACGCCCAGTGTAGGTCTAGTGTGTCGACGCTGCAGACAGGTGGAATGCAGGCACTCACCTGGGCTCCTTCTAACCAACACACGTCCATCACTGGCACCAAGGCAGAATCGACTTTCATCGGAAAACACAACGGACCTCCACTCCATTCTCCAATGAGCTCTTGCTTGACACTACTGATGCCGCAGACGGCGGTGGTTTGGGGTAAGTGGATTACACGCCGCAGGGCATCTGGCTCGGAGCTGTCCTTCAAGTAACCGACTTTGAACAGCTCGTTGCATCACTGTGGTGCCAACTGCTGCTCGAATTGCTGCTTTAGACGCCGTCCGATGTGCCAAAGCCATACGCCGAATAAGGTGGTTCTCCCTCTTGGTGGTGCCACGGGGACGTCCGGGACCCGGTCTTCTTGCAACCATACTTTCTCGTGACCACTCCTGCCAGCACACATGCACAGTGGAGACATAACTGCCAAGCCGTTCGGCAATAGCGTCGAAGGAAAATCCACCTTCACGTAACCCTATCACAAGGCCTTGTTGAAACGCAGTGAAGTGTTGATACTGGTCTCTTCGTCGTAAAGGCATTCTTGACCCACTCACAATCATTCCATCCAATCTCACTGGTAACTAAAGCTCTCACACAGTACATCCCGAATTTAAAGCAAACCTGATGTGCAACATCATTGGGCCACTACTAGCGCCACACTAATGTGATTTGCTGGAAATTTGAATCAATGTCATCTTTCAGATGTATAAACATGCCTACCAATGTTAGTTAATCTAGCAAAACCCCCAACTTAGTGCCGGGATATGTTTTTCCACCAATGTATTTCAACTCCTAACGGTGATATCTGCCATTACAGTTAATATTAACAGTAAATTTAAATCAATGATTGAATGATATTTGATATGGTCACCCATCTCACGGTGACCATGCCCAATGTTGCTTAACCCTCCACTACACGCCCTGCGGCTTTTTGTCGCAGATATGTGTTTTGTGCTACAGTCCAGTGAATAGTTGCTTGATAGGCATCCCCTGTCACCTTATCCTAGTTCGGGCCTCATCTTTCAGTTCGCTATTTGGTGTCTCTGTGAAATGTTGATTTATCGCGCGGGCATGTAGTGCTGTGCTATACTGTACTGAGCTGTGAGTGATAAGTTTTCAGTGGGTCGCTCCAATTTATGTATCGCAGTGCTAGGAAATCAATCCAGAAGAAGTAAGGATAAATAAATAGTGTTGAAAAGGAAGAAAGACAGAATCTAGTTTTATTGACAGAGCAATGTGCTGCCAAGAAGAGACTTTTTCATGAAGACAACGAATATGGGATTGAATTGCCATCTTTAAAAGAGGAAATTTCAATGGCAAAGAAGAGAGTGACCACGACTCAGACACGGAAGTTTCGGCTAATAGTGAGGAAGGCGCTGGAACTGACGATTGTGACGTTGTAGCGTTTTTTAATGCCCCATGTTGGTAGCGACAAATGTAACAGTTTGGCTAGCCCACACTGTTGGGTGATAAATGTAACTGTTTACCTTTGCCTAAGCTATGTTGTTTTAATGGGCGCCAAGACCTCAATGCAATGTTGAAATCTAAATTTGTATTTAACAACGTCTAGCTCTGGCAGAACACCTTCAAGACACTATTCACTCAGATCGTGGTATGATTTGATCATTAACCCAACAAACAATTGTATCAGGAGAAGGAATTGGTCTATATCTAATGCTACCTACTGAAAGCAAAGATTGCATTGTAAAAGAAATGAATTTATTATATAAAACCAGTATAGCAAAATTAATAATAATAATAAGTACAAAATTTAAATTGGAGCATTGTGATTTGAATATTACCGATAGAAAATTACGTGAAAACGGAGTCTGATAAATTGATTTTACTCTTATTTCCAAGCTATGAAGTTACTGAAATATGAAATGTAAAACAAAGAAAAATGAGAGATTGCGTATTTCTGCGTCATTTGCGCTTACCATTGGAAATTGCCAAGGCATTTCCCTCGTACTTGCTGATGCTGTGAGCTTCCCACAGTCTCCTGGACGTCGTCATCTCCGTCGGAATTTGATGATATTCTGGTAGCTTAGATAATTCTATGGTCCGTACCTCGGACCCAAATACTCGTACAACCGCACTGGTTAGGTTTTGCAAAAGTTAGTCTTCAACTCCACTGAACATCGGAGCGACACGCACTTGCAACCGTACTCCGCAAGTTCTACACAGATAGTCCTCGTTTCACGGCGCGTCGAACGATATATGCACACGTTGGCTCCCCCACTCTTCAGCCGGCTTCAGCTTGCGTGGTCCTCACTGATTGGTTGACCCACCGCTAGTTCCCCTCCTCTGGTTTCTTTACACTCGGCGCGCGAGAGGGAGAAGTCGTTTTCCGTTCCAACAATTCGCCTTTTCTAGACCTTGCGACCCAAGATTGCGTCATGCTTCTCGACAAGATTAAGCGTGTACTTGAAATCCCAGTGAGTCACGTCTCTCGATATACCCTAACTGACGAAAACTCCGTAAAATTCCGTAATCAGATAATTTTCTATGATATCGTCGTTCGTAATAATTTGCTGGATAGCGTTTTCTAAGACATAGAAAACCTATCTGAATGCTAATAATTTTTATAAAATGCTCCGAAAATACCTTAATAATAATTATAATAAATTAATAATAATAATAAATTACCATGAAAAATTCTCTTGGCTGAACAATTTGCCGCGTAAATAAATATAGAATGGCTTCCTACTGACTTATGCCAGTTGCATAAAACCCCTCGAAAAACACGTTACATATTCGCCTCGGATCATCGGATGATTTACCGTGACGACGGTCCATTATCCGATTATCCCAGACACGTTAATAAACCCCATCCAAAATACATATTACATAAATGAAATCACCCTAAATTACAGATATATACACTCATATTTTTTCTTCACGCACTTTGCGTCAAAGTTTGTTGTCACTATGGATCGCACTTTGCAACCAGTTCAATGTTTTACATAGGGAATAGTGTTCCACGGATATTTCCGCCTCTCAAATTTCTCTATGTTGGAGAAATAGACATAATTAATGTGTGAGCACTATGTATTTATGATGTCATATCACACGCATTGAAGGTGTTCTGATATATTTATATCACCATAGAACTTCCTAATTTCACTGGAGGTCCCCTCCTTATGGTGACATTTAATTCCACTTATCACTCAGCACACGATCACACTATTGTGGCAGCGCCTCGTGACCATAATACTTAATCTCTCTTTAACGTAGATTAAATTAATATTGACTTCTGAAAAAAAAACAGTAAATGCGCATTACATATAACACCAAATATTTCTGTGCCGTAAGCGCCCTGTCTTGTTAAGTTCCCGTTAACCATATTCTACTTAATACTAGCTCTCAACACAGACCATTTCTCCTCACACAAATAATACCATTGTACAGATTATCTTAAATTACACACTTACAAATCTTACATGGCGAGGCCGTAAACAGAAATCACGTGTGCTGATATGTATGAGTTTCATGAAGGACTGTCTCGCATTCTGATGGCCCATCTTTTATCTCGTGGACGCCTTAAGCTAACAAGCCCTATACAAGCGCTCCCCCATCTCTTGGAGATAAATGGGAACCCATCAGCGCTGCCAAAATGGCCTTGGTGCATCGAGACAATTTAGTGCTCAACAGCATCCGACAATCCCGTCATATTTCCCTGTACCTTAAAAACTCTCATTTACTTACATACTACCCCCCTGTGTGACTTCTGATACGCCTGCCTTAAGACCAGATCCTCCCACGCACCAAATACCACACTTACTCATTTGATAGGCTGGCTCGCCAGCTAAACACACAACACACTCACTTTATGACACATATTTTCGTAGACTATGTATATTATACGTCCCGTATAATCTGTTTCCCTCACTATTCTCCAGCACATATGCTGTTTTGCCAATACGTTTGGAAACTATAAATGGGCCCTCGTAGAGATAAAAGAACTTGGACATGACTTTTTCTAGCTTATTTGACTGTTTCGGCACTCTAAGTAAGACTCTGTCTCCCGGCTCGAATAGGTCAAATTTAGTTTCTTTTTGTTGGCGAATTCTCTTTTGTGCTGACTTAGATAAATTCTGTTTCGCCAACTGGACAATGTAATCCATCCCCGGTTGCTTACCCTCATTTAATCCCAACACCCTTGCTAGTTCATTTTGTGGTCTTTTTCCGAAGTGAACTTCGTATGGCGTCAATTTCGTGCTCTCATGCTGGACAGAATTCAGCCAAGTCTCGACCTTGGGAAGTAGTCCAACCCAGGCCGCATGCTTGTCATGCACTAGAGTCCGAAAAAGACGAGCCACTTCCCTTAATGGACGCTCTGCAGAATTACCCTGAGGGTACCTTACAGAGGAATGAACGTGTGTTATACCAGCTTCCTGCATACTGGTTCTCCATTTCTTTGCAGTAAACTGTGGTCCACTGTCAGATAGTATCCTGAGAGGAAGGCCAAACTCAGGTACATACTTATTAATGATCAGACGGCTACACGCTAGTCCCGTGGCTTTCCTTAGCAGATATAGCTTGACATACTTACTAAAAGCGTCAATAACTATAAAAATGTATTCGTAGCCGTACTGTCCTTTAACGATCGGGCCAAATAAATCCACACACAGTAGTTCGCCGGGACTACTGGTGAGAACTGCAGATCTCTCCCCCACTAAATATTTAACTGGATATTTACTCCTTTGACAGGTATCACACTTAGCTAAAATCCTCCTAACGTCCCTTCCCATTTTACTCCAAATGAAGTCACGACCAATTTCATAGAAGACCTTGGCAGCACCAAAGTGTCCTAATTCCCTATGAATGAACCAAATTAGCTCCTCCCGCAAAGTGGCAGGAACACATATTGCCCACCGATTATTCCTACATTTCCTTGCAAGAAGCCCATCCTGCATCTTGTACGTGAACCGTCCTACCTTCACATACTCTTCTTCACCTATTTCCAACCTAGCCAGTGGCTCCTTTAACTTAACGTCATCACGTTGCTCCACTAGCATATTTCTCAGTGTCTGTAACGATGCCCTGTTGCTACTGTCCACACATGCACATATTAAAATACCGTCCTCTGCTTTAACCACAGGATATTCCCTACATAAATTAGTGTCCCTCGATAGCATGTCTGCAAGAATGTTATCTTTACCTTTAATATATTTTACTGTGAATTCGTATTCCTGCAGAGCAAGAATCCACCTACTAACTCTGTTAGAACTGAGTTTACAAGTTCTCATATACAGTAATGCATGGTGATCTGTGTGGATCTCAAATTTCCCCCCTACTAAATACATTCTAAATTTCCCTAAACTGAAAACAATACCTAAAAGCTCTAACTCAGTAATCGTGTATCTTTTCTCTGCTGCAGTCAGTCCTCGCGAGGCTAAAGATACAATGCACAGATTACCCTCATCATCTTTCTGACATAATACTCCAGCAATGCCTATATGTGAAGCATCTGTCATAACCACATATTCCTTATCTTTTAACGGATATTTCAGCACTACAGCTTTCTCAAAACCTTCCTTCAGCGCTCTAAAAGCCTGATCATGCTTGGACTCCCACCTCCACCGAGTCCCACTTTTAAGCAATTCCCTGAATGGTTCTACCAACCCTGAGTATTTAAGAACGAACCTCCTGAAAAAGTTGCAAATTCCCAGGTAAGTTTTTAACTGTTTAACATTCTGTGGCACCTCTGCGTGAAGTATCTTATTAACCCTACTTTCCTCTGGTGTCACACCTCTACTCGACACTCTATGACCTAAAAATGTCACTTCTGACTGACAGAATGACGACTTAGACAGCTTCAAAGTGAACCCTGCCTGATCTAACTTCTGAAAAACTATATTTAAATGACATAGATGCTCCTCAAAACTGCGTGAACTAATTACCATATCATCAATGTAAATGGTTACAAACTCTCCTGTGTCATCCCCTAATGCGATGTTTAAAGCCCTAATTAAAGCTGCTGAACTACTCTTTAACCCATAAGGTGTTCTACAAAATTGATAAAGGTTATATTTATGACTAAAAGCTGTAAATGGTCTATCTTCGTACATAAGTGGCACTTGCCAAAAACTGGAACTCAAATCTACACAAGTGAAATACTTCTTCCCCTCAAATGTTTGCATTAATTCCTCTATTGATATAGATTTCAGCTGATCTGAACTAATTCTACTGTTAACCAAACGAGCGTCTAAACAAATACGAACAGTGCCGTCGGTCTTGGGTACCGTGATCAAAGAATTAACATATGGACTGTTAGAGTGCTCAATAATCCCATCTTCAAGCATCTGGTTAATTTGTGCCTCAACTGCACTCTGATAAGCGAAAGGTACAGGATATCTATGTCCTGTGAATACTGACCTATCAATAACGTTCAATGAATGTGTATAGCAATTGGCCATACCAATGCGATCCTCAAAAACTCTCCTATTACACCATAACACATCATAGAGCCGAACACATTGTTCCACCTCTATATTTCCCTGAAATGCAGCCTCACGTAACGAGTCCTCTAGACTTCCGTTCGTAATCACACTGCCCACAAAACATGGAGAACCCCGCTCTACGGCTGGCGATATCTCATTTAAAGTACAAATCACACCTACAATACTACTCCTCTGAATATGGTCATTGAACGCTACTTCTACTTCAGAATCTCCCCATTTAAATTTCAAACTCCCTACATCATAACATAAGTTACCAGACACTCTACTTAGCCACTCTGAACCCAAGATAACACTGAATACTAAATTTGGAATTACAAGGCAAATCTGCTTCTCTATATGATTATTAATTTTAATGTCTACTAAAACTTGCTTAGAAATTACTTTAGACCTCTTCCCAACAGCTGTGATAACAAAAGTGCTTTTAATTGGCATCTCCTCAAAATTTACTCCAGTTCCTTTCATTTTATCATAAAATGCACTACTTATGCAACTCTTCATACAACCACTATCAATTAAAACATCTGTGTACGCCTCGGACACGTTAAATTTAACTATAGGGCTCTTACTAACCACTTCCTGAATAATACCTTCATCATTTAGTTCATGTAATAATTCATTTCTTACATTTAGGTCATAGTGTTCCTGTATAATTGTATGGACAGGGCATGCTACAGACTGAGATTCTGACCTTACTTCGCAGCCTGGTTCGCGTTTAAAGAACCGCTACAGCTGGCCGTAGTACTAGTTACTACTGCACTGGTCTGGTTGTTCTGAGTTGTGTTGTCATTGTTTGGCTGTATATTACTACCACTAGGCTGTCCTCTTCCTTGACCCCTATTCTGGTTGTAATTATTGTCGTTATAATTCCTCCCTTGATTTCCCCTGAAATCATTGTTTCTCCCTTGATTTCCCCTGAAATCATTGTTCCTCCCTTGATACTGATTACCATAGCCATTTCCTCTGTTCTGATTTAGCTGATTATTGTTATTTCTATTTTGAGCATTGGCCCCTTCGCCACCGTTCCCTTGAACTTCTTGATGCCTGGCTTCATTAGGCCTATTATTATTATTACCCTGGTTCCGATTGAAATTGTCCTCATAACCCCCTCTCCCTAGTGCATCAAATGTGCTTAACAAATTTTCTACTTGTGATATTGTCTTTACATTCTGGATACAAGCAGCCTCCTTGATCCTATAGGGAAAGTGCCTAAGTAGCAACCTCACCACATCACTTTCCTCCTTCAAGCCATCCAGATATTTACACACTAATACCTGCCCTAAAAAGTATTCGGTCATGGTGGAGCTTCCTTTAGGGTTATATTTACCACACACTACTCCCTCACGATGCTGCGACTGAATAACCTCATTCCAGAACTTTTCACAGAATTTCATTTTAAAATCATTGATATCAGTAAACTTGTCTCTGTAGACAGCAAACCAATTCCTCGTTTCCCCCACAAACACTTGTTCTAAAATTTCAACTACCTGGCACCACTCAATACTACCATTTTCCAACCTTTCCCCGAATTTATTTTCTATAGTGTTCATGAACTCCATTGGGCACCCCTGTCGATTGCTGAACTTACCCAGTTCTACCTCCCTGTGTGTGCTATTCACAAAAACTGGCCTATTCTGACTATTTTCTTGCCTGATCCTAGCTTTTAATTTTAATTCTAATTCTGCGATTTTCTCCTCAGCCTTCCTCTCAATACTGTTTACTGTTAATTTAATGTTTCCTTCTGATTCTTCTACTTTATCATATAGCTTTGCTTGTTTCTCCTCAATCTTGCTAATGCTCTCTCTATTACTCTCTCTTAAATCATTTACTTCTGCAACTATTTGTGAGTGGACTTTCTCAATTCTACCCCCCAGCTGTTCCTTAACCTCTTTAGTAGCTTCCTGAATTTTGTCAATTTCTCCCCCCAATTGCTTTTTGACCTGCTGTGTTTCCAGTTGCACTAGTTCTTTTAAATTTTCAGCCTGTGTACTGATTCTAATTTCCAACTCCTCCTGTACTTTTCCTAATTTTCTGTCTACATCTGCAATAATCTCTTTAGCCTTTTCTTCCATCACCCCCCTGATCTCACCTCTAATCAGTTCGAATTTGTCACTCATTTCCCTGCTGTTTTGTTCTAATTTAGCATTTAAAGTTTCAGTACTCTCTCTATATTCCTTACTGTTTTGTTCTAATCTGGCATTGTTTTGTTCCAGTTTAGCATTTAAAGTTTCAGTACTCTCTCTATTTTCCTTACTGTTTTGTTCTAATCTGGCGTTTAAAGTTTCATTACTCTCTCTATTTTCCCTACTGTTTTGTTCTAATTTAGCATTTAAGGCATCTGTACTTTCTTTATTTTCCCTACTGTTTTGTTCTAATTTAGCATTATTTTGTTCCAGTTTTGCATTGTTTTGTTCTAATTTAGCATTTAAGGCATCACTACTAACTTTGTTCTGATACATAAACTCGAGAAGTAAAGTTTTTAATTCTGGTTGGCCGCCTACACTCCCTGTTTCAGTATCGGGATTTACCTCCGCTACCCCGGTACTACCATCACTCGACATACTGCTCGTATCATCACTCTCCCGTTGATGACCACTACGTAACCTCATCTGTCTTCCTTTCTCATCCCCCATAATGATATACACTGATACAGACAAATAACCCCCAAAATACAGGCACAGAAATATATACCCTTCTCCTTCCACAAATGTTATTAGGTTTTCAGCCCCAAGTTGTCGGCGACAAATGTAGCGTTTTTTAATGCCCCATGTTGGTAGCGACAAATGTAACAGTTTGGCTAGCCCACACTGTTGGGTGATAAATGTAACTGTTTACCTTTGCCTAAGCTATGTTGTTTTAATGGGCGCCAAGACCTCAATGCAATGTTGAAATCTAAATTTGTATTTAACAACGTCTAGCTCTGGCAGAACACCTTCAAGACACTATTCACTCAGATCGTGGTATGATTTGATCATTAACCCAACAAACAATTGTATCAGGAGAAGGAATTGGTCTATATCTAATGCTACCTACTGAAAGCAAAGATTGCATTGTAAAAGAAATGAATTTATTATATAAAACCAGTATAGCAAAATTAATAATAATAATAAGTACAAAATTTAAATTGGAGCGTTGTGATTTGAACATTACCGATAGAAAATTACGTGAAAACGGAGTCTGATAAATTGATTTTACTCTTATTTCCAAGCTATGAAGTTACTGAAATATGAAATGTAAAACAAAGAAAAATGAGAGATTGCGTATTTCTGCGTCATTTGCGCTTACCATTGGAAATTGCCAAGGCATTTCCCTCGTACTTGCTGATGCTGTGAGCTTCCCACAGTCTCCTGGACGTCGTCATCTCCGTCGGAATTTGATGATATTCTGGTAGCTTAGATAATTCTATGGTCCGTACCTCGGACCCAAACACTCGTACAACCGCACTGGTTAAGTTTTGCAAAAGTTAGTCTTCAACTCCACTGAACATCGGAGCGACACGCACTTGCAACCGTACTCCGCAAGTTCTACACAGATAGTCCTCGTTTCACGGCGCGTCGAACGATATATGCACACGTTGGCTGCCCCACTCTTCAGCCGGCTTCAGCTTGCGTGGTCCTCACTGATTGGTTGACCCACCGCTAGTTCCCCTCCTCTGGTTTCTTTACACTCGGTGCGCGAGAGGGAGAAGTCGTTTTCCGTTCCAACAATTCGCCTTTTCTAGACCTTGCGACCCAAGATTGCGTCATGCTTCTCGACAAGATTAAGCGTGTACTTGAAATCCCAGTGAGTCACGTCTCTCGATATACCCTAACTGACGAAAACTCCGTAAAATTCCGTAATCAGATAATTTTCTATGATATCGTCGTTCGTAATAATTTGCTGGATAGCGTTTTCTAAGACATAGAAAACCTATCTGAATGCTAATAATTTTTATAAAATGCTCCGAAAATACCTTAATAATAATTATAATAAATTAATAATAATAATAAATTACCATGAAAAATTCTCTTGGCTGAACAATTTGCCGCGTAAATAAATATAGAATGGCTTCCTACTGACTTATGCCAGTTGCATAAAACCCCTCGAAAAACACGTTACAACGTGCCCCCTCTCCCTCCTCAGTATACAGCTTCACTGTGCATATCTACTTTTATATAATTTTTCCTTTTTAGGTTTATTTATTTATTTATTTATTTATTTACACTGTTTACGCCCACATTGGAGCACCAAAAATCAAACCTTATATACTAAGTCTTCAAACACTAAGTTCAGTTCATAATTCTTGATAATTGTTTTCTTTCCCAATACTTCTTCATTCTAGAAGATCTTGCAGCCCATTCTTCTGCAGAAGTACCATATTGCTTACGCTGTGAAATTTTGAATGTTAGTCGAGTGTATTTGTTATTCAGAAGCCGTTTCTCCTCTCTATGTTCAATTTGATGCTGTGTAATTTTCAATTCGTCTAAATCCATTTGTATTTCTTTAAACCATGTGATTTTTGATTTACTGTTCCAAAAGAAGTCCAAAAGTTGTTTCAGAAGTCTAGTATTTGGCAAGAAGAATATGTGTCCAAAAAACGCAATCCTTCGTTTTCGCATCGTGTCAATGATAGATTCATTTTCCTTGTAAAGTATTGAATTGGGCAAAAGTCTCCACTGGCCCTCAACCTGGTGTTTTTTATTGATTATTGTCCGAAGAATCCGTCTATCAACCTTCTGTAGTTTGTCAGTTGTTGATCGGGTGTTTAGTTTAAATAAAGTTTCACTTGCATATGTTGCTTCTGGCTTAACGACGGAGAAATAATGTCGAAGTTTAGCATTAAACGAAAGAGACTGTTTCTTATATGTTGGCCTGGTAATCTGTTGTGCTCGTCGCAATTTTAGTGTTCTACTACCTATTGATGCTCTTTCATTGGCATTCCAAGTGATGATCTCACCAAGATATTAAAATTTTTTCACAATCTCTATTATCTGGGCATTATGCAATACAATGTGTGATGTGTCAATTTGAAAAGATGGCATCATTTCTGTTTTCTCAAAAGAAATTTTCAACACAACCTTTGCTGCTAATCGTTCCAATTCCTCTACCTGAAATTAGCTTCTTCGATACTAGTTGCTAATAATGCTAGATCATCTGCAAAGGTGAGACAATTTAGTCGAATATTTTTTCCAATCTTCACATTCGGTGGACAAACCTTATTCCATTGACGCATAATTTTTTCCAGCACACAATTAAACAACAATGGAGATAATCCATCTCCCTGCCGGAGACCAGTATGAATTTCAAATGACTCAGAGGTTTCACTGCTAAATCTAACTCTAGATTTAGTATTCTTAAGAGTGACTGCAATAAGGTTAACTAGTTTTCGATGTAAACCAAATTCAGTAAGGACGTTTAATAGAGATTCGCGATGGATACTATCATAAGCTTTTTTGAAAATCAACGAATGTGATCACTAAATCTTTGCTCCTAATCCTGTGATGTTTTATAATCCATTTGAGACTGATAATTTGATCTGGACAGCTTAGTCCTGGACGGAAACCACCCTGATATTCACCCGCCCTGACGGAAACCACCCTGATATTCACCAAGTTCATTATCAAGTTGTTCGTGAATTCTGGGATATAAAATCTGTGAAAAAATCTTGTACGTGACATCCAGCAACGATATTCCTCGATAATTGCTGGGATCCGATCTATCGCCCTTTTTGTGTATGGGATGTATAATTGCAATATTCCACTTTTCAGGCAATTTTTCTGTATTCCAAATGTCAATAAGATGTTTATGTAGGTTATGAATAGTCTGTACATTAGCATTCTTCGAAAGTTCTGCTACTACTTTATTCTCTCCTGCCGCTTTAAAATTCTTAAGTGAATCAATCGCCTTACGCACTTCATTGTAAACCGGCGGTATGATATTTTCCAGGGGTGTTTTATTTCTAAGATAGGGATCGAATTCAAAAGAATCTCCAGGTTCATCACTCTTAAGTAATTTTATGAAGTCATAAACATTATGGGCCACCTGCCTATTCGTATCCTTCATCAAAAGAGTAGGGGGAGAAAATTTTGCTTGGTATTGTTTAAATGTACTATAATAGTCTCTTGTTTTATGGCGAATGAAAGCTTCTTCAATAGATTTTAATGTTACCTTCTGATATTCCCTTTTAACCCTCCCGATTTCTTTGGCCGTTAACCATCTAGCATTGACTAATTCTCCCCTAGAACTTTCAACTGTTTGTTGTTGGTCCTTCAACCAAGCTGAATACTGGCATAGAAATGCTATATCACAATCCTCATTCCACCATGCATGTTTCTTTCGTTTTTTAATGGGAGCAATGTCTCTGCTACGGCTTTTAATTTGTTAACAGTGGTCCCCAAGTTGTCACTTAAAAGCATGATGGATTGCTCATAATATACTGGATTATTGATAACTGAACTAGGATCATACAATCTTTGCTATTGAATTTTTGTGGTTTATTTTTCCTTTCAGGAGTCAATTTGATTTTGATCTTGGAAATGTAATGATCCGAATCAACATCAACACCACAAAAGACTTTTACATTATACATTTCTTTGTGAAATTTCCGATCCATGGCCACATGATCTATCTGAAACTCTCCTAACTTCATATTAACATTTCCAAGTCATTAATTTATGTGATCTCCTCTTGAACCTTGTTGTCTCCATAATTAGACCATGGTTAATACAAAATTCAATTAACCGTTCACCATTCCTGTTTGTCAAGTTATGTGCTGGCCATCGCCCCACCACTAGACAAAATTTCCTCTCACGTCCAATCTTTGCATTGAAATCTCCAAGTAAAATTTTAATATTAGCATCAGGTATATTCGTTACCAATTGGCAAGTTCATCCCAAAATTGATCCATTCCCTCAGTATCAGTTCTATTTTTGTCATTTGTTGCTGTCATCATCATCATCATCATCATTTCCCCTTATCCAGCTCCTGCCGGGTCGGGGTATTTATGGCACTTCTCCACTTTCCTCTTTCCTTCCACAATTCTTCTTCCATGATCTTGTCCCAGTCCAGACTTCTTTTTCTCACGCTGTTCTTCACTGAATCGATCCACCTTGTTCTAGGTCTTCCTCTTGCTCTCTTACCCTTGCACTTGGCCTCCAGCATCTGTCTTGGTATTCTATTTTCCTCCATCCTCTTTACATGTCCAAACCACCTTAGTTTATTCTTCTCAATTCTCTCATTTAGTTTTCCCAACCCAACTTCCTTCCTAACATCTTCATTCCTCACTCTGTCTTTCCTTGTCTTACCTATCATACTTCTTAGGAATTTCATTTCACTGGCTTGGATTCTACTCTCTTGCCTGCTCGTCAGGGTCCAAGTCTCAGCTGCATAAGTTAATATGGGAACATAGTACATTTTATACATTACCTCCTTGCTTTTCCTTGGTACTTCCTTATCCCAAACAAGTTTTCTTACACTTTGATAGAATGCATTGCTCTGCTGTACCCTCCTGCCAATCTCCATGTCCAACCTACCAGTTTGCATCAATTCACTTCCTAGGTATTTGAACGTGTCCACAATTTCCAAACTCTGACTTCCAATTTTCACAGTGCCCTTTCCTTGTCTTTCCCCTCTTGTCATCACCATGGTCTTGCTTTTCTCTATACTGATTTTCAGGCCATACTTCTGAATATTTTCATTCAGTGCATCTAGTTGTTTTTGCACTTCTTCGGTGTTCCTTCCCCAGACCACAATATCATCTGCAAATAACAGTAACTTCATTTCTTTATGTCCATATGCTTCCTTTGTTTCCTTTACAATTTCATCCATTACCATTATGAATAAAAGAGGTGACAGCACACTCCCCTGTCTTAGTCCAGTCTTGTTCCTAAACCAATTTGTCTTTCCAACTGGGGTCAGTACCCTGCTAACACAGTTGTTGTACATTGCTTGCACCATTTCCAACATTTCTCTTCCCAGTCTGTATGAACATTTATCAATGTGTATATCTTGTTTTCCACTTTAACTGTTAACAATGCAACTAGTGGGAAATTTGAGGAAAAATCCGTAATGGAATCTAGTATTCTATGGTGTACCATGGTGTAACTACAATGGTGAGGCGGATCGCTCCCTCTCTCTTGTGCGGATGACGTCACAACGGGGGCATTGCGTTCTGTGACACAGCACGAAGTACATGTATTTGACACGGCTCTGGTCTTAAATTGAAGGCATAATTAATAAATAAAATGTATTATAGCACTCAACATACTTTGTATTGTAAACTCTGATAATAATGTTGGTAATTATGAATGCGCCGTACCTCTAAATAATATTAATAGTCCAATAACGAAATCAACTATTTTCTTAAATTGATGAATTTACACATTTTGCGATTCAATTTTCTCTGTGAATTGCCGAAACTTATTTTTCTGTTTAAGCCAAGCAACCTAATATATGTTCGGGTTCGAGCTAAACAGTGAATAACCTCATATGCAATATTAATATGAGGCAATTTTTACAAGGTCCTGCTGGTTAATTCATTGAATATAAACATATCATTTGATTGCGAAATGTCAGGAAATTTATGAAACGCAGCGTCCATTGTTGTTTCAACTTCCATATGCTCATTAGAGGGATACAAACGATTTCCCCTTGAAATAAACTGGAGCCAATCTGGGCCTTCATTACTGGGTTAATGTTCTTGAGATACCGTACAAAGAACACGGAACTACATGACCGCGTTGTCGCAGCCCCTAAATTGAGGAACCAACCAATGTTCTTGAGATAATGTTCGCAAATTTTTGTACTTATCCCTGAATCTATGTGCTACATATCCTGTACTGTACTTTAAACCTTCATGGTTCATTTCATCTTTAAAATCTGAGACATCAAATTCATCCAACATTCTGATGATCGGTCATTTTAAACATACTCATATTCATTTCCACAGTTTCGTAATTTGATTCAATAAATAAACTGGAAACTAGTTTTTCTTAGTCAGGAGCATCCACGATATCAGGAATAGGTTTGGCAACATTCACTAACGCAGCCTGCGAGAAACAGGTATCGGTTTCTGTTTCCATTGGTTTAATCATACACTATTCGTCAATATCCTCCTCTGTGTTTATATTTAAAGTAAAAACTGAAGCAGAGGGCTTGTCCAAAATGTACCATCTCAATCTACAGTTTATTTAATATCCAGAGGATATTCGTGATCATTGGAGCCTCCCATTCCTCTAATATATGTGAGAAGGTTCTCCAAAATATCTTGATTTAGACGATAAGTTATTATGTACTCGATTTGGTACATGGGCTTCAAGCATCTAAAAAGGTTAACTAAATACGTGTTGCTGAGTAGAATTCATTTTCGAAATGGGAGTAAGGCTTTATGTCGGTCAACTTTCATGGACGTTATCAACTCATTGATATTATTTAGCACACTGATTTGCTTGTCTAAATCAGTACCAAATGCATTTCATTCAGAATAATGATGATGATGATGATAATATTTTGTTTTTAGGGGTCTTAACATCTAGGTTATCGGCCCCTAATGGTTTGGGTGATAGTGAAAGATGAGATGAGAATGAAAACTATAAGTAATACAAACTAGACTTACATATTAAACGAAGAAATGGTAAACAAACAAAGGATAAGGCAAATAAAGGACAGAAAGAAAATAAATGCCCTCAACCCTCGAATAATGAGGATTGACGGACTTGGAAGGGAGGAGAGCCATGAAAGGCGGATAGGAAAGAGGAGAGGGCCCATCCCAAGTCAGTGGTAAAAGGGGACAAAACGGACCCAGCTCAGGAATCCCTCGGGATCGCCAACTCCCGAACTCACCAGCCGTAAGCCCCTGAGGGTGTAGCACAATCCAGGGTGCACCAGAAGTGGTGGGGCTACATACACCCTGCCTCCTTGAGGGCCTTGAGCAGAAGGCAGGAGATAACATGAAAAGAAAAATAAGGCTGACCCGTCGCAGAAGGAGGGTATCAGGAAAGATGAGACAAGGGCCAATTAAGGCGGAAAAGGAAGATACTCCCTAGGCCTCGGAAAACCGTCGGGGTTGGAAGAGAACAAGTGTTGACCAAGAGAGGTCGACAGGAAAGAAGATGGAGAGGAGCCCGGCACAAGTAAGTGGAAGCAATGCCGGACAGATGGGGTCCCGTGGTCACCAACCCACGTCCCACAAGTTCTGATCCCCTGGGGGCTTTCAGAATGACTCCCAAATTTGTTTTTAGCATTAAGTAAGCCAAACCAGTCATTTATTAATTTTATACATCTAGCAGCTTCTTCTCAGTCAATGTTTTTAATCAAACCTTTCCCTCCACACCATTCAAGAGCCTTTGATACCTGGTTTGAAAGTAGTCTACTTGAGCTGCAGGCCGAAATTTTTGTCTCTCTGATCCCTTTAAGTTTACATGATATCGGCTAATTTTGTGCGCAATAGTGAGTTCAGAAGAAGACATAGAAATTAGTAGTTCCAAAACATTCCTTGCTCACCTTTTTTCCCATTGAGCAGTACACATCCCTGATCTAATTACGGACAAATCTAACAAATGATTTCTCACAAGTTTCAATAAATGAGGAATGTATGCAAACACAAACACCTTTAAGGAACCGTCGCTTGGATGCTTGAAGACACATTCCTTATTATGCCGTTGACAGAGATTGAAATTCAATACTTTCACTAGCAACGTACACACCTGTCAACATTAACATAATTATTTCAATCGACTATGGATTCACGCGCTTGACTCCCGCCTTTAGCCACAAGTCACGGCAGCTCCCGTTGTGACGTCATCCGCACGAGAGAGAGGGAGCGATCCGCCTCACCATTGTAGTTACACCATGTGGTGTACCAAGAAACCTACTCCAAATTGAGGGACGTTTTTCATTACCCTTTCTCCTGGAGGCCCTTTATAGAGACGATACCCACCTGATTCAATTGGGTTCTGATCAGTATTATGTAATTCTTGAAGAGCAGTGATCACAATTTTGTGTTGATCCAAGATATCAGTTAGATGCTTTAACTTACCAACCTTCATCAAAGAATTAACATTTAATGTTGCCAAATATGAGAACTTTCCCGGCTTGTTGAATTTAAGTATGTTCTTAGTGTGATTAGTCTGTATGTTTGGTCATTGTATCTCAAGGCGCTCCGACTCGCCTTAATCCCCTACCTGACACCACACCATATCCGAATGGTGTCTTTGCTTGGTTAATGATGTAACCGTCCAAACTGGTGGATTTCAATAGAAGACTCTCCATATTCATTTGATTATCAGATCAATGATCAAGAATCAGACCGTGGTCAGGGTTTACAATCCCAGATGTGATCTGGGAAGGTGATGAATGAAATATATGATGAAACATGAAATTGTGGAGTGTGTTTGGTCCACGAGAGTTATTTTATTTCGCTCAAGTCTGCCGGTAAACCGGTGAGGCCCCCTATCCGCCACCTGGGACGCGCCACGTCAGAGTATTACCTCTCCGCCTGCTACGACAACGTTTATTGTAGTTTTTAGTATTTAAAAATGTGTGTATGATTTTAAACGTAGAAGCAGCAATTGTAACATTAGTATTTTATATGTGAACTTGGGTTAAATAAAGGGCTATGTGCCTTAATTCCATAAAAATAATTGAAACAACAACAATAAAGAGCATTAATATCTTTAAAGTAAATGCTATCCAAATAGGATTGCGTAAAGAAAATTGCGGTCTTTTCCACTGCACGCATGTTCTCGCGTAACAGTACTCCATGCGTGTTCTGTAGGGTTACCTGTGAGATAAAATGTATTCAAAGTTTTACCAGTAACATCATAATTGAAGTGAAATATGAAATAAAGATACCTCCAATGGATTATTTGATATAGTAGGAGTTGAAATTATAGTAAGGAAGGAAGCTTTTAGTTTTACGTGACCGTTAATCATGCGATCATGAGCCACTGGACCTCCTTTTTACGTGGAATCCGAACCACAGGACATGGCATTTCACTTCGAGAATCTCACATGCATTGACCGGGAATCGAACCCGGTTTACCTTGGTGAGAGGCCAACAGCTTGACCCCTGCGCCACCATGCCCCCCTGAAATTATAGTATTAGGAGAGTCTTGGTAATAATAAATGTTGGCGTTGGTCGGCATTTCAAATTGGAATATAAAAAGCCTTACGTTAGTGTATGAAATTAGTTGAGATTTTGAGTAATTGAGTGTGTGGGGGAAATGAGAGTGTTGTAGTGGTGGTCCAAAAATGCTGGGAATAAAGTGTGCAACTGCCAGAATATTTGAATGAGTATCTTTTTGGTTGGCAATATGGGATGTATCACTCTGCCTCTGTTAATCAGCACTGGGTGAAAAGTCTGGCCTGTCACATGGAAACCCTGTGTTATGGCGTCCCCCCCCCCATTCGAGCGTGCAGACGCATTGAAACCAATGCTACTGCATTTTCCACAGCTCTGTGTATGTCATGCAAAAACGAGGCGTTGTGTTTGATTTGTTAATAAGGTTTACTCCAATATTTTATTTTTTTAAACATTGTTAAACATATTTTATGTGTAAATAACTGTTCTCAGTTCATTTTCATGCCACTGAGAAGTGACATGTCACCATGCCACTGCTACACACCTTCAGATTTCTGTATTATGGTTTTATTGATATTGCAACTTTAACCAATTAACCCCACAGAAGTTGGGAGTACCCACAGGTCACTCGAACACCACAAGCACTGCTAACTATTTAACATTGGTCACCAGATCCCTGATATCGCATTCACCAGCAGGGGCGGTTTGAGTGTCTCACCCCCCTCAGGTATTTTCTCAGTCGGCAAATACGACATGAGTCGGCAAATCCTGAAGAATCCGTAACAATTCCCAAAACAGCATTTAAAAAGCAAAACGGGGCATGGCCATATACAATTTGGTCCGATTTAAAAATGAATTAAAAATATTTTACTGACAGTCGGCATTTTACCGACAGTCGGCACAAACAGACGCTGCAATAATTCCATACAGCCAGGCAATAGCCCAGTGCGGCAAGGGAAAGAGTCAGCAAAATAACCATTTTAAAAGTTTCACTTCCAGTCTTCGGTGCACCGGCTGCCACTTGCCATTTTATTTCTTTGTATGGAAACTGAAGAAAGAATGACAGATGAGCAATATGGGACCAAAGACAAGGGATGAACTCATCAGTACGTTCCTGGGTAGGTGTAACGTCCCGCGTTCATTATGCAGAGCGACTCAGCTACACAGCGAAGCGAGCCCAGCATCTGTGCCATGTGGCTAGACAAAAGGTGTTAGTGAGTGCATTGACAACTTCAGGTCAAGCCAAATCATTGAGATGTTGTCGGAGGAATGTTATGACCTGCTACCGCTTGTCTCGGCGCATCCTCAGATATCCGCACTATTGTGACAAAATTGACAGGTTTATGGTTCCAAGGTTCCTCAAGGGGTGGGATGCCTACTAAGGTCAGTGCAGTGGTCACCAAGAATGAGAGAAAGCAGTCGTTCCTGAACCAGCAACTTTTACAGAGATAACTAGGTGCAAATACAGTGGCAGTGGGACGTGAGTTTTCGCCGACATGGAACATTTTCACGGAGCATCGCGTACCCATCAAACGTAAGGAATAATACAATAGATGCATGCGTAATTTCAGCCATGTTTATGTTTAATGGTGTTAACAAGAAAAAAGTGAAGAATGATCGCACGCTGGAGTACGTCAGTGGCACAAACTGAAAAGTCGCGGAAAGAAGAAAAAGGGCAAATTACAAGAACACTTCACTTCAGAAGCTCATCAAGCAGCGATGGCAGATTTGTGCCACTTTGTTAATGGAAAAGGCCACAAAGACGTTCGTTCTCCTTGATAAACTTCTACGGACGATCAGAATTGAGGAAGAACAAGAAAAGGAGCTCCACAAAAAAGTTATCCATATACTTATTAACACAGCAAGAGCCCTTTGTCGGCAAGGTTTGACTTTCCATGGTCACGAGGATGGAGTCACTCAAGATAATGGAAACTTCAAGCAAATTGTGAAGTTACTTTCACGGCATAGTCCGGTCATGAATAGGTGGTTGGAAGAAGTGAATACGCGGAAGCACAACGTTACGTATATGAGCAAGGACTCTCAAAATGAATTCATCCATTGACTTGGAGAGAAAACTCGTGAAATAATTGCAGAAGAGATCAAGAACGATGGTATGTTCTCCGTTTTAGCAGATACTACTCCCGATATGTCACATAAAGACCGCCTCTCGTTGAATATCCGATACGTCATCGAAAAAGATGAAGAGCTCGCTGTTTTAACAAAAAAAAAGACTGGAGAGGAGTTGGCTGAAAACATATTTTTATTTCAGAAGAACTTACTTCCACTCGATAAACTAGCATTTCAATCGTACGACTTTGCTAGTAACATGTCTAGTATATACAACAGCACTCAAAAAAGCTATCAGAGAAGTGCAAAATAGATATTCCGTACGTTCCATGCCAAGTTCATAGGTTAAACATTTTCGTAGAGGCAGCTTGTAATGCTAGCGCGCTTATCTGTGAGTTTTTTGACACTCTTGAAGCATTGTACGTTTTTTTTTCGGGTAGCACGAAACGATTTAAGCTTCCAGAAAGAGCTGGATAAAATTGAAAATTCACTTCAACTTAAGAATGTATCAAAAACAAGGTGGACTGCACGCGCCGAATCGGTGAGAGCTGTTTCTTCGTCTTATGAAGAGATAATCACATCATTGGAAACAATGAAAACCTCATTCGATTCTGAATTTGACAGTAAATCCGAACTTTTGTGTCAGGCTTGCACAAAAAGCTTCTAGACTTTGATTTTATCTGCGGCATATACTTTACCAAAAACATCATGTTTAATGTTAAGAACGTAACCGAGCTTTTAGAAGCGGAGGAGCTGAATGCTGTAGACGCGATGCAGCTGATTCAGAGCGCTTTGAAGTCTTTTGACGATATCAACGACGATGGCAAGATGAACGCTTTGATAAAGAGTGCATCGTCATTTGCGAAAAGTATGCAAGTAAATGCGGAGGAAGACATCTTAAAGAACCGCAGGACCCGGCGACTTGCAAAGAAGTATGACGTGCATGCTAAAACGACAGAAGAAATGTATTTCCGTACATTCTTCAGAAATGAGTTCCGAATACTTGTGGATGTATTTACTACAAGCGTGCAAGACAATCTCGCAAAACTAATTTTTTTGCTAGAGTCATTCCACATAATTTTCAAGATACCCACTGACAGAAAGAACTGCACCATCGAGCGCGTCCGATCTATAAAGCAATCACACCCGAAAATCATTCTTCAGATAAAGAACTTGTGCTGGCTGAGCTTGAAATCCTGCTTGAAGCCAGTAAAAAGTGCTCATCTCCTAATTAGATCGCAAAAGTTGCTGTTAAATTAAAGAGGATTATCCCATGTGGTTATCAAGTAGTTCGACTAATTTTAACATCCCCAGTGTCTTCTGCTTCTTCCGAACGGTCCTTCAGCAAGTTGAAGCTCATTTTCAATCATTTGTGGACATCGATGGGTGACGACAGCTTAAACTCCCTCATGATGTTGTTTTCAACTAAAGATAAGGTCGACGACATTGAAATTACGGAGATAGTGGAGAAGTGGTCCTTGTTAAAACATCGTAGAGTAGTGATTTAGAAAGAATAACTAGATTTTTTTTATTCTTGTAATATTTAAACACTTATTTTGTTCATTTATCAAATTTTCCTGGGATCAAAATTCTGGAACTAATAAAATACATTTTAAATGAAAGCCGATAATTAAGTATATTTGTCTAGTGTATTGTTTGCCGTCACTGCCGCCCCCCGACACAGTCGCTACGCTGGCTAAAGCGCAACGTTAGGTCATGGGGCCAAGCTCTCTGCCTACTCGGTAGACGCGTGGGTTCGAGCCCAACCATCGGCCGTCCTTGAAATAGTTTACCGTGGTTTCCCATTTTCAACACCAGGCAAATGCTGGGACGGTACCTTATGATAGGCCACGGCCGCTTCCTTCCACATCCTTGCCAGTTTCATTCATCCATTCCATGTCTCATCCTGACGCGCAGGTTGCCCACGGGTGTCGAATAGAAAGACCTGCACTCGGCCTCCGAGGAGGCCACACGACAAGAAAACTGCCCCCCTTCCCCCCTCCGCATCGACACCCCCACCCCCGCCCTCTCCTTTCCGTTGTTCAGTTTTCAAGCGAATAGACGGCAATGTTAAACAGCCAGTCGGCATTTTTTAAATGCTCAACCCCCCCTAGATGTACAAGGTCAAACCGCCCCTGTTCACCAGTAGTGTATGTATGTTACGTTTTGAGGAGGAAACATCAGAAATGACTGCTAAGCTTGAATGTATTCCAGTCTCTTTTTCGTACTAGTTGTGTATGGCTTTACGAATACCTAAATAGAAGGAATTATTTTACATCAAATGATCTACAGGAAATTGAATTTAATAAATTTCTCAATTGGCAGCCAAAGAAACATTTTTTTGCAAGGTGACCAACCGCAAATTATTTTGAACGATCAAAACGGCTATGTAAATACAGAAAGTACTTTTATGTTCGACCCTGACTATTATATGTCAGAGAACTGTACTATAATGAGGCTCATTATAACACTATTTTTCATTATGAAACAGTTTCTCCCACGAATCAGAGCTCAAGAAACAGTTGTTTGATCAATTAGATAATTAGATGCGCTGAGTTCCACGGCCTTCTAATGTAAATTTCACTGCCTGGCCTAGTGTCATAGTAGGGTAATCGAGGTGGCCATGGTCAATACAAGGCATTCCCTGCGTCTCATGCGCTCTGTTCAGTACATAAAACTGGCGAAATCTCGACAGATATTTATGAATATTTATGTTCGAACATAAAATAGTTATAATAATTATCGTAGAACATAAACAGTCGTATGCAACTCGCCTATAATGGTAATTAAGACACTCGTATGGAAATTATAAAACTCGCATACGCTCGTTTTATAAACATACTCGTGCCTTAATTATAGCCATTATAGGCTCGTTGCATAATGTACTATTAAATTAAGTTATATGTGCCAAATTTCACCATGTTATCTTAAAAACTGTGGATGTTGCAAGAATTATTTTTAACAGAGTGCACACTTGCATATACTGTATTAAGAATTTGTTAAGAATACTATCAGCACAAAAATTATCACAATCCAGGCGAGACAACCGAGTGAAGAGAAGGTGCTGAAGAGGCAGAGGTAGAAGAAGAATACAGTTGTGGTCTGTATTCAGGGCCGGATTTAGATTTTATGCGCTCCTAGGACCGTGGGTTTTTGCCGCACCTCTTCATACCTCGTGAAGGAGGGAGAATACAGACCTCAGAAAGATCTTTGTGAAGGTAATTTTTATTTTATTCTAATGTATCGTGAAGTAAAATCAATTAAATAAATTAAAATAATGAATCAATGAGATATTAAAATACGTTTAAACCATTTAAGACTCATTATACACTTCCAGATATTCAGATATACATACACACTACATCATACAACCTACAACTATGCATAATGAATTTTTCAAATTAAACTGATATTAATACTCAAGACTTAAATTTTCTCCTAATAAATCATGAAACATTCCTGTTCTAAAGCTGAAGTAGAAAAATCTGCTGTTGGAAAAGATTGGTTGGAAAATGATGGCCACAATATATTTCAAAAAGTGTCAACATTGTGAAAGTTTCATTTAAATCATAAAATTATACATAACATTTTATGGAAATTTTCTGACAAAAAAAATAATAATTGCAGATTAATTTTGCGCCCCTCAGCATGGTGCATTCTAGGCCGGGACCTACGAGGCCTATTGGTAAATCCAGCCCTATCTGTATTATTAGCTGTTTATTTTAAGTACCGGTAAGTCACATTCAAATTTCCTTTCATCATTTCCCGTAAATTATATTTTTCAATATATTAGGACATTTAATAATATAAATTATTGCAGCCAATGGCCATAACTTACATGAAAATATGAGGAAAATGAAATGAAGTTTCTTAGTTTAACGTGACCGTTAATCTCGCGATAATAAGCCACGGGACCTCCTTGTTTTGTGGAATCCGAACCACAAGACATGGCATTTCACTTTGAAAATGTGACATGCATTGACCGGGAATCGAACCAGGACAGCCGTGGTGAGAGCCCAACAGATTGACCGCTGCGCCACCACGCCCTTGACATATAAGGACATTTACTACTTAATGATCAGGGATATTTTACTGACATTCATAGGAGCTAATTCAGATACTTCAGTGTATAATTCTGTGAAACTATTTTTAGCCTACTTTTCACATTTTGCTAAAATGAAGAAAAAGTAGACTTATGAGATCGATCCGGGCAAATGTGTGTGTGACCCCCCCCCCCCCCCCCCTATCAACTCCTAAACGGCTGCAGCAGTCGAAACAAAATATCTCAATGCAGTACTTGAAAATGATGTCAGTGCTACCAACTGCTGAAAAATCGCAATTGAAATTTGAGCTCAATGTTGGATATCTTGGAAGGTATGAATGGGAGCTATTTCAAAATTGGCACACCTATAGATAATAATATTTCAGTTTAATTTCTAGGAGGCCATACATGGCAGTGTTGTCAAAATGATTATAAGCCTGCTGATAGGTCCAATTTTTAAATGCATCTAACTTCTACACTATCAATAGGAATTCAACCAAATTTCGTATGTGCTATGTGTACATAAACATATATGACTGAGTGTATTCTTAAGAGCCACCAGGGCTGCCAACTGTTAATAAATGCTCTCAATTTCTTTTATCCAAGTACCAATAAATCAGAAAGTATGCAAGCCAACAGTTTTAAACTATGCACACGTATAGTACCTGACATTCTATATTAATTTGGAGTAACTTATATATGCCAGTGCAACCAATATGATTCTAAGCCTGCTGAGAGGTCCAACTTTAAATACATGTAACTTCTATACTATCATTTGGATTTCAACCAAATTTCGTAGGTGATATGTGATATGTGTGCCATAACATAAATGACTAAGCGTATTCTTAAGAGCAACCAGGGCTGCCAACTGTTAATAAATGCTGTATCTATTTTGTTACCCTAATATCAATATATCAGAAAGTATGCAAGCCAATAGCTCTAAACTTTGCACACGAATAGTACCTGGCATTCTAGATTAATTTGGAGTAACTAATTTACACCAGTGCTGCCAACATGATTCTAAGCCTGCTGATAGGTCCAATTTTAAAATGCATGTAACTTCTAAACTAACTAATGGATTTCATTCAAAATTGGCACAACAATAGATCATATTATTTCAGATTATTTCTGACCAATACATGCATGACATTGTTGCCAACATGATTTTACGCATGGTGTTAGATCCAATGTTTAACTGCATGTAACGTCCATGCTATCCATTGGACTTCAACCAAATTTTGTATTGTGTACCTTAAGAGATGGAACTAAGAATATATTCAGTCACCAGGGCTGCCAACTGTAGTGCTCTATTAGGATACATTAGAAATGTCGATATTACCAACATAATTTCGTCATTATCCTAGTTAGATCCATATAGATTAATCATTGGCATGAATCTTAAATTTTCAAAAGTAGGCTCTTAGTTCGTCACGGAACTTCTTGTTAAGAATAGATTTTGAAAAAGGATATTGATTCAAATCAGCGCCTCTGTGGCTTAGGAGGCAGCACGCCGGTCTCTCACCGCTGGGTCCGTGGTTCAAATCCCAGTCACTTGACGTGACATTTGTGCTGGACAAAGCGGCGGCAGACAAGTTTTTCTCGGGTACTCCGGTATTCCCTGTCACAACTTTCATTCCAGGAACACTCCACTATCATTTCATTTGTTTTTAATTCAGTCATTGCCCCAGGGGGGAATGCGACAGGCTTCGGCAGTCGACACAGTTCATATCCTTCATTCATTCCATTCCCTGACCCGGTTGGTAGACTGGATGCAGGCGGTGGTTTTTCATTTTTCATATTGATTCAAATATGCTTCTCTCAATATATACATGGCAATTTTTATTTATTTATGCGTATGGCATTGTACACAAAAACGATTTACTATTTACATATATACTTATGTATACAAAAAAACGGAGCAAACCATTACAACAATCAACTTAGCCCTACAGATTTGACAGCTGTACGTCCAGTTCGTCTAGCCACTGTATGGCCTGAGTAGATGTCACCAGAAAGTCGTCCATTGATCCAGAGTACGCCCTCCTCGGACATTCTGCTACAATATGGTGGATGGTTTGATTCACTGCACCACAGTCACAGCTGGGGGAAGTTCGCATGCCCGACTTATGAAGCAGTGTGCCACATCGCCCGTGCTTGGTTTGGATTCCGTTGAGGGCAACCCAAGTTCTTCGTGGGAGATCAAAACCAGCCGGAGGGTGCTTGATGTTAAATAATGGCTGCCACTCCTTCGGAGCTATGCCATTCCAAACAGATTGCCATTCTGCTTTTCCATTATAGCTTCTGCTGGTGAGCAACTGTGCCGTCTGAACTGGTGGTGATCTCGATTTTAAGTGCCTGAATCCTACAGCTATGTCCTGGTGGATAGGAAGGGCTGTGTTTGATGTTATTTTTCTGTATTCTCTTACCAGGTTGTTGAGGCGTCTTATATCTGGAGGCTCAATATGACTCAACACAGGTAACCAACACAGTGGAGTAGATTTAACGGTGCCGCTGATGATATGCATGGTTTGATTCAAGACTACGTCGATCTTCTTGACATAAGGACAATTTTGCCACACTGAAGAGCAATACTCTGCTGTTGAATACAATAATGCCATTGCTGATGTTCGAAGAGTGGATGCAGAAGCTCCCCATGTTGAACCAGCGAGTTTGTGGAGGATGTTGTTCCTAGTCTGTAGTTCAGCAGCAGTATTGTTCAGGTGTTTCTTGAAAGATAGCGTACGATCGAGACTAACGCCCAGGAATTTTGGGTGAGGGTTATAAGGTAGTGGTGAACCATCAAGTGAGACCTTTAAAGCAACATTTGCCTGTCGGTTGTTGAGATGGAAAAAACAACTTTCTGTTTTGGTGGTATTTGGTCTCAGACACCACTTTCTGAAGTAATCACTCAAGGTAGAGAGATCTGCATTAAGAATTTCCTCAATCTGTTCTGTAGAGGAATGTTGAGTTACTATCGCCAGGTCATCAGCATAAGCAAACTGACGAGAGGTGGTAAGTGGTATGTCCGCGATGTACAAATTGAACAGAAGAGGAGACAGCACAGAGCCTTGAGGAAGACCATTGTTGAGGACTTTAATTTTACTTCGTTTACCACCCATTACAACCTGTACCATTCTATTTGATAATATGTTGTTTAGTAATTGTGCCATTAGCTTGCAGCCTGTCAGTTTAAGGAACTTGTACACAGCACCTTCCCTCCAAACCGTGTCGTATGCAGCTGTAATGTCTATAAACACTGCACCACTCTTCAATCTTTTTTTGAAGCCTGCTTCAGTATACGTCGTCAGCGCTAGCACTTGGTCTTCACAACTCCGATTTGGTCTGAAACCAGCCTGCTCAGGAGGGAGAATACCATTTATTTGTGGGCTAATCCTATTATATATGAGCCGTTCCAGGAGTTTGTAACAAACACTCATCAAGGCTATTGGTCTATAGCTCTCTGGGTTATCGGCAGGTTTCTCTGGTTTCAGGATGGCCAGCACCTTTGTCCATTTAAACTCTGGAGGGAGATTTCCTGTCAGTATGATATTTGAAAAAAACTGTAAAAGCAATTTTCTTGTGTTCTTCCCACAGTGTATTATACATTCGGGATGAATGCCGTCAAATCCTGGAGCCTTTCCATTCTTCATCCCCTTGAGTGCTTCCAAAAGCTCATCATTTGTGAATGTAGATAAAAACTTTGATGTTTCATGGCCATGCCTCTTCATATGTGACAACTGCTGTTTGATTGTCTTTCTGAGATATTTTCTAGGTTTCACTTTCGATCTGCTTGCGATTCGGCTAGCTACTTGATGTGGAGATATATCAGGTGAAGTATGAGGTATCTGTGGCACTCTACCTAACTTTTTCAAAAGGCTCCAAGCCTTCCTGCTGGAATGCTTGAAGTTAGTGGTCTCCATAGTCTCCATCCATCTTCTCCGTCTAGCTTCGTCTAGCTTCGTCTAGATTATGAAGGAGGTCGTTGGCTACATCACTTTGTCCATTCTCTTGAAAGTCACTGTAGAGCTTTTCGCAAGCTTCATTCCAGCCAGGAATATAATCCTTTTTCACTCCTCTTGGAATGTGCTTTTTAGCAGTTGATATTAATAATTTTACAAACCTGTTGTAATTGTTCACATCTGGTGAGATCCATCTTACATTGCTATCAAGTTCAGCTGAATACTTTTCCCAGTTAGCTTTACTAAAATTCCAGCGCGGGAGTGGAGAAGATCGGATAATAGGTATCTGAATTCCAACTTCCAGGAGTACAGGACGGTGTTGGCTGTGTGGGAAGTTTGTAAGCACTTTACGGAAAACGGGTAAGCAGCGATCATCTTGGTCACTTTGTAACGTGTTTTTCGAGGGGTTTTATGCAACTGGCATAAGTCAGTAGGAAGCCATTCTATATTTATTTACGCGGCAAATTGTTCAGCCAAGAGAATTTTTCATGGTAATTTATTATTATTATTAATTTATTATAATTATTATTAAGGTATTTTCGGAGCATTTTATAAAAAATATTAGCATTCAGATAGGTTTTCTATGTCTTAGAAAACGCTATCCAGCAAATTATTACGAACGACGATATCATAGAAAATTATCTGATTACGGAATTTTACGGAGTTTTCGTCAGTTAGGGTATATCGAGAGACGTGACTCACTGGGATTTCAAGTACACGCTTAATCTTGTCGAGAAGCATGACGCAATCTTGGGTCGCAAGGTCTAGAAAAGGCGAATTGTTGGAACGGAAAACGACTTCTCCCTCTCGCGCGCCGAGTGTAAAGAAACCAGAGGAGGGGAACTAGCGGTGGGTCAACCAATCAGTGAGGACCACGCAAGCTGAAGCCGGCTGAAGAGTGGGGGAGCCAACGTGTGCATATATCGTTCGACGCGCCGTGAAACGAGGACTATCTGTGAAATACTTGAGGAGTATGGGTGCGCGTGCGTGTCGCTCCGATGTTCAGTGGAGTTAGTGACTATCTGTGTAGAACTTGCAGAGTACGGTCGCAAGTGCGTGTCGCTCCGATGTTCAGTGGAGTTAGCGACGAACTTTTGTAAAACTTGGTTGTACGAGTGTTTGGGTCCGAGGTACGGACCATAGAATTATCTAATCTACCAGAATATCATCAAATTCCGACGGAGATGACGACGTCCAGGAGACTGTGGGAAGCACACAGCATCAGCAAGTACGAGGGAAATGCCTTGGCAATTTCCAATGGTAAGCGCAAATGACGCAGAAATACGCAATCTCTCATTTTTCTTTGTTTTATATTTCATAATTCAGTAACTTCATAGCTTGGAAATAAGAGTAAAATCAATTTATCAGACTCCGTTTTCACGTAATTTTCTATCGGTAATATTCAAATCACAACGCTCCAATTTAAATTTTGTACTTATTATTATTATTAATTTTGCTATACTTGTTTTATATAATAAATTCATTTCTTTTACAATGCAATCTTTGCTTTCAGTAGGTAGCATTAGATATAGACCAATTCCTTCTCCTGATACAATTGTTTGTTGGGTTAATGATCAAATCATACCACGATCTGAGTGAATAGTGTCTTGAAGGTGTTCTGCCAGAGCTAGACGTTGTTAAATACAAATTTAGATTTCAACATTGCATTGAGGTCTTGGCGCCCATTAAAACAACATAGCTTAGGCAAAGGTAAACAGTTACATTTATCACCCAACAGTGTGGGCTAGCCAAACTGTTACATTTGTCGCTACCAACATGGGGCATTAAAAAACGCTACATTTGGCGCCCAACGTGGGGATGAAAACCTAATAACATTTGTGGAAGGAGAAGGGTATATATTTCTGTGCCTGTATTTTGGGGGTTATTTGTCTGTATCAGTGTATATCATTATGGGGGATGAGAAAGAAAGACAGATGAGGTTACGTAGTGGTCATCAACGGGAGAGTGATGATACGAGCAGTATGTCGAGTGATGGTAGTACCGGGGTAGCGGAGGTAAATCCCGATACTGAAACAGGGAGTGTAGGCGGCCAACCAGAATTAAAAACTTTACTTCTCGAGTTTATGTATCAGAACAAAGTTAGTAGTGATGCCTTAAATGCTAAATTAGAACAAAACAATGCAAAACTGGAACAAAATAATGCTAAATTAGAACAAAACAGTAGGGAAAATAAAGAAAGTACAGATGCCTTAAATGCTAAATTAGAACAAAACAGTAGGGAAAATAGAGAGAGTAATGAAACTTTAAACGCCAGATTAGAACAAAACAGTAAGGAAAATAGAGAGAGTACTGAAACTTTAAATGCTAAACTGGAACAAAACAATGCCAGATTAGAACAAAACAGTAAGGAATATAGAGAGAGTACTGAAACTTTAAATGCTAAATTAGAACAAAACAGCAGGGAAATGAGTGACAAATTCGAACTGATTAGAGGTGAGATCAGGGGGGTGATGGAAGAAAAGGCTAAAGAGATTATTGCAGATGTAGACAGAAAATTAGGAAAAGTACAGGAGGAGTTGGAAATTAGAATCAGTACACAGGCTGAAAATTTAAAAGAACTAGTGCAACTGGAAACACAGCAGGTCAAAAAGCAATTGGGGGGAGAAATTGACAAAATTCAGGAAGCTACTAAAGAGGTTAAGGAACAGCTGGGGGGTGGAATTGAGAAAGTCCACTCACAAATAGTTGCAGAAGTAAATGATTTAAGAGAGAGTAATAGAGAGAGCATTAGCAAGATTGAGGAGAAACAAGCAAAGCTATATGATAAAGTAGAAGAATCAGAAGGAAACATTAAATTAACAGTAAACAGTATTGAGAGGAAGGCTGAGGAGAAAATCGCAGAATTAGAATTAAAATTAAAAGCTAGGATCAGGCAAGAAAATAGTCAGAATAGGCCAGTTTTTGTGAATAGCACACACAGGGAGGTAGAACTGGGTAAGTTCAGCAATCGACAGGGGTGCCCAATGGAGTTCATGAACACTATAGAAAATAAATTCGGGGAAAGGTTGGAAAATGGTAGTATTGAGTGGTGCCAGGTAGTTGAAATTTTTGAACAAGTGTTTGTGGGGGAAACGAGGAATTGGTTTGCTGTCTACAGAGACAAGTTTACTGATATCAATGATTTTAAAATGAAATTCTGTGAAAAGTTCTGGAATGAGGTTATTCAGTCGCAGCATCGTGAGGGAGTAGTGTGTGGTAAATATAACCCTAAAGGAAGCTCCACCATGACCGAATACTTTTTAGGGCAGGTATTAGTGTGTAAATATCTGGATGGATTGAAGGAGGAAAGTGATGTGGTGAGGTTGCTACTTAGGCACTTTCCCTATAGGATCAAGGAGGCTGCTTGTATCCAGAATGTAAAGACAATATCACAAGTAGAAAATTTGTTAAGCACATTTGATGCACTAGGGAGAGGGGGTTATGAGGACAATTTCAATCGGAACCAGGGTAATAATAATAATAGGCCTAATGAAGCCAGGCATCAAGAAGTTCAAGGGAACGGTGGCGAAGGGGCCAATGCTCAAAATAGAAATAACAATAATCAGCTAAATCAGAACAGAGGAAATGGCTATGGTAATCAGTATCAAGGGAGGAACAATGATTTCAGGGGAAATCAAGGGAGAAACAATGATTTCAGGGGGAATCAAGGGAGGAATTATAACGACAATAATTACAACCAGAATAGGGGTCAAGGAAGAGGACAGCCTAGTGGTAGTAATATACAGCCAAACAATGACAACACAACTCAGAACAACCAGACCAGTGCAGTAGTAACTAGTACTACGGCCAGCTGTAGCGGTTCTTTAAACGCGAACCAGGCTGCGAAGTAAGGTCAGAATCTCAGTCTGTAGCATGCCCTGTCCATACAATTATACAGGAACCCTATGACCTAAATGTAAGAAATGAATTATTACATGAACTAAATGATGAAGGTATTATTCAGGAAGTGGTTAGTAAGAGCCCCATAGTTAAATTTAACGTGTCCGAGGCGTACACAGATGTTTTAATTGATAGTGGTTGTATGAAGAGTTGCATAAGTAGTGCATTTTATGATAAAATGAAAGGAACTGGAGTAAATTTTGAGGAGATGCCAATTAAAAGCACTTTTGTTATCACAGCTGTTGGGAAGAGGTCTAAAGTAATTTCTAAGCAAGTTTTAGTAGACATTAAAATTAATAATCATGTAGAGAAGCAGATTTGTCTTGTAATTCCAAATTTAGTATTCAGTGTTATCTTGGGTTCAGAGTGGCTAAGTAGAGTGTCTGGTAACTTATGTTATGATGTAGGGAGTTTGAAATTTAAATGGGGAGATTCTGAAGTAGAAGTAGCGTTCAATGACCAAATTCAGAGAAGTAGTGTTGTAGGTGTGATTTGTACTTTAAATGAGATATCGCCAGCCGTAGAGCGGGGTTCTCCATGTTTTGTGGGCAGTGTGATTACGAACGGAAGTCTAGAGGACTCGTTACGTGAGGCTGCATTTCAGGGAAATATAGAGGATGAACAGTGTGTTCGGCTCTATGATGTGTTATGGTGTAATAGGAGAGTGTTTGAGGACCGCATTGGTATGGCCAATTGCTATACACATTCATTGAACGTTATTGATAGGTCAGTATTCACAGGACATAGATATCCTGTAACTTTCGCTTATCAGAGTGCAGTTGAGGCACAAATTAACCAGATGCTTGAAGATGGGATTATTGAGCACTCTAACAGTCCATATGTTAATTCTTTGATCACAGTACCCAAAACCGACGGCACGGTTCGTATTTGTTTAGACGCTCGTTTGGTTAACAGTAGAATTAGTTCAGATCAGCTGAAATCTATGTCAATAGAAGAATTAATGCAAACATTTGAGGGGAAGAAGTATTTCACTTGTGTAGATTTGAGTTCCAGTTTTTGGCAAGTGCCACTTATGTACGAAGATAGACCATTTACAGCTTTTAGTCATAAATATAACCTTTATCAATTTTGTAGAACACCTTATGGGTTAAAGAGTAGTTCAGCAGCTTTAATTAGGGCTTTAAACATCTCATTAGGGGATGACACAGGAGAGTTTGTAACCATTTACATTGATGATATGGTAATTAGTTCACGCAGTTTTGAGGAGCATCTATGTCATTTAAATATAGTTTTTCAGAAGCTAGATCAGGCAGGGTTCACTTTGAAGCTGTCTAAGTCGTCATTCTGTCAGTCAGAAGTGACATTTTTAGGTCATAGAGTGTCGAGTAGAGGTGTAACACCAAAGGAAAGTAGGGTTAGCATGTGTGGACAGTAGCAACAGGGCATCGTTACAGATACTGAGAAATAGATAGGTAGAGCAACGTGAGGACGTTCATTTAAGGGAGCCACTTGCAAGGTTGGAAGCAGGTGACGCAGAAACATTTATAGTTTCCAAACGTATTGGAAAAACAGCATATGTGCTGGAGGATAGTGAGGGAAACAGATTATACGGGACGTATAATATACATAGTCTACGAAAATATGTGTCATAAAGTGAGTGTGTTTAGCTGGCGAGCCAGCCTATCAAATGAGTAAGTGTGGTGTCTGGTGCGTGGAGGAGCTGGTCTTCAAGGCAGGCATATCAGAAGTCGCACAGGGGGGTAGTATGTAAGTAAATGAGAGTTTTTAAGGTACAGGGAAATATGATGGGATTGTCGGATGCTCTTGAGCACTAAAATGTCTCGATACACCAAGGCCAGAATTTGGTAGCGCTGGTGAATTCCCATTTGCCTCCAAGAGATGGGTGAGCGCTTGTACATGGTATTTTTGCTTAAGGCGTCCACGAGGCAAAAGATGGGCCATCAGAATGCGAGACAGTCCTTCATGAAACTCATACATATCAGCACACGTGATTTCTGTTTACGGCCTCGCCATGTAAGATTTGTAAGTGTGTAATTTAAGATAATCTGTACAATGGTATTATTTGTGTGAGGAGAAATGGTCTGTGTTGAGAGCTAGTATTAAGTAGAATATGGTTAACGGGAACTTAACAAGACAGGGCGCTTACGGCACAGAAATATTTGGTGTTATATGTAATGCGCATTTACTGTTTTTTTTTCAGAAGTCAATATTAATTTAATCTACGTTAAAGAGAGATTAAGTATTATGGTCACGAGGCGCTGCCACAATAGTGTGATCGTGTGCTGAGTGATAAGTGGAATTAAATGTCACCATAAGGAGGGGACCTCCAGTGAAATTAGGAAGTTCTATGGTGATATAAATATATCAGAACACCTTCAATGCGTGTGATATGACATCATAAATACATAGTGCTCACACATTAATTATGTCTATTTCTCCAACATAGAGAAATTTGAGAGGCGGAAATATCCGTGGAACACTATTCCCTATGTAAAACATTGAACTGGTTGCAAAGTGCGATCCATAGTGACAACAAACTTTGACGCAAAGTGCGTGAAGAAAAAATATGAGTGTATATATCTGTAATTTAGGGTGATTTCATTTATGTAATATGTATTTTGGATGGGGTTTATTAACGTGTCTGGGATAATCGGATAATGGACCGTCGTCACGGTAAATCATCCGATGATCCGAGGCGAATATGTAACGTGTTTTTCGAGGGGTTTTATGCAACTGGCATAAGTCAGTAGGAAGCCATTCTATATTTATTTACGCGGCAAATTGTTCAGCCAAGAGAATTTTTCATGGTAATTTATTATTATTATTAATTTATTATAATTATTATTAAGGTATTTTCGGAGCATTTTATAAAAATTATTAGCATTCAGATAGGTTTTCTATGTCTTAGAAAACGCTATCCAGCAAATTATTACGAACGACGATATCATAGAAAATTATCTGATTACGGAATTTTACGGAGTTTTCGTCAGTTAGGGTATATCGAGAGACGTGACTCACTGGGATTTCAAGTACACGCTTAATCTTGTCGAGAAGCATGACGCAATCTTGGGTCGCAAGGTCTAGAAAAGGCGAATTGTTGGAACGGAAAACGACTTCTCCCTCTCGCGCGCCGAGTGTAAAGAAACCAGAGGAGGGGAACTAGCGGTGGGTCAACCAATCAGTGAGGACCACGCAAGCTGAAGCCGGCTGAAGAGTGGGGGAGCCAACGTGTGCATATATCGTTCGACGCGCCGTGAAACGAGGACTATCTGTGTAGAACTTGCGGAGTACGGTTGCAAGTGCGTGTCGCTCCGATGTTCAGTGGAGTTGAAGACTAACTTTTGCAAAACCTAACCAGTGCGGTTGTACGAGTATTTGGGTCCGAGGTACGGACCATAGAATTATCTAAGCTACCAGAATATCATCAAATTCCGACGGAGATGACGACGTCCAGGAGACTGTGGGAAGCTCACAGCATCAGCAAGTACGAGGGAAATGCCTTGGCAATTTCCAATGGTAAGCGCAAATGACGCAGAAATACGCAATCTCTCATTTTTCTTTGTTTTACATTTCATATTTCAGTAACTTCATAGCTTGGAAATAAGAGTAAAATCAATTTATCAGACTCCGTTTTCACGTAATTTTCTATCGGTAATATTCAAATCACAACGCTCCAATTTAAATTTTGTACTTATTATTATTATTAATTTTGCTATACTTGTTTTATATAATAAATTCATTTCTTTTACAATGCAATCTTTGCTTTCAGTAGGTAGCATTAGATATAGACCAATTCCTTCTCCTGATACAATTGTTTGTTGGGTTAATGATCAAATCATACCACGATCTGAGTGAATAGTGTCTTGAAGGTGTTCTGCCAGAGCTAGACGTTGTTAAATACAAATGTAGATTTCAACATTGCATTGAGGTCTTGGCGCCCATTAAAACAACATAGCTTAGGCAAAGGTAAACAGTTACATTTATCACCCAACAGTGTGGGCTAGCCAAACTGTTACATTTGTCGCTACCAACATGGGGCATTAAAAAACGCTACAACTTGAAACAAAACATAGATCAGGATTTGTCTCAGAGTTCCACCGACCAGACTTAAAAGTACCCTTATCTTTGGGGTCGAAGATGAGGTGAATATTGTTCCGTTCTGACCACTCAGAAAGCTTTTCACCACACTGATCACTGGATCTGTATCCAAACTGAGTATGATGGCTGTTAAAATCCCCCACATACACTACAGGATGAGTGAAGGCTGGAAGAACACTATCAGGCCAAGGTGTAGCCGGAGGTTTGTAAATGTTCACTATTATTATATCATTAACTTGTGTTGTGATGTTAAAAATACTATCCGCATTGTTTGATGAGATAAGGTGAGCAATGGCAAGAGAATTCTGAATGTAGGTTGCTGAACCATATGACTGATGGAATGTAGCTCCAAGTAATCAGAATCCAGGGATGGTCCCTCTTGAGAGTAACTGTGAATCGTTGGATGTGTGAGTTTCTTGGACACAGATAACATCAATATTATTCCCAAGTGAAAGTTTAGATAGATATTCACATTTAGATCTGCTTATGCCTTCTATGTTGATTTGAAGGATTTTCATTACCGGTCCTAAGGGTTTTGTTGATTGGCTCTGAAAAGAGCTAGAGTACGGTGGCATCCTTCTGTGTATCATTTGCCAGGAGATCTCTAAAGATAGTCTGGCTGCTGAGAGCTGACGTTCAGTTCAGTACTTGAAGTTCCAAGTATCTATCCAGGGGCACCATGGGGAGGAATCAGCATCACCCCCACATTGGCAATGAGGTAGCAGCTAAGGGTGAGGAGATATTAAGGGGGGATGTATGCAAAACAATTAGTATGCTAGATCTAGGTTCAAAACTCAGCCTGTTTTATAGATATCTTCACCAAACTAGCCAGCGTGGGAGTTATAGAATCATCTGGAAGTGCCATTATTTATGTTTAATGTTTATTTAGCTTATTAGTTATTATCAGTTTCTGTTTTATTTTGTAAAAAATCATTAAAAAAGGTGGGGTTCTAACCTCCAGTAGTACCCCACTGGCTGCACCACTGTGTGTGTATTAGGGGCAGGGATGAGGTAGGTGCCCCAGGACTTGAAGTAAGGTACTATCCCAGCATTTCCTTGGAGGGAGTGTGGAGGAAACCACACTCAGAAGAGGCACTGTCTGCACCGGGATTCAAACTGTGATCTCCGGACTTGGTGCCCTCACGCCGTGGTACGTGATTTAACGAGCACGGCTATGCCACGAGACTCATTGGTCATCGCCCTTGTAGACTATTGTGTATGGTATCTGTCTGTTAATATGTGTTATTGTAGTGACTGCATCAGTGTGTAACTAATTTTTAGTCTAGAGGCCTGGGATTTGAAATAGCTATGGTACCATCGCGGCATTGCATATGGAAGAACCGCACACAGGATAGTTTTCATACTGGTACTGTTAATGCTGGGATTCGATCCTAATGAACTTGTAGCCTATAGGTCTCCTCGGGTGAGAGTACAGGTAAATAGAACAGTGACCCAGTGATTTCCTTGGTCACTTTACGGAACATCGTCGAGGAAGGAAAAGAGCTACAAACGTTGGACGAATCAAAAGGAAACCTAACACCGGTATCTAATATACTCTGATTTACAAAAGATGAACCGTAAAAGCTATCATCCGCTTGCAGGGTGAGGTGAGAAGTGGAGATGAGAGGGGTAACGGTCTCCATAGCAACAGCGAGCAGTGTATGCCGACACATCAGTGAGCACATGGCTTGACACAGTGTTCTACTGTGCCTTGACTTGTCACGGTCATTAGACCGCCAGGCAGGGGGCTAACTTCTCCAGTGTTTGTGTCTTCCAGCAAGTCAGTGGCAACGCAGCATTTCCCCACCTGCTAGCTTTGACAGCTGTCAGCGTTCATTATTGGTAATACAGTATAGTTGTCAAAGCACTTCCACAATATGTGAGTTCCTGAGGGGACAAGGGAAGTGAAACATGTGATACCAAGGGGCAATTTGGTATAAATGAGTGGACGCAATGTCAGACTCAACTGACACTCCGTGATCGCCATATACGTCCAAAATAATTATTTTAAGCATTTGGAAAAGGTAGGAGAATCCTGAAGAAAACCTGTTTAGAATGGCGAAAGGCTGCACAGTAACTTTCTTTCGAATACATTAAATTGTGAGATGTACTCGATCGAGATATTCTGCATATCCTTGTTTCATTAACCTGTCGATTCAAGCAAATTTTCTAAAAATTGAAGTCGTAAATTTCCATTCCCCCATGTACTACGCAGTAGGTTACTTCAAGGTGACACGAAATAGTTCCCTATTTCTCCTGGTCCTACAACGCTACCCTGTTAATTAATGTACCCTTCCGCGATTTAGTACGTGTCCATAGATGGCAAGCAATAGATCTGGCATGTGAAAGTGTGTTTCGTAGTATGACCTCTCTCTATCAATAGGATTTCCCATGTTGGCCTTTAGTTCATTTGTATGTCACTATGGCCTCCAGCGCTTTTATCCGTGGAAGTTCTAGTGCGTTGCTCTGCAATGTTGTCTGTGGCTTCCCTGGAGTCTTTGTGTCAGAGCGCAGCTGATCGTTGTCTAATCTGTGTACAGTTTGTGGCTTTTGTTGGAAATAATTTTAGCGTGTTGGTTATGTTCAGTGTGCGAGCTTGAGTATTGTTGATCGTTGGAAAATTACTTATTTGATGATAGTCTGTGAATAAGAGAGCCCTTCCTCATATTTGTGTTTGGGTATCAGAACAGAAGCGCCATTTTGTTATGTTGTGTATGCCTGCACACAGCTGATGTGAAGGAAAGTATTTACATAATATGAATATTGAACTTTCATAGAATAGCTCCGTTTGATAACTTTGGAAAGTACACCAATAAACTGAACTGAAAGCTACTGTGGCCCTTAAGGACATTTTCTGTGCGTTCGAGTGTTTCATTGTTCTTTTGGAAATATTTTCGTTTGAGGTGCACGTATTTTGAAGAGAAAAAACTCAAAAACGAAACACGTGTACATCTCTGGTGTGTGAAATTTCGATGACTGGTATAACTTCCATGGAAAAGAAACTTAATTCTCATTCTCGTGATCTACGCAACAAAAGTCTAATGGTTCAATCAAGGGCCAAGATCACGAAGAGCACCTCTTACGTGACCAGTATGACGGTAACTCCAACGAGAGGGAAATTTCGAAATTTGGAGCAAGATTCGAACGCAGTTTCAGAACCTCCGAAGCATTTATGCTTCAACAATCCTTCAAAACAACTCTCCCAAACTCTGGTGCCAACAGCAAGTCCGTCCGTGGGAAGAAGCCCAGAGACTTCCCCGAAACCTGGAGTTTTCTATGCTGGTGCTAAGTTCAGCGAGACACCCTCTCCATGTACTATTCCCAAACCACCCATTCATTGGACTTCTTGTACGTACATGGCATCAACTCCTTGGATTTCACCGGAGAGGGTAGACAGTACCATTGAGATGTCAAATCTTCTGAAAAGGCTGTTGAAAGTGTGATCTGAATGTAAGTAAATAACCACTGAACAGACTCCTTAAGGAACAGAATAATGTTCATTGTGGGTTTATATCTTGTACAAGCCAAAAACTTAAGCATTTACTTTTTATGTGGGAGAATAATGTACTGCACAAATATGCCTGGTGGGCATTGATCATGTTTTTGAATCTAGTAACATAATTTTTAATTGCTGCAATGAAGATCTATAGGAATGTTTTCTATTCTCATTGTAACAGGAATACAGTATTGTAAGGCGACTTTAAGGAATGGCGATCAATGTCAATTTTAGGAGTGCAAATATTTTGGAATGGATATGGCAATTTCTGTGCTGCCATATGTGAAGGATAGTAATGCAATATGAAGGGTAATTTAATGTTCTAAACTACTAGCATTATTTATGTGCTTTTTTCAAAATTCAAAATTGCAGTTACATCGTAGACAAATCTTATTTGTGAAAGTACAGTTAGGCCTATTGCTAGTCTCGTGATCAGCGATTCATGCCATTGATTTATAACCTAGATTGTGGTTTTACCATTGTAATAACTGTTTTAATTTGTGTTAATTATGTGCTTTAAACTGCCATGGATTTTCTTTTACAGCTTATAGGCATAGAGATCTTTGAAGCCAGTTTTCAGTGTTTCATTATTGACAATTGATATTGCAACTTTTCAGTCGGTCAACACAATTTAATCCCAAGGAAACAACCTGAAAAAAATTACATGTGATTTAAAATGTATTGTATTGGTTATGGATTATTTTAATATATTTGAATCGCATGTAATTTATTCAGGTTTTATCGCTTGTCACAGTATTGAAGTTATGTTGATCGACTGAAAAGTTGCAGTATCATTTGCTTATAGGGGACTACTATACATTGCGATACGGCCGCGTATGAAATTCCCCTAAAACAAAATGGCGGCTTCCGTGACGTCATCAACGACGTCACGAAATACTCCTCTGGCAAGCTTACGGGAAAAGCCTGGGTAATAGGGGTTTTTTGGGTGGGGAAACACCAAAAAACGTCAATTTTTTATGTATCGAAATCTATATTTGAGCTATATAGTTCAACTAAAGATTCCGATACATGAAAAAAATTCGCGAATTCACGTATTCTATGTATCGAAATCTATATTTGAGCTATATAGTTCAATTAAAGATTCCGATACATAAAAAGAATTCGCAAATTCACGTAAGAAAATTTTTTCGGGTGGAAAAACGCAAAAACCGTCAATTTCTATCTATGTATCGAAATCTATACTTGAGCTATATAGTTCAACTAAAGATTCCGATACATGAAAAAAATTCGCGAATTCACGTATTCTATGTATCGAAATCTATATTTGAGCTATATGGTTCAATTAAAGATTCCGATACATAAAAAGAATTCGCAAATTCACGTAAGAGGAGTTTTTTGGGTGGAAAAACACAAAAACCGTCAATTTCTTTCTATGTATCGAAATCTATATTTGAGCTATATAGTTCAATTAAAGATTCCGATACATAAAAAGAATTCGCAAATTCACGTAAGACGAGTTTTTTGGGTGGACAAACACAAAAACCGTCAATTTCTTTCTATGTATCGAAATCTATATTTGAGCTATTTAGTTCAATTAAAGATTCCGATACAGGTCAATGCCATCATAAAACATTATGGTCAATAATGTTGTTTTTGTTGGGGGGGCAGCGCCCCCCCCCCCCCCCCCCCCCCCCCCTCCGATAGGTTGGTATTTTTATGTTTTCCAATATTGGGTGCAAACACAAAATCCGTCATTTTCTTTCTATGTATCGAAATCTATATTTGAGCTATATAGTTCAATTAAAGATTCCGATAGGTCTAATACAAAACATTGTCATATCTATTTTGCAGGTGTTCATGTACATGCCAATTTGTCTAAATCCATTACTATTTTAACAGGCGTATTCGCCAACACCGTTCCTGACGTAATATTATCGTTTAGACAACTTTCGTATTAAATGCAACAACCAAAATATATGTATGAACAACGTAAAAACTCACCGATATATTCCAAATGCTGTATTATTCCACATATACAAGCAGAAGCACTGAATTTCCACCACAAGTAACGGCTTTTAGTTTAATGCAACAACTTCAGGATTTAAACAATTTTAATACAAATCGTCAACACAATCGAGCACACGACACTGCTAATATCAAAATCTTATTTTACAGGTTATTCACGGGAATATTTATTTTAATATTACGCTTAGAAAACGCGATCGCGTGACAACACAAAAATGGCGAACCCACTCCAGCAAAATCTCCCGACGAACTGACCACGGAACTGACGTAGTAATCAGCTGACAACCAATAGCGTTACCGATAGCAATACGTCTGCCAACCAATAGCGTTACCGATAGCAATACGTCAGCCAACCAATAGCGTGACCGATAGCAATACGCCATCCGTGAGATCACGGTGACGTCACTGTTCTCCCTAAATATTCCCCTAACGCTGGTGTATCGGAAGGTATAGTTCAACCGCTTATAGTCTAGGCATATGATTGTTTTTTAATTTCACTGTCTTAAAATAATTTACAACTCAAGTTTGGTGCTTTTCAGTCGGTCAACACGAATGTACCCAAATGAGATTGGTTATATCCTAATTCTGAAAAAAGTAACCTGAGATTAGTAAATACACTTGGATGACCAGTTTCGATCGTCAAGCGATCATCATAAGATCCATTACACTTAGCCTATAAAATCTAGGTCTGAAAATATGGGTGAAAATATTTACAATATTCACACTTATTTAGTTGCAGTATTAGTAATGCAACTCGTCAGTATTAACTACAATCAACAAATACTGTCGAGTTGCATTACTAATTCTGCAACTAAATAAGTGTACACAGGCTATTGTAAATATTTTCACCTATATTTTCAGACATAGATTTTATAGCCTAAGTGTACTGTAATTGATCTGATGATTATCGCTTGACGATTGAAACTTGTCATCCAAGTGTATTTATTAAGCTCATGTAATTTTTTTCAGGATTAAGGCATAACCCATCTCATTTGGGTTCATTCGTGTTCACCGACGAATAAGCACAAACTTTTGTTTGCTAAGGCAATACTGAAAATGGCTTCAAACACCATAATGTTATTTAGGACTGTTCTTGTTCTGATTCCCTCTTTTAATACGTCGACATCTTCCCTAATTTCAATATTTTACTTATTGGGAAAGGTCTTTGTATTTTCTCCAAAATAGTGCCATTTCATTATTAATTTTTCTTGTTTAAAGTTTGTATTTGTGTTTATCCCGTTCGAAGTAGTGCCAATTTGTGCATATTTTCTAGTAATTTTCTATTGGCCTCAAGGAAATGAAATTAGTGGTGTAAAACCATTGATCTAAGTTATGGGGGCCAACACTGTACTTCTGCTAATATGATAGTATTGTAGAACGTTGTAAATTGAGTGAAATAACTTTTGTTGTTTCACTTCATTACGGAATAGGTTCCATTTCGTACATTAGCTTGTGAAAGTTTCAGTACTGTAGACAGTACAATTAGGATGTGGTAATCATTTCAAATTCAGTCAACTGTGACATTAACTGTTACTTAAAAGTAAATTCACAGACCTTGTAATTAGATTGTCCTTTAAATGATAGCACATGTTTTGGCAATTATTTTACCTTTGCATATTATAGTACAATGTATCGAGTATGTTCTTTTAGTTAGTTTTTAGTCCAAATGACCTTGAGACTGAACAAAGATTTATATATCCATAGGTCATTGAATTTATATCTTATAAGTAGTTCGTAGGAGAGATACTATTTTTTAAAATGTCTGTGATAGACAGGGCTCCGAAAATTTCTGACTGGCTTCTTTGCCATAGGAAGTTGCTTTTTGGGCATTTTAAGAAAAATACTTGTTGAATTTCTTTTATTGTACCATGTCATAATAGATCTGAAACAGTAATTTGTCCCAATTTAGTATCATTTATTTTGTATTCGCAAATTAATTATGATAAAAAAATTGAAGTTCAAGTGGCATAATGTAACAGGTCGTCTTTTGTTTTATTACTGTCCTGCTAAGTGAAAAAGATGCATCTCCAAGAGCAAGCTTATGTGATAATGAGCTTTGTGGATAACGACATGTCTGTGGAGCTACAGCTTCTGCACTTATCAAGGCAGATTAGTTCAACTGAATGTCTCGTCCTCATTTATTCCAATTTTCCCTTTGAATCTTGGTTGAAATAGTTTTAAAAATCTGCATGGTACCATAAAAGATAAGTCATTCATAAATTCAATAATTGGCTAATGCTTTGTGGAAAAACTATTGAAGCTCTACTTTGCATTAGACAGTGTGCTGCAGAAACTTGTTTAAAATATCTTTGTAACCTGTAACTTTAGGTATTAATATTAGCTGTTTTACAATTTTGTATGGTTCATAATGCTTTCAACTGTTAATATAGGTCAGCAGTTACCAAACTTGTGTTCTGCTAATGCTGGGTGCGATTTAAATTTAATTTGTCTCAATTGCTTATGTGAAATGTTCGTTCCTAAGTTCAAAATTGTGTTCGCAACTTTTGTCTAAATTTATATTTTGACTGGAATTTATCCTCAATTTTAAGAGTTTGGTATGTATTCATAATAGAAGGTTGGGAACTGCTGAATGGGCTACTTGGTAATGGAAACGTAGATTGCATTTTGCACTAGGCATTTTATTTTTAATGATTAGAGGAAGAATAATTAACTTGCCGCCACGTAAGTGGACTGGTGAGTGAATTTTCGAAGCCCTGGTGATGAAAGAGTTGCCTATAAACTTTAATTGTATCGAATGTATTGTACGAAAAGGATTTTTACAAATTTGCCTTTGGAGTAGTTATGCTACTTGTAATCAGGTGTTAACATGCAAAGCTTGTGAATGCAGTTATGATGTGCAGACCTGGTAAGGTTATGCAGAGAATTGGGAGATATTTTATTTGATATTTATATCGTTAGATTGAATTTTGAAGCAAAATTATTCCAAGGGCCAATACTATATAAATATATATATATTATATGTGGATGGCTGTACATCAACAACTCTTGTGTGATCATTGAGAAGTCAATGTTATTAGAGATTCTCAGGTTATACAGTTCCTTCCATGTGATAACAAGGTACAAATGCTTGTCAACTGCCTCTTGAAGTCAAAATCATACTCTGAATTGATTAAATTTTAGCAAAAGAAATTACTATAAAATAGGCTATATTGGTTGAACTTAAAACAAGGCAGTATTATGGTCTTGGCAGGAGTAATTGATGATCACCATCCAACGTGTGTATGTCGTCCATATTATATCTGTGACACATTGACATGATGATTCATGACACTGCAAGCATATGTTCGAGAGAGAGAGTGCAGTTATTTGCATTGCTATTATATGTGGATTAAGATATCACAAAGACACCTTCCAAAGAACATTCCATTGTAAAATGCGCATTGTCTTATCACATGTCGTTGGAGTCTCTCTATCAATCATCCTCAGTCATTTTAATAATCACTACCATCTGGAAGTTAACCACTGCATGTCAATGTTAATTGTTCTCAATGGACCAAATTCAACTCTCTTTATGTGTCAATTTTACAGTGATGTGTAATTAAATCATTCAAAATATTGTATTGTTCAAAAAACATTATCTTAGATTGAAGTGAACTAACTCTCAGCTTACTCAGTGAAATTATCATAATCGGAAGAAGTAATTTGAAGTGCATCGAGGAGATAACACAAAGAGGAATATTTAAACTTGGAATATTACTGTCTTCCACCAAAAAAAAAAAAGAAGAAAGATGCAGTGTGCAATATTCAAGGTTTTTAAACAGAAACTGGTATTTCTTTTGTGTGTCTTTTTTTGGTGTGTATTTAGTTTGTTTTGTATTTCATGTCTCATTGTTTCCCATCCCATTTCCTAACTCCCTTATTTCATACAACGATCAGCATTCACTGACCTTTGACTCAGATTCTCAAACCTTTTTACCAAAGAAGATATCATGTAAATTGTTTGTTCCTATCCAACTTCCTGAAAGATTTCCTTCTCGTGGCGTATTCCTCCAGTTCAGTTCCGCAGTACCCTGCTATATTCCTATATCCTTCCCCATCCTATCCTTCCCGGGTCCTTTTTAGGACCCCCAAATGCATCACAAAAGAGCTATTTGATCTGATCCAATGGGTCTACTTTTGGTCGTGTCCTGCGACTATAATGATATTGTATTCTGATTTGTCTGTTAACGTGTTACTTCACATGTCATTAATTCTGACAATTTTGTGTTCAATGTTTTTACATGTCACCTGAGCAACTTGAGCTTACTATCGGATTTTTTATGGATACTCGAGTTTAGGCCTTAATTACAACCAGACCAACAGACCTATTAAAAACGAGTTATACCAATATTTTCCTTGTTTAATTCTGCGTTAGACTATATAAGCCAATTATTTTCAAGTTTATTAATTATTTATTTATTTGTGATTGTGTGGAAAATTGGCCGTGTTTTTGACGTCTTTTCTAGGAACCGCTCACTTAAAACTATATACATGGAAAACTGCTTGACTGAGGGTAGTGAAATTTGTATATGTGATAGGCACAAGTATTGGCAGTGCAAATCTGAAGTTTAATTTTTTATCAACTACCCGATAAAAAGTTCTTATACTTTTTCTCACGTAACGTTTTCTCTGCCCAGGATAAACGTACAGCAGGCAACTTGGTCTCATTTTGAAGCTCTCATTCGTGATTATCGGAAACTACGACCACTGTAAACATACAGAGTGATGACGAATTTATAAAGAGTAATATTAATGGGAGGTTTTGTGCGTTCCGGCACGTGCAAGTAAAAGCGAGCAGACTTGTGAAATCCGGTGCAGCGTTGCCGCGTTAAGTTGCAGTCGTTGCGGCTCGCTACGAATGAACACTGCTTTAAGTTTCCTTTCAACATTTTATTTTCTTTCCTCGTACAAATTTCATTTTCCATCACCTTTTTCACATAAGGGCTTTAGACCTTCAATGGCAGGTTTTAAAGTTGTTTGTCTTCCTAATTTGGAAATGTCAAACTACACAATTTTTACATGGGCTATCTGCATTATTTACATAATATCTTCACAATATGTAATTCAGTCAGTATTCTTCGTCTGAAGAATGGCTCTGTTCCGATTAATCAGAACTCGGGTGCGGGTTTGCGGGGGTCATGACTCCCCCAAACGGAGACCAATTTTTTTTTGAAAATTCAAAAAAACGAAAACACAATAACCAGACAAATAAAACTTAACGAATTTTAACTGAAAAACAGGTTTTTTTTCTTCATTTTATTCAATACTGAAAATATCTTTATTGCAATTATTATGTTCTGTTACAAGTGTACATATTTACAACTTTATAGGCCTACCTGTTAGTCTATATAAAATCGATTATTTATAAGAACAAAATCAACTCGTCTATTTTGTTTATGAAACCTTGTGATTACCGAATCGATGTTTATAGAGATGTCACGATGATTGTGCAGCAATGCACGGATAAGAATTTGGGGCTTTTTTCGCACCAAAAAATTTTGCTGATGTCCAAACTGCAAGCTTGGTTGGCAATTTAAGCTGTGACTTTCTCCCTTAGTCGGTACCAACTCGACTTGCCGAAACTGTAACATACTTTTCTCGAAGCTCGATGTAGAAGTCGCAAAACACGCCGTTGCAATTTTTACGAATATTTTTGGTGCGCTAAACGCATCAAATTATCCATGCAGCTAGCAAAAAAATTGGTCTGGTTTTGTACGTTTGGTTATTTTGTGATTGCGTTTTAGTGATACCATTTTTATTAACAATTTCGATTGTCTGACGCCCCCTAAGCCAAACTCTACATCCGCGCCTGTCAAAACTGCTGGCATTCATGTTAATTATGAACTGCTCGAAATGAGGGACATTTTCAGACAGGCCATCTATCTCCCAGTAGTGGTCTTCAATTCTTTTAGAGTGTTTAATACATTGTCATACCTGCCAACTCTCCCGATTTAGGCGGGAGACTCCCGATTTCAGACCATTTCTCCCGCCCTCCCGCTTAACGTATTAAATCTCCCGATTTTTCAAAAATCCCACGCATAATTTCGGATTGAATGTGCGAGATGACACTCCAGTCGTCTATCGAACGGATAGACTTTACGTGTTTTGAAGTTATATCTCGATACCGCAGTATCGCTCTGTATCGATACCGGTAATCGACAACTGCGTACAAACTCCCGCGTCCCGCGTTGCGTCGTGCTGTTATAAAAAGTTCTTTGAAGTTGGCTTCGAATACGTCCTTGTTTGAAATCGTCGATGGTTAATTCAGGGCTTGGTCCTAGATGTTTGGCATAATCACATGTGGGTGAGAGTTATTGTACGCTACGGAATATTGTATCTGTTTCACACGTGAAATTATATGATTTGCGTATAACTTTGTTAGATGTTGGCGTTAATATGCCTGTAGGCTATTGTGGTTTTTCGATCTGAATGATTGCATCGGTTCCTCGGTAATATGGCGAAGAAATATGATGTGACATTTAAAAGTTTATATAAAGATGACTTTCCGCATATAACTGAGTCAAGAAGAGGCGCAACATTTGCATTTTGTAGTGTCTGTATGTGTGATTTCAGCATCTCGCATGGTGGAAAGGGGGACTTTTCAAAACATGTGCTCTCAAAGAAACATAAAGACAATGTACAGTGTGTTGGGAAAAAACAGAAACTTGATTATTTCAAGTGTAAGGAGGAAGACACTGACAGTATAACACGTGCAGAAGTATTGTTCACATCGTTTATTTTTGAACATAACCTCCCTGTCAATTGTTCCGATCACGCTGGTCCTTTATTTAGGAAGATGTTCCCAGACTCAAAAATTGCCGGGAGATATGGCTCAGCCAGAACTAAAACGTCGGCCATCCTTGCAGAAATGTGCATTCCCAATTCTGTAACTTCCAACTTAAAGATGTGACATCTCTTGAGGAAGAAGAGAGAATTGATGTGAAGTGGGCACTGGTAGGCCAAATGAAATGTAGTGGTGGGGTACTCAAGTATGACAAATTGTCTAAAGTTATGCTTTCTATTCTGAACATTCCGCATAGATATGCAGAGTGTGAGAGAATGTTCAGTCTTGTCAGAAAAACAAGAACTCCGTTCAGGTCGTCTCTCTCCGACAAGACTTTGGACAAACTTATAACTCTGAAGTCGATTCAGAAAGGGAAGTGTTTTGAGCAAGAATATAGCAAGACCTTTTTGAAGAGGGCAAAATCAGCCACAATCACCTGCAACAACGACCAATTATATGATCTTCGATTCGTCACTACTTTTGTATGCCTGAGTGTGGTCGAAAGAAAGGTATGCTTGTTTGATAGACTACTTACAATTTAAAATTACTTAAGTACATTTGTAAACTGGGATGTCATATCAAATTAGGCATGTACAGGTTAATAGTGTAACTTATATATTTGCTGTAATGTCTTAGCCTGTGTATGTATTATGTTGCGTTGCACCCCCCCCCCCCCCCATCGCTGCTTCGTCGATCTCCCGATTTTTCATTTTGAGAGGTTGGCAGGTATGCATTGTTTCCAGAGTTCAGGAGCAACGGTAAGCAAGGCTTCTCGGCATAAAACATTCATTGCTTCCATACTTCTACCATTTTGTAATATGTTAGCGCAAGTTCGCCCTCAGACAATGGTGGTCTCTGAAGCATTTGGGTGTGATGTGATGTGGCATATAAGTAGTAAACAGGAATAGCATGTGCACATAGCCAGGTGACTCGCATTCCATTACACAACTGCCCAGCAACGCTGCACTCGAATTCACCGGATTGCTCGCTTTTACTCGCACGGACCGGAACGCGCAAAACCTACCATTAATATTGCTCTTCATAAATTCGTCAACACACTGTAAGTTTACAGTGGTTGTAGTTTCCGATAATCACGAATGACAGCTTCAAAATGAGACCAAGTTTCCTGCTGTACGTTTATCCTGGGCTGAGAAAACGTTACGTCAGAAAAAGTATAAGAACTTCTTATAGGGTTGTTGAAAAAAATTGAAACTTGAGATTTGCACTACCAATACTTGTGCCTATTACATATAAAAATTTCACTACCCTCAGCCAAGCAGTTTTCCATGTATATAGTTTTAAGTGAGCGGTTCCTAGAAAAGACGTCAAAAACACGGACAATTTTTCATACAACCACAAATAAATAAATAATTAATAAACTTGAAAATAATTGGCTTATATAGTCTAACGCAGAATTAAACAAAGAAAATATTAGTATAACTAGTTTTTCAACAGGTATGTTGGTTTGGTTGTAATTAAGGCCTAAACTCGAGTATCCATAATAAAAAATCTGATAGTAGGGAATCACTTGTGTGAAGACAAAATTTGTCTGTTAAGTTTGATTAATGCTCTCAAGTTCCAAAGTTCATCACCAGGTGCTGGATGTGATGGCATCTACAGAGAGTTTAGTTTGTACGTAACGGAGACTCTCGCTTGCCCGCACGCCCGTGGCGCGATCCTGTCTCCCGCCACGCACTTTGCCGTTATGCAGTGCCAGCGCGGCACTGAGTCATTGAGTGTACGAATTTTTACTTATCTAGTTCACAGCTGGTGCTGAAAATGTTTGCCATTCACTGCTACACATCGCTGGCACCTTTTTATGAAACTGGCATTTACTCTCTGAAGTTCCTCAGCACCGATTGACTGTATTTCAGCTGTAATATAGTCTTTAAGCTCATTTATAGTGTGAGGGTTTCTCGGATACACTCTATTTTTAAGTGTCCCCACAAATAAAAGTCGCGTGGTCTGGGCTTCGCGGGGGGCACACGTTCCGACTTATAATCCTCATACCGAAAATGCGACTTAATTCTGTCATGGATGCTTCGGCAGTGTGAGCAGTGGCAGAATCTTGTTGAAAGTAATTTGACAATCGCTCTCCGTGAGTCAGTTCGTCAAGAAATTGGTCAAGGATCATATTGAAGTACAAATTTAAGGACAAATTCCTATACTCAGTGCCGAGCGAGTGCCGCAGAACGGCAAAGTGCCTGGCGGGAGACAGGCGCGCAACACGGGCAAGCGAGGGTCTCCGTTACATACAGACTAAACTCTCTGTAGTAGTAGCAAAGTTCTCAGCTAGGTGTCATGGAATGGTAGCGAAAGTAGGAACTACTTAAAATTATCGTCTACAGTCCTTACTTAAATCATGACGAATAGAATAACTAGTGTTATCACTCACAGAGTTCAACCGCGCCCCGCTCGGCTAGCGCTAGCGGCGCAGATCCCCAACGCCACACAGTCAGCTGTTCAATAGTGGGATACGCGCTGGGCTACGAAAACCTCTTTACGAAGGCTGCGGTTACGCTGATTACTACAAATGGTGTGTTTAGACTTATGAATAATACTGTCAAAAAGTTATTATTAATATTCTCTGTCCCCATGTAGAACTATCGTTAAAAACCCTCCGTTAGTCGCGCATTGGTCTGACAGCTACATGGTTCGTTATATTAGTTTTAATATCAAGCCAACAGTTCAAGTTATGATCTTATCGTCTCGTGACATCTTACACCAAACCTTAGTAAAGTAAACATTTTTCTGGAGTTGTGAAATGGCGTACCTAAAATAACTTTAACACGTGTAACATTTTTGTCAGCTTGAGATTGATAGTACCAGCGCTCCCAATGATGTTACATTCTGTCAGTGAGTGGTAGGTGTGCTGTTATACCGATTATTTGGCTTAGTATGTTGCCTTAGTTAATATCAGTAAGGAGATTGCACCTTACGAAAACCTAAGGATGCAGATGAAGCGTGTCACTTTCTGCTGAATAGCTAATTAGCTAGTTCATGATTCAGTAATTTGAAAGGAATTTGTGAATCTGATACTGAAGACAAAGTTGAAACAAGATCCGAAGATCAGGACTGTAACGGAAGCGAAGAATTGGATGACCGTTCATTTTATTGGCAGGTTGGCCATTATTACTATTATATGTCCGACTCATTCTTGGCCACTTGGCTATCACCACGGAAGTCCGGGCTCGATTCCCAGCTCTGCCAATAAATTTAATAATGGTCTGAGGGCTGGAACGTTGTTCACTTAGCCTCGTGAGGCAAAAATGTTAAGAGGTGCGTTCGATTTCTACCTCCGCTATCCTGGAAGTGGATTTCCGTGGTTTCCCCCTTCTCCTCCAGGCAAATGCCGGGATGGTACCTAACTGAAGGCCACGGCCGCTTCCTACCCAAATCCTACCTCAATTCCAAATACACACACTACTACAGACATCATAATGACACAGGTTATCAGACGAATTCTAAACAAACCCAAACACACGGGGCTACGTGACCACGATGTTGTTAAATCCCTAAAGAATCAACAACTATTATTATTTTAGGCCTATTATTAAGACTGATTATTTTCGTTTTAGGTAAGGATGGCACGAAATAGAACAAGTAACCATGGAAGGCTGCTTTCATTCCGTATCCTACTGGACACCTTTCGTGATTTTACATCAGGGGATAGATATTTAGGTAAATTTTGAAAAAAGTGAGGTACTGATCCAGGTTTCAATTTCCACTTCACGCGAAGAATTTCCACGTTCTCATAGTTCACTACGAAACAGTCCGCCGTTATAATAATTAAATCTTCCGAAAAACGCTAGTCACAGATTCTATTTTTGATCGACAGTTGCTTATATTTCAGCGGAATAACTCTCGCCCATTTCGCAAATAGATTTGATTCTTATGGTGGTGTGAAAAAATGTCTACCATCAGATTTTCTTCGTAACCTGATTTACTTCCAGGAACGAAACAGTACGATATTTTCCCGAAACAACAGAAAACTTAGTTGTTTGCACACACAAAGCACTGCACAGACATTAGTAAACTATTACAAAGAAACAAATTCCCTCGAATAATAGGACTTCTCGTGCACAGTATATTACAGTACTAACCTCGTGGGCTACTTGTCACACGTGCTTATGGTTCGGTGCGACTTCCGCGCCACACACTAGCTGGATCTTGAACTACAATGCTTAAGTAGCGGAGTGATGACACTGTTTATTTCTATTCTTCATGCTTAAATTAAAAACAGATAACGCACACTAATACAGTCATCACAATTAACATCGGTTATCAGATTCTACACACACCCAAAATGCACGGGGCTACATGACCACGTTGTCGCAGCCCGTAAACTAAGGAACCAACCAAACAGCTTAGGGAATCTGCTGGTGTAGGCTTTGCGGCCAAGGGGTCATATTCTGTTTTATTTTGCGGTTGCATTGTTGAGCTTGTCATCCTTCACCTATTGTGTGTTTAGCTAGGTGCAATGCTAACTGGCTTGAAAGTACGCTTTAGCATAGTAACTTGGAAGATGACCACTCACCATTGTAGGGGAAATATTGAAGTAATACCATATTTACTTGTGTGATGGTTGCACTTATACAGTGAGACCCTCCCAATAGAATGGGGCTTTCCAATAGCAGTGATGCGAACTTGTCACAATGACTCGCCATCACATTTATAGCATGAGCCAATTAAAACAGCGCTCCGTGAAGCCCTGGATTCTGTCATAGCAGCTGGCAAGATACCTTAGTTGTGATAATTGAGACTTGCTGTGAAGTACTGCAGCCTACCTTGTATCACATGAACATGGTTAGGTATAGAACAAAACATTGAATTTTCCTAGTAGAAATTTTATCTTCTACAGTAAATTTGTTCGTAAGTTTCAGCGCCGTGCGATTTTTACTTGTGGAGGAACCTCAAGCAACGGGTATACAGGTACAATCCACGTAGTCTGGAGGCTCACGAGAACTAAATAACTGCGCTGATACTAAAAAATATCAGTGTGGATGATTTGCAGTGAGTGTATCAAAACTTCCTATGTTGGTCCAATGTGTGTTGAGAAATTGAAGGACAGTATTTCCAGCAACTACTCTGAAATTCAAGTAAGTCTTCTTCTTCCTTAGGGGCCGATAACCCAGATGTTAGGCCCCTTGAGACAACAATTATCATAATCTTCTTCCTCGGCTTTTCCCATTACGCGGGGTCGTCTTTCTTATTCCGGAGGTGCCATTCGTTCGTTTTAAAGCATCAGCAGATAGACCCAATACCCTCATGTCCCTTTGGACATTCCACATCCATGTTGTTTGAGGTCTGCCACTCCCTCTCTTTGTGTATCCATGGAAAGGCACTTCTTCACTACATGATTTTCTGGTCTTCGCATAACATGTCCTTACCACCTCCTCATAATCACAAGATTCACGGTCACGTAAAACTACAATCTTCCTTCTTTTCCTTCCTTACCACCTTAGCCTGGACTCTACTAAAAGTTTCTCAGTTAATAGGCGCTATATTGAAACTGCCTCGCACATATTCATTACAGATTTTATCTTTTGAGGGTAACTCCATCTGCCCAACGTAACATACGCATTTCAGTGGTATGTAGCTTTTGCTCATGTGCCTTTGTAGTAGCCCATGTTTCTTTACCATATACAGTAGTATGATTGGTCTTATGCCAATTTTATAAACTTTACCCTTGGTTCTTATGGGTATTTTCGGATCACATAAAATTCCTGTTAGTTCGCAGCATTTGATATTCAGCAATGACAGAACCTAGATATTTCAATTTTGTTACTCTTGTATGTGTCTAGGGGAATATTGGAGTGTGACGTATCACGATCTATAGTCTTTTCCAACAAATTGCCCACGGATGCCTCCGTTTATCATAGGCAGTTCCACGGCATAGTTCACTAATTTCTGGACGCTGGTATTCTATACACTGTGTAACGGCTAGTCTTTTCTCTTTAAATACTGCCCCCGAATGGGCGACCATTTGTAACGTTCCTACAGCTATTACAATCAATATTCCTTGAAACCACCTTGTCCTTATTTAGCATGGGCCTGTCTTGACAGACGACATACACTTTATTAACTTAATTCTACTGGGTACCAGTTATCGTAAAGGTAACACATTACAATTTTATTTAGCAACGGCCCCACCCTTCCTTGAGCCAAGATCTATTATCGTAGCTTAAGGCAATAAACTTGCTCTATGATAGTGGTGAGGACGGAGTGGTTCAGTTCGGAGTGAGTAGTATGACGTCATCTCTCGGTTCAACTGAGTACAAAACAGATTAGAGCTGTATGGCGGTATATTTAAACTTGAATTGCCCTTTTATGTGACAGTGTACATTTATAAAGACGATGAGCAATTAATATCAGATGTACTATACTCTGTACATTCTATTATTGGGTATTTGCACAATTTGTATAATGGAATATAAATGGAACACAGAACATAACAAACATGAAACTCACAACTCTGTGCATAACATGAGGCATATCAAATTGACATACATAGTACACATACAAATGAATAAATCAAATACAAACATTTGAATGCTTATGGATAAACTTAGTCCATAAAGCATGTGATAATTGACGTAACAAAATCTAGTGCTTTGCAATGTACCTCAATGCATATGTCAAACATTTCATTGATAACTATCTGGTGAAGAGGTGACGTACGACTCTGTTAAGATAACATCAGTAAAGATACGAGAAAATAGCATTTTGAAATTGATTTTGTAGCACTTTCATTTTGAAAAATAGCATTTTGGAGCATTTTGAAATTTAAAAATTAGAATTTTGTAGCATTTAAAAGTTCGTCACCAGGTACAATAAACAGGTTAAAAATGATATGCCCGGAAACTAATTCCGGACTAATCAAGGAATATTTGTTGATCTTTGCTGGCTAGCGTGAAGTGTATGGCAGCCACAATACTTTTCGCCGCACTCGAAAATCATGTAAACTGCCGTAAAACGTTTAATTTTGCAACATAAACTAGAGCAATACACCGATCTAAAATAAAGTATAGTACTTGGGAAATAAATGCAGCTTTATAATGTATTATTGTGGGATTTCAGGCAACCAGGCACCCACCACTGTTCTTAACTTACCAAATAATAGGCAAATAATTATAGAGACACGGTACCAGTAGGCCTGCCATTATATTCACGAATGTGTATTGAATAAATTAAATAAATTTAAAATATGAAGGCATGTGAACTAATTGGGTTGTGGCGTTATTGTTTTTATTGCACGATGTTTTTAAAAAAATAAGCCAGTTCAGTTCCGGTAACAAACTAAACAAGGTCTAGGCTGAGGTTTGAGATTAACACTCTAAAATATGCAAATAATGGCATATAAATCTTCTAACACCCACGAGCAATAAATCTAGAGCTCAAGCCACGTTAAAAATAGATTGGGGTAATTGGATTACAGTAATACCGTTCATTAATTGGCAAGCAGAAACTATTTCCAGTAAGAAACGAAGGAAAATATTCGTAATTAATTCCTAGCCATCAAAATACTTATATTGGTGGACACACATGCCAATATTTGAACATTTAATGAATGATACTAGAACAGTACCGTATGGTGGTTACTCTAAGGATGAAAACTTCACACAATAAATGGCAAATAAAGTGCATTTACTTGTGAAATGACATTACTTTGACAGGTGGGAGTTCTGTTTGTGCTAACATATGCCCCACACATCGACATTTCGTGGCATACGCGAAATATCACCACTTTTAAGTAGGTACGTCACACCATTACATGCTTTTCTTATGGGACTACCGCAATGTGAAGGAGTAACTTCTGGCTTCACTTCCTTACCGTTAGGGCCTCTCCTTATTACTCCTTGGTCCCCACCACTTCTCTATGAGACACTCTTTGCATTCCAACTATATATAATGAACTCCTAATGAACAAGACATTTTAACTAATACTGGTTTATTTACAACAAAATTATCACTTAACATTTTATCTTAGGTTTCGAGCTGTGTACAATATGTGCATTAATATTCCCTAATTGCTGGGCAATATTGACTGTCTTCTTGCTAGCGCTGGTCTTCTGTGCTGATATCAACTCTGTCCACATACCTGGTACCTTGTGTGTCAAGAGTCCATCTCGTTGGTCTGCTTGCAGGCTAACTTAAGATCTTATGCCAACACACGTTTAAAGACCTTTGAAAACATGTTTTCACTTGGCTAACTGAATTGCGTGTTGTTGTCGCGGCTGCGAATTATTTCTGTTTGATCACCATGGTAAGCAAATTTGAACAGACTAGGCTAATTGAATCAACTAAGTTTCATCTCACCAAGGGACTGACTAAGTCAAAGGTTGAACAAGCCTATTACAGAATCAACTGAATGATTGAACGAATGACTGAGTAGACAGACAGTCTAAGACTACAAGAGTCAATGAGTAGATACGTGAATGAAGTTGCAGTCGCGCTGGGCATTATATACTTTCCGAGTGGTCCAGGTTTCACGGTATAAATTTACCCGTGATCCAGCAGACCAATTGCAGCAAAGCGTTTCTCATTCCCCAAGCGACGCGTTGACTCTTATGAGCGGGAATACAGGTCTGCACGCTTCAAATATTACACTCGGTACACGTTATTCCTCTCGTTGCGCACACTATATCGTGCTAAATCTACCTACAATACCCTCGTCTCCAGCCAGCCTGGCTTCATTCCAGAAATACATTTTCTTGCAAAATGTTGCTTCACCGTCCGAAGCTTCTTCCAACCATGCCCCCCTGTCTTTGCAATTTAACTAATAAAACAGCCCTAGACCTCTATAAAAACCCCGTTTCTTAATCTAAACACTTGACAATATTATATGTTAATGGCGATGACGTGAATATAGTGTGGCCGCTCCTTTGATATTATTTGGTGAATAAAACAAATTTTGATATTACAATAATAATAATAATAATTACATAATGACTTTAATAATAATAAATTGTACCGTAGTTATAATTACGTTACAACGAATGGTTCGAAGGTGGGTTGTGCTTACGTTATTGATGGTGCAAATACCAAGATCTCTGCCTGAGGCCTGTAGTGTGATAAATGAGGAGCTCGTTCCCATCTATGGAGCTCTGCAGGATGCACGAATCCACTTTCTCGTGTGTACCGACTCTTTTGAGTTCATTGAAGTCGATTGCTACATGTTTCCCGCAACACCCCCTGGTGCAGCGAATCTGCGACCTACTAGCCGGGTTGTAACGCGCCGACACTCGAATCACCTTTCTGTGGCTTCCAAGCCACATGGGAACTGCGTCAAATGAGTTTGTGGATCAAGTTGCAAAAGAGGAGGTATCACTACCACCTCGACCAATGGAGGCACCCGCTAGAGATATTCGCTCTCAATTATGCCGACAAGTACTGCCATTTTGGGAGCGTCAGTGGCTAGCTGACCCAATACCCAGTAAATTGAGAGGGATCAAGGGAACTACTCGCATGTGACGGAGCTCTTTCCGGTCATGGAGGGATTCCGTCATTTTGTGTAGGCTAAGGATACGTCATACAAGATCCGCCCTCTCGTACTCCTACCTAATGAGAAGGGAAGACCCCCACTTTGTACCTGTGGAGCCGTTTTCACCATGGCCCTTATTAACAGTGTGTGTGGATCTTGCTGACTTACGAAGCAACCTTGGTTTGCAGATGACTCTCAAACTTATATTAACTTTGAAAGAATAATAGATTTTCCGCCTTCAATACTGTTTATTTCTATTACTTACAGGGACATGTTTCGGGGGCTAATACTCCCCCTTCCTCAGCCTGTTCAACAAAACTTCTCAAAGGAAAAACTTTCCTTGTATAAGCTTATACAAAACACATGAAGAATAAAGAATAATGAAATAATAATTATTTACATTTGTGAGGGGGGGTTAGGGCCAGCAATCTAAATTATCCAGTGTTCATTGACTCAACAACTTGTTTGTTTTTGAAAGCAGAAGTTTTGTTTTTCTGTAATTTTTGTTTATATTATAATTATTAGTTCTATTTAATTTTTTGTTTTATTAATTTTCGGTCTTTTCAAATTTAGGTGCGTGCCTCTAAATTTTAAATTCCATTCCAAATTTGTATACTTTAATCTGTGGTAAGAGGGGCAGATAACCTCGTAGTTCTGCCCCTTGAAACAATAACTAACTAGTCTTTAAAGGCCCTGAAATTTGCTCACTTATTAGAACTTCTGGCAGAAGTTAAAGGAATTAGTTCTTCAGAAATTTTCCAATTATTGGAATATTAAAACTTATTCTCCATGTAATGTGAATGTGCCTTACATTAGCTGCTAGAATATAAAATAAATGACCAATATGCAACTCAATATGGTAATGGTAATCTCAATTTTGCCAGAAGTGGTTTTATCCAAGATTTCACAAATCTTATAATTGTTCATGTGGATTGTTTTTTTATATACTGGTAATATATTAAATTTGTATCCTCCCCTGCAATTCATTCTTAGTATCCACATAACCCAATCTTAAATTCATCCCTTATGAAGGAATGTTATTTCTTATTTATTAATTTATTGATTATTCAATGGTCCGCCAAATTTCTTAAATTGTTGGTTCCATTTCAGCTTGATTTATTACCATACGACCTGTGTTCTTTTTCCCATTCCTAACCTGTTCCCTTTCCTGGGCCTTTCCAAGGCCCCCAGATGCATCACAAAAGAGCAATTTGATCTGATCTAAGTGCACCTCGTGGTGTAGCGGCTAGCCTTCTTTGCTGTCGCCCCAGAGGTCAAGGTTTGAAACCCAGCTCTGCCAAGAAATTTAATTCTGGTCCGAGGGCTGGAACGAGGTACACTTAAGCCTCGTGAGGCAAAACTGAGAACAGAAGGGTTTGATTTCTATCTCAGCCATCTTGGAAGTGGTTTTCCATGGTTCTCCACTTTTATTCAGGCAATTGCCAGGATGGTTCCTAACTTCAGGCCACTGTGGCCTCCTCCCTAATCCTCACATTAATTACAGACACTACAATAACACAAATTATCACACCAAATCTACACTCTCCCAAATACATGGGGCGAAATTGCCACAATATCCTAGCCCCTCAAAGGAAACAACAAACATGATCTGATCTAATTTATATTTAAGAAAAACGTATCTGTTTTGAAACAAACTTCATCATCTTGAACAGTTTCCAGCCACTGGCCGGGTCTGTTTGGAACATAAGCCTCTCCATCGTCTTGTCTTCCCACCATCTTTCCGTCACCACCTTGGTCCAGTCTTCTCCTTTCTTTCACACGCACTCCTCCTCACCCTTCAGCCACTTATCTCTTGGCCTTCTTCTTGGTCTTTTTCCCTCTATTTTCATCTCGTGTATCTTCCTGGGTATCCTCCTCCCATCCATTCGCTTAACATGCCCATACCATTTAAGCCTTGATTCCTCTATCCTATCCTGTAATGCTCCCTTCTTGACTAATTCTCTGATCTTCAAATTTCTTAACCTCTCCACCTTTGTCACTCCAATACTGCTTCTCAAGAATTTCATCTCGGTAGCCTGTATTATGCTTCGCTCCATTCCTTTCATAACCCAGGTCTCTGAGGCATACGCCAGGATTGGAACGTAGTACGTCCTACATATGTCCCTTTTGCTGTTTTGAGGGACATCCTTACTCCATACCAGGTTCCTAACACTTATCCTGAATTGCTTGCCTCCCCCGCTCATTTATTTCTCTGTCGTTTCTTCCATTTTCTTGTATCATGCTTCTCAGATACTTAAAACTCTCTACTTTCCTCAATTCTTCCCCACCAATTGTTATTCCCATTGTGACTCTCCTTCTTCCTGGTTGTGATCAACCACTCGCTTTTGCTTATGCTAAACTTCATCCCATATCCATGTACTATTTCTTCCCATACATCCAACTGCTCCTGTACTTCCTCCTCTTTGTTTCCCCAGATCATCAAATCATTTACAAACGCCATTACTTTCATCCTTTTTTCGCCAATCAGTTCCGCCACTCTGGTCATTATATCGTCCATCACTACAATGAAGAGTAGTGGTGAAAGTGCACTACCTTGCCTCAAGCCATTCTTTTGTTCCAGCCAATTTGATCTCTCTCCTCCTACTTGCACACAGCTTATACTTCCATTGCACATTTCCCTTATCCTCCATATAGTCTGCTTTCCTACTCCTCGTACACTATCATATGAAGGGTGCAGGGAAAGAAGGGACTATGTCCATTTTCGATGTGTAACATCTTTCCGCTCGGTTGCTGGATAGTTTTGTGGGAGTGATTTTGAAAATTGTGGACGGAAGTGGATCGGAATGATCGAGCTGGCAGTGGTGGATCGAACGGAAGTATGCACTGCCCGATCGAACGAAAGTGTACTAGCTGGCAGTGGTGGAAAACGGAAGTATGCACTGCCCGCTCGATCCATCAAACGGAAGTTTACTAGCTGGCAGTGGTGGAAAACGGAAGTATGCACTGCCCGATCGAACGGAAGTGTACTAGCTGGCAGTGGTGGAAAACAGAAGTATGCACTGCCCGATCGATCCAGCGGGCAGTGGTAAGACCCAGCTGGCAGTGGTACGAGAAACAATGAGCGTGCGGTGTCGGATATTGATACCCTGACGTACTCTCGGCCTTGTGGAATGTATATGACGTACTGAACGAAAAACGCTCATGCGAACTCTGGTGTCAAGTGATTGAAACAAATGACATGGTACATGTTCGAAGTCTTTGTATCAGTATTTAAATGGTAAAATGCCTTAATATCAAACATTGTGAGTGGTCGGCATTGCCGGTATTGTGTTTCTGCACAATGGCTATTCAAATATCAACCCACGTAAAGGTAATGCAGTCATCAATATAATATGATCGTTGTGGTTATACGAGAATTGAGCAAGCCTTCATGAACTATTACTGAATACATTCTATTTACTCGCAAGAGGGCCTATTCATAAGTCATTTTAAACTCAATTTCACGCAGGAACATTATCGAAACAAGTAAAATATAAATGCATCTTAATTCCGTAATGCAGTATTTTTGGAACGTGGAAATAAAGTCACCATTTTGTGCACAAATTTGCGTAGTCGAAATAGCCGGTGGGTTAGAGCTTATGACTGTGAATCTAGAGATCTTGGGTTTGAATCCCGGACGGGGTGGATATTTTTGCTACCAGATTATCATTTTAAACGATATTTATCATATCAATATGACTCATTTTAACAGAATCCATATGAAATTAAGTGTTGACCTGTGAATGAAGAGGACCTGTTTATAAGGAATTTAAGGTTATGAGCGGTGTCGCATCTATTAATCTAGTTGATCCATATCGTATTCTTTATGTAGGCTAGTGCTGGTGGAAGCTACAAATCATCTAATAAAATGAGTTCCGTATTATAAACTGCAATATCTGTAAAACACTCCCTTTTACAATAGATTAATATTTGTGCCAATAATAGTATAAGCCGGCCCCATGGTGTTGGGGTAGCGCGCCTGCCTCTCACCCGGAGGCCCCGGCTCCGTCAGGGATTTTAAAACTGACGTGAGGGTTGGAACGGGGTGCACTCGGCCTCGTGAGGACAATTGAGTAGCTGTCTGACAGTGAGACAGTGCCCCGGTCACGAAAACTAAGATTAACGGCCGAGGGGACCCGACTCGCTGACCATGAGTCACCCCAAAATCTGCAGGCCAATTGGCTGGGCAGCGGTCGCTTGGTAGGCCTAGGCCCTTCAAGGGCTGTAGTGCCACGGGGTTAGTTTTTTAATGATAGTATAAAATACCGGTGTATCAGCAATTTCACGTGAGGTTCTTCTATGTTGGATGTTACACATCATATGCGACTACTGTAAGGCTCGTAATTTTTTTTAAAAATATCTTTATGTGAACCCTTAGCTACACGCATCTCTTTCACTAACATTCGTACACGCTAGCGGCATTCCATGCCGCAATATATTATTTCATTCTTTTTTATAATTTAGTGACTTGCTTGACGGCTAAAACTGATTTGTATGGAGAATTATACAGAACCCATGAGAATACATTGAAAAATCTTATCAGTGTGTATGAAATTCTTATTAAAAATATATTATTGTGAGGGATGGGATAAGGACATATTTACTAATGTAATAAAACATTCTTATCAACATTTATTGGACAACGGAGAAAAGATAATAATTTTCGCACTCAAAAGAGATTATTGGATTGAGATTGCCCTTTTTTTCAGGCTCGTATTACAAGACATTGTACCTGATGCTCAACAAGCTCAAGAAATACACTAGAGTAAAAGAAAAACTGTTTGTCGGAATCATGTAGGCCTATACACTTAGATTCTTGGCTTGGAAAAGGACACTTTCTGCTAATTTACAGTACGAAATAATATACAGTGCTTAAATACACAAAATAACTCTGCTCTAGGACTTAAAAATCGAATAGATCCTCTTCATCCAGTGACCCTTCTTGCTCATCAAGTTCTGGGAGCAACCTCTCAATCTCATGTTGTTGACAGCCATGTTGAGACCTATAAACAGAAGGCAAGCGTGCAGACTATGTGCTGACATCGATAATAATGATAGAAGCATAGAAAGAAACAACAAAGGTAAAATAAGTTAAATACTTACATTATTTCACAACGCCGATTCCAGCCAGTTGTTACACGCTAGCGGTACGGAATGCCGGATTCGCGCACCTCGCAACTTTGACAACCTGTCTCAGACTGACTAGGAACCAGACAGGCTCCGAACCTACCCCCTCCCCTGCAGCACATGTCGAACAAAGGATATAGCGGGCGATCTCACAGAACTCGTGTTTACCACGGCAAACAAAATTTAGCAAAAAAGCGGCACTCAGTGCCGCTTAGCGTGTATCTAAGGGTTAAGGAGAAGTTCTTTCCTGTTCCTAAGCAATACATAAGGTAGTTTTGGAAACAAAGAGTTAGATCCAAGTATACCGGGAAAAGAAGAAACGGTGCACTTGAAATGTAAATTAAAATGGTTTAAGAATTATATAGGTCGTAAGATAGGAAATAAATATAACCGATTATTATTTTTAAAAGTAAATTTAGTGAACTGAGTTAAACTCTTTAAATGCTATCTACTGAACAAGTTGAAATTGTGACTTAGCCCCTTCTTTCCCTGTGCCCCTCATATGCTTTTTCAATGTCCAGGAAGGCCATCAGTAGGTCTATTCCATATTCATAATGTTTTTCCTGCAACTGTCTTTCAGCAAAAATGGACCTTCCTGCTCTGAACCCATGTTTTTCTCTCATCTTTCCTTCTATTTTTTCCAAAACTTTTTCAGAGATCTTCGCACAATGGCTCATCAATGTAATCCCCCGATTCTTACACTCCTTTCTGCTACCTTTCTTGAAGATTGGGACAATTATTCCCTTCTTCCAGTCCTCAGGGGTCCTCCTCTCTTTCCATACAGCCCTTATTACTCGATATAGCTATTGCATCCCCAACTCTCCTGCCGCTCGCAGCATCTCTACACATATCTCGTCCGGACTTATACTTAGTTATTGGTTTAAGGGACAGTAGAACGAGGGTGCTTTAAATTGTAGTCGAAACAAATCGTATAGGAGATTGATGAAAGAATATCTTTATTCACAGTTTTTGCTGTTAGTACAACTGCCCACCATTATCGTTAGTTTGTGTGCAGGTGACCTCGCCAGGTCCGAACACTTTCCAACCAATACCCATAGCATGGGACACTACTTGGGGGGTACGGGGTGGTCTGATGGTTCACTGACGTGCAATGAACGGAACAGACTGGGCCTTCAGTGTATAATCGTATACTGTACATATAATATAATACACCTGACCATGTTTAATACCAATGTATTTGCAATGGCCCGACTGACATTATGTAATGTCACAAACGTTCACCCACATACGATGATTTCAGAATCCCTTTTCCCGCCCACAAAACACGTTATTACAATTGACTGCAAAATGACATTATTCACTACACCTACAGTTGTAGGAATTGCCTATTTTTTTGTTTCCTTCTTTGGCCAACTATGGACCGCATGGAACCTAAGGCTTTCTGGTCAATTTTTTATTTTCTTCCCAGAACCTCTTCATTCTTTCACTTCTAATCTTTCTCTGCTCCTCTGTTATTATCAAATTTGGCCGGTGTTGTGGTGGTTTTTCTTTGAATGTCTTGATATTGTCAACTCGGCTTCGAAACTATTTCCTATCGTGAATGACAAGTTCAGTTAGTCAGACTTCAATTGCCTATATAAAAAAAAAAAAAGTTCACCGGTGGGATTCGATTCAGTGATCCCACGCTTACGGAGCAGGGCTCTTACCACTGCACCACGCGCTTCTGGTTTCATGTTAACATACAACGCACATGAACGCCGTACAGCAATTACGAATAATTAATTTCTCGGAATCGGCTGAGAAGCGCACCTTACTATTTGCACCTGGTACAAGCCTAGTCATGCCCTACAAGTGTACTAAAGATGGTTCGAATCAGTGACCCATGCATCGTATCCTCCCCTTGTAAGCATATATGGATGAATGAATTATGTCACAAATTGTTCCTTAAACACAGTTCTCTGGTCTTCGGTGCGCTTGCACAAGAACCTTTTCTGGTACCAGTATTCAAGAATTTCCTGACTATATGACAGCTGTCCAGTATTACCATCCTCTGTATTTTATGGTAACTTAGATATATGGTAAATTTAGTTGGCATAGAGCTGTTTTGGTATGACTCCTGAGGCTTAGCTTACAATTCACAAGATTGTGACTGTGGTTTGATTTTCATATATTTGCTGCATTTTTCATGGATCTTAAGTTCCAATGTGAGAGTTTGGTACGGTATTGCATTGTGTATGAGCCATGTGTTCTTGTGTATTTTGTGACAATGAGGTCTGTTTTATTGTCATGTTGGTGATGACAGGAATGTGTCATTTTCTACTACGGGTCGTCGTATAATCTGTGGTACGGTTCTGCATCTATTGGTAGTTGACACTGCTCTCATAGTTCTTGGTAGATCTTAGCTCTGTTGTGTATGTAGTCAATTTGCGCAAGAATTGGGGATGCTGTTAATATGTGATCATTGGTATCAGTTTTGTTTCGGGTCTTTCGGCATGCATCTGTTGATTACTCGCCTTTGATGTTACGGGTTTCTATGACTGTCCTAATGATAATTGTGGAATTGTTTTAAGGGGCCTAACGTCATAAATCCTTCTGTTTTAGGCTATAGCACACCTTTAGTTACGACGTGTTACTTGCTGGTTTTGTTAGTTTCTGGGGAATTGAGTATATGATATTGTATGGTGTGAATCTGCCGGTTCTGCCTTATATGGTGCATGCTTTTATTTCAGTCTCTAGATGCTTAGCCAGACCCTGTTGGTTCAGATATAGTGGCTTGTAGTTCTCGTCAAGTTCGACTATCACACTGTGAAGATTAGAATCAAGTCTACCATTCATTTGTCTGTTGTACAATTTCTACAGGCAAATGATGCCTCTGTCTCCTTCCTCCCTGCTTAGTATGAACCTGATAGGAGAGGAAAGTGGATGGTGTAATCTTCCTTGTCATCATGATCATCGCTGTAGACCAACTCGAGTTTCCCAGGTGTGGTTTATGAGCCTCTTCCACCTTTGTCGGTCCAGATAGACCGAGGTCATCTCAATCTCTGTCCAATCCATTCCTCTATTAGTATGTTTTGCTTGACTGTATCAAGCCATCTACTTTTAGGTCTTCGTCTGGGTCGAGTGCCTTTAACTGTTTTCTCCAGCCATGCTTTTGCTATTCTGTTGGGTGTCATTCTGTTTACATGTGCAAACCACCTCAACCGTGAACTTTGAATTTTTCCTAGAAGAGATTCCAGTACCTGTGTTGCTTCCTTTATACTTTCATTTCTGACCTTGTCCCTTCTTGTTTTCTGGACCTTTGTCCTTAGAAATTTCATTTCGGCACTTTGCAGTCTACTGCCATCCTTCAAGATTGTGCAGGTCTCATTTCCATATGTTATGGAGACAAAATAGGTATTGCAGTTGAACCTGACTTACACATATATCAGGGGGAAGAGGAAAGACTACTTGTAACTCAGAATTACTTAGAAATCAGACTTAAACAACACATGACATATTTACAGAAAAACCAATGAAATCTACATGTGTAAATCCTAGCAAATAATACATACATTAAGACAGAAAATACAGTACTGTATTAATTTGAACTTGGTCCAGCCTTAAAGAAATCAGATAGTCTGGCTTGTTTCACTTTCCTTGCATTAAGTGTATAAACCTCCTCTTGCAAACGTAATAATGAATTCAAAGCATTTTAACTACAACTTTTTGCACTGATGTAACCCCTACACACATTGATTGCACTTAAAAATAGTTCATATGTTTCAAGATTCAAGTTGTCATCTCCGGATCACTGTCACTATCGCTTGTAGATGGTCAGTCACCACCGCGATGTTGGCAATGATCTCTTCATCCCGTTGTACCCCACATACAGCCAGATTATCATCGACACTCACAAAAGTATCAAAATCTGCACCCTCCGGTAGCGTTAGCTCATAGCCAGACATAATTTGGCCCCCATAATCATCATTAGAGGCAGCCTCTTCCAGTAAGACACCAGCTTTGTGGAAACCGTTGCTGATTGTGGAGGATGACACCTGCTTTCAGGCAGCCGAAATAAAGTCCATGGCTTGTAGTAATGGAGCGAGTTCCATTTCCTGCATCACTCGGTGTTATTAAATGTTGAACCAGCATTTTTTTATAATGCACTTTGAAATTTGCAATGATGCTCAAATCAAGCGGTTGTAGAACACTGGTACAGTTAGGAGGGAAAAGTTCCACACAGACATTCTACAGAACGATTTGAGGTGTATGTGTTGCACATCGATCCATATGAAGAAGGATCTTCTGTTTCTTTTTCATTTTAATGTCCAGTTTTTTCAACCACTGTTCCATTAGAAGCATAGTGATCCAAGAAATTCTGTTGGGTTCATATTCTGTAGGTTTTGTTTTTGCACCCTTAAAACACCCCGGATTCTTCGATTTTCCTATCACAAGTGGAGGAAGTTTGTCCGATCCATCTGCATTGATGGCAAGAAGAACTGTTGCTCGAATTTTACTTTTCTTCCCTCCATGGCAGGAGTCTCCTTTTTCAGCTCATGTTTTAGTAGGAAGGAGACTAGAATAAGCCAGTCTCATCACAATTGTAGATGTTTGTATAATAGGCTGGTAATCGCTTATGATATCCTGCAGAACCTCTTCTTTCCAGTGTTGCACCGTGACGTCATCTACAGCTTTTGAGTCACCGAAAATTGTTCTCCCTGTGATTCCATGACGATCTTTAAATCCTTGCAACCATCCTCACGAAGCCTTGAAATCTGCAGTGATACTCACCATTTTAGCTAAATCTATCGCCTAGTCTTCAGCATGTTGCCACTAATTGGTAGAGCTGCAGCCCGCTTTTGCTGGAACCATGTGAAAAGTGCTATCTCCAAATCTAAGAACCTCCCTTCTTGCGAACGGCTGCACTATGCTGATTTCGAACCCAGTTTTTAAAACTCATCCTAAATAGCTTTTGTTTTACTGACGACTGTACATAGCGTGGTATAAGCAGTCCTTAAGTCTGAAGCCATTTCAGTTCTTGTTTTGTGTGGATTACCTTCCACTTCTCGTATGAATCTTACTTCCTCATGTAATGTAGTGTACTGTACATCTTTTCCTTTTTGTGTTCTCCAAGTCTAATCGAAAGCAACTGAATGACAAAACTACTGTTCAACAGTTAAACACCTGATACCGGCACTGTGGACATTTTACTTGTCCATTTTTCCCATGAAAGAAATTCTCATATTCAATCGAAACAAGAGTTTTGCAGAATGACATTGTTGACCCTTACTTACTGGCGGCATAACAAAGGCCAACCGAGCGAGTTCCCTTCACTCTCTATCTCGTCCTCCTCTAGCTGCGTAGTTTTTGACCTTCACAATGCCGCTAAAGATTAAATTACAAGGCGAGTCGGCTGTTTCGGCGCGGAAACAATAGAAAATAAATTTGTTTGAATATGAGATTTTTTTCGTGTGAACAATGTAGAGCATGTCCCACATGAGACAGAAACTCTGTGTTCTGTTTCAACACCGAAACCCGACCGCCAGTGCCGGATTAAGACTCACAGTGGCCCTAGGCAATTGTTAATTTGAGGCCCCTTTTTTCCCTTTTTTTCAACCCCCTCCCCTTTCATAAAAAAGTCAATCATAATTTTGAAAGAGATTTTATTTACAAATTTACAATGTATAATGAATACAATTCAGATCATATGCACATTTTCAGAAAAACTTTTCTCTGCATTTTGTTTCGCAGAAAGTTTCAATACCATCATCGAAGTTGATTTTCTTTAAAATGTCTGATTCTATGCAGAGAAGACTTAACATGTCCAGTCGTTCTTGTCGCATAGTAGCTCTTCGAGGCGCTTCAATTCATTTCAACTGTGAAAAAGAACGTTCCGCAGTACAGTTCGTTATCATTCAAGTTAAAAAATTCAGAGAGCTATTTCTACATTCAGAAATACATTTGCCAATTGGTCTTTCATTAAAATCTCATACAACTGACTGAGATTTTTCGGCAGCTGTGTATCTGTTTATATAAGAATGAAAATGTTTCAGTTCAGCTGAAAATTCTTCCAAATCTTTATCATAAAAGCCAACCAAATGTTTACCGCTTCACAGAGTTCATCGCTCATTGAAAAAATATTCAAAAATGCAAATTTCTTGTAAACGTCCATATAAATTTTTGCCCTTTTTTTATTTCGACGTTGAGTTTATCAATGATTTTGAGAAAACCTGTTATTCTGAAATTCTCACGAGGCGAAAATTCAATTTCAGGAGTGCCTCCGTCGTTCGTTTTTTTTTTTTTCATCTATGCGACGATTTTTTAGAATACGATACATCAGGTAACAATTTCTTAGCTTTCTTCCTCGAAAATATCGAACTTATCACGAAACTTGCCTCACTTTTTGTCTTAAGTTTTATACAAGATAGCACACGTTAGTATGTCGATCTGTTCGGCTTGTAATGATTTATTAGTTGCACGCATAGAAGTCAAAATTGAATCCCACAAAATTAACATGAACCTGAATTCGAATTTTTGCATTCTGTTAGCGATGCATCCCGCTTCATGCCGAGTGTCATTATTTCCCGACTCGTCATCTTCAATGCTTACTAAAGCCTCGACAATTTTATGAACAATGCTTACTAAAGCCTCGACAATTTTATGAAACAAATCATAAACCGCATTAGTTGCATTAGCATATGCTTCCCAGCACGTATCTGATATTGATTTCAAAGTTTTTGCATTTTTGATATAATTTTTCAAAAGTTTGCAGAAAAGAAGTTATACAATGATTGCATTACCGAAAAAAAAAATCTGCCTAAAAACGGCATTTAACAGCAGATTGTCCAACTAAATCGAGGGAATGTGTACCGCAAAGAACATAAATTCCATATTTATTCAGTTCTAATATTTTGGCTTACAGACCCTGATACTTTCCAGACATGTTTGGTGCGTTGACATAGGACTGTCCTCTACAATCTTGAATTTCCAAACCGCAATCTTCGGTGACGAAGTTCACAGTTTGAGTTTTCAAACTTTCGCCAGTCTGACCTTCTGTTTCAAGAAAAGATATAAACCTTTCAACTGGTTTGTGATCTTTTGGTGAAACATACTGGAGCACAACTGACAATTGATCTACTATGCGATACATCGGGAGTTGAATCAGCGGAAAGGCTGTAATATAGAGCTAGCTAGAGGCACCTCTTCTAAAATATATGATCTAACTTTTTTGCTCATCGTTTTGGATAAATACGAAAGAACACCTTTTCCAGCATTTCCATATTGTACAATATGATCCCACAAAAATGGACCAAACTGCCCAAGAAGTTCAATATACCTAAATAATTCCCATTATCCAGCTTTCCAAAGTGCTCATTCGTACCTCGGAATGACAATCCTCGTTCTGCCCGAGTGATGATAACAGCAACTACTCGTTTTATATCATCGCGCCTATAGCTTTTTTTCTTCGAGTAGTCCATTTCAGTCTTGACCTCTTCAACTACAATTTCTCCTACGGACCCTTCAACAACATGGCCGGTGGGAATTGTTGAGATCTTCTTGAAATAGCTGCTCCATTGTTCTCTTGCCTTGTTCCAACAGTTTGGAGTTGCACCGATCCAGGACGAGATGCGTGAGAGCCGACTTAATTGGTTTGGGCATGTTTTACGGGCCGATGATGACTCTATTGCCAAGACGGAATACACACTTTAAGTCGTCTGCAGAAGACCTAAACAACGTTGGGCTGATACGCTTCATAAAGACCTCCAAAGCGTGAACATCCATCCAGATGCAGCCCAAGACAGAGCGAAATGGAGAAAACGGACCCATGTAGCGGACCCTGCAGGCGCGTGGGACAAACGCTGAAGGAAAAGAAGAGTCCATTTCTGAATAGATCTCGCAAATTTTCATGTTTCCGTTTTTCCAGGTAAATTAGCACACTCTCCTGATGATTCAACTACTTCTCATGCTGCTGTAAATGAATCCACACCTTCTTCCAATAATCATACCCTTCACGCGCAAGTCTGTTCGATTTTTCTGGCGGCAAAAATAACTTGCAAAAAAAGCAATAGACTCGGCTCGAAAATAATATTGTAATTTGAGAACAAAAATGAATTAAACGGTACTCAAGACATAAAACCCGTAACTGAAATGTTAACCCTTTTAGTCTGGAGATTAAAAAGTAGCATTGTACCTCTCTAAAAACGATGTATTTTCGTCAAAAATTCTAAAGTTTTGGTTGTGTTTTAATATATTTTGCGTGATACGCTTGTTGCTGATAATTTGGACCAAGCTACCGGAAGTGCATATGGTGCTCGAACATACTGCGTTATTACATATGAGGGAGAACTTATTAAAGTCTGGAAACGAATAAAATTGAACTAGAATTCTAAAAACAGAAAATTAAAAAATAAACCTAATTTGCTATCGGTTTTGATAAAAATAGCATAACATTTCAAAAACTGACAAAGTATCATAAATACATGAAGGGCTCAATTGTTAATCAAAGCTTACATTTCGCAGGTGAATAAATGAGCCAATCTCGTTTTGTATTCTCTCCATTCTGTTTCTTTCCAAAGAATAAATTTTGGGAGCAATATCTTGACGTTGATTCCTTATCATATCGGCGCTTGGACGATTCAAACGGTCCAGTCAAATTTTGACGATTTGACGGACCATGTGTAACCCAAAACTGTATCTCTCCACTAGTTAATTTTCCCCAATGTCCTGGATCAGTGAAACTGTTCAAATTTTCGGCACCTGGTTGTCCAGCTTCATTTCCATCCTCAAAAGAAGAACTGGATGTTTGAGACCTTGAAATGACCGGATCATTATCCGGGTCTTCTGTGTGACCAGTTGGGGTTTTAATTCAACCCGATCATCATCATCATCATCATTTCCCCTTATCCAGCTCCTGCCGGGTCGGGGTATTTATGGCACTTCTCCACTTTCCTCTTTCCTTCCACCATTCTTCTTCCACGATCTTGTCCCAATCCAGATTTCTTTTTCTTACGCTGTTCTTCACTGAATCAATCCACCTTGTTCTAGGTCTTCCTCTTGCTCTCTTACCCTTGCACTTTGCCTCCAGCATCTGTCTTGGTATTCTATTTTCCTCCATCCTCTTTACATGTCCAAACCACCTTAGTTTATTCTTCGCAATTCTCTCATTTAGTTTTCCATCCCAACTTCCTTCCTAACATCTTCATTCCTCACTCTGTCTTTCCTTGTCTTTCCTATCATACTTCTTAGGAATTTCATTTCACTGGCTTTGGATTCTACTCTCTTGCCTGCTTGTCAGGGTCCAAGTCTCAGCTGCATAAGTTAATATGGGAACATAGTACACTTTATACATTACCTCCTTGCTTTTCCTTGGTACTTTTTTATCCCAAAACAAGTTTTCTTACACTTTGATAGAATGCATTGCTCTGCTGTACCCTCCTGCCAATCTCCATGTCCAACCTACCAGTTTGCATCAATTCACTTCCTAGGTATTTGAACGTGTCCACACTTTCCAAACTCTGACTTCCAATTTTCACAGTGCCCTTTCCTTGTCTTTCCCCTCTTGTCATCACCATGGTCTTGCTTTTCTCTATACTGATTTTCAGGCCGTACTTCTGAATATTTTCATTCAGTGCATCTAGTTGTTTTTGCACTTCTTCGGTGTTCCTTCCCCAAACAACAATATCATCTGCAAATAACAGTAACTTCATTTATTTATGTCCATATGCTTCCTTTGTTTCCTTTACAATTTCATCCATCACCATTATGAACAAGATAGGTGACAGCACACTCCCTGTCTTAGTCCAGTCTTGTTCCTAAACCAATCTGTGTTTCCAACCGGGGTCAGTACCCTGCTAACACAGTTGTTGTACATTGCTTGCACCATTTTCAACATTTCTCTTCCCAGTCTCTTCTTAACCATGGTTTCCCATACCTTCTCTCTGGGGACACTGTCATATGCCTTTTCTAGATCTATGAAAGTCATGATCAAATCCTCGCCATATTCTTAGTTCTTTTCCATCACCTGCCTCAAGCTAAAGATTGGGTCCACTGTGGATCTTCCACTCCTGAAGCCATACTGTTCCTCTTGCAACTCTCCTTCCACCTTTCTTCTCATTCTTCTTTCTAATATCCTTTCCAGTATTTTTACTATCTGTGATAAGAGGGTGATCCCTCTATGTTTTAATTCAACCCGATACAGAGATAAAACTAACGAATTAAAATTGTAGATCACAAAACCGTCGATTTGAAGTCTGAACTCACCGGGAGAAAGTTACTTGTTTCCAAAATTACTCGACAGACCAGAATGCCAGATTTTGGAAAAACTCTTTCCGAGCTTATCTATGGCTAATAAAGTGGAGGGGGTGGTGGGCAGGAGGGGGGAGGGAATTATCAGTTAATTTTGGGACCCGACTGTGGGCGTATCGGTTAATTGCTGTTAAGTGTTAGCAGCAAGTTCATTTAATTGGATCACAGTAGGTAGAAAGCACAATACAATTGGCCCTTTAAAGAAATATAAGTTTTATTGCAGGTCTAGAAGTTACAGTACACCACACAATAAACACTCAGAAACCAATTAGCCGTCTTAGTCAAGTTCGCTCCCTTATGGAGTACACTCACTCTTTCACTTACTCACAGAAGTTAATCCCTCGCTAATGAGGCAGACCTGTGCGCTGGCTAGAAATAACTGTACCCTTTCTCTTGTCAATAAGCCACAGTCGGACACTCACTTGTTTTTGAGAACACACTATCTCGCAGTCTTCAGGCTAAGAAAACAGTCCACTGCGTTTCGCAATCCACACAGCACTTCGCCTCGATACTGTCGCACAGGTAAAAGCACGCACTCGCTCTGAACACAGTTCGTCCCTCGCTGGCCAGGTCGCTTTATATAGGGGGCTGGTGACCCAATGGATGCTTCCAGAGCAGTCCAGGATTCACAGCTTCTCGAGAATTCCATCACTAGTTAGGTCACGAACATTCTGGACGGTCTCTTTGTTACTGCAGTCTTCTTGTTGTGCAAATCGCTGGTAAACACAGGGGCAGGGGGTAGCCCAAGGCGGGCTGGGACTCACGCAGCGAGGTGATGATCTAACCGCGCAGCCGTAACATAGCTTCCAATCCTTAAACAATAGAGCGAACAGAAAGTTGAAATTTCGATTGACTTGGAATGAGTCAAACAATAGTAAAAGTTATTTATGAATTGGAAGTATAATTATAAGATAAAGTTTATGGGAAAAACCCGGGCAGAGAGAATTTACGAAGTCCAAACCAAGAAATGAAAATGTACAATTAGAACTGTAATTCTAAGTTTCACTTTCTTTTTTTTCAGTACCTAATTTCTTTGACTTTTTTCCCCCAATTTTTTTGGTGGGATTTTTAAAATTTTGGGAGGCCCTTTTGAGCCGGGGGCCCCAGGCAATTGCCTTTTGTGCCTTATGGTTAATCCAGCACTGCCGACCGCTCTACCTCCGTCTACGCCGACAAAGAGGAAACTACATAAATATAGTACTGTAGTTTCTTTTATAACAGCACATGCTCATTAAATTACAATTATGCAAAACTCAGATGTATTTCACTGACACTTCATAATTATGTATAATCGGATTACGTATAAATAAAGTGAAATTAACACTCCTTTAAATTACATTTCGCCGGGACCTAAAAGAAATTACGTGCAAATACGAATTACGCAGAACAGAGTTACGTATACAGCTGGTTCAACTGTATATAATGTGTTTGACTTCAGCTGTTATTTTGGTTTTGGAGAGAAGATTTCTTACTTGGTGGTAAAATTGTGCACTTTTTTGTACTCTGTGTGATATTTCTTTATTACATCTTCCATTTCTAGAAAGCACACAGCCGAGGTACTTGAAGTGGTCCACTTCTTCCAGTTTGGTTCCGTCTAGAAGGATGCTGGCTGGTTTGTTTTGTCTGGTGGGTGACATGACTACTGTTTTTGAGATGTTTATTTTTAGACCAAACTTCTTGAACGAGTCATTACATTCATCTATCCTCTGTTGGAATGTCTTCCAAGTGTCCCCATCTGACTGCATCGTCAGCAAAGGCTGCAGCTTTCAGTTCCTCTTGCTTGAACAGGTATTTTACTTTTTCATTATTTCGTCCATCACTATTATGCATAATAATGGTGACGATGCGCAACTCTGCTGAACTCCTTTTGTTGTCTTAAACCAACTCGAGTGGCCATCACCAATCTGGATACAACTCTGACAGTCCTAATAAAGCATTTTGATTTTATTAATGACTAGCAGAAGTACCCGTTCTTCGAACGGTGTTCCGTGTTAACACCAGACATTATCAATTGAGCTACTGTTGCAATGGTTAGCGGTTTGTCATTCCTTCATAAGTTTATCAGAACGAAGTTAGTTTTCTGGGAATATCACACACACTGTTAATTTAAGGGCCTTAAAATGTAGTTTTCGGACACCCTATATAGACTCCCGAATTTTGTGTCTCACATTGAGAAGCGCAACATATGCTCTGGTCGTCCTTCTAGGATAATTTTTATATTTCGCCTATTTTAGCATGTATTTTGAGAAGTTTTCCCTATATCCACCTTTCTACTGTATGAAAAGTACGGTGAAGAATTTTGTAAATGATTGGTGTATTGACTCTCATGGATGCCATACATAATTTTACGATGCACCAAGCATCCGAACACGAGTTACACAGAAAGACAGACAGACAATTCTATTGTCTACAACATATCACCCAGATATCCAAATATGGGTATATCTACCACACAGTATCAAACAAATTCATCCTTATGATTAACCCGTATGTCGACAAAAAATAAACAAATGATGAGTTAAAATGTGTTCTCAAACTAAATTCAACTAACGTGTACTTCATGACGTGAAATAGAATTGAAAGCCTTGTAGACAGAACGCAATACACGTCACATAAAAACTGACCCTCTACATTGTGTTAGGTCCCCATACACAGGAAGACCCCTTTCATAAATTATAAAGGCTTGTGGTGCATGAAAATTCAGGTTCTTTAGCCTCAATTGGCCCAAATTCCTAAAAGCCGCAAAATATGCTGATTCAATTCAGGAATTTTTGAAAATGATGTTGCTGTTTGGAGATATAGTAGACCTTCTGTACTGTATGTCCCATGTGAAAATTGCGTGAAAAAATTCTAGGTTTCCCCTTGACCCCCTTAATTGCATTGATGAATTATACAGTCTAAGTTGGTTCAGTGATAACCTAATAGCCATTTGCAAACTTTCACAGAAATGTAATAAATGGAGTGACATTGCTTCTTACAGAAATAGATGGAAAGTTAGATGCCACCCCTTGAGATAATGTTGTCATGTTTACCGATTTGCATTCCTTCATTAGTTTGTTAAATTAAGATTAAATTAGTTTTATGGGAATACTTCAGAAACTGTTCGTTTTAGAGCCTCATAATGTAGTTTTCGATGACCCTTGAGAGCCCCCGAGTTGTTTCTGGCACCGAGGGGCTTTGTCTCGTCGTCGTACGCCATAATATAATACTAATATAATATAGGGATAGGAATATAATATACCTGCCAGACCACACCCGCAGGTGTAAATGGCGCGAAAAAATTCTAGAATACCCCCTTGACCCCCTTAAGCGAATTATACGTATTGATGAATTTTACAGCTTAATTTGGTTCCGTGATAACCTAGCCGTTTGCAAACTTTCACACTAATGTAATTAATGGAATTGCAATAGATGGACCTCTGAGAATCACGTAGTTCCGCCCCTTAAAACAACAATAACTATAGAATCTGTTGCCATGGTTACCGGCTTGCATTCGTTCATTAGTTTATTAAATGATATTAGTTTTCTGGGAATATCTCAAAAACTGTTGGTTTTAGGGCCTTAAAATGTGGTTTTCGTTGACCCTTTAGGGCCCACGAGTTTTGTCTTTCACATTGAGGGGTTGAAAATGAGCTTTGTCACGTCCATCTACGCCTATTTTAGCATGTATTTTAAGGGAGTAGGCCCCCTTTTATGAGAGGTACGGAGAAGAGTTACATCAATGATTAGTGTCGTGCCTCTGATGGATATCTGTACCAACTTTTACGTTGATACACGGAGCCGTTCTCGAGTTTTAAGGGAACAAAGTTGTCCACAGACAGACAAACAAAATACGTATTTCGTGCGCATTCATCGTAAAACAGTCTGAAACACGTAAATAACTCAAATTTCCGTAGAAATTCAGAAAAAAACAGGCAAACTTTCATTTTTATATATAGAGAGATAGATTGACCGTGTTTTATTGCACAAATTTAGGTTTTACTCGCTAACCGCTGGACATACATGGAAAGTGATGAGGGCCTTTCGGATAGAAAATTAAATTTTAAGGCTCACATATACCATCAAAATTTTGCTATTTCTTAGCGTTCTTTTTTTATTTGAAAGGGAAATATGAAGTTTTGAAACCAAACGGTGTAGTTACGTCACAAATATGGGTTTTCCTCGCTAACTGTTGGAGATACACGAAAAGAAGTTTGCTATTTCTTAGCGTTCTCTCATTATTTGAAATGGAAATATGAAAATAGTCGCCATTTTTAAATAGTGCAAAATATCGAAATGAAAAGTAGCCTATGTGTAAACTTGGTAAAGCTCACATATACCATCAAAATTTTGCTATTTCTTAGCGTTCTTTTTTTATTTGAAATGGAAATAAGAAAATAGTCGCCATTTTTAAATAGTGCAAAATATCGAAATCCAAAGTAGCCTATGTGTAAACCTGGTAAATCAGCTACATCCATGGAAAATTTCATTTCAATTGGACCATTTTTATTTGAAATGGAAATATGAAATTTTGAAACCAAACGGTGTAGTAACGTCACAAATGTGGGTTTTACTCGCTAACCGTTGGAGATACACGAAAAGTGACAAGGACCTTTCAGATAGAAAATTAAATTTTAAATCTCGTTTGTGCCATCAAACGTTTGCTATTTCTTAGCGTTCTCTTTTTATTTGAAATGGAAGTAGGAAAATAGTCGCCAGTTTTAAATAGTGCAAAATATCGAAATCAAAAGTAGCCTATGTGTAAACCTGGTAAATCAGCTACACCCATGCAAAATTTCATTTCAATCGGACCAGTGGTTCTTGCGTGATTGAGTAACAGACAGACAGGACGACAAACACCATGTCATTTTTATATATAGTATGATATGGATATATTGTATTCCTATTTTTGAGACACTCCCAGATCTTTTCTCTTTCAGCACTCATAAGTCTTCTCTATGTCAAGGAATACAGGGATCAGATCTTTTCCGTTTCCCCAATGTTTTACAATGATCATCCGGGTGGCGAACACCAGGTAGATAGTTGATCTATTGTTTCCGAATTCATATTGTTCTTCCAGTAAGGGTTTGATGAGCGTTCTTAACCTTTGTTCCAATATTTTTTCCATTATTAATTAGCCCTTGGCATGGAAGTGTTATGCCTCTGTAGTTCTGACATTTTCATTTGTTGCCTTTCTTGAATAATAATAATGTTACTATTATTCCTTTTGTATAGGTATTTTATTCCTCTCATATCATTCGCTGCAGTTCTTCTATGTCTGTGGGAGACCACTTAACTAAGCCAAACGTGTATGTTAATACAGGGATTGCTAGGAGCGGCATTTTTTGGTAATAGCGATACGCGCAAACTTTTTTCATATCTTCTTTCTTGCCTGTATATGACCTTCAAGTATTTAAAGTACCGTATTTTAGCAAAATGTACTCTTGAAATATCACGAAATCTGGTTTATTGCCCGAATTGCACAAAATCACGAAATATACTCCACTTGGTACGAAAAATGCTGAATCTTATCGAAAAAGCTCTCCAATACACGTTTAAATGCTTCTGAGGAATTGACCGTCGTGGTTTCCTTTTCATTTGGTTGACAGTGTTGCATATTCTCTACACAAATGCCCACAAAGCTGGAAGTATGTGTATTCAGTTCCGCGATCTCGAAGGCTATCAATGGAAATCGATATATACTATCGATTTCATCAAATGGCGTTGTGGTTGTAGATACAGCAGTACGAGTTCGCGACTGATAAAACTTTATCGGTAAACATCCAGCATTTAAGTATAAAAATGACGAAGGCCGAGGAATACTACAGTGAGGGGTTCTAAGTATTTGACGCTGCAATCACATAATTTGTTAGATTCACCCTATACTAAAAGGAAGATTTCAGAAGAAACATAGATCATTATGACAATTTATTTCTCGAAATACCCTCTGAAATAGTGTCAGTTTTAACACCGAAATTAACAGTTTTATTTCACCAAAAAATATGACCCTTAGGGATTGCATATGTATTGCCTTTGTCATGTTTTTAGAATTGAGCTTTTTTTCAGAAAATACCGGTAATTTGTAGTCTTTCCTTGAATACCTGTTTCATCTTATCTTTATCCTGTGCTTGATCAACTCCTTGGCTCTGGGTCATACCTACTGTAGGCAATTATGTTTCTGTTGGTTGTGTTACCAGTGTTTAAGAAGGGGGACAAGAAGGTGTGTGATAACTAGAGAGGGATCACCCTCTTATCACAGATAGTAAAAATACTGGAAAGGATATTAGATAGAAGAATGAGAAGAAAGGTGGAAGGAGAGTTGCAAGAGGAACAGTATGGCTTCAGGAGTGGAAGATCCACAGTGGACCCAATCTTTAGCTTGAGGCAGGTACCATTTTTTAAGGCATTTTTAATCTACGTTGCATTTTGTATGTTTTTTCGATCTAAATTACATCTCGCGATTGTTTTCAACTTCAATTGCATTTTGTAAAGATTGACAATCTAAATTGCTTTTTGGTAAGTCTTTCAATGCAGGTTGCGGGGCCTTTTAGTGAGAATTTTGAATTTCAATTGCATTTTGTAAGTATTTTCAACCAAAACCGCATTTCGCACGAATTTTGAATCAAAATTGCATTTTGTTTGGTGGGCATTTTGCACATATTTTGATTCTTAATTGCATTTTGTGGGTATTTTGAATCTAAATTACATTTTGTCAAGTATTTTCAATCTAAATTGCATTTTGTAAGTATTGTCAATCCACATGAGTCGTTTGAATCTACCGTACATTTTGTAAGCATTTTCAATTTCAATTGCATTTTGTAAGTATTTTGAATTTCAATTGCACTTTGTGATTAATTTGGATTGGAACTGGGATATTTCAATCTGAATTGCATTGTGTATTTTCAATTTCAATTGCATTTTGTAAGTATTTTGAACCTCAATTGCATTTTGTACGTCATTTCGATCTCATTTGCATTTTGTGAGTATTTTGAATTTCAGTTGCATTTTGTAAGTATTTAGACGCTACATTGCACTTTGTACGTATTTTGAATCTAGCCTACGTTTTGTGTGTGTTTTACTTTTCGTCCTAAATTCCCTTTTTTCAGACCATATTGTGAGTTGTTTCCATCTGAGTTCTTTTATATACGTATTTTCCGTCTCAGATAATTTTGTTCTGGTTTCCATTTCATTATCATTTTCGCTATCACCCAGATCATTAGGGGCCGATAACCTCGATGTTAGGCCCCTTAAAACAACAATTAAAAAAAAAAAAAAATTGAGGCAGGTGATGGAAAAGAACTGGGAATATGGAGAGGATTTGATCATGACTTTCATAGATCTAGAAAAGGCATATGATAGTGTCCCCAGAGAGAAGGTATGGGAAACCATGGTTAAGAAGAGACTGGGAAGAGAAATGTTGGAAATGGTGCAAGCAATGTACAACAACTGTGTTAGCAGGGTACTGACCCCAGTTGGAAAGACAGATTGGTTTAGGAACAAGACTGGACTAAGACAGGGTAGTGTGCTGTCACCTCTCTTGTTCATAATGGTGATGGATGAAATTGTAAAGGAAACAAAGGAAGCATATGGACATAAAGAAATGTAGTTACTGTTATTTGCAGATGATATTGTGGTCTGGGGAAGGAACACCGAAGAAGTGCTAAAACAACTAGATGCACTGAACGAAAATATTCAGAAGTATGGCCTGAAAATCAGTATAGAGAAAAGCTAGACCATGGTGATGACAAGAGGGGAAAGACAAGGAAAGGGCACTGTGAAAATTCGAAGTCAGAGTTTAGAAATTGTGGACACGTTCAAATACCTAGGAAGTGAATTGATGCAAACTGGTAGGTTGGACGTGGAGATTGGCAGGAGGGTACAGCAGAGCAATGCATTCTATCAAAGTGTAAGAAAACTTGTTTGGGATAAGGAAGTACCAAGGAAAAGCAAGGAGGTATTGTATAAAGTGTACTATGTTCCCATATTAACTTATGCAGCTGAGACTTGGACCCTGACAAGCAGGCAAGAGAGTAGAATCCAAGCCAGTGAAATGAAATTCCTAAGAAGTATGATAGGAAAGACAGAGTGAGGAATGAAGATGTTAGGAAGGAAGTTGAGATGGGAAAACTAAGTGAGAGAATTGAGAAGAATAAACTAAGGTGGTTTGGATATGTAAAGAGGATGGAGGAAAATAGAATACCAAGACAGATGCTGGAGGCAAAGTGCAAGGGTAAGAGAGCAAGAGGAAGACCTAGAACAAGGTGGATTGATTCAGTGAAGAACAGCGTAAGAAAAAGAAATCTGGACTGGGACAAGATCGTGGACAAGGTAAGGTTATAATTGCTTTGGAGTGGAGTTTCGACTCCCATAGTGCACTGGCTTTGCTCGTGACGCGGATACACATGTATCAAATACGTCTTGCAATGGCCTTCCCAGTGTGTACTAGACAGTGTCTTGGTGAGGTGTGCTTGAACCAACTGAAGAGCCCAATGGCACACCGGGGCGAAACCCTGTCATTTTGTTGAGTTATGCCGGAACATTTAGCACAATTTGTGTTTAAATAATGAAATGCCTTAGTACCACACACTTTGATGAAAGCCGTGGGTTGCTATTCTGGTCACTAGATGTCTCAATTCATAGTCAGCTTTTGTCCAGTCTGTTGTTGTCATAGCTTCAGTGGTGCAGATTTCCTCCCATATTTCACTCTCCTTGAACTTTAGTTCTATTGTAACTCTTTTTACGCAGGGGCTGATTGTAACATCATTACTGGTCAGAGTTCTTGCATGTAGAAATCTTCTCTCAACAATTCATAGCATAATTTTTATAAAGTTGTTTTGGATAGACTGAGCACTTTTCTCTGTTTAAAATTTTTCTATATCCTGCATCCTGGAGTTTTCTTTTAGAGAGGTTTTGCCAAATCATTTCTAAGCAGTATGTGATTATTGGTGTGATTTTTACAGGAAAAAGTTTCATTGCAGTCTTTTGTATTTTTTAATATCACGATATCCCTCATTGCTATATATATCCGCTGCCACTCTGTCTTTAGCATGCTTGGTATGTGTTAATGTCGGCAGTGTAATCCCCAGATACTGGTATTTGAAGTTGCTGACAATCTGTACCGGTTCCTCTTTGTTCTCACAGTAGAATCTTTCATTTGGCGCAACCCTTCCTCCTTTGCGGAAAACTAGTACCGTACTGTCTTTTGCGTATTGTTTCTCTCTGCCCATTGTCTTTGCTTGTCAAAAGTCACCTGTGGAGTTTGTTTTACTTGATGTTAGTACAATGTCATCAGAATACATGTAGTCTTTTGTTTCATTATCTTTCACTTCTTCTAGCAGATCTATTCCTGCTATATTGAATAATATTCATCTGTACTATCGGACTTGATAGAGCGATGCTTTCATTAAGGGTGACATAATTTTAAGCAAAAAGACTTATAAAGATGTTCAGTGATGGATTTCTATAGCTGTTTCTAGTTTACACATTAGTTTTTCCCTGTCTATCAGATCAAAAGCATGAAGTCTATTTTTTTAAATTTATTTTATGCCCACATTAGAGCACTATAATCAACCTATATACAGTCAAGTCTTAGGAATATTAGATACAAATTTGGCTTATGTTTCTTCTTCTTCTCCAAGAACTGTTTTATTCTGTCTGATCTGGCGGCCCGTACTTCGTCCGTTATGGTGTATTGTTTGCGTGTAGAAGTTTTTAGACCAAGTTTCACTTAGTTACGTCAAATATAGTGTATAAGTTTCCTTTGGGATATCTTAGTCTATATCTATGTCAACTATTAGATTTCTTATAGCATTCAATGTCGATCTTCCTCTTCAAAACCCAAACTGCTCATCTGATAGAAGGTCAACATTCTGTGTCAGGCGAATGTCAATTGTTTTGAGAACAGTTTATAAATATTGCTCTCTAAGGCAATTATTTCTCGGCAAGAATCTAGAGAGCTAATGTTTCCATTTCCTTTATACAATATTGAGTGGCCCCAGGTTCAGGGATGGTATTGCATTAAATTGAACCAGCGGACCCATGTGAGAACTCTCGCATAATACAGTAGGTTGTGTACGCCCCAGGTGAACAGACTACCAGAAGGGTCTGGTGCCATGCGGGCTTAACGCGACACAGTTCTGCCAGGGGCTATCGTCTTGTTTATTTGTTCAAAAGCACTTTATAAACAAATATATTTTCGCTGACTTTTCAAGAAATGCAAGATTTTTGCCTGTACTATTGAGACGATTTGGAAGATTTTGGTACAAACCACACCTTCTAACTCCCTCTGGTTTAGGAGCTTGAGTTTTGTGAAACATACCCCTTAGCATATTATTATTGAAAATCCACAGCCTGCTTCCAGTCTCCGACCTGGTCAGGAATGGCATGAATGAAGCCCCCATCTAGCGGCAAGGATATGGACTGTGCCGGCTGCCGAGGCCTGACGCACTCCTCTGGGGCAATGATTAAATGAATGACAGATGAAATGAAATGATAGTGGAGAGTGTTGCTGGAATGAAATTGTGACAGGGAAAACCGGAGTACCCGGAGAAAAACCTGTCTGCCTCCGCTTTGTCCAGCACAAATCTCACATGGAGTGACCGGGATTTGAACCACGGTCCCAGCGGTGAGAGGCCGGCGTGCTGCCGCCTAAGCCACGGAGGCTTTAGCATATTATTATTATTATTAACTTTATTGGCAACATTGGACCACTTGAGTCTTCCATGTACACTTTTTCTTTGAAGGTTGTACTGTATTGTTTGATTCTTCTTATCTGCCCAGTACTTCCTCATTCGTTTTGATCGCAGTGTTCTTAATTCGTCTGAAATCTCTGCAGGCCGTCTGTGCATTATTTCTGCTGAAAATTTGTGATTCTTAAGAAGGGTGGTAATTTTATTCTTGTTCTCTGCATCTGTAATTTCGAGTCCAACTGTTTTGAGATCCTCTTCAATTTTTTTGATCCAATGCCCTCCAGTCTTCTTTCCCAGATTTCTCATCACTAGTTGTCGTAAAATCCTGTTTTCTGGTAATCGTAGGATGTGAAAGAAATAAGAGATTCTTTTCTTCTTCATCGTGCTGGTAACTGGGTCAATCTCTCGATAGACTGTTTCATTGGAGAGGATTCTCCAGACTCCTTCAACCTGGTACTTTTTATTTATGCAGGTTCTGATAATTCTTCTTTCAGTTTTGAGGAGCTGATCAGTTCTTCTTTCATTTTTAATTTGGAACAAGGTTTCGCAAGCATAAGTGGCTTCGGCCAAAGTTACAGTTTTGTAGTGTTGGATCTTAGTGCCTATTGACAAGCATTTTTTGTTATAAGTTGACCAGGTTAGAAATTGTGCTATTTTCATTTTGTTGGTTCTATTTATCCATGTTGTTTTTTCGCTTAAGTTATGCATAATGATTTCTCCAAGGTATTTAAATTGTAGCTATGTTAATTTTTTGATCATTTATAATGACTTCCTTTATGTCAAGAGGTTTCATTGGCATGATCTCAGTTTTCTCAGAAGATATTTGCAATCCTATTTTTAATTCAATATTCTGGAGACTGGTTATCTGAGCACTAACTTCTTCCATGTCAAGGGCTAGGAGAGCTAAATCATATGCAAACCCTAGGCTGTTTGTTCTTATTGAGGGTTTTGTTCCAATTTTCATTTTAGGTGGGTTTTCCTTTTGCCAAATTTTCACCATGTAATCGAGAGCCACATTTAAAAGTAGTGGGGATAATCCGTCACTTTGTCTAAGGTCTGTTTTTATTGGAAATGCACTTGACATTTTTCCCCTGAACTTGAACTTTGAAATTGTGTTGGTTAAAGTTAGTTCAATAATTTTTGTTAATTTAGGATGAAGGCCATATGATCTGAGGATTTTTAAAAGAGTAGGTCTGTGTATACTATTATAAGCCTTTTTGAAATCTATGAATGAAATAAACAGTTGTTTATTTCTGTATTTGTAATATTCCATTATTAGTTTCAGGCTGAGAATTTGGTCTGGCCAACTTCTGTATGGGTGAAATTCTGCTTGGTATTCTCCAAGTTGTGGTTCCAGAATGTTTTTTATCCTATTGTAAATTATGCGGGAGAAAATTTTGTAAGTGCAGTCCAGAAGGGTTATTCCTCTGTAATTGTCTGGATTAGTTGTATCTCCTTTCTTGTATAATGGATGAATTACTCCAGAGGTCCAATATTCTGGGATTTTCTCTATGATCCACATTTTGACTAGATGCTGATGTAGCATATTATATAATAAGATAAGACAATTCATGTTTCTAATAGTAGCCTACATTGCCTATACTCTTTCTTCTTCTTTCTTTTGTCTTTTGCTTCTTTTCAGTTGGTCAACACGATTGTGCCCAATGAATTGGGCGTATTTCCTGCGTTGGTGCTGGGTCCGCCTGGTTGTTACTTGCCACTTCTTCCTGTCAAGGGCATCTTCAGTTTTGAGGCCGGACACCAGTAGGTCTTCACTCATTCTATCCGTCCATCGTTTCTTTGGGTGCCCACAGGGTCAATGCCTTCCTGAATCGTATCGGAGGGTCGTTTTTATCACCGAGTTCTCATCATTTCTAGTTACATGCCCATACCAGCATAGACGAGCTATACTCTTTAAATGTTCGTTATAAACCCCATCAATTCCTGCTGCCTTTTTTGCTTTAGTACCATTTATGGCATTCTGTATTTCGGTCTCGGTAAATGGCTGATTGACGTATTGTCTGTATTGTATGGTGGGACTTCGGCCTTGTTTAATATTTTTCCAAAAGGGTTTTCCCAGTCTCTCGTGGCAATGTCATGAAGGAAGTGTGGTTTACATAGTCTCAGACCTATGTTACTTCTAATTATTCCTTTCCTTCGTTGTTGATGTAATTCCTTATCTTTTCTTTTAGTAAGTTTTTGTAAGATCTTTTATTAACATAAATTTGTAGGTCTCCAGCATGTGAATATCTTGCCATAATGAGTGTTGCTAGTGTGTCCTTTGTACTTCTTCTTCTTCTTCTTCTTTTTCTTTTACGGCCTCATTGGACCACTTCAGTCAATCATTTCTTGGTCCTCTTCGTCAGTAAGTTTCCTTTCCGAGTCGCCCAGTAGCTTTTCATTCGCACTGATCTTCTCAGGCGTTCCTCATCTGTAAATACCCGTTTTACTGTATTACGTTTGTCTATTTTAGCCTGAAATCTTATTTTTATATCTCTCAGTTTTTTTAATTTTTTTGTTTTGTTTTGCAAGTCATCTAAGGTTATTTCTAATTCTTTCATATCTTCTCTAATTTCCTTAATCCATCCTACTTGTTGTTTCATATTCCAGAGTTTCACTACAATTTTTCTAGATAAGCTGGTTTCTGGTGTCATCATGATGTGACCAAAAAAAGAAATCCGTTTCTTCTGAATAGTATCAGTGATGGGCTCCAGTTCTCTGTAAACCACTTCATTTGGTACTATCTGCCACTGTCCATCTTTCTGATATTTTTTATTTATGCATGTTCTAGCTATTCTTCTTTCTACTTTTAAAATTTTGTCGATTCTGTTTTTCTGAGTAACTTTAAAAAGAGTTTCACTTCCATATGTCACCTCTGGTTGAACCACCGTCTTGTAATGTTTTAATTTTATTGCGATTGATAGACATTTTCTTTTATATGTAATTTATATGTAGACCATGTTAATTTTTGGGCTTTTATCATTTTATTAGTTCTTTCTTGCCATGCAGGTTTCTCATCCAAGTTGTAAGTTATAATTTCTCATAAGTATTTAAATTGCTTCACTATTTTAACTTTCTTGTTATTTAAATATTACTGTTATGTGATTACAAGTGGATTTGCTACCATTATCTCTGTCTTTTCAAATGATATCTGAAGTCCAATTTTTTGTGCTATATTTTGTAGGCTTATTATTTGATTTCTGGCTTCTTGAATATTATTAGCCAGTAACACTAAGTCATCTGCGAATCCCAAGCAATTTAAGTCTATTTGATCTTTCTTGGTTCCAATTCTTATGCTCCTAGGATTTTCCCTGTACCATTCCCTCATTACATATTCCAAAGCACAATTGAAAAGTAGAGGTGTTAAACCATCTCCTTGTCTTAATCCTGTTTTAATCGTAAACGGTTCAGATATTTCTCCTCTGAATTTTACCTTAGATTTGGTGTTTGTTAGAGTTAGTTTTATAATTTTTATTAATTTGGAATGAAGTCCGAAATTCCTTAGTATTTTCAGCAATGGAGGTCTAAGTATACAATCATAAGCTTTTTCGAAGTCTACGAAGGTTATGACTTGCTGTTTTTGTCTACGTTTGTAGTAGTCCATTACTAATTTTAAGGTGATTATCTGTTCAGGGCAGCTTCACCGTGGCCGAAATCCACCTTGATATTCTCCTATTTCCAGTTCTAATTGATCTTTACAACGATTATATAGAATTCGTGACATGATTTTATATGTGATATCCAAAAGGGAAATTCCTCGATAGTTGTCAGGATTTGATTTTTCTCCTTTCTTGTGTAATGGATGTATTATAGCTGTAGTCCAATGGTCAGGCAGTTCTTCTTTGATCCAAATGTTCACTATGCATTGGTGTAATGAAATCTTTACTGGTTCTGCTGCATATTACCACAATTCTGCAAATGTTTGATCTTCTCCAGTCGCTTTGTAGTTTTTGAGCTCTCTCAGAGCTTTGTAGACTTCTTGGATTGTGGGTGGATTTATGTTTTCTGATGGTGTTTTAATAGTGGTGTCTGTATTTATTTGAAGCAGTTCTGGTGGATCTTCGCAATTTAGCAACTTGTTAAATGTTTCTGCTAAAATTTCTGTATTTCTTTTATTACTATGAGCTAACTCGCCATTTTTTTCTTTTAACATTAATGTTGGAGGTTCATATCTTTGTAGTTGTTTGCTAAAAATTTTGTAGTAATCTCTTGAGTTTGTTTTCATGCTATTTGTTTCGATCATCAGAAGTAGATCCTTTTGGTATAGCCGTTTATCCCTTCGTATTATTTTTGAGTTATCTTCCTTTGTTTTATGAGATCCAAGTCTGATACCGTAACCAGGCTTGATGTCTATCTTCCACTGTGTTATCACTTATCACACTCGTCATTCCACCATCGGTGATTCTTCCTTGGATTTATTGGGGCTACTTGTTCAGCTATTTGTTTCAATTCGGGAACTATTTCCTCTAGATCATCTGTTATTTTAATATATCTAGTTTGTTCTTTGTATCCCTTGTTATTTATTAGTTTATGAGGGTCGTATGTTCTCTTATTTTTTAGGTGAGTTTTTTTCTTTGTCAACAGGGTAAATTTAATTTTAATCTTTATCATGTAATGATCCGATCCAGTATCTGTTCCTCTCAGAACTTTCACATTGTAGCTCTCCCTGTGATAGTTCTTATCCATACAAACATGATCTAGTTGCCATTCACCTTTTATCCAATCTGGATGTTTCCAAGTTTTTAGTTTATTTGGTCTTCTCTTGAAGTAAGTTGATTTGGAGATAATATCATGGTTCCTGCAAAATTCCACCAGTCTTATGCCATTCCTGTTTGTTCTTCTCTGTGCTGGCCATTTTCCTATTATGTCTCTATATCTTTTTTCATTTCCTAACTGGGCATTAAAGTCTCCAATTAAAATTTTAATGTGACCATAGCGTATAGAAGATCCCCCAGGGGCTCACATCTTGTGGGCGTGGGTTGGCGACCACGGGGCCCCAGCTGAGTCCGGCATTGCTTCCACTTACTTGTGCCGGGCTCCTCTCTGTCTTCTTTCCTGTCGACCTCACTTGGTCAACTCTTGTTCTCTTCTGACCCCGACGGTATTAGGGTGTCCGAGGCCTAGGGAGTCTCTTCCTTTCCCGCCTTAATTGGCCCTTGTCTCATCTTTTCTGATACCCTCCTTCTGCGAGGGGTCAGCCTTCTTTTTCTCTTCCTTTTACCTCCTGCCTTGTGCTCTAGGCCCTTAAGGAGGCAGGGTGTATGTAGCCCCACCACTTCTGGGGTACCCTAGATAATGCTACACCCTCAGGGGCTCACGGCTGGTGAGTTCGGGAGTTGGCGACCCCGAGGGATTCCTGAGCTGGGTCCGTTTTCCACTTTTGTCCCTTACCTTTGGGGCGGACCCTCTCCTCTTTCACTTTCCTATATGCCTTTCATGGCTCTCCTTCCTTCCAAGTCCCTCAATCCGCCTTCTCCGAGGGTTGAGGGCATTTCTTTTCCTTCTGTCCTTTTATTTGCCTTATTCTCCTTTAGTTTTCCATTTCTTCTTCTAGTATGTAGGTTAGTAGTTAGTTTTAGTTTTAAGTTCGCTTTTCATTTTCATCTTCACGATCACCCAAACCATCAGGGGCCGATAACCTAGATGTTAGGCCCCTTAAAACAACAATTATCATCATCATCATCATCGTATAGAAGAGAAAGTGACGCGACTTGTGGAGTTTGTATGGTCCAGCCGCTAGGCGGCTCTAGCGTCCACTAGCGCTGATTGCGGACGGTATCAATAGCCTACCAGCAGTTGAATGTGGTTGAATGTTACGTTTTAGTTATCAGCTTCCACTACGATGTATTAGACCAGATTAGATTGGTCCGGCTGGGCAACCGCACTCAGCAGGTCACCCCTCATGTGGTCGAAACTCAAAAACAGTAAAGAATCACAAATTGATATTGGATCATGGAACATCAGAACCTTGCTTGATTTGGACAATAACGTTAGACCTGAGAGAAGGTCAGCTCTCGTAACCCATGAGTTATCAAGACTCAACGTTGACATTGCTGCTCTCAGTGAAACTAGGCTGTCTTCTGAAGGCAAGATTACTGAATCTGGAACAGGATATACCATCTTCTGGAAAGGAAAGGAGGAGGGTGAATGTCGTATTCATGGTGTGGGCTTCGCTGTGAAGACCAAACTCGTAAATTATCACCAACTTACGCCCATTGCAATCAGCGAAAGGCTCATGACTCTCCGCATACCACTCTCAGGAGATTCCTTTATGACACTCATCTCTGCCTATGCTCCTACCTTAGATTCTGATGATGAAGTAAAGGCTCAGTTCTATAATCAGCTAAGTGAAATCATCTCCAAGGTACCATCTGCAGATAAACTCTTGCTCCTTGGTGACTTCAATGTCAGAGTTGGGAAAGATCACAGGCTATGGAATAATGTGATGGGCAAACAGGGACTTGGAAAATGTTATCCCAATGGACTGTTGCTTCTTGGTCTTTGTGCAGAATACGAACTTTTCATTACCAACACGCAGTTCCGGCTACCTGACCGCTTCAAAAAGACGTGGATGCATCCTCGTTCCAAACATTGGCACATTCTTGATTATATCATTACCCGGCAATGTGATAAGGACACTCTTATTACCAGAACAGCAAGGAATATAGACGATTGTTGGACAGATCATAAACTTCTTATATGTAAGCTCAGGATATCCATCAGACCTAAACCACCTAGGAACATCAAAAATTTGCCAAGAAAGAAGTTTAATACATCCAAACTTCAGGATGAATCCATGTACAAACATTTTGGAAACAGGATCGTCACCCAGTTATCAGAAAACCCAGTAACAAATGATATTCAGCAAGAATGGGCCACATTACAGAAGATTATCACACAGTCAGCTGAGGAAACCATTGGTTTTATAGTGCAGAAAAGACAAGACTGGTTTGATGACAACAATGAGGAAATTCTGTCTCTCATCAATGCCAAAAGGAATGCCTATCTTGCCCATCTTTAAGACCCAACTTCCAACACAAAGAGAGATAAACTACTGGAACTCAAGGGTAAATGCCAGACGCAGATAAGGCAGATTAAAAATACTTGGTGGCAACAGAAGGCTCAGGAACTGCAGAGACTATCGGATGCTCGAGACTTGAGGAACTTCTATGCCGTACTCAAGGAAATATATGGACCATCTCGCTCATCATCAGGTACACTGAAAAGCTCTGATAATTCTACTACCTTTACTGATAGTCAAGAAATCTTGGAACGCTGGAAGGAACACTTCTCCAATCTCCTAAATCGTCCATCAGAAGCTGCTGAAGACTTCCTCTGTGATGTGCCGCAACAACCTGAACAACTGTGGTTGGTAGTACCTCCTACTTATCATGAATTCAGTGTAGCTCTCACCCAATTGAAACCCAGAAAAGCACCTGGCCCGGATAACATCCCTCGGGAACTAATTCAAGCCGGAGGTCATTCCCTCAAACAAGAATTTTCATCCTTATCCTCAGAATATGGGAATCAAGAAAGGTACCTGGAGACCTAAAGAATGCCACTATCGTCACTATCTTTAAAAAGGGCGATCGCAGTGTTTGTGGCAACTACCGTGGTATAATAATAATAATATCGTATGGCCTCAGGTGCCTGGTGCAAGCTTTGTTAATTGACACCCAGAGGGTAGCTTGCATGTCGAATTTCGTCGTTCCTTTGAACGCTATGAAAGTCAAGGAGGTTAGATATCTAAACTCCTTGACACTACAGCGCTTTCAAGTAGAGAATGGAGGAACTTTGTGTTGGCGGAAAATCCCGAGATTAATTTTGCCATTGAACACGGCCTACTGATTTCAAATGGGTTCTTTAACATGTCAACAACGTATGACATGAGTGTCGTGATTTTTGTCGCCTTCAAAAATCACTTACCATGGCCAGGGGTGAACCTGCAATCTTGGGGTTGGTAGTCCGACACTATAACCACTCACCCACCGTGGCAAGCTACTACCGTGGTATATCACTGCTATCAATTGTGGGGAAGATTCTTGCAAGAATTCTACTTAACCGCCTCAAGGTTATCTCTGAGAGGATCCTCCCAGAGTCACAATGCAGATTTAGAACTTCCAGAAGCACAATTGACTTGATTTTCTGTGTGAGACAGCTACAAGTAAAATGTAAAGAACAACAGAATCCACTCTTCTTAGTCTTTTATGACTTGGAAAAGGCATTTGATTCGGTTCCAAGACCAGCCATGTGGGCAGTGCTGAAGCGGTTTGGTTGCCCTCAGCGTTTTGTAGATCTAATCAAGGCTCTCCATGATGGCATGACAGGTCAGGTTTGTCATCAGAATAAGATGTCCGATGAATTTCCCATTACCCATGGACTGAAACAAGGATGTGTACTGGCTCCAACGCTTTTTGCGCTGTACTTGGCTGCAATGCTTTATGATTCACCCGCAAACATCCTAGGTGTGGAGGTCAAGTATCGTTTTGATGGAGGGCTTTTCAACCTAACTCGTCTCCGCTCCTTGACGAAAACTCAGGTTACTAAGGTTACTAACATGTTGTATGCAGATGATGCTGCGTCACCAACTCTCACACCAGAAGAGCTGCAAGAGTCAGTTAATTGTTACAAAAGTGCATGTGATCGCTTTGGTCTTACCATAAATGTCAATAAGACTAAAGTCTTGGCACAACCTTCACCAGGCACACCTCTTCCTCATTTCAATATCTCCATCTCAAATTTGCCATTAGAACAGGTAGACCACTTCTCGTACCTGGGCAGTACAATTTCTGTGAGCAGGATGTGGATAAGAGAATTGGCGCAGCCCATGCAGCATATGGACGATTAGCGCACCAGGTCTTCATGAATAAAGATCTATCCATGAGTACAAAGCTTATGGTGTACAAAGCAGTAGTCATTTCTACATTGTTGTATGGCTGTGAAACGTGGACCCTTTACCGACGTGATCTTAGGAAGCTTGAGCGTTTTCACCTACAAAAACTTCGATCAATCCTGAGGATTAAATGGGAAGACCGCATTACCAATATTGCTCTTCTGGAAAAGGCTCAAATCAACAGCATAGAATCATCCATAATAGGTCACCAATTTAGATGGATTGGTCATGTCCATCGAATCGATGATGTGAGATTACCTCGTCAAATGCTATATGGTGAGTTATGCTATGGCACCAGACCTCATGGTGGTCCTAAGAGGCGCTACAAGGACCAATTTAAGCAGACCCTGAAATTGACAGGTCTTGATTCACAAACCTGGGACATGCTGGCTGAAGACCGCTCAACTTGGCGCCGTACCATCTCGGATACTGTAAAGACGTTTGAAAGGGATCGACGCACACATGAAGAGGCCAAGCGTCAAGCTAGGAAACTTCGAGCAGCCCAACCACGTCCTCCTCCAGCAATACTATGTGACTTGTGTGGACGCTTGTTCCATGCCAGAATTGGACTCTTTAGTCACCGTAAACACATTCACAAACTGGACTGAAGGAAGAAGATTTATACTCGGATTCGAGTTAAAGCCGATGATGATTAGACCAGATGACCCAAATATAAAATTCTCCACACTGAGTACATAAAACGCTGATGTCCGTTGAGTTAATAATGAAACATCATGTTACGTCATACAGTAGGTTCATATAATAAGGAAATAAAACATCCTGGTGGGGATCAAAATGTAACTGAATGTGTAAAATCATAAGCTACAGACCATTCACTACTGAACAAATACAGTAGGTACATATTAATTAATTAATTGGTATTCTGCCCGAAGGCAGGTCCGAGCCTCCGAAGAGGCTACCCCCAGCCGGAGTTTACTTGCGGTAGGGTGGCCAGGGCCTTTCCGCTCCTCCTTATGTTGGCCAACAGCGCGCTGTGCCTAGAACCGGCATACCATCCAAGTTCTGACTGCGCCCAATGTTGCTTAACTGCGGAGTTCTCATGGGATCCGGTGTTTCAACACGGCTAGGCCGTTGGCCAGGTACATATAATATAACTTATAGCTGTCAGTTGTTCGAAACTTTGCAAAGCTTACGGGACGATTTTGCAGACTTAGCAAATGACTGTTCTTTCCTAATTTTGTACGAAAGATAAAGCGGCACTTCATGAAATGAAAAACGAGTTTTCCAATAAGGTCCAGTTTATGTTCCATAATATATCCTAAATCACAGGACCCTAAAACCAAGCGTTGTTTCGGAATTTTGTCTTCATAAGGAAGGGGAAGTTCATTCTCCCAGTTCGTTATCACCCCTTTGTTTCTATTTTTGTCGTCCGCAGACAACTTAACAGATTTGTTTTGTTCCTCGGTTTGCTTCACACATAATCACATTTGATTTACGAATGACGTGAGAGGCGGTTCTAACTTAGGTTCGCAGTTCCAGGACAGAGATATAGCCACATTAATCGGAACATACACACACTGTAACATATGCAAATGCAGAAAATCTACAATTGATGGGTGATCGTCACAATTTATGGACCTTAAAATTTCGAATGGACGTTCCAAGGGGTCTTGATTGAATTTCCCTGTAAACACCTACCGTACCTAAAGCATTTGGACCATAAATATTGAGCAACTTCTAAGGTACTCCTTGTGTCTCTAAGAGATTCCATTGTCTTATTTGAGGCAAAATTTCTGAGCTAATGGTTTTATAAAAGTCTATTAAATTAATGCCTTGTGTGAAGGGGCATCTTTGCGTTTGTTGGTATTCTGGAGTTAACGCATCTGCTAGATTGTTCATGTTTCTCATGAATAATTCTGTATTCTAACTGCCACTAAAAATGTCGGGGTAAGTTTTCAGGAAGAACTTAATGGAATTCGCGGTCGCATTGCTGAATAATTTGAAAGTGTGTCTCACGTTCGTTCTTTGGAAAGACGTAAGGTTTATCTGTGTGGAAGTCAATTTTGGACAAGCTTTAAGGCCTGCGAATTCGGGGAACTTGTCCGTGGCATAAACCTGTCCGTAGTAATTAAAATCTATTACTTGACTTTTGTACAGCAACTTACTTTTATCGTGGAAATCGCTTCTTGACAGAATACACCTTGTCAGCATCAAGAAATACGGACTAAATATGGCAGTATTTCTGGGTTTCAAACTCACAAGCGCTTAGAAATTGACTCCAGCCAGCAACAGTCAACCGCTGCGCAGTCTGTCGGAGGGTGCAGCAACTACCCATACTAAAGATAGGGCAGATTCGGGAGTCGGCACACTTTCTCTTCTATACGCTATGGTGTGACTTTTATTTATGTTTGTTGCTGTCTGATCTAAAAGCTCCCAAAATCCCTCCACATCATCTTTGTGTTCTTTCTTATTATTTTTATCATTAGTTGGGGCATGGGCATTTAGAATGGTATATGTTCTATTTGCAGCTTTTAGAAGAGTTAGTATCGAGAACCTAGGGGATAATGCTTTAAAACCTATGATGGATTCAATTATTTTGAGATTGACTACAAATCCTGTTCCGACTTGTGGACATTGCTTCATTACTCTTTTTCCTGGTATTCCCTTGTAAATTCTATACCCTTGTGATTCTATTGGTTCCTGATCAGTGTTTCTCATTTCTTGAAGCCCGGTTATTAGAATCCCTTTGCGATCCATTTCGTCTGTCAAAATTTTGAGTTTTCCTGGCTGTATGATGGAATTTATATTGTGTGTTGCTATATAGTTTATCTGTCCTATCTTCAGTCTAAATTTGGGTTTTCTATCTGTCGGGGGTATTTTTAGATGCTCCGACTCATCTAGGGTATCTTTCAGGTGACTGCCCACCGTATCCGAATGCAGTCTCGGTGGATTATTCCTCCCATGTTTGACTTTCAAAGGTAGTCAACCTTGTATGGAGCAAGCTCCGAGTTACAACTGCGGTTGTTAACCGTAGAGGTTGTTGTGTGTTTGGTCCGCGAGAGCTATTTTATTTTGCTCAAGTCCGCCGGTGAGGACCCCCTATCCGCCACCTGGGACGCGCCACGTCGGAGTATCACCTCTCCGCCTGCTACGACACCGTAGTAGTACTATCTTTACCTTTCCTGACTTTATTAATTGTTCAATTCCATGCTATGCCTCATTCACAGTGCCTTCAATTATGACATTGTTAACCTTTTCCAGGGCAGGAGTATCACTCAATTTTATACTTAAGTTGATAGTTGGCTTCATGTAGAGCCATGCTTGCCATATCCCTGATCTTACTTACGGTATTCATTTACATTTTATGGCCTTCATAGGACCACTTTAGTCAATTTTATACAAACTGTTCTTCAGTTTCCTGTTATCCCAGTACTTCTTCATTCTCTCAGATCTTAACTTCCTTTCTTCGTTTGAAATCACCCTTGTCTGCTTTTTGATCTTGGTTTCTGATCTAATTTGTGTGTCTTGGAGTCTCTTGATTTCTTCTGTTTTGTTTGGTTTCTTAAATCTTCCATTGTAATTTGTAGTTCCTTCATATCTTCATTGATTTCTGCAATCCATCAAAATTAATATTAGTCTTACTGTTCCATAATTTTTCTATTATTTTCCTACTGATCCTGTTTTCTGGTGTCCTGATGAGATGTCCAAAGAATGAGATGCACTTTTTCCTAATTGTGCTCATTACCGGTTCCATTTCTTTGCAAAGTGTTTCATTGGAAGCTAGTCTCAAGTGTCCATTTTTAGCCTAATTTCAGTTATGAAACAAGATGTTCAGTAAAGAACATATAGCCTACTTTCTCCTAAATGCATGGGTATTGTTATAACTCTTTGTCCTTTTCAAGGAGTATAATTGAATGTTGGTTTTAGTAGCTTGTTGAAATACAACGTGCTATAGGGATATTAAACATGAATATGAGGTGCCCTTTGCTAGTGCTACCTCTGTAAAAAATTTCATTCCATTCTGTTTCACCGTGTTTGAATTGATATGGGGAATGGATTTGCACACATACATGGCCGCTATTTGCAAACTATTGGGCTGATGACCTTGTAGTCAGTCATAAGATGCTTTCCACAAAAAGGCATGTTGTTGCAAAATCTGGTAGACATCAAATTATAAGGATGGTCGTAATTTGATTTAAGCCTTTAACATTTGGGTGGCCGTCATTCCGTTTCCTTCAAAATGGCGGCAATATAAAACATGACACTGAGGTGTCCTTTGCTAGTGCTACCTCTGTACCAAATTTCGTTCCATTCGGTTTCACTGTTTTTGAATTGATAGGGGGAATCGATTTGCACACATACTTGGCCACCACCTGCAAACTATTGGGCTGACGATCTTGCAGTTTGGTCAGAATATGCTTCCCACATAAAGATATGTTGTTGCAAAATTTGGTAGAGACTAGATTATTAGGTTGGTCGTAATTACATTTCAGCTTTTAACATTTGGGTGGCCGCGATTACGTTTCCATCAAGATGGCGGTGATATAAAACATGACACTAAGGTGCCCTTTGGTAGTGCTACCTCTGTACCAAATTTCTTTCCATTCGGTTTCACCGTGTTCGATTTAATAGGGGGAATCGATTTTGACACAAAGATGGCCGCCATCCGCAAACTATTAGGCTAATGACTAGGGCCCGGATTTTGATGAAAAGTCATCTTTTTTCTGAGTACACGGAGACGATGCTTAGTGGTAATTAAGTGTATTCTACAATAAATATGTTAGATATATGGGTTTTTTAAAAGTCATCAAAATGCATTTTTCCTACATTTTGCAGAATAAAGTCATTTTCTAACATTTAGGGGCATTTTAGGTCATTTTTCAGGTGATTTACGTTTATAGGTCATTTTTTTTTATTGAATATGGCTAAATGCTCATTTTAAAGCTATGTTTTTAGTACCGGTATCTGTATTTCTAAACATGTCAGCGTTAACATTCTTGGACTAACATGACTACATACTGTAGTTCTGCAGTGCTCATCTGTTTTCATTACTCGTTTCTTATCTACGCAGCTGATTTAATTTTTCTCGACGAAGCATTTGTGTGTACAGTTTGCGTCACTGATTTCTTCACGTGCACGTGAGTATTGCGTCAGTCTGAGAAAATAAACGGGGTAATCCCCTCAGCGCCATGTGGTTTGTGTCGAGTTTATCTTTATTAGAAGTGTTGACAGCTCTGGCCGGCTCTGACGTCTGATCGTTCTTTCAGCTACCCTCCAACTATAGGACTTTTAAGGTGTGTTTGTGTTGTAGGTGTGTGACATTTTGTTGTGCAGTGCAATTGAAATGCCAAAACAAAAGCAGTCAACTGCAAGCCGTTTAAAACAGTATGTGTCGGATTTCGGTGAAAACATATTCTCAACTGATGGAACTATTTTGTTCTGTAAAGTGTGCGAAATCAAAGTCACCGTACAACAACTCGTCGGGCGCGATAAACATTTGCGAGGTCTTGAAAATGTGGAAAAAAGGAAAGTGTTTCAATTACTGTTAAAAGAAACTGCTTCGACATCAAATAACAAGTCATCTTCCTTTTATAAAGAATTGTGTGAAGTGTTTGTTAGTGCTAATATTCCACTAGGAAAACTAAGCAATCCTAAATTAAGTGATTTCCTCAAACGCCACACTGGTCATACTATTCCAGACGAATCAGCATTGCGTAAAAACTACCTATCAAAATGTTACGAAGACACGTTAAACCGAATACGTGAATGTGTGAATGGGAAAAAAATTTACTTATCAATTGACGAGACTACAGATTCAGAGGGACGTTATGTAGGAAATGTAGTGATAGGGACCCTAGAAACAAACAGTCCCCGGCAAACTTTTCTGCTGACCTCAGAGGTTTTGGAAGCGGTTAATCACACTCAGATGTGCAAACTGTTCGATAAATCCATGTGTTTAATATGGCCTATGGGAATACAACATGAGAATGTGCTCCTCTTCCTAACAGATGCAGCACCTTACATGGTAAAGGCAGCAAAATCTATCAAAGCATTTTACAATAAGATGGTGCATGTTACTTGTCTGGCCCATGCTTTTCATCGAATTGCAGAAGAGGTCCGATCAAAATTTTCAGAAGTAGATAGACTAGTTTCCACAGAAAAGAAAGTCTTTGTCAAAGCACCATCCCGCACTAAATATTTCAAAGACAAGGCCCCTGATGTAGCTTTGTCCCCCGCACCAGTTTTAACACGCTGGGGTACCTGATGGACTGCATGCATATACTATTGTGACAATTTTCACATAGTGAGGGAAGTAGTGAATGGCTTTGATAGGACAGATGCTAAGGCTATTGGGAGTGCACAGGACCTGTTTTCTGATCCTCAAATGGAAGGTAAATTGGCTTGCATAAAATCAAATTTTAGTCAGGAATGCTGAAGGTTATATAAAACATGTAAAAGGTGAGATTGGGGACTCAGTCAGACAGAAAATAAAATTTGTATTGGACAAGAATAAAGGGTATCAGACAGTGTGTCAAATAGCTAGTATTTTGTCGGGAGAAGACTTCAGAATTGACATTTTTGAAGAGGATTTAACAGCCAGTGACATAGTGTTTTTCAAATATGCTCCTTTTACATCAGTGGAAGTGGAGAGAAGTTTCTCGAAATATAAAACAGTATTAGCTGACAACCGCCGTTCCTTCACCTTTGATAACTTGAGGATGACGATGGTGGTGTATTGCAACGCTAACTAAGGTATGTTTATTTAGTTTTTTGTTTTTTTTTCACTTTGTAGTAGGAATGAAAATGGCATATTGTTAATCTGTTGATTAATAGTTTACACTAATTGTACTGAGAATGTTTGTTATTCGAACCATTATTTTTGAAAGACAATCATGAAATTGATCCCTTTTAGGTAATTTTTTTAATGATAATTTTTAGGTCTTTTTTTTTTAAATGAGGTCATTTTAAGGGCATTTTATAGGTCATTTTTCGATAATTTTAAGGTCATCAACATCCGTGCCCTACTAATGACCTATTAGATTGGTCAAAGGATGCTCCCTCCATAAAGGTATGATGTTGCAAAATTTGGTAGAGATCGGATGATTATGTTAGTCATAATTTGATTTAAGCTTTGAACATTTGTGTGGCTGCCATTACGTTTCTGTCAAGATGGCGGCGATATAAAACATGACACTGAGGTGCCCTTTGCTAGTGCTACCTCTGTACCAAATTTCGTTCCATTCGGTTTCACCGTGTTCGAATTAATAGGGGGAATCAATTTTGACACAAAGATGGCCACCATCCGCAAGCTATTAAGCTAATGACCTATTAATTTGGTCAAAGGATGCTTCCTCCATAAAGGTATGTTGTTGCAAAATTTGGTAGAGATCGGATGATTAGGTTGTCGTAATTTGATTTAAGCTTTGAACATTTGTGTGGCCGCCATTACGTTTCCGTCAAGATGGCGGCGATATAAAACATGACACTGAGGTGCCCTTTGCTAGTACTACCTCTGTACCAAATTTCGTTCCATTCGGTTTCACCGTGTTCGAATTAATAGGGGGAATCGATTTTCACACAAAGATGGCCACCATCCGCAAACTATTAGGCTGATGACCTATTAGTTTGGTCAAAGGATGCTCCCCCAATAAAGGTATGATGTTGCAAAATTTGGTAGAGATCGGATGATTAGGTTAGTCGTAATTTGATTTAAGCTTTGAACATTTGTGTGGCCGCCATTACGTTTCCGACAAGATGGCGGCGATATAAAACATGACACTGAGGTGTCCTTTGCTAGTGCTACCTTTGTACCAAATTTCATTCAATTCGCGTTCACCGTGTTCGAATTGAAATTCAGAGTACACACTCACATACACACACACACAGACAGACACACTTTTTTTTCGCCCTGTGTTGATCTCATAAGTCTACTTTCATTTTTTGCAAAAATCGAAAGTAGGCTAAAAAATAGGCCCATGAGATCACCTTTTGTCCGTGTGTGTCTGTATGTGTGTGACCCCCTAATAAAATATAAACGGCTGGAGCGATTTCAATGAAACTCGGTAAGGTCATAGTAATATGTTGTCCGACCCGGACTGTGCCCTTCAAATTTTATTACGTCTCCCCAACCCAACATGGCGGCTGTGCCAAATATTTCACCGGCATTCTATATCTCCGAAACTATTATCTCCCAGAAATTTTGGACATTGATAAAGGGCACTACTGGAAGTCCACCTATGTAAATTTCAAAATCCTGTTAAATATAAAACGAACATGGCATCCAAGCAAAGTTGAAACATTTAAATAGACACTTCTCCCGATTTTACCATCTGAGCGCAGTGAAACATGGTACAGCAAATTTGTATATACATTGTTATGCATCATCACCATCATCTTCCTTCCAAGTATTGGGCCAAATGTCCCGTTACAGTCTTACACTTTCCCTCCATCTCTTCATCGGACGTCCTATCGATCTATTTCCCCGTGGCTGGTAGCGAAGGATCTCCTTTGGTAATCTTCCAGGTTCCATCCTTTGGACATGACGCTTCCAGTTCTCTTGGTAGTCACAAATGTATGTAGTTATTGGTTTCACTTTTAGTTCCTTCAGCACATCCTCGTTTCTCTTATGCATTTACATCTAATTTAGGTCAATTGTTTACATAAGTTCAAGATTGCGGCTGTGTGAAATTTTAAAATTATTTTTTTATTTCTTGTGTCGTAAACATGAGATTGAAGTCAACGTTTGAATAATGAACCTATGCAATAATCGACAACTAATAGTACATAACTCTATGGCCTACATGAAAAATAATTCAACATGGCAACCATCCAAAATACTTAGTCGGTTCTCAATATCTACTAATCTATGACAGCAATCAAACTGAAATTTTGTATGTTGATACAGGCTATAAACATTAGTTCACTTATGGGACTTTCAATAACCTGGTGCGTAGTCGGTAGCATGCTGAACTTCTATGCCCGAGATCACGGGTTCAAATCTGGCCGAAGCCGTCAGATTTTTTCAGAGCGTTAAAAATCCCTCAGTGTGCCTTCCTTCGGGAGGGGGGGAAGTAAAGCCGGCTGTCCCATGTCATACATTTATGGCATGTTAAAGAACCTTCCACTAATTACACCTGTGTGAAGCTAAATTGTATAGGTTAAGAATGTAAACAATGCCCCTAGGCTCCTACGTTCGTTGCCAAGAGCCGACTGCGGTGGCGTTCCGAATTAGTAGTCGTTGACGGTGGCGTTTGGCGGCAAAAGTAGGAAATATTTGAAAAATTCAAATTCTGCAGTCCTTACTTGAATTAAAAAACAGATAACACACACTAATACAGTCATCACAATTAACACCGGTTATCAGACAGATTCTATACACACCCAAAGTACATGGGGCTACATGACCGCGTCGTCGCAGCCCCTAAACTTAAGAACCAACCTACCAATAACCTGGTGAGCACAAATCCAACATGGCAGCAACGCAAAATTTAAAAGGACACTTCTCGCGATTTAACCAACCGAGCTCGGTGAAACTTGGGACTGTAAATGCTTATACAAATTTTAATCAACTGACATCTAATTTATTTCAATTGTTTTCATAACCACAAGATGGCCGCTGTGCGAAATTTTAAAATCTCGTTTTTATTCCTTGTGTCCTAATCATGCGATTAAAGTTTGAAAAATATACCTACACATTAATCTTCATGTAATAGTGCATACCTCTGTGGCGTACATATATGAAACTCCAACATGGCGACCATCCTAAATATTTACACAGTTCTCAATACCTACGAATCTATTACAGCAGTCAAACTGAAATGTTGTATGTTGATAGAGGCAATAAACATAAGTAGGATATGTGAAAATAGGTTATTTAGTTCTTTATAAAACGACTTGTTTTGGTATTTATTGTTTTATACATCTTCTTCTTATTATTCTCACGATCTTGAGTATTCTATCTATTTTTGCAGTGTTGTTTAAAAATGGTTTCACTGGCGAATGTTATATCTGGTTGCGTAACTATTTTATAGTGTTTTAATTTATATCCCTGATCTAATGTAATCGGTTATATTTGGCGATATGCCAGTAATCATTGGATCTTCGGCTCCATGTTTCCTTCTGCTCTACTTCTGTCCAAGGTATAGGTTCATGATCTTCTATGTTTGTATCATACTCTCATACTATGTATGCTGCTCTCTGTTGCGTTTCTTCCTTTTTACTCATCTCTTGGGAAAGTGTCTTGGTTTACTCTTTCCTTGTGTTGTGTGTCATTCATATTTGCTCTTATCATTTCTGGTTCATGTACTTCTTTGTTACAAAATGAGGTTACATCTTTACTTTCTGCAATACTGGAGCATTATGCAGGATCTGGTGGAATGGTAGGATATAAACGGGACAGATCGTTGAGACAAATATAAATATTTATTGAAACACATATTCAGAACATAGCCGGCCCCGTGGTGTTGGGGTAGCGCGCCTGCCTCTCACCCGGAGGCCCCGGGTTCGATCCCCGGCTCCGTCAGGGATTTTAAAACTGACGTGAGGGTTGGAACGGGGTGCACTCAGCCTCGTGAGGGCAATTGAGTAGCTGTCTGACAGTGAGACAGCGCCCCGATCACGAATACCAAGATTAACGGCCGAGGGGACCCGACGCGCTGATCACGCGTCACCCCAATATATGCAGGCCAAATGGCTGGGCAGCAGTCGCTTGGTCGGCCTTAGCCCGTCATGGGCTGGATAGTGCCAGGGGTTGACTTTGACTTTTGACATATTCAGAACATAGACAAATATATGCCATTACATACTATACGTGCCATTTACTTGGTTTTGAATTTATCACCAGACAGATGGCCATCAACACTTTCAGCATATTCCTCCAGGAGGTGAACAAAAGCTTCTATCACCCGATTGCCTCCACAGATGTAAGTATCCTTTCCAGCAGTTCTGTGGCAGTCATGTAGCGTATACTTGACTTCACGTAGTCCCACAAGAAGTAGGCAGGCAGTCAAAATGGACGACCGTGTGGGCCAATGGAAGTCTCCAAATCTGGAAACCAATCGATCAGGAAAATGACGCCACAAGACATTCATGGACTAGCGGACTGTAAGAGCTGTTGCTCCGTTCTGTTGGAACCATATGTCCATATTGTTTTTCAACCTAGGAAGGAGGAAGCCATTTAACAATTGGACATAGCCATTGCTATTAACAGTTACTGCACGGCCATGAAGATACTCAAAATAAATATGGACCAATTGACCCAAACGAAGCCACTCTGCACCACATGTTGACATTGCGGAGATTGCTCATGTAGCCGATTATTCAGTCGCTCCCAGTATCTGTAATTTTGTTTATTGACACCACCATCCAGGTGAAAATGAGCCTCATCCAACATCTATATATTGTTTTGCTTCTGTGGATCGACTGCAAAAAGTTCCAGGAAACCTAACGCAAAGGTTTGTCGGCCAACTTCATGGTGTCCACAGGCAGGAAAAGTCAGGAATTTTGGTTTTTGGTCAGGAAAAGTCAGGAATTTTGTTTTTGGTCAGGAAAAGTCAGGAAAAAGTGTGAAAAAATGGCATGAGTCAGGAAAAAATGGCGAAAAGTATTAAAAAGTTAGGAATTTTATATTAACCATACAGTATTTTGTGTTTTACAGCCATATTTTGATGTTAATAGTTCAACTATCTCTGAAGATAAAAAGCAAAAACTCACTGGACATTATGGTAAGTTCCCATTTTTACAGTACATCATAGTAAAAACCTCTTTTACCTATTTATTGTATGCTTTTTTGGCGTTGGCATAGGGATGTGGGGACCCCATCACCCAGCACATTGCACTACGTGTCCGCAATCAGCCTCTAAAACATTGTGACTTGGCATTCATAAACAAGAAATTTTAAATATAAATGCCAATCACTTGATATTTCCTATTTCCATAATGGCAATTTTGATATATTATATTTGTTTGCTCAATAAACCTTTTTTCCGATGTTACGATGACTTCACGAGTAAGGAATTTTGTTGAAAAGTGGTCAGGAAATGTCAGGAAAATTGACATTGAAACCTCTGTGGACACCATGAACTTAATCTTGTTCTTTTAGTTTCAGTGTGATCCACATTTTGTATGGGTAGCGGCTTTGGTGATGTAGTTGGTAGCATGCTGACCGCATGTGCCCAAAATTACGGGTTCCAACCCGGCCGAAGCCGTCGGATTTTTTAAGAGCGTTAAAATCCTTCAGTATGCCTTCCTTCGGAGGGGAAGTCATAGATTTATGGCATGTTAAAGATCCTTCCACTAACTAAACTTGTGTGAAGCTAAATTTCTAGGTTAGATTTAGTTGAAATGCTCTATCAAAGTTCCAACGTTCAACGCTAGGTGTACGTGACCTCTGGTAGCAAATTTGTATGGTGATATAAGAGCACTACTCGAAGTTTATCCCTGAGACTTTCCAAAACCTGTTAACTACAAAATGAACATGGCGGCCAATTTGAACCATGTAAATAGACTTTTCTCGCGATTGAACCATGCCAACGAATTGAAGCTTGGTACAGCCAATTGTTAAACACATCGTACTGCACTGGCATCTAATTTAGTTCAATTGTCAACATGACATCACGATGGCGGCTGTGCGAAATATTTCACCGGCATTCTATATCTCCGAAATTATTACTGATATCACCCTGACATTTTGCACGGTGATAAAGGGTACTACTAGAAGTTCAGCTATGAGACTTACAAAAATCTGTAAAATACAAAACGAACATGGCGGCCAAGCGAAGGTGAAACATTTTAATAGACTTTTCTCGCAATTTAACCAACTGAGTGCAGTGGAATTTGGTACAGTGAATGTTTATACACATTGTCATGCACTGGCATCTAATTTCGATCAATATTGTTTACAGAACCTCACGATGGCGGCTGTGCGAAACTTTAAAATTACGTTTTTATTTATTGTGTATTAATCATACGATAGCAGTGAACGTTTGAATAATGAACCTACTAAAAAATCGTCATCTATTAGTACATAACTCTATGGCCTACATATATAAAAATCCAACATGGCGACCAACCGATATATTTAGACGGTTCTCAATATCTATGAACCTATTTCAGCAATCAAACTGAAATTTTGTATGTTGATAGAGGCTATTAATATAAGTAGGATATATGAAAATATGCTGGATATTTCTTCACGGAACTACTTGTTGGATTTGGCATTGCAGATCGACATGGGTCTCGGAGGTCAACATGAAATTGTCTGGAGAGAAGAGCGTCCATTGCAAAGGATGGTGCAGGTTTTCTGTTACAGTGTCCATCACTAGAATGTATAAAAGTGGTGACAGTGCTGAACCTTGGTGAACGCCGATGGTAATGGATCAAGATAGCTTTGAAGCCATTTTCTGAGATGCCTTATTAACAATTAATATCATACCTTTCAGTCAACACACAAATCATTCCAATTATTGCTTCTTCTTCTCCTATAGTCCTTAACAATATATATACAGTATATATATATTTATATCCTAATCATATGTGATTTATTTCAGGTTTTTCACATATTCCAGTAATTGGAACTTCTTTTGTGTTGACCAACTTAAAGCTACAATATTATTTGGTAATGGAAAAGTTGCGAGGTGCTCCTAGCGGCCTTAGCATAGCTCTGTGGGTCTGTATACAGCAGCTGAACCAGTGGACAAGGTGTTCTGGTATGCCATTGTAATGATTCTGTCATCCGTTTCAAAGTCTCTCATCACAATCACGTCATTTTGTTAATATTCCATTGTTATTATTATGATTATTATTATTATTTTTACCTTCAAATTTGTTTATTTTGTCAATTAGTGTATTTTCTGTAATTTTTATTATTATTAATCGCTCGGGCCACATCATTACATCCCATTCCATTTATCATCAGGGTCTTATTTTGAGTCTTTTAGTTAGCAATCCTGTATAGTTAGATGAGAATTGGCTCCCAATTCGTATCTTTGTAATACATATATTTCGTCATGAACTGAAGTCAGTGGTGAAACAGGAAGAAGGAAATCTCATTGTTCTCCAGAAGTTATTTTGGTAGCCAAGCCATTCGGCTTATGACTCTGTATTTTGCAGTAAAACCTACCTTTGGGTACTTGCTCGGAGGTTCTGCGCGGCAAAACAAGATATGGCGGGCTCGCGGGTTGTTTCGTGAACGTTCGGCCAGCCCGAAATAAGTGACGCTTGCTAGTGATTGGCCGGTTTCTAGGCGCCAATCTAACCCCGCGAAATATCGCTGGAGATGCTGGTGGGGATGAACTGTATATATGTGATGGGCACTCACGCAAGCATTCGATTCTATTCTGATTCTATAGTTTCATTCATTGGACTCTAAATCTGCGTCCTTCTGAGATGTTACTCTTGGTGATTCTGCCTAAGTGTCATTCGTAGACAGTCAATGCATCAGCAATCATTGACTCTACAGTTAATTCAAGGAGGGTCACTAGGTGACAACTACGAGTACGGCTGATATATGCCGAGTGTTAGTGCCTGCGACCTGTGAGGTGCGACCCATGAACGATCAGCTGTGATCAACACAACGAGAGTGCCCAGACTGCATAATGGTGAGTTGAGCCAAACATAAACATTGAGGTCATTACGCTCAAGGAATTTGGAAAGGGGAGCAAGCGGTTAAGAGCAACGATCATCATCATAATTAACGTCATAATTCGCTCAGCCAATTCTCACAGGAGTGTAATTTCATGTTTTGTATTGTTTGTATTAGAATCTATAAAGAGGAATTGCACAGAATAGCATGTCAATGGTGTCGAAGGAAAGTTAACTTGACTTATTTCCTGTAGCTCCTAAGTGGAGCATAGGGAATCAACAAATTTCCACCATCGAACTTGGTTTTGCAACAAGGTCTTGATCACCATCCAGGTTTTCCCACCATTCTCAATACCTTTTCCAGGTGTTTTTGGCCTGCCTCTTCGTTTAGTGTCTTATGGGTTCCATTCCAGTGCTTGTCTGGCAATGTTTTTATGTGTGCTCTATCCATCTCCACATCCTGTGACGCTTCTCATTGTAATTAGGTGTTTGTTTAGTTCTGTTCCCTAGCTCTTCATTGAAAATTGTTCCCAAAAGTCTGAAGACTTGTGATCAGTTGTTTGTTTGTTTTCTAGGTTTCACAACCATAGAGCAGAACAGACTTGACATTCACATTAAAGACATGCAGTTTAATGTTGATGATACGCTCTCTAAATCTCCAGATTGGTCTTAGCATTGAAAATGCACCTTATTATATATTCGTAATATCCTCAGAGAGATGGTATAGAAGTTGATGGATTTTTAGTACAATGCCTTCTGAGGGTGACAATGAAAATGGTTGCAACATCAACAAGATGTGGGAGGAGACAAATCATGCAAGTGTTTTTCTTTTTAACTCTTGTGTTGTATTCTAGGATGCTGGTATAGCAACAGCAACTCTGATTTGTACCAGCCTTTGTGGTGAAGACGTACAAGGTGGCTGGTCAGAAACTTCATATTCAGGTAACTTGTTTGTATTATGAGAAATATATTTCCCTTGAACTTCTTTTAATGACCGAGTTGAAGTGTACTTGCCCCCTCTAAGAATGCAGGGGTCAAACTGGAAGTATGACTTGAAGCCTTATCTTGGATAAACATCTCGTGGGAGTCTGCATTATACAGAGCCAGGATCTCTATGTGGTAAATTGGAATTTACTTCAGTTTGTCATTATAGGGATTTGATTTTGGCCTTTTTAGCAGCATGGCGATTAGTTTCCTGTGAATCTAAAATCTCTTGATAAAAAGTTCCCTACATTCTCATTGCCATATTTGAAATATTTCTCCTCCTTCATACAATATGGTATAACATGGCTCACTGAGATTCTAAAGTGACCACAAATTTCCATCTTTCTCTTTTCCCACATTTGATGATACTGACTTCCTGCCCCTAAAATATATCAGTGTATGAGTATGTACTGTCATCACGCCAGGAGATGGCAGTTCAACACGCTATGAAGTACCTATGCGCGGCCCGCCTATTCCAAACCTAAATATATCGACTGGCAGTCAGTTGCTGCTACTTCCTGCATGATAATTTGTTATCGGGCTTCATGTGTGTGTGTATCGTTACCTTCTTTCTTACTGTCGATATTCTTACAAGCCTTTGGGTTTACTTTTAACAGTGTGGCAGTATCAGGTACAGTAATGGGAACAGTGACCAACTTAATGTTTTTGGAATGCGCGATACGCAGTGAGCGGGAAGACAACGGCAGTTCAAACCTGACTGCCATCTCCAGGCGAGATATCAGTATATAAGGTGGTACTGCCCCCGTAAATTGAATTATATTGAGACCACGGTGGCTGTATTGGAAAATATGAGTAAAGTTATGGATGTCATAGTTGTGACGTGGATACTCATGACGTAGGCACGGATGACGCAGACTTTATGCAAGCAGGCTGGTTGAGCTGAGATTCTTGGTGACGTCATGATTTTGTTCGAGAAAGATCTGAGACTTACGACGCAGTCGCATGGAAACGAGGAATTGTGCTAAGGAAGAAGTTACGCTATTGGAGGAAAGGCTCGAACCAATGAACGATAGTTTGGAAAGAAGACGGAGATTACTGAAACTATCATATTTAATTACTTTTGGAATGCAGAATTGTGGAAATCTATTTTCAGTTATGGCATTGATTTGGAATTTTGAAGAAATTAATTTTGAGTTTTTGAAATTTGAAAATCCGTCAAGTATAGCCAAAGTTAGAACTTTCAGCGATGACGGAGCAACAGGCTATGGAAGGGATGGATACGCCCCTTAAGAAGTTAATAAAAGGTCGTGCACAGGATAGAGGAGCTCGCAGATCTCATATCTCTGATACGCATAGATCTCATACGCTCAGATCTCATATGTCAGATCGCATATATATTTCTGGTGATTTATAGTCGTTTTCAAGTGATTCAGTGAAGTAAGTCGTCTTTAGCGTGCATGGTAAAAGCCCGGCGCATCGAACGAACACGGAGCAGTTCCATTTTACGCTGCTCGAAACTAGGTGAAGTTGAAACGCTCACATTAACGTTTCCACCTGATAAGATATAAAGAGTTAACTTCAGCCTTTATTATAATTCAATTGGGCAGTACAACATTGAGGTGTGTAGAAGATTTGAACAATTTCACAGTTATACTTCGAAAGATATTGGCACTTTAAGGCTGCCAACAAAAGTGATTTTCTCGCCACATGAGAAACACTTTTAAAATTTCCACATTATACACTACGGCTGACACGTGGATTACAACAGTGATATTGGAGAATACGTTTGGTAATACAACGATACATTCCACTATGGAACATTATAATCTTGCAGTGCTTTCAATGATTATAACAGAAGTTGAGATGGAAGGCTAAGGCTTTAATGCAATTGGGACATATATCGATGGAATGAAATAGCAGCATGGAACTTCGTTAATCGTCTTTCTACAAAAGCGAGCATGTAGTGAACATCCAACTACACTCATGCATCGTGAATCCATCGCTGAATTATATCAAATGGCAGTGGAAATATTTTCATACTCCACGATTATGAATATTTCTGCGGAAATAACTGCAATAAACTTCATGGCGAATTACGACCAGAACTTCAGGGAATTTTCAAGAGAGGCCAGGGTGGACCCGGCTCAAAAAGAAGAATTTTGCCAGAAGGATGTCTTTCGTATACACGGAGCAGTGCAATTTCCGGAGAAGGAAGCAGTTCGATTCTCCGAGGACGCTGATTCCAGGTTCGAGGTCGGAGCACATCTTTACGCTGGTGAAATGGAACCAACAGCAGTTTTCTTTGAAAACTTTCCTCTAGAACTTCGATCAACAGATAAGGTAGTCGTGAACGTTTCTTGTATTATTTGAGTCTTGTAGCGATATCTGAGCAACCATTTTTCCCATATTTTTGTGTCCTATCTTTTGCCCCATTTTCTTGATTAATATTTCTGTACTCAGTACACTTCGATGATTGATGCCTTTTTCGACGATTTATTAAGACATGGTTATGTCATTGGCATACTTAAATAATTTTGGATCAGTTGAGACTGATATATTAGATTCTTTCAGTAATTTGCATATTTTTGAAGTCACGATTTAACTGTAAAGTTAATGATTTTCTATGGAAGATTTGAATTCAGACAGTGTGTCATTTTATTAAAGTAATTCTATTCAGTAAATTACTTTGACCAATTTTCTGTCATCCTCAAGAAAGAAGAATAATTAAAAGATTTTAGAGCGTTAAAATCTTTATCATTGTCGACGATCTTTGAAATACTAGTCGTTTTATGAACATGATTGCAACATAGACATTTATCGTCAGTTCTAATTACCGTTGCATTACAGACAATTTTATGAAATAAGAACTTTGACTACGAATTATTGAATACACTATCGTAATGAACATTTGATAGGAGTTTTTCTCAATTATAGATTGGAACAATAATGTTTGCATTCCACAGTCTAATTGTATTCTATTCGACTATTTATGCAGTTTAGATGAACTTTGATTGAAGATAGTATTTTTATACTGCGTTACTTTGAAGATATTAATCTCAATTTTGATAGACCAGGGAGGAGTGTCTAATCGTATTTGCTATTAAATTTATTTGTGATCGGCAAATTTTTACTTCATATCGATTCATGAATGAAACCCACGAAGGTTAAATAATAACAGTCATTATTACAATTGATGAATATAAGAATTTTTAAAGAGGAACAATGGATGTATAATCGTTAGTTCAGTGGACATGTGAAAGTCGCTGATGAATAATGCCTTTGAATAAGTGAAGCAGATTCCCACAGTAATTATTGATGTTGAAGAAGTTGTAAGTGGAGGATTTTTGTATGTATTGTGGAAGATTTTTATGCCATATATGTTGAAATATATGAGGAATTCTGGGCCTATTTTTATGCAATTTTGTGCATTTTGAAGCGAAGTATTTTTCCGCTGAATGTATTGTCCTGGTTCTTTGAAAGTTATTCATATGAAGATACTGTTAAAATTAACAAGAGTGTTAAATAATTTGAGATAACGATTTTGAATGGAGGTTACCATCACTAATAATAATAATTATTAAAACCTTATTAAACCTGAATATGAACTTTAAAATGTAACTAACCTTCATTGGTCGATTATATTACCACGATTTGAGTAATTATCAACCGGATAAACGTGTGGTTTAATGTATTTCTTGTATAAATAATATAAACAATATTTAATATTGTAAATAATTTTGTAAATATCTTTGATAATAATTTGAAATGAAAGTGATTAAGAGTGGCGTATATATATATTTTTCAATTGTCATTTGACATTGTTATAAACAACTTATAATTGTCATAAATAATTAATGAACTTTTGTTATAAACATTTGGAGTTTTGTTTTTATACTTGAAACAACGCTAATTAAGCAAGTGGCTTGAACAATTAAACATGATTTGGGATTGTTAGAGTATTCCACTGGTGTTTGAATGGAGCATTTAAAAGATTTGCGTGATAATATTTCAGTTGAGATGTGGACATTTACGTGTTTTAAAAGGGAGAGCTAAGCTCTGATGTAACAAGCATATGCTAACGCGGACCAGACAGGAGAGTCCACTTTGACGATGCAGGTGCATTGCAGCTGGCCCGGACAACTGTATGACAGAGGCCAAGGACGTTTCCATAATAGCCTTGTGGCTATAAATAAAATGTGAAGTGTATAAACACGCAAAACAATTGCTATATGTGTCTCGTCCCAAATCCCGTTTCCATTCCAAGTGCATTATTATTTTTACGTTATTTTGAGCTTGAGAAAGCTGAAACATTGTATGTAGAGTATACAGGTCCTACAGGAGGACATGGTTATATAGACGATGGCTTCTGATTGCCACGTGGATTTTGTTGTTTTATTTTGTTAAATTCATTCTTTTTGTGAAATAAATTATTGTGCAGTTTAAAGTTTCTCGTCTTCGTTATGGTTCATTTTAAATATCATGGTGGAGGTTATTGTGAGGGCATACTTTTAAGTGATCCAGTTGACAACCCAGTCCCCGAGATAAATTTAAAAGGTAAGTAAAGGTAAGTATGAACCCCCGTATATTTTGGTGTGTTCCACAATAATTTCTTGTTAACTATTGCAGTAGGATTGGCAACCCTAAAACGTGGGGCTTGTTCTACAAAACTGGATTACCAAGTAGGATTGGCGCAATCAACGTGTGGGGCACGATTGGCTCGATTGGCACGTTCGACTGAATAACATTGGATTACCAAGTTATTGCAGTAGAATTGGCACCGCAATTTGTGGAGTGTTCGAATAACATTGGATTACCAAGTTATCGATGTCAAAGGGAATGTGAAGACTCAAATAAAGAGGTTGATTCTTTGTTAGATGTCTTAGCCAATTGTAGAACTTGAGAGTGTGATTATATAGGAATTAAATGTTGTGTTGTATTAGGAAAATTACACTCAGAAAAGATCAGGTCTTATACAACTTGAGAGAGGTTAAATAGGCTGGAAACTTAGAAAAATCGCCTATGATCTGGAATCTTATTTTATTTGACCGGCTTATGACGTGTTTAGTCATATTAAAGATAAAATTAACTATTTGGATTGTAAATGTAAATTATTTGTGTTAGGATATTTTTAAAATGAACCAAAGAAATTTGAACATGTGCTTGAGTTTATTTCAACATGAAGTGTCTACGAGGGTTAATTATAAGGTAATTATAAGTTAGATTTAAGACAGAAAATTGCTCAAAATTTATATATGGTGAAAAATGTTGCTCAGATGTTGTTATTTTGCTCTGTTTGATGTATGTCCCTAAAGCAGTTTATTATTGAATATTATTGAAATGGCAGATGAGAGTATGAGAATGATGTTAGAGGAGTTGAAAGCCAGCATGAATGAAAGTGCTAGGGAGTTGAAAGCTAGCATGAATGAAAGTGCTAGGGAGATGAAAGCTAGCATGAATGAAAGTGCTAGGGAGATGGAAGCTAGGAATACTAGTCGAATGCAGGAGATGATGAAGGAGAATGCTAGTAATTTGTCTACTAGGATGGATGAAAATTTGAAAGTTATTCAGACCAGTTCTGCAAGCTTAGAAAATGATATGTCGCGTTTACAGATCAGTACCCAGGGAATCGAGAATGCTGTAAGTGACATTCATAAAGATGTTTCTGATGTTAAAACTGATGTGTCTAAGGTACAGAAAGATCTTACTATGTTGAATCTTGATGTTGCTAATGTTCGGGGTGATATTTCATGTGCTAGAGCTGAAGTGATTGTTGTTAGAAATGATGTTGCTACTGTACAGGATAAAGTAGAAGAGGTTCAAAGAGAAATTAAAAATGTTGGAACCGATGTATCAAACGTTCAGGTAGACATTAACAACATTCATACAGATGTAAATGAGATGCAAAGCGACATCAATAAAATACAAGTAGAAGTAAATACAGTTTTTGTAGACATTGCTAAAGTTCAGACTGATGTTAACAAAGTTAGGGAGGAAATTGAAACTTCAAAAACACTTTGTACTCGTAACATTAGTGCTTTGACAACTCGATTAGTTGACGAGTCTGTTAGGACAACAGCTTCTTTAGCAGGTCTAAAATATGATGTAGAGGTCATGAGAACCCAAGTATTAGATCATAATCTGTTACTTAAGGAAGGCATCGAAGTAGATATTGCGGAAATGTTAACTGCAAATGTAACGGTATGGAAAGATGAATGGGACAGGTCAAGTGGGGAACATGTAAATCAAATTCAGGAACGAATTGAACGAAAACTTGCCAGTACACAAGTAGACATTAACAATGAAGTAGTTCAAATCAGGAAGGATTTGAGTATCAGGATGGATTCGCTATCCGAAAAGCAGGTAGAGGATAGAACACAGATAGGTCAGGACGTGCAAACATTAAAGGAACAAATTCATAAGGTTGTCTCTGATGTTAACGAAACTACGAGCAAACTGCAGAATTTGAAACTAGGAGAAGCTAGCCTGATGGAAACCTACAAAGAAGAGTTGATCAGGAAAGTTATAACGGAAATCACTGATAAGGATCCAGAAGGATCGACTTGCGAAGACAGGAATTACGTCAGAAGATGTAACCTCACTGCAGAAGAGAGAGATATTGGTCCTGAGGAACGTATATCCAGATTCCGGGAAGAAGATGGGGATAGGAATATTGAACCGGAATGGAAATATCGGGATAGTGGGAAAAATTACATGGATTCATATCCGAGAAATGTGACAGTCATCCGAAACTTCGAGGACAAACCTCAAAAATTTAGCAATACTGATAGTCTGACACCGATAGAATATATCAGGAATCTTAAAGATTATTTTATCGAAGCTCACATTCCCAGAGAAAGAGAGATGAGGATAGTAGAGAGATTTTTAGCTGGAGGACCCCTTGAATGGTTCAGAGCATTTCGCTACACCTTCAGTAATTTTGACGAATTCGCAGAGGCACTGATCAAACGATTCTGGTCCATAGAAGCTCAGAATTCATTAAGAGCTGAGGTATACTCAAGGAAGTATTCAGGTACTCTTCCAACACGGTACGCTGATTTCTTCACGAGCCAACTATCACGCTTGAGATTTTTGCAACCCCCATTGTCAACAGAGCAGTTGATCGATGCTATTTCGCATATGCTGCCTGTGGAAGTAAGAAGACTGATTATATCGTCAAATATCAGAGATTTGACCAGCATGGACGAATTGTTGAGAAGGCTTGACTACACGAGTCCAATGCCAAATGTGGTTCAGAAAGGTCAGAGGCATGAATTCAAAGACATCAATACGGTCTATTTGGATCAAGTCCAGCGAACTGATAAGCCTGCTGACGAAGGAAAAACTGAAAATGTAGGTCCCCATAGGAATAATTATTTTCGCAACAGATCGCAAGGTTACCGTCCATATCAGCAAAGACGAGGCTGGAACAATAGAGGCAATTATAATAATGGAAGAGGTAGATACTACAATAACCAGGGCTACAATAGGAACTACGATAGAAATTACCAGAATCGAAATCAGAATTCTCAAGGTCAGGTTATGACACCCGACAAATATCAGGAAAGAGAGAAAGAAAGTCAGCAGTATCTAAAGGAATTGCGAGAGAAGGAAGCTGAAAACCAAAAGAAAAGACAGGATGTAGTGATCGATCCTGGTCCTTCTACAAGTCAGCAGAACTTAGAAAACAGAAATACAGGACAGAAGAGAAGGTAGAGAGGAGAGAATGCATTAGCCACACACAAACCAGAGAAGAAGAGACTTATGATTAAGAAACATAGTAGAAATATCATACAAGAGTAAGCCAATAATAATTCAATTTCGTGTTCAAGTGAATTCTGATACTTATAACACAGAGTTTAAAAACAATTTGCAACTGTTTTTAAAACGTGGTGAAGGGAGAATGCCCCCGTAAATTGAATTATATTGAGACCACGGTGGCTGTATTGGAAAATATGAGTAAAGTTATGGATGTCATAGTTGTGACGTGGATACTCATGACGTAGGCACGGATGACGCAGACTTTATGCAAGCAGGCTGGTTGAGCTGAGATTCTTGGTGACGTCATGATTTTGTTCGAGAAAGATCTGAGACTTACGAGGCAGCCGCATGGAAACGAGGAATTGTGCTAAGGAAGAAGTTACGCTATTGGAGGAAAGGCTCGAACCAATGAACGATAGTTTGGAAAGAAGACGGAGATTACTGAAACTATCATATTTAATTACTTTTGGAATGCAGAATTGTGGAAATCTATTTTCAGTTATGGCATTGATTTGGAATTTTGAAGAAATTAATTTTGAGTTTTTGAAATTTGAAAATCCGTCAAGTATAGCCAAAGTTAGAACTTTCAGCGATGACGGAGCAACAGGCTATGGAAGGGATGGATACGCCCCTTAAGAAGTTAATAAAAGGTCGTGCACAGGATAGAGGAGCTCGCAGATCTCATATCTCTGATACGCATAGATCTCATACGCTCAGATCTCATATGTCAGATCGCATATATATTTCTGGTGATTTATAGTCGTTTTCAAGTGATTCAGTGAAGTAAGTCGTCTTTAGCGTGCATGGTAAAAGCCCGGCGCATCGAACGAACACGGAGCAGTTCCATTTTACGCTGCTCGAAACTAGGTGAAGTTGAAACGCTCACATTAACGTTTCCACCTGATAAGATATAAAGAGTTAACTTCAGCCTTTATTATAATTCAATTGGGCAGTACAACATTGAGGTGTGTAGAAGATTTGAACAATTTCACAGTTATACTTCGAAAGATATTGGCACTTTAAGGCTGCCAACAAAAGTGATTTTCTCGCCACATGAGAAACACTTTTAAAATTTCCACATTATACACTACGGCTGACACGTGGATTACAACAGTGATATTGGAGAATACGTTTGGAAATACAACGATAAATTCCACTATGGAACATTATAATCTTGCAGTGCTTTCAATGATTATAACAGAAGTTGAGATGGAAGGCTAAGGCTTTAATGCAATTGGGACATATATCGATGGAATGAAATAGCAGCATGGAACTTCGTTAATCGTCTTTCTACAAAAGCGAGCATGTAGTGAACATCCAACTACACTCATGCATCGTGAATCCATCGCTGAATTATATCAAATGGCAGTGGAAATATTTTCATACTCCACGATTATGAATATTTCTGCGGAAATAACTGCAATAAACTTCATGGCGAATTACGACCAGAACTTCAGGGAATTTTCAAGAGAGGCCAGGGTGGACCCGGCTCAAAAAGAAGAATTTTGCCAGAAGGATGTCTTTCGTATACACGGAGCAGTGCAATTTCCGGAGAAGGAAGCAGTTCGATTCTCCGAGGACGCTGATTCCAGGTTCGAGGTCGGAGCACATCTTTACGCTGGTGAAATGGAACCAACAGCAGTTTTCTTTGAAAACTTTCCTCTGGAACTTCGATCAACAGATAAGGTAGTCGTGAACGTTTCTTGTATTATTTGAGTCTTGTAGCGATATCTGAGCAACCATTTTTCCCATATTTTTGTGTCCTATCTTTTGCCCCATTTTCTTGATTAATATTTCTGTACTCAGTACACTTCGATGATTGATGCCTTTTTCGACGATTTATTAAGACATGGTTATGTCATTGGCATACTTAAATAATTTTGGATCAGTTGAGACTGATATATTAGATTCTTTCAGTAATTTGCATATTTTTGAAGTCACGATTTAACTGTAAAGTTAATGATTTTCTATGGAAGATTTGAATTCAGACAGTGTGTCATTTTATTAAAGTAATTCTATTCAGTAAATTACTTTGACCAATTTTCTGTCATCCTCAAGAAAGAAGAATAATTAAAAGATTTTAGAGCGTTAAAATCTTTATCATTGTCGACGATCTTTGAAATACTAGTCGTTTTATGAACATGATTGCAACATAGACATTTATCGTCAGTTCTAATTACCGTTGCATTACAGACAATTTTATGAAATGAGAACTTTGACTACGAATTATTGAATACACTATCGTAATGAACATTTGATAGGAGTTTTTCTCAATTATAGATTGGAACAATAATGTTTGCATTCCACAGTCTAATTGTATTCTATTCGACTATTTATGCAGTTTAGATGAACTTTGATTGAAGATAGTATTTTTATACTGCGTTACTTTGAAGATATTAATCTCAATTTTGATAGACCAGGGAGGAGTGTCTAATCGTATTTGCTATTAAATTTATTTGTGATCGGCAAATTTTTACTTCATATCGATTCATGAATGAAACCCACGAAGGTTAAATAATAACAGTCATTATTACAATTGATGAATATAAGAATTTTTAAAGAGGAACAATGGATGTATAATCGTTAGTTCAGTGGACATGTGAAAGTCGCTGATGAATAATGCCTTTGAATAAGTGAAGCAGATTCCCACAGTAATTATTGATGTTGAAGAAGTTGTAAGTGGAGGATTTTTGTATGTACTGTGGAAGATTTTTATGCCATATATGTTGAAATATATGAGGAATTCTGGGCCTATTTTTATGCAATTTTGTGCATTTTGAAGCGAAGTATTTTTCCGCTGAATGTATTGTCCTGGTTCTTTGAAAGTTATTCATATGAAGATACTGTTAAAATTAACAAGAGTGTTAAATAATTTGAGATAACGATTTTGAATGGAGGTTACCATCACTAATAATAATAATTATTAAAACCTTATTAAACCTGAATATGAACTTTAAAATGTAACTAACCTTCATTGGTCGATTATATTACCACGATTTGAGTAATTATCAACCGGATAAACGTGTGGTTTAATGTATTTCTTGTATAAATAATATAAACAATATTTAATATTGTAAATAATTTTGTAAATATCTTTGATAATAATTTGAAATGAAAGTGATTAAGAGTGGCGTATATATATATTTTTCAATTGTCATTTGACATTGTTATAAACAACTTATAATTGTCATAAATAATTAATGAACTTTTGTTATAAACATTTGGAGTTTTGTTTTTATACTTGAAACAACGCTAATTAAGCAAGTGGCTTGAACAATTAAACATGATTTGGGATTGTTAGAGTATTCCACTGGTGTTTGAATGGAGCATTTAAAAGATTTGCGTGATAATATTTCAGTTGAGATGTGGACATTTACGTGTTTTAAAAGGGAGAGCTAAGCTCTGATGTAACAAGCATATGCTAACGCGGACCAGACAGGAGAGTCCACTTTGACGATGCAGGTGCATTGCAGCTGGCCCGGACAACTGTATGACAGAGGCCAAGGACGTTTCCATAATAGCCTTGTGGCTATAAATAAAATGTGAAGTGTATAAACACGCAAAACAATTGCTATATGTGTCTCGTCCCAAATCCCGTTTCCATTCCAAGTGCATTATTATTTTTACGTTATTTTGAGCTTGAGAAAGCTGAAACATTGTATGTAGAGTATACAGGTCCTACAGGAGGACATGGTTATATAGACGATGGCTTCTGATTGCCACGTGGATTTTGTTGTTTTATTTTGTTAAATTCATTCTTTTTGTGAAATAAATTATTGTGCAGTTTAAAGTTTCTCGTCTTCGTTATGGTTCATTTTAAATATCATGGTGGAGGTTATTGTGAGGGCATACTTTTAAGTGATCCAGTTGACAACCCAGTCCCCGAGATAAATTTAAAAGGTAAGTAAAGGTAAGTATGAACCCCCATATATTTTGGTGTGTTCCACAATAATTTCTTGTTAACTATTGTGCTCTAATCTCGATAGTATCTGTCAGTGCCATTTTCATTGATGTAGCTATGCCGGCGCGTTTGATTATTGGCAATCCGATTGAGGGGGCGGATATCTGACAGCCTACTATCCGGGTTATCGGGTACAGTACCTGGACTGTCGTCGCCTATTTTGATTTTTGTGTACCACCGATTGTTTTTACCATATTTCTGCCTAAAGACCATGAAAGAAAAAACACGAACAAGGCAAAAGAACATCTCATTTTTGTCACATTAAGTTTTTTTTTTTCAGTTTTGCATTCTTGGCAACATACTGCTGGCGTAGCTGGCTTTGTTTTCTCAGTTGTGGCCTCAATTTAGGAAAGTATAACTACTATAATCATCCAGATGAACAAATAATTTTCTTTTTGCACTATCCTCTGCCATTGTTCCAGCTGTACATAAGTTACCGGTATTTTGAATGTGAAGGAGGGAAATTCATAACAGGTTCTTGCATCCATACATATCAAAATTCATATCCAGACAACATGCATGATCTATCAGTTGATGGTTTCTTGAACTACCTAGACCTCTGATATTTTTATGAGTTAAGAGAGAGAGATACACATGTGGTTGCATATAGGGAGCACACTTTTTTTTAATAACGTCTTGGATATACCCACAGAAATGTGAAGATTCAACCAAGTTCAAATCCCAGTTGATTTATAGTATTTACTACAGTTTTCAAACATGTCCCATAACCTACTTGCAATGGTTCTTTGTGTGGCTGGATTGCTGTTGGAGACAAGAAACTTGGCCTCCCTCATGACAGTGGCAGCTGGTGGATAATTATTCTGGGTGTTGCACTATTTTCACCATGGAGTTGTCATCAGATGAAATACTGCTTGATATCAGAGAAGAACTTGCACGTTGAAACTAATGCAGTTCATTCATCAGGAATGCCGCAGTCCAGAGAACATTACATTTGTTTCAGGATTAAATTGATTATAAGTTATTTGAAACAAGAACAAACCAGCATAAGCTATACAGGAGTGCAAATGAGCTACCCATCCCCTCCCTTGTTGCCATCAGTGGGCAGTGACGAGCCAAATTAACTGTTGGGATAGGATTTACTTGGTCTAGCATCTCTGCTATACCCTTTACGACTTAACAACCTTACGGTGAGCTTTCCTATACTGTTGGCATGCTTCACTTCTACATCCAGCATTACAAGATTTTCTGAATTATTAATTAAAACTACGAATCCACGAACCTACTACGCTGTTGTGGCAGGCGGAGAGGTGATACTCCGACGTGGCGCATGCCAGGTGACGGATAGGGGGGTCCTCACCGGCATAATGGCGGACTTGAATTAAATAAAATAGCTCTTGCGGACCAAACACAAACTTCATAAACTCATTAATCACCAATCCATATCTCACCAATCACCTTTCCAGATCACATATGGTATTGTAAATCCTGACCTCGGTCAGAACTGTTTCGATCGTCAAGATCAGACAATCAATCAAACATGAAGAGTCTTCTAACGAATGAATCCACCGGCATGGACATGCAACATCGAAGATCCAAGCAAGGCACCATTCGGAATACGGTAAGGTGCCACGTGGTAGGTTTTAGCTGAGGATTAACTCTACCTAAGGGATGATGATAATAAAAATTTAAAAAAAGGAAGTGGTTTCGGTGTGGAGAACAAGTATGGGTAGATAGGAAGGGAGTCCAATACAAAAGAATAAAACCAAACAGAAATGAGTCTTCAATAAAAAGTTCCTCCTCAAAATGCCCGTGAGACACGTAAAGTGGGTAGGGACCTGATCACAGCTAACGGGAAACATAACTGGAGCTTGGGCTATTTGAAAGCAAGCGGCGAGCGTTCTTTCCCTCCCAAGCTGGTATTCCGTTACTATGGGGATGGGTGGGAGTCTGGCAAGGCAAAGTAAGCCAAAGGGAAAGGAAGTACTAATTTTCACTTCGGAAAGGTTATTTTTTATAATGAATTCAAGAAAGCTGGAAAGAATTGAATTTGGTATAGTAATTTTATTTCTGGGCACTGTTGGATCTCTCCGAGAGAGGGAAGAGAGGAAGTTATTTTAATGATTTTCACAAAGTTGTTATTGTTTTTTTGTTAAAATCCTATGTAAATACCAGTTGTTGCACTTAAGGAAGGCAGAGTGCCGACTAAAAGTTTAGAAAATAGGAAGAACCTCAAACCTAACTCAAATAAAACTGAAATTTTTGGAAACAAACCATAAGTAAGAGAAAAAATCTCAACAAGTAGGAAGCTTGCAGAGCTAGCTGTACTTGCCTTGATGGATTGCTAGGATTGGCTAAGAAAACAAAGAGAAATTTTGAAAATGTTGTTACTTGCAGTTTTAAGTTAAATGCAACAAGTAGTAAGAGCCGAGCTCTTCACGGAAGACATCACTGACTTGTTTCGCCACTGCCTCGCCACGAGCTACTTCCTATGGCGCGAGAACTTCTACGAGCAAATAGAGGGAGTTGCCATGGGTAGCCCACTAAGCCCTGTGATTGCGAACTTCTACATGGAAAAGTTCGAGCAGTTGGCGATCGAGACTGCACCCCTCAAACCGAAAGTATGGCTACGTTATGTTGACGATACCTTCGTAGTCTGGAGCCACGGAGAGGAAGAGCTGGAACGTTTCCTGGACCACCTTAACAGCCTCAACACCAGCATAAAATTTACTATGGAGAAGGAGAAAGACAACTGCCTGGCCTTTCTTGACGTGCTGATCACCAGGACTAATGACCTGCGCTTGGGGCACACCGTGTACCGGAAACCCACACACACACCGACCGGTATCTACACAAGACATCCAATCACCACCCCCGACAGAAACACGGAGTTATTAAAACATTGGTAGACCGTGCTAGGAGAATCTGTGAACCATCCAACCTCAACCAAGAGCTGAAACATATAAAGAGGGCCCTATGCGCCAACGGATACAGCAATAAGGAGATTGAGCGAGCCTCTCATCCCAGACGCCGGAGCACGAGGAAAGATTCTGAGGAAACTCCGGTGGCCACCGCATTCCTGCCGTACGTGAAGAAGGTGACGGACAGGATAGGCAAATTACTGAAGACCTATGGGGTGAAGACGGTTTATAAACCCACCGCCAAAATCCGGGACTTGCTGCGATCCGCTAAAGACAAGCGCCACCCACACTCCACTGCAGGTGTCTACAGAATCCCGTGTTCCTGTGGGAAAGTGTACATAGGAACGACGAAGAAGAGCGTGACCACCAGACTCAAGGAACATAACAGACACAGCCGCCTGGGTCAAACTGAGAAATCGTCAGTCGCTGAGCATTCTCTCTTGCCCGGTCACGATGTACAGTACGGGGACACGGAGATACTCTCCACGACCACACGCTACCACGCCAGGCTGCAACGGGAAGCCATAGAAATCTTCAAACACCCCGACAATTTCAATCGGAAGGAAGAAATTGAACGTGTGCGTAATACATGGATCCCGGCTCTTAGGAACACCAAGGCCAAGAAATCACTCACACGTCAACCTGAAGAACCTTCCCGCTACAGCCCGGCAGTCGCGCAGGGAACACCTGACCCTCACAAGCTCGGTCGCCGAAGCCGGAGCACGCACCGCACCCCGCAACATGTACGTGAGATCAGACGATCCAGCCGGAATGCGAAGAGAACGCTCGGCTCACCATGCTAATTTGAAGATCCAAACTACCTTCCAGCCGTTAGTTCATCGCCAAGATCCACCCAACCAACAGTCATATTCAAACAACATTACTCCACTACTAGCCATTACCCATTATTTCAAGCCTCTTCCTCATTCCACTGCTGACTAAGGAAAGGAGCGGAACCCTTGATAATGCCGGACGCAGTTTCCGGTGAAACGTCGGGAGATATCCTGTCTGGACCACGGCCAACAAGCCCGAAAAACTTGTATTTAATTATGAACGCCGGCCGTGAAAGCCTAAGCTGTTATATAAGTAGTAAGAAATTTGTTGTTTTGGAAGTTCGAAAAAAGAGTTTAAGCTTAAAGGAAGAATCAGAGATGTGAAGGTCCTGCCTACTCGTAATTCTAACGGTTAAGATAACAAACAAAGAAAACAACGATTTATTTGAACAAAGAATATAAAATTTAAACAATTAACAATTGATAGAATTAGAATCTTATCTTTAAAGTTAGAAGAACTTTTTATTTGGTTGATTTTACAAATATTTAAAGATCTCAGACCTAATAAAATAGAAGTTGATGGTTAACAATAAGGTACAAGTTTCGAACTTGTGAAAGCACCAAAATCTTTCAAAGATTTTAAAGATTATACTTTTGAATAAGAAATGAGAGAGAATTATAAAACAAGCATAATTTTGATAGTTTGATTATGTGCAATTCAAGCACTTTTGGAATGCCACTATGACAATCTGAAAGGCTATAAACAAATCTTTGATTCCTGATAGTTACAGGAAAGAAGAAAAAATTACAAGCGGAAATTACCGCTATTTTAAGCAGAATTTAACATTATTTGAAATACAAGGATGTACAGGTCGTATTCACGAAACCTGGAGAGAAAATATTAGACAACTCTTTCATTATTAGAAAAAGTACAATTCCCTAATTTCAGAAGGGATGAGAGATTAAAATGTGGGCTAGCCACAATTTATACAGAATTACGATATTATAAATATAACAACTTTGAGAGGGCGCTTGCTTGCAAGCGAGGCCTCTTAGTAATTTAGATAGATGAAATCTTATTTTTATTAATGTTAGTAAAGGTATTTGGGAGAAGGAAAATAGGAGATTTAAGAAAAAGTCTTAGCCAGATTTATTGCTCTCATTCGAACGCGACGCGGTTGGTAGTTGAACGGGCACTGGTTTGCACTATAGTCTATTGATGGATTTGAAAAGTTCACTATTGCAGCACGGAAAGTTTGTAAAGAGAAAAGTTATTGTAATTATGGAGATCACTGGTTGAATTTTAGCTTGAACAAGTTATTGCGTTAGAAATTTTATGTATTGCAGTTGAATGATGAGGTAAATTTCCCACGGAGGCAAGCAAATTAAGTGTTGACCAGCAGTTTGTATAACGTAAATTCCTCAGTGAGGAAAAGTATTCCCATAATCAAGTGGAAAATACTAGATTGCTTTACTTGTAGAAATATTGGTTCATGAGGAATGTTCCAGAACCATGATGACAGTTAAATGGGCAAGAGAGGTCCCACGGAGGAAAAAGCTAAGATTTTATAGACAGTGGATAATTTGAATTAAATCCCTCGTTGTGAGAAAATATTCTCAGTTATTTGGTAAGAGAAGCACTAAATCTCATTTTAGAAAGTCAGCTTTGATAGACATAGCATGACAAAGAAAGATCCCTCGAAGACGGTTATTGCATAACATTTCACAATTCCACACACTGTCTATAAAATTGGATTAAAAGCATTTAGCTATTTAAAACTATTAAAATCCTTTTAAAAACATTGAAGTTTGGTACTTAGCTTTCTGTGCATGTAGAGCTGGCGATGGTTCCTGTTGACGGTTTGTCTAAAATACAGACATGGCGTCTGAATTAAAATGTCTCTCGAGCACGGGAGACAAGCTCGTGAGAGAGCCCCAACTCTATGTTTGACGTCTAACGAAGAAGTGAGAGGGGCTCAACGACGCACGAAGGGACCAAGGAGGAGAAAGGGTGGGGGTAAGAGACAAGAGAGGATGCATCAGGGTATAAAACATGAGAAAAACAAAATTCTTATAAAGAACATAGAATTCTTCTTAGAGCGGTGTCTTCAAGGAGATGTTAGCTGGCGACAACGACGAAATCTGGTGGTTTGATTGGTAAGGAAGTCCTCTTGAGAATGGAGATATTGAGGAACTTGAGAGGTTAGCTGCCAGATGCCGCTAGGTTGTCCATGGAAGATATATATCTAGAACAGACTCAAGGGATACATAAATACCTGTACAAGAGAAAAGAAATACAAATAGATCACTGTTGGTGTCTGCAAGGAAAGACATTAAATAAAAGGTTTGAGCAAAGAGCAGCAAAAGCTAGAATACACCACCACGGAGAAGATCAAGGCGAGTCGGAGCGCCTGGAAGCCTAAACGGAATTGGAGACACAACAAACTAAGAGAAAACGGAATATTAATACATCGGGGAAATTTTCGTACTTTGCAACTATAAATATGAATTCATTGATGAAAATTGGCAAATTGAAACATCTAACGGACGTACTGGATCAACACAGAATTTTTATAACAGCTCTTCAGGAACTTCGGTTTAGAGATCAAGATCCTATAGAATCGGGAGGATATCACCCTTACAAAGGGCTCCTGGCAAGAGAGTTATGAAGAATGTTCCCCAATTTGGAATGGGATTCCTAGTCCATAACAGCATAATAGACTCAATCCAGGATTTCTCATCAACCTCTCCAAGAATGGCAACTTTAACAATTAAGATGGAGAATAAAACTTATACTTTTATAAATGTCCATGCCCCAACAAATGACAAGAATACAAAGGAAAGAGAAGAAACTGACAAATTTTGGTAAGAACTTGACCATCTCATATCACACATCCCAGATGTGAACATTAAAGTCTTACACGAAGATTTCAACGCAAAAATAGGGCAAGAAAGTAGGTATCGTACAGTAGTGGGATGATGGCCAGCTCATAAATTAACAAACGAGAATGGAATGTGAAGACCATGGGCTTATGCTGGAAACCACAAGATTTAAGAGACGACTACGTAAACTAATGACCTGGAAATGCCCTAATGTAAAGTTGGGAGAGTTTCAAATTGATCATGTAGCCATGGATAGAAATTGCTACAAAGAAATTTATAATGTGAAAGTCCTCCGAGGAGTAGACATTGACTCAGATCATTATGTATCAAAGATAAAAATTAATTTAACACCTAAACAGAAACACAAACCATCTCAATTTCTTAGGAGAAGAAATTATGACCCCAGTTATTTAATTAACAATACCATACATTTATTATTAAATATTTAATGCAGCCAATGGCCATGCAATAATAATATAGTTATAGATATAGTGGTCAATGTATAGTTCTATAGTTCATATATCACTTAACTATTACAAAATTTTGTCAACGAAATTTTCCTGCTTTTGCATTTTATCACATGATATCTATCACATTGGTCACCTCAGAGTTTACACTGACACAGGTCACTTGGTTCATGGTAGGTATCTCTTTTACAGATTTTGTAGTGGAAACCATGGACCGCAAAGCGAGTCATGGTGTGCCTCAGTTCATAGTTAGCCGTTATCCATTCCCAGTTTATCATCGCGTCTGTAGAGAAGAAATCTAGACATATATCTTCCCTTTTGTCCCGAAGTTCTTGTAATAGGCTCTGGTATGCTCCTGTTGTGGGCAATGATAATTCAAACCTGAGATCTTCAATGTAGAATGGTTCTCTGGCCAGCAGGTAATAGCCTACCATACATTTGGAGAGAACCAAAACATCTCTATGTGAAAATTGGGGGACAATAATATTGACTAACTGAAAACTGTGGCTGAATAAATCGCTCCCATTAAAAGAAGGAAAAATCATGCCTGGTGGAACGAGGAATGCAATACAGCAATTCAGGGAAGACATAAGGCATGGCCCAATGATCAACAAAGGAAAACCGAAAAATCCCGTGAGGAACTAATTACTGCTAGAAGACAAATGGCCAAAGAAATTAGTAAAATTAAGAGATCATCAAAAAGATGCCCTAGATAACGTGGATGAAGCATTTAATAAGCATAAGATAAGAGATTATTACCAAACATTCGAACAATATCAATCGAAATACATTCCACCTACGGTTATGTTGAAAAATAAAAAGGGGATAATGTCGCACAATAATAGAGTCAATGCCAAAATTATGGCGGATTATTTCAAAGAATTACTCAACTGCGAGGATCCAAAATAACACTTCGAATTTGATCTCAATCCGAAAAATAAACTCCCCTGGACAAGGTTATACCGCCAAATTATGAAGAGATGATTAAATCAGTTGATTCACTTAAGAACTACAAAGCAGTGGGAGAAAATCAATTAGTAGCAGAATTGTGGAAAAATGCAAATAAACAAACTCTTCAGAATTTACATAAACATATCATTGACATCTGGAATACTGAAAAATTACCTTAAGAATGATCCACAGCAATCATCCACCCATTGCACAAAAACGGTGATAGATCAGATCCCAATAATTATGGGGGTGTATCTTTACTTCATGTCACTTATAAGATCTTCTCAAAAATTATTTATACAAGAATTCATGAACAACTTGATCAATAACTGGGAGAGTATCAAGGAGGATTTTGACCAGGAAGGAGCTGTCCCGAACAAATTATTAGTCTTAAATGGATCATGAAACATCATAGAGTTCGAAACAAGGAATTAGTCATCACTTTTGTAGACTTTAAAAAAGCTTATGACAGTATCCATCGTGAGTCATTATTAAAAGTCCTTCGAGAATTTGGTCTACATCAAAAACTCATCAACCTTCTTGGAATTACCCTTGAAAATACTAAATCAAAAGTCAAGTTTAGAGGTGAACTGTCAGAACCATTTAAAATCCAAACTGTACTCCGCCAAGGAGATGGTCTTTTGCCCTTATTGTTTAATTATGCGTTGGAGAAAGTCATGCGAGAATGGAATGAGCAGTGTCCTCCAACCATTAAGATTGGCAGAAATATCAAACTTCATTGCCTAGCATTCGCAGACGATCTTGCACTACTAGCAAATAATGTGGAAGAGGCTAAATTTCAAATAGAAGAACTTGAAAAAATTGCATGCAAAATTAGTCTACAAATCTCGTATGAAAAGACTGAAATGATGCCGAACTTCAGAATTGACTCACCAACATTTCAACTAAACAATAGTAAACAAATTAAGATTGTGAATAAGTTCAAATATCTTGGGGAGATAATCCCCTGGAACTCTAATGTGAAACCATCGATAACAGTAGAACATCCAAACTGAAACGAGCACAACGAATCACCTGGCCAACCTACAAAAGGAAATCTCTCTCAATGGATGCCAAATTTCGCCAATTCAATTCCGTTGTTAAACCAGAGGCAACATGGTAGTGAAACACTCTTCAAGTTGAACATCAAGTCAACAACTGACAAAATGCATAAAGCAGACAGAAGAATCATCAGAACAATTTTTAACAAAAAACATCAAGTAAATGGCCAATGGAGATTGCTGCCGAATGAAGTGGTATATCGAGAGAATCAATAATAGATACAATGCGGAAAAGGAGAATCTCTTTTTTCTGCCATATCTCGTGCCTAACAGAAACCAAACTAATAAAACAGCTGTTTAGTTACTTCTGGAAGAGTAAAACGAAGAACTGGTTCAAAGAGATCCAGCATGATTTAGATGAATTCAATTTCACGATGCTCCAAATTAAAAATAGAGAAGAATATTTTAAGGAATAAATACTTACGATTCACATTAACAACATTTGAAAGGAAAAACTACACCATCACAGATGAACAAAGGGCAGCCAGGTCAGATAGAATGAAGAAATTTTGGGTGCAGATGAAGCTGAAGCTGAATCGCTAATCTCCAAATACCATTGTTAGACTTATTGTATTTGTATTGATTAAAGTGCTCCAATGAGGGCGTAAAATATGAAAAAAAAGGGCGAATTCCTATTCATGTAAAAGAAAACATAGCTTTTTATTCCTAAAAGTGTATTGCTACGGTGGGTGGTTATCGTGTCTGTCTACCAACCCCAAGTTTGCAGGTTCGCTCCTGGCCATGGTAAGTGATTTTTGAAAGGCGACAAAAATCACGACTCACATGTCATACGTTGTTGGCATGCTAAAGAATCCGTTTGAATTCAGTAGGCCATGTTCATAATGGCAAAATTAATCTCGGGATTTTCCGCCAACACAAAAAGTTCCTCTTTTCTCTACTAGAAAACGCTATAGCATCAAGGAGCTTAGATCTCTAACCTTCTTGACTTGCATAGCATTCCAGGGAACAACAAAATTCGACATGCAAGCTGCCCTCTGGGTGTGAAATAACAAAGCTTGCACCCGGCATCCGAGGCCATACGATATTAATTATTAACAGGGCCCAGATTTTGATGACCTAAAAATATTTCTAAAATGACCTATAAAATGACTTCAAAAATCCCATAAAATGACCCGAAACTTGAAAAAGTGACCTAAATTTTGAATGGAACTAATGTAATTTCATCATAAAATAAATTTCATCACACACAAAATACTAACAGACTATGTCATCCTATGTTGAAATGATTTTAATAGCTACCTAATATAATTTAATAATTATTTGACAAATACGAATTATTTGCACACAAATAATGGTTATTATTTCAGTCTAGTGTGTCTCCTGGAATGTGGATATTCCAAAAATAAGGGTTGAACAAAGTTGTGAAGATTCTCATGTCTTCGTATTCATCCTCACTTTCAGTTCCGTTAATATCCAGCACCAAATGCAAAAAATGCTTCATTCATTAAAAATGTGAGAAAGTGACTCAAAACGTATAAAATATTATATTAATTCCATAAAATGTCATAATAATGATGCAAAAAAGCTAGAAAATGACCTAAAAGCAAAATACTTAGAAAAATGATGTAATAAATATTCATTTCTGTAATGTGGGGGCCATGAACAGGATTTGTATGTAAGTTAGTAATGTTTGAGGTGAACAATTTATTTAAAAGATGACTTGTCGTCAGAATCCGGGCCATGATTATTAATTAATTATTTTTTATATTGCAACCTTATTACTGGCCGCTACTGCATCACGACCTCTGGGGTACAGCTTGATGCAGGTCTTGGGTGCCAAAAATGGAGTTTTGGGATATTGAAAAATTCAAACTTCATTTATGAACATAACAGAAGATGTACTGTAGCCTAACAAGTTACATATTCCATGTAGGAAAACACATTCCATTGGGAGATTAGAGCCGGTGGAAAATGTAAATTTACTATCTGTTTATTCATCATTTTTTGCAATTCGTTCAAGTTAGTCTTGGTTTTCATACCCATTCTGGACATAAGTCCGTGTAAATCATTGTGTTCTTGATACAAGTATTCTATCATATTTTTGAGATAGTTTCTATTCTCAGCAGAAAATCTCTTTGCACTAGAGACTTGATTGGTCTCACTCTTTCTGAAGTCTTGACTGTTTCTTCCTTTCTAAAGCATGCTTATACCTTCAGTCGGTCAACAAGATTATGCCCAATGAATGGGCCAATTTTGTAAAGGCGACACTGATAGAATGACTTCAAATCTCTACATTAGTTAGCCATTCCTCTGTGTCATTGAAATTCTTAATGTGTGTTACTCTAGGGAAGTCTTGCACAGGCAGTCTTGGTTGGCTCTGGGAGTGCATACAGCTTTGAGGGTGGAGTAAAATTCTATGAGTGACTGACAACTGATGAGAACAGCGTGGAGATGTCCCTTGGCTGCAGTTACCGAGTGAGTACGTGGTGTGTTCACTCCAAGGAAAGGTGCTGCTGCTAATTTTAATAATAAATGCTTTACCCTACATCGATCTCTATATTGAAGTATCGTAGGAAACCATGAGTATGAATGGTAATGCAATTATTTTTAAGATATGTATATAAACTTCGCAAGTTTTAGCAAAGTAGGGATTTTGTCGCCCCAATAATTTGTTTAGTACTGGACTAACATTGATAATTTTTTAACAATAAATTACTGAGACTAGAGTATTATTCATAATTAGGGACCCTGATTTATGGTGATATAAAAGGCACTGCCAACTGGACTGCATCCCTCCTGGCTGCTTTAAACTGCCTATTCAACGATTACAGTATTGGTTTGAGCGTACAACCTCGTTTCCAAATAAAGGTGCTAGGAAGCAGCACCCAGTCACTGTGGCAGACATAAGTTTTGTATTGATGTTAATGGCGAAGTTGTGTTTGGAATGTATTCTGAATGATTTTATAATGCTGTACTGCTGCGTGCCCTTTTGTAAATCAGAACAGGGCAAGTTAGAATACCGGGGAATCACATTTCATGAGATACCCTCGGACAATTCAGTGCATGAGAAGTGGTTACGTGCAATTTCCAGAGAAGATGACAAAGAGGAAGCAAATAAATAAATACATAAATGAGTGAGTGAGTAAATAAATAAGTAAGTAAATAAGTAAATAAATAAACAATCTGTTTTAAATGTCCGTAAAAATTTATAATACAGCCATCACAATAAGACGGGTTATCAGACAAATTCAATGCACACCCAAGTACATGGGGCTACATGACTGCAATGGCGCAAAGCCCCTATATAAATCAACATCCCATTTTTCGGGGGCCGGAGGCATTTCTTTTCCCTGTCTTTTATTGCCCTTATTCTTTTCTTTTCATCTCGTCAAGTTTGTCGGTTAGATTTAAGTCAGTTGAAAGTACAGTAAAACTTCGTATAACCGTCACTCTTTAAACCGTCAGTTTCTGTTAACCGTCATTGCTGTAATAGCATAATAATACTGCAATAACATTATTCTTCCACATTTGTAGCTACTATACGGATATTTTTATCATGTAACAAATAGTTGTATTTGCTATTACAATTGTGTTTAATTTCTTTTCGCTCCGAAATATATTACATTACTGTGAGAGTGATATCTGTCTATAATACAGAGTGCGGCAAAAGTCAGCGTACCGAAAATGTAGCTGAACTATAGCTAGTATTAAACATAAGTATAACAGTATTATTTTAACGTACCTGTTAGAGAAGCTGCTCAAAGTGACCACCTCCATTGTCTATACACATGTAGCACCTTTTCAACACTGATTTGAATTTTTTTTGCATAGTTGTGGTGTGAATAAAACATCAAAATGTTCTGGCGTGAGGGTTTTCGGCGGCCCAGTAAACACAATTGTGCCGGTTAATCCACCATTTAGTTTGAAAGTAGCTTCATCTGACCATAATATTCGTTTATAAACATTTTTATCGGCTTCCTGTCTTATTATGTATTGCTCACAAAATTCAACGCGGCGGTCTGGGTCGTCGTCGTGAAGCGCTTGCAATAGTTTTGGCCTGTACGGCTTCAATTTTAAAGCAGAATGTAACATTCTCCTAAGGCTTCGGTCTGAAATATCAAGTTCATTAGAGGCCTTTCTCGCAGATTTTTGTGGGGATTTCACAAATGTTTCAGCAATAATTTCCAGTTTTCACCGGTACGAACTGACCTAGGGCGACCACTTCGCGGTAAATCATATACTGAACCTGTCTGTTCAAACCTCTTGTTTAATTTATAAATTGCTTGCTGTCTAGGAGGTTGAGCTCCAGGAAACTGTTGTTCGAATGCTTCAATAACATCTGTGAAATTACGATCAAATTTCCACCAATTTTTCAAAAGAAAAACTCGTTGTTCTAAAGATAGTTTGCTATTCATGATTATAAACACTAATGTATAGAAGTTAATAAAACAAGCACTATATGCACCAACTTAACTTCACGGTCACAAGTGGTATATTGACAAAACAAAGAATCATCGATAAAGAATAAACCAAGACAAAATACACCTGTCTAGACATTAAATTAGGTAAGGAGTGACCCTGAGAGCTAATAATAGCGCGAGAGATAAACAATGACGCTCACCAGCCTGAAGCGGTACGCTGACTTTTGCCGCACATGGTATAATTGATTGAGGTCTTCTTGTTTTGGAGGAATAATATGGTGTTTCTGTTATCCGTCTATCCGCTCAACTGTCACGACCACGGTCCTGACGATGACGGATAATCGAGTTTTTACTGTAGTTGTATTTTTATTATCGTCTGTATAATTACGGGAAAATGAGCTAGACATTTAGCCCCTTCAAAACAATCACCTCCACCACCATGTATTTTTGCTATCCTTCATACTGACAATTTGCCTGTAAGTATAAGTCTAAATACTTTTAGATGATTGAATAACAAAAGAACTAAATTAGTGTAATGTTTTCACGTCTGTCAATTTCGATATTAAGCCTCCAAACTTAACAATCCTTCGTTTCAGATATCTTCTCCTTTAAAAAGACGCGGCGATCTCAGTGAGTTGGTGCTGCAACCTGGCGGTGAATTAATATATGAAGGGTTCGGGTGTAAACCATGATAAGTGACATTTTGATCAAAATCGAGACATCGCATGTACCGTATAGTATCATAAGTGATGTTCCGAGCAATCTAGTGTAAGCAGTACCCAAAATTTTCAAAAGACAGCAGCACGGTGAGTGATTGTATCTATGTTAACTACCACCTTGCTGCTTGTACACTATGAAGAGTGATAACAAATACGACCCAACCAAAATGAGTGATTTGTTACTTACCATGGCTTACACCCGAACCCTTCATATATCTTGTACATCTGTGAGTGTTGAATGGGCAGACACTTTAAAGCAGCCAGGAGGGATGCGATCCAGCTGACAGTGATAAAAGGCTTCAAAGCGGTGAAATAAAATAAAGTGAGGTGTGTGCTTAATTACTGTGTGTATGGATGTGGTTAAATCACGAACACTATAGAAACATTTGGAGGAATAACATACAATTTATCCTAGTTGTTTCTTTAAATTTATTATTATTATTTTCAAAGAACTGAAATTCAAATGAATTATATTTTTTGTGTTTAATACCTAACTTAACATTTACTTTAACAAATATTCTCCATGACTACCATAGGTTTTTTCTCAGTAATTTGTGGCTGTTTCCATGATTTCAGGACTTCAACCAATCAAGTTCAAGAAGAGACTTCGTTATCCCGTATCGCATGAAACATTTATATTTAAGATTTCTTATTTTCTATTAAACAATAGATGGTGGAACTATTTCAAAAGGAAGTATCACGACAGCAAACGGAGGTGTAAGAAAGTGGTAGGAGAAGAAAAGAAGAAAAATTGGGAAGAATTTACACGAAGAATGGAAACAGATGTAAGTGGCAGTGAAAGGATGCTGTATGGGCTTCTAAGAAGTAAGAGGAAAGAAAGAGTTACTACAAAGCTAGTGAAAAAGGAAGATGGAGAGTTGTTAACACACCCAGAAGAGATAAAGGGGCGATGGAAGGAGTATTTCGATAAGCTTTTGAATGTGAGCAATGGTACTGGTGAGATGGAAGTGACACAACCTGACGACTCTATAACAGAAGATGATATAACAATGCTGGAGGTGGAATTAGCAGTACAGAAAATGAAGATGGGAAAAGCAACAGGGGTGGATGAAGTCAGTGTAGAAATGATAAAGGCTGCTGGACCTGTTGGTATGCAATGGCTGTATCGACTGCTAAAGTGTGTGTGGAAATGGAAATGTGTACCAGAAGACTGGAAGAAAGGGCTAATAATACCAGTGTTTAAGAAGGGGGACAATAAGGTGTGTGATAACTATAGAGGGATCACCCTCATATCACAGATAGTAAAAATACTGGAAAGGATATTAGAAAGAAGAATTAGAAGAAAGGTGGAAGGAGAGTTGCAAGAGGAACAGTATGGCTTCAGGAGTGGAAGATCCACAGTGGACCCAATCTTTAGCTTGAGGCAGGTGATGGAAAAGAACTGGGAATATGGAGAGGATTTGATCATGACTTTCATAGATCTAGAAAAGGCATATGATAGTGTCCCCAGAGAGAAGGTATGGGAAACCATGGTTAAGAAGAGACTGGGAAGAGAAATGTTGGAAATGGTGCAAGCAATGTACAACAACTGTGTTAGCAGGGTACTGACCCCAGTTGGAAAGACAGATTGGTTTACGAACAAGACTGGACTAAGACAGGGGAGTTTGCTGTCACCTCTCTTGTTCATAATGGTGATGGATGAAATAGTAAAGGAAACAAAGGAAGCATATGAACATAAAGAAATGAAGTTACTGTTATTTGCAGATGATATTGTGGTCTGGGGAAGGAACACCGAAGAAGTGCAAAAACAACTAGATGCACTGAACGAAAATATTCAGAAGTATGGCCTGAAAATCAGTATAGAGAAAAGCAAGACCATGGTGATGACAAGAGGGGAAAGACAAGGAAAGGGCACTGTGAAAATTGGAAGTCAGAGTTTGGAAATTGTGGACACGTTCAAATACCTAGGAAGTGAATTGATGCAAACTGGTAGGTTGGACATGGAGATTGGCAGGAGGGTACAGCAGAGCAATGCATTCTATCAAAGTGTAAGAAAACTTGTTTGGGATAAGGAAGTACCAAGGAAAAGCAAGGAGGTAATGTATAAAGTGTATTATGTACCCATATTAACTTATGCAGCTGAGACTTGGACCCTGACAAGCAGGCAAGTGAGTAGAATCCAAGCCAGGGAAATGAAATTCCTAAGAAGTATGATAGGAAAGACAAGGAAAGACAGAGTGAGGAATGAAGATGTTAGGAAGGAAGTTGGGATGGGAAAACTAAATGAGAGAATTGAGAAGAATAAACTAAGGTGGTTTGGACATGTAAAGAGGATGGAGGAAAATAGAATACCAAGACAGATGCTGGAGGCGAAGTGCAAGGGTAAGAGACCAAGAGGAAGACCTAGAACAAGGTGGATGGATTCAGTGAAGAACGGCGTAAGAAAAAGAAATCTGGACTGGGACAAGATCGTGGAAGAAGAATGGTGGAAGGAAAGAGGAAAGTGGAGAAGTGCCATAAATACCCCGACCCGGCAGGAGCTGGATAAGGGGAAATGATGATGATGATGATGAGTTTAAAAAATCTTATTACCAGCGTTTCGTTGGCATTTAGCATTTTAGGGTGAAAATAACACAATTTCACATATTAATTTTATTTCGTGATATTTACCTGCTTTAATATCGAAAAAGAAAAAAAAAAAGAAGGCATATTTGGGGTAAATATATTGTTGTGATAACATATTATGTGTTTGATGAAATATTTCGCAGATATCGTTGAAACCAAAAATCCGGGACTCTATTCATAACCACTAGGAACGTTTAATTCCCTTGTCATTCATATCAAATCCTAAGTATGTATGGACACAGGTTCCATCTGAAAACTAAAAGCTGCAAGTATCTTAACATCAGGTTCTGTATGATAGTTGTAAAATTTCTTTCACCTTTATTAATATTATTACTGTAGTTGCTATTATTAGCAGTTTATTAATTATTAATTGGATTTAGACAGCTCCTTAACCCGGTCCATGAGGCAATTATAATTGGCTACATGGATAATTCTTGCAAGGCGCGTCCATGTCGCTGGGGTGGGCAACGGTACTGTAATATGCCATGGAACTACAGTACCGGCTAAGTTCTGGTGAGAACCCAGTCCTATGGGGTATAACATAGGCCCCGTGCACAGGATTATGTGCGAAGACCTCAACGGAATCTGCAGCGGAGAAGATGGACTTCGGAACGGTGGAGATTGCGGAAGAGGCAACCCAGTACTCAGGGAATAGTATGAGTACAGCATCAATCGGCAGCGTCTGTTTCCCAGGTTAGGGGCGGCTGCAAGGGCGTCTGTTTCCCATGTTAGGGGCGGCCTGTATAATAGCTGGCAGTAGCTTCATAAAATGCCTTTGGGAGTGGCGACCCCATCGTAATAATAGCCTAAAATGGAAATGGCACTTCAAATGATTCGGAGAAGGTTAGGGCGTACCCTGCAGGCGACGCGCAGTTCTTTTGGTACTGGGGGAACTGTGAGAAATGGGCGACCAGTAACCGAAATGAAAGCGGGAATCATGAATGTCATGACCCTGGCAGGCAAAGTGGAGGAGGTGGTAGACTTCATGGAGAGGGAGAATGTTGGATTGATAGGGCTGAGTGAAGTGAAATGAAAAGGTAAAGGAAGGAAGAAATTGAGGAAAGGATATACATTATACTGGAGTGGTGGCCAAGAGGCAAAAAATGGCATGGGACTGATAACCTCGAAACAACTGGAGGAGTATGTTGAAGTGGTCGAGTGTGTGAGTGACAGAATAATGAAAATTAGAATGAAGATGAAAAATGACGTGATGGACTTCATACAAGTGTATGCACCACAGACTGGAAACAGAGAAGAAGATATTGAAGTATTCCTGGAGGATGTAGAAAGAGTAATTTCAGATGTAGAAGTGGTGATCATGGGAGATATGAATGCACAAGTCGGAAACGAGAGACAAGGAAAGGAATAAGTCATTGGACCATATGTACATGGGAAAAAGAACTGGGAAGGAGAGGAACTTGTAAACTTTTGCGAAAGGAATGGACTGATAGTGGGTAATTCATGGTTTCGGAAGAAAAACAGCAGGAAAATTACGAGATATGGCTGGGGCGATAGAAGAACAAAATCAGTAATTGACTACTTTCTGGTGGAAAGGACTAATCGCAGAAAGCTGATAGATGTGACAGCTTTACCAGGAGAAGCATTTGATGGGGACCATACAGCTGTGGTGGCAAAATTTAGATGGGAAAAATTGGAAAACCTAAAGGAGATCAGAGAAAGTAAAATAAAAGTATGGAAATTGAAAGACAAAACTGTACAGGAAGATTTTCAGGAGAGATTGAAGCAACAAATCCCAGTTACTGAAGTGGAAAACATAGAAGAGGAATGGTCCCACTTTAAAAAGGCATTTGTTGGTGCAGCAGAGAGTGCTTGTGGTAGGACGTCAACAAGAGTGAAAGAGGAGGAGACACCGTGGTGGAATGAGGAAGTGAGGAAAGCAGTGAAAGAAAAGAAGTCTGCATGGAAAGAATGGAACCGAGATCAAAGAGAAGAAAGCAATAGGAAGTATCACGACAGCAAACGGAGGTGTAAGAAAGTGGTAGGAGAAGAAAAGAAGAAAAGTTGGGAAGAATTTACACGAAGAATGGAAACAGATGTAAGTGGCAGTAAAAGGATGCTGTATGGGCTTCTAAGAAGTAAGAGGAAAGAAAGAGTTACCACAAAGCTGGTGAAAAAGGAAGATGGAGAGTTGTTAACACACCCAGAAGAGATAAAGGGACGGTGGAAGGAGTATTTCGATAAGCTATTGAATGTGAGCAATTGTACTGGTGAGATGGAAGTGACACAACCTGACGAATCTATAACAGAAGATGATATAACAATGCTGGAGGTGGAATTAGCAGTACAGAAAATGAAGATGGGAAAAGCAACAGGGGTGGATGAAATCAGTGTAGAAATGATAAAGGCTGCTGGACCTGTTGGTATGCAATGCTTGTATCGACTGCTAAAGTGTGTGTGGAAACGGAAATGTTTACCAGAAGACTGGGAGAAAGGGCTAATAATACCAGTGTTTAAGAAGGGGGACAAGAAGGTGTGTGATAACAACTATAGAGGGATCACTCTCTTATCACAGATAGTAAAAATACTGGAAAGGATATTAGAAAGAAGAATTAGAAGAAAGGTGGAAGGAGAGTTGCAAGAGGAACAGTATGGCTTCAGGAGTGGAAGATCCACAGTGGACCCAATCTTTAGCTTGAGGCAGGTGATGAAAAAGAACTGGGAATATGAAGAGGATTTGATCATGACTTTCATAGATCTAGAAAAGGCATATGATAGTGTCCCCAGAGAGAAGGTATGGGAAACCATGGTTAAGAAGAGACTGGGAAGAGAAATGTTGGAAATGGTGCAAGCAATGTACAACAACTGTGTTAGCAGGGTACTGACCCCAGTTGGAAAGACAGATTGGTTTAGGAACAAGACTGGACTAAGACAAGGGAGTGTGCTGTCACCTCTCTTGTTCATAATGGTGATGGATGAAATTGTAAAGGAAACAAAGGAAGCATATGGACATAAAGAAATGAAGTTACTGTTATTTGCAGATGATATTGTGGTCTGGGGAAGGAACACCGAAGAAGTGCAAAAACAACTAGCTGCACTGAACGAAAATATTCAGAAGTACGGCCTGAAAATCAGTATAGAGAAAAGCAAGACCATGGTGATGACAAGAGGGGAAAGACATGGAAAGGGCACTGTGAAAATTGGAAGTCAGAGTTTGGAAATTGTGGACATGTTCAAATACCTAGGAAGTGAATTGATGCAAACTGGTAGGTTGGTCATGGAGATTGGCAGGAGGGTAAAGCAGAGCAATGCATTCTATCAAAGTGTAAGAAAACTTGTTTGGGACAAGGAAGTATCAAGGAAAAGCAAGGAGGTAATGTATAAAGTGTACTATGTTCCCATATTAACTTATGCAGCTGAGACTTGGACCCTGACAAGCAGGCAAGAGAGTAGAATCTAAGCCAGTGAAATGAAATTCCTAAGTAGTATATAGGAAAGACAAGGAAAGACAGAGTGAGGAATGAAGATGTTAGGAAGGAAGTTGGGATGGGAAAACTAAATGAGAGAATTGAGAAGAATAAACTAAGGTGGTTCGGACATGTAAAGAGGATGGAGGAAAATAGAATACCAAGACAGATGCTGGAGGCGAAGTGCAAGGGTAAGAGAGCAAGTGGAAGACCTAGAACAAGGTGGATTGATTCTGTGAAGAACAGCGTAAGAAAAAGAAATCTGGACTGGGACAAGATTGTGGAAGAAGAAAGGTGGAAAGAAAGAGGAAAGTGGAGAAGTGCCATAAATACCCCGACCCGGCAGGAGCTGGATAAGGGGAAATGATGATGATGATGATGATGACATTTTAGTGGTTATTACTGTTATTTTTTTATGGGCCTATGAATTATCAAGCTGCATCTTAAGCTTTGCTATCTTGTTAATAAGATATGGATGTTTAGGACATACAGAAACGAGAAATATGCTGGCATATATGCCCTAAAAATACTGAAATATGATCCAAAGAAGGTACAATTATACCTAATATATTTACATGCTTTCTAAAAGCACATATCAATAATGTAGTGAAATGTTATTTTTATTATCAATTCTACATTCAAACCTGAAAATTGTTAAAATCTACGTTGATTTTATCAATAGGCCTACGATAAAAGTGTTTTCCTCAAATTTGTATCCCAGAATGTATCAAGAGAGTCGCGGAAAGCAGCATATTCTTCACCTTTTCTCGCGTTAAGAACTGCGATCCAAATCACATTTCTTGTTGTGCCCGTTTAGACCGGAGTCCGCACGACCACATATGCATTTTACCAATAATCAGTCAGCACGAGAATCAAAATATCCCGGAGCGCCAGATGGGTTAAAGCAAATCGCAAAAACGACATCAAATTTATAAAAATGCTTTGCTGATTTTTGGCTCAATGCAACAATAAGGATAGAAGGAGATTTAATTGGGTGAAACACATCTGGTAAAATTATCTCAGTTTATTTAAAGTTAAAATCTGACTGCAAGAATAATGCTCAAAGCAGCATCATCCACGTGTGGCGATCCACACTCTTATTTACACACAATATACAGAAATCTTCCAAACACATTTGACAATCTTTTTGAAAACACAAGTCCGATTGTTAGTCCTGTGGACTGTGTTCCAAAATTATTAACATTTTAACTCCAGTGCAAAATGAATTGTCCATACTGGAAATAACGTAGATCACTGTTTGACTATTTACATGGTATTAACACTCGTAGAATAAATGTTTATAGAATTTCTTAGACTTTCATTTGTTTTCCAGTTTTCCAAAATATATCGTTGAAACTATTATTATCATCGTAGCAACACAAATTATTAACACATATTAACAATATCTGAAAAGTATTCGACCATTGAGCATAGCATCGAAGAACTGTGCGAAGCACAACAACAATTAATTGTTCTTCTGACATTAAACATTCGAGAAGTGACTCGATTATGAACTTCAAGTTCCAAACAAAACATATGATTTCTGAATCATCAACTTGATCAATAAATGGTTGAACCATTCAACTATTAGATTTTCCACTTGGAATTATTATGAAAAAAAAAATAATTTATATTTATGGCCATTTCTAGCAACTTTCACAACTTGCAATTCTTCGACAGAATGCGGAAATAAGAATTGTAGTCTTATAATGAATTCATTTAGTTCATGGCACTAGGATTTGAAAATATCCTTCAAATTATTCGTGGTTAAAGAATTATTTTAAATTGGCAGTGGCCCATTCTACTATTTGTGTAAGGACACAATATTATAACAACAACAACAACGGCAAAGGTCTTCCTCTGAAGAAGAATAAACTACTATCATGACAACTCCGGGTTCTAGCAAAATCAAATTCTAAATGGAATTCGTAAACAAGGTTGAAATAAGAACTGATGGTTTCAAAGAAATAACCTTCGGGTTATTCATACGACGAAATGTGTGGCTCCAATACTCCTACCATAAACCTGAGCCATCGAACCTGCTATTTGATTGATGCTCGAAAAAACCTTCATTCCTGCGACTTAAACCTGCGCACCTGGGAATGGCATTCAACTACTCCACACACATAAATTATCTTCCCAAAATTTATACAATAAATCAAGCCTCTGCTTGTTATCAACACTGGAAGATTAATAAACTGACAAGTTTATTTTATTTTACCATTCAGTTTAACCCGTGAATTTACCATACATATGAAAAGCTTCATTTCACTTTCGAGTGTATTTACGTCATGATTTTATATAAATACAACAATATCCTATTTGATACAAATATCATTTGCTTCCCGTTTCATGCCTCTCCGTGTTATCTGAAACATATACTTTGCTCATGCAAATATCAACTGTTCAACCAGAACTGAAATGTTGGTTGAATGCGGGCTTGCGCTAACCACTCTCCTTCGTAAAATCTCCTGTTCCAAACTAGAAATGTTTCAACTACTTCATAGGCTCTTTCTCAATACATATGATTATTATAAAATATAATATCCAAGAATTATTTAGAAAAATTATGAAAATTATTATTATTATTATTAGTGGATTATTATTATTATTATTATTATTTCAAATATGTTGAATTATCATCTCAATATGCGAGAATCCACATGTTCGAACCTTCGAATATGGAAAAAATATCCATTCCTCAACAAAAATAAATTTAACTTTTACAGTTACATCGGCTGATTACCGTGATTTCCCAAAAATATGAAAAATTCAAATAAATGCTCAAAATGCTCGGTCATCGATCCTAAACTGTTCTGAGTGCTGAAAATGCTCAGAATAAATCTAACACGTCTTGCGTAAATCATTACAAGCTTTAAATATGACGAAAAAAAATGTGTTGGTCATCTGCAGAAAAATAGTTTGTTCCAATTAGCTAAGCATAAAATAATTCAAATGTGGCTTACATTTCTTGATGTTCTTGAAGTGTAGTAAACCTGGTCTATACCAGATTTATCCGTAGATATGCCCTAGCGGACAAGCACGTATAATCCTTGTATCGGCCGCCATTGTAGACCCACAAATCGTCTAGTCAGACATAGTGGTAGTATTCTTTGACGTTTTAAATGACTGTGGTTCCATTTTAATATGGGCTTCTAACAAAGCCATAACAGTTTGTTTGAAAAGGGTCAGATCTAAGCGATCTCTTCTTAAATGTGTCAGTTGTAACTTAACTCACTGTAATCTCATCAGTACAAGAAAAACGTTGACAGTCTAAGCAGTTAACGGCTGTTCTGAAGATCGTTCCCTGGGCATGGTTTATTAATATCACCATCTGCCATGCGCTAGACAACTTGCAGTTTCCCTTGCGTAGACTAATGAACGCCACCGTTATAGACTATTCTTCAATGTACTGACGGATCGAAGTGGTTAAATAGTTACAAAATATGAAAACTGACTTTAAATGGATCTAAACATCCAAGTATTAATTTACTATTGGACTGTGACAATACTACTTTTCTAGACCAAGTCTAGCATATGTCCTTTAGGAAATATAAATATTTCCACCAATGTCTGTAGAAATACAATCACCTCAGTGATTCTCCTCACCAGAAACTTACTAAGTTCCAACTCGTTTGCGCAGCACTTCTCGTGACTATCACGATTTGAAAAGTACTTCTTCGTAGACGTGGCAACCATGTGCCTTGGCTCAGCGTAGACGCAACTTGTTCGCCAAGTGCTTGTGATGAATTGAGCTAACTAATCCTGCTCCAGCTTGCTTTTATACAAAAACGGTCAGGGTCACGCGTCATCGCCTGATATCTAGAAATCCTCATATCTCTTGAATCCCTGGTCCGATTTACTTGATACTAATTGCATTCTCTTTTATTTGGCCGTGCCAGTAATCTGATCCCAGTCTCAAGTCTCTGCTCCATAGTTAACTATTTAATCAATAAATAGTCTCCACCTCTGCTGTTACTCGCTACGTCATTTACCATCCAACTATCGGTAATTTCCTTCGAATGGCTTCGAGAAGCAATGTAGCGCGATATTCAAATATCCGAACTTTCAAACGCTGCTACAGCCTTTCCCTTGATATCTAGGTGTCTGAAACTTGGAATACCCATTCCTAGAGTTGGGCACATCCACCCCACACCTAGCAAAAAATAAAAATTGAAAAATTTTTATTTTTCCTATCTACACATTAAATTATCTGGTTCTTGAATAATAGATCTTCAAATTCGAAGCATTATAAGTTCCCACGATGTTACCAGTTCGTGTATTAGCTACTTCATAGCTTCCATTATTGTTTACTTCCACAATATTCAAAATCCTTAATTTTACCATTCCCCCGGGATTGTTGTGTTCCCGATGGACCTGGATCATTGGGCCTCTGCTCCACAAATTGTAAGTTATCTTGGTGTCTTGCTTCCAAGTTTTTCCTCGTTTCCTTGTTAAACTCTTCATTGGACTGACGAGTATCTACATTCCCTCTGTTATTATAGTTATTACCATAGGATCTTCTTTCCTGGTACCTTCCTTGAGTATCACGTGGTCTTCTCCATCGAGTGTTGTATCGATTACCACCATCCGGTCTTGCATATGGTTTGTAACTGTATCTGTTACGGTATTGGTTCCATCCTCTCGTATTGGAATCTTCCCTCGGCGATTTCTCTTCTCGCTCCTCTCGAATCTCTCGAGGTGTCTGAGAATAACTGTCAGCCATAACAGCATACACAGCGTTATTACTCTTTACTCCCTTCTGATGAAAGAATTGAGCGTTTGTATGATCCAGCTTCTGTAATACTTCATCAAACTGTTCCATATTGTAGATATCAGCAGCGATCAAAGTCCTCTGGACGTCTGCTGGAAATTGTCGTATCAAAGCAGTAATCAACTCGTTATCTGGCATTGGCGGATCTAAATGTTGGAGTTTAGACAGCTGTCCAGAAAAGTATGTAGAGTATCGAGTAGGTTGTGACGTCGAGAATCTCTTCGAATACAACTCTGCTCTAACTTGCTGTTGGGTTTCAGGGGACCAAAACTTCTTCAATAACCCACGAGAAAACTCTTCAAAAGTATTTAGAGTGGATCTAAATGCTCTAAACCACAAAAGTGCGGGACCTTCCAAGAACTTCCCTATTACCCTGATCTGTCTTTCTTTAGGGATCTTAGAATCTTTCAGGTAATCACCTGCTTCTCTCAGAAATTCCACGGGTGTTACAGAATCTCGCCCTGAAAATTTAGAAGGCTTATCTTCTATATTCTTAAATACAGTTATGGGGTTGGATTGAAATACTGTCCTGACCTCATCCTGTCTATCAGTCTCTCTAGCTCCTCCTAGATTTATCTGTATCGGTTCCTTTCCCCTTACATTCGGCATTTTCAAAAAATGATCAGACTGTTTCTCCTCCTTTATTTGAGTTTTCATAGCCTCAAGTTCCTTCTGGTTTTCTTCTGCCATCTTCTTGATTGCTTCAGTCTCCTTACAATTGTCTTTAACATCAATGGATATCTGGTTCATAACAGCCTCATGACTTTTCAATGACCCTGTCATATCTGATATGTCCTTCTGAGTTGCTTGAATATCCTTGGCAATTACTTCAATGTGGGATGACAAAGATTCCCTAATCTCCTTGATTCCCTCTTGATTCTCCAGCTTGAGTGTGTCTTTTATTTCATTGACAACTGTGGTTTTAATCTCAGTTTGCAATTCATGAATCACTCCTTCTCTTATTTCTCCCATGACAAGTTCCTTGAATTGTTCCGTTAAACGCTGAACAACTAAAATTCCCATCTCGTTACTCTCCTTCTTCACTCTGACTTCCAGGTTGACCATGTCTTCACCAACTTTCCTAAGACCATGTTCTATCCTATCAGCTAAGCTTTGGGATCGAAGATCGGCATCGCGAAATTTATCGTCCATCAAACTTGCGCTAGTAGCTAACGAAGTTTCGAGCTCATGTGTTTTGTCGCATAATTTATTCATTTTACTTTCAAGTGTCATTTTCAAAATTTCAGAATTCTCTTTAAATTTACTTTCCATTGAATTAAATTTACTATTTAAAATTTCCTTTAAGTTATCTTTTAACCTGCTCTCTAACAAATCGGAATTTTCTTTGAGTTTATCCTCTAAACTTTCTTTCAAGTTATCTTTTAATTTATTTTCTAAAGAATCAGAATTTTCTTTAAGTTTATCATTCAAATTTTCTTTAAGTTTATTCTCTAAAGAATCAGAATTTTCTTTAAGTTTATTCTCTAAAGAATCAGAATTTTCTTTAAGTTTTTCATCTAAACTTTCCTTCAAGTTATCTTTTAATTTATTTTCTAAAGAATCAGAATTTTCTTTAAGTTTCTTTTCTAAAGCCTCAGTATTCTCTTTCATAATGGCTGCTACACGCAGTCCAGCCTGTTTTGAACTCTCCTCCAAACTCCTCATCATTCTCATCATTTCTTCCATAATTTCAATTATTCAAAACTTAGGGGTATACAACAGTGGCAAACACAAGCTTATAACTAGAACAAGAAATATGAATAGCTAATTGGAACACTATAATAAAATGAGATTTGTCCTAATATCGACGTGATGGAAAAACAAAAGTCTCTACTTTTACGAATTACATTTACCATAATATCACAGGAAAAATATGCTAGTTCTCAAATATCCTCCACCTGGATTCTAATAATGTGTATCTCCAGTCATCGAACGTTTACTACTGAATTTACTTGACGCCCTAATGGTTAAGCCATTATCAAAAATAATCAAACCCATTCTAATTATTAACCAAGTTAAATTATTAGTTTTCCCACTAATTGGGTTTCCTACTAATTTATTCATCCAAACCAGACATCTCTCAACTCCCCAAAATATTTCTATAAAAATTATCACAATTTCAAATCGGCATGCGATTGACCATGTCTAAATCGGGACCCACGTTCGAAGCCATTTCTCTCTCTATCTTATTTTATGTGCCCGTTTAGACCGGAGTCCGCACGACCACATATGCATTTTACCAATAATCAGTCAGCACGAGAATCAAAATATCCCGGAGCGCCAGATGGGTTAAAGCAAATCGCAAAAACGACATCAAATTTATAAAAATGCTTTGCTGATTTTTGGCTCAATGCAACAATAAGGATAGAAGGAGATTTAATTGGGTGAAACACATCTGGTAAAATTATCTCAGTTTATTTAAAGTTAAAATCTGACTGCAAGAATAATGCTCAAAGCAGCATCATCCACGTGTGGCGATCCACACTCTTATTTACACACAATATACAGAAATCTTCCAAACACATTTGACAATCTTTTTGAAAACACAAGTCCGATTGTTAGTCCTGTGGACTGTGTTCCAAAATTATTAACATTTTAACTCCAGTGCAAAATGAATTGTCCATACTGGAAATAACGTAGATCACTGTTTGACTATTTACATGGTATTAACACTCGTAGAATAAATGTTTATAGAATTTCTTAGACTTTCATTTGTTTTCCAGTTTTCCAAAATATATCGTTGAAACTATTATTATCATCGTAGCAACACAAATTATTAACACATATTAACAATATCTGAAAAGTATTCGACCATTGAGCATAGCATCGAAGAACTGTGCGAAGCACAACAACAATTAATTGTTCTTCTGACATTAAACATTCGAGAAGTGACTCGATTATGAACTTCAAGTTCCAAACAAAACATATGATTTCTGAATCATCAACTTGATCAATAAATGGTTGAACCATTCAACTATTAGATTTTCCACTTGGAATTATTATGAAAAAAATATATTTATATTTATGGCCATTTCTAGCAACTTTCACAACTTGCAATTCTTCGACAGAATGCGGAAATAAGAATTGTAGTCTTATAATGAATTCATTTAGTTCATGGCACTAGGATTTGAAAATATCCTTCAAATTATTCGTGGTTAAAGAATTATTTTAAATTGGCAGTGGCCCATTCTACTATTTGTGTAAGGACACAATATTATAACAACAACAACAACGGCAAAGGTCTTCCTCTGAAGAAGAATAAACTACTATCATGACAAATCCGGGTTCTAGCAAAATCAAATTCTAAATGGAATTCGTAAACAAGGTTGAAATAAGAACTGATGGTTTCAAAGAAATAACCTTCGGGTTATTCATACGACGAAATGTGTGGCTCCAATACTCCTACCATAAACCTGAGCCATCGAACCTGCTATTTGATTGATGCTCGAAAAAACCTTCATTCCTGCGACTTAAACCTGCGCACCTGGGAATGGCATTTAACTACTCCACACACATAAATTATCTTCCCAAAATTTATACAATAAATCAAGCCTCTGCTTGTTATCAACACTGGAAGATTAATAAACTGACAAGTTTATTTTATTTTACCATTCAGTTTAACCCGTGAATTTACCATACATATGAAAAGCTTCATTTCACTTTCGAGTGTATTTACGTCATGATTTTATATAAATACAACAATATCCTATTTGATACAAATATCATTTGCTTCCCGTTTCATGCCTCTCCGTGTTATCTGAAACATATACTTTGCTCATGCAAATATCAACTGTTCAACCAGAACTGAAATGTTGGTTGAATGCGGGCTTGCGCTAACCACTCTCCTTCGTAAAATCTCCTGTTCCAAACTAGAAATGTTTCAACTACTTCATAGGCTCTTTCTCAATACATATGATTATTATAAAATATAATATCCAAGAATTATTTAGAAAAATTATGAAAATTATTATTATTATTATTAGTGGATTATTATTATTATTATTATTTCAAATATGTTGAATTATCATCTCATTATGCGAGAATCCACATGTTCGAACCTTCGAATATGGAAAAAATATCCATTCCTCAACAAAAATAAATTTAACTTTTACAGTTACATCGGCTGATTACCGTGATTTCCCAAAAATATGAATAATTCAAATAAATGCTCAAAATGCTCGGTCATCGATCCTAAACTGTTCTGAGTGCTGAAAATGCTCAGAATAAATCTAACACGTCTTGCGTAAATCATTACAAGCTTTAAATATGACGGAAAAAAAATGTGTTGGTCATCTGCAGAAAAATAGTTTGTTCCAATTAGCTAAGCATAAAATAATTCAAATGTGGCTTACATTTCTTGATGTTCTTGAAGTGTAGTAAACCTGGTCTATACCAGATTTATCCGTAGATATGCCCTAGCGGACAAGCACGTATAATCCTTGTATCGGCCGCCATTGTAGACCCACAAATCGTCTAGTCAGACATAGTGGTAGTATTCTTTGACGTTTTAAATGACTGTGGTTCCATTTTAATATGGGCTTCTAACAAAGCCATAACAGTTTGTTTGAAAAGGGTCAGATCTAAGCGATCTCTTCTTAAATGTGTCAGTTGTAACTTAACTCACTGTAATCTCATCAGTACAAGAAAAACGTTGACAGTCTAAGCAGTTAACGGCTGTTCTGAAGATCGTTCCCTGGGCATGGTTTATTAATATCACCATCTGCCATGCGCTAGACAACTTGCAGTTTCCCTTGCGTAGACTAATGAACGCCACCGTTATAGACTATTCTTCAATGTACTGACGGATCGAAGTGGTTAAATAGTTACAAAATATGAAAACTGACTTTAAATGGATCTAAACATCCAAGTATTAATTTACTATTGGACTGTGACAATACTACTTTTCTAGACCAAGTCTAGCATATGTCCTTTAGGAAATATAAATATTTCCACCAATGTCTGTAGAAATACAATCACCTCAGTGATTCTCCTCACCAGAAACTTACTAAGTTCCAACTCGTTTGCGCAGCACTTCTCGTGACTATCACGATTTGAAAAGTACTTCTTCGTAGACGTGGCAACCATGTGCCTTGGCTCAGCGTAGACGCAACTTGTTCGCCAAGTGCTTGTGATGAATTGAGCTAACTAATCCTGCTCCAGCTTGCTTTTATACAAAAACGGTCAGGGTCACGCGTCATCGCCTGATATCTAGAAATCCTCATATCTCTTGAATCCCTGGTCCGATTTACTTGATACTAATTGCATTCTCTTTTATTTGGCCGTGCCAGAAATCTGATCCCAGTCTCAAGTCTCTGCTCCATAGTTAACTATTTAATCAATAAATAGTCTCCACCTCTGCTGTTACTCGCTACGTCATTTACCATCCAACTATCGGTAATTTCCTTCGAATGGCTTCGAGAAGCAATGTAGCGCGATATTCAAATATCCGAACTTTCAAACGCTGCCACAGCCTTTCCCTTGATATCTAGGTGTCTGAAACTTGGAATACCCATTCCTAGAGTTGGGCACATTGTAAAGGAGAAAGAAAATGCCCTAAGTTAAAAATACCACCAAGTTTAGTTATAGTTAAATATTTTCGGATAGTCTGCAACAATTGGCAAGTTTTTAAATTTTTAGCACCGCTAACGCACAGAAACCTTGCACCGGCCAGCGGATACCATTTTTTAAGTCCATCACGTACCCCTAAAATATTACCAGAGAAAAGTTAACAATACTCTGTAACTTCTCAACGTTTATTTTTCCCTTTCGCCTTCTCGGGTTTAAATGATGGATTCCATTTTTGTGATCAAGTAGAGTCATCATCACTATCCGATGTCGAATCCATTGCATAAATAACAAAAACTTAAAAAAGTAAAACACCAGTTAATACAACACGTTTATGCTGATGCGCTTCGTGCTACAGAATGGCCACACACGCCACGCCACGCCATGGACTCGCCATGGATTAATGATAACTCGGAAGTTAGAAGGCTCATCCGGAACGTTTCTCCGAAGATACTATCATTATAACCTGCTTCTTTGCACTTTCAAAGATTATACTGTTGGCAACGGTTACGCTATGTTTAATTGAAGCTAGATGGCAGGACGGTTGCCTATTGTGAAAATTTGTATCAATGACAGTAAGACAAAAATTCGTTCTGATAGAAAACAAAACAATTGCAGGACAAATGCCGTCCCGCGCGGGACATTTACAAAATACCTGAAGCTAGATGGCAGGACGGTTGCCTATTGTGAAAATTCGTATAGTTGACAGTAAGACGAAAATTCGTTCAGATAGAAACAAAACAATTGTAGGACAAATGCTGTCCCGCGCGGGACATTTACAAAATACCTGAAAATGCGGGACGGGTGGTCACCCTAGTCAGACATCACTGCTCTTCACAACAAGCCCAAGCAGCTGTCCTCATGGAATATAAAATCACAGCGTTAAAGTATGCCTTCAGTATGCCTCCCTTCAGAGGGGAAGTAAAGCTGGTGGGCCCATGTCATAGATTTATGGCATGTAAAAGAACCTACCACTTCAATTGGTAGTGTGTAGCAAAATTTTTAGGTTATATTTGGCTGGTTAGAAACGTTCTATCAAGTTCCAACATTCACCGCAAGGTGTTAGTGACAGTAGCATCTGGTAGCCAAAGTTGGAACTACTTGAAGTTGAACTTGTTGGGAGCCCACGGGCGTTTAATTAAAATACCCTGCTATGGCTATTTGCTTGTAATTTATATATAATTAGTTTCACAGGTAGAATGGTGCATTCAAGATTAACTTTCATGTTTTGGAAGTTCTAAGAGAATTACTTTAATCTACTTTGTTTGAAATATAGTTGTTTCTTACTCTGCATTCTTTATATCTTGTTAAGAATATCCCTGTCACTACACCCAAGCAACTAATGATAATACATTAGTGTCAAAAAGTTAAGCATAATCACTAAACAAGGCCATACCGCCTGATAGGAATGTTAGACGGATAGCTGACCAAAAGGAAGCTGAATCACACACTATATGTCACACAACTTGTCAAAAAAAAAAAAAAAAAAACAGTGTCAAAAAGATTATGATAGCTAAGGTACACTTTTGACAGCACTAACAAAACTTGGCAATGTCTTCCATTACAAAATACGCTGTTGATAGGGTGTATGGTTACCCCTAACGGCCACAAATGCTTGGCAGCGACGTGGCATGCTCTCTTTCAGCTGGTCCAAGAGTTCTTGTGGCAGTCGATCCCATTCCTCCGAAAAGGCAATGCGAAGATCTTGGAGGGTCCTTGGTGGAGGCTAACGGGATGCAGTTCGCATCCCCAATGCATCCCAGGCATGTTCTATAGGATTCAGATCCGCAGACCTTGCTGGCCAGTCCATGCGATGAATGTCTTCCCCAGCCAGAAATTCATCCACCAGAGCAGCGCGGTGAGGTCTGGCATTATCATCCATTAAGAGGAAGAATGAGAGAAGAGAGAATACCATGGAAAATATTGGAAATGGAGTGGAAGAAAAAGAGACCTAGAGGAAGACCAAGGGATAGGTGGATAAAGGGGGTGAAGAAAAATGTCGAGAGAAAAGGAGTTAATTGAACAACAGTGACAGAAGAGAATTGGTGGATAGACAGAAAACGATGGAGAGGCTTGTGCTCCAAGCAGACCCAACCTGCGGTTGGAAACTGCTCTAGTTGATGGTGATGAAGAGGAAGTCTGGCTCGGACCACCCTAGAAGATGTGCAGGTCCGTATGGCCATTCAACATGATGCCGCCCTACACCATGACGCCACCACCACTATACTGGTTCCGTTCCACGATGTTCCTGTGGTTGTATCGGCTACCCGGTTCTCTCCAGATTAATGTGCGACAGGAATCATTCTGCAAACTGAAGCGGGATTCATCTGTGAAGAGCATGCCTCCATTCATTCATGGTCCAGTTTCGATGTTGACGGTTCCACAGTAAACGGGTCCGTCTCTGTGCTGGAGTGAGTGGGACGCAAACAGCCCTGCTGTTCTGAGCCTCCGGTACACATATTGCTGCGAGACGGCTGCAAGCTCCTCCGACAATTGTCTTGTGGGTGCACTTCGATTTCGTCAGGCGGTTAAGGCCAGATATCGGTCCTGCTGTGAGGTGGTTACTGTTGGTCGACCTGGTACTGGCCTTCGACTAACATCTCCTGTGTCTCAAAATAGTCTCCAAAGCCTGGAAATTACACTTTGTGGCACATTCAAGGATATGGCAACTTCGGTCTGTGTCTGGCCTGGTTCCAGGCGGCCAAGTATTTTACCGTGCAAAACGGGGTCCAAATGGCGTCGTTGTGCCATTATGTTGTTATGTTCACGAGGCTACACTCTGTACAATATAACAGGGCAAACACGACCGAGGGAATATGGGGCGCAGGCACTGGCTGTGTTTACCTTGCGGTTACGCCGCTATCAAAGGAGGGAGTACTCCCTTCCTATACAGAGCGAATTCGTAAGGTTGGTAGGTGCATATGTCGTGCGATTTGCAGTCTATTTCCTGTTGCCCTGCTTATTCGTAACTTATGCTTAACTTTTGGACACTAGTGTAGTTTTGGGGTCATTCCCATATAAAGTGAACATTAATTTCCAGTAATATTTCTGGGCAGACAACTTATATGTTATGCCCTTAGAAATAACAACCAGTAACAAGAAATTTAGTAATATTTCTGTCGATGTGAAGTTTGCCAGGGCTGAATTATTTAACTATTACCACAAGCAGTTATAATATGTTACTTTTGTTATTCTTGGCACTGAAATAACAAAATGGAATGAGTTCAAGTTCATACTATCTGTTAATTGTCTGTTATTAATCTGTTACATTTAGTAATAAACAGTTCATTCTTTGTTTTAGCTTCTCGACACTTGTTGAAAGGTCACAAGCTAGATACCATCAACTAGGCTTTGCAGTATTTCTTCCTCAAGGAGATAAATGGTCTGCCTAGTCAAACTTTAATATATCAAATGGGTGGCTGACTCAGGCCCATTTGCTGGGTTAAGTAGGCTGCCATATCAAATAATTTTTGCCATGAAATTAATAGCATCAGGAAATTGGACTGTGATATGTGTCCTGTCATGCATTGTCTATAAGTTCACACCTCAACAAAAGTTTGGAATACCACCACAGCGAGTATTCTGTGATATTCCTACTTTATTGACTAGACTGTCACAACCCTGAATTTCGACAGGCAAGTCAAGACAAGTAAGTCAAAAGGAATAATGCTGGGACCAGACCCCACTTATTCCCATCCAGGGTGCACTGATGGGCTCTGATACATTCCAGAGGTGTTACAACCATTTGTATGGCCCTTCCGAACTGCATATGGCGATCATTTCATCTTAGCAGATGACAATGCAAAATCTGACCATCATGGCCAGTGTTGCAGTATCTCCAAAGACACAACATTACTCTAATTAATTGGCCTGCACAGACACCAGACATGAATGCAATTGAGCATGCATAAGACATACTAAAAGTAGTCATTTCAGAGCATCGAAACCCACTGGACAATCTTCAGGTGCTTACTGAAGCTGCATTAGAGGATTGGGACCATTTGCCCCAAGACTTTATGATCTCGTTCGAAGCATGCATGCGGGGTGGCCATACCCATTACCAAAGACTGCTAGCACCGTGTGATCAAGAGAGTTTCAAAGTGTTGTTGTCTAACTTGATTTCAGAAGATGCCTTTTGTTTTGCTTGTTCAGTATTATATTGTTGATATTATATTGTTGTGGAGAGAAACAGATAAATCATGTAGCAATCTCTATGAGAGCGATTAAGGAAATAATGAATGTTAAAGTGCAGGGAGGTGCCCAGTTTGATTCAGATCATTACCTCTCTAAGATCAAAATAAATTTCATTCCTCTCAATAAGACCCAGAAACCGGGAATTAGGATTCGTAAATATGACCTTGAAAAGTTGAAAATCAATCGAAATGTGTGGAACAATACCACCAGCAACTGACATTAGAATCTCATAAATGGATGGACATTGCCTCCAAGATCCAACAAGCAGCTAATATTACAATCCTGACAGCTAAGAAGAGAAAGCATAGATGGTGGAATGAGGTTTGTGATGAAGTGCTGACCCAAAGAACAAATGCCTGAAAAAAGTGAAACTAGACCTGAAGATTTTGATGTGTTCCGTGAAGCTCGAAAAGAAAAACTTTCTGAAGGGCCAAGCGATTATATGAGAAACAGCAGTTAGAAGAGATCGATTAGGATTTTCGGAAAAACAATGCCAGAGACTTCTATCGAACATTCAAGTCTAATTTGAAAGGGTATCAAGCCCCCACCCTCTGTTTTAGAGATGAAAATGAAAAGCTGGGCCTGACCAACAAAGAAAGCTGTACAATCATGTCTCGTTACTTTGAAAAGCTACTTAATTGTGATGAACCAAAAGAACGTTTCCCTGTGTGCGATCCGATCCACAAACTACCCAACTCATCCCCACCTTGTAAAGAGGAGATCAAACAGATTATCAACAGTTTAAAGAATAATAAGGCAGCTGGTGAAGGTTCAATAGTGGTGGAACTACTGAAGCTAGCGAATGATGAAACTGTAGATGTCAAGCTTTTTGGAGAGAGATGGAGAACTGGGATGTTACCAATTGAATGGCTGTCAGCACTAATCCATCCCCTACACAAAAGAAGGTGATACAAAATGTCAACAACTACAGAGGCATCTCATTAGTATCTGTTCCGTATAAGATTTTCTCCAAAGCAGTTAAGAACAGAATCGAAGCGCACCTTGAGCAACAGATCGGTGAATACCAGGCTGGCTTCAGAAAGGGTTATTCGTGCCCGGAACAGATCATTAACCTGAAGAACATCATCAGGTACAAGAAGACAGGAGACCATAGTTACGTGGTCATGTTTGTTGACTTTCAGAAAGCGTATGACTCCATCGACTGGGAGTCGTTAATGAATACCGTATTTTGGAAGAGTTTGGAGAGGATGATACATCAAGAAATTTGATCAAACAAACTCTAACCAACACAGTGTCAAGTCAAATTGATGGGAGAGATATCAGAACCGTTTACAATCAGAACGGGCATCAGACAGGGTGACAGACTATCCCCACTCCTCTTCAACTGTGTTTTGGAAAATGTCAGTCGAGAATGAAGAAAGTTGTTAGACCAAGAAGAAACAAAAGAAGATCAGTTCAGACTTGGTCCTAAGCACAAAGGGGTATTCGTTGACTGTCTGGCCTTTGCGGATGACCTGCCCATTTTTCTAACGACATAGATTTAGCAGTCAACAAGATCAATAGGCTGTCAGAAACTGTTGAAAAGGTAGGACTCAAGATTTCTATTCCGAAGACAAAATATATGACAAACATCTGCGATAGACCTGAATGGATGATCACTAATCTTGGAAAAATCGGTGAGTCACAAATTTCAGATATCTCGGTGAAGTCATCCAGCAGAATGGATTAGAAGAGGAAGCAATTGAATGGGTCCCCACCAGAACGTTGCAGGTGCCAGAAACCAAATTTTACAGGGACTGACAAAAAAGTTTATTTCTCAAATTTATTGAATAATGATACTTTTTTAAGATAATACAGTATAACATGAATTGGGGATTTTAACTACTCCCCTTCGATTCCAAAATTAGAAGCTCATTGTCTCTCAAGTTATGAACAAAACATTTTTCTTTCAGAGTTAGAACAATACAAATGTGCAGTACATGAAAATGAAAATCCCCAGCCTGCTTCTAGTCTCCGACCGGGTCAGGAATGGAATGAATGAAGCCCCCATCTAGCGGCGAGGATATGGACTGTGCCGGCTGCACTCCTCTGGGGCAATAATTAAATGAATGATAGATGAAATGAAATGATAGTGGAGAGTGTTGCTGGAATGAAATTTTGACAGGGAAAACCGGAGTACCCGGAGATAAAAATGTCTGCCTCCGTTTTGTCCAGCACAGATCTCACATGGAGTGACCGGGATTTGAACCACGGACCCAGCGGTGAGAGGCCGGCGTGCTGCCGCCTAAGCCACGGAGGCTTACAAATGTGCAGTACATGCAACGTTCTAATTGTGTACTCCACTGCTCCTGTTATAGTACTTGCATCGTATTGCCAAAAGGGATTTATTTTCTCATTACATAAAGAAAAGTTTTTCCCCTCTATTGTTCAAACATACATAACGTTTTCATATAGGCTAAAATAAAATAATTATTTTCTTTTCAAACAAAATAAGAAAAAAATCCATAGGGAATTATTCATTTTGACATCTCAATCAGCACTTCCTGGCGTAGCAAAGTTAGTCGAATGCTGGTTAGACTGAAGAGCTGGAGTTGTTCACATGATCATCGGTCTATGTATTTCCAGATCTGTACGCGTGACAGACATCGGTCATACACGGAGTCTGTATGATACAAGAGCAAAAGACTCGCTTGTCGGAAAATGTGACAACATCTGGGTTGTCAAGTAACGTTAATGTGGGAGGCGAAAGTGACAATGACATTTCGCGGGGTCACCATCCTTGTGGTGTTGTTATCAGTAACAGTTTTGCTGACTCAAAGAGTGACGAAAATGAAGACGAACGTGTAGGCAACAGTGCATTGTAAATGATAATGCAGTGTTAGTGAAATATTAGTAGGCCATCGACGTCAGAACCCTCGACTAGTCAGGATCACATCACACCAGGTAGAACAGTTCCACAGCCAACAAAGTCGGTGACACCAGAGTCTGTTCGACCTTTTCCTAAAGCTCTTCCGAGAAAGGTTAGAATTGCTGGAAGAAAGAAGGGGAAATCATGAATACTGACCAGCACTCCTGAAAAGAACCGTATTGAGCAAGAGACAAGACTTAGAGAATCCAAGAAAGCTAATGCTTCCATGAAGAAAACAGGTGGTCTACAGATTCCAAAGCCTGTTTCAAAGAGTAAACTCTTTGAAATAACAAACAGACACAAGTCCAGAAGTAACTGACCATTCCGAGGAAGAAGATTTCAGTACAGAAACATCACCTCCTGAAAATGACCTTCTTTTGCTGAAAGAAAATAACCACTTTCATTATGAATCTGTTAAATCAGATGACTATCTGCTTGTGAAATTTGCTAGCAAAAAGCAGGAACTTTAATTTGTGAGACAAGTTCTCACGAAAAATGCAATTGAGTACACTGTGGTGTTTATGAAGAGAGATGGTGAAGGTATGAAGAAATTCATTTTCCCTCAGAATACAGATATTTTGCAAGTTGCACTAACTGACATTGTGTGTAAATTACCTCAGCCAGTAGCATCAGGAGGAACAAAAATAACTTCAAGAATTTTTACATTTCCAGTGAACTTTGAAAATGTCAAAATGGGTTGAAAATCCATTAAAACGATGTGTTGGTTTTCAATATGTTTCTCCCCCAGGGGCTCACATCTAGTGGGACGTGGGTTGGCGACCACGGGACCCCAGCTGAGCCTGGCATTGCTTCCACTTACTTGTGCCAGGCTCCTCTCCGTCTTCTTTCCTGTCGACCTCCCTTGGTCACCTCTTGTTCTCTTCCGACCCCGACGGTATTAGGTTATCCGAGGCTAGGGAGTCTTTCACTTTCCCGCCTTACTTGGCCCTTGTCTCATCTTTCCTGATACCCTCCTTCTGTGAGGGGTCAGCCTTCTTTTTTTTTTTTCCTTTTACCTCCTGCCTTGTGCTCAAGGCCCTTAAGGAGGCAGGGTGTATGTAGCCCCACCACTTCTGGTGCACCCTAGATAATGCTACCCCTTCAGGGGCTCACGGCTGGTGAGTTCGGGAGTTGGCGACCCCGAGGGATTCCTGAGCTGGGTCCGTTTTCCCCTTTTGTCCCTTACCTTTGGGGCGGACCCTCTCCTCTCTCCCCTCTCCTCTCCTCTCCTCTCCTCTTTTCCTTATATTTCCCGCACTGTTTTTGTTACTTGGTTCACCGTGTATCTAAATTCCCTTTTAGCGCCTTTTAAGGCATTTTTAATCTACGTTGCATTTTGTAAGTTTTTTCTATCTAAATTACCTCTCGCGATTGTTTTCAACCTCAATTGCATTTTGTAAAGATTGACAATCTAAATTGCTTTTTAGTAAGTCTTTCAATGCAGGTGGCCGGGCCTTTTAGTGAGTATTTGAATTTCAGTTGCATTTTGTGAGTATTTTCATCCAAAACCGCATTTCGCACGAATTTTGAATCTAAATTGCATTTTGTTTGGTGGGCATTTTGCACATATTTTGATTCTCAATTGCATTTTGTGGGTATTTTGAATCTAAATTACATTTTGTCAAGTATTTTCAATCTAAATTGCATTTCGTAAGTATTGTCAATCCACATGAGTCGTTTGAATCTACCGTACATTTTGTAAGCAATTTCAATTGCATTTTGTAAGTATGTTGAATTTCAGTTGCATTTTGTAAGTATTTCGACGCTAAATTGAATTTTGTACGTATTTTGAATCTAGCCTACCGGTACGTTTTTTGGGGGTCTTTTTCAATCTATTCTTTTTGTGAATCTTTTCGTTCTAAATTCCCTTTTGTAAGACCATATTGTGAGTTGTTTCCGTCTGAGTTTCTCTTTGTACGTATTTTCCGTCTCACATAATTTTCGTTCTGGTTTCCATTTCACTCTCATTTTCGCTATCACCCCGATCATTAGGGGCCGATAACCTAGATGTTAGGCCCCTTAAAACAACAATTATCATCATCATCATCATCATCAATATGTTTCAGTCATTTATGTTCTGTACAAATATAATGCCATAGTGGAATTCAAATGAAACTGTAACATGAAATTATAGTGTCTTCAAAACTGCCCCATGCTTGTTCGAATGAGCCCCTGGGTGGGGTAGATCTGAACAAATTACACAGTGTTACATTTTTGAAAGGGTCTTTCAAATGGTTTATGTATCGAAGAAAGAGTGGATGTTAAAATGCCTGCCAGATCCTCAGCGATCAATTTCAGTAAAAACCTAATTGAAAATATCTCATGTGTTGAGTTATTTTGTGTTTTTCTAAAAACTGTTCAAATGTACCCCCCTCTCCCCTATATTGTAAATCAGAAACCCCTATGGACGTTGAATTGGCAGGCTGGTGAAAATCTAAAGGGAGTAGGAGACTTCTGTTACTTAGGAAGCAGAATAACCAGTGATGGATGAAGCAATTAGGATATAAAAAGTAGGTTAGCACAGGCAAGGAAAGCATTTCTACAGAAAAGGAATCTGCTGACATCGAATATAGATTTAGGTATTAGGAAGTAATTTTTGAATGCCTTTGTCTGGAGCGTGGCACGCTATGGAAGTGAAACTTGGGACTGTTGGAACAGCAGAAAGGAGGAGAATGGAAGCATTTGAAATGTGGTGTTACAGGAGAATGATGAAGATCAGCTGGGTAGATTGGGTTACAAATGAGGAGGTATTAAGACGAGTGGCAGAGGAGGGATGTTTTTGGTGACTGCTAATGAAGAGAAGGGATAGGTTGGTGGAACACATACTAAGACACCCAGGAATAGCAAAGTTAGTTATGGAAGGAAGGGTCGAGGATAAGAACTGTAGGGGTAGACCAAGGTTGGAAAACAGATTGCCTCGGTTGTAGGGTATTACCCATTTAAGATTTGATTGCCGCTGAGCGTGGCTGCGCCGGCGTTTGTTGATTATTGTAGTAGGAGCTCCGCGGGGTGAAGTGGAGGACACAGTGATGACAGAGTGAAGTCTGCACATAAGTCAAGCAGCATTGTGCGCGCTACCTGTCTTAGAAGCGCAGACAAGTCACAGGAGCTCATGTCACCACGGACAGTGATTGAGGCTACTGGAGCTGAGTCATATCCTACTCGCGCACTGTACCTGTCAACGAAGCAGAGTGACGTGTAACACAAGTAAACAGAGAATAGTTCCCATCTCAGCCGCCGGCAATCAATTCGTGAAAGGGTAAATATGGTAGCTATGTAGAGATGAAACGATTAGCTCAGGACAGGGAAGCGTAGAGAGCTGCATCAAACCAGTCAAAAGACTGAAGACTCAAACAACAACATATTTTAAATACCATCACTCATACTTGTAGGCATAGATTTAATAGCCTAAGTGTAATGGATATGACGACGATCAATACTGTTTATCCAAGAGTATTTACTGTTATTTTCATGTAAATTATTTTCAGGTTTAGGTAAACCCTCATGGCAATCTTGTTAACCGACTTATAAACATTAATTTTTATTATTAAAGCAACGCTGAAAAATGGCTTCCGACACGATAATATTGTATGAATTAGGTGTCAGTAAGGCTTCCTTCGGAGGGGAAGTAAAGCCGGCGGTTCCCTGTCATAGATTAATGGCATGGAAAAGAACCTTCCACTGACTACACTTTGCGAAGCCAAAATTTGTAGGTTAGATTATTTGATAACATTATATTAGTTGCAACGTTCGCCGCCAGGTGCTGGCTGCGATGGCATCTAGTAGCCAAGTCCGCAGCTAGGTGTCGTGGACGGTAGCAAAAGTAGGAACTACTTGAAAAATTGATCGTCTGCAGTCTTTACCAGAATCACAGATAACACACACTAATACAGCCATCACAATTAACACCGGTTATCAGACAAATTCTACACAAAACCAAAGTACACGGGGCTACATGACCGCGTTGTCGCAGCCCCTAAACTAAGGAACCAACCAACGAGAAGGTGGAAAGCATGTTTACTTATTTTACTGTACTTGAATAAGTATACAGTGGTCAATTTGAATCAAATTCATCATGGTTTATATAATGTCAACATATTTATTTCTGTAGTTTTGAGGCCAACCTATCACAAATGATGTTACAGTCAATAAATAAAATGTGGGTATATTTGGTCTTTATACGTGCCATCTGGGGTAAATAAAAGGGTTTAGGTGAAAATTTAAATGTACACACAGGAAGCTTACTTTATGATTGGAGATAGGCAATCCAATTTCAGGAATTTAGAAACTTTTGTAATCCTGAAACTGTTGGTAGCATGCTGAGTTTCTACGCCCAAGATCGCGAGTTCAAACCCGGCCAAAGTCGTCGGATTTTTTAAGAGTGCTAAAATCCCTCAGTATGCCTTCCTTCGGTGGGGAAGTAAAGCTGGCGGTCCCATGTCATAGATGTATGGCATTTTAAAGAACCTTCCACTAATTACACCTGTGTGAAGCTAAATTGTATAGGTTAGGAATGTAAACAACGCTCTTACGTTTCTACGTTCGTTGCCAAGAGCTGACTGCGGTGGCGTCTAGTAGTTAAGTTCTGAACTAGGCCTAGTAGTCGTTGACGGTGGCGTTTGGCGGCAAAAGTAGGAACTATTTGAAAATTCAAAGTTGCAGTCCTTACTTGAATTAAAAAACAGATACACACACTAATACAGTCATCTCAAATTAACACCGGTTATCAGACAGATTCTACACAAACCCAAAGTACACAGAGCTACATGACCGCGTTGTCGCAGCCCCTAAACTGAGGAACCAACCAACGCACTAATTCAGTCATCACAATTAACACCGGTTATCAGACAGATTCTACACACACCCAAAGTACACGGGGCTACAGGACCTCGTTGTCGCAGCCCCTAAACTGGGGAACCAACCAACCAATCCTGAAACTGGACTGCAAGGGTAAGCTGGAAGTCTAAGATCGAGAATTAAAATCCTGGCCTTCCACTATTTTAAGTGCGGCGTTTACAGCGTTTTCCCATACTCCCTCCAGGAAAACGCCGAATTGGTGCCTTATTTCTAACCCTGGGGCACGTACTCCAAATCTACACCCTATTAATTACTGTTACACCCACTATTATAGACACCACAGGAACATAGGTTATCAGACAAATTCAACACATTTGCGGCACCCACCTTACCGTGGCACACGCTCTTTTGAAGTGTTTGGACCTGACCGATCTGTGAAGAACTCTCAAACTGCCTGGCACCCTATGCCTTGTTCTACGTGTTGACGGGTCGTCAGTAGAGCTCGTCATCTGGTTTGGTTGGTTGGTTGGTTGGTTCTTAAGTTTAGGGGCTGCGACAACGCGGTCATGTAGCCCCGTGTACTTTGGGTGTGTGTAGAATCTGTCTGATAACCGGTGTTAATTGTGATGACTGTATTAGTGTGTGTATCTGTTTTTTAATTTTAAGTACTGCAACTTAGAATTTTTCAAATAGTTCCTACTTTTGCCGCCAAGCGCCACCGTCAACGACTACTAGGTCTAATTCAGAACTTAGCTACTAGACGCCACCGCAGTCAGCGCTTGGCAACGAACGTAGAAACCTAAGAGCGTTGTTTACATTCTTAACCTATCCAATTTAGCTTCACACAGGTGCAATTAGTGGAAGGATCTTTAACATGCCATAAATCTATGACATGGGACCGCCGGCTTTACTTCCCCTCCGAAGGAAGGCATACTGAGGGATTTTTAACGCTCTTAAAAAATCCGACGGCTTCGGCCGGGTTTGAACCCGCTATCTTGGGCATAGAAGCTCAGCATGCTACCAACTACGCCACCGAAGCCGCTATTATCTGGTTTATGAGGGAAAGTGGTTACTTTTTCAAGTTTCAAAATAGTGAAAGACTTTTAGTTTAGGTTTAGTCTGTTTTATGATTTATACTGTGTACATATCTATTTTTTGCTGTTCAAAACACCTTATTTGTTTTATTGTTTTTTTATCACCCTCTTCTTTACTTCTTTTATCCAAATAAGGCATAATTGTTAGGGCTCACTGTTTATTTTATATAATTTTATATATTTTATATTTTCGTTCTCATTTCCTGGCTGTCTTTATTCTCATGTTTCCATTTCATAACATTTCATTTCATACTCCGATGGTGTTAGAGTATCCGAGGCCTTGAGTGTCTTTCATTTTCCCGTCTTAATTGGCCCTTGTCTCATCTTTCCTGAACTCCTCATTCTTCGAGGGGTCCGACCTTCTCTTTTCATGGTATCTTCTGATCAAGGCCCTAAAATAGGCAGAGTGCATCCTCTTATGGTGCATTCTGGATGGTACTATACCCTCAAGAACTCACTGCTGGTGAATTCGGAAGTTGGCAATCCCAACGGATTCCTGAGCTGGGTCCGATTTTCCCCCTGTTTCCAGTGACTCTGGGGTGGACCCTCTCCACTTTCCCCCCATTTTCTAACTGCCTTTCATGGCTGTACTTCTTTCCAAGTCCCTCAGTCCTCATTATCCATAGGGAGAGGGCATTTCTTTTCCCTTTTCGTTTTTCTTGTCCTCCTTTTCCTTCTCCTTCTCCTAGTATGAATGTCAGTAGTCCGTGGTAAGCGATTTTTGAAAGGCGGCAAAAATACGACACGCATGTCATACGATGTTGGCATGTCAAAGAACCCATTTGAATTCAGTAGGCCGTGTTCATAATGGCAAAATTAATCTCGGGAGTTTCTGCCAACACATAGTTCCTCATTTCTCTACTAGAAAGCGCTAAATTGTTCAAGGAGCTTAGATATCTAACCTCCTTGACTTTCATAGTGATTCAAGGAACAACGAAATTCGACATGCAAGCTACCCTCTGGGTGTCAAATTACAAAGCTTGCACCGGGCACCCTAGGCCATACGATATTTTAATTATTATTAATGTCAGTAGTTAGTTTTACGAGTAGTTATCGTTTCCATTTCTTTTGTATTTTCCTATCATCCAAACCATAAGGGACCGATAACGTAGAATCGTGCACCAAGGCTGCGAAGGCAGTTGCGGCAAGTCCGGAGATCGTAGGTTCGAATCCTTGCGCTGACAGCGGATATACTGAGTGTGGTTTTCCCCCACATTTCTCCACACTCCTTCCAGGAAAATACCGGATAGTACCTCACATAAAGTCCTGGGACACCTACCCCATCCCTGTCCCTAATACAGCTACACACACTACTGAAGTCGTCACATAAATGCAGGTTATCAGAAAGTTCAACACACACCCAACTACACGAGGCTGAGTGATGATCAAGATATCCCAAGCCTCTCAAATGAATTAACAGCAACAACAATATTGAACTAGCTACTTCCTCCACTCGTGTCGCTCCACGCAGCTGTAACACTCTCATTAGTATAGCGGCGAAAGGCGCTTATTAACGTGTAGTTGGTGAACTAATAGAGATTTATGTGTATCCTCCACAGTTACTGTTGCAATACTGGTTATTTCCTTGTGACTGGCTGCGTGGCTCAGAGGTAACGTCCTCTTCTGCTGTGCTCAAGGTTACAAGATAGAATCCTGGCGCAGTCAGCTGGCATTTGAGGGTGCGCAAATGCGAGGGAGCCGTACCAGTATATTAACTGGCAAGTTAAGTATCCCCTTCGGGGACAAAATTCCGGGACCCCGGCGTCTCCAAAAGCCAGAGTAGTTAAAACAGACGTAAAACCAATAACATAATTCTTCTTCTTCTTTCTTCGATTCGGCCAACTAGGGACTACGTCAGTTCAACTGTCTCTTCTTTCGAGCTCTAACTACCGCACAGTGTTCCTGCATTCATCTCCGATGTTGTTCTTTTCTCTCTTGGGACCACGCCTTCCCTGTCTTCAGCTTCGGCTTTTCCTGGAAACCTTTGTGCGTACGTAGTTTTTCCTGAAGTGGAACACGATCCTGGATATCTTTAGGGGAAACTTCCATTTCACGTAGATCTTTCTCAACTTCCGTAAACCATGCTCCTTTGGTTTTATCTTGAAAGTACGTCAATATCCGTTTTGATATCCTGCCTGGGTTCATTCGTGTCACGTGGCTATAAAAGGCAATCCTTCTTTTTCGAATCGTGTCACTGATCTTCTCCACGTGCTTGTATAATTCGTGGTTGTGACGCCTTCTGTAGGCCTACTCGCTGCTTTCTTTGATGGGACCCAGGATTTTCTTCAAAATCTTTCTTTCTTTAGCCTCTAGTTTTTCCATTAGACCTTTCTTGTTCATTAATAGAGTCTCAGCCGCATACAGAGCCTCTGGTCGAATAACAGTGCAGTAATGCCATTATTATTATTATTATTACCATTTTCTTTGAGCACTATTAGCAGTAAACGCTGAATTTTCTGGTTTCGCCATTGAAATGGTTCTTGATTCCGAAACAAACCTCGACCAGATTTGTATCCTAGGGTTTTTGAATTTAGAACATGTTTTCCCCCCGGGGACTCATGACTAGTGGGACGTGGGTTGGTGACCACGGGACCCCAGCTGAGTCCGGCATTGCTACCACTTACTTGTGCCGGGCTCCTCATTGTTACCTTTTCTTTCGGCCTTCCTTGACCAATTCTTATTTTCTTCAAACCCCGAGGTCTAGAGAGCCTTTCAATTTCCTGCCTTAATTGGCCCTTGTCTCGTCTTTCCTGATCCCTCATTCTTCGAGGGGTCAGGCCTCTTGTTTCCTTTTAATTGTCTGGTTGGTTCTTAAGTTTAGGGGCTGCGACAACGCGGTCATGTAGCCCCGTGTACTTTGGGTGTGTGTAGAATCTGTCTGATAACCGGTGTTAATTGTGATGACTATTAGTGTGTTTTATCTGTTTTTAATTGAATTACATACTGCAACTTAGAATTTTTCAAATAGTTCTTACTTTTGCCGCCAAGCGCCACCGTCAACGACTACTAGGCCAAGTTCAGAACTTAGCTACTAGACGACACTGCAGTCGGCTCTTGACAACGAACGTAGAAACCTAAGAGCGTTGTTTACATTCTTAACCTATCCAATTTAGCTTCACACAGGTGTAATTAGTGGAAGGTTTTTTAACATGCCATAAATCTATGACATGAGACCGCCGGCTTTACTTCCCCTCCGAAGGAAGGCATACTGAGGGATATTTAACGCTCTTAAAAAATCCGACGGCTTCGGCTGGGTTTGAACCCGCTATCTTGGGCATAGAAGCTCAGCATGCTACCGACTACGCCACCGAAGCCGCCCTTTTATTTGTCTCTCCAGGCTTCTGCTCAAGACCCTAAAGGAGGCAGGGTGTGTGTAGCCCCACCACTTCTGGTGCATCCTGGATAGTGATACAGCCTCAAGGACTCACGGCTGGTGAGCTCGGGATTTGGCGACCCAGAGGGATTCCTGAGCTGGGTTAAGCCCCCCCCCCCCCCTTTTTCCATTGCCTTTGGGGCAGAGCCTCTCTACCTTTCTTGGCTCTCCTTCCAAGTCCCTCAATTCTCATTCTTCGAGGATTGAGGGCATTTCCTTTCCTCCTGTCTTTTATTTACAGTACATTCTTCTCCTTTTTGTTTCCAGTTTCCTCTAGATCGTTAGTAGTTAGTTTTAGTTGTATGTTTCATTTATTCATCTTTCAATTTCACTATCACCCAAACCATTAGGGGCCAATAACCAACATGTAAGGCCCCTTTAAACAACAAATCATCATCGTAATAGAACATGTTTGACTTTCTGCCTTTATAAGCCATTTAGTTATTTTTATGTACATTATTTATTTCAGATGACGTTTTAGGATAGATATGCAGTTGGTGCTCAGATATTATTGGCTGAGAAGCTAAACTGACTATCATTAAAAACAATACACTCAGGCATGCTCGTGGCTGGATTAGAACCGACAGCCTAGCGCGTGCTCTGTTGCTAGAACTATGCCTTACCGCTCAGTCACGACCTCCGTCTACCCTGATATCGAACGGTAAGAATTCGAACTCCGTTGACGAGCGCCTTAGGATATGTTTCGCGCTGGCCAGCTGTGATTGACTTGTGGACTAATGAAAGCGTGGTAGGGGATAGACAGTTGTGGACGACGTCACGGGCGCGCACGTGTCTCACAATCAGTGCCAAGGTAGTTTGGCATGAGAGGTGTACACGATTATACTCTATATTAAGACCATAAGGAATCACGCACTTGTTCTCCCACCCCACTCAACAGACTGTGACCTCCCATGAGGGTGGCTTCTAACCATAAAACAATATGCAACAGTATGATTATTTTCACCTCAACCTAGATTCTGTAGAATGTTATCGTAAGCTTTCCAGTCGAAGCTTTCTTAGTAGAACTAGGCATCACTGAAAAATGGCTTCTATTACTTCAATGTTATCGTAACCCAATGAATTCGTAATGGATGGGTATGAAAAGCTAGTATTGCTATGGAAGAAGGATTACAGTCAATTGGTGCTTTTGGCAACATTACTCCTTGTTCTGTCTAATTCAGCCGGAGTTTTACATTCATTCTTCGAACGACTTTTCTGGCTCTTAGGGCGTGTTAAACGTGTCCTGGTATCTCTCCTTTCCCCAAGGACCGTCCACATGTTACGAAATCGCAAGACAATCATACCTGACCGGCGAGAAACATATCCTAAGGAGTTCGTCAACGGAGTTCAAATTCTTCCTGTTTGAAGCAAGGGTAGACGGCCGTCATAGCTCATCGGTATGGCGTAGGTCTACGTAGTAACCCAGCTCGCGCTGGGCTGTCGGTTCGAATCCGGCCGCGGAATGGGTCATAAATAGCGTAATCACGCCATTGGTTTGTTGTTTATGATTACGTTGAAGACGTGCCGGGAGGGGGGGGGGGGGGGTAAACGTAATGATTACGTAATCACTTAACAAATAAAAAAAATAACTCAATTTACGGTCTACGCGGCTTTCTAGGCACGCTGACGGAAGACGGAAGGGAAGCCATCGCACGATGGGACGTAGGGGTTACGTTAGTAAAAAGCAGTGGCGTAACGACGGGGGTGGGGTTAAATTCCCCCACACCCAGAGACTTGATACTTGTTTACTTGATTCCTTATATTGTCCCACCTAATCCCTGTTTTACACTACCAGTACGACTGGCTGCGTGTCTCAGCGGTAACGTTCTCGCTTTCTGGGATCAAGGTTCGTATCCTGGCGCCGTCAGCTGGCATTTTGAGGGTGCGCAAATGCGAGGGAGCCGTGTCAGTAGATTTACTGACACGTTAAAGTTCCCCTTCGGGGCAAAATTCCGGCACCCCGGCACAGTAGATAAACGGGACGTAATACCAATAACAATATTGACATTATTAAACACTACCGCTAGTGAGGCCTCTTTACTCCTTTATATAAGTTATTATAATGTGATCTTGTTCCTCACTTGGTAAATACCCTACACTCTACTCGCAGTAAGACTCCTGCTTCAGCGTTGGAGCTAGTCTTGGATCAATTTTGCTATTAAGTATGCGATCGGTAGCTTTTTCACTATGTTTCGGGATGCCTTAAATGTGCATAAATATAACACACACTAATACAGTCATCACAATTAACACCGGTTATCAGGACAGATTCTACACACACCCAAAGTACACGGGGCTACATGACCGCGTTGTCGCAGCCCCTAAACTTAAGAACCAACCAACCTGTGTCACTGTGCATCCGTTTCATTAAAGATAATGCTTGACATGGTGGGCGAGTGATCAACGTGTCGGTCTACTAATCCCAAGCTCGCAGGTTCGCTCCTGGCCGTGGTAAGTGATTTTTGAAAGGCGGCAAAAATTACGACACCATGTGATACGATGTTGGCATGTCAAAGAGCCCATTTCTATTCAGTAGGCCGTGTTCATAATGCCAAAATTAATCTCGAGGTTTTCCACCAACACAAATTTCATAGAAAGAACTCTCGAGAATTTGAAGCTAATTCGGGAATAGTTCAGGGATCGAACCTTGGACCTTTAGTTTTTCTCATCTTCATAAACGATCTACCTCAAAGAATAGAGCATTCTAATTGTCTATTGTATGCTGATGACTTCAAGGTATATAGAAAAATATCTGTATCTACCGACTGCGACTTGCTTCAAAATGACCTGAACAGTATTATGGAATGGACTACAGAAAATTTATTAGGATTAAACGTAGAAAAATGTATCTCAATGTCGTTCACCCGGAATATAAACCCTATCGTTTTTAATTACAAGTTAGGTTGCAGTGTCCTGAATTCCGTTCATGAAAACAAAGATCTCGGTGTGTTGCTAGATCGAGAACTAACGTTTACCCCCCATATACTGAAAATGATAGCTGACTCAAACAAGACACTTGGATTTGTTATCTGGAATACAAAATCATTCAAAACATAAGCACGTGTATCCACCTGTACAACACACTAGTCATACCGAAACTAGAATATGCTAGCATTATATGGAGTCCTAGATGCAAGACATATACCTCAATGATTGAAAACACACAAAAGAAATTCCTAAAATATCTACATTTTAAAAGAACAGCCAACTATCCTCACTTGATACCATACCAGGAACTGCTAATAAATTTTGATGTAGACAGTTTAGAAATACGAAGAAAAATAGATGCTATGAAATTCCTTTTCAAAATTATAAACAATTCAATTGATGATTCCGAATTCCTTTCTCTCATAAATTTCCATGTTCCACGCAACAATTCTAGGAACAATATCACATTTGAAATTAAAAGAACCAGGACATCTGCCCACAAAAATTCACCGCTGAACAGACTAGGTAATATTTTCAACAATGTTGCTCAAAGAAATAATGCCATAGATTTTAGTACTTCCTTGACAGTATTTTTGATGGAATTCCTAACCACTCTCCTGAAATAATGTCACAAACCTTGCAAATTGTAAATCATGAATTCTTACCACTGAGCCATTTTACATAGCCAAGCTTGTATTACACATGTTTTATTTGTAATATACTGCTTTAATTAGTTTTATTTAGTCACTGTTAGTTTAAGTTAGTATACATCTTAAGATAACACACTGTGTAATTTTAATTAGTGTTTTATTATTATTACTGTTTAGTTTAAGTTAGTATAAGTTTTAAAATAACATACTGTGTAATCTTAATGCCACTGTAATTGGGATGAAAATCCTGTTGTGCGCAAATAAATAAATAAAGAAATAAATTTCTCTACTAGAAAGCGCTATATTGTTCAAGGAGCTTAGATATCTAACCTCCTTGACTTTCACAGGGCTTCAAGGAACAACGAAATTCGACATGCAAGCTACCCTTTGGGTGTCAAATAACAAAGCTTGCACCCGGCCTCCGAGGCCATACATTATTATTATAATTATTATTATTATTAAAGATAATTCGGTACATGAGGAGTTTATGCAATGTGTTCCTATCAATGATGCAGATAAAATCATCAAGATAGGCAGATTCTGAGAGTCAATAGTAGCCTAATGGCAAAACATTATATTTATCTCACATAATATCAATATCAATAAGCAGTCACGCATGGACATGATGATACCACTTCTTCATTTCAGTTTTGATATTTAGTTAGTTTTCCACAAATTGAATTTGTTTTTTTTATTGTGCTGTAAATTATAGGCATAATAAAATATTTTTAATGCAAAGAGAATGTTTATTTAATTAATGCTTTTATGAATAATAACCCCAGGGGCTCATATCTAGTGGGACGTGCGTTGGCGACCACGGAGGCCCAGCTCAGTCCGGCATTGCTTCCACTTACTTGTGTCGGGCTCCTCTCCGTCTTCTTTCCTGTCGACGTCACTTGGTCAACTCTTGTTCTCTTCCGACCCCGACGGTATTAGGGTATCCGAGGCCTACGGAGTCTCTTCCTTTCCCGCCTTAATTGGTCCTTGTCTCATCTTTTCTGATACCCTCCTTCTGCGAGGGGTCGGCCTTCTTTTCTTTCCCTTTTACCTCCTGCCTTCTGCTCAAGGCCCTTAAGGAGGCAGGGTATATGTAGCCCCCACCACTTCTGGTGCACCCTGGATATTGCTACACCCTCAGGGGCTCACGCCTGGTGAGTTTGGGAGTTGGTGACCCCGAGGGATTCCTGAGCTGGGTCCAGTTTCCCCCTTTTGTCCATTACCTGTGGGGAGACCCTCTCCTCTTTCACTTTCCTATCTGCCTTTCGTGGCTCTCCTTCCTTCCGAGTCCCTCAATCCGCATTTTCTAGGGTTGAGGGCATTTCTTTTCTTCATGTCTATTTGCCTTATTTTCCTTTTGTTTTCCATTTCTTCTTCTAGTATATAAGTTCGTAGTTAGTTTTAGTTATAGTTTACATTTCTCTTTCATCTTCACGATCACCCAAACCATTAGGGGCCGATAACCTAGATGTTAGGCCCCTTAAAACAACAATCATCATCATCATCATCATCATCATATTATGAATAATAATAGAAATATCATTTTATGTACACAACTACCGTACCATACCGTATCAATGACACTCCCCCCCAGAAACAAATTCTGCTTACGCCACTGGGTAAATGTAAAGGTCATTTAACTTATAGTTATAAAATTACCTTGTAAGTTGAATCCAAAGATCATTTTTGTTTTACTTACAAAGTTAGCAGAAGCCTTACCTTGTTCAAAGATACTTCCATTCAGGTCATGAAGAGGTTCAATAAATATTTTTGAAGAAACATAAATTAGAACTTTCGTTAATTTCTCGTATATATCTTGTGCTTTTGTTTGCTCCCAAAGTATCTCAGAAAATTGCAGCGTTATAATTATATTTTAGAGTAATTGATCCCCCGTGTGGTGACCGGGGTTTAGAATTGTCCCACCGTAGCCCATGCGTGTCGTAAGAGGCGACGAAAATGGGTACCCGATGCCTGGGGGTATAACTGGGCCACCCTGTCTCCTAGGGACATAAATAAAGAGGCTGGGAAGGCAACCCAACAAACCACTTCACATTGGGCTAATCACCCATGTCGGGGTAGAAATGATTCAAAGGAACAACACTAGCCTCGGATTGGACGGATCTACACAACGACAACGACCGCAATGGAAACGGAATTTGAGATTTGGTACATGGAATATCAAGACAATCGCTGGAAAAGATGTAGAGTTAATACAGGAAATGAAAAGTCATAAACTGGAAGTATTGGGACTTAGTGAGGTGAAGAAGAAAGGAAGTGGAATGAAGAGATTACAAGAAGGGTATGTTTTGAGATATTCTGGGGTTGGGATGGACAGTAGAGCAAAGGAAGGTGTGGGCATAGTCACCAGCGAGCAGACTGAAACCAAAGTGAGTGGATGGCAACCAATAAACTCGAGAATAATAGTAATTAACCTTGAAATAGAGATGAAAGTGTCCTTCATACAAGTATACGCCCCAACAGAAGACACCAACTTACTCGATAAAGAGGAGTTTTATGTTCAACTCCAAAGGACCGTGGACAAAGAGGTTGCGAATGGACGCCATGTATTGATAGGAGGGGACCTAAATGCAAGAACAGGCCAGGACAAAAGAATAGCACATGGAAGCATGGGCAATCATGGTGGACAGAGGACGCTGAATGAAAATGGCAGGTGACTTATAGAATTCTGCATTGAAAATAAATTGTTATTGGGGAACTCATTTTTCCCCCATAAAGAAGTACATAAGATAACTTTTGAGGCTGAAGGTGGAAATGCTAGGAGTGTTATAGACTACTTTATGTACCCTCATGGCATACGGAATAACATCATGGATATGGTCATACGAGGAGCAGAACTAGCTACAGATCACAGATTACTGGTAATGGACACCAGATTCAAGAGGCCAATCCAACCAAGAACCAAAAGTTTTGAGGTGATCCGATTGAAGGAACTTCAAAAAGAAGAGAAAAGGTCCCAGTATGCAGAATTAGTGAAGGAGAAGATACAAATAAGAACTAATGGAAGTGAAGAAATCAATGACATGTGGAATGACATAAAATCAGTGTTGCTAAAGTCAGCAGAAGAAGTGTGTGGAAAGGCAGTGGTAGATACCAGAAAGAAAAGAACAAGTTGGTGGAATGAAGAAGTGAAAGAGAAGGTAAAGAGCAAGAAAGAAGCATGGAAAAGATACATAGGATGTTCTACGGAAGAATACAGGCAAGAATACATCAAAAGAAGGGCTGAAACGAAAAGAGTAGTGAAGGAAGCTAAGAGAACATCTTGGGAAGAGTTTGGGAATATGGTTGAAAGCAAAGCTAGAGAGAAGGATACACGAAACTTTTGGAAAACCATAAAGTCTATAAGAGGGAAGTATGGAAAGCATACTAGAACAATCAAGGATGGGAATAACCTAGTATCAGAGAAGGCAGAAGTGCTTCAAGTGTGGAGAAGACACTATGAGGAGAAGTTCCAGAGAAATGCGGCAGAGCAAGAGGATGGGATTGTCTATGGACCACATGAAGATGTGCAAAATCCAGAAATAGAAGGGAAAATAGAAGAAATGGAGGTCACAATGGCAATTAAACAAATTAAGACTGGGAAAGCAGCAGGTCCTGATGGAATTTCTCCAGAGTTAATCAAATATGGAGGTGTTGAGATAGTGAAGCAACTTACTAAGCTGTTTAGGAGAATGTGGGAAGAGAACAGAATACCAGAGGAATGGAAGAAAAATCTAATTATCCCGTTGCACAAGAAAGGGAACAGCTACGACTGTAGTAATTACAGGGCTATCTGTCTATCATCTGTAGCATACAAGATCTACACTCGGGTGCTGGAAAGGAGACTTAGGAAGGTGGTGGAAAATGACATTGAAGAGGAGCAGGCAGCTTTTAGGCCAGGACGTCAGACACAAGATCACATCTACACAATTAGAACAGTAATAGAGAAGAGCATTGCCAAAAACCGTGACCTGTACCTTGCGTTTCTAGACCTGAAGGCAGCTTTTGACTCTGTACCGCGGCAGAGCATATGGGAGGCACTGGCAGCGAAGAAGGTACCAATGAGACTGTTAAACGTTGTGAAGAGTGTATACCAGCAACCTGTGGGAATAGTTCGTATAGATGGTGAAATGTCTGGAGAATTCCAAATGGAGAGAGGAGTAAAACAAGGTGATAGCCTCAGCCCTTTACTGTTTAATATCGTCCTGGATGAAATAACAAAAATATGTAAGCGGCGAACCCATAGGACCAAGCTTGGTATGTGGAGACTAAGACCTGCATACTTGCAAGCACTCCTCTATGCAGATGATATAATAGTGATTGCTGATACACCAGAAAGACTTCAGCAGGCCGTGATGGAATGGTATGAAGAATTGGAAAGGAAAGGAATGGTAGTGAATACAGATAAAAGCAAAGTAATGTGGGTCTCAAAACTGGACAGACAGGAACAACAACTTGACATAATTTGTGGAGGAAGACCTCTCGAAAACGTAGAAACTTTTGAATATCTTGGCACCATATTAAGTAGTGATGGGAAAATAGAGCAAGAGGTACTCAATAGAACTAAAAAAGCCATCTCAGCCTACTATCAGATGAATAATACAATAGTAGGGAAGAAGGGGATAAGCATCAAGACCAAAATGCAGATTTACAACACGGTTATGGCCCCGATCACCCTATATGGCACAGAGAGTTTAGCACTGCAAGACAAGCATCTCAGTAAGATCACTGCCACTGAAATGAAGTATACAAGGCGAGCAGTGGGGAGGACTATAAGGGATAGGATCCGGAATGAGAGAATCAGAGAAGAAGTAGGACAAAAGAAGGCAATAAGTATGGTGATTGAGGAGCGTCAGTTGAAGTGGTATGGACATGTCAGGAGGATGGAACAAGAGAGAAAAGCGAAGCAGGTTTTTGAAATGCGAGTGGAAGGGAGAGTAGGAAGAGGAAGACCTCGTACCACTTGGGATGACAGAATTTAGAAAATCGGACAGAAGCGAGGGAAAACAATGCTGGAAATGAAGAGATTGTGTGAAAATAGATCGGAGTGGCAGAGATGGACAGAACGAGGCTACCCCGACGCTTGAAGGCACAAGGGATACGAAGAAGAAGAAGAGTCTATGCGGTGTTTCTTTTTTAGTTTACTTATACGGATCAATTGTGACGAAATCAGAAATATTAGGTATTGCTTTGTGATTACGTAATACAGAGTGGGGGGTTGAAGCGTGATTACGTGTGATAACATGGGGGAGGGGTAAAAAAATTGACAAATAGTACATTATGCAACGAGCCTATAATGGCAATAATTAAGGCACGAGTATGTTTATAAAACGAGCGTATGCGAGTTTTATAATTTCCATAAGAGTACCTTAATTACCATTATAGTCGAGTTGCATACGACTGTTTATGTTCGACGATAATTATTATAACTATTTTACGTTCGAACATAAATATTCATAAATATCTGTCGAGATTTCGCCAGTTTTATGTACAGAACAGAGCGCATGAGATGCAGAGAATGTCTTGTATTTGACCATGGCGTCTTCGATTACCCTACTATGACACTAGGCCAGGCAGTGAAATTTAAATTAGAAGGCCGTGGAACTCAGCGCATCTGATTATCTAATTGGTCAAACAACTGTTTCTTGAACTCTGATTGGTGGGAGAAACTGTTTCATAATGAAAAACAAGATGTTCAGTAAAGAACATATAGCCTACTTTCTCCTAAATGTATGAATATAGTTATAACTCGTTGTTATTATCAAAGAGTATAATAGAACTATTCTTTGTTGAAGACCTTAGAAACGATTTACCTCTACCAAACGCCACAACCTAGATAAAAACTGCTACCATCATTGAAGAAAGAAAGATAAGAAGTATATCAAGAATGTTATGGATCTGGAGACATAATCGACCGGACTGGCTGCGTGGCTCAGCGGTAACGTTCTCGCTTGCTGGGCCCTAGGTTGCAGGTTCGTATCCTGGCGCAGTCAGCTGGCATTTGAGGGTGCACAAATGCGAGGGAGCCGTGTCAGTACATTTACTGGCACGTTAAAGATCCCCTTCGGGCCAAAATTCCGGCACCCCGGTGTCTCTAAAAGCAGCAGTAGTTAAAAGGGATGTAAAACCAATAACATTATTATTATTATTATTATTATTATTATTATTATTATTATTATTATTATTATTACATATACGACCTGCCGTGGGCAACATCCAACTTTGAGTTGAGGCATGTCTTTACACGTCTGGTTGTGCATGGCTTTCACAACCCTAATTGAATTAACAAATCTTTCCATGACCATACAGAGACGTGTGTATACAAACTATGTGGATATTTTCGATTGCTATTTGCCTGAAATAAAAGTAGTAATTAATAACCTGAACTAACACCAACGGCTTGAATTCAGTTACTATGTGAAATCGTTTTGTTCTTTACTTCAAATAACATTTTCAAGTAACGCAAAATAGGCTGTTACAAACCCTTTAAAATAAAAAGTAAAAATGTATCGTAGTATCATCTTGTCATTCTTCAAATTCGATGCGCATAGAATGCCAATGGTATAGTAATCAATGGAGCCCCACGTAGACTAGTCGTGACATCTAGTGGTGAAATATCGAACAATATAATCCTAACAGAGCGAGTGCATTCTAGCGGCCAGAAGAAGAAACTTTTCAATAAAATCTGGAAGTTAATAAGTAGGTCGGCGTGCAGTTACCTTTTTGGCAGCTAGATGTCTCGAGTAAATCTGCTGGCGAATTATGTTTTAATTAAATATATATTAGATACCATAATATGCACAATATAACGCTTAATTTTAAAACGTCTGAGTCATTACAAAACAATAAACATATAACATTTCAAGCAAAAAACCTAGCTCTGATCGGGTTTGAACCTTAGGCATTTGAACGATAGGCTAACGCTCTACCACTGAGCTAATTGTGTCAACGAAAATCGTTCTATATAAAATGACTTACATAGAACTTGTTAGCAAATAATGATTTATACTAAACGATTTCATCACTGGAGTATATTATTTATATATAAAGCATTTCATACAAAGTTTATTTATTTTGTATCAGTACGCTATATTGCATGCAATACTCAAATTAATGAAATATAAGTCAGGCACAAGATATCCGCTGCCATCTTGTCTTATTACTGAATCGGCTCAGCTTTTTAAAATCACGTCTGCACTATAGTATTACAAAATAAACTTTTAATTTCGAACGTGCCTCTTCCTTTAGAACAGTTAAAACGATTCTCGGCTCGATAATCGGAACTGGTGGGTCCCATGATATGGATTATAAAGTTTGCATAATTCGCACCGGCCGCCATCCTGAAATGGTATGGCGGACGACCTTGTAGTTTGGTCACAAGACGCATCCTATACGAAGGTATGTTGTTGCCAAATTTGGTAGAGATCGGATGATTTGGTAAGTCGTTATTTGATTTTACGTTTTGAACGTTTGAGTGGCCGCCATTCAGTTTGAGTAAAGATGGCGGCGATATAAAACATGACACTGAGGTGCCCTTTGCTTGTTCTACCTCTGTACCAAATTTCGTTCAATTCGGTTTCACCGTGTTCGAATTGATAGGGGGGGACAGACATTCAGAGTACACACACTCACACACACACAGAGACTCACATACATACACACACACAGACAGACACACTTTTTTCGCCCTGTAGTGATCTCATAAGTCTACTTTCATTTTTTGCAAAAATCGAAAGTAGGCTAATAGTGTTATAATGAGCCTCATTATAGTACAGTTTTCTGACATATAATAGTCAGGGTCGAACATAATAGTACATTATGCAACGAGCCTATAATGACAATAATTAAGACACGAGTATGTTTATAAAACGAGCGTATGCGAATTTTATAATTTCCATACGAGTGTCTTAATTACCATTATAGGCGAGTTGCATATGACTGTTTATGTTCGACGATAATTATTATAACTATTTTATGTTCGAACATAAATATTCATAAATATCTGTCGAGATTTCACCAGTTTTATGTACTGAACAGAGTGCATGGGACGCACAGAATACCTTGTATTTGACCATAGCCTCCTCGATTGCCCCACTATAACACTAGGCCAGGCAGTGAAATGTAAATTAGAAGGCCTTGGAACTCAGCGCAGATGCGTTGATATCCTTACCTAATTGGTCAAACAACTGTTTCTTGAGCTCTGATTGGTGGGAGAAACGGTTACATAATGAAAAATAGTGTTATGATGACCATCATTATGATACAGTTTTCTGACATATAATAGTCAGGGTCGAACATAATAGTACATTATGCAACGAGCCTATAATGGCTAGACACGAGTATTTTTTATAAAACGATCGTATGCGAGTTTTATAATTTTCATACGAGTGTCTTAATTACCATTATAGGCGAGTTGCATACGACTGTTTATGTTCGACGATAATTATAACTTTATTATATGTTTTAACATAAATATTCATAAATATCTATTGAGAGTCAGCCACTTGAATTTTGTGATCGAAGAGGGAGCGCTGGGTATATCTCTGTCTTTTAAGATCTCTGAAAGACCGATGCATGCGCTCTGTGTGCTTGCAATGCCATTTATGCAGGCCATATGTTTACATCTGCCGTCCCTCAATAATATTGTCACCGGGGTCGTTTGAATGCAATGCGCTGTGTAGAAATTAGTGTTGGTGATATTAAGGTACAGTGCTATTTCTTGTCTCATATTCGCCAGTTTATTTACTTGAACATATGGACGGTGCGTATTCCATGTCGGTAATTTATTATAGTTCGATGTTGTGTTTATGTCCGACATGTTGGATTTTGAGCGCATGCGTGAAGGTATCGTTACCTAATTGGTCAATGAACGAGCTCTGATTGGCTGGAGAAACTGTATCATAATGAAAAACAGCGTTATAATGACCATCATTATGATACAGTTTTCTGACACATAATAGTGAGGGTCGAACATAAAAGTGATTACGTAATATATGGACGGCTCCTTACGGCTGGCATTTTCAATGACTTGTTCTGAATGGATTGAAGTGGCACTTGTTAGGGACAAATCTGCTGCAGCGAAACATGCATGAGAAAGAGATAATTAGAAATATTAGTAGCAATTTTTCAGTTTTGCCTAAGTAATCTATTACGGTATTAAAAGATCTTCACTCGGTCAATATGAGTGTGCCCAATTAAATTGGACGGGGAATTACGATTAATTTCCTAGTGCTTAAAATTTATTTTTATATTTATCATATGGCTTTAAGTGCCGGGAGTGACCAAGGACATGTTCGGCTCGCCTGAGTCTGTAGCTGCTTCCAGCGGACACCCTTATTAAGGTGAGCTACAAGTTCCCTTCAATTTCAAGTTGTTCCAACTTTCGCTACCAGATATCAATGATATCTAGTGGTGATAGAGCGTTCCGACGAAATCTAACCTGACAATTTAGCTTTACACAAGTTTAGACTGTGAACGGATCTTTTACATGCCATAAATCTATGACATGGGACCGCCGGCTTTACTTCCTCTCCGAAGGAAGGCATACTGAAGGATTTTTAACGCTCTTAAAAAATCCGACGACTTCGGCCGGGTTTGAACCCGCTATTTTGGGCACAGCAGTTCAGCATGCTACCAACTACGCTAACGAAGCCGCTAGTGCTTAAAATAAATAACATGAATTGGCCTATTATACAAGTAATAAAACATTGGTTGGTTGGTTGGTTCCTTAGTTTAGGGGCTGCGACAACGCGGTCATGTAGCCCCGTGTACTTTGGGTGTGTGTAGAATCTGTCTGATAACCGGTGTTAATTGTGATGACTGTATTAGTGTGTGTATCTGTTTTTTAATTCAAGTAGGGACTGCAACTTTGAATTTTCAAATAGTTCCTACTTTTGCCGCCAAACGCCACCGTCAACGACTACTAGGCCCAGTTCTCCTCACATAAATGGGGGGCTAAATTTCCGATTATTCGAAACTCTATTAATCGAACGTCCAAATTAACCGAATCGAAAAAGAAAAGAAATCATGTTGTTATTTCATTTGAGGGTCTGTACTCAAAGAACACAAACATAAAATACGCTATTTTATGTTCGACTCTGACTATTATATGTCAGAAAACTGTATCATAATGATGGTCATTATAACACCATTTTTTCATTATGAAACAGTTCTCTCACCAATCACAGCTCAAGAAACAGTTGTTTGACCGATTAGATAAGGATAGCATCGCACCTGCGCTGAGTTCCAAGGCCTTCTAATTTAAATTTCACTGCGTTGCCTAGTGTCATAGTGGGGTAATCGAGGAGGCCATGGTCAAATACAAGGCATTCTCTGCGTCCCATGCGCTCTGTTCAGTACATACAACTGGCGAAATCTGGACAGATATTTATGAATATTTATGTTCGAGCATAAAATAGTTATAATAATTATCGTCGAACATAAACAGTCGTATGCAACTCGCCTATAATGGTAATTAAGACACTCGTATGGAAATTATAAAACTCGCATACACTCGTTTTATAAACATGCTCGTGTCTTAATTATTGACATTATAGACTCATTGCATAATGTACTATTACCGTTTCAAAACCTCCATTTTAAGATAGATTTATAGACTGTAAATGAGCGTACTATCGCGCGTAGGTGCCATACACTCGTTTCGTCGCGAGAATAGAATATTTCCGGATTATACGAATTTTTGGTTGTCCCTCTGCCCCATGAAGTTTGGATAATCGGGAGTTTAGTGTATTTATGTTAAGCTACAGAAGTTTTGGAATCCGTCTTGAGGAAAGAATTCACGATGAAAATTAATAAACGCAACTCAAAAATATTGGAATACGGCCGAAACAAATCAGAAGCCCCTATAGACGTCAAATTGGCAGGTGAGAATCTAAAGGAAGTAGAAGACTTCTGTTACTTAGGAAGCAAAGTAACCAGCGACGGACGAAGCAAAAAGGATATACAAAGTAGGTTGGCTCAGGCAAGGAGAGCATTTCTACAGAAAAGGAATCTTATGACATCGAATATAGATTTAGATATTAGGATGTCATTTTTGAAAGCCTTTGTCTGGAGCGTGGCGCTCTATGGAAGTGAAACTTGGACTGTTGGTGCAGCAGAAAAAAGAAGAATTGAAGCGTTTGAAATCTGGTGTTACAGGAGAATGATGAAGATCAGATAGGTAGATAGAGTTACAAAAGAAGAGGTATTAGGGGTATTAAGACGAGTGGGAGAGGAGATATGTTTCTGGTGACTACTAATGAAGAGAAGTGATTGATTGGTAGGACACATACTAAGACACCCTGGAATAGGAAGGGTCGAGGACAAGAACTGTCGGGGTAGACCAAGGTTAGAACATGTTAAACAGATTGCCTTGGATGTAGGATGTGTTAGCTATGTAGAGATGAAACGATTAGCTCAGGACATGGAGGCATTGAGGGCTGCCTCAAACCAGTCAAAATATTGAAGACTCAAACAACAACACAGAAGGTTTAAATAATTTTGTAATGAGGGATTTTTAGACAATTAAATATTTTTATTTCGTTAGTCTGTTACACTTCTAAAGTGTAGCGTTTCTTATTAGTACTTTTTATTTATAAGTGTGAAACACTTTTGAATCGTTAACTTTTACCGTTGCGAGCTATTGACGTGATTGCGTTCTAGATTGTTTTGTTATAATAACGGTTACTTTTTCCAATTTATTATTTACTTGATGAGTTTTTGTGATTGGTTATTGTGGGGTTTGAAGCCATTTTTCAGTGTTGCCTTAGTAAACAAGAATTTAGTGCTTTTCAGTCGGTCAACACGAATGTACCCAAATGAAGTGGGTTATGCCGTAATCCTGAAATAAATTACATCAGATTAATAAATACACGAGGATGACCAGTTTCGATCGTCAAGCGATCATCATCAGATCCATTTCACTCAGGCTATAAAATCTATGTTTGAAAATACAGGTGAAAATATTTACAATATGTACAATTATTTAGTTGCAGTATCGGTACTGCAACTGTCGGTGTATGCTAAATGCAGTATATATGATGTTAGGTGAAATGCTAAATGGTGATAGATATACGGAGTTTGTAATTTGGAGTGATTACATGGTTGTAAAAAATCAACTATGGTTAACTGTAATAATACAGGCTACTACTTATCTGGTTGTCTTCCTTGCCTGAGCTACGCGCAGTTTTCGTGTTCACTGTTACTCCAGGTGTGGTCGACTGAGATGGGCTGTTATCTCAACGACACTGGCTTTTCCCTTCCTCCCCCCTGTCCATAAGTGTTGTACGTAGTCAGTGCGATGTGTTTATGTGGGGTGTTACCAACCTAGATAAGATGTATGTTATTGAATGAGATGGGTCCACAACTATCAAAGACCGTGGAACATTCCTCGCTACGCGTGGACCATAAGCTATTCACACTATAAGCGCTGCTCGGACTTATGAGGACGTCCCGGCACCTTTAATACTGCCGCGAATACAGGCCTTGGTTTATTGCAGAAGAAAAGTACATTACATCGTACACCTGATCCAGATAACATTTACCTATTAAAACCCCCTATATCCCCCCTTTTTTATCTAGCTTGGATTGTTTCCGACAAGGTGTGTTTTTAGTAGGGTGAAGAGGGGTGAGCTCTCCATAAACGTGTGTTCATTTAGATTGTTGGGATTGTTTCGTTTGGCTAGGTGTATCTTGATTGCTTCCTTTATGTCAAGAGCTCTGCCTTTCGATTCGTGATGAATTATTTTTAGGTCTGTCTCGATGTTAGTAAAGCTGTGCCCCGCGTAACACATATGTTCGGATAGGGCTGAATGTGTTCCGTATCTTATCGCATTCCTATATTCATTATAACATGTGTACTCGTCTTCCACTCTGTCCGAAGTACTGTAATTAGCTTGACAACCGGTGTCTTGGCATGTTATAGAATATACCCCTGACTTTGAATACGGGTCATGTTTATTTAGATTACTATTTTGTAGGTGCCTACCGGTTGTGTTTTCCGTTGCGAAAGCTTTGGTGGCATTTGATTGTTCGTAGATTTACTGGCACGTTAAAGATCCCCTTCGGGGAAAAATTCTGGTACTCCGGGGACTCTAGAAGCCGCATCAGTTAAAAGGTACTTAAAACAATTAACATTAAAAATTAATTGTGTTCTTGATTTTTAGCCTATTTTCATTTATGAAAGAAAATAGGCTTATGAGATCACCTTTTGTCCGTGTGTCTGTGTGCGTGTGTGAGGATTTTTGTGCCCCTCCCCACAATAACTTCTAAACGGCTGGAGCGATTTCTTTGAAACTCAGTAAGTTCATAGCACTAATTGGCGCGACCCCGACCGTGCCCTTCAAATTTTGTTACGTCTCACTAATCCAACATGGCGGCTGTACGAAATATTTCACCAGCATTCAATATCTCCGAAACTATTACCGATATCACCCTGGATTCTTTTACGGTGATAAAGGGAACTACTAGAAGTTCACCTATGTGACTTTTGAAAACCTGGTAGCTACAAAACCAACATGGCGACCACGCGAATTTGTGACTTTTAAATAGACGTTTCTCGCGATTTAACCAACCAAACGCAATGAAACTTGGTACAGTATATGTTCGTACACATTGTAATGCACCAACATCTAACTTCGTTCAATTATTTACATTACCTCAAGATGGCTGCTATGCGAAATATTTCACTGGCATTCTATATCGCTGAAACTATTACCGGTATCACCATGAAATTTTATACGGAGATAGAGAGCACTACTGAAAGTTCATCTATGAGCCTTTCAAAAATTGGTTAACTACAAAACGAACATGGTGGCCAAGCGAAGTTGAAAGTTTTAAATAGACTTTTCTCGCGATTTAATGATCCAAACGCAATAAAACTTCGTACAGCAAATGTTTATACACATTGTAATGCACTGGTATCTAATTTAGTTCAATTATTTACGTAACCTCAAGATAGCGGCTGAGCGAATTTCAAAAATTAAGTTTTTATTTCCTGTGTTCTAATCATGCGATCGAAATCAAAATTTGCATAATGAACGTACACAATAATCATCATCTAATAGTACATAACTCTATGGCCTACATATATTAAAATCCAACATGGCGACCATCCGAAATATTTAGACGGTTCTCTATATCTTTTAATCTACTACAGCAATCAAACTAAAATTTTGTAAGTGCATAGAGGCTATAAGCATAAGTTCACCTATGGGACGTTCAATAACCTGGCGAGCACAAACCCAACATGGCGGCGACGCGAAATTTAAATATTCAAATGGACGTTTCTTGCGTTTTAACCATCCGACCGCAGTGAAACTTGATACTGTATATGCTTATACAAATTTTAATCGACTGACATCTAAGTCATTTAAATTATTTTCATAACCATAAGATGACGGCTGAGAGAAATTTTAAAATCCCGCTTTTATTTCTTGTGTCCTAATCATGCGATTGAAGTTTGAATAAAACACCTACACATTAATCTTCATGTAATAGTACATAAATCTATGGCCTATAATATGAAAATCCAACATGGTAACCATCCAAAATATTTAGACGTTTTTCAATATCTACGAATCTATTACAGCAATCAAACTGACAATTTGTATGTTGATAGAGGCAATTAATATTAGTAGGATGTATGAAAATAGGCTATTTAGTTCTTCACGGAACTACTTGTTTATGAATCGTTTCTAAATGGCATAACTGACAGCATTTACATATTTATTTCTATTGTCAGTCCAAACACTAAATTACGATGCAATTGCACACATTACTACAGTACTAGGGGTATACATATTCGAACATAAAATTATTCGAATTTCGAATACAAATATTTGGTTTGAGTATTCGAATTTTCAGCCTATTCGAACATTTGAATTCCAAAATATTCACATTAAGGAAATAACCCGACTATTCAGTGATTCCCCGAACGAGTCGAATCATTGAAATTCGAAGGAAGCATAAAGGAAAACAAGGAAAAGAGAGAAAGAAAGAGATAACAAGTGGTGCTTGTTTTGAATGATATTTATCTATAAGCGTCTATCAAATGAGTAAAAAAAAAAACATATTTGGATAAGGCTTGGTACACGTACTGTATTAACTTCGTTATCTTGCTAAAACAGTTTTAGTAAGAAGCATCTATCAGGCTAAATGGGGACGGGCTCGGATACGCCCCTACTTTGAACAACTAAATCACTGGACATATTTCTTTACACAAATTGCTGCAATTTTCAGGTACTTATAATCTTCGAATAATTCAAATACTTGAACTGTTCCCCCACCCCCTCCTCCAGGGGCTCACAACTTGTGGGACGTGGGTTGGCGACCACGGGATACCAGCTGAGTCCAGCATTTCTTCCACTTACTTGTGCCGGGCTCCTCTCGGTTATCTTTCCTCTCGACCTCCCCTAGTCAACTCTTGTTCTTTTCCGACCACGAGGGTATTAGGGTATCCGAGGCCTAGGGAGTCTTTCACTTTCCCGCCTTAATTGGCCATTGTCTCATCTTTCCTGATCCCTAATTCTTCGATGGGTCAGATCTCTTGTTTTCTTTCCATTGTATCTCCTTGCCTTCTGCAGAAAGCCCTCAAGGAGGCAGGCTGTGTAGCCCCACCATTCCTATCTGCCTTTCCTGGCTGGCTGCGGGGCCGATAACCTCGATGTTAGGCCCCTTAAAACAACAATCATCATCATCATCTTTCCTGGCTCTCCTATCTTCCAAGTCCCTTCATTCTTGTTCTTCGAGGGTTGAGGGCATTTCCTTTTCTTCTGTCTTTTGTTTCCCTTATTCTTAATTTTGTGTTCCATTTCCTCTTCTAGTTTGTAAGTATGTAGTTAGTTTTAGGTATAGTTTCATTTCATATACATTTTCACTATCACCCAAACCATTAGGGGCCGATAACCCAGATGTTACGCCCCTTATAACAACAATTATCATCATTATCGTGAGTTGGCGACCACGGGGTCCCAGCTCAGTCCGGTATTGCTTCCACTTACTTGTGCCGGGCTCCTCTCCGTCTTCTTTCCTGTCGACCTCACTTGGTCAACTCTTGTTCTCTTCCGACCCCGACGGTATTAGGGTATCCGAGGCCTAGGGAGTCTCTTCCTTTCCCGCCTTAATTGGCCCTTGTCTCATCTTTTCTGATACCCTCCTTATGTGAGTCGTCAGCCTTCTTTTTCTTTTCATGTTCTCTCCTGCCTTCTGCTCAAGGCCCTGAAGGAGGCAGGGTGTATGTAGCCCCACCACTTCTGGTGCACCCTGGATATTGCTACACCCTCAGGAGCTCACAGCTGGTTAGTTCTGGAGTTGGCAACCCCGAGGGATTCCTGAGCTGGGTCCGGTTTCCCCCTTTTGTCGCTTCCCTGTGGGGAGGACCCTCTCCTCTTTCACTTTCCTATCTGCCTTTTATGGCTCTCCTTCCTTCCAAGTCTCTCAATCCGCATTCTTCTAGGGTTGAGGTCATTCATTTTCCTCCTGTCCTGTATTTGTCTTATTCTCCTTTAGTTTTACATTTCTTCTTCTAGTATGTAGGTTAGTAGTTAGTTTTAGTTTTATGTTTGCATTTCATTTTCATCTTCACGATCACGCAAACTAACAGGGGCCGATAACCTAGATGTTAGGCCCCTTAAAACAACAATTATCATCATCATCATTTTCATAACTGGCAGTGGGCTGGTTTTATCTTCTTTTCATAACATTTCATTTCATTACGGGCCGATAACCTAGATGTTTGGCCCCTTAAAAATAGAATTATCATCATCATGATTCATCATCATCATCGTTTCTTCGCTCCAGCAAGCCGGGTGCGGTTATAAATGAGCCGTCTCCAATTTGATCATCATTAATATACATATATTATTTGGTACTTCTGGTGATATTACCGGTACAGGAGTGATTTTTGTCGATCTTTCTTCAGCATATGACACTGTACAACACCAATTAGTTTTAAGGAAGTTCTATCATCTTACTATGGATTTCAAGCTCACAGTGATTATTGCTACGTAGTTGCAGAACCGACGTTTCTTTGTTGACTTCCAAGGTTATCGGAATAGATGGAGAATACAGAAAAACGGTCTCCCACAAGGCAGTGCCTTAGCTCCAATACTATTTAACATTTATACCAACGACCAACCACTTCCACCTCATACAAGGGGCTTCCTATACGCAGATGACCTGGCTCTGGCAACCCAGAGTAAAAGATTCGAGACAGTGGAACAAAACCTTACTGCTGCTTTGAAGAAGCACTCCGATTATTATGAGGAAAATCACCTCAAGCCAAACCCATCGAAAACTAAAGCGTGCGCCTTTCATTTGAAGAACAAAGAAGCCTTGCGGAAGCTGATGTGAATTGGAAAGGATTGGAACTGGAAAACAGCAATACACCAGTTTACCTTGGTGTTACATTGGAACGTTCATTGACAGGCAATTATATATTAATATTATTATAAATGAATTTAGCATGACTTAAGAGGTTTTCTTACATTTCAAAATTGTTGAGATACGTAGAAATCATTTTTAGTTATCAAGTACGAGGTTTTCTCACTTATGAACTAAATTGATTTACGAGGAAATCATTCTTCGTCAAAACTTAGGGGGTGTGACTTTATCCTGCTAATTTATGATATACACGGCTTTCTCTGGTCTTTTTCACAATTTTTGCATCAATAAAAAGGCATTTCATAAAAATGTTGGGTTTTCAATGACCTTGACCAATAGGTAAATAAATAATAGCACAGAGGACTTTGAAACTAAGCTTTATTACATTATTTGTTTACCTCACATAAATCTATTTTGGTAAAATGAGCTGTTTTCTTGTTTAGATCTTGTAACGTGTTTTTCGAGGGGATTTTACACCACTGGCATAAGTCAGTAGGAAGCCATTCTATATTTATTTACGCGGCAAATTGTTCAGCCAAGAGAAGTTTTCATGTAACTTATTAGTATTATTAACTTATTATTATCATCAACTTATTATTATTATTATTAATTGATTTTTTGGAGCATTTTCTTATAAAATTATAAACATACTGATAGGTTTTCTATATCATAGAAAACACTATCAAGCAAATTATTACGAACAACATTATCATAGAAATTTATATGATTACGGAATTTTACGGAGTGTTGTCAGTTAGGGTATTATGAGAGAGATGACTCATTGGGAAATCGGCTACAGGCTTTATCTTGTCGAGAAGCGTGACGCAATCCTGGGTTGCAGCGTCAGGAAAAGGCGAATTGGCCTGGACCGGCAAACGACATCTTCCTCCCGCCGAGTGTAATGAGCCAGAGGAGGGGAGTAGCGCGTGAGGGGTCAGCCAATCAGTGGTGAGCGAGCGTGAAGAAGTCGGCTGCAGAGTGGGGATGCGGCGGGTGCATATAGTGTTTGCGCGCCGTGGAAACGAGGACTATCTTTGGAAAATTTAACCAGTATGGTTGCACGAGTGAGTGGCTCCGATGTTCCGTAGAGGCAGAGGACTATCTTTATGAAACTTAACCGTCTTGGTTGTACGTGTTGGTTCCGATGTTCGGACCATAAATCTTCATATCTACAAATATATCATCAACTAACGAAGAAGATGACGACATCCAGGAGGCTGTGGGAAGCTCACTTCAACATCCAGTACGAGGGAAATGCTTCGGCAATTTCCAGTGGTAAGCGCGAATGACTCATAACTACGCAATCTCTCGTTTCTCTTTTTTTGTATTCAGTATTTCAGTAACTTCATAGCTTGGGGATAAGAGTAAAATCAGTAATTCATCCGACTCCGTTTTCACGTAAATTTCTAGCCGTAATATTCAAATCGCAACGCTCCAACTTAAATTTAAATTTATTATTATTATTATTAATTTTGCATACTTGTTTGATATAATAAATTCATTTCTTTTAACCATGCAATCTTTGCTTTCAGTAGGTAGCATTAGATATAGACCAATTCCTTCTCCTGATAAAATTGTCTGTTAGGTTAATGATCCAATCATACCACAATCTGAGAGTAGAGATTCTTGAAGGTGTTCTACCAGAGCTACGTGTTGTTAAATACAAATTTAGATTTCAACATAGCGTTGAGGTCTTGGCGCCCATTAAAACGACATATCTTAGTAGAAAACATTACATTTGTCACGCAACAGTGAGGGCAAGAGAAACCATTTCAATCTAAGGGCGAAACTGAGAAGAGGTGGATTCGAGTCCCACGTCAGGCATCCTAGAAGTGTTTTTCTGTGGTTTCCCTATTTCTATTCTAGGCAAATGCCAGGATGGTTCCTAATTTAAGGCCACACCCATCTCCATACTAATCTTTGCCTCAATTACAAATACACCACAATAACATATGTTATCCGATTAATTACACCAAGTGCACGGGGCTACATGACCACGATGTTGCAATGCCCCAGAATGAAACAACTTACAGGATGGCGAGAGTCGGATCCCGTCACCTTTCTCTACACAGTTGGTCTAACGAGTGCACCTCATCAGTGATAAAGTGTCCATCTCTTAACCTCAAGATCAGGGTATGATTCCCGGCCGAGGAAATAGGATTTTGGAAGGGCAGAAAAATCCATGGCACTCCGAGTCGAACGGTCTCTGCTTTTAAAAAACCTCGCCTATTGCATTTGGTGATTAGGCTCATTAGGTAAACTCGCATAAATCTATAACAGAGAACGGCCAATAGCGATTCAGTGTCTCTTACAGCAGGATAAAACTGAACATCCTAATTGGAGAGGAAATCACCTAAATGATTGCAATTCGAAACATCTAGACTACAGGTAGCTGAGACCATACGATTATTATTATTATTATTATTCCCCCCAGGGACAGACAACTTGTGGGGCGTGGGTTGGCGACAACGGGACCCCAGCTGAGTCTGGCATTGCTTCCACTTGTGCCGGGCTCCGCTCTGTTATATTTCCTTTCGACTTCCCTTGGTCAACTGTTGTTCTTTTCCGACCCTGACGGTATTAGGGTATCCGAGGCCTAGGGAGTCTTTTAACTTTCAAGCCGTAATTGGCCCTTGTATCATCTCTCCTGATCCCTCATGGTTCGAGGGGTCAGACCTCTTGTTTTATTTTCAATGAATCTCCTGCCTTCTGAACAAAGCCCTCAAGGAGGCAGGGTGTATGTAGCCCCACCACTTCTGATGTACCCTGGATAGTGCTACACGCTCAAGGGCTCACGTCTGGTGAGTTCGGGAGTTGGTGACTCCGAGGGATTCCTGAACTGGGTCCGGTTTTCCCCTTTCTCTATTGCCTTTGGGGAAGATCGCCTCGTTCTTTCCCCTTCTCTATCTGCCTTTCATGGCTCTCCTTCCTTCCAAGTCCCTCAATCTTCGGCCATTTCTTTTCCTCCTGCCCATTATTTTTTTCTTTTCCTTTTTTCCCTTTCCTTTCCTCTTGTAGTATGTAAGTTAGTAGGTAAGTCAGTAGTTAGCTTTAGTTGTAGGTTTCATGCCATTATTCACTATCACCCAAACCATTAGGAGCCGATAACCCAGATGCTAGCCCTCTTAAAGCAACACTTATCATCATCATCAACATTATTATTATTACATCAAGATTCAGTGCCATGTCAAGGCCAGAAAATTAAAACGGGGCATCCGACTGAGGAACTATCCTTAACCCTTATAATATCAGGGCCCGATATATCGGCCGAGAGAGCTTCAGCTAAAAATGCCAAGTGCCGATCTATCGGCCCCGATTTTTTATAACAATTTTATTTTTATTTCCAGTCACACAATGCTATCACTGTTTTAACCAAGACAACGCGAGAATCATTCTATCTCTGGATATATCAATGTGTATAAGTTCCGTGCAGAACTGGATTCATAATAAGTGTTGTTCGAACATGTTTCAGGTAGCTGACTTCTTGCGCGTTTGATCTTTGTAACCGTGTTTGTTCGTAGAAATTGATCGTACACAAATAGAATTACTCTAAACCTGGGACATTTATACGAAATTCAAAAGTATTGACATACAAATAACAAAATATATTTTATTTATAGTATGTAGGCTGCCAAATTATATTTAAATGTCGTATGTTTTTAAATTATTTTAATGAAACAAAGTATTAATTATGTACGTTTAAAATATATTCACCTGCTATGGAAAAAATACCAACATTCTACGTTAAAAAATATCGACAGGAAATAATTTTATTAAAAAAATTGTAATTTCAATACACTTGGCTTGGCATTTTTGATATTACCACACATAATAACTTGGCATCAAAAGGGTTAAACATAGGCAACTTCGGAAATAACTGTGAAAAGGAAAAAAAACCCACCTGTTTTACTCTGGTACAGCGCGCCCGAGAATGTTCTCCGCAGTGGGTACGTGCAACTGTGAGTGGTTGAGTCATGAGTTTTAGTTGGCTGCACTGCACTGCACTGCACTGTGTCCTTCAAAGCGGGACTTCCCCGTGTGAGCTGTCGATGTGTATCGCGATAAGCGCGCCAACCTGCATGTCTTCAGCGTGTATTACAGTCAGCAAGCGATCAGATAGATTATTATTGGAAGAGTGCAACAGTATATAGGCGGTAATGTCTACTACTGAAGAGAGCGTTTTTTTTTGGTGGAATACGTTTTTCGCGAAAATGTAGAAAATTACAGAAAATGTAAAATTAAGATTTCAGGCGCGGTTTCCTAATTCAAAGTGTCCAAACCGGACTGCTGTAGCTAGCTCTCCCAGACGCATGTAGGCGCTGCGGAGAACATTCCCGGACTCGCTGTATAAGGTTATTATTTGTAGCTGGGGTAATACCAGCTGGGATGGGTTATAGGACATAACGTACCACTTGGTCGGCTGATTATCTGCGAAGAGTCAGCTAATGACTTTAAAATATTTAGGAGAGGACATAACGTCCACTTGAAGTATTTAGGGTGCATGAAACCATAACCGCACGGCCACTTGCTCGGTTTTGCTCAATTAATCCTGGTGATAAATACGTGGACAATAACATAACATAAAATATGATAAGTTTTTGGATTCCCATCACACTTTATTCAGGCTTTGGACTGGCAAAATGTTTATAAACATTTTGGCATGTTTAAAATCAGGCGTGGTTAAGCTCTCGTCATTTGTTGTTTTCTTTACTTTGTTCTTTTTTTTTAAATTGATTTTTGTGGGTTTTATATCCTAGCGAATAGCAAGTTCGTCATGGGATGTTTCATTCTAAGTGAGGTGAGTTAGCCGAGGTCGTTGCGGCATGACTGTTGGCAGTCGCTCACATCCGGGAGGCGAGGAGGTTCGAATCCCCCCGCCGGCAACCTTGAAGATGGTCTTCTGTGGTTTCCCATCTTCCTTCCAGGCAAATGCCGGGGTTGGTCCCTAACTACAGGCCACAGCCGCTACCTTCCAACTCCTCGACCCTCCCATCCAACATTCCTCCCCAACGGTACTTGTAGCTCACCCATTGGGTGTCCGTCTCGAAGCAGCTACAAAACTGGCGAGCCGAACATGTCCTCGGACACTCCCGGCACTAAAAGCCATACGCTAAAAAAAAAAAAAAAACTAAGTGAATTGTAAGTTCGTCTTGTGAAATTTAATTCCAAGTTCTGCGAATATGAGAGAGCTCTCAAGCAAGATTTCAAGTTTCCATTCTCTTCATACCGCTTCATTATTCTGTCAAGCCGTTCATCATACTTGACATATTTCTTTTTTCTCTTTGAACTTTTAATGTACAATTCGTACTTCATGAATGCGCATGTTACAATACCAAAATGTTTAAAGCCTCACAGTGTGATCACCTCTGATGTTTATGTGGTAATGAACCTGTAACTGGAATGCCCGTCTGACATCAAGTGGTACGTTATGTCCTAGTGTAAATATTTGGGAATTACGGGAAAACCGTTCTTAGGTAGATAACGACCTAGGTGGTACGTTATGTCCTCGAAAATCAAGTGGAACGTTTTGTCTGTGGTACGTTATGTCCGGACACCGCTGGGATGAGGTTGGGTGCGTGTCTCCTCGCCCCCACCCCCTTCCCTTTTCAAATATCGTGTCCTCCCACTCTATGCAATCGTCCTCTCCCCTAACGAGATCAAACATGAAAGGTAAATACAGCATATTGCAAAGTGAATAGACGGTGCTTTGATTAAGCCATTCAGAGCCTGGAATGCTAGGCATGCTCTGTCTCTTGGGTTTATGTCGTGTTTTTAGAATACAACTGCCAACAATCTGTCAATTCTGCAGAGCTTATTAGTAAGGCACTGCGCGGTTGCGGATATCCGCGGATATCCGCAATATTTTTCGACAAGCGGATATACTTTGCATGGTTGTGCGGATAGCGGATAAGCTGCGGATAATGTTTGGAGTATATTTACGGATAGCTTTTAGAATACAATCCGAACTTGTTGAATATCATTACTAGGACCCGGATGTTTATGACATCATTTTTCTTTCCGTTATGTTTTTAGCCTACTTTCGATTTTAGCAAAAATGAAAGTAGACTTTTATGAGATCAACAAAGGGCGAAAAAATGTGTGTATGTGTGTGTGTGTGAGTCTGTGTGTGTGTGAGTGTATGTACTCTGAATGTCTGTCCCCCCCCCTATCAATTCGAACACAGTGAAACCGAATTGAACGAAATTTGATACAGAGGTAGAACTAGCAAAGGGCACCTCAGTGTCATGTTTTATATCGCCGCCATCTTGACGGAAACGTAATGGCGGCCACCCAAATGTTCAAAGCTTAAATCAAATTCCGACTAACCTAATCATCCGATCTCTACCAAATTTCAAGCGGTCATCCTCAGAGGTGTGTTGTTGAGGATTGAATTTATAAGGTGCGTTCAAAAAGTAACGAGCCGGAGGCTGAAATGCGCAAACCGGTGACGACATCGGCAAATCGTGGCGTGTGTAACGAGGTGTGGTTCCGACCAGAGCGTGGAAGGTCACAGCCCGTCGCTAGAGGGCACGCGTGCACGTCACGTGACGATACAAAGCGAGCAGCAGCATGCATCAATCGTCCAACGCTGCCATTCGCATTGCAGTGACATGGAGGCGTCAAGCGAAGGGCAAAGAGATGTTGTTCGCTTTCTGACAGCGATTGGAGTAGGGGGAACGGACATTCATACCGAATGTCACAAGTGTACGGCGAACACTGCATGTCCCTTGCAAGGGTCAAGGCGTGGCACAAGCGCTTCAGGGTAGGACGGGTGTCGTTAGCCGATGATGCCCGGTCTGGGGTACCCCCCTGCATTACCGATGACAACGTCCAGCTGGTTGATGCACTCATTACCCAGGACCGCCGAATTACAGTTAACGCCATAGCCGCCGTGGTCAGATTGAGCGTCGGAAGTGTGCACACCATCATGAAGGAACGACTGCACTTGCGGAAAGTGTGTGCCCAAAGGGTGCACCACAGTCTTCAACCACACCAGGAAGCATGTCGAATGGCCTACTGCCTTGGTCTTGTTTGGGCGATTGATGCATGCTTCTGCTCGCTTTGTATCGTCACGTGACGTGCACGCGTGCCCTCTAGCGACGGGCTGTGACCTCCCACGCTCTGGTCGGAACCACACCTCGTTACACACGCCACGATTAGCCAATGTCGTCACCGGTTTGCGCATTACAGCCTCCGGCTAGTTACTTTTTGAAAGCACCTTATATATAGTCTACAAATATTATCCAACAGCAATAAGTGTACTGCGTTTAATTTGTATTTATATTACAATTCACAGTTTGAATCTCGTTATATAAGGTTAGAGTTTTTAATAAGGGTTTGTGAATTACGTATGAGTATTATGCACGTATATATGCGGGATGGAATTTTCACTTGAAAAATCACGTGGCGTCAGGAAGGGCATCCGGCATTAAATCCCCGGCCAGAATAAAAATGAGCCTGGTTGGCTCCGGCGACCCCAATTAATTGGGAAAAGCCGAAGAAAGTTCTTTTTTTACTATGCACATGTACACACAAATTAGAACAACACAATATAACAAATAAATTAAAATTAAAGCATGCACTTGAATATGGTCACTTATCTCGGCGGAACTGTTGGTTGTACAGTTGTTACGCGCTCGCCTGCCTACTACCCGCTCATGATGCGTGATGCCGGAACGCCTCATTCTAAATATGGTTAAGCGCGACATCAGCTTCTCTTACTGTTCACTGGTGTTGTTACAATAGCACCAATCTGACTATAACCATCAGGGATTTTCATACTAAACAAGTAAACTAGAAGGTCAATAGCACCAACAATGTCATTAAAAAAATCACATTAAACTAACAAATCCTGACAAGCTGCGAAAGTTTACAATAAACACCCGCAACTAAATTTGTATGTTGTAAATATCTTCACCCACACACTCGTAGACATAGATTTACAAGCCTGAGTGTAAGTGATCTGATGATGATCGTTTGACGATCGAAACTACTCATCCATGCGAAATTATTAACCTCTTGTATGTCCCCCCAGGGGTTCACAACTTGTGAGACGTGGGTTGGCGACCACGAGGCCCTAGCTGAGTCCGGCATTGCTTCCACTTACTTGTGCCGGGCTCCTCTCTGTCTTCTTTCCTGTCGACCTCACATGGTCAATTCTTGTTCTCTTCCGACCCCGACGGTATTAGGGTATCCGAGGCCTAGGGAGTCTCTTCATTTCCCACCTTAATTGGCCCTTGTCTCTTCTTTTCTGATTCCCTCCTTCTGCGAGGGGTCAGTCTTCTTTTCTTTTGATGTTATCTCCTGCCTTCTGCTCAAGGCCCTCAAGGAGGCGAGGCCGGGTGTATGTAGCCCCACCACTTTTGGTGCAGCCTAGATAATGCTACACCCTCAGGGGCTCACGGCTGGTGAGTGCGGGAGTTGGCGACCCCGAGGGATTCCTGAACTGGGTCCGTTTTTCCCCTTTTGTCCCTTACCTTTGGGGCAGACCTACTCCTCTTTCACTTTCCTATCTGCCTTTCATGGCTCTCCTTCCTTCCAAGTCTCTCAATCCACATTCTTCGAGGTTTGAGGGCATTTCTTTTCCTCCTGTCCTTTATTTGCCTTATTCTCCTTTAGTTTTCCCTTTCTTCTTCTAGTATGTAGGTTAATAGTTAGTTTTAGGTAGATTTCTTTAGAAAGCTAACTATTGCAATGGGTCCCATGTTTCGACTTCCGGAAAATTTCGACATATCTTCGCGTTTCACATCCCCCAGACCCCAAAACCACCGTCAGTTCAAAAGTTTATACATAATTTATGTATATATGTATCTATCTATATACAGGGTGTTACAAAAAGGTACGGCCAAACTTTCAGGAAACATTCCTCACACACAAAGAAATAAAATATGTTATATGGACATGTGTCCGGAAACGCCTAATTTCCATGTTAGAGCTCATTTTAGTTTCGTTAGTATGTACTGTACTTCCTCGATTCACCGCCAGTTGGCCCATTTGAAGGAAGGTAATGTTGACGTAATGTTAGAGCTCATTTTAGTTTCGTTAGTATGTACTGTACTTCCTCGATTCACCGCCAGTTGGCCCATTTGAAGGAAGGTAATGTTGACGTCAGTGCTTGTGTGCACATGCGACTCATTGCTCTACAGTACGAGCATCAAGCACAAAAGTACGTAGCATCAACTGGTTAGTGTTCATCACGAACGTGGTTTTGCAGTCAGTGCAATGTTTACAAATGCGGAGTTGGCAGATGCCCATTTGATGTATGGATTAGCACGAGGCAATAGCCGTTGCGCGGTACGTTTGTATCGAGACAGATTTCCAGAACGATGGTGTCCCGACAGGAAGACGTTCGAAGCAATTGATCGGCGTCTTAGGGAGCACGGAACATTCCAGCCTATGACTCGCGACTGGGGAAGACCTAGAACGACGAGGACACCTGCAATGGACGAGGCAATTCTTCGTGCAGTTGACGATAACCCTCATGTCAGCGTCAGAGAAGTTGCTGCTGTACAAGGTAACGTTGACCACGTCACTGTATGGAGAGTGCTACGGGAGAACCTGTTGTTCCCGTACCATGTACAGCGTGTGCAGGCACTATAAGCAGCTGATTGGCCTCCACGGGTACACTTCTGCGAATGGTTCATCCAACAATGTGTCAATCCTCATTTCAGTGCAAATGTTCTCTTTACGGATGAGGCGTCATTCCAACGTGATCAAATTGTAAATTTTCACAATCAAAATGTGTGGGCTGACGAGAATCCGCACGCAATTGTGCAATCACGTCAACACAGATTTTCTGTGAACGTTTGGGCAGGAATTGTTGGTGATGTCTTGATTGGGCCCCATGTTCTTCCACCTACGCTCAATGGAGCACGTTATCATGATTTCATACGGGATACTCTACCTGTGCTGCTAGAACATGTGCCTTTACAAGTACGACACAACATGTGGTTCATGCACGATGGAGCTCCTGCACATTTCAGTCGAAGTGTTCGTACGCTTCTCAACAACAGATTCGGTGATCGATGGATTGGTAGAGGCGGACCAATTCCATGGCCTCCACGCTCTCCTGACCTCAACCCTCTTGACTTTCATTTATGGGGGCATTTGAAAGCTCTTGTCTACGCAACCCCGGTACCAAATATAGAGACTCTTCGTGCTCGTATTGTGGACGGCTGTGATACAATACACCATTCTCCAGGGCTGCATCAGCGCATCAGGGATTCTATGCGACGGAGGGTGGATGCATGTATCCTCGCTAACGGAGGACATTTTGAACATTTCCTGTAACAAAGTGTTTGAAGTCACGCTGGTAGGTTCTGTTGCTGTGTGTTTCCATTCCATGATTAATGTGATTTGAAGAGAAGTAATAAAATGAGCTCTAACATGGAAATTAAGCGTTTCCGGACACATGTCCACATATCATATTTTCTTTCTTTGTGTGTGAGGAATGTTTCCTGAAAGTTTGGCCGTGCCTTTTTGTAACACCCTGTATATATAAATATATATATATATATATCAGTTTTTTGTGGACACGATAACTGCCGTAATTTTGCACCAATCACTTTGAATGTTTTACATAATATGTATCCCTATAAAATCTCGGTCGAGTTCGTTAATGGGCAAAATCGGTCAAAGGGGGTAAAAATGGGGGGCTTTTTTCGAAAAAGTGAAATATCGCTATAACTCTCTTAATACATGAAATATCGAATCCCTTTAAAGTTCATAATATGTGTCGGATAAGTGCCAAAAATTTATGTCAAATAAGTTTTTTGATAGCACCAACCATTGAGCAAAGGGGTGGGAAAAAGTGGGTTTTTCGGGAAACATTAATCATATCTCTGTTAATAGGCACAATATCAAAACCGCACAAAATGGACAATATTCCTCCAATAATTACCTAAAACTTTTGTCTGAAAGAATTTTTGATATGACCCACCATTACGCCACGGGGTGAACAAAATGATTTAAATTATAAGAAAATGCCAAGTGCCAAGAGAGGTTGCCATGACAACTTTACTTTTAATTGATAAGGGATGACCATCAGCAGTTGCTATGACAACGCCACTGCACGAGATCACATTCAGTTTTCATGTCAGTGGGAAGCGACTTCGGTATCGGAACTGGTAGCATGCTGAACTTCTATGCCCAAGGTCGCGGGTTCAAACCCGGTTGACGCCGTCGGATTTACTAAGAGCGCTAAAAAACCGGAGTTTGCTTTCCTTCGGAGAGGAAGTTCCAACGTTCGTTGCGAGTTGCTGATTGAGGTGGCATCTAGTAGCCAAGTTCACAGCTAGGTGTCGTTGACGGCAGTATTTTAGGTAGATTTCATTAGAAAGCTAACTATTGCAATGGGTACCATGTTTCGATTTCCGGAAAATGTCGACATATCTTCGCGTTTCACATCCCCCAGACCCCAAAACCACCGTCAGTTCAAAAGTTTATATATAATTTATGTAATATATGTATATATGTATATCAGTTTCTTGTGGACACGATAACTGCCGTAATTTTGCACCAATCACTTTGAATTTTTTACCGAATATGTATACCCATAAAATCTCGGACGAGTTCGTTACTGGGCTAAATCGGTCGAAGGGGATGAAAATGGGGGATTTTTTTTTCTAAAAAAAAATGAAATATTGCTATAACTCTCTTAATATGTGAAATATCGAATCCGTTCAAAGTTCATACTATGTGTCGGATAAAGCTCAGAAATTTATGTTTGAAACGTTTTTTGATAGCACCAACCATTGACCAAAGGGGTGTGAAAAAGTGTTTTTTTTTTCGGGAAACATTAATCATATCTCTGTTAATAGGCACAATATCAAAACCGTACAAAATGGACAATATTCCCCTAATAATTACCTAAAACGTTTGTCTGAAAGAATTTTTGATATGAGCCACCATTGCGCCAAGGGATGAGAAAAATGATTTCGGAATTATAAGAAAATGCCAAGAGCTATCAGTGGTTGACATGGCAACACTACTAAATTGATGAGGGATGAGCCATCAGACGTTGCCATGACAACGCACTTGCGCGAGATCAGATTCAGATTTCCATCTGACTAAGTGTGCAGCGGCTTCGGTGACGTAACTGGTAGCATGCTGAACTTCTATGCCCAAGGTCGCGGGTTCAAAGCCGGCCAAAGTCGTCGGATTTTCTAAGAGCGCTAAAAATCCCTCAGTAAGCTTTCCTTTGGAGGGGAAGTTCCAACGTTCGTTGCGAGTTGCTGATTGAGGTGGCATCTAGTAGCCAAGTTCACAGCTGGGTGGCGTTGACGTTAGTATCTGGTAGCAACATTAGGAACTACTGCTTGAAATTTAGTGTCTGCATTCCTTACCTGAATTACAGACTAATACAGCCATCACAATTCACACCGTTTATCAGACAGATTCTACACTCACACAAAGTACACGGGGTTATATGACCGCGTTGTCGTAGCCCCTAAACTGAGGAACCAACTAACATCTCTGCGGGAGATATAATTTTGCGTGAAGAAGTAACAGACCGTTACATAGTTAAACATCAGTGTCGAAACCTTGCATAAGGACAGTGTGACCACAAGTATAACAAGTAGTTCCGTGAAGAACTGTACAGCCTATTTTCATATATCCTGCTCATGTTAATTGCCTCTATCAACATACAAAATTTCAGTTTAATTGCTGTAACAGATTCGTAGATATTGAGAACCGTCTAAATATTTCAGATGGTCGCCAGGTTGGATTTTTATTTTTGTACTATTATATTAAGATTATTGTGTAAGTGTGGTATTCAAACTTCAATCGCATGATTAGAACACAAGAAGTAAAAACGAGATTTTAAAATTACGCACAGCAGCCATCTTGTGATTATGCAAACAATTGAAATAAATTAGATGCCAGTGGATCAACATTTGTGTAAGCATTTAACGTGCAACGTTTCACGGCACTCGGATAGTTAATTCGCGAGAAACGTCCATTTAAATATTTATACTTCGCGTCGCCGCCATGTTGGATTCGTGCTCACCAGGTTACTGAAAGTCCAATAGGTGAACATATGTTCATAGTCTCTATGAACATAAAAATTTCAGTTTGGTTGCTGTAAAAGATTCATATATATTGAGAACCGTCTAAATATTACGGAAGCTTGCCATTTAGGATTGTTATATGTATAGGCCATAGAGTTATGTACCATTCAAGGTCACTTATTGCCTAGGTTCATTATTCAAACTTTCACTTCGATCGCATGATTACGACACAAGAAATAAAAACTTAATTTTAAAATTTCGCACAGCCGCCATCTTGAGGTTATGTAAACAATTGAATTAAATTAGATGGCAGTACATTACAATCTGCAAAATCATTTATGTACCACATTTCACTGCGCTCAGAGAGTTAACTCACGAGAAAAGTCTATTAAAATATTTCAAATTCGCTTGGTCGCCATGTTCGTTTTGTACTTTACAGGTTTATGAATTATACATAGGTAAACTTGTATCAGTACCCTTTATCACCGTACAAAATTGCAGGGTGATATCTGTAATAGTTTCGGGGATATAGAATGTCAGTGAAATATTTCGCACAGCCGCCATTTTGAGGCTATGTAAACAATTGAACTAAATTAGACTCCAGTGCATTGCAATGTGTATAAATATTTGCTGTACAAAGTTTCAGTACGTTTGGATAGTTAAATCGCGAGAAAAGTCTATTTAAAAGTCTCCACTTCGCTTGGCCGCCATGTTGGTTATGTAGTAACCAGGTTTTTGAAAGTTTCATAGGTGAACTTCTAGTAGTACCCTTTATCACCGTACACAATTTCAGGGCGATATCCGTTATAGTTTCGGAGATACTGAATGCTAGTGAAATATTTCGCACAGCCGCCATGTTGGATTGGTGAGACGTAACAAAATTCGATGGGCACGGTCGACGTCGCCGGGAATAGTGCTATGAATTTACCGAGTTTCACTGAAATCGCTCCAGCCGTTTAGATTTTATTATGGGGGACACACACACACACACCTCACACACACACACACACACACACACACGCACACACACACGGACAAAAGGTGATCTCATAAGCCTATTTTTTCAAAATTTAAAATAGCCTAAAAATGGACTCCAAATGACAAGAAGGTTACCGTCCCCGTAAGACAATAAAATGTTTAAAATATGTTTAAAATGAAGAAAAACAAAGTTAATTAATCTCCAATTATAAAATACTTTCACGCGATAAATGAGGTCTGATCCTTCTACGAAAACCTGCATATTCTGCCTATTTTCGCCTATCTCCAAGTTTGTCCGGTGAAATCTACCTCCGCCTTCCGGCGTGCCGAGAGGACTTTTAGTTTTAAGTTTGCATTTCATTTTCATCTTCACGATCACCCGAACCAACAGGGGCCGATAACCTAGATGTTGGGCCCCTTAAAACAACAATTATCTTCATCAACATCTTTCATGATACCCTAATTCTTCGAGGGGTCAGCCTTCTTTTCTTTTCCTGATATCTCCTGTCTTCTACACAAGGCCCTCAAGGAGGCAGGGTGTGTGTAGCCACACCACTTCTGGTGCACCCTGGATAGTGCTACACCCTCAAGGGCCGATGAGTTTGGGAGTTGGTAACCCTGAGGGTTTCCTGAGCAGGGTCCGTTTTTCCCTCTTTTTCTATTGACTTTGGGGCGGGCCTTCTCTTCTTTCCCCTTTCCTATCTGCCTTTCATCGCTCTCCTTCCTTCCAAGTCCCTCAATCCTCATTCTTCTTGGATTGAGGGCATTTCTTTTCCTCCTGTCCATTATTTCATTTCGGATTCTTTTTTATTTACTATTTCTTATTCTAGTATATAAGTTAGTTGTAAAGTCAGTAGTTCGTTTTAGTTGTAGGTTTCATGTTATCATCTTTCATTTCCACGATCACCCAAACCATTAAAGGTCGATAGCCTAGATGTTAGGCCCCTTAAAACAACAATTATCATCATCATCATCATCATAATCTCATTTTTTTTTCAGGTTTACGAAATAACACCCACTAAAATTGGATACTTTCATGTTGTCCGATTAAAATGCATTTCAAATTTCACTTAGGCTATTAGGTACTGTACTGACATAAGGAAAATTCACAATAAATGAGTGTGGAAGAAAACGTGCAGGAGAAGTAATCATAACCCAGAATAATAAGAGACTTATAATGCACCATCTACTGTGAAATGAGAAACCAAGAAGTGCATATCGTCATTTATATACTGATACGAAGACATGTGGTTTGTGTTTCAATGAGTTGACACCATAGTTCGTATGAGCGTTTACCGTTCCGTATGAAAGTGTTGAGGAAAGTTACTAGGCGAGTACCGGGTGAGTTAGCCGTGGTGGTTACGGCATGACTGATGGCAGTCGCTCACATCCGGGAGGCGAGGAGGTTCGAATCCCCCCGCCGTCATCCTTGAAGATTGCCTTCTGTGGTTTCCCATCTTCCTTCCAGGCAAATGCCGGGGTTGGTCCCTAACTATAGGCCACAGCCGCTACCTTCCAACTCCTCGTCCTTACATTCCAACTTCCCTCCTTCCCCCCCCCCCCCCCAACGGTACTTGTAGCTCACCCATTGGGTGTCCGTCTCGAAGCAGCTACAAAACTGGCGAGCCGAACATGTCCCCGGACACTCCCGGCACTAAAAGCCATACGCTAAAAAAATTAAAAAAATAAACTAGGCGAGTGGATGCCCATCACATTTATCCAGAGATTGAAAGACAGACTCTTAAATAAATCATAATTGTTTTCAGAAAATATGATTTAATGAATATTTTTACACCAAAGAACGACAACTTGATTATTCATTGTAGGAATATCTGTAATGGCGCCTCCAAACCTTGAACTAATCCGTATGTTATATACATTCCACATAGTACCACTGCCAGCTGGATCGGATCGCATCCCTTCCTGGCTGCTTTAGCAGCTAGCTGGCAGTGCGGCTTACACACTTCCGTCCGATCCACTTCCGTCCCATGTTTCAAAATCACTTCCACAAAACTATCCAGCAACCGAGTGGAAAGATGTTACACATCAAAAATAAACAACCACATACATGTACGAACAATTGACGAAAGTCCTACTTTAGTTTTCATCAAAAATAATTTATGAACCTCTTTGTGATCTGAATAGAAGTATAGAAGTAGGATATTAAAAGTAGGTTAGCTCAGACAAGGAAAGCATTTCTACAGAAAAGGAATCTGTTGACATCGAATATAGATTTAGGTTTTAAGAACTCATTTTTGAAGGCCTTTGTGTGGAGCGTGGCGCTCTATGGAAGTGAAACATGGACTATTGGTGCAGTAGAAAAGAGGAGAATTGAAGCGTTTGAAATGTGGTGTTACAGGAGAATGATGAAGATCAGATGGGTAGATAGGGTTACAAACGAAGAGGTATTAAGACTGGTGGGAGAGGAGAGATGTTTCTGGCGACTGCTAATGAAGAGAAGAGGTAGGTTGGTAGGACACTTACTAAGACACCCAGGAATAGCAAGCTTAGTTATGGAAGGAAGGGTCGAGGACATGAACTGTAGGGGTAGACCAAGGTTAGAATATGTTAAACAGATTGCCTCGGACGTAGGGTGTGGTAGCTATGAAGAGGTAAAACGATTAGCTCAGGACAGGGAGGCATGGAGAGCTGCACCAAACCAGTCAAAAGACTGAAGACTCAAACAACAACAGAAGTATTCTTTGAACATGATAAGGCTTCTGCTAATTTCATAAGTAAAGCAAAAATGACCTTTGCATTCAACTTAGATGGTAAGGCTTCTGCTAATTTTAAAAGTTACACAAAAAAGACCTTTACATTCAACTTACAGGCAGAGCTTATGTTAATTTACATTTAACTTACAAGATAAGGCTTCTGCTAATTTTTACAAGTACTGTACAACAAAAATGGCCTTTACATTTAACTAACGTAAGGGGTTGATTTGTTTATTGGTTAAGTGATTACGTAATGATTTTGTTTATCCACCCTGTACGTCATCAAAGTAATCATAACCTTCGAGACCCCCTCTCTTTGTGATTACGTAATATGTGGTTGTACCACAGAAAGTTTTTGTTGAAAATACTGTAAGTTAGAGGTTTAAAATTATGGTAGGCACTGTACAACATCAGTCACCATGGGATAGTTCATCACCAGGGGCCAATAACCTAGATAGATAACTCTTAAAGCAATAATAATAATTATCATCATCATCATCATCATCATCATCATCTTCTTCTCCTTCGTAGTTTTCCGGTCGAATTTGGCAATGAATATTAGTTCTCCTTGGACACAGGTCTACTCATGGTAGGTGGCTTTGGTGGCGTAGTTGATAGCATGCTGAGCTCCTATGTCGAAGATTGCGTGTTCAAACCCGGCCGATGTCGTCGGATTTCTTAAGGGCGTTCAAAATCCCTCAGTATGCCTTCCTTCGGAGGGTAAGTAAGACCCATGTTATAGATTTATGGCATGTAAAAGAACCTTCCACTAACTACAATTGTGTGAAGCTAAACTCGCGGGTTAGATTTCAATAACGCTCTATTAGTTCCAACGCTCGGCGCCAGGTGCCGGTTGCGGTGGCATCTAGTAGCCAAGTTCACAGCTAGGTGTCGTTGACGGTAGCATTTGGTAGCAAGAGTAGGAACTACTTGAAATTGATCTTCTGCAGTCCATACCTGAATTACAGATAACGCACAATATTAACACCGGTTATCAGACAGTTTCTACACACAACTAAAGTACACGGGACTACATGACCGCGTTGTCGGAGCCCCTAAACTGAGGAATCAACCAATCAACCATTCGGTCTATTAACTAATTAATGATTGAATTCATACATTTATTTTCGATCTTCCCTACTATCATTTAGGCCCATTCAATTCCGTTCCGCTGTGCGGTGTGGTACAGCAGGTTGTTGATAGAGAGCTCTGGCGCAGCGAAGGCAGACTAAGCCTGCTATGACACGTCCCGCGGTCCAACAGTCAGTCGGTTATGCAGCTCAACAGCTTGCAGAGGGCGCAGTAGCTAGTGCTGTCGGTGAGTGGCAAATCTCTCGGCTGCGCGGTGTTTGGACGGAGAAAGAAACAATAGCCCCTACCATTTACATGAACACATCTGCAGGTAAAACATCTTCTAACCAGCTGTCAACAAATTTTCTATGCCTGTCTCTCTTTCTCTGCACTTTTATAGGTCACATGCCTACATTAATGTTTCATACTATCACTGACCTGGAGCTTTAAAAATGTGACCGCAAATTTATTAATACATTGTTGTATGCAAATTAGTTGATTGGAATGTCAGCGTGATCGGATTTTTTTTATCAGATAGTTTCAGATTATTTAGAAAAAAATCGAAATTAATTTTACTCCTTTTCAGTAGAGACATGTTTTTATTTACAGAATTTAATATTTAATAAAATAGATGACGGTAGTAAAAATAACGTTGTCGTTTAGCACAAATCTTTAGTAATTGATAAGGCACACTTTCTTCAGAAACCGGCAGATGCTTGAGAAGGTTTGCTTTCTTTGAAATGCTTATTGTCCCTTTTTTATCGGTTCGCAAATTGAAGATTTATGTGACGATTAGTTTTTATAGCCGTATGTCCTCCCTGACTCCGACATTAGTTAATAAGAGATTAATTGATTTCACTAATGTCGGATGGTATAAAATTCGTGTTATTTTTAAAGAATAATAATAGTTAAGCGTGGTGTTTAATTTATCTTAACGATTGAACTTTCCTGTAAGGCTTGATCAAGTTGAATATTAGTCACCGGTATTTCGTAATCTTATTTCTAGTGTCTGTGTGTGTATGTGTATGTGGTAAACGCTAGCAAGCACCTGTTCTGTTTTGAAGTTTAATACATCGCGGTTGTGGTCCGATTACGTGAAACCTTTGCTTTCACTGATGAGGTGAGAATTAATGTTCAAATAGACACACGTTCTTCAGCAACTGACAGCTCATGCACGCGGAGACTTTAACATTACATTGCGACTGGTTTGTTTGTATATCAAGTGAGCGAACAAGATGTTAGAAAGCGTTTCATTGGAGTAAATATAATCGTATGTAATAAAAGTGATAAACAGTTCAACGTGCAGGAGGCAGGTCTGAGGTAAACCCACGGCAGTTGTGTCGTGTACTGCGCGCAAGACTCGCTTGCCCGGTTGGTTTGCCTGTGGACTTGTTGAGTCATCCTTAATTTGAAGATCAAGCAAGACTTTCTATCTATTTAAGGAAGTACCCATTGAATTACAACAGAGCTTTGTACTGTTTAATTAGGCTCTACAGAGAATTGTAACATGGTTTATTTGCCTATTCATGCACGCAACGCAGTATATCTACGATTCTCGTTAGCATATGGACCACTTACGGAGTGCGCTTGCCGACTTGTTCTTTAGATTGTAAAATATTTTAAACTAGCGGACCCGTGCAAGAACTCTCGCATAATGGGTTGTGTGCGCCCCATGTGTACAGACTACCCGCCCTTCTTTAGTGCTATACGGGCTTTACGCGATACAGTTCTGCAAGGGGCTATCGTCTTGCTTATTTGTTTAATAGCACTTTATAAACAAGTAAATATATTTCCGTTGACTTTTCAAGAAGTGCAAGATTTTTCCTGTACTATTGAGACGAATTGGAAGATGTTGGTACAGACCACACCTTCTAACTCCCTCTGGTTTAGGAGCTTGAGTTTTGTGAAACATACACCTTAGCGTATTATATATATAAATATAGATAGAGTATTCTCTCTCCATAACTTTTGAAAATAAGTTACGTCATCAATCTTGACAGTTGCGTTGACATATGGTCAGCTTGTGTTTCAAACATTGGCGTAACTGCGAGGGGTGATCAAGGGGATCAATCCCCCCATAACAAAGCAAAGCCAACTCCGTACAGACCATGGAGGCCCTGGGAGTAGTGGAAGGTAGAGGCTTCCACTCTTTGTGACATCGGCACTAGATGGGATGGAGTTGTCAGCTCCATGCCCGGCCGTCGTTGCTCCCAGGAATTACCCTGGTACTCATTTCTGGTGTAGGCTGAGTGAACCCCAGGGCTAATTGCGTTTCCGAAAGTGGTAATTTTGTTTCTAAAATCCAATACCTGGGTGGGGATCGAACCCAGTTAGAAGCTCAGCACCTCTACAGACTGCGCCTCGCAACCCCCCCCCCCCCCCCATAGCAAAAGAAAGAATTAAATATGAAATTTGATGAAGTTTTAAATTTTGAATGAAATAAATCTTCGGGGTGGCAGTGAGGTGGGTGTAGTATTGCCTTTCCTCATCCTTTTCCAAAAATACACCACTTTTCAGTTGTCATTCTGTTAGTATCCGAGTGTAAGTGCCTCTTTGGAATGTGAATAATATTGTGTTCACGTGTAAATAGGTATTTATTAATATTTATACAAAGGGAATAGAGAGGGTTGAATTATTTCGCGAAAAAAAAGAAATAGACTTTATAAGTTGATGTCATCATAAGTGTTATTGAAATTAGCCTATTCATGTTTTTTGGGCTATTGCTGTGTGAAAGTAAAATTAAATACCATAGGCTACGTTTCGAAGGAACCTTGCCTTCTTTTTCAATGGAATTGAAACAATGTGGCCAAAGAAGGTGTATCAATGAGATTACAAAAAAACTAGAGAAATTCCTCTGTTCGTCACCAGAGAGCAGCCGCCAGAAAGTACTGTATGGACCTTGGTAGAAAAACGCGCCATATTAATTAGAACGGCGAACAGAGTAGTAAAGAAGGAGTAGGTAAAGGGGGCGGGGGAACAATATAGAGACTCCTCGAAGAATGAGGATGTCCAATTAAGGAGTCTCAATATTTTTCTCCCGCTCCCTTTACCTACTCCTTCTTTACTACTCTGTTCGCCGTTCTAATAAATAGGGCTAGTTATTCTACCAAGGTCCATACAGTACTTTCTGGCGGCTGCTCTCTGGTGACGAACAGAGTCTAGTCTGTTATGACATAGTCGCGGTCGGCTCGCGAAGCGAGCGACCGCGGCTGTGTTATGCGCCAGGTACCGGTGCGGCGAGCGCTCCTCTGCCTGGATTTGAATTTTGATTGGGCTATAGAATGTTTGGATTTTAAATAATTTTGCGATGGTTAAAGATTAAATTTGTTGACGTTTGAAATATATGAAATATATATATGACTTAGTTAAGGGGTTTGGCAAGGGTATGTGACTTATGGTCCGCATTTGGTATTTAATTTTTCGTTCACACGGCAATAGCCCCAAAGAAATTAATAATTTCAATAGTAATCCGGGCCGTGAAAGCCTTAATCTACATATCATAAGTGCTGATTTTCGAGCATTTGTAGATTGAGAAGTGGAAATACATCATATCAAATGCGAATGGATCAAATACGATAACATATATAGATAGGAGGTTTTAAAACTTGGAGACTGTATATTAGCTTTCATTGAGTATATCTTATTAAGTCCGAGCCCTAACCCCCGCCCCCAAATGTAATTTTGTCTCACAATCAGCTCATCCCCCTCCAAAAGCAATCCCTAGTTACGCCACTGATTACAAAATAAGACATCAAAATACAACTTAACAAATCCTTTTACGATCTATTGAATGAAATCTCGAAGCCTATGTTAAAGATATAACTTTGCTTTTCACATTTGACAATATGCAATCCATTTATATCAAAGCGTTAGCTTGCCACGGTGGGTGAGTGGTTATCGTATCGGACTACCAACCCCCAAGCTTGCAGGTTCGCTCCTGGCCGTGGTAAGTGATTTTAAAAAGGCGGCAAAAATTACGACACGCATGTCATACGATGTTGGCATGCCAAAGAACCCATTTGAATTCAGTAGGCCGTGTTCATAATGGCAAAATTAATCTCGGGATTTTCCGCCAACACAAAGTTCCTCATTTCTCTAGTAGAAAGCGCTATAGTGTTCAAGGAGCTTAGATATCTAACCTCCTTGACTTTCATAGTGCTTCAAGGAACGACGAAATTCGACATGCAAGTTACCCTCTGGGTGTTATTACAATTACAATGCTGGCACCCTAGGCCATACGATATTATTATTATCATCAAAGAGTTTTTGAAAATAATTGTGAGCCTGCAGCATAGCCGTGTTCGTTATGTCACACAACCATGAATGCACAGGAAAGTTTGAAATTCGGAGATCAAAGGTTCAATTCACGGCTTTGACAGCGGCCATCCAACGTGATTTACCTTACTATGCCGGGGTAGCAGCTAATCTCAAATCCACGGGCACCTATCTCAATGGACCACCTCGTGGCGCAGTGACTAGAATTCTTAGCTGTCAACCCTGAGGTCCGAGTTCGATTTCCAGATCTGACAAGGAAATTAATTCGAATCTAAGGGCAGGAACGAGGTTCTCACAGCCTCGCGAGGCAGAGGTGGGAAGAAGTGGGTTTGATTTCAATTTCAGCCAACCTGTCTTCTGTGGTTTCCCCACTTATATTCCAGGCAAATGCCGTGATTTTACCTAAATTAACGCCACGGCCGCTTCCTTCCCAATCCTATTCTCAAATACAAATACACACTCTAATTCAACCCTCATAATAAAACAGGTTGGTTGGTTCCTCAGCGTAGGGGCTGCAACAACGCGGCCATGTAGCCCCGTGTACTTTGGGTGTACTGTATGTAGAATCTGTCTGATAACCGGTGTTAATTGCGATGGCTGTATTGGAGTGTGTGTTATCTGTAATTCAGGTATGGACTGCAGACGATCAATTTCAAGTAGTTCCTACTTTTGCTACCAAATGCTACCGCCAATGACACCTAACTGTGAACTTGGCTACTAGATGCCACCGCAACCAGCACCTTGCGGTGATAGTTGGAACTTATAGAGCGTTAATCAAATCTAACCTACACATTTTAGCTTCACACAATTTTAGTTAGTGGAAGGTTATTTTACATGCTATAAATCAATCGGCTTTACTTCCCCTCCGAAGGAAGGCATACTGAGGGATTTTTAACGCTCTTAAATCATCTGTCGACTTCGGACGGGTTTGATGATGATGATGATGATAATTGTTGTTTTAAGGGGCCTAACATCTAGGCTATCGGCCCAGACGGGTTTGAACCCGCGATCTTGGACTTAGAAGCTCATCATGCTACCAACTACGCCACCGAAGGCGGCAAATAACACAGCCCCTTAAAATGAATTGACACCAGAAACAAATACTATAGCATCAATCTTTTTATTGATTTTAAACGTTAAGCATTATTTAGTTGTTGTTGATTCTTTTTGCGACACGTGGTTTTGTAGCCCCCTGTAAATGGGTGTGTGTATAGTTTGTAACCTGTGTCACTGTGATGTCTGTACTAGTGTGTGTATTTGTAATTGAGGTAGGATTTGGGTAGGAAGCGGCCGTGGCCTTAAGTTCCCTGTGTGAAGTGGGAAACCACGGAAAACCACTTCCAGGATGGCTGAGGAAGGAATCGAACCCGCCTCTTCTCTGTTCTGCCTCACAATGCTGAGTGTATACCGTTCCTGCCCTCAGACCAGAATTAAATTTCTTGGCAGAGTTTGGAACTGAACCCAGACCTCCTTCTTGGCATAGCCGGGAATCAAACCCGGGCCTCCACTATGACAGCCAAGAGTCCTAGCCACTTCGCAACGAGGCGGATAAGCATTATTTTATTTAATGATATAGGCCTATATATTTATAATAAATAGGCTATAGATTATTAGTTATTATTGGGTTTTTAAGGGGCGGAACTACGAGGTCATCTGCCCCAAAGGCTATAAATTTTGCAAAACAGTTTGTAACGAATTGAAAATTTGAATTATTGATTTAAATGAAGTGAAGAATAAAGTGAACGTGTGGCCGCTTCTCACAAAAACGTAGTTGAAGTGTCTTGTTTTTGTTGTTGTTGTTGTTATTGTTGTTGTTGTTGTTGTTGTTGATTTATTTAGTGGCTTTGCGACATCTCGATCATGTAGCCCCGTGCACTTGGAATTTGTATGGTAACCTGTCGTTCTGTATTGTGTGTATTTGTAATTCAGGAGAAAGAGACGGCCGTAAGTTAGGAACAATTTCGGCATTTGCCTGGAGTAGAAGTGGGAAACGAGGGAGAATTACTTCCAAGATGGCTGAGGTGGAATTCGAACCCACCTCTTCTCAGTTCTGCCTCACAAGGCTGAGTGTACCACGTTCTAGCTCCCAGACCAGAATTTAATTTCTTGGCAGAGCCGGAAATCGAACCCGGGCCCCGCGGTGACTGCCAAGACTACTAGCCACTACGCTAACGAAAGTTGGTAGAAGGAGATTATTTAATCTCATTTTTTTAAGGTTTAGGGAACACCCATTAAAATTTGGGAACAATCGTGTTGACCGATTTAAAATAATTTCAATTTCATTTACTAATCCAACACTGAAAAATGGCTACCATCACGATAATTTCCTATACTGGTTGCTAGAGTAGTCTATCTCACATGTAATGTTGATAAGCTTGTTATATTGTGGTGTAATTTACTGCAGTAGTTCCTCGTTAATCTGACTGAGACTGCATCATAATTCAATTAGATAATGATAGCTCATAATATTCTGAGGTGGATGTTACTACATCGAATAGAATGCAATCTTATGATATAGGATATCGGAAAGCAACTTCTTACGATCGGTGGCACAGAGACGAAAGTAAAATTATTAGGAAACCTGTCTCGTAATTTTATTATTTTATGACATTAAGAAGATATGTCGACTGCTGTGGATACAATCCAATGTGAGTAACTATCCAGCAAAGCAACTACTGTACATCAAACCATTTCTCCAATGAAGTCATAACTGGTGTAATTTATTATTTGTCATTGTTGGTCGAAAGCAGCAGATCCATGACAGTGCGCACTTACAAGGGAACATCATGAAGACGGTCGTGGCCTTAAGTTAGGAACCATCCTGGCATATTTGTCTGGAGTAGAAGTGGGAAACCAGGATGACTGAGGTGGGAATAGAGCCCGTCTCTTTCCAGTTTTGCCTCACGAGACTGAGTGTGGTACAGCTACAACAAAAAATAGGTTATCAAGGAAGGATGATGATGATAATTGTTGTTTTAAGGGGCCTAACATCTAGGTTATCGGCCCCTAATGGTTTGGGTGATCGTGAAGACGATAATGAAATGTAAACAACTACAGTATAACTAAAATTAACTACTAACTTATATACTAGAAGAAGAAATGGAAAGAAAAAAAAAGAGAATAAGGCAAATAAAGGACAGGAGGAAAAGAAATGCCCTCAACCCTCGAAGAATGCAGATTGAGGGACTTGGAAGGAAGGAGATCCATGAAAGGCAGATAGGAATGTGAAAGAGGAGAGGGTCCGCCCCAGAGGTAATGGAAAAGAGGGGGAAAACCGGACCCAGCTCAGGAATCCCTCGGGGTTGCCACCTCCCGAACCCACCAGAGAGTGTAGCAATAATCAGGGTGCACCAGAAGTAGTGGGGCTACATACACCCAGCATTCTTGAGGGCCTTGAGCAGAAGGCAGAAGATAACATGAAAAGAAAAAGAAGGCTGACCCCTCGCAGAGGGAGGGTATCAGGAAAGATGAGAAAAGGGCCAATGAAGGCGGAATAGGAAGAGACTCCCTAGGCCTCGGATACCCTAATACCGTCGGGGTCGGAAGAGAACAAGAGTTGACCAAGTGAGGTCGACAGGAAAGAAGACTGAGAGGAGCCCGTCACAAGTAAGTGGAAGCGATGCCGGATTCAGCAGGGGCCCCGTGGTCGCCAACCCACGTCCCACTTGATGTGAGCCCCTGGGGGGAATATCAAGGAAGGGAAGGGATGGAAAGGGAAGGGACGGGAAGGAAGCTTGTAGTTTTATGTGTCTGATAACGTCACCATCAAAGCCACATAAACTCCTTTTCTTTTCGTGGATCCGAAAGACAGGACGTGGCATTTCACAAACGTTATAAGGCGGATCACACACTCAGAGATGAGGGTTATGGTATCCTAACTAAGAGCCTATCATGGCGCATGCGCCGGTGCAATGCGCGGCACAAGGTGCAAAAGACGACTTCGCTTGGTTGACCACACAGCACACCCTCACTTTTCGATTTTTAGCAAGAGCACTGTCTCTCTCTTTTCCTACGCCTGTCTCACTAGCTCCGTCAGTCTCCCCCTTCCTCACTTTCTGCGCTGTTTCTTCCTCAAGGCAATGTTATAAACCTCCTTTGTGGGTACAGAATGCTCTTCATCCAGATTTTTTAGCCTACTTTTCACATTTTGCAAAAATGAGGAAAAAGTAGACTTATGAGATCGATCCGGGAAAATGTGTGTCTGTCTGTCTGTCTGTCCTTCTGTCTGTCTGTCTGGCTGTGTGTGTGTGTCCCCCTATCAACTCCTAAACGGCTGCAGTAATCAAAACAAAATTTAGTATGACTAAAGATGTGCACCGGAATAGCTCACGTCCATATTTGAAAATGATGTCAGTGCTACCAACTGCTGAAAAAACGCACTAGAAATTTGAGCTCCATGTTGGATATCTTGCAAGGTATACATGGGAGCTATTCCAAAATTGGCACACATGTAGATAATACTATTTCAGTTAAATTTCCATGAGGCCAACCATGACAATGATGCCAAAATAATTTTAAGCCTTCTGATAGGTCCAATGTTTAAATGCATATAACTTCTACACTATCAATTGGATTTCAACCAAATTTTGTATGTAATATCTGTACATAAACAGATATGACTGAGCGTATTCGTAAGAGCCACCAGGGCTGCCAACTGTTAATATTTGCTATCTCTATTTTTTTCATCCAAATACCTATATATCAGAAAGTATGCAAGACAACAGCTTTAAACTATGCACACGTATATTCTGACATTTTAGATTAATTTGGAGTAACTTATATACGTCAGTTCTACCAACATGATTATAAGCCTGCTGATAGTACCAATTTTTAAATACATGTAACTTCTATACTATCAGTTGGATTTCAACCAAATTTCGTATGTGCTATGTGAACCATAACAGATATGACTATAAGTATTGTTAAGAGCAATCAGGGCTGCCAACTGTTAATAAATGCTGTCTATATTCTTTTTACCCTAATATCAATATATCAGAAAGTATGGAAGCCAACAGCTCTATACTTTGCACACGTATAGCACCTGACATTCTAGATTAATTTGGAGTAATTAATACAAGGCAGTGCTGCCAACATGATTCTACGCCTGCTGATATGTCCAATTTTAAAATACATGTAACTTCTCTACTAACAAATGGATTTCATCCAAAATTGGCACAAAAATATATCATAATAATTCAGATTATTTCTGACCAGCACACGCATGGTATTGTTGGCAACATGCTTTAACGCGTGCTGATAGATCCAGTGTCTTACTGCATGTAACGTCCATTGGACTTCAACCAAATTTTGTATTCTGTACCTTAAGAGGTAGAACTAAGAATATATTCAGTCACCAGGGCTGCCAACTGTAGTGCTCTATTAGGCTACATTATACCAGGTATATTTTGAACTAATTAGATATTTCGATATTGCCAACTTAATTTCGTCATTATTCTAGATAGGTTCATATACTGTAGAATAATCATTGGCATGAAAAGTAGGCTGTATAGTTCTTCACGGAACTTCTTGTTTAACTTCCTTTTAAATTCATTCTCTCTGGCGTCACCTAAGATTTTCCCATATTTTTAGCCTACATTCACATTTTGCAAAAATGAGGAAAAAGTAGACTAATGAGATCGGGCAAATGTGTGTCTGTCTGTCCTTCTCTCTGGCTGGCTGTGTGTGTGTGTGTCCCCCTATCAACTCCTAAACGACTGCAGCAATCGAAACAAAATTTGGTAGGGGTAAAGATCTATACCAGAATATCTCACGGCCATATTTGAAAATGATGTCAGTGCTACCAACTGCTGAAAAATCGCAATTGAAATTTGAGCTCCATGTTGGATATCTTGGAAGGTATGAATGGGAGCTATTTCAAAATTGGCACACGTATAGATAATAATATTGCAGTTAAATTTCCAGGAGGGCATACATGGCAGCGGTGCCAACATGATTATAAGCCTGCTGATAGGTCCAAATTTTAAATGCATATAACTTCTACACTATCAATTGGATTTCAACCAAATTTCGTGTGTACTATGTGTACCTTAACAGATATGACTATGCCGATTCTTAAGAGTAAGCAGGGCTACCAACTGTTAATAAATACTGTCTCTATTTTTGTTACCCTAATATCAATATATTTATTTATTTATTTATGTCTTTTGCAGTGGCGAAGTATCAGAAAGTATGCAAGCCAATAGCTCTAAATTTTGCACACGTATAGTACCTGGCATTCTAGATTAATTTGGAGTAACTAATATAGGCCGATGCCAGTGCTGCCAACATGATTCTAAGCCTGCTGATAGGTCTAATTTTAAAATGCATGTAACTTCTGTACTAACTAATGGATTTCACTGAAAATTGACACAACAATCGATCATATTATTTCAGATTATTTCTGACCAATACATGTATGTCTTTATTGCCATCATGATTTTACGCGCGCTGTTAGATCAAATGTTTAACTGCATGTTACGTCCATGCTATCCATTGGACTTCAACCAAATTTTGTATTCTGTAGCTTAAGAGATGGAACTAAGAATATATTCAGTCACCAGGGCTGCCAACTGTAGTTCTCTATTAGGCTACATTATGCCAGGTATAGTCTACAGTATTTCGAACTAATTAGAAATTTCGATATTACCAACTTAATTTCGTCATTATTCTAGATAGATCCATATAGATTAATCATTGGCATGAATCTTACATTTTAAGCAAAGTAGGCTCTTTAGTTCGTCACGGAACTTCTTGTTCTGAATGTATTCTGTTGTGTCTTTTAATTGACAATTTTCTTACGCACGCAATTATTGTACCACAGATTAGGCATTTGGCTTTATCGCTAAGACTGACAAAAATAATTTAAGTTCCCACTTCGATTTAAATGTTCTTTCGGGAGTTTTTGCTTTCTTCAAATCAGGTTGCTCTATTTTAATTTGTTAAGCGCCCATCTATTTCACAGATAAACAAGCCGTCTTTAAACGCGCTTTGTCGCTCTGCAGCGGGCTACACCATCCGAGCCGAGTTGTGCCGAACTTAGCCGAATCATCCCGAGCCAAAACGCTGGTCTGATACACGTTGCACGCCTCGGTTGGCATGCGTGATATTTCACGCGTTTGAGAGGCCATGTCCTAACATTTAAATGAAACAAAGTTTGGGCTATTACCAGTAGCGCGTCGCTCAACATACTGCCGCTCAATTTTAAAATATTCCATTCCATGGGAGGATATCTTCAAAAGCCATGTAATCACTAATGTAAAATTCATTAGGCATTGCAGCGGTGGTTATTTTACACAAGTGCTTCAGTTTCCGGATACTCAATGTAATTTTACTAATTGAACATCGAACACGGTAGTCCATTACAATGAAACGCCAGTCACTGCAGCCAATGCCTTCTGTGCACTTGGGGTACGCATTCCGTATTTCGGGGTTTGATTCCCAGCTCTGGCAAAAAAAATCTTGTCCGAGGGCTGGAATAGGTTACAGGCAAAACTGAGAATTGGTGGGTTCGAAGAAGTGTTTTTCCGTGGATTCCCACGTCTACTCCAGGAAAAAGCTGAGATGGTTCCTAAGGCCACGGCCGCCTCTTTGCCTATCCTCACTTGATTTACAAATATACACACTACTACAGCCATCACAATAACGCAGGTTATCAGATAAGGACTAGCTGCGTGGCTCAGCGGCAACATTATCGCCTGCTGATCCCAAGGTTGCAGGATTGAATCCTGGTGCAAGCAGTTGGCATTTCAGGGTGCGCAAATGCGAGGGAGCCGTGTCAGTAGATTTACTCGCACGTTAAAGATCCCCTTCGGGACAAAATTCCGGCACCCGGCGCCTCTAAAAGCCACAGTAGTTAAAAGGGTCGTAAAATCAATATCATTATTATTACATGTTATCAGATAAAGGAAAGTTGAAACGCTATGGTTTTGATAATCCCTAGAATTGTTCTGTAAAGCCAAACGGACTATGTTTGCCAGGTGGTTAGTTAATGGCAGAAGATGTCGCAGAGATTCGATCTCAAACTAGTTGAGGAACAAAGCGCAGTGCTGGCGGCGAGTATGCTTAAAGGCCTTTCTAATAGAGGATCCGAGGTGTGTACACTTCCCAGACCGCAGTCTCTCTCAAAGCCTAGTGCAGCGTTAAGCCTGCTTTAAGTAGCTCACTTCGGAAATTCAGGAGGGACTAATTGGATGTTGAATAAACTTATCATCGTAAACTGCACCTAGATCCAAAGGAAGAGTATATAAGGGAGACTTTGCTAACTCCGCAGTACGGGTAATTCCGCAGTACTCTACTTGAAATATATCTTTTCTGAATTGATAAATGATAGCGTGGCCTCCGGAGAGGTCTTTCTAATTGACGCCCGTGGGCGACCTGCGTCGTAATGAAGATAAAGTGATAATGAAGACGTCACATACACCCAGTCCTCGAGCCACGGGATTTAACTCCAGGAGATTAAAATCCCTGATGGCTCGGCCGGGAATCGAACTCGTGGCACTTCGGGCCAGTGCGCTAACCATTTAGCCACGGAGCCAGACTGCTGTGTAAAAGACGAGTTCATCTCACCAGTTGTATTGAATCAACTATTTAATTTCCCTTTACTATGTATTTTGAGACGACAAATGTTACCTTCCAGTGATAAAATCATGAAAACCTGTGTTGTATTTGGCTGTGAATTATTTATAAAATCGCACGTATTTCGGTGATGCGTAAGTAATGAAGCATACAATTGGACTATCGTATAGTACATTTAAACAAGGTATCGTGGCCTTAACCCTAGTACCACTAGTATAAAGAAAACTAAAAAGTTACCAAATTCAAATTTCTTCCAATTTGTTATTAATTGATTAAGACAACACACGCCAGATTAAATTTTAAGAACTGAATGTTTGACACAAATTGGCTATGTAGTAATTTAAGTAGGTTGGTGGTTTGTTGGTTCCTCATTTTAGGGGCTGCGACTACGCGGTCATGTAGCCCCGTGTACTTTGGGTGTGTGTAGAATCTGTCTGATAACCAGTGTTAATTGTGATGGCTGTATCAGTGTGTGTTATCTGTTTTTAATGCAAGTAAGGACTGCAGATATTCAATTTTCAAGTAGTTCCTACTTTTGCTACCAACAGCCACCGTCATCGACAACTAGTTCCGTACTTGGTTACTAGATGCCACCGTAGTCGGCTCCTGGCGACGACAGTTGGAAATTAAGAGCGTTACTTAAATCTAACCTATAATTTAGCTTCACACAGGTGTAATTAGTGGAAGATTCTTTTACATGCCATAAATCTATGACATGGGCCCACCGGCTTTACCTCCACTCCGAAGGAAGGCATACTGAGAGATCTTTAACGCTCTTAAAACATTCGAAGACTTCGGCCGGGTTTGAACCCGCGTCCTTAAGTAGGTTAATTGTTTGAAAACCTTTTGCCATAATTTATCTTGTTTACCATCAACCCCTTAATATTGTGGATTTAGCTGAATCTTCACTACGTGTTCTGGTAAACTTCTGCAGTAGAACAGAGAAAAAAGAACATTGAATTATGGAAGTTTATAGGCTACTTACTAATTTAAGAGCATTTCTTTTCACTCAAATAAGCGGCTTCGATGGCATAGTTGGTATCATGCTGGACTACTGTGCCCAAGATTGCGGTTCAAACCCGACCCAAGTCGTCGGATTTTTAAGAGCGTTAAACCCTTCAGTATGCCTTCCTTCGGAGGGGAAGTAAAGCCAGCGGTCCCATTTCATAGATTTATGGTATGTAAAAGATCCTTCCACTAACTAAACTTGTGTGAAGCTAAATTTCTAGGTTATATTTCGTTGAAATGCTCTATCAAAGTTCCAACGTTCGCCACTAGGTGTCAGTGACATCTGGTTACGAAAGTTGGAACTACTTGAAATTGAACGGGACTTGTAGCTCACCCCATGGTTGTCCGCTAGAAGCAACTTCAGCCTCTGACGAGCCGAACATGTTCTCGGACACTCCTGGCACTAAAAACCATACTATAAATAAATAAATATGCACAATTTGTGCACTTTATCTTTAAAAGTAAATAAATAAATAAAGTCACTCAAATGAGATTTTCAGCGTTACCCAACATAACACTTGCTGAATTAGCAAAACAGTCAGCATTTCAGTTAGCCCGAGAGGTGGCAGTGCGATGGGTGTAGCACTAAATCTCCTCATTCCTCAATTTGCTACGAAGGGGATCTTTAACGTGCCAGGAAATCTACTGACACGGCTCCCTCGCATTTGCCCTCCCTCAAATGCCAACTAACTGCGCCAGGATTCGATCCTGAAACCTTGGGCACACCAGGCGAGAACGTTACAGCTTGGTTGTTTTTCGATGTAACTGCATGGAATTTTGTAAACCAAGAAAGGAGACCTTTTTAATTGTATCTAATGTCCAAAATTAGTATAGTTTTGTAATACTCCCTAGGGGCTCACAACTTGTGGGACGTGGGTTGGTGACCATGAGATCCCAGCTGAGTCCGGCATTGCTTCCTCTTTCGTGTGCCGGGCTCCTTTCTGTTATCTTTCCTGTCAGCCTCCCTTGGTCTTTTATTTTCCCGTCTTAATTGGCCCGTCTCATATTTCCTGACACCGTCATTCTTTGAGGGGACAGCCTTCTTTTTAGCCTATTTTCAATTTTGAAAAAATAGGCTTATGAGATCACCTTTTGTCCGTGTGTGTGTGCGCGCGTGTGTGTGTGTGTGTGAGGTGTGTGTGTGTGTGTTCTAATAAAATCTAAACGGCTGGAGCGATTTCAATGAAACTCGGTAAGTTCATAGCACTATTCCCGGCGACCTCGACCGTGCCCTTCAAATTTTGTTACGTCTCACCAATCCAACATGGCGGCTGTGCGAAATATTTCACTAGCATTCAATATCTCCGAAACTATTACAGATATCGCCCTGAAATTGTGTACGGTGATAAAGGGCACTACTAGAAGTTCACCTATGAGACTTTCAAAAACCTGGTGACTACAAAACCAACATGGCGGTCAAGCGAAATTGAGACTTTTAAATAGACATTTCTCGCGATTTAACTATCCAAACGTAATGAAACTTGGTACAGCAAATGTTTATACACATTGTAATGCACTGGTGTCTAATCTAGTTGAATTGTTTACAGAACCTCAAAATGGCGGCTGTGCGAAATATTTCACTGACATTCTATATCTCCGAAACTATTACAGATATCATCATGCAATTTTGTACGGTGATAAAGAGTACTGATACAAGTTTACCTATGTATATTTCATAAACCTGTAAAGTACAAAACGAACATGGCGACCAAGCGAATTTGAAATATTTTAATAGACTTTTCTCGTGATTTAACTCTCTGAGCGCAGTGAAATGTGGTACAGTAAATGATTTTACAGATTGTAATGCACTGCCATCTAATTTAATTCAATTGTTTACATAAACTCAAGATGGCGGCTGTGCGAAATTTTAAAATTACGTTTTTATTCTTGTGTCCTAATCATGCGATCGAAGTGATAGTTTGAATATGAAGCTAGGCAATAATTGTCCTTGAATGGTACATAACTCTATGGCCTATACATATAACAATCCTAAATGGCGAGCTTCCGAAATATTTAGACGGTTCTCAATATCTATGAATCTTTTACAGCAACCAAACTGATTTTTTATGTTCATAGAGGCTATGAACATATGTTCACCTATAGGACTTTCAGTAACCTGGTGAGCACAAATCCAACATGGCGGCGACGCGAAGTATAAATATTTAAATGGACGTTTCTCGCGAATTAACTATCCGAGTGCCGTGAAACGTTGCACAATAAATGCTTATACAAATGTTGATCCACTGGCATGTAATTTATTTCAATTGTTTGCATAATCACAAGATGGCTGGTGTGCGTACTTTTAAAATCTCGTTTTTACTTCTTGTGTTCTAATCATGCGATTGAAGTTTGAATACCACACGTACACAATAATCTTAATGTAATAGTACAAAAATAAAAATCCATCCTGGCGACCATATGGAATATTTAGACGGTTCTCAATATCTACGAATCTGTTACAGCAATTAAACTGACATTTTGTGTGTTGATAGAGACAATTAACATGAGCAGGATATATGAAAATAGGCTGTATAATTCTTCACGGAACTATTTGTTCTTTTCATGATATCTCCTGCCTTCTGTAAATGGCTCTCAAGGAGGCAGGGTGTATGTAGCCCCCACCACTTATGGTCCACCCTGGATAGTGCTACAACCTCAAGAGCTCACCGGTGGTGAGTTTGGGAGTTGGCGACCCCGAGGGATTCCTGAGCTGGGTCTGGTTTCCCCCCCCCCCTTTTCCACTGACTTTGGGGTGCCCTATCCTCTTTCCCTTTCCTATCTGCCTTTCATGGCCCTCTTCCTTCAAAGTCCCTCATTCCTCGTGGATTGAGGCCATTTCTTTTCCTCCTGTCCATCATTTCTCTTTTCTTTTTTTTATATTTACTCAGTTCTTCTTCTGGTATGAAAGTTGTTAAGTCAGTACCAGTAGTTAGTTTTAGTTATAGGTTTCCTGCAATCATCTTTCATTTTCATTATCACCCAAAACCATTAGGGGCCGTTAACCTAGATGTTAGGCCCCTTATAACGACAATTATCATCATTTTTATGATGAAAATGTTTCGAATTTTTTTAATTGTCCAACTTTGTATGGTTATATCCCACAAAACATGAATATGGTATTCTAATATTTTTTACTGTTCAAATTACTTGAAAATGTTCAAATACATTCTTTGTACAGGTTATAGAGCATGCACTAAGATAATTAGAACCCATTATAAAATCAGTGAACTATTGATATATACAGTTGTGGCCGTATTATTAGAACAATGTTCTATATTACGTATTTGGTGTCAGGGACACAATCTATCCAGAAATTATACAAATGTTACAGAAGCTCGGCTTAGAAAAGAATCACCTGATCACTCATGCTGAAAACTTCATTTCTGACAATATGGGCAAATTTCAGCACCATATCTACAAGAATGCCAACACCTGATATTTCTGATAAGTAAATACCACTTGGTTTCAAATTATTTCCACAAATGTTAATGAAATATCCTAACAAGGAAAGGGGGTTGGATATGCTGTGTGTTGAGGCATATTGGTAGAAACCAAGCAGCTCCAGGTTTTTATTACATCTTTACGTAGTATAAAATGAAGTCCCCGATTCTTGGATGTAACAGGAAATCTCGAGAAGCACTGGATGGATATTGATGCGGTTTTCACCATTCTGTAAGGGTTTCTCGAGGAAGGTTTCTGTAGGAAAACATTCATTTATGACCAAAGGAAGCCGAGCAATAACGATTTCAGTGAATCGAGTCGAAGAAAAACCTGCCGTTCGTGGGCCTTTTATGCTTACTGTGGGTAAACCGTTCAAAAATATCTATATACTATGAGTGTAAGAATTGCCCAGCATGAAAAGTTCTACAAAAGAAGTCCGTGACAGCATATCTCTATCTTTAATACATCGCCCACTATATGTGTTTTTACGTTTTCATTTCTTCCAACAATCTCCATTCAGTGGAAATTTAAATTACTAGCTTCGGAGCGAGTTTACGAGCTAGCGAGTGATCCTATCATCCCAACTTCGGCCAGCATCAAACTTTCGAGTCGTGTCGAGTTAAGACTTCAGTGAATAAAAATCTGTTAAGTAAGTCCAGATAGAGAAATTAATTTTATTTAATACCAGTATATTTTGAAGTAAATGTATTCCTTAAAACATTTTTGTTTATTTCTGGTCCATTTGGACCAGCCTCCGTGGCTTAGGCGGCAGCACGCCGGCCTCTCACCGCTGGGACCGTGGTTCAAATCCCGGTCACTCCATGTGAGATCTGTGCTGGACAAAACGGAGGCAGACAGGTTTTTCTCCGGGTACTCCGGTTTTCCCTGTCAACATTTCATTCCAGCAACACTCTCCACTATCATTTCATTTCATCTGTCATTCATTTAATCATTGCCCCAGAGGAGTGCGTCAGGCTTCGGCAGCCGACACAGTTCATATCCTCGCCGCTAGATGGGGGCTTCATTCATTCCATTCCTGACCCGGTCGGAGACTGGAAGCAGGCTGTGGATTTTCATTTTTCTGGTACATTTGGACCATAAGCGTCAGAAATAAATCAAAACAATGAAATTAGGAAATGATGCGATCCTGCCACATTATTGCTCGCAATTTATTAATGTTATTGGATTATAAATGTGTATTTGTTGTCAATGTTATATTCAATTGCCTAGGTATTCAACTATTTTGTATATTTGCCTTTTATGGACACCCTGTGACAAGTTTTTTTATTTTCTGAATTAAAATAATTTTCGATTAACAAGGAAAGAGTGTGATAATTTTTCACAGATCAATGGGAAGAAAAGAGCCCTTCGGTTCAACGTAATAAAATAAAATATTATATTTCGCTCTAAATATAGAAATTCCACTCTAATCAATGACTAAAATAAAATGTACGAAAACACCGGCTACTATCTTAATTAGGGTTACCTATTGTTAATGAACTGGGAAGTTTTGATTTTATTCTAATAATTTCCTCATGCTGTTTATCAAGTATGAATATCATGTGTAGTTTGATGATGATGATAATTGTTGGTTTAAGGGGCCTAACATCTAGGTTATCGGCCCCTGATGGTTTGGGTGATCGTGAAGATGAAAATGAAAAGCGAACTTAAAACTAAAACTAACTAATAACCTACATACTAGAAGAAGAAATGGAAAACTAAAGTAGAATAAGGCAAATAAAAGGACAGAAGGAAAAGAAATGCCCTCAACCCTCGTAGAAGGCGGATTGAGGGACTTGGAAGGAAGGAGAACCATGAATGGCATATAGGAAAGTGAAAGAGGAGAGGGCCCGCCCCAAAGGTAAGGGACAAAAGCGGAAAACGGACCCAGCTCAGGAATCCCTCGGGGTCGCCAACTCCCGAACTCACCAGCCGTGAGCTCCTGAGGGTGTAGCATTATCTAGGGTGCACCAGAAGTGGTGGGGCTACATACACCCTGCCTCCTTAAGGGACTAGAGCACAAGGCAGGAGGTAAAATGAAGAGGAAAAAAAGCCTGACCCCTCGCAGAAGGAGGGTATCAGAAAAGATGAGACAAGGGCCAATTAATGCGGGAAAGGAAGAGACTCCCTAGGCCTCGGATACCCTAATACCGTCGGGGTCAGAAGAGAACAAGAGTTGACCAAGTGAGGTCGACAGGAAAGAAGACGGAGAGGAGCCCGGCACAAGTAAGTGGAAGCAATGCCGGACTCAGCTGGGGCCCCATGGTCGCCAACCCACGCCCACAAGATGTGAGCCCCTGGGGGAGATCACCCATACCATTATGGGCCGATAACCTAGATGTTAGGCCCCTTAAAACAACAATTATCATCATCATCATACATTTCATCACATTCGAACTCCTCTCATGAGGTTGGCGTTATTAAGGGCAGTAGGTCGTAAAAGCCACCCACCACTTAAAAACACCCTGTTGAATGGGGGGGGATAAGGGTGTCCTAAATTTTTCCTAGGTAGGAAGGAGCGAGCTTTTAGTTAAACGTGACCGTTATTCTCGTGATTGTCCGCCTAGCATTCTTGGCTCTCACGGCAGATAACCGGGTTCGATTCCTAGCTCTGCCAAGAAATTTAAATCTGGTCTAATGACTGGAACGTGGTACAATCAGTCTCGTGAGACAAAATTGAGAAGAGGCTGGTTCGATTCCTACCTCAGCCATCCTGAAAGTGGTTTTCCAGGGTTTCCCCACTTCTACTCCAGGAAAATGCTGGGATAGTACCTAACTTGTGGCCACGGTCACTTTCTACCCAAATCCTACCTAGATTACAAGTAGCCTACACACTCTAGTACAGACATCACAGTGCCACAGGTTATCAGATAACGTCTACATATACCCAAGTACACTGGGCTACATGACCACGATATTGAAAAGCCCCTAAAAACAACAACAACATTCTCGTGATCATGAGCCACGGGACCTCCAGTTTTACGTGGAATTCTAACCATGGTTGGTTCCTCAGTTTAGGGGCTGCGGCAACGCTGTCATGTAGCCCCGTGTATTTTGTGTGTGTGTGTGTACAATCTGTCTGATACCGGTGTTAATTGTGATTGCTGTATTAGTGTGTGTTATCGGTAATTCAGGTAAGGACTGTAGACGATCAATTTCAAGTAGTTCCTACTTTTGCTACCAAATGCTGCCGTCATCGACACCTAGCTGTGAACTTGGCTACTAGATGCCACCGGAACCGCACCTGGCGGTGAACGTTGGAATTAGAGCGTTAATCAAATCTGACCTATTAATTTTAGCTTCACACAATTGTAGTTAGTGGAAGGTTCTTTTACATGCCTTTTTTAGCGTATGGCTTTTAGTGCCGGGAGTGTCCGAGGACATGTTCGGCTCGCCAGTTTTGTAGCTGCTTCGAGACGGACACCCAATGGGTGAGCTACAAGTACCGTTGGGGAGGGAAGGAGGGAAGTTGGAATGTAAGGACTCAGGAGTTGGAAGGTAGCGGCTGTGGCCTATAGTTAGGGACCAACCCCGGCATTTGCTTGGAAGGAAGATGGGAAACCACAGAAGACCATCTTCAAGGTTGCCGGCGGGGGGATTCGAACCTCCTCGCCTCCCGGATGTGAGCGACTGCCATCAGTCATGCCGTAACCACCACGGCTAACTCACCCGGTTTTACATGCCATAAAGCTATGACATGGGTCCACTGGCTTTGCTTCCCCTCCTAAGGAAGACATACTGAGGAATTTTAACGCTCTTAAAAAAATCCGACGACTTCGTCCGGGTTTGAACCCGCGATCTTGGGCATAGAAGCTCAGCATGCTAACAACTACGCCACCGAAGCCATCAATTCTAAACATAGGAAAGATATTTCACTTTTGAAATCTCACATCCATCGACCGAGAGTCGAACCAGTCCGCCTTGGTTAGAGGCAAACAACTTGACCACTGTACCAGTACGCCCCTCTTTATTCTTGGTCTTTCGGATAAAATTATATTGGCGGCACTGATGTTCTTTTTTTTAGCGTATGGCTTTTAGTGCCGGGAATGTCCGAGGACATGTTCGGTTCGCCAGTTCTGTAGCTGCTTCGAGGCGGACACCCAATGGCTGAGCTACACGTACCGTCGCGTGTGGAGTGTTGTCTGGGTAGGAAAGTCTGAATGTAAGGGCAGGGAGTTGGAAGGTAGCGGCTGTGGCCTATAGTTTGGGACCAACCCCGGCATTTGCCTGGAAGGAAGATGGGATACCACAGAATACCATCTTCAAGGTTGCCGACGGGGGGATTCGAAACTCCTCGCCTCCCGGATGTGAGCTACTGCCAGCAGTCATGCCGTGACGACCACTGCTAACTCACCCTGTACTGATGTAATTGAAAAGCAAACACAGATCGAGAGAGGGAGCCATATCCTCCATTGATCTTCTCAACGATATACATTTTAAATGTTAAAATGAGGGAAATAGGCTGAGTAATTCTCAATGTTGAATGAGTTTGTAAAATCAAAGAGTGGAAGTGTGTACTATGGTAAATATTATGCAGGTTTTTAAAACGAGTATACTGAAACCAGCCTTTGAGAGTTGTACAGTGTATACAATCAGACAAGGTGTCGAGGGCATTTTAAAATGTTAATGGATGGAGCAGAGGTTATCTTGCGCTCTCGCTTTGCCAGGATGCTGTAAATAGCCTTGCGAATATCTAGTGAAGCAGAAAAGCATCCTTTGATGTCTGTTTTCCAGGCTACTCACTGGCAGATGAATGTCAGTAAGTAAAGTAACTCTGTGTAGCTTCATAGTTCAACAGCCTACTGTGGTTTCGGGTTATGGGTTTAATTCCCGGCTTTTGTTACCCATATATTTGAAATGCTTTAAAATACTATTTCGGACGCTCTAGCCGACCAACCCTGCCGTGCTCGTTAAATCGTGCACCACGGTCGTGAGGGCAGCTTCAGCAAGTTTGGAGATGGTAGGTTCGAATCCCGGCAATGACAGTGGCTGTCCTGAGTGTGGGGTTTTCTCGGGGTTTTCTACACTTCCTCCAGGAAAACGCTGGGATAATACATTACTTTTAAGACCCTATGCAGTTACACACACAGCTAGTGTTCTTGACTGTCACCCTGGAGATCCGAGTTAGATTCTCGGTTCTAACAAGAAATTTAATTCTGGTCTGAAGTCTAGAACGGGGTCCACTCCGCTTCATGAGGCCAAACTGAGAAGAGGTGGGTTCGATTCCATAATCAGCTATCTTGGAAGTAGTTTTCCGAGGTTTCCCCACTTATATTCTAGGCAAATGCCCAGACTTAAGGTCACGGCTGTCTCCTTCCCAATCCTCACGTCAGTGACAAATACACACACTATTACAGATACCAGAAGAACACAGGTTATCAGACAACTTCTATACATACACCCAAGTACACGGGGCTAAATGGCCACGATATCCAAGCCCCTCAAATGAAACAACAGACTGGCTGTGTAGTGCAGCGGTAACGTTCTCGCCTGCTGTTCTAAAGGATGCTGGATCGAACCCTGAAGCAGTCAGTTGGCATTTTAGAGTACGCAAATGTGAGTGAACCTTGTCAGTAGATTTACTAGCACGTTAAAGATTCCCGTCGGAGCAAACTTCCAGTACCTCGGCGTCATTAAAAGCCGCAGTAGTTAAAAGGACGCAATACCAATAACTTGATGATAATAACATTAATGAAAATCCACAGCCTGCTTCCAGTCTCCGACCGGGGCAGGAATGGAATGAATGAAGCCCCCCATCTAGCGGCGAGGATATAAACTGTGCCGGCTGCCGAGACCTGACGCACTCCTCTGGGGCAATGATTAAATGAATGACAGATGAAATGATAGTGGAGAGTGTTGCTGGAATGAAATTTTTGACAGGGAAAACCGGAGTACCCGGAGAAAAACCTGTCTGCCTCCGTTGTGTCCAGCACAGATCTCACATGGAGTGACCGGGATTTGAACCACGGACCCAGCGGTGAGAGGCCGGCGTGCTGCCGCCTAAGCCTCGGAGGCTCTGAGAATAACATTAATAATAATAATAATAATAATAATAATAATAAGAAAAATAAGAATAATAATAATTATTATCATTATTATTTGAAACAACAACCACCCCATCGTCACCGTTAACAGTACCCCAACTTTGTTGACCCCTTAGGGGCTCACATCTAGTGGGACGTGGGTTGGCGACCATGGGGCCCCAGCTGAGTCCGGCATTGCTTCCACTTACTTGTGCCGGACTCCTCTCTGTCTTCTTTCATGTCGACCTCACTTGGTCAACTCTTGTTCTCTTCCGACCCCAACGGTATTAGGGTATCCGAGGCCTAGGGAGTCTCTTCCTTTCCCGCCTTAATTGGCCCTTGTCTCATCTTTTCTGATACCCTCCTTCTACGAGGGGTCAGCCTTCCATTTCATTTCCTGTTATCTCCTGCCTTCTGCTCAAGGCCCTCGAGGAGGCAGGGTGTATGTAGCCCCACCACTTCTGGTGCACCCTAGATATTGCTACACCCTCAGGGGCTCACGGCTAGTGAGTTCGGGAGTTTGCGACCCCGAGGGATTCCTGAGCTGGGTCCGGTTTTCCCCCTTTTATCCATTACCTGTGAGGCGGACCCTCTCTCCTCTTTCACTCTCCTATCTGCCTTTCATGGCTCTCCTTCCTTCCAAGTCCCTCAATCCGCATTCTTCGAGGGTTGAGGGCATTTCTTTTCCTCCTGTCCTTCATTTGCCTTATTCTCCTTTTGTTTTCCCTTTCTTCTTCTAGTACATAAGTTAGTAGTTAGTTTTAGTTATAGTTTACATTTCATTATCATCTTCATGATCACCCACACCATTAGGGGCCGATAGCCTAGATGTTAGGCCCCTTAAAACAACAATTATCATTATCATCATCAATCTTGTTGAGAATGATTGTAAAAAGGCACGTGTGGTATTTGTAAGCCAGCTTGTGTGGTCTTCAGTGAGTTTCAACACAGAGGAGAAGCTAGTGGTAGAAAAATGTAGTCTTAAGTGTTGACTGTGGTAATGGTGCGACATGGCGGAGTCCTTGGCATGCTACCAGCCAGCTCCTTTCGCTTTGGGGGGATCGCTAGAGCTGTTGCTCAAATCCGGTTTGCACAATGGTCTTCAGTGTCACTCATAATACAGTACAATAAACACTTACAGTACATTCGACAATGTTGGTAGGCCTACTTTCCTGCCTTCCGGCTCAATCTGGTGTCATGTGCTACATTAACCTTGATCGAACACTGGATTTTCTAGACCAGTATTGCCCAGAATGAAGCGACTGGCTCCGGGAGCGTATGTAACTTGGGATGTATAGATTTGAAGCCATTCTTTCAGTGTTGCCTATGCAAACTGTCAGTTTTAACTCTTCCCTCCCAGGGGCTCACATCTAGTGGGACGTGGGTTGACGACCACGGGGCCCCAGCTGAGTCCGGCATTGCCTCCATTTACTTGTGCTGGGCTCCTCTCTGTCTTCTTTCCTGTCGACCTCACTTGGTCAACACTTGTTCTCTTCCGACCCCAACGGTATTAGGGCATCCGAGGCCTAGGGAGTCTCTTCCTTTCCCGCCTTAATTGGCCCTTGTCACATCTTTTCTGATACCCTCCTTCTGTGAGGGGTCAGCCTCCTTTTTCTTTTCATGTTATCTCCTGCCTTCTGCTCAAGGCCCTCAAATAGGAAGGGTGTATGTAGCCTCACCACTTCTGGCGCACCCTGGATATTGCTACACCCTCAGGGGCGCACGGCTGGTGAGTTCGGGAGTTCCTGAGCTGGGTCCGGTTTCCCCCTTTTGTCCCTTACCTGTGGGGAGGACCTCTCCTCTTTCACTTTCCTATCTGCCTTTAATGGCTCTTCTTCATTCCAAGTCTCTCAATCCGCATTCTTCGAGGGTTGAGGGCATTTCTTTCATCCTGTCCTTTATTTGTCTTATTCTCTTTTTGTTTTCCATTTCTTCTTCTAGTATATAAGTTAGTAGTTAGTTTTAGTTATAGTTTACATTTCATTTTCATCTTCACGATCACCCAAACCATTAGGGGCCGATATCCTAGATGTTAGGCCCCTTAAAACAACAATTATCATCATCATCATCATCAGTCTTTTTTTCTTCTGTCCACTTAGCTCCTGTTGTTTATATTACTTTTCACAGTTGGAATCTAGTTATATAATGCCAGTTTGTTTTTATAGGGGTTTGTGAGTTACGTACAGAGCGTCCGCAAAGTCTCTTCGCAGCGGCGAACAAGGTGGGCCTCGCCTTGCGGGACGTGTTAGGTTGGCAGCACGTTCATGTCGCTGTATACGCAAAGAATCACCGCAACGGTTGGCATAAGCATACCCATATTGCGTTTTCAACTTCAACAGGAGTGATAAGGTGGGGAGTACCGGTTCATTATTGCCGACAGTAAGTGCCTGTGTATGACAGTGTTGACGTTGTAAGTTGTTTTGTTGTCAAGTTCTTGTGTAAGCTGAGTCTAGTGGGAATGCTTACTACTGAAGAGCGTGTGTTTTTAGTTTTTAGTGGAAGAGGTTTTCCGTGCTGGTGGAAACTTTACGGAGCACAGTGTGATAGTGGTGATTACCGTATATATAATTCCATTACTTAATTTAATGTAATTGATTTCCTTGTATCAACATAACATGAATGTACTGCCAACGCAACACGTCCCGCAAGGCGAGACACGCGCTGCGGTGGGACTTTGCAGACACATGCAACAACATAACATGAATGTACTGCCAACGCAACACGTCCCGCAAGGCGAGACACGCGCTGCGGAGGGACTTGGCAGACATACGCAACAACATAACATGAATGTACTGCCAACGCAACACGTCCCGCAAGGCGAGACACGCGCTGCGGAGGGACTTTGCAGACACATGCAACAACATAACATGAATGTACTGCCAACGCAACACGTCCCGCAAGGCGAGACACGCGCTGCGGAGGGACTTTGCAGACACACGCAACAACATAACATGAATGTACTGCCAACGCAACACGTCCCGCAAGGCGAGACACGCGCTGCGGAGAGACTTTGCAGACACACAGTATTATGCTCGTATATACAGTTACAATAACACAATGTAATAAATAAAATAAAATAAAATTAAAGCATGCACTTGAATTCTATTATCTGAGAGGGACCGTTGGTTGTATTGTTACAGCTATGGGGGTGGAACAAATTTCTTGATAGATCTAGTGATCGTTAGAACAGTAGCAGAAGGCACTCTGCACTACTACACTTGTGATGAAAATGGTAGTCTTGTTGAATTCGGTGTCGAACGAGAAAACAGTGGATAAAATTGGAAAATGAAATAAAAATGTATATAAGTTAAAATAGAACACCAGGAAGAGTACTGCTCGGTTCCAAGCTGTGCGAACACGAGGGGTGAGGTGACGCGGCAGGCGGGAAGAGAAGGGCCTGTCAACAGCCCGCTGTGTTATCTGAAATTCCTGTCTATTCCAATACTGCTAACATAGGGCCGTTGCCTAAACCTGTGTGGTGTTGCAAGAGTGAGTGAGTCTCCGACTAATGTATTTGGTTCTGTTACTACGCACGGACCGGCACCCCCCCCCCCCCCCCCCCACATCACTCCTCATCGTCTGCGATCCACATTCCTCTCAGGTTCACAGAACTTGGACTCGAGCAGTATAAAATGCTACAGTTTGACGTCTCGCGCGCTCAAGTGTCTCAGTAGTGCTATAGCCTATCCATGAACAATGTCGCCTGTTAAGGTAATACATTTTTGCCTTTGTTTTGACATTTCCAACGATATACTGTAGGCTATATTTAAGGTTAATATAATTTAAGCCCCCATGTGGCGCCCACCACCATAGTTTTAAAATTTATATATAGCCTATACTGTGCCCTGAAAAATTATTTATATATCAATTTTATAATTTTCGTTATTATAGGAACAGCCATGAATTTCGGTCACACTTCAGTCGCCCTCTAAGACCCCAGTTTTGAAATAAAGGCTTGGACATAAAATAGAAGCATTTGGTTTCTTTTTTGTCTTAATAGAATGTCGAGTTCCCAGAACAATAGAACAAGAACAACGAAGATGGTTATTGTTGTAATGATGAGGTGTTACATTTATATGGGGCTCCTGTGCCCCCCAAAACAACGTAGAAAGTATTTATTTAAAAACAATCCGTGGAAGATTTATTTAGATCTTTCAAATGACATATATTTCATAAATTGAAGAGTCGAAAATAAATAATATGCCCTCTTGTGTCCTCAGTCCCCAATGTTTTCCGGTAATTTGTGCCTGCTGCTCTGAAATATAATATCAACTTCCAGTGGCCTCTGTGCTCTCGAAACAAGGTAAAACGTATTAAAATAATTTTCCACATAATACTTATTTGCTTCTGTCAAATGACATATAAATTATAAATTTAGAGTCTAAAATACGTAACGGAGCCATTGTGTTCTCAGGTCCCAATGTTTTCGGTAATTTGTGCCCTGTGCCTTGATACATAATACAGTATAATAATTTAACATTTTGATTAGGAAGGACGCTTTTAGGTTTACGTGACCGTTAATCATGTGATCATGAGCCACGGGACCTCCTTTTTATGTGGAATCCGAACCACAGGAAATGGCATTTCACTTTGAAAATCTCACATGCATTGACCGGGAATCGAACCCGGTTCACCTTGGTGAGAGGTCAACAGCTTGACCGCTGCGCCATCTCGCCTCTAATTACTTTGTCCAGCAAGACAAAGGTTTCTATGTATATTTTTAAAAATAGCGTATGATTGATTTGTTAAGTAGCCCAAAACAAAATGAAATATTATTGCTTACTATGTAACTAACATTGGGGAGCGTGATGGCGCAGTGGCTTGGTTGCTCGTCTTTCACCCGGACGGCCGGGGTTCGAATCCCGGTGACAGCGGGGTGGAATTTTCACCTGAAAAATCACGTGGCGTCAGGAAGGGCATCCGGCCTTAAATCCCCGGCCTAAACCAAAATGAACCTGGTTGGCTCCGGCGACCCCAATTAATTGGGAAAAGCCTAAGAAAGAAAAAATTATGTTCGTAACAGCCGATTAGACCCCCTCTCCCAGTCTTCAATACAAAATTTGGGGAATCAAACCCTGTCTCAGTCCTCAGGCCAGAATATAATTTCTTGGCAGAGCCAGGAATTGAACTCAGGACCTTGAGGAACCAGTCTTATCAAGATCACAGAAGGTGGGTTTTATTTTTTGAACACAGTCGACTTCACGCACAATTATGTACTAAGGCTGTACATATTCGAATAGTTCCAATAATTTCGAATACGAATATTTGATTCAAACATATGTCTAGTTCGACTATTCAAATTTACAACCTATTACGAATTAGTCAAAACAGCGACTGTTCAGTCAATAATCAATGGTTTGACGAACAAGTCTGAAGGAGGGAAGGAAGGAAGGAAGGAAGGAAGGAAGGAAGGAAGGAAGGGCATTGATTTGATAGATTTATTTCCACTGCTACAATTAGAGCTTAAGAGCTCTTTTACAGTAGTGTCCTACATACAATAGGATTAGGGCTTATAAAAATAAAACATTTCACTAACATTCACAATATAAATAATAATAGTCTAACAATGAAAGTAACAAAAAGACAGTAATAATACAGTAGACTAATAATACAATAATAATAACAATAATAATAATAATAATAATACTAATACTACTACTACTACTACTACTAATAATAATAATAATAATCCGGTAATGTAATCCCCTGCTTTCAAACATCTGCCCAGGAAACAAAAGACCTGGAAATCCCCAAATCCCAGTCTTGGCGAATTCCAGATTGATCACGTCGCAATTGCACGGAAAGCTCAAAGAGAAATTCAGAATGTGAAAGTTCTACGAAATGCAAAACTGGACTCGGATCATTATCTATCTAAAATTAAAATCAAACTCCTCCCGAGAAACACACGGAGGTTCCGAGCCAAAAAGACTGAAAGATATGATGTTGAAAAACTGGCGTCCGGTAATGAGTTTACACGAAAACTACAAACTGTGGATGCAGAGAACTGGGAACAACTGCGAGAGGCGCTGGTTGAGACAGCAAAAGAGACCGTCCTACTAACTAAAACGAGGAAGCATGCTTGGTAGAACAATGAATGTGACGCAGTAATAAGGAAGAGACAGCATGCCTGGCAGAAATGGAATTCGCAACAAAATCAAGTCAACTGGACAGACTTCTTGAATGAGAGAACGAGTGCAGCAAAAACCATCCGCAATGCTAAACGTGCCTTTCATAAAAACCAGATGGATCAAATCGGACAGGATTTCCAGAAGAATAATATGCGCAACTTCTATAGAACATTTAAAAGCAACTTGAAGAAATATAGCCCTCCATGTCTTCAGTTCAGGGATTGCAATGGAAAACTAGTTTATAGCGACAAAGATAATTGTCAGGTGCTTGCAAAATATTTTGAGTCCCTTCTTAAACTGTGGAAGTTTGCTAGTGATAATACGGTGGATAAATTAAAGGACATCATACATGAAATTTGGGATACCGAAAGACTTCCAAGTGATTGGACTTCTGCTTTAATCCACCCCCTTCATAAGAAAGGCGATAAAGCAGATGTTAACAACTATCGAGGCATCTCCCTCCTACCGATAACTTACAAAATCCTCTCAAAAGCTCTTCAAACTAGGGCTGAAGAACAGCTAGATACAGAACTGGGTGATTATCAAGGAGGTTTTAGGAAGGGACGGTCATGTGTGGAGCAAATCATGAATCTCAAATCTATCCTTTCATATCTGAAACTAAGGAGCAAGAAATTTGTAGTAACTTTCATTGATTTTAAGAAAGCTTATGACTCCATTGATCGGATTACCCTACTTAAGATTCTAAAGGAGTTCGGCCTAGACAACAAAACCAGAGCGATCATCCAACAGACTCTCACCAACACCACTTCAAAAGTTAAGTTTAGAGGCGAGATTTCCAATGCCTTCGAGATAAGGACAGGAGTTCGACAGGGAGATGGTCTCTCGCCTCTACTATTCAACTGCGTTCTTGAGAAAGTTATCCGTGAGTGGCGCAAAACAATAAGTGATGAAGGAGTCGAAAATGGAATCAGACTTAGTCACAAGAATAAGAACCTATCAATTGACTGTCTAGCCTTTGCAGATGACCTTGCGGTTTTTGCAGATTCGTTGGATACGGCCAGGAAACAGATCAACCAGCTTCAAACACAAGCTGCAAAGGCGGGCCTCCTGATCTCTTTCGAGAAAACAGAATTTATTACTAACATCAAAACGGCTCCAAAACATATTGGAGTGAAACATGGGAAAATCAAGCGGGTTGTGAAATTTAAGTATCTTGGGGAATGGATGGACCCTAAAATGTCCGAAAACGAGGCTTTTGCGTCACGCTTGAATAAAATTGAAATGGCTTACCATCTAACTAAGAATGTGTACAACAAAAGATCTATATCCCTGAATGCAAAACTGAAGCACTACTGCACGGTCATCCGGCCAGAAGCTTTGTATGCAGCGGAATGTCTCTCCATGAATAGAAAAGGCATAATGGAAAAACTAGAGACCAAGGAAAGGAAGATATTGAGGAAAATCCTGGGTCCAGTCAAAGAACACGGCGAGTTCCGAAGACGCCACAACCACGAGTTGTACACTCACGTAGAGAAAATAACGGACGTGATGAGGAAAAGGAGGATTTCTTTTTATGGACATATAACCCGAATGAAATCAACACGGCTATCCAACAGAATTTTTGCTTTAATCCGTGAGAAAAAGACAAAGGGGGCCTGGTTCAATGAAGTAGAGAAAGATCTGTTGGAGACTGGGATTACACGTGAAGATATCCAAGAGCGTGGCCCACTTAGGGAGAAACTTCAGAAACATCGGAGTTTTCAACTTAAGCCGAAGCTAAAAACCGGGAAGGCGTGGACGACAGAGAGAAAGGTGCAACATCGATTGCGAATGAAGGAGTACTGGGCTAACATTAAAATGCAGAAAAAAACAGTTGACATGACGTGGTCCATAGTTGGCCGTAACGAAGGAATAATAATAATAATAAGCAGCATAAACGGGCCTCAAGATCTCCTTTGAAAAAACAGAATTCATCACTAATATCAAGCTAGCGCCAAAAGAGCTGGATGTAGGACAGGGAAAAATCAAGCAAACGAAAGCGTTCAAATATTTGGGTGAGTGGATCCCCAATCTCTCCGAGAAGGATCCCCGTGGCTCATAATCACACGATTCACGGTCACGTAAAACTACAATCTTCCATCTTCCTTTCTCCGAGAAGGCAGCTTTCGAGTCACGGATCAGGAAAATGGAAATGCCATATGATCTAAGAAAGGCCATTTACAACAAGAAATCCATATCAACAAATGCCAAATTAAGACACTACCAAAAATTCATCCGTCCAGAGGCTTTGTACGCTGCAGAATGCCTTGCAATGCATCGTAAGGGACTAACAGAGAATCTGGAAGTGAAAGAAAGAAAAATTCTAAGAAAAATCTTGGGTCCGATAAAAGAAAATGGGGAATATAGGAGACGGCACAACCACGAACTTTACACCCATGTGGAAAAAAAAACTGATACCATGAGGAAACGGAGAATTGCCTTTTACTGTCATATAACAAGAATGAACCCAGAACGATTGATAAATAAAATTTTCACATACTTCCTCAAAAAGAAAACCAAGGGAGCTGGGTTCACTGAGGTAAACAAAAATTTACAAGAAGTGGGAATTAGGCTACAGGCAACGATATTTGGGAACGTGCCACCCTTAAACAAAAACTAACAGCACACTGATGTTTCCAAGAAAAGCCAAAGCTTCCAACTGGCAAGAAGTGGACTGCAGAAAGGAAACAACAGCATCTAGAACTAATGCGAAAGTACTGGGAGGATTTTAAAGCTCGATGCAACAAGAAACAGTTGAAATGACGTGGTCCTTCGATGGCCGAATCGAAAGAAGAAGAAAGGAAGAATTATATACAAAAGAGTGCATACAGACACAGTACCAGCCTGAAGAACAAACACCATATACAAGAAAAGATATTAACGTAGGTAGGTTGTCAGTTATTGTCCTGATGTTATAATTGAACTAAAAAAAGTATTTTAACATAATGCAGTGATCGGATGTGAGAGGTAGGCTATAAAGCTCCAAGAAGCAGGATGAAAGACGTCTTTTGAGAGCTGCAGTGCTTGCAATGTTGACGAACTTACATAAATCCAAGGTGTTTAACCAACACCTTCTATACTACAAGCCTGCTCGCTCCGTGGGTGACGTCACGCAGTGCGGTCCGGTAGGTTTGAGCAGAGGAAATGCTTCGTATTATGAGTTGTTCTCAGTGCAATAAATTTTATATTCCACTGCTGGACTCAGCATACCAACGCTAAATTATATTCGTCCACTTGGCCGAGAAGCATACGAAACGACACTTCATGGTGTGTGTGTGGAGTGTTATGTTTTAGCAGAAAATGGCAGGACAGAGACTACGAACATTCGTAAGTCACAACACAAAATATGGTACTGTTGATTTAACTAGGAATCATGATCGGATACTATTTTAGAAGTGCCCGCCTCGTTGCGTAGTGGCTAGCACTCTAGGCTATCACCGCAGAGTCCCGGGTTCGATTACAGGCTCTGCCAAGAAATGTATTTGTGGACTGAGGTCTGGAAAGGTGTACACGCAGCCTCGTTTTAAGGGACGGAACCAAGAGGTCATCTGCCCCAAACTGAGAAGGGGTGGATTCAATATACATCTCGGTCATCCTGGAAGTGGTTTTCCGTGGTTTACCACTACTACTCCAGGCAAGTGCCGGGATAGTTCTTAACTGAAGGCCATGGCCGCCACCTTCCCAAGTATCATCTGAATTACAAATTCACACACTAATAGAGCCATCACAGTGGCACAGGTTATCAGAAAAATTCCACACACACCCAAGTACATGGGGCTACACGTTGTAAAGCCACTCAATTAATCAACAACAAACAGAACCTTTTAGTACTAGTACCAGCAAATACATTGACAACTTGCGCACAAGCAGATAGTGACAAAATCTACTCGGCATAGTTTTAGCTCCTTTTATTATTATTATTATTATTATTATTATTATTCATCTTGATTGGTCACATTGGACCACTTGAGTCGTTCTACTATCACTTCTTCTTTGAAGGTAGTACTGCTTGGTTCTTGCGCTTTTTCCAGTACTTTTTCATTCTTTCAAATAGGGATTTTCTCAACTCATCTGAAATCTCCATAGGCTTTCTATGTGTCATTTCTGCAGAAAATTTGTGAGTTTTACAGAACAATATTTAAGATTATTTTTAAAAAATTCCAATTTACATATTTTTTATTGTTACTTGATTGCTGTAATAATATTATTATCATGATCACTAATAGCATGAGTAGAATGTAAGATTAATACAGGTACTCTTTACTATGATTGTGTTCTGGTAAATATACAGTACCGTACACCAAGGAAAGGAAACAAGGAGGGAATTATATTATAGATAGTGTATAACATTTTATGGACCACCTCATGGCACAGTGACTAGCATTGTTGGCTGTCACCCCGGAGGTCATGTACAATTCCTGGCTGAGAAGAATTTTGAAGTCTTGGTCTGGTGTCCCAGCGCCGTGATACTAAATGGGAGCCTACCGGATGCTGTGGCAGGAGGAGGAGTGGAAAGGACCTAGCCACCCTACCATATGTAAACAGCGACTCAGGATGGCTGGATACTGATCTCTTGACACAGCCAGGGACTCTAATCGGGTTGCCTACATACCTCGTGGATATGGCACTCTTTGATTGAAATTTATGAAAACATGGCTAAAATATCACTTCAAAAAGTACCGATATCTAAGACAGCTCATTACTTCACAATTTGGCAGGTATCACTAGATATTAATTTGTAAAGTTGTAAAGTTCGGGAAGACATAATGGGCTATTTAAAATTACAAAATTTTATTCAACTTTAGATCTAGGCTATTATGTTTCCATTATAACCTCAATATCTGTTGTTACAGTTAAACAATAAACCATGCATTCATTACACAATCATATTTTGGAAACTATTTACAACAAGTGAAAGATGAACAAGAAAAATGGATAAAATTAATCATTAGTAATAAATGATTTGAGAACTACAGTAGGCCTACATTTCCTGAAGAGAATGAAATCATAATCATAATATGAAATATGTCCACCACAACAGGCTAGCAATGTTTCAATGCCTGAATTACATAAAGGTAGAAAAATGAATATGTGCAATAAAATTTGTGGGGTAAGATCTCATTCTATGAGATGACATACAACGTTCCAGTTCTTTTTGCATAAGATGTCGCATACAAAAATGTTTTATGCTTTTACCATAAGATGAGAAAGACACTTGCTATACACCTATAAGTTACATGGAGTATAGTCATTGCACTGTCCACAAATAAATCAAATGAATGCCACTGAAATTTATGACTACATAAAAGTTAATGTTCTCTTCACCCTATGCAAGTCACATCTTGTAGCCCTCAGGCACCAGGAGGACAGTTCTATCTGTGATAAATGTCAATAGTCAACCTTGTATATCCTTTTATTTCTATCACTGATTTATTTATTTCTCCAATCATATGGGGGAGGATGCCGGTCTCTCCTGGATGCAGGCCTTGACCAGTATATCCAATTCAAGTGCAATAACTCCTACGGCAGATGGCAATCTGCAACATAATGTAGATTTTACATGAGGCTAAGAACTCAGGAACTCACTGCTGTTGAGTACGGTATGGAAAATGGCAGAACAAGATAATTTGAGCTTACCCAATAACTTATGTTTAAACAGTGTTGCATGCCTTGCTTCTATTGATGTTATTGATTTCAAAACCAATGTCATCGTCTTTTGAACACAGTGACATGAAACAAAGTAAACTGCTTGCATTTTTTTCCCAGGCAAAACGGTCAAACAAGGAGTGCGCAATTTATTTGATTTATAACAAAGTGGAGAAACATGACTAACTGGTGATTCACAATAGCTGTACGTATGCTCTGTGGAATGCTGAAATTTAGCACAAGTTGCCAAAAACCATGAACCTATGAATGCCAGTGTACCATTGAATATATTATCGACAAGCATTTTATGCTTACGTGGTTGATATTTTCCCTGTGTATCATCTGCATGCAACCTTCTGTGTGGCTTTTCAAATTGTGACAAATTCTACAGTTCGTGACAAAAGATGAATCCACCACCCAAATAGGCCTACTGTTAAAGCCAGCTAATGGACACATACACATCCATCCAGAAATGTAAACTTTACCGTTAACAAAGATCGTCCTGCAGGCAACATTATGAGTGAAGTCATGATACTCTTGCTACAAAAATTGCAGTATCGTGTGGAAATATATAACACTAACAATATTTGTTTAACTCTTAATTTGCAAATTTTCTTTGACTGTGTGACTATTCCCACTGTGCGTGACAAAAACCAGGGGAGCATATATGGCTAACGCGGTCCTACCTAGTAATTATATCAATAGTGAATGAGACGAGAACATGCCTGTATGAAACTAACAACTTCGTTAATATGGATAATACATGATTTTCATACCTTATATTCATAATTTAGGGGACAATACCAATTGAAATTGCTGTCCATTATCACTAGTGCACTGGAAATATGTGCTCTTGTTTCTTGCCCATTGAACGATGGCAGCCATGTTCCTCAAGTGCATGAGGTCTCTTCAACTGTTACCGTACCTAGGTACATACATTGATGTCACGTTCGTGTTGCCAACATGTAAGATAGGCCTACAAAATACACCTGTCATGAGGTCGGTCATACGAATGACTAATTTCACTGTGCGTGACAAAAACCAAGGGAGCATATATGGCTAACGCGGTCCTACCAAGTAATTATATTAATTGTGAATGAGACGAGAACATGCCTCTATGAAACTAACAACTTCGTTAATATGGATAATACATGATTTTCATACCTTATATTCATAATCTAGGGGACAATACCAATTGAAATTACTATCCATTATCACTAGTGCACTGGAAATAAGTGCTTTTGTTTCTTGCCCATTGAACGATGGCAGCCATGTTCCTCAAGGAACTTTTAATTAAATTATAAGGATATCCATTTCTCTTAACACTACATGGTAACCTAGTTCATAATCCATTTACGCTGATGCTAAAGAAGGTGCAGTACCGGTATCAATGGAATGCAAAAACATGTAGCCTCCATCGTTAAATAAATATTACATTTTAGTATTGACAAGGCTGAAGTTCATCAAATAAATAAATATAAGTTACCACTAGCCAATATGGTTAACTATTATCACAATAAAATGGTAAATATATACGTATTCTAATACTATATTTGTCCATAATTCACGCGTAGGCTATAATGGCCGACACAGCTGGAATTTTACTCTATAAGTCGTGATCTAAAATAGGGTGCGCTGGGTGGGTTATAGATAGCCGAGGAGTAAACTTCATTTCCTGATTCAAATTGTATCATTACAGAAGGTATTTTGGCTAATATCCTCCGCAGTCTATAACCCACCCACCTTTCTCTTTCTGTATCACGACTTATATAGTAAAATTCCAGCCGTGTCGGCCATTATCCGCGTGAATTATGCACAAGTACAGTATTGCCAACCCCACATATTTGGTACCAATAATTTGTTACACATAACATGATAAGTTACTAGATAATGCTCTCACAACTACGTTATACATAGTAATACCACCAGCAACAGGTGATTTTCAAGATATAATTAACGTTGGAACAATTTCATTTTTCAACTCCGATGCAGATAAAACCTGCAGGACACAAGAGCATTAATTCGATTGAAACTTTATACAAGGAATCATTCCTAAAACTACATGAAATGATAAATATACCAAGACTTTGTGGAGAATATAAATATTATTTTGAAGCTATTCGAACAACTACAACGAGAATAAGCCAGCAAATAATGGTTTAGTAATGGCAGATATTGAACGTAGAAATCTCAATCATGTTAACAATTTCACCACAGTCCATCGCAACTCCAATGACACAGTCTAGATGCAACAAGTTTTAAGTATTTGACACTCGAATACTATATCGCTGATCCAACTCTTGGAATGATTTGCGAAAGCCCAAAATACAAACCAGTAACTTAAGGAACTTTTAATTACATTTATTATTGTAAGGACATCCATTTCTCTTAAGAACAATAATTGTTAACCTAGTTTATAATACAATTACGCTGACCAGTATCAACATAATACAGAAACATGTAGCCTACGCCGTTTAATAAATATTACATTTTAGTTCTGTTCATCAAATAAATAAATAAATAAATAAATACAGTATTACCAACCCCACGCATAAGGTACTAATTGCCTCGACCAAATATTACTAGATAGCGCACCCTATGCAGCCCAAGTTCTTGTCACGCACAGTGCGAATAGTCGCACATCAATAATCTTTCTCTAGACCAATGGGTTTGGCCTAGACCAATAATTAATTAATTAATTAATAGGTAGCGTGCACCCCTGGATTTTGTCACGCAAAGTGGGAATAAGTTATTCACGCATCTGTATTAACCAAGTTGTGAGGGTCAAAGAAAGGTTCTCTTAAGCAGTTTTGATAACAGAATTTTCTCTTGCAATGAAAAATGAAAATAATAGGCCTAATACAGATTAAGTTCCTCCGCTTCACTGAGAAACATGATGTTTTTAGGCCTAGATGATGAATATTTGTTGCCTAGGTAACCGTATAGGAGGTCTAGATAACAAACTCTTATTGGCATGGTAACTAACCGTATGAAATTTATCCACACCGATCACAGATAGCCCCGCCCTAAAGCATGTCTATGTTAAAAGGTGAAGGCTTGTATGTTTTATTAATTTATTCTAACTAGCCTATGAACTGCTGAAAAGTAGTATAAACTTACATGAGGATTCATATTCAGTATACAGTATGAATCCCTACTTGCTGCAATGGCACGTTCTTTAGCCATACAGTACCCTAGTAAAATATGATGGGCATCCAGGAAAGGTTCCTTAGGAGGTTGAGGTATTTTAAGGGGAACAGTGAACTTTTCACCATTTTCATTGAATGAACTTGTTTCCAAGAGCACATCCATTCCCATTGCTTTGAAATGTCCATGGCACACCTGAAAGGAAAAGCAAGTATATTATAACCTGTACATGTAAGTTACTTCTACACTTAAGTTTGCTTCTTCCACTGTAGCCTATATTCATGATATTTAAGCATAGGCCTAATATTAGAGGCACTAAGTTTCTTATTTATTTCTAGGCTACACAATTAGCGAAATAAAATATAGCCTAACCTAGGCCTTAATGAGTCTTGAACATCGTAAATAGGAAAGTAGCCTATATCGTACAGTTTTAGAAATGTAGGTTAGGTCCAGTGATATTGACATCTAGAACTCGGGAATAAAACCCAATGATGCAGTTGAAAATTAAATTAAATTTTGAAAAAGTTAACAGATATTTATACCGAAATATAAGACCACTGATAACAAAATAATGTATTCACTTACCCCTAGTGTTCTGAGCTGGCATAAAATATTCTTGGAATGGCACGAAGTCAATTTTACTTTAAAATCTTCTTTCACATAACAATTTGAACAAATGGACCTTAGATCCAATAACATAGTTTCCACTGCAACAAGTCACACAGCAGGGCATAGACATTTTTCGATTTTTAAACACAGATTCACAGCACTTAACAACAGAAAACAAACATCCAACATGTCTGCCTTGCCTAGAACCATCGGACCACACTCTCAGCCGTGAGGTCTGGTGACGTCAGAGCACTCTGGCCTGGAATAGGCGCGAGGCGGTGCAATGGGCAAGGGGAAGGGGAAGGGGAAGGGCAGCGAACGTGGCCTTAAGTTAGGAACCATCTAGTCTAGGCATTTCCCAGGAGAGGAAAACGGCTTCCAGGTTGGCTAAGATGGGAATTGATCCCACCTCCTCTCAGTTTTGCCTCACGTGGATAAATGTAGCCCGTTCCAGCCCTCAGACCAGAATTAAATGTCCTGGCACAGCCCGGAATATAACCCAGACCTCCCAAGACGACAGGCAAGAATGCTAGCCCCTACACCAGGTGGACATGAAACTGCTTAAATGCCCTAGTAATATGTCGTTAAAACCATTGCCACTTAGCTCACCCCCGAGTGGCTCACAACCAGTGGGACGTGGGTTGGCGACCACGGGACCCCAGCTAAGCCCAGAATTGCTTTCATTTGCTTGTGACGGGCTCCTCTCTTTCATCTTTCCTGTCGACCTCTCTTGGTCAACTCTTGTTCTCTTCTGACCTCGATGGTATTAGGGTATCCAAGGCCTAAGGAGTCTATTAATTTCCCGCCTTAATTGGCCCTTATCTCGTCTTTCCTGATAGCTTTATTTTTCGATGGATCAGACCTCGTCTTTTAATGGCAACTCCTGCCTTCTGTTCAAGACCCTAAAGGAGGCAAGGTGTGTGTAGCCCCACCACTTATGGCACACCCTGGATAGTACTATACCCTCAACGGCCTCACGGTTGGTGAGTTCGGAAGTTGGCATAACCCTAGGGAATCCCGAGCTGGGTCCGTTTTTCCCCTTTTTTCCAGTGCCTCTGGGGTTGTCCCTCTTCTCTTTCACTTTCCTGTCTGCTTTTCATCGCTCTCCTTCCTCCCAAATCCCTCAATTCTCATTCATTAAGAGTTCGGGACATTTCTCTTCCTCCTGTCCTTTATTTCCCTTATTCTCCTTTTGTTTTCCATTTCTTCTTCTAGTGTATAGGTTCATAGTTGGTTTTGGTTGTGGTTTGCATTTCATTATCATCTTCACGATCTGCCAACCCATTAGGGGCCGATAACCCAGATGTTAGGCCCCTTAAAACAACAATTATCATCATCATCATCATCATCATCATCATCATCATCATCTTTCAGCTCTCGAAGTAGAGAAGCGCAGGTGCACAGTTCGCTACTCCTGTGGGGTCTGGGCACGGACACCAAGAGCCTGCTGATGAGCCTAGCTTGGTGTTGCTAGGCAAACCCCCTCACAAGACACGGCATGAAACTAGAAAAATTGCTGAATTTTAAGTTAGTGTCAGTTATAGACTAGCAGCTGTAGCGGTGTTTCTATTTCATCATCGTTTCCACTATCACCCAAATCTCGATGTTAGGCTCCTTAAAACACCACTTGTCATCATCATCATCATCATCATCACATAGCACAGTAGACCCCATAATTAACTCCGCAGGAACGGAAATAATGACGGGTAGAACATTATTGAGATTAGGGTTAGTAACTCGCTACATCTATCATTCCTGAGATCTTCTCTTAGCCTCTTCTGAATACGCTAATCAGCTTGCATTCGACCTTCTTTTGTTATGTTCCCCCCCTGCTGGGATGTTTTAAAATAACTTTATAGACCAGCTAAGTTGGAAAGAGTAAACGTGTGTTTTATTTCCCATCAACTACTTCCAGATGTGTTTTCTGGACCACAAATACAGCCTGACGCTGACGTACAATCATGGCCTTGCGATCATTTCCGCTTGTTTTCGAGTTCATGGCTACTGTATTCATTGTCATTTACTAACAGTCAATTTGAAACTGTATATCCGTCAGTTGGGTTTCATAAATGTATCAGCATTATGATAGACATACGTAGAAAATATTAGGGGTTTCAAGCGAGATCACTTCGAGGTGTAGTGGCTAACATACTTGCTGTAACCCCTGAGGTCAAACTTCGATCCCAGCTCTGCCAATAAATAAACAAATAAATAAATAAATAAATAAATAAATAAATAAATAAATAAATAAATAAATAAATAAATAAATAAATATATCCGGTCTGAGGGCTGGAACGGGATTTACTCACACTCGCGAGATAAAATTGAGCAGAGATGGGTTCGATTCCCAGCGAAAATCGGGATGGTTTCCTAACTATTAAGTCCACGGCCGCCCCCACGGGCTCACGACTACTGTCGACCAAAGTATTATGTGCACTCGAGTTTGAAGGTTGTTTGTGAAGTAACCAATATACCTACATAAAATCCAATAACATAATCATTTTCATCATTCTATTTTACGTTAGTTCGTGTAGGTTTGGAATTGAAAATTTACATTTTAATATTTTATACCCCGACGGTATTAGGGCATTCGAGCCCTATGGAGTCTTTCACTTTCCCGCCTTAACGGGCCCTTGTCTCATCTTTTCTGATCCCTCATTCTTCGAGGGGCCAGAACTCTTGTGTTCTCTTCATATCTCTTGGCTTCTGCTCAAGGCCCTCAAGGAGGCAGGGTGTGTGTAGCCCCACCACTTCTAGTGCACCCTCGATAGTGCTACACCCTGAAGGGCTCACGGCTGATGGGTTCAGGAGTTGGTGACCCCGAGGGATTCCTGAGCTGTGTCCGGTTTTCCCCCTTTTTTCATTTCCTCTGGAGTGGACCCTCTCCTCTTTCCCCTTTCCGATCTGCCTTTCATGACTCTCGTTCCTTCCGAGTCCCTCAATCCTCATTCTTCGAGGGTTGAGGACATTTATTTTCCTCCTGTCCTGTATTTGTCTTATTCTCCTTTTGTTTTCTATTTCTTCTTCTAGTATATATGTTTCAGTTGTAAGTCTGGCTTTAGTTATAGTTTGCATTACATCTCATCTTTCACTATCACCCAAATCATTATGGGCCGATAACCCAGATGTTAGTCCCCTTGAAACAGCAATTATCATCATCATCATCATCATCATCAGTCTACGGCCACCTCCTTAGCAATCCTCACCTGAATTACAATAGGCCTCCACACTTATACAGTTATCACAATAACACAAGTTATCAGACAAAATTACACACACACATACATACACACACACACAAAGTACGCGAGACTAAATAGTCACGATATCGAAGCCCCTCAAATAAATGAACTCAAAATACGAATTACGCAATTTATTAATAGGAGCTTTACAGTCGATCAATACGATTGTACCCAATTAGATAAATATACCCTGAGTCTAATTCTTTTATGGGTTGTCATCAAAACTACTGGATAGAATAGCAAAATTATTGGTAGTCGAAGGCATCCCCAGAAGAAATATCTGCTTCAAATTGCTCATGTAATACTGTACGAAGGGTGTGAGGAGGGATTGTTTAGAGGAAACCCTCTTTTATCTTTCGTTTTGGGAGGAAGACTATTGCAAATTGTGCCATGGTGCGCCCTCTTTTGTTTTATATTGGCTGTGGCATTAGATAGGTGACTCATTGCTTTTGCTATTTTCACAACATCGCGAAATGAGGATAACTTCCTGATGTAAATATGTCACAACGGAACTAACGTATAAATCATGTCCTTCGCACATCCACGGGTGGTTTGAAACAAGGTTTGCTAAATTTGATAACCTATATAAAATATAGTTTATTTAATTTTATTAATGCAGCCAATAGTCATGTATTTTATTTTCAGGATGGGTCAGGGAAGGGATTTTGGAAGGAAATTGGCCGTGGACCTATTTGCCTGGTGGTGAAAATGGAAAACCACGAAAACCATTTTCAGGACGGCTGAGGTGGGATTCGAACTCACGCTCTCCCGATGCCAGAGAGGCATGAGGTAGCACGTTATCGTTTTTCACCACTGGGACCGGTACAATATAGTTTAATATATTTATATGAATACAAAATATAAATAAAATATTTTTTAAATAGCTCAGGCTTACTTCCATCCGCCAATCTCGGTTGCGCTAGATTATTATTATTATTATTATTGCATCGCTATGACCGTCTAAGGAACACGATTGAACCTATCTAGGTGTTCTTGCTTTCTTATCTTCCCAAAGGTGAGTTAGCCGAGGTCGTTACGGCATGACTGCTGGCAGTCTCTCACATCCGGGAGGCGAGGAGGTTCGAATCCCCCCGCCGGCAACCTTGAAGATGGTCTTCTGTGGTTTCCCATCTTCCTTCCAGGCAAATGCCGGGGTTGGTCCCTAACTATAGGCCACAGCCGCTACCTTCCAACTCCTCACCCTTCCATTCCAACTTTCCTCCCCAACGGTACTTGTAGCTCACCCATTGGGTGTCCGTCTCGAAGTAGCTACAAAACTGGCGAGCCGAACATGTCCTCGGACACTCCCGGCACTAAAATCCATACGCAAAAAAAAAATCTTCCCAAAATCTGTTCATCTTCTCGCTATTGCTCCATCTGTGCTTCTGCGATAACACTCTCGCTTGCTGGGCCCAAGGTTGCAGGTTCGTATCCTGGCGCAGTCAGCTGGCATTTGAGGGTGCGCAAATGCAAGGGAGCCATGTCAGTAGATCCCCTTTGGGGCAAAATTCCGGCACTCCGGCGTCTCTAGAAGCCACAGTAGTTAAAAGGGACGTAAAACCAATAACATTATTATTATAATTATCTTTCTGTGCTCCTCCATCCAGGTTCTTTTAGATGCAACAATGTTTGGCTGGTCTGAAAATTGATGAGTGTCAACTAGTTCTCTGAATTTAGATCTGTCCAGTACCATATCACTTGGGTTGCCTAATTCCTGAAGATCTTTTTCAACTTCAAGAAGCCAGTTGTTCTTAGCTTTCTTTCAGAGAGTAAGATTTAGAATTCGTTTAGTCAACCAATGAACGATCATTCTGAGAATATGCCCAAAAAATTCCCAAATGTATTATTGTTATCAATTATGAAGCCTCCGTGGCTTAGGCGGCAGCACGTCGGCCTCTCACCGCTGGGTCCGTGGTTCAAATCCCGGGGGTTGGCGACCACGGGGCCCCAGCTGAGTCCGGCATTGCTTCCACTTACTTGTGCCGGGCTCCTATCTTTCTTCTTTCCTGTCGACCTCACTTGGTCAACTCTTGTTCTCTTCCGACCCCGACGGTATTAGGGTATCCGAGGCCTAGGGAGTCTCTTCCTTTCCCGCCTTAATTGGCCCTTGTCTCATCTTTTCTGATACCCTCCTTCTGCGTGGGGTCAGCCTTCTTTTTCTCTTCCTTTTACCTCCTGCCTTGTGCTCTAGGCCCTTAAGGAGGCAGGGTGTATGTAGCCCCACCACTTCTGGTGCACCCTAGATAATGCTACACCCTCAGGGGCTCACGGCTGGTGAGTTCGGGAGTTGGCGACCCCGAGGGATTCCTGAGCTGGGTCCGCTTTCCCCTTTTGTCCCTTACCTTTGGGCGGACCCTCTCCTCTTTCACTTTCCTATATGCCTTTCATGGCTCTCCTTCCTTCCAAGTCCCTCAATCCGCCTTCTCCGAGGGTTGAGGGCATTTCTTTTCCTTCTGTCCTTTTATTTGCCTTATTCTCCTTTAGTTTTCCATTTCTTCTTCTAGTATGTAGGTTAGTAGTTAGTTTTAGTTTTAAGTTCGCTTTTCATTTTTCATCTTCACGATCACCCAAACCATCAGGGGCCGATAACCTAGATGTTAGGCCCCTTAAAACAACAATTATCATCATCATCATCAAATCCCGGTCACTCCATGTGAGATCTGTGCTGGACAAAACGGAGGCAGACAGGTTTTTCTCCGGGTACTCCGGTTTTCCCTGTCAACATTTCTTTCCTGCAACACTCTCCACTATCTTTTCATTTCATCTGTCATTCATTTAATCATTGCCCCAGAGGAGTGCGTCAGGCCTCGGCAGCCGGCACAGTTCATATCCTCGCCGCTAGATGGGGGCTTCATTCATTCCATTCCTGACCCGGTCGGAGACTGGAAGCAGGCTGTGGATTTTCATTTTTCATTTCATTATTGTTATCAATTAGGGTTCGGACGTTTAAGACCTAAGGAAGTACAACAAATATGCCCTAAAAACTATAAAATATGACCTAAAAATCTATGACATCCTATTGAAAGGCGGAAGCACACTATCGTCATGTTCCGTAACCTCAAGCGTACAGTGTCGCAATCTTACTTGTCCAGAAAGGTGTGCTAAAGGACGTCCGTTGAGGAGCGCCTTCTTGGAATCAGGTCTTATAAACCTGCTATCTGCCTGTTCCGGGAAAAGAAATAAAAATATATCTACTACACTATTGGGAAATCCTGTGTTTGAAACTCGACGCAGATAACACGTACCTTGTTAACGACGCTTCAATTTAAACAAATATGCTGACATTATAACCAAATATGACCGTATATCACTAAAATATGACCAAATATGTCCAAAACAATTAAAATGGCTGAAATATGCATTGATAGGCAACATCAAATTGCTTTAAACGTGGTCAACCCGTCATTCAAACTTATTTTTCTGATTTCGGGTAAAATGAGCCCAGGAAAAAAATATGACTTTTCCTTAACATCCAAACCTTAGTTATCATTATTATTTTAATGTGGTGGTGGTGGTGTTGTATATGAATCCGCCAAGATTGGGTAACAAATAAACAAACAGATCACTGAAGGATCAAATTGACAATAATCAGACTATTAGGGAAGCAACAGCCACACAACACAGTTCTGTTGAATATTTATTGTGTTAATTGCCTTCCAGGTTACGACCGTGTGATTGTTGCACTTATCGCCAGCATGTGCGATGATAATATGTTCCCATATGGAGTAGGTGCTGCCTTTAAGTAGTCATGTGGTCGTTATATGAGCATCCTGTTCACGAAGTTATTGCTCAATAATCTTTATTGCCTAGAGTCGTCACGTTGACGATGAGCTTTCTATGGGTTTCAACCACTGCAGTGCAGTCATTAGGCTGAGACCGCTGCTGTCGGTTCAACATTAACCTTCAAAGATCAAGATAACGAGTTCAATCTCGGCTCACTCCTATAACATTTATTGGTGTTTAAATGGCAATAGTCTCATTTCTGTAGATATGTCGACAATTAAAAATAAAAACCCCGAGGCCGAATTTCTGAGGTGCCCCAGCCCCTTTAAGACCACGGTAATTAACAGGGAAGTTACCCCAGCATTATTTCTCGTATTATTATTATTATTATTATTTATAAAATATTTTTATTTTTAATTTAAATTTAAAACATTTACGGTACATTTATATTTTTAATCTTTTTTAATATTTTACATTAAAATTAATTTTTAAATGTTTAATATTTTCTTTCATTTTTTAAAATCAATTTGTTTAATTAAAAAATAAATGTTTTGAATTTATATATTTTTTAAATTATTTAAAATAGGCTATTTTAAAATTTTTAAATCTTTTTTGTTACTTTTCTTTTAATTTTAAAATTGTTTACATTTTTAAATGTTTAATTTTCTTACGTGTTTACATTCAAAACATATTTTTATTTATTTTTTCCTTTAAATATTTTTAAAATTTTAAAATACTTTTCCATTTTTTATTTTTTGGCCAAGATTAGAATATGTTAAACAGATTGCCTCCGATGTTGTGTGGGGGTAGCTATGCAGAGAAACATGGTTAGATATGAAACAGGGCGGCATGGAGAGCCGCATTAAACCTCTCTAAAGACTGAAGGCTCAAAACACCAACATCAATAGCATCATCATTATTATCATCAACAACAACAACATCATCAATGCTACGCTCTGCTCAGATCACCGCTGGGATAGCGCATCTTGCACCACGTCTCATAGTTATAGCACACCGATGCTCAGTGGGTCAAAATCGAAATCTAGGAGGACAACATTATTCATTTTCATAATTAAGAAATCAAAATGTATTACTTCTACAGCATTCTCATATAATTGCCGCTCACTATTCGGGGATATAAACGCATCTTAGTATAAATCTGTCACCACTGTTCGAGCAGTCTGAATTGGAGGGTGAATGTAAGTGGCTGTGGTTTGGTTGTCTTTGTGGTTAGTGTGATGCTTTAAGATGGAACATGCAGCTAAAGGTATGATCTTTGTAACGTGTTTCAGTTATTAATGGGCGTAATTGTTACGTAATTTTAGGTATATTTGCATTATACAATATTTAACTATTATTTTATAAATTATATTTTCACTTAGATTTTTTGTATGTCGCGTCACTCTGCGTCACTTTCTTCTTAATGTTAAAATGTAGATAAAGTCTTGTAGTTTACGCCTGTTATAAGATTTTTTGCATCATTTTGCAACTTGGTTATTTTACGTTTTAGAATATGCCCCGCAACTAGTTCTCACACGTTTACAACTGATTGAAGCACTGGGTTCGACGATTATGTCAAAAGTGGAACTTCGTGACTTTGTTAAAAGTAAATTAGGGATAGAAAATTGTTCTGAAGAGATAACTGAATGCTCTATCCAACTCCTAGTCATAGACAATTTCTTGCATGTGTAGATGTAGCTTAAAAAAGGTGTTTATTATGAAGTAAACAAATTATGTACTTTGCTTTCACTCTAAATTCATGATTGAAACATTAAAATAATTTTGTCCCCCTAGATTTCGATTTTGATCCACTGTGCGATGTCCTACTTTCCTGCGGGAACCGCGAGCTCCTCCCTTTTGACTGGTTTGATGCAGCGCTCCATTCTTTCCTGTCCTGAGCTAATCGTTTTATCTCTACATTGCTACCACACCTTACATCCGCGGCAATCTGTTTAACATATTCTAACCTTGGTCTACCCCTACAGTTCTTGTTATCAAACCTTCCTTCCATAACTACGCCTGCTATTCCTAGGTGCCTTAGTATGTGTTCTACCAACCTATCTCTTATCTTCATTAGCAGTCACCAAAAACATCTCTCGTCTCCCATTCGTCTCAATACCTCTACATTTGTTATTCTATCTACCCATCTGATCTTCATCATTCTACTGTAACACCACATTTCAAACACTTCTATTATCCGCTTTTCTGCTGCGCCAACAGTCCAAGTTTCACTTCCCTACAGATGTATCATGTCAATTAATTTATGCTCCAGCAAATATTTTAGGTCTTTGCCATGCCTCTTGCGGGGTTATCCAGCCCCGTTTAGTTAGGTGTTTAAAGATCCTTCAGTATGCCTTCCTTCGGAGGGGAAGTAAAGCCGGCGGTCCCATGTCATAGATTTATGGCATGTAAAAGATTTTTCCACATACTAAACTTGTGTCAAGCTAAATTGTTAGGTTAGATTTCGTCGGAACGCTCTATCAAAGTTCCAACGTTCACCACTAGGTGCCATTGATATCTGGTGGCGAAAGTTGGAACTACTTGAAATTGAACGGAACTTTTAGCTCACCCTAAGGGTGTCCGCTGCAAGCAGCTACAGACTCAGGCGAGCCGAACATGTCCTCGGACACTCCCGGCACCAAAAGCCCTACGATAAATAAATAAAGTTAGGTGTGTGCTGAGCTTGTCTGATAACCTGTATAGTTATGTGTCATGACTGCAATAGTGTGTGCAACTGTGTTAGGAACAGGGATGAGATAGGTGCCCCGGTACTTTCAGTAAGGTGTTATCCCGGCATTTGCCTGGAGGGAGTGTGAAAAAAAAACAGGGAAAACCACACTCAGGATATACGGACAAATGACGTCGCGCTTCTGCCCCTTAAATAACCATAAATAACTAATACCCAGTATAATCGCTGTCAGCGCCGGGATTCGAACCAGCGATCTGCAGCCGTGGTGTACGATTTAACTATGCGTCAAGAGGTTTAAACGCCCCTTATGACAGGCTGGATTACTTGTAATACCGTCTCTTAAATTACATACTTTTGAACTGTAGCCTATAGTGAAAATACCCTCATACCAATATAGAGATCCCCCAGGGGCTCACATCTTGTGGGCGTGGGTTGGCGACCATGGGGCCCCAGCTGAGTCCAGCATTGCTTCCACTTACTTGTGCCGGGCTCCTCTCTGTCTTCTTTCCTGTCGACCTCACTTGGTCAACTCTTGTTCTCTTCCGACCCCGACGGTATTAGGGTATCCGAGGCCTAGGGAGTCTTTTCCTTTCCCGCCTTAATTGGCCCTTGTCTCATCTTTTCTGATACCCTCCTTCTGCGAGGGGTCAGCCTTCTTATTCTCTTCCTTTTACCTCCTGCCTTGTGCTCTAGGCCCTTAAGGAGGCAGGGTGTATGTAGCCCCACCACTTCTGGTGCACCCTAGATAATGCTACACCCTCAGGGGCTCACGGCTGGTGAGTTCGGGAGTTGGCGACCCCGAGGGATTCCTGAGCTGGGTCCGTTTTCCCCTTTTGTCCCTTACCTTCGGGGCGGACCCTCTCCTCTTTCACTTTCCTATCTGCCTTTCATGGCTCTCCTTCCTTCCAAGTCCCTCAATCCGCATTCTTCGAGGGTTGAGGGCAATTCTTTTCCTCCTGTCCTTTATTTGCCTTATTCTCCTTTATTTTTCCATTTCTTCTTCTAGTATGTAGGTTGGTAGTTAGTTTTAGTTTTAAGTTTGCATTTCATTTTCATCTTCACGATCACCCAAACCATCAGGGGCCGATAACCTAGATGTTAGGCCCCTTAAAACAACAATTATCATCATCATCAATATAGAGAACATACTGTGTACTTGTTTGATGATACTTTACTGGTCTGGATGATAAATGCTTCCTTTCCTAGAAATCAAGTACTTTCTAGCTGTATAATGTCATTTATGATCAAGATAATGTCCCGATATGAGTTGTGTGTCGGCCGGCAGTGATCAATGATGTGTGGTAGGCAGCCAAAGCAAGTTTCTAACTATCGACTTCATAGCCTGTTGTTGAAGAATCTCTAGTTTATAATTAATAATAATAATTGTTATTACTGTAACTGCTTCAGGTATTGTCTATTTGTACGAGTAATTGCTGAACACGTGTAAGAACATAATATATTCATAATTATTACGTGCATTGCTTTACAAATAAATGTACTATGTCGCTTCTTAGGTTTTTATTTTCTCTCCTTGCTGTCCGTGTGCAACTGTTGACTATCAAAGAGAATGAAACAGTCTTCATGGCTTTTCAATTGCAGTTTATTGTGCTCTCGATCGAGAATTTTAACAGTTTGTTCATATTTCAGTCGAGCCTTTATTAGACTGCTCGAATTTTCGATATCTCTTAGTAATTATTATTTCCTGAATAAACTACAGTACATACTGTATAATTTACATGTATTTAATTCTCTCTTAAGTCGAATTGTTTTTCTGGAAATTTTCATTTCTGGAAGCTTAAATTATATCCCTGGCACTTAAACTTGTTCTCTTATCTCAAATATTTACGTACTTTGCAGCGCAACTACTCATTCGAAGGTTCTAATTCAGGCCACACCAACGCGACCACACCGAGTGGCACCGGTGCTTTTCCACTCCCTCCCCTCTTTCCTCCCCGTGTAGTGGCGGTAGTAGAGTCAGACTTGGATGATGAGCAATGGATCGCTGACCTGGCTTTCATGAAAGACATCACGGGATATTTAAATGATTCAAATATCTCGTTGCAAGGCAAAAATAAATTCATCAGTACCGTATTGAAAGTTTCAAATTGCAGCTTGTGCTCCTTAAAAGTCAGCTTCAAAAAGGAAATTGGGACAATTTTTCTTCTCTAAAATCCTTGAATTTAAGTACGTATGAACACATCAGTGAGTACAAAAAAGTGTCACAGTCATTGCATAAAGAATTTGAAGAGAGGTTTGAAGAAATAAAACAAGTAAAACCAGCACCTAAAGTTTTAAAGACGCATTTTTTAGTGCACCCATAGGATGCCCAATCAATTCTCCAAGTTGAGCTGATAAAACTACCGTGCGATTCAATTTTGACAGACCGCTATTACCATTACAATGGTGATTTGATTTCTTTTTATAAAGTCCCCCAGGGGCTCACATATAGTTGGACATGGGTTGGCGACCACGGGGCCCCAGCTGGGTCCGGCATTGCTTCCACTTACTTGTGCCGGGCTCCTCTCCGTCTTCTTTCCTGTTGACCTCACTTGATCAGCTCTTGTTCTCTTCCGACCCCGATGGTATTAGGGTATCCGAGGCCTAGGGAGTCTCTTCATTTCCCGCCTTTATTGGCCCTTGTCTCATCTTTTCTGATTCCCTCTTTCTGTGAGGGGTCAGCCTTCTTTTTCTTTTCCTGTTATCTCCTGCCTTCTGCTCAAGGCCCTCAAGGAGGCCGGGTGTATGTAGCCCCACCACTTTTGGTGCACCCTAGATAATGCTACACCCTCAGGGGCTCACGGCTGGTGAGTTCGGGAGTTGGTGACCCCGAGGGATTCCTGAGGTGGGTCCTGTTTCCCCCTTTTTTCCCTTCCCTGTGGGGTGGACCCTCTCCTATTTCACTTGCCTGTCTGCCTTTCATGTCTCTCCTTCCTTCCAAGTCCCTCAATCCGCATTCTTCGAGGGTTGAGGGCGTTTCTTTTCCTCCTGTTCTGTATTTGCCTTATTCTCCTGTAGTTTTCCATTTCTTCTTCTAGTATGTAGCTTAGTAGTTAGTTTTTAGTTTTAAGTTTGCATTTCATTTTCATTTCATTTCATTTTGATCTTCACGATCACCCAAACCATCAGGGGCCGATAACCTAGATGTTAGACCCCTTAAAACAACAATTATCATCATCATCATTTTATAAAGGCGTTGAGGAACAAGAATTCTCGAGGATTCATGCCCTTGCCCTGAATTTTGTTGCTATGTTCGGAACAACGTTCATATGTGAACAAATTGTTTCAGTTATGAATATTAACAAAACAAAAACAAGGTCAAGTTTGTCTGAAGCTTCCTTGGAAGCAACAGAATACTTCAGATTGCAGCTGCCAAAACGATTGTTCCAAATATCGGAAAATTAGTGGCTTCATAGCGATGCCAAAAATAAACAACGTTGAAAATTGGTGCTAAATCAGGAGTGCAATAAAACAATTATTTCTGTCTGTACACAAAATTGACATTCTTCTTTCTTCGATTCGGCCAACTAGGGACCACGTCAGTTCAACTGTCTCTTCTTCCGAGCTTTAACTACCGCCCAGTGTTCCCGCATTCGTCTCCGGTGTTGTTCTTTTCTCTCTTGGGACCTCACCTTCCCTGTCTTCAGCTTCGGCTTTTCCTGGAAACCTTTGTGCGTACGTAGTTTTTCCTGAAGTGGAACACGCTCCTGGATATCTTTAGGGGAAATTTCCATTTCACGTAGATCTTTCTCAACTTCCGTGAACCATGCCCCTTTGGTTTTCTTATCCTGAAAGTACGTCAATATCCGTTTGGTATCCTGCCTGGGCTCATTCGTGTCACGTGGCTATAAAAGGCAATCGTTCTTTTTCGAATCGTGTCACTGATCTTCTCCACATGCTTGTATACTTCGTGGTTGTGACGCCTTCTGTACTCGCTGTTTTCTTTGATAGGACCCAGGATTTTCCTCAAAATCTTCCTTTCTTTCGCCTCTAGTTTTTCCATTAGACCTTTCTTGTTCATTGTTAGAGTCTCTGCCGCATACAGAGCCTCTGGTCGAATAACAGTGCAGTAATGTCTAATTTTGGCGTTTAAGGATATCGATCTCTTATTGTAGATGTCTTAAGTCAGGTTGTATGCCATTTCCATTTTATTAATGCGTGACACGAAGGCTTCTTTCTCTGATAGGTTAGGCTCTATCCATTCACCGAGGTATTTAAACTTTTCTGCCTTCTGAACTTTTCCTAGTCCGACCTCCAGTTCCCTGGGCGCTGATTTTATGTTTGTCATGAATTGTGTCTTCTCAAAGGAGATTTGAAGCCCAGCCTTCAGTGCTTGATTTTTCAGTTGGTTAAGTTGTTCTTCTGCCGTATCAATGGAATCTGAAAAGATTACTAGATCATCTGCAAAGGCTAGACAGTCGATTATAAGATTCATATACTTGTACCCTAGCCTTACCCCATTTTCTACCCTTGAATTTTTCATTTCCTTCCGCCATTCTCGGATGACCTTTTCTAAAACACAGTTGAAGATTAGAGGTGAGAGTCCGTCTCCTTGCCTCCTCCTGTCCTGATTTCAAAGGTATCGGACATCTCTCCTCTGAACTTCACTTTGGAGGTGGTGTTGGTCAGGGTTTGCTGGATAATTGATTGTGTCTTGTTATCTAAGCCAAACTCTTCAAGGATTTGCAATAGGGTGGTTCGATCAATTGAGTCGTACGCTTTTCTAAAATCAACAAAGGTCACCACGAATTCCCTGTTCCTGAGTTTCAGATATGAAAGGATGGACTTCAGATTCATAATCTGCTCAGCACATGACCGTCCCTTTCTGAAACCCCCTTGGTATTCCCCCAGTTGTGAATCGATTTGTTGTTCCGCCCTATTCTGTAGAGCTTTTGAGAGGATCTTGTTATTGACAGAAGAGAGATGCCACGGTAATTGTTCACATCGGTTTTCTCCCCTTTCTTATGTAGTGGATGAATTACGGCAGAGGTCCATCCACTTGGGAGTTTTTCGCTCTCCCAGATCTCTTGAATAATAGCAACAAGCTTGTCGATTGCCTTTTCCCCAGCATGTTTCCACAGTTCAGAAATTATCAAATCTTCACTCGGTGCCTTGTTGTCCTTCAGCTCTTGGATTATCTTCGTGATTTCAGCCTTTGTAGGTGGGGACGAATCGGGGTGGATGTTTGGATTTATTTCATAAACGAAAGGGGTCACTGGAGCCTCACAGTTGAGGAGGTTTTCAAAACAACTTGCTAGAATCTGACAATTATCATTATCATTGTGAGCCAATTTCCCGTTGGAATCTTTAAACTGTAGACTTGGGGGGTTGTATTTGTTCAGACTGTGCTTGAAGGTTTTATAGAAGTTACGTGTGTTATTTTTCTGGAAGTCTTGCTCAATCTGTACCAACTGTTCCATATTAAACGTACGTTTCACGCCACGGATGGTTTTTGATGCAGATTTTCTCGCGTTTAGGAAGTTGACCCTATTCTCTTCATTTTTGTGGCAATTCCATTTCTGCCACGCAACCTGTCTTAGCTGAACTGCTGTATCACATTCATGATCCCACCAAGGATGCTTTCTTGATTTTGTGAGTGGGACAGTCTCCTTTGCAGTTCTGACTATAGCCTCTTGTAATTGTTCCCAATTCTCAGGATTTAAAGTTTCCAACTTGTGGGTGAATTCTTGGTTGCTCCTTAGCTTGTCTCTGTCAAACTTATCAGTTTTGACATTATTATTATTATTATTATTATTCGTTTTCATACCGGTGCGCCGCCTGACGCGCGCTGATTTGCCCAGCCCCATTCACCAAACAACAACACGACTCTCGCCACGCTAAGCACTGCCACTACACGCTCCTCTCCTACAGCAGAGCACCGGTGCTTTTCCAGGTGCCGGCCGGTGCTAGCAAAGCACCTGAGTTGGCGTGGCCTGTTCTAATTCGAATTTTCCGGCAATTACTGCAGTTGAGCCAACCGTATGCAACTTCTATACTTATTTAGATAATGTTATCGTTTTGGAAGCCATTTTAGCCTACTTTTCTCATTTTGCAACAAGTAGTTCCGTGAAGAACTATACAGCCTATTTTCATATATCCTACTTATGTTATTGCCACTATCAACATACACAATTTCAGTTTGATTGCTGTAATAGATTCGTAGATATTGAGAACCGACTAAATATTTCGGATGGCCGCCATGTTGGATTATATATGTAGGTCCTAGAGTTATGTACTGTTACATGCAGATTATTGTGTACGTGTAGTATTCAAACTGTAATCGCATAATTAGGACACGAGAAGTAACAAAGAGATTTTAAAATTTCGCACAGCTGCCATCTTGAGGTTATGGAAACAATTGAAATAAATTAGATGCCAGTGGATTACCATTCGTATAAGGATTTACTGTACCAAGTTTCACTGCACTCGGATTGCGAGAAACGTCCAGGTGAATATTTATACTTCGGGTCACCGCCATGTTGGATTTGTGATCACCATGTTATTTAAAGTCCTATAGGTGAACTTAAGTTCATAGCCCCTATGACCATTAAAAATCACTTTGATTGCTATAATAGATTCGTAGATATTCAGAGCCGTCTAGATATATCGGATGGTCGCCATGTTGGATTGTTAAATGTATAGGCCATAGAGGCATGTACCATTAAAGGAAAATTATTGCGTAGGTTCATTATTCAAACTTTCACTTTGATAGCATGACTACATCACAAGAAATAAAAACTTAATTTTAAAATTCGCACAGCCGCCATCTTGAGGTTAAGTAAACAATTGAACTAAATTAGATACCAGTGCCTTACAATGTGTATAAATATTTCCTGTACCAGATTTCAGTGCGTTTGGAACATTAAATCGCGAGAAAGGTCTATAAAAAAATTTCAAATTCGCTTGGCCGCCATGTTCGTTTTGTAGTTAACCGGTTTTTGAAAGTCCTATAGATGGACTTCCAGTAGTGCCCTCTATCTCCGTACAAAATTTTAGGGAGATACCGCTAATAGTCACAGAGATATAGAATGCCAGTGAAATATTTCGCACATCCGCCATCTTGTGGTTATGTAAACAATTATTCGAAGTAAGATTTCGGTGCATTACAATGTATATAAACATATACTGTACCAAGTTTCATTGCGTTTGGTTGGTTAAATCGCGAGAAACGTCTATTTAAAAGTCGCAATTTCGCTTGGCCACCATGTTGGTTTTGTAGTTACCAGGTTTTCCAGGGTCACATAAGTGAACTTATTGTAGTTCTCTTTATCACCATATAAAATGTCGGAGTAATATCGGTAATAGTTACGGAGATATTGAATGCTGGTGAAATATTTCGCACAGCCGCCATGTTGGATTGGTGAGTCGTAACAAAATTTGAAGGGCACGGTCGGGGTCGCCGGGAATAGTGCTATGAACTTACTGAGTTTCATTGAAATCGCTCCTGCCGTTTAGATTTTATTAGGGGGACACACACACACACGAATCACACACACACGCACACACACACGGACAAAAGGTGATCTCATAAGCCTATTTTTTTTTCAAAATTGAAAATAGGCTAAAAATGAGGAAAAAGTAGCCTTGTGAGATCGATCCGGGAAAATGTGTGTCTGTCTGTCTGTGTGTCCGTCTGTCCGTCTGTCCTTCCTTCTATCTGTCTGTCTGTCTGGCTGGCTGGCTGGCTGGCTGTGTGTGTGTGTGTCCCTATCAACTCCCAAACGTCTGCAGCTATCGAAACCGAATTTGGTAAGAGTAAAGATCTATACCTGAATATCTCACGGCCATATTTTAAATTGACGTCAGTGCTACCAACTGCTGAAAAATCGCAACTGTAATTTGAGCTCTATGTTGGATATCTCAGAAGTTATGCATGCGAACTATTCCAAAATTGGCACACATATAGACAATGGAATTCCAGATTAATTTTCAGAAGACCATACATGCCAGTATTGCCAACATGATTCTAAGCCTGCCGATATGTCCAATTTCTAAATGCATGTAACTTCTATACTATCGATTGGATTTCAACCAGATTTCGTATGTACTATGTGTACTACATCAGCTATGACTGTGCGTATTCTAATGAGCCACCAAGGCTGCCAACTGTTAATAAATACTCTCTCTATATTTTAAACTAATATCAATATATCAAAAAGTATACAAGCCAACAGCTCTAAACTTTGCACACGTATAGTTCATGGCATTCTACCTCAGTTTGGAGTAACTTACAGTATATACATCAGTGCTGCCAACACGATTCTAAGCCTACCGATAGGTCCAGTTTTTAAATGCATATAACTTCTATACTAACAAATAGATTTCAACCGAATTTCGTATGTGCTTTGTGTAGCATAACAGTTATGACTATGCGTATTCGTATGAACAAGCAGAGCTGCCAACTATTAATAAATGCTCTCTCTATTTGTTTATTCCTAATATCAATATATCAGAAAGTATGCAAGTCATCATCTCTAAACTTTGCACACGTATAGTACCTGACATTCTAGATTAATTTGGGTTAACTGATATACCTCAGTGCTGCCAACATGATTCTAAGCTTTCTGATAGTTTCAATTTTTAATTACATGTGACATCTATACTAACAAATGGATTTTATCCAAAATTGGCACTATAATAGATCGTATTATTTCAGACATGACATTGTTCCCAACATGATTTTACGCGCACTGATCAGTCCAATATCAAACAGCATGTAACGTCCATACTATCCATTAGACTTCAACCAAATTTTGTATGTGCATTCTCTACCTTAAAAGATGGAACTAAGTATATATTCAGAGTCACCAGGGATGCCTACTGTAGTAAGTTACTCTATTACTTGATTTCGTCATTATTCTACTGTAGATAGGTCTATATAGATTGGCATCAATCTGCAATTTTAAGAAAAGTAGGCTCTTTAGTTCGTCACGGAACTACTTATTCAGTGTTGCCTTAGCAATCGAAATTTTAAATTTGTTTATTCATCTCATGTACCTTTTTGTCAGGATTAGGGAACCACCCATTACATAATAATAATAATGATAATAATAATAATAATAATAATGTTACGGCTGCGAGGTTGTTTCGTCGCCTCGCCGCGTGAGTCACAGCCGCCCCGGGCTATCTCCTGCCTCTGTGTGTTACCAGCACCTTACGCAACGGGGCTGTGAGGACAAAAGGGATGGGCCAGAATGTTCGTGACCCAGCTAGTGATGGAAATCTCGAGAACCTGTGAATCCTGGACTGTTTTAGAAGCATTCATTGAGTCACCATCCCGCTATATAAAGCGGCCTCACCAGCGTTCTTGAGCGATTGCGACAGTAGTTGGTGACGTGACGTGCGAAATTACGAAACCCAAGTGAGGCTGATTCTCTTGACAGCGAAGGAGTGTGAATGATACGGAGGTACTGTGTATTTGAAGAGTGTGTGTTTTCCAGTGCGACAGAGGTCATTGTGGTGAATTGCGAAACATGGAGTGACAGACTGAGTGCAGGTATTTCCAGCCAGGACTCGGGTCTACCACATTAGCGAGAGGATTAACTGCAAGACCGAGTGAAAGGGTGAGACGAGCTCCATAAAGGAGGTAGCTTCTGTAAGACAGCTAATTGTTTCTATTGGCTTATTGTACGGTGTATATTTCTGACCTGCAATAAAGCTAACATTTCTTTAAAGGAACAATTGTGTTGTGCTTCTACCCATCGTAATCCAGTTAACTAACTTGCCACTAGGGGCAACACGTAACAATAATAATAATAATAATACTGTTATTGGTTTTACGTCCCATTTAATTACTGCGGCTTCTAGAGATGCCGGGGTGCCGGAATTTTGCCCCGAAGGGGATCTTTAACGTGCCAGTAAATCTACTGACACGGCTCCCTCACATCTGTGCAACCTAAAATGCCAACTGGCTGCGCCAGGAACCACCCATTACAATTGTGTACAATCGTGTTGACCGACTGAAAAACTTAGATAATGTTCGTAATGATGACAGCTTTATTACATCCATTGCATTACATAAATTTAGAAAACTATGCGTTGTAACCTAGATACAGTGTTTTGCGACCAGTACATCGGAAATTTAACTTTTTTTCTACTATCTCCATTACTCGAATTTTTGATAAGTCGAATTTATTTTGACATCCCCTAAGGATTCGAGATATCGAGATTCGTCTTTTTGCACAATTAGTTTAGGTGGGATATATGAAGGTCCACCAAAAAATCTACATGTGATTAATTGTTATTTGCACAGATTTCAAAAAGGGGAGGGGGTTTTTGTTTAAAGGATTATTATATTTCGTTCGTTAAGCGGACATCATCAGACCACTTCAATAAAATCAATTATATTTCAAAGACAAGAAAATTGCTCTACCAAACACTATTATAATTACACCACGGACTTCAAGGTGGGTAAAAATGAGTTTTAGAAGCCTAAAATTGACTCTTTCAGTGCGTTATTTTGAAGGAGATTCATCATCCTTCTCCTTTCAGCTCCTTCTTTCCTTCCGCGCCAACAACATGCAATCCCCCCAAACTGGTCACCCATCCAAATTCTGACCACGTCCAATGTTTCTTAACTGTGGTGATCTCACGGGATCAGGTGTTTCAACATGGCCAAGGCGTTACCTAATACAGTGCCATATCCAACGTTGTTTGTTGTTGATTGGTTTAGAGACTTTGTGACATCGTTATCATTTAGCTCCGTATACTTGGGTGTGTGTGTGTGTGTGTGTGTGTGTGGAAGTTATCTGATAACCTGTGTGATTGTGATGGTTATGTGTATTTGGAATTCAGTTGAGGATTGGAAAGAAGCCGGCCGTGGCCTCACGTTAGGAACCATCACGTCATTTGCCTGGAGCAGAAGTGGGAAACCACAGAAAACTACTTCCAGGGTGGCTGAGTTAGGAATCGAACACACCTCTTCTCAATATTGCTTCATGAGGCTGAGAGTACCCCGTTCCAGCTCTCAGACCGTAATTAAATTTCTTGGCAGAGCTGGGAATCGAACCCGGGCCTCCATGGTGACAAAAACGGAATGAAGGCGACCCGATTGCGAGTCTGTTGCTATGTTAAAGACTCACTAATCAGGTGTCCTGAGTCGGGGTTTACGTGCATTCCTTTCCACTCCTCTTCCTGCCACAGCATACGGCAGGTTCCCATCTAGCATCGTGAGGCTGGGAGACCCTGTACCAGACCACACCAAGACTTTGATATTCTTGGCAGACCCTGGAATTGAACCTGAAATCTCTCGGGCAGGGGCGGATCTAGGGGAGGGCGAGGAGGGCGACCGCCCAGGGCCCCGCTGTCCGAGGGCCCCGCGCCATGGATTGTTTCAAATTTAATTGATTCATAACTATACTTTTCAAACTAATTTTTAATTCATATAATTTTTTCTGTGCAGCTATGACCTCCCGTGACCGTTCAGCAAGTTTAGATTTCAGTGAAATGATGGGAGACTTCAAGGTTAATTTACAATTAAAGGGGTGTCCAATTTTTTTTATTGTAAACTAAATTGCCATTCTAGCAGCTACCACAATGAATTTATTTCACTTTTTATTCCACATAACTATTATTAACATGAGTGTTTTTGTCAATAAATAGAACATATTATTTAAAAATGCTAATTTCCAAAAATATTGAAGTCGCAAAGTAATATTTATTATTTCATAGTTTACATAATCTTCTTCAAGGGACCTTAAATGTTTGTTCCATATTATTAAAAAATGTACTGTATTGTATTCGAAATATTGTAACTATTCTATATTTTATTATTATTATTACAAAAAATCAATTTGATTTTTTTCCTATTGTTGTGGGCCCCACCTTATCATATCGCCCAGGGCCCCGCAAGGCCTTGATCCGCCACTGCTCTGGAGTGGCAGTCAACAATGCTAGCCACTGCGCCACGAGGTGGTTATTTAGGCTGTATAAAACGGCCAATACTTTTGTATGGTTGTGAAACCTGGGCGACGTCAGCAACAACCGAAGAAGCCATCTCTGCCTTCGAGAGGAAAGTACATCGAAAGATTTATTGACTCGTGTTCAATGCCATGGAAGGTAAATGGGAACGAAGAACGAAGGATGCCCTGTATCAGCAGTTTGGAAAACCACAAATTGTCCGAGTACTAGGACAGGAGAGGTTACAGTGGTTTGGCCACATGTTTCAAGCTGATGAATCCTTCCAAAACCGAGTCCTTCATTCACAACCTGCTGGAAGACATCCAAGGGGACGTCTCAGGGCGCGATGGAAGGATCGAGTGTTGACAAAACTTCAGCAAGTGAGCCGAATGCGGTGGAAGATGAAGGTAGAGACCGGCAGCGTTGGAATGCTATGTGTAGTAGATACCACCTCCTTCGTGACTGATTCCTTTTTTATCAGTTTTTCTCTTATTTTTCTTTCTTTTGTTCCTCTGCTGTAGGCCTTGAAGGCCCATAAGTGCAATAAATGGTGATAACACCTAAAATAGGTTCTAAGATGTACGGAGTAAAACTATCATAGCTGAATATAAAAGAAATACACAATGTTGAAAAATGAGCACATTATTATTCATTATATTTTTGTTGTTGTTAATTCATTTTAGGGGTTTGGGGCATTTTAGTCATAAGCCCAGTGTAGTTGGGTGAGTGTTGAACTTTTCTGATAACCAGTAATTATGTGATGTCTGTATTAGTAGCACAGATTGCCTATTAGTAGTGTCTGTAACTGTATTAAGGACAGGGATAAGGTTGGTGCCTGTGGACTTGCAGTAGGGTACTATCCCGGCATTTTCCTGGAGGGAGTAGGGAAAACCCGTGGAAAAGTCACACTCAGGATAGCCACAGTTAGAGCCGGGATTTGAACCTATGAACTACAGACTTTACTGGAGTTGCCCTTACGGCCGTGGCGCACGATTTAACGAGCAACTTATATTATTGTGGAATGAAAAGTAAAGAAAAAGGGAATAATTGTCTGCAAGCAATAATAAAAAATGCGTATTCATTAACCATTTTGACAATTGTAATTAGATATTTTCCGTATTTATTTATCGTATGATGAATACAATATTATATACAATATTATGTACAATACAACTACCATCTCAAGTCCATAACTAGAGTTCCATGTTAAAAGTTGAGAGCCAGAGAAGGGCTTCGCTTGAGACACAGTGTAAGTCTTCTACTGTATAGAGCATCTGTATGCACGTAAAGGACACTCGAATGTAATGTGGTCCACTGTCTGTTCCTCTTCTCCGCAGTCACATTGAGGTGATGCCTTCCATCCCTATTTGAAGAGAGTGGCTCCACATCTACCTTGGCCGGTCCTAATACGGATTAGCGTCCTCCACTGTCGTCTGGGAAGGGAAAATCCATCAGAGCACTTGCAGGGGTTCTTAATGATGTGATGATTTGGTAACGAAGATTGCAGATGCCATTGTTCTTTCCAGGCGTCCGATACATTAAAGGAGGTGTCCTGTGGTGTAACATTGGCCCTTCATTGATTAACATCGAAGGCATTAGCAGAGCAAAGTGTGAACACCTTGCAAAGGTTCTCAAAGAACATCAGACTCACATCATCCTGCTTCAAGAAACCCACACCGAAAATTATCCGTACTGATTGATGGAATTGATAATTTGAATATCTGCCATGTCAATATTTGGATAAGTTGTTTAATAAAGGATTAAAGGACGTACACGTTTCGGGATTGCAATGATACCATCATCAGCGTGCAAATGATTTTAAATCTTAAAAACTAGTTAACAATGTCAAAATAATGGATATCCTTACAAAAATGATGTTAATCTTGCAAATACGAGTATATTAATTAGCATGCAATTGGAAAAAAAAACTACCTTAAACAAGCCTACGTTGATATTCTATTAATATTTTCGAATAATATATTTGACAGGAGATTTCTCTGTTCGTAGAATGTAGATGTGGAAGGCGACATTTCATATGAAGATATTTTGGCTAGTCACTAGATGATTAATTTCATATTACTTGCATATACAAGTATGCTTGAGTATTAGTTTTAGTACCAGTATATATTTTTCTGCACGTTGTGTTACCAGTTGATCACATAAAACAACAGAGTGGACAATCATCTTGAGAATTCGTCTGACTGTTGATAGTATTTGTTACGTTTTTTTCTCGAAAAAAATTCCACTTGAAACGACGATTTATATACATTTTTACACATCTACATTATACGAACCGAGAAGTCTTCTGTTAATATATTATTCGAAAATATTAATAGAATATCAACACAGGCTTTTTAGGGTAGTCTTTTCCAATTAGGCTACATGTCAATATGTTTGCAAGATTTCATTCTTTCAAATGTAACACAATTTTTGTAAGAATATCCAATTTTTGACATTGTTCACTACAGTAATTTTTAGCCTACTTTACACATTTTGCAAAAATGAGGAAAAAGTAGACTTATGAGATCGATCTGGGAAAATGTGTGTCTGTCTGTCCTTCTGTCGGTCTGTCTGTCTGTCTGTCTGTCTGTCTCTGTGTGTGTGTGTGTGTGTGTGTGTGTGTCCCCTATTAACTCCTAAACGGCTGGAGCAATCGAAACCAAATTTTGTATGAGTAAAGATCTATACCGGAATATCTCAATGCCATACTTGAATATGATGTCAGTGCTACCAACTGCTGAAAAATCGCAATTGAAATTTGAGCTCCATGTTGGATATCCTGGAAGGTATACATGGAAACTATTCCAAAATTGGCACACATATAGATAATAATACTTCAGTTAAATTTTTAGGAGGCCATACATGACAATGTTGCCAAAATGATTCTAAGCCAACTGATAGGTCCAATGTTTAAATGCATATAACTTCTACACTGTCAATTGGATTTCAACCAAATTTCGTATGTATTATGCGTACATAAACAGATATGACTGAGCGTATTCTTAAGAGCCACCATGGCTGCCAACTGTAATAAATGCTCTCTCTTTTTTTTATCCAAAAACTAATAAATCAGAAAGTATGCGAGCCAACAGCTTTAAACTTTGCACACGTATAGTACCTGACATTCTATATTAATTTGGAGTAACTAATGTATGTCAGTGCTACCAACATGATTTTAAGCCTGCTGATAAGACCAATTTTAAATACATGTAACTTCGATACTATCAGTTGGATTTCAACCAAATTTAGTATGTGCTATGTGTACCATAACAGATATGACTTTGCGTATTCTTAAGAACAAACAGGGATACCAACTGTTAATAAAGGCTGTCTCTATTTTTTACCCTAATATCAATATATCAGGAAGTATGCAAGCCAATAGTTCTAAACTTTGCGCACGTATAGTACCTGACATTCTAGATTAATTTGGAATAACTAATATACGTGAGTGCTGCCAACATGATTCTAAGCCTGCTGATAGGTCCAATTTTAAAATAGTAGCAACTTCTATACTAACAAATGGATTTCATACAAAATTGGCACAACAATAGATCATAATATTTCAGATTATTTCTAACCAACACATGCATGACATTGTTGCCACCCGTGGCTCATGATCTCGAGATTAACGGTCACGTTAAACTACAAGCTTCCTTCCTTCCTTTTTACATTGTTGCCAACATGATTTTACGCGCGCTGATAGATTCAATGTCTAACCGCATGTAACGTCCATGCTATCCATTGGACTTCAACCAAATTTTGTATTCTGTACCTTAAGAGATGGAACTAAGAATATATTCATTCACCAGGGCTGCTAACTCTAGTGCCCTATTAGGCTACATTATGCTAGGTATATTTTGAACTAATTAGAAATTTCGATATTACCAACCTTAAATATTTCGTCATTATTCTAGATAGGTCCATATAGATTAATCATTGGCATGAATCTTAAATTTTAAGAAAAGTAGGATCTTTAGTTCGTACCGGAACTTCTTGTTCTTTCTTTTGTTCTTCTGCTGTAGGCCTTGAAGGCCCATAAGTGCAATAAATGGTGATAACACCTAAAATAGGTTCTAAAATGTACGGAGTAAAACAATCATAACTGAATATAAAAGAAATACACAATGTTGAAAAATGAGCAGTTTATTATTCATTATATTTTTGTTGTTGTTAATTCATTTTAGGGGTTTGGGGCTTTTTAGTCATGAGCCCAGTGTAGTTGGGTGAGTGTTAAACTTTTCTGATAACCAGTAATTATGTGATGACTGTATTAGTAGTGTCTGTAACTGTATTAGGGACAGGGATAAGGTTGGTGCCTGTGGACTTGCAGTAGGGTACTATCCCGGCATTTTCCCGGAGGGAGTAGGGAAAACCCGTGGAAAAGCCATACTCAGGATAGCCACTGTTAGAGCCGGGATTTGAACCTACGAACTGCTGACTTTACTGGAGTTGCCCTTATGGCCGTGGCAAACGATTTAACGAGCACCTTATACAGTGAGTCTCTCTCACGACTCGGCCGGCCGGCGCGCCCAGCTTATCTGTCTCCATTTGACTCATCACTCCCCGCTCGGCATAACATAGCACTTCGCTAACGTTAACCGTGCATGACATGAGATAACAATTAAAATTAATAAAATAACATTGACAATTGTAATTAGATATTATCCGTATTGATTGATGGAATAGATAAATTGAATATCTGCCTTATCAATACTTGGAGAAGTTGTTTAATAAAGGATTAAACGACGCACACATTCCGGGATTGCAATGATACCATCATCAGCGTGAAAATGATATTAAATCTTAAAAACTAGTTAACAATGTCAAAATAATGGATATCCTTACAGAAATTGTGTTAAGTTTAAAAGAATGAAAACTTGCAAACACGAGTATATTAATTAGCATGCAATTGGAAAAAACTACCTTAAACAAGCCTATGTTGATATTCTATTAATATTTTCGAATAATATACTGTATTAACAGGAGATTTCTCTGTTCGTAGAATGTAGATGAGGAAGGCGACATTTCATATGAAGATATTTTGGCTAGTCAGTAGATGATTAATTTCATAATACTTGCATATACAAGTATGCTTGAGTATTAGTTTTAGTACCAGTATATATTTTTCCGCACGTTGTGTTACCAGTTGATCAGATAAAACAAAAGAGAAGACAATCATCTTGAGAATTCGTCTGACTTTTGACAGTATTTGTTAGGTTTTTTTCTCTTGAAAATATTTCCACTTGAAATGACGATTTATATACATTTTTACACATCTACATTATACGAACCGAGAAGTCTTCTGTTAATATATATTATTCGAAAATATTAATAGAATATCAACATAGGCTTTTTTAAGGTAGTCTTTTCCAATTACATGTCAATTAATAGGTTTGCAAGATTTCGTTCTTTTAAATGTAACACAATGTTTGTAAGGATATAATTTTTTGACATTGTTCACTAGTTTTTAAGATTTAATATCATTTTCACGCTGATGATGGAATCACTGCAATTTCTAAACATGTACGTCGTTTAATCTTTTATCAAACAAACAAAAAAAATATTGATAAGGCAGATATTCAATTTATCAAGCGATAATTAGACAAACCTTTAATTATATTGATGTATGCGCATTAAATGTCATGTGGCCTGGCGTAGGTCTTTCTACGAGTTGACACCCGTGGGTTCTCTGCGCGTTGTTATGGGGATAAAATGACTCTGAAAATGTCACAAATATCCAGTCCCTAAGCCAGCTTTATTAAACTAGTAGATTAAAATCTCCATGGACCTGCTGGCATTGGAGCCCGGGACTCTTTGTGTCAAAGTCTAGGGCGACAACGACTTGATCACAGAGCTGGACATTAATATAGATTATCCCTCGTTAATATTGCTTCCTATACGATGATGATGGAGAAAGGTGCGGGTATAAGAATGTGGCTCGTGAGAGGTTCAATAAGGCAAGTGGACAAGGCCACTTAATCGTCTCTTTAATCCAATTAGGTGTGTGCTTATAGGTTCGGCTCAATATACGGTGCCAGTCCCTATTTGTGCTATTAATCATGTTTAGCCTTCGAACAACCGGGATAAGAAATGACCGGTTAACGAAAAACTGGTACGTCACCACCTGCTTTTACTTCAGTCCCGGGGCGTAGCCATGCTTGTTAAATCGTGCACCACGGCCATGATGGCATCTGCAACAAGTCCGGAGATCGTAGAATCGAATCCAAGCGCTGACACTGGCTATCCTGAGTGAGGTTCCCCTCCCCCCCCCTCCCCCCATTTTTCTCCACACTCCCTCCAGTCAAATGCCGGGATAGTACCTGGTGTGGTTTTTCCACACTCACTCCAGGCAAATGCTGGGATAGTACCTTATTTCTATTCCCGGTTCGCCTACCCCTTCCCTATTCCTACTACTTGACATGACATGAATATGGGTTATCAGACAAGTTCAACACACACCCAACTACAAGGGGATGATGACCAAGATGTCCTATGCCCTACAAACGAATTACTGTAATAACAGCAATAAAAGCTTAAACTAGGGGAGCGTGATGGCGCAGTGGCTTTGCTGCTCGTCTTTCGCTCGGACGGCCGGAGTTCGAATCCCGGTGACAGCGGGGTGAAAGTTTCACATGAAATATCACGTGGCGTCGGGAAGGGCACCCGGCCTTAAATCCCCGGACAAAACAAAAAGAAAATGAGCCTGGTTGGCCTCGGCAACCCCAACTAATTGGGATAAGCCAAAATAAAATAAAAAATAAAGGCTTAAACTTCACGGCAGCCATTTAGATTTCCTCATCTATATTACTGTGTTTTAGAGTAGGGGCGCAACTCAGAAGTTAATTTCAGGGGATGAGTATTGACAGCCTTTTATTAGTGTGTGTGTGTGTGTGTGTGTGTGTGTGTGTGTGTATATTTTAGGATTGGCGAGGCGCCGGCTGTGAATTTAAGTTAGGATCCACCCCGGCGTTTGCCTGGAGTAGAGATGGGAAACCACGGAAGACCACTTCCAGGATGGCAGAGGTAGGAATAGAACCTATATCTTCATAGTTTCTCTTCACGAGGCTGAGTGCACTCCGTTCCAGCCCCCAGTCCAGAATTAAATTTCGAACCCAAGAATGCTAGCCACTAAGCAACGTGGCGAACATAGGGCTTTTGGGATCGGAGTCTTAATACGTACTCTTGAGATCTCCGAAGGCGGCAGAAATAATTCACAATTAGTGAATTTTCGCAGTGTAATTCGAATTATATTATACGGTTTGATTACTACTTAATTGTGAAGCAGCAGGAAAGATCATCATCATTTGCTAAAGACAAGGCCTTGTCCCTGCAGCCACATTTGACAGTTTTCTGCCAGTCTCTTCATGCTACCATAAGAACCACATGCCAGTTCTCCAATGGAGTTCTTGTTGTACGACATTCTTGGACGACCCCTAGGTTTCTTTCCCAATGCTTTGCTCTCGATAATGGTTTGGAGAAAAGAGTCGGGCCTTAATACATGTCCATAGAACTTTGTTTTCTCTTCTTCTTCTTCTACTGCTTTTGTTACGGCCAACTAAGGACCACGTCATGTCAACTGTTTCTTCTGCATTTTAATGTTGGCCCAGTACTCTTTCATACGCAATCGATGTTGCACCTTTCACTCTGTCGTCCACGCCTTCCCGGTTTTTAGTTTCGGCTTAAGTTGAAAACTCCGATGATTTTGAAGTTTTTCCCTAAGTTTGCCACGCTCCTGGATATCTTCACATGTTATCCCAATCTACACAGATCTTTCTCTACTTCACTGAACCAGGCCCCCTTTGTCTTTTTCTCATGGAGAAAAGCAAACATTCGGTTGGATAACCGTGTTGATTTAATTCGGGTAATATGTCCTTAAAAAGAAATCCTCCTTTTCCTCATCACGTCAGTTATTTTCTCTACGTGTGTGTACAACTCTGGGTTGTGGCGTCTTCGAAACTCGCCGTGTTCTTTGACTGGACCTAGGATTTTCCTCAATATCTTCCTTTCCTTGGTCTCCAGTTTCTCCACTATGCCTTTTCTATTCATGGCGAGACATTCCGCTGCATACAAGCTTCTGGCCGGATGACCGTGCAGTAGTGCTTGAGTTTTGCATTCAGGGATATAGATCTTTTGTTGTACACATTCTTAGTTAGATGGTAAGCCATTTCAATTTCATTCAAGCGTGACGCAAAAGCCTCGTTTTCGGACAATGTAGGGTCTATACATTCACCAAGATACTTAAATTTTACAACCCGCTTGATTTTCCTCTTCTTTATTGTTTTTAATAAACATCGATCTTCTTTCACGTCCTGCAGAACAAGATCATTTGTTTTCCTGTCCATCAAACTTGTTCTTGCCATTCTTATCCAAAACCACATTTCTGTAGCCTTACGTTTTTTCCCCTCCAGTTTCCCTAAAGTCCAGGTTTCGCATCCATGCAGTAAGACACTCCAAACAATAGTCCTCAAACTGAGGTGATTATTTAGCAATAAGCTTAAGTTATTTTTATTTCGGAAGGCTTGTTTTGCTACCACTATTCTTTTCTTGATTTCTGACAGGCATTTGTTATTAGAGGTTATCGCACTACCCAAATATGGGAATTCAGTGATTTGTTCAATTGCAGTGTTATTCACTTTCATGTTTGTTCTAGTCAACTATCATTAATTTTGTTTTCTTAATATTGATTTTTAGTTCGAAGTTTTCTAAGGATTTGTTGAATATTTTTAGTTAGAGCTATTTAAATTTCAACTCTGAGATTTACCGATGACATAGGCCTAGTCATCTTGGCCGACACGCCTGAGGATTTGAATGAGTTTTTGAATGGTATGGACTCCATCTTGAGGAAAGAATTCATGATGAAAATTAATAAATGTAAGACAAAAATATTGGAATGCAGCCGAAATAAATCCGAAATCTCTATGGACATCAAATTGGCCGGTGAGAATCTAAAGGTAGTAGGAGACTTATGTTACTTAGTAAGCAAAATAACCAGTGATGGACGAAGCAAAGAGGATATAAAAAGTAGATTAGATCAGGCAAGGAAAGCATTTCTACAGAAAAGGAATCTGTTGACATCGAATATGTCTGTCTGTTAGGTAGTCAGCCGGAAGGCTGGTTGGATCCTCAAAAGCACCGCCGTTACATTATGTGAGTAGATAAGCACAAAAACCCAAGGCAGCGCTATATTGAGGCGTTCTAGGCAAGAAGAGGAGTGAGGTAGTTTGCCATTGCTTTCCTCACTGAGTCAGAACAGTAGTCCTAACCCTATGAGTAGAACCTTTCACAGCATTCACAGGCACTGACTGCGCCCCGAATGTCATTACTAAGCACCACCCATACCTCAGTAGCTTCCATATAATCACAGCCATGAGTGAGACTGAGACATCGGTGAAAAGCCACCTTTTACTCTAGCCTGTGCCAACTGACAAATGCAAATGTACTGTATTCATCAAGAGATGGCAAACAGGCCAGACATCGAATATAGATTTATGTATTAGGAAGTAATTTTTGAAGGCCTTTGTCTGGATCGTGGCACTCTATGGAAGTGAAACTTGGACTATTGGTGCAGCAGAAAAGAGGAGAATTGAAGCGTTTGAAATGTGGTGTTACAGGAGAATGATGAAGATCAGATGGGTAGATAGGGATACAAACGAAGAGGTATTAAGAATAGTGGGAGAGGAGAGATGTTTCTGGCGACTGCCAATGAAGAGAAGAGATAGGTTGGTAGGACACATACTAAGACACCCAGGAATAGGAAGGGTCGAGGACAAGAACTGTAGGGGAAGACCAAGGTTAGAATATATTAAACAGATTGCCTCGGATGTAGGGTGTGGTAGCTATGTAGAGATGAAACGATTAGCTCAGGACAGGGAGCCATGGGAAGCTGCATCAAACCAGTCAAAAGACTGAAGACTCAAACAACAACAACACCATTTAAAATGTACGCTGCGTATTAACTTGGAGAAGAGAATGGAGCCAAGAACCAATGTGGCGAGTGAGTACTGTAGTTTTTCTAGAGCCCTAGTATATTATTGTATCAATCTTCGAGTGATGTTGACGTCACGTTGGTGCGATGGCCTCATTGTTCGTAGAGTAACAGCTGCTATTGCATACAAGTCTGACTGTTCCTCGACGCTCTATTAGCCTTGACGTCTGACGTGAAGAGCAATGTGTTCCACATCCCACTATTTCACTGCAGTGCCATTTCAAACAAGTTAATAGTCTTCAAACAGTAAACTTTATACAAGACTAACTTTGTTTACCATCCCCCCACCCCCTCCCCCCCCCAGGGGCTCACATCTAGTGGGACGTAGGTTGGCGACCACGGGGTCCCAGCTGAGTCTGGCATTCCTTCCACTTACTTGTGCCGGGCTCCTCTCTGTCTTCTTTCCTGTCGACCTCAATTGGTCAACACTTGTTCTCTTCCGACCCCGACAGTATTAGGATATCCGAGACCTAGGGAGTCTCTTCCTTTCCTGCCTTAATTGGCCCTTGTCTCATCTTTTCTGATTCCCTCCTTCTGCGAGGGGCCAGACTTCTTTTTCTTTTCCTGTTATCTCCTGACTTCTGCCCAAGGCCCTCAAGGAGGGTGTATGTAGCCCCCACCACTTCTGGTGCACCCTAGATATTGCTACACCCTCAGGGGCTCACGGCTGGTGAGTTCGGGAGTTGGCGACCCCGAGGGATTCCTGAGCTGGGTCTGGTTTTCCCCCTTTCATCCATTACCTGTGGGGCGGACCCTCTCCTCTTTCACTTTTCTATCTGCCTTTTAAGGCTCTCCTTCCTACCAAGTCCCTCAATCCACATTCTTCGAGGGTTAAGGGCATTTCTTTTCCTCCTGTCCTTTATTTGCCTTATTCTCCTTTAGTTTTCCATTTCTTCTTCTAGTATATACAGTAAGTTAGTAGTTAGTTTTATTTAAAGTTTACATTTCATTATCATCTTCACGATCATCCAAACCATTAGGGGCCTAGATGTTAGGCCCCTTAAAACAACAATTATCATCATCATCATCATCATCATCATCATCATCATCATCATCATCATCATCATCATAACTTTGTTTACTCATTGTGGAGGGGTTCATCGAGCAAAGGAAGTCATTTGAGGACAACTTCTAGGTCAGTCTCCTGAAAGCACAGTGCTCTGTGACCTCACTGCCGGAGAATCCGTGCTCCGTTTCTCCAACGGAACGTAAAAAGAGGAATGTAGGGGCGGTGGAAGGGAGGACACATATGTCTAGCAGTGGCGGACTCCACTCAACTATGCATGCAAGCTTTGTTATTTGACACCCAAAGGGTAGCTTACATGTCGAATTTCGTTGTTCCTTGAACTACTATGAAACTCAAGGAGGTTAGGTACCTAAGCTCCTTGAACACTATAGCGCTTTCTAGCAGAGAAATGAGGAACTTTGTGCTGGCGGGAACTCCCGAGATTAATTTTGCCATTATGAACACGGCCTACTGAATTCAAATGGGTTCTTTGACATGCCAACGTCGTATGACATCCATGTCGTAATTTTTGCCGCCTTTCAAAAAAAAAAAACACTTACCACGGCCAGGAGCGAACCTGCAAGCTTGGGGTTAGTAGTCCGACACATTAATCACTCACCCACCGTGGTAAGCTATTATTTGTCATGAAACCAATGGACTTTGCACAGACATGTTCCGCCTGTGTTCAATAGCATAACAACATTTATTATTCAATTAAAACAATTTTTTATTAAAGTAATAAATATATATTATTGATAAGTAATAAATGTTCAAACCCTATAGGTTAACAAAGCAAAATATACCTTTTATAATGTGCAAGTATTACTATAAAGAATACCGCCATACCCGAGGCCATTTGACAAATAATAATATACAAGTAAACATTTGTTGAAAAATAACCTTCTAAATGCACATACAGATTTTTTTACGAGGGACTGTGGAAAATCTTCAAAAGACACATGTGAAGGGTCCGCACTCCACAGTAGTGTGGGATTCTTACCCACTAAAAACCACCTCCCTTTTCCCACGATGTGTTCATCACCCCGGAACCGCTCTCGCATTACTTCAGGGTGATGTCGTGCTTACTTAGCCATTCAGACTTCTTCTTTCTTAATTTTTCATAAGGATGTTCGAACGCATCCATTTCCCTCTTCTTCTGGCGCAGGACACCTTCTATGTAAATAGCTATCTGGTTCCATGTTTGATCATTTCGGAGCATCATCTGTAGGATGTTGTCCGGCGTGATTACCCCTATCGAAGCTTGTAGATCTCTTCTATGTGTTGACCAGCGTTCACAAACAAAGAATGTGTGGAGCGCATCACCCTCTTCATTACAATAATGACACAAAGGACTATTAGCCACGCCTATGTGATGCAGGAATCTCCGAAAATATCCATGGCCTGTTAGGAACTGTGTCAAATAATAATTGACCTCTCCGTGGTTTCGATCAACCCAGTCAGCCAGACGCGGAATACGTTTCTTTGTCCATCGACCTCGTGTCTCATCATCCCACTTCTGTTGCCATCGTTCCATACAATGGTTGTGTGCAGACGTCTTTGCCTGGTATATGCCCAGTTCTTCTTTGGTGCGCCAAACTTCCTGACGCTCTAAGGCAAGTAAATCAATTGGTGCTACTCCCGCTACCGCTAGAACAGCAGGCTCTGAAACAGTGCGATATGCACATGAGATCCTCAGTGCTCCTCTCCGTTGTACTGCTGCTATCCTTTTACGATACTTCTCGAACCGTAAGGACTCAGCCCAGACCTCAGCTCCATAGAGTAATATGGACTGGACTGTTGTCATCAGGAGACGTCGTTTGCTAGGCTTCGGACCTTTAATATTACCCATTAATCGACTCAAAGCGGTCAAGATATTTGCTGCTTTATCCGTCACTCTTTGAATATGGGTCCAGAATGTGAGCTTCGTATCTAGCGTCACACCCAAGTACTTCGTACTCCTTGATGAATTAATCATCGTCTCTCCCACTTGCATTGGTACAAGAGTGTTGATTCTCCTTCTCGTCAGCACAACAATCTCCGTTTTATGGTCAGCTAATGACAGCTTATGTTCCGTCATCCAATCTGTGACACGTCGCATTACCTGATTGAGTTTCAGTTGCGCCAGCTCTATATCACGAGCCACAATCAGAGCAGCAACATCATCAGCATATCCTACCAATATTGCATCTTCGGGCATCTTCTGCCGAAGCAGGCCATCGTATGCAATATTCCAGAGATCTGGCCCAAGAATAGATCCTTGAGCTGCCCCAGCGGTTAATCTTTTAGTCCTATGCCCTTCCTCGGTATCGAACTGCAAAATACGGTCCTTTAGATAATCCCTCATTATCCGCATGAGGTATCTCGGTAGTCGAAATTTATCTTGAAGTGCCACCAAAATGTCACACCACTGGGCAGAGTTAAAGGCATTCTTCACATCTAGAGTCACAAGTAGCGTAACTTTACGTGAGTAACGGTTACCCATCTGAGCTCTGTTTGCAGTCTCTACAACTATCCGCACAGCATCAATAGTCGAGTGCCCTTTTCGAAAGCCGTATTGTTGGGCAGATAGATCTCCAGCTGATTGAACTGCCATCAATATTCTAGGCTGTATTAGTTTTTCTAATCCTTTTCCAGCCGTATCCAGCATACATAATGGCCTGTAGGATGAAGGCAAATTTCCTCCCAATTTTCCTTTGCTAATAAGAACCAGTCTGGCCTTCTTCCAGCAGGCACTAAAAACGCCTGCCTTCAGACATGCGTTATACATGTTCAAAAGGAGTCGCGGGCAAGCTCTTGCTGCCTCCTTAAGTGCTTCTGCTGGAATCCCATCTGGTCCAGGAGCCTTCTTGTTCCTGATAGAATTAATCGCTTTCAATAATTCTTCCTCGGTGAACAATGGTATTTCTTCAATATCCATGCAACCATCATCTTCATCAATCCTCTCCGGATGTTCCGGAAACAGCGTACTGACTATTTCGTCCATAGTGTGTGCATCCATTATCGGATTAGAAAAAGTTCCAAGTCTCTTCAATACAATCTTATATCCTAGTCCCCAAGGATCGTTGTCAACTTCTTTGACCATTTCCCACCATTTGTCAACTTTACTTCTTTTAATTGCATCCCGAAGCGCCTTTCTTGCAGATTTGTGGTCTTCGGAGAATAAGGCTGCCTCTTCTCTTCCTCTCGCTCTATGTGCCCTTCGTCTCATCCTCAGGCAGTGTCGCCTCATATCAGCAATTTTCTCCGTCCACCAGTATGCTGGCCGTTTGTGTTTTCGCGTTTTCTTCCTGCACATGGATTTATTGCAGGCTTGATGAATAAGCAACATAGTGTTCTCTACCCATTTATCCGCCACCTCACTCCCCTCAAATGAAAAGCAACTCGTTTCAACTTTCACCATTCCTCTCTGTATTACCTCACAGAACTTTTCTTTATCCATAGTTGTGGGATTCCAGTATGATGGTTTGCGTATGACAGCGCTTTGTTGTCGATTTTGCTGAAGTACACAGAAAGTAACATACTGATGATCGCTTCCTGTGTAGTCCTCAATCACCCGCCATTCAGATATTTTTGACAAGAGATCGTCTGACGCTAAAGTCACATCTGGTATGGTTCCATTGCAGCCAGGTCGTCGAAAGGTAGGCGTATTTCCAACATTTACGGTCGACAATCCTAACCTTGCAGCCATTTCCAGTATACGACGTCCTCTGGAATCTACATCCGGCATACCCCATTCCAAGGCCTTGGCATTGAAATCTCCAGCTACAATAAGGTTATTTCCCATACCACGCAATGTGTCCTCAAGGCTATCCAACTTGTTCTGGAAATCAGCAATGGGCTCGTTCGGAGTGAAGTAACAGCTCACGTACGTAAGCGTGCCATTCTTAACCCAGACGAAACCATCCTTAGAACCTTGATCTGTCACTGGATATTTTCCCAGATCCGGAATGAAAATTTCGTCTGTTCCAAGGTTGTCCGCAAACCACCCATGATGGTCCCTGTTCTGATATTGCTCACTCAGGAGAAAAATATCCACTTCCATTTCAAATGCCAATTGCGTCAAGAGATCATTGGCAGTCAAACTTCTGTGAACATTTCCTTGAAGAACTCTCGCCATTTTTTGCCGATTTTAACCTTCTCGTGAGGTTCCCTAAACACTATACAGGCGCCTGAACCAGGAACATGGTTCCGTTTGGTGTCATGAACCTCCTTCTCCGTGCATAGCACACATCGTGCTTCACCTTTACAGTCTGATGCTTTATGTCTGGCATATCCACACTTGTAACAAAGTTTGCTCCTATCAGGGCTATTACAATTCCTTGCAAGATGTCCATATGCCAGACAACGGAAACAGCGAGTTACCATTGCCCTCTCCCTTACCCTACCATATATCCATCCCACTTTTATTCTCCCCTCTTCCAGCAGTTTACGGGCATCTTGCTCTGCTAAATGTATAATAGCCATTTTCTGACTTCTGCTATTGGGTTCCGTGACAAAGATTTTGATTTCTCCACAAAGTGTTTTAATGTCCCGTCTGACCGCCTCCTCCACATCTGCAATAGTCGTGATGCAGTCTAAATCCCGCACCTCCAGAGTTATTCGGGGGGTCAAAGTTTTGACATCTTCATCCTGACCAAGAGCCTCTCTCAACGATTTGTTGAGGTTTTCTCGGTCCTCACACGTCGTAGATTTGTTCAATTCAAGAAGAACATCTCCAGATCTGGTCTTCCTAATTGACTTAATGTCCACGCCACTGTCCTCTGGTTTGTCCTTGCTACGGATATCTTTAAGTACATCCGCAAAGGATCTGTCTTTTGCTGGCTGAATAAGAACAGCTTCAAGGCGCCTTCTTGGTTTAGGCCTCTTCCCTTCTTCCTTTCTTGCAGGGTTCATGACCACAGTTTGAACCTCTTCTACCCGCTGCTGAGTATTTTCAATTTCATTACTCTGTTGTTTCCTCTTCTTCTTGGGTTGAACTCTTGTCCATTCCTCCTTTTCAGTGTTCTCTGGAATTGTTCCCGAAGATATCGGAGACAATTCCTCCGCTCTTGAAGAAAGGTCCTTTTTTTGAAGCAACAGCGACTCTCTGGCTTTCTTCCAGAATCTCCGACTAGTACTCCCTGCATCTAAAGCCTCCTGCAATTTTTTCAACCCAACTTGAATCTCCAGCTTCATATTCCTTTGGGGGATAACCAAAAATGCTCTCCAAATGTGCCTTAGCAATGTCAAGATACTCCTGTTCTTTGTTTTCATTGTCCGATATCTGCTGTCTTAAGACGGCGAACTTATCGGCATCCAATGCTCCTTGACTCAGTATTTCCTCCATGGCAATGCTACGGGTTAAAAATGTCCGCCGAAACAGAGAGATCTAAACGCCCTTGCCGCCTCCTGGCGACAGAACCTTAACTACTACTAATACCAGACGGCTTTGGAAGTTACGGCAAGACCTTGTACTAACAATACCCTAACCTCTACTTCTGCCAAAGATGATATTTCGAGCTCGTTTGCTTGAGATGGTACTACCACATCTTAAACTCAAATTGGTTATGACATTACAATATACAAGCGATAAAATAACCAAAAATGTATATTGCACCAACAACAGAGATATTTCTATTAACTGAAATGTACACTGACCTGTTTCCAATTATAACACAAAACAATGATACCTTCTTCTCATGCAAATGCTCATTTTATACACACCAAATCATCAACACCACTATCGTAATCATGGCCACATACAGAATAATAATAATAATAATAATAATAATAATAATAATAATAATAATAATTGTACTGTATGTCTACCCCTTATTATTCCCGTTTTCCAACGGGGTCGGGGATGAGATGCGATGGAAGTCTTTGTGGCGATGGTTTTTACGGCCGGATGCCCTTCCTGACGCCAACCTCATGAGAGGAGTTAATGAGAGATGAAATGAATGATGGTGAATGAAACTGGGCAAAGATGTGGAAGGAAGCGGCCGTGGCCTGTCAGAAGGTACCGTCCCAGCATTTGCCTGGTGATGAAAATGGGAAACCACGGAAAACCATTTCAAGGACGGCCGACGGTGGGGCTCGAACCCACGCGTCTACCGAGTCAGCAGAGAGCTTGGCCTCATGACCTAATGCTGCTCTTTAGCCAGCATAGCCACTACTGTTGGTAATAACAATAATAATAATAAAATATAATAATACCGCTCGGTGATATACAGTTTTTACATGTAGCGTTATACGTGTCGTTATCTTTTTTGTATGGCATAGGCCTATATTGGAGTTATCACAACAGTACCTGAATTGTTCGATTTTACACGATACTATTTGTCACATATGGGACAAATCAAGATTTTGTTTGTTGATCACCAACACTGTTCTCCTGGGACTTCTTAATCGTTTTACTCCTTCATGGTGTCCACAGGCAGTAAAAGTCAGGAATAGTCAGGAAAAGTCAGGAATTTTGTTTTGGTCAGGAAAAGTCAGGAAAAAGTGTGAAAAAATGGCGAAAAGTATTAGAAAGTCATACAGCATTTTGTGATTTACAGCCATATTTTGATGTTACTAGTTCAACTAATCTCTGAAGATAAAGAGCATTAACTCACTGGACATTATAGTAAGTTTCCATTTTCACAGCACATCATAGTAAAAACCTCATTTAACAATTTTGTGTATGCTTTTTTTGGCGTTGGCGTAGGGATGTGGTGATCCCATCACAATAGTTTAGATTATCAAGTACTTTGATTTATGTATTACAAGCTGTACCCGGCATACGTTGCAATGCCAATCAAAGAAACTGTCGGCGTTGTAATGTTGTTTCTTGAAGTGCTTTTGGATACACAATATTTCTTTTCAATTCCCGTTAACTGCCTCTAAACTATCATAAACCCCCCAGGGGCTCACATCTAGTGGGTTGTGGGTTGGCGACCACGGGGCCCCAGCTGAGTCCGGCATTGCTTCCACTTACTTGTGCCGGCTCCTCTCTTTCTTCTTTCCTGTCGACCTCCCTTGGTCAACGCTTGTTCTCTTCCGACCCCGACGGTATTAGGGTATCCGAGGCCTAGGGAGTCTCTTCCTTTCCCGCCTTAATTGGCCCTTGTCTCATCTTTTCTGATTCCCTCCTTCTGCGAGGGGTCAGCCTTCTTTTTCTTTTCATGTTATCTCCTGCCTTCTGCTTAAGGCCCTCGAGGAGGCCGGGTGTATGTAGCCCCACCACTTTTGGTGCACCCTAGATAATGCTACACCCTCAGGGGCTCACGGCTGGTGAGTTCGGGAGTTGGCGACCCCGAGGGATTCCTGAGCTGGGTCCGTTTTCCCTTTTTGTCCCTTACTTTTGGGGCGGACCCTCTCCTCTTTCACTTTCCTATCTGCCTTTTATGGCTCTCCTTCCTTCCAAGTCCCTCAATCCGCCTTCTTCGAGGGTTGAGGGCATTTCTTTTCCTCCTGTCCTTTATTTGCCTTATTCTCCTTTAGTTTTCCATTTCTTCTTCTAGTATGTAGGTTATTAGTTAGTTTTAGTTTTAAGTTCGCATTTCATTTTCATCTTCACGATCACCCAAACCATCAGGGGCCGATAACCTAGATGTTAGGCCCCTTAAAACAACAATTATCATCATCATCATCATCATACAATGGATTAACTAAATTAGAAACATCCATGGGAGCATGCACAACAACTCACCAAAATTTCATCGCAATCGGATGAATGACATATGAACGCATACGGGATTTTGTTTAATCGATTCGCGTGCCATCAGTCATTTGTTGAATCTACTCGTGCGCTACCTATTGTAAAATACATGTACTAAGCCAGAAATCTTCCCTGGAGTGTACACAACATCTCACTCTAGTTTCATCGGTATCGGACGAATGGTATATGAACGCATATGGGACTTCGTTGAAACGCTTCATGCGTCGTCACCCATTTGTTGAATCTACTCGTGCGCTACCTATTGTAAAATGGATTTACTAAGTCAAAAACTTTCCCTGGAGTATTCATAACATCTCATCTAAGTTTCCTCGCTATCGGACGAATGGTATATGAACGCATATAGATCTTAGTTGAAACGCTTCGCGCGACGTCGCCCATTTGTTGGATCTATTCGTGCGCTGCGTATTGTAAAGTGGATTTACTAAGCTAGAAACCTTTCCTGAAATGTATACAACATCTCACCCAAGTTTAATTGCTATCTGACGAATGGTATATGAACGCATACGGAACATTGTTGAAAACTTCGCACGTCATCGCTCATTTGTTAAATCTACTCATGCGCTACCTATTGTAAAATGGATTTACTAAGCCAGACACCTTCCCTGGCGTGTACACAATATCTCACCCTAGATTCATCGCAATCGGATGAATGGTATATGAACGCATACGGAAATGAGTTGAAACGATTCGCGTGCCATCGCTCATTTGTTGAATCTACTCGTGCGCTACCTATAATAAGATGCATGTACTGAGCCAGAAACCTTCCCTGAAGTATACACAACATCTCACCCAAGCTTCATCGCTATCGGACGAATGGTATATGAACGCATACGGGACTTTTTTGAAACGCTTTACGCGTCGTCATTCATTTGTTGAATCTACTCGTGCGCTACCTATTGTAAAGTGGATTTACTAAGCTAGAAACCTTCCCTGAAGTGTACGCAACATCTCACTCAAGTTTCATCGCAATGGGATGAATGATATATGAACGCATGTGGGACTTTTTGAAATGGTATATGATCGCATCGCCAACATTCATTTGTTTAAACTACTCGCACGCTATCTGGTGTAAATTGGACTAACTATGCCTATAACCAACCCGAGAGTGTGTACAACAACTCACCAAAATTTGATCGCAATCGGATGAATCGCATATGAACGAATATGGGATTTTTTAAAACGATTCGTGCTGTGTCACCCATTTGTTGAATATACTCGTGCGCTACCTACTGTGAAATGGATTTACTAAGTTAGAAACCTTCACGTAAGTGTACACAACAACTCGTCAAAGTTTGATCGTAATCGATGAATCGTATATGGATGCATACGGGATATTGTTGTAGCTCTTCACGCGTCGTCACTCATTTTTTGCATCTACTTGTGCGCTACCTATTGTGAAATGGATTTACTAAGTTGAAAGCCTTCCCTGGCGTGTACACAACAACTCAGGAACATCGCAATCGGATGAATGGCATATGGACGCATACGGGATTTTGTTGAAACGATTCGCGTGCCATTGCTCATTTGTTGAATCTACACGTGCGCTACCTGTTGTAAAATGGATTTTCTCAGCCAGAAACCTTCCCTGGAATGGATGGCGGCCTTCTTTGAGTGAAAATCGATTCCCCCTATTAATTCGAACACGGTGAAACCGAATGGAACGAAATTTGGTACAGAGGTAGCACTGGAAAAGGCCACCTCAGTGTCATGTTTTATATCACCGCCATCTTGACGGAAACGTAATCGCGGCCACCCAAATGTTAAAGGCTAAAATGTAATTACGACCAACCTAATAATCTAGTCTCTACCAAATTTTGCAACAACAAATCTTTATGTGGGAAGCATATTCTGACCAAACTGCTAGATCATCAGCCCAACAGTTTGCTGATGGTGGCCAAGTATGTGTGCAAATCGATTCCCCCTATCAATTTAAACACGGTGAAACCGAATTGAACGAAATTTGGTACAGAGGTAGCACTAGCAAAAGGCACCTCAGTGTCATGTTTTATATCGCCGCCATCTTGACGGGAACGGAATGACGGCCACCCAAATGTTAAAAGCTTAAATCAAATTTCGACCATTCTAATAATTTGATCTCTACCGGATTTTGCAACAACATGCCTTTTTGTGGAAAGCATCTTATGACTGACTACAAGGTCATCAGCCCAATAGTTTGCAAATAGCGGCCATGTATGTGTGCAAATCCATTCCCCAGATCAATTCAAACACGGTGAAACCGAATTGAATGGATTTTTTTTACAGAGGTAGCACTAGCAAAGGGCACCTCATATTCATGTTTAATATCCCTATAGCACGTTGTATTTCAACAAGCTACTACAACCAACTTTCAGTTATACTCCTTGAAAAGGACAAAGAGTTATAACAATACCCATGCATTTAGGAGAAAGTAGGCTATATGTTCTTTACTGAACATCTTGTTTTGTATTTTAAATGAATAAAGAGGCAAGCGTTGGGCAGCTATGGGGATGGTGGAGGCTGCAAATAAAAAAGATATGTATATTTGCTGAATAAACCTTTTTTTTCCGATGTTACGATGACTTTTCGAGTCAGGAATTTTGTTGAAAAATGGTCAGGAAAAGTCAGGAAGTCAGGAAAATTGACATTAAGAATTCTGTGAACACCATGTCCTTACTAGTTTTTCAACATTCGGTGTCTTCCATACTCGATAAACAAGAATAGTTCTTCTCACACAGACAAGAGAATGTTAGGAGTTGACGGTCTTTGGTTGTCAGACGCCCCCTTCTGTTGACATTTTCGTTAGAAATAATATTAACTTTAATGAGGCTAATAATGTAATGTAGCTGAAAGAAATAAGAAACCCCTATTGACTTCAAATTAGCCGGTGAAAAGTTAAAGGATGTAGGAGACTTCTGCTACGTAGGAAGCAAAATAACCTGAAGAGGAGAATGGAAGCATTTGAAATGTGGTGTTACAGGACAATTATGAAGATAAGATGGGTACATTGAGTAGCAAATGAAGAGGTATTAAGACGAGAGGAAGAGTGATCTTTCCTCAGACTGGTAATGAAAAGATGAGATAGGTTGGTAGGGCACATACTAAGACATCCAGGAATAGCAAAATTAGTTAGTTATTGTTGTTTTAAGGGGCGAAACTACGAGGTCATCTGACCCTTTTAACACAGTTTAAATAATACAAATTTGGAATTGAATTTAAAATTTAGAGGTGGACACCTAAATTTGAAAAGACCAAAAATTTATAAGACAAAAAATTAAATAAAAACAAGATGTTCAGTAAAGAACATATAGCCTACTTTCTCCTAAATGCATGGGTATTGTTATAACTCTTTGTCCTTTTCAAGGAGTATGATTGAATGTTGGTTGTAGTAGCTTGTTGAAATACAACGTGCTATAGGGATATTAAACATGAATATGAGGTGCCCTTTGCTGGTGCTACCTCTGTACCAAATTTCGTTCATTCGGTTCCACCGTGTTCGAATTAATAGGGGGAATCAATTTTGACATAAAGATGGCCGCCATCCGCAAACTATTAGGCTAATGGCCTATTAGATTGGTCAAAGGATGCTCCCTCTATAAAGGTATGTTGTTGCAAAGTTTGGTAGAGATCGGATGGTTATGTTAGTCGTAATTTGATTTAAGCTTTAAACATTTGTGTGGCCGCCATTACGTTTCTGTCAATATGGCGGCGATATAAATCATGACACTGAGATGCCCTTTGCTAGTGCTATCTCTGTACCAATTTTCTTTCCATTCGGTTTCAACGTGTTTGAATTAATAGGGGAAATCAATTTTGACACAAAGATGGCCGCCATCCGCAAACTATTAGGCGAATGACCTATTAGATTGGTCAAAGGATGCTCCCTCTATAAAGGTATGTAGTTGCAAAATTCGGTAAAGATTGGATGATTAGGTTAATCGTAATTTGATTTAAGCTTTGAACATTCGTGTGGCCGCCATTACGTTTCAGTCAAGATGGCGGCGATATAAAACATGACACTGAGGTGCCCTTTGCTAGTGCTATCTCTGTACCAAATTTCGTTCATTCGGTTCCACCGTGTTCGAATTAATAGGGGGAATCATTTTTTACATAAAGATGGCCGCCATCCGCAAACTATTAGGCTAATAACCTATTAGATTGGTCAAAGGATGTTCTCTCCATAAAGAAATGTTGTTGCAAAGTTTGGTAGAGATCGGATGGTTATGTTAGTCGTAATTTAACTTAAGCTTTGAACATTTGTGTGGCCGCCATTACGTTTCTGTCAATATGGCGACGATATAAAACTTGACACTGAGATGCCCTTTGCTAGTGCTACCTCTGTACCAAATTTCGTTCCATTCGGTTTCACCGTGTTTGAATTAATAGGGGAATTGATTTTCACACGAAGATGGCCGCCATCCGCAAACTATTAGGCTAATGGCATAGTCATTTGGTCAAAGGATGCTTCCTCTATAAAGGTATGATGTTGCAAAATTTGGTAGAGATCGGATGATTAGGTTAGTCGTAATTTGATTTAAGCTTTGAACATTTGTGTGGCCGCCATTACGTTTCCGTCAAGATGGCGGCGATATAAAACATGACACTGAAATGCGTTTTGTTAGTATTACATCTGTACCAAATTTTGTTCCATTCGGTTGCACCGTGTTCGAATTAATAGGGGGAATCGACTTTCACACAAAGATGGCCGCCATCCGCAAACTATTAGGCTAATGACCTAGTCTTTTGGTTAAAGGATGCTTCCTCTATAAGGGTATGTTGTTGCAAAATTTGGTAGAGATCGGATGATTAGGTTAGTCGTAATTTGATTTAAGATTTGAACATTTGTGTGGCCGCCATTACGTTTCCGTCAAGATGGCGGCGATATAAAACATGACACTGAGGTGCCTTTTGTTAGTACTACCTCTGTACCAAATTTCGTTCCATTCGGTTGCACCGTGTTCGAATTAATAGGGGAAATCGATTTTCACACAAAGATGGCCGCCATCCGCAAACTATTACGCTGATGGCCTATTGGTTTGGTCAAACGATGCTCCCCCCATAAAGGTATGTAGTTGCAAAATTTGGTAGAGATCGGATGATCAGGTTAGTCGTAATTTGATTTAAGCTTTGAACATTTGTGTGGCCGCCATTACGTTTCCGTCAAGATGGCGGCGATATAAAACATGACACTGAGGTGTCCTTTGCTAGTGCTACCTTTGTACCAAATTTCGTTCAATTCGCATTCACCGTGTTCGAATTGATAGGGGGGGACAGACATTCAGAGTACACACACTCACACACACACACACAGACACACACACACACACACAGACTCACACACACACATACACACACACACACACAGACTCACACACACACATACACACACACACACAGACAGACACACTTTTTTCGCCCTGTGTTGATCTCATAATTCTACTTTCATTTTTTGCAAAAATCGAAAGTAGGCTAATAATAAAATAAGAAAAAACAAAAATTACGGAAAAACAAAAAAAATCATTCCAAAACGAACAAGTCGTTGAGTCAATGTTCATTGGAAAATTTAGATTGCTGGTCGTAACCCACTCTCACTTATAAAGCGGATAACGCGATCAGCAGCCACCGCGTCGACGGCCAATACAAGTTTGAGTGTCATCTGCAAACCAAGGTTTCTTCGTAAGTCAGCAAGATCCACACACTCGGTTAAAATGTGGGCCACGGTGAAAACGGCTCCACAGGTACAAAGTGGGGGGTCTTCCCTTCTCATTAGGTACGAGTGGGTGGATCTTGTATAACGTATCCTTAGCCTACACAAAATGACGGACTCTCTCCGTGACCGGAAAGAGCTCCGCCATACGCGAGTAGTTTTCCCTTGTTCGCTCTCAGTTTACTGGGCAGTGGGTCAGCTAGCCACTGACTCTCCCAAAATGCCAGAACTTGTAGGCGTAACTGAGAGCAAATATCTCTAGCGGGTACCTCCATTGTTCGATGTGGTAGTGATACCGCCTCTTTTGCAGCATGATCCGCTAACTCATTTCCCGCAATTCCCATGTGGCAAACTTAATTATGGAAGGATCGAGTATAAGAACTGTAGAGGTAGATCAAGGTTGAAATTGTTGAACAGATTGCCTTGGATGTAAGGTAACGATGTAACGATTAGCTTAGGACATGGGGTCATGGAAGGCTGCATCAAACCAGTCAAAAGACTGTTGATTCAAACACAACACACATGACTTTATTTCACTAAAATGAGCAAGATATGCATTTATTGGCAAAATAAAATTGCAATCAATGAATTCAGGCACCCTTCATTCGCACTCATTTTTAAAATTTCGGGTAAAATATGCCCAGGAAAACCATTATGATTTTTCTTCAACATCCGAACCATAATCATAATTACCCAATTAATCCATTATTGTAGACAGCTTAGAATTGAAGTAACGTTTGAATATTACACATTAATAACTTAGTTAGTTATTGTTGTTTTAAGCGGCGGAACTACGAGGTCATCTGCCCCTATTAATAACGTCTTCTTCTTCTTCTTAAGGTGACTGTCCGTTTCGGACACTGGCGATCAGCATGGCTATTCTGGCTTTTTCTGTGGCAATTCGGAACAATTCTTCAGAGCTTTTGTTGAACCAGGTTCTAAGGTTGTCGAGCCAGGAAATTCTCCTTCAGCCGGGCGATCTCTTTCCTTATTCACCCCCAGGGGATTACATCTAGTGGGATGTGCGTTGGTGACAACGGGGCCCCAGCTGAGTCCGGCATTGCTTCCACTTACTTGTGCCGGGCTCCTCTCCGTCTTCTTTCCTGTCGACCTCACTTGGTCAACTCTTGTCCTCTTCCGACCTCGACGGTATTAGGGCATCCGAGGCCTAGGGAGTCTCTTCCTTTCCCGCCTTAATTGGCCCTTGTCTCATCTTTTCTGATTCCCTCCTTCCGCGAGGGAACAGCCTTCTTTTTCTTTTCATGTTATCTCCTGCCATCTGCTCAAGGCCCTCAAGGAGTCCGGGTGTATGTAGCCCCACCACTTTTGGTGCACCCTAGATAATGCTACACCCTCAGAGGCTCATGGCTGGTGAGTTCGGGAGCTGGCGACCCCGAGGGATTCCTGAGCTGGGTCCGTTTTCCCCTTTTGTCCCTTACCTTTGGGGCGGACGCTCTCCTCTTTCACTTTCCTATCTGCCTTTCATGGCTCTCCTTCCTTCCAAGTCCCTCAATCCGCATTCTTCGAGGGTTGAGGGCATTTCTCTTCCTCCTGTCCTTTATTTTCCTTATTCTCCTTTAGTTTTCCATTTCTTCTTCTAGTATGTAGGATAGTAGTTATTTCTAGTTTTAAGTTTGCATTTCTTTTTCATCTTCACGATCATCCAAACCATCAGGGGCCGATAGCCTAGATGTTAGGCCCCTTGAAACAACAATTATCATCATCAACCTTCTATTTTTCCTTGTAGTATAAGTTGAAGCAGCTCATACCTTTTTTGATTCCTCATAATGTGACCAAGGTACTGTAGTTTACGACCCTTAATGATGTTGATCAGTTCTGGTCTTTTTTTTTCAACTCTGCGTGGCTTTTGAAAATTGAGCTCATTGAGTTGAAACACTCCTCGCCTTTCCAATGCGACATTATATATCTTGAGAACTGTCTCATGATTCGGTAATGATGGTACTCAGATATGGATATTGGGTAATTCGCACTATACTATTGCCATTAATGTACAAATTCACCCCTCTTATGTACGTCTTGCTAATTATCATAAATTTTGTTTTATTTATATTGATATCCAGGCCATATCGTTTGCTTGTATCAGAAATTTTGTTCATCAGCTTCTGCAGTCCTTAAGTAACTTAAATTTATATAAAATAACAAGGTGTGTTATAGAGCAGAGAAGGCAGCAATTTTATACACTGATAGTAAAACAATCCTGGACCTACTCAAAAACTACGAGAAAAGAAATCATCTAATTGAAGAGATCAGAAGGAAGATGCGAGACCTGCAACTTCAAAACTGGGAAATACACTTCTAATGGATTAAGGCTCATGTCGGCACAGAAGGCAACGAAATAGCTGATCATCTGGTAAAACAAGCAGCAGGCAGGACCGACCTAGAAGTGGCTTTCGATTAAATTCATGATAGTGTAGTGAAAAGGGTATTGCGTGAGAGAAGTTTAAAATTGTGGGAAGAAGAGTGGAGAGAAACTTCCAATGGATCAATGACAAAAAGTACTTTCCAAGTGTTCAAGCGAGACTTGCGTCAAAAATTCTCCCAAGCCATAATTAGACGGTTATAATGACAGGTCATGGAAAAATAGGGACCTATCTGTATAGGTTTAAAATCCAAGAGCATATGACGTGCCGGCGTGGCGAAGAATCGCAAATTCTTTATTAGTGTGAATTACTAAAACACGAAAGGGGAAACAATGGAGACAATTGTAAGCAAATCAGGAGGCCACTGGCCTGCAAAGATGAATGAACTTGTTGATAAATATGTCAAATTCTTTAACCTATTTGTGTAGAGAATCAATTTTGATAACCTGATGTAGGACATAATTATGCCAAGAAAGAAAACTATCGCTTAAGGAACTGAAACGTATTATATCTAGGCTATACACACTACAATGTCCGGCTCCGTGGCTAAATGTTTAGCCCGCTAGGCTCTGGCCCGAAGTGCCTCGGGTTCGATTCCCGGCCGAATCATCAGGGATTTTAATCTCCTGGGGTTAATTCCCGTGGCTCGGGGACTGGCTGTATGTGACGTCTTCATCATCACTTCATCCTTATTATGCCACACAGGTCGCCCACGGGCGTCAACCTGCACTCGGCCTCTCCAGAAGCCACACGATCATCATTCATCACACTACAATCAACCATGTAGATATAGGTTACATAAAGAAAAATTATATCAGACTTACATATACAGTAAGATCACCAATGCATGTACTGTGTTTCTTCCGGGGGACGAAAGAGGGGTATTCAATGGGGTATTAATGACAGGCTTGAAGATCTGGATTTCGCAGACGACATTTGTCTTATGGCACAACGGTACCGAGACATAGAAGATAAGCTGGGGAGGTTGGAGAGAGAAGCAGAACGTGCAGGACTGATGATCAATACCGACAAGACCAAAGAGATGAGGATAAATTCTGACGTCACGACTAGCTTGACAGTCAACGGAAAGGAAATTGAGCGAGTTGAGTCCTTCCTCTACTTTGGAAGTATAGTCACAAATGATGGGGGAGCAGAGGAAGATGTTCGAAGCCGTATCAGGAAGGCAAATGGTGCGTTTGTCTAGCTCTATCCCATCTGGAGAAATAGAAACATTTCCAGGAAGACCAAGCTCCGCCATTTCAATAGCAATGTAAAGTCGATTCTTCTCTACGGCTGTGAAACATGGAAAGTCACAAAACCGATCCACAACCAGCTACAGGTGTTCATTAACAGATGTCTGCGTCGCATCATGAATGTGAGGTGGCCGGACATAATCTCAAATGAAGATCTTTGGACCATCACCAATCAACAACCGATTAGCATCCAGGTCGATGAGAGGAAATGGCGCTGGATTGGTCACACACTAAGGAAGCCGGACGGAGCTGTTGAGAGGGTGGCGCTAGACTGAAATCCTCAAGGCACCAGGAAGCGAGGTCGACCTAAGAAGACCTGGAAGAGGACGATTGAAAATGAAATTGCAGAGGTGGACAAGAACTGGAGTCAAGTGAAGAGAATGGTCAGGGACCGTACTGCGTGGAGAAATTTCTCCAAGGCCCTATGCTCCGGAAAGAGCGACAGGAATTAAATGAATAATGAATGAATGCATGTACTGTAGTATTACTTCAATTGTAATTGAGCATGCAGTTAATAAATATGATGTTATATAAAAAGAAGAGAAAGAGAAAGGTGTCTTATTTAAAGTTTTTTTTCTTCTTCAGCTTATGATTTACTAGTGAAGGTATAGATATATTAAACAGTAACACATTGGAGACCTTAATCAGTCATTGGTTGACAGAACAACTTCCAGTGACATTCAAATAAAATATCACAATAGTTCAACACAGTGTTCTTAGACAAATCTTCAATGATCATACACCAGCCACAAGTGCAAGTTAACCTTCCCTCTGTGTCTCGACTTCAGCCACGAGAGGGGAAGTTAGCGTGTACATGGCGAGCAAGGCTGTCCTACGGCGAGCATACACACACGGCGGGTACTCAATGACAGGGCCGCACTGCACACTTTTTTTTTGGCGATTAACAACCGCAACTCCCCCAGTGGCTCATATAGTAGGATATGGGTAGGCTACTGCGGGAGTCCAGCTGAGTCCAGCATTGCATCCACTTCCTTGTACTGGACTCCTTTCTTCACCTTTATATCGACTTCCCTCAGTCAACTCTTTTTCGCTACAGATCCCGACGGTTTTAAGGTATCCGAGGCTTAGAGAGTCTTTCAATTTCCCGCCTTAATTGGCCTTTATCTTTATCTTTCTCGATGCCCTCATTCTTCGAGATGTTTTTCTTTTATCTCCTGCATTCTGCTCAAGGCCCTAAAGGAGGCAGGATGTATGTAGCCCCACCACTTAAGATGCACCCTGGATAATGCTACTCCCTCAAGAACTCACGGCTGGTGATCTCGGGAGTTGGCAACCCCGAGTTGGGTCCGTTTTCCCCTTTTTCCACTGACTTTACGGCGGACTCTTTCCCTTTCCTATCTGCCTTTCATGGCTCTCCTTACTACCAAGTCCCTTATTCCTCATTCTTCGAGAGCTGAGGCATTTCTTTCCTTCCTATCTTAAATTTCCCTTTCTTCTTTTATTTTCCCTTTCTTCTTTTAGTTTGTAAGTTAATTTCATGCCTATAGTTAGAAGTACTTATAGTTGAAGTTATTGTTTCAAGTCCCTCTCATTTTTAGCATTCACCCATATAATTACGATCCGATAACCCAGATGGTTCGCCTCTTAGAACATTATCATCATCACCATTCTTCTGAAAACTCTTTTCACTAAAATTGTATTACTTCCAGAGGATAAACAAAACTAGTTCACACTCTGTTTGGTTCCAGTTCACCAAAGTATCACAGGGTGCGCCATTTTTAGTCCACTGTCTATAAAAATTATTATGACTAAAAGTAATTCACTGCTAGAGAACTGTTCATTTCTATTATACAGTATTACTCGTCTAACGAATCCTTGCAGGCGGTAGATGTATGAACTGCGAGTTGCCAACGGTGTGATGCATCGTATTTTCTCGGATAATCTGCACAGTCAGTACTGTATGTCAATGGATCATTGTGGCACGAGATTTTCGTTTGGTAATTTGGGTATTTGAAATTAGTTCTTTAGGAATAGTTTTAAGTCATTTCTATACCTAGGTACTTACTGGAAGAGAAGTTTACTATAGCGGTAAAATTAGTATTATACAGCACGAAATCTCCTCGTATCAATAACACTTGATGCGGAATGTACATGCCTTCTCTCTTGCCCCACAATAGCCCTAGCAAGCCGATAAGACAAATGTAAACAGTTGGGAGCGCACTCGCATCAGAACGGCGAAGACTCAGCATACGTGTAATAACAACTGTGTCGATGAAACCGAGTTATGAGAAGGGAAGTACTGGAAACTCATCATTCATCGTGGACCTTAAAGAGTATTCAACAGGTCTTGCTGCGCAAAACCAAGCGTCGGAGTGTTAAAATCTGGCATCGATACCGGACGCCACTCAACAGGTCTGTGTAGCGGGTGGCGTCATGGCATCGATACTCAACAGGTTCTGCTGGAAGGTCTATGTCACATCAACAGGCTCATTTATGAGCTCGGCGGTTCCGGTGTCCTCGGAACTTTTAATATTCGCGTTAAACGAAGAGTGCAAGAAGACTAATGTTTTCTTTTAAATATTCAACTTGTGTGTTAAAATAATTACTCTTCTTTCAGAAAAATATTTTATTGTTGTTGATTCTTTTAGGAATTCACAACTTCGTGGTCATTTAGCCCCATGTACTTGGGTGTGTGTAGAATTTGTCTTATGATTAATTGTTGTGATATCCCTATATGCCGGGTGAGTCTTCCGCCCCTTATTTTTACCCAATTTTCATTTATGAAAAGATAGGCTTATGAGATCACCTTTTGTCCGCGTGTCTGTCTGTTTATGTGTGCGTATGTGTGTGATTCGTGTGTGCCCCCCCCCCCTAATAAAATCTAAACGGCTGTAACGATTTCAATGATACTTGGTAAGTTCATAGCACTATTCCGGACGACCCCGACCGTGCCCTTCAAATTTTGTTACGTCTCACCAATCCAACATGGCGGCGGTGCGAAATATTTTACAAGCGTTCAATATCTCCGAAACTATTACCGATATCACCCTGGAATTTTGTACGGTGATAAAGGGCACAACTGGAAGTTCATCTATGAGACTTTCAAAAACCAGTTAACTACAAATCGAACATGGCGACCAAACGAAGTTAAAAGTTTTAAATAGACTTTTCTCGCGATTTAATGATTCAAACGCAATGAAACTTGGTACAGCAAATGTTTATACACATTGCAATGCACTAGTATCTAATTTAGTTCAATTGTTTACATAAGCTCAAGATGGTGGCTGTGGAAATTTTAAAATTAAGTTTTTATTTCTTGTGTCGTAATAGATAGATAGATAGATAGATAGATAGATAGATTTATTTTGACTGGCAAGATTAGGGCCATTGGGCCCTCTCTTCCATCTAACCAGATTATACAAATAATAAATGATGAACAATACAAATACAACTTAAATCTAACGATATTACAATATTGATATAATATAAAATACATATGAAATGGATTAGCTTGATAATATACAATACAAATACAACTTAAATCTAACAATTTTACAATATTTATACAGTATAAAATACATATAAACTGGATTAGCTTGGTGGTGTAGGCTGTAAATTGTTGCATTGTTAGGGTGAATAACTATGATACTTAGGAGTAAGTTTAAAATTACAGTAAGGTAAAGGAAATAGGCTACTGAAAAAAAGTAGACTAATGATGGTGATGAAGATGATGATGAAGATAATTAGTCGTTACTGAAGGAGGTTATTTAGATATCTAAATAGAGAGTAAATGAGAAAGTGAGAATTGGAAAGTTTGAATATATGTAATATGACGTAAGAATATAAGCATAAATGTTGAGTTCAACTTTCATTTACTTAGTGAGTATGTACTGCTGGCAACGCTGCTTGAAGCTGGACGGGGTTGCTCCTCTGACAGAGCGAGGCAGATTGTTCCACAGTCGTGCAGTAGCAACAACGAAGGAGTTGGTATAGCGTACTGTACGGTGTATGGGTATCAGCAAGAGTGTGTCGTTTTTTGACCGTGTTCCAAGAGTATGCTCGTACGAGAGGCGGTGAAACTGAGAGTGCAGGTAAGCTGGAGTTGAAGTTGAGAGTATTTGTTGAAGAATACATAAAGAATGGAGGTCGCGGCGTTAATTTAGACGTAACCAGTTAAGTTGCTCATAAGCGGGGGTGACATGGTCATAGTACCGTAAATTAAATATGTAGCGTACACAGGCATTTTGTGCATGTTGGAGTTTGTTTTTAAGAGTAACAGTGAGATCTTTGTATACCACATCGCAGTAATCAAAATGAGGCAATATTAGGGAGGAAACAAGTCGTTCCTTTAATACACGAGAGAAAATATTCCAGAATCTTCTAAGTGAATTCAATGCGGAAAATACTTTTCTGGAAACATTGCAGACGTGCTGCGTCCAGGAAAGATGTTTATCTATAATAACGCCTAGATCTTTAACTGACTCACGGAATTCGATTGGGGAATCGCACAAGCGTAATTTTGGTACCGTAATGTGGGTTCATTTTTTAGTTTTAGGAGGATTTTCGGGTGGGTTTTAGCCTCATTGAGTCGTAGTCCATGTAAGCGAGTCCAGTTACAGATTTCAGTTAAGTCTTCATTAAAGGTGCCGATTGCTTCCGATAGTTTTTCTGGTGCTGAATGCAGGTAGATTTGTACCTCATCAGCATATAGGTGGTGTTTGCATTTAGTGATTGATGACGGAATGTCGTTTATATATATTGAAAACAGGAGCGGTCCAAGGACTGACCCCTGAGGGACTCCTCTCTCAACTGGACGCCATGAAGACATTTGATTTAAGTTAATTTTAACACATTGTTGACGTCCACGTAGATAAGAGTCCATCCATTGGATACTGTTCTTGGAGAGATGAATTTTAAATAGACAAGAGAGTAATATGTGATGGTCAACAGAATCGAAGGCTTTACTGAAATCAAGCAGTGTTAGGATTGTTACTAGCCCACTGTCCATAGCCTTTCTTATGTCATCCGTGACCTTGAGTAGTGCAGTACTAGTACTATGATATTTGCGGAAGCCGGATTGGTGTTCATCAAGGATATTGTGCTCTAGCAAATAGGAGGAGAGTTGTTCGTGGACGATAAATTCCAGTGATTTGGAGAGGGATGATAGTATACTGACTGGGCGATAATCGCTTACATGTTTAGCCTGTGTATTTTTTGGGATTGGGATGACGAAGGCCGCTTTCCAAAGCGATGGGTACATACCTGTCATTAACGAGTGATTGAATATGTGTGTTATTGTGGGAAGTATAATATCAATGATACGTTTGAATAATTCGATTTCTACATTGTCAATCCCTTTAGATTTCGATTTTATTCGAAGAATAGCACGTCTGGCTTGTGAGGGGGTAACATGCGAGAAATGGAATGGTTCTCTGTTAGGGGTGGGGATGCTGTAGTTATTGATCAAAGTTCTGTGTTTCATGTCAGGGTCAACTGAGTGTCCGATAGTTGTAAAATGTTCGTTGAGTGTGTCAAGAGGTAGATTAATGGGGTTGTCAATTTTCTCTCTACCTATTCCCATATTTCTTAGTTCCTTCCACGCCGCAGAGGGTTTAATATTACCTCCTAGCAGGTTATGAGCATGTCTGATTCGAGCATTACGTACCGTTTGGGAAGTTTTGTTTCGAAGTTTTTTGTAATCATCATTATTCTGTTGAGTTGGTAATCTCTTAAACTTTCTGTGTGCCACATCGCGCTTAGCCATCAGTACTTTAAGTTCCGGGCTGAGCCAAGGTGCGGGAGGTCGCGTTGCTCGAACAGATTTTACTGGAGCATGTCTGTCATAAAGTTCTGTCAAGTATTCTGTCATTGTGTGTACCTTATCGTCTATGTTGTGAATAGTCAGTATATCGTGCCATGGGATACATAGAGCATCTTCTGTCAAGGAGTTCATATCAATTTTAGAGAGGTCTCTGTACATGATGGTCCTTGGTTTGGTCTTGGGACATTTTAATGAGTAGGAGATATAGATTAAATCATGGGCTGAAATTCCGGGTACAGATGTCTGACCAAACTGAAGCACCCTGTCAGTGTTCTTTATGATATCAAGCGATCGAAGTGAATAATGAATAATGAACCTACGCAATAATTTTCCTTTAAAGGTAAATGACTCTATGGCCTATAGTCTACATATAACAATCCAACATGGCGACCATCCGAAATATTTAGACGGTTCTCAATATCTACGAATCTATTACAGCAATCAAACTGAATTTTTGTTTATGTTCATAGGGGCTATGAACATACGTTCACCTATAGGGCCTTCAATAACCTGGTGATCACAAATCCAACATGGCGGCGACGCGAAGTATAAATATTCACATGGACGTTTCTCGCAATTCAATCATCCGAGTGCAGTGAATCTTGGTACAGTAAATCCTTATACAAATGTTAATGCACTGACATCTAATTTTTTCAATTGTTTTCATAACCACAAGATGGCAGCTTTTACTTCTTGTGTCCTAATCATGCGAGTGATGTTTGAATACTACACGTACACAATAAACTTCATGTAACAGTACATAACTCTAAGGCCTACATATATAATAATCCAACATGGCGACCATCCGAAATATTTAGTCGGTTCTCAACATCTATTTTGTATGTTGATAGTGGCAATTAACATAAGTAGGATATATGAAAATAGGTTTTAGTTCTTCACGGAACTACTTGTTTTAGTTTTCGGCCACACTTCCAACGTCTGGTTGACAGTTCCCCATCTATAGCCAAGACACAATGACCCTAAACGACTTTACAATATTTATGACGACATGGAAGCAAGACCATTACAAAGACACGTGTGCGACAAGTGGCTGCATGAATGCATCATACTGCCATATGGGCATGTACAAAGAACTATACGGTTTCAGTTGGATACGAAATTAACGCTGGGTACGGTGGTTTACAGATTTAAAAAAACGTGAATGAACCTTCGAAGCGGAAAGCGGTATCACTTATCATACGCTTTCAGGTAAAGTGGAGGGACTACTAGCCGTGAAGCAATGGTCTAAGTGCGTAGAAGATAATTGTCCTATTTTGGGGAACTGGGTTCAAATCCCACCACCTCTAAATATTGTTATGCACATTTTAAGCTTTAGGAGGATGATGATGATGATGATAATTGATGTTATAAGGGTCCTACCATCTAGGTTATCGGCCCCTAATGGTTAGGCTGTTCATGAGAATTGCAAATTAACCTACATAATTTAATCTAACTACAAACTTACAACTAAAATAAACTACTGACTTACAAATGCCGAATATACGATATCAGTTGGATACGAAATTAGCGCTGGGTTCGGTAGTGTAGTGATAAAAAATGTGAATGTACCTTCGAAGCGGAAAGCAGTATCACATCTCATACGCTTTCAGGCAAGATGAAGGGACGAGTAGTCGTGGAGCAATGATTCAAGTGCGTAGAAGGTAGTGACCTATTTATGGGAGGTGGGTTCGAATCCCACCACCACTTAGATATTATTATTCACATTTGCTTTGGGGATCAAATACAAGATGATGATGGTGATGGTGATAATTGTTGTTTTAAGTGGCCTAACATCTAGGTTATCGCCTCCTAAAGGTTTGGGTGTTCATGAAAAATTAAGATGAACCTTTAAGTAAGTCTAACTACAAACGTACACAATTAGAAAAGAAAAGGAAAACGAAAGCACAGTAAGGGAAATAAAGAAAGGGGGAAAATGACCTCAACCCTCGAAGAATGAGGATTGAGGGACTTTGAAAGAAGGATAGGAATGAAAGGCGGAGAGGAAAGGGAAAGATGAGAGGGCCCGCCTCAAAGACGATGAAAAAAGGCGAAAAAACCAGATCCAGCTCAGGAATCCTCGGGTTCGATAATTCTCGAACTCACCAGCTGTGATCCCTTGAGGGTGTAACATTATCCAAGGTGCACAAGAACTGGTGGGGATACACACAACATGCCCCCTTGAGGGCCTTGAGCAGAAGGCAGGTGCTACCTGAAAGAAAAGCAAAGCAAGAGGTCTGACCCCTAGAAGAATGAGGGATCAGGAAAAATTAGAGAAGAGCCAATTAAGGCGGAAAAGGAGAGACTCCCTAGGCCTCAGATACCCTAATACCTTCGGGGTCGGAAGAGAACAAGAATTGACCAAGAGAGGTCGACAGGAAAATCGACGGAGAGGAGCCCGGCGCAAGCAAGTCGAAGTAAGGCGGGACTCAGCTGGGGTCCCGTGGTCGCCAACCCACGTATCACCAAATGTGAGCCCCTGGGGGATCAAATAAAAGAACATGGCGATGAAATAATCATCGCTTCTAGGCTGCACACTGTGTCAAGCCAGTACACATTGAACCCTAAATAAACACCACATGATATTAGTCAAATGTGGCACGAATGGCCGTGTATATGTCTGTTTGTCTGTCTGTGAACAACTTTGTGTCCTTATAACTCGAGAACGGCTGGGTGGATCAACGTAAAATTTGGTACAGATATCCATCAGAGGCACGACACCAATCATTGCTGTAACTCTTCTCCGTACCTCTCATAAAAGGGGGCCTACCCCCTTAAAATACATGCCGAAATAGGCGTAGAAGGGTGAAACAAAGCTCATTTTCAGCCCCTCAATGTGAGAAACGAAACTAATCACATTTTAAGGCCCTAAAACCAACAGTTTTTGAGATATTCCCAGAAACTAATTTTATTTAATATACTAATGAATGAATACAAGCCGGTAACCATGACAACAGAATCTCAGAGGTCCATCTAAGACGCAATGCAATTCCATTACTCTGAAAGTTTGCAAACGGCTATAAGCTTATAACGGAACCAAATTAAGATGTAAAATTCTTCAATACATATAATGCGCTTTATGGGGTCAAGGCGTACTCTAGAATTTTTTCACGCGATTTACACATGCAGGAGTTGTACGGAAAGTATATTATATCCGTATCCCTTTATTGTTAAATTATTATTATTATTTTCATTATATTTTGGCGTACAACGACGAGACAAAGCTCATTACCAGCTCCTGGGTGTCAGAAACATAACTCGGGGACCCTAAAGAGCCGTAAAGGGTCCCCGAAAACTACATTTTAAGGCTCTAAAACCAAGAGTTTCTGAGATATTCCCAGAAAACTAATTTCATTTAATAAACTTATGAAGGAATGCAAGCCGGTAACCAGGACAACAGTATCTCAAGAAGTGACATCCAACTTTCTATCTATTTCTGCAAGAAGTAATGCCATTTATTACATCCCTGTGAAAGTTTGCAAATGGCTATAAGGTTATCACGGAACCAACTAAAACTGTAAACTTCATCAGTGCGGGTAAAGGGTTACCCTAGATTTTTTTCACACAACTTACACATGTGATGTGTCGAACAGAAGGTCTATTTTATCTCCAAACAGCAACATTATTTTAAAAGATTCCTGAATTGAAATAGTATTTTTTGCGGCTTTTAGGAATTTGGGCCATTGGAGGCTAAAAAAACGAACCAGAATTTTCATGCACCACAAGCCTTTATAATATATTAAAGGGGTCTTCCTGTGGATGGGGACTTGACACAACGGCGAGGGTCAGTTTTTATGTGACGTATATTGCGTTAGTCAAAGATGATCTTCCTTCAGGCATACAGGATGGATGGGAAGATCTTTAATTTGAACCGTCTAAAGGCAAGGACTCGAACATCTCCTGCTGCATTGGTTGAGTTACAGTACGCTGATGATAATGCAGTAGTAGTGTGCCCTATTAACAAGAAATATGCAAATCACAGTATGCCAGCAATGCTCAAATCGGGATTTTCGGGGTTTTGGTATGTTCTCCCACTCTGTGACTTACACATTTTGGATTAAATAGAGGACACACTTCCAAAATAAAAAAACAAACTCAACTCCTATTATAAAACATTTAATTTACCAAATATATGGCGCTACAAACAAATTAAACAAATAAACTACTGACCAATCCTTCCAAACTTGTTCAAAGTGAACAAGGAATACATAAAATCAAACAAATGTTATATTAAATTACATGGTTTCCTTCAAACCAACAAACTCATAATTCCTTTCACTTCCATAAAGTATCCCTTTTACATTTCAGTACAATCACGAGCTCCAATGGCTCGATACTTTCCAATATGAACGGTGTCATTCTTTAACACACCTCAATATCTATTTTATGAGTTTCTTATAATCAAAACAATATATAATCATATTTAAAGTACATATTACTCCTTTACTTAAATTTTTGGGCATTCCACAATGTTCTCATGTTACCACCTCTCTCAAGTTTAACAAATTCACTACAGTGATTGGGAAAATACTTGTGTACTCCAGAGTTACAGAAGACTACTTGAACAAAGTCAAAAATTATGATCACTCCCGAAATCTAATTGTCCTCATTAAACTCGTGAAATCCTACAACAATACAACATTACATTAGGGATTTTTATTTATTTGTCTTAAAAGACCATTATCACATAAGAAAGCTACGATCTGAACTGGCAAGCGGTACTTTCATCTACAAGAACCTCGGTTCGAATCCCGGGTCATTAACAACTTCTAAACACTCACGGTGTATTATTACTTCTCACAGACGGTCCTCTCCGACCTACCACACTTACAATGACGAGGGGTCAGACCGTAACCACTCGGTGCGATTTATTGCCTAGAGGGGAGGCCTCAAGCCTTGCCCACACGGGACAGCTACATTCATGCTTTTAAAACAGCTATTTCTTCTACACAGTTCTCTGGACAGACCTGGCGATTCTTTCATTTATTTTTAACAACATTATTTAGGTTCATAGACCACTTTCGTAACCTTGGCATTTATTAATTATGAAGTGTCGTCATTGATGGGTAAGAATAATTCAATACAACAACAATATTTAGGGCTTCACACAAACGAACCTTGGTTCGATTCTTCCACTGCTTCGGGAACTACATCCCATACTGGAGGACTTTAATTCGCGGCTTAGGGTGACCTCAGTCTAACCTGCGCTCATCAATACAATAAATTCGTACCCTTTATACAACGCCTCGTGATCCACATCACTAATGGAGGACTTATCATAGCTCAATTACCGCAATCAACTGTCCCTCATAATTAATTTACCAAGTGCATTTAGATTCAACGCCTTCCTAGCGTGACAATTTACTTTAATGCGCTACATGGCGCTATACATTACTTTAAGACCAAACGTCTTCCAAAGAACTGATAAATTCAACATCAACAATTGATCTATATCTCAATTTTTAAATTAATCCTCTCCCGTGACAATAATCGCTATACTTTAAGAACATGTATTTACACCATGTCTTTATACTTTTACTAGAGCTCAAAAGCTATTACTTTCGTATAATTCAACTTAATCTTCATTTATATAGTTATTATTATTATTATTATAATTACGCTTGCTTTTTTAACATTTATGAAATACGCTGATATTTTATCTCATACATTTCCTCTAATGGATTTATTCATTTCACATAATTATTTTATAATTTCTCAATTTTTGTTTGTTCCGACCGCGCTCTTATTCTGTTATTTGTTATTCAAAAACATCCCTATTTCTCAAACTCCGGTGGATTGTACACAAACATTCCCCAACACAAAACATAATGAAAATGGTTACTCACATGTTCAGATCGGTCCATGACCGTACTTTCCAACGATGTTTCATTTCGCCCACAATTTGTGATTAAACCATCTTGCACAAATTCATTTCATACACTGACATATCTTGACACACATATAACTCATATACATTAAACACTGGTAACATTTTAAAATACACTTGTGTATTCTTCTATGATACACAATAAAATCACTGAAACATTACTATTTAACACAATTTTTATATATTTACACTACACAGATTCTAATCACTAAGGCTTTTATTTGGCCTTTCACACGTGATTTCTTGACTCCCCGTCTCCAAGGGTGAAACTAGTGAATGTCGGCTTCCTATCTGACCAGAATGTGAAAGTCTCGAATAATCTACCTCCTCCCTGGAATAGTACTCCTTCAATTCCGGTTTCCTGACGATCAGCTATTATTATTATTAGCTCGAACTGCTTCTTTCTAGACCCTATTGGTTGGTCTAGCGAAAGTCTGTCTTGTCCACGGTCCCCCAGATAATCTATCGGTGACCTATTATTTCTAGCATCTAATACTCCTCGTAACGTAGTGCTTTTTATAGTTCGTTTGTTTCCTTGAAACAATGTCTAGAATTTACTTCTCCTTTCTGATTATTCTGTTCTCGAATTCCTATCTTTTCAGAATACTATGCGAACCTCATTCTGTCCGACCCTGATCGGGTTCTTTAAAGTTGATAGAATGTTTATCTCGCTGTTATGGTACTTCAAATACGTTACGATACTTTCGGTCGTCTAATTGAACTGTATTTTGAAGACCTATCGCCTGTGCTCTAAGTTCGCAGCCTGCTTTGACTATAATTACTGAACTTTTCACTGTAAGATTGATACTGGCGGAACTAGATCCTGTATTTAGGATTTTCCTAATTCTCCACACGGCGATACTATAATAATACTTATCGGCCACTCCTTACGGGTGCACGTTGGTTGTCGATACAGCGACGCCCTCGGGCTGTCGGATACTGTCTATACGATGTGATACAGCGTTTCCCCTCAAGGAATGCTTGTAGACTGCATGATTGGCTTGGTTCTGCCAGGACTTTTATACTCTTTGGCTACAAAAAGATAAAATCCACGCCTTTTCCCGAACCAACTTCTGAAGTAATGGTCGCACACATATAAAAATTATATCTCTGGAAAGCTTGTTTTCTAAACGTAAAATGACCTCTCTGCACATGAAAATCGATCGTGCAGTTCTGAGATATTAAATAAAATTTGGTCCTGAGCTGTGTGGGTGTTACAGTTGATTTTTAATTCCCCACTCCTTGGGTCTTGGGAAACCCCCAATGACGTATGACCACGTTTGCACTTCTCTCCTGGGCAATTATTAAAACCTTTTTCTCCACACAAAAATCTCTATTCCGAAATGATTCACAATGCTGTATTTCTTTAGTTAATTGTATTCTTGCAAATGGGTTAAATCTAATTCTTCTTCTTCTGGCACAGCTGCGCGGTTGACATTTTACTGCAAGGTAAGGGCGATTTCCGAAACACGCTCTTTGTCACTCGCTCGGAAAATTCCACTCGCTCTATTTATATTCGTGACTGGCTCCTTATCGATGCGTCAGGCATGATCTCATTTCCTGGCCACCTGGCTTCAGTTTATTTCACAACGTTATGCCAGCCTTCTTGTATAAAATCTTTCTATGTTCCTCTGAAGACAGTATATTTCCTTCCTTTTACAAAAATACATGGATTCGACCTCTTGAACCAATGGTACATGTGTTCAGGAGCTCAATCAGTGGACGAACTTAAGAAAATCCTGAATGCTTTTTCTTCAGCATACAAAAAGATAGGGCTGAAACTTAACACCAGTAAAACCCAAGTCCTCTACCAACCAGCCCCTGGACAAGGACAAAGAAACATCAATGTCACCATCGATGGAGCGAAGCTTCAATAAGTTAACACCTTCCCTTATCTTGGCAGCACCCTGTCGTCAAGTGCAAAAATAGATTCCAAAATCCAACACAGGATTAACAATGCTGGGGCATCCTTTGCAAAATTAAGGTCTAGAGTTTTTGACAACCATGATATCAATACTGCAACGAAGATCGATGTGTACAACTCAGTTGTAGTTCCCACCTTACTTTACGGATCTGAATCCTAGACATGCTACAGACGTCATTTTAAAAAGCTGGAGCAATATCACCAGCGAAGTTTGAGGAGAATTCTTCGAGTGACATGGCAAGACAAACGCACAAACACCAGCATTCTCGAAGAAGCACAGACTACCAGTGTTGAAGCCATGCTTTTAAAACGTCAGCTGCGATGGACAGGACACTAATCCGCATGCCCAATAATCGCATTCCCAAGCAGGTGTTTTGCTCTGAACTAACTGAGGGCAAGCGCTGTGTGGGAGGTCCGAGGAAGCGATTCAAAGACGTACTAAAGGCTAATATGCAAATGTTCCATATTGATATCAACAACTGGGAGACATTAGCCCTTGATCGCTCATCGTGGTGCGATACTTTTTGAAGAAAACCGCCGATGTATGGTAGAAGATCGGAGGCAGTGCAGAAAGAACAGAGTGTTCATTAGAAGACAGGGAATGAATGCGGATGTCTCACCTGGACCTGATACTACCTGTCATCCTCAGTGCGATTGTGGCGATTCAGTGCAGACAGTCCATCATATTGTGTCGGAATGCCCTTCACGGTCCTTCAAGGGAGGGTATGACGACCTGCAGAACGCAACTGACGATGCAGTGGAGTGGATTGCTGCTCTGGACATCCAACTGTGACTTTTGGTTTCGTTTTCGATGTTACTAGATATTTATTACTTGTATATATTGTACAGTACATACTTTAGCATTACTGTATCCTCTGTATGTCATACGAAATATGTATATATATACTGCGGAAAACTGTGTGTCTCCGCATTGGGCCTTTTAGTCACCTCCGAACTCATCGATGATGAGTCATTCGGCATTGGAAGGCCAACCTACTCGAGACGAGTGTTTGCTATCATCATATTGCGTTTCGTCTACAAGGTTTTCAATTTTATTTTCACGTCAGAAAGTACATGTTTGGTAAATTTAGTTTGAGAGCACAATTTAACTAATCATTTTTCTTTGTCGACAAATAGGTTCCAAGCCCCTAACCATTGCAACAGTAGCTCAATTGATAACGTCTGGGAATTAATACCGAAGACCGTTCGATGAATGGGTACTTCTGTTAGTATGTAATATAATTGAGATTATGATTGGCAAAGCGGCAGCCGTGGCCTTAAGTTAGGAACAATCCTGGCATTTTTATGGAGTAGATATGGGAAACCATGGAAAACCACTTTTAGGTTGACTGAGGTGGGAATCGATTCCGCCTATTCTTAGTTTTCGTAGTAGTAACATTCTTGGCTGTCACCGCGAACGCCTGCGTTCGATTCCTGGTTCTGCCAATACATTTGCCAATAAACTTTGATCCGAGGGCTGGATTCCCCACCATTTCCTGTTCCAATTCAATTTTCTGCTCCTTTCAGTTATCTTTCCTGTCGGCCTCCCTTAGTCAACCCTTGTTCTCTTCCGACTTCGACGGTATTAAGGTATCCGAGATCCAGGGAGTATTTCAGTTTCCCGCCTTAATAGACCATTGTCTCATCTTACCTGATACCCTCATTCTTCGAGGGGTCAGCCTTCTTTTTCTTTTCATATTATCACCTGCCTTCTGCTCAAGGCCATAAAGGAGGCAGGGTGTATGTAGACCCACCACTTCTGGTGCACCCTGGATAGTCCTGCTGCACCCTGGATAGTGCTGCATCCTCAAGGGCTCACGGACGGTGAGTTTGGTTGTTGGAAACCCCGAGGGATTCCTGAGCTCTGTCTCTTTTTTCCCCTTTTCTACTGATTGGGGTGGGCCCTCTCCTCTTTCCACTTTCCTATCAGCCTTTCATGGCTCCCCTTCCTTCCAAGTCCCTCAATCCTCATTCTTCGTAGATTGAGGGCATTTCTTTTTCTCCTGTCTTTTATTTCTATTTTCTTTTTTATTTACTCATTTCTTCTTCTAGTACGTAAGTTATTTGTAAGTATGTAGGTAGGCTCAATTCTATTTTTTAATTTCATCATTTTTCATTTTCATCTGAACCATTAGGGGGCGAATACCTATATGATTAGCCTCTTAACACAACAATTATCATTATCATCATCATCATCATCATCATCATCATACATATACAGATGGAATTGAATTCCTGAGATAACTCTATTGCCTGGTTGGTTGATTGCGTTTAAGTTCCCCACAGTGCTGAATTTCTTGCGATAGTCTGCTTGTTCTGTTAGAATGATTACATCCATTGGTTATGCTAACCTGTATGCTAAACGTTTTATGAACGACTTTTACAAGACTCGCAGTAAACTTATTGGCCTGTTGTTGTTTTAGTCATATCTATTTTCTTTCTTGTGGATGGGAATTAAAGTAAGTTACTTGTATACCACTGTTGAGGAATCTCTTCAGTTTCAAGAAACATGTTGAAAATCATAACTTCCTTACCCAACTTTAATCATTCGTTAAGCCCCCCAGGGGCTCACTTCTAGTGAGCGTGGGTTGGCGACCACGGGGCCCCAGCTGAGTCCGGCATTGCTTCCACTTACTTGTGCCGGGCTCCTCTCTGTCTTCTTTCCTGTCGACCTCACTTGGTCAACTCTTGTTCTCTTCCGACCCCGACGGTATTAGGGTATCCGAGGCCTAGGGAGTCTCTTCCTTTCCCGCCTTAATTGGCCCTTGTCTCATCTTTTCTGATTCCCTCCTTCTGCGAGGGGTCAGACTTCTTTTTCTTTTCATGTTATCTCCTGCCTTCTGCTTAAGGCCCTTAAGGAGGCAAGGTGTATGTAGCCCCACCACTTTGGTGCACCCTAGATAATGCTACTCCCTCAGGGGCTCACGGCTGGTGAGTTCGGGAGTTGGCGACCCCGAGGGATTCCTGAGCTGGGTCCGTTTTCCCCTTTTGTCCCTTACCTTTGGGGCGGACCCTCTCCTATTTCACTTTCCTATCTGCCTTTCATGGCTCTCCTTCCTTCCAAGTCCCTCAATCCGCCTTCTTCGAGGGTTGAGGGCATTTATTTTCCTCCTGACCTTTATTTGCCTTATTCTCCTTTAGTTTTCCATTTCTTCTTCTAGTATGTAGGTTAGTAGTTAGTTTTAGTTTTTAAGTTCGCTTTTCATTTTCATCTTCACGATCACCCAAACCATCAGGGGCCGATAACCTAGATGTTAGGCCCCTTAAAACAACAATTATCATCATCATCATCATCATCATCATCATCATCATTCGTTAAGGATATATTCATCTCCAGGGCTTTTATCATTATTGAGGTGAGCTATGGCATTTACTACTTCACTAGTTAGAATTGATGGAAAGTCCTCCTTATCCTCATTCTTCCGAAAGTTGAAGAACTATCTTAAAGTTTCTTGTAATAATTCGTATCAACGTTAATTATTTCAGATTTGGACCATATTGTGTTACAGTGAACGTCGTCTGCACTAAGCATCCAATAATTTCAGTTCTTTATTCACCATTCTTTGTCGGTCTCGAGTTTTTTATGGACTGAATTATTCTACGATTACATTCCCTTAAATAATTTCGTATCTCTCCCTTGATTCTTTTATTAATCTAAAAGTACTCTTCCATCCCTCTTGTTGAATCTTGTACTGCCATTTTTTTTATCACTTCTCGTTGTTCTATTAGCCAGATAGCTTGCGACCATTTCTTATTCCATTGTTGTTCGAGGAAGCTACTTCAGCAGATTACAGTATGTAAGACTGTAAATGGTTGTAAATTTCCTGCATATTTCTCTCCGGTTCTATTTGCATCTGTTGAATTTTTTTCTAGCAAAACTGCAAATGTATTTTTATCAATCTACAGTATATGTTTATATGATGTTTCGAGATATATTCTGGTTTTGTCATGACTGAGAGTTATCCTTACCACCCTATGGTCTAAATCAAATATGAGTCCATTTATATCTTGCACATCCGTCACGCCACCTCGGCTTCCACTTAATATGAAATCTATTTTGTTTTTTTGTTTTGCCGTCTGGGTGTCTCCATGTTCATCTTGCTGAATGGTGCTTTTTCTTAGCATATTTTCATCATATGAAAACTAGGCTCATAAAATCACCTTTTGTCCGTATGTCTGAACTATGTGGGTGTCTCCCTAATAAAATCTAACGGCAGAAGTGATTTCAATGAAATTCAGTAAGAAAATACTAATACATCGCCGAATATCGACCGTGCCCTTGAAATTTTAATACGTTTTACCAATCCAACATGGTGGCCGTGGGAAATATTTAACTGGCATTCTGTATCTCCTCATCTGCTACTGATATCACCGATACATTTTGTAGGGTGATAGAGAATACTAAGTTAAGTTCACGTATGTTATTTATTAAAAAAAACTATTGAGTACAAAACCAAGCGGTTAAGCAAAGTTGAAGTATTTAAGTGGACTTTTCTAGCGATTTGATCATCCGAGATTTTCCAAACATAATGAAATTTGATTTACAGATCATTAAAAATGAAAAGAAAATGAAATAAAATAAAATGGAACTGTGTTACTGAGGTCTGAAACTCGCGGTTTCCAAACACGAGAAAAAATGCTGTGCGTTCCAGAGGGCCAAGAGAAGATTTGTAGCAGAAGGGGTGGGTGGGTGTATTATGTGGGTCTATTTCTTGCCTGCTATGCCAGTGGAGCCTACGATGCAACTACTGTTGTTGTGCTACCCAGACAGGAGGTTGTTGTTGTTAATTCATTTAAGGGGCTTGGGACATCTTGTCGATCAGCCCCGTGTAATTGGGTGTATGTTGAATTTGTTTGATAACCTGTATTTTTTGTGATGACTGGAGTAGTATTGCTGTATTAAGGGCAGGGATGGGGTAGGTGCCCTGGGACTTAAAATAAGGTACTATTCCTATATTTGCCTGGATTGAGTTTGGAAAAAGTCGCCTCCCTGGTGTAGTGGTCAGCGTCCTTAGCTGCCACCTCGGAGGTTCGAGGTTCGATTCCCGGCGCTGCCACGAAAGTTGAAAAGTGGTATGAGGACTGGAACGGGGTCTACTCAGCCTCGGGTGGTCCAAATGAGTAGAGGGGGTTCGATTCCCACCTCAGCCATCCTCGAAGTGGTATTCCGTGGTTTCCCACTTCGTCTTCGGACAAAATGCCGGGATGATACTGCCCCCGTAAAAGGAATTATAAGGGATGAAAATGGGAATAATACATTTTTTTTCGAAGCCCATGATAAAATTTAACCAAGGAATATGATGGCTGGAATTTGGCAGAAGCCAGTCGTGAGGTGACGTCGAGCTAGGAGGGAAATTCCGTCACGTGATAGTATTGCGCAATGGAAGTTTCGAGAAGCTTGGAATCGACCTAGCAACAGTGAATATTCCCAGGATTTGTTTAGATACTGTTATAAATTATCCCATTGGATATGAGCTTACAGCCAATAGGAAGAAGTTTTAGAGAAGACGGGAGTTCCAGCAACTAAATTTTTATGGATATTTAATTCATTTAAGCCCTTAAAGAATGAATTTACATATTGGAAGAGAGAAGAATATGATAATAAAATATTGGAAATATTTTATAAGTCAATAGCAGGTCGCTATTGGAAGAAATAAGCGATTTGCTAGAGCCCGCGCGAATTCGGTAGACTTGGAGGGGAGACACCAAGCACCGAGGCTCTTGTGTATCTGAACGTCGAAGAGGTCAGACGTCTGAAATTGGAGGAGAAAGGAGTTCCGAGTGTTTCACCGGTCTGGTAGAAGGTGACTCGTGGAGACAAGGCTTGAGCGAGAGAGGAATCAGGAGACGACCGCGCCTTGAATCTAGGTGAAGTTGCGAGGTTTACATTTACCGCATTAACTTCGGTCTGATCGACTTCAGAGAATTCATTTCAACTACTTATTGTAGCTGACTAGCAGATACTGTATATTGCAAACTTACAGTAGTTTGGAAGAATTATTTCAGCAATTATAAGCAGTTTTGTGAAGCGCGAGAAAAGTGTTTTTCTCCAGCGCGATACGACACTTTGTCCGAGCGACTGCAGCTCAGGCAACAGCCACCCGTGAGTACGAGTGTGTATTACTATTGCTTGTGTGGAACTGTATTACAACACTTAGGATGGAGATGTATTCCATAGTGAAGAACAATATTCAGTCTAGCATTATGAAGATTATTATGGACTAGATTATTATGTGCGCCAGGAGTATAGGCAGATAGAAGCAATATAGGCAGCGATGGAGCTTCGTTAGAGTAGACTGTTCGTGAATGTCTACTTAGTGAGCAATCATGAGACTCAATGCACAACTCCATTCTAGTGCATTCTTGTCAAACGTGAGTTCAACATTAACATCAGAGACTACAGGACGATGTTCAGATTCCATCTACATGAATGTTCGTTATACGAGTGAGGTCCAAGACTTTTTCTTCAAATGCATTTTGAAGTGGAAAGCAGAACTTTCGACGCTACTCACTGTTATAATGAGACTGTGCTGTGACGGAGATAGAAGAAGCATCAAGATTTTCAAGAGGTACAGGGTTATCCCGGTCAAAATGAAGATGATGATTGGAGGCCCGCAGTTCGATTCCGATCGGAGCTTGCTGTTTCCAGTGGGGGAATTCGTTCCTTTCCTGAGGTCACGAGTTCGTGGAGACGAACTAGGATCCAGCCCAGATCTTTGGGAGATGTAACATCAGAGTATTTTGTTATACTCTATCTTGATCTTCTAGACTTCGAGACCAGGTAGCAGTGCTCACTAACCTTGTAGTTAGAGCTTGTAGTGACATTTACTGAGCAAATCCTTGATCCATTTTTCGATACAGTATTTAGGTACTCCATGTATGGCATTTTTATTCTTCGAAATTTATTATAGTGATCGTCTAGCGATGCAATTGTCTTCGTTTGTTAGGAATCCAGTTTCTGAACTGAGATTATTTACTTGTTCGAGGAACAACATTTTGTCATTTCCTTTAAGGAACAGTAATTTATTTTCAGCGTTTTTGTGTTCATTTTGAAATCAGGTGATATACATTTTCGTCTATGTTACCCATTAAATTAATTTTTATTAGTTTAATTTGGGCATTTTAACCGTCGAGAAGAAACGTCAAGAAAGAAGATCTTGGTAGTGATATATTGTGAAATATCATGTCACATTGTAGAAAAGAAACATTTAACGTGGACACGATTATTATCGTCAGAACTCATAGACATTCGTTCTGAATGAAGAGAATACGAATATGACTAACTGTATGTTTTTATTGAAGAAAGCTTTGAACTTTCAGTCATTTAATTTATTTGAAGCTAGAATATTCTTGGAAGATTATTTATCACCCGACGTTAGGGTAGTTATCGTTTGATATCCTCGTCGTGATAGATTCTTGTTGAACACAAACACATAGATATGATGTTGTGATAATTACTTACGAGGAGTAATATCATGTCACGTTGTAGACATAATATTCCTTCTTCGATTAAAGTCGAGCCCAGATGTGTGAAGATGAGATGTAGTATTTTTTAGCCTACTTTCGATTTTTGCAAAAAATGAAAGTAGACTTATGAGATCACTACAGGGCGAAAAAAAAAGTGTGTCTGTCTGTGTGTGTGTGTGAGTGTGTGTACTCTGAATGTCTGTCCCCCCTATCAATTCGAACACGGGGAGCGCAAATTGAACGAAATTTAGTACAAAGGTAGCACTAGCAAAGGACACCTCAGTGTCATGTTTTATATCGCCGCCATCTTGACGGAAACGTAATGGCGGCCACACAAATGTTCAAAGCTTAAATCAAATTACGACTAACCTAATCATCCGATCTCTACCAAATTTTGCAACAACATACCTTTATGGAGGAAGCATCCTTTGACAAATCTAATAGGTCATTAGCCTAATAGTTTGTGGATGGCGGCCATCTTTGTGTCAAAATCGATTACCCCTATTAATTCGAACACGGTGAAATCGAATGGAATGAAATTTGGTACAGAGGTAGCACTAGCAAAGGGCACCTCAGTGTCATGTTTTATATCGCCGCCATCTTGACGGAAACGTAATGGCGGCCACACAAATATTCAAAGCTTAAATCAAATTACGATTAACCTAATCATCCGATCTCTACCAAATTTTGCATCAACATACCATTATGGAGGGAGCATCCCTTGACCAAACTAATAGGTCATTAGCCTAATATTTTGCGGATGGCGGCCATCTTTGTGTGAAAATCGATTCCCCCTATTAATTCGAACACGGTGAAACCCAATGGAACGAAATTTGGTACAGAGGTAGCACTAGAAAAGGCCACCTCAGTGTCATGTTTTATATCACCGCCATCTTGACGGAAACGTAATCGCGGCCACCCAAATGTTCAAGGCTAAAATGTAATTACGACCAACCTAATTATCTAGTCTCTACCAAATTTTGCAACAACAATTCTTTATGTGGGAAACATATTCTGACCAAACTGCTAGATCATCAGCCCAATAGTTTGCAGATGGTGGCCAAGTATGTGTGCAAATCGATTCCCCCTATCAATTCAAACACGGTGAAACCGAATTGAACGAAATTTGGTACAGAGGTAGCACTAGCAAAAGGCACCTCAGTGTCATGTTTTATATCGCCGCCATCTTGACGGAAACGGAAATATTAAAAGCTTAAATCAAATTTCGACCATCCTAATAATTTGATCTCTACCAGATTTTGCAACAACATGCCTTTTTGTGGAAAGCATCTTATGACTGACTACAAGGTCATCAGCCCAATAGTTTGCAAATAGCGGCCATGTATGTGTGCAAATCCATTCCCCAGATCAATTCAAACACGGTGAAACCAAATTGAATGTTTTTTTTTACATAGGTAGCACTAGCAAAGGACACCTCATATTCATGTTTAATATCCCTATAGCACGTTGTATTTCAACAAGCACTACAACCAACATTCAATTATACTCCTTGAAAAGGACAAAGAGTTATAACAATACCCATGCATTTAGGAGAAAGTAAGCTATATGTTCTTTACTGAACATCTTGTTATTAAATGTATGCACGACAGTTTATACATATCAGAGTATCGTTTCAAGAGTATTAAGTGAGGAGGTTCAGTATCGTGAATTCCAGAGGTCGTTAAGATGTATAAATTATTAATTTAACAATTGTTGTTATTGTTCATCAGACCAGCGATTGTGGTGACAACGCTGTGAAATTATGCCCTTTTGAAGGAATGCCAGGTTGATGGAAGTGGAGTTGATAACCCTTTGATAGTGTTTTTTTGTGTATTTCTGTATGTAGTTGGCATATGAGGTTATTGCGAAGGTGTGTTCCGCATTTTATAGTACAGTCATTGCGTGGGCATGACTAGTGTTGGCAAAGGCATTTAGACTGTGAGTAGAGAGTACTCCTTAGTTTGTTATACACGACATGGAATTTAGATAGGACAGGAAGGTTCACGGTTGAAATTGGAACAGGAAATTGATGATGACAGCTGTTATGCTACACTTTTATCGAGATTATTATACCAGACTTGTAACAGCATATGTTTCACTTTCAGTGGTCGAATGTATTAAACTTATTTTGACACCAGATCAGATAGGAGAGACTAGTGGTGGTTATTTCTGGTGATGTAGAAGATATTAAAGATCACAGTTCACTGTATTTGACATAACTGCAAGATCAGAGCGCATGCTCGACTGTATTTAGACGCTATTACTTTGGAAGGACTATAGCTGGTGCTATAAGCGTCATTATAAATTATTTTAGTGTTAATCTTTATTATTTATCAATCGAGTGTATAACTTGTTAAGAATAGGACGTTTTCGTTTGTTTAACGTAAAGATTAGAGTGTGAATGAGTATGTGATTGCATGTGGTTTGTTTCTTGTTCAGTGCGAATGAAATGAACTCCATTGGGACGTCGAAATGCGAGAGTGTGAATGTTAGTGTGTATAGAAGTTTTATGCCAGGAGCATGTAGGATTTGAGTGCAGTTCACGTATTTGTCTGATGTGAATCTGCCTTCATTTAATACCGTTTTCATTGTTATGAAGAACTCGTTTGTGGACCAGGCTGGAATAGCGGGGACTTCTTTAAAACTCGTTTCCAACCAAGGCCATAGCACGGCCAGGCCAAGCAAATGGGGAGAGATGTGGCGAACCGCCCGGCTCGCTCTTTTTTTTTTTTTTTTAAACCAGTCAGACTGGGAATGTAGCGGTGAATGTTATGTCATCGGACACGTGGCAATGGTCGCGTGCGCCGAGCGCCCATATGTGCTTGGGAACGTGCCAGAAGAATGTTAATACACCGAGGTGTGTAATTGTTGTACAGCTTGTTGTATGGACCCAAGCTACACCAAATTTTGTCATTATGTTGATAGAACGCTGTTCTGTCAGTGGCGTGAGAGTGGAGATGAACGAATGGGAGTGTGTATTTTATTTTGTAGTGTGAAGGTTTAGCTTTAGTTTACATTCATTATTAAATTGTTTAGTTTCATTAGAAGCCGTGTTGTCGTGAATTATTTTAGATATAAGGAGATGCAACTGTGAAACCCATTTTAGGTCCAGAGAAGCTGACCACGAGATTCCCGAGATTAAGGTAGGTGTTTTACCGCAAGATAAGTGTATTTTTCATGTAATTCACAGTTGTATTGTAATTTCCGCCACGTATATTCGCGAGGGTCTAGCTGGAGGTAGATCCTTGACTTGTATTTTGCGTCGGAGCAGTCAGGGTCTACGAATCCAGCCGTTGCTTCGGATATCCAACAGACCGCCTCTAGAATATACGGGGACAGATACCTTCCGTCAGGCCACGGCTGCCTCCTTCCCTCTTCCTTGTCTATCCCTCCCATTCTTCCCATCCCTCATGAGGCCCCCTGTTCGCTTTGCAGGTGAGACCGCCTGGGCGAGGTGCTAGTCCCGCATCCCCAGTTGTATCCCCCGATACAATGTCTCAAGCTCCAGGACACTGCCCGTAGAGGCGGTAAAGGTTGGAGCTCTCGCGAGTCCGTGGGAAAAGCCTACCAGGAGGGTAAGTTGACTACGAAAAAAATGCGAAGTTTGGAAAAACCTAGGGGAAAACCACACTCAGGATAGCCGCTGTCAGCACCGGATTTCGAACCTACGATCTCCGGACTTGCTGCCACTGCCCATGCGGTCGTGGTACATGATTTAACGAGCTCGGCTACGTCGCGGGGTCAGACAGAAGGATTCACTCCACGAAGTTTCAGTAATGCTCGGCTTGTTGGCGGGGTCTGCTCTAAAGAGATGCATGAAGAGAAAATCAATAAACACACGCAGGTGGCCATCGAGATAAGCGGGGAGGGATGATAACGTTGGACGTGAGAAATGATATTATCTACTGCCAACTTACCACACACCAACCACCTCTCGACAAGACTGTGGCGACCTGTACGTCGTGATGATGACGATCAAATGAATGATGAACGAACACCCAGCCGCCGAGGCAGCGGAATTAACCATTGAACTTCAAAATTCCACGGCTAGAACGGGAATCAAACCAATGTTGCCAACCATACAGACTTACTATTAGGGCCCCCAGGGGCTCACATCTAGTGGGACGTGGGTTGGCAACCACGGGTCCCCATCCGAGTCCGGCATTGCTTCCACGTACTTGTGCCGGGCTCCTCTCCGTCTTCTTTCCTGTCGACCTCACTTGGTCAACTCTTGTTCTCTTCCGACACCGACGGTATTAGGGTATCCGAGGCCTAGGAAGTCTCTTCCTTTCCCGCCTTAATTGGCCCTTGTCTCATCTTTTCTGATACCCTCCTTCTGCGAGGGGTCAGCCTTCTTTTTCTTTTCATGTTATCTCCTGCCTTCTGCTCAAGGCCCTCAAGGAGGCAGGGTGTATGTAGCCCCACCACTTCTGGTGCACCCTGGATCTTGCTACACCCTCAGGGGCTCACGGCTGGTGAGTACGGGAGTTGGCGACCCCGGGGAATTCCTGAGCTGGGTCCGATTTTCCCCCTTTTACCCCTGGGGCGGACCCTCTCTTCTTTCACTTTCCTATCTGCCTTTCATGGCTTTCCTTCCTTCCAAGTCCCTCAATCCGCCTTCTTCGAGGGTTGGGGGCATTTCTTTTGCTCATGTCCTTTATTTGCCTTATTCTCCTTTTGTTTTCCATTTCTTTTTCTAGTATATAAGTTAGTAGTTAGTTATAGTTTACATTTCATTGTCATATTCACGATCACCCAGACCATTAGGGGCCGATAACCTAGATGTTAGGCCCCTTAAAACAAAAATTATCATCATATTACTATTAGGGACGGATTAGCCTCTTTCTGTGGTTCCGGGGTACCTGCTGAGACTCCAGATCAAATGGTCTTGGCATCGATTGCCGGCTCTGTCAATGAATTAAATTCTGGTCTGAGGGCAAGAACAGGCTACCCCTACTTAGCCTCGTGAGGAAAATCTGAGAACAGATGGGTTCGATTCCCTCCTCAGCTGTCCTAGAAGTGGTTTTCTGTGATTTCCCTCTTCTACTCCAGGAAAATGCTGGGATGGTTCCTTACTTGAGGCTACAGCCACCTCCTCCTAAATCCTAGCCTCAATTACAAATACACACATCCATCACAGTGACACAGGTCAACAGAGAAATTTCCACACTTACAGTCCAGTACACGGGGCTACACGTCCACCATATCGCAAAGCCCCTAAATGGAACAACAACAACAAAAACAAAAGCGGGGATTAATTGTTGATCTCGACTCAAAACGTTTAGCCCTCCACTTATAGAGTGAGGGCCTTCCCTATTGAACGGAGCCTAGCAGAGACCGTGTGGAGGCCGGGGCACTGTGTATTTTAGCGTGTCGAACAGGGCATTGGCGCTAGCAGCAGTACAGTCCCCAACTAGTTTAACACATTTACATTTTTTAACGTATTTAATACCGACAGCATTGGCTATGCTCGCTAAAGCGCAGCGTTAAGTCGTGGTGCCAATCTCTCTGCTGACTCGGTAGTCGCGTGGGTTCGAGCCCCACCGTCGGCCGTCCTTGCAATGGTTTTCCGTGGTTTCCCCATTTTCAACACCAGGCAAATGCTGGGACGGTACCTTATGACAGGCCACGGCCGCTTCCTTCCACATCCTTACTCAGTTCCATTGATCTTCATCCACTAGAAAGACTAGAAAGACCTGCACTCGGCCTCTTCGGAGGCCACACGACAAAAAAAACCTTATTTAATAATCATCATTACTTACATGAATTTCAGAGTAGTTGCAAGTGGCTTCGACGCCGTAGTTGGTAGCATGCTGAGCTTCTATGCCCAAGGTTGCGGGTTCAAACCCGGCCAAAGTCGACGGATTTTCTAAGAGCGTTAAAAATCCCTCAGTATGCCTTCCTTCGGAGGGGAAGTAAAGCCGGTGATCCTATGTCATAGGTTCATGGCATAAAGAAGAACCTTCCAGTAAGTACACTTGTGTGAAGACAAAATTTGTAGGTTAGAATTGATAACGCTCTATTAGTTCCTACGTTCGCTGCCAGGTGCTGACTGCGATGCCACCTAGTAAGCAAGTCCGCAAGCTAGGTGTTGTGGACTGTAGCATTTGATAGCAAAAGTAGGAACTAGTTGAAATTATTGTCTGCAGTCCTTACTTGAATTAAGAAACAGATAACACACACTAATACAGCCATCGCAATTGACACCAGTTGTCAGACAGATTCTACACACACCCAAAGTACACGGGGCTACATGACCGCGTTGTCGCAGCCCCTAAACCAACCAACCAACCAACCAACCAACCAACCAACCAACCAACAGTTGATGCTGGAAATACTGTCCCTCATTTTCTAAACACATATTGCACCAACGTAGGCAGTTTTGGTACACTCGCTATAATTCTTCCTCAAAAATATTTCGTATCAGTGCAGTTATTTAGTTCTCGAGAGCCTCCCGAGTACGCGGATTGTTTCTGTATAACTTTTGTTTGAGATTCCCCCACAAGTAAAAATCGCACGACGCTGAAACTTACGAACTCATTTACTGCAAACGTCTTCTTGAGAAGATAAGTTTCCACTAGGAAAATTCGTTGTTTTATTATATACGTAGCTATGTTCACGTGATACGAGGTAGGCTGCAGTACTTCACAGCAAGTCTTAATTGTCACAACTAAGGTATCTTGCCAGCTGCGTATATAATGAATGATATGACAGCATCCAGAGCTTCCCGACCAGCTGTTGTAATCGGTACATGCTCTAAATCTGGCGGTGGGTAATTGCGACCATTCCGCAGCATGGCCTCTGCGAGGCTCCATTGTATATGAAAGGCCCTTACTTTACAAAAATATTGAAATTAAAATTATAAATAACTCTCTCTCTCTATTCTTAGAAATGTCATTTAACTAAATGTTTTTCTTAATTAAGAATGTATAATAATTTGAATACCGGAGATTTGCGATCAAAAGCTATTTCCGGAGATTTGCCATTTGCTGCCTGAGAAAGGGATGAACAAATTCCAAAACTGGCCTATTTCTGTACCAGAGGTTTGCGGACACCTTCGCAATAATAGGTCAATAAACCCGTTGATTCCCTTCACACTTTGTTCAGGCGTTGGACTGTCTCAACGACAAACATATGCTATATAATTTCTGCGTGTTTAAAGACAGCATCGTCAATTCTTTTTACAAAGCAGATCTTGTAATGACGATGCTTATTAACAAGTGATTTTAATATTTAAAATAAATGAATAAATAAATACACACATAAATAAATAAATAAATAAATAAATAAAATTAAATGTAAACAAGTAGTTCCGTGCCGAACTAAAGAGCCTACTGTCCATAAAATTTAAGATTCATGCCAAAGATTAATCTGTATATCAGAAATGAAATGTTTCATTGGATCTATCAGCGCGCGTAAAATCATGTTGGCAACATTGTCATGTATGTACAGCTCAGAATTAATCTGAGATATTATGATCTATTATTGTCCCAATTTTGGATGAAATCCATTTGTTAGTATAGAAGTTACAAGCATTTATAATATATGGACCTATCAGCAGGCTTAGAATCAAGTTGGCAGCACTGTTATTCCAAATTAATCTAGAATGTGAGGTTCTATACGTGTGAAAAGTTTAAAGCTGTTGGCTTGCATACTTACCGATATATTGGAATTAGGATAAAATAATAGAGAGAGCACTTATTAACAGTTGGCAGCCATGATGATTCTTAAGAATACCCATAGTTATATCTGCTACGGTACACAAAGAACATACGAAATTTGGTTGAAATCCATTTGTTAGTATAGAAGTAACACGCATTTAAAAATTGGACCCATCAGTAGGCTTAGAATCATGTTGGCAGCATCGACGTATATCAGTTAGTCCAAATTAATCTAGAAATTCAGGTACTATAAGTAGTCATATATGTTATGGTGCAAATAACACATACGAAATTTGGTTGAAATCGATTTCTTAATATAGAAGTTAGGTCCAATTTTTAAATGCATGTATCAGCAGGCTTAGACTCATGTTGGCAGCACTGTTATGTATGTCCTACTGTAAATGTATCTAGAATGTAATTATCTATGTGTGTGCCAATTTTGGAATAGCTCCCATGCATACCTTACGAGATATCCAACATGGAGCTCAAATTTCAATTGCGATTTTTCAGCAGTTAGTTGAACTGACGTCATTTTCAAATATGACATATTCAGATATAGAACTTTACTCATACCAAATTTGGTTTCGATAACTGTAGCCGTTTAGGAGTTGATAGGGGGACACACACACAGGCAGAAGGACAGACATACAGACATTTGCCCGGATCGATCTCATAAGTCGACTTTTTCCACATTTTTACAAAATGTGAAAAGTAGGCTAAAATGTCGCGTATCCTAAAGTTGTCCCTTTAAAATAGTGATCATAACTAATACATGTGTTTTTTTCAGGAGTGTTATTTACTTATGATTGGTTGGTTCCTCAGTTTAGGGGCTGCGACAACGTGGTCATGTAGCCTCGTGTACTTTGGGTGTGTGTAGACTTTGTCTGATAACCGGTGTTAATAGTGATGTCTGTATTAGTGTGTGCTTTGTGTGATTTAGGCAGAAGGACTGCAGACGATCAATTTTTCCAGTAGTGTCTACTTTTGCTACCAAATGCTTCCGTCCACGACAACTAGCTGCGGACTTGGCTACTAAACGCCAAGGCAGCCAGCACCTGGCGACGAAATTTGGAACTAATATAGCGTTATCAAACTACGGTAACCTACACATTTTAGCTTCCACAAGTGTAGTTAGTGGAAGGTTCTTTTTCATGCCATAAATCTTTGACATGAGACCGCCGGCTTTACTTCCCTTCCGAAGGAAGGTATACCGAGGGATTTTCAACGCTCTTAAAAAATCCGACGACTTCGGCCGGGTTTGAACCCGCGATCTTGGGCATAGAAGCTTTATTTACTTATTTTACGTATATTATATACTGTACATCGTACCCCACCCAGTCATTAGGTAAATTCGTGTTGACCGACTGAAGAGTTACAATTGACAGTTTGTATAGGCAACACTGAAAGAATGGCTTCAACACTTAACATTTCTCGGGATTTACTCAATGGATTTGCTTCAAACAATGAACTACAGTATTGTTATTGTTATTACTTTATCACAGGAGTTCCTTTCAAAGTCATTAGCATAGAATTTACATCCAAAGTTGATGTATAGGCTATTTTTATAGTGCGGTAAAAGAAATAATAATAATTAAATCATTAATCCATGAACTAAAAATACCCTGGGTTAAATTAATCTCAAAATCGTTTAAATAAACTTTAAAAATTTCAGTTTCAATGTCCAAGTAGATTCTGAGAAAACACGTTCCTTACAAACCCTTATAATAATATCGTATGGCCTCGGGTGCCGGGTGTAAGCTTTGTTATTTGACACCCAGAGGGTAGCTTGCATGTCGTATTTCGTTGTTCCATGCATCACTATGAAAGTCAAGGAGATTAGATATCTAAGCTCCTTGAACGCTATAGCGCTTTCTAGTAGAGAAATGAGGAACGTTGTGTTGGCGGAAACTCCCGAGAATTCAAATGGGTTCTTTGACATGCCAACATCGTATGACATGGTGTCGTAACTTTTGCCGCCTTTCAAAAATCACTTATCACGGCCAGGAGTGAACCTGCAAGCTTGGGGTTAGTAGACCGACACGTTAACCACTCACCCACCGTGGCAAGCTTACAAACTCTTAAATCCCCCAGGGGCTCACTTCTAGTGGGCGTGGGTTGGCGACCACGGGGCCCCAGCTGAGTCAGGCATTGCTTCCACTTACTTGTGCCGGGATCCTCTTCGTCTTCTTTCCTGTCGACCTCACTTGGTCAACACTTGTTCTCTTCCGACCCCGACGGTATTAGGGTATCCGAGGCCTAGGGAGTCTCTTCCTTTCCCGCCTTAATTGGCCCTTGTCTCATCTTTCCTGACACCCTCCTTCTGTGAGGGGTCAGCCTTCTTTTTCTTTTCCTTTTACCTCCTGCCTTGTGCTCAATGCCCTTAAGGAGGCAGGGTGTATGTAGCCCCACCACTTCTGGTGCACCCTAGATAATGCTACACCCTCAGGGGCTCACGGCTGGTGAGTTCGGGAGTTGGCGACCCCGAGGGATTCCTGAGCTGGGTCCGTTTTCCCCTTTTGTCCCTTACCTGTGGGGCGGACCCTCTCCTCTTTCACTTCCCTATCTGCCTTTCATGGCTCTCCTTCCTTCCAAGTCCCTCAATCCGCATTCTTCGAGGGTTGAGGGCATTTCTTTTCCTCCTGTCCTTTATTTGCCTTATTCTCCTTTTGTTTTCCATTTCTTCTTCTAGTATATAAGTTTGAAGTTAGTTTTTAGTTATAGTTTGCATTTCATTTTCATCTTCACGATCACCCAAACCATTAGGGGCCGATAACCTAGATGTTAGGCCCCTTTAAACAACAATTATCATCATCATCACAAACTCTTAATAGCTCTCGTACGAACTGACCTTGACCTCTGATGTCAGTTACGCGTAGAACCGACCTGCTTTACCATCATTTTGATTGGCGAGAGGTTTTTCGCTGAATATGACAAATTGAGTAACAGGGCACACACAGAAGGTCTCGAGTTGCAGTGTTTCATGGCAGGTACAGGTATCCGGTGTCCTAGTCTCACCTCAGTGTATCATAACGTGCTTCCAGTCTTCTTTTTTGGCTAACACTTGTCCTGCAAGCCTTCTTGTTGTGTTCATGAGTGTCGACCTGCTGATCTTCAACGTCAAGTTTAGAAAGCTCTTCTAATAAATCCTTCTTAACATGTGATGAAATGAGGTAAGTAGAATGTACTGCCTTTCCAGAGTAGTTTTCTTAAATAAACCGTTGCACCTGTAAACGGTGGCTTAAGTTGCCTCTAGGAATCCTTATTCTTCAGACTTGATATCAAAGTAAGATTGGTTGGTTGGTTCCTCAGTTTAGGGGCTGCGACAACGTGGTTATGGAGCCCCGTGTGTGTAGATTCTGTCTGATAATTGGTGTTAATTGTGATGGTTGTATTAGTGTGTGTTATCTGTTTTTTAATTCAAGTAGGGACTGCAGACATTGAATTTTCAAGTAGTTCCTACTTTTGCAACCCAACGTCACCGTCAACGACCAACTAGTTCTGAACTTGGTTACTACTGTAGATGCCACCGCAGTTGGCTCCTGGCGACGAACGTTGGAACCTAAGAATGTTAGTCAAATTTAACTTATAATTTAGCTTCACACAAGTGTAATTAGTGGAAGGTTCTTTATCATGCCATAAATCTATGACATGGGACCGCTGGCTTTACTTCCCCTCTGAAGGAAAGAATACTGAGGGTTTCTTAACGCTCTGAAAATATCCGACGACTTCGTCCGGGTTTGAACCCGCGACCTTGGGCATAGAAGCTCAGCATGCTAAAAGTAAGATTAGGTGTTGTTGTTTCATTTGAGGGGCTTGGACATCGTGGGCATTTAGCCCCGTGGGCAAGGGTGTGTGCGTGAAATTAATTTGTCTGATAACCTGTGATGATTGTTGTAATGTGTGTATTTGTAATTCAGGTGAGAGTTGGGAAAGAGGTGACTATGGCCTTACGTTAGGAACCATCCTGGCGTTTGCATGGAGTAGAAGTGGGGAAACGACGAAAAACCACTCCCAGGATGGCTGAGCTGGGAATCGAATCCATCTCTTCTCACTTTTCCTCACAAGACTGAGTTTACCCTGTTCCAGCGCTAAGACCAGATTCTTTTTTGGGTACCGGTAACCGCCATGTTGTTTTAGTGATTATCTGGCTTTTGAAAATAATGTGATCTTACATTTTTTTATTATATCACCATATGAAAAATTCAGATTTATTGATGCAATAATTTCGTAGATATTGGGCACTGGTGAAATATTTCACGCGCCCGCCATGTTGAATTGGTAACACTCATTAAAACAAGTAGCCTAGTTCCGTGAAGAACTAAAGCCTATTTTCCCATAACCTACTTACTGTATGTTAATTGCCACTATCAACATACAAAATTTCAGTTTGATTGCTGTAATAGATTCGTAGATGTTGAGAACCTACACAATATTGCGGATGGACTCCATGTTGGATTTTTATATGTGTGGGTCTTAGAGTTATGTACTTTTACATGAAGATTATTGTGTACGTGTAGTTTTCAAACTTCAATCGCATGCTTAGGATACAAGAAGTAAAAACGAGATTTTAAAATATCGCACAGCTGCCATCTTGTGGTTATGGAAACAATTGAAATAAATTAGATGCCAGTGGATTAACATTTGTATCAGGATTTATTGTACCAAGTGTCACTGCACTCGGATGGTTAATTTGCGAGAAACGTCCATGTGAATATTTATACTTCGCCTCGCCACCATGTTGGATTTGTGATCACCAGTTTATTTAAAGTCCCATAGGTGAACTTATGTTCATTGCCCCTATGAACATAAAAAAAATCAGTTTGATTTCTGTAATACACACATCAAAAAAGTTTTGCATCACCTCGGTTCCAAGAGTTCCGGAACCTTTAAATACAAAGGGAATAGAGATCAACACAAACAACATTTCAGCTCGTTTTATTGCTCATGAGACCCACACATTGCATGTTGTACCATCATACAGCTAGACTTTCAGCATTTGTGGTCCAGATTGCAGTACACACTACTACCTCTAATACCCAGTAGCACGTCCTCTTGCATTGATGCATGCCTGTATTCGTCGTGGCATACTATCCACAAGTTCATCAAGACACTGTTGGTCCAAATTGTCCCACTCCTCAACGACAATTCGGCGTAAATCTCTCAGAGTGGTTGGTGGGTCAAGACGTCCATAAACAGCCCTTTTCAACATATCCCAGGCATGTTCGATAGGGTTCATGTCTGGCGAACATGCTGGCCACTGTAGTCGAGCGATGTCGTTATCTTGAAGGAACGCATTCACAAGATGTGCACGATGAGGTCGAGAATTGTCGTCCATGAAGACAAATGCCTCTCCAATATTCTGCCGATATGGGTGCACTATGGGTCGGAGGATGTCATTCAGGTATCGTAAAGCCGTTTCGGAGCCTTCCATGACCACCAGTGGCGTACGTCGGCCCCACATAATGCCACCCCAAAACATCAGGGAACCACCACCTTGCTGCACTCGCTGGACAGTGTGTCTAAGACGTTCAGCCTGACCAGGGTGCCTCCAAACACGTCTCCGACGATTGTCTGGTTGAAGGCATATGCGACACTCATCGGTGAAGAGAACGTGATGCCAATTCTGTGGGGTCCATTCAGCATGTTGTTGGGCCCATCTGTACCGCGCTGCATGGTGTCGGGGTTGCAAAGCTGGACCTCGCCATGGACGTCGGGAGTGAAGTTGCGCATCATGCAGCCTATTGCGCACAGTTTGAGTTGAAACACGACGTCCTGTGGCTGAACGAAACGCATTATTCAACATGGTGGCATTGCTGTCAGGGTTCCTCCGAGCGGCAATCCGTAAGTAGCGGTCATCCACTACAGTAGTAGCCCTTGGGCGGCCTGAGCGAGGCCTGTCATCGACAGTTCCTGTATCTCTGTACCTCCTCCATGTCCGAACAACATCGCTTTGGTTCACTCTGAGACGCCTGGAAACTTCCCTTGTTGAGAGCCCTTCTTGACACAAAGTAACAATGCGGACGCGATCGAACTGCGGTATTGACCTTCTAGGCATGGTAGAACTACAGACAACATGAGCAGCGTACCTTCGTCCTGGTGGAATGACTGGAACTGATCGGCTGTCGTACCCCCTCCGTCTAATAGACCCTGCTCATGCATGGTTGTTTACATCTTTGAGCAGTTTTAGTGACATCTATGAACAGTCAAACTGACTGTATCTTTGATACAATATACACAGTCAACGTCTATATGCCGGAGATCTGGGAACCGAGGTGATGCAAAACTTTTTTTGATGTGTGTAGATTCGTAGATATTGAGATCCGTCTAAATATTTCGAATGGTCGCCATGTTGGATTGTTATATGTATAGGCCATAGAGACATGTACCATTAAAGGAAAAGTATTGCGTAGGTTCTTTATTCAAACTTTTACTTCGATCGCATGATTTCGACACAAGAAATTAAAACTTAATTTTAAAATTTTCACAGCCGCCATCTTGAGGTTATGTAAACAATTGAACTAAATTAAATACCAGTGCATTACAAAGTGTATAAACATTTGCTGTACCAAGTTTCATTGCGTTTGGATTATTAAATCGCGAGAAAAGTCTATTTAAACTTCCAACTTCGCTTGGCCGCCATGTTCGTTTTGTAATTAACATGTTTTTGCAAAATACATAAATAAACTTTCAGTAGTGCCCTTTATCACCGTACAAAATTTCAGGGCGATATTAGTAATAGTTTCGGAGATATAGAATGCCAGTGAAATACTTGGCACAGCCGCCATCTTGAGATTATGTAAACAATTGAACTAAATTAGACGCCAGTGTATTACAATGTGTATAAACATTTGCTATACCAAGTTTCATTACGTTTGGATGGTTAAATCGCGAGAAAAGTCTATTCAAATGTCTCAACTTCGCTTGGCGCCATGATAATTTTGTAGTAACCAGGTTTTTGAAAGTCTTATAGGTGAACTTCTAGTTGTGCTCTTTATCATCATACAAAATTCCAGGGTGATATCGGTAATAGTTTCGGGGATATTGAAAGCAGGTGAAATATTTCGCACAGCCGCCATGTTGGATTGGTGAGACGTAACAAAATTGAAGGGCACGGTCGGAGTCGTCTGGAATAGTGCTATGAACTTACCGAGTTGCATTGACATCGCTCCAGCCGTTTAGAAGTTATTAGGACACACACACGAATCACACACGCACACACAGACAGACACACGGATAAAAGGTGATCTCATAAACCTATTACTTTTTTTCATAAATGAAAATAGACTAAAAATTGGAATGCATGGTTTCAGTCGGACGCAGTAATAGCGTAGGCCTACTCATATGTCCCTAGTTTCATTGAAATAGCCTCAGCAAATAAAAGGCCATATTTCACATGATGAAAATAGGCTAACAAATACAGTTACACTGGTATTTGCCAGTATTTACACGGGGATGACGTCTCAAGTCCCTAAATTAAAACAGCAGCAGAACGAATCTTAAAACTTGAATGTGTGAATTTGTTGTATTCCATTTAGGAGCTGAAAGGAAGGGTTGAGGACAAGAACTGTAGGGGTAGACCAAGGTTAGAATATGTTAAACATCAGGGGCGGATGTAGGGAAGGGCGAGGCGGGCGACCGCCCAGGGCCCCACGATCATGGGGACCCTGCGCCATGTATCTTTTAAAATTTAATTAATTAAATAATTATACGTTTCAAACTTTTTAAACTGTAATTTATATATCTTTTTTTTCTTTCAGTGCAGCTATGATCTCCCATGACCGTTTAGCAAGTTTAGATTTCAGTGAAATAATACAAGACTTCAGCCGGAAAAAAGTGGCAAAGTAATATTTTAATATTTTATAGTTTACATAATCTTCTTCAAGGGAAGTTAAAGGTTTCTTTCATATTATTAAAAAAATGTAGGCTACTGTGTTGTATTCAAAATATTGTAACTATTATTTATTTTATTATTATTACAAAACTACTTTCCATTTGATTTGATTCTTTTTCCTATTGTTGTGGGCCCCACCTTACCATATCGCCCAAGGCCCCGCAAGGCTTGGATCCGCCACTGTTAAACATATTGCCACGGATGTAGGGTGTGGTAGCTATGTAGAGATGAAACGATTAGCTCAGGACAGGGAGGTTTGGATAGCTGCATCAAACCAGTCTAAAAGACGGAAGACTCAAACAACAACAACAACATCGTAATCATCATACCTTTGTTCTTGGTATACGCCTGCAGGTTTTCTCCTCAACCCTTCCTTCCCTAACTAATACTGGATGTTATAGTAGGTGTCCTACCAACCTATCTCTTCTCTTATAGAATATGCATGTTAATCTGTGATAGCTTGGTGTCCATGCTAGTGAGTAGAGGGGAGTGATTAGTAGAGTAGAACTGGGAAACGACGGCAAACCACTTCAAGGGTGGGTGTGGCTAGGGACAGTCAAAATTTTTGAATGAAAGGGGCTAAAATTCTTCCTTGTTGTTGTTGTTGTTTGAGTCTTCAGTCTTTTGACTGGCTTGATGCAGCGCTCCATGCCTCCCTGTCCTGAGCTAATCATTTCATCTCTAAATAGCTACCACACCCTACATTCAAGGCAATTTGTTTAACATATTCTAACCTTCGTCTACTCCTACAGTTCTTGTCCTCGATCCTTCTTTCCATAACTATTCCTGGGTTTCTTAGTAAGTGTCCTACCAACCTATCTCTTCTCTTCATTAGCAGTTCCCAGAAACATCTCTTCTCTCCCACTCGTCTTAATACCTCTTCGTTTGTAACCCTATCTACCCATCTGATCTTCATCATTCTGATGTAACACCACATTTCAAACGCTTCAATTCTCCTCTTTTCTGCTGCACCAATAGTCCAAGTTTCACTGCCATAGAGCGTCACGCTCCAGACAAAGGCTTTCAGAAATGACTTCCTAATACCGAAATGTAGGCTATATTTGATGTCAACAGATTCCTTTTTTAGCCTATTTTCAATTTAAAAAAATAGGCTTATGAGATCACCTTTTGTCCGTGTGTGTGCGTGTGTGTGTGTGTGTGAGAGAGGTGTGCGTGTGTGTCCCCCTAATAAAATCTAAACGGCTGGAGCGATTTCAATGAAACTCGGTAAGTTCATAGCACTATTCCCGGGGACCTCGACCGTGTCCTTCAAATTTTGTTTAAGTCTCACCAATCCAACATGGCGGTTGTGCGAAATATTTCACTAGCATTCAATATCTCCGAATCTATTACCGATATCGCCCTGAAATTGTGTACGGTGATAAAGGGCACTACTAGAAGTTCACCTATGAGACTTTCAAAAACCTGGTGACTACAAAACCAACATGGCGGTCAAGCGAAGTTGAGACTTTTAAATAGACTTTTCTCGCGATTTAACTATCCAAACGTAATGAAACTTGGTACAGCAAATGTTTATACACATTGTAATGCACTGGAGTCTAATTTAGTTCAATTGTTTACATAACCTCAAAATGGCGGCTGTGCGAAATATTTCACTGACATTCTATATCTCCGGAACTATTACAGATATCACCCTGCAATTTTGTATGGTGATAAAGAGTACTGATACAAGTTTACCTATGTATATTTCATAAACCTGTAAAGTACAAAGCGAACATGGCGACCAAGCGAATTTGAAATGTTTTAATAGACTTTTCTCGTGATTTAACTCTCTGAGCGCAGTGAAATGAGGTACAGTAAATGATTTTGCAGATTGTAATGCACTGCCATCTAATTTAATTCAATTGTTTACATAACTTCAAGATGGCGGCTATGCGAAATTTTAAAATTTAAGTTTTTATTTCTTGTGTCGTAATCATGCGATCGAGGTGAAAGTTTGAATAATGAACCTAGGCAATAATTGTCCTTGAATGGTACATAACTCTATGGCCTATACATATAACAATCCTAATTGGCGAGGTTCCGAAATATTTAGACGGTTCTCAATATCTATGAATCTTTAACAGCAACCAAACTGATTTTTTTTTATGTTCATAGAGACTATGAACATATGTTCACCTAAAGGACTTTCAGTAACCTGGTGAGCACAAATCCAACATGGCGGCGACGCGAACTATAAATATTTAAATGGACGTTTCTCGCGAATTAACTATCCGAGTGCCGTGAAACGTTGCACGTTAAATGCTTATACAAATGTTGATCCACTGGCATGTAATTTATTTCAATTGTTTGCATAATCACAAGATGGCTGGTGTGCGTACTTTTTTACTTCTTGTGTTCTAATCATGCGATTGAAGTTTGAATACCACACGCACACAATAATCTTAATGTATTAGTACAAAAATAAAAATCCATCCTGGCGACCATATGAAATATTTAGACGGTTCTCAATATCTACGAATCTGTTACAGCAATTAAACTGAAATTTTGTATGTTGATAGAGACAATTAACATGAGCAGGATATATGAAAATAGGCTGTATAGTTCTTCACGGAACTACTTGTTTTTTGTAGAAATGCTTTCCTTGCCTTAGGCAACCTACTTTTATATCCTCTTTGCTTCGTCCATCACTGGTTATTTTGCTTCCTAAGTAATAAGGGTAAACATTCTTGAGTGAAACTGAATTCAATTTCAATGAGGCATTGTGGGTTTTACTAGCAATATGCTTCTTCACGCCATCTGATGTCTTCCAAGCCACTAGCATGTTGCAGTAAGTTCACAACATCGAATTTCCTGACTTCGTCATGCCATGTTGCGAAAATTGTTTCAGAAGTTCTTCCAAACTTCGGTGGCATAACTGACAGTAGTAGATCACTCAAGAGTAAAACAAAACTGGCGATGGCAATGCAAATCAAGATGCAAAAAGAACACGGCTACACAAGAAACGACATATTCGATCGACAATCTATATTCTATAGTGTTATTCCTCTCCTTTAGCGTCTGCCACCATCAAGTCGTTTACGAACCTTTTCAACTCGAACCATGTAGCGACAATATTCCAAACCTTGTGGATTATTTTTCAGATATGACAAGTCAGGAACTTGGTCAATTATACGAATATTATGAAAAAATAATCTAAAATATTCAAATTTAGTTAATTTACTTATTAATTGCCGAAATATTCCGTTTTTTTCTCCAATAACGACGAAAAAAGATGCAAAATTCGCGAGTCATAGATTTTTGCGATTTTTCGCTAGTGTTCCGTGAGTTGAAACGTGTAATTATATAATACTAGCGGACCCGTGCGAGAACTCTTGCATAATGGGTTGTGTGTGCCCCATGTGTACAGACCACCCGCCCGGCCCTAGTGCTATGCGGGCCTGACGCGACACAGTTCTGCCAGGAGCTATCGTCTTGTTTATTTGTTTAAAAGTATTTTTAAACTAAATAAATATATTTCCGTTGACTTTTCAAGAAATGCAAGATTTTTCCTGTACTATTGAGACAATTTGGAAGATTTTGGGTACAAACCACACCTTCTAACTCCCTCTGTTTTAGGAGCTTGAGTTTTGTGAAACATACACCTTAGCGTATTATATAATACGATTTTTTTAAATGTTAAACATGTTCTAAAGCAAATTGTGTTTTTTTTTCATGATTTCGCGAGTTGCGAATTTTGACTCTCTAATCATGGCAGAGCCAAATACAGAAGGTGGCTGAAGTGTGAGAAGAAAGGGATTTTACTTACATTTAATCCATGTAAACAAGAGGAGCTGTAATTTTAAGCTTCATTGCGCTGTAATGTGGGTACTGAACCTGATAATGAATTGCGGAGGCTAAACTGGCGTGGCGTCGGGATTGAAATGCAACGCCGTTAGCTGTATAACGTTAATGGATCAACAGTAGACCTATTATTAATCTCTCTATGATGGAGGGAGTTTATGTTCAAAATTCCCCCAGAGGCTCACGACTAGTGAGATGTGGGCTAGCGACCACGAGACCCCAACTGAGTTCGGCATTACTTCCACTTACTTGTACCGGTCTCCTCACATGTCATCTTTCCTGTCGACCTCCCTTGGTCAACTTAAGCGTCTCCGGTGGCATAGTCGGTAGCATGCTGAGCTTCTATGCCCAAGATCGCGGGTTCAAACCCGGCCGAAGTCGTCAGATCTCTTAAGAGCGTTAAAAATCCCTCAGTATGCCTTCCTTCGGACGGGAAGTAAAGCCGGCGGGCCCATGTCATAGATTTATGGCATGCAAAATAACCTTCCACTAACTACGATTGTGTGAAGCTAAATTTATAAGTTAGATTTGATTAAAGGTCTTCAGGTTCCAACGTTCGTCGCCAGGTGCCGGTTGCGATGGCATCTACTAGCCAAGTTCACAGCTAGGTGTAGTATTTGGTAACAAAAGTAGGAACGATAGGGAAGGACTATAGGGCCCGGAAAGGTTTCAAATTATTAGTCTTAAAGAGCTCTATCAAACTAAAAACACAAAATTTGAAAATCACTTCCGGACTAGATGCCGTTCCGGAAAGACAGCCTAAAATCGTTTGCTTCTTTACTCATTTCCTATTTCATTCAAATCCTAGCCAAATTAACCTATTCACATAATTATTTCTTTAATGTGCTCCTTAGTACAATTCCCTCAGGCGATTTTATTTTCTTGAAAATGTTTTATACCGGAAGTAGTTTAGTTAAAAGGGTTTAAGTGAAACTCTGCATTGACTCACACTAGCGCTCGTAGTGGTAAAAAACAAAGGAAAACTGCATATCTAATCGACCGGTATGGTTGAGTTTCCGGCGAACAATCATGTCTACTGCGTATCAACATTCCTTGTAAGAACCGTTGAGTGTGTCCTTTGCGTTTGGAAAAGTGGAGAAAACAACGAAAATTAATTACAAAAGTGTTCATGGAAGGTCTAGTCAATGACATTAAAGGATGTTTTCAACATTGAGTTGCTTGCCTGAAGCAAGATTTTTCTCTCGTAGTTAGGCTTAGGCTCTGTGCTTTACGGAAGACCATCTGTGTAGGCTTTCTCAAAGAACGTTTACTGAGCGTTATTGGTATATACTTCTATTGATGGAAGAAAGCTTGAAAATAATACAGCATTTTTGTTCTATAATGGGAATTTATTTATTTATTTATTTATTTATCGTATGGCTTTTAGTGCCGGGAGTGTCCGAGGACATGTTCGGCTCGCCTGAGTCTGTAGCTGCTTCCAGCGGACACCGTAAAGGGTGAGCTACAAGTTCCGTTCAATTTCAAGTAGTTCCAACTTTCGTCACGAGATATCAATGATACCTAGTGGCGAACGTTGGAACTTTGATAGAGCGTTCTGACGAAATCTAACCTAACAAATTTTGCTTTTCACAAGTTTAGTCTGTGAAAGGATCTTTTGCATGCCATAAATCTATGACATGGGACCGCCGGCTTTACTTCCCCTCCGAAGGAAGGCATACTGAAGGATTTTTAACGCTCTTAAAAAATCCGACGACTTCGGTCGGGTTTGAACCCGCTATCTTGGGCATAGAAGCTCAGCATGCTACCGACTACGCCACCGAAACTCTCAACTGACAGGGAGGGGCCCCCTTACAGCTCCCCTCCCCCGCAGTACGTTGGTTGTGGGGACTGGTACGCCATTGCTAGAGTTATATCTCCGATGATCATTCTCATTGGTCATGAGTAGGGCTCGGATCGATATGCTCGATAAAATCTCCAGATATGCTCGAAAACCATGTGTTTTATGCTCGATATATATGCTCGAGAAACCCATTATATGCTCGAAAAACCCATTATAAACCCATTATATGCTCGATAGACATGCTCGAAACCCCCATTATATGCAGAATATGCTCGAAAAAAACACCCTTAAAAACTATAGAAAGGAAAGTGAAACGAAAAAACCAATAACATACCTTTAAATACGAGCTTTATTTTCTAATTATATGTATGATACACTGCAATATACTCGCATTCAAGTTTTTCAAATAGCCTATATAACAGAAGTGCTCTTATAAACGATACAGTTTAAAAGTTCATTTACAAAATGTTCAGAATTAGGCGAGTCAATGGTCTGTACAACAAGAAATTTTCTGTTTTCAGTTTTGAATGATTTTCTTAAATCAGTCAATAAAAGTTTCAATGACGAGAACGACCTCACAAAAGGTTAAAAGCCTGCGGTTCTATTATTCGCACCAGATAGGCTTTTCAATAATTATTAATTATTTCTGTTTTCGAACCTTAAGGATTGTCAGGGCCCGAATTCGGGGGAGAATTCGAAGAAAAACAACTATTTAGACGAAAACCACAAGAATATGCATTTATATGCTTCTATTCTGAAAACCGCGATTTTATGCATTTATATGCTCGATAAATTTCAATTCTGTTGGTCCCAGAGAGGTGAAAATACCACCGAAAGGCTTCTTTCAATGTGTACTATTCAGGAAAAAAATATGCAAATATGCTCGAATCCGAGCCCTAGTCATGAGTAGGGTTCGGATGTTTAAGACCTAAGAATAGCCCAAATATGCAAGCAAATATGACCTTAAAAATGACGAAATATGATTCAAAACAAGATGTTCAGTAAAGAACATATAGCCTACTTTCTCCTAAATGCATGGGTATTGTTATAACTCTTTGTCCTTTTCAAGGAGTATGATTGAATGTTGGTTGTAGTAGCTTGTTGAAATACAACGTGCTATAGGGATATTAAACATGAATATGAGGTGCCCTTTGCTAGTGCTACCTCTGTACCAAATTTCGTTCAATTCGGTTTCACCGTGTTTGAATTGATAGGGGGAATCGATTTGCACACATACTTGGCAACCATCTGCAAACTATTGGGCTGATGTTCTTGCAGTTTGGTCAGAATATGTTTCCCACATAAAGATATGGTGTTGCAAAATTTGGTAGAGACTAGATTATTAGGTTAGTCGTAGTTACATTTTAGCTTTTAACATTTGGGTGGCCGCGATTACGTTTCCGTCAAGATAGCGGTGATATAAAACATGACACTGAGGTGCCCTTTGCTAGTGCTACCTCTGTACCAAATTTCGTTCATTCGGTTCCACCGTGTTCGAATTAATAGGGGGAATCAATTTTGACATAAAGATGGCCGCCATCCGCAAACTATTAGGCTAATGACCTATTAGATTGGTCAAAGGATGCTCCCTCCATAAAGGTATGTTGTTGCAAAGTTTGGTAGGGATCGGATGGTTATGTTAGTCGTAATTTAACTTAAGCTTTGAACATTTGTGTGGCCGCCATTACGTTTCTATCAATAGGGCGGCTATATAAAACATGACACTGAGATGCCCTTTGCTAGTGCTACCTCTGTACCAAATTTCGTTCCATTCAGTTTCACCGTGTTTGAATTAATAGGGGGAATTGATTTTCACACAAAGATGGCCGCCATCCGCAAACTGTTAGGCTAATGACCTATTCATTTGGTCAAAGGATGCTTCCTCTATAAGGGTATGTTGTTGAAAAATTTGGTAGAGATCGGATGATTAGGTTAATCGTAATTTGATTTAAGCTTTGAACATTTGTGTGGCCGCCATTACGTTTCCGTCAAGATGGCGGCGATATAAAACATGACACTGAGGTGCCTTTTGTTAGTACTACCTCTGTACCAAATTCGTTCCATTCGGTTAAACCGTGTTCGAATTAATAGGGGGAATCGATTTTCACACAAAGATGGCCGCCATCCGCAAACTATTACGCTGATGACCTATTAGTTAGGTCAAAGGATGCTCCCCCCATAAAGGTATGTTGTTGCAAAATTTGGTAGAGATCGGATGATTACGTTAGTCGTAATTTGATTTAAGCTTTGAACATTTGTGTGGCCGCCATTACGTTTCCGTCAAGATGGTGGCGATATAAAACATGACACTGAGGTGCCTTTTGTTAGTACTACCTCTGTACCAAATTCGTTCCATTCGGTTAAACCGTGTTCGAATTAATAGGGGGAATCGATTTTCACACAAAGATGGCCGCCATCCGCAAACTATTACGCTGATGACCTATTAGATTGGTCAAAGGATGCTCCATCCATAAAGGTATGTAGTTGCAGAATTTGGCAGAGATCGGATGATTAGGTTAATCGTAATTTGATTTAAGCTTTGAACATTCGTGTGGCCGCCATTACGTTTCCGTCAAGAAGGCGGCGATATAAAACATGACACTGAGGTGCCTTTTGTTAGTACTACCTCTGTACCAAATTTCGTTCCATTCGGTTCCACCGTGTTCGAATTAATAGGGGGAATCAATTTTGACATAAAGATGGCCGCCATCCGCAAACTATTAGGCTAATAACCTATTAGATTGGTCAAAGGATGCTCCCTCCATAAAGGTATGTTGATGCAAAGTTTGGTAGAGATTGGATGGTTATGTTAGTCGTAATTTAACTTAAGCTTTGAACATTTGTGTGGCCGCCATTACGTTTCTGTCAATATGGCGGCGATATAAAACATGACACTGAGATGCCCTTTGCTAGTGCTACCTCTGTACCAAATTTCGTTCCATTCGGTTTCACCGTGTTTGAATTAATAGGGGGAATTGATTTTCACACAAAGATGGCCGCCATCCGCAAACTATTAGGCTAATGACCTATTCATTTGGTCAAAGGATGCTTCCTCTATAAGGGTATGTTGTTGCGAAATTTGGTAGAGATCGGATGATTAGGTTAATCGTAATTTGATTTAAGCTTTGAACATTTGTGTGGCCGCCATTACGTTTCCGTCAAGAAGGCGGCGATATAAAACATGACACTGAGGTGCCTTTTGTTAGTACTACCTCTGTACCAAATTTCGTTCCATTCGGTTGCACCGTGTTCGAATTAATAGGGGGAATCGATTTTCACAGAAAGATGGCCGCCATCCGCAAACTATTACGCTGATGACCTATTGGTTTGGTCAAAGAATGCTCCCCCCATAAAGGTATGTTGTTGCAAAATTTGGTAGAGATCGGATGATTAGGTTAGTCGTAATTTGATTTAAGCTTTGAACATTTGTGTGGCCGCCATTACGTTTACGTCAAGATGGCGGCGATATAAAACATGACACTGAGGTGTCCTTTGCTAGTGCTACCTTTGTACCAAATTTCGTTCAATTCGCATTCACCGTGTTCGAATTGATAGGGGGGGACAGACATTCAGAGTACACACACTCACACACACACAGACACACACACACAGACACACACACAGACTCACACACACACATACACACACACAGACGGACACACTTTTTTCGCCCTGTGTTGATCTCATAAGTCTACTTTCATTTTTTGCAAAAATCGAAAGTAGGCTAAAAAATGACAAAATATGACCTGAAAATGACTGTTTTTAATTATAAATCCAAGCGACAATCCCGTCGAGATTTAAATGTTAACTAAATTTTTTATTCCTATTTTCTTCTTAGATTTTTGAATATACATTGTTAAGTGGTTATTTACAGTCTATTTCAGTAAATACTAGTTCCCGTTCGGTAAGTTGAGGATGATTGCACACCTACAGCTGACGTCAACTACCGAAATATGTCGTTCTTATAAAACAATGCCCCCCCCCCAGGGGCTCACATCTAGTGGGACGTGAGTTGGCGACCACGGGACCCCAGCTGAGTCCGGCATAGCTTCCACCTACTTGTGCCGGGCTACTCTCCGTCTTCGTTCCTGTCGACCTCACTTGGTCAACTCTTGTTCTCTTCCGACCCCGATTGTATTAGGGTATCCGAGGCCTAAGGAGTCTCTTCCTTTCCCGCCTTGATTGGCCCTTGTCTCATCTTTTCTGATACCCTCCTTCTGCGAGGGGTCAGCCCTCTTTTTCTTTTACGTGTTATCTCCTGCCTTCTGCTCAAGGCCCTCAAGGAGGCAGGGTGTATGTAGCCCCACCACGTCTGTTGCACCCTGGATATTGCTACACCCTCAGGGGTTCACGGCTGGTGAGTTTGGGAGTTGGCAACCCCGAGGGATTCCTGAGCTGGGTCCGGTTTTCCCCCTTTTATCCTTTACCTGTGAGGCGGACCCTCTCCTCTTTCACTTTCCTATCTGCCTTTCATGGCTCTCCTTCCTTCCTAGTCCCTCAATCCGCATTCTTCAAGGGTTGAGGGCATTTCTTTTCCTCCTGTCCTTTATTTGCCTTATTCTCCTTTATTTGCCTTTTCTTCTAGTATATAAGGTAGTAGTTAGTTTTAGTTATAGTTTACATTTCATTATCATCTTCACGATCACCCAAACCATTAGGGGTCGATAACCTAGATGTTAGGCCCCTTAAAACAACATTTATTATTATCATCATTATTTAAAAAATGTTCAAAATATGACCAAATGGTAAAAAATCGAAATATGCATTTATATAACAATCACTTGATTTGCATCATAAACCAATTGTACATGAACATTGAGACAAAGAAATATGATTTTTCCTAACCATGCGAGCCCTAGTCATGAGGGATAGGTTTGTTTGGGACGGGCAGGCCATGGTTTTATCGCCCATTGAGGCTGATCGATATGTGTCTCTGTTATTACCGTGCAATCACTGAGGGAGATTGGAGTAAGGTAGCGACAGGAACTGCTGACGTCATCACTCGGCTTTCAGTAGAATTGACTATGTGTGTGTGTGATTCTCTACTGCCCCGTGATATCCGTGATAACTCATAGTGTAGTCCCCCCGGGGGTTCACATCTAGTGTGAGGTGGGTTGGCGACCACGGGACCCCAGCTGAGTCCGGCATTGCTTCCACTTAATTGTGACGGGCTCCTCTCCGTCTTCTTTCCTATCGACTTCACTTGGTCAACTCTTGTTCTCTTCCGACCCCGACGGTATTAGGGTATCCGAGGCCTAGGGAGTCTCTTTCTTTCCCGCCTTGACTGGCTCTTGTCTTATCTTTTCGGATACCCTCCTTCTGCGAGGGGTCAGCCTTCTTTTTCTTTTCATGTTATCTCCTGCCTTCTGCTCAAGGCCCTCAAGGAGGCCGGGTGTATGTAGCCCCACCACTTCTGGTGCACCCTGGATGTGGCTACACCCTCAGGGGCTCGCGGCTGGTGAGTTCAAGAGTTGGTGACCCCGAGGGATTCCTGAGCTGCGTCCGGTTTCCCCATTTTGCCCCTTACCTGTGGGAAGGACACTCTCCTCTTTCACTTTCCTATCTGCCTTTCATGGCTCTCCTTCCTTCCAAGTCCCTCAATCCGCATTCTTCGAGGGTTGAGGGCATTTCTTTTCCTCCTGTCCTTTATTTGCCTTATTCTCCTTTAGTTTTCCATTTCTTCTTCTAGTATGTAGGTTAGTAGTTAGTTTTAGTTTTAAGTTTGCATTTCATTTTCATCTTCATGATCACCCAAACCATCAGCGGCCGATAACCTACATGTTAGGCCCCTTAAAACAACAATTATCATCATCATCACATATTAAATTTGCAAAATTAATCGAAAAAAGGAATCGCTAATATTTAGTTAGATCGCGGCACTGTGTCTGTATATTCGATTTGTTTGAGTATTTTCAGATTTGAATATCTATTGGAACATATATGCGCACATTTGATTTTCGAATATTTGCTTTAGTGCAATAACCCGACTATTCAGTCAGTTATAATCGAATGAATCGATGAACAAGTTCTATGCCCAAGATCGCGGGTTTAAACCCGGCCGAAGTTTTCGGATTTTTAAGAGCGTTAAATATTCCTCAGTATGCGTTCCTTCGGAGGGGAAGTAAAGCCGGCATGTAAAAGAACCTTCCACTAACTACATTTGTGTGAAGCTAAAATTTGCAGGTTAGATTTGATTAACGCTCATTAGATTCCAACGTTCGTCGCCAGGTGCTGGTTTCCGTGGCATCTAGTAGCTAAGTTCACAGCTAGGTGGCGTTGATGGTAGCATTTGGTAGGAAAAGTAGGAAGTACTTGAAGTTGATCGTCTGCAGTCCTTACCTGAATTAGAGATAACGCACACTAATTCAGCCATCACAATTAATACCGGTTATCAGACAGATTCTACACGCTCCCAATGTGCACGGGGCTACACGACCGCGTTGTCGCAGCTCCTAAGTCTAAACTGAGGAACCAACCAACCTATCTGCTGACAAAGTGTGTTCAGCTCCCAGACTCCGGCCTTTGCGACGGTAGAGGAATGATCCCTCGCAGAGCCAAGCTGGGAGGATACGCGGTTTTAAAACAAAGATGGGGCTATACAATTATTATTATCATTATTATTATTTAAGGTTGAAAGTCAAGGACTTCAAACTACTACAGTATTCATATGACATTACTAGGTTGATAATTTACTTGTCTGACCCATGCGGGACGCAAACCTATAACCTCCGGCATTAAACGCCCCTTGCATTCAAAGCGTTTTTGTGATATCTGCCATATTAAACTGTCCACCACAACAGTAACATAAACATCGAGACGGAAATGCGAACTTTTCTTTTAAATTTCCCGCCGTTCGGTACTTCCGGCGGTGCCGGATGTTATAGGACATGAACTTCAACTACTCCAAAATGTAGCTCTATCCTTCTTCTTTAATTTGGGACATCTCTAGTCGATTTTGGTACAACCGTACACATTAAATACCAATTCCAGTGAGAGCATGTACTTTTCCAGGGCTTGATATTCAAGGAAGCAGCATAGGCAAGTTGGGGAGTTTTAACTCATATGTTGTTAAGCACATCAAATAGGACCGCTGTGTAAAAAATTAGTTTTACATTAATTATTCCCACCTCAAACCCTAAATCCCCCAGGGGCTCATATCTAGTGGGACGCAGGTTGGTGACCACGGGGCCCCAGCTGAGTCTGGCATAGCTTCCTCTTACTTGTGCCGGGCTCCTATCTGTCTTCTTTCCTGTCTACCTCACTTGGTCAACTCTTGTTCTCTTCCGACCTCGACGTTATTAGGGTATCCGAGGCTTAGGGAGTCCCTCTCCCACCTTAATTGGCCCTTGTCTCATCTTTTCTGATTCCCTCCTTCTGCGAGGGTTCAGCCTTCTTTTTCTTTTCCTGTTATCTCCTGCCTTATGCTCAAGGCCCTCAAGGAGGCAGGGTGTATGTAGCCCCACCACTTCTGGTGCACCCTGGATATTGCTACACCATCAGGGGCTCACGGCAGGTGAGTTCGGGAGTTGGCGACCCCGAGGTATTCCTGAACTGGGTCCGGTTTCCCCCATTTCTCCATTACCTGTGGGCACGACCCTCTCCTCTTTCACTTTCCTATCTGCCTTTCATGGCTCTCCTTCCTTCCAAGTACCTCAATCCGCATTCTTCAAGGGTTGAAGGCATTTCTTTTCCTCCTGTCCTGTATTTGCCTTATTCTCCTTTTGTTTTCCATTTCTTCTTCTAGTATATAAGTTAGTAGCTAGTTTTAGTTATAGTTTACATTTCGTGATCATCTTCACGATCACCCAAACCATTAGGGGCCGATAACCTCGATAACAACAATTATCATCATCATCAATTATTTCCACCTCAACCCCTAAAATTACTGGGCTATTCTTGTGGAACATATGCCATATACTCGAAAGACTTAGTCTGTCAATAATGCGGTCGGGAAAAGTTGAATTCTGAAAACAATTACGAGAATGCTTATTGTTATCCCCAGAATGCGTTTGGAGGATAAGGCTGCTGTACAGTATATGTACATGAGATTAATTAGGCTCTGTTGGGAGAACTCGTCGCAAGCAGCAGGAACTTGAGAACTTGCTCGCTAGCAGATGTTTCACCTCGGGGCCATAAGCAATGCCTAGCCTAATGATCGCTCACGTAGTGTGGTGGAAAATTTTACGGTTTACATAAGCTCTTAGTGCCGTTTATATTTCAACAAGGATTGGTTATAATAGTTTTTAACTCTTCCATTTACACGTAACTTGGGACCGGCTGAAAGAGCATAAACATTACTTATTATTTATTGGAGTTTTAACTGGCGGAACTGCTAAGTCATCTGCCTCTCTTAATACGGATTAAATCATAGACATTTAGAATAAATAAAGTTGCCGTTGCTTATTTAAGAGACTGCGAAACCGCGGTCATACAGCCCCGTGAATCTTAGTGTGTAATTCATGTGATAACCTGTGTTATTGTGTGGATTTGTAAATTGGGGATAGGATTGGCATGAAAGCGGCCGTGGCCTTAAGTTAGGAAGTGGGGAAACTACGGAAAACAACTTCCAGGATGTCTAAGGTAGGAATCGAACCCCCCTTTTCTCAGTTATACCTCACGAGGCTGTGCCAGAATTTAAATTTCTTGGCAGAGCTGGGAATCGAACCCGGGCCTTCGGGGTGACAGCAAAGAACGCTAGTCACTGCACCACGAGGTGGCTGATGCATTGTTGTTTTTAATTCTCTTTAGGGACTTAGGACATCATCAGCCCCGTGCTATTGGGTGTGTGTTGAACTTGTCTGATAACCTGTATTTATGTGATGACTCTAGTAGTATGTGAAGCTGTGCTTCTGGAATGGGTTAGGTGCCCGGGACACGAAATAAGCCGGGACTATTCCGGCATTTGCAAGGAAAGTTTGTGAAAAAAAACCAGGGAAAACCACACTCATGATAGACGCTGTCAGCACCGGGATTCGAACCTATGATCTGTGGTCTTGTTGCAGCTTACCGCGCGGTCATGGTGCGCGATTTAACGAGCACGGCAAAGCCGCGGGACCCTCATGTACTTGAGTGTGTGTAACTATTGTTTTCTTTTACCCCGCGGCGTAGTTTGTGCGTGTTAAATCGTGTACCTCGACCGCGATGAGAAGCTGCAGCAAATCCGGAGGTCGGGGTTTCAAATCCCAGCGTTGAAAGTGACTATCCTGAATGCTGGTTTACCCCGGGTATTTCCACACTCCCTCCTGGCAAATGCCGGAATGCTACCTTACTTCAAGTCCCGGGGAGCATACCCCATTCTTGTCCCCAATACAGTGACGCACGCAACTACGGTCATCATCACAGAAATACATGTTACCAGAAAAGTTCGACATACACCCAACTACATGGGGCTGATGACCAAGATGCCTCAAACCCCGTAAATTAATTTTTATTAACAACAACAACAACAATAACGCAGTTTTATTCTCTGCTTTAAATAATGTAGACTACCGTTTTGGGATTCTGGAAATACAATCAATAACGGATGGTTGGTTAGTTCCTCAGTTTAGGGGCTGCGACTACGCGGTCATGTAGCCCCATGTACTTTGGTTGTGTGTAGAATCTGTCTGATAACCGGTGTTAATTGCGATGGCTGTATTAGTGTGTTTTATCTGTTTATGTTCGACCCTCACTATTATGTGTCAGATAACTGTATCATAATGATGGTCATTATAACACTGTTTTCCATTATGATACAGTTTCTCCAGCCAATCAGAGCTCGTTCATTGACCAATTAGGTAACGATAACTTCGCGCATGCGCTCAAAATCCAACATGTCGGACATAAACACAACATCGAACTATAATAAATTACCGACATGGAATACCCACCGTCCATATGTTCGCGTAAATAAACTGGCGAATATGAGACAAGAAATAGCACTGTACCTTAAAATCACCAACACTAATTTCTACACAGCGCATTGTCTTCAAATGACTGCGGTGACAATATTACTGAGGGACGGCTGATGTAAACATATGGTTGCATATGGCATTGCAACCACACAGAGCGCATGCGTCGGTTGTTCAAAGCTCTTGAAAGACAAAGATATAACACCCAACGCTCGCTCTGCGATCACAAAATTCCAGTAGCTGACTCTCAACAGATATTTATGAATATTTATGTTAAAACATATAATAAAGTTATAATTATCGTCGAACATAAACAGTCGTATGCAACTCGCCTATAATGGTAATTAAGACACTCGTATGGAAATTATAAAACTCGCATACGCTCGTTTTATAAAAAATACTCGTGTCTTAATTATAGCCATTATAGGCTCGTTGCATAATGTACTATTATGTTCGACCCTGACTATTATATGTCAGAAAACTGTATCATAATGATGGTCATTATAACACTATTTTTCATTATGAAACAGTTTCTCCCACCAATCACAGCTCAAGAAACAGTTGTTTGACCAATCAGGTGAGGATAGCAACGCATCTGCGCTGAGTTCCAAGGCCTTCTAATTTAAATTTCACTGGCTGGCCTAGTGTCATAGTGGGGCAATCGAGGAGGCCATGGTCAAATACAAGGCATTCTGTGCGTCCCATGCGCTCTGTTCAGTACATAAAACTGGCGAAATCTCGACAGATATTTATGAATATTTATGTTCGAACTTAAAATAGTTATAATAATATCGTCGAACATAAACAGTAATATGCAACTCGCCTATAATAGTAATTAAGACACTCGTATGTAAATTATAAAACTCGCATACGCTCGTTTTATAAACATACTCGTGTCTTAATTATTGCCATTATAGGCTCGTTCCATAATGTACAATTTTAATTCAAGTAAGGACAGCAGACATTCAATTTTCAAGTAGTTCCTACTTTTGCTACCAAACGCCACCGTCAACGACTACTACTTCTGAACTTCGTTACTAGATTCCACCGCAGTCAGCTCCTGGCGACGAACGTTGGAACGTAAGAGCGTTAGTCAAATCTAACCTATAATTTAGCTTCACACACGTGTAATTAGTGGAAGGTTCTTTTACATGCCATAAATCTATAATATAGGACCGCCGGCTTTACTGCCCCACCGAAGGCATACTGAAGGATTTTTAACGCTCTTAAAAATCCGACGATTTTGGCTGGGTCCAAACCCACGACCTTGCGCATAGAAGCTCAGCATGCTATGAACTACGCCACCGAAGCTGCTACAATCAACAATGTTTTGATTTTATTAAAATATGAATTAATTATTATTTTACTGTGAGATTTAAATATTAATTTTGGGTCATGATTCTGTAATTTTATTCATACTTGATATTGCAACTTTTCAGTCGGTCAACACAAAATAATCCCAGGTACTTCATTCGCAACTAACCAAGTCCTCAGACAGACAGGCCAGTAGGTCCTATCTCACCTTTAAGACTCCCCAGGGGCTCACATCTAGTGGGACGTGGGTTGGCGACCACGGGGCCCCAGCTGAGTCCGGCATTGCTTCCACTTGCTTGTGCCGTGCTCCTCCCGGTCTTCTTTCCTGTCGACCTCCCTTGGTCAACTCTTGTTCTCTTCCGACCCCGACGGTATTAGGGTATCCGAGGCCTAGGGAGTCTCTTCCTTTCCCGCCTTAATTGGCCCTTGTCTCATCTTTTCTGATCCCCTCCTTCTGCGAGGGGTCAGCCTTCTTTTTCTTTTCATGTTATCTCCTGCCTTCTGTTCAAGGCCCTCAAGGAGGCCGGGTGTATGTAGCCCCACCACTTCTGGTGCACCCTAGATAATGCTACACCCTCAGGGGCTCACGGCTGGTGAGTTTGGGAGTTGGCGACCCCGAGGGATTCCTGAGCTGGGTCCGTTTTCCCCTTTTGTCCCTTACCTTCGGGGCGGACCCTCTCCTCTTTCACATTCCTATCTGCCTTTCATGGCTCTCCTTCCTTCCAAGTCCCTCAATCCACATTTTTCGAGGGTTGAGGGCTTTTTTTTCCTCCTGTCCTTTATTTGCCTTATTCTCCTTTAGTTTTCCATTTCTTCTTCTAGTATGTAGGTTGGTAGTTAGTTTTAGTTTTAAGTTTACATTTCATTTTCATCTTCACGATGACCCAAACCATCAGGGGCCGATAGCTTTGATGTTAGGCCCCTTAAAACAACAATTATCATCATCATCATCATCATCAACCTTCTTTTTCTTTTCCTGTTATCTCCTGCCTTCAGCTCAAGACCCTCAACGAGGCAGGGTGTATGTAGCCCCACCACTTCTGGTGCACCCTAGATAATGCTACACCCTCAGGAGCTCGCGGCTGGTGAGTTCGGGAGTAGGTGACCCCGAGGGATTCCTGAGCTGGGTCCGGTTTCCCCATTTTGCCCCTTACCTGTGGGAAGGACCCTCTCCTCTTTAACTTTCCTATCTGCCTTTCATGGCTCTCGTTCCTTCCAAGTCCCTCAATCCGCATTCTTCGAGGGTTGAGGGCATTTCTTTTCCTCCTGTCTTTTATTTGCCTTCTTCTCCTTTTCTTTTCCATTTCTTCTTGTAGTATATAAGTTAGTAGTTAGTTTTAGTTATAAGTTTACATTTCATTATCATCTTCACAATCACCCAAACCATTAGGGGCCGATAACCTCGAAGTTAGGCCCCTTAAAACAACAATTATCATCATCATCATCATCATCACCTTTAAGACCGGTTGCAAGCATATATGGACCTTTTGTCTAAGCTGTGGCAGGTGAATTAAATGGCCCACAGTAGTAATGAGAAAGTTCCAGGGTCTATAACATACACCACTTTGTGAAGTCACTCCAGCCTCAGTGATTTACCATACGCTTAAAATTTAAAGTGCCCGGGACCGTTTGCCATCCGCAGGCAATGCCTCGCATGACAACAAGACGGCATTACAGTATAACCTGTCATATCCGGACTAATGTGGCGACCGGCCGATCCGGATATGGAAAAATCCGGATATCACAAGGCTATTTTTTACAAATAGCTAGGTGACCAGAAATAATTCACGTGTTTGTTGTTGATTAATTTTAATGTTTTTAACGGTTTAGTATCATTTTGTTAACTGTATACTATACATAGGCTAAGAAATAGAATTGCTTTAACTAAATTAAAATACAGTAATTAAATTATAATAATATGCTTTACACTACATGTACTTACATAAATACAATGTACATTCTGCTTCTAGCTAATTTTTTGAAAATGTTCGTCATTTTCTGTTGCTTCACGCACTTTACTTAAGCCTAGTGTTTCTACATTAGTTTTTGAAAATGTTTGTGATTTTCTGTTGCTTCACGCACTGTACACGCTTTTTGGATGCCATGTCCCTCAATCTTCTTAAAAGCATCACTTCAGTCACACTCGTTTCATCTTGATTTTCTAAATAAGTGATTAAAGATTCTATGGTCTTGAATGCCTCAGAGTGACTCATTATAGGGGTGTTGTCCTCTTCTTCGGGTTCAAAGATTTTTTCTTCATAATGTCACTGTCTGTAATCTCTTTGACTTCGTCTTCATTTACTAACCAATTTATGGCTTCCTCGTTGTTGATTTTTTTCACAACCAGGCAGGCATTGCACAAGCTCAGCAATCTGACGATTTTCTTCATTGCAGACATAAGTTTCATTGGCTAGCACACTAATGTATCCTCGCTCTCAACTACGACTTAAAAATTAATTCGGAGATGTGTCCGGATATGGGAGGGTTCGGATATCACAGGTCCGGATATGACAGGTTGTACATATGTTTTCTTGATATCTTTCTTGGGTGAAGAGCAGATGACATCGCTGCTCTGCCCCTTAAAACAAACAGCAGTTCAAAATTCATATTCAGTACCTTTGAACTCTATTGCCTTTGATTTTATGTTTGCCCTAACTAAGATGTATGTCTTTTCCTAAACAAACAAACTATCCCTTCCTTCTCTTAGTAAACTATTATTTAAATGTTGAAGTGCCAACTGAGTAGTTGCAATATCTACTGTAAGTAAGGCAACAGTGTAAAACAAATGTTTGAAGTTCTCCTTATTCATACTGTTAATTTAATTCATATATTCAGCCCTTTCCCCCGAAAACAAAATCGGGGATATCTGCCTGTGGAGCGTTGTATTAGTAAGTTGTTTAGGGTGTGATTCAAAACCGGCCAAAATCGTCAGATTTTTATAAGAACATTAAAAATACCTCAGTATGCCTTCTTTCGGAGGGGAAGTAAAGCCGGTGGTCTCATGTCATAGATTTATGACATGAAAAAGAATCTTCCAATAACTACACTTGTGGAAGCTAAAATTTGTAGGTTAGTTTGATAATGCTGTATTAGTTCCAACGTTCCAACGTTCGCCGCCAGGTGCTAACTGCGATGTCATTTAGTAGCCACGTCCGCAGCTAGGTGTCGTGGACGGTAGCATTTGGAAGCAAAAGTAGGAACTACTTGAAAAAATTAATCGTTTGCAGTCCTTCAACCTGAATCACAGATAACACACACTAATATAGCCATCACAATTAACACCGGTTATCAGACAAATTCCACACACACCCAAAGTACACGGGGCTACAAGACCGCGTTGTCGCAGCCCCTAAACTAAGGAACCCACCAAGGGTGTGATTGTTAGTTCTTTTGACACTAGGTTTCTAGTTGGAAATTTGTATTACACTGTTGACAAAACATGGGAGTTAACATTAATGAGAGAATCAGCATGGGCTGAGAGTATATACCCACTCTTTATAGAGCTTCACGACAAGAGATAACTTACTCAAGTTGCGAGTGGAGCAACTCGTCCTTGAAGACTCAGCTGTAAGATAATTACTGTGTGATATTCCTACACCAATACTCGCACCTCAAGAGCCATTGACGTAATGTGCTTGATGTGATGTGCTGGAGCGAATCACAATTTCATCCTGAACCACCGCATCCATCTCGTTAAAGAGATAAGGTTGGCAGCAGTGTTACCAACTCATGTTATTAAAAACTTGCAAAGTAAGAGTAGTCAAAAGTCGCTAGATTCCAAAAATATATATTTTTGGTACTAACGGAAGACAGAGGGATGAAAATCAATCAATAGGAAGAAAACGGAGTACATGTTCCTAGGAGGACAAGGAGAAGAAACAATCCAATTGGTTGGGCAAGACTTGAAGAAAGTAGATAGTTTTAACTACTTAGGTTCAACAGTGTCCAGCTATGGCAATTCAGACATGGCAATAGCCTGCAGAGTGCAGGTAGGAATGATGAACTGGAAAGCGACGCGACGTCAGGTGTATTGTGTGATAGAAGGATAAACCTGAGGACTAAAGGAAGTAGGAAGTAGTGAGATCTGCAATTATTTATGGAGCAGAGACATGGGCACCATCTAAGGCACCATGCGTGGATCTAGAGTTCCGCTTTGGGGGGGGGGTTCAGAGAATCGAAATTGTTAAGAAAAATGGTATCTCTAAAAACGCAATCACAAAATAACCAAACGTACAGAACCAGACCATTTTTTGCAAGCTACATGGATAGAAATTTGATACGTTTAGCGCACCAAAAATATTCGTACAAATTGCAACGGCGTGTTTTGCGACTTTTACATCGAGCTTCGAGAAAAGTATCAAGTTACGTTACACTTTCGGGAAGTCGAGATGGTACCGACAAAGTGAGAAAGTCACAGCTTAAATTGCCAACCAAGCTTGTAGTTTGGACGTCAGCAAATTTTTTTGGTGCGAAAAAAGCCCCAAATTCCTATCCGTGCATTGCTGCACATTCATCGTGACATCACTATACACATCGATTCGGTAATCACAAGGTTTGCTAAACAAAATAGACGAGTTGATTTTGTTATATAAATAATCGTTTTTATGTAACAGGTATGAAGTTGTAAATATGTACAGTTGTAACAGAACATACTAATTGCAATAAAGGTATTTTCAATATTGAATAAAATAAAAAAAACTGTTTTTCAGTTAAAATTCGTTAAGTTGTATTTGTCTGGTTATTGTGTTTTCGTTTTTTGAGTTTGCAAAAAAAAAAAGTCTCCGTTTGGGACGGGGTCATGACCCCCCCGTGAAACCCCCCCCCCCTTGAATCCACGCCTGTAAGGCACATTGTAAGGCAATGGATGTGGCTGAAATGAAAATGTTAAGAAGAATTTGTGGCGTCACCAGAGCCGATAGAATTAGAAATGAGAGACTAAGAGGCAGTGTTAAAGTGACGGAGATATCAAAGAATGTTCAAGAGATAAGACCACAGTGGTATGGACATGTCATGAGAAGGGACGACACTTTGTTGGCAAGAGAATGACAGTAATGATAGTGGAAGGTCACAGAGGAAGGGGAAGACCACGAAGAAGATGTATACGAGATGACTTGAGGGAGAAACATCTAAGGGAAGAGGACGTTTGGGACCGAGGGAAATGGAGAAGACTTTCCAGGAACGTCGACCCCACTTGAGTGGGAAAAGACGAAGGAAATGAAAAAGAAGATTAACGGTGATTTACATAGTCACTTTTTTATTGTTGTTGTTGTTATTTATATTTGAGGGCTTGGACATCGTGGTCATTCAGCCCAGTGAACTTGGGTCTGTGTGGAATTTCGTCTGATAACATGTGTTATTGGGATGCCTGTATTAGTGTGTGTATTTGTAATTTGGGTGAGGACTGAGAAGGAGGCATCCGTGGCCCTGTGTTAGGAACCATCCCGGCATTTGCTTAGAGTAGAAGTGGAAAACCACAGAAGTCCACTTCCAGGATGGCTCAGCTGGGAATCGAACCCACCTCTTCTCAGTTTTGCTTCACGAGGCTGAGTGGACCACGTTCCAGCCTTCAGACCAGAAATACATTTTTTACAGAGCTGGGAATCGAACCCGGACCTCTGGGGCCCACAGCCAAGATTGCTAGCCGCTACACCACGAGGTGGTCTTAATTAATCATTAAATCCTTCTCTTAACAATACTATATTAAAAGTAGTTTGGTGCCTAGGTTTCGGAAAAGTCGCTAGATCTAATGATACAGTTGCTTGTTGACAGTGCTATTGGAGATAGAGAGGTTCTTTAATTTTATCATGGGATCTCACTTATTAAATTTAAAATTGGAAGCTTGGATGAAGCCTATTCCACCCTGTGGTGGAGCCGGCCGCATTGATTCGCTCACCACGACCGCGGTGGGGATCTGCAGTGAGCATGGAGATTGGAGGTTCGAATCCCAGCGGCGACAGTGACTATCGTTAAAGCGCTGCGCGGATGCGGATATCCACGGATAAACCCACGGATATCCGCAACATCTTTCACCATACGGATATAGTTTTCATGGCTGTGCGGATTGCGGATAAGCTGCGGATAATATTTAGAGTAAATTTGCTGTATGTTTTTAAAATACAATGTTGGTGTTAAATTTTAGTTTTTGCAAAGATCTGGGTCTTGTACGTTTCTTGCTATTTCACGATTTGCTTTCGCTTGGATGATATGAGAATAATAGAGAGGTGAGAGATGTCAGTCATGGAAATACCCTCAATTACTGTTGACATTTACCCCCAAGAAAATTCTTTATACCTGCGCTTGTCTGCGTGGATATATCCGACGACTACTGTCGACCAAAGTATTATGTGCGCTCTAGTTTGAAGGCTGTTTGTGAAGTAACCAATAGACCTACATAAAATCCAATAACATCATCATTTTCGTCGTTCTATTTTACGTTAGGTCATGTAGGTTTGGCATTTTTAATTTATATTTTAATATTTTTTTATCGCAGTTGGAACACAAAAAGTGCACGTTTTTAAGCGTGTTTCAACCATGCGTCACATTTAAGAATTATTATCTCAAAAACCCGTCATCAGATCGAATCCAAATTTTAACACAATATACATTGGAATGTTGTATAACTGATTTATTAATTTCAAAAATGTGTGTGTCCAAGAAACAAAGTTGTTTTCATTTTTGTAAGGTAACTTTTTATCGGCTCGGGGTGGTTGGAAAATGTAGTTCTTGGTTGCATTGTAATCCTTATATATCGAAAAGTTATGCTGTATGACTGTGAAATACGTAAATTAATTCTCTTATATTATATCGGTTTGTATTTCTACGGGGAAATAACACATGTTTCACCAGCTAGCCGCTCCGGGAAAAGCTGTACAGCGTTGCCGAATTGGTGCCCACACGCATCATGGCGCGTCTCGCTCGGAAGTGATGGGCTCCATCTGAGCAACGCTGTACAGTTTTTCCCAGAGCGGCTAGCTGGAGAACCATGTGTTATTTCCTCGTACAAATACAAACCGATATAAAATAAGTGAATTAATTTACGTATTTCACAGTCATACAGCATAACTTTTTTATGTATAGCGATTACAACGCAACCAAGAACTACATTTTCCAACCACCCCGAGCCGAGAAAAAGTTACCTCACAACAATGATAACAACTTTGTTTCTTGGACACACAAAATTGTGAAATTAATAAACCAGTTATACAACTTTCCAATGTATATTGTTTTAAATTTTGGCTTCGATCTGATGACGGGCATTTGAGATAATAATTCTTAAATGTGACGCATGGTTGAAACACGCTTAAAAACGTGCACTTTTTGTGTTCCAACTGCGATAAAAAATATTAAAATATACATTAAAAAATCCAAACCTACTTGAACTAACGTAAGATAGAACGACGAAAATGTTGATGGTATTGGATTTTATGTAGGTCTATTTGTTACTTAACAAACAACCTTCAAACTCGAGTACACATAATACTTTGGTCGACAGTAAGTATGTACAGTGAGTCTCTCTCACGACTCGTCCGGCCAGCGCATCAAGCTTATCTGCATCCCGTTGATTGATCACTTCCTGTTACACAGCGCGCACTTCGCAGCTCTGGTCTATGCTTATAACGTGTATTTAGAGTTCATCTGTCGCTCCAATTATTCTCGAGTTGTGAAGTGTTACTTATGAGTTTAATTCTCATAATGCCTCCACGTGTGTACACGGTAGAGGAAAGGGTATTCATGTACGATAATTATGTGAAAACAGAGTCTTGCATGGAAGTCGTTAAACGTTTCATAACACATTTTCCAGGTTTGCGCCCTCCACATAGAGAGACCGTGCGGTAGCTCGTAAACAAATTGAGGGGAACTGGTTCTCTACTCGATAAGATATGAAGTGTTAAAAAATGTGTACTCAACGAAGAAAAAGTAAATGAAATCGCAGAACATATCCGGAGAGAAATAGCCTCAATTACGGAAGACTTATGCGTGTGAATCGGAGTTTCCTAAGACGATGCCAGAAATGTGTGGATGTCGGGGAAATAAGTATGGATACTCGAGTTTAGAGGTCAATAAAACCTTTACCCTTAGTCTTACATAAGAACAACCTACACCAACATTTTCCTGGTTTTATCTGTCGTTTAACGATATAGAGTAACTATTTGCATTGTATCTCGTTAAAATTTTATAGCAGATTGAACAAAAAAAGTACCGGTTTTTCTTACCAAGTTCACGGAGCGCTCATTTAGAAGGATCATTACGTTAAAAGTATTGATCGGATCGTAACGAAACTTTAATACGTCTTAAAGGAACTTATTGTTAACGCGTATATGAAGTTTTAATCTGATATGACATTTCTTAAAACAGTTGTTGTGAATTTTATAAAACAATTTTTTCTCGGGTCTGGGTGGTCATAGCAGTATGAAATATGGCTTGTTATGAGGCTCATAGCAATGCAAGGCTAAACGAAAAACTACATTTCATCTACTTTTGATAATTGCTTTTATATAGATTGATATTTAATCAGGTGGTTATGTGAGAAGAATATACCGTAGCAAGCGACGGGAACAATGCGCTCGGTCCAGGAAACTCGTGCGACGTTGCCCTGTGAAACATAATACGCGCGCGTTCCAAGCCGTGAGGTCTGTGAATTTCTGTTATTGTTTTGTAATTTGTGTTAGACCGGTATTACACTACCAAAGAAATTTGTCAAATAAATTTTATCAAATATTTTATAAAACTGAACTGTTATCAAAGTTATACAAAGCAATCATCACACCATTACACTACATCAAATATTTTATCATAGTTCACCAAAATGGATGAAGGACAGTTCTTTGTTCACTTTACTATATTATGGTAGTTGAAATTCTGTGGTGGCAATACCGGTATATAAAAGAAACGGAAAGATAAAGTGAATGTCTATAGGTTAAACCATGGGTCGCTCACATGACAAGGAAGATATTATTTAATACGAGTAAAATCTTGGTGAAGGAGCTACTACAGTAGGAGGCCTTGAAAAATTACATTAATTAAAATAAATTAAAAACCATAAGTGAAATTGACGAATTATAATACAAATATTATAATATATATTCGCCTACGTGGTGTAGTGGTCAGCGTGCTCAGCTGCCTCCCCGGAGGTCCGTGGTTCGATTCCCGGCTCTGCCACGAAATTTGAAAAGTGGTATGAGGATTGAAACGGGGTCTACTCAGCCTCGGGTGGTCCAAATGAGTAGAGGGGGGGTTCGATTCCCACCTCAGTCATCCTCGAAGTGGTTTTCGTGGTTTCCCACTTCGTCTCCAGGCAAATGCCGGGATGATACCTAACGTAAGGCCACGGCCGCCTCATTCCCTCTTCCTTGCCTATCCCTCCCAATCTTCCCATCCCTCATAAGGTCCCTGTTCGTTTTGCAGGTGAGGCCGCCTGGGCGAGGTGCTGGTCACACTCCCCAGTTGTATCCCCGAACCCGAAGTTTCAAAATGGAGGCGGTAAATGTGGGATCCATTGCTGAGTCCGACGGAATAGCCAACCCTGGAGGGTAATACGACTAAGAAAAAAAACACACTATCATTCACGTCTATTTAACTTAACTATTTAATTCTTCTTTGTATCCTGAAATATGCGTCCCTTATGTACAGCGCTAATATCCTCTGCTAATTTTACCTACAAGTTAGAGAAACGTGTCTTATTTCATTTCCGTAAGAAGTGAAACATTTCCCAACACCTTTTATAATGAGGGCTTTGGACCTCCATTGGCAGGTTAAAAAAGGTGTGTCAGCTGAAAAGCTATTATTATAAGATTAATTGTTTGAAGTAATTTACACTTTGAGATTATAAGATTATATAACTGCTCCCTTATTAATCGTCTGAAAAATCACTGCCCGATGAATCTGATGAACTGTCATTTAAGTTTATAACAAGTGGCTCAACAACGGGGACGTCTTCTGTTAGCCCATCGTTTTCCCAGTAATGTTTATCTATTTTTTGCCTACTTTTCACATTTTGCAAAAATGAGGAAAAAGTAGATTTATGAGATCGATCCGGGAAAATGTGTGTCTGTCTGTCTGTCTGGCTGTGTGTGTGTCCCCCCCTATCAACTCCTAAACGGCTGCAGCAATCAAAACCAAATTTAGTATGAGTAAAGATGTGCACCGGAATATCTCATGTCCATATTTGAAAATGATGACAGTGCTACCAACTGCTGAAAAAACGCACTAGAATTTTGAGCCCCATGTTGGATATCTTGCAAGGTATGCATGGCAGCTATTCCAAAATTGGCACACATGTAGATAAGACTATTTCAGTTTAATTTCCAGTAGGCCAACCATGACAGTGTTGCCAAAATAATGTCAAGCCTTCTGATAGGTCCAATGTTTAAATGCATATAACTTCTACACTATCAATTGGATTTCAACCAAATTTTGTATGCAATATCTGTGCATAAACAGATATGACTAAGCGAATTCTTAAGGCCACCAGGGCTGCCAACTGTTAATAATTGCTCTCTCTATTTTTTCATCCAACTACCTATATATCAGAAAGTATGCAAGCCAACAGCTTTAAACTATGCACACGTATATTCTGACATTTTAGATTAATTTGGAGTAACTTATATACGCCAGTTCTACCAACATGATTATAAACCTGCTGATACTACCAATTTTTAAATACATGTAACTTCTATACTATCAGTTGGATTTCAACCAAATTTCGTATGTGCTATGTGTACAATAACAGATATTACTATTAGTATTGTTAAGAGCAATCAGGGCTGCCAACTGTTAATAAATGCTGTCTATATTTTTTTTACCCTAATATCAATATATCAGAAAGTATGCAAGCCAACAGCTCTATACTTTGCACACGTATAGCACCTGACATTCTAGATTAATTTGGAGTAATTAATACAAGGCAGTGCTGCCAAGATGATTCTATGCCTGCTGATATGTCCAATTTTAAAATACATGTAACTTCTATACTAACAAATGTATTTCATCCAAAATTGGCACAACAAGATATCATAATATTTCAGATTATTTCTGACCAGCACACGCATGACAGTGTTGGCAACATGCTTTTACGCGTGCTGATAGATCCAATGTCTAACTGCATGTAACGTCCATTGGACTTCAACCAAATTTTGTATTCTGTACCTTAAGAGATGGAACTAAGAATATATTCAGTCACCAGGGCTGCCAACTGTAGTGCTCTATTAGGCTACATTATACCAGGTATATTTTGAACTAATGAGATATTTCGATATAACCAACTTAATTTCGTCATTATTCTAGATAGGTTCATATTCTGTAGAATAATCATTGGCATGAAAAGTAGGCTGTATAGTTCTTCACGGAATTTCTTGTTTTTGGTGTGTTCGATGCATTTTTTCCATAGCTCCGTTGTTACGGACCTCAAGGCTTCTTTACAGAGATCTCGCATCACCTCCATTGACCTTCCTCTCTCCGCCTGGTTACTCATATTCACTTTAGCTGTTTTATTTTTTACGTGGGCCCAAACCAGCTCTATGGGGTTGAGCTCACAATGAGCAACTGGCAGCCAGACGAGTTCGACGTCAGGACGAACATTCTTGATTATCTGTTACAGCTTCTTTTTAGGTGCCATGAAGTGAGGTTTGGCGTGAACCGGAGCGGATCCGGATAACATTTTGTTTATCCGCGCAAAGCTCTAACTATCGTGAGTGTGGTACAGCCCGGTTTTTCACCACTCCCACCAGACAAATGTTGGTGGGATAGTATCTTATTATTCAAGTCCCGGAGCACCTACACTATTTCCGATCCTAATAATTACAGCTACACATACTTCTACAGTCACCACAGAAACACATGCTATGGGACTGGCGACCAAGATGTCCCAAACCTCTGAAACAAATTAACAGCAGCGTATCCTATTCCAGGTCTCCTACCAAGATTTAAATCCTGCTTAGCAAAGGTTGGTTGGTTGGTTCGTTCCTAAGTTTAGGGGCTGCGACAACGCGGTCATGTAGCCCCGTGTACTTTGAGTGTGTGTAGAATCTGTCTGATAACCGGTGTTAATTGTGATGACTGTATTAGTCTGTGTTCTCTGTTTTTAATTCAAGTAAGGACTGCAGACTTTTGAATTTTTCAAATAATTCCTACTTTTGCTGCCAAACGCCACCGTCAATGACTACTAGTTCAGAACTTAGCTACCAGACGCCACTGCAGTCGGCTCTTGGCAACGAACGTAGAAACCTAAGAGCGTTGTTTACATTCTTAACCTATCCAATTTAGCTTCACACAAGTGTAATTAGTGGAAGGTTCTTTAACATGCCATAAATCTATGACATGGGACCGCCGGTTTTACTTCTCCTCCGAAGGAAGGCATACTGAGGGATTTTAACGCTCTTAAAAAATCCGACGGCTTCGGCCGGGTTCGAACCCGCTATCTTGGGCATAGAAGCTCAGCATGCTACCAACTACGCCACCGAAGCCGCTAAGAAGAAGATGGACTGTATGCGAGATGACTTGAGGGAGAAACATCTAAGGGAAGAGGATGTATGGGACGGAGGGAAATGGAGAAACTTACCAGGAACGTCGACCCCACTTGAGTGGGAAAAGACGAAGGAAAAGAAAAAGAAGACTAACGGTGATTTAAATAGTCACTTTTATTGTTGTTGTTGTTCTCTATATTTGAGGGCTTGGACATCGTGGTCATTCAGCCCAGTGTACTTGGGTCTGTGCGGAATTTCGTCTAATAACATGTGTTATTGGGATGACTGTATTAGTGTGTGTATTTGTAATTTGGGTGAGGTTTGGGAAGGAGGCAGCCGTGGCCCTATGTTAGGAACCATCCCGGCATTTGCTTAGAGTAGAAGTGGGAAACTACAGAAGTCCACTTCCAGGATGGCTCAGCTTTTACCTTTCGAGGCAGAGTGGACCTCATTCCAGCCTTTACGGAGCTGGGAATCAAAGCCAGACCTCTGAGGGCCACTGCCAAGAATGCTAGCCGCTACACCACGTGGTGGTCTTAAGTAATCATTAAATCCTTCTTAACGAAGTCGGAAATCATATCATGATAGTCTGGTAGAACTCATAATAAGCAATATGCGATTAATCGATTATTCGAATAATTTGCTATTATTCGGACCGATTAATCGATTGAGCGTACATTCGGTTAATCGGCTAATCGAATAATAGATCAATCGGCCAACCAAAGAATCGATTAATCAATTAATCAATTTGAGATAAGTAAAAAGTTTAAATGAGAGGTCATCGCTTAAGTTGAGTTACACTTATTTTCGGAACGATGTATAGAAATGTATAATAGTTACTTTTTGCCTAAATATACAAAGTGTCCTTCCTTGTTTATGTTAACAATAACCAAATAAGAGTCAGTGACAGTGGAAGGACAAACATCAATCGAATTGGGAACGGCCCCCCAGGGGCTCACATCTAGTGGGACGTGAGTTAGCGACCACGGGACCCCAGCCGAGTCCGGCATCGTTTCCACTTACTTGTGCCGGGCTCCTCTCAGTCTTCTTTCCTGTCGACCTCACTTGGTCAACTCTTGCTCTCTTCCGACCCCGACGGTATTAGGGTATCCGAGGCCTAGGGAGTCTCTTCATTTCCCGCCTAATTTGGCCCTTGTCTCATCTTTTCTGATACCCTCCTTCTGCGAGGAGTCAGTCTTCTTTTTCTTTTCCTGTTATCTCCTGCCTTCTGCTCAAGGCCCTCAAGGAGGCAGGGTGTATGTAGCCCCACCACTTCTGGTGCACCCTAGATATTGCTACACGCTCAGGGGATCACTGCTAGTGAGTTCGGGAGTTGGCGACCCCGAGGGATTCCTGAGCTGGGTCCGGTTTCCCCCTTTTGTCCCTTACCTGTGAGGAAGACCCTGTCCTCTTTCACTTTCCTATCTGCCTTTCATGGCCCTCCTTCCTTCAAAGTCCCTCAATCCGCATTCTTAGAGGGTTGAGGGCATTCCTTTTCCTCCTGTCCTTTATTTGCCTTATTCTCTTTTTTTTCATTTCTTCTAGTATATAAGTTAGTTGTTAGTTACAGTTTACATTTCATTATCATCTTCACGATCACCCAAACCATTAGGGGCCGATAACGTAGATGTTAGGCCCCTTAAAACAACAATTATCATCATCATCATCATCATAATCATCATCATCGAATTGGGAAGGGTTCCGAAAGAAGAAAAAGAAGGGTTTTGAGCAAAGATTTTGAATTCTTGTTCAATGTTTACATTTTTGTTTTACTTTGATTTAGCCTTTTTTTTTTCACAAAGAAGGTATATTATTTAAAAGCATGATACAAAATATTTTAAGTAGTATGTTTTGCTTCTGTGAGAGCGTAATTAAATGAGCGTTGATTAATCGACAAAACAATTAATCATTTATTCGACCAAAAATTAATTGATTAAACGCACAATAGATTAATCTTGTAGCAATTAATCGATTTTCCTTCTTCGATTAATTGATTATTCTATAACTGAAATGTATGGATTGAAAGTACCAGCCATACTGTCTGGGTGAGAAACTACAAATTCGATTCATAAAATCAGGAACCATGGTAAGAACTCGCTCTGATAAACTACCTTTCCCCCCAGGGGCTCACAACTTGTGGAACGTGGGTTGGCGACCACGGGACCTCAGCTGAGATCGGCATTGCTTCCACTTACATGTGCCGGGCTCCTTTTCGTCTTCTTTCCTGTCGACCTCTCTTGGTCAGCTATTGTTCTCTTCCCACTCTGACGGTATTAGGTTATCCGAGGCCTAGGGAGTCTTTTCCTTTCCCGCCTTAATTGGCCCTTCTCTCGTTTTTCCTGATTCCTCATTCTTCGAGGGGTCAGACATCTTGTTTTCCTTCCAGGTATCTCCTACCTTCTGCACAAGGCCCTTAAGGAGGCAGGCTGTGTGTAGCCCCAGCACTTATGGTGCACCCTGGATAGTGCTATACTCACAAAAGCTCACAGCTGGTGAGCTCGGGATTTAGTGACCCCGAGGAATTCCTGAGCTGGGTTCGGTATTCCCCCTTTTTTCATTGCCTTTGCCCTCTCCTCTTTCCCTTTTGCTCTCTGCCTTTGGCTCTCCTTCATCAAGGGCTCACGGCTGGTGAGTTCGGGAGTTGGTGACCCCGAGGTATTCATAAGCTGGGTCATTTTTCCCTTTTTCCATTGCCTTTGGGGCGGACCCTCTCCTCTTTTCATTTCCTCTCTGCCTTTCTTGGCTCTCCTTCCTTCCAAGTCCCTCAATCCTCGAGTGTTGAGGGCATTTCATTTTCTCCTATCGTTTATTTACCTTATTCTTCTTTTGTTTTCCATTTTCTTCTTGTAGAATATATGTCCGTAGTTAGTTTTAGTTCTAAGTGTGTAGTTAGTTTTAGCTATAGTTTGCATTCCATTATCATTTTCACTATCATCCAAACCATTAGGGGCCGATAACCTAGACGTTAGGCCCCTTAAAACAACAATTATCATCATCATCATCATCATCATCATTGAACCCCTCAATGGAACAAGAGCATAGGCATTTTGACACTAGAAATCAGAGTGTTATTTGCCCACTGTTACTGATGACCTTGCAGGTGTTCTGTTTGGTTCTCATATTCCTGTTACCTGAAATGGAATTACATGACTCAGAATAAGAAATACAGTACGGGAAATTGACTCGCCACTGTAGCTTGTCGTGAATCATAACTTTGGGGGTTTCTTGCAACCTGCTCGTGTTCAAGAATCATAACAGTTTTTATTGATTCAATGTACTGTTCCCCCAGGGAATCACAATTTCTGGGACGTGGGTTGGCGACTGCGGGACCCTGGCTGAGTTCGGCATTACTTTCACTTGCTTGTGCCGGGCTCTCCTCTGCAATCTTTCCTGTCGACCTGCCTTGGTCAACTCTTGTTCTCTTCCAACCCCGACGGTATTAAGGTATCCGAGGCCTAGGGAGTCTTTTACTTTCCCATTTTAATTGGCCCTTGTCTCATCTTTCCTGATCCCTCATTCTTAGAGGTGTCGGACCTCTTCTGTTCTCTTCATGATATCTCCCGCTTTCTGCTCAAGGCCCTTAAGAAGGCAGGGTGTGTTTAGTCCCACCACTTCTCGTGCACCCTACATATTGCTACACCCTCAAGGACTCACGGCTGGTGAGTTCGCATGATGGCAATTCCGAGGGAATCCTGAGCTCGGTCCTTTATTTACCATCTTTCCATTGCCTCTGTAGCGGACCTTCTCATCTTTCACTTTCCTTTCTGCATTACATGGCTCTCCTTCTTTCCAAGTCCCTCAATCGTCATTTTTCAAGGGTTGAGGGCATTTCTTTTCTTCCTGTCCTTTATTTGCCTTATTTGTTTATGATATCTTCTTCTAGTATGTAAGTCTGTAGTTAGTATTCGTTATAGTTGTCATTACATTCTCATCTCTCCCTATCACTCAAACCATAAGGGGCTGATAACCTAGATGGTAGGCACTTTAAAACAACTATCATCATCACTGCACAGTATATAGATCCGGTTTCAAGGTCATCACCAGCCATACCCTGTACAATAGAGGCAAACAACATTACCCAATGGTCCTCAGGTGGGATCATATACACTGAGTGTCCATAAGTCACGGGAAGGGTAGTCCCACGAGAAACTGCTTTGGATGACTCCGGAGCGGCAGAGTAATCTGTCACAGACTCAAGTGTAGTGAAGGTGGCTACACGTCGACTTTGAACGTGGGATGATCATTGGCGCACGGCGCAAGGGTCACAGCATTTCGAAGATTACACGCACATTCGGGGTTCCGAGGTCAACAGTGTCGGGGGTGGATCTTCAATATCACAGAGATAGTGTTACCATCCGCGTAAACCGCCGCACGGGACGACCACATTTTGTGGTAAACGAAAGGACATCACGTCGCCTCAGCAGAACCATACGGGGCGATCGAAAGGCTACCGCGAGTCAGATCACCGTCCAGTTGAATATTGGGAGTCAGGAACACATTTCTTGTCGAGTCGATGCCTCGCCATATTGCTGCTCCTCTTTCCTTTTTCTTATCTGGCTTTTCTGGCACTATATCTTTTCAAGTCCAATTCTCAATCTTCGAGGGCTAAGAGCATTTCTTTTCCCAGTCTCTTATTTGCCTTATTCCTTTCGTTTTGTCCCTTTCTTCTTCTAGCTCGCAAGTTAGTTGCAGTTATTAGGTAGATTTCATTAGAAAGCTAATTTAGTTCTAGTGTTCATTTCATCTTCATTTTGCATTTTCACCGAATCCATTAGGAGTTGCGCAGCTCAAAAACTAATCTGTGCAGCTCAAATAGTCAATGCGCACCTCAAAAAAATAATCTGCGCAGCTCAAAAAGACAATGTGCAGCTCAGAAACTAATCTCAACATTAGGCCCAATAAACCACCAATTATCATCGTCATTTAAAAGTCATTTCGAGGTCACTGTCTGGCTATGGACAGCCACTGACCTTTGTTCGCCTCCAAGTCACATCACTCCACCTCTGGCTAAGCATTTTTATTTTTAGAAGCAAAACGCAATTAGATTGGATTTCAATGAGTCATTCTACTTAGCAAAGTAGAATAAATAGAAACATTATTACGATGCAGTTGTATTTGTTTAGACTGGGACAGGAAGCAGTATTTTTTTCTGCGGCCACTAGTTCGCTAGCGCAGCAATGTGCAAGTGTGATTCATGGCCGCAGGACCTGTGACGTCGTCATAAGCCTACCTACGTTCTACAGCCCTGCGCGATTAAACAAAACGCTATGCGCAATCGCCCCGCATCCGCACGACTTTTATCCGAATCGACTGGACTTACAATGAAAATGAAAATCCACAGCCTGCTTCCAGTCTCCGACCGGGTCAGGAATGGAATGAATGAAGCCCCCATCTAGTGGCGAGGATATGAACTGTGCCGGCTGCCGAGGCCTGACGCATTCCTCTGGGGCAATGATTAAATCAATGACAGATGAAATGAAATGATAGTGGAGAGTGTTGCTGGAATGAAATGTTGACAGGGAAAACCGGAGTACCCGGAGAAAAACCTGTCTGCCTCCGTTTTGTCCAGCACAGATCTCACATGGAGTGACCGGGATTTGAACCACGGATCCAGCGGTGAGAGGCCGGCGTGCTGCCGCCTAAGCCACGGAGGCTTTCACTGGACTTACAATAATATTTTAAATTAGATAAAGCATAGGCCTAAAGTATTAAGGCCGGCCCCGTGGTGTTGGGGTAGCGCGCCTGCCTCTCGCCCGGAGGCCCCGGGTTCGATCCCCGGCTCCGTCAGGGATTTTAAAACTGACGTGAGGGTTGGAACGGGGTGCACTCAGCCTCGTGAGGACAATTGAGCAGCTGTCTGACAGTGAGACAGCGCCCCGATCACGAATACCAAGATTAACGGCCGAGGGGACCCGACGCGCTGATCACGCATCACCCCAATATCTGCAGGCCAAATGGCTGGGCAGCGGTCGCTTGGTCGGCCTTAGCCCGTCATGGGCTGGATAGTGCCAGGGGTTGACTTTTTTTTTTTTTTTTTATAAAGTATTAAAGCAACAGCATATAGACATTTGAGGCTTAAGTCGTTCCCCTAGCCTTGGCTCTGTAAGTCATGTGTGATTTAACCATCCGAGTGCAGTGAAACTTGGTACGGTAAATTCTTATACAAATTTTAAACCACTGACAACTGATTAAATTATATTGTTTTCACAACCTCAAGATGGCGGCTATGCTAAATTTTAAAATCTTGTTATTATTTCTTGTGTCCTAATCATGCGATTGAAGTTTGAATAATAAACCTACACAATAATCTTCATCTAGGCCGGCCCCGTGGTGTTGGGGTAGCGCGCCTCTCTCTCACCCGGAGGCCCCGGGTTCGATTCCCGGCCCTGTTAGTGATTTTAGAAACTGACGTGAGGGCTGGAACAGGATGCACTCAGCCTCGTGAGAACAATTGAGTAGCTGTCTGACAGTGAGGCAGCGCCCCGATCACGAAAACCAAGATTAACGGCTGAGGAGAACTGACGCGCTGACCACGCGTCACCCCACAATATCTGTAGGCCAAATGGCTGAGGAGCGGTCGCTTGGTAGGCCTAGGCCCTCATGGGCTGTAGTGCCAGGGGTTATTATTATTATAATCTTCATATAATAGTACATAATTCTATGGCCTACATATATAAACACCAACCCTCAGTATGCCTTCCTTCGGAGGAGAAGTAATGCTGGCGGTCCCATGTCATAGATTGATGGCATGTTAAAGAACCTTCCACTAATTACACCTATGTGAAGCTAAATTGTACAAGTTAAGAATGTAAACAACGGTCTTTGGTTCCTAAGTTCGTTGCCAAGAGCCGACTGCGGTGGCGTCTGGCAGCTACGTTCTAGTAGTCGTTGACGGTGGCGTTTGGCGGCAAAAGTAGGAACTATTTGAAAAATTCAAAATTCTGCAGTCCTTACTTGAATTAAAAGAAGATTCCACACACTAATATAGTCATCACAATTAACACCGGTTATCAGACAGATTCTACACACACCCAAAGTACACGGGGCTACATGACCGCGTTGTCACAACCCCTAAACTTTGGAACCAACCAACCAACCTATAAAAATCAAGCATGGCGACCATCCGAATTATTTAGACGGTTCTCAATATATACGAATATATTACAGCAATCAAACTGAAATTTTGAATGTTGATAGAGGCAATTAACATAAGTAGGATATATGAAAATGTAGGATATATGAAAATAGGCTGTATAGTTCTTCATGGAACTACATGTTTGCTTTCAATTTCTTCTTGTACTGTGTGAAGCCTCCGTAGCTTAGGCGGCAGCACGCCGGCCTCTCACCGCTGGGTCCGTGGTTCAAATCCCGGCCACTCCATGTGAGATCTGTGCTGGACAAAACGGAGGCAGGCAGGTTTTTCTCCGGGTACTTCGGTTTTCCCTGTCAACATTTCATTCCAGCAACACTCTCCACTATCATTTAATTTCATCTGTCATTCATTTAATCATTGCCCCAGAGGAGTGCGTCAGGCCTCGGCAACCGGCACAGTTCATATCCTCGCCGCTAGATGGGAGCTTCATTCATTCCATCCCTGACCCGGTCGGAGACAGGAAGCAGGCTGTGGATTTTCATTTCTTGTACTGTGTAAGTCGGAAGTTAGTTTTAGTCAGATTTACTTATAGTTTCATTTTCATCATTACGATCACCGCAAACACAAGGGATCGATAACCTATATGTTAGACGCCTTGGTAAAATAATTATCAGTACCATCATCATCATCATCATCATCATCATCATCATCATCATCATCATCATCATCATCTCAGTGTTGTCAACAATCATGCATCTGCATGTAAAACGTGATATATTTTGTGATTTGTGTTTAATAGATTAATTTATTGTTTGAGATCTGTAAATTGTGGTACCGGCAAGTTTGCACAATCACCTGCCTGAGAATTTAATTACGAGCCGCCACTGGAAAGAGATAGCCTATCCTTTTTAAATGATTATGCTCCCATTCACCATGTGGATGCGTGTGTGATTTGCGGACGAGCCTGTGAGGTGAATTAGTTTTCACGTGTAATAAGGTCAGAGGGACGGCTCGCTCTTCCGTGGCCACCGAGTGCTCTGTCATTTACATGTCGCTATTTTTAGAGGACGAACCGTCTTTGTTATGCTAACAAAGGGTTAACAAACGAGCTGTTACCACACGGGCACTCGACTGTGATGAATCAGTGGAAGATTAAAATATGGAAACCACGAGAACTACCGAGCCGTAAAGGGAACATTAAACAAAAAAATCTTGCTATTATGCTTGCAGTCATATAAATACGGTATGCAAATGCTTTCAGTTTTTGATGTGTAACATCTTTCCGCTCGGTTGCTGGATAGTTTTGTGGGAGTGATTTTGAAAATTGGGGACGGAAGTGAATCGGGCGAAAGTGGATCGAACGGAAGTGGATCGGACGGAAGTGAAGACGCACTGCTAGAAAAATGGGACGGAAGTGAATCGGGCGGAAGCGGATCGAACGGAAGTGAATCGGACGGAAGTGAAGACGCACTGCCAGCTGGATATACAATTGAAAATGTGTGTATTGGAAATAAGGCAGTGTGTGCTCTGTAGCGTGAGAATGTTATGGCTATACAGTAGGCAGTGCATTTAGCAGGCACTGGTTTGACGAGCACAGTGGCAAATGTTTCACCGACTTTCATTTGTCATTGAGCAGTTTATGAAGCTTCACGTTCAAGGTTGAATATCACATGGGGTAGGACAAAGACGACAAATGACATTTAAGTAAGCGGCATTATTGTCAAGCTGTGGGTGAGTATTCAAATATTAGATGCATAACAGAATGTTGTTATATGAGTGGAATAAAAGCTGTATTTTCATCATATGTGAGACTAGGTCATTTCATGATTGTAGGAAGCCATGTTTTGATTGTTTACGACGAACTGTATGAGAGCCTTTAGAATAATGAATGTTATAGTTACTGAGGAATGTGCTCACAGTATTTGAGAGTACTGTCGACGTTGTGTGTCACTTTGTTATTATGAATTATTAATGTAAAAGGAAGGAAGCTTGTAGTTTTGCGTGTCCGTTAATCTCACGATCATGATCCACGGTACCTCCCTTTTACGTGGAATGCGAACCACAGGACATGGCATATCAATTCGAAAATCTCACACGTATTGACCGGGAATCAAACCCGGTCTACCTTGGTGAGAGACTAACAGCTTGACCGCTGCGCCACAAATGTGACAGTAGCATATCTCCAATTCAATCTATACATTCATCATAGTACCAGTATGAAAATTGAGTGTAAATTAACATTTTAAGAATGTCCAAGCTGTGTAGTATACGAGTAGGATAATATGTCAGATGTTACACACCATATGCGACTGCTGTAAGGCTAGTTGTTTTTTTTTTCTTCGAAGTCATTTCTGTTTGTTGTTGCTGTTGTCGCTTAATTTTGGGGCTAGGGATATCTTGACCTTAAGCTCCATGTTCTTCTGTGTATATCCTGCTGCGTAGCCGTGTTTGTTAAATCGTGCACCATGACTGCGAGGACAGCTGCAACAAGTTCAGAGATTGCATGTTTGAATCCCGACGCTGACAGCGCGTATACTGAGTGCTTATTTGCTTAAACGTACCTTATAACAAATATATATATATATATCCGTTGACTTTTCAAGAAATGCTATACTGTTGAGGCGATTTGCAAGATTTTGGTGATGATATATGGCTATTGTTTTGGTAGTCCAAAGCCTGTACAAAATGTGATGGGAATAAGCTGTGTTATTCAGTTATTTGTGAAGGTGTCCGCAATCCTCCCGTACAGGAATATTTTTACTATTTTTTCATTCCTTTCTCATGTAGCAAAAGGCCTAGTGTCCGCAATTCTCCGGAATCATCCCCCAGGGGCTCACAACTGGTGGGACGTAGGTTGGCGATCACGGGACCTCACCTGAGTCCGGCATTGCTTCCACTTACTTGTGCCGGGCTCCTCTCTGTCTTTTTTCCTGTTAAATGCCATGTCCCGTGGTTCGGATTCCACGTAAAAAGGAGGTCCCGTGGCTCATGATCTCAAGATTAACGGTCACGTTAAACTACAAGCTTCCTTCCTTTTTCTTTTTTCCTGTCGACCTTTCTCGGTCAACTCTTGTTCTCTTCTGACCCCGACGGTATTAGGGTATCCGAGGCCTAGGGAGTATTTCACTTCCCCGCCTTAATTGTCCCTCTCTCATCTTTCTTGACCCCGGGGTCAGACCTATTGATTTCTTTTCCTGATATCTCCTGCCTTCTGCTCAAGGCCCTTAAGGAGGCAGGGTGTGTGTAGCCCCACCACTTCTGGTGCACCCAGGATAGTGCTACACCCTCAAGGGCTCACGGCTGGTGAGCTCGGGATTTTGCGACCCCAGGGATTCCTCAGCTGGGTCAAATCCCCCCCTCTCCCATTTTTCCATTGCCTTTGGAGTGGACCCTCTCCTCTTTACCTTTCCTCTGCCTTTCTTGGCTCTCTTTCCTTCCAAGTCCCTCATTTCTCATTGTTCGAGGGTTCAGGGCATTTCCTTTCCTCCTGTCTTTTATTTACATTCTCCTTTTTGTTTCCAATATCCTCTTCTAGTTTGTAAGTAATTATTATTTTTAGTTGTAAGTTTCATTTGATGATATTTCATTATTTTCCAATATTACCCAATCCAGTAGGCCTCCGTGGCTTAGGCGGCAGCACGCCGGCCTCTCACCGCTGGGTCCGTGGTTCAAATCCCGGGCACTCCATGTGAGATCTGTGCTGGACAAAACGGAGGCAGACAGGTTTTTCTCCGGGTACTCCGGTTTTCCCTGTCAAAATTTCATTCCAGCAAGACTCTCCACTATCATTTTCATTTTCATCTGTCATTCATTTAATCATTGCCCCAGAGGAGTGCGTCAGGCCTCGGCAGCCGGCCCAGTTCATATCCTCGCCGCTAGTTGGGGGCTTCATTCATTCCATTCCTGACCCGGTCGGAGACTGGAAGCAGGCTGTGGATTTTCATTTCATTACCCAATCCATTAGGAGCCGATAACCTAGATGTTAGTTAGTTAGTTAGTTATTGTTGTTTTAAGAGGCGGAACTATGAGGTCATCTGCCCCTCTTAACACAGATTAAAGAATACAAAATGGAGAGCGGTAATACTTACAAAAGGACATTTAGAACGAAAATACTCACAAAAGGAATAGATTGAAAAATACGCACAAAATGTATGTCAGGTTCAAAATACATACAAAATGCAATGTAGAGTCGAAATACTTACTAAATGCAATTGATATTCAAAATACTTACAAAATGCAAGTGAGATTGTAAATACGTACAAAATGCAATTGAGGTTCAAAAAACTTACAAAATGTAATTTAGATTGAAAATACTTACAAAATATTATTTAGATTCAAGATACCCACAAAATGTAATTTAGATTGAAAATACTTACAAAATATTATTTAGATTCAAGATACCCACAAAATGCAATTGAGAATCAAAATACTTGCAAAACGCCCACCATACAAAAAACCTAGATGTTAGGTCCCTTAAAACAATAATGTTTATCATTATCATCATATCCGGAAATAGCTTGTGTCAGCAAATATCTGTTACCGCATCTCTCCGTGCACCATATAAAATACCTGTGAATCTTATCGACTGCTGGATATCGTTTGACGTTGACAGGTTGCAAAGGTTACACCGATTATAATCAATAAGCACAGACCGGCTCGTAAGCGCGAGCCACACGACTTGAAGTGATGTGGGCAGTAATGTATTGTCACCGTACAATTAAACTTGTTGCTCTGTATTCATGACCCAAAGTAGCAAGTAGACTATTATATAAATTATAGGTTGTTCTAAATCACAGGTGTAATTAGATGCTGATTCTGTTAAACCTTTCTGTTGAGAGGTGTGGTCGTTCGGGCTGTAGTACATTAACATGGGTTACGAGGGATGATCATAAGGTTATGACACTTATCTTTTTATCTAGAGAAAGTTTACAACTCTGGAAATCTAATATGCGGGATGTATTGTAGTATGTGCGACACCGACAGCTGTGGCTACGCTTGCTAAAGCGCAGCGTTAGGCCATGGGGCCAAGCTCTCTGCTGACTCGGTAGACACGTGGGTTCGAGCCAAGTTTACTTAAATACTAAGGTTGGGCCAAGTCGGGGAGCGCGCGGCAATTGGCTGGCGGCTGTGACGTAGCTACTATGCCAAGTATGGGTTGGGAGGTAGCGAGTGAAGGGAACAGTATATGAAATGAGAGATTTCCATGAGGTTATTTTAATTATTTATATATCACATGACAACCATACAGCACAAGGAAATTCATACACAATATAATACAATATCACAAGTACATGGCAACACCAACACAGGGATTCTACAAGGCTGATTTCGCCCATTTCAGGCGTTTGCTTGCAGCCCTTCTTTCAGCCTCTCTGAGAGACTTAAGGGCGCTGAGGGAGCATATTCTAATAAATGTCCTCGTTCTTACATACAGTCGAATAGCATTCTCATTAGTACGCGAGAACTTCTGCTGCAATACTAATACAAGCGTATGCATTATTCGTCGACCACTTTTCAATTCATTTCCGTGAAAATTTTGAAAAATAGTTTCAAAATTTTTCACCTCATCCAAACACTCATCACTTGGCTAAATTAAATCGCCTTTTGTAAGAACCTGTAACCAGTTCATTGTTGACAGCACATTCTGACATATTGAGAGCGGCTTAGATTGAAAGCCTAATTGGCAATGCTTCTTACACTTGAAAGCCATGCATCCATCTACATACCTAAGGCCTTCAAAAGGCAAGTCCACGTGTGACGAATAGTCTTGGACTTCCTCTCGAAAGGTGAGATATTCAATGCATAAATCTCGAATTTATTCATATTCTTCTAGAACAGAGTTACGTTCCATTTTCTCTGACATTCCTTCTAGAAGCTGGTGTGTATGGAAGCACTCATCATTATCGTTTAGTTTCTTAACAGAACTTGCACTTCAAACAGGAATATTTCCCGCATTCGCACATATTAATAACAGACGAATTCTCTTCACCTCGACCATTAGGGGCCGATAACCTAGATGTTGGGCCCCTCAAAACAACAATCATCATCATCATCATCATCCAGGCGAATGCAGGGATTGTTCTTAAATTAAGGCCATGGCCGACTCTTCCCCAATCCTCTTCTGAATTACAAATACACACACTAATACAGCCATCACAATAACACAGGTTATCAGACAAATTCCACACACACCCAAATACATGAGACCACATGACCACGATGTCGCAAAGCCCCTAAATGAATCATCATCAACAACAACAACAAACAACCTATTATTTTGCTACGCCACTGATTTCAAAACTCATAGACTAATATGTTTTTACTGGCTTGAGAAATAACGACCTACACTAGACGCTCAGGAGTTGAAAAGATTTGCATGCTCATATTCATGTTTATTCTTACCGGTAAAAGCGGTAAACGCCCATAATTCAAATTATCACGGTTGTTCTGAATGTCCAAGTAGAGCTCTTGAACACTGGTGGAGGGAAGATGAAGAGGAGGCACAGCATCCGTCTTGAGACGTATTTCTTTCCTCAACGGCAGGCCCAATAATTCATGCTCTAAATCACGATAGTAATCATCGCTCGTAAAATGGACGGAGAAGACTTTTGCATTGACTATATTATTATTTACTTTATCCCCTCGTTTACATTTTGCCAGCCAAGTTTTCTCAAGAGTTGTATCTTTGGGGAAACTATGGTACACGATATCAATGTTGTCTTTTGTTTTCCTCCAATAGTTCCGGCATGTAGCAATAGCACATTCCATTGTAACGGAACGTACATGAGTTTATTCCGCTTCAACTAGAGCACAGACGATTGTACATACTGAAGGGAAGTACATTTAATACGCAATATACCACTTATAAAGCATGAAAATGAAACTAGGAATAAGACAAAGGTCACATACAAGAAATAAAGCACTAGTTTCGCTACTTTCACTGTGTCTAGCTTGTATCTACCACGCCACTTGCCATACTACCTACGTCACGGCTTCACGTGACCCAAGAGCGGCTAGGCAGAGGACCACCCTCATTGGCACCCCCCTGGGTTCGAGCCCCTCCGTTGGCCGTCCTTGAAATGGTTTTCCGTGGTTTCCCCATTTCCAACACCAGGCAAATGCTGGGACGGTAGCTTCGGACAGGCCACGGCCGCTTCCTTCCACGTCCTTGTTAGGCCCCTCTAAACAATAATTATTATCATCAACATCATCATCATCTCCAGGCAAATGCTGGGACGGTACTTTCTGACAGGCCACGGCCGCTTCCTTCCACGTCCTTGTTAGGCCCCTTAAAACAATAATTATCATCATCATCATCATCATCATCATCATCATCATCCCCGGAAATAGCTCGTTCATCTTCATTCATTTCATCTCTCATTAATTCCTCTCACAAGGTTGGCGTCAGGAAGGGCATCCGACCGTAAAAACCATCCGCCACATAGCATTTCATCGCATCTCATCTCCGACCCCGTTGGAAACGGGATTAATAAGGGGTAGACATACATTGTAATATGTGAGACCCACGTCACTAGTGAGTTAAATACACCAAAACAAAGAGAGGCAGCTTCGGTGGCGTAGTTGGTAGCATGCTGAGCTTCTATGACCAAAGTCGCGGGTTCAAACCCGTCCGATGTTGTCGGATTTTTTAAGACCGTTAAAATCCCTCAGTATGCCTTCCTTCGGAAGGGAAGTAAAGCCGGCGGTCCCATGGCATAGATTTATGGCATGTAAAAGAACCTTCCACTAATTACACTTGTGTGAAGCTAAATTGTAGGTTAGAATTATTTAACGCTCTTAGGTTCCAACGTTCGTCGCCAGGAGCCAACTGTGGTGGCATCTAGTAACCTAGTTCAGAATTAGGTGTCATTGACGGTGGCGTTTGTTAACAAAAGTAGGAAATACTTGATAATTGAATGTCTGAAGTCCTTACTTGAATTCAAAACAGATAACACACACTAATACAGCCAACTCAATTAACACCGGTTATCAGACAGATTCTACACACACCCAAAATACACGGAGCGACATGACCGCGTTGTCGCAGCACCTAAACTGAGGAACCAACCAAAAGAAAGAGCAAACCCTAATTAAAAAACCCCCAGGGGCTCACATCTAGTGGGACGTGGGTTGGCGAGCACGGGACACCAGTTGAGGGCGGCATTGCTTCCACTTATTTGAGCGAGCTCCTCTTCGTCTTCTTTCCTGTCGAGCTTCCTCGGTCAACTCTTGTTCTTTTCCGACCCCAACCGTATTAGGGTAACCGAGGCCTAGGGAGTCTTTCAATTTCCCGCCTTAATTGGCCCTTGTCTCATATTTCCTGATTCCCTCATTCTTCGAGGGGTCAGCCTTCTTTTTCTTTTCATGTTATCTCCTGCCTTCTGCTCAAGGCCCTCAAGGAGGCAGGGTGTATGTAGCCTCACCACTTCTGGTGCAGCCTGGATAGTGCTACACCCTGAAGGTCTCACGGCTGGTGAGTTCGGGAGTTGGCGACCCCGAGCGATACCTGAGCTGGGTCCGTTTTGTCCCGTTTTTTTTCTCTGACCTTGGGGTGGGCCCTCTCCTCTTTCACTTTCCTATCTGCCTTTCATGGCTCTCCTTCCTTCCAAGTCCCTTAGTCATCATTCTTTGAGGGTTGAGGGCATTTCTTTTCTTCCTGTCCTTCATTTTCCTTATCCTTTGTTTGTTTACCATTTCTTCTTCTTGTATGTAAGTCAGTAGTTAGTATTAGTTATAGTTTTCATTCTCATGTCATCTTTCACTATCACCCAAACCATTAGGGGCCGATAACCTAGATGTTAGGCCCCTTAAAACAACAATTATCATCATCATCATCATCCTAATTGAAAATTTCCATTTGACCTAGTTTTCGAGGAATCGTTAGCCTGTTTAATGGTAACAACACCTGCGACGTAGCCTTGCGTGTGAAGTCGCTTGCCACGACCGTGACGGGGAGGTGCAGCACGTGGTGACAGTGGTTACCCTGAGTGTGGTGTGTGAGTGTTTTGCTCATGACTTAGGACAGGAGAAAGAAGAGGTGGGGGAGGCAATAAAAATCTGTGAATTTAATAGTACATTATGCAACGAGCCTATAATGGCAATAATTAAGACAAGAATATGTTCATAAAACTCGCTTCGCTCGTTTTATAATTTCCATACGAGTGTCTTAATTACCATTATAGGCGAGTTGCATACGACTGTTTATGTTCGACGATAATTATAACTATTTTATGTTCGAACATACATATTCATAAATATCTGTCGAGATTTCACCAGTTTTATGTACTGAACAGAGCGCATGGGACGCAGAGAATATCTTGTATTTGACCATGGCCTTCTCGATTACTCCACTATGACACTAGTCACGCTGTGAAATTTAAATTAGGAGGCCGTGGAACTCAGCACAGGGGTGATGCTATCCTTACCTAATTGGTCACACAACCGTTTCTTGAGCTCTGATTGGTGGGAGAAACTGTTTCATAATGAAAAGTAATGTTATAATGACCATCATTATGATACAGCTTTCTGACATATAATATTTACATTTCGACATCGTCGAACATAAAGTTTATTATTATAATTTTTTTTATTGGGGTGATGACCAACCTCAAGTTCTTTAAATTAGAAAGAAAATAAAGGGATTCTGCCTTTCCAATACTTGTATTGAACCTACTCACTCACAGGTACATGTTTCGAAGGTAAATATCCTTCTTCCTCAGCCTGTACATAAAAATAACAAAGATAAATTACCTTTATAAGAACATACGTTACATGAATAAAGATTTTCTACAAGAGTTGGTTTGTTGGTTCCTCAGTTTAGAGGCTGTGACAACGCGGTCATTTAGCCCCGTGTACTTTAGGTGTGTGTAGAATTTGTCTGATAACCGGTGTTAATTTTGATGGCTGTATTCGTGTGTGTTAACTGTGATTCAGGTAGAAGGACTGCAGACGTTTATTTGTTTCAAGTAGTTCCTACTTTTGCTACCAAATGCTACCGTCACGACACCTAGCTGCATTTATCCCGCTGAATTACAGGGTCTGCTGTTCTGCACTTTCCTTTCCACTTGATGCGGTCTTGTGCATCTTAAGGAGAGACTTTAGCCACATGCATATCCTCCCGCAGTGTGTCAAACCAGCGCTTCTTTGGTCACGCTCGTGGTCTGCGGCCCTCATGGCTGATGTTTGAGGCTCCTCTCGAAACGCAGAAGTCGAAGTCGAAACATGGTACCCATTGCAATACCATGTTTCGACTTCCGGAAAATTTCGACATATCTTCGCGTTTCACATCCTCCAGACCCCAAAACCACCGTCAGCTCAAAAGTTTATATATAATTTATGTATATATGTATATATGTATCTATATATATCAGTTTCTTGTGGACACGATAACTCCCGTAATTTTGCACCAATCACTTTGAATTTTTTACATAATATGTATCCCTATAAAATCTCGGTCGAATTCGTTAATGGGCAATATCGGTCGAAGGGAGTAAAAATGGGGGGCTTTTTTTTTCGAAAAAGTGAAATATCACTATAACTCTCTTAATATGTGAAATATCGAATCCCGTCAAAGTTCATATTATGTGTCGGATAAGTGCCAAAAATTTATGTTTAAAAAGTTTTTTTGTGGCCAATGGGGTGGAAAAAAGTGGGTTTTTCAGGAAACATTAATCATATCTCTCTTAATAGGCACAATATCAAAACCGTACAAAATGGACGATATTCCCCTAATAATTACCTAAAACTTTTGTCTGAAAGAATTTTTGATATGACCCACCATTACGCCAAGGGATGAGAAAAATAATTTCGGAATTATAAGAAAATGCCAAGAGCCATCAGATGTTGCCATGACAACACTACTAAATTGATGAGGGATGAGTCATCAGACGTTGCCATGACAACGCACTCGCACGAGATCACATTCAGTTTTCTATCTGACTAAGTCTGAAACGGCTTCGGTGACTTAACTGGTAGCATGCTGAACTTCTAAGCCCAAGGTCGCGGGTTCAAAGCCAGACGAAGTCGCCGGATTTTCTAAGAGCGCTAAAATACCTCAGTATGCTTTCCTTTGGAGGGGAAGTTCCAACGTTCATTGCGAGTTGCTGGTTGTGGTGGCATCTAGTAGCCAAGTTCACAGCTAGGTGTCGTTGCCGGTAGTATTTGGTAGCAACATTAGGAACTACTGCTTGAAATTGACCGTCTGCAGTCCTTACCAGAATTACAGAATAATACAGCCATCACAATTCACACCGTTTATCAGACAGATTCTACACTCAACCAAAGTACACGGGGTTACATGACCAACCAAAATCTCTGCGGGAGATAAAGTTTTGCGTGAAGAAGTAACAGACAGTTAGATGGTTACACATCAGTGTCGAAACCTTGCATCAGGACAGTGTGACCACAAGTTTAACAAGAAGTTCCATGACGAGCTAAAGAGCCTACTTTTCTTAAAATTTAAGATTCATGCCAATGATTAATCTATATGGATCTATCTAGAATAATGACGAAATTAAGTTGGTAATATCGAAATTTCTAATTAGTTCGAAATATTGTATACCTGGCATAATGTAGCCTAATAGAGAACTACAGTTGGCAGCCCTGGTGGCTGAATATATTCTTAGTTCCATCTCTTAAGGTACATAATACAAAATTTGGTTGAAGTCCAATGGGTAGCATGGACGTTACATGCAGTTAAACATTTTTGCAAAATGTGAAAAGTAGGCTAAAAATATGCATAGTAAGACGAAAGAAAAGTCAATTGAGCTCCAATTACATTATAAAATACTTTCTCGCAATAAATAAGGTCTGACCCTTCTACGAAAACCTGCATATTTTGCCTATTATAGCCTATCCTCTAGTTTGCCCGGTGAAATCTACCTCCGCCTTTCTAATGAAATCTACCTAAAACGTGGTCAAGTCTTATGAGTCCTATTTGCCAGCGAAGGAAAATTGGAAAATGGCTTCAAAGCTGTCTAACTGGAAAATGCGGATGTTGCGAATCTAGTATACGCAATTGCACACACACTAAGAAATAATAAATCAATAATTTATTTATTTATTTATTTATTTAGTCAATTTACCCTCTAGGTTGGTGGTTCCCACGGACTCAGCGAGGGAACTCACCACTACCGCCTTTGTGGGCAGTGTCCTGGAGCTTGGAACACCTGGTCGGGATGGATACAACTGGGGAGGTGTGATCAGCACTTCGCCCAGGCGGCCTCACCTGCAAAGCGAACAGGGGCCTCATGAGGGATGGGAAGGGATGGAAGACTGGGATGGATAGGCTAGGAAGAGGGAAGGAGGTGGCCGTGGCCTGACAGAAGGTACCATCCCGGCATTTGCCCGAGGACGAAGTGGGAAACCACGGAAAACCACTTCGAGGATGGCTGAGGTGGGAATCGAACCCCCTCTACTCATTTGGACCACCCGAGGCTGAGTAGACCCCGTTCCAGTCCTCATACCACTTTTCAAATTTCGTGGGAGCGCCGGGAATCGAACCCAGGACCTCCGGGCCGGCAGCTAACCATGCTGACCGCTACGCTACGGAGGCGACTATAAATCAATAAATACGAGTACAAATCACCTTGTCAGTGTGATTTGTCCAATACGACAGGTGTGTGCGTACCTTACCAGTACTTGAAATAACTGCTAATTTTGTAAACATGTAATTGAAAGGTTTGCTTAGTAATTAATGAGACAGTTAATACGAATTTAACATGAAATCAATGCAGTATTTTGAATAGGACTCACAGGCGTCGCGGGACCTACTTAACAATGCATAATATTTTCCCAAGAACGCAGTAGCCACATTCAATGAAGAAACTCGTTCATCACAAGCACACAAACATGAATATTATAACGGTAAACAAAAATTGTATTTACTAAGCAAAATAACAAAATATTATGTATTTACTTCCCATATTAATGAGAAACTTAGCGACACGCTTACCAATTTTCTGGCGTGATATACAGCACAAGGTCGAGCGGGAGATGGGATAGGGGACTGTTGTTGGCGCCATGGCTAGTCCAAGCCCAGAGAGAGAATTAATTTCATGTTAAATTCGTATAAACTGTCTCATTAATTTTTAAGCAAACCTTTCAATTACATGTTTACAAAATTAGCAGTTCTTTCAAGTACTGGTCAGGTACGCACACACCTGCCTTATTGGACAAATCACACTGACAAGGTGCTTTGTACTCGTATTTATTGATTTATTATTTCTTAGTGAACCCACACATACCTTGGGAAACTTAACGATTTGGTAGACTTTGTTAACTCGGCAGTACGGCTAATTCCCCAGGCCTATACTTTACGATAGTAGTTAATCACATAGGTGAAGAGTTTCTGTTTGTTGGGATCAACCATTAGTAGTATTGGCTCATGCAGTCAAGAGATTCGCCGAAGACTTGCCCTAGGAAGAGCAGCTTGGATAAGATCAAGTGTTCAGATGTATCTTTGCCTACTGAAATTAGAATGGTTAAGGCACTAGTTTTTCCCTTTGAGCTCTGGTGTTGGAGAAGGATACTGCGTATTCCTTGGACAGCCAAGAAGACAAATGTATGGGTAATTTAAAAAATCAAACTAGATCTGTCTCTTGAAGCATTGATAACTAGATTACAGCAGTCATATTTTGGACACATTATTTAGACGTTCTGATTCGTTGGAAAAGACAATTATGCTTGGAATGGTGGAAGGGTCTCTGAGACGAGGGCGGCCAGCATCGAGATGGATCGACTCCATCAAATCCAACATGAATATGTCACTGAAGGATCTGAAGTATATGGCTGAAGACCGAATCATATGGAGACAGTCCATCCATGCAGTCGCTAAGAGTCGACGCCAACGTGATGGCATCTGATCATCATCATACTTTCTCTGCGGTGCAAGAGGCGAGTTCATCTCGCCAGTTGTGTTGAGTGAACTACACACATCAAAAAAAGTTTTGCATCACCTCGGTTCCCAGATCTCCGGCATATAGACGTTGACTGTGTATATTGTATCCAAGATACAGTCCCTTTGACTGTTCATAGATGTCACTAAAACTGCTCAAAGATGTAAACAACCATGCATGAGCAGGGCCTATTAGACGGAGGGGGTACGACAGCCGATCAGTTCCAGTCATTCCACCAGGACGAAGGTACGCTGCTCATGTTGTCTGTAGTTCTACCATGCCTAGAAGGTCAATACCGCAGTTCGATCGCGTCCGCATTGTTACTTTGTGTCAAGAAGGGCTCTCAACAAGGGAAGTTTCCAGGCGTCTCAGAGTGAACCAAAGCGATGTTGTTCGGACATGGAGGAGGTACAGAGATACAGGAACTGTCGATGACAGGCCTCGCTCAGGCCGCCCAAGGGCTACTACTGATGTGGATGACCGCTACTTACGGATTGCCGCTCGGAGGAACCCTGACAGCAATGCCACCATGTTGAATAATGCGTTTCGTTCAGCCACAGGACGTCGTGTTTCAACTCAAACTGTGCGCAATAGGCTGCATGATGCGCAACTTCACTCCCGACGTCCATGGCGAGGTCCAGCTTTGCAACCCCGACACCATGCAGCGCGGTACAGATGGGCCCAACAACATGCTGAATGGACCCCACGGAATTGGCATCACGTTCTCTTCACCGATGAGTGTCGCATATGCCTTCAACCAGACAATCGTCGGAGACGTGTTTGGAGGCACCCTGGTCAGGCTGAACGTCTTAGACACACTGTCCAGCGAGTGCAGGAAGGTGGTGGTTCCCTGATGTTTTGGGGTGGCATTATGTGGGGCCGACGTACGCCACTGGTGGTCATGGAAGGCTCCGAAACGGCTTTACGATACCTGAATGACATCCTCCGACCCATAGTGCAACCATATCGGCAGAATATTGGAGAGGCATTTGTCTTCATGGACGACAATTCTCGACCTCATCGTGCACATCTTGTGAATGCGTTCCTTCAAGATAACGACATCGCTCGACTACAGTGGCCAGCATGTTCGCCAGACATGAACCCTATCGAACATGCCTGGGATATGTTGAAAAGGGCTGTTTATGGACGTCTTGACCCACGAACCACTCTGAGAGATTTACGCCGAATTGTCGTTGAGGAGTGGGACAATTTGGACCAACAGTGTCTTGATGAACTTGTGGATAGTATGCCACGGCGAATACAGGCATGCATCAATGCAAGAGGACGTGCTACTGGGTATTAGAGGTAGTGGTGTGTACTGCAATCTGGACCACAAATGCTGAAAGTCTAGCTGTATGATGGTACAACATGCAATGTGTGGGTCTCATGAGCAATAAAACGAGCTGAAATGTTGTTTGTGTTGATCTCTATTCCCTTTGTATTTAAAGGTTCCGGAACTCTTGGAACCGAGGTGATGCAAAACTTTTTTTGATGTGTGTATTTAAGGGAACCGGGACGTGTGATAGGCTCAAAGAAGTCAATTTTATTTTTTAGCTTATAAAAATCTCCCATCTTTCCTGAAGAAATTGGCGTAGGCTATCAATTATTGTGCTGAAGTGATATTTGATGCAATAAAATTAGGTTTAAACATAATGTTTTAAGGCTATACTGTAGCTACTATCCAAACATTCTTTTTGTGTTTTCCGTAAGTCATATTTTTTGAAAATTCATGTACCATTTTCTCAGAAACTATCTGATCAATGTATTTGAAACTTGGTAGTCTCTAAGACACTATATAGATCTACTGGTGGAAGTAAATTTATTCAGGTATCTTGATTAATTCGTGGAGCCCAGCTTGAAAATCACTGACAATTTTACCGAAAATTTCAGTTTTCAACTAGGATCTCAAAAAAACTCAACTCCTGAAAACAATAGCACAATAGTTTTACTTCAGTAGCTCAACAATGGTCTAAATATTATGTATGCAACGTTTGATGGGTCTGGTTTGAGTATTTGCTCAGGAAAAGGGACATGAGTTAACGGCATTTTTAACAATATATTTTTAAGATTGTATTTGTGATGCTCTCTCTGACATAAAATATTCAACATAGAAGCTTGAAATTCTACCCAAATAATGATGAATGTACTCTGAATATACCAAAAGAACATTCAAGAAAATATCTATTGTAGTTTCTGAGATATGTCACTAAACATTGGAAGCTACATTCTTCTATCGAATCACACGTCCCGGTTCGCTTAATGTATCTTTGTTGTTAATTGAGAGACGACATACTGCATGTTATTACCTATAGTGCAGGCAGGCGTAACTTGGAACACAAGGTGGGCCTGGATGTATCTTTGCCTACTGAAATTAGAATGGTTAAGGCACTAGGTTTTCCGATAGCTACATATGGTTGCGAAGGGAAACGAGATAGGAAGTATATTGATGCGTAGGCGTCGCGGGACCTACTTATCAATAAATAATGCTTTCACAAGAACGTAGTAGCCACAGTCAATGAAGGAACTCGTTCATCACAAGCACACAGACAAGAATATTATAACGGTAAACAAAAATTTTATTTACTAAGCAAAATAAGAAAATTCATATGTATTTACTTCCCATATTAATGATGGTTGGTTGGTTGGTTCCTTAGTTTATGGGCTGCAACAACTCGGTCATGTAGCCCCGTGTACTTTGGGTGTGTGTAGAATCTGTCTGATAACCGGTGTTAATTGTGATGACTGTATTACTGTGTGTTATCTGTTTTTAAGTCAAGTTAGGACTGCAGACGGTAATTTCAAGTAGTTCCTACTTTCGCGACCAAATGCTACCATCCACGACACCTAGCTGTGAACTTGCCTACTACTAGACGCCATCGCAACCAGCACCCGGTGACGAACGTTGGAACTTAAGAGCGTTAGTCAAAACTAACCTACACATTTTGGCTTCACACAAGTGTAGTTAGTGGAAGGTTCTTTTTCTTGCAATAAATCTAAGACATGGGACCGCCGGATTTACTTCTCCTCCGAAGGAAGGCATACTGTGGGATTTTTAACGCTCTTAAAAAATCCGAAGACTTCTGCCGGGTTTGAACCCGCGACCTTGGGCATAGAAGGTCAGCATGCTACCAACTACGCCACCGAAGCCCCCCCCCCATATAAATGAGAAACTTAGCGACACGATTACCTATTTCCTGGCGTGATTTACAGCACAAGGTCGAGTGGGAGATGGGGTAGGGGACTGTCGTTGGCGCCATGGCTAGTCCAAGCCCAGATAGAAAAGAATTAGCACTGCATTGTCGAGTGTTGGAAAAAAAATTACTTCAGATTACGTAGGAAATACATTTTTAATAACTGATCAGGTGGGCCAGATAAAAGGGTTCATCGGCCCGGGGGCCGGCTGTTGCACCTAGTGGTAAAATCGTGGAAACCTGTGTTGTAGTTTGTTTGTGAAGTAGGCCTACCTGTATTTATAGAATCACATTTGTTTCGGTGATGAATTTATGCGGTAGTGGAAGCAACGAAACACATTATCAGACTTTTCATATTATAGATTCAGACAATATAACCGGCTAAAAGAGAACTAAAAACTAAAAAGTTACTAAATTCAAATGTCTTCAAACGTGTATTTAGTTGATTTAGAAAATCCATGGCAGATGTAATTTTCTTTCTTTCTTAGTCGTGTTTACCCTCCAGGGTTGGCTTTTCCCTCGGACTCAGTGAAGGATTCCACCTATACCGCCTCCAGGGCAGTGTCCTGGAGCTTGAAACATCAAGTGCGGGGATACAACTGGGGACGTGGGACGAGCAACTCGCCCAGGCAGCCTCATCTGCAAAGCGAACAGGAGCCATATGAGGGATGGGAAGGGATAGAAAGATTTGGAGGGATAGGCAAGGAAGAGGGAAGGAGGCGGCCGTGGCCTTACGTTAGGTACCATCCCGGCATTTGCCTGGAGACGAAGTGGGAATCCACGGAAAAGGGTGTAATTTTAAGAACTGAATTTATGTCACAATAATGTAGTTATTTAATTTAATTTAATTTACTTTCTATGTTTTTTGAAACTTTTCCCTTTAATTTATTATGTTTACCATCAGCCACTTAATCTCATAACGAGTGACTTGCGTCATTAAAGCTCTAGCAATTTAGGAACACAGTGGTAATTTGCCTCAATGTGTTCCCTCAAGTGACGATATGATGCATAATATCTATGTGTACAGTATATCTATCAATCTATATATCGGGGCGTGGTGGCTCAGCGGTCTAGCTGAATGCCTCTCACCAAGGCGGTCCGGGTTCGATTCCCGGTCAATGCATGTGAGATTTTCGATGTGAAATGCCATGCCCTGTGGTTCGGATTCCACGTAAAAAGGAGGTCCCGTGGCTCATGATCTCGAGATTAACGGTCACGTTAAACTACAAGCTTCCTTCCTTTAATCTATATATCTATCTATTTCATAACCCAGAAGTTAATGTCACCTTTTCTTTTGTTTACAGGTGAGTCCATGTTCCCTACGCAAAGACTAAAATAATAGTGATGTTTGATCCAGTCGAGTTCGTTATTCCACTTGTGTGATACAGATAATCTACAACAGTATTTATGAGGTAAGGTGAAAACTACTCTTGTAAGATGAAAACATCTTTTGTGTTTCAATGAAAAGCAGTTTAACTACTTCCTTGAACTAGTCTAGGAGGTATCTACCAGTGAGAAATTCGTGAAAGGAAATGAAGATTCCAATTGATTAATTTAAGTGTGGATTTATGAAACAAAACTCACTAAATTCGGTGCTTACACAATATACAGTAAGACAAAATACGTCATTCTCCACAGTTCGATGAGTGTTCCCCCCAAGTACGTACAGTAGAACAAGATCTGATTATTTAATATTTCGTAATATTTAAGCCCTGATTTTGCTAGTGATTTTAGTTGGATTATTATCTCTGCATGTAAACACATGGGGCTGGTTTCTGTACAGCGATTTCCCCCTGGGGTTCACAACTTGTGGGACTGGATTAGCGACCATGGGACCCCAGGTGAGTCCGGTATTGCTTCCACTTACTTGAGCCGGGCTTCTTTGAGTTATCTTTCCTGTCGGCCTCCATTGGTCAATACTTGTTCTCTTCCGACCCCGACGGTGTAGGGTATCTGAGGTCTAGCGAGTCTTTCACTTTCCCGCCTTAATTGGCCCTTGTCTCATCTTTCCTAATACCCTCATTCTTCGAGGGGTCAACCTTCTTTTTCTTTTCATGATATCTCCTGCCTTCTGCAAAGGCCCTCAAAGAGGCAGGGTGTATGTAGCCCCACCACTTCTGGTGCACCCTGGATAGTGCTACACCCTCAGGGGCTCACGAGTGTTTCCTGAGCTAGGTCCGGTTTTTCCCCTTTTCCACTGACTTTGGGGTGGGTCCTCTCCTTTTACGTCTTTTCTATCTGCCTTTCATGGCTCTCCTTCCTTCAAAGTCTCTCAATCCTCGAGGTCATTTCTTTTCCTCCTGTCGTTTATTTACCTTCTTCTTCTTCTTCTTCTTCTTTTGTTTCCCATTTCTTCTTCTAGTATGTAAGTGTGTAGTTAGTTTTAGTTATAGTTTACATTTCATTATCATTTTCACTGTCACTCAAACCATTAGGGACCGATAACCTAGATGTTAGGATCCTTAAAACAACAATTATGGTGATCATCATTATGTATAGTGATCTACTCTAGCGATCGTTGCAGGGGTTTGATTTCATTTTTATTCAGCAGTGATGATCGCTGGTCATTTCCTGAACAAAAGAATAACGATAAAGCAACATTGCAGCTATACAACATATATTTTGTAATTTATCGAGATTTATTTTGGAGATTTGATTAAATAATGATTCTAATGATCATTTTATTTATGACAAGTATGGTACGGTAAAGTATACACGAGAAGCTTGAATATGATAGTGTATTGAAACATGATTCTGTAGGTTTGATTTTAATGTATTTAGTATCGTTTGCATTCAATATTACTAGAATCATCTGCTCTAGGTGCAACAATATGTAATAGTTAGGACATTTTCCATCCAAAGTCTCTTTAATAACTTATTCGAATTTCAAATTGGCAAATATTGGAATATCAAATATTTGAAAGATGTGTACAGCGCTAGTTATCAACCAGGAGATCCGAGGTTCGAATATTGGTCTCGCAAGTTACTATTTTCCTAACCCTACAGAACACGAATGGAGTATTGTTACCGCAATTCTTTAATTTATCCAGTCCTATATTGGTAGCATGGTATTAATGTTCTTTGGTGTTGTTGTTTCATTTATTTTTGTGGAATTATGGCACATATCCCTTTATTTAACCCAAGTTCACATATAAAATACCAATGTTACAAATCCTGCTTCTGCGTTTAAAATCATACACACATTTTTGGCTTACTTTCAATTTTTGCAAAAAATGAAAGTAGGCTTATGAGATCAACGCAGGCCCAAAAATTGTGTGTCTGTGTGTGTGTGTGCGTGAGTGTGTGTACTCTGAATGTCTGTCCCCCCATATCAATTCGAACACGGTGAAACCGAATTGAACGAAATTTGTTACAGAGGTAGCACTGGCAAAGGGCACCTCAGTGTCATGTTTTATATTGCCGCCATCTTTATCAAAACTTAACGGCGGCCACTCAAATGGTCAAAACTTAATAATGCATTACGACCAAACTATTCGTCGGATCTTTACCATATTTGGTAAAACATACTTTCATATGATAGGTGTCTTTTGCCCAAACTACAAGGTCATCAACCGTATCACTTCCGGATGGCGGCCGTGTGAATTATGCACACTTTATAATCCATAACATGAGACCCACCAGTTCCTATTATCGAACCAAGAATCGTTTAAACTGTTCTAAAGGGCGTGGCCCGTTCGAAATTAAAAGTTATATTGCAATATTATAGTGTAGAAGTGACTTAAAAAGCTGAGTCGTCTCGGTTATTTGACGACATGGCAGCTGATCTCTCGTTCTGACCTGTATTTCACTAATTTGAGTATGTTGAATGCAATATAGCCTACTGATAGAAATTATATGAACTTTACATGAAGTGAACTCTGTTTGAAATATACTCCAGTGAAGAAATCGTTTAGTCCAAGTCATTATTTGCTAGAACGTTGTATGCAAATTGATTAATAAACGCTTGCGTAGTGTATGCACGATAGGCTGTGTGGTTAAGGGTTTGGTCTTTCACCCGGCTGGCCGGGGTTCGTATCCTATCAGAGTTGAATTTTTTTGCTTGAATGTTTTTATATTTATTGTTTCTTGAGCACTGAGACGTTATAAAATAAAGCGTTATATGGTGCAATTTGCAATGGAAAATACATATTTAATTAAAACAACTTTCTCCACCGGAGTGACATCTACTAGCAATCAGTTGAACTATATAGGACCTAACCGAAAACCGAATTGAACGAAATTTGGTATAGAGCTAGCACTAGCAAAGGGCACCTCAGGGTCATGTTTTATATCGCCGCCATCTTGACGGAAACGGAATGGCGGCCACCCAAATGTTAAGAGCTTAAATGAAATTATGACCAACCTAATTATTTGATCTCTACTGAATTTTGCAACAACATACCTTTTTGTGCGACGCATCTTTTGACTGAACTACAAGGTCATCAGCCCAATAGTTGGCAGATAGCGGCCATGTATGTGTGCACATCGATTCACCATATCAATTCAAACACGGTGAAACCGAATTGAACGAAATTTGGTACAGAGGTAGCACTAGCAAAGGGCACCTCATATTCATGTTTAATATCCGTATAACACGTTGCATTTCAACAAGCTACTACAACCAACATTCAATTATACTCCTTGAAAATGACAAAGAGTTATAACAATACCCATGCTTTTTGGATAAAGTAGGCTATATGTTCTTTACTGAACATCTTGTTTTAAATTCTAATTTTTCTATTTTTTATTTGCTTAAAATTTTTTTTAAATTTTTTAATTTTTAAAATCATTTTATTTTTATTTTATCTCATATCATATAATTCATCTCAATAAGATGATTTTAAATAGGAATCTACCCCTATTCTTTTTAAATAACGGTATTAAAATTGGTATTTTGATACGAGGAGAAGATGTTCTAGCTGTTCGCCCCTCAAAACAACAATCATAATAATAATCACCATCGTCATCATGCAATTCATATAATGAATGATCCAATAGATCAATGGCCAAAAAGGTGCAAGCACATGTGGTGGTATAAATAATATAGGACCTAATCCAGTTGCAGTACAGCTAAAACATTTGCTCCATTAGTTCCATTCATTATAGATTCTCCTGTTGGTGAAGCATAAATCACAGACCACAGTATTGTAAAGTCAAATTGTTCAACGTGTCATGGAATGAGGTATCGTTTAGATCGTGGGCGGTGATTTAGTCGCAGTATGCCCAGTTGTTCTAGGCTGATTTTGTTGCTCATTCATTATAAATTAATTGTACCTTGAGGCGTTCTTGTGAAGTAAAGGCACCTCACTGGATTGTCATGCATGGAATATCACGGGACAAATCCGAGTCACTCGATGTAGTTATATGAAATGACCTCTCTCCAAGGGCCCACAACCATAACGTCGATTTAGTACAGTACAGCTGGAATGGTTTTGTTCCAAAAACCGTGCTATGGTTGGCTTTTTGTAAATCGTTAGAAAAGCACAAAGAAAGCTTAACTCTAAATTTCGGAATAATTTGTGGTATGTTGTCGGAAAAACTCAAAAAAATTGAAATGTGTTTTACTCTGAATCTACGTATTTTAAAGAAAAGTTTTTTAAACAAAAAATGTAGAGGACATTGTCATCTACAATTTGTCTCATTGAGGTCATGTCATACGTTTTGAAATGCAGAAGCTAGGTGGACTGTTTTAGTCGAATACTTCAAACAAGTAGCAATCTGGGAATGTAGCCAGGTACAAGGTCCATTTTCACACCTCCCAACTATGCACACACAACGGCAGGGGATTAGGACCGGCCGTATTTCCGTCCCGTGAGTCATCTATTCTATGTGGCCAATGAAATCCTAATGTTTTTAAAGTTGTTAACTATCATGAAGGGATTTGTATATTTCAATTCTATATATCATTACAGGAAAATTATACAAAAATAGTATAAATGATTCTAACGGGCCACGACAAAAACACAAATATTTACAGTATAATTTGGTAACGATCCTAAATTCCCCCGTATTTATCAGTGAATAATATTTATACATGTATTCTTTTCAGGTCTTGTGTTATAGATATATTCGATACCATATTGGGCAAAAGGAAGGCTTGTTGACTCAAATGAACAGTATAAAATAACAAATTGTGAAAGCTTCGCTCGGGCTCGCTAGTTTAGGTATATTGGTGAAGTTGGTTAAGGGCCAGGAAGAAACTCCATATCCAGAAATGGTATATTGCATACAGGTAAAACCTGGCGTGCTATTACGTGATTTTAACTGGATCCAATAGCACTCCCTTCTCGTGGCACACACTCTCTTGGAGTGTGTGGACCTGGCCGATCTGTGAAGAACTCCAACTGCCTAACACCGTCTCCCTTGTTCTGTGTGAAGACGGGCCACAGACCTCGTCATACGGTTTATGAGGGAGAGTGGCTACTTGTTTTTTTAATCGTAAGTCTTAATGTAGTTTAAGACTTAGTTTAGTTATAATTTGTTTTATGTTTTATTGTGTTCATATTTATATTACCTGGGTAGATTATAGGCTAGGGAATAACCCACCCACCAAGGGAAGATGATTAAGAGAAGGAAGTAGATTTGGGATTGGAAAAGAAGGATAGAAGAATAGGAGGAGAGTCCCACAAAAGTAATAAGTTTAGTGTTAAACACACTTAAAGGTGGTTGCCACTGCAAATATGTGCTCGGATACCTAAAATAGGAACGAGCTTGGTCGAGGCGGACGGGAGCCGCAGCTAAAGCTTGGGCAGTTTGCCAGAGAGAGGCTTTAGTGTGTTTCCTCCCAAGCACGAATGAAAGTACTATAGGGAAGGGTGATGGTCTGGCCAGACAAATAGTAAAAGCTTTATTGTATATGAACAAGGGCATAAATCTAGGAAGAGCTAGGAAAGCCAGGATCCTGCCTAACTGTAGTGTCAGAGAAACGATGAATCCAAAACCAAATATTTAATTTATTTAACAATGCAGGAAGTTTGAGGAAATTAACAATTATGCAATATAAATTTAATAAACATGGTTCATTTGAACCTTTTAACAAATAGGGTCGCAGACCTCTTAACATCAAACAGTTGCTCCAGGCAATTGACAATTTTTAAGGTTTTTTAACCGTGTATTAAAATCTTGGTAAGATTTCATAAATAGGCAAAATGGAATAATTAAAGTTTTGACATTTACAGGAGTACAAGCAGTGTACTTATATGAAAACTCTGAAAGAACATTCTAACGAGAATAACAACTTCGAAGATAACAAAATGGAAAACATAAAGAATAAAAAGGAAGTTCCTACAACTTCTTATATTTAAACAGAATTACTTTGTGAGATTTATACAAAGAGAGCAGGTCACTTACTGTGAACCTGAAAAGTTAATCAGAAGGAAGGTTCTAGACCTTTTATACTTTGAATAAGACTCGCCAGTCAAATGAGGCAGTTTTCATTTAGCGAGACCAAAAAATAACTCACTCAGGAGTTGAGAGAATTGTTTTCCCTGCTTTTGAAGGGAGGAACAATGTAAATTTAAAACTTGTATCACACAAGAAATTATGCAGAATTTAATTAATGTTAAACTAGCAAAGTTGGAAGGGCACTTCGTAAGTAACACCTTATAGAAAGTTACATTTTTATAAATAATGGTTGTTAGTAGAAGGTTAAGGAAAGATCATTGGGATATAGGAACAATGTTCATGGCCGTATTTAATATAACCGGACGATCGCGACGCGGTAGAAAAGTGGAGCAAGCACTGATTATCACTATAGTCTGTAAAGATGGATGCAAAGTTCACTATAGAAACACTAAAGTTCATGAAAAAGAAAGTTATTGCAATTATGGAGATAACTGATTGCACTATGTAGGTGAAAGTCTATTTCTTGAAAAAGCTGTAATTTACAATCAAATGCGCCGTAGAATTTTCCAGAGGTTCCAGCGGAGGACGAAAATTCACTATTGTAGTAATTTAGTTTTAAACAGAATTCTCCCAAGTACGTGAGAAATACATGATGGCAGGACTCGCAGATAGAGAACAAGTTCTGGAAGGTTCCAGAACGACCTTAGCAGAAAATGGGGTTTGAGAAAATCCAACGGAGGAAATAGTTCTATAATTATAGGCAGCGGGTATTAGATAATATCCCACGTAGCGAGAGGATTTCTCGTTAGAATCGCTTAAGAAAAGCTCTTTTATAGGAAGGTTGGCTTATGCAAACAAAAGCTCAACATGGCAAAACCCACGAAGAATGATTATTGCCCCAAGTAAATAATTTCACACTGCCCACAATTAAAAGCACTTGGAAGTTAAAACCATGAAGATGAGGTTAAAACTTTTTTAAAAATGGTACTTATCTCGATTTCATGTTGAAGTCGGAGTTCCTTAGGAAGACTATCTAGCCAACATGGCGTAGGAGAGTGTGTGCCTCTTAGTTTGAGGTTAGCTCGAGAGGAGCTTTGACTGATCGAGTCAACTGCAAACGGAGAAGTGAGAGCAGCTCAGCGGAGCACGGAGAGACCACGGAAGGGGGAGAGAGTGGGGGTAGGAAACAAAAGGAGAACATATAAACATTGCCAACTTTACAGAAATAAAATAATCTTCTTTTGCTGAGCTGGTCTTCAAAGAGTTGACAACAGTATCTGGTAGCCAAATGAATATGGAATTCCTCTTGCGCGAGGAAGAGTTGAAGAGCTTCCGAGATTTGTTGTCATATGACGCTAGGTGGGTCACAGAATATATATCTGGAACAGACTCATACAAAATATAAGAAATTTGCACATAAAGGAGAAAACAAATGATCACTGTTGGTGTTTGACAAAAAGGAAGGAAAGAACGTGCAAAAGCATTCAAAATTATAATCTCAGGTACCGTGCATTCTTGGAATGCACCATTACCCGCTCACTTAAAACTACGATCTTCCTATTCTTTATTTATTTTTAGTCTATTTTCATTTAAAAAACAAATAGTTCCGTGACGAACAAAAGAGCCTACTTTTCTTAAAATTTAAGATCCATGCCAATCTATATAGACCTATCTCTCCCCCAGGGGCTCACATCTTGTGGGCGTGGGTTGGCGACCACGGGGCCCCAGCTGAGTCCGGCATTGCTTCCACTTACTTGTGCCGGGCTCCTCTCCGTCTTCTTTCCTGTCGACCTCACTTGGTCAACTCTTGTTCTCTTCTGACCCCGAAGATATTAGGGTATCTGAGGCCTAGGGAGTCTCTTCCTTTCCCGCCTTAATTGGCCCTTGTCTCATCTTTTCTGATACCCTCCTTCTGCGAGGGGTCAGCCTTCTTTTTCTCTTCCTTTTACCTCCTGCCTTGTGCTCTAGGCCATTAAGGAGGCAGGGTGTATGTAGCCCCACCACTTCTGGTGCACCCTAAATAATGCTACACCCTCAGGGGCTCACGGCTGGTGAGTTCGGGAGTTGGCGACCCCGAGGGATTCCTGAGCTGGGTCCGTTTTCCCCTTTTGTCCCTTACCTTTGGGGCGGACCCTCTCCTCTTTCACTTTCCTGTATGCCTTTCATGGCTCTCCTACCTTCCAAGTCCCTCAATCCGCCTTCTCCGAGGGTTGAGGGCATTTCTTTTCCTTCTGTCTTTTTATTTGCCTTATTCTCCTTTAGTTTGCCATTTCTTCTTCTAGTATGTAGGTTATTAGTTAGTTTTAGTTTTAAGTTCGTTTTTCATTTTCATCTTCACGATCACTCAAACCATCAGGGGCCGATAACCTAGATGTTAGGCCCCTTAAATCAACAATTATCATCATCATCATCATCATACAGTAGACCTATCTAGAATAATGACGAAATCAAGTTTGTAATACTAACATTTTTAAGAACTGCAGTATGAAATACACCTGCAATAGTGTAGCCTAATAGAGTAACTTACTACAATTGGCAGCCCTGGTGACTCTGAATTAGTTCCAACTCTTAAGGTATAGAATGCACATACTAAATTTGGCTGAAGTCTAATGGATAGTATGGACGTTACATGCTGTTTGATATGGGATTTATCAGTGCGCGTTAAATCATGTTGGGAACAATGTCATGTATGTGATGCTCATAATTAATCTGACATATTACGATCTATTATAGTGCCAATTTTGGATACAATTCATTTGGTAGTATATAAGTTACATGTAATTAAAAATTAAAACTATCAGATAGCTTAGAATCATGTTGGCAGCACTGAGGTATATTAGTTACTCCAAATTAATCTAGAATGTCAGGTACTATACGTGTGCAAAGTTTAGAGCTGATAGCTTGCAAACTTTCTAATATACACACATCAAAAAAAGTTTTGCATCACCTCGGTTCCCAGATCTCCGGCATATAGACGTTGACTGTGTATATTGTATCAAAGATACAGTCCCTTTGACTGTTCATAGATGTCACTAAAACTGCTCAAAGATGTAAACAACCATGCATGAGCAGGGCCTATTAGACGGAGGGGGTACGACAGCCGATCAGTTCCAGTCATTCCACCAGGACGAAGGTACGCTGCTCATGTTGTCTGTAGTTCTACCATGCCTAGAAGGTCAATACCGCAGTTCGATCGCGTCCGCATTGTTACTTTGTGTCAAGAAGGGCTCTCAACAAGGGAAGTTTCCAGGCGTCTCAGAGTGAACCAAAGCGATGTTGTTCGGACATGGAGGAGGTACAGAGATACAGGAACTGTCGATGACAGGCCTCGCTCAGGCCGCCCAAGGGCTACTACTGTAGTGGATGACCGCTACTTACGGATTGCCGCTCGGAGGAACCCTGACAGCAATGCCACCATGTTGAATAATGCGTTTCGTTCAGCCACAGGACGTCGTGTTTCAACTCAAACTGTGCGCAATAGGCTGCATGATGCGCAACTTCACTCCCGACGTCCATGGCGAGGTCCAGCTTTGCAACCCCGACACCATGCAGCGCGGTACAGATGGGCCCAACAACATGCTGAATGGACCCCATAGAATTGGCATCACGTTCTCTTCACCGATGAGTGTCGCATATGCCTTCAACCAGACAATCGTCGGAGACGTGTTTGGAGGCACCCTGGTCAGGCTGAACGTCTTAGACACACTGTCCAGCGAGTGCAGCAAGGTGGTGGTTCCCTGATGTTTTGGGGTGGCATTATGTGGGGCCGACGTACGCCACTGGTGGTCATGGAAGGCTCCGAAACGGCTTTACGATACCTGAATGACATCCTCCGACCCATAGTGCACCCATATCGGCAGAATATTGGAGAGGCATTTGTCTTCATGGACGACAATTCTCGACCTCATCGTGCACATCTTGTGAATGCGTTCCTTCAAGATAACGACATCGCTCGACTACAGTGGCCAGCATGTTCGCCAGACATGAACCCTATCGAACATGCCTGGGATATGTTGAAAAGGGCTGTTTATGGACGTCTTGACCCACCAACCACTCTGAGAGATTTACGCCGAATTGTCGTTGAGGAGTGGGACAATTTGGACCAACAGTGTCTTGATGAACTTGTGGATAGTATGCCACGACGAATACAGGCATGCATCAATGCAAGAGGACGTGCTACTGGGTATTAGAGGTAGTGGTGTGTACTGCAATCTGGACCACAAATGCTGAAAGTCTAGCTGTATGATGGTACAACATGCAATGTGTGGGTCTCATGAGCAATAAAACGAGCTGAAATGTTGTTTGTGTTGATCTCTATTCCCTTTGTATTTAAAGGTTCCGGAACTCTTGGAACCGAGGTGATGCAAAACTTTTTTTGATGTGTGTATTTATATTAGAATTAAACAAATAGAGAGAGCATTTATTAACAATTGGCAGCACTTTTGGTCCTTACGAATACACAGTCATAACTGTTATCGTACACAAAGCACATACGAAATGAGGTGGAAATCCATTTGTTGGTATAGAAGTTATGTGCATTTAAATCTGGAACTATCAGCAGGCTTAGAATCGTGTTGGCAGCACTGGTGTTTATAAATTACACCAAGATAAGGTAGAATGTCAGGTACTATACGTGTACAAAGTTTAGAGCTGTTTGCTTGCATACCTTCTGAAATATTGATATTAGGGTTAAAACAAGGAGAGAGCATTTATTAACATTTGGCAGCCCTGGTTGCTCTTCAGAATACGAACAGCCTTATCTGTTGTAGTACACATAGTACATACGAAATTTGGTTGAAATCTGATCAATAGTATACAAGTTACATTCATTTAGAAATTGGACCTATCGGCAGGCATAGAATCATGTTGGCAACACTGGCATCTATGGACTTCTGCAAATTAATCTGGAATGTCATTACCTAGACCTATATGTGTGCCAATTTTGGAATAGTTCGCATATCCAACATAGAGCTAAAATTTCAATTGCGATTTTTCCGCAGTTTGTAGCACTAACGTCAATTTCTAATATGGCCGTGAGATATTCAGGTCTAGATCTTTACTCTTAATAAATTTGGTTTCGATAGCTGGAACCGTTTAGGAGTTGATAGGGAGGGACACACACACACAGACACACGCGCACACACACACACACACACAGACAGACACACATTTTCCCGGATCGATTTCATAAGTTAGTCTACTTTTCCCTCATTTTTTGCAAAATGGGAAAACTAGGCTAAAAATAGGCTTATGAGATCACATTTTGTCGGTGTGTGTGTGCGTGTCCCCTCCTAATATAATCTAAACGGCTGAAGCGATTTCAATGAAATTCAGTAGTGCCCTTAATTACTATCATTATGTCCAACCCTGAACGTGACCTTCAAATTTTATTACGTCTCACCAATCCAACATGGCGGCTGTGATAAATATTTTACCGAAACTACTACTGATATCACCGTGAAATTTTGTACGGTAAAATGTTTACACAACCTCAAGATGGCGGCTGTGAATAATTTTAAAATTAAGTTTTTACTTCTTGTGTTCTAATCATGCGATCGAATTCACATTTTGAATAATGAGCCTACGCAATAATCGTCATCTAATAGTACACAACTCTAAGGCCTACATATATAAAAATCCAATATGGTGACCATCCGAAATATTTAGATGGTTCTAAATAACTAGGAATCTATGACAACAACAAAACTGAAATTTTGTATATTGATAAAGGCTTTAAAGATAAATTCATCTATGGGACTTTCAATAACCTGGTGTGCACAATTCTAACTTGGCGACGACACGAAATGTAAATATTAAAATAGACGTTTTTCGCGATGTAACCATTCGAGTGCAGTGAAACTGGTACTGTAAATGCTTATACAAATTTGAATCCACTTACATCTAATTTATTTTGATTTTATAACCCCAAGATGGCGGCTGTGCAAAATTTTAAAATCTTGTTTTCATATCGTGTGTCCTAATCATGCGATTGAAGTTTGAATAATACACTTACGCAATAATCTTCATGTAATAGTAAATAACTCTATGGCTTGCGTATATAAAAATCCAACATGGTGACCATTCGAATTATTTAGACTGTTCTCAATATCTACGAATGTATTATGGCAATCAAAGTGAAATTTTGTATGTTGATAGTGGCAGTTAACATAGGCCAAGTAGAATATATGACAATAGGCTATTTAGTTCTTCACAGAACTGTGTGTTATTGTTTAATATGTATTATTTGTTTTATTGTCTATTTTATGATCCTCGTGTTTTAACTGCTTTTATGCAAATAAGGCATAACTAGAGGACCCGTGCGAGAACTCTCGCATAAAGGGTTGTGTGCGCCCCATGTGAACAGATTACCCACCCGGCCCTATTGCTATGCGTATGGGACGCGATACAGTTCTGGAAGGGGCTATCGTCTTGTTTATTTGTTTAAAAGCACTTAATAAACAAATAAATATATTTCCGTTGACTTTTCAAGAAATGCAAGATTTTTCCCTTACTATTGAGATTATTTGGAAGGTTTTGGTACGAACCACACCTTCTAAATCCCTCTGGTTTACGAGCTTGAGTATTGTGAAACATACACCTTAGCGTATTATATAATAAGACTAGGTGACCCGGCGAACTCTGCTCCGCCTTAGAGGCAATAAATAAGCAGATTTTCAATTTTATTAAGTTCAATTTTTAGCCTATTTTCAATTTTGAAAAAAAAAAAAAAATAGGCTTATGAGATCACCTTTTGTCCGTGTGCGTGTGCGTGTGCGTGTGTGTGTGTGTGTGTGAGAGGTGTGTGTGTGTTCCCCCTAATAAAATCTAAACGGCTGGAGCGATTTCAATGAAACTCGGTAAGTTCATAGCACTATTCCCGGCGACCTCGACCGTGCCTTTCAAATTTTGTTACGTCTCACCAAACCAACATGGCGGCTGTGCGAAATATTTCACTCGCATGCAATATCTCCGAAACTATTACAGATATCGCCCTGAAATTGTGTACGGTGATAAAAGGCACTACTAGAGGTTCACTTATGCGACTTTCAAAAACCTGGTGACTACAAAACCAACATGGCGGTCAAGCGAAGTTAAGACTTTAAAAAATACTTTTCTCGCGATGTAATTATCCAAACGTAGTGAAATTTGGTACAGCAAATGTTTATACACATTGTAATGCACTGGAGTCTAATTTAGTTCAATTGTTTACATAACCTCAAAATGGCGGTTGTGCGAAATATTTCACTGACATTGTATATCTCCGAAACTATTACAGATATCACCCTGAAATTTTGTACGGTGATAAAGGGCACTGATGAAAGTTTACCTATGTATATTTCATAAACCTGTCAAGTACAAAACGAACATGGCGACCAAGCGAATTTGAAATATTTTAATAGACTTTTCTCGTGATTTAACTCTCTGAGCGCAGTGAAATGTGGTGCAGTAAATGATTTTGCAGATTGTAATGCACTGCCATCTAATTTAATTTAATTGTTTACATAACCTCAAGATGGCGGCTGTGCGAAATTTTAAAATTAAGTTTTTTATTTCTTGTGTCGTTATCATGCGATCGAAGTGAAAGTTTGAATAATGAACCTAGGCAATAATTGTCCTTGAATGGTACATAACTCTATGGCCTATACATATAATAATCCTAAATGGCGAGCTTCCGAAATATTTAGACGGTTCTCAAAATCTATGAATCTTTTACAGCAACCAAACTGAATTTTTTATGTTCATAGAGACTATGAACATATGTTCACCTATAGGACTTTCAGTAACCTGGTGAGCACAAATCCAACATGGCGGTGATGCGAAGTATAAATATTTAAATAGACGTTTCTCGCGAATTAACTCTCCGAGTGCCGTGAATCGTTGCACCGTTAAATGCTTGTACAAATGTTGATCCACTGGCATGTAATTTATTTCAATTGTTTGCATAATCACGAGATGGCAGATGTGCGTGATTTTAAAATCTCGTTTTTACTTCTTGTGTTCTAATCATGCGATTGAAGTTTGAATACCACACGTACACAATAATCTTAATGTAATAGTACAAAAATAAAAATCCAACCTGGCGACCATCTGAAATATTTAGACGGTTCTCAATATCTACGAATCTATCACAAGAATCAAACTGAAATGTTGTATGTTTGTAGAGGCAATTAACATGAGTAGGATTTATGAAAATAGGCTGTATAGTTCTTCACGGAACTACTTGTTTATTAGGAAATACAAATAATGAGTCTTTATTGTTCATATATTTTGGTGCATAGGTTGCACTCTTCAGTTAAGTACCTTGTGATACACGACATTTTTTGTTTTATTATCAGGCGCAAGAACAACCGACAGTAGTGGCTACGCTGGCTAAAGCGCAGCATTAGGTCATGGGGCCAAGCTCTCTGTTGACTCGGTAGACGCGTGGGTTCGAGCCCCACCGTCGGCCGTCCTTGAAATGGTTTTCCGTGGTTTCCCATTTTCAACACCAGGCAAATGCTGGGACGGTACCTTCTGACAGGCCACGGCCGCTTCCTTCCACATCCTTGCCCAGTTTCATTCACCATCATTCATTTCATCTCTCATTAACTCCTCTCATGAGGTTGGCGTCAGGAAGGGCATCCGGCCGTAAAAATCATCGCCACAAAGACTTCCATCGCATCTCAACCCCGACTCCGTTGGAAAACGGGAATAATAAGGGGTAGAGATACATACATCAGGCGCAAGTACAAACAACGCAGATGGTCTTCCGACCCGTGAACATGTCATATATAATTGACCATGGGAAAAACATGGATATTCCAGATTCAAACCACAAACTTTCAAGGATTGGCCTTGTGATTTGTTAATGGTCATGGCGAATGCAAGATGGATCGGAAATTGAAGTCTTTTAAACTCAAACGGCATATCGGTTGGGATCATCGGGATCTTCGGAATGAGAACTTCCTCACCTTCGAATTTTCCTTTGAGTATCGTCGCGTAAATCACATTGTTCATCAATTTACTTACCACCAAACGCGTACCGTTGCACAGTTTTTGTTGGTTTATGTTTCGAAGCATGATTACTACGGAGCCAACCTTTAGGCGTAAATTGTGCGGTGGTTAGCCAGGCACATCCAAGGAGTTTAAAAATGCAATTGAATAGTTGGTGGCTTCATCTTCATTTGTTACACAGTCAATAGATTTGAATGAATGCATTGTTCCAATGATCTCATTCTGAATTATGTAGTTTAGGTCATCTACATCTTTATTCTTAGCCGCTAAAATTGCTCGCTCACTCAACCATTCATTATTTTTGTAATTAGTAATGATGTGTTAATGATCTGTGTTAACTTTTTAATAATTACATTTAGATATTAATACTTAATGTAGAAATATCAGAAAGTGTATTTTACTGTGTAGGTGCACTGTTATTGGGGCGCACACTGATCCCTGTTGTGTACCGTCAAGAAATAAATACTTTGTTGATAAGTTCGTCTTTCGATGAGACGATGTTACAGAAATTATGATGAAATGAAATCAATCCGCTCAATTCGTCGACAGGTACTCGACCATTACCGATAGTCAGCAATTGCTTAGAGAAATCTTCAGCAGTTGTATCATTAAGCAATGCAACTCTCATGTTTGTTGTCAGCTGAAGTTTCTTCACATAGCGCCATAGATTTGCTTATTTCGTCGGCAGCCGTTGATCTTGGAATTACTGTCAGTGTTTGGCTGAAATCGCCAGACAGTAAAATCATTGCTCCGCCAAAACATCTGGAGTCATTGCGTAGATCGTTCAATGTTCGGTTAAGTGCGCCTAATGCACGTTTATGCGCCATTGTGCATTCGTCCCAGATGATGATTTTCGATGTTGATAAAACTTTGGTTATTGCTGACTTTTTTTGTGTGTGCAATATTACATGTTGGTTCTTCAATAGTTTGAAGATTTAACGGCAATTTTAATGCTGAATGAGCCGTACGAAATCCTTCTAACAAAGTGGCTGCTTTTCCAGAAGAAGCAACTGCAACCGCAATGTTGGATTTCGCACGAACAAAAGGAAGCTTGTAGTTTAACGTGACCGTTAATCTTGAGATCATGAGCCACGGGACCTCCTTTTTACGTGGGATCCGAACCACAGGACATGGCATTTCACTTCGAAAATCTCACATGCATTGACCGGGAATCGAACCCGGACCGCCTTGGTGAGAGGCATACAGCTAGACCGCTGAGCCACCACGCACGAACAGTGGCTAAAACTACTGACATGAGGAATGTTTTACCAGTTCCACCAGGGGCATCCAGGAAATATAAAGCACCATTTCCATCATCAATTGCCTCTTTAATGTATCATAAATTTCCTTTTGTTGGGGATTCAACAGGGGTACATTCGTTTGAACTACTAAATCTAATTCCTGGTGATCATATTCACGTTCCCGTTCCAATTCTTGATTAAATGCGTCATTCATTTCACGATTTGGCGCTGATATTCCTAACGTGACTAATAAACTACCGCACATGAGGTAACACATGTCATCGATCAAGAGTAAAGCTCGATCGTGATTTCTGGAACTGACACGAATTTGATGTAAAATATCTTCTGACATATTATCTTTGTATTTGTGCCACAGGTTAGATGGGTTCGATGGAAAGCATGTCGAAATGATGATAGCAAATAATGTGCGTATCTGACTTGGAGATGCAGAGATAATGGCTTCAACGATTGTCGTATCCCAATGGGTATCGTTTTCTAGTAAATTGAGTTCTTCACATGCAGCACGATATGTTGGGAATATTATTGTTAATGATGATTCAAAGAGAATACAAATTACGTTGAGTAACTAACGGGATTTCATGTTAAGAGTCTCATTTTCTATACCGGTAGTGGAGAGCGCTATTCGCATCCAGTCGGCCGTGTCTCGTCAAGAGCTACTGTTGCCTGGAAACGACTTGCCTTGCCATGCCTTCATGAGTTTATTTTAGCTGCCATTTGCGTTACGTTTTATGGTGACTTGTATTCTCTTTGACGTTTTATGTCACGTCACGGGATAAAAAAAAAGTATCCTATGTCCGTCTCCTGGTTCTAAGCAACCTCCACACCAATTTTCAGCCAAATCGGTTCAGCTGTTCTTGAATTATAAATAGTGTAACTAACACGACTTTCTTTTATATATATAGATTATTGGGGCTTACGGTCTGTTTTATACCACTCATTTTCGTTTTCATCTCTGGCCGTGGGCTGTTTTCACCCTCACCCTTTCATTTCTTCTCCCCCAGGGGCTCACATTTAGTGGGACGTGGGTTGGCGACCACGGGACCCCAGCTGAATCTGGCATTGCTTCTACTTACTTGTGCCGGGCTCCTCTCCGTCTTCTTTCCTGTCGACCTCACTTGGTCAACTCTTGTTCTCTTCCGACCCCGACGGTATTAGGGTATCCGAGGCCTAGGGAGTCTCTTCCTTTCCCGCCTTAATTGGCCCTTGTCTCATCTTTTCTTATACACTCCTTCTGCGAGGGGTCAACCTTCTTTTTCTTTTCTTGTTATCTCCTGCCTTCTTCTCAAGGCCCTCAAGGAGGCAGGGTGTATGTAGCCCCACCACTTTTGGTGCACCCTAGATATTGCTACACCCTCAGTGGCTCACGGCTGGTGAGTTCGGGAGATGGCGACCCCGAGGGATTCCTGAGCTGAGTTCGGCTTCCCCCTTTTGTCCGTTACCTGTGTGTGGGGGGGGATGAACCCTCTCCTCTTTCACTTTCCTATCTGCCTTCCTTTTTTTCCTTCCTTCCAAGTCCCTCAATCCGCATTCTTCGAGGGTTGAGGGCATTTCTTTTCCTCCTGTCCTTTATTTGCCTTATTCTCCTTTTGTTTTCCATTTCTTCTTCTAGAATATAAGTTCGTAGTTAGTTTTAGTTATAGTTTACATTTCATTATCATCTTCACGATCATCCAAACCATTAGGGGCCGATAACCTAGATATTAGGCCCCTTAAAACAACAATTATCGTCATCATCATTTCATTTCTTAACATTTCGTTTCATTAGGGGCCGTTAACATAGATCATAGGCCCCTAAAAGCTAAGAATTATCATTATCATAATCATCAAATAGCACTGATCGGCCCGGTCCGTCTCGGCGCCATACTGCACCACGTGACTGGAAGTGCCAGACAGCTTGGCGCGCACTTGCACTCTGCTCGGAAACCCACACTCGTCATATTACGCTTCCGTTTGTTGATTGACGTCGACAAAGATAGTCATTGCTTTTGTTATGCTACTATGCAATAATACATTCGTTGCGCGATCTTTCTGTGCAGGAAACTTAATTTCTAGGAATGCCGAACAGCAATGAGTGTGCGAAGAATGAGTCATACGTCAACCGTGTTCTATTTTAAGTTCTTGTGTACTTCAGCAATGATGTTCGCCATTTCTTTGAAATCCAGCAACAAGTCTCGTTCTCAATGAACCAATTGCTGCGTCAGTTTTCTCAGATACTGAGTACAAGCAAGTTTATTCTGCCGATATTTTCAGTGTAAAGTGACTCATTTCTATGCAGCTGCAATCTTAGATTTTCTGTTGAGTAAGGTTTGAAAATGAGACTACTCTGGGAATTCGAACCCCCGATGTTCTACATTCCCGGCAAGTTCTGACTTTGTCACTTCTCATCGGTATCCAGTGCAGTACCCACTCCATCTAAAAGATGAAATATGTTCAAGGTTGGGTGAAGACCATGGTAGTGTAGTCGGTTAACATGTCTGCAGAATATCTGCGTTCAAATCTCGACTCTGCAAAGATATTCGTTTCTGATCTAAGAGCTGGAACTGGGTACACACAGCCTCGTGGGGCCGAACTGAGAACAATTTTATGAAAATAATATGATCATAAAAAAAAAGAAGTCCAAATGTTTTGACAAAATGTTAGAGCGAATAGACCACACATACCGGTATTTGTAATTATATCAATTTTTGATGTTACGTGTTAGTTTAGTTAGTAATTGTTGTTTTAAGGGGCGGAACTACAAGATCATTTGCCCCTTACGTGTTAGTTTGTTTGTCTGTTTGTTTGTTTGTTTGTTTGTGTGTTTGTCCCGTATGCGTTCATGTACCATTTATCCGATTGCGATGAAACCTTGGTGAGTTGTTGTGCACACTCTCGCAAAGGTGTCTAAATTTTGTTAATCCGTTTTGCAATAGGTGGCGCGCGAGTCATTTCAACAAATAAGTGTCGGCACGCTTAACAAAAGAACTTTGATGGATTGTTGTGTGCATGCCCACGAAGGTTTCTGAATTAGAAATTCGTTTTACAATAGATAGGGTGCGAGTCGTCTGAACAAATAAACTTTGGTCTGCTGTTGTGCACGCACGCGAAGGTTTTTGAATTAATAAATCCAATTTACAATAGGCGGCTCGTGAGTCGATTCAATAAATGAGTGTTCACCCGCTTATCATTTCAAACAAATTAACTTTGCATATTAAGGCTTTCACGGCCCGGATTATTATATAAATAATTCATTCTTTTGGGCTAATGCCGTGTGTATTTTTAATTTAAAACCATACGTTTCGGAGAAACCTTGCCTCCTTTTTCAATGGAAATAAACAATGTGGCCAAAGAAAGTATATCAATGAGATTACAAAAAATATAGATAAATTCCTCTGTTCGTCACCAGAGAGCAGCTGCCAGAAATAACTGTATGGACCAAGGTGGAACGGCGGACAGAGTAGTAAGTAACAAGAAGGTAAAGGGGGCGGTGTGAAAATATAGAAACTCCTCGAAGAATGAGGAGGGAGGGGGGAGGTGGGAGGGTTAGATGGATATATGGAAACATAAACAAAAGGGAATAGTAGCTGAACGATACCTAACGTCATACAGTCAACGGCGAATAAACAGATGGAAACTCCTCCAGTGACGAACAAAGGAGATCAAATCCAGGCTCTGATCCCTAGAGGGAAAATGTACAATTTTTAATATGTGAAAAACAGAGAGACTGAGAGGAACTATCTCCCTAGATCCTTAATAACTGGTAGCCAAGTGTCACTTAGCTGATATCCAGTGTCTCTGTTAAAATTATTGGGATTTTTACGAATTTCAACTGCCTCCCTTATAATTCTAGACCAGTTGTGCTTAACAAGGGCAAGCGCATGAGCATCCTTGAAACATACATCGTGCCCTGAAGACAGGGCATGTTCAGCTATAGCTGATTTGTCAGGTTGGTTTAGACGGATGTTCCTTTGATGCTCTTTGATGCGAGTGGCAATGGATCGTTTTGTTTGTCCAATGTAGACTTTTCCGCAAGTACATGGGACTTCATACACCCCAGGTTGTAGTATTGGGGACAATTTATCTTTGTTTAATGCTAAACGTTGACCAATTTTCGTCATAGTGCCGAAAACTGTTTTTATCTTGTGCTTGCGGAGAATCTTAGCAACGCGGTCAGTGGTGTTGTGAATATAAGGGAGGTAAGCAGTTCCTCTCACGTCGGAGCTCTGAGAAGGTTGTCTATCCCTCCTTCTGGGATGTAGGGACCTATATATAGTGGATTCATTATAGCCATTACCCTTAAACATGGTTTGTAAGGCATGTAACTCTTCCTGAAGAGTTGATGCCTCACAAATACGTTCCGCTCTTTTGGCTAGAGTTGTTATAATTCCTTGTTTTTGTGCTGGGTGGTGGTGGGAGTCCGCATGTAAATAACGGTTAGTGTGAGTTGGCTTACGGTAGACGCTGTGCCCCATGGAGCCATCCGCTTTCCTCCTCACAAGAACATCCAAAAAAGGTAAGCATCCACCTGACTCTAGCTCCATTGTGAAGTGGATTGAAGGATGCAGCTGATTTAGGTGGTTCAGAAAGTGGTTCAGTTTTTCAGAACCCTCCTCCCACACCACGAACGTATCATCCACATACCTCCACCAAATCACAGGTTTGAAAGACGCCGAAGATATAGCCTCCCCCTCAAAATGTTCCATGAAAAAATTTGCCACGACAGGCGAGAGTGGACTTCCCATGGCCACACCATCAGTCTGCTCGTAATATTTACCATCCCACAAGAAATAGCTGGAACACAAGCAGTGGTGGAATAATCGGGCAATGTCCTCAGGAAACAAATCCTTGATGAGTGACATGACCGAGTCCACCGGCACTCTGGTAAACAAGGACTCTACATCAAAACTCACCAAAATAGCATTTGGTTGAACGGCGATGGTTGACAATTTTTCGACGAAATGGGTTGAATCCCTAATGTAGGACTGTGTGCGCCCCAAGTGCGGCTGAAGCAACTTGCTGAGATATTGCGCAAGAGCATACGTTGGAGAACCTATTGTGCTAACAATTGGTCGAAGAGGGACGTCTTGCTTATGGATTTTTGGTTCTTTAGCCTCAAATAGTCCAAATTCCTAAGAGCCGCAAAAAATGCTGATTCAATTCAGGAATTTTTAAAATAATGTTGCTGTTTGGAGATATAATAGACTTTCTGTACTATATATCGCACGTGAAATTGCATGAAAAAATTCTAGGTTACCCCTTGACCCCCTTAATTGCATTGACGAATTATACAGTCTACGTTGGTTCCGTGATAACCTTATAGCCATTTGCAAACTTTAACAGAAATGTAATAAATGGAGTAGCCTAATAATAATATCGTATGGCCTCGGTGCCGGGTGCAAGCTTCGTAATTTGACACCCAGAGGGTAGCTTGCATGTCGAAATTTCGTTGTTCCTTGAATCACTATGAAAGTCAAGGAGCGTAGATATCCAAGCTCCTTGAACACTATAGCACTTTCTAGTAGAGAAATGAGGAACTTTGTGTTGGCGGAAACTGCTGAGATTAATTTTGCCATTATGAACACGGCCTACTGAATTCAAATGGGTTCTTTGACATGCCAACATCGTATGACATGCGAGTAGTATTTTTGCCGCCTTTCAAAAATCACTTACCACGGCCAGGAGTGAACCTGCAATCTTGGGGTTAGTAGACCGACACGCTATCCACTCACCCACCGTGGCAAGGTATAAATGGAGTGACATTGCTTCTTACAGAAATAGATGGAAAGTTGGATGCCACCCCTTGAGATAATGTTATCATGGTTACCGATTTCCATTCCTTCATTAGTTTGTTAAATTAAATTAAATTAGTTTTCTGGGAATATTTCAGATACTGTTGGTTTTAGAGCCTTATAATGTAGTTTTCGAGGCCCCCAAGTTTTGTTTCTGGCACCGAGGGGCTTTGTCTCCTCGTTGTACGCCATAATATAATACTACTAATAATAATAATATAATATAGGCATAGGAATATAATATACCTGCCGTACCACACCCGCAGGTGTAAATCGCGTGAAAAAATTTTAGTGTACCCCTTGACCTCCTTAAGCGCATTATACGTATTGATGAATTTTACAGCTTAATTTCTTTCCGTGATAACCTTCTAGCCGTTTGCAAACTTTCACACCAATGTAATTAATGGAATTGCATTGCGTCTTACAGCAATAGATGGACTTCTGTGAATCTGTTGCCATGGTTACCGGCTTGAATTCGTTCATTAGTTTATTAAATGAAATTAGTTTTCTGGGAATATCTCAAAAACGGTTGGTTTTAGGGCCTTATGATGTGGATTTCGGGGACCCTTTAGGGCCCCCGAGTTTTGTCTCTCACATTGAGGGGCTGAAAATGATCTTTGTCTCGTCCTTCTACTCCTATTTCAGCATATATTTTAAGGGGGTAGGCCCTCTTTTATGAGAGGTACGGAGAAGGGTTACATCAATGATTAGTGTCGTGCCTCTGATGGATATCTGTAACAAATTTTACGTTGATACACCCAGCCGTTCTCGAGTTATAAGGGAACAAAGTTGTCCACAGACTAACAAACAAACAGACAGACAGACAGACCAAAAAATTATTTTCGCGCGCATCTATCATAAAACAGTCTGAAACGCGTAAATAACTCAAATTTCCGTAGAAATTGCGAAAAAAACATACAAACTAAATTTTTTATGTATGTAGAGATATACTGCACCGCCCGGTGTTGACCGTGTTTTATTGCCCATTTTTAGCCTACTTTCGATTTTTGCAAAAAATGAAAGTAGACTTATGAGATCAACACAGGGCGAAAAAAGTGTGTGTGTATGTGTGTGTGTGTGTGAGTCTGTGTGTGTGTGTGTGTATGTGTGTGTGTGAGTCTGTGTGTGTGTGTGTGTGTGTGTGTCTGTGTGTGTGTGAGTGTGTGTACTCTGAATGTCTGTCCCCCCCTATCAATTCGAACACGGTGAATGCGAATTGAACGAAATTTGGTATAAAGGTAGCACTAGCAAAGGACACCTCAGTGTCATGTTTTATATCGCTGCCATCTTGACGGAAACGTAATGGCGGCCACACAAATGTTCAAAGCTTAAATCAAATTATGACTAACCTAATCATCCGATCTCTACCAAATTTTGCAACAACATACCTTTATGTGGGGAGCATCCTTTAACCAAACCAATAGATCATCAGCGTAATAGTTTGCGGATGGCGGCCATCTTTGTGTGAAAATCGATTCCCCCTATTAATTCAAACACGATGCAACCGAATGGAACGAAATTTGGTACAGAGGTAGTACTAACAAAAGGCACCTCAGTGTCATGTTTGATATCGCCGCCATCTTGGAGGAAACGTAATGGCGGCCACACAAATGTTCAATGCTTAAATCAAATTATGACTAACCTAATCATCCGATCTCTACCAAATTTTGCAACAGCATACCTTTATGGGGGGAGCATCCTTTGATCAAACTAATAGGTCATCAGCGTAATAGTTTGCGGATGGCGGCCATCTTTGTGTGAAAATCGATTCCCCCTATTAATTCGAACACAGTGCAACCGAATGGAACGAAATTTGGTACAGAGGTAGTACTAACAAAAGGCACCTCAGTGTCATGTTTGATATCGCCGCCATCTTGGAGGAAACGTAATGGCGGCCACACAAATGTTCAATGCTTAAATCAAATTATGACTAACCTAATCATCCGATCTCTACCAAATTTTGCAACAGCATACCTTTATGGGGGGAGCATCCTTTGATCAAACTAATAGGTCATCAGCGTAATAGTTTGCGGATGGCGGCCTTCTTTGTGTGAAAATTGATTCCCCCTATTAATTCGAACACGGTGCAACCGAATGGAACGAAATTTGGTACAGAGGTAGCACTAGCAAAGGGCACCTCAGGGTCATGTTTTATATCGTCGCCATCTTGACTGAAACGTAATGGCGGCCACACGAATGTTCAAAGCTTAAATCAAATTACGATTAACCTAATCACCCGATCTCTACCAAATTTTGCAACTACATACCTTTATGGAGGTAGCATCCTTTGACCAATCTAATAGGTCATTCGCCTAATAGTTTGCGGATGGCGGCCATCTTTATGTCAAAATTGATTCCCCCTATTAATTCGAACACGGTGGAACCGAATGGAACGAAATTTGGTACAGAGGTAGTACTAACAAAAGGCACCTCGGTGTCATGATTTATATCGCCGCCATATTGACAGAAACGTAATGGCGGCCACACAAATGTTCAAAGCTGACGTTAAATTACGACTAACATAACCATCCGATCTCTACCAAACTTTGCAACAACATACCTTTATGGAAGGATCATCCTTTGACCAATCTAATGGGTTATTAGCCTAATAGTTTGCGGATGGCGGCCATCTTTATGACAAAATTGATTCCCCCTATTAATTCGAACACGGTGGAACCGAATGGAACGAAATTTCGTACAGAGGTAGCACTAGCAAAGGGCACCTCAGGGTCATGTTTTATATCGCCGCCATCTTGACTGAAACGTAATGGCGGCCACACGAATGTTCAAAGCTTAAATCAAATTACGATTAACCTAATCATCCGATCTCTACCAAATTTTGCAACTACATACCTTTATGGAGGTAGCATCCTTTGACCAATCTAATATGTCATTCACCTAATAGTTTGCGGATGGCGGCCATCTTTATGTCAAAATTGATTCCCCCTATTAATTCGAACACGGTGGAACCGAATGGAACGAAATTTGGTACAGAGGTAGCATTGGCAAAGGGCACCTCAGTGTCATGTTTTATATCGCCGCCATCTTGACTGAAACGTAATGGCGGCCACACGAATGTTCAAAGCTTAAATCAAATTACGATTAACCTAATCATCCGATCTCTACTAAATTTTGCAACTACATACCTTTATGGAGGGAGCATCCTTTGATCAATCTAATAGGTCATTCGCCTAATAGTTTGCGGATGGCGGCCATCTTTATGTCAAAATTGATTCCCCCTATTAATTCGAACACGGTGGAACCGAATGAACGAAATTTGGTACAGAGGTAGCACTGGCAAAGGGCACCTCAGTGTCATGTTTTATATCACCGCTATCTTGACGGAAACGTAATCGCGGCCACCCAAATGTTAAAAGCTAAAATGTAATTACGACCAACCTAATAATCTAGTCTCCACCAAATTTTGCAACACCATATCATTATGTGGGAAACATATTCTGACCAAACTGCAAGAACATCAGCCCAACAGTTTGCAGATGTTGTCCAAGTATGTGTGCAAATCGATTCCCCCTATCAATTCAAACACGGTGAAACCGAATTGAACGAAATTTGGTACAGAGGTAGCACTAGCAAAGGGCACCTCATATTCATGTTTAATATCCCTATAGCACGTTGTATTTCAACAAGCTACTACAACCAACATTCAATCATACTCCTTGAAATGGACAAAGAGTTATAACAATACCCATGCATTTAGGAGAAAGTAGGCTATATGTTCTTTACTGAACATCTTGTCTTTAGAAGAGATACAAAAGGGGTTAGATGGTCTTCAGACTGGCAAAGCAGCAGGTTTTGATGGTGTGTACCCAGAGTTCCTTATGAAATGTGGCCCAGCAACCAAACGATGGCTTGCCACCTTCTTCAGCTCCATTCTGCATTCAGGACGCCTGCCTCCATCTTTCAAGAAGACCAAAATTATTGCAATATTGAAACCAGGGAAGGATCCTAAGCTACCTCAAAGCTACAGACCTATTTCCTTACTTAGTGTCACCTACAAACTACTTGAAAGGCTTCTACTGAATAGGATTGCTCCTGCAATTGAGTCACTGATTCCTGTTGAACAAGCTGGATTTCGCCCAAAACGAGACTGCTGCGATCAAGTCCTTGCCCTGTCTTCTTATCTAGAAGCTGGTTTTGAGAAGAAGCTCAAAAGTGTTTCTATCTTCCTGGATCTCTCAGCAGCCTATGATACTGTCTGGAGGAAATGACTTTTCCTCAAACTTATAAAGGCAGTTCCTTGCCTTAAAATAGTCACCCTGATTGGCAATATGCTGAGTAACAGGCTATTCCAAGTGTTCACTGAAAATGTTAGAAGCAGGTTCCACACTATTAATAATGGTCTGCCACAGGGATCAGTTCAATCCCCTCTGCTATTCAACTTGTACACCCATGATCTGCCCGAAACTCTATCCCGAAAATTCATCTATGCGGACGATATAAATCTTACAGTCCAAACTACCACCTTTAATTAAGCAGAGGATATAACGAATGCAGATCTTCAGAAGATGGATGAGTACTTCAAGAAGTGGTGCCTCCAGCCAAGTGCTTCAAAATCTGAAGTTGCCACATTCCACCTTAACAACCTAGAGGCAAACTACCAGCCTAGAGTTAAGTTTAGGAATCAATACCTAAAGTAGAACAGATGTCCTAAGTACTTAGGCATAACATTGGACAGGACACTGACATATCAACAACATACAGAAAAAACTGCTGCAAAACTAAAAAGTCGCAATAACCTACTTAGTAGGTTAGCTGGAACATCATGGGGCGCTGACGCCAGCACACTCAGGACTACCGCTCTGGCTGTCTTGTATTCTCCAGCTGAATATTGTGCAGGCGTGTGGTTGAACAGCTCTCACTGCCAACTCGTAGATATACAACTCCGCCAGGCAATACGCATCATCTCTGGTACTCTACGTTGCACCCCTACCCAGTGGCTACCTGTACTTTGTAATATCGCTCCACCCCATATAAGGAGACAGCAAGCTCTTGTTCGCTTGTGGTACAGGATCAAAGAAAATGCTGAGCTTCCTATTCATCAGGATGTCATACGGCTCTCTACAAAGAGATTGAAGTCCCGAAAGCCAGCATGCAAAACGGCTATTGATCTTTCGTCCACTGAGTTCAACCTCCGAAATGCCTGGAGAGATGAATGGCGAAACTCCTCACCTCGCGGCTTACTTCAAATCAGTGACCCCACCACAAGACTTGCTGGTTTTAATCTTCCTCGGGCAGTTTGGTCAAGGCTCAACAGAATCCGATGTGGTACCGGTCGAACAGGTGCAGCCCTACACCAGTGGGGTTGGATAGATTCCCCCCGATGTGACTGTGGTTTTGAAATGCAGACTATCGAGCATATTGTGCAGGAGTGCCCTCTGCATTCATATCCCGGTGCCTTGGATGATCTCCACTCAGCAACTCCTGAAGCAATTGCGTGGATTACAGACCTTCCTGTCCAAATTTGATGTGATGGTCCTAATGCTGTGAATAGTGTTAATTGTAAATAGTGTACATACTGTAATTATTTTCTGTCTTGTAAGCATCATACGCTAAATAAATAATAATTGCACAAATTTAGGTTTTACTCGCTAACCGTTGGAGATTCACAAAAAGTGATAAGGACCTTTTGGATAGCAAATTAAATGTTAAAGCTCGTGTATTCCATCAAATGTTTGCTATTTCTTAGCGTTCTCTTTTTACTTGAAATGGTAATATGAAATGTTGAAACCAAAGGGTGTAGTGACGTCACAAATGTGGGTTTTACTCGCTAACCGTTGGAGATACACGAAAAGTGATAAGGACCTTTCGGATAGGAAATTAAATTTTAAAGCTCGTATGTACCATCAAAAGTTTGCTATTTCTTAGCGTTCTCTTTTTATTTGATATGGAAATACGAAATTTTGAAACCAAAGGGTGTAGTGACGTCACTAAAATGGTCGCCATTTTTTAATAGTGCAAAATATCGAAATTAACAGTATCCTATATGTAAACATGGTAAATCATCTACATCCATGCAAAATTTCATTTAAATCGGACCAGTGGTTCTTGCGTTATTGAGTAACACACAGACAGACAGACACAGACCATCTCATTTTTAGCCTACTTCCGATTTTTGCAAAAAATGAAAGTAGACTTATGAGATCACTACAGGGCCAAAAATTGTGTGTCTGTCTGTGTGTGTGTATGTGTGTGTGTGTGTGTGAGTGTGTGTACTCTGAATGTCTGTCCCCCCTATCAATTCGAACACGGTGAAACCGAATTGAACGAAATTTGGTACAGAGGTAGAACAAGCAAAGGGCACCTCAGTGTCATGTTTTATATCGCCGCCATCTTTACCAAAACTGAATGGCGGCCACTCAAACGTTCAAAACGTAAAATCAAATAGCAACTAACCAAATTATCCGATCTCTACCAAATTTGGTAATAACATACCTTCATATAGGACGCGTCTTGTGACCAAACTACAAGGTCATCCGTCGTACCATTTCAGGATGGCGGCCGTGCGAATTATTCAAACTTTATAATCCATACCATGGGACCCACCAGTTCCGATTATCGAGCCGAGAATCGATTTAACTGTTCTAAAGGAAGAGGCACGTTCGAAATTAAAAGTTTATTTTGTAATACTATAGTGCAGAAGTGATTTTAAAAAGCTGAGCCGTCTCGGTAAGAAGACAAGATGGCAGCGGATATCTTGTGCCTGACTTATATTTCACTAATTTGAGTATTGCATGCAATATAGCGTACTGATATATAAAAAAAACTTTGTATGAAATGCTTTATATATAAATAATATACTCCACTGATGAAATCGTTAGGTCTAAATCATTATTTGCTAACAAGCTCTATGTAAGTCATTTTAGTCTGGCTGCGTGGCTCAGGGGCAACGTTCTCGCTTGCTGAGCCCAAGGTTGCAGGTTCGAAACCTGGCGCAGTCAGCTGGCATTTGAGGGTGCGCAAATGCGAGGGAGCCGTGTCAGTAGATTTACTGGCACGTTAAAGATCCCCTTCGGGGCAAAATTCCGACACCCCGGCGTCTCTAAAAGCCAGCGTAGTTAAAAGGGACGTAAAACCAATAACATTATTATTTATTATAAGTCATTTTATATAGATGAATTTTTGTTGGCACAAATGGCTCCGTGGTAAAGCGTTGGTCTATCATTCATATGCCTATGGTTCAAACCCCATCAGTGTTAGGTTTTTTGCTTGAAATTTTACATATTTGTTGCTTTGTAATGACTCAGACGTTTTAAAATTAAGCTTTATATTGTGCATATTACGGTGCAAAACATATATTTAATTAAAACATAATTCGCCAGCAGATTTGCTCGAGACATCTAGCAGCCAAAAAGGTAACTGCACGCCGGCCTACTTATTAACTTCCAGATTTTATTGAAATGTTTCTTATTATGGCCGCTAGAATGCACTCGCCCTGTTAGGATTATATTGTTCGATACTTCTCCACTAGATTTCACGACTGGTCTACATGGGACTCCATTGATAGTATACCATTGGCATTCTATGCGCATCGAATTTGAAGAATGACAAGATGATACTATGATACATTTTTACTTCTTATTTTAAAGGGTTTGTAACAGCCTATTGTGCGTTATTTGAAAATGTTATTTGAAGTAAAGAACAAAACGATTTCACATAGTAACTGAATTCTAGCCGCTGGTGCTAGTTCAGGTTATTACAGTAATACTTTTATTTCAGGCAAATAGCAATCGAAAATATCCACATAGTTTGTATGCACATGTCTCTGTAGGGTCATGGAAAGATTTGTTAATTCAATTAGGGTTGTGAAAGCCATGCACAACCAGACGTGTAAAGACATGCCTCAACTCAAAGTTGGATGTTGCCCACGGCAGGTCGATTATGTAATAATAACTTTTTTTTGTTTTTAGTCGTTTACCCTCCAGGTTGGTGGAACTCACGGACTCAGCGAGGGAACTCACCACTACCGCCTCTACGGGCAGTGTCCTAGAGCTGGGAACATCGAATCGGAAGGGATACAACTGGTGAGGTGGGATTGGCACCTCGCCCAGGCGGCCTCACCTGCAAAGCGAACAGGGGCCTCATGAGGGAAGATAAGGGATGGTGAGGATGGATGGACAAGGAAGAGGGAAGGAGGCGGCCGTGGCCTTGAAGAAGGCACCATCCCGGCATTTACCCGGAGACGAAGTGGGAAACCACGGAAAACCACTTCGAGGATGGCTGAGGGGGAATCGAACCCCCTCTACTCATTTGGGCCACCCGAGGCTGAGTAGACCCCGTTCCAGTCCTCGTACCACTTTTCAAATTTCCTGGCAGAGCCGGGAATCGAACCCAGGACCTCCGGGGCGGCAGCTAACCATGCTGACCGCTACGCTTCGGAGGCGACTTAATAATAATAATAATAATGTTATTTGTTTTACGTCCCTTTTAACTACTGCTGCTTTTAGATACGCCGGGGTGCCAGAATTTTGGCCCGAAGGGGATCTTTAACGTGCCAGTAAATCTACTGACACGGCTCCCTCGCATTTGTGCACCCTCAAATGCCAGCTGACTGCGCCAGGATATGAACCTGCAACCTAGGGCCCAGCAAGCGAGAACGTTACCGCTGAGCCACGCAGCCAGTCCGGTCGATTATGTCTCCAGATCTATAACATTCTTGAGATACTTCTTATCTATCTTTCTTCAATGATGGTAGTAGTTTTTTTTCTAGGTTGTGGCGTTTGGTAGAGGTAAATAGTTTCTAAGGTCTTCAACCAAGAAATGATTCTATTATACTCTTTGATAATAACAACGAGTTATGACTATACTCATACATTTAGGAGAAAGTAGACTATATGTTCTTTACTGAACATCTTGTTAGCTTACTTTCGATTTTTGCAAAAAATGAAAGTAGACTTATGAGATCAACACAGGGCGAAAAAAGTGTGTCTGTCTGTGTGTGTGTGTGAGTCTGTGTGTGTGTGTGTGTGTATATGTGTGTGTGAGTCTCTGTGTGTGTGTGTGTGTCTGTGTGTGTGTGTGTGAGTGTGTGTACTCTGAATGTCTGTCCCCCCCCTATCAATTCGAACACGGTGAATGCGAATTGAACGAAATTTGGTACAAAGGTAGCACTAGCAAAGGACACCTCAGTGTCATGTTTTATATCGCCGCCATCTTGACGGAAAAGTAATGGCGGCCACACAAATGTTCAAAGCTTAAATCAAATTACGACTAACCTAATCATCCGATCTCTACCAAATTTTGCAACAAAATACCTTTATAGGGGGAGCATCCTTTGACCAAACCAATAGGTCATCAGCGTAATAGTTTGCGGATGGCGGCCATCTTTGTGTGAAAATCGATTCCCCCTATTAATTTGACAACGGTGCAACCGAATGGAACGAAATTTGGTACAGAGGTAGTACTAACAAAAGGCACCTCAGTGTCATGTTTTATATCGCCGCCATATTGACAGAAACGTAATGGCGGCCACACAAATGTTCAAAGCTTAAGTTAAATTACAACTAACATAACCCTTCCGATCTCTACCAAACTTTGCAACAACATACCTTTATGGAGGGAGCATCCTTTACCAATCTAATAGGTTATTAGCCTAATAGTTTGCGGATGGCGGCCATCTTTATGTCAAAATTGATTCCCCCTATTAATTCGAACACGGTGGAACCGAATGGAACGAAATTTGGTACAGAGGTAGCACTAGCAAAGGGCACCTCAGTGTCATGTTTTATATCGCCGCCATCTTGACTGAAACGTAATGGTGGCCACACGAATGTTCAAAGCTTAAATCAAATTACGATTAACCTAATCATCCGATCTGTACCAAATTTTGCAACTACATACCTTTATGGAGGGAGCATCCTTTGACCAATCTAATAGGTCATTCGCCTAATAGTTTGCGGATGGCGGCCATCTTTATGTCAAAATTGATTCCCCCTATTAATTCGAACACGGTGGAACCGAATGAACGAAATTTGGTACAGAGGTAGCACTAGCAAAGGGCACCTCAGTGTCATGTTTTATATCACCGCTATCTTGACGGAAACGTAATCGCGGCCACCCAAATGTTAAAAAATAAAATGTAATTACGACCAACCTAATAATCTAGTCTCTACCAAATTTTGCAACACCATCTCTTTATGTGGGAAACATATTCTGACCAAACTGCAAGAACATCAGCCCAATAGTTTGCAGATGGTGGCCAAGTATGTGTGCAAATTGATTCCCCCTATCAATTCAAACACGGTGAAACCGAATTGAACGAAATTTGGTACAGAGGTAGCCCTAGCAAAGGGCACCTCATATTCATGTTTAATATCCCTAAAGCACGTTGTATTTTAACAAGCTACTACAACCAACATTCAATCATACTCCTTGAAAAGGACTAAGAGTTATAACAATACCCATGCATTTAGGAGAAAGTAGGCTATATGTTCTTTACTGAACATCTTGTTTTTATATATTAGTATGATGATTGAACCTGCACATCTGATTCTCTTAGCCAAAAGTTTCGAATGACATTTCCAGGGAGACCCATTCCTATAAATCGGACAATAAATCAACTTCGAGGATGGCTGAGATGGGAATCGAACCCCCTCTACTCATTTGGGTCACCCGAGGCTGAGTAGACCCCGTTCCAGTCCTCGTACCACTTTTCAAATTTCGTGGCAGAGCCGGGAATCGAACCCAGGACCTCCGGGGTGGCAGCTAATCACGCTGACCACTACGCAACGGAGGCGACATAATAATAATAATGCAATAAACATGCTTCTCTCTTTCCTTTGATTATATCACTCTCCCTCAGAAGTGCTGTAATAACCAGGGATTCACCGCTCACCAAGCATACTGCAACTCCTTGCATGACTCATGCAGATAAGATACATTCACGCGTGGACAGTCGAGTCGAAGCAGCAACGTTCGTGTTACTCATAAAACAGGGATGTCCAATTATTTTTACTGTAGATTAAAAATACTATTTTACAAAATGATAAAATTTCTGACTGTCAAAACTTTTAATGAAAACACTATTATTCTGGCCACATCCCTATTAACTGGGCTACAAGCATTACAGTACCGATTTTCAAGAACAAAGGAGACCCAGTTGAATGTTGAAACTATCGCCCAGTACGTCTTCTCTCACATACAATGAAGATCTTTGAGAGGATTCTTGATCGACGCCTACGTGCCATCACCGAAATTAACTCCAACCAGTGCGGGTTTGTCAAGGGGACTGGAACCGCTGACACCACCTTCGCAGCACGGTTACTCATGGAGAAGCACCGTGAGAAAAGAAAGCCTCTGCATTTTGCCTTTCTTGACCTTGAAAAGGCCTTCGGTCGTGTTCCTCAGGAGTTGGTTTGGTATACGCTGCGCAACCATGGTGTGCCAGAGTCATTTGTAAATGTGGTCAAGATGTTATACACGAACACCAGCAGTAGAGTACGTTGTGATGTTGGCACCTCGGACAACTTTCCTGTAAATGTCGGCGTCCACCAAGGCCCAGCACTGTCACCGTCCCTTTTTGCTCTTGTGATGGACACCATCACTCGTGACCTGCAACGGAATGTTCCTTGGATCCTTCTGTATGCAGATGATATAATGGTTGCAGATGACATCCGAGATAAACTCCAATGTCAAGTTGAAGACTGGAATAAACGCCTCTCCCAGTATGGCCTATGTCTGAATGTGAAAAAGACGGAGTATCTAGAGTTAAACCCAAGCGACGGTACCATTCAAGTCACTGGACAAAATCTAGTCAAGACAGAATGCTTCAGGTACCTTGGACCTCGTCTTTAGAGTGATGGCAACTTCAATGATGAAGTAAGAGCCAGGGTAAACGTAACCTGGTTGCTGTGGAAGGAGGTCACGGGTGTGCTTTGCGACAAGAAAATGCCACTTCGTCTCAAATCAAATATATATCGGACAGTGGTACGGCCAGTTGCGCTGTATGGAGTTGAATGTCGACCATCCGACAAAATTTCAGAACGTCGCCTGCACGCCATGGAAATGAGAATGCTCCGTTGGACAATGGGCATCTCCCTTATTGACCATGTCAGAAACGACACAATTCGGGAGCAAATGGGTGTCGCCCCAATTGTGGACAGAATGAGAGAGAAACGGCTCCGATGGTATGGCCATGCCCTGCGTGCAGCGCCTGATACTGTTACTATCTCTGTCCTTCATTTTGAGGTTGAAGGCCTGCGCCCCATAGGACGACCGAAGCAGCGTTGGCAAGACACTATAAATGGTGACTTAAAAATTACCGGCCTAAATCCAGCTGACGCATGAAACCGGACAAAATGGAGGTCAATGACCAAAAAAGCGGACCCTGCACCAGCGTGACAACGCTAGGAAGAAGAAGAAGACTATTATTCCGGTCCGTGCAACAGAATTTTAATTGAATTATGGATCTCAGTGGAGTTTGTGCTCGCGAGGACTTTCTGGCTCGTATGACGAGAGAACCAAACTTCATTTAAAGAGCACCATTCTAGAGAGTATATCTGTATCGTACCCATGCATATTCCGCTACATGTATTCTTTGTGGTGGGCCAGCAAAAATATGTCTACGGGCCTGGATTGGCTGCGTGGGGCATCGATAACGTTCTCGCCTGCTGTGACAAGGTTACAGTATCATATCCTGGCACAGCCATATATGGGATTCGAGGGTGCGCAAGTGCGAGGGACCCGTGTTAGTAGAGTAGATTTACTGTCACGTTAAAGGTCCCCTTCGGGGCAAAATATGGCACCGTGGCGTATCTAAAGTTGCAGTAGTTAAAAGGGCCGTAAAAACAGTTACATTATTATTATTATTATTATTATTATTATTATTTTATTATTATTAGAATGGGTTGGACATATACTGAGAAGGGAGGAAGGGATGGTAAAACGAGTGCTAGAAGGAAAACCACAAGGGAAAAGACCCCCTCGGTAGACCAAAGTTGAGATGGGAGGATGGAGTCAGGAAAGACCTGGAGGCCCTGGGAGCCAACGAGAATATGGCCGGAGACAGAAAGCAATGGAAGAGGCTAACGAGTGAGGCAATGACCCGACTTCGGTTCGTGTGGCCAACTAAGTAAGTATTATTATTATTATATTATTTTACCACGTCAATGTCCAACTAAGGAGCGCGATTGAAGCTATTTCATAGATGGTTTTGAATTTGCTTTCTTCTCTCTCCAAAATCTCTTAATTTTCTCACTGTGATTTTTCGTCCTTTCTGCTGTCCATGTAGTGGGGGCTCTCATTCGGGGGTTTGTTCACCTACGCTCTGAATTTAGGCCTGTCCCATAAAATTTTGTCTGTTATCTTGATTTCTTGAAGGTCATTTTCAATTTCTTTTAGCCAGTTATTCTTGGCTTCTAATGAGGAGGCATCATTAAATATACTTTTAGTAAGTCTTTCACTGTCCATTCTTTTAATATGTCCATAACATAGTAATCGCCTTTTTCTAATATTGACTGATATTTTCTCGAAATGTTGATAAGTTATAACTCGTGAGACCTCTTTTTCATCCACACTCCCTCTATGCACACTGGGGCAAAAATTTTCCTGTCAAAGTAACCTAAAATGTTTAGTAGTGAAAGGTGCGAACCTTTCTGCCAACATAACCCAGCGATAATACTTAATTGAGAGGTATCAACTAAAACGAAACTACGATTGACACAGAACACAATGGTTTCCTCAAGGTAATATACTGTATAATTACAGAGACACAGAGATTACATGTGGCAATAATACAATAGTTTGAATAACATAAAATATTATTAAATACATTAGAAGGAACTAAAATATAAAAAAAATTAGGAATCAAACTACAAGTTAAATAAGATAGAGTAATTACTCCAATAATTATTTTATAAATTACTGATCACCGAGTCAGGCAAATAAATATGCTATAATCTTTCGATAGGCAAAGCTTAGTTCCAACGATCCAGTTTTCTCATAAAAACCGAAGATAAATTCAATTATATGCAATTACCTTTTAATTAACGACGTCCCACTATCATTTAGCATAATAGTAATCCAGCAGTATTAATAATATTCAATTAATATGCATAATTCTTTCATAAATATCAAGAGCTCAACTAATCATGACCGTGTCATGTGAAAATCGTTTTTTTTTTTGGTCATCGCTTATAGCAAAATGACAAGCGAATTCATTCATTCTTTCTTAGTTTTCTAAATTTTTAGTGAGTGATCTGCCTCCAATGATTAGGGTTTCTTATGCGTGTAATGCTTCAGGTTGAATTACCGTGCTATAGTGTTTAAATTTTGCGTTCCGAGATGAATTGAGTTTCTGTTATATCTGTTCCAGATGATTCTATAGGCTTTTTGTAATTTACAGATTCTCTCTTTGTTTGCTTCACGATTTAAAATATATATGGTAGTATGAATGGTTGTATGAATTTTCCTAAGTATTTGAAACTAAAAAGATGGTTTATTGGCTTTCACGGCCCGTGAATTAAAACTCAGCAATTTTTCTAGGTTTATGCCGTGTCTTGTGTGGGTTGGTAGAGCACAGTTCGATACTCCTGTGGGGGATCCGTTTGCGGAACACCAAGAGCCAGCTGATGAGCCAGCTTGGTGTTCCTGGGTGAAATCCCACACAAAACACGGCATAAACCTAGAAAGTTTGCTGAGTATTTAATTTGAAACTATTTACCAAATTAAGTAATCAGAGGTTGTTTGAGTAGCGAGTAGATTCCTCCATGTATCGGGTTTTATTATTATTATTATACCGGGTGAGTTAGCCGAGGTCGTTGCGGCATGACTGTCGGCAGTCTCTCACATCCGGGAGGCGAGGAGGTTCGAATCCCCCCGCCGGCAACCTTGAAGATGGTCTTCTGTGGTTTCCCATCTTCCTTCCAGGCAAATGCCGGGGTTTGTCCCTAACTATAGGCCACAGCCGCTACCTTCCAACTCCTCGACCTTACATTCCCACTTTCCTCCACAACGGTACTTGTAGCTCACTCATTGGGTGTCCGTCTCGAAGCAGCTAAAAAAAACAAAAAAAAACAAAAAAACTGGCGAGCCGAACATGTCCTCGGACACTCCCGGCACTAAAAGCCATACGCTAAAAAATTATTATTATTATTATTATTATTATTATTAGTAGTAGTAGTAGTAGTAGTAGTATTCTTGCCGGCCCCGTGGTGTTGTGGTAGCGCGCCTGCCTTTCACCAGGAGGCCCCGGTTTCGATTCCCGGCTCCGTCAGGGATTTTAGAAACTGACGTGAGGGCTGGAAATGGTGCACTCAGTCTCGTGAGGAAAATTGAGTATCTGTCTGACAGTGAGGCAGCGCCCCGATCACGAAAACCTAGATTAACGGCTGAGGGGATCCGATGCGCTGATCACGCGTCACCCCAATATAGGCAGGCCAAATGACTGGGCAGTCGCCACTCACGGGCTGTAGTGCCAAGGGTTATTATTAGCCTATTTTCAATTTTGAAAAAATAGGCTTATGAGATCACCTTTTGTCCGTGTGTGTGTGTGCGTGCGTGTGTGTGTGTGTGTGATTCGTGTGTGTGTCTCCCCCTAATAAAATCTAAACGGCAGGAGCGATTTCAATGAAACTCGGAAAGTTCATAGCACTATTCCCGGCGACCTCGACCGTGCCCTTCAAATTTTGTTACGACTCACCAATCCAACATGGCGGCTGTGCGAAATATTTCACCAGCATTCAATATCTCCGAAACTATTACCGATATTACCCTGAGATTTTCTATGGTGATAGAGGAAACTACTATAAGTTAACTTATGTGACTTTTGAAAACCTGGTAACTACAAAACCAACATGGAGGCCAAGCGAATTTGCGACTTTTAAATAGACGTTTCTCGTGATTTGACTAACCAAACGCAATGAAACTTGGTACAGTATATGTTTATATACATTGTAATGCACCGACATCTAACTTCGTTCAATTGTTTACATAATCACAAGATGGCGGATGTGCGAAATATTTCACCGGCATTCTATATCTCTGAAACTATTAGCGGTATCTCCCTAAAATTTTGTACGGAGATAAAGGGCACTACTGGAAGTCCATCTATAAGACCTTCAAAAACCGGTTAACTACAAAACGAACATGGCGGCCAAGCGAATTTGAAAATTTTAAATAGACCTTTCTCGCGATTTAATGTTCCAAGCGCACTGAAACCTGGTACAGGAAATATTTATCCACATTGTAATCCACTAGTATCTAATTTAGTTCAATTGTTTACATAACCTCAAGATGGTGGCAGTGCGAATTTTAAAATTAAGTTTTTATTTCTTGTGATGTAGTCATGCGATCGAAGTGAAAGTTTGAATAATGAACCTACGCAATAATTTTCCTTTAATGGTACATGACTCTATGGCCTATACATTTAACAATCCAACATGGCGACCATCCGAAATATTTAGACGATACTGAATATCTACGAATCTATTTTAGCAATCAAACTGCATTTTTTAATGTTCACAGGGGCTATGAACTTAAGTTCACCTATAAGACTTTAAATAACGTGGTGATCACAAATCCAACATGGCGGTGACGCGAATTATAAATATTCACATGGACATTTCTCGCAATTTAACCATCCGAGTGCAGTGAAACTTGGTACAGTAAATCCTTATACGAATGTTAATCCACTGGCATCTAATTTATTTCAATTGTTTCCATAACCTCAAGATGGCAGCTCTGAAAAATTTTAAAATCTCCTTGTTTTTTTCTTGTGTCCTAATTATAATACTACACGTTCACAATAATCTGCATGTAACAGTACATAACTATAGGACCTACATATATAAAATCCAACATGGCGACCATCCGAAATATTTAGTCGGTTCTTAATATCTACGAATCTATTACAGCAATCAAACAGAAATTGTGTATGTTGATAGTGGCAATTAACATAAGTAGGATATATGAAAATAGGCTGTATAGTTCTTCACGGAACTACTTGTTTTTTATTTTTTATTATTCTTATTATTATACGGGTTGGATGTGGCCTGCGGGCCGCCTATTAAGAAGGCCTGCTATAGAAAGTGACGTACCATGAAGTTTCGAGCAACAATTGAGCGAATATAATATAGTAGAACTGGACTCCGTATGAGTTGTGGATGTTGAAGTGTTTTGTAAACAGAGAAGTTAGACTGTGAGCGAATGTTCTCGCTTTTACTCTTGTTGCTTACGGCACATTGGAGCTCGGGGTGAATAGATTAGCTTCACCACACAGCTGGTGGGTATTTTTCTGGGATACCAGTGAATAATAAATGCGACAAATATCCCAGGTTTGTTTGTTTATCCAGTCTTGTTTCTTTTCTTCCTTAATCCGATTTATATTCTCTTTTGTCTCAGTCTTAAATGTTTTATGAACTTGGTAGTTTAGGGAGATTTACTACGGCCATCCTTTGTGCTAGATAAGGGGTCGCTTAAGTCCCCTGTAGCTGAAAATATAGTAATATATCATTTATAGCTTGCACACGTGCTCATCAGTCCCTCCACCAACTTTTAGGAAGTGTGTTGGCAACCACGAGGCTCTATCTGGGTCCGAATTTGCTTCCACTTACTTGTACCGGGCTCCTCTCCATCATCTTTCCTGTCAACCTTTCTTGGTCAATACTTTTTCTCTTCCAACACCGACCATATTAGGGTATCCGAGGCCTAGGGAGTCTTTCCTTTCCCGCCTTAATTGGTATTTTTCTCATCTTTCCTTTTACCCTCATTCTTATTATTATTATATGGGCTGGATGTGCCCTGTGGGCCGCCTATTAAGAAGGGGTTGGATCTCTTCCTTTTCGTTTAATGGTATCTCCTGCCTTCTGCTCAAAACCGTAAAGGAGGTAGGGTGTTTGTAGCCCTACCACGGGCTCGCGACTGGTGAGTTCAGGAAATGGCAACCCTGAGGTATTCCTGAGCTGGGTCCAGTTTTTTCCCATTTTCCATTGCCATTAGGGAGGACTCTCTCCTCATTCCCTTTCCTATCTGACTTTTATGGCTTTTCCTTCTTCCAAGTACCTTCATTCTCGTTCTTCGAGGGTTGAGAGGGCATTTCCTTTCCTCCTGTCTTTTCTTCTTTTTTCATTTCACCCTCCTTGGGGTACGATGAATCAATCATTTCACTGTGTGTTGTTCTTCCCTTAGAGCCCAGTATCTCTTCATTCTTTCTGCTTCTATTCCTCTTGGATTTTAGTGTAGATTTGTCTTGGAACCTTATAGCTTTTTTATTGAGTAAGGAATTCTCTGTAATGTTTAATTCTACTAGGTCTTTTTCAGTTTCTTTAAAGTTTTAAACCATGTGGGTTTTGTGTTGCGGTTACGGAATAAATCAAAGATGTGTTTGGTTAATATACTGTATTAGAGTTCATTCTGAGAAGATGACTGTAAACATTTATCCTTCTTTTACTCATAGTATCTGAGAGTTTTTCAATTTTCTTGTAGAGAGTCTCATTATTGATGTATGTTATCTTATTATCCTGCAAATTTGGTCCTATGATTTTTATTAAAATTGTCCTTTCCTTTAATTCGAGTTTCTCCATCTGGCCTTTGAAATTCATATTTAGGGTTTCCTTCTGTCTTTTATTTACGGGGCTGTGCCGTATTCCTGGTTTTGTTTTCCATTTCCTCTTCTAGTAAATAAGTAAGTCAATACTGTAGTTAGTTTTAGTTATATTTTCCTTTTTAATTTCATTTTATTTTTCACTATCACTCAAATCATTAATATCCGATATTCCAGATGTTAGGCCCCTTAAAACAACAATTATCATCATCAGTCCCATACTCTTGCGAGTGTGTAGAATTTGACTGGTATTGAGGCCTGTCTAGTTATATGTGTATTTGTAACCGAGGCAATTATTGGTAGAGTGGGAGGCAATGGCCTTAAGTTAGGAACCATCCCGTCCTTTACAAATGCTGTCAGGTCTTACCGTATTCAGATAGAGCTCTAAAGGCCCCAGGGCTGAAAGGCTTAATATGAACGCGCGTGAAGACGGCTTCGTCGTTTTCACGTCGCTGGGTTTGTCTGTCTGTCTGTCTATTTGCATGCAGTAAATGTGGAAAAACAGCGGAAATCTAATCCTAGGATGGCTGAGGGTGGGACTCAATCAAATTCTTTTCAGTTTTGTTTCATTCTTGGTAATAGACCTGGAGGTCCGTGTTCGATTCCCACGTCTGCCTAAGAATTTAATTCTGGTCTGAGGGCTGGAATGGGGTACACTCAGCCTCGTGAGGCAAAAATGAGAAGCGGTGGCTTTGATTCAGACTTCAGCCATCTTGGAATTTGTATCACGTGGTTTCTTCGCTAATAATCCAGGTAAATGCCGAGATGGTGTCTATCATACGGCCAAGGCCGCCTCCTTACCAATACTCACTTGAATTACAAATACACATATACAGGTTAGCTCAGGCAAGGAAAGCATTTCTACAGAAAATGAATCAGTTGACATCGAATATAGATTTAGGTATTAGGAAGTCATTTTTGAAAGCCTTTGTCTGGATCGTGGTGCTCTATGGAAGTGAAACTTGGACTATTGGTGCAGCTGAAAAGAGGAGAATTGAAGCATTTGAACTGTGGGGTTACAGGAGAATGATGATGATCAGATGGGTAGATAGGGTTACCAACGAAGAGGTATTAAGACGAGTGGGAGAGGAGTGATGTTTCTGGCGACTGCTAATGAAGAGAAGAGATAGGTTGGTAGGACACGTACTGAGACACCTAGGAAAAGCAAGCTTAGTTATGGAAGGAAGGGTTGAGGACAAATACTGTAGGGGTACACCAAGGGTAGAATATGTTAAACAGATTGCCACGGGTGTAGGGTGTGGTAGCTAAGTAGAGATGAAACGATTAGCTCAGGACAGGGAGGCATGGATAGCTGCATCAAACCAGTCAAAAGACTGAAGACTCGAACAACAACTCTCTACTACAGACATCACAATAACACAGGTTTTCAGATAAATTACATATACGTACATACATACATACATACATACATACATACATACATACATACATACATACATGAAAGTTTACGGAGCTAAATAATCATGATATCTAAGACCCTCAAATGAAAACAACAAAATATAAAGTTTGTATCTTCGGAGGTATTTCATCCCCAAATTTCCTTGGGCTAACCATAGAGAGGGCGAAATTGCACCTACTTGAATATGGATGCTAAACTTGGAGCAACACAGGTGGGTGTTCACGCCCAGTTAACACATCCTCTCCGAACAATCGCACTGCTGCGACTACTTCCCCCAGCGTGCGCCGTAGGCCCTGCTGCTGCTGGGGGTGGGAGAAGGAGATGTTTGCCTAAGTAGTGCGATTGCTCAGGAATCCCTTGGGGTTGACAACTCCTGACCTCACCATCCGTGAGCTCTAAAGGGTGAAGCACTATCCAGGGTGCACCATAAGGTGTTGTAGCTATACACACCCTGCCTCCTTTTGAGCCTTGTGCAGAAGGCAGGGGATACCATGGAATGAAGTGAAGAGGTGTGACCCCTCGAAGAATGCGGGTGTCAGGCTATCAGGAAAGATGAGACGAGGGCGAATTAAGCCGGGAAACGTAAAGACGCCCTAGACGTCGGATACCGTAATACCGTTGGGTTCGGAAGAAAACGAGGGTTGACCAAGGGAGGTCGAAAGGAAAGAAGAAAGAGTGGAGCCAGGCAAAATGAAGTGGAAGCAATGCCGGACTCAGCTGGGGTCCTGTGGTTGTCAATCCACGTCACACTAGTTGTGAGCTCCTTGGAGGGTGGTCTTTCCTAAAGTAATGGGTGAAGAAATATAATCATAATTATGCAATTAGGACTGTTGTTGTTGTTGTTGTTGTTTGAGTCTTCAATCGTTTGACTGGTTTGATGCAGCGTCCCTGTCCCGAGCTAATCGATTCATCTCTACTTAGCTAACACACCTTACAGACCTCGTCACTTGTTTCCCTGTATCCCCTGCCTTCTGCACATGGCTCAAAAAGGGGTAGGCTGAGTGTAGCTACACTACTTGTGGTGGACCCTGGATAGTCTACTTTAGTCTACCCCGAGAGTCCTTGTTCTCGACCCTTTCTTCCATAACGAAGTTTGCTATTCCTGGGTGTATTAGTATGTGCCCTACAAACCTATCTTTTCTATTCATTAGCAGTCGCCAGAAACATCTCTCCCCTTCCACTCGTCTTAATATCTCTTCTAACGGTCGAACATCAATTCCGCCCGATTTTCCTCAATTCCACCCGGTCCTCCAAGGGACCCAAAAATAAGTTCCTCAACTCCGCTCAGGCTTTGACAAGGGGTCGGCAAAGGGGTTATCCCCAATGACGTAAACAGATGACATAACCCTCCTGCTCGCATACCAAGGGCAGGGGCAACGTCAAACACCTTCTGCAGTGCATGAGCGAATTCTTGCATTCCACACGACAACAAAAGTACAACACCTCATCCAAATATTTTTTTTTTTTAGTGCCTACATCAGATACAGACAGACACGTACATTCTACTTAACAGCAGCGGGCGGGTATCGAGCAAAGACAAGAATAGTCGTGTGAGAAAAGAATTCATTGAAAACAAGCTCATGCAGTACGCCAACCAAACAATGAGTAGATTATATCTAGTGAAGTGTGTTTCTCACACAATAGTTAGGGAATGAAAAGAGTTTCATCTAATGTTTTTGTATAGTTTGAAATGAAGTAAAGATTTATGTGATTTTAAGATTCTGATTTTTCTTATTTTATTAAATTTCCTGTCCATATTTTTATTTTACAACAGTGATTAATATCTAGCTCTTTGTATTATGTTTATATCTGATTTAACGATTGAGCGGACTTGGTGGTGGTGATTTAAAATTAATCATATTATTCTTTTACATAAGTCTGCCAAGTTTTCTATTTTTAGCCTATTTTCAATTTTGAAAAAATAGGCTTATGAGATCACCTTTTGTCCGTGTGTGTGTGCGTGCGTGTGTGTGTGTGTGTGTGTGTGTGTGAGGTGTGTGTGTGTCCCCCCCTAATAAAATCTAAACAGCTGGAGCGATTTCAGTGAAACTCGGTAAGTTCATAGCACTATTCCCGGCGACCTCGACCGTGCCCTTCAAATCTTGTTACGTCTCACTAATCCAACATGGTGGCTGTGCGTAATATTTCACTAGCATTCAATATCTCCGAAACTATTACGGATATCGCCCTGAAATTGTGTACGGTGATAAAGGGCACTACTAGAAGTTCACCTATGAGACTTTCAAAAATCTGGTGACTACAAAACCAACATGGCGGCCAAGCGAAGTTGAGACTTTTAATAGACCCTTCTCGCGATTTAAATATCCAAACGTAATGAAACTAGGTACAGCAAATATTTATACACATTGCAATGCACTGGTGTCTAATTTAGTTCAATTGTTTACATAACCTCAAAATGGCGGCTGTGCGAAATATTTCACTGACATTCTATATCTCCGAAACTATTACAGATATCACCCTGCAATTTTGTACGGTGATAAAGGGTACTGATACAAGTTTACCTATGTATATTTCATAAACCTGTCAAGTACAAAACCAACATGGCGACCAAGCGAATTTGAAATATTTTAATAGATTTTTCTCGTAAGTTAACTCTCTGAGCGCAGTGAAATGTGGTACAGTAAATGATTTTGCAGTTTGTAATGCACTGCCATCTAATTTAATTCAATTGTTTACATAACCTCAAGATGGCGGCTGTGCGAAATTTTAAAATTAAGTTTTTATTTCTTGTGTCGTAATCATGCGATCGAAGTGAAAGTTTGAATAATGAACCTAGGCAATAATTGTCCTTGAGTGGTACATAACTCTATGGCCTATACATATAACAATCCTAATTGGCGAGGTTCCGAAATATTTAGACGGTTCTCAATATCTATGAATCTTTAACAGCAACCAAACTGAATTTTTTTTATGTTCATAGAGACTATGAACATATGTTCACCTATAGGACTTTCAGTAACCTGGTGAGCACAAATCCAACATGGCGGCGACGCGAAGTATAAATATTTAAATGGACATTTCTCGCGAATTAACTATCCGAGTGCCGTGAATCGTTGCACGTTAAATGCTTATACAAATGTTGATCCACTGGCATCTAATGTATTTCAATTGTTTGCATAATCACAAGATGGCTGCTGTGCTTAATTTTAAAATCTCGTTTTGACTTCTTGTGTTCTAATCATGCGATTGAAGTTTGAATACCACACGTACACAATAATCTTAATGTAATAGTACAAAAATAAAAATCCAACCTGGCGACCATCTGAAATATTTAGATGGTTCTCAATATCTACGAATCTGTTACAGCAATTAAACTAAAATTTTGTATGTTGATAGAGGCAATTAACATGAGCAGGATATATGAAAATAGGCTGTATAGTTCTTCACGGAACTACTTGTTTTCTACTCATGCGCTGCATAAGGTGTTTGACACGGCCCTTGGTATGCGAGCAGGAGGGTTATGCCATTTGTTTACGTCATTGGGGAAAAGCCTGGGTGGAGTTGAACTAATTTCTAGAACCAACATGATTCTAAGCCTGCTGAGAGGTCCAATTTTAAAATACATGTTACTTCTATACTAACAAATGGATTTCATCCAAAATTGGTACAACACGAGATCATAATATTTCAGATTATTTCTGGCCAACACATGCATGACATTGTTGCCAACATAATTTTACGCGCGCTGATAAATCCAAGGTCTAACTGCATGTAACGTGCATGCTATCCATTGGACTTCAACCAAATTTTGTATTCTGTACCTTAAGAGATGCAACAAGCAATAGCTTATATTCAGTCACCAGGGCTGCCAACTGTACTGCTTTATTAGGCTACATTATATAAGGTATATTTCGAACTAATTAGGAATTTCGATATTACCAACTTAATTTCGTCATTATTCTAGATAGGTCTATATAGATTGGCAAGAATCTTAAATTTCAAGAAAAGTAGGCTCTTTAGTTTGTTACGGAACTTCTTGTTAATTATGTAATTAATCAAAAGAAACAGTGACAGGTGTGCCAGGCCGGCCGGTGACGGACGACTACTGTAGGTCAATAGCACGCGTAGATAGAATCATTATTTTGCAAATCGCAGTACGTTTCCGTCGTATTTCTTGTCTGAAAACGATTCGGATAATCAGGGATTCGGATAGTCGGAGTACGGATAATTGGAGTTCTACTGTAATTCACCAGAGTCCATGTCGCTCGCACGTACCCTGGAACAAGTGTATTGTACACCCGTGCAGCGACCATATTTGATCAATATGTCAGCCGGAAACGAAGCACAAATTATTCAACCTCAGATGGGAGTTACTTTGAATCGATGCGACTCATATTTTAAGGATAAGTACACGCATAAGAGTGTACATGTTTTAGATGTACTCATCGGAGCACGTGATGCAATCTCAAAATTGCTCGAAAATTTTCGCAATTTCTTACCTGAAGCAATACGACATTCGACATTACCAGAAAACATTTTCAACGTGTTTCTTTTGATTAATTACATAACAAGTACGTGGCACCCGTGAGATTTCGTGGAAAAAGGTATGGAATGTCAACAAACCAGTAGGTGATATGGGACATTAGGTGATCGATCGATGACGTACGTCATATTAGCAATCAATTGGGCATATTCACGATATTTTAAGAGAAAATGAGCGGGAAGGAAGCCAAAATCGACTCGCAAAGAGTGGAAAGAAGACACACACCTCTTCGCCTGACTGGAGATAGACCTGCATTGTTAGGCTCCCGATTTTTGCGTCATTTGGGACTTGAATATTTTTCACTAATAAAATAATGTTAAAGTAATGTAAATGTTGTTACAGTGAATACTCCAAGAATATTAACTTACAAGAAGGTAGCACATAACCGAATATAGAGTTGAAGCAAGAAATGGAATCGCACAAAGTTTTATTAGAAGCGCGGAGCTCGTGTGTACTTGAGCTCTTTTCGAATGCGGCTATACGAAGCTAGTGATCGGTGAGTGAGCGATCAGTCTCCACCAACTCTAGCCGAAGGACACGGTAAACATTGGTGCACGAGTCTGTTACATGAGCAGCGGAATAAAAACTTCTAAGTGATTATAAAAGCAACAGACAGTTTGATATTGTAGAGAATATTTTTCACTAATAAAATAATGTTAAAGTAATGTAAATGTTGTTACAGCGATAATTATTCGATTTATGAAGTCTGCATATTGTGAGAATTAAACTTTGACTTTTGGAAGGCGAGCGAATTTGAGATACTATGAGAGCACCATTACGATAGAGTTGTGTGAACAGTTCGAGGTATATTGAAGGCAGTGTATATTTGCAAGAACCTGAGAACTGGCGGGTCCTAAGTTATGGATTATAATGCTTGCATGATTCACACTGCTTCCATCTTAAAATGTTTCAGCTTGTAGTTTGAAGGAAAGATGCGTCCCATATGAAGGTACATTTTTTACCAAATTTGGTAGAGATCCGATGATTAGTTTAGTCGTAATTTGCTTTTAAGTTTTGAACATTTGGGCGCCCGTCATTTAGTTTTGGTTAAGATGGTGGCGATATAAAGCATGACACTGAAATGCCCTTTGCTAGTGCTACCTCTGTACCAAATTTCATTCAATTAGGTTTCGTCGTATTTGAATCAACAGTGAGGGACAGACACACACACACACACACACTCACACACACACACACAGATAACTTTTGGCCTGTGTAGATCTTTTAAGTCTACTTTCATTTTTTGTTGTTGCAAAAATCGAAAGTAGGTTAAAAACTGGCTGATTCATGATTGTGTTGACTTATATTGAATGCTGAATACCACTTTCAAAATTGTATATTGAATTATCTGTGAAGTAAACCCTATCACCTGCTGACAAGTCGAAAGACTTGGCAGATTTTAAGTTTGAAATTTATGATTCTCATATAAACGTATTATTATTACTACGGTAACAGTCACAAATGTTTCATAACAAACATAATTTGATTGGTACTCAAGAAACACTTCGTCATCAAAATAATACACAGCAAGACCTATACCTATTATACCTATTTATATTTTGGAAAATAATTGGAATGAGAACTGCGTCTTGTACACAACTGCTAGCGGTTTCACATCAACTCTGGAACTCTTGTGTGAAGCGGTAACTGTCCTCACCATTTGTTACAAGAATTGAAGCTTCATTAGAAATTGTTTGCAGACCTAAACAAAGGAACAATGGAAATCAAGTTTACGACATGCGTAGTTTAGGCTAATAAGTCACGTGACTGAGAGTGCAGCATGGACTACACAGCCATACGTGGAGTTGCCTGTTTCTTTTCCATGGCCACACCAGTGTAATCCAGTAAACCGCAAGTGAACAATGATAAATTAAAAGTTTACTAGGGGTCTCGTTCGAGAAATCTCGTATTTCAACATCATTGTCGTTAAGCATTGGCGTCGCACAACAGTAAGGCTCGACGCGACATAGTTCTAGCAGGAGGTGGGGTCGGCTACTGTTATGCGGGCTCGACGCGACATAGTTCTAGCAGGGGCTGGATGTGTGCGAGCCCGGTTTTACTGGTATGCGAGACATAGTTCTGGTAGGGGCTATCGTCTTAACGTTGCAGTGTTATTGGTTACGTTCCTTTTGAACTATTGCGGCTTTTAGGGACGCCAGGGTGCCGGAATTTCGCCCCGAAGTGGATCTTTAACGTGCTCCCTCAAATGCCGACTGAATGGGTCAGGATTCAATCCTGCATCCTTGGAAACGGCAGGTGAGAACGTTACCGCTGCGCCACGCAGCCAGTCAGGGCTATTGTCTTGCTTATTTGTTTAAACCTTTATTTTTAAACAAATTGTCGATATTTGTGAAATGATTGTGCAATTCGTCACAGCTCCGGGTAATTCTTTCGTTTGAATGCTCATTTTTAGCCTATTTTCATTTTTGAAAAAAAAAAAGAAATAGGCTTATGAGATCACCTTTTGTCCGTGAGTCTGTGTGTGCGTGTGTGTGTATGTATGTATGTATGTATGTGTGTGTGCGCCCCCCTAATAACTTCTAAACGGCTGGAGCGATTTCAATGAAACTCGGTAAGTTCAAAGCACCATTCTGGGTGACCTCGAACGTGACCTTAAATTTTTATTGTGTCTCACCAATCCAAAATGGCGGCTGTGCGAAATTTCTCACCAGTATTCAGTATCTCCGAAAAGATTACAGCTATCACCCTGAAATTGTGTACGGTGATAAAGGGCACTACTACAAGTTCGCCTATGAGACTTTCAAAAACCTGGTAACTATAAAACCAACATGGCGGCCAAGCGAAGTTGAGACTTTTAAATAGACTTTTCTCGTGATTTAACCATCCAAACGTAATGAAACTTGGTACAGCAAATGTTTATACACATTGTAATGCACTGGCGTCTAATTTAGTTCAATTGTTTACATAACCTCAAAATGGCGGCTGTGCGAAATATTTCACTGGCATTCCATATCTCCGAAACTATTACAGATATTGTGCCCTTTCAGCAAGAAATATGCAAATTACAGTATGCCAGCATTGCTCAATTCGGGATTTTCGGGGTTGTAGTATGTTCTCCCACTCTGTGACTTACACATTTTGAATTAAATAGAGGATACACTTGCAAAAAAAACAACAAAATCAACTCCAATTTTAAAACATTTAATTAACCAAAATTATGGCGCTACAAACAATAAAACAAATAAACTACTGACCAAAATCTTCTACTTGTTCCAAGTGAACAAGGAATAATATAAGAATTTAACAAATATTATATTAAAACACATGGTTTCCTTTAAAACCAACAATTCATAATTATTTTTACTTCCATAAAGCATCTATCTTAAAGTTCCATATAACTACGAGCTCCTTTGGCTCGATACTTTCTATAATAACGGTGTCATTCTTTTGTACACCTCAAATACTATTTTTATATTTTCTTATCATCAAAACAAATATCTAATGACATTTAAAGTACATGTTAATTCTTTACTTAAATATTTGGGCACTTCACATGTTTTCAGCATTTATCATCTCTCTCAAGTTTTACAAATTCACCATAGTGATCGGGAAAATACTTGTGTACTCCAGAGTTATAAAGATTACTTGACAAAGTCAAAAACTATGATTACTCCCGGAATCTAGTTACCTTCATTTAACTCGTGGAATCCTACTTCCATACAACATTACAATAGGGATTTTTATTTATTTATTTGTCTTATAAGACCATTATCACATAAGAAAACTACGATCTGAACTGGCAAGCGATAATTTCATCTACAAGGACCTCGGTTCAATTCCCGGGTCATTAACAACTTTTAAACACTCACGATGTATTCTTACTTCTTACAAACGGCCTTCACCAACCCTCCTGCTATTAGGGTCTGACCATATACTTGAGCGACATTTATGACTGAGAGGGTGACTTCCCGTCTATTCTGCGGTTGGAGCTCTCCTCAATGCTTTTAAAACAAATCTTCCTTTCTTTTCAGTTCAATGGAGAGACCTGGCATTTTACTTCTCTATTCACTTTCAACAATATTATTTGGCTCATAAACCACTTTCGTAACCTTGGCATTTATTAATTATAAAGGGTCCTCATTGATTGGGAAGAGTAATACACATTTTACGACGAATAATTAGGGGCTTCAACAACAAGAGCAGTCTAGGTTCGACTCTCTGAACATGCCTCGGGAACCATTCCCACATTGGAGGACTTATACAAAATGCGATTTAGGGTCGGCCGTGGCCTACATGACCTACGCTCATAATTCCATACATTTGCTCCCTTTTACATAATAACACACACATGGCCTCGTGATCTACGTCACAATTGGAGGACTTACAACATATCTCAATTTACCGCAATCAACTACCCTTCATAAGTAATTTACCAAGTACTTTTAAATTCTACGCATTCCTAGCGTGACATTTTATTTTAGTTGCGCTCCATTGCACTATACATTATTTTAAGCCTAGCGTCTTCCAAAGAACTGATAAATTCCATATAAAAAATTAATACATATCTCAATTTTTATATTAATCTATTCATTTGACAATAATCGCTCTATTTTTAAGAACAAGCATTAACCTCATGTCTTATACTTTTATTAAGGCTCCAACGCTCTTATTTTCATATTATTCAATTTAACCTTTATTTATATTTCCTTTATATTACTATTATTATTAATACGCTTGCTTTTATAACATTCGTCAAATACACTGACAATTTATTCATACATTTCCTCTACAGGATTTATTCTTTCACATAATTATTTATAATTTCTCAAATTCTATTTTTGTTCAGACCGCGTTCTTATTCTGTACTTAGTTATTTAGAAACATCCCTTTTACTCAAAAACTCCGGTGGATTTGTACACAATCATTTCCCCGACACCAAAACATAATGAAAATCTTTACTCACATGTTTGAGGTCATTTCTTGACCTTTCTCCTCGTGCGATGCGTCATTTTTGCCCAATCTTTTAAATTACTCCATCTTGTACAAATTCATTGCATGTACATACATATCTTGACACATATTTAACACGTATATATTTAACACTGATAACATTTTAAATACACTGGTGTATCCGTTTAGAACACACAATAAAAACACTGAAAATATATTACTTTTAACACAAAATCTTGATATATTTACACTTCACAATTTCTGATCACTAGGCCGCTATCTAGCCTATCACACGTGACCTCTTGATCTCACGTCTCCAAGGGTGAAATTTAGTAATGTCGGCTTCCTATCCTCTTCGAATATGAAAGTCTCGAATCATCTACTTCCTCCCTGCAATAGCACTTCTTCGAATCCCGTTCCTGACGATATGCTATTTCTCTAACTTGAACGGCTCCCCTTTTAGATCCTAATTATTGATCTTAGCAAAAGTCTGTTCTGTTCACGGTCCCCTCGATAATCTATCGGTGACCTATGGATTTTTTGCAACTAATACTTCTCGGGTCTTAGTGCTTTTGAAATTGTTCATCTGCTTTCTTGAAACAATGTCTATCGTTCCCTTCTTTTCTTCGCTTATTCGGTTCTCGCACTTCTAATCTTCTAGAATACTTTGCGAACCTTATTTTCTCTGTCTTTCCCTGCTCGGGTTCTTTAAATTTGATAAACTGTTTATCTCGCTGTTCCGGTACTTCCGTACGTTATGATACTTTTAGTCGTTTACTTACAGACCTATCGCCCTGAGTCCTAAGATCGCAGCCTGCTTTGACTGTATTTTATGAACTTTTCACGGAAAACTTTATACTGTCGGACCTAAATCCTGTAACTAGGATTTTCCTAATTTTTCAACACGGCGATACTGTAATATTACTTCTTTGCTACCCTTATGGATGCACGTAAATTATTGATACCGCGACGCCCTTGGCTGTCGGATATTGTCTATGCGATGTGATACAGCGTTTTTCCCTCAAGGAAAGCTTGTATACTGTCTTCGGTGCGATGTAGCACAGTGAGTGCCCTCGGGCCGTTGATAACTGCATTCGGTGCTTATACGTATTGCACAGTATGACCTCCCCTGAGGTTCATACGTTTTAAGACTGCGTGGTTATGATGCTCCAGCGTCACGCCCCCTGGACGGACTAGTAACTGCATGATGCGTAGTGACGCCCCCTCTCGGCTCTTGAATACTGCACGTACTGATACAGCGTGACGCCCCCTCTCGGGCTGTCGGAATGACTGCATGTTTGGCTTGGTGAGGTCAGGAGTTTTATACTCTTTAGTCACAAAAAGATAAAACTCTAGCCCTTTTCGTGACCAACTTTTGAAATAATTGTCGTACAATTATAAAAATTATATCTCCAGAACGCTCGTCTTCTCAACGTCAAATGATCTCACTGCGCATAAGAATCGATCGTGCAATTCTGAGATATTAATTAATTTGTAGTCTTCAGCTGCGTGGGTGTTGCTGTTCATTTTTAAATTCTCCCCTCCTCGGGTCTCAGTAATTCCCCGATGACGTATGCTGCATTTGCACTTTTCTCCTGTGCAAATATTAAAAGCTTTTTCTTTACACAAAAATCTCTAATCCGAAATGATTCACAGTACTGTGTTTATTTACTTATTTTTATTCCTGCAAATGGGTTAAATTTAATTATTCTTCTTCTGGCACAGCGGCGCTGTTGCAGTTTTCCTGCAAGCTAAGCTGGATTTCCGAGTCACGCTTCTCTGTCTTACAGTGAAAACTTTCCACTCGTTCTATTAATATCCATGACCCGCTCCCTCTCAATGAGTCAAGAGCCATGATCTCATCTTCTGAACACCTGGTCCAGCGGCTTGCGCAACGTTAGGCTAGAATCCTTGCTTGAAATTTCTCTATGTTACATTAGAAACTGTATGTTTCTTTCATTCCTTCCACAAATACATGGATTCGACCCCATTTGAGCCAATGGTACATGGGTTCAATATTACCCTGAAATTTTGTACTCCAATAAAGGACACTGGTACAAGTTTATCTATGTAACTTTCATAAACCTGGAAAGTAAAAAACGAACATGGCGGGCATGCGAATTTGAAACATTTTAATAGACTTTTCTTGTGATTTAACTCTCTGAGCGCAGTGAAATGTGGTACAGTAAATAAATATATATATTGTAATTCACTGGCATCTAATTTAGTCTAATTGTTTACATAACCTCAAGATGGTGGCTGTGCGAATTTTAAAATTAAGTTTTTATTTCTTGAGTCGTAATCATGCGATCGAAGTGAAAGTTTGAGTAATGAACCTACGCAATAATTTTCCTTTAATGGTGCATAACTCTATGGCCTATACATATAACAATCCAAAATGGAGAGCATCGGAAATATTTAGACGGTTCTCAATATCTACGAATCTTTTACAGAAATCAATCGGAATTTTTTTATGTTCATAGAAGCTATGAACATAAGTTCACCTATAAGACTTTCAGTAACCTGGTGAGCACAAATCAAACATGGCGGCGACGCGATATATAAATATTTAAATGGACGTTCCTCGCGATTTAACCATCCGAGTGCAGTGAAACTTTGCACGTTATATGCTTTTTCAAATATTAATCCACTGGCGTCTATTTTATTTCAATTGTTTCCATAACCACAAGATGGCAGCTGTGTGAAATTTTTAAATCTCGTTTTTACTTCTTGAGTTCTAATCATGCGATTGAAGTTTGAATACCACATGTACACAATAATCTTCATGTAACAGTACATAAAGTCCAACCTGGGGACCATCTGAAATATTTAGACGATTCACAATATCTACGAATCTATCACAACCTTCAAACTTAAATTGTGTATGTTGATAGAGGCAATTAACATGAGTAAGATATATGAAAATAGGCTGTATAGTTCTTCACGGAACTACTTGTGAAGATCGGTTACTTGTGTGCGTCCCAGAAGGAATCTATGCTGCTCAAACAATATATCGTCGTTGAACGCGCAATACTTCGTATCTGATAATGCTCTTCGTTTACTTCTTTTATTTTTAGCCTAATTTTCACATTTTGCAAAAATGAGGAAAAAGTAGTCTTATGAGATCGATCCGGGAAAATGTGTGTCTGTCTGTCCTTCTGTCTGTCTGTCTGTCTGTCTGGCTGTGTGTGTGTCCCCCCCTATCAACTCCTAAACGGCTGGAGCAATCGAAATAAAAGTTGGTAGGAGTAAAGATCTATACCTGAATATCTCACGGCCATATTTGAAAATGATGTCAGTGCTACCAACTGCTGAAACATCGCAATTGAAATTTGAGCTCCATGCTGGATATCTTGGAAGGTATGAATGGGAGCTATTTCAAAATCGGCACACATATAGATAATTTCCAGAAGGCCATACATGGCAGTGTTGCCAAAATGATAATACGCCTACTGATAGGTCCAATATTTAAATGCATATAACATCTACACTATCAATTGGAATTCAACCAAATTTCGTATGTTGTATGTGTACATAACCAGATATGACCGAACGTATTCTTATGAACCACCAGTGCTACCAACTGTTAAAAAATGCTCTTAATTTCTTTTATCCAAATACCAATATATATGAGAAAGTATGCAAGCCGACAGCTTTAAACTATGCACACGTATAGCACATTACATTCTATATTAATTTGGAGTAACGAATATACGTCAGTGCTACCAACATGATTCTAAGCCTGCTGAGAGGTCCAACTTTAAATACATGTAACTTCCATACTATCATTTGGATTTCAACCAAATTTCGTATGTGCTATGTGTACCATAACAGCTATGACTATGCGTATTCTTAAGAGCAACCAGGGCTGCCAACTGTTAATAAATGATGTCTCTATTTTTGTTACCCTAATATCAATATATCAGAAATAATGCAAGCCAATAGCTCTAAACTTTGCACACGTATAGAACCTGGCATTCTAGATTACTTTGGAGTAACTAATATACGTCAGTGCTGCCAACATGATTCTAAGCCTTCTGATGGGTCCAATATTAAAATGCATGTAACTTCTATACTAACTAATGGATTTCATTCAAAATTGGCACAACAATAGATCATATTATTTCAGATTATTTCTGACCAATACATGCATGACACTGTTGCCAACATGATTTTACGCGCGCTGTTAAATCCAATGTTTAACTGCATGCAATGTCCATGCTATTCATTGGACTCCAACCAAATTTTGTATTCTGTACCTTAGGAGATGGAACTAAGAATATATTCAGTCACCAGGGCTGCCAACTGTTGTGCTCTGTTAGGCTACATTATGCCAGGTATACAGTTTTTCGAACTAATTAGAAATTTCGATATTACCAGCTTAATTTCGTCATTATTCTAGATAGATCCATATCGATTAATCATTGGCATGAATCTTAAATTTTAAGAAAAGTAGGCTCTTTAGTTCGTCACGGAACTTCTTGTTTAATTTAATAATGGTATTTGGCGTGTAAGCCATACAACCAACCACATTATGACAATGGAAAGACACAGAGATGTTAGTATATAAAACACTGGCATTTATGCATATTGTCCATTTGTTTTTTGTAGGCCCCCAAGGGCTCACATCTAGTGGGACGTGGGTTGTCGACCACGGGGCCCCAGCTGAGTCCGGCATTGCTTCCACTTACTTGTGCCGGGCTCCTCACCGTCTTCTTTCCTGTCGACCTCACTTGGTCAACTCTTGTTTTCTTCCGAGCCCGACGGTATTAGGGTATCTGAGGCCTAGGGAGTCTCTTCCTTTCCCGCCTTAATTAGCCCTTGTCTCATCTTTTCTGATACCCTCCTTCTGCGAGGGGTCAGCCTTCTTTTCCTTTTCATGTTATCTCCTGCCTTCTGCTCAAGGCCCTCAAGGAGGTAGGATGTATTCGGACGAACATGCTCCGGTTGAGTTGAGACTTTTTCTTGATATGCCTGTATAATTTTATGTTTGAGTGGTGTTCGGAGTTGAATGTCTGTTTCTGTAATTCCATAGTTGAAATGGTCCTTATCGATCTCCACCAGCCAAGGAGGAATCGTTTTGAGACTCCTGAAGTAGGATAACAAACATTTAGAATTTGCTTCAGCTGGCAATCTGAAGAGGTGAACGTAATAGAATATCCTTCTCTTCAGATTACGCATGGTTTCTTTTCGGTGTCCCCCCAGGGGCTTACGACTAGTGGGACGTGGGTTGGCGACCACAGGACCTAACCTAAGACCATCACTGCTTCCACTTACAAGGGAAGTACCCCAGCTCGAACGGCGAAAACAGACTGAAAGTGGGTTTAAAATATACAGTTGTACCTATGTCAATAGCTATCAGTGCCATTCATCTGTCTACTCTTGTTCTCTTCCGACCCCGACGGTATTAGGGTATCCGAGGCCTAGCGAGTCTCTTCCTTTCCCGCCTTAATTGGCCCTTGTCTCATCTTTTCTGAGTCCCTCCTTCTGCGAGGGATCAGCCTTCTTTTTCTTTTCATGTTATCTCCTGCCTTCTGCTCAAGGCCCTCAAGGAGGCCGGGTGTATGTAGTCCTACCACTTTTGGTGCACCTTAGATAATGCTTCACCCTCAGGGGCTCACGGCTGGTGAGTTCGGGAGTTGGCGACCCCGAGGGATTCCTGAGCTGGGTCCGTTTTCCCCTTTTGTCCCTTACCTTTGGGGCGGACCCTCTCCTCTTTCACTTTCTTATCTGCCTTTCATGGCTCCCTTCCAAGTCCCTCAATCCGCATTCTTCGAGGGTTGAGGGCATTTATTTTCCTCCTGTCCTTTATTTGCCTTATTATCCTTTAGTTTTCCATTTCTTCTTCTAGTAAGTAGGTTAGTAGTTAGTTTTAGTTTTAAGTCTGCATTTCATCTTCACGATCACCCAAACCATCAGGGGCTGATAACCTAGATGTTAGGCCCCTTAAAACAACAATTATCATCATCATCATCATTCATCTGTAAAGGTAGGTGTTCGGTCACCAGCACCATCTGAGTATGTGATAATGTGATCACCGTGGCATTTGAGTTTGGACTATTGCAATGCGGGAACATTGTAAATAATGGAGTGTGTCTACTTGTTGCCCTTTTTAAGGGTGTGTACTGTTCCATTCCGCTGAGTTTTAATCACTTCATTGAAACTCCACATTTACACTTCGACGTCGAATGAAGGACAACACAGTATCTTCTATTGTGGGAAAGATGACTATGTCAACACGGTACTGCATGTGTTAAGATTTCTTGTTGCAAGCAAGTGTTCAACCTTTTGCCAGATGATACTGCACCTCATCTGTTTCTTGTTAATATAATGGTCTGAATTGTCTGTTGCACCGTAGTTTCTGCTGCGAATTGTTTTTCTGCAATCTTTTTGTAATGTTACCACCAATTGCTAGGAATGGATTTTCCCTAATATAATGGTCCGAATTGCCTGTTGCACGGTAGTTTCTGCTGCGAATTGTGTTTCTGCTATCTTTGGACGCCGTAACTTCCAAACATTGATTGTACACTAATGCGGGGTTTTACAGAAAAATGTCCGTGTTGGGTAGTAGAACAGACATATCTTCGTATGTTAAGTGCACTGCCAGTCGGTTTTAGCTGTTCGAACTGGGGTACTTCCCTCGTTAGTGGTGCTGGGCTCCTCTCTGTCATCTTTCCTGACGACGTTCCTTGGTCAACTCTTGTTCTCTTCCAAACCCGATGGCATTAGGGTATCTGAGATCTAGGCTGTCTTTACCTTTCCTGCCTTAATTGGACGTTGTTTCATCTTTCCTGATACCCTCATTCTTCGAGGGGTCAGCCTTCTTTTCCTTTTTATGATATCTCCTGCCCTCTGCTCAAGGCATTAAAGAAGGTAGGGTGTGTGTAGCCCCACCAGTTCTGGTGCACTCCGGGTAGTGCTACACCCTCAAGGGCTCACGGCTGGTGAGTTTGGGAGTTGGCAACTTCGAGGGATTCCTGAACTGGGTCAGTTTCTTCCCCTTTTTCACTGCTTTTTGAGAGCGCCCTCTCTTCTTTCCTATTCCTATCTGCTTTTCATGACTTGACATCCTTCCAAGTCCCTCGATCCTCATTGAAGGCATTACTTTTTCTCCTGTCCATTATTTCTTTTCTTTTTATTTTTATTTTTCTTCTTCTAGTCTTGTGCCCCTTCAGCAAAAAATATGCAAATCACAGTAAGCCAGCATTGCTCAATTCGGGATTTTCGGGGTTGTAGTATGTTCTCCCAATCTGTGACTTACACATTTTGGATTAAATAGAGGATACACTTGCAAAATAACAACAAAATCAACTCCTATTTCAAAACATTTAATTAACCAAAAATTATGGCGCTACAAACAATAAAACAAATAAACTACTGACCAATATCCTTCTATTTGTTCAAAGTGAACAAGGAATAATATAAGAATTTAACAAATATTATATTAAAACACATGGTTTCCTTTAAAACCAACAATTCGTAATTATTTTTACTTCCATAAATCATCTATCTTAAAGTTCCATATAACTACGAGCTCCTTTGGCTCGATACTTTCTATAATAACGGTGTCATTCTTTTGTACACCTCAACTACTATTTTTATATTTTCTTATCATCAAAACAAATATATATTTACATTTAAAGTACATGTTAATTCTTTACTTAAATATTTGGGCACTTCACATGTTCTCAGCATTTATCATCTCTCTCAAGTCTTACAAATTCACCATAGTGATCGGAAAAATACTTGTGTACTCCAGAGTTATAAAGATTACTTGACAAAGTCAAAGACTATGATTACTCCCGGAATCTAGTTACCTTCATTTAACTCGTGGAATCCTACTTCCATACAACATTACAATAGGGATTGTTATTTATTTATTTGTCTTATAAGACCATTATGACATAAGAAAACTACGATCTGAACTAGCAAGCGATAATTTCAATCTACATGGACCTCGGTTCAAAACCCGGGTCATTAACAACTTTTAAACACTCACGGTGTATTATTCCTTCTTACAGACGGCCTTCACCAACCCTCCTGCATTTAGGGTCTGACCGTTATACTTGAGCGAGATTTATGACTGGGAGGGTGACTTCCCGTATATTCTGCGGTTGGAGCTCTCCTCAATGCTTTTAAAACAAATCTTCCTTTCTTTCAGTTCTCTGGAGAGACCTGGCATTTTACTTCTCCTTTTACTTTCAACAATATTATTGGGCTCATAAACCACTTTCGTAACCTTGGCATTTATTAATTATGAAAGGTCCTCATTGATTGGGAAGAGTAATACACATTCTACGACGAATAATTAGGGGCTTCAACAACAAGAGGATTCTAGGTTCGAATCTCTTAACATGCCTCGGGAACCATTCCCACATTGGAGGACTTATACAAAATGCGATTTAGGGTCGGCCGTGGCCTACATGACCTACGCTCATAATACCATACATTTGCCCCCTTTTACATAATAACACACACATGGCCTCGTGATCTATGTCACTATTGGAGGACTTACAACATATCTCAATTTACCGCAATCAGCTACCCCTCATAAGTATTTTACCAAGTACTTTTAAATTCTACGCATTCCTAGCGTGACATTTTATTTTAATTGCGCTCCATTGCGCTATACATTATTTTAAGCCTAGCGTCTTCCAAAGAACTGATAAATTTCATATAAACAATTAATACATATCTCAATTTTTATATTAATCTTTTCCTTTGACAATAATCGCTCTATTTTTAAGAACATGCATTAACCTCATGTCTTATACTTTTATTAAGGCTCCAACGCTGTTATTTTCATATTATTCAATTTAACCTTTATTTATATTTCCTTTATATTATTATTATTATTAATACGCTTGCTTTTATAACATTCGTCAAATACACTGACATTTTATTCATACATTTCCTCTACAGGATTTATTATTTCACATAATTATTTATAATTTCTCAAATTCTATTTTTGTTCAGACCGCGTTCTTATTCTGTACTTAGTTATTTAGAAACATCCCTTTTACTCAAAAACTCCGGTGGATTTGTACACAAACACTCCCCCGACACCAAAACATAATGAAAATCTTTACTCACATGTTTGAGGTCGTTTCTTGACCTTTCTCCTCGTGCGATGCGTCATTTCACCCACTTTTTTTAAATTACTCCATCTTGTACAAATTCATTGCATGTACAGACATATCTTGACACATATTTAACACGTATACATTTAACACTGATAACATTTTAAATACACTGGTGTATCCGTTTAGAACACACAATAAAAACACTGAAATATATTACTTTTAACACAAAATCTTGATATATTTACACTTCACAAATTTTGATCACTAGGCCGCTATTTAGCCTATCACACGTGACCTCTTGATCTCCCGTCTCCAAGGGTGAAATTTAGTAATGTCGGCTTCCTATCCTCTCCGAATATGAAAGTCTCGATCATCTACTTCCTCCCTGCAATATCACTTCTTCGAATCCCGTTCCTGACGATCTGCTATTTCTCTAACTTGAACGGCTCCCCTTTTAGATCCTATTTATTGATCTTAGCAAAAGTCTGTTCTGTTCACGGTCCCCTCGATAATCTATCGGTGACCTATGGATTTTTGGCAACTAATACTTCTCGGGTCTTAGTGCTTTTGAAATAGTTCATCTGCTTTCTTGAAACAATGTCTATCGTTTCCTTCTTTTCTCGCTTATTCGGTTCTCGCACTTCTAATCTTCTAGAATACTTTGCGAACCTTATTTTCTCTGTCTTTCCCTGCTCGGGTTCTTTAAATTTGATAAACTGTTTATCTCGCTGTTACGGTACTTCCGTACGTTATGATACTTTTGGTCGTTTACTTAAAGACCTATCGCCCTGAGTCCTAAGTTCGCAGCTTGCTTTGACTGTATTTTATGAACTTTTCACGGTAAACGTTTATACTGTCGGACCTAAATCCTGTAACTAGGATTTTCCTAATTTTCAACACGGCGATACTGTAATATTACTTCTTTGCAACTCCCTACGGATCACGTAAGTTATTGATACCGCGACGCCTGTGGCTGTCGGATATTGTCTATGCGATGTGATACAGCGTTTTTCCCCCCAAGGAAAGCTGGTATACTGTCTTCGGTGTTTCAGCGTGACGCGCCCTCAGGCCGTTTGATAACTGCATTCGGTGCTTATACTTGTTGCACAGTGTGACCTCCCCTGAGGTTCATACGTTTGAAGACTGCGTGGTTATGATGCTCCAGCGTCACGTCCCCTGGACGGACTAGTAACTGCATGATGCGTAGTGACGCCCCTTCAGGCTCTTAAATTTGCACGTACTGATACAGCGTGACGCCCCCTCTCGGACTGTCGGAATGACTGCATGATTGGTCTGGCTCTGCCAGGAGTTTTATACCCTTTAGTCACAAAAAGATAAAACTCTAGTCCTTTTCGTGACCAACTTTTGAAATAATTGTCGTACAATTATAAAAATTATATCTCCAGAAAGCTCGTCTTCTCAACGTCAAATGATCTCACTGCGCATAAGAATCGATCGTGCAATTCTGAGATATTAATTAATTTTTAGTCTTCAGCTGCGTGGGTGGTGCTGTTCATTTTTAAAATCCCCACTCCTTTGGTATCCGTGAATCCCCAATGACGTATGCTGCGTTTGCATTTATTTCCTGTGCAATTATTACAAGCTTTTTCTTTACACAAAAATCTCTAATCCGAAATGATTCACAGTACTGTATTTATTTACTTATTTTTATTCCTGCAAATGGGTTAAATTTAATTATTCTTCTTCTGGCACAGCGGCGCTGTTGCCGTTTTCCTGCAAGCTAAGCTGGATTTCCGAGTCACGCTTCTCTGTCTTACAGTGAAAACTTTCCACTCGTTCTATTAATATCCATGACCAGCTCCCTCTCAATGAGTCAAGAGGCATGATCTCATCTTCTGAACACCTGGTCCCAGCTGCTTGCACAACGTTAGGCTAGAATCCTTGCTTGAAATTTCTCTATGTTACATTAGAAACTGTATGTTTCTTTCATTCCTTCCACAAATACATGGATTCGACCCCTTTTGAGGCAATGGTACATGGGTTCATCTCACCCCTCCTCAGGTAAATAAATTTTCGAAAAATTTTGAGGAAATTTATTTCAATTCTTTATAAAAATCTTATTTTTCTTTTAATTGTCGAAGCCATTCATAACGTTATCCGTACCTTTTGTTTCTTTATTCCTTTAAAGTTCCCTTCATCTCTGGCTTGTCTTTGGGTCTCCACAGATCCCATTCATTCATTCCCCCTTATTGGTCGACTACACTCAGGGTCATAAATTTCTTGTCATGTTCGGGTGTTTACAATTCTCCCTCAGTCTGGTGAGCTCTCCAAACTTGAGTCAAATGGTTTGTTTCTTTTCTCTTTTCATAAGACGGACTTCCTACCGGTCTGTTTCTCTTTTTCTTATTACGTACTGTCAACCTAATGACCTTCTTTTAATTACCTTGCGGGTGCAACTGGCTTTACCCGTTACTTTGTCATTATTGTACTCAGACTCCAAGTCTGTAACATTTCATTTGGTTTTTAAGAGCTCGGTCTAACCTCACCTGACTCTTCTTGGTTATCTTCCGTTATCCTCATCTCTTCTTGAGATGGGATTTCAAACAAAATTATTTTATTCCTCTTATTCTTTAACGGTTGCATATGGCTTAACCCGTTAGCTACACTGGAATAATCCTTTTCCTTCATCTCGCATCGAGATGGCATTTTCAAAGGGTATTTCTTTTTCCTACTTTTCCAATTCCATAGATCCTTCAGATCTCCCTTCTGTCTCTTCCTTTTATCATTCCCTTTCTTTTTACGAAGCTTCCAACTGAAATATGCCTGAGCGTCCTCTTTCTCCAAGGCATTATGCGTTATCTCTCCTCCTTTCCTAGTTTCCATGGGATATCTATTTTCTTGTAAACCGACTACCAATTGTGGTTTTCCTCTTTCCTGATTTTCTTCAAAGACCTTTCTTCTTTTTTCATTATTTCCAACAATCTCATCTTTTCCTTTGAGGTTTTCTTGGCTCTCGTTGGCATCTGTTTCTATTTTTCTTTTCTTTCTTTGGCCATCCTGGCATTTTATCCTTAATTCAAGGATCTGTGCCTTCAATTTTTGTCCTTCTTCTTCTTCTAATTGTATCTTATCTTTCTTATCCTCCTGAATTTCTTCTGGGTTTTCCCTTTCTGTTTCTGTGAGATTTTGAACCTCTGCTTCTATCGGTGCTTCGATGATAGTTTCTATTATCGTTTCATTCACTTTCTCCATTTCTTCAGGAGTTATTATTTCCGTTTCCCCAGTCTTCAATTCTTTTGTTATCTCCTGCTCTGAGATTATTTCTTGCTCTTCCAGCTTAACCTTTTCATCCAAATGATTTTCTTCACTTTGCAGCTCATTTTCATTTCGGCTGTCCTCTTGGTCTGGAGTTCTCATTTCTTCTTGCGTTTCCATTTCTTCTTCAGGAAGGATCTCAAAGTTTTCCTCAATTTCCACTGGAGTTATTGCAATTTCCACTTCTTTTTCTTCTTCTTCTTCTTCTTCTTTAATATCCGTTTCGGGCTCTTCTTGTACCGTGACTTCTTTTTCTTCTTCAATTTCTACTTGTTTCTCAGCTTGGGCAGCGGCTTCATCTATGACTGGGATAGCCATTTCTTTCGCTTTGAGGTCCTCGGCAAATATGTATTCATCATATTTCTTTTGGACGGTCTCAAATATTTCTTGATATTCCTGAATCTTGACTTTTCTTACTTCAGTATGAGTTTTTCCTACTTGGACCTTTAATGTTCCAATGGTTTCCTGAACCTCATTAATACCCTGACTTATTTCATCTATCTTATGAGTACTTTCCTTATTTTCTTCATTTCGTTGTTTTCTTTCTATCTGGAGATGCTCTTCGTATATACCGAATTTTTGATTTATTTCCTCCCCGTGCCTCTTTAAGTTCTCATCTACCTGCCCGATAAACCGCTCCAATTGACCTTTCATGTCCCACGCATCCTCTTGATTTTGATTTTTCATTTCAGTTACTTCGGTCTGAACTACACCGATTTTGTTCTCGAGGGTTCCTACTTTCTCCTCAAGTTTTCCTACTTGGTTCTTTACCCCTTTAAATTCGTCTCCTTATGTCTTAAAACTTTCTTTTATCTCATCCCGGGAGGTTTTACAGATATCGCTATTTGATTCTATCTGAGTTTTTAATTCGTTGTACACCCCTTGGATCTGGGTTACAAGTTTCTTTTCACATGCATCTACATTTTCTTTACATGCTTTTTCCATGCTATTTAATTTAGTTTCTAAATTTTCAAAATTTTCTTGACATTCAGTTTGGGATTTTACCATACTGTCCTTCAAGATCTTTATTTGGCCTTGCCATTCTGACTTAAGTGCCCCATTTTCGTTTTCAATTTTACTTGTGATTTCCCCTTTAAAATCATTTAACTTCTTCCCAAACTCAGTGTCAAAACCTTGAAATTTGTTATCTATTTTCTTTTCTAAAACCTTGGATTGTGCTGAAAAATGGTTTGAATTTTCTGTTTTTATACTATTGAATTTGCTTTCTATATCAGCCGTCAATACATCGTTATTTGCTTTACTGTCGGCTTTTATAGACTCTAACGTCTCATTTTTTATAACTTTCAGCTGTTCTGCCATGTTATCCCCACTTTCTGTTTTAATCTCTTCTATCTTAGCCTTCAGTTCATTATTCATTCTTATACAGTCGGCCTCGATAGCTTTTAATTTAGTCCCCATGCTATCAATATTAGTTTTTAGTGACTCTAAACTTTGATTCATGGATCCTAACTTGTGGTTATTTTCCTCCTGTTGGCTATCCAACTTATTCAAACTCTCATTTATGGATCCTAAATCCCTTTTATTTTCACTCTGTTGGTTATCCAACTTATCCAAACTCTCATTTATGGATCCTAAATTCCATTTATTTTCACTCTGTTGGCTATCCAACTTATTCAAACTTTCATTTATGGATTTGAACTCTTCTTTATTTGTATTCTGTTGGCTATCCAATTTTTTGTCTATAGCCGTCAACTTTTCCTTATTATCGGCTTTTATAGCCTCCAACTTTTCATTACTATCGGCTTTTATCGCCTCCAAAAGCCCTTGCAATTCCTCATTCAAAACCATCTTATTAGAATACAGTGGGCTACTCATGCCACATCGCTAGTACATGCTTTAGAGATGGTAATCTGAACCATTGTGTCCCAATTTTCAATTTTTTTTACTTTGGTACGGGTATTTACTACGACGTACCCTTTTGATATCTTTATTCAATCTCAGAAACCTTTATGGAAGTATTTAAAAATTCAGAATTTCGAAAAACCATTTTTTTCAAAAATTGAAAATTTTGATTTTTCGAGAAAACTCGGGTTTTCCCTAGGAAAACTCATCCCCACGATGGGCGCCATGAAATAATGAGTGGTAGGGGGTTGTTTAATTCAGGGCTGCTCGGTGTGAGTTTCTAGGGACCCATGCGGTCAGTTAACATTATACGTTGTAGCTATTCCTATCATTACTTTACTTTACATGAAATGACCGTCTTTAGTGTTCCTCTAGTTATTAATCCAAGCACATTATTTCTAAACCCCCATGTGCCCTAACAGCAAGAAATATGCAAATCACAGTATGCCAGCATTGCTCAATTCGGGATTTTCGGGGTTGTAGTATGTTCTCCCACTCTGTGACTTACACATTTTGGATTAAATAGAGGATACACTTGCAAAATAACAACAAAATCAACTCCTATTTCAAAACATTTAATTAACCAAAAATCATGGCGCTACAAACAATAAAACAAATAAACTACTGACCAATATCCTTCTATTTGTTCAAAGTGAACAAGGAATAATATAAGAATTTAACAAATATTATATTAAAACATGGTTTCCTTTAAAACCAACAATTCGTAATTATTTTTACTTCCATAAATCATCTATCTTAAAGTTCCATATAACTACGAGCTCCTTTGGCTCGATACTTTCTATAATAACGGTGTCATTCTTTTGTACACCTCAACTACTATTTTTATATTTTCTTATCATCAAAACAAATATATAATTACATTTAAAGTACATGTTAATTCTTTACTTAAATATTTGGGCACTTCACATGTTCTCAGCATTTATCATCTCTCTCAAGTCTTACAAATTCACCATAGTGATCGGAAAAATACTTGTGTACTCCAGAGTTATAAAGATTACTTGACAAAGTCAAAGACTATGATTACTCCCGGAATCTAGTTACCTTCATTTAACTCGTGGAATCCTACTTCCATACAACATTACAATAGGGATTGTTATTTATTTATTTGTCTTATAAGACCATTATGACATAAGAAAACTACGATCTGAACTAGCAAGCGATAATTTCAATCTACATGGACCTCGGTTCAAAACCCGGGTCATTAACAACTTTTAAACACTCACGGTGTATTATTCCTTCTTACAGACGGCCTTCACCAACCCTCCTGCATTTAGGGTCTGACCGTTATACTTGAGCGAGATTTATGACTGGGAGGGTGACTTCCCGTATATTCTGCGGTTGGAGCTCTCCTCAATGCTTTTAAAACAAATCTTCCTTTCTTTCAGTTCTCTGGAGTGACCTGGCATTTTACTTCTACTTTTACTTTCAACAATATTATTGGGCTCATAAACCACTTTCGTAACCTTGGCATTTATTAATTATGAAAGGTCCTCATTGATTGGGAAGAGTAATACACATTCTACGACGAATAATTAGGGGCTTCAACAACAAGAGGATTCTAGGTTCGAATCTCTTAACATGCCTCGGGAACCATTCCCACATTGGAGGACTTATACAAAATGCGATTTAGGGTCGGCCGTGGCCTACATGACCTACGCTCATAATACCATACATTTGCTCCCTTTTACATAATAACACACACATGGCCTCGTGATCTATGTCACTATTGGAGGACTTACAACATATCTCAATTTACCGCAATCAACTACCCCTCATAAGTAATTTACCAAGTACTTTTAAATTCTACGCATTCCTAGCGTGACATTTTATTTTAATTGCGCTCCATTGCGCTATACATTATTTTAAGCCTAGCGTCTTCCAAAGAACTGATAAATTTCATATAAACAATTAATACATATCTCAATTTTTATATTAATCTTTTCCTTTGACAATAATCGCTCTATTTTTAAGAACATGCATTAACCTCATGTCTTATAATTTTATTAAGGCTCCAACGCTGTTATTTTCATATTATTTAATTTAACCTTTATTTATTTCCTTTATATTATTATTATTATTAATACGCTTGCTTTTATAACATTCGTCAAATACACTGACATTTTATTCATACATTTCCTCTACAGGATTTATTATTTCACATAATTATTTATAATTTCTCAAATTCTATTTTTGTTCAGACCGCGTTCTTATTCTGTACTTAGTTATTTAGAAACATCCCTTTTACTCAAAAACTCCGGTGGATTTGTACACAAACACTCCCCCGACACCAAAACATAATGAAAATCTTTACTCACATGTTTGAGGTCGTTTCTTGACCTTTCTCCTCGTGCGATGCGTCATTTCACCCACTTTTTTTTAAATTACTCCATCTTGTACAAATTCATTGCATGTACAGACATATCTTGACACATATTTAACACGTATACATTTAACACTGATAACATTTTAAATACACTGGTGTATCCGTTTAGAACACACAATAAAAACACTGAAATATATTTCTTTTAACACAAAATCTTGATATATTTACACTTCACAAATTTTGATCACTAGGCCGCTATTTAGCCTATCACACGTGACCTCTTGATCTCCCGTCTCCAAGGGTGAAATTTAGTAATGTCGGCTTCCTATCCTCTCCGAATATTAAAGTCTCGATCATCTACTTCCTCCCTGCAATATCACTTCTTCGAATCCCGTTCCTGACGATCTGCTATTTCTCTAACTTGAACGGCTCCCCTTTTAGATCCTATTTATTGATCTTAGCAAAAGTCTGTTCTGTTCACGGTCCCCTCGATAATCTATCGGTGACCTATGGATTTTTGGCAACTAATACTTCTCGGGTCTTAGTGCTTTTGAAATAGTTCATCTGCTTTCTTGAAACAATGTCTATCGTTTCCTTCTTTTCTCGCTTATTCAGTTCTCGCACTTCTAATCTTCTAGAATACTTTGCGAACCTTATTTTCTCTGTCTTTCCCTGCTCGGGTTCTTTAAATTTGATAAACTGTTTATCTCGCTGTTACGGTACTTCCGTACGTTATGATGCTTTTGGTCGTTTACTTAAACACCTATCGCCCTGAGTCCTAAGTTCGCAGCCTGCTTTGACTGTATTTTATGAACTTTTCACGGTAAACTTTTATACTGTCGGACCTAAATCCTGTAACTAGGATTTTCCTAATTTTCAACACGGCGATACTGTAATATTATTTCTTTGCAACTCCCTACGGATCACGTAAGTTATTGATACCGCGACGCCTGTGGCTGTCGGATATTGTCTATGCGATGTGATACATCGTTTTTCCCCTCAAGGAAAGCTGGTATACTGTCTTCGGTGTTTCAGCGTGACGCGCCCTCAGGCCGTTTGATAACTGCATTCGGTGCTTATACTTGTTGCACAGTATACCTCCACTGATGTTCATACGTTTGAAAACTGCGTGGTTATGATGCTCCAGCGTCACGTCCCCTGGACGGACTAGTAACTGCATGATGCGTAGTGATGCCCCTTCAGGCTCTTGAATTTGCACGTACTGATACAGCGTGACGCCCCCTCTCGGACTGTCGGAATGACTGCATGATTGGTCTGGCTCTGCCAGGAGTTTTATACCCTTTAGTCACAAAAAGATAAAACTCCAGTCCTTTTCGTGACCAACTTTTGAAATAATTGTCGTACAATTATAAAAATTATATCTCCAGAAAGCTCGTCTTCTCAACGTCAAATGATCTCACTGCGCATAAGAATCGATCGTGCAATTCTGAGATATTAATTAATTTTTAGTCTTCAGCTGCGTGGGTGGTGCTGTTCATTTTTAAAATCCCCACTCCTTTGGTATCCGTGAATCCCCAATGACGTATGCTGCGTTTGCATTTATTTCCTGTGCAATTATTACAAGCTTTTTCTTTACACAAAAATCTCTAATCCGAAATGATACACATTACTGTATTTATTTACTTATTTTTATTCCTGCAAATGGGTTAAATTTAATTATTCTTCTTCTGGCACAGCGGCGCTGTTGCCGTTTTCCTGCAAGCTAAGCTGGATTTCCGAGTCACGCTTCTCTGTCTTATAGTGAAAACTTTCCACTCGTTCTATTAATATCCATGACCAGCTCCCTCTCAATGAGTCAAGAGGCATGATCTCATCTTCTGAACACCTGGTCCCAGCTGCTTGACAACGTTAGGCTAGAATCCTTGCTTGAAATTTCTCTATGTTACATTAGAAACTGTATGTTTCTTTCACTCCTTCCACAAATACATGGATTCGACCCCCCTTTGAGCCAATGGTACATGGGTTCATCTCACCCCTCCTTAGGTAAATAAATTTTCGAAAAATTTTGAGGAAATTTATTTCAATTCTTTATAAAAATCTTATTTTTCTTTTAATTGTCGAAGCCATTCATAACGTTATCCGTACCTTTTGTTTCTTTATTCCTTTAAAGTTCCCTTCATCTCTGGCTTGTCTTTGGGTCTCCACAGATCCCATTCATTCATTCCCCCTTAGTGGTCGACTACACTCAGGGTCATAAATTTCTTGTCATGTTCGGGTGTTTACAATTCTCCCTCAGTCTGGTGTGCTCTCCAAACTTGAGTCAAATGGTTTGTTTCTTTTCTCTTTTCATAAGACGGACTTCCTACCGGTCTGTTTCTCTTTTTCTTATTACGTACTGTCGACCTAATGACCTTCTTTTAATTACCTTGCGGGTGCAACTGGCTTTACCCGTTACTTTGTCATTATTGTACTCAGACTCCAAGTCTGTAACATTTCATTTGGTTTTTAAGAGCTCGGTCTAACCTCACCTGACTCTTCTTGGTTATCTTCCGTTATCCTCATCTCTTCTTGAGATGGGATTTCAAACAAAATTATTTTATTCCTCTTATTCTTTAACGGTTGCATATGGCTTAACCCGTTAGCTACACTGGAATAATCCTTTTCCTTCATCTCGCATCGAGATGGCATTTTCAAAGGGTATTTCTTTTTCCTACTTTTCCAATTCCATAGATCCTTCAGATCTCCCTTCTGTCTCTTCCTTTTATCATTCCCTTTCTTTTTACGAAGCTTCCAACTGAAATATGCCTGAGCGTCCTCTTTCTCCAAGGCATTATGCGTTATCTCTCCTCCTTTCCTAGTTTCCATGGGATATCTATTTTCTTGTAAACCGACTACCAATTGTGGTTTTCCTCTTTCCTGATTTTCTTCAAAGACCTTTCTTCTTTTTTCATTATTTCCAACAATCTCATCTTTTCCTTTGAGGTTTTCTTGGCTCTCGTTGGCATCTGTTTCTATTTTTCTTTTCTTTCTTTGGCCATCCTGGCATTTTATCCTTAATTCAAGGATCTGTGCCTTCAATTTTTGTCCTTCTTCTTCTAATTGTATCTTATCTTTCTTATCCTCCTGAATTTCTTCTGGGTTTTCCCTTTCTGTTTCTGTGAGATTTTGAACCTCTGCTTCTATCGGTGCTTCGATGATAGTTTCTATTATCGTTTCATTCACTTTCTCCATTTCTTCAGGAGTTATTATTTCCGTTTCCCCAGTCTTCAATTCTTTTGTTATCTCCTGCTCTGAGATTATTTCTTGCTCTTCCAGCTTAACCTTTTCATCCAAATGATTTTCTTCACTTTGCAGCTCATTTTCATTTCGGCTGTCCTCTTGGTCTGGAGTTCTCATTTCTTCTTGCGTTTCCATTTCTTCTTCAGGAAGGATCTCAAAGTTTTCCTCAATTTCCACTGGAGTTATTGCAATTTCCACTTCTTTTTCTTCTTCTTCTTCTTCTTCTTCTTTAATATCCGTTTCGGGCTCTTCTTGTACCGTGACTTCTTTTTCTTCTTCAATTTCTACTTGTTTCTCAGCTTGGGCAGCGGCTTCATCTATGACTGGGATAGCCATTTCTTTCGCTTTGAGGTCCTCGGCAAATATGTATTCATCATATTTCTTTTGGACGGTCTCAAATATTTCTTGATATTCCTGAATCTTGACTTTTCTTACTTCAGTATGAGTTTTTCCTACTTGGACCTTTAATGTTCCAATGGTTTCCTGAACCTCATTAATACCCTGACTTATTTCATCTATCTTATGAGTACTTTCCTTATTTTCTTCATTTCGTTGTTTTCTTTCTATCTGGAGATGCTCTTCGTATATACCGAATTTTTGATTTATTTCCTCCCCGTGCCTCTTTAAGTTCTCATCTACCTGCCCGATAAACCGCTCCAATTGACCTTTCATGTCCCACGCATCCTCTTGATTTTGATTTTTCATTTCAGTTACTTCGGTCTGAACTACACCGATTTTGTTCTCGAGGGTTCCTACTTTCTCCTCAAGTTTTCCTACTTGGTTCTTTACCCCTTTAAATTCGTCTCCTTATGTCTTAAAACTTTCTTTTATCTCATCCCGGGAGGTTTTACAGATATCGCTATTTGATTCTATCTGAGTTTTTAATTCGTTGTACACCCCTTGGATCTGGGTTACAAGTTTCTTTTCACATGCATCTACATTTTCTTTACATGCTTTTTCCATGCTATTTAATTTAGTTTCTAAATTTTCAAAATTTTCTTGACATTCAGTTTGGGATTTTACCATACTGTCCTTCAAGATCTTTATTTGGCCTTGCCATTCTGACTTAAGTGCCCCATTTTCGTTTTCAATTTTACTTGTGATTTCCCCTTTAAAATCATTTAACTTCTTCCCAAACTCAGTGTCAAAACCTTGAAATTTGTTATCTATTTTCTTTTCTAAAACCTTGGATTGTGCTGAAAAATGGTTTGAATTTTCTGTTTTTATACTATTGAATTTGCTTTCTATCTCAGCCGTCAGTACATCGTTATTTGCTTTACTGTCGGCCTTTATAGACTCTAACGTCTTATTTTTTATAACTTTCAGCTGTTCTGCCATGTTATCCCCACTTTCTGTTTTAATCTCTTCTATCTTAGCCTTCAGTTCATTATTCATTCTTATACAGTCGGCCTCGATAGCTTTTAATTTAGTCCCCATGCTATCACTATTAGTTTTTAGTGACTCTAAACTTTGATTCATGGATCCTAACTTGTGGTTATTTTCCTCCTGTTGGCTATCCAACTTATTCAAACTCTCATTTATGGATCCTAAATCCCTTTTATTTTCACTCTGTTGGCTATCCAACTTATTCAAACTCTCATTAATGGATCCTAAATCCCATTTATTTTCACTCTGTTGGCTATCCAACTGATTCAAACTTTCATTTATGGATTTGAACTCTTCTTTATTTGTATTCTGTTGGCTATCCAATTTATTGTCTATAGCCGTCAACTTTTCCTTATTATCGGCTTTTATAGCCTCCAACTTTTCATTACTATCGGCTTTTATCGCCTCCCAAAGCCCTTGCAATTCCTCACTCAAAACCATCTTATTAGAATTCAGTGGGCTACTCATGCCACATCGCTAGTACATGCTTTAGAGATGGTAATCTGAACCATTGTGTCCCAATTTTCAATTATTTTTTTTTACTTTGGTACGGGTATTTACTACGACGTACCCTTTTGATATCTTTATTCAATCTCAGAAACCTTTATGGAAGTATTTAAAAATTCAGAATTTCGAAAAACCAATTTTTTTTTTCAAAAATTGAAAATTTTGATTTTTCGAGAAAACTCGGGTTTTCCCTAGGAAAACTCATCCCCACGAAGGGCGCCATGAAATAATGAGTGGTAGGGGGTTGTTTACTTCAGGGCTGCTCGGTGTGAGTTTCTAGGGACCCATGCGGTCAGTTAACATTATACGTTGTAGCTATTCCTATCATTACTTTACTTTACATGAAATGATCGTCTTTAGTGTTCCTCTAGTTATTAATCCAAGCACATTATTTCTAAACCCCCATGTGCCCTTTCAGCAAGAAATATGCAAATCACAGTATGCCAGCATTGCTCAATTCGGGATTTTCGGGGTGGTAGTATGTTCTCCCACTCTGTGACTTACACATTTTGGATTAAATAGAGGATACACTTGCAAAATAACAACAAAATCAACTCCTATTTCAAAACATTTAATTAACCAAAAATCATGGCGCTACAAACAATAAAACAAATAAACTACTGACCAATATCCTTCTATTTGTTCAAAGTGAACAAGGAATAATATAAGAATTTAACAAATATTATATTAAAACATGGTTTCCTTTAAAACCAACAATTCGTAATTATTTTTACTTCCATAAATCATCTATCTTAAAGTTCCATATAACTACGAGCTCCTTTGGCTCGATACTTTCTATAATAACGGTGTCATTCTTTTGTACACCTCAACTACTATTTTTATATTTTCTTATCATCAAAACAAATATATAATTACATTTAAAGTACATATTAATTCTTTACTTAAATATTTGGGCACTTCACATGTTCTCAGCATTTGTCATCTCTCTCAAGTCTTACAAATTCACCATAGTGATCGGAAAAATACTTGTGTACTCCAGAGTTATAAAGATTACTTGACAAAGTCAAAGACTATGATTACTCCCGGAATCTAGTTACCTTCATTTAACTCGTGGAATCCTACTTCCATACAACATTACAATAGGGATTGTTATTTATTTATTTGTCTTATAAGACCATTATGACATAAGAAAACTACGATCTGAACTAGCAAGCGATAATTTCAATCTACATGGACCTCGGTTCAAAACCCGGGTCATTAACAACTTTTAAACACTCACGGTGTATTATTCCTTCTTACAGACGGCCTTCACCAACCCTCCTGCATTTAGGGTCTTACCGTTATACTTGAGCGAGATTTATGACTGGGAGGGTGACTTCCCGTATATTCTGCGGTTGGAGCTCTCCTCAATGCTTTTAAAACAAATCTTCCTTTCTTTCAGTTCTCTGGAGAGACCTGGCATTTTACTTCTCCTTTTACTTTCAACAATATTATTGGGCTCATAAACCACTTTCGTAACCTTGGCATTTATTAATTATGAAAGGTCCTCATTGATTGGGAAGAGTAATACACATTCTACGAGGAATAATTAGGGGCTTCAACAACAAGAGTATTCTAGGTTCGAATCTCTTAACATGCCTCGGGAACCATTCCCACATTGGAGGACTTATACAAAATGCGATTTAGGGTCGGCCGTGGCCTACATGACCTACGCTCATAATACCATACATTTGCTCCCTTTTACATAATAACACACACATGGCCTCGTGATCTATGTCACTATTGGAGGACTTACAACATATCTCAATTTACCGCAATCAACTACCCCTCATAAGTAATTTACCAAGTACTTTTAAATTCTACGCATTCCTAGCGTGACATTTTATTTTAATTGCGCTCCATTGCGCTATACATTATTTTAAGCCTAGCGTCTTCCAAAGAACTGATAAATTTCATATAAACAATTAATACATATCTCAATTTTTATATTAATCTTTTCCTTTGACAATAATCGCTCTATTTTTAAGAACATGCATTAACCTCATGTCTTATACTTTTATTAAGGCTCCAACGCTGTTATTTTCATATTATTCAATTTAACCTTTATTTATATTTCCTTTATATTATTATTATTATTAATACGCTTGCTTTTATAACATTCGTCAAATACACTGACATTTTATTCATACATTTCCTCTACAGGATTTATTATTTCACATAATTATTTATAATTTCTCAAATTCTATTTTTGTTCAGACCGCGTTCTTATTCTGTACTTAGTTATTTAGAAACATCCCTTTTACTCAAAAACTCCGGTGGATTTGTACACAAACACTCCCCCGACACCAAAACATAATGAAAATCTTTACTCACATGTTTGAGGTCGTTTCTTGACCTTTCTCCTCGTGCGATGCGTCATTTCACCCACTTTTTTTTTAAATTACTCCATCTTGTACAAATTCATTGCATGTACAGACATATCTTGACACATATTTAACACGTATACATTTAACACTGATAACATTTTAAATACACTGGTGTATCCGTTTAGAACACACAATAAAAACACTGAAATATATTACTTTTAACACAAAATCTTGATATATTTACACTTCACAAATTTTGATCACTAGGCCGCTATTTAGCCTATCACACGTGACCTCTTGATCTCCCGTCTCCAAGGGTGAAATTTAGTAATGTCGGCTTCCTATCCTCTCCGAATATGAAAGTCTCGATCATCTACTTCCTCCCTGCAATAGCACTTCTTCGAATCCCGTTCCTGACGATCTGCTATTTCTCTAACTTGAACGGCTCCCCTTTTAGATCCTATTTATTGATCTTAGCAAAAGTCTGTTCTGTTCACGGTCCCCTCGATAATCTATCGGTGACCTATGGATTTTTGGCAACTAATACTTCTCGGGTCTTAGTGCTTTTGAAATAGTTCATCTGCTTTCTTGAAACAATGTCTATCGTTCCCTTCTTTTCTCGCTTATTCGGTTCTCGCACTTCTAATCTTCTAGAATACTTTGCGAACCTTATTTTCTCTGTCTTTCCCTGCTCGGGTTCTTTAAATTTGATAAACTGTTTATCTCGCTGTTACGGTACTTCCGTACGTTATGATACTTTTGGTCGTTTACTTAAAGACCTATCGCCCTGAGTCCTAAGTTCGCAGCCTGCTTTGACTGTATTTTATGAACTTTTCACGGTAAACTTTTATACTGTCGGACCTAAATCCTGTAACTAGGATTTTCCTAATTTTCAACACGGCGATACTGTAATATTACTTCTTTGCAACTCCCTACGGATCACGTAAGTTATTGATACTGCGACGCCTGTGGCTGTCGGATATTGTCTATGCGATGTGATACATCGTTTTTCCCCTCAAGGAAAGCTGGTATACTCTCTTCGGTGTTTCAGCGTGACGCGCCCTCAGGCCGTTTGATAACTGCATTCGGTGCTTATACCTGTTGCACAGTATGACCTCCACTGATGTTCATACGTTTGAAGACTGCGTGGTTATGATGCTCCAGCGTCACGTCCCCTGGACGGACTAGTAATTGCATGATGCGTAGTGACGCCCCTTCAGGCTCTTGAATTTTCACGTACTGATACAGCGTGACGCCCCCTCTCGGACTGTCGGAATGACTGCATGATTGATCTGGCTCTGCCAGGAGTTTTATACTCTTTAGTCACAAAAAGATAAAACTCTAGTCCTTTTCGTGACCAACTTTTGAAATAATTGTCGTACAATTATAAAAATTATATCTCCAGAAAGCTCGTCTTCTCAACGTCAAATGATCTCACTGCGCATAAGAATCGATCGTGCAATTCTGAGGTATTAATTAATGTTTAGTCTTCAGCTGCGTGGGTGGTGCTGTTCATTTTTAAAATCCCCACTCCTTTGGTATCCGTGAATCCCCAATGACGTATGCTGCGTTTGCATTTATTTCCTGTGCAATTATTACAAGCTTTTTCTTTACACAAAAATCTCTAATCCGAAATGATTCACAGTACTGTATTTATTTACTTATTTTTATTCCTGCAAATGGGTTAAATTTAATTATTCTTCTTCTGGCACAGCGGCGCTGTTGCCGTTTTCCTGCAAGCTAAGCTGGATTTCCGAGTCACGCTTCTCTGTCTTACAGTGAAAACTTTCCACTCGTTCTATTAATATCCATGACCAGCTCCCTCTCAATGAGTCAAGAGGCATGATCTCATCTTCTGAACACCTGGTCCCAGCTGCTTGCACAACGTTAGGCTAGAATCCTTGCTTGAAATTTCTCTATTTTACATTAGAAACTGTATGTTTCTTTCATTCCTTCCACAAATATATGGATTCGACCCCCTTTGAGCCAATGGTACATGGGTTCAGTATGTAAGTTAGTATGTTAGTTCAAGTTGCAGGTTTCATGGCATTATCATTCATTATCACTATCATCCAAACCATTAGGGGCCGACAACATAGATAGGCCCCTTAAAACGAGAATTATCATCATCATCATCATCATCATCATCTTTTCGGTGTGGGTGCATATTTTGTTGTTGTTGCTTATTTTAGGGGATGCGATATCGTGGTCATATAACCTTGTGTATTTGGGGTGTGTATGTGATTTGTGTGATAACCTATGGGAGTAGAAGTGGAGAAACCACGGAGAACCACTTCCAGGTTGGCTGAGGTGGAAATTGAACCCATCTCTTGTCAGTTTTGTGTAACGAGGCTGAGTGTATCCCGTTCCAACCCTCACACCAGAATTAAAATTTCTTTCCAGAGCCGGGAATCGAACCCGGACCTCTGCGGCGACAGCCAAGAACGCTAGCCGCTACACCACGAGGTGGAAATTTCTCCGAAGATTGTTATTATTATTATTTGTTCGTTTGGGACACCTATGGACCACGGTGCTTGAGCTTTAGATGTTGTCTGCCACTTCTGGTGTTTTTGGTGGATTGTTTGCTGCCAGCTGTTGTGCTGGAATCTTGAGCCTTTCTATTGGAGCAGTAATCTTTCATTTTCTTGCTGAACTCTACTTTACGTTCCTCGGACCATTTCCTGGACGCGTTGTGGTGAACTTCTGTAATGCATGATAGGAAAGATCGGTTTTCAACTGTCAGTCGTTAACGGCTCCTGTCATATATTGTGTCTTGCTGAATATTATGTTCAGGAAGATTCTTCTCAATTTGTTATTATTATTATTATTATTAATATTATTATTATATAATGCGTTTGGCCTTCTAAGGAGCATGTCGAACCATTAGTTAGCATTGGTCTTCTTGTTCTTCTTATCTTCCCAAAACTTCCTCATCCTTTCACTATTTATCACTAGAATTAAAATTATTATTTTCGTTAATTTCGCCTTAAGGAGAGCGTTAAAACCCAATATATTTTCATTTTTTAAAATCCTTTATTCTTTCTACCCGAAAACCTCTCATATATTCATTATGCTCCCTCTTTCTCTCTTCTGTCCACTTCTTTCCTGTTTCTTTTTCTCTTTGGGCGTTTACTCAAATTTGTGTATTCTGAGTTTTTCTCTGTATGCTTGCCTGTTTGCCATGTATTCTGTGGAGATGTTTAGTTCCTTGAGGTCTTCCACGGTTTCTTTTACCCAATTGGTTTTCTGTGCGCTATTCATGAAAATCCACAGCCTGCTTCCAGTCTCCGACCGGGTCAGGAATGGAATGAATGAAGCCCCCATCTAGCGGCGAGGATATGAACTGTGCCAGCTGCCGAGGCCTGACGCACTCCTCTGAGGCAATGATTAAATGAATGACAGATGAAATGAAATGATAGTGGAGAGTGTTGCTGGAATGAAATTTTGACAGGGAAAACCAGAGTACCCGGAGAAAAACCTGACTGCCTCCGCTTTGTCCAGCACAGATCTCACATGGAGTGACCTGGATTTGAACCACGGACCCAGCGGTGAGAGGCCGGCGTGCTGCCGCCTAAGCCACGGAGGCTTCGCACTATTAATAACTATATTAAATTTTTCTTGGCCAGTCTGTCTTCGTTCATCCTACGTACTGTATGTGCCCTTATTTCCTGACGTTGTTTGTAATCGTCTCTGTCTGTTTGTACAGTTCTATTGTCGGTCTCTTTATCCATATTCCTTCTTTCTGAACTGGCCCATTGAATTATCTCACTATTTTTCTCTCTTGTTTTTCTAGTTCCTTGATTTTTGTGGTTCGCTTGATTGCTATCGTTACTGAAGCGTATATGGCTTCTGGTAGGACTACTGTAGCCTATTATAGTGTCGTAGTTTGGCATTATTATTATTATGTAAAGGTACCTCAATATATTCATAAGCTTGTAAAATAGAAAAATAAATTCCTAAGATAATAGTGAAAAATAGTCCTTGTGTTGTCTGTCTATAATTTCCTTCTATTAATCTGTGATGAGCTTGCTGTGGTGCTTTTCAGTCGGTCAACACGATTGTACCCAATGAGGTAGGTTATATGCTAAACCTGAAAAAAAAACATGAGATTAATAACTATTTTTCAGGATTAGGGAATAACCCACCTCATTTGGGTACAATCGTGTTGATCAACTGAAAAGCATCAAAGTTTCGTTTACTAATGCAACACTGAAAACGGCTTCACACACCATAATTATTATGTACCATTATACGAATGACTATTTTGCAACATTGGCGACAAGGCACACAGTGTAAGTGAAATTTTCTGAATGGAAAAGATGATGTCTCCATCTGCACGTGACTGCGCGCTTTGCTCGTATCTTGAGCCAGCCTTGGCTGGAGAGCCCCCCCGCCAAGTAGTATTCGTCTGCCAGTGACACCTCATTACACACGCTACTTATCTTCGGCTTTCTGCTGACGGAGACCAGAACACTGTGCGTGCTTTTTAAATCTATCACAAGGACAGTGAGATTGCTTTTCACAATTATTAATAGTTGAGTAATTATAGCAATGGGTCAAGAACTTGAGAGTGCATTCATTGCACGTATCGTGTCGAGGTCTTCAAAGGTTGGACGGTAGAGATTAACGTTAACCAAGAGTGAATTTGGGGAAATATCATGAAATATCTTAGGTTTTGTTTGTTACAGGGTAAAATAAGACTTAAGTTGTCGTTTTCATTTAGGGGATGTCAGGACAAAGGGCCAGTAGCTAACCAATAGCTCCATAATGCCTCTCCAAATTAGTTGTTGGTTCATTTAAGGGTTCCCCCAGGGCTTCACAACTAGTGGGACGTGGGTTGATGACCACGGGACCCCAGATGAGTTCGGCATAACTTCCACTTACTTGTGCCGGGCTCCTCTCTGTCATCTTTCCTGTCGACCTCCCTTGGTTAACACTTGTTCTCTTCCGACCCCGACGGCATTAGGGTATCAGAGGCCAAAGGTCTAGGGAGTCGTTTACTTTCCCGCCTTAATTGGCCCTTGTCTCATCTTTTCTGATACCCTCATTTTTCGAGGGGTCAGAACACTTCTTCTATTTTCATGATATCTTCTGCTTACTGCACTAGACCCTCAAGGAGGCACGCTGTGTGTAACCCCACCACTTATGGGGCACCTCGAAAGACACCTTAGGTCTCAGATAACCTAATGCCGTCGGGGTCGGAAGAGAACAAGAGTTGACCATGGAAGGTTGACATGAAAGATGAGAGGGATGAGCCCAGCACAAGTAGCCTATGTGGAAGCAATGATGGAGTTAGGCGAGGTCCTGCGGTCGCCATCCCACGTCCCACAAATTGTGAGTTCCCTGTGTGTGTGTGTGTGGGGGGGGGGGGGGGGGGGCATTACAACGACTGACAGATTCCACGCGCACCCAAATGCAAGGGGCTACATGACCACGATGTCGCAATGCCCCTAAACCAATTGACATCAACTATCTCAGTACTAGAACATTTCTCCAAGTTAGATGTGCCTGCCACCAGCAATTATACCGTACAAAGTTAAATGCAAATCCATTAAGCCACGCAGAAGTTGTTACAGTAATATCAAGTCTATAGCAGTCTAATCTTAATGGTAAGGATCTCAATGTGCGTCCAAGATCAACAGTGTGTTCTAGAAACTTCCTTAATGTTCAGTCGATAACTCTGAAGTCCAAATCAGACAACTTATAATTAATTTGATTGGAGACTATTCGAGAGAGCTAAGTTCAAGCGTAATTATTTGAATGGACTGATGGCGCAGGGAGTATGGGTGATTCTGGCTCGCAGTACATGATTCTTTTTTCTTTCTGCGTCTGCCATTTGATCTTAGCTGCGTATGTAAAGTTCTATGATCTATATCAACCAAGCACGATCATGATTCAGACATTGATCTTCTCTTACGGTAGGGTTTGTTTAACTCCCATCTGTCGGATGACGTCATTGCGTAGGTGGTCAAGTAGCGACATTAAATTTCTGATCATATAAGCTCAAGATTTAATGTGGAAGTCTTTCTTTTTTCTTCGGTTTCTATTCATCTATCAACGCCCTCGTGTTGTTGTTGCATATACTGGGGGATGCGACATCTTGGTCATAGAGCCCTGTGTATTCGTGGGTGTGTGGAATTTGTGTGATAACCTGTGTTATTGTGATGTCTCTGCCAGTACGTGTATTTGTAAATTGTGGATAGGATTTGGAAGCAGGCAGGCGTGGCCTTAAGTTAGGAACTATCTCAGCATTTTCCTGAAGTAGACATGTGTAAAACGACGGGAAACCGCTTCCAGAATGGCTGAGATGGGAATCGAACCCACCTCTTCTTAGTTTTGACTTACGAGGCTGAGTGTACCCCGGTCGAGCCCTCACACCACAATAAAGATTTCTTGGCAGAGCCGGCAATCGAACCTGGACCTCCTGTGCGACTGCCAAGAACGCTGGCAACACGTGATGGTCGACCTCCTCGTGGTGCAGTGGCTAGCATTCTTGGCTTGCACCGTTGAGTTCCGGATTCGTTTCCTGGCTCTGCTTAGAGATTTAATTCCGGTCTAATTATATAATGTTTTTGGTTTTACGTCCCTTTTTACAACTCTGGCTTTTAGAGACGCCAGGGTGCAGGAATTTTGCCCCGAAGTGGATCTCTAACGTTCCAGTAAATCTACTGACACGGCTCCCTCGCATTTGCGCACCTTCACCCACCCTTAGAAGCATCAACAACATCAATAATATCAATAACAATAACAGCAATAATATCAATAAATATAACATCAATAATATCAATAACAATACATCAATAACAATTATATCAATAATATCAATAACAATAACAACAATAATATCAATGGCAATAGCACATCAATAATATCAATTACAATAACAACATCAATAATATCAATAAAAATAACATCAACAATAATATCAACAATGACAACAACGATAATAACAATAGCCTAACATCTCAGCTCCGTGTAGTGCCATCAGGCATTCATAAAAGGAATGAAGCTTGACCGTTAATCCTACGATCTTGGGTCTCGGGACCTCCTCATTTTTACGCTAAATCCAAATCAAGGACGTGGCATTTCACTTTAAAAATCCCGCATTCATTAACCCGGAATCGAACCCGATTCACCTTAGTGCATGCAACTTGACCATTGCGCCATAGTGCGCTGTCCGCATGTGCCTATGCTGCTTATGTTCCACAGAATGTAACAAATTCACTCCAGAGCAACACAATACAGAATTTTGAAATGCCCCCGGTTTGTTTTTATGAAAATGTATGCCTTTGTTGAGTGAGCGGAGAACTGAAACAGAACAATGTGCTATGTAAATATTTATTCTAAAGTCGAAAAGTTCAACTGACGTGAACCGTTACAAATTTGAACTCGCACGTACAATGTTGCGTGAAATGGGCTGGCATGGTGTTAGTAAATTACCTACCTGGCGTCTCGCTACAGGATACATTTACCACTATATTTCCATATAACGTATAGGTTGAGTTTGCCCAAGTAAACACAGCTTATTGGGTGCGTGGTTTGACGTTCAGTTTAAGCACAAAAAATTGATGCCCGTTGTTCACGGTAAAATGTTTCTTAAAATTTATTTTACAACTAATTTTATAAAAAATTGACGAAAGCAAACTGTGTTGTTCACGGTAAAATTATTTTATAAAATCTGTGGATGTATCAGAATCGCCATCTACCGATAAACTTCTGAACCAAGAATCAGCTGTTCAACACACATTGGTTTGAGAGTATGGCTCCAACAAACAAAGCAAAAATCGCTGCTTTAGGTACAATTATATGTCGTACAGTGGTAAAAAGGAAGAAAAGAAATGCTAGGAATTGCTGGACTCGGGAATGGTTAAAAAGAAGAGAAGAGTAGAGGAATGCTGTCCTTGGTCGAAAATGAATTGAGGTTAGAAGATCAGAATTCATATGGAAATTTTCTAAGAATGGAGGAAAGCAGTTTTAAAAAACTCCTAGATCTTGTTGGTCCCAAAATTACTCGACAGGACACTAACATGAGGCAAGCCATTTCTCCTGAAATTAGACTGCAAGCGAGTTCGAATCCCGTTTATCTTCGCCTTCACATCAGCCTGGCTTGTGTTCGGTCGAATTTTTGAAACATATTCAGCGATTGAGATTTCTGCCTCCCTTCTTGCATTTCTATTGTGGTATATGGGCTTTTTAACCTCATACAAACACTGATATTTCTGGTACGCGTCCAGTAAAACACAATGCCCGTTGCTCACGGTAAAATTTTCCTTCAAATTTATTGTACAATAATTTAATTTTATAAAATTTCTGTTGCTCACGGTCAAATTCAAGTTTTATAAAACCTTTGATAAAACTTTCTATAAAATAGGACATGTTCTATTCCGTAAAATTAATTTTACGAAACGAACCAATCAGGGAAGCAGACATGAAGATGATGCTGGCGCCACGTGGTGAGAAGATTGTGAAGCTCGCTTGTAAACTGACACTTCGAAAATGGCAGGCTCCGGCTGGACTAAGGAAGCTGTTAGTGTTTTACTGGACGAATACCAGAAATATCAGTGTTTGTATGAGGTTAAAACGCCCATATACCACAATAGAAATGCAAGAAGGGAGGCAGAAATCTCAATCGCCGAATATGTTGCACAAATTCGACCGAACACAAGCCAGGCTGATGTGAAGGCGAAGATAAACGGGCTTCGAACTCACTTGCAGTCTCATTTTAGGAGAAATGGCTTGCCTCATATTAGTGTCCTGTCGAATAATTTTGAGACCAACAAAGATCTAGGAGTTTTTTAAAACTGCTTTCCTCCATTCTTAGAAAAGTCCTATATGAATTCTGATCATCTAACCTCAACTCATTTTTGACCAAGGTCAGCATTCCTCTACTCTTCTCTTCTTTTTATCCATTCCCGAGTCCGGGACTTCCTAGCATTTCTTTTCTTCCTTTTTACCACTGTACGACATATAATTGTAGCTAAAGCAGCAATTTTTGCAATTTTTGCTTTGTTTGTTGGAGCCATACTCTCAAACCAATGTGTGTTGAACAGCTGACTCTTGGTTCAGAAGTTTATCGATAGATGGCGATCCTGATACATCCACGGATTTTATAAAATAATTTTACCGTGAACAATTTGCTTGCTTTCGTCAAATTTTCATAAAATTAGTCGTAAAATAAATTTTAAGAAACATTTTACCGTGAGCAATGGGCCTAACAGCTTCCTTAGTCCAGCCGGAGCCTGTAATTTTCGATGTGTTTGTTAACAAGCGAGCTTCACAATCTTCTCACCACGTGGCGCCAGCATCATCTTGATGTCAGCTTCCCTGATTGGTTCGTTTCGTAAAATTAGAACTTGTCCTATTTTATGGAAAGTTTTATCAAAGGTTTTATAAAACTTGAATTTGACCGTTAGGAACAGAAATTTTATAAAATTAAATTATTGTACAATAAATTTGAAGGAACATTTTACCGTGAGCAACGGGCATTAGACACAGTTAAATTTAAACATTTACATACATTTTCATTTGAGACAATTTTGCTTTTCAGCGTCCACTCTAGTTTGCAAGACTCTGTTTGCGAACAAGTCGCCTCCATGATCCTCTATTAGCAGTTAGCACATCTGCTCCAACACCTCTCACTTCAATACTGAATCTTACCATCACCTCCTAGGGCTTCCTCTCCTTCTCTTACCTTCTGCAGCCGATTTCATTAACCACTTAGGTAACCTCTCATGCCCCATTCTCCTCACAATACCCCCACCATCTGAGTCGGCTCATACGAACAGCTTCATCTAGAGCAGTGCTTCCCAACCCTTCTTTACCTTCCGTAACCCTTAATACATATTTATCAAAAATAGTACCCTCTAAAAAGTAAACTTAAAAAACGTGTAATATTTTACGAGCAATATGTAGGCCTACATAACTTAATAGAAACATTAATAACAAGTAGTTCCGTGAAGAACTAAATAGTCTATTTTCATATATCCTACTTATATTAATTGCCTCTATGATACAAAATTTCAGATTGAATGCTCTAATAGATTCGTAGATATTGAGAACCGTCTAAATATTTCAGATAGTCGCCATGTTGGATTTTTATACATGTAGGCCATAGAGTTATGTACTATTATATGAAGATTATTACGTAGGTTTATCATTCAAACTTCAATCGCATGATTAGGACACAAGACATAGAAAGGAGACTTTAAAAGTTCACCCAGCCGCCATCTTGAGGATATGAAAACAATTGAATTACACTAGATGTCAGTGGATTTTTTAATAGGAATTGACCGTACCATGTTTCGCTGCGCTTGGATGGCTAAATCGCGAGAGACATCCATTCAAATATTTAAATTTTGCGTCGCCGCCATGTTGGATTTGTGCTCACCAGGTGAAACTATGTTAATAGTCTTTATAAACATACAATATTTCAGTTTGATTGCTGTGATAGATTAGTAGATATTGAGAATCGTCAAAATATTTCAGATTGTAGCCATGTTGGATTTTTTATACGGTATATATATAGGCCACGGAGTACTATTAGATTACGTTTATTGCGTAGGTTCATTATTCAAACGTTGACATCGATCGCATGATTTGGACACAAGACATAAAAACTTAATTTTAAAATTCTGCACAGCCGTCATCTTGAGGTTACGTAAACAATTGAGCTAAATTATATGTCAGTGCATTGCAATGTGTATAAGCATTTGCTGTACCATATTTCACTGCGCTTGGATGGTTAATACGCGAGGAAATTCTATTTAAATGTTTCAACTTCACTTAGCCCCCATGTTTGTTTGGTACTGGGTATTGAAAGTCACATAGGTGAACTTATAGTAGTGGCCTTTATCACCATACAAAATTTCAGGTGGTATCAGGAATTGTCTTGGAGATATAGAATGCCGGTGAAATATTTCTCACAGCCGCCATGTTGGATTGGTGAGACGAAATAAAATTTGAAGGGCTCGGTCAGGGTCGGCCAAAATAGTACTATGACCTTACCGAGTTCCATTGAAATCGCTCCAGACATTTAGATTTTATGAGGACACACACACACACACACACACACACACACACACACACACACACATACACACACACACACACATACACACACACGGACAAAAGGTGATATCATAAGTCTGTCTTTTCATCAATGAAAATAGGCTATAAAAATAACTTACAACTATTTATAACTTATGTTTTGAATACAGTTTAACTAATATTGTTATTTATATTTATTATTTGTTGCTGTTAGTATGCATTACATTTCTTTTCAATTTTACTTCTATTTACTTGTGCAAAAGAAGATGTATAAACATTTAGCTGAGGAAAATAAACAATTACAGCACATAAGATTTTTTGAATTTTTAGCCTACTTTTCGCATTTTGTAAAAATTAGGAAAAAGTAGACTTATGACATCGATCCGGGAAAATGTGTGTCTTTCTGTCTGTCTGTCTGGCTGGCTGTGTGTGTGTCTCCCCCTATCAACTCCTAAACGGCTGTAGATGAAAAATTGCAATTGAAATTTCAGCTCCATGTTGTATATCTTGGAAGATATGAAGGGGAGCTATACCAAAATTGGCACACATATAGATAATAATATTTCAGTTTAATTTCCAGGAGGCCATACATGTCAGTGTTGCCAAAATGATTCTAAGCCTGCTGATAGGTCCAATTTTTAAATGCATATAACTCTACACTATCAATTGGATTTCAACAAATTTCGTATGTGCTATGTGTACTATAACATACATAACTATGCGTATTCTTAAGAGCAACCAGGGCTGCCAACTGTTAATAAATGCTGTCTCTATTTTTTCACCCTAATATCAATATATCAGAAAGCATTCAAGACAACAGCTCTAAACTTTGCACACGTATAGTACCTTACATACAAGAATAATTCGGAGTAACTAATATACGTCTACGTCAGTGCTTCCAACATGATTCAAAGCCTGCTCTTTGATCCAATTTTAAAATACATGTAACTTCCATGCAAATAAATGGATTTCATCCAAAATTGGCACAACAATAGATCATAATAGTTCAACCGGGTGAGTTAGCCGTGGACATTACGGCATGACTGCTGGCAGTCGCTCACATCTGGGAGGCGAGGAGGTTCGAGTCCCCCCGCCGGCAACCTTGAAGATGGTCTTCTGTGGTTTCCGATCTTCCTTCCAGGCAAATGCTTTGGTTGGTCCCTAACTATAGGCCACAGCTGCTACCTTCCAACTCCTAGCCCTTACATTCCTCCACAACGGTACTTGTAGCTCACCCATTGGGTGTCCGCCTCGAAGCAGCTACAAAAACTAGCGAGCCGAACATGTCCTCGGACACTCCCGGCCCAAAAAATGCCATACGCTAATAATAATAATAATAATAATTAAAAAAAAAATAGTTCAGATTATTTCTGACCAACACATGCTTGACATTGTCGCCAACAGGATTTTACGCGCGCTGATAGGTCCAATGTCTAACTACATGCAACGTCCATGCTATCCATTGGACTTCAACCAAATTTTGTATTCTGTACCTCAAGGCTGTGCGATCACCACCGCCGTCAACCGCATGGCAAGAGATGGCAGCACTATCACCGTTGGACAGCCGCTGCATTTGTGTTCGTGATCTGTCTACCCGTCACTTACCACCTACTTCCTCCCCTACCTCTCCTCGTCACTCAATGTCTTCTCTCTCTCACTGATAGCGTTAGACTGTAAGTGGATGTGGATGTGTTGTACGGAGAGTGATGTTTTAAAAGAAATTACAATTTTAGGCTAGTTAAAACTCATTTTATTACATTTCTAGTTTCTAAACAAACCTCAACAAATAGGATAGGCCTAAGCATAAAATTTGATACAGGAAGCACCTGATCAGATGAAAGCAATAAGCTATATCAATGTAAACCTGATATAATGAGCTAACACAGGTGATTTTTTTGGCATAAATAATATATTATGGAAAACGAAGCATGAGCTTGATGTAATTTCTTACCCATACGCACATCATTAGTAATAATACGCAATCACGTTTACATATTTCCACATTTCTTCGGCTATACAGTTTTTCAAAAACTAAACTACTAAAAGTGCTATAAGTCTACTTCCACCGATAAATATCAGCTGAACGGCCCCTTTGTTCGAGAAATAACATGGTTTACAAGGCAGGCTTTTATTTTTATTTAAAAAAATCTGTTTTATGTTTAGTATTTAGAGCTTTTTATTTATGTAAAAGGCGCTTTACGGGCCTTTGCTAGGGTAAAAGTGCTCATTAAATCGTTCATTTCAATTTTTTTGGCCGTTTCACATTCAATTGACAGAGTAGCCAAACCGTTCAGACGCTCCAGCGCCATCGTTGATCGCAAATAGTTTCTTAGCCTATTTTCATTTATGAAAAAATAGGCTTATGAGATCACCTTTTGTCCGTGTGTCTGTCTGTGTGTGCGTGTGTGTGTCCCCCTAATATAATCTTAACGGCTGGAGCGATTTCAATGAAACTCGTTAAGTTCATAGCACTATTCTGGACGACCCCGACCGTGCCCTTCAAATTTTGTTACGTCTCACCACTCCAACATGGCGGCTGTGCGAAATATTTCATCAGCAATCAATATCTCCGAAACTATTACCGAGAATACCCTGGAATTTTTGTACGGTGATAAAGGGAACTACTAGAAGTTTACCTATATGACTTTTGTAAACCTGGTAACTACAAAACCAACATGGCGTCCAAGCGAAATTGCGACTTTTAAATAGACGTTTCTCGCGATTTAACCAACCAAACGCAATGAAACTTGGTACAGTATATGTTTATACACATTGTAATGCACTGACATCTAACTTCGTTCAATTGTTTACATAATCGCAATATGGCGGCTGTGCGAAATATTTCACCGGCATTCTATATCTCTGAAACTATTACCGTTATCACCCTAAAATTTTGTACGGTGATAAAGAGCACTACTGGAAGTTCATTTATGAGACTTTCAAAAATCGGTTAACTACAAACCGAACATGGCGGCCACGCGAATTGAAAGTTTTAAATAGACTTTTCTCGCGATGTAATGATCCAAACGCAATGAAACTTGGCACAGCAAATGTTTATACACATTGTAATTTACTGGTATTTGATTCAGTTCAATTGTTTACATAACCTCAAGATGGCGGCTGTGCTAATTTTAAAATTAAGTTTTTATTTCATATGTCGTAATCATGCGATCGAAGTGAAAGTTCGAATAATGAACCTACGCAATAATTTTCCTTTAATGGTACATGACTATGGCCTATACATATAACAATCCAACATGGCGACCTTCCGAAATATTTAGACGATTCTCAATATCTACGAATCTATTATAACAATCAAACTGATTTTTTAATGTTCATAGGGGCTATGAACATAAGTTCACCTATAGGACTTTCAATAACCTGGCGATCACAAATCCAACATGGCGGTGACGCGAAGTAAAAATATTCACATGGACATTTCTCACAATATAACCACCCGAGTGCAGTGAAACTTGGTACAGTAAATCCTTATACAAATGTTTCCATAACCACAAGATGGCAGCTGTGTGAAATTTTAAAATCTCGTTTTTACTTCTTGTGTCCTAATCATGCGATTGATGTTTGAATGCTACACGTACACAATAATCTTCATGTAACAGCACATAACTGTATGACCTACATATATAAAAATCCAACATGGCGACCATCCGAAATATTTAGTCGGATCTCAATATCTACGAATCTATTACAGCAATCAAACTGAAATTTTGTATGTTGATAGTGGAAATAAACATAAGTAGGGTATATGAAAATAGGCTTTAGTTCTTCAGGGAACTACTTGTTTAGATTAGTTTCAAAATGGAAAAACTCCTTTCCCCCGACGCAACCGTTATAGGAATTGTAAGCATAATTCGATATGTCGTCGATAAATTAGGATATAATTCCTTTATCGGGGCTAAGTACTCTAGTGCACCGCAAGCACTTTTTACAGATTGCGGAACAGCGTACCTGAATAATTGTTGCTCCAGAAAAAGATCCTCTGCATCCAAATCTTCAAGCTCCCCGTCTTTTAGAAAATTAGAGAGTGTTTGACAATGGTCTTTCAATTGACTTTCCTCCAAATTGGAAAGCTTCGAAGGATCGAAGAGAAATCCAAAGTATTCCGAAAAAAAAAAAATAACTTCGTTAAATCTATTTTCTACGCAGCTCAGTGCAGTATCTACGACAGACAAAAAGTAATTTACTCGATATTTATTTTCAGCTTCTTTTTAAACTTCCTCTTCAGTTTTTTCCACTTGCTGATCATTTTGCTGTTTTATTTCATCAATGAACCTTTTGCGATTGCCTTGACGGCGAATAGAAAATGTATTTGCATAGCCCAAATTTTCCATTATTTCTCTACCGGTGGACATTGCACTGTCAAAGCCAGTGTTGCGATAATTTTGAAAAAATGACTCTAGGCCCTGAAGTTCGGTTAAAGCCGTATCTAACGAAGTCTTCTCAGATTGGAGAGTTTTACTTGTTGAGTTTACAGAAAATTTAATATCGTACCAGATAACGAGGCTTAAAACAAATTCATACGAACTTGTATGAAGCAACAAAGATTGGGCCTCTGACCGGGTAACAGGATCTTTGGTAGTTTCTGCCAATTCTTCTAGAGCTTCGTTTACTTTGTCTAACTGGTACCAACATTCCCATCTCGTGCTAGCTAAAGATGTTAGTGTGAGGAGGCCAGGACATAGTTCGCACAAAATGTCCCACCTTTCCGTGGAAGCTACAAACAAAGTGTTCAGGCGCTGAACTATACCAAAAAATGCCATAGCGTTCTTATTGCATTAACCATGTCGCCCAAAAGTAAGTTAAGATTATGTGCAACACATGCCAAGAACATTGTTCGTTTATTAGTATTTTTTACTCGCATCTGCACTCCCTTATACATAGCCTTCATATTAGCACCCATGTCGTACCCTTGTCCACAACAGTCCATGCTATCAAGATCATTATCCTCCAATACTCCTTCTAAAACCTCAGCTAACCCGATTCGCGTAGTGTCGTGTACCTCCAAAAATTCGATGAACGATTCTATGATCCTTGGAGTTTCTGCTATCATATCAACATAGCGGAGGACAAATTTTAATTTGGGCTGGACTGAATCAAACACACTATCTTTATTTATTTATTTATTTATTTATTTATTTATTTATTTACATTTATGAAAAAAAAAATGGCCTGAAGCGCGGGGCCTTTCTGAGCGCGGGGCCTGGAGAGACCACACGTCTCGCGACGGCCCTGCGTATTACCAATTTGAGGACTAGGCACTCTCCCTCCTTCCAGCCCCAAAAAAGATTATATTATGATATAGTATGATATGATTGACGGAGAGAGCTGGCCGTGCGGTTAGGGTTGTGGAGCTGTGAGCTTTCATTCCGGAAATAGTGGGTCCGAAACTTCCCCCCCCCCCCCCCCTGTCGGTAGCCCTGGAGATGGTTTTCCCTGCTTTCTCATTTTCACACCAGGCAAATGGGCGCTGTACCTTAATTAAGGCCACAGCCGCTTCCTTCCCACGTAAAGCAAATATATATATAAACTAGAAGTAGTGCCCGGCTTCGCCCGGTGGATTTATTTGTTTCATGGATGATAATTAATACTACTATAGAACTGGCATATGATACTTAAGCTACCCGAAAGAAAAAAATACAACTTTTTGTGGTGGAGGTGGTGGTGTTGGTGGTGGTGGTGGATGTAGTGAGGGTGATAAGCAGTACAGTATAATGGACGTAACATTTAGATCATTTTCCCCTAATGAGAATAATGATAATAATGAATAGGGAAACGGCTATTTACTAACTACAGCACTGACACATGTCATTTACAAACACATTTCTAAAAATGATTAGAAAGAGGATTAAGCGAAATAAAAGACACTGCCTAGGGCCTATATCTCATTGTCTGTTAGAGATGTAGAGACCAGTAGTGTCGTCTTTTGTCGCATAGCGCCGTAGGAAAAGAATCAGAACACTTTGGAAAACTTCGGCTGTCCCGAGCTCCTGAGGTAGCAATAGTATCATTTATGGCCACATAGCGCTCAACGATAAATTTCGGAATAAATTACGGTAAATTTGAAAGCACCAACGCTTATTGCAGCTGATAACCTCAATGTATTGCACCAACACCATTGCACTTATACAGATGCATAATATGTTCATGATGATAACTGTTTTAAGGGGCAAAAGAAGTCTTTTTGCACTAATTACTCCCCGTGACTGCAATTTATAAGCAGCGCAAGATTCAACTATTTTCGCAATTCTGCACCAGAACACTGGTAGGGGCGACGTGATGCAGCCCGAATTGCCAGTCAACAATAGACTTATTAAAATACTCTTACATTTACACTACTACGGACATGAATGATTCTAGGGCCTTAATACATGGTTTTCAAGTTTAAGTTTGTTTGTTATTCTAAATGTAGGGAATGGAGAGCGTTGTCTAAAATATAAAGTGGACAGTGTTACCAGCAGGGTTTCAAAGTGTATGTATAATTTGGTGCAATTAGGAGGAACGGTGTAGATATGTGATAAAGGGCCTAAGTGCAGGAAATGGAGTGGTCTGTCCGAAATTTAAAGTGGACAGTGTCACCCGCAGGGTTCCAAAGGGTAAGTGTACAAAATGTGATTCAGATCGGTGAAACGGTGTAGATTTATGCCAATGGACCTAATGCAGGGAATGGAGTGGTCTGTCCGAAATTTCAAGCAGACGGTGTTACTCGTCGGGTTCCAGAGTGTAGACTAAGTATATGAAAATTGGTTCAGATCGGTGAAACGGTGTAGATTTGTGCCAAATGGCCTAAATGCAGGGAATGGAGTGGTCTGTCCGAAATGTCATGCTGACAGTGTTACTCGCAGGGATCCAAAGGGTAAGTATACAAATTTCGGTCCAGATCGGTGAAACGGTGTAGATTTGTGCCAAAGGGCCTAAATGCAGGGAATGGAGTGGTCTGTCCGAAATTTCATGCAGACAGTGTTCCTCGTAGGGTTCCAAAGGGTAAGTATACACATTTTGGTTCAGCTTGGTGAAACGGTGTAGATTTGTGCCGAAGGGTATAAATGCAGGGAATGGAGTGGTCTGTCCGGAATTTCATGTAAACAGAGTTACTCGCAGGGTTCCAAAGGGTAAGTATACACATTTTGGTTCAGATCGGTGAAACGGTGTAGATTTGTGTCAAAGGGCCTAAATGCAGGGAATTAATTGGTCTGTCCGAAATTTAAAGTGGACAGTGTTACCCGCAGTGTTCCAAAGGGTGTGTGTACAAATGTTGGTTCAGATCGGTGAAACGTTGTAGATTTGTGCCAAAGGGCCTAAATGCAGGGAATGGATGGTCAGTCCAAAATTTCATGTAGACTATGTTACTCGCAGGGTTCCAAAGGGTAATATTCAAATTTTGGTTCAGATCGGTGAAACGGTGTAGATTTGTGCCAAAGGGCATAAATGCAGGGAATGGAGTGGTCTGTCTGAAATTTCATGTAAACAGTGTTACCGTAGGGTTCCAAAGGCTATGTATACACATTTTGGTTCAGATCGGTGAAAAGTTGTAGATTTGTGCCAAAGGGCCTAAATGCAGGGAATGGACCGGTCTGTCATAAATTTCATGCAGACAGTATTACTCGCAGGGTTCCAAAGGGTATGTATACAAATTTTGGTTCTGATCGGTGAAACGGTGTATATTTGTGCCAAAGGGCCTAAATGCAGGGAACGGAGTGGTCTGTCCGCAATTTAGCATAGCCTAAACTATTCCTCTTGAATCTGGCTATCATATAAAAAAAGAATTTTTCGAATCCGACTGGTAGTTCCCGAGATTTGCGCGTTTAAACACACAAACTCTTCAACTTTATTATATACTAGCTGAAGTACCCGTGCTTCGCTACGGGTCATAAATAAATTAAAATGTGAAGGTGACAGTTAAAACAGGGGATAGGCGAGGTGCTGCGCAGAGGGAGATTAAGGATGGAACATTTTGTCCAACTACACAGCTCTGCCTTGACCGTGTTTTATAGCACACATTTAGGTTTTACTCGCTAACGGTTGGAGATACATTTCGGATGGAAAATGCAATTTTTAACCTCGTATATGCCATCAAAAGTTTGCTATTTCTTAGCGTTCTCTTTTTATTTGAAATGGAAATATGAAAGTTTAAAACCAAAGGGTAGAGTGACGTCATTAAAATGGTCGCCATCTTTGAATAGTGCAAGGTATTGAAATCAAAAGTAACCTGTATGTTAACCAGGTAAATCTGCTACTTCCATGTAAAATTCTTGTAAATCGGACCAGTGGTACTTGCGTGATTGAGTAATACACAGACACACACCATCTCATTTTTAGTCTCGCTTCGCTCGCATCATAGTCGTGTCATATTGTTATTCAATGAAATGCAGGTTTAACCTCGTTAACACCCCTTTAGAACCTGAATATCCTAAAATCCCTCCTTAGTAGATGTTTTCGACACACAACAAACATATCCCCAAAATATCATTCTTCTAACATTAATAGTTTTGGTTGGTCGATGAGAGTTAACATCCAAAAATCCTTCCTTAGTGGACGTTTTTCTTCCAAAATTTCACCCCTCCCCATAGGCCTCTTAAATTGGATTTATGAAAAAAAGGTCGAACACCTATTTATTTTATTTATTTATTTATTTATTTATTTATTTATTTATTTTAAGCTGATTGATTTCCTCCGAGTTTCAAACTCCTCGCTTATGTCGTTTAAGAGATACACGCTCCGTTAAGAATCTTTCAACCCCCACTTTTCATCCCTTTCACCTCATAATATACACTACATCGAAAAACCATTAGACATGTGTCAGTTTATTTTTAATGATTAGTATATATGCCAAGTATCACATCCCCAAATGAAACCACTCGTGAGATATTGTTATTCAATGAAATGCACGTTTACCCCCTTAACACCTATTTAGAACCTGAATATTCAAAACTCTTTCCTTAGTGGACGTTTTCGACATAAAACGAACATATCCCCAAACTCTAATGTTTCCAACTTCAATAATTTTGGCTGGGCGATGATGAGTGAGTGAGTCAGTCAGGACATTTTCTTTCATTTATATTTGATAATTTCACCCCTCCCCATGAACCCCTTAAATTGTATTTATGAAACAAACGGTCGAACACCTATTTACTTATTTAAAGCTGTTTTCCCCCTGAGTTTGATGAGTGAGTGAGTCAATCAGTTAGGACACTTTCTTTCCTGTTATTTTTTCCCCCAGAATTTCACCCCTCTCCAAGGGCCCCTTAAATTGGATTTATGAAAAAAAAACGGTCGAACACATATTTACTTGTATTTTAAGCTGTTTTTTCCCGCAGAATTTCAAACTTCCCGCCTATGTGGTTTAAGAGGTACACGCTCCGTTAAGAATCCCTCAACCCCCAATTTTCACCCCTTTTACCTCATACTATACACCACATCGATAAACCTTTAGATATTTGTCTGATTATTTTTAATGATTAGTTTATATACCGAATATCACATCCCCAAAGAAACAACTCATGAGATATCGTTATTCAATGAAATGCACGTGTACCCCCTTAACATCTCTTTAAAACCCGAATAAAAAAGTCATTCCTTAGTTGACGTTTTGACATACAGCGAACATATTCCCAAAATTTCATTTTTCCAACATTAATAGTTTTCGCTGGGCGTGATGAGTGAGTGAGTCAGACAGGACATTTTCTTTCAATTATTTTTACCAGAATATCACCCCTCCCCATGGGCCCCTTAAATTGGATTGATGAAAAAACGCTTGAACACCTATTAACTTATTTTTTTAGCTGTCATTTTCCCCTGAGTTTGATGAGTGAGTGAGTTAGTCAGTCAGTTAGGACACTTTCTCTCCTTTATCCCCCCAGAATTTTACCCCACCCCATTGGCCCCTTAAATTAATTTATGAAAAAACGGTCGAACACCGATTTACTTAATTTTTTAGCTGATTTTTTTTTCGCTAAGTTTCAAATTTCTCGCCTATGTCGTTTAAGAGATAGGCCTACACGCTCCGTTAGGAATCCTTCCACCCCCACTTTTCACCCCTTTCACCTCATAATATACACCACATCCTAAAACCCTCAGACTCGTGTCTTCTTATTTTTAATGATGAGTTTACGTGCCGAGTATCACATCCCCCAATGAAACCAATCGGGAGATATTGCAATTCAATGAAATGCAGGTCTACCCCCTTAACACCCCTTTAGAACCTGAATATCCAAAAATCCTCCCTTAGTGGGCATTTGCGGCCCTTTGGGAAGCTGCATACCAAATTTCATTCCAATCCGTCGGTGGTTTCTGAGATTTCGTGATGAATGAATGAGTGAGTGAGTGGTATTTGACAAATATATATAGTAGATGATAGTGTCAAGTCTTTGTTATGCTAAACTCGGTTGACAGTGCTGTGTGAGCAGTTGAGTAACTAACGGGATTTCAAGTAAAGATCCTCTTTTTCTATACCGGTAGTGCAGAGCAGAACTGGCATCCAGTCGGCCGTGTCTCGACTTTAGCTATGTTGCCATGGAAACTGTCTGGCTTGCCATTCCTTCATGAGTATATTTTATGATTTGATTAGCCTGTGGTTGAGTGCCAAAGGGCCGAAATCAGAAGAATGAGAAAGACTATCGAAAATTCATGTAGCCAGCGGTTCCTTCTGGATCCTAAACTATATGTATGCAAAATTTGGTTGAGATTGGTGGAACGGTGTAGATTTGTATACGGAACAGACCCACCCACATACATACCCACATACAGACTTTCACTTTTATATATAAGATATATATATATATATTATTTTGATATATTTTGAAGATTGGTTGGTTGGTTCTTAAGTTTAGGGGCTGCGACAACGCGGTCATGTAGCCCCGTAATTTTGAAGATTACAACTCACATAAAGTTCTATTGATCATAAACATGTTTTATTCTGCTAATATAACTTACAGAATTTTATAAAGTAACTGATAAATAATTTTTAACATTCTGTATGGAGTAATGGGTGAGATAATAACACTTCTACGATTTCCTCTAGACTGTGGTCGTGTAGCCTGGCAGGATGAGTCAGGGAGGGAGGGGGGCGGAAGCTGCGATAGCAAAGGTGTTGAAGGAGACGGGAAGGCAGGTGCCCGAGCGCGCTCTTGCCCAAGACCTTGTCTTACCGCTGTGTGTGTGCGGGAGTGTGTGTATGTGTGTGTGACTGATTCAGCCAGCGTTTTTTAGAGTCTGAAAGGTGCATGCACCACGAGTATATCGCTGAACCAATTTTCTTTATCAAACTTTTCTACTGCTCAGAATAAGAACCACTTCAAATTAATATAACTTTGAAGTTAATATAACAATTTTTTCTCACTAAAAATGGTATTCAAATCTGAAGAGGTTAATACAAAATTTGAATTTCGAAATAAGAATTGTTCCTATTGCAGGTAATACTACAGGGGTTGTTGTAGAGAAATTTCGGTGTCTTCCGATTATTAGTTTCGTCGTGATGATCGTACCTTTAACGCTCAAAATAGCCACTTTGAAGCCATGTCCTCAGCAAACGAGCCGTCGTTATATTCTGCAAAACGCATATAATGTCTCACAAAGACCTACATTAGAGATTATGAATAAAAATAAAAATAAAAATAAAAACAAAATTTTAATTTTTGACCGCACAGCCTTAAGAGATGGAACTAAGAATTTATTCAGTCACCAGGGCTGCCAACTGAAGTGCTCTATAAGGCTACATTATGCCAGTTATATTTCGAACTAATTAGAAATTTCGATATTAGCAACTCAATTTCGTCATTATTCTAATTAGGTCCATATAGATTAATCATTGGAATGAATCTTACATTTCGCGAAAAGTAGGCTCTTTAGTTCGTCACGGAACTTTTTGTATTTTACTGAAAACTAATTAATTCTAGCGATTAGTTTGGAAACATTAGACCAATCATGACAATAGCAGTGATGCGCTGAAATTGTCCGGCTCCGTGGCTATTAGGTTAGCGTGCTAGGCTTTGGCCCGAAGGGTGCCGGGTTTGATTCCCAGCCGGACCACGGGGAATTTAATCTCTTGTGGTTAATTCCCCTGACTCAGGGACTGGGTGTTTGTGACGTCATCATGTACAAAGAAACCAAACACTGGAATCAAATAGAACAATCGGAAACAAGTAAAGAAAATAAAATAAAAGTCTGTAGAACACGAGACTCTTAATCTCGGGGTCGTGGATTCGTGCCCCACGTTGGGTGATTACGTAAAGAAATAAAAAAAATTACGAGCCTTACAGTAGTCGCATATGATGTGTAACATCTGACATAGAAGAAACCTCACGTGAAATTGTTGATACACCGGTATTTTATAGTATTATTGGCACAAATATTAATCTACTAACTGTACCCGGCACGCGTTGCAATGCCAATCAAAGAAAGTGTTGGCGATGTGACTTTGTTTGTTGAACTGCTTTTGGATTCCCAATATTTTTTTCTTCTTGCGTTAACCAACTCTAAACTTTTGTAAAATTGATTTACTATCTCAGACACATTCATGGTAGCGTGCTAAACAATTCACCAAAGTTTAATCGCAATGAAATGAATGGTATATGAACGCATACGGGACTTAGTTGAAACTCTTCGCGCGTCGTCTCTCATTTGTTGAATCTACTTGTGCACTACCTATTGTTAAGTGGATTTACCACGCCAAAAACGTTCCCTGAAGTGTACACAACATCTCACCCAAGTGTCATCGCATCGGGATGAATGGTATATGAGCGCATGTGGGTCTTTGTTGAAACGAATAGCACGCCGTTTTATTGAAACTACTCGCGCGCTATCTACTGTAAATTGGATTTACTATGCCTATAACTTTCCCGGGAGTGTGCACAACAACCCACCAAAATTTGGTCGCAATCGGATGATTTGTATATGGACACATCGCCAACACTCATTTGTTTAAACTACTGGCGCGCTATCTATTGTAAATTGGATTAACTATACCTATAACCATCCCGGAAGTGTGCTAAACAACCCACAAAAATTTGGTCGCAATCGGATGAATTGTAGGCTATATGAACGCATCGCCAACACTCATTTGTGTAAACTACTGGATTAACTATGCCTATAACCATCCCGGAAGTGTTCGCAACAACTCACCAAAATTTGATCGCAATGGGATGAATGGTTTATGAACGCATAAAAGACGAACAGACGAACATCCTTTTTATATATATGTTAAGAGCCTCATTTTCTATATCGGTAGTGGAGAGCGCTGCCTACTCGCATCCAGTCGGCCGTGTCTCGTCAAGAGCTACTGTTGCCTGGAAACGACTTGCCTTGCTATTCCTTCATGAGTTTATTTTAGCTGTCATTTGCGTTACGTTTTGTAGTGACTTGTATTCTCTTTGACGTTTTATGTCACTTCACGGGATAAATAGTATCCTATGTCCGTCTCCTGGATCTAAGCTACCTCCTCACCAATTTTCAGCCAAATCGGTTCAGCCGTTCTTGAGTTATAAATAGTGTAACTAACACGACTTTCTTTTATATATATAGATTTTAAAAGGGAGTGTTATACACATATTGCAGTTTATAATACGGAACTCATTTTATTAGATGATTTGTAGCTTCCACCAGCACTAGCCTAAATAAAGAATACGATATGGATCAACTAGATTAATAGACGCGACACCGCTCATCTATTATATATAATCCAAAATTGACTCATCAACGCAGGGCTCAAACCACTAGTCCTAGAAAGCTGAAATTTTGCATGTTGGTTGAACCGAGTATGTAGAGGCTCACTAAGAAACGGTTTTTGAAAATTCAATTTGTAAGTGACCTTTTTCGGCCCTTTGGCACTGAGCAAGGACAGTCGGTACAAAGACCGGATTCAGCTCATTTTAAGCCGCCAGATACGAGAAACAATGCTTGGAGGTCCTGTAGGGACCCCGAAAAACACGTTTTAAGTTCCTAAAATGAACGGTTTCGGAGATATTCCCTAATAACTTTGTTCCCTCGAAGAAACAGATCAACGTTACTATGGCAACCGCTGAAATTTCTCAGACCAGGGATAGTTTTCTGGCAATATCTCGAAAACCGTTCGTTTTAGGGCCTTAAAACGCGGGGTTCGGTTCACAAACATTGCACCTCGCATTGATTCGCGTAAAGTGAGATATATTTTATTTATAGAGGTGGTTTTTGTGGTTGAATACGAGCGAGATTTTGAGTCAAATTTTATACTCTTTGAGCTGGTTATTTTAAGCGAGCTTTCGTATCTTTACGCTAATTTACAATGTCAAGATGCTTTCTATTTTGCACGGTATGCTTTCATTTTCTTTACAAATTTGTTTTTTGTTAACTGTATATTTCTGTTTGCCAATATTGATCTGCTCTTTTTCGTTTTTTACCTAGATCAGCAACCCATAATCACAGATGAATGTGGCGTATTCTACCGGCGTCACATTAAATTATTATTTTTTGTTAATTATTCTTACTGAGGAATTAGCGACAGTAGTGGCTCTGCTGGCTAAAGCGCAGCATTAGGTCATGGGGCCAAGCTCTCTGCTGACTCGGTAGACGCGTGTGTTCGAGCCCCACCGTCGTCCGTCCTTGAAATGGTTTTCCGTGATTTACGATTTTCAACACCAGGCAAATGCTGGGACGGTACCTTCTGACAGGCCACGGCCGCTTCCTTCCCCATCCTTGCCCAGTTTCATTCACCATCATTCATTTCATCTCTCATTAACTCCTCTCATGAGGTTGGCGTCAGGAAGGGCATCCGGCCGTAAAAACCATCGCCACAAAGACTTTCATCGCATCTCTTCCCCGACCCCGTTGGAAATAAAACGGGAATAATACGGGGTAGACATACATACATACATACATACAATACATTCTTACTGAGGAATTGGGCAAACTTATTTCAATAAAGTTGGTATTTTGTCTTTCACGGCCATTGAATCCCCGCACAAGGCACGGCTTGAACCTAGAAAAGTTGCTGAGTTGGACTAATGGACTAATGGTGCAGCAGAAAAGAGGAGAATTGAAGCGTTTGAAATGTGGTGATACAGAAGAATGATGATCAGATGGGTAGATAGGGAAACAAATGAAGAGGTATTAAAACGAGTGGGAGAGGTGAGATGTTTCTGGCGACTGCTAATGAAGAGAAGAGATAGGAGGGTAGGACACGTATTAAGACACCCAGGAATAGCAAGCTTAGTTATGGATGGGAGGGTCGAGGACAAGAACTGTAGGGGTAAGCAAAATTGGTTTTGGAGAATTTCAATCCCTGGGATGTAACACTGGAAGAGACTGCATAATGTACTGTACATCAGCGGCCAAGGTGAGAGATATTTAACTATAGGTCTATTAATAGCGATATGTTGACGTTCAAATCGTCAATAAGTATGGCAAAATTACATCCAGAATAGCTTAAGGAAGAATACTTTTAATTCCCCATATTCCGATAGATTTGCCATTCCAGTGTGCAAGAGTGCAGTTCCCTCTTCAAACAATATTCGCAATTTCTTTAACAAAGCCCAATGACACACACTTAACAGTAGCACGTGTACATTTAGACAAAACCATTTTTTCCCATGGGCAACTGTAAGTGGCGTGCTCGCGAGCATCCGGACAACAAAATCGTTATGTCTCAGCAAAAGACGTAATTTTAAAATGTATTAGCATAATGTAACATCGAACCCTGCAGACTTTCACAACTCTATAAAATTCCCACTTTGCTGCTCATATCAATATACTGTATGTATCAGTATTCAGAATTAAAATGGACCCACCTGTAGCCGCGATTGCTGTAATACAATAGACCAATTGTCTTGATCGCGGGCGAAGCCGCGGGTACCTGCTAGTAACCTTATATTCCTTATAAACAGGTCCCCTTGATTTACCGACCAACACGTAATTTCATATGGATTCTGTTAAAATGAGTTATATTGATTTGATAAATATCGTTTAAAATGATAATCTGGTAGCAAAAATATCTACCCCGCCCAGGATTCGAACCCAAGATCTCTAGATTCACAGTCAAACGCAATAAACCCACTGCTATTTCGACCACGCAAATATTGTGCACAAGATGGTGACTTGTTTCCACGTTCCAATAATACTGCATTACGGAATTAAGTTTCATTTATATTTTGCTTGTTTCGATGATGTTCCTGAGTGACATTGAGTTTAAAATGCCTTATGCCAATGCAATGCCGACTAATTACAATGTTTGATATTAAGGCATTTTACCATTTAAATACTGATACTGTGCCCAAATCCAGTTGCCTAGATTGAAGGGTACAAGCCGTGAGCCTAGATTTGAGGGAACAGGCCACGATTCTAAGTTCGGATATGGATGTTTGAATAGCGCGCTCCAACCCTTCTTAGAAGCTTTTCGAAGAAATTTACAGCCAAGAAGTGGGTAAGTGACGTAGGAGGAGAGCATCATAGTCGAGGCTATATGTCACTAAATATTTCCCGTTGAGATGGAAACATGAAACCTATATCAGATTGCTGTCAAGAACAAGAGAAGAAGAATGAGCTTTGTTTCAAAGAAATTGATCGAACAGAAGCCGAGTTATGAGCTGTTTTAGTTCCAGCGTTTTCGCCGCAGTGACCTCGAGCCAGCAAGCGGATGGGTATATAAGGCGAGCCTCGCAGGCAGAGGTAGGTTCACTTCGTCACAAGCACTCCGTTGACTTGGACGTGCTACGCTACGTAAGCGCTCTAGCCGCTTGACTATAACCGAACTTCGAACATCGTTATTATCGCCGAGCACATGGTTGCATTTAAACTTCAACTTACAGCACAAGCTGTGGACTTAGAATTTTCGACAGTACATGGTTACTGAAAGTGTTAAACTATTTCGAGTGAGTTTAGAACTTTTCTTCGATTTCACAGAAGTGAAATAAGTCTGTGGCACTTGGTAATTTTTACCGCTACAACTTGGACATATGGTAGACTATGTCTACAACTTTTTCTTCAGTCCACATTCACTTATAGCTGGATTATTTATATCCAATAGTTGGACCAGCCAAGATAGGTCAGTAACGTCAAAACCAGTCTTGCATATTACAATTAGAAAGCCGAATGGGAATACAGGTTTAGCCTTGTGCGATCTGAAAAGTGAGAAGCTTTTCCCAGCCAACTCGACAGAATTTGTAATTGTGCTGAAAAGATTTTAAGAGTATTGGAATACTGATTGTATCACAGTGGGTCTTGGTAATTATTTCATCATGGATCGCTTGGATCAGACCCCTGTCAACTACACTTCAGCTCTTGAAGTTGCCAACATTTTTCTGCAAGACATTATAATCGCCACTATGTCTGCATAAACAGCTTGTGGGTATAACATGGAAGCTGATACGAGAATATAAGTACGCGTCCTAATGGGACAGACAACAGGAAGATCGAGTAGTCTGGTTCAGTCCAGATTTCTACCATCAAGACCTACAAGAATGTAAGCTACAATTTACATTATTTCTATGCGTAGTTAGTTGGATTTTCTCGTATTTTCTACAGTCTTTCCAACACATTTTTTTTCTCTATAGTCATCGATATGTTTATTTGCTTTTGCAAATATTTTCTTTCGAAACCTGAACTAGGACCTGAGTTGATTTTTACTCAGATTTATACGATTCGATATTTATGGACGAGCAGAACGAGCATTTATTTTATTTCAATATTTTTTAGCCTACTTTCGATTTTTGCAAAAAATGAAAGTAGACTTATGAGATCACTACAGGGCGAAAAAAAGTGCGTCTGTCTGTGTGTGTGTATGTGTGTGAGTCTGTGTGTGTGTGTGTGTGTGTGTGTGTGTGTGCGAGTGTGTGTACTCTGAATGTCTGTCCCCCCCTATCAATTCGAACACGGTTAAACCGAATTGAACGAAATTTGGTACAGAGGTAGCACTGGCAAAGGGCACCTCAGTGTCATGTTTTATATTGCCGCCATCTTTACCAAAAGGTAATGGTGGCCAATCGAATGGTCAAAACTTAATAATGCATTACGACCAAACTAATCATCGGATCTTTACCAAATTTGGTAACAACCTACCTTCATATGGGACGCGTCTTGTGCCCAAACTACAAGGTCATCAAACGTACCATTTCAGGATGGCGGCCGTGTGAATTATGCAAAATTTATAATCCATAACATGGGACCCACCAGTTCCGATAATCGAACCAAGAATCGTTTAATCTGTTCTAAGCGACGTGGTTCGTTCGAAATTAAAAGTGTATATTGTAATATTATAATCTAGAAGTGACTTTAAAAATCTGAATCGTCTCGGCTATTTGACAAGATGGCAGCTGATCTCTCGTTCTGACCTATATTTTACTAATTTCAGTATGTTGCATGCAATATAACCTACTGATAAAAATTATATGAACTTAATATGAAATGAACTCGGTTTGAAATATACTCCAGTGAAGAAATCTTCAGTCCAAGTGATTATTTGCTAATACAGTACGTTATATGTATTTAATCGATAACGCGTGAGTCATGAGTGTACGATTGGCTGTGTGGTTAGAGCTCACGTCTCTCATGTGGCTGGCCGGGGTTCAAATCCTATCAGAGTAGAACTTTTTTGCTTGATTTTTTTATATTTATTGTTTCTTGAGTACTGAGACGTTATAAAATAAAGCGTTATATGGTGCGTTTTGCAATGGAAATTATATATAAAAAAACGACATTCTCCACCGGAGTGACATCTACCAGCCTTCAGTTGTACTATGCAGAAACTATAGATTCGAGCAGCGCTCTATACCGGCCAGTTAGTGAACCCAGTCTTAACGACTGCTAGGAGTAATAATACAGTAACATTCGTTTATTCCTTGTGCACAGAGGCGTTGTTGATAACCTCAAAACTTGCAATATGGATGATTTGGAGATGGATTATTTTGTTATACCGTATATTTAAGATTAGCCTATAAATTAACAGGTTGCGAAGTTACTTCACTTAGTCCTATATCATTCGTATACGACACAGAACAACAACGTGACGTCAGTTTCTGATCTGCTATGATTGGCTATTACATTGCTGCAGTCGGGTAGTTGGCAGTCAAGGATAAAATTCGCGACTGCCAACTGCCAGCTACCAACTGCAACTTCATGTTGTGTATGGTGCCTATAGTATACACGGAGTCGATCGCGACTGCCGACCGAGGACTACCAACTACGGACTGCCGACTGTGCATTGTAGATGGGCCTTATTAGAGCAACGAAGTTTCAATTATTGTAAGTAGTCGGTGTTTGGAGTGTTTGCTGATGAAATTGCAAAATTCTGGGGTAAATTATAAACTATGGTTTGAACGCCACTGTTCAAATCCTGTGTGCCAATTTGCACTTCAAATAGGAAGAAATTAGGAGATGATAAGGACAGAGAGTTATAACTATACCCATACATTTAGGAGAAAGTAGGCTATATGTTCTTTCCCGGACATCTTGTTTCTTATTGCTGTCATTAGCCGTCATAATTTGAGAATTAAGAATTAATCTAAGTTGAGGAATGCATAGTTATCCATCATTTTGAAGTCGAGGGTGATATTCCCCGAACAGTTTGATAACTTTAAACCTAGTTTTGAACATAATAATAATAATCATAATGGGATTTAATAATAATTATTATTTTTCTATTTTTCTGGAATAATAATAATAATAATAATAATAATAATAATAATAAACATTTGTGGTTTATAATAATCATTTTCTGGTTGTATGATTAATACAGTTGACATTTTAAGTCATACTCTAAATCGGATATTTGTTAATTCCGAAGGTTAGTGGTTAACACATGCCCACTTATAATGAACAGTTCAAATTCAGTGAAATTGTTTCACGTTTGCATTTCATATTTAAAGCTTTGATAAAGACACGGAAAGAAGTGAAATGGGAAGCTAAGCATGTATAAAGCAGGATTTTTGCTAGAGTTTATATAAAATAAAATCATTATGACGCAGCGTCTTTCACAACGTTTGCTAATATTAACACTGTGTGGAATTTCTGATGGTGAAATTATATTGGATATTGTAGTAAACTCATAGGTGAGGGTTATTGATTTTTGAATCTTCCATTTGTCATAACAAGCAAAGGCTTGATTATTTTTTATAATTTGGGAAGATGTCATTGTGTGTGTGTGTGTGCAGATAATTATATGCCATTATGAGTGCGCAATTTAAGTCACAGGAATGAGGTTGTGTAAAAATGGAGCACCAATCAAATTGTAGGTTGGATGTTTTTGATGTAGTAGGAGAGTCGTTTTTCGCCACACTTTCGTCGTAATATAACCACAGGTTATTTTGTGAACCATCATTATTAAATTACTGTTGATCCACGTGTTTGAAAATATTTCTAGTAATTGCTTAGCCGGAAAATTATTATTCTACTAGTTCCTTTCATTCAGGAAAGCTTTACCGATGTCTAAATGCTGATTTATAATTCTGTGATTTTTATCACGTGTCAATCATATGGGCCAATGCTGTTGTTTGAAATTGTTACTTATTAACAACCACTATAAGCTGAAAGGATTTTCAGATCCTATAAAAATAAATATACATTTTCTTTAATAAGTTGATGCTGAACATATTTGACATTTTGTCAAAATCACTTTGATAATAATACTGGAAGCCTCCGTGGCTTAGGCGGTAGCACGCCGGCCTCTCACCACTGGGTCCGTGGTTCAAATCCCGGTCACTCCATGTGAGATCTGTGCTGGACAAAACGGAGGCAGACAGGTTTTTCTCCGGGTACTCCGGTTTTCCCTGTCAAAATTTCATTCCAGCAACACTCTCCACTATCATTTCATTTCATCTGTCATTCATTTAATCATTGCCCCAGAGGAGTGCGTGTGGCCTCGGCAGCTGGCACAGTTCATATCCTCGCTGCTAGATGGGGGCTTCATTCATTCCATTCCTGATCCGGTCGGAGACTGGAAGCAGGCTGTGGATTTTCATTTCACTTTGATAATAATAATAATAATGTTACGTGCCACCCCCCTAGTGGCACTTTTGATAACTGGATTACGGTGGGTAGAAGCACAACACAGATTGTTCCTTTAAAGAAATAATTAACTTTATTGCGCGCCAGAAAGATACACCACTCAACAGCAAATACAAGCAATTAGAACCTTACTCCAGTTTCCTCATGTCTCTTGGTTATGGAGAGCTCCCTCTTTCACTTCAGTTAATCTTCTCGCTAATGAGTCTGGTGGCCTTGACAGAACTACATGCAACACTCCCCTATGTACACAAATTACAGTTACTTACGAAAACCTGCTACACGCTGCTTCGCTGTTCACGAGCTGGGAAACAATGTCACTGGGTCTCGTAACTCGCGCGGCACTTCACCACAATATCTCTGTCGCTCAGTGAAATCACACTCACTCAAAACACAGGCAGTCCCCTGTATGCTTCTCACTCCCTTCGCTGTCAAGAGAATCGGCTTAACTAGGGGTTTCGCAAGTCACCACAATTCTGTCGCTCAGGATAAACGCTCGCACTAGCTCGTAAAACACAACCCTCACTGCTTGACAGGTCGCTCTTATATAGCAGGCCGGTGACTCAATAAATGCTTCTAGACCCATCCAGGGTTCACGGCTTCTCGAGGTTTCCTTCACTGGTTGAGTCACGAATATTCTAGACCATCCCTTTGTCCTAGTAGTCCTGTTGCATAAGGCGCACGCAATACACTGAGGCAGGGAACAGCCCAGCCCTGGGGCAGTTGTGACTCATGCGGCGAGCGATGACACAAACTCACAGCCGTAACAATAATAATTTGTTTCATTATAAAACATGCTAAATGATATTTCAAATTTCCTAATTAATGTTTTCAAGGAATAATTAATTAATTCGTTGACTGAATCCATGTGGAATGGAAGTTTTATTTGTGATAATTATATTTTTGATTAACTCAAAATTAATTTTGACAGACTTTGGATTGAGATCTATGTTTCAATAGATATTTTCTGTTTTTTTTTTTAATCCACAAAAATGCTCAAGGTCCATGTAAATCATAGTGTATTTCACTTATTATGAACAACTTTGTATTTGACAAATCCTAATATTACTATTGCCTAAGAAGTGTTAGTCGAAATGCTACGATAATAGTTTTGAGAAATGAACAGTGAAAGTGATTTTCCAACCAGTGATAAATTTTCTTATTGATCTTCAATGTGTGAATGCTAAATAATTTAGGGATCAGTATGGACGATTGACTTTGCGCTGATAAAACCATACCCCTGTACATAATTGTGTTGAACGAAGTCAACAGGACTGATATTCTGACCTCTCGTTTCAACTTTGTTAGTGTTCATGTGTTGGCGATATTGTATATTGTGTAAATAATTTATTCTTTTCCACTCATCTTTTATGCCATTTTGGGCATATTTTCTTCATGTCATTTTAAAGTTTTAATAAAATGGGATAATTTTATGGTATGCAATCACCGTTTTCATGAATCTCCTTCTATCCTTATTGTTGCGTCGAGCCGAAAATAAGTTAAGCATTTTTTTTGTTGGGTCTTTGCATTCAACTTTAACCCATCTGGCGCCCCGGGATATTTTGATTCTCGTGCTGACTGGTTTTTGGTGAAATGCATATGTGGTCGTCCGGACTTCGGTCCAAACGGGCACAATACGAAGACTTCGAACATGTACCATGTCATTTGTTTAAATCACTTGACACCGGAGTTCGCATGAGCGTTTTCCGTTCAGTATGTAATATACATTCCACATGGCCGAGCGTGCGTCATGGTATCAATTTTCGACACCGCGCGCTGATTGTTTCTCTTACCAGTGCCAGCTGGATCGATCGATCGAGTTGGCGGTGCGTCTTATACTTCCGTTCGATCCACCACTGCCAGCTAGGGCACACTTGCATTCGATCGATCGAGCGGGCAGTGCATACTTCCGTTGTCCACCACTGCCAGCTAGTACACTTCCGTTTGATCGATCGAGCGGGCAGTGCATACTTCCGTTTAATCCACCACTGCCAGCTAGTACACTTCCGTTTGATCGATCGAGCGGGCAGTGCATACTTCCGTTTGATCCACCACTGCCAGCTCGATCGTTCCGATCCACTTCCGTCCCCAATTTCCAAAATCACTCCAACAAAACTATCTAGCAACCGAGCGGAAAGACGTTACACATCAAAAAGTGACTGGCGTTGGGGTAGAGTGGGTTGTCGAGCGGGAGCATTGATCTTGACATGCGTGAATAAGACGGCACTGCCGGCACTGCACGCCGGTACATTACGACTGACACGCACGATGGGAGCATGGCACCCGCCATTACCGTTTATTTTTGGCGTACCCCTAACCGGTTAGTTGCGCACCACCAGGTTGGGAACCGCTGATCTAGAGTGTTCATTTTAACTTAGCTTTTTTTTCTCTTGATTACTAGTGCCTTCCTACCATTGCTCCCATGTATTTGTCCCGGCAATCATTCGTTCTAGCCTCATATCAGTTACCTCTAGCTTATGTTTCAGATATCCTGAACTACCCGTCTCTCACTTTCATACACGAAGCTCGGTCAACAGATCTGTTCAAATTATTGGAAACAAAGTATTTATTTTCACTTAATCATCTTTCATCCTACTTAGCATTACCAACTGCAGTTTTACCTGGGGAAATGTCTTACTTAGCCTTTCCACAATTTCCGAAAATAATCCGATGCTACTGCACGCAGCGCTAAATGATGGAAGGAAACGACTGATTATAATCTACTAGCAACCCTCTCCGGCTTCACCCGGTATATTTACCCAGAGTAAGCTTAAAAGGAGCATGGACGGCAGGTCCCAAATGCAATTCAGAAAAGCCGAGGTGAACAGCGAAACTCCAAACACATATACTGTACTTTTCTCTGAAGTCTTAACTCGGCACGACTTGACAGTTCGATGCTGGCCGATGCTGGGGTGATAGGCTTGCTCGCTAGCTCGTAAACTCGCTCCGAATCTAGTAATTTAAATCTCCACTGAATGGAGATTGTTGGAAGAAATGTAAACGTAAAACACTTATAGTGGGCGACGTATTAAGGGTAGAGATATGATGTCGCGGACTTTTTTTGTAGAACGTTTCATGCTGAACAATTCTTACACTCATAGATCAAATCATGAGCTGTACAAGCCTTACCCAGGGTAGAGAACATCATGAAAGCGAAACGGCTGCAATGGGCAGGGCATGTTATCAGAATGGACGCTGCCAGAATAGTTCGCCAGGTGTACGAGAAGAAGATCGAAGGCTCGAGACCCCCTGGAAGACCTAGGAGTAGATGGCAAGATGACCTCTGACTGCAGACAAATGGGTATTACTGTATGGGAGAATACTGTGCTGGATAGGAGGAAATGGAGGCAGATAGTGAGAGCGGCACGGGATCGTTACGTCCCAGAGAAGCCAACGGAGTGAGTGTGAGTGAGTGAGTGAGTGAGTGAGATAGTATTAGGTAGATATTTTGAACGGTTTACTCAGCTTAAGCTTAAAAGGCGCACGGACGGCGGGTTTTTCTTCGACTCGATTCACTGAAATCGTTACTGCTCGGCTTCCTTTGGTCATAAATGAATGTTTCAGTACAGAACCCTTCCTTGAGAAATTCTATACAGAATGGTGGAAACCGCATCAAAATCCATCCAGTGGTTCTCGACATTACCCGTTACATCCAAGAATTGGGGACTCTGTTTTATATACTGTAGGTACTATGAAAAGATAACAACACTTCGGAACTAACGGTGTACTGTAAAATATTTAGACTACCCCAGAAACTCCATTTTAACAGTCCACCAACAAAGACCATATTGTCACATTTTCATTGTTGCCTGTAGCAGTTATTTTAAGCCCCTGAGTAGCGAGTGACTTGCCTTGCAAAACAAAAAAGCGAAAGGTCAAAACAGAGTTGTCAACATCTAGGAGGAAGCCATAAATGGACTGGGATCTGTTATAGAAAATTATAGTAAAAATCTGTCACAAAAAATTCCTTTCATGAACAGTCATTAAAATAAAACAAGATGTTCAGTAAAGAACATATAGCCTACTTTCTCCTAAATGCATGGGTATTGTTATAACTCTTTGTCCTTTTCAAGGAGTATAATTGAATGTTGGTTGTAGTAGCTTTTTGAAATACAACGTGCTATAGGGATATTAAACATGAATATGAGGTGCCCTTTGCTAGTGCTACCTCTGTAAAAAAATTCATTCAATTCGGTTTCACCGTGTTTGAATTGATCTGGGGAATGGATTTGCACACATACATGGCCGCTATTTGCAAACTATTGGGCTGATGACCTAGTAGTCAGTCATAAGATGCTTTCCACAAAAAGGCATGTTGTTGCAAAATCCGGTAGAGATCAAATTATTAGGATGGTCGAAATTTGATTTAAGCTTTTAACATTTGGGTGGCCGTCATTCCGTTTCCATCAAGATGGCGGCGATATAAAACATGACACTGAGGTGCCTTTTGCTAGTGCTACCTCTGTACCAAATTTCGTTCAATTCGGTTTCACCGTGTTTGAATTGATAGGGGGAATCGATTTGCACACATACTTGGCCACCATATGCAAACTATTGGGCTGATGATCTAGCAGTTTGGTCAGAATATGCTTCCCACATAAAGATTTGTTGTTGCGAAATTTGGTAGAGACTAGATTATTCGGTTGGTCGTAATTACATTTTAGCCTTTAACATTTGGGTGGCCGCGATTACGTTTCCGTCAAGATGGCGGTGATATAAAACATGGCACTGAGGTGGCCTTTTCTAGTGCTACCTCTGTACCAAATTTCGTTCCATTCGGTTTCACCGTGTTCGAATTAATAGGGAGAATCGATTTTCACACAAAGATGGCCGCCATCCGCAAAATATTAGGCTAATGACCTATTAGTTTGGTCAAAGGATGCTCCCTCCATAATGGTATGTTGATGCAAAATTTGGTAGAGATCGGATGATTAGGTTAATCGTAATTTGATTTAAGCTTTGAATATTTGTGTGGCCGCCATTACGTTTTCGTCAAGATGGCGGCGATATAAAACATGACACTGAGGTGCCCTTTGTTAGTGCTACCTCTGTACCAAATTTCATTCCATTCGGTTTCACCGTGTTCGAATTAATAGGGGTAATCGATTTTGACACAAAGATGGCCGCCATCCGCAAACTATTAGGCTAATGACCTATTAGATTTGTCAAAGGATGCTCCCTTCATAAAGGTATGTTGTTGCAAAATTTGGTAGAGATCGGATGATTAGGTTAGTCGTAATTTGATTTAAGCTTTGAACATTTGGGTGGCCGCCATTACGTTTCCGTCAAGATGGCGTCGATATAAAACATGACACTGGGGTGCCCTTTGCTAGTGCTACCTCTGTACCAAATTTCATTCCATTCGGTTTCACCGTGTTCGAATTAATAGGGGTAATCCATTTTGACACAAAGATGGCCGCCATCCGCAAACTATTAGGCTAATGACCTATTAGATTTGTCAAAGGATGCTCCCTCCATAAAGGTATGTTGTTGCAAAATTTGGTAGAGATCGGATGATTAGGTTAGTCGTAATTTGATTTAAGCTTTGAACATTTGTGTGGCCGCTATTACGTTTCCGTCAAGATGGCGGCGATATAAAACATGACACTGGGGTGCCCTTTGCTAGTACTACCTTTGTACCAAATTTTGTTCCATTCGGTTTCACCGTGTTCGAATTAATAGGGGCAATCGATTTTCACACAAAGATGGCCGCCATCCGCAAACTATTAGGCTGATGACCTATTAGTTTGGTCAAAGGATGCTGCCCCCATAAAGGTATGTTGTTGCAAAATTTGGTAGAGATCGGATGATTAGGTTAGTCGTAATTTGATTTAAGCTTTGAACATTTGTGTGGCCGCCATTACGTTTCCGTCAAGATGGCGGCGATATAAAACATGACACTGAGTTGTCCTTTGCTAGTGCTACCTTTGTACCAAATTTCGTTCAATTTGCGCTCGCCGTGTTCGAATTGATAGGGGGGTGACAGACATTCAGAGTACACACACACACACACACACACACACACACACAGACTCACACACATACACACACACAGACAGACACACTTTTTTTCGCCCTGTAGTGATCTCATAAGTCTACTTTCATTTTTTGCAAAAATCGAAAGTAGGCTAATACGCAACACATCTTCCGACATTTTTCACTCAACACTTTATTGATCTAGTGGCTAAGATACAAAAACAAGAAAGTAATAACTAGAGACTGGAATTTGCCTATTTGCCTATTTTATTCCTGTGTTTAGAAACGTAGGCTTTCAAGATATAAATCCGTTTTAGGTTCTTTTAGGCTGGATTTCGTTGGTTTTATTGTGCCTATGAATGCCTATTTCAAGGGTTTGTGCCTATTTGGAGTATAATTGCCTATTTGATGCCTTTTGACTGTATTTTAAAGTGCATTATATTGCAGCTGGTGTGCTCGACAGAATTATATTCTCATTTCTCAATATGTGTTTACCCCACGAACAAGAATGGGAATTCTCGGAAGTCACCAGAAATAGCGCCTGGGATCTCGATATTAAACCTCCAAACTTAACAACCCTTCGTTTTGCATTTCGCTTTTCTTTATATTGAAAATTTACCCGTTAGTAAGTGTGTGAATTAATATCATAAACTTTATGCTGATTGAATAACAAAAGAACTAACTTAGTGCCATGTTTTCGCGTTTTTTTCAATCTCGATATTAAGCCTCCAAAGTTAAAAACCCTTCGTTTCAGGTATTGTCCCCTTCAAAAGCCGCGTTAGGTTGGCACCTCAACCTAACGGTCAATTAATATACAGTATATCCTCTACGCGTCGGAGTTTTGAATGGGCAGGCAGTTTAAAGCAGCCAGAAGGGATGCGATCCAGCTGGCAGTTAAAATGCCGCGGTGATCACAGTGGGTTGGTGATGTAACCTATCTTGTGTTGAATGGACTGGCAGTTTAAAGCAGCTTGGAGGGATGCGATCTAACTGGCAGTGGGTGTAGCATGGCCTCTTACCGAGATAGATGGAAACTTGGTGGTCCCGTCTTGAGCTACTGTTGCCATGCAGCCAGCAGGGATGCGATCCAGCTGGCAGTGAAAATGCCGCGGCAATCACAGTGCGTTGGTGCTGTAACCTATCTTGTGTTGAATGGACAGGCAGTTTAAAGCAGCCAGGAGGGATGCGATCCAGCTGGGAGTGAAAATGCAGCGGCGATCAGTGCGTTGGTGCTGTAACCTATCTTGTGTTGAATGGACAGGCAGTTTAAAGCAGCTTGGAGGGATGCGATATAGCTGGCAGTGGGTGTAGCATGGCCTCTTACCAAGATAGATGGAAACTTGGTGGTCCCGTCTCGAGCTACTGATGCTATGGAGATGGCCGGCCTTGCTATTACTTCATCAGTTTATTTTCTGCTTTTATTAGCCTTCGCTTGAGTGCAAAGAGGCCGAAATCAGAAGAATGAGAAAGACTATCGAAAATTCATGTAGCCAGCCGTTCCTTCTGGGTCCTAAACTATGTGTATGCAAAATTTGGTTGAGATTGGTGGAACGGTGTAGATTTGTATACGGAACAAATCCACCCACCCACCCACATACATTCATACATACATACATACATACATACATACATACAGACTTTCACTTTTATATATACATGCTGGCCACTACTCCTGGAAAACCTGGAAATCCTGGAAAAATCCTAGATTTTTATTAGGTCTGGATAACTCCTGGAAAATGACAAAAAAATTGAAAACTTCTGGAAAATAACCAATGTTAATTAATTATAAAAATCTTTCCATCTTAAATCATACTCCCGCTGCCGTTTTGGGTGAGCACTCTATCGTTAACGAACGAAATTTCCTCAGGCTACCTGTTTCTGTGTAGGAGAACAAGCGATAGATTTTTGTAAAACTACTTCACCGCAATAAAATTGCAGGCGGCATTCTTTTTTTAAGCGGATATTTGAGTCACAAAGGCTCTTTTTAAAACAACAATTAAATCATTAGTGTGTAGGCTTGCGTATCAATAAAGCAATCACCAATGGGCAACTGATAAAGCCCGACCCCACGCCCGACTCGCGCCTATTTTTAGCCTATTTTCAATTTTGAAAAAATAGGCTTATGAGATCACCTTTTGTCCGTGTGTGTGTGTGTGCGTGTGTGTGTGATTCGTGTGTGTGTCCCCCCCCTAATAAAATCTAAACGGCACGAGCGATTTCAATGAAACTCTGAAAGTTCATAGCACTATTCCCGGCGACCTCGACCGTGCCCTTCAAATTTTGTTACGACTCACCAATCCAACATGGCGGCTGTGCAAAATATTTCACCAGCATTCAATATCTCCGAAACTATTACCGATATTACCCTGACATTTTCTATGGTAATAGAGGGAACTACTATAAGTTCACTTATGTGACTTTTGAAAACCTGGTAACTACAAAACGAACATGGCGGCCAAGTCAATTTGCGACTTTTAAATAGACGTTTCTCGCGATTTGAACAACCAAACGCAATGAAACTTGGTACAGTATATGTTTATATACATTGTAATGCACCGACATCTAACTTCGTTCAATTGTTTACATAATCACAAAATGGCGGATGTGCGAAATATTTCACCGGCATTCTATATCTCTGAAACTATTAGCGGTATCTCCCTAAAATTTTGTACTGAGATAAAGGGCACTACTGGAAGTCCATCTATATGATTTTCAAAAACCGGTTAACTACAAAACGAACATGGCGGCCAAGCGAATTTGAACATTTTAAATAGACCTTTCTCGCGATTTAATGTTCCAAGCGCACTGCAACCTGGTACAGGAAATATTTATACACATTGTAATCCACTGGTATCTAATTTAGTTCAATTGTTAACATAACCTCAAGATGGCGGCAGTGCGAATTTTAAAATTAAGTTTTTATTTCTTGTGATGTAGTCATGTGATCGAAGTGAAAGTTTGAATAATGAACCTACGCAATACTTTTCCTTTAATGGTACATGACTCTATGGCCTACACATTTAACAATCCAACATGGCGACCATCCGAAATATTTAGACGATACTGAATATCCACGAATCTATTTTAGCAATCAAACTGCATTTTTTAATGTTCATAGGGGCTATGAACTTAAGTTCACCTATAGGACTTTAAATAACCTGGTGATCACAAATCCAACATGGCGGTGACGCGAATTATAAATATTCACATGGACGTTTCTCGCAATTTAACCATCCGCGTGCAGTGAAACTTGGTACGGTAAATCTTTATCCGAATGTTAATCCACTGGCATCTAATTTATTTCAATTGTTTCCATAACCTCAAGATGGCAGCTGTGAAAAAAATTTAATTCTCCTTGTTTTTTCTTGTGTCCTAATTATGCGATTGAAGTTTGAATACTACACGTTCACAATAATCTGCGTGTAACAGTACATAACTCTAGGACCTACATATATAAAATCCAACATGGCGACCATCCGAAATATTTAGTCGGTTCTCAATATCTACGAATCTATTACAGCAATCAAACTGAAATTGTGTATGTTAAATAGTGGCAATTAACATAAGTAGGATATATGAAAATAGGCTGTATAGTTCTTCACGGAACTACTTGTTAAGTCCTGGAAAACTCCGGGAAAATCGTTGAGCAATTTGACTGGCCACTATGTGGTGTTACGGCTGTGAGTTTGTGTCATCGCTCGCCGCTTGAGTCACAACTGCCCCAGGGGCTGGGCTGTGGCCTGCCTCCTGTATTGCGTGTGCCTTATGCAACAGGGCTACTAAGACAAAGGGACAGTCCAGAATATTCGTGACTGGACCAGCGATGGAAACCTCGAGAAGCCGTGAACCCTGGATGGATCTAGAAGCATGTATAGAGTCACCGGCCTGCTATATAAGTGCGACCTGTCTTGCAGTTGTTGTTGTTGTGTTTTACGAGCTAGTGCGAGCGATTATCTTGTGCGACAGAAGTGTGGTGACGAAGTGCTGTGCGAGTTACGAAATCCAGTGACATTGTTTCTCCAGCTTGTGGACAGCGAAATAGCCTGCAGCAAGTGATCGTAAGTAATTATGGTCGGTGAACATAAAGGAGAGGAGCAGGTAGTTTCTGTCAAGGCCACCGTACTCATTAGGACGGATTAACGTCTGTGATCTGTTGACAAGTGGAAGGGCCAAGAGCGCTCAAGGAAGAGACATGAGGAAACTGGAGTAAGGCTCCTAATTGCTTGTATTTGCTGATTAGTGTAATTTTCTGGCCACAATAAAGTTAATTATTTCTTTAAGCAGTAATTGGTGTTGTGCTTTGTACCCCCACCGTAATCCAGTTAACAAAAGTGCCACTAGGGGGTGGCACGCAACAACTGGTGTCAGAAGTGGGATTACGAACTCAAGCACAACACCTGACGGTCCTGGTCTCAAAACCCGAGCAGGTCATTTTCTCTAATTTCCCTGTGAGTGCATGCCCTTTACACGGCAAACAACTAAAATGGAGGCGCAAATGGCAGCATTGCTAGAAAAGTTAAATGGCATAGAAGACGGCCAGAAGAATTTAACCAAGGAGCTAACTGCAAATTAGAAGACGGCCAGAAGAAGCTAGAAGACGGCCAGAAGAAGATGGAGGACGGCCAGAAGAAGTTAGCCGAGGACCTAACTGCCAAACTAGAAGACGGCCAGAAGAAGTTAGCCGAGGACCTAACTGCCAAACTAGAAGACGGCCAGAAGAAGATGGAAGACGGTCAAAATAAGCTAGCGGAGGACCTGAAGAGGATAGAGGACGGCCAGAAGAAGATGGAAGACGGTCAGAATAAGTTGACACAGGACCTGAAGAAATTAGAACTGGGTCTGCGTGAGGAAGTCACGGCAGTGGAAAAGAAGTTCGACGCCTTACAAGTGGAAGTTGCCGAGCTGCGCCAACGCCCGCTGATGGGGGTGGAGGAGAAATTCAACGTCTTACAAAAGGAAGTTGCCGAGCTGCGCCAACGCCCACTGACGGGGGTGGAGGAGAAATTCAACGCCTTGCAAGTGGAAGTTGCCGAGCTGTGCCAACGACCGCTGATGGGGGTGGAGGAGAAATTCAACGCCTTACAAGTGGAAGTTGCCGAGCTGTGCCAACGCCCGCTGATGGGGGTGGAGGAGAGATTCAACGCCTTACAAAAGGAAGTTGCCGAACTGCGCCAACGCCCACTGACGGGGGTGGAGGAGAAATTCAACGCTCTACGAGAGGAAGTTGCCGAGCTGCGCCAACGCCCGCCCACCGTTACACCGGGAATATCGGGAACGGGACATAGCAGAGTGACGCCCCCAACCTTCGACGGAAAGGTCCCGTGGAACACCTACTTACGTCAGTTCGAGGCGACCTGTTCCGTAAATAACTGGAACAACACAGAAAAGGCTACAGCTCTCATTGTAGCGCTGAGAGGTGACGCCCTTAACGTCCTTCAGGCCATCCCGACTGGATCCCAGGACTACGCTTCCCTGATCGCCCATATGGAGTCCCGATATGGAGATAGCCATCTTCAGCAGGCCTATCAGATGCAGCTCCGGACCCGGGTACAGAAGAACGCGGAAACCCTGCAGGAGTTCGAGATGGACATCGCACGCCTCGTAAGGCTCGCCTACCCAACAGCGCCGGCCGACTTTCTGGAGCAGATAGTGACGCGGACTTTCACCGACGGGCTACGGGACTCGGACACTCAACAGACGCTGCGTCTCGCGCGCAATAAGACCCTGGCAGAAGCGCTGAGCCACGCACTTGAGTTCGAGACGGCAAAACAGGCATCCAGAATGCACGCGCGGGTGCGTCAAGTGGACGTCGACGAACCAGTAAAAACCAACGAGACCAAGCCCCTGGCCGACGAATTGATGGAGGCGCTAAGCCGTTTCTTCAAGAATCGCAGTACCACCAACAAAAACGTAGCCGAAGGACATCCGGAGAGGCGGCCCGGAAGAGGACTACCGACCTACTGGACCTGCCGTAAGAGAGGCCACCTGAGAAAGGACTGCGGTGATCGCCACCGCCAAGGGTTTCCGTTGGGACAGTCAGTCGTAGGGAAACCGCGCGGCCCAGGAAAGCAAGTATCAGCCAGCCTAGGGGGGCAAAGGTTGGCTTGTGACAGTCGTCAAGCCCCGGCAGTCCAAGTTCGTGTGACGCAGTTACGGAGGGATAATAGCAGCCTGATGGTCGACGGAGTCGTCAACGGAGAGAGCTGGCCCATGCTAATCGACACGGGAGCATCGAGGACCATCGTCAGTCCCACCGTGATCCCGAAGTGGAGAGTTCAACCCACACAAAGGAACCTCCAGCTAATAACCGCGACCGGAGAGACCGCACCGGTACATGGCGAAGCATCACTGGAGTTCGTCATTGGTCGACGGGCGATAAAGCATCCAGTGCTTGTGGCTGACGTATCAAATGAAGTGATCATCGGACTGGACTTCCTGGACCAGAACAACATCATCTTGGATCTGAGTACCAACACTCTGCGCTTCGGAGGTGAGGAACTTGCTTTGCAACCTGCGCACGAGTCCATCACCGCACGACGAGTAAGGCTGAGAGAAGACGGCATCGTTCCCGCCAGGACGGAGGTCAGCGCTGCCGTAATTGTCGACGGAACTGCTGAGGGAGTGGCGGCTGTCATCGAGCCAAAATATGAGGACATCCTGACAAAAGGATTGCTAGTTGCCAAGACCCTCATCAACACGACGTCTCGGCCGTACGTCCGCTTGTCCAACCTGAACGACTACGACATTACGGTTCACCGGGACACCAACCTAGGAGTCTGCGAGCCCGTTACCTGGATTGCCCGCATCACCGACACGACGGACGGACACCTGCAGACGGACAATCGAAGAAGACGCACACTGCCAGAAGAACTACAGAAGCTGTACCAAGGATCCCAGGACCATTTAGACGAAGAGCAATCACGCCAACTTCAGGACCTGCTACGCGGATTCCAGGATGTCTTCTCCGTGGGGAGCAAAGACTTCGGCAGGACAAGCTTGGTCCAGCACAGAATCGACGTATAGGGACAGCTCACCGATTAGGGCCCCATTCCGACGTGTCCCGCTCGCCAAGCAAGCCGAAGTCGACCGGATGGTAGAAGAGATGAAGGAGCAAGGGGTGATCGAGCCATCACATAGCCCTTGGAGTTCTCCGGTCGTGCTTGTGAAGAAGAAGGACGGTTCCACCAGGTTCTGCGTGGACTACTGGCGGGTGAACGACGTCACGAAGAAGGACAGCTACCCTCTACCCCGGATCGACGACACGCTGGACACCATATCAGGGTCAAGATGGTTCTCCACCTTGGATTTGAAGAGTGGCTACTGGCAGGTGGAGGTCCACCCTAAGGACCGCGAGAAAACGGCGTTCTCTGTGGGCAGCGAGCTCTGGCAGTTCACCGTCATGCCATTCGGTCTGTGCAACGCCCCTGCGACCTTCGAAAGGCTAATGGAGTCCATTCTGAGGGGACTACACTGGAAGACGTGCCTGGTCTACCTGGACGACGTCATCGTTCTGGGGAGGAGCTTCGAGGAGCACTACAGCAACCTGAAGGAGATCTTGTTGAAGCTACGGGCTGCCCAGCTGAAGTTGAGCCCCAAGAAGTGTCAGCTCTTCCAGAAGCGGGTCCAGTACCTTGGGCATATCGTCTCCGAGGAAGGGGTGCGCACCGACCCAGAGAAGACCGCAGCTGTGAGGGAGTGGCCAGTCCCGAAGGACAAGTCCCAACTACGAAGCTTCCTGGGACTCTGCACTTATTACCGTCGCTTCGTGAGGGGATTCGCCGACATCGCCAAACCTTTACATCGACTGACTGAGAAGGACCAACTCTTCACGTGGACAGCAGAATGCCACAGTGCCTTCGAACAACTCAAGCAGGCTCTGTGCACCGCGCTTATTCTGGCCTACCCCAGACCTGGAACAAGGTTCATCGTCGATACCGATGCCAGCGATTTTGGCATAGGGGGAATCCTGTCGCAGGTAGTGGACGGCGAGGAGAGAGTAGTGGCCTACTTCAGCAAGGCCTTGTCAAAGCCAGAAAGGAACTACTGCGTCACCAGGAAGGAGCTGCTCGCCATCGTGAAGACCATTGAACACTTCCACAAGTACCTGTACGGGCAAGAATTTCTCATCAGGACCGACCATGCATCCCTGCGGTGGCTCCTGAACTTCAAGCAGCCCGAGGGTCAACTCGCGCGGTGGTTAGAGAGGCTTCAACAGTACAACTTTGAGATTCAGCACAGGAAAGGCCAACTGCATTCTAACGCCGACGCCCTGTCACGAAGACCGTGCCCCGAAGACTGCACCTTCTGTGCCCGAAGGGAGGAGAACACCGGGATACTGTGCCGACGGACTACGTGGAACTTCAAGGGAACTGGAGCCGCGAATCTTTCACGCGGGCACAAGCAGAAGATGATGACCTGGGACTGATAGCCGAATGGAAGAGGGCCTGTGTCCCCAGACCCGGGTGGAACATTGTGAGTGACTGCAGCCCGAAGTTTAAATCCTACTGGGCACAGTGGGACTCGCTGATTGTAAGGGATGGCCTCATCTGCCGTACCTGGGAGAGCACCGACGGGAAGACATCTCGGAAACAAGTCGTCGTTCCAAAGGCTATGACGTAGGAAGTCCTGAAGGAAGTTCATGGAGGATCATCTGGTGGACACCTAGGGATAAAGAAGACCCTGGAGAAGCTGAGAGAGCGGTTCTACTGGATCGGATGCCGAACAGACGTGGAGAACCACTGCGCGAGGTGCCACGATTGCGCAGCCAGCAAGGGCCCAGGACGAAGACGACGGGGTCCACTGAAGACCTACAACGTGGGCGGCCCCATAGAGAGAGTGGCCATCGATGTTGCTGGGCCATTCCCGTTAAGCGAGGCAGGGAACCGCTACATATTAGTCGTCAGCGACTACTTTACCAAATGGCCGGAGGCGTATGCGCTCCCTAACCAAGAAGCCGCGACGATTGCAGAGACCCTGGTGAAGGAATTCGTCAGCCGGTACGGAGTACCCCTGGAGCTGCACTCCGACCAAGGGAGGAACTTCGAGTCGCAGGTGTTCCAGAACCTATGCCAGCTGCTGTGGATCCGGAAGACAAGGACGACGCCGCTACACCCTCAGTCCGACGGGATGGTAGAGCGATTCAATCGCACCATCGAGAACCATCTCCGAATAGTCGTCAGCGAGCACCAGAGGGATTGGGACAAACATCTTCCACTATTTCTCCTGGCCGCCGTGCATGAAGCCACCGGGTGCACACCAGCCCGGGCCATGTTTGGGAGGGAGCTCCGTCTACCTGTCGATCTTGCCTTCGGCCGACCTGGGAATGATCCGATCCCGGTAAGCCAGTATTGTCAAGAACTGGTCGACCAACTGGAGGACGTGCACACGTTCGCGAGGAGGAAACTGCGGATCGAGACCGACCGAATGAAGACCCGATACGACCAGCAGACGGATGCCGGCGGATTCGACGAGGACGACCTGGTCTGGCTCTTCAATCCATTACGGAAGAAAGGCCTGTCACCCAAACTGCAGAAGTCCTGGGAGGGCCCGTACCGAGTCGTGAAACGGATCAACGATGTCGTCTACAGGATCCAGCGGTGCCCGAGGGCGAAGATGAAGAACGTGCATCGAGATCGCCTGGCAGCCTACGGAGGGACACAGACGGACCAATGATTGATCGGGACGATCAGCCTTTTTAGGAAGGGGGTGGTGTTACGGCTGTGAGTTTGTGTCATCGCTCGCCGCTTGAGTCACAACTGCCCCAGGGGCTGGGCTGTGGCCTGCCTCCTGTATTGCGTGTGCCTTATGCATCAGGGCTACTAAGACAAAGGGATAGTCAAGAATATTCGTGACTGGACCAGCGATGGAAACCTCGAGAAGCCGTGAACCATGGATGGATCTAGAAGCATGTATTGAGTCACCGGCCTGCTATATAAGTGCGACCTGTCTAGCAGTTGTTGTTGTGTTTTACGAGCTATTGCGAGCGATTATCTTGTGCGACAGAAGTGTGGTGACGAAGTGCTGTGCGAGTTACGAAATCCAGTGACATTGTTTCTCCTGCTTGTGGACAGCGAAATAGCCTGCAGCAAGTGATCGTAAGTAATTATGGTCGGTAAACATAAAGGAGAGGAGCAGGTAGTTTCTGTCAAGGCCACCGTACTCATTAGGACGGATTAACGTCTGTGATCTGTTGACAAGTGGAAGGGCCAAGAGCGCTCAAGGAAGAGACTTGAGGAAACTGGAGTAAAGCTCCTAATTGCTTGTATTTGCTGATTAGTGTAATTTTCTGGCCACAATAAAGTTAATTATTTCTTTAAGCAGTAATTGGTGTTGTGCTTTGTACCCCCACCGTAATCCAGTTAACAAAAGTGCCACTAGGGGGTGGCACGCAACAGTATATAAGATAAGTATGTTATTAAATTATAAGTTGCTTATTGTTAATTCTTTTTGTAGTAATTAAATATGTTATTAAATTACAAGAAATTTTTTCATGCCTATTTTGTTGCCTATTTTACACGTTCGTGCCTATTTACATGCCTATTTTGGCTATTTTAAGAGCCTATATGCCTGCCTATTTTAACTGTTTTTAGTGCCTATAATTCTCGTATCTAGTAATAACTATCAAGGAGTTTATAGCAGTGACATCTAACATACCGGCCCACCAAAAGGCATTGTGCTTTTTCGGCATCTCAACTCTATTTCTTTCCCTAAACTAATCCTATAGAATACACAGCCTAAGCACATAAAATGGCACGCATGCTTCAATTTAGGTCCTCCTACCTCTATCTTCTTGAGCAAATAGCTAAAGCTAGGGGGATGAAGAAAATTAACAAGTTTGGTGAAAGCGCGCTGTAGATAATAATGGTAAACAAATTTACACTATGTCCCTCAGTTTGCTTCTGGTAGCACACACAATTTTTGATGGGGAGCACGATGAAACCGGAGTTGGTTTTTACAGTGGCCACTCTAACCCGACCGTCATGAATGGGGTAAACCGCCTTTATCAATCTTCTTCTCCAGGAAAGAGGGGATGGATTTTCGTCTTTTACGAGTACAAGATCACCAGGACAATGATTAGGATGTTCCTCAGTCCACGTATGACGTTGATGGAGTGTATTAAGGTAGTCCTTATTCCATGTCTGCCAGAAGTCTTGAGTCATTTTCTGTATGTGTTTCCATCTGGAAAGATCATTGATTGAAAAGGAAGAAACATGAAAGGAATAACTATCATGGAGTTTATAGCAGTGATATCTAATAGTCAACTTGAAATTAATTTTAAAGTGACAGAAATTCGTGTGCCGAGTCTAATAATTTGAACAGATTTGTAAATACTGAGCGATTTAGGAAGAGTACTGTCGCTACACTAGCTTCTTTCCTGTGGAATACTGTAGATCGCAACTGAGAAGTCACTGCATTGGTTCTTCTGCATCTATTTCTTTCCCTAAACTAACCCTAGAGAATATACAGCCTAAGCTTATCGAAGGATTAAGAATACATTTGGGGAAAAGAAGACTAAGTGCTGTAATATTAAGGACACAAATGGAAAGCCTCTAACAGATGGGGAAGAAAAGGATGAGAGATGGAAAGCTTACATAGAGAGTTTGTATAAGGGAATGGAGATTGAGAATCATGTAATGGAAAGGGAGGAGGAAATTGATGAGGATGCAAAAGGAGATTTAATATTGAGATCAGAATTTGATAGAGCTTTGAAAGACTTCAGCAGGAACAAAGCACCAGGCATAGATGATATACCGATTGAGTTGCTATCCTGCATAGGAGATGAAGGTCTGATCAGGTTTTTTCACTTGGTGTGTATGATTTATGAGACAGGTGAAGTACCCCCTGATTTCAAGAAGAATGTAATCATCCCTATACCAAAGAAAGTGGGAGCTGACAGATGTGAAGATTACCGTACAATCAGCTTGATTACTCATGCTTCAAAGATCCTGTCTAGAATAATTTACAAGAGGATTGGAATCCAGATAGAAAGGGAGTTGGGTGAAGACCAGTTTGGTTTCAGGAGAAATGTAGGAACAAGGGAAGCTGTACTAAGTCTTAGGCTGATTTTGGAAGGTAGAATAAGGAAAGATAAGAGAACGTTCATGGAATTTGTAGACTTAGAAAAGGCTTTTGATAACGTTGATTGGACTAAATTGTTTGACATTTTGAAATCTATTGGAATAAAGTACAGGGATAGGAGGGTGATCTCCAATCTATACATAAACCAGACAGCAGTCATTCGAGCTGAAGGATATGAGAGAGAAGCTGATATTCAGAAAGGTGTTAGGCAAGGCTGCAACTTATCACCCATACTTTTCAATCTTTACATTGAACAAGCAATGAAGGAAATTAGAGAGAAATTTAAAGTGGGAGTGAAGATTCAAGGAGAAATAATTTCAACTCTGAGATTTGCTGATGACATCGTCATCTTGGCCGACAAGCCTGAGGATTTGATTGAGTTTTTGAATGGTATGGACTCCGTCTTACGGAAAGAATACATGATGAAAATTAATAATTGTAAAACAAAAATACTAGAATGCAGCCGAAATAAATCAGAAACCTCTATGGACATCAAATTGGCAAGTGAAAAGCTGAAGGAAGTAGGAGACTTCTGTTACTTAGGAAGCAAAATAACCAGTGATGGACGAAGCAAAGAGGATATAAAAAGTAGGTTGGCTCAGGCAAGGAAAGCATTTCTACAAAAAAGGATCTGTTGACATCGAATATAGATTTAGGTATTAGGAAGTCATTTTTGAAAGCCTTTGTCTGGAGCGTGGTGCTCTATGGAAGTGAAACTTGGACTATTGGTGCAGCAGAAAAGAGGAGAATTGAAGCATTTGAACTGTGGTGTTACAGGAGAATGATGAAGATCAGATGGGTAGATAGGGTTACCAACGAAGAGGTATTAAGACGAGTGGGAGAGGAGAGATGTTTCTGGCGACTGCTAATGAAGAGAAGAGATAGGTTAGTAGGACACATACTAAGACACCCAGGAATAGCATGCTTAGTTATGGAAGGAAGGGTCGAGGACAAGAACTGTAGGGGTAGACCAAGGTTAGAATATGTTAAACAGATTGCCTCGGATGTAGGGTGTGGTAGCTATGTAGAGATGAAACGACTAGCTCAGGACAGGGTGGCATGGAGAGCTGCATCAAACCAGTCAAAAGACTGAAGATTCAAACAAGCACTTAAAATGGGACACATGCTCCAATTTAGTTCCTTCCACCTCTATCTTCTTCATTTTGATTTCACCAATCGATCGAGTGGTTTCAAATTGGTCTATTACTATAGTAATTCGGGGATATTTAATGAAGGTAAGAATATAAAGAGAAACAGTCTATTAGGAGAGAGACCTGGTATTGTTTTTAGCCTACTTTTCACATTTTGCAAAAATGAGGAAAAAGTAGACTTATGAGATCGGGAAAATGTGTGTCTGTCTGTCTGTCTGTCATTCTGTCTGTCTGTCTGTCTGTCTAGCTGTGTGTGTTACCCCCCTATCAACTCCTAAACGGCTGGAGCAATCGAAACAAAAATTGGTAGGAGTAAAGATCTATACCGGAATATCTCACGGCCATATTTGAAAATGATGTCAGTGCTACCAACTGCTGAAAAATCGCAATTGAAATTTGAGCTCCATGTTGGATATCATGGAAGGTATGAATGGGAGCTATTTCAAAATTGGCACACATATAGATAATAATATTTAAGTTTAATTTCCAGGAGGCCATACATGGCAGTGTTGCCAAAATGATTATAAGCTTGCTGATAAGTCCAATTTTTAAATGCATATAACTTCTACACTATCAATTGGAATTCAACCAAATTTCGTATGTACTATTTGTACATACACAGATATGAATGAGCATATTCTTAAGAGCCACCAATGCTGCCAACTGTTAATAAATGCACTCCCTATTGTTTTTATCCAAATACCAATATATCAGAAAGTATGCAAGCAGACAGCTTTAAACTATGCACACGCATAGTACCTGACATTCTATATTAATTTGGAGTAACTTATATACGTCAGTGCTACCAACATGATTCTAAGCCTGCTGAGAAGTCCAAGTTTAAATACACGTAACTTCTATACTATCATTTGGATTTCAACCAAATTTCGTGTGTGTTATGTGTACCATAACAGATATGACTATGCGTATATTTAGGAGCATCCAGGGCTGCCAACTGTTAATATGTGCTGTCCCTATTTTTGTTACCCTAATATAAATATATCAGAAAGTATGCAAGCCAATAGCTCTAAACTTTACGCACGTATAGTACCTGGCATTCTAGATTAATTTTGAGTAACTAATATAGGCCTACGCCAGTGCTGCCAACATGATTCTAAGCCTGCTGATAGGTCCAATTTTAAAATGCATGTAACTTCTATACTAACTAATTGATTTCACTGAAAATTGACACAGCAATAGATCATATTATTTCAGATTATTTCTGACCAATACATGTAGGTCATTGTTGCCAATATGATTTTACGCGCGCTGTTAGATCAATTGTTTAACTGCATGTTACGTCCATGCTATCCATTGGACTTCAACCAAATTTTGTATTCTGTACCTTAAGAGATGGAACTAAGAATATACTCAGTCACCAGGGCTGCCAACTGTAGTTCTCTATTAGGCTACATTATGCCAGGTATACATTATTTCGAACTAATTAGAAATTTCGATATTACCAACTTAATTTCATTATTATTTTATATTGATCCATATAGATTAATCATTGGCATGAATCTTAAATTTTAAGAAAAGTAGGCTCTTTAGTTCGTCACGGAAGTTCTTGTTTCTATGCTGTTCGAGATTCAGACCGATCTTCACTTTGGAATAAGAATACTCTAAACTTCCAATCTCGGATACCACGGGGCCCCAGCTACGTCGGGCTTTGCTTCCACTTTGTTGTGCCGGGCTCCTCTCTGTCTTCTTTCCTGTAGAGCTCACTTGGTCAACTCTTGTTCTCTTCCGACCCCGACGGTATTAGGGCATCCGAGGCCTAGGGAGTCTCTTCATTTCCCACCTTAATTGGCCCGTGTCTCATCTTTTCTGATACCCTCCTTCTGCGAGGGGTCAGCCTTCTTTTTCTTTTCCTGTTATCTCCTGCCTTCTGCTCAAGGCCCTCAAGGAGGCAGGGTGTATGTAGCCCCACCACGTCTGGTTCACCCTAGTAATTGCTACACCCTCAGGGGCTCACGGCTGGTGAGTTCGGTAGTTGGTGGCCCCGAGGGATTCCTGAGCTGGGTCCGGTTTTCCCCCTTTTATCCATTACCTGTGAGGCGGACCCTCTCCTCTTTCACGTTCCTAACTGCCTTTTATGGCTCTCCTTCCTTCCAAGTCTCTCAATCCGCATTCTTCGAGGGTTGAGGGCATTTCTTTTCCTCCTGTTCTTTATTTGCCTTATTCTCCTTTTGTTTTCCATTTCTTTTTCTAGTATATAAGTTAGTAGTTAGTTTTAGTTATAGTTTACATTTCATTATCATCTTCACATTGATCCAAACCATTAGGGGCCGATAACCTAGATGTTAGGCCCCTTAAAACTACAATTATCATCGTCATCACTGCATCTATTTCTTTCCCTAAACTAACCCGAGAGGATACACAGCCTAAGCACTTAAAATTGCACACATGCTTCAATTTAGTTCCTCCTACCTCTATCTTCTTCATTTTGATTTCACCAATCGATCGAGTGGTTTCAAATTGGTCTATTACTATATTAATTCGAGGATATTTAATGAAGGTAAACAGAAACAGTCTCTTAGGATAGAGATCTGGTATTATCTTTTCTATGCTGTTCGAGATTCAGCCCGATCTTCACTTTGGAATAAGAATACTCTAAACTTCCAATCTCGGATATCCAGACATTGCTTTGATAATGTTCGAAATTCTCTTTTGTGCGTCCCTCAAGAAGAAAAATGAAAATCCCCAGCCTGCTTCCAGTCGACCGACCGGGTCAGGGAATGGAATGAGTGAAGCCCTCATCTAGCAGCGAGGATATGAACTGTGTCGGCTGTCGCACTCCCCTGGGGCATCGATTAAATGAATGACAGATGAAATGAAATGAAATGATATTGGAGAGTGTTGCTGGAATGAAATTTGTGACAGGGAAAACAAGATTACCGGGAGATTCTCCACTTTGTCCTGCACAAATCTCACATGGAGTGACCGGGATTTGAACCACGAACCCAGCGGTGAGAGGCCGGTGAGCTGCCGCCTAAGCCACGGAGGCTTGGTGCGTCCCTCAATAATCACTCTGTATTTGGACTGGAGCTTCGAACACGAGGGCTATAACATGGATAGGCCTATCATGGGTATTTTTGTCTGTTCTTCTCTGAGAATTAACCTGCTGAGAGGTTTGCCCCTCTGCTATTTCGACCTCGTATACAAGCTTTATTGTTAATGGGGAGTGTAAAGCTGCTTTACCGCCACACTGACTGAGTCATCTACATAATGGCACTTGTCAGGCAGATAAAATCCCCTAATGAGATGCCATTACTCCTCTACTGTGGCCTGCTTCTAATTCCGACATTAAGAGGAATTTTCCTTCGCACTTTGCTCTATAGTTACCATCATTAGACCTCTAGAACCTCACAAGTCATTTGGCTGGTAACCAATACTTCTCTACTTGGCAATCCCGTTTTCCTTTAATGGGCTTGATTGGCTAAATAAATAATGGATTGATTCGGAACCGTTAGGTCGGTATATACGTCTTGCAAGGTTGCCACATTGTTTTATCTACATTCCAGTGCATTTTTCATTTTGCATTGAACTAGAAATTGGTTGTTATTGGTTTTATTCATTGCTTGTTTGTTCGGTAAATAAATATAATCTAAACAATTTCCACCTTTTAACACTAAAATATTTATAACATACTGTAACTTGGATTCTATTAATTGAATCAAATGCCCATCAATACTTAATTTATTGAGATAAAATCTAATTAAAGAAGGCACATATTTCATATCTCGTTGGATTCATCTTCAACACATAAATGACTCTAACTTAAAGCTAATTATCAGAAAAATTAAACTGAAATAACATCTCACAAATCTATTATCATTCTAGACTTAAAATTAAATATGCCTATATTTACAAATATAATTCTTCGACACGTGTGTATGTCACTGAACTCCTCCTAAACAGCTGGACTGATTTTGATTTTTTTTTTTATGTATGTTAGAGTGGGTCCATGTATGGTTTAGATTCACATTTGGACCCGGTAGGTGGAATAAAACACAATTTTAGAAGCACAATTTACACACAATTGTTGAACCACTATATACAGTCAAGAACAGTCGTCATAGAAACCTCTAGCCTTGGTAAAAGCTGATGTCTTTGCACTGTTTATCTCTGCACGTTAGAGCCACCTGGTCACAACCTGTACAACGACCGACATAATTTACACTCTGCCCGGGGCGGAAAGTCATGTTTTGTATCATAGGTGGCGGTGATGTCGAATTCTTCTCTTTGTCTCTGCACGTTAGAGCGTTTCAACAAAGTCCCGTATACCATTCATCCGATTGCGATGAAACTTGGATGAGATGTTGAGTGACTCCAGGGAAGGTTTCTGGCTTAGTAAATCCATTTTACAATATATAGTGCACGATTAGATTCAACAAATGAGTGACGACGCGTGAAGCGTTTCACGAAAATCCCGTATAAGTTTATATACCATTCATCGATTGTGATGAAACTTTGATGAGTTGTTGTGTACACTTGCGTGAAGGTTTCTAACCTAGTAAATCCATTTCACAGGAGGTTGCGCACGAGTAGATTCAACAAATGAGCGACGACGCGTGAAGCGTTTCCAAAAGGTCCCGTATGCGTACAAATACCATTCGTCCGATTAAGATGAAACTTGGGTGAGATGTTGCGTACACCCCAAGGAAGGTTTCTGGCTTAATAAATCCATTTTACAATAGGTAGCGCACGAGTAGATTCAACAAATGAAGGACGGCATGCGAATCGTTTCAACAAAGTACCGTATGCGTCCAATACCATTCATCCGATTGCGATGAAACTTTGGTGAATTGTTGTGTACACTCCAGGGAAGGTTTCAGGCTTAGTAAATCTATTTTACAACAAGTAGCGCATGAGTACATTCAGGTTCGCTCCTGGCTGTGAAAAGTGATTTTTAAATGGCGACAAAAATCATGACATGCATGACCTACGTCGTTGGCATGTTCTAGAACCCATTTCAATTCAGTAGGCCGTGTTCATAACGGCAAAATTAATCTCGGAATTTTCCGCCAACACAAAGTTCATCCATTCTCTACTAGAAAGCGTTATAGTGTCAAGAAGCTTAGATATCTAACCTCCTTGATTTTCATAGCGTTCCAAGGAACGATGAAATTTGACATGCAAGCTGCCCTCTGGGTGTCAAATAACAAAGCTTGCACCCGGCACCCGAGTCCATATGATATTATTATTATTATATTATTACTTAGTTCCTTCTCTGAATCTGCAATTAATGCAATAAACTTTCTTCGGGTTTTCCCAATTAATTGGGGTCGCTGGAGCCAACCAGACTCATTTTGGTTTAGGCTGGGGATTTAAGGCTGGATGCCCTTCCTGACGCCACGTGATTTTTCAGGTGAAAATTTCACCCTACTGTCACCGGGATTCGAACTCTGGCCGTCCGGGTAAAAGACGAGCAGCTAATCCACTGCGCCATCACGCCCCCTGCAATTAATGCAATGTCGTCAGCAAATCTTATACAATGGATTTCAATTGTCCAATAATTTCAATTCCTTTGGTATTTTGTTTAAATTTTGATACGGCTTCCTCAATGAATATGTTGAACAAAAATGGCACAACCTTGTCTCGCTCACTTTCTAATGGATGCTGCCCTGTCCTGGTAACATGTTTATATAAAAAAAAGGAATTTTCAGACAATATGAGTTGATATTACTATTTTGAATTAAAATCCTCAAAAGTGCGCACTGATTGACCAGTGAATGTAATGAAGCTTGTTATTGATTGTTCTACCAGACACCCTATTTATATGAGATCAAACGGTCCGATATGTTATATGCAATATTAATTTGGTTATACCTCTGATCTCAGCACTTCATCTATATTTAGTGTACCGAACATAATCCGAGCGAGAATTTAATTAATTTATGCTCTGTCAGATTGGATTACAGGGCAACATGGCACGTCCACGTTACAAAGAAAGAAAGAAAAAAAACAACAAAGAAAAACCGCTGTGCGTTGAATTTAGAATCCACCTCAAAGTTTTTGTCATCGCAAGCTAAAAAAAAAAAAAAAAAAAAAAAAAGAAACGTCCCTGCACGCCGGAAAGCGGAGGTAGATTTCACCGGGCGAAGAAAAATATTTCGAATTCACTAAATTTACCACATCCCTCCCTATATTATTCTGCAAAGGTCCCATTCCAGTTTTGTACCGAAAATAAGGTCCCATTAACACCAACCTACACGTATGGGGTACCTACAGGTTCAGCATAACTCAATGCGTACGCGAAACGCACTAACTTACTCTTTAAATGCCTCACAATTAAATAAATACCATAAAACAAGTATATTTACAATGAAATAATGAAAGAATGCAACACGGTAACCATGGTAACAGAATCTCACAGGTCCATCTATTTCTGTGTGACGCAATGCAATTCCAATTAGACTATTACATTACTGTGAAAGTTTCCATACGGTTATAAGGTTATCACGGAACCAAATTAAGCTGTAAAATTCATCAATACATACAATATAATGCGCTTAAGGGGGTCAAGGGGCACTCTAGAATTTTTTCACGCAATTTTCACGTGTGAGTTTGGTACGAAAGGACTTTTTCACCCGACTATAAAGGGTCTCCGAAAAACACATGTAAAGGCCCTTAAATTAACAGTGTCTGTGGTATTCCCAGAAAACTAACTTCGCTCTGATATACCTATGAAGAAATGACAATTCCCTAACCACTGCACCAGTAGCTGAATTGATAAAGTCTGATTATTCATACTAAGGATAAATCAGTCATAGCATTCATGATTGAGATTTTGCTAAGTGTACTCTTTACAACTAGAGTATTCGCGGGCGAAGCCGCGACAGGTAATACTAGTTATTATTATTATTTTAGTAGTATAGATCCCTCCTGCGGCGCTCACACGCAACCGATCGTGACAAATGAGCATTCAAATGAAAGAGAATGGACATTAGCAGTGACGAATTGCACTCTATTTTCATCAATATCTATAATTTCTTTAAATAATGACTTTAATAAAAATGTACGAAGTGTGCGATTTGCATATACTGTTGCTGTAGGAAAACACGCTCCATAATGCTGTCCACTTCACAGTTTGGCCGCTGTGACGCCTGTTTCATGTCATTTTAATATTCTGAGGTCTTTCGTTTATCATTTTGCAAGGATTTCAGACACAGTAAATCAAAGGAATGAGTACTCAAATCGTATAATTTCATAAATATCGAATAACCGGTGAGTGTTATGATGATCCAATTTTCAGTGATCGCCTTCTTAAGTTAAAGAACGTAGAATTTGGAATTCTAACTGAAATGTAAATAGTGTTCTATAATCATTTGCTTGAAATAAAAGCATAATAACATTTTGTTCTTATGTCTTTCATTATAAACCTAATGGGGAAAGTGCGGTTTATGAACTTGCGAGATTTCTCGCGCGGGTCCGCTAGTTTGTTGTATTTCTACGAAAGTTCCACATGTTTAGCATACGAGAAGTCCTATCTTCTTGTAATTACTAAAACATATTGCTCATCCCTTGGCGTAAGTGGTGATCATATCAAAATTCTTTCAGAAAAACGTTTTTAAGGGCGGTATGTTCCTTCTTCTCTCTAAACTCTATTTTCTCCACCCATTTGCTCAATGGTTTGTGCTACCGAAAAGCTTTACTGAGAAGTTTTTAGCCCTTATCCGAAGAATAGTACGAACTTTGAATGGATTCGATTTTGAATGGTTATATCTCTACTTAGTATAAAACAAAGTCCCCGATTCTTGGATGTCACAGGTAATCTCGAGAACCACTGGATAGATTTTGATGCGATTTTCACCATTCTGTAAAGGATATCTCTAAGAAGGTTTCTGTAGAAAATAATTTATTAATGATCAAAGGAAACCAAGCAGTGATGATTTCAGTGAAAAAGTCGAAAAAAAACCTGGCGTCCGTGCGCTTTTTAAGCTTACGCAGCGCAAACCGTTAAAAATATTAATATACAATGAGTATAAGAAATTTTCAGCATGATAGGTTCTACAAAAATGTCCGCGAGAATATATCTCTATCTTCAATACATCGCCCACTATAAGTGTTTTTACGTTTTCATTTCTTCCAACAATCTCCATTCATTTACTGAGGCGACAGTTTATTGTTACAGCCTAGCTAGCGAGCGAGCCTATTACCCCAGATACAGCCAGCAGAAAACTGTCGAGACGTGTTGAGTCACGACTTCAGAGAAGAGTGGTTGTGTTTCGTTCCACAAAATACACAGTCAAGTTAAGATTGGACGGAAGGGTTATTTGCGTTTCATGCACCTCACCATTCTTAAATTACGTCTGACAAGAATTCGTTGCACATGCATCTCCGTGATAATATAATGAATAGTCCAGTCGGTGATTTTAACCCATTATGCCGAGTCGTAAAATGGATATAGGTCGATAGTTCATTGACATCGAGAAAAAAGCGCTTATCACGTTATGCATTCATAATTGTTCCCGGGCGAAGCCGGGACGGGTTGCTAGTTTTATGCATAAATTTGATAGTTTTTGCTGCAAAATGGCGGTAGTTATCGTGTCAGCAAGGAAGTGATATGAGGCGTTCCTTAAGAAAAGGGCGAGCCCGCAACATGTGCATTTGGAGATGATCAGTGTGCAAGGTTCGTGCTCGTGAATTGGATAAGGACGAGGCTTCAATGTAATGTTAACTTTCCAAGCGATAAGGGCGAGCTCGCCAGCATGGGCCACCCTTGCATTATAGAGCATAAATGCAGCTACCTGATGCGCAAATTTAAAAAAAAACACTCACGTTGGGATCGATCTTTTCTTGCGGAATGCCTCATATGCATACGACGTATAAACCATCGAACTGACGGTGGTTTTGGGGGTTTCGTCTGCGGATGGTTAATTCATTTGCCTTGGGGACTCGTTGTTTGTGACGTCTTCATAATTCATTTCATCCTCATCGCGATGCGCAGTCTGCCTACGAGTATCAGTTTAAATGACTTGCCCTCGGCCTTTCCGGAGGCCACACGACGTCATCATCGTCATCATTCTGTAATCGGGCTTGCTAATATGGTACGTGCTCTTGATGAATGACCGGATGTTATAGTTCATATGAAAGCACAACAGACTAGAAATATTATATAAGGGAAGTTCCAAAAAAGAAAATTCGTAATTATTTCCCAGGGACCTTTTATTGCCAAACTGACATTCACCATGGCATCATGAACTACTGTATACACTCTGCACTATTTTGGACATAGCCACCACCAACATTGATACACTTGTCGTAGCGTAAAATCTGTTTGAAGAAACTACTTTGGTAAAAGAGGCAGATGACTTCTTAGTTCCGCCCCTTAAAACCTCAATAACTAACACTTTGGTAAAAAGATGGTATAATGGCTTTCACGGCCAGTGAATTTAAACTCAGCAATTTTTCTAGGCTTGTGCCGTGTCTTGTGTGGGGTTTCACCTAGGACACCAAGCTGGCTCATCAGCTAGCTCTTGGTATCCCCGCCCAGTCCCCACAGGAGTAGCGAACTACGCGCTACCTCCCTTTTTATGAAGCGCATCTGCGCCTCTTTACTGCGAGAACTAAAAGCTCAAGCAGCCATAACCCCCTATGACGGCTTCCAAATAGATGGTATATTGGCTTTCACGGCCAATGAATTAAAACTCAGCAATTATTTTTCTGGATTTGTGCCGTGTCTTGTGTAGGGTTTCGCCTAGGCCACCAAGCTGGCTCATCAGCGGGCTCTTGGTGTCCCCACCCGGACCCCCACAGGTAAACCTAGGCGCCCATTCTTGCAGTCTTGTGTTCCGGGGTCAGGTTTCTTGGTACCGATTTTGCGGACACTTTTCCGTAACCAAATACATCATGGAGCATGCGAATGGCCCGAGAGCGTCCAATATTCTGTGAGGACACCACGTCTGGCACCGTTATGCGCCTGTCCACTAACACCATGTCCAGCACTCGAGCAATGCTGTTTTCATTCGAGGATGTGGAGGGACGCCCACTTCGATCTTCATCCTCCACACTCTGCCGTCCTCCACTGAACATGCAACACCAGCGACCGACGTAATGGTATCGGGCACGCCGGTCTGCTGTTCCTCTCTCTTTGTCTGCGCTCTGCGCATGCGTCATTCCCCCTCTGCTGACGCTCCTTCTGTCGTTGAACCAGTCACGATCGTTGATTCTTACGGCGATTGTTTATGTCACCTGGTGTACCATCTGTTCGTGCAATTGGATGATGAAACTTACTTTCGGAACTCCCCTCGTATTATCATATATTTTAGAAGCTGGCCACGGTGAGTGTGCGGTTATCATGTCGGACTACCAACCCCAAGCTTGCAGGTTCGCTCCTGGCCGTGGTAAGTGATTTTTGAAAAGCGGCAAAAATCACGACATGCATGTCATACGATGTTGGCATATCAAAGAACCCATTTGAATTCAGTAGGCCGTGTTAAAAATGGCAAAATTAATCTCGGGATTTTCCGCAAACACGAAGTTCCTCATTTCTCTACTAGAAAGCGCTATAGTGTGTACGCAACTTAAGATGCAGTAATAGAAATAAACATATACTTACGTACGCAGCAGACGTCAGTGGAAACGTAGCTGAAGCTCTTCCCCTATCCCCGAAGAAATATAAAATTAAAATAAAATAGAAGAAAGAAAAACGGGGAGATCGCAGTCTTGTTTGGCTTTCGCTGGGCCCAAATTTTAAAAGGCAAACCAGAAAGCAATCCCAAAAGAAAGGGGGAAAGCTAATTAAAATTAAACTACAGTAAAATCCAAAGATGAACAAATTTAAATCAGAGGCCGTGTAGGTCGTATTAACGTCACAAGTACGCTAATAAGACCGACAAACCGAAATATAGCAAAAACCAGACAAAACTCGAAGAAGGTTACTAAAATTAAAATAAGACGTGACGCAAAAGCAGAGATACTTAGGCAAAGATAAAATGTATTTAAATAAGAACCACAATGTACAACGATCCCAGAGATATTAAAAGCAAGAAGAGAAATGACCAACAAATTAAACACAAAATTAATTTACCGCAAGAAAAAAATACAAATTAGGAAGAAAATCGAAAATATACTAAATTAAATTATATTAAAATGAAATAAAATAAGATAAGTTAAGGTAACGTGTTCAAGGCAAGATGAAACGATGACTAAATGTAAGTATGTCGCAATTAAATAAAAAGACAAAACTCAGAAACGACTACACTCAACGAAGTCAAGATACGTTCTAAAAATTTAGACAAAGCGTGTCAAAAGGGATGAACAAAATAGGAGGGGGGTACAATGGTTCAGAAAGGGGTGGAGAGGGGTGAGAGGGAGGGGGAGGAATGAGGAAGAAAGACGCGGAGGCACATGCAAGATCTAGTGAGTTACGAGAAAAATAGGAATTTAGACAAAAGGAAAAATTACATTAAATTATCGGCAAAGCCAAAAATATACTTTAAAAATTGAAAGTATGCGTAGGAGATAAGGGCACACAAAGACGACGAAAATATGTGATGCGCAAAATATGGGCATTCACAGACACAAGAATATCACAGGTTAGGTCACCAGCAAAATAGCAAAGGCGAGACCTCCTTTTGTGAACTCTTTAAGATAAAGAACAAAGCATTACGGGAAGCAAGAAAAATAATCTCCAATCCCGTTATGTTGTTCTACGATAAGATGCACTCTGGATGACAGACCCAAAGGTGTCCCCTACAAGGTAGGCAAACCACCGTCAAGCACACCAGAGTAAAGCGAAGACAAGCCCACATACATGAATTTCAACCATTAAAGTACAAAAACTACGTTATCAAAATAAATGAAAATAACACTATCATACAAAACAAAAACTCACCAGCAATTACACGCACACAAAGGGCGGAGGGAAAATATCGGGAGGGGGCAAGTACACGCGACAAAAGAAAACTAACACAGAATAAGAGTTTTAAATTGCCGAAATATGAAACTGAACTACAGTAAAACAATTACTGATTACGACATACAGACACCTCGCCATGGTTTCACCTTGAACGCGGGCACTTTCCCTAGAATATCGGAATACGTCTAGCCTACTTGGCTGCAAGGAAGAAATGCCTCGAAACAAAGCAAATGACGACGCAAAACAAAGGTAACTGCGTGCTAAAATTTGATTGGTCACGACCCCTTCCAAAATATAAATCACTGGCCAATAAGGGGACAAGATGCAGATATGTCCATATATGGTATTAAGACATCAGAGGGCTATTAATAGCTTCACAGCCAAGGTTTCACAAAGGCGTGCATTGATCACGTCAGATAAAAATGGCACAAAGGAGTAACTTATATATCTCATAAAAATGGCTCAAGTGTCAAGGAGCTTAGATATCTATCCTCCTTGATTTTCATAGTGCTTCAAGGATCAACAAAATTTGGCATGCAAGCTGCCCTCTGGTTGCAAAGCTTGCACCCGGCATCCGATGCCATACGATATTATTATTATTATTATTATTATTATTTTTATTATATAATTATTTTAGATATATCAAATAAAAAATCAGCACTCGCTCGCTTTTCTTGCTTCAATCCTTACTAACAAGGTTGATGACCTCCATGTTACAACATTTGTCGCAATATATATTTATTTTTCTTTTCGGAGAGCAAGGTCCTATTAAAACAGCCAGTCGTGCTTCAGTCTCTCATTTTATAAAATTAATCATTATTTTGTCAACGTATTTGCTTTTGCCTTGTGAGTATCGTATTAATTACTCTTTACCTTTCAGTTTGAAAAGATAGAACCAATAAGAAGAGAAGATCAAAGTACTCCAAATAATGACATATATTCGAGTTGTATATTTCAAAGCTTCCCGGATTAAAGCTTTGACCTGCCTGGCTCAGTGATTGCCTATATTGAATAATTCATTGTTCCATCATTGCTGTTGAATGTTGGATACTAATAAGGCCTAATATATTCTTTTGTAATGAGGCGAACCGATCCTATTACAAATGTGCTTTCTGAACCAATTAGGGTAATTGTTTTCATTATTTAAATTCCGTTATGTTTCAGGCATTTCACAATTACGTACGTATTTCTATGAGAGAGATATTATTCGTCTTCTTGATGGCCATATTTTATCAGTGATGGTAAGAGAATACATCAAGTCCCGTGTAGAGTATATGATGTATTTTGAATGGTGCCTGTTTCACAAATTATAGATGGCGCGTTTGAGAATTCCTCTAGCTTATAGTTGACTATAGGCCTATAAAAACAAGATCTAGTATCCAAAGCAATTTTGCTTCTTCAACTTGTGATTTACTAGTGACTCTACAGAGGGGTTAAATGGCAACATTGGGGAGCCCTTATTCAGTCAGTTTAACATAATAAAAATAAAATAATAATACAATGGATATCCTTACGATAATTCAGAAAGGTGTAAGGCAAGGCTGCAACTTATCACCCATACTTTTCAATCTTTACATTGAACAAACAATGAAGGAAATTGGAGAAACATTTCAAGTGGGAGTCAAGATTCAAGAAAAATAATGTCAACTCTGAGATTTGCCGATGACATCGTCATCTTGGCCGACACGCCTGAGGATTTGAATGAGTTTTTGAATGGTATGGACTTCGTCTTGAGGAAATAATTCATGATGAAAATTAATAAATGTAAAACAAAAATATTGGAATGCAGCCGAAAAAATAAGTAACCTCAATGGACATCAAATTGGCAGGTGAAAAGCTGAAGAAAGTAGGAGACTTCTGTTGCTTAGGAAGCAAAATAACCAGTGATGGACGAAGCAAAGATGATATAAAAAGTAGGTTGGCTCAGGCAAGGAAAGCATTTCTACAAAAAAGAAATCTGTTGATATCGAATATAGAATTAGGTATAAGGAAGTCATTTTTGAAGGGCTTTGTCTGGAGCGTGGCACTCTATGGAAGTGAAACTTGGACTATTGGTGCAGCAGAAAAGAGGAAAATTGAAGTATTTGAAATGTGGTGTTACAGGAGAATGATGATCAGATGGATAGATAGGGTTACAAACGAAGAGGTATTAAGACTAGTGGGAGAGGAGAGATGTTACTGGCGACCGCTAATGAAGAGAAGAGATATGTTAGTAGGACACATACTAAGACACCCAGGAATAGCAAGCTTAGTTATGGAAGGAAGGGTCGAGGGCAAGAACTGTAGGGGTAGACCAAGGTTAGAATATGTTAAACAGATTGCCTTGGATGTAGGATGTGGTAGCTATCAAGAGAAGAAACGATTAGCTCAGGACAGGGAGGCATGGTGAGCTGCATCAAGAGACTGAAGACTCAAACACAACAAGATAATTTGATTAAATAAAAGTTCCAAATATTTAAATATTTTTTAAATATACACTTAGAAGTCATTATTTTTAAACTGTGCCATTGGAAGATATCCGAACAACTACAACGAGAATAAGCCAGCAAATAAGGTTTTGAATTTGACAGATGACGAAAGTAAAAATCTCAATTCCCTCTATCAGTGGTTACAATTTCACCACCATCCATAGCAAGTCGAATGACACAGTTTAAAAACAACATACTTTAATTTATTTAAGTATTTGGAACCTTTAAGGTGGCTTAGGTTTTGGTGGAAAAAAAAAACCTCTTTATTGATGTTTTCGGTTCTCAGTATATTGAATTATCATAAGAAGTTTGTTTGGAGCAAAAATGTAAATCTGTTTCCGCGATTAGGGTTTTTGGAATTTGTCAACTTTGGAAAACATTTCTCAATTAATCTATAGCTTGCCACGGTGGTTGAGAGGTTTTCGTGTCGGATTACTAACCCCCCCCCCCCAGCTTGCAGGTTCGCTCCTGGCCGTCGTAAGTAATTTTTGAAAGGCAGCAAAAATCACGACACGCATCTCATACGTTGTTGGCATGTTAAAGAACCCATTTGAATTCAGTAGACCGTGTTCATAATGGCAAAATTAAACTCGGGATTTTCCGCCGACACAAAGTTCCTCAATTCTCTACTAGAAATCGCTATAGTGTTAAGGAGCTTAGATATCTAACCCCCTTGACTTTCATAGCGTTTCCAGAAACGACGAAATTCGACATGCGAGCTACTCTCTGGGTGTCAAATAACAAAGCTTGCACCCGTCACCAGACAATATTATTATTATTATTATTATTTATTTTATTTGTGAATTGACCACTTTGGATCACGCTACAATTTCATTTTTTCTTTGCCTGAAGTTTCCTCTTCCTCCAGTACTCCTTCATATGGGCGCTATGCTGTTTCTTCTGCTCATCCGTCCAGGCTCTTCCCTTCTTTGTGGTTCTTGTGACGTGAAACCTTTCCAAATTTTGAATTATGTACCGAAATGTTTCCCTGTTTGACATCTGAACTTCCTGGATGTTGGAATTTTCGAGATCTTTTCGAACTTCCTTAATCCATGTCGTTGTTGTCTTCTTGTTCCACAGGTAGTCGAATAACTGTTTGGTTAGTCTAGTTTTGTCCATTCTGTACAAGTGTCCGAGAAACGATAACCTCCTCTTCTTCATGGTCTCTGAGATTCTCTCCACAATTTTATAGACTTCATTGTTGCTCCGAAGTTTCCAGCCGGTTTCAGTCTGGACTGGGCCCATGATTTTCCGTAGTATTCTTCTTTCTAGGATCTCTAGCTTCTCCAACTTGTAATTCATCGAGAGGCATTCACTGGCATACAGGCATTCTGTTTTTACTACCGTGTTGTAATGTTATTATTAATAATAATCTATTTGCAGACATTTCTTTGACAGCTATTTCTTACAACTATTATTTTAATGCAAAATATAAAGTACATAATATCAGAAATTACTCCATCGATCTACTTGAAATTTTCACGGAATCTTTATATTCATATGTGCACTAATCTGACCAAAAATAATGACTGCAGTATTTATGAATTGCTTCAAAGACACAACTCTTCTTACACTTACCAATGAAAAAATTACATACAATAGCCTAAGTTTGAAGAATAAGATCCTTGTTTCTATATTGGATTGCTAGCCATGAAATCTTCTCAAAGTGTATTTAGTTTCAAATCTTAAAACTTCAATTGTACGGTCATAATTGTACCATTTGCTTAATATTATGTGTTTAACAATTGATTAATTGTTATGTTGGTAACAGTGAATGACATTGTCTTTTCAGTAACGCAACTATTTTATCTCGGTTGGTTAGTTGGTTCCTCAGTTTAGGGGCTGCGACAATGCGGTCATGTAGTCCCGTGTACTTTGTGTGTGTGTGTGTAGAATCTGTCTGATAACCGGTGTTAATTATGATGGCTGTATTAGTGTGTGTTATCTGTAATTCAGGTAAGGACTGCAGACGATCAATTTCAAGTAGTTTCTACTTTTGCTACCAAATGCTACCGTCAGCTTCGAACTTGGCTACGAGATGCCACCGCAACCGGCACCTGGCAGTGAACGATGGAACTTAATAGAGCGTTAATCAAATCTAACCTACAAATTTAGCTTCACACACTTGTAGTTAGTGGAAGGTTTTTTACAGTACATGCCATAAATCTATGACATGGGCCCACCGGCTTTAGTTCCCCTTCAAAGGAAGGCATACTGAGGGATTTTTAACGCTCTTAAAAATTTGACGACTTTGGCTGTGTTTGAACCCGCGATCATGTGCATAGAAGCTCAGCATGCTACCAACTACACCACCGAAGCCGCCAATTGAATGACTGGGATGCGCGCTTGAACTTGTTCCATGGTAACTAGCTATTGGAAATAATGTCCATGCTAAGCTGTTACGGACCACCTCGAGGTGCGGTTGCTAGCATTGTTGGATGTCTCCCCGGAGGTCCCGGTTTCGATAACCGGTTCTGCCAATAATTTTTATGTCTTTGTATCGTCTGGTACAGCTTCGTGATGCTGAATGGGAACCTGCCGGTTGCTGTGACAAGAAGAGGAGTAAAACTCCGGTTTAGGATGCCTGTGACGATCCCTTTACGCAGTAGGGGACTCTAGTCGGGTTCGTGACGGCGTAGCCGTGCTCGTTAAATCATGCACCATGGCCTCGTGGGCATCTGCAGAAAGTCCGGAGACGGCAGGTTCGAATCCTGGCATTGACAGTGGCTAATCTGAGTGTGGGTTTTCCCCGGGTTCGTCTACTCTCTCTCTAGGCGAATGCCGGGATAGTACCTTATTCAAGTCCCGGGGCACCTACCTCAACCCTGATCCTAATACCCCCCCTCCCCCCAGGGGCTCACATCTAGTGGGACGTGGGTTGGCGACCACGGGGCCCCAGCTAGGTCCGGCATTCCTTCCACTTACTTGTGCCGGGCTCTTCTCCGTCTTCTTTCCTGTCGACCTCACTTGGTCAACTCTTGTTCTCTTTGACACTGACGGTGTTAGGGTATCCGAGGCCTAGGGAGTCTCTTCCTTTCTCGCCTTACTTGGGGCCCTTGTCTCATCTTTTCTGATAACCTTCTTCTGCGAGGGTTCAGCCTTCTTTTTCTTTCCCTGTTATCTCCTGCCTTCTGCACAAAGCCCTCAAGGAGGCAGGGTGTATGTAGCCCCACCACTTCTGGTGCACCCTAGATATTGCTACACCCTCAGGTGATCACGGCTGGTGAGTTCGGGAATTGGCGACCCCGAGGGATTCCTGAGCTGGATCCGGTTTTCCCCCTTTTGTTCATTACCTGTGGGGTGGACCCTCTCCTCTTTCACTTTCCTATCTGCCTTTCATGGCTATCCTTCCTTCCAAGTCCCTCAATCCGCATTCTTCGAGGGTTGAGGACATTTCTTTTCCTCCTGTCCTTTATTTGCCTTATTCTCCTTTTGTTGTCCATTTCTTCTTCTAGTATATAAGTTATTAGTTAGTTTTAGTTATAGTTTACATTTCATTATCATCTTCACGATCACCCAATCCTTTAGGGGCCGATAACCTAGATGTTAGGCCCCTTAAAACAACAATTATCATCATCATCATCTAATACACACACTACTACTGGGTCTTTCACTCAAAGTGAGGCCGGCCGTGCGGCGCGTGGGGGGTCGGACGAGCACATGACAACTCACTGAGTTTGGGGACGAGAGAGCGCCCGAACGTTTCGCATGTAAATAAGAAGCTCACATAATAACACATAATCAAAGTAAAATCGTTACTCACCTTGTCACAGATGATGTTGAAAATGTCCTCCACCTGTATCTCCACATTTCTGGCATCGTCGAAGGACATTTTCATTCACACGCATTAGTTCATCAACCGAGATAGTCTCAATTTATCTCATTATGTTTCTTTTTTCAGTTCATCTAGATTGTGAGGGTTTGAGGCATAAGCCTTATTTTTCAACTATCCCCAGTAATAAAATATGAAGCAATAGGATGTAAGACTTAGCAATAACACATTATAAAATTTTGAAACGTAATAACAATTAAACAATAACAACGTACACACGTTATAAACTTATAACCCTTGTAACTTAAAATAGTGTTACGGCTGTGAGTTTGTTTTGTCGCTCGCCGCATGAGTCACAGCTCCCCCGGGCTGTGTGTGCTCTGCCTCAGTGTATTACGTGCGCGTTACGCAACGGACTGCGAAGTGAAAGGGATGGTCCAGAATATTCGTGACCCAGCCAGTGAAGGAAATGTCGAGAAGCCATGTGTCCTGGACGATTCTAGAATTCATTGAGTCACCAGCCTGCTATATAAGCGGCTTCAACAGTGAGGGGACCGAGTTTTCTGTGGGTGTGTGTTTTACGAGCTAGTGCGAGCGTCTTTCCTGAGCGACAGAAGTGTGGTGACGAAGTGCCGTGCGAGTTACGAAATCCAGTGACATTGTTTCCCCCAGCTTGTGGACAGCGAAATAGCGTGTAGCGGAATATCGTAAGTAACTGTAGTTGGTGTACATGAGGAAGAGGTGCAGGTAGCTTCTGTCAAGGCCACCGGATTCGTTAAGACGGTTTTACTTCTGTGGTTTGTTGAGAAGTGAAAGGGGCAAGAGTGCTCAAGGAAGAGACTTGAGGAAACTGGAGTAAGGTTCTAATTGCTTGTATTTGCTGTTGAGTGGTGTAACTTTCCTGCAAGCAATAAAGCTAACTTCTCTTTAAAGCAGTAATTGGTGTTGTGCTTTCTACCCATCGTAATCCAGTCAACAAAAGTGCCACTAGGGGGTGGCACGTAACAATAGGGTTTAAATGAAGAAACGAAGTCAACTTTACTTGGCAAATCATGCGTTGCAATTGTCTCAGCTCCATTATGTCATAGACTTATGGCACTTAACAGAACCTGCAATCGGCAGTGTGTGGCAAAATTTGTAGGTTATATTTGACTAGTTAGAAACTCTCTATCAAGTTCCAACGTTCGCCGCTAGGTGTTATTGAAAGTAGTAGGTTTTCTGGTTGCCAATGTTGGAACTACTTGAAATTGAACTTGTTGGGAGCCCTCGGGCATTCAGCTATGGCCATTGGCTGCAATCGCTATATACAGGGTTATATTTATATATCAGCAACGTCGCGCGTTCACTTGGCTGTTTCCAGTGTATCGGCCGACCCCAGCTGGTGTAATTACCGCGTGGTTACAGATGCAGCTGACGAGAGAACTGCTCATAGAGATAACACGGGGAATTACGTCATCCGCGGTCGGCTGCTGCACGGACAACAGCCGAGTGGACGCGCGACGGTGCTGACATATAAATATAACCCTGTATATATTGAAGGAAGCTAAATTAATGTATTTTTAACATGCAAGTTTGCATTAGGGTTTGTTCCAGAGTCTTAAACGAAATAGTGACCATTTAATGTAATTTATGTTCGACCCTAAGTATTATGTGTCAGAAAACTGTATCATAATGAGGCTCATTATAACACTATTTTTCATTATGAAACAGTTTCTCCCACCAATCAGAGCTCAAGAAACAGTTGTGACCAATTAGATAAGGATACCTTCGCGCATGCGCTCAAAATCCAACATGTCTATACAAATTACCGAAATTGCACAGTTCATATGTTCGCGTAAATAAACTGGTGAATATGAGACAAGAAATGGCACTGTACCTTAATATCCCCAAAATCAATTTCTACACAGCGCGTGGTTTTGAAACGACTTCGGTGACAGTTTTACTGAATACTGGAGCACAATCTGCAACATATGGCATTAAAGCACACAGAGCGCATGCGTCGGTTGTCCAGGGAGCTTGGAAAACTGAGATATACTACCCACCGCAGCACCCGATCACAACATTCTAGTGACTGAACAGATATTGATGAATATTTATGTTAAAACATATAATCGAGTTATAATTATCGTTGAACATAAACAGTCGTATGCAACTCGCCTATAATGGTAATTAAGACACTCGTATGGAAATTATAAAACTCGCATACGCTCGTTTTATAAAAATACTCGTGTCTTAATTATAGCCATTATAGGCTCGTTGCATAATGTACTATTATGTTCGACCCTCACTATTATGTGTCAGATAACTGTATCATAATGATGGTCATTATAACACTGTTTTCCATTATGATACAGTTTCTCCAGCCAATCAGAGCTCGTTCATTGACCAATTAGGTAACGATAACTTCGCACATGCGCTCAAAATCCAACATGTCGGACATAAACACAACATCGAACTATAATAAATTACCGACATGGAATACCCACCGTCCATATGTTCGCGTAAATAAACTGGCGAATATGAGACAAGAAATAGCACTGTACCTTAAAATCACCAACACTAATTTCTACACAGCGCATTGTCTTCAACTGACACCAGTGACAATATTACTGAGGGACGGCAGATGTAAACATATGGTTTGCATATGGCATTGCAAACACACAGAGCGCATGCGTCGGTCGTTCAAAGCTATTGAAAGGCAGAGATATAACACCCAACGCTCGCTCTGCGATCACAAAATTCCAGTAGCTGACTCTCAACAGATATTTATGAATATTTATGTTAAAACATATAATAAAGTTATAATTATCGTCGAACATAAACAGTCGTATGCAACTCGCCTATAATGGTAATTAAGACACTCGTATGGAAATTATAAAACTCGCATACGCTCGTTTTATAAAAAATACTCGTGTCTTAATTATAGCCATTATAGGCTCGTTGCATAATGTACTATTATGTTCGACCCTGACTATTTATTATATGTCAGAAAACTCTACTATAATGAGGCTCATTATAACACTATTTTTCATTATGAAACAGTTTCTCCCACCAATCAGAGCACAAGAAACAGTTGTTTGACCAATTAGATAATTAGATGCGCTGAGTTCCACGGCCTTCTAATTTTAAATTTCACTGCCTGGCCTAGTGTCGTAGTAGGGTAATCAAGGAAGCCATGGCCAAATACAAGGCATTCTCTGCGTCTCATGCGATCTGTTCAGTAAATAAAACTGGCGAAATCTCGAAAGATATTTATGAATATTTATGTTCGAACATAAAATAGTTATAATAATTATCTTCGAACATATACAGTCGTATGCAACTCGGCTATAATGGTAATTAAGACACTCGTATGGAAATTATAAAACTCACATACGCTCGTTTTATAAACATACCGTACTCGTGTCTTAATTATTGCCATTATAGGCTCGTTGCATAATGTACTATTATTTGTAGAGTATTGGAGGATCTGTAGCGACAGTTCTCCTCTGAGTTGAATGAGAGTGAGACTTGTAACTTGTATTACAGCCATTCACTATTATAGGACGGGAAGGAAGATATGAGACTGTCTGTGCCAAAGAACAGTCAACAGCTGTTGTGGCCACAACATAACCCACTCGCCAACTTCATCCGTCATAAGTCGGCACGTATCCAAGCAACAGGTTCTGGTTCCAGTCTGAAAGAGTCGTACGAAAGAGCTTATTACCTCATTCCTTCTCTGATGCGAGTTTAACAGCGCTCACAACGAAGATTGCAGTGCAGAGTAGCGGCTAGCATTCTTGGCTGCCCCCCCCCCCCCAACAGGGGCTCCCGACTAGTGGGACGTGCGTTGGCGACCACGGGACCCCAGCTGAGTCCAGCATTGCTTTCACTTACTTGTGCCGATCTCGTCTCTGTCATCTTCCCTGTCGACCTCTATTGGTCAACTCTTATTCTCTTCCGACCCCGACGGTATTATGGTATCCAAGGCCTAGGCTGTCTTTCACTTTCCCGCCTTATTTGGCCCTTGTCTGATCTTTCCTGATCCCTCATTTTTCGAGGGGTCAGACCTCTTGTTTTTCTTTCACGTATTTCCTGCCTTGTGCTCAATCCTCTAAAGGAGTCATAGTGTATGTAGCCCCACCACTTATGGTTCACCCTGGATAGTGCTATATCCTCAAGGGCTCATGGTTGATGTGTTTGGGAGTTAGCGACCCTGAGGGATTCCTGAGCTGGGTTGGTGTTTTTCCCCTTTTTCCATTGCCTCTGGTGTGGACCCTCTCCTCTTTCTCTTTCCTATCTGCCTTTCATGGCTTTCCTTCCTTCCAAGTCCCTCAATCCTTGAGGGTTGAGTGCATTTCCTTTTCTTCTATCGTTTATTTACCTTCTTTTTTTTCATTTGTTCTTCTAGTATGTAAGTGTGTAGTTAATTTTAGTTGTAGCCTAAGTGTGTAGTTAGTTTTAGTTATAGTTTACATTATCATTTTCACTATCACTAAAACCATTGCGGACCGATAAATTAGATGTTAGGCCCCTTAAAACAACAATTATCATCATCATCATCATGGATGACCCCAAAAGAAAGCCTTCCTCCGGGCCATATGGAAGGCTGGGCAACATGGAAGGCGCTCAACAGACTGGAGTTGGAAAAACCAAGATGAACCTGCAGAAATGTGGTTTTTCGAGTGACTCTCTCCTCTGTGATTGTGGGGAACTACAGACAGTCTAACATCTTTACCAGTGCCCACTATGTCCAGCAACATGCACAATGGAAGATTTAACACTTGCCAATTCGAATGCTACTGACGTCGCCCGTTACTGGACAAAGAACATTTAATTTGGTTCCGGGTTACCTGGCAGTCTGATGTTTGTGTGTACCCTTATTATTATTATTATTATTATTATTATTATTATTATTATTATTATGGATGCATTGAAACGATTGATATCTACCATCTGGGCAGCAGAAGTAATTCCTGAAGAATGGAAGGGAGCAATTGTATGTCCAATCTTCAAGAAGGGTGATGCTACCAAAGTATCAAACTACCGAGGAATTTCACTTCTTGAAATTGGATACAAAGTCTTTACAACTCTGATGTTAAACCGAATGAAACCACTGGCTGAAGGAATTGTAGGCACATATCAATGTGGGTTCGTCCCTGGACGGTCTACCATCGACCACATATTTACTTTGAGGCAGGTGATAGAAAAATTCTATGAGTTTGATCGGGAACTACACTTCATCTTCATCGATTTTCGGCAAGCTTATGACAGCAATGACCGCGTCGCACTATGGGAAACGTTAGAGGGACTTGGCATCCCATCGAAATACATCCGTCTAATCGCAGCCTGCTACTCCCAGTCAACTTCTAAAGTACGGTTTGGCAATTAACTATCGCCACCTTTCACTATCCAAAATGGATTAAGACAAGGAGATCCATTGGCGCCAATATTATTCAACTTGGCCTTGGAAAAAGTAAGCCGTGACACTTGCCGAACCAGAGAAATGGAGATGGTGGAAGCAGATACAATTCTAGCATTTGTTGACGATGTTGTGATCCTTGGTGACACTCTAGAGCAAATGTGCGCTGATACTTCCCGATTCCTCCAAAATGCAGAGGAAATTGGGCTGGAGGTGAACGTGGACAAGACTAAATATCTCGGGGTATCACGTCGTCGCGTTCTCCCTCCTTACATTGTTGTAGACGGACATACCTTCGAACGAGTTGAAGAGTTCAAGTACCTGGGCTCAATATTAACCAACAAAAGTGAAGTGACGAAAGAAGTACATCAACGAAAAACAAGTGCTAATCGCGTGTTCTTTAGTCTGAACAATATCTTCAAATCTCGTCTGATATCTCAGAAGAACAAAGTCCATCTGTACACGACACTGGTGAGACCAGCACTTTTATACGGTTGTGAAACTTGGGCGACATCAGCAACGACAGAAGATTCAATATGTGCTTTTGAAAGAAAGGTACTTCGAAAGATATATGGGCCCGTCTATAATACCATGGAAGGTAAATGGGAGAGAAGAAAGAAAGAAGACCTGTACCAGAGGTTTGGAAAGCCACACATTGGACGGATAATGGGACAGAGGCGACTACAATGGTTTGGACACATCTTACGAGCGGACGGATCCCTTCCTAAGAGAGTCTCCAATCTCAACCCACGGGAAAACGCCAGAGAGGACGCCCAAAAACACGATGGAAGGATCGAGTGACGACGACGATGATGATGATGATGATGATTATTATTATTATTATTATTATTTGTATTTACCGACAGTCCCGGTAGTGGCTACGCTGGCTAAAGCGCAGCATTAGGTTATGGGGCCAAGCTCTCTGCTGACTCGGTAGACGCGTGGGTTAGAGCCCCACCGTCGGCCGTCCTTGAAATGGTTTTCCGTGGTTTCCCATTTTCAACTCCAGGCAAATGCTGGGACGGTACCTTCTGACAGGCCACGGCCGCTTCCTTCCACTTCCTTGCCCAGTTTCATTCACCATCATTCATTTCATCTCTCATTAACTCCTCTCATGAGGTTGGCGTCAGGAAGGGCATCCGGCCGTAAAAACCATCGCCACAAAGACTTCCACCGCATCTCATCCCCGACCCCGTTGGAAAAACGGGAATAATAAGGGGTAGACATACATACATTATTATTTGTATTTGATTCTCACTGTTTACCATTTGTGACATATATTTGTGATTGGTGCCCGTGATACGAATAAAGAAAGAAGAAAGAATCATCATCATATAGAGAAATAAGTTAAACAGTGCATAATCTTTTTCTGCGCGTCCTTTTTAAACAACGTAACGATGGCAAGGGAAACAGAAAGTGTGTTAAGAGCTCAGCGATAACACATTGTGCTATATCGAAATAGACCAATGGAAATGGCTGATTTTAATGAAATCCGCATGTATTAATGATCCAAATCAAACGAGTGGATTAGTCACCATCGCCACCGTCTGCCCACAATACAGGGTGATTCATAATTTCTGTTACAAACTTCTGGGGGTTGTAGAGGCGACTAAGTAGTTCACAGTTTGAATAGGAACCCTTGTCTGGACATTTATCGTTTCGATACCAAATCGGTTTGAAGATCACTTTCATTTTACATCGCCCGCTTCACGGAATGCAAATAGTATTGGCTGAGGGCAACCTCTGTTGTCCCCTGATGTCATACAACACGTATGTCTTCTGTTTATAAACCGTAGTGACAGTGAGTCCGCTTTGACAGCAGTTGTGATGCAGTCAGGGCACAGTTGTCTACTGGCCGAGACCGCAGTTCAATTATATCGTGTCGTCTGTTCGTTTACAAACGATATTGACTGACAGTGAGTCCACTTTGACAGGTCGAGGTAGTCCAATTCCGTAGCCACCACGATCGCCAGATTTAACTCCCCACGACTTTCTCCTGTAGGGCCACGTGAAGAACCTTGTTTATGAGACTCCTGTCGAGTCGGAAGAAGATCTTGTTGCACGCGTTCTGGCGGCAGCGCACATAATTGAACACACACCAGGTCTCGTGTGACGTGTGTATAACAACATGCTGCGCAGGTACACGTTGTGTAATGAACAACAGGGTAATGAACTCTTGTAGTTCATACGTGTTTTTAATGAAGTGGGGGATGTGCAATCGAGTCAAACTGATTTAGTGTCGAAACTATACATGTCCGGACATGGGTTCTTAATCAAAAAGTGATCTACCTAGTCCTCTCTACAACCCCCAGAAGCCTGTAATAGGAATTATGAATCCCCCTGTATACACTGCTGGAAGAAAAAAGAGTAACATTTGAAACTTAAATGCAAGGAAGGCAAACAGCAACTTCATTTTAAGTGGTAGATCTTTTTTTTTAACTTTCAGATGGGAATAAATGAAGTTCTTCGATTCATGGCAAATTTTCATGAACAGACGTCGCTACTTTATTTCCAATATTTAGTGCTGAAACCAAAATCACTGCCACTAAAACGCCACAGCACATCCTTGCATATTCAGTCTTCACTCATCTTTACTGCAACCAACCTTTTGGTACTGTAGGGAATACGAAATGAAAATCCACAGCCTGCTTCCAGTCTCCGACCGGGTCAGGAATGGAATGAATGAAGCCCCCATCTAGCGGCGAGGTTATGAACTGTGCCGGCTGCCGAGGCCTGACGCACTCCTCTGGGGCAATGATTAAATGAATGACAGATGAAATGAAATGATAGTGGAGAGTGTTGCTGTAATGAAATGTTGACAGGGAAAACCGGAGTACCCGGAGAAAAATCTGTCTGCCTCCGTTTTGTCCAGCACAGATCTCACATGGAGCGACCGGGATTTGAACCACGGATCCGGCGGTGAGAGGCCGGCGTGCTGCCGCCTAAGCCACGGAGGCTTTAGGGAATACGAAATAACAAGTCATTATATGAGAGCGCAACAATATCGAAACAAACCGCTATTCTCACATTCCAATAATAGGACAAGCACGAAGGTGTAAAGTTAATGCAGAAACAGCCATAAAATTCCAAATCCAACCCTACCTTAGGCGATAGAATCCTTTATCAAGCGTATATTTTGATATTCCCAAATGAACCTTTGCCCCTAGACTTAAAAGAAACCATTATAAAGAACGTAATTATGAAAAACGTTTCGACTACTTACATTTTCCAAGTGTTACGTTTTTTTTTTGGCCGGCAGTTCAATACGCTGGTTGGAAAGATATCTGATACAAATTGCCATTTGAGTTCAAAAGCAGGGCCGTGGAGAGCAACAACGGTCCTTAGGACTTGGATTAGGGCTTCTTCATATTAGATTGTCATGTTTGGATTTCTAATTCATCACCCCCCTCCCCCTCCCCCATCCCCCCTTCCCCGTCCTTCCTGCAAAAAATCTAGAACTTAGTCAATCAATATAACACATTGTTTTCTAGTCTACCGATAATTTCCCCCTCTCCCTCCTCAAAAAAATAAATAAATAAAAACAATCTAGAACTTAGTCAATCAAAATATCACTTTATATTCTAGTCTCCCGATAATCATCATCCTTCTCTTTTCTATTTCTGGATTCCTTATCCATCACCTTTCCCCCTCTCCCTCTTCAATAAATAAATAAATAAATCTAGAACTTGGTCAATCAAAATATCACTTTATATTCTAGTCTCCCGATAATCATCATCCTTCTCTTTTCTATTTCTGGATTCCTTATCCATCACCTTTCCCCCTCTCCCTCTTCAATAAATAAATAAATATATCTAGAACTTAGTCAATCAAAATATCACTTTATATTCTAGTCTCCCGATAATCATCATCCTTCTCTTTTCTATTTCTGGATTCCTTATCCATCACCTTTCCCCCTCTCCCTCTTCAATAAATAAATAAATAAATCTAGAACTTAGTCAACCAAAATATCACTTTATATTCTAGTCTCCCGATAATCATCATCCTTCTCTTTTCTATTTCTGGATTCCTTATCCATCACCTTTCCCCCTCTCCCTCTTCAATAAATAAATAAATAAATAAATCTAGAACTTAGTCAATCAAAATATCACTTTATTTTCTAGTCTCTCGATAATCAGCATCCATTAATTTTCTATTAATCTCGCGTTTATTGTTATTGTACTTTTTGATTTTTTGTATTATATTTGTGAACTGCGTGCATTTTAACAGTTATTTCCATACTATCTGACCACAAAGCAAACGTTCTCCAGAATACCATACCCATCCTCTTTCAGAAACTGGTTGGTTCCTTAGTTAAGGGGCTGCGACAACGTGGTCATGTAGCCGCGTGTACTTTGGGTGTGTGTAGAATCTGTCTGATAACCGGTGTTAATTGTGATGGCTGTATTAGTGTGTGTTATCTGTTTTAATTTAAGTAAGGACTGCAGACGATAATTTCAAGTAGTTCCTACTTTTGCTACCAAATGCTACCGTCCACGACACCTAGCTTGCGGACTTGGCTACTAGATGGCATTGGAGTCAGCACCTGGCGGCGAACGTTGGAACTAATATAGCGTTATCAGTTCTAACCTACAAATTTTTGCTTCACACAAGTGTAGTTAGTGGAAGGTTCCTTTTCAAGCCATAAATCTATGACATGGGACCGCCGGCTTTACTTCCCCTCCGAAGGAAGGTATACTGAGGTATTTTTAACGCTCTTAAAAAAATCTGATGACTTCGGCCGGGTGAACCCGCGACCTTGGGCATAGAAGCTCAACATGCTATCAACTATGCCACCGAAGCCTCCCTTTCAGAAACTAAATTAGTAAATGGTCGGATTTTGAATTTATTTCTTCGTCCTATAGCAGCCCTTTGATGATGATGTGTTAAAGAATAAATTACCAATTGGCGTACCTTTGCCTTTTTCCCTGTTATTCATAAAATTCAATTTTGTAATATTTTTCAGTTTATATTGGTAGTTTTAGAGTTATGATTAAATGTAAACCTGTTAGACAATTCAAAATCGTTTAGAAACTAAGTACTGTAGAAACTAAATGTATTACTCAGGGCCCTTCTATGTCTTCGGGCCCTTCAGAACTTCCGGGCCCCGGGACTGCTCAAAAGAACAATATAAAATTAGAGCTGTTAAAGGCCAGGATTTGTGTAAATGGCGTTTTAAATCTTTATCAATAAACCGAACAGTTGTATCCCAGCTGAGCGCAGGCTTGTATGGTTTATGGGCTGTGTATTGCGGGTGAACAGAGTTTGGACATGAAGCCCTCAATAAAACGAGGATCAGTGGACACACGTCCAGTGTTATTATGCATGTTGTACTGTCGCCACTCGTGCATCATGTTTACGAGTGTTACAATGTAAATTAACTACACCTCATTCTCTCCATGGCTATAACGAACTTAAACACTGCTTACACTGCATTGATAACTCAACCGCCTCCTAGCGTAGCGGTCTAGCATTCTTGGTTGTTACCGCGGTGCGGTGGTGTGCCTGTTTACCATCTCTTGATGAATGCAGTACATTTGCGTTTATCTGTTAACACAGGCTAGAGTAAAATGTGGCTTTTCACCGATGTCTCAGCCTCACTCATGGCTGTGATTATATGGAAGCTACTGAGGAATGAGTGGTGCTGAGTAATGGACTCAGGGCACAGTCAGTGCCTGTGGATGTTGTGAAAGGTTCTGCTCATAGGGTTGGCACAGCTGTACTGACTCAGTGAGCAAAACAATTGCAAACTACCTCACTCCTCACCTTGCCTAGTACGCCTCATTATATTGCTGCCTCTGTTTTGTGGGTTTCTACCACATAGACTATAGTGGTGCTTTTTGAGGATCCAACCAGCCTCCAGGCTGACTACCCAACAGACAGAGGTGTGCCAAGAAATTATTCTGGTCTGAGGGCTGGAATGGGGTGCGCATTCATATCTCGTGAGGTAAAACTGATAAGTGGTAAGTTCAATATCCACCTCAGCCATCTTGGAAGTGGTTCTCCGTGGTTCCTAACGTAAGGCCACGGCTGCCTCCTTCTCAATCCTCAACTTAATTACAAATAAAGTCACTAATACAGTAATCACTATAACACAGGTTGTCAGACAAAACTCCACACACACGTGCAAGGGGCTAAATAACCATGATGTCGTAAAGCTCCTCAAAATGATTTAACTACAACAAGCATTGGTAATTTTCATTAAATTCCATACAATTCAGCGCATAAATCCGTTTCAACTTATTATAAAGATAATGTAGCTTGAAACTGCCTTCCCAATCGGTGTATGATCTCAACAAGTATTAATACAACTAGCAGACCCGTGCGAGAACTCTCGCATAATGGGCTGTGTGCGCCCCATGTGTACAGACTACCCGCCTGGCCCTAGTGCTATGCAGGCTGTATGCGAAACAGTTCTGCCAGGGGCTATCGTCTTGTTTATTTCTTTAAAAGAACTTTAGAAACAAATAAATATATTTCTGTTGACTTTTCAACAAATGCAAGATTTTTCCAGTACAATTGAGACGATTTGGAAGATTTTGGTACAAATCACACCTTCTAACTCAGGGGTTCTCAAACTTTTTCTGTCGCGCCCCCTTTCTGAAACATGAAATATCTAGCCCCCTATTCTCATTTCCTTTTATAGCACTTCTCATAGGCTACTTCCCACAAAAAGAAAGATCACACAAGATCTACTGTGTATGCTACTTCCTAATTAGGATTTCAACTACCAGTTACATTAATAATAATAATAATAATAATAATAATAATAACACGCAATTCATTATTCTTAGAGCACATCAAGTACAACAACGCGCTTCGCTCGCGCAGCCAGTGGCTAATTTAAATGATTACAGGATAGACTTACGCTTGATTCCCGATGGAGGAAGGATTTTAAGACTGCTCATCATGTGAAACTTGGCTTGGAATAGACCGTACGCTGATGACATCGTCGACTGTGGAGAAGAAGTGGAGGCAGTATTGGAAAGATGGCGAGCAGCACTGGAATCCCATGGGATTTGAAACAGTCACAAGAAGACGAGAGTAGATGAAATATAATTTTACGGTTCCTGGGCTAGTTGGACAAGTGTGTACTGTTTACTTGGATGGCGAACCGTTAACAATGCCAGAAATCTTTCTGGACTCCGCCGTCACTGTCGATGTCAAGTCGGATACTGACGTTACACACCGTATCAACGTCCGGTGGATGAAGTAGACTGCGCTCACCGGACTCAGAAACGACAGGTAGAATCGTGCAAGGCTTATATTACATTATAAATAACGGTCTTTTCCAGGGCCACAAACAAGTCAACGGAGTGTCAATAATGGCATCATAGCGTATAGGCATGTTAAAGCAAAGTAAGTTATGTGACATGTCATACACATCTATGTAGGAGTAAAAATAAACATAAACATGTTTTACCCTACAGAGAATCGAACTCTTGGCACCAGAGGCGAGTGGCAGAACTCTCATGATTTAGCACCCAAGGGGCTCACAACTTGTGGGACGTGGGTTGGTGACCACGGGAGTCTGACATTGCTTCCACTTACTTGTGCCGGGCTCCTCTTCGTCTTCTTTCCTGTCGACCTCTCTTGGTCAACTCTTGTTCTCTTTCGACCTCGACGGTATTAGGGTATCCGAGGCCTAGGGAGTCTTTCACTTACCCGCCTTAATTGGCCCTTGTCTCATCTCTCCTGATACCCTCATTCTTCGACGGGTCAGCCTTCTTTCCCTTTTCATGTTATCTCCTGCCTTCTGCACAAGGCCCTCAAGGAGGCAGGGTGTATGTAGCCCCACCACTTCTGGTGCACCCCGGATAGCTACACCCTCAAGGGCTCATGGCAGGTGAGTTTGGGACTTGGTGACCCCGAGTGATTCCTCAGCTGGGTCCGTTTTGTCCCTTTTTCCTCTGACTTTGGGGCGGGCCCTCTCCTCTTTCCCTTTCCTATCTGCCTTTCATGGCTCTCCTTCCTTCTAAGTCCCTCAATCCTCATTCTTCGAGGATTGTGGGCATTTCTTTACTTCCTGTCCTTTATTTGCCTTATACTTTACTAGTTTACAATTTCTTCTTCTAGTATGTAAGTCTTCAGTTAGTATTAGTTATAGTTTTCATTCTCATCTCATCTTTCACTATCACCCACACCATTAGGGGCCGATAACTAGATGTTATACACCTTAAAACAACAATTATCATCATCATCATCATCATCATCATCATCATCATCATCATCATCATCATCATTTAGCATCCACGGTTAACACCTTGACTGATAGAACACGCACATTCGGAGGCACTTCACGCACCCATATTACTGCTACCGGTACTGGACAAAATTACATTACGACACTACGCCTAATGTAGCCACTGGGCGGATAGTCTATATTATGTTGTTATTGATTCTTAGGGGCTTTGCAACATTGTGGTCATGTAGCCCCGTGCACGTTGGTGTGTGTAGAATTTGTCTGATAACCTGTGCCACTGTGATGTCTGTACTAGTGTGTGTACCAGGTATTTTGTAATTGAAGTAGGATTAGGGTAGGAAGTGGCCGTGACATAAAGTTAGGTTCCATCCCGGCATTTGCTTGGAGTAGAAGTGGAAAAACCACGGAAAACTACTTCCAGGATGGCTGAGGTAGGAATCGAAGCCGTCTCTTCTCAGTGTTGCTTCACGAGGCTGAATGTACCCCATTACGGCTTTCATACCAGAATTAAGTCTATTTTATGTCCCAGGTCCAGCGACGTAACAAGCCAAGTCGGTGCACTACAAAGAATAATACTGTATTATCGCATGGGACTACTATGGAATAATTTGAGTTTTTCCCACTTTAAACAACACAATTAATTCTTTAGCCGGACGTTTGTTTTTCTTGTGTTCTTCAATAACTTTAATTTTCTCCTCCAGTGTAAGTGTCTCATGTTTAGAAGTCATTGCCACTGAATTACAGTACGTAAATAAATGCAGTGCACAGTAAAGAGACCACATTTAAAGATTAGACTACTCCTAAATGCAGTGCACAGTAAAAAGAACACCTTTGAAGATTACTCCAGTTCAGTGTTTTCTTCTATTCGTACTTCTACTCTCATTTGCCAGAAGGAAGCTGTGTGTATTACAAGAGGGTTGGAGGAAGTAATGGTACAAATGTTGTGAAATGTAGCATACCTGCTGCATCCTTGTGGAAAAATTAGAGCTAGGACTTTGGTGCAAGTATAGTCGCGCTCAAAATTTAGTACATAGCTTTGCATTATGGAGAGCTTCCGTGGCTTAGGCGGCAGCACGCCGGCCTCTCACCGCTGGATCCTCGGTTCAAATCCCGGTCACTCCATGAGAGATCTGTGCTCGACAATACGGAGGCAGACAGGTTTTTCTCCGGGTACTCCGGTTTTCCCTTTCAAAATTTCAATTCAGCAACACTCTCCACTCTCATTTCATCTGTCATTCATTTAATCATTGCCCCAGAGGAATGCGTGTGGCCTCGGCAGCCGGCACAGTTCATATCCTCGCCGCTAGATGGGAGCTTCATTCATTCCATTCCTGACCCGGTCGGAGACTGGAAGCAGGCTGTGGATTTTCATTTTCTTTGCTTTATGAATAATACTAGCGGATCCGTGCGAGAAATCTCGCATGTTCATAAACCACACTTTCTCCAATAGGTTTATAATGAGACACTTAAGGAGAAAGGTTATGTTTTTATTTCAACCAAATGACTATATAACACTATTTACATTTCAGGATAAAGAATAGACCTCAGAATATTAATATGACATGAAACAGGCGTCACAGCGGCCCGTGGACAGCAATTATGGAGCGTATTTTCCCACATCAACGGTGTTTGCAAATCGCACACTTCGTACAAATTTTTTAAAGTAATTTTTTAAAGAAATTATTGATATTTATGAAAATATAGTGCAATAAGTCACTGCTAATGTCGATTCTCTTTTATTTGAATGCTCATTTTTCACGATCGGTCACTTGTGAGTGCCGCAGGAGGGATGCATACTACTGAAATAATATATATGATAATCCGTCTTAGTCAGCTTATTGTACGCCTACAGTTCCGGAATTTATTTCCGTTTCCGCGTTAGGCAGTTTTCCAGTTTACAGTGTCATTTTACATAGGAAATACCTCCGTTCCGAATGTTGTTTTCCGTTTTTCCAGGTTTCCGCCATATAAAGGGACCGGTTTAGGCAGGTTTTACTGTAGACTGATAATACAAGGCGCCCGAGAATGTTCTCCGCAGTAGCTATGTGCAGCTGCGAGTGGTTGCGTCATGAGTTTAGTTGCCAGCACTGTGTCCTTGAAAGGGGGACTCCCGCGTGTGGCCTGTAGACTGTCGAATCGTCAGTGTGTATTGCGATAAGCGAGCGAGCGTGTATGTCTTCAGTGTGTATTGCGATAAGCGAGCGTTCAGATAGATTATTGGAAGAGTGCAACAGTATACAGGCGGTAATGTTTACTACTCAAGAGAGAGTTTTTTTTGGTGGAATACGTTTTTTCGCGAAGTCGATCGTTTACATAAAATGTAAAATTAAGATTTCAGGCGCGGTTTCCCAATTCAAAGTGTCCAAACCGTGATACCGTTCGGGATTTGATAAGTAAATTTCGTGTGACTGGCTCAGTTCACGATGTACCGGGAACAGGCAGGCCTACGCATTTAACATACGAAAAGCTTGATGAAATCTCCGATATAATGCTGCGTAGTCCAAGTAAATCAACACGAAAATTAGCTCTACAAACAGGAATCTCTAAGTCGATGTGTTGATGTCTGTCTTCGATCACAAGGACAACGATTCCAGCATCTGTTATGAATGGCTGTGGTGAGTACAAAGTGTACTGTTTGTTTGTTATGATGCAAGCGGCAGCCGTGCTGCCAACCTAACTACTGTACTCTTGCAGACGCATGTAGGCACTGCGGAGAACATTCCCGGACTCACTGTATATGACCTAATATCTGAAGAAGAAAGAAAAAACACTCCTTACTCACGCGCTAGATTGTTTTGCAATGCTAGTTTACAAACATGGGCCGTATCTACAAGACGTTCACAAGTTTCTCCTGATATGATTCTGTCTTCTGCACTCCCTGTGCTTGGGACTCGGTAGCAGTTACATCTCGAGTCCAATCTCCCGCCACATCATTTAGTTACTACCGCAAGAACCACCAAGCAAATTGCTATCCACACGATAGAGATGCAAGTTTACTAGGAGACGGTTTGTAAAGCCAACTCCGGATTAAAGGGGCACTGAGATTAAAAGGACTCGCTTCGCTACAGACAAACTTAAGATGACTCTGGAGCTCGGTCCGCTTGAGATACAAATCTACCAATATTCAATACAATTCTCTACTGTAAGCAATCGATTACAGGAAAGATAACGTAACAACATGATAAAGAAGCTGTGGTCTTTCCCATCGTCAAATGAATAAATAAATACATGTTTCTATCTTTTTTTCTTTCTATCTTCGGCTTTTCCAAATTATTTGGGGTCACTGGAGCCAATCAGGCTCATTTTGGTTTTGGCCGGGGATTTAAGGCCGCATGCCCTTCCTGACGCCACGTGATTTTTCAGGTGAAAATTCCATCCCACTGTCACCGAGATTTGAACCCCAGCCATCCGGGTGAAAGACACGCAGCTACGCTACTGTGCCATCACGCTCCCCAAAAAAATAAATAAATAAATAAATAAAAAACGAAAATAAAAAATAATTAAAAATAGATAAATAACAAAAAAATAATAAATAAATAATTAATTTCAACTGTTGCTTTTAAAGAAGTCAGCGCGTGGGAATTCGGAGCGTGTTTAAATGAGAGAGACCTATAACTGTAGATTTACTGGTAGGTTTAAGTCAACTTGAGGGCAAAAATAGAGCTTCTCAGGGAGCCACAGTATTTGAACGGGATGTAAAACTCATAACATTTTTAGCCTACTTTTCACATTTTGCAAAAATGAGGAAAAAGTGGACTTATGAGATCGGGCAAATGTGTGTGTGTCTGTCTGTCTGTCTGGCTGGCTGGCTGTGTGTGTGTGTGTGTGTGTCCCCCTATCAACTCCTAAACGGCTGCAGCAATCGAAACAAAATTTGATAAGAGTAAAGATCTATACCTGAATATCTCACGGCCATATTTGAAAACGATGTCAGTGTTACCAACTGCTGAAAAATCGCAATTGAGATTTGAGCTCCATGTTGGATATCTTTGAAGGTATGAATGGGAGCTATTTCAAAATTGGCACACGTATAGATAATAATATTGCAGTTTAATTTCCAGGAGGCCATACATGGCAGTGTTGCCAAAATGATTAAAAGCCTGCTGATAGATCCAAATTTTAAATTCATATAACTTCTACACTATCAATTGGATTTCAACCAAATTTCGTATGTGCGATGTGTACATAAACAGATATGACTGAGCGTATTCTTAGGAGCCCCCAGGGCTGCCAACTGTTAATAAATGCTCTCATTTTTAGCCTACTTTCGATTTTTGCAAAAAATGAAAGTAGACTTATGAGATCAAAACAGGGCGAAAAAAAGCGTGTCTGTCTGTGTGTGTGTGTGAGTGTGTGTACTCTGAATGTCTGGTTCCCCCCCCCCCCCTATCAATTCGAACACGGTGAACGCGAATTGAACGAAATTTGATACAAAGGTAGCACTAGCAAAGGACACCTCAGTGTCATGCTTTATATCGCCGCCATCTTGACGGAAACGTAATGGCGGCCACGCAAATGTTCAAAGCTTAAATCAAATTACGACTAACATAATCATCCGATCTCTACCAAATTTTGCAACAACATACCTTTATGGAGGGAGCATCCTTCGACCAAACTAATAGGACATAAGCCTAATAGTTTGCGGATGGCGGCCATCTTTGTGTGAAAATCGATTCCCCCTATTAATTCGAACACGGTGAAACCGAATGGAATGAAATTTGGTACAGAGGTAGTACTAGCAAAGGGCACCTCAGTGTCATGTTTTATATAGCCCCCATCATGACGGAAACGTAATGGCGGCCATACAAATGTTCAAAGCTTAAATCAAATTACGACTAACCTAATCATCCGATCTCTACCAAATTTTGCAACAACATACCTTTATGGAGGAAGCATCCTTTGCCCAAATTAGTAGGTCATTAGCGTAATAGTTTGCGGATGGCGGCCATCTTTGTATCAAAATCGATTCCCCCTATTAATTCAAACACGGTGTAACCGAATGGAACGAAATTTGGTACAGAGGTAGCACTACCAAAGGGCACCTCCGTGTCATCTTTTATATTGCCGCCATCTTGACAGAAATGTAATGGCGGCCACACAAATGTTCAAAGCTTAAATCAAATTACGACTATCATAATCATCCGATCTCTACCAAATTTTGCAACAACATACCTTTATGGAGGGAGCATCCTTTGACAAATCTAATAGGTCATTAGCATAATAGTTTGCGGATGGCGGCCATCTTTGTGTCAAAATCGATTACCCCTATTAATTCAAACACGGTGTAACCGAATGGAACGAAATTTGGTACAGAGGTAGCACTACCAAAGGGCACCTCAGTGTCATGTTTTATATTGCCGCCATCTTGACAGAAATATAATGGCGGCCACACAAATGTTCAAAGCTTAAATCAAATTACGACTATCATAATCATCCGATCTCTACCAAATTTTGCAACAACATACCTTTATGGAGGGAGCATCCTTTGACCAATCTAATAGGTCATTAGCCCAATAGTTTGCGGATGGCGGCCATCTTTGTGTCAAAATCGATTCCCCCTATTAATTCGAACACGGTGAAACCGAAGGGAACAAAATTTGGTACAGAGGTAGCACTAGCAAAGGGCACCTCAGTGTCATGTTTTATATCGCCGCCATCTTGACGGAAACGTAATGGCGGCCACACAAATGTTCAAAGCTTAAATCAAATTACGATTAACCTAATCATCCGATCTCTACCAAATTTTGCAACAAACTACCTTTATGAAGGGAGCATCCTTTGACCAAACTAATAGGTCATTAGCCTAATATTATGCGGATGGCGGCCATCTTTGTGTGAAAATCGATTCCCCCTATCAATTCGAACACGGTGAAACTGAATGGAACGAAATTTGGTACAGAGGTAGCACTAGCAAAGGGCACCTCAGTGTCATGTTTTATATCACCGCCATCTTGACGGAAACGTAATCGCGGCCACCCAAATGTTAAAAGCTAAAATGTAATTACGACCAACCTAATAATCTAGTCTCTACCAAATTTTGCAACAACACATCTTTATGTGGGAAGCATATTCTGACCAAACTGGAAGACCATCAGCCCAATAGTTTGCAGATGGCGGCCAAGTATGTGTGCAAATCGATTCCCCCTATCAATTCGAACACGGTGAAACTGAATGGAACGAAATTTGGTACAGAGGTAGCACTAGCAAAGGCTACCTCAGTGTCATGTTTTATATCGCCGCCATCTTGACGGAAACGGAATGACGGCCACCCAAATGTTAAAAGCTCAAATCAAATTACGACCAGCCTAATAATTTGATCTCTTCCAGATTTTGCAACAACATGCCTTTTTGTGGAAAGCATCTTATGACTGACTACAAGGTCATCAGCCCAATAGTTTGCAAATAGTGGCCATGTATGTGTGCAAATCCATTCTCCATATCAATTCAAACACGGTGAAACCGAATTGAATGAATTTTTTTACAGATGTAGCACTAGCAAAGGGCACCTCATATTCATGTTTAATATCCCTATAGCACGTTGTATTTCAACAAGCTACTACAACCAACATTCAATTATACTCCTTGAAAAGGACAAAGAGTTATAACAATATCCATGCATTTATGAGAAAGTAGGCTATATGTTCTTTACTGAAGATCTTGTTTTAATCCAAATACCCATACATCAGAAAGTATGCACGCCTACAGCTTTAAACTATGCACACGTATATTACCTGCCATTCTATATTAATTTGGAGTAACGTATATGCGTCAGTGCTACCAATATGATTCTAAGCCTGCTGAGAGGTCCAACTTTAAATACATGTAACTTCTATACTATCATTTGGATTTCAACCAAATTTCGTGTGTGCTATGTGTACCATAACAGATATGACAATGCCGATTCTTAAGAGTAACCAGGGCTACCAACTCTTAATAAATACTGTCTCTATTTTTGTTACCCTAATATCAATATATCAGAAAGTATGCAAGCCAATAGCTCTAAATTTTGCACACGTATAGTACCTGGCATTCTAGATTAATTTGGAGTAACTAATATACGTCAGTGTTGACAATTTGATTCTAAGCCTGCTGATAGGTCCAATTTTAAAATGCATGTAACTTCTATACTAACTAATGGATTTCATTCAAAATTGGCACAACAATATATCATAATATTTCAGATTATTTCTGACATGCATGACATTGTTGCCAACATGATTTTACGCGCGCTGTTAGATCCAATGTTTAACTGCATGTAACGTCCATGCTATCCATTGGACTTCAACCAAATGTTGTATTCTGTACCCTAAGAGATGGAACTAAGAATATATTCAGTCACCAGGGCTGCCAACTTTAGTGCTCTATTAGGCTATGTTATGCCAAGTATACAGTATTTCGAACTAATTAGAAATTTCGATATTACCAACTTAATTTTGTCATTATTCTAGATAGATCCATATACAGTAGATTAATCATTGATATGAATTTTAAATTTTAAGAAAAGTAGGCTCTTTAGTTCGTCACGGAACTTCTTGTTATTATTATTATTATTATAAAATGGACCATCTCGTGGTGCAGTAGCTAGCAATATTGCCTGTCACCTCTGTAGTCCGGGATCGATTCCCGACTCTTCCATGAAATTTAATTCTGGTCTGAAATCTGGAACGGGGTACACTCAGTCTTTTGAGGGAAAACTGAGAAGAAGTGGGTTTGATTCCCACCTCAGGCATCCTAGAAGTGGTTTTCAGTTTATTTTGCACTTCTACTCCGGACAAATGCTGGGTTGGCACCTGGATAAAAGCTATGGCCTCCTCTTTCCCAATCGTCGTCTGGATTACATATATACACAGTAATACAGTCACCACAATTACACATGTTATAAGACAAATTCCAGACAACCAAGTACACGGGGCTACATGAACACGATGTTGAAAAACCCGTAAACCAATCAACAACAATTCGGAGCAAGGGCTGCCAACTTGGAGCTCTTGAAATCCCCCTTAAAAACAGTAGAGAAAATTTAGATCCCCCAGAATTATTTAAGCTTGAAAAGACTTCACCGCCACCACTATCTTTATAGTAGGGAGCTATAGTAAACCAATTAGGCCTCGTTAAACCATCGTCATCATTAACATTATTGTCTATTTATTCCTTTCAAAATTATGATAGCTTTTCGGGTTGTTTGTTTAATGAGATGTGAATGATACGATCTCACTTAATTATTGAGTTCACTCAAGTCTTGTTGGTAACATTGACGAGTCTGTAAAAGAAAGCGATTAGCATTTACGAATCGCGATTAAGCTATAGTTGACATAATACTGGCTGGTTTCCTCCATATTAATTACTGGGCTGCTCAGACAGCTAATTTGTCTAGCATGACTCACAATCATGGTCATGTATCTCGACCCCCAAGCACTAACAAGCAACTCGTTGTTTGTGGGTTCTCAGATATCTCCAGGATGGATAACGTGTTTTATCCGACATTTACTCAGAAAAACTGTTCTTGGAAGACTCCATCCACTCACCCGCCGTGTGTGGTCCCGAGGTATGTATTGAGACTCCGGTCCCAAAGGTCCTTGGCTCGGTTGTGCGAAAATAGTGCCCAGGGAAAATAGCGCCCGCTGAGAAATGTGCGTAAATCGCGCCCAGTCTAGCTTGCTACGGTGGGTGAGTGGTTATCGTGTCGGACTATCAACCCCCAAGCTTGCGGGTTCGCTCCTGGCCATGGTAAGTGATTTTTGAAAGGCGAAGAAAATCACGACACGCATGTCATACGTTGTTGGCATGTTAAAGAACCCATTTGATTTCAGTAGCACGTGTTCATAATGGCAATTTTTTTCTCGGGATTTTCCGCCAACATAAAGTTCCTCCATTCTCTACTAGAAAGCTCTAGAGTGTCAAGGAGCTTAGATATCTAACCTCCTTGACTTTCATAGCGTTCCAAGGAACAACAAAATTCGACATGCAAGCTGCCCTGTTGGCGTCAAATAACAAAGCTTGCACCCGGCATCCGAGGCTTACACCCCAGACTTTGCTTGTAGTGCAATCAGTAATTTTCGTCCAGACAGTCTCTAACCAAGTAGCGACCAATGATTTCGTCCAGACCAATAATGGTTTCGTCCGTATCAGCCACAAATACTCCAGATAGTAACCGTGCTGGGCACGATTTACATTGGGCGTATTTTGCACTGGGCGCAATTAATAGGATACCCTTGGTTCGCTTCTCGGCTCTGTCAAACAATTGAATTATGGCCTGAGAGCTGGAGAGGAGGACAGTCAGACTCCTGAAACACAATTTAGAAGATGTGAGATAGATTTTCACTCCATTCAACCTAGAAGTAATTTTCTGTAGTTTTCCAATTGAAATCCAGCTAGATACTGCGATATAGCCTAGTTAGTACAGTAAATACTGCCTTCAACGGACCCATCATTAAACGGAAACTGTGTAACGCGGACAACGGAAATCAAAATATGCATTTTATCGGAAAATAATCCCTCAGTACGCCTTTCTTTGGAGGGGAAGTAAAGCCGACGGTCCCATGTCATAGATTTATGGCATGAAAAAGAACCTTCTACTAATTACACTTGTGTGAAGCTAAATTATATGTTAGATTTGATTGGCGCTCTTAGGTTCCAACGTTCGTCGCCAGGAGCCGACTACGGTGGCATCTTGTAACCAAGTTCAAAGCTAGTTGGTCGTTGACGGTGGCGTTCAGTAGCAAAAGTTGGAACTACTTGAAAATCGAATGTCTGCAGTCCTTATTTGAATTAAAGAAACAGTTAACACACACTAATACAGCCATCACAATTAACACCGGTTATCAGACAGATTCTACACACACCCAAAGTACACGGGCCTACATGACCGCGTTGTTGCAGCCCCTAAACTAAGGAACCAACCAACCATCCATGGTTAAATTGTTTTGACATAGGCCTACCTCCATTAAACGGAAACGTATCATTAACCAAAAATTTGCGATTCCCTTTAGATTGCGTTGAAAGCAGATTTTTATGTACTTATTTATTGTTGTTTTAAAGGGGCGGGACAATACTCTTAAGGCCTTGGCTGCCTCCTTCTCAACCCTAGCTCCAGTTGCAAATACACTAGTACAGCCCTCACAATAGCACAGGTTATCAGGCACCCAAAAACTCGGGGACGAATAACCACGATCTTGCAGACTCCTTCATAAGAGCATATCATTACCAACAAGTCGTAATCAGCTAGAATGTTGAATTTTGTATGATGATCAAGGTTGGCGAGAAAAATCTTTAACAACGGAAATTTCTTATTAATCCCAATTAAGAGAATTTATTAATTTACATATTTTTACTTCATTGCCGATTTCTGGTTTTTCGTTTCAAATATTTATATCTTTTGTTTTATTTTCCATTATTTCTTTTATACACCGTAGCTTTTCACACAATTTAGAATTTTTGGGTATAAATTGAAGTACAAAATTATCCAGCTTTTCGGGAAACAGTTTATTTTTCAATTTGATCAACCAGGCAGACTATTGGATCGTCACTGCTTGTGGTTAATAAGAATCTCGCAATGGTACACTAAAGCGAAACGCTGGCGAACAGATATGAGATGACCCGATCTATTTTTTAATTTTCTTTGACATTTGATGCTATAGTGTTTACTTGCTTTTCCAACTTCTCTGTAATTACTAGGTCAGTGGAATAATACTCCTAGTACTGCTGTAAAATTGAGATTCGTACGATGATCGATACCAAATTAAGGTTGATAATAAAAATTAATCAAAAACCACGAAAATCTCTGTTCTTAATTCCCACAAAGGGCAATCACCCAGTTTTCATTACAAATGTATTCTTTTTTTACTGCTGATTTCATGTCAAAAATCTAGATCTATTTTCTCTAGGACGTAAATTAGCAGTAGTAGCGTTCACTCTCCGTATCATCCGCATCATTAGGAGTAAGCTTAGATGAAATAAATGCTACACTCTTCAAAGCAACAATCTCCACCAACAAACTAATGAGTGTCCTGCTCGCATGCTAATCGTTTACATCATGTTATGACAAATTAAAGAACTTGTAAACTTTTAATTGCCGAAGTTAGATTAATTTGTACTTAAACTATTTAAAATTCACACGCAAAACGAAAGCGTCGGACTGAGTAGCAGTGCGGCTTTAAAAAACTCATTACATTGATTTATATACACAGTATTTATTCAATATTTATTGTATTATTTTAAATATTATGACTTTGATTTTATGACTGTTAATTGTTACCCTATTCATTTTATTCATGTTTTTATTTTAAGTTTTATAATTTTAATTTAATTTTATTAAAATTAATCATTTTAATTGTATTTTTTTGTATTTACTTTTATCATTTTATTTTCGTGTTTTTATACTTTAAAAGTATTTTTACAATTTTAATTTTATACTTATTTTTACCATTTCATTTTTTATCATTAAATTTTAAAATTATATTTATCATTTTTATGTTACTTATTTTTATCTTTTCATTTTTGGTTTTCGAATTTATCTTAGCATTTTAATTTTGACTTTTGTACTTTTCATCTTAATTTTGATTTCTGTACTTATCATTTTAATTACTTTTATAATTTTAATTTTGATAATCATTTTAATCATTCTTATTTCTTTATAATTTTAATTTTGATTTTTGTACCTAGGCTATATTTTATCATTTATTTTGGGTTTTGTATTTATTTTTAGCCTACTTTCGATTTTTGCAAAAAATGAAAGTAGACTTATGAGATCAACACAGGGCGAAAAAAGTGTGTCTGTCTGTGTGTGTGTATGTGTGTGTGTGAGTCTGTGTGTGTGTGTGTCTGTGTGTGTGTGTGTGAGTGTGTGTACTCTGAATGTCTGTCCCCCCCTATCAATTCGAACACGGTGAATGCGAATTGAACGAAATTTGGTACAAAGGTAGCACTAGCAAAGGACACCTCAGTTTCATGTTTTATATCGCCGCCATCTTGACGGAAACGTAATGGCGGCCACACAAATGTTCAAAGCTTAAATCAAATTACGACTAACGTAATCATCCGATCTCTACCAAATTTTGCAACGACATACCTTTATGGGGGGAGCATCCTTTGACCAAACCAATAGGTCATCAGCATAATAGTTTGCGGATGGCGGCCATCTTTGTGTGAAAATCGATTCCCCCTATTAATTCGAACACGGTGCAACCGAATGGAACGAAATTTGGTACAGAGGTAGTACTAACAAAAGGCACCTCAGTGTCATGTTTTATATCGCCGCCATCTTGACGGAAACGTAATGGCGGCCACACAAATGTTCAAAGCTTAAATCAAATTACGATTAACCTAATCATCCGATCTCTACCAAATTTTGCAACTACATACCTTTATGGAGGGAGCATCCTTTGACCAATCTAATAGGTCATTCACCTGATAGTTTGCGGATGGCGGCCATCTTTATGTCAAAATTGATTCCCCCTATTAATTCGAACACGGTGGAACCGAATGGAACGAAATTTGGTACAGAGGTAGCACTAGCAAAGGGCACCTCAGTATCATGTTTTATATCGCCGCCATCTTGACTGAAACGTAATGGCGGCCACACGAATGTTCAAAGCTTAAATCAAATTACGATTAACCTAATCATCCGATCTCTACCAAATTTTGCAACTACATACCTTTATGAAGGGAGCATCCTTTGACCAATCTAATAGGTCATTCACCTAATAGTTTGCGGTTGGAGGCCATCTTTATGTCAAAATTGATTCCCCCTATTAATTCGAACACGGTGGAACCGAATGGAACGAAATTTGGTACAGAGGTAGTACTAGCAAAGGGCACCTCAGTGTCATGTTTTATATCACCGCTATCTTGATGGAAACGTAATCGCGGCCACCCAAATGTTAAAAGCTAAAATGTAATTACAACCAACCTAATAAGCTAGTCTCTACCTAATTTTGCAACACCATATCTTTATGTGGGAAACATATTCTGACCAAACTGCAAGAACATCAGCCCAATAGTTTGCAGATGGTGGCCAAGTATGTGTGCAAATCGATTCCCCCTATCAATTCAAACACGGTGAAACCGAATTGAACGAAATTTGGTACAGAGGTAGCACTAGCAAAGGGCACCTCATATTCATGTTTAATATCCCTATAGCACGTTGTATTTCAACAAGCTCCTACAACCAACATTCAATCATACTCCTTGAAAAGGACAAAGAGTTATAACAATACCCATGCTTTTAGGAGAAAGTAGGCTATATGTTCTTTACTGAACATCTTGTTATCATTTTAATTTTGATATGTATTTTTATTTTTATCAATTTTGTTTTTATTTTTGTATTTATTTTTCTAATTTTGTTTTGAATTATTATAATATTGAAATTATAATATTTATTTAATTTTTATTTTTATATTTATTATTAAAAACCGGTATCTTAGATCATGAGAATGCCGGAATAATATTTGTGTTTTTTTTTCACAAGAATGATAATATAAATTATCCTTATGTAAAGTGATTGGTGTGCAGATCACTATCCTATGAAAGGAATGTTTAAGGGCTTGTTTTTCAATCGCTGGGTAAAATTCGGAGTAGCGTAGTCCCAGCATTAAACGCCACATTGTGTTTTTCAATCACTAGGCACCGCTGTCAAGGGAACACTTGTGGTGGGCAAGTGGGTCATATTTACTCGGTGCTATTTGTGCTGGATAAGCATTAAACTTTCGGAGTAGTGACATTCCGTTGTTGCTTGTTGTTTTTCTCCTACCAGCTGTGAACATGTTATGATTTGTATCATGGATTTTATCCTGATTGAATTGAATCTTTATTTTATGGCTTGTTTTCGTTTATTGAAAGGTGCTCTGATGGTTGCGCTAGAATTATCAGCTTCAGTACGCACACAGATGCCGATATTTTTATACATTTACACAGCAATAAAATATCAAAAATTTCGAAAATTGTGACGAATTTGAATTTACGATTCGTTTTCATCTTAATAAATACCTGTACTGTATTATGATGAATGAAAAGAATGATAGCATGCTGAGCTTCTATGCCCAAGATAGCGGGTTCAAACCCGGCCGAAGCCGTCGGATTTTTAAGAGCTTTAAAAATCCCTCAGTATGCCTTCCTTCGGAGGGGAAGTAAAGCCGGCGGTCCCATGTCATAGATTTATGGCATGTTAAAGAACCTTCCACTAATTGCACCTGTGTGAAGCTAAATTTGATAGGTTAAGAAACAACGCTCTTAGGCTTCTACGTTCGTTGCCAAGAGCCGACTGCGGTGGCGTTTAGTAGCTAAGTTCTGAACTTGGCCTAGTAGTCGTTGATGGTGGCGCTTGGCGGCAAAAGTAGGAACTATTTGAAAAATTCTAAGTTGCAGTACTTAAATAAAAAAAAAAAACAGATAACACACACTATTACAGACATAGAAGATAAGCTGGGGAGGTTGGAGAGAGAAGCAGAACGTGCAGGACTGATGATCAACACCAACAAGACCAAAGAGATGAGGATAAATTCTGACATCACGACTAGTTTGACAGTCAACGGAAAGGACATCGAGCGAGTTGAGTCCTTCCTCTACCTTGGAAGTATAGTCACAAATGATGGGTGAGCAGAGGAAGATGTTCGAAGCCGTATCAGGAAGGCAAATGGTGCCTTTGTCCAGCTCTACCCCATCTGGAGAAATAGAAACATTTCCAGGAAGACCAAGCTCCACCTTTTCAATAGCATCGTAAAGTCAATTCTTCTCTACGGCTGTGAAACATGGAAAGTCACAAAACCGATCAACAACCAGCTACAGGTGTTCATTAACAGATGTCTGCGTCGCATCATGAATGTGAGGTGGCCGGACATAATCTCAAATGAAGATCTTTGGACCATCACCAATCAACAACCGATTAGCATCCAGATCAAGGAGAGGAAATGGCGCTGGATTGGTCACACACTAAGGAAGCCGGACGGAGCTATTGAGAGGGCGGCGCTAGACTGGAATCCTCAAGGCGCCAGGAAGCGAGGTCGACCTAAGAAGACCTGGAAGAGGACGATCGAAAATGAAATTGCAGAGGTGGACAAGAACTGGAGTCAAGTGAAGAGAATGGCCAGGAACCGTACTGCGTGGAGAAATTTCGCCAAGGCCTTATGCTCCGGAAGGAGCGGCAGGAATTAAGTAAGTAAGTAAGTAAGTATTACAGTCATCACAATTAACACCGGTTATCAGACAGATTCTACACACACCCAGAGTACACGGGGCTACATGACCGCGTTGTCGCAGCCCCTAAACTTAAGAACCAACCAACCAATCAACCGAAAAGAATGAATTGGGAATATGCTACTCTCATACGTGTTTCAACTTACATCACATAGCCTATTATTAGCCTACTTTCGATTTTTGCAAAAAATGAAAGTAGACTTATGAGATCACTACAGAGCGAAAAAAAGTGTGTCTGTCTGTGTGTGTGTGTGTGTGTGTGTGAGTGTGTGTACTCTGAATGTCTGTCCCCCCCCCTATCAATTCGAACACGGTGAGCGCAAATTGAACGAAATTTGGCGCAAAGGTAGCACTAGAAAAGGACATCTCAGTGTCATGTTTTATATCGCCGCCATCTTGACGGAAACGTAATGGCGGCCACACAAATGTTCAAAGCTTAAATCAAATTACGACTAACCTAATCATCCGATCTCTACCAAATTTTGCAACAACATACCTTTATGGAGGGAGCATCCTTTGACGAAACTAATAGGTCATTAGCCTAATATTTTGCGGATGGCGGCCATCTTTGTGTGAAAATCGATTCCCCCTATTAATTCGAACACGGTGAAACCGAATGGAATGAAATTTGGTACAGAGGTAGCACTAGCAAAGGCCACCTCAGTGTCATGTTTTATATTACCGCCATCTTGACGGAAACGTAATCGCGGCCACCCAAATGTTAAAGGCTAAAATGTAATTACGATCAACCTAATAATCTAGTCTCTACCAAATTTTGCAACAACAAATCTTTATGTGGGAAGCATATTCTGACCAAACTGCTAGATCATCAGCCCAATAGTTTGCAGATGGTGGCCAAGTATGTGTGCAAATCGATTCCCCCTATCAATTCAAACACGGTGAAACCGAATTGAACGAAATTTGGTACAGAGGTAGCACTAGCAAAAGGCACCTCAGTGTCATGTTTTATATCGCCGGCATCTTGACGGAAACGGAATGACGGCCACCCAAATGTTAAAAGCTTAAATCAAATTTCGACCATCCTAATAATTTGATCTCTACCGGATTTTGTAACAACATGCCTTTTTGTGGAAAGCATCTTACGACTGACTACAAGGTCATCAGCCCAATAGTTTGCAAATAGCGGCCATGTATGTGTGCAAATCCATTCCCCAGATCAATTCAAACACGGTGAAACCGAATTGAATGATTTTTTTTACAGAGGTAGCACTAGCAAAGGGCACCTCATATTCATGTTTAATATCCCAATAGCACGTTGTATTTCAACAAGCTACTACAACCAACATTCAATTATACTCCTTGAAAAGGACAAAGAGTTATAACAATACCCATGCATTTAGGAGAAAGTAGGCTATATGTTCTTTACTGAACATCTTGTTTTATACTGTAAAGAGGTGGGATGAAACTTTAGTCTATAGCCTACCTATAAGACTACCAGAAATTTCTCAAATACTGGTGGTTGCAACATATTGTAATACCAATGAGAGGTCGTAATTTCATGTGGATTCTGTTAAAATGAGTCATACTGATATGATGAATATTGTTTAAATCAATAATCTGGTAGCAAAGATAATTACCCCGCCTGGGGGTTCGCACACAAGACCTCATGATCCACAGAACAAGATGCTATCACCACGACTAATACAACCACGCAATGATTGAGCACAAGACAACTTATTTTCACGTACCGGTAATATTATGGAAGTATATTTTAAGTTTCATCAATATTTTGTTCTTTTCGATAACGTTCCAACGTGGAAATGACTTTTAAACCCTTATGAATAGGCCTACTTAGAAGTAAAACAAATGTTTACAGTAGTTCATGAAGGGCTAGCCCATTTCCCGTATCAACACACTGATATACTGGGGTTGGAATCCAAGACCTCATGATCCATGAACCATGATCCTCATGATACCAGTATATTATGTTGATAACTGCATTACCGCAATTTGGGTTGATATCTGAATAGCCATTGTGCAGAAACATCTTATTAAATACCGGAACAATGTTTCATATTTAAGTATAATATCAATGATGTTCTACCCTGACTATTATATGTCAGAAAACTGTACTATAATGAGGCTCATTATAACACTATTTTTCATTATGAAACAGTTTCTCCCACCAATCAGAGCTCATGAAACAGTTTATGACCAATTTGATAATTAGATGCGCTGAGTTCTACGGCCTTCTAATTTAAATTTCACTGCCTGGCCTAGTGTCATAGTAGGGTAATCGAGGAGGCCATGGTCAATTACAAGACATTCTCTGCGTCTCATGCGCTCTGTTCAGTAAATAAAACTGGCGAAATCTCGACAGATATTTATGAATATTTATGTTCGAACATAAAATGGTAATAATAATTATCGTCGAACATAAACAGTCGTATGCAACACGCCTATAATGGTAATTAAGACTCTCGTATGGAAATTATAAAACGAGCGTACGCGAGTCTTAATTATTGCCATTAGAGGCTCGTTTCATAATGTACTATTAAATACTGATGCAAAGACTAAGCCCATTGACACCAGAGTACGCATGACAAAGCAGTGAGTCTTCACCTGCCGGAATTTATTTTCGACCACTCACATAACCCATACTGTAGCCGTTCGTTAATACTTCCGTCGAGTACTAGCTCATCGAGTAACTTTGCATTGAAAATCACATTTCGAATTCCGAAGGAATAAAAGTGATGGGCAAAGTTACTCGAGGAGTGGATACCCATCACTTTTATCCAGAGATTTCTCCCAGGGGCTCACATCTTGTGGGACGTGGGTTGGCGTCCACGGGACCCCAGCTGAGTCCGGCATTGCTTCCACTTACTTGTGCCGGGCTCCTCTCCGACTTCTTTCCTGTCGACCTCCCTTGGTCAACTCTTGTTCTCTTCCTACCCCGACGGTATTGGGGTATCCGAGGCCTAGGGAGTCTCTTCATTTCCCGCCTTAATTGGCCCTTGTCTCATCTTTTCTGATACCCTCCTTCAGCGAGGGGTCAGCCTTCTTTTTCATTTCATGTTATCTCCTGCCTTCTACTCAAGGCCCTCAAGGAGGCCGGGTGTATGTAGCCCCACCACTTTGGGTGCACCCTAGGTAATGCTACACCCTCAGGGGCTCCCGGCTGGTGAGTTCGGGAGTTGGCGACCCCGAGGGATTCCTGAGCTGGGTCTGTTTTCCCCTTTTGTCCCTTACCTTTGGGGTGGACCCTCTCCTCTTTCACTTTCCTATCTGCCTTTCATGGCTCTCCTTCCTTCCAAGCCCCTCAATCCGCATTCTTCGAGGGTTGAGGGCATTTCTTTTCCTCCTGTCCTTTATTTGCCTTATTCTCCCTTTGTTTTCCATTTCTTCTTCTAGTATGTAGGTTAGTAGTTAGTTTCTATATATTTAAAACACTAAGGCGATTTTTGTTACATCGAGAATGAGATAACGTCTCAACCGATTGACTTCGTAATGCATTCTAACGAGAGCTCTTGGCATGCAGATTTGCAGAGTGTCTTTAAAATAAACAAATATGTTACAGAATATTTTTAAATTAATAAACAAAAATTCAGAAATCTTGCCTATCACGCATGCGCACAATCGCCTTGCCTTATGACAGTCATGGCGGTTACAAGTCCATCGCGTTTTAATTTCATGTTTATGTATAAGAATTATAATGGAAGGGAACATTGCTTATTACGTTTTCATGACATATACTGGAATTACCAGACAGAAAATGCTGAAAAACGTAAACTGACATCAAATTTTGAGTGTGCTTGATGTTTAACTCCCTTAATATTGCGCATTGTTATCAGTGGTTCGGTAGCTCAGGTGGTTACTCCGTACTATCTTAATTTATGCATCACCCAATGTAAGGGGTTCGAATCCCCCCTCCGGAATGTTTTTTTTTATTTCCGTATTTTCCTTTCTTGCAATTGCTATTATATTGCCAAAACATATTTAACTCTTGGCATTCCCATATGTTACAGAATATTTTTAAATTAATAAACAAAAATTCAGAAATCTTGCCTATCACGCATACGCACAATCGCCTTGCCTTATGACAGTCATGGCGGTTACAAGTCCATCGCGTTTTAATTTCATATTTATGTATAAGAATTATAATGGAAGGGAACATTGCTTATTACGTTTTCATGACATACACTGGAATTACCAGACAGAAAATGCTGAAAAACGTAAACTGACATCAAATTTTGAGTGTGCTTGATGTTTAACTCCCTTAATATTGCGCGTTGTTACCAGTGGTTCGGTAGCTCATGTGGTTACGCCGTACTCTCTTAATTTATGCATCACCCAATGTAAGGGGTTCCAATCCCCTCTCCGGCATTTTTTTTTTATTTCCGTATTTTCCTTTCTTGCAATTGCTATTATGTTGCCAAAACATATTTAACTCTTGGCATTCCCGTAACTAAGGAATTCTACGTTCCCATCTCAATTTAACTTAAAACGCTATGGTAATTTCATTGAAAAGCTTTATAAGTTCCAACATTCGACAGATTACATTGGCAATAACGGTAGGCTATTTATCTTTATTGCTACAGAAGTTTTGGCATATTTTTGCACATGGGATAACTGTGAATCAAGGATTGTACGAATTCCAACACATTACGAAGAATATATGCAGTGAATCCACCCGAGTGTCTTCAAATCGAGCCATGTGCTACGTAACTCATTTGTTTTCCTCAGTTCTTTCTTTGCCTTATAAACATACAAGGCATGTCCAAAATGTTGTTACATGAAATTCCACTAATGAATTGTACCTTTACCAGTTATACGGCAATAATACAGTAGGCCTACGTTGAAATTCTGATACCGGTATTACAAAATGTAGGCCTACTTTTGATTAGATTGTTATCCAAATTAACTTCTATATTTCAGTAGCAGATGCCGCTGCAGTCGAATGTTGGAACCGCCATTTGTATTGTGTTTCCGATCTTTCTGTTATATAGTCTTTGGTGGTCTGTTATAATCTTTGGTGGTGAGTCGTTTTCTGTCGAGAATACATATCGCAGCTTCTACGAATTGTTAAACCTTTCATTGTATATACCATAACTACGGCATACTAGAAAGTGACTACGCAGAATTACTGGGCCGGTTTGTCTCGATAATTCATTGCCAGCTTTAAGAGTGGGCTTCCGTGTGTAAATACGACTCTTGACACGTACAGGAAATATAATTGTAAAACTGGCTCCATTATTAAGGTGACTGGCGAAGTGGTTCTATGCTCCTCTTCATAATTTACTGTCATGGATATCCGAAGAATTGTACCAATAACAGGTGACGGAAATTGCTTATTTAGAGCAGTTTCGTACTGTTTGTATCGAAACGAAGAACGTCATAGCGAGTTGCGTTTGCAAACTGTTACAAAAATTGTTGCTGACTGGAATATTTATAAGGATTTTATTATTGGCGATGAGTCTTATCGCCTTCCCCTCAACAACCAACTTGAGTATGAAAATCTTATGTCTCTGAACGGTGAATATGCTGGTCATGTTGAACTCCATGGTATAAGCCAATTGTTTAATGATTATTTGTTTAGAGTGCATAACGATGAGACTAACCACGTTGTAGATTATGGCAATGGAAGTGTTATTTGTCATTTATTGTTTAGCGGCTCCGTTGATGCAGGACACTATAGTGTGATCGAATACGACATTAATTTGGGGATAAATCCTACTGTAAATAGACGCATTCGACGAAAAAGAACATTAACCGGTCGTGTGGAAACTACAAATAGACGCAAAACAATGAGAAATCGGAGAAAAGGCGAAACCACTTTTAATATAAAATATAAATCTGCCATTTCAGAAACAATGCCAGATATTATGCCGTACAGCGTTGGGTCCTTGACGAACGAATGTAAACATTGTTCTGCATTGTTCTTCTCTTGCGAAAAAACTACGCTTGGTTACTTCGGCCTTTGCTGTTGCAATGGTAAAATTAATCTGCCGGAATATAAAATACTTGACAGGCTTAAACCATTTTTCACTGGAAATGATGATACCTCAAGGAACTTCAGAGAGAATATTCGGCAGTACAACAATTCTATGTCCTTCGATTCCTTTGGTGCCAATGTTACCGTACCACCTGAACACGGTCCATATTGTTTTAAAATTTCAGGAATTGTACATCATCGCATTTCTTCCATATATTCCAAAAATATAAGCGACAGTTGTTACGGCCAGTTGTTAGACTGCTCAGAAGCTAATCAAATCAGATTAGCAAATCGAGCGAATTCTTGCATCAGGGAGGGTACACTTCATATTCTAAATAATATTTTGCAAGAGCATAACCCTTACATTCAACTGTATAAGACAATGCATTCAAAAATATGCGAAGAAAATGGAGAAAAACGTCAACCGTTAGATTTGGTCATGCACTTTTACCGAACCTCAAGAAGATCCGAGACGTTACAATAACCCAGCTTCCTCAGAGATTGCAGCTATTTTTGAAACAACTGACGGCGCTCCGGCTTCACACCGCCACATAGCCGTATTTTCTAATCAGGGAGTTTTAAAGGAAATTGATGTTGACAGCATGCATTGTGATCCATTAACTTACGTTTTAATCTGGCCTTGCGGAGAAACAGGGTGGCATATTTCACTGCCAACAGGAGGGAACCGTAAGACGAACGTTAGGCAAAATATGACAATGCGTGAATATATTTTGTATAGGCTGTCGATTCGAGGTTGTCCTCCCGCAGGAGGTTTCAACCCTTAACTTAATGCAGGTAAACTTACCCAACAATTAATAGTTGACTATTATTGTCGAATAGAAGGAGATAGACTAAAATATATTCGCAATCAACAAACGAAATTGTGTGTCGATACCTACGTTGGTCTAGCTGATGCTTTACACTTTAGAGCTGAAAATGAAAGTTTGAGAGCTGGTCGCATAGTTATTTTGCCTTCTACATTTATTGGTAGTCCCCGAAATATGTTGCAAAATTATCAGGATGCAATGGCAATTGTGAGAAAATTTGGCAAGCCAGACCTCTTCATAACTTTCACTTGCAACCCATCATGGCCTGAAATTACTACTAGCCTCCAACCTTATGAAAATATAAACAATAGACCTGAAGTCGTTGTTCGCGCTTTTCATGCGAAAGTGAAGGAACTCTTGCGTTTAATAAATCAAAAGCAAATTTTTGGCGAGGTACAAACTTTCTTATACACGGTTGAGTTCCAGAAGCGAGGTTTACCTCATATAGACTTACTGGTTTGTCTTCGAGATAGTTGTACATTACGAGAAATCTATGATATTGATATGACAGTTTCTGCAGAAATACCAGATCCTTCCAATACAACATTGTACAACTTAGTAAAGACACACATGGTACATGGACCTTGCGGCCTTCTGAATCCCAATTCAATTTGCATGAAGGATGAAAGATGTAAGAAGGGTTTTCCAAAAGACTTTGTGCCAGAAACTAAAGAGAATGTGAGCGGCTATCCACTTTACCGTAGGCGACAAAATGGAAGATCATATACTAAACGAGTACAAGGCACCAATGTTGAAATCGACAATCGCTTCATTGTTCCATACAATCGATATCTATTGATGTACTTTCAGGCCCATATTAACGTCGAAATCTGTGCAAGTGTACACAGCATCAAATACATACATAAATATGTTTATAAGGGTCATGATTGCGCTAACTTGAAAATCACGGCAAACGATGGAATGCTACATCATGACGAAGTTTCTATGTATTTGAATGCTAGATATGTTGGGTCAAGTGAGGCTGCATACAGGATTTTTGGTTACAACATGCACGAACAGTCCCACATTGTTGCCCGGTTACCTGTCCATTTACCAGACCAACAAGATGTATTTTTTCATGCCGATGATGCTCCCAAAGCATTAATACGGGCTCAGTTAAAAAGTACACAACTCACTGCATGGTTTCAGCTGAACCAAAATCCAACAACTAGGAGTGCATATATTTATCCTGAAACACCCGTTCATTATGTATGGGATAAATGCAAATGCATTTGGAAAAAACGACTTAGATTCGAAAAGGTAATAGGTCGGATGTACAATGTTTCTCCACCTGAATCAGAAAGATACCATCTGCGCTTACTTTTACTTCATATAGTAGGTGCCACAAGCTTTGAGGATCTCCGAACATACCAAGGTGTTACCTGCCCAACATATAAGGATATGGCAATTAAACTTGGTTTGCTTATCGATGGTTCAGAATGGCAACGCTGTTTGATGGAAGCATCGGTTTTCCAAATTCCCTTTCAACTGAGACAGTTATTCGCCTACATATGCATATTTCATCAACCTTGCAATGCCAGTCACTTATGGGACATGCACAAAAACTCTCTCTGTGAAGATTATTTAAAGTCTGAAGATGAAAATACAGCTTATCAACTATCTCTCAGAGATATTAATAAAACTTTGCAATTGCATGGTTTCTCTCTGCCAACATTTAACTTGCCTGTTGGTACTGACACACACTCAAACGATCAAACTACTAATGAGCCAGTGTTCCCTTTTGATTTGGCTGACCTGATGTCCTTAGCAAACCAGGAACAACTTTCAATTATTAATGAAATCACTAGCGTTCTTCAAAATAACAACACAACTGTCACGAACGCATTCTTTATTGACGGTGCTGGGGGCACAGGAAAAACATTTATTTACCGATGCTTAATACAAAAGTTCTGGAGTTAGGGCTTCATGTTATATCAGGAGCATGGACCGGAATAGCCGCTGTTTTGCTACCCAACGGTCGAACAGTACACAGTACATTCAAAATTCCTCTAAATTTAAATGAGAGTTCAGTGTCTGGATTAAAATTAAATTCCAAAGCAGCTGACGATATTCGATTAGCACGGCTCATAATATGGGATGAAGCCCCAATGGCAAATATTCATTCATTAATGTGTGTGAATCGTCTTCTAAAAGATATTATGGGTAATGACATTCCATTTGGTTGGGAAAATTACTGTTCTTGGAGGAGACTTTAGGCAGGTTTTGCCTGTTGTTCCGCACGCTTCTCGCCAAACAATTATTCAAAACTGTATTAAATACTCTCCTCTCTGGCCCTTCTTCAAAATACGCTGCTTATATAAAAACATGCGGTTGAAACCAGAAGAAATTGAATTTTCTGATTTTTTGTTACAAATTGGTAACGGTGACTACCCCTCTGTAGATGGTGAGGAATCAAATGTTATTGAACTACCACCCAGAATTTTAGCGCATGATGACATCGTGACTGAGATTTACGGCGAAACATTCATTTCTACGAAAGATATAATCAATTTCTCGAAAGTATGCATTCTAACACCAAAAAATGAACACTGTAATGAAATTAATTTGAAAGTCATCTAACTTATACCCGGTAGTTCAAAAACATACACCAGCGTTAACAGATTAATTACTGAAGATGAAAGCCAGCTACTTCAATTTCCTACAGAATTCTTGAATTCCTTGGAATTAAGTGGTTTGCCACCACATATTCTTACTCTAAAAGTTGGAGCCATAGTTATGCTCCTCAGAAATCTGATCGTTTCCCAAGGGCTCCTGAACGGAACCAGATTATTTGTAAAGAATATGTATGAAAATTGCTTGGATTTGGAAATAATCAGCGGAGATAAAATTGGGCAGAGAGCTCTAATCCCTCGAGTTGATTTAACACCATCCGACAAAACCCTTCCATTTTCTTTTAAGAGACGTCAATTTCCAATTCGCTTGGCATTCTGTATCACAATGAATAAAGCTCAAGGGGAAACTCTCGAACGTGTAGGTCTCTATTTACCTCAGCAAGTTTTCAGTCATGGCCAGTTATATGTTGCAATGTCAAGAGTGCGATCTTTCGACGCCCTTAAAGTTTCAATAGTGCCAAAAAGTAGTCGTACAAAGAATGTCGTATATAAGGAAATCCTTCGGTAATTATTTTACCATTGACCATCATATTTCGACTTCGTAAAGCACTCTGACAAAAGCTCTTGGCCTGTAGATTTGCAGAGTGTCTTTAAGAGAAAAAAAAATGTTACCGACCTGTGTTATTGTGATGGTTGTATTAATGCGTGTATCTGTAATTAACGTGAGAATTAGGAAGGAGAACGCCGAGGCCTTACTTAAGGAACCATCCCGGTATTTGCCTGGAGTGGAAGTGGGAAACCGAAGAGAAACACATCCAAGATAGTTAAGGTTGGAATCGATCCTACCTCTCCTCAGTTTTACCTCACGAGGCTGAGTGCGTCCCGTTCCAGCCCTCAGGCCAGAATTAAATTCCTTGGCAGAGCAGGGAAATGAATCCGGATCTCTGGGGCGATGGCCAAGAATATACTTAATAGTGGGCTTCCCTATGTTAATGCGTTTTTCGACATGCACTGGACATATAATTCTAAAACTGCCTCCTTTACGGTGGCTGGCAAAGAGTCAGTGCTCATCCTGTAATTGGTGAAGTGATTCTATGCTCCCCTGCATAGTTTGCTGTTAAAGAAACCCAAAGGATTGAACCTATAACAGGCGATAGAACTTGCTTATTTCGAGAAGTTTCGTGCTGTTTATATCAAAATGAAGAACATCGCCCTGAGCTTCATTTGCAAACTATTGCAAACATTGTTGCTGACAAGGATAATTTTAAGGATTTTATTATTGGCGATCAGCCTCATCGCGTTCTCCTCAGCAACCAACTTAGTATGAAAGTCTCTGAACGGTGAATACACTGATCATGTTGAACTTCATTGTATAAGCCAATTGTTCATTGATTTTATTTGTTTAGAGTACATAACAATGAGTCTAACCGCACTGTTGTTTTTGCAAGGGGAGTATTATTTGGCATTTAATATTTAGCGGCTCCATTGATGCAGGGCACTATAGTGTTATCGAATAAGAACGTTAATTTTGGGAGAAATACTACTATAAAACCCCGTTCGACGAAAAGGAACATTGTCCGGTCGTATGTTAACTGCAAATTGACGCAATAAAGTGAGAAATCTGACAAAATACGAAACCACTTTAAAAATCCAATATAAATATGCCATAAAAATACTCCCATTTTCTTTTAAGAGCCACCAATTTCCAATCGCTTGGCATAATTTATCACAATCAATAAAGCTCAAGGGGAAGCTATGGAACGTGTAGGTCACTATTTGCCTCATCAAGTTTTCAGTCATGGGCAGTTATATGTTGCAAAGTCGTCTTTCTCTGTAATCATACAAATAATGCATATAAGAAAATCCTTCCGTAAATATTTTCCCAATGACCGTCATGTTTTGACGGGTTTCAACTAGTTAGTTTTTAATTTTGCTTTTCGTTTTCATCTTCACGATCACCCAAACCATCAGGGGCCGATAACCCAGATGTTAGACCCCTTAAAACAACAATTATCATCATCATTTTATCCAGATATTGAAAAACAGACCCTAAATGTGACAAACTCGCGTCAGTAGATTTAAAGAGCCCATCAATGACACCATCTGACGACTTCACGGGGTGTCACAAAAGTCAAAGCACTTGACTTTACGACTTTTTGTCCATTAGACACCGCACTGTGCACTGACCCAGCACAAAATGTTCTGCTAAGACATAAAGGAAGAAAATAAACCACAACTGGCTTGACTATGGTGTCAAGTGGAAACAGAGGGGTTCTGTCTGTAACGAGATTAGAACAGATGTTACCATGAACCTCTGCACAAAGGGATTTGCAACGCATTACACCTTCACACACAGTGAAGTTCATCTGAGGCGTTACCACAGTACTTGCTTCTCCAAGCCTACCAGTGAGGTCCTTCCTGTTGTTCACCAATACCTAGCGGGTTTTTGTCCCACACAAAATTAGGAATATAGTACATTATGCAACAAGCTATAATGGCTATAAGTAAGACAAGACAAGAGTATGTTTATAAAACGAGTGAAGTGAGTTTTATAATTTACCTTAAGAGTGTCTTAATTTCCATTATAGGCGAGTTGCATACGACTGTTTATGTTCGACGATAACTTTATTTATGTTCGAACATAAATATTCATAAATATCTGTCGAGATTCCACCAAATGGGATATCCTGAACTAGCACCAACAGCGCACAGGTACTATGTGTGATCATTTTGTTCTTTAGTTCAAATGACATCTGTAAATAACACACAATTGGTTGTTACAAACGCTTTAAAATTAAAATATATCGTATTATTAACCTATTATTCTTCAAATTAGATGCATATAGAATGTCAACGGAAGGCAAATCATTGGAATCTCACATAGAATAGTCATGACATCTGGCGGAAAAGTTTCGCATAATATATCCCTATTGCATTTACTTAACAGCGCGTTGGGTTATTGATTCCATGGATCAAAGACCTTGACAATGTCATATGTTTCCAAAGTTTTGAAACAAAAATATGGATAGTTATTGTCTTTATATCAATACCAGCACTCACTAGAATTGTCGCCGAACACCTACGAAAGCAACGCCCTGTGTACAAATTGGAGTTGGGGAGATTAAGGTGCAGTGCTATTTCTTTTCCCGTATTCCGAAGTTTATTTTATGCCAATATTTTGGACGGCGCACTTTCCATGTCGGTAATTTATAAAGAAGGATGGAGTGTTGCAAACTTCTGGACGTAGATTCATAATTTTCTTGCATATTTCATAGTATTTTCCTGTTACCGTAAAGGTTCGTGCTGATTTTGCCTTTGTGTTTGGGAAACTACCATGGTTGGTCCGATATCCTTTACAGTACATTGTCATCTTTCAAATCATGTAATTCATGTCACTTGTGTCCGACATGTTTGATTTTGGAAACAAGTCCGTTGAGTGCAGGTACGATGCTATCCTTACCTAATTGGTCACACAGTTGTATCATAATGAAAATCTTGAGCTCTGATTGGTGGAGAACCTGTTTCATAATGAAACTTGAACTATAATGAGCCTTATTAAGACGCAGTTTTCTGGCATATCTATTTATACAGGGTGAACAAAAAATGCCGCACTTTGAGGTCGGCATGGGGTTCCTCGTCGAAATTCACGACAAAAGTTTATGTTGCTAAACCTAATCCCGTCAATAAGTTTCACAGAAATGCGTGTTAAGAAACGAGGCTCTGGCAACGCTCTAACCACATGCAGCGTGGCCAAAAACAGGTCGCAGGAACCTGGCGCTCTGTCGGAGCTTTCTCTGTACATTCCGATACACTGCAGGATGTGACAGTGTTGCCATCTTCTCGTTTTCATACTTGTGTTTTCAAACAGCACCCGATCTGATTTTGCTATAGAAACTTTTGTCTTGCAATTGGATGAGGAATCGCATGCCGACCTCTAAGTACGGCATTTTTTGTTCACCCTGTATTTCACCATGGTCGAACATCAAATTTTTTTTGGCAATATTCTTTGGTCGCCTTCTTTACACTCGAGATACGTGTTGAGATTTAGGATCCAAAAACTCTGGTCTCGATTTCTGGTTCTGTCCAGAAATTTAATTTGGTTAGTTGGTTCCTTAGTTTAGGGGCTGCGACAACGCGGTCATGTATCACCGTTTACTTTGGGTGTGTGTAGAATCTCTCTGATAACCGGTGTTAATTGTGATGGCTGTATTAGTGTGTGTTATCTGTTTTAACAAGTAAGGACTGCAGACAATAATTTCAAGTAGTTCCTACGTTTGCTACAAAATGCTACCGTCCACGACACCTAGCTTGCGGACTTGGCTACTACATGGCATCGCAGTCAGCACCTGACGGCGAACGGTGGAACTAATATAGCGTCATCAATTTCAACCTACAAATTTTGGCTTCACACAAGTGTATTTAGTGGAAGGTTCTTAAAAAATCCGACGACTTTGGCCGGGTTTGAACCCGCGACTTGGGCATAGAAGCTCAGCATGCTACCTACAATGGCACCGAAGCCGCCTAAAAATACGGACTCTATAGAAGATGGGAACTGAAATTGGGCTCAATAGCCTGCATTGTGTTGTGATTCGTACCGTGGTTAATAAGTGGTCGTGGAGCACATCCATCTTTATTGCACTATTTACAAACAGTGAAGAAAACATGAAGAAAGAAATACATAGATAAGTAAATCAAATATGTACGGCTTCCCAGTCCTCCACATCCTGTCTACCCTAGTCTATCTCGAGACCCCCCAGGGGCTCACATCTAGTGGGACGTGAGTTGCCAACCACGGGACCCCAGCTGAGTCCGCATTGCTTCCACTTACTTGTGCCGGGCTCCTCTCCATCTTCTTTCCTGTCGACCTCACTTGGTCAACTCTTGTTCTCTTCCAACCCCGACGGTATTAGGGTATCCGAGGCCCAGGGAGTCTTTCACTTTCCCGCCTTAATTGGCCCTTGTCTCATCTTTTCTGATACCCTCCTTCTACGAGGGGTCAGCCTTCCATTTCTTTTCCTGTTATCTCCTGCCTTCTGCTCAAGGCCCTCAAGGAGGCAGGGTGTAGGCTATGTTGTAACCTATATTTTATGAGTCCCCCCATGACAGTTTTAATGTAGGCTCGTGGGTTTATTATTTCTTTATATCATGTTATCGTGTTGGCAACGTGTTCAATTGCATTGGACACGTCTGCAGTAGACGCAGTGTCATTATTATTATTATTACTATTATCATATACGAATACTTTTTATTATTAATTATTCAATGTATTTTAGGTCACTATTGACGAGATTCTGAAGCTAGCTCTAATCATATGTTGTCTAAGAAAGTTTATTAATATTGTTCGGACCACTGAACCAGGAGTCAGGTTCATGTTTTGGTCACACGTACAGGAGGCAGCATTTATGGACACTATTGTCTCGAGCAGGTATGCTCGCTTACCCCGGGGAGGGTGATGAGGAAGCAGCCAGGGGGCCTTGCTATGAGTGGTATGGACAAACAGGCGTATGACAATAGCGCTTCTGGGAAAAGACTTCCTGCTAGGAGCTGTGAGATAGAGGTGCGGTAGCAAGCTACCTGAGAGGACTAGTGGGGATTGTCTCGCTGGACTTTGAGATGTCAGGTTGTGTAGGGTGTCTCTCTTGAGCTGAGCGCTTGGTTTTTCTACGGAAAGCTTGAAGACCATACGGTACCTCCGAATTGTTTTAGTATGGAGGGTACCACGTGATTGGGTTCTGGCTGTAATGCCACAATCATAGTAGGGCTAATACCCATCAAGATAACTGTGCTAAGTTGAAGAAGACCTTCATGGCGGTAAACCATAATGGCATGGCTGACCAGCTTCAAAGTGGTGACGAAACTAGAAATATACGGCAGACGACGGCATTACCGGTAATGTGAAAACAAACTAAGAAATCTTTAAAGGCCTAAATATTATTATTATTATTATTATATTATTATATATATATTTTTAATTGCATTTCTTGTGTGTCACTCTTTTTTTATTATATTCATCAAACTCTTGCATGCAGCTTCAGAATATAAAGTAGATTTAAATTGGATAGTTTCTTTTTAGTTAGATGCATGTAAACCTTCCTTCGCCTTTATTAATTTATAGGAGGTTTTGGTAAGGCCTATGTACGAGCCAGTCCTTTCAGAATATCTGCACACGCCCGGAGATAAGAAGAGTTTCAAAAAGGTGGATTTGTTCAATTACAGTACTAATTATGTCATTTGCTTAAATTTTAAAGAAAGGCCATTTATGAGGCAGAATATTCATTTTTATTTAATTTTTTGTATCTTCAAAGTTACAAATGGCTTCTCTGGGTGAAGCCATCTTGTGGCAAGAATTGAAAGATTACAAATGGCGCCCAACTATGGAGTGTGAATAAGGCTGGCTGGTGCATAGTATGGCAGTACGTACAGGGAATTTGTGAAATCTGATCGGGTGTTTTAGGAAGGGTATATATGTTCAGTGATTTTGGAGGGTATGCTAAGTAATAAGAGTGAGCCTGATTTATTAAAGTTGAGATCTAGAAGTGTTGACAGAAGCACTCTTGGTCATTCTAGAAGAGGCAGGAGTCAGTCAAACAGGCAGACCAATAAGCGGTCAGATTCCACAAATTCGAGAGTAGTTCTTAGTAAAATGGCAGATAAGGATGTGATTTCTGGTACGTTGGAGGGACGTGAGGGGGCCGAGAAAGATGATGTTGCAACTGGCAAGGAGTTAGGAATGGGAGTGAATAGTGACGAGGAAAATGTAGGGCTGGGGGAAAACTCACAGATGATCAAGTTAATGGAGCAGATGATGTCAAAATTCAGTAGTAAACTAAGTGATTTAAGTAATAAAATGGATACTCAGAGTAGTGATTTAAGTACTCAAATTAATAATCAAAGTAGTGAATTTAGTACTAAGATAGACATTCAAAGTACGGATTTAGAGAGCAAAATTAATAAGATTGTAGAAAGTATGAGTAAAGGCTATAAGGAAATTCGTCAGGAAATTGCCAGTAGAATTGAGATGGTAGATAAAAGATTCGAGCAAGTTGAGGAGAAGATGAGCTTACAGAGGCAGGGCATTATGGATACTATTGATAAGCAGATAGGCGAGGTGAGTAATGAGGTAGCCATTGTCAAGAAAGAAGTTAGTGAGAAGTTGATAATTGTAGAGGAAGAAATGAAGGATATAACTGAGATTAGAAATAAGCAGGTGTCTTTCGAACAGGAGCTAGCGGTTTCTTCAGCCAGAGTAACGATGGTAGATAAGAGTGTAAAAAGGGAGATTAGTGAACTGAAATCCTTTAATGAGAGCGAAAATTTGAAATTAAGAAGAGAGCTGAATCAGGCCAAGTCAAATAAGGAAAATTGTAATCACTCTGTAGGACATAGTAACTTCTATAGGGAATCTGACTTACCTAAATTTAGTGGAAGGCAGTTTAACCCTATGGAGTTTGTTAAAGTTGTTCAGAAGAGGTTTTCGAAAGTGTTAGAAGATGGGACTTTAGACTGGGATATTGTTGAGGAAATCATATCATTAGCTTTTGTGGGGGAGGCTAAATCTTGGTATCAAGGTTTTAGGGGAGGTTTTCAGGGATTGGAAGATTTTAAGCAGAAGTTTGAGGGAAAGTTCTGGAACGAACAGACTAAAGGAAGAGAAAGAGACAAGATTTCTTTTGGGAGGTATCAGTCGAATCAGGGGGTGAGCATGACGGAGTATTTCCTCACACATGTCCTTATCAGTCAGAATTTAGACACTAGTTCTTCTGAAGGTGATATTGTTAGGCGTATGGCCCGACATTTTTCTGATGAGGTGAAGATGGCCGTAGTCATGCAGGATGTAAAAACGATTAAGGACATGGAACGTGTGTTAGAAAGGTTTGATACTTTGGGTAGAATGGGAGGCAAAAGGCAAGAACAGGGAAGGGAAGGAAATTACGATCAGGGGTATCAGGAGGAAGGGAATAGGCATTATGAGCGTAGGAATATTGATAGGCCAGGTAACTTTGTGAGGAATGATAGAGGAAATTTTGTAAATAGGGATAGGGGTGACCAAGGGAATTTTCGGAATAGGGGGCGCGGAGAACAGAGGCAGGCAGAAAATCGGGGACCTGGGGAACAAAGGCAGTTAGAGAATAGGGGGCGTGAAGAAGAGAGACAGCCAGCTCAGCCGAGTAATTTAAACGGGAACAGGGCTCTTTAAGACGGTCAGATAGAGGGTCCCATCCCAGTATTCCAGTTCATGTGTTGAAGAAGATAGAATACGACCTTGATGTTAGAAAGGAATTGTTAGATGACCAGGTTGAGGTTATGCAGGAGAGATGTGAGCCTACGTTGATCAGTCCTGTGATTAAGGTGAAGATATGGGGTCAAGTCGTCGATGCCTTATTGGACTCAGGGAGCATGTGTTCTTGCATTAAGGCAGGCTTTTATGATGAGGTTAAGAGTAAAGGAGAAGTCATAGAGGAGATTCCTGTGTCCAATATATTTATATTGTCTGCTGTTGGGACTAAGTCACAGAGAGTGCGTAGACAGGTTGTCGCACCTATGTACATTGATGAGAAATGTGGTCGTCAGAGTTTTCTAGTGGTCGCGAATTTAGTGTATCCTGTCATATTGGGTGCGGATTGGTTAAGCAGTCAGATGTGTAAGCTTGATTACGGCGAATCTAAGGTGAGATTCAAGTGGGGTGAGAATTTTGATACGATTAGTCTGAGTTATCAGGTGGACTCGGGAACTTTTGTGAGTATATCAGTGTGTGTCCAGGTTTTAAATGAAGAGGAAGAAGTCAGTGAGGTTAGTAGCGACATGGTATCAGAGGATATTCAAAGTTGTAGTATGGTAGTGGAAGAGGAGCGTGAAGGCGAATTTTCATGTGTTGTGGAAGATACCATGTTGGAGGTAGAGCAGAAGGCTCAGTTGTTAGAGGTCTTGAGAGACCACAGTGAGGTGTTCTCTGACAAACCTGGTAGGACACATGTTTACGAGCATAGTTTCGAGATCACCGATAGGTCTAGTTTTAATGGTGTTAGATACCCGATACCACACGCCCATGTCAAAGCAGTAGATGATGTCATTTCGCAGATGCTAAACGATGAGGTGATCGAATTCAGTAGGAGCCAGTATGTCAATCCGTTGGTAGTAGTGATTAAGAAGGATGGGTCAGTTAGGCTATGTTGGGATGCAAGACAAGCTAATAAACGCATTGCGCCGGATCATCAGCGACCGGAAACTACTGAGGATTTAGTTCAGAGATTTGGGGGTAAAGAATGGCTGTCCACATTAGATTTGAGTGCTAGTTTTTGGCAGGTACCCTTACGGAAGGAGGATAGGCAATTCACGGCTTTTTGTTACAAAAACCAGCTGTTACAATTTACACGGATTCCTTTTGGTATGAAAACATCGTCAGCTGGGCTCATTCGCGCACTTAACATCGCTCTGGGACACGACACAGGGGATTTCACAGCCAGTTACATCGATGACTTAGTCATCGCATCACGTACATTTGGGGAACACATGGAACACCTTAGAATCGTTTTGGGGAAGTTGCATCGGGCCGGGTTCACAGTGAAACTTAAGAAGGCGACCTTTTGTGCACAACAGATCACGTTTTTAGGCCACACTATTACACCACAGGGGGTTACGCCAGAAGGGTCGAAATTAGACAACATAATCAACACTCGGACACCACGTAACGTCAAACAACTTCGCTCTTTTCTGGGGGTATGTAATTATTTCAGGAGGTTTGTACTGCGGTATTCGCAGCTGTGCGGGCCATTTAGCGGGTTACTTAAACAGAATTATAAGTGGGTTTGGGAAAAGGAACACGATGAGGCATTCATCAAACTTAAAGAGGGTTTTAGGGATGCTGTCACACTTAGGTACCCCGGGCAGGATAGTCAGTATATAGTGATGACAGATGCTAGCGACTTAGGTTTAGCAGGGGTGCTTTGTCAAAAGGATGGGGATGGTAATCTAGGCATCGTGTCACTCGCTAGTAGAGGTCTAAATTCCGCGGAGAAAAGATACACTACTAGTGAGAAGGAATTGCTAGCCATTGTGTATTCGCTGGGCAAGTTCCGGACCTATGTGCTTGGCCGGAAATTCCTAATCTATACAGACCATAACGCACTTACGTTTCTTAGGACATGTAGGATAACCTCGAACCGGCTTTCTAGGTGGATATTGGCGATCCAAGAGTACGATTTTGATATATTTCATGTAAAAGGGTCAGAAAACGCATTCGCGGATTTTGTGAGTCGCCACCCGGAAATTGCTGGGGAGGGAGTTGAAGCTAGGAGAGAGGAAGGAATTTTGGTCTGTGTAACTAGGATTTCAGATAGGGACGGGGAGAGGTTAAAGTTGGGTAAAATGAGAGAGGAACAATGCAAGGACGAGGAGATTCTGGACATTTATCGGGAACTCGAGGAAATGGAACATATGAGCATTGCTAAGAGGGGTAATAAGGAATTCAGGCTTTTTAACGACTTGCTAACTAGGAAATGCTTTGGCGAGAGATGGTGCGTGTGGGTTCCTAAGTCTTTGAGGTATGATATTATCTGGTTTTATCATAAGGAGTTAGGCCACTATGGTGCAGAGAAGGTGTTGGGTGCTATTCAGGAGAACTTCTTCTGGAAAAACATGGGCAGGGAAGTCAGAAAAACCCTAGCAACATGTGAGTTGTGTCAGAAGTGCAAGCACCCCACAAGGTATTTAGAAGGGCCAAGGCAGGCTGTTTTAACTCAGAAACCAGGTGAGTTGGTGTGTGTTGACCTCTATGGGCCGTTGGTGAAGTCTCAGTATGGCTACCAATATGTGTTTGTCGTTGTTGATGCCTTTTCCAAGTATGTTAAGCTCTATCCTCTAAGACAGGCCACGGGGAGGGGTTGTGTAAATTGCATACTGGGGAAATATGTTCCGGAGTTTGGTAAGCCACTCCGAATACTCTCAGACCACGGTTCTCAGTTCACCTCGAAGATATGGAGGACCAAGTTGAGTGAACTGGGAATACAGTGTACGTATTCCTCTATTAGGTATCCCCAAGGAAACATGTCTGAGAGAGTAATGAGAGAACTAGGGCGCATGTTTAGGACTTATGTGAGTGAGCGACATAATGCCTGGTTTTCGATGCTTGAGGACGTTGAGCGTTGGCTCAATGTAACTAAACACGAGAGCACGGGTCGCACTCCCATAGAAGTCCAGATGGGCAGGAAGCCTGTCAGCGAACTTGCCATGATTTTGGGTTTGAGGACAGGGGAGGCCGTACCCGGAGATTTAAGTATCAGGTTAGCTGGGGAACATTTATGTAAGGCCAGTAAGAACGGGCAGAAGCAGCAAGGGAAGCGGGCAGGAGATAAGTTAGATGTAGGTGACCTTGTGCTTTTGAGGGTGCCTCATGTCTCGTCCGCAGACCAGAAATTGGTGAGTAAATTTTTTCATTTGTATGAAGGACCGTATGAAGTTGCACGGAAATTAGGGGCCTGTGCGTACGAGCTCCTTACAAAGGACGGAAGGGTGCTAGGGATTTACAATATTTCCAATCTGAGGATGTACATATCCTAGTACCCTGTTGGTTGTGTATATATTTGTGGAAGGAAGGAGTTAGGATTTTGGAAGGGAAGTCATGCCTAAAAGGATTGCTTTTTATTCTATGGTATAGGACCAAATGAATGAAAAGCAAGGGGGCGTTCTGTAACCTATATTTTATGAGTCCCCCCATGACAGTTTTAATGTAGGCTCGTGGGTTTATTATTTCTTTATATCATGTTATCGTGTTGGCAACGTGTTCAATTGCATTGGACACGTCTGCAGTAGACGCAGTGTCATTATTATTATTATTACTATTATCATATACGAATACTTTTTATTATTAATTATTCAATGTATTTTAGGTCACTATTGACGAGATTCTGAAGCTAGCTCTAATCATATGTTGTCTAAGAAAGTTTATTAATATTGTTCGGACCACTGAACCAGGAGTCAGGTTCATGTTTTGGTCACACGTACAGGAGGCAGCATTTATGGACACTATTGTCTCGAGCAGGTATGCTCGCTTACCCCGGGGAGGGTGATGAGGAAGCAGCCAGGGGGCCTTGCTATGAGTGGTATGGACAAACAGGCGTATGACAATAGCGCTTCTGGGAAAAGACTTCCTGCTAGGAGCTGTGAGAGAGAGGTGCGGTAGCAAGCTACCTGAGAGGACTAGTGGGGATTGTCTCGCTGGACTTTGAGATGTCAGGTTGTGTAGGGTGTCTCTCTTGAGCTGAGCGCTTGGTTTTTCTACGGAAAGCTTGAAGACCATACGGTACCTCCGAATTGTTTTAGTATGGAGGGTACCACGTGATTGGGTTCTGGCTGTAATGCCACAATCATAGTAGGGCTAATACCCATCAAGATAACTGTGCTAAGTTGAAGAAGACCTTCATGGCGGTAAACCATAATGGCATGGCTGACCAGCTTCAAAGTGGTGACGAAACTAGAAATATACGGCAGACGACGGCATTACCGGTAATGTGAAAACAAACTAAGAAATCTTTAAAGGCCTAAATATTATTATTATTATTATTATATTATTATATATATATTTTTAATTGCATTTCTTGTGTGTCACTCTTTTTTTTATTATATTCATCAATCTCTTGCATGCAGCTTCAGAATATAAAGTAGATTTAAATTGGATAGTTTCTTTTTAGTTAGATGCATGTAAACCTTCCTTCGCCTTTATTAATTTATAGGAGGTTTTGGTAAGGCCTATGTACGAGCCAGTCCTTTCAGAATATCTGCACACGCCCGGAGATAAGAAGAGTTTCAAAAAGGTGGATTTGTTCAATTACAGTAGCCTACTAATTATGTCATTTGCTTAAATTTTAAAGAAAGGCCATTTATGAGGCAGAATATTCATTTTTATTTAATTTTTTGTATCTTCAAAGTTACAAATGGCTTCTCTGGGTGAAGCCATCTTGTGGCAAGAATTGAAAGATTACAATGTAGCCCCACCACTTTGGGTGCACCCTAGGTAATGCAACACCCTCAGGGGCTCACGGCTGGTGAGTTCGGGAGTTGGCGACCCCGAAGGATTCCTGAGCTGGGCCTGGTTTTCCCCCTTTTATCCGTTACCTGTGGGGCGGACCCTCTCCTCGTTCACTTTCCTATCTGCCTTTCATGGCTCTCCTTCTTTCCAAGTCCCTCAATCCGCAATCTTCAAGGGTTGAGGGCACCTCTTTTCCTCCTGTCCTTAATTTGCCTTATTCTCCTTTTGTTTTCCCTTTCTTCTTCTAGTATATAAGGTATTAGTTAGTTTTAGTTATAGTTTACATTTCATTATCATCTTCACGATCTCTCAAACCATCAGGGGCCGATAACCTAGATGTTAGGCCCCTTAAAACAACAATTATCATTATCATCATCTATCTCAAGAGGGAAGACCAGCTGTACATGCCGACTGATCTTGATCCCGTTGCCATCTGAAGGATGAAGGTTCGTATCTTGTCGTCTCTGCCTAGCCGCCTGGTGACCTTCTGCCAGATATATTTAGGTCGCAGGTCATCCTGCAGTAGTACGATGTCTCCTGATCAGCACTCATTCGTCTGTCCATTTGGGCGGTGAACTTCGTGGTAGGAGGAAGTAAAGGAGCAGTTGGACGTGTGGAAAGGAATAATACAAGGATATGGGATTACATTTTGCATAAGTAAGAGTGAGATGGTGATCACAACAAGGAAGAAGGAATGAACCACAACGGGAATAACAATTGGTGGGGAACAACTGAAGAAAGTGGAGAGTTTCAAGTATCTGTGAAGCCTGATGCAAGATAATGAAAGAAACGATCGGGAAATAAATGAGCGCGGGAGACAAGCAGGAGCATTCCGGAGGAGTGTGAGAAGCATGATATGGAGCAAGGATGTCACACAGAACAGCAAAAAGGTCACATATCGGACGTAGTATGTCCCTATCCTGACGTATGCCTCGGAGACCTGGGTTATGAAAGGAAGGGAGAAGAGCAAAATAGAGGCCAGTGAGATGAGGTTCTTGAGAAGCAGTATTGGAACTACAAGATGGACAGAATAAGAAATGAGAGGACCAGAGAATTAATGAAGGAAGAACCATTACAGGATGGTGTAGAGAAATCTAGACTTAGATGGTATGGACATGTGAAACGGATGGAGGAGAAGAGGATACCCAGGAGGATACACGAGACGAAGTGGAAAGGAAAGAGGCCGAGAGGAAGACCGAGAGACAGGTGGCTGAAGGGGGTGGAAGAAAGCGTGAAGAAGATAGGAGAAGACTGGACAAGGATGGTGAGAGATGATGGGAAGGCAGAAGACGTTGGAGAGGCTTGTGTTCCAAACAGACTCGGCCAGTGGCTGGAAAATGTGCAAGATGATGACTTCGTGGTAGCTTCTCAGATCATTAAGATACTCATCCTTCATATCTTGAGGAAGTTCTCCTGAATTTTCTTTCTGAGTCTCATCTCCTTCCTCAGGTCTATTCGGGTCATGGGTTCGAATACGTTGGGCAGGGTAGTCAGTCGCGCACCAGTCAGGAAATGACTCTGAGTCAGTATCTCAGAGCTCTCTTGGATTATAGGCCGTGAGTTACTGGCGGCTTCTACTTCCACCAATAGAGTTCTGAGTCCCTCTTCGCTAATTAAAGCCTTTCCCAGAACCTTCCTTAGGCATATTTTAGTCGTTCCCACTATTCTGTCCCACCAGATGTTTAGCTTCTCAGTTCTCCACACATAGTTTCAGAAATAGTACACCATTACATATTATTTTCATTCCCAGAGATAATAATTGTTCAAATAAGAATTTATGAAACCAGGACTGTCTTTAGTTTATTCGCCTATTCCAACAAGTAGGCCTATGTACTACAAGCAGATTCATTTAGTGCATGGTTCCAGAGCTATTCACATTATTGTTACGGCTGTGAGTTTGTTTCATCGCTCGTCGCATGAGTCACAACTGACCAAGGGCTAGGCTGCTCTCCCTCAGTGTATTGCGTGCGCCTTATGCAACAGGTCTACTAGGACAAAGGGATGGTCCAGAATATTCGTGACCCAGCCAGTGTTGGAATCCTCGAGAATCCGTGGTCCCTGGATGGGTCTAGAAGCATTTATTGAGTCACCGGCCTGCTATATAAGAGCGACCTGTCAAGCATTTGTTGTTGTGTGTTTTACGAGCTAGTACGAGTGTTTATCGTGAGCGACAGAAGTGTGGTGACTTGCGAAACCCCTAGTGAAGCCGTTTCTCTTGACAGCGAGGAAGTGAGAAGCATACAGGGGACTGACTGTGTTTTCGTAAGTAACTGTAATTTGTGTACATAGGGGAGAGTTGCATGTAGTTCTGTCAAGGCCACCAGACTCATTAGCGAGAAGATTAACTGTTGACAAGTGAAAGAGGGCAAGGGCTCTCCATAAGCAAGAGACTTGAGGAAACTGGAGTAAGGTTCCAATTGCTTGTATTTGCTGATGAGTAGTGTATCTTCCTGCAAGCAATAAAGCTAACTTCTCTTTAAAGCAGTAATTGGTGTTGTGCTTTCTACCCACCGTAATCCAGTTAACAAAAGTGCCACTAGGGGGGTGTCAGAAGCGGGATTACGAACTCAAGCACAAGCACAACACCTGACGGTCCTGGTTTCAAAACCCGAGCAGGTCATTTGTTTTAATTTTCCTGTGAGCGCATGACCCTTACAAGACAAACATCTAAAATGGAAGAGCAATTCGCAGCATTGCTAGAAAAGTTAAGTGGCATGGAAACCAAGATGGAAGACGGCCTGAAGAATTTAACCAAGGACCTAACTGCCAAATTAGAAGACGGCCAGAAGAAGATGGAAGACGGTCAAAATATGTTAGCGGAGGACCTGAAGAAGGTGGAGGACGGCCAGAAGAAGATGGAGGACGGCCAGAAGAAGTTGGCCGAGGACCTAACTGCCAAACTAGAAGACGGCCAGAAGAAGTTAGCCAAGGACCTAACTGCTAAATTTGAAGATGGCCAGAAGAATTTAACCAAGAAGATAGAGGACGACCAGAAGAAGATGGAAGACGGGCAGAATAAGTTAGCACAGGACCTGAAGAAATTAGAACTTGGTCTGCGTGAGGAGGTCACGGCAATGGAAAAGAAGTTCGACGCCTTAAAAGAAGAAGTTGCCGAGCTACGCCGACGCCCGCTGACGGGGGTGGAAGAGAGATTCAAGGCTCTACAAAAGGAATTTGCTGATCTGCGCCGACACCCGCCAACAGGGATGGAAGATAGGTTCAAAGCCCTACAAGAGGAAGTCGCCAAGCTCGCCGACGCCCGCCAACCGGGGTGGATGAGAGAGTCAAAGACCTACAAGAGGAAGTTGCCGAATTGCGCCAACGCCCACTCACGGGGGTGGAAGAGAAATTCAACGCTCTTCAAGAGGAAGTTGCTGATCTGCGCCGACGCCCGCCCACAGGTACACCGGGGACATCAGGAACGGGACATAGCAGAGTGACGCCTCCAACCTTTGACGGAAAGGTCCCGTGGAGCACCTACTTACGTCAGTTCGAGGCGGCCTGTTCCATAAATAACTGGAACAACACAGAAAAGGCTACAGCTCTCATTGTAGCGCTGAGAGGTGACGCCCTTAACGTCCTTCAGTCCATCCCGACTGGATCTCTGGACTACGCTTCACTGATCGCCCATATGGAGTCCCGATATGGAGATAGCCATCTTCAGCAGGCCTACCAGATGCAGCTCCGGACCCGGGTACAGAAGAACGCGGAAGTCCTGCAGGAGTTCGAGATGGACATCGCACGCCTCGTAAGGCTCGCCTACCCAACAGCGCCGGCCGACTTTCTGGAACAGATAGCGACGCAGACCTTCGCCGACGGGCTACGGGTCCCGGACACCCAACAGGCGCTGCGACTCGCGCGCAATAAGACCCTGGCAGATGCGCTGAGCCACGCACTTGAGTTCGAGACGGCAAAGCAGGTATCTAGAATGCGCGCGCGGGTGCGTCAGGTGGACGTCGACGGACCATCCAAAGCCGGCAAGACCAAGCCCCTGGCCGATGAACTGATGGAGGCGCTAGGCCGGTTCTTCAAGAGTCGCAGTACCACCAACAAAAACGTAGCCGAAGGACATCCGGAGAGGCGGCCCGGAAGAGGACTACCGGCCTGCTGGACCTGCCGTAAGAGAGGCCACCTGAGCAAGGACTGCGGTGATCGCCGCCGCCAAGGGTTTCCGTCAGGACAGTCAGTCGTAGGGAAACCACGCGGCCTAGGAAAGCAAGTATCAGCCAGCCTTGGGGGGCAAAGGTTGGCTTGTGACAGTCGTCAAGCCCCGGCAGTCCAAGTGTGTGTGACACAGTTACGGAGGGATAATAGCAGCCTGATGGTCGACGGAGTCGTCAACGGAGAGAGCTGGCCCATGCTAATCGACACGGGAGCATCGAGGACCATCGTCAGTCCCACCGTGATCCCGAAGTGGAGAGTGCAACCCACACAAAGGAACCTCCAGCTAATAACCGCGACCGGAGAGACCGCACCGGTACATGGCGAAGCATCACTGGAGTTCGTCATTGGTCGACGGGCGATAAAGCATCCAGTGCTTGTGGCTGACGTGTCAAGTGAAGTGATCATCAGACTGGACTTCCTGGACCAGAACAACATCATCTTGGATCTGAGTACCAACACTCTGCACTTCGGAAGTGAGGAACTTGCTTTGCAACCAGCACACGAGGCCGTCGCCGCACGACGAGTGAGGCTGAGAGAGGACGTCATCGTTCCCGCCAGGACGGAATTCAGCGCTGCCGTAATTGTCGACGGAACAGCTGAGGGAGTGGCGGCTGTCATCGAGCCAAAATATGAGGACATCCAGACAAAAGGATTGCTAGTTGCCAAGGCTCTCATCAACACGACGTTTCGGCCGTGCGTCCGCCTGTCCAACCTGAACGACTACGATATTATGGTTCACCTGGACACCAACCTAGGAGTCTGCGAGCCCGTTACCTGGATTGCCCACATCACAGACACGACGGACGGACACCTGCAGACAGACAACCGAAGAAGACGCGCCCTGCCAGAAGGACTACGGAAGCTGTACCAAGGATCCCAGGACCATTTAGACAAGGAACAATCACGCCAACTTCGGGACCTGCTACACGAATTCCAGGCTGTCTTCTCCGTGGGGAGCAAAGACTTCGGCAGGACAAGCTTGGTCCAGCACAGAATCGACGTTGGGGACAGCGCACCGATTAGGGCCCCATTCCGACGTGTCCCGCTCGCCAAGCAAGCCGAAGTCGACCAGATGGTAGAAGAGATGAAGGAGCATGGGGTGATCGAGGCATCACATAGTCCTTGGAGTTCTCCGGTCGTGCTTGTGAAGAAGGACGGTTCCACCAGGTTCTGCGTGGACTACAGGCGGGTGAACGACGTCACGAAGAAGGACAGCTACCCTCTCTTCCGGATCGACGACACGCTGGACACCATATCAGGATCAAGTTGGATCTCCACCTTGGATTTGAAGAGTGGCTACTGGCAGGTGGAGGTCCACCCTAAGGACCGCGAGAAAACTGCATTCTCTGTGGGCAGCGGGCTCTGGCAGTTCACCGTCATGCCATTGGGTCTGTGCAACGCCCCTGCAACCTTCGAAAGGCTAATGGAGTCCATCCTGAGGGGACTACACTGGAAGACCTGCCTGGTCTACCTAGACGACGTCATCGTTCTGGGAAGAAGCTTCGAGGAGCACTACAGCAACCTGAAGGAGATCTTGATGAAGCTACGGGCTGCCCAGCTGAAGTTGAGCCCCAAGAAGTGTCAGCTCTTCCAGAAGCAGGTCCAGTACCTTGGGCATATCGTCTCCGAGGAAGGGGTGCGCACCGACCCAGAAAAGACCGCAGCTGTGAGGGAGTGGCCAGTTCCGAAGGACAAGTCCCAACTACGAAGCTTCCTGGGACTCTGCACTTATTACCGTCGCTTCGTGAGAGGATTCGCCGACATCGCCAATCCTTTACATCGACTTACTGAGAAGGACTAACTCTTCACGTGGACGGCAGAATGGCACAGTGCCTTCGAACAACTCAAGCAGGCTCTGTGCACCGCGCCTATTCTGGCCTACCCCAGACCTGGAACAAGGTTCATCGTCGATACCGATGCCAGCGACTTTGGCATAGGGGGGATCCTGTCGCAAGTAGTGGACGGAGAAAAGAGAGTAGTGGCCTACTTCAGCAAGGCCCTGTCAAAGCCAGAAAGGAACTACTGTGTCACCAGGAAGGCGCTGCCCGCCATTGTGAAGACCATTGAACACTTCCACAAGTACCTGTACGGGCAAGAATTTCTCATCAGGACCGACCATGCATCCATGCGGTGGCTCCTGAACTTCAAGCAGCCCGAGGGTCAACTCGCGCGGTGGTTAGAGAGGCTTCAACAGTACAACTTTGAGATTCAGCACAGCAAAGGCCAACTGCATTCTAATGCCGTCGCCCTGTCACGAAGACCGTGCCCCGAAGACTGCACCTTCTGTGCCCGAAGGGAGGAGAACACCGGGATACAGTGCCGACGGACTACTGTGTAACTTCAAGGGAACTGGAGCCGTGAATCTTTCACGCGGGCACAAGCAGAAGATGATGACCTGGGACTGATAGCCGAAAGGAAGAGGGCCTGTCTCCCCAGACCCGGGTGGAACATTGTGAGTGACTGCAGCCCAAAGTTTAAGTCCTACTGGGCGCAGTGGGACTCGCTGATTGTAAGGGATGGCCTCATCTGCCTCGCCTGGGAGAGCACCGACGGGAAGACATCTCGAGAACAAGTCGTCGTTCCAAAGGCTATGACGGAGGAAATCCTGAAAGAAGTCCATGGAGGATCATCTGGTGGACACCTAGGGATAAAGAAGACCCTGGAGAAGCTGAGAGAGCGGTTCTACTGGATCAGATGCCGAACCGACGTGGAGAACCACTGCGCGAAGTGCCACGATTGCGCAGCCAGCAACGGCCCAGGACGAAGACGGCGGGGTCCACTGAAGACCTACAACGTGGGCGGCCCCATGGAGAGAGTGGCCATCGATGTTGCTGGGCCATTCCCGTTAAGCGAGGCAGGGAACCGCTACATATTAGTCGTCAGCGACTACTTTACCAAATGGCCGGAGGCGTATGCGCTCCCTAACCAAGAAGCCGCGACGATTGCAGAGACCCTGGTGAAGGAATTCGTCAGCCGGTACGGAGTACCCCTGGAGCTGCACTCCGACCGAGGGAGGAACTTCGAGTCGCAGGTGTTCCAGTACCTATGCCAGCTGCTGGGAATCCGGAAGACAAGGACAACGCCGCTACACCCTCAGTCCGACGGGATGGTAGAGCGATTCAATCGCACCATCGAGAACCATCTCCGAATAGTCGTCAGCGAGCACCAGAGGGATTGGAACTAACATCTTCCACTATTTCTCCTGGCCTACCGCACCGCCGTGCATGAAGCCACCGGGTGCACACCAGCCCGGGCCATGTTTGGGAGGGAGCTCCGTCTACCTGTCGATTTTGCCATCGGCCGACCTGGGAATGATCCGGTCCCGGTAAGCCAGTATTGTCAAGAACTGGTCGACCAACTGGAGGACGTGCACGCGTTCGCGAGGAGGAAACTGCGGATCGAGACCGACCGAATGAAGACCCGATACGACCAGCTGACGGATGCTGGCGGATTCCACGAGGACGACCTAGTCTGGCTCTTCAACCCATTACGGAAGAAAGGCCTGTCACCCAAACTGCAGAAGTCCTGGGAGGGCCCGTACCGAGTCGTGAAACGAATCAACGATGTCGTCTACAGCATCCAGCGGAGCCCGAGGGCGAAGATGAAGATCGTGAATCGAGATCGCCTGGCAGCCTACGGAGGGACACAGACGGACCAATGATTGATCGGGACGATCAGCCTTTTAGGAAGGGGGTGGTGTTACGGCTGTGAGTTTGTTTCACCGCTCGCCGCATGAGTCACAACTGCCCCAGGGCTGGGCTGCTCTCCCTCAGTGTATTGCGTGCGCCTTATGCAACAGGTCTACTAGGACAAAGGGATGGTCCAGAATATTCGTGACCCAGCCAGTGTTGGAATCCTCGAGAATCCGTGGACCCTGGATGGGTCTAGAAGCATTTATTGAGTCACCAGCCTGCTATATAAGAGCGACCTGTCAAGCATTTGTTGTTGTTGTGTTTTACGTGCTAGTGCGAGTGTTTATCGTGAGCGACAGAAGTGTGGTGACTTGCGAAACCCCTAGTGAAGCCGTTTCTCTTGACAGCGAGGAAGTGAGAAGCATACAGGGGACTGCCTGTGTTTTCGTAAGTAGCTGTAATTTGTGTACATAGGGGAGAGTTGCATGTAGTTCTGTCAAGGCCACCATATTCATTAGCGAGAAGATTAACTGTTGACAAGTGAAAGAGGGCAAGGGCTCTCCATAAGCAAGAGACTTGAGGAAACTGGAGTAAGGTTCCAATTGCTTGTATTTGCTGATGAGTAGTGTATCTTCCTGCAAGCAATAAAGCTAACTTCTCTTTAAAGCAGTAATTGGTGTTGTGCTTTCTACCCACCGTAATCCAGTTAACAAAAGTGCCACTAGGGGGGTGGCACGTAACATTATTATCAAACACTGTACCGAGCTCGCTGTGGTGGTTAACTCCTCCTTAAGTCTTTCGGCGCTTTCTAGTCCAAAGAACTGTATGTTCCCGGCTTCCTACTAATACCCCACATATCCTGTATAAATACACCCTCGAGGGGCTCACGACTAGTGGGCCGTGGGTTGGTGACCCCGGGACCGCAGCTGAGTCCGGCATTGCTACCTCATTGTTACCTTTTCATTCGGCCTCCCTTGGCCAACTGTTGTGCAGTCTTCCAACCCCAACCCCGACTGTATTTCACTCTACCGCCTTAATTGGCCCTTCTCTCATCTATCCTGATCCCTCATTCATCGAGGGGTCAGACATCCTGTCTTTCATTTCCTAATATCCCCTGCCTTCTACTGAAGGCCTTAAAGGAAGCAGGCTGTGTATAGCCCCACCACTTCTGGTGCACCCTGGATAGTGCTACAGCCTTAAGGGCTCAAAGCAGGTGAGCTCGGGAGTTGGTGACCCCGAGGGATTCCTGAGCTTGGTCAACTTTCCCCTCCTTTTTCCATTGCCTTTGGGGCAGACCCTCTCCTCTTTCCCTTTCCTATCTGCCTTTCTTGGCTCTCCTTCCTTCCAAGTCCCTCAATTCTCATTCTTCGAGGGTTGAGGGCATTCCCTTTCCTCCTGTCTTTTATTTACATTCTTCTCCTTCTTATTTCCCCATTTCCTCTTCTAGTTTGTAAGTATATACAGTAGTTAGTTTTAGTTGTAGGCTCCATTTCATCATTTTTCATTTTCACTATCATCCAAACCATTAGGAGCCGATAACCTTGAGGTTAGGCCCCTTCATACAACAATTATCATCATCATCTGTATAAATGAAGCCTCCGTGGCTTAGGCGGCAGCACGTCGGCCTCTCATCGCTGGGTCCGTGGTCCAAATCCCGGTCACTCCATGTGAGATCTGTGCTGGACAGAACGGAGGCAGACAGGTTTTTCTCCGGGTACTCCGGTTTTCCCTGTCAAAATTTCATTCCAGCAACACTCTCCACTATCATTTCATTTCATCTGTCATTCATTTAATCATTGCCCCAGAGGAGTGCGTCAGGCCTCGGCAGCCGGCACAGTTCATATCCTCGCCGCTAGATGGGGGCTTCATTCATTCCATTCCTGACCCGGTCGGAGACTGGAAGCAGGCAGTGGATTTTCATTTTTCATCTGTATAAATACAGTCGCTGGTTAGATGAAGACATAACGTAAATAACCTCTTCTGATGGTAAAGTGAAAGGTAAAAGGAACGTCATACTAGGAAGTGCCTTATCACTTGAATCTGTCTCATTGACAACCGTCACATTCTTATCTTACGATGAATTACTGTTGACACTGGACGTTATCCTTGCTCATAAATTATTGCTACGCGGTTACTATGCATGGAGCATTACATTTGTCTATACTTTCAAGGGCGTAACATTAATGCCAGTAGGGAAATATTGACGGTAACTCCAAATAATGGCCTCCCAGGGCCTCCCAACTTGTGGGACGTGGGTTGGCGACCACGGGACCCCAGCTGAGGCCGGCATTGCTTCCACTTACTTGTGCCGGTTTCCTTTCGGTTATCTTTGCTATCGGCCTCCCTTGGTCAACTGTTGTTCTCATCCGACCCCGACGGTGTTGGGGTTTCCGAGGCCTAGGGAGTCTTTCATATCCCGCCTTAATTAGTCCTTGTCACATCTATCCTGATACCGTACCTTAATTCTTCGGGGGGTCAGCCTTCTTTTTCTTTTCATGATATCTGCTGCGTTCTGCACAAGACCCTAAAGGAGACAGGGTGTGTGTAGCCCCACCTCTTCTGGTGCACCCTGGATAGTGCTACACCCTCAAGGGCTCACGGATGGTGAGTTTAGGAGCTGGCGATCCTGAGGGATTCCTGAGCTAGGTCAGTTTTTTCCTTTTTTCTACTGCGTTTGGGGCGAGTCCTTTGTTATTTCCCTTTCTAACTACCTTTCATGGCTCTCCTTCCTTCCAAGTCCCTCAATCCTCATTTCTTTTCCTCCTGCCCATTATTTATTTAATTTTCCTTTTTTAAAATTAATTTCTTCTTTTAGTACGTAAGTAAGTTGTAGTTGTAGTTTTCATGTCATTATTATTCCTTTTCTCTTTCACCGAAACCATTAGGGGCCGATAACCTAGATGTTAAATTAAATAAATCGGTATTCTGCCCGAAGGCAGGTCCAAGCCTCCGAAGAGGCTTCCTGCAGCCGGAGTTTACGTGCGGTAGGGTGGCCAGGGCCTTTCGCTCCTCCTTATGTTGGCCAACAGTGCGCAGTGCCTAGAACCGGCAAACCATCCAAGTTCCGACTACGTCCAATGTTGCTTAACTGCGGAGTTCTCATGGGATCCGGTGTTTCAACACGGCTAGGCCGTTGGCCTTAACCTAGATGTTAGGCCCTTTAAAACAACAATCATCATCATCATCACCTTCTTCATAACCTAGTTCAGTAGAGACATATACATACAGCGAGGGCCATCCCTATTGACGTCAGAAAAGTTGGATGGCGCAGCCATGCGGTAGAATGTTGAAGCTGAAACATAGCGACTGGTGAGGTTTATTTAAATGGTGAAGAAGCATTGACGTCGTGATGGTAACAGAAAGGAAATTATCAAATTCGAGGAGGTACTGCTCTGTATACGGTTGCAAATAGTATAAAACGGGTACGAAATCTCTTCACTACTTTCCTGTACAAAAAGTTCAGAGAGAAAGATGGGCTTCGGCGCTGTCAATTGGAAGACGTGTTACACGTTACACGACAGTGTGCAGTCAGCATTTTTGTGAAGACGACTTCTTTCCACAGCGTAAGTACCGGTACTGTTGATTATTGATAGTTAATGTCTCTAATTTGTATTCACAAGGATTTAGCTATATTAAAAATACTGATAAACTTGTAGCCTAATGATTCTGTGCCGTACATAGAATGTAATCCGCTCTTTGCAAACTTGCATTCCCCGCGTGTTCCTTATTTATTTTATGGGTTCTTCCGATTGACAATAGCCGAATGGTTAGAAAACTTAAGAAAAATGCTGTTCCTAGCCTTAATTTGACAGAGGATTTATATCTTGCCTTTGAACAGCAAGTATGTAGGTCGATATTTGAAATATTGAAGTACCGTATGATATGGCTTAAATAAATTGTGTTTTTGGCTATGATCTTCTTACTGTTGAATTTAATTAATTAATATGTAAAATCTTAGTTTTAAGTACTGGTTTGGTGACTCATCATCCCAGGCAGGCCGGTAACACCTATACTACTCTGGCAGATAGGTCACTTAGCCGTAATTTGGAAGTTATAGTGATGTTAAGTATCCATATGCGGTAATGTAGCAGGAGACCTTATCGGCCTAGGCTATTGTAAATTTAATTAGTTCCCATTTCAGAGTTTTTCAGTTTTGAGTGCGAATAGTTGGTTTGAAAGTTGCACTACAGTACGGAGAGTATGTTTTGTATAGGTTTTAATTGGTATTATGGTTTATGTCGAACTGAGGAGTGAATTTGATTTGGCTTAAAGTGTAGTTTTTGATCTGTTCCGTTTGCTTATGACAAGTTCAAATGGAGACTCCAGCATTGTTAAATATGTGTATTTTAAATATTTAATTAAATATATTGATTAAGAGGATGCCTCCATTTTAACTTGCCTGTGGCAAGAGATCAATAAATTTATATTCTTGCCTTTGAACAGCAAGTATGTTGGTCAATATTTGCAATATTTAAGTATGATTTGAGCATCCCAAGTAACGCTTCTTTGAACCCAAAACATTCATGCAAATTCAGGGTTGCTGGATTCAATTTATTATCAGCGAGTCGTCCTTTGTGTTATGTGAGATATATATATTGTGAAATTAACAACAACAAAAAAACATCGATACCGCTAGGCTCCCTGGCACAGGCTTCATATATGTAACAGCTGACAGTAAATTAGCTATCTACATGTGGGTAATATTTTTGACTGGTAGTAATTATGCACTGTGCTTTAAATTGATTGTAAAAATATTTCAATCAATGAAAGAAAATAATATGTAGTAATTTTCCATCATAAATTAGAAGCCATAACAAACGCACACCCAATCACTATCTTGCTTATTTCTCGTCACTATCTCGCCGCCATATTGGAAACAGCTGACCGTAAGCTCCTCCCCCGTTTCGTACGTCAATAGAACGAAGCCACGGATGAACCGCGTGACGGGCGGGCCACTGCGTGTAGCTTCCTGTCGAGCAAGGCACTGGTGCTAACAGCAGCGTAGCGCCCAGCTAATTTAACACATTTACACTCTTTACGTAATTGATAATCATATTTACTTACATGAATTTCATAGTAGTTGATGGAAATGCTGTCCTTCATTTTCTAAACACGCGTTGCACCGACGTAGGAAGTTTTGGTACACTCGCTGTTTTTTTTTTTTTTTTTTTTTTTTTTTTTTTTTTTTTTTTGCGTATGGCTCTTAGTGCCGGGAGTGTCAGAGGACATGTTCGGCTCGCCAGTTTTGTAGCTGCTTCGAGACGGACACCCAATGGGTGAGCTACAAGTACCGTTGGGGAGGAAAGTTGGAAGGGAGGGTCGAGGAGTTGGAAGGTAGCGGCTGTGGCCTATAGTTAAGGACCAACCCCGGCATTTGCCTGGAAGGAAGATGGGAAACCACAGAAGACCATCTTCAAGATTGCCGGCGGGGGGATTCGAACCTCCTCGCCTCCCGGATGTGAGCGACTGCCAACTGTCATGCCACAACGACCTCGGCTAACTCACCCGGTACACTCGCTGTATTTCATCCTCACTGATATTTCGAATCGGTGCAGTTATTTCGTTCTCGAGAGTCTCCAGAATATGCGTGTTTCTTTATACTTCTGAGGTTCTCCAACAAATAAAAATCGCACGGAACTGAAACTTACGAACTTTACTGTAAGACTTCTTCTTGAGAAGTTAAGTTTCCAATAGGAAACCATACCTAACCATGTTCACAGGATACAAGATAGCTTACAGTACTTCACCACAAGTCTTAACTCTCTCAACTAAGGTATCTTGCCAGCTGGACGCCAATAGGGATCGTCAGTTTATTAGCATAGGCGGTCATAGCCTCGTTTGTATTGAGTGGAGTAGAAGTAGAAAACCACAAAAAAATCACTGTTGGCTAAGGTAGAAATTGAACCTCTTCTCAGTTTTGCCTTACGAGTTTTCGTATAAACTGTTCGAGTCCTCACACCAGGATTTAATTTCTTGTCTCAGTCGAGGAATCGAACCCGGATCTCTGGGGGCGACAGTCAAGAATGCTACCCATTGCACCAGGAGGTAGACTCGGTCGTAAAATAATGTTAACTCGAATTTATTTCAGTTGTTTTTGCTGCTGATTCATTTAGGACCTTCGCGACATTGTGGTTAGGTAGCCCCGTGTATTTGGTGTGAGTGGAATCTGTATGTTAAACTGTGGTATTCTGATGGCTGTACTAGTGGGTCTATTTGTAACTGGATCTAGTATTTGAGCAGGAGGTGGCTGTGGTCATAATTTACGTCCTATTCCAGGATTTGCCTGGAGTAGAAGTGGAAAACCTCTGAAAACTAGGATGGCTGAGCTAGGAATTGAACCCAGCAATTCTTATCTTTCTGTGATATGTTAGATGGTTATTATTATTATTATTATTTGCGTATATTCCCCTTTAAGGAGAGTGCTAAAAAAAACTCAAAAATCTTGCTTTTGGTGGTGGCTCTTTTCTTCTTTCTATCTTCCCAAAAACCTTTCATCTGGTCTTCTCTTCAACTGTCCATTCACGCCTATTTCTTTTGGGTTGTGATCTAAATTGAAATTTCTGGTTTCTGATTCTTTCTCTACAAATGCTGTGGTCGTGAATGTCTTCTATGGTGATATGTAATTGTTGTAAGTCTTCCATAGTTTCTATGTACCTAGAAGTACCCAATTTTGACGAAGAAATTATGTTGAATATTCTTTTAGTCCGTCTGGTGTCGTTCATTTTAGCGATATGTGAAAAGAACTTCATTCTGCGTTTTCTGATGAGTGTCGTGATACATTCAGTATTTCTGTATAATTCTTCTGAGGGTCGTTTTTTGCTTGAAATTATCTCTGAAAAACGGTGCCGTAAATTTTTCACAGTTTTGTTTTTCAATGTCTTTAATTTTGGCCACTCCCTTGGTGCTTAGGGTTTCTGATGCGTCTAAGCTTCCGTAAAGATTACCGTCTTATAATGTCGTAATTTCGCAGCCATGGAGATGCATTTTTTATTGTAGTGGGACCAGCTAAGTTTGTAAGCTTTCTGTAATTTTGAGCCTCTTTCTTCGTTAGCCTTTGTGTTCAGACCAGATTTCTACACGGTTTCTATTAAATGTCTGAAGTCATTGACTTGTACGATTTCTCCGTATTGAACCCTTTATCCTCTGTTGGATAAATGATTCTATGTTTTATTTCTCCAATTAATAAATATTTCCACCAGCATCATGAAAGTAGCCAGACGGAGATGAGGAAATTTCAAGCATTGGTTGGAGACAGCGGGGACATACCTGAAGCAGACTGAAAATAGGCTAAATACTTTAGCTGTGAAAGGAAATAGCCTAGCGATGTGTCAGAAGGACAGGTGTGGGCCGCCTCAAATAGAAGCGACGCGCAGTGAGACATGCTGCTGGTATGTTCATTGTAATATTCGCGCCTAGAAGAAATATGATGCAGTAACGTGAGTGGCTGATGAGCAGGCTAGACACTCCTACGACGCCAAGATCTGCTATAAACCGCCAAATTACAGAAAATGTGAGAACCAATGAGAGGAGAATGCCTATTTAGCGCGGCAGGTCTAGCGTGGGCACGCTCGGCTAGCATTCACGCGGGAAATCGCCTAGACAAAATCTCTACGATCGATTCTAGGATTAATGGGCATATTCTTGACCTGTGCAATGTTACGAGTTCAGTGATATTTATTTCATTCCTGTACCACAATTATTTCGAGAAATTTTTACATAAATTCCCCCCCCCCCCCATCGAGACCTAGGGCCAGTTCATTTATAAGTGGCATGAAGAGCCAAGACATTGACTTCTATTCTGTTCGTCTGAGGACATAGGCTTATTACTCTGTGCGTCTACGGACGTAGACTTCTATTTGGTGTGTCGAAGACATAAGACTATTATTCTGTGCGTCTACGGACGTAGACTTCTATTTGTGTGTCGAGGACACAGGTTGATTATTACTTCTTTGCGTCTACGGACGTAGTCAGTTATTACTTTGCGTGTCATAAGGACACAGAAATTATTGTAAAGTGTTAAATTCAGTGATAGATAGTCACAGTACTATATTTGTAGGGGCAGTATCGTCGATAATTCGCCAGCGAACTGTTACAGGGAAGGTAGTACCTGAACGGCGAATTTAGTAGTCAGATATCAAGTGTATAATAATATAATTTTTGAATCAGCGCCAGAGATGACATCGACTACTTCAGAAGAAGTTTGGAATTCTCAACACTCCGTCCAGATGGCTGAGATGAGATAAGAACCATTCAGTTGGGAGATGGCGGCGGACGTTCTTTGACGGTGACTACAAGAGAGATGAGTACAAAATAATATTCTTTATTATTTGATAAATTAACTTATGGTTTATGGGACATATTTTTTGTAAATACTTTGCTTGTGTGATTAACGTAATATATTTAGTTTTGGTCTGACACACTTTTGTATGGAAGCAGCTCGCACGAATGTTGTTAGTGGAAGGTTCTTGTTTTTGTGTTGTGTTAACTAACGTAGCTATGTGAACGGCCGTGTTTGCATATGTTACGCAATGCGGTTATAAAACGTCTCTCGGAGATCTGTTGTGTTTCAGAAGTAGGACTGAATTAAAATAATTATACAGTAGATTGGAGGGTAATTAAAATTGTTTAAGATTTATTATTGATCAGATTCAGTGTGACTATTGCCGTTGGAGCAATGTAATTTGTGACGAAGAGTAATCAGCTCTATCGTAGGTTTTAAATATTGTGTTTAATGTTTGCGAGCACCTATTCAGCAGACCTGTGTGAAAAGCGTCATGTCAGTCCCAGATGTGTGTATGTGTGTATTTTTGTGGTATTACAAGCGGGAATTTCAGCTTAGACTGATTTCTGTCAGCTTGGTACCAGGTCCATATTGTATCCTTGCGAGGGCAATTGTGGATATGTGATTATGTCTGACCATATGTTGAGTTGGATGAGATTTTTGTTGCTGTTGATTCCTTGAGATAGCGGCACAGCTGGTCAGCTATTTATATACACTGGAGTGGGACACGACAAGTATTTGAGGAAAGGGGGAGATGTTTCACAAGGCTGTCTGAACGTGCAAGCATGGTCATTAGCGAGGAGTGCTCGTTGGCTCCCTAATTACTTGAATTACAGATAAGAACTGATCAATGGTAAAAAATTGTTGAAATAAATGGGAGTTGCCTACGAATCACGATAATCTCCGAAGCGTTACCTTAACATGCAGTTTTGTTCATATAAAGTAATCTTAGCCGGTCAGGCTTTTGTTGTTGTTGGTTTATTCCACGTTTATTTTCCATTTTCTGTGACCCGTGAGTCATGTGCAATGCTGTCTTTCCTTGTGTGTATTGAGCAATTGGCCAGTTGGTAGCTCATGTTGTTAAGTGCGTCATCGCGCTAATGAGGGTCTCAGAGAGATTCCTGTAAATAATAGATTTGTAGTGTGTGTGTCAGCATTAGAGTTTTTAAGGGTTTTTATTAATGTCATGCCCATATCCATAAACGTTGATTTACGTGATGATTGTTCGTGAGCACCGTGGCTGTTAACCCGTTGTAAACGAACGGTCATCCAAGTACTCATTTTCTCGTAGTTAGTCATCACGCGCACATAAAACTCAAATGCAAGGTAGTGGAACTAGGATCCACAATTTTATTATAAAGGGGGAGATCCGTCTGACTCCTCAAAGTGTTAGATATTCCTTTCAGGGAAAAATTCAGGGAGGATATGTTTTTAGTATTGTTTGTTTATTTTCTTTTATGCACAATTAGTTATTAAATCATGTTATTATCTTACGTCTTGTCTCCTTACTTTCTTAATTATAGTTTTAATCCTATGACCCTTGCCTCAGTAAAGCATGTTGTTTGGCGGACGTAAACATCACACTATGAACTGAGCGCGACCCCTTGATCAAGATTCTTGCATAAAACACTGCTATTCTGAAGGGTTCATAGGTTAAAACTGGCGCGGCCAAGCGTGGGGCCATTCACTGTGGTGTAACAGCGGAGAGATTACACATGTCAATAGGGGCGGATTTGAGTAAAACTGGCATGCCGCAAGTGCAGGCAGATATGACAGTATTTAATCACCGGGAAGTGATATTTTATTAAAAGTAAGTGAGGCGAAGTGGATACCGCCAAATGTGTAAAAAATAAATTAAAATCAGGAGTTTGCAAAGTAAAATACGGTTCACGTTTTTGTCTTTTAAATTAAAGTAATTAATGAGTGATACCGGGCACCCAAATGATTAAAATTAAAACTAGATTTGTTTAGAAAGTCAAACTCATGGAAATATTAGGAGGCTGTAGCCTAAAATGACAATTAATACTTTGTTAATTAGTCAGTGTTAATATCAGATCAGGATAACAATTTAATGACTAAATATGTGCTTGGGTTTAAAATTATATTGAGTAAAACTAGAACCACTCAGAGATGCAATTGACTAGTGGGAGTAAATGTAAAAATAAACGAACTGAATTGGATAAAGAAAGTAAATGTGCTTTGGATTTTATGTGTGTGTCAAAGGGCATTGCTTTATGCCATTTTCCTAATGTCTCATATAAAGTGTATAACATGGCAACGGTGGAACAGATCCAGGAGATCAATGAGAGTGCAGCTAGGAGAACACAGGAATTGTTAAACGCTAAATTATCAGAACAAAGTGAAGCATTAAACGCTAAATTATCAGAACAGAGTCAATCATTAAACACTAGTATGTTAGAACAAAGTGAACAATTAAATACAAAATTATCAGAACAAAGCGAAGCAATAAACAATACTATGGTAGAACAAAGTGAATCTGTAAACAAATTATCTGAGCAGAGTGAATCACTGAAAACTAAACTGTTAGAACAAAGTGAATCGCTAAATACTAAACTGTTAGAACAAAGTGAATCGCTAAATACTAAACTGTTAGAACAAAGTGAATCATTGCGGACACAGTTAAATAACAGTAGAATCGAACAAAATGAATATCAGGCGGAACAAGCTAGGTTATTAAAGAGTGAAATTAATGACACTATCAATTCACAGTTAGAGACGCTAACCGCAGAAATGAAAGATCACACAAATCAACAGATGGTATTACTGGCCCTAGATGTTAGCAAAAATAATGAGAAACAATTAGAGCAGATTAAAAAAATGGAAGGTATTTTTGATCAAAAACTTAGCATTCTGGATGAAACGGTGTTAGCTAAATTAGAGCAAATTGAAATAGCATGCACAATGAATACAAGCGAGGTCAAAATAGCTCAGGATAAGTTGGAAGGACGATTTAAGGAGATGGAGAAAAGCGGCAGGGTCATTCAACAACAATTATCAGCAGTAGATGAAAACATATCCGGCATAATTAAAGATATGGACCGTCTCGAGATAAATTCAGCGGAACAATGGAAAAGCCTAGAAGCGAAGCAAGAGCAATTTAAGAGTACATTAGACGAAAGGCTGAGCCAGATAGAAAGTAATCAGGATGACACTAAAAACCAGATTGAAGGGCAAGTAAGCACGATTAAATAGCAGATCAGGAAAGATTGGAAGAAAATGAATATCGATTCTAAAGAGGAAAGATCCACCATTCTTAAAACAGTAGGCGAAAATCACACTCGTATTCAAGCATTGGAGCAAGAAATGAAGAATAAACTTAAAGAGCAGACGGACAGGATCATTAAAGCCGAACTACGGTCATTAGAACAATCATCTATATTTAGAACGGGAACATTGAAAGACAAGCAGGATGACTCAAATAGCCCCGAGGTCAGCACAGCAGGAAGTCAGACTCAGGCGGAGAGCCCATTAACAACAAACACGGAAGGGTTTCGTAAGAATATCGATAGGAGCTCGACACCACAAGACGGTCATCAGCCCACACAACTTATTCAAGTAATTCGCTCAAACGACTACAAACCGCAGAAGTACACGGAAAATTCAGGGGTGACACCTAAAGCCTTTATCAAAGAGATGGAAGACCATTTCAATGACACTGGGGTACTTGAAGCACGTAGATTGAGGATGATGGAGAGATTTTTGTCAGGAAATGTCCTCACATGGTTTTTAAGCTTCAAATATACATTTGGAAACATGTCAGATTTCAACTTAGCGTTTCTGCGCAATTATTGGTCGCCCGCAACACAACAGAGTCTAAGGATGGAGCTTTACTCTAGGAAGTACCAAACCACCCAGCAAACAAAATACTCAGATTTCTTTAACAGGCAAATGTTAAAATTTCGCGACCTTGATTACCCTTTAAATGAAGCAGATCTGGTGATGACTATAGCGAGACAAATGCCAGTCAACGTACAACAAGTACTAGTCGAAGCGAACGTTAGTACGGCCCTACATGCAGAGCAGATACTACGGCAAATAGATGAGACTACATCTTATAGTCATTATAGAGGAGGAAGACAGCTGGAGTTAGTCAATACTACAGAGGTCATAAAACCAAAACAGGCAAACACCAAAACGCAGGGCACTAATACAAGCACTTCCACACCTAGGCGAAACCAGGAAGAAGGAGAAAACAGACCATATCAGCGTAACGAAAATCATTACAACAATAGGTCATACCAAGGCAACAATAGATACCAACAGAGAGGATATCAGCAATGGCGTGAAAATCGAAGAAATGACAGGCCTTATAGAAGATACGGTGATTACAATGCTAATCAAGGATGGAAAGGAAGAAGAGACCAAAATCAAGGAGAGCCACGAAATTATCGAAATGACTGGGATGATAGGCACGCTCAATCACAAAATTACCTAGAGGAATTACACGCTAGTCAAGGTGGAGAGCTAGGAAGATGGGAAAAGTCCATTGGGAACATGAAGAATCCTGATACACATACTGAGGAAGCTGGAAGTCTACTGAGACAAGAGGGATATCAAGGACATGAGCGACAGAAGGATGATGGGAGTCGCAATGGAGCTAAAAAAATGTTAAATTTGGATAAAGGAGACAGGCTACAAACACAACAGTCGGAAGTTGAAGATGGATGGATAGTAGCGAACATACAAGAATGGATTGCTTTGCCAGAAGACTGCCTGGAGGAGACGGTGAAACCACGGAACGATGAAATTAGGCAGTTACCCATTATTTACGCAAGGATTGGTGGAATTAAAATAAGATGTTTATTGGATACGGGGTCACAGATCAGTCTGGTATCGGAGGCCTTGGTTCGAGAGTTGGGACGGAGTCAGAATATTCCTGTAATTCCGGTACCACAGCTCAAAGTGAGGGGTGTTATTCCTGAACGCACCGTCACTTGTAAACGTCAGGCATACTTAGAGCTGAACATATTGGAACACACTTTTGGGCAAACATTCATTATCATGGCAAAGATGAATTTCAATATAATTCTTGGTGCAATTTTAATTTGTGACTATCAAGCAGTGATCGATTTGCACAAGAATACTGTCAGTTTTAGAGAGTATGATCAGCTGAAAAATGTGGGATTGCATATGGATGAAATCACTACCGGAAGAGATGTAAATTCTTGGGCATTGGAAGCAATATCGGAAGAGACGGAAGAGGAGGTACGAAAGGCAGAAGATAACATCATAGAAGGAGCTGTTGTGGAACTAGATGAGGAGAGTGAATCCCAGGAGATATGGTCTTTATTAACGGAAGGAGATAACAGCGATGCACAATTTGAAGAGTTACTACAGGAGCGGCTCAATGACATTCAACTTGGGGGTGAACACAGAAAGCAATTGGAAGAGATTTTAAGGAAGCACAAAACAGTATTTGATACAGTACCTGGGAAAATATTAAATTTCAAATATTCAATGCAAGTCGAGGATTGGTCACCTTTCAAAAGCAGATTGTACCAAATTCCTGAAAAATATCGTGGTCAAGTTAAGGTCATTATAGATGAGATGTTACAAGCTGGAGTGATAAGGAAGACACCGACACCTTATCTAAATGCGATTTTGGCAGTCACAAAACCAAATGGATCTAAGACTTTGTTTAGATGCCGGAAATCTCAACACGAGACTCATTTTTCCTGAGTATGACAGAGCGCCAATCATCAGAGACGTACTAAAAGGCTTTAAAAACAAGAGCATTTATTCATCAGTTGACCTGACGAGCTCGTTCCACCATATTGAATTGGATGAGAAGTCACAGCTTCTAACTGGCTTCTTATTCGATAACCAGACGTTTTGCTTCGTTCGAATGCCCTTTGGAGTCAAAACAGCGGGCTGTGCTTTAATCCGAGCCCTGGACCGGAATTTAACCGAGGAAGTTAAGGAGATGACGGTACGCTACATTGATGACATTTTGCTGGCATCCGACAACATGGAAACTCACATGGAAAATTTAGATAAAGTATTAGGCAAACTGAATGCATCTAATTTCAAGGTAAATCTGAAGAAATCGCATTTCTTCAAGAGCGAGATCTTATATTTGGTTCACATCATTGACAAGGAGGGAGTGAAGCCAAATCCCGCTAAGATCGAAGCGATAAAGAATTTCCCTACACCAACGAGAGTCAAGCACATTCGGGCTTTCTTAGGCGTAACGGGATTCTTTAAGGAAAACTGTCCAGGTTACACGGAGATTGTCGCTCCCATGCAGGAAATGCTAAAGAAGAATAATAAATGGTTATGGAATGCGGAGTGTGAGAAGGCATTCCAAGCAACAAAGCAGCTATTGGAAAACTGCATTAAATTAGGATATCCAGATTTCAAGCACAAATTTATAATCCAAGCGGATGCTTCACTAATTGGTATAGGTGCTATGCTTTACCAAGAGGATCCAGCTAACCTGCAGCACAAAACATATTTGGCATTTGTCAGCCGAAAATTGCGTATGCACGAGCGCAATTATACGGTAACGGAACTAGAGCTGTTGGCCATACTTCATGCGCTACAACAATGGAAACGAATAATTTACGGCTACCCTATTGTTGTCAGGACCGATCACAAGGCACTAACATTCTTGTTTAAGACGTCGATGGCAAGCGAACGTGTGACACGTTGGTCTATATATATTCAGCAGTTCGGCATTGAGATTGAACATTGCCCAGGGAAGATGAACGTGATACCGGATGCACTCAGCAGGAACCCAGAGCCTGATAATGAAGAAACAGCGATGGTACAACACTTGGAGTTAACACCGAAGGACCGGAAATTCTTGGAGGAGTTACGTGAGATACAGAGTGAAAGAATTGAGTACAGGAACAATGTCAGTCTACAACGCTGCCAACCTAAAAAAGTATCGTAGAAGTGAACCATGGGAGCGCCGAAATAATGATGCAGTTTGAATATATGGACGTCCTACTATCAACAAAGTGCACGAGGGGCAGTTGAGTACGGCACGCGAAGGAGGAAGTAGAGTTGGTGTTGACAAACATAAACGAGGCCAGCAGAGTGTTGCCTCAGGCATCAGCGGGTAATGCAGGCAGACTGAGAGGGGAGATACAAGCAGGAAATGAAAACGAGTAAATGCCATTCAAGACAGGAGCGACTAGACCAAGTAATAAGAAAGGGGTGATTCCGAAATAAAACAATTGGCCTACGGAAGTCTTTTAAAATTATCGACTTTATTCCTAAGTTCGAAATTTTGTGAGTGGGAGAGTTGTGAACCCTTTATCCTCTGTTGGATAAATGATTCTATGTTTTATTTCTCCAATTAATAAATATTTCCACCAGCATCATGAAAGTAGCCAGACGGAGATGAGGAAATTTCAAGCATTGGTTGGAGACAGCGGGGACATACCTGAAGCAGACTGAAAATAGGCTAAATACTTTAGCTGTGAAAGGAAATAGCCTAGCGATGTGTCAGAAGGACAGGTGTGGGCCGCCTCAAATAGAAGCGACGCGCAGTGAGACATGCTGCTGGTATGTTCATTGTAATATTCGCGCCTAGAAGAAATATGATGCAGTAACGTGAGTGGCTGATGAGCAGGCTAGACACTCCTACGACGCCAAGATCTGCTATAAACCGCCAAATTACAGAAAATGTGAGAACCAATGAGAGGAGAATGCCTATTTAGCGCGGCAGGTCTAGCGTGGGCACGCTCGGCTAGCATTCACGCGGGAAATCGCCTAGACAAAATCTCTACGATCGATTCTAGGATTAATGGGCATATTCTTGACCTGTGCAATGTTACGAGTTCAGTGACATTTATTTCATTCCTGTACCACAATTATTTCGAGAAATTTTTACATAAATTCCCCCCCCCCCATCGAGACCTAGGGCCAGTTCATTTATAAGTGGCATGAAGAGCCAAGACATTGACTTCTATTCTGTTCGTCTGAGGACATAGGCTTATTACTCTGTGCGTCTACGGACGTAGACTTCTATTTGGTGTGTCGAAGACATAAGACTATTATTCTGTGCGTCTACGGACGTAGACTTCTATTTGTGTGTCGAGGACACAGGTTGATTATTACTTCTTTGCGTCTACGGACGTAGTCAGTTATTACTTTGCGTGTCATAAGGACACAGAAATTATTGTAAAGTGTTAAATTCAGTGATAGATAGTCACAGTACTATATTTGTAGGGGCAGTATCGTCGATAATTCGCCAGCGAACTGTTACAGGGAAGGTAGTACCTGAACGGCGAATTTAGTAGTCAGATATCAAGTGTATAATAATATAATTTTTGAATCAGCGCCAGAGATGACATCGACTACTTCAGAAGAAGTTTGGAATTCTCAACACTCCGTCCAGATGGCTGAGATGAGATAAGAACCATTCAGTTGGGAGATGGCGGCGGACGTTCTTTGACGGTGACTACAAGAGAGATGAGTACAAAATAATATTCTTTATTATTTGATAAATTAACTTATGGTTTATGGGACATATTTTTTGTAAATACTTTGCTTGTGTGATTAACGTAATATATTTAGTTTTGGTCTGACACACTTTTGTATGGAAGCAGCTCGCACGAATGTTGTTAGTGGAAGGTTCTTGTTTTCGTGTTGTGTTAACTAACGTAGCTATGTGAACGGCCGTGTTTGCATATGTTACGCAATGCGGTTATAAAACGTCTCTCGGAGATCTGTTGTGTTTCAGAAGTAGGACTGAATTAAAATAATTATACAGTAGATTGGAGGGTAATTAAAATTGTTTAAGATTTATTATTGATCAGATTCAGTGTGACTATTGCCGTTGGAGCAATGTAATTTGTGACGAAGAGTAATCAGCTCTATCGTAGGTTTTAAATATTGTGTTTAATGTTTGCGAGCACCTATTCAGCAGACCTGTGTGAAAAGCGTCATGTCAGTCCCAGATGTGTGTATGTGTGTATTTTTGTGGTATTACAAGCGGGAATTTCAGCTTAGACTGATTTCTGTCAGCTTGGTACCAGGTCCATACTGTATCCTTGCGAGGGCAATTGTGGATATGTGATTATGTCTGACCATATGTTGAGTTGGATGAGATTTTTGTTGCTGTTGATTCCTTGAGATAGCGGCACAGCTGGTCAGCTATTTATATACACTGGAGTGGGACACGACAAGTATTTGAGGAAAGGGGGAGATGTTTCACAAGGCTGTCTGAACGTGCAAGCATGGTCATTAGCGAGGAGTGCTCGTTGGCTCCCTAATTACTTGAATTACAGATAAGAACTGATCAATGGTAAAAAATTGTTGAAATAAATGGGAGTTGCCTACGAATCACGATAATCTCCGAAGCGTTACCTTAACATGCAGTTTTGTTCATATAAAGTAATCTTAGCCGGTCAGGCTTTTGTTGTTGTTGGTTTATTCCACGTTTATTTTCCATTTTCTGTGACCCGTGAGTCATGTGCAATGCTGTCTTTCCTTGTGTGTATTGAGCAATTGGCCAGTTGGTAGCTCATGTTGTTAAGTGCGTCATCGCGCTAATGAGGGTCTCAGAGAGATTCCTGTAAATAATAGATTTGTAGTGTGTGTGTCAGCATTAGAGTTTTTAAGGGTTTTTATTAATGTCATGCCCATATCCATAAACGTTGATTTACGTGATGATTGTTCGTGAGCACCGTGGCTGTTAACCCGTTGTAAACGAACGGTCATCCAAGTACTCATTTTCTCGTAGTTAGTCATCACGCGCACATAAAACTCAAATGCAAGGTAGTGGAACTAGGATCCACAATTTTATTATAAAGTGGGAGATCCGTCTGACTCCTCAAAGTGTTAGATATTCCTGTCAGGGAAAAATTCAGGGAGGATATGTTTTTAGTATTGTTTGTTTATTTTCTTTTATGCACAATTAGTTATTAAATCATGTTATTATCTTACGTCTTGTCTCCTTACTTTCTTAATTATAGTTTTAATCCTATGACCCTTGCCTCAGTAAAGCATGTTGTTTGGCGGACGGAAACATCACACTATGAACTGAGCGCGACCCCTTGATCAAGATTCTTGCATAAAACACTGCTATTCTGAAGGGTTCAGTATTTTGTTTTTATAGGGAGTTTGTCTGAGGATTTTGTATCGAAAAACTGCGGTTTTTTCATACGAAATTCGGAGCCCGGGTTTCGTGGCGATCTCGTGGAGTTTTTCTAAGGCGTGGTGTGCTTCTGTTCTAGTATTTGTTAGTTTGGCGATATCATCTGCGAAAGTCAGGCATTTTATATGGGTTATGTTTTCCTTTTTTTTTCCTAGTTGAATTCCTTTGAATTCTCCTTTTTATTATTATTATTATTTACTATCCCGAGAAACAATTTCAAAGCTCTGGTCTAGTGTATTATTTCAAGTGCAAAGCATTAAGAGTGTAACAGCTTGAACGCAACGATGTATATGGAGTTGAAGTTGTGATTAAGGGAGCACTATCACCATAATTCTGTGTCAGTTCTTAGCTCTTCGCTTGCCTGCTTCTCCCGATTAAAATAACCTGCGGGATCTAACTTCATTACCTTATGATGTTCCGCGCCATACCAGCGCGACAGCCGCTACTTTTAAAGAGAATATCAGAGCTTCAATGAATATTCGTTCAACTCCAAGGTTCTAACAAGCAAATATCGCAAAAGTAAATCTCCCGATCTCACTGAAACTTTGTATTAAGGCTGGTACTTTTAATCGATTAGGTTCTGTTATTGAACAATCAATTCATCGAAGCATGATAACTGATTAATTGTTACAAAACGATTAATCTATTGATCTTTTAATCGATTAATTGGTTGATCGAATAACTGATTAATTGTTTTGTCGATTGATCGATGTACTTCGCTCCTTTCACTACGCTCTCACAGAAGTAAAACGTAATTTATTAAAATATATTGTATGATATATTTTTAAATAATATTTGTAAAAACTAGGCTAAAACAAAGTAAAAAAATATTGCTGTCCTAAGTTGTAATCATTGAACAAAAATTCAAAATCTCGGCTGAAAAATCTTCGTTTTCTTTTTCCGAAAGCCTTCCCAATTTGATTGATGTTTCTCCTTCCACAGTCACTGACTCTTATTTGGTTATTGTTAACATAAACAAGGAAGGACACTTTGTAGACTATGTTTAGGCAAAAGGTAACTTTTATAGATTTCTGTGCATCATTCCGAAAATAAGCGTAACTCAAGTTATTTTTTATTTTTTATTTTTAACGATTTCTTCAAATTAGAGAGAAGCCTCCGTGGCTTAGGCGGCAGCACGCCGGCCTCTAACCACTGGGTCCGTGGTTCAAATCCCGGTCACTCCATGTGAGATCTGTGCTGGACAAAACGGAGGCAGACAGGTTTTTCTCCGGGTACTCCGGTTTTCCCTGTCAAAATTTCATTCCAGCAACACTCTCCACTATGATTTCATTTCAACTGTCATTCATTTAATCATTGCCCCAGAGGAGTGCGTCAGGCTTCGGCAGCCGGCACAGTTCATATCCTCGCCACTAGATGGGGGCTTCATTCATTCCATTCCTGACCCGGTTGGAGACTGGAAGCAGGCTGTGGATTTTCATTCATTTCTTCAAATTAGACAATATTTTCGATTATAATTAACAGTACTCTATTTTAAACAGAATTTTTATTATTTTGGAAGATTCGTCTACGATTACTTGAGTTTTTAAAAAAAAATTATAGTGGACATTTTATTTCTAATGTTCATCTTTGTTTCATAGAATGTTAATGTTGGATTGATGCTCTTAGTTTCTTCTTCTTTCTTTCTCCGTTAGGGTCTTCTGAGGACCACGAACCAATTTCAATGTTTAGTCCTTTGTTGTTCTTCCTCCAGTGCTCCTTCATCTTTTCGCTGTCTCTCTTCTTTCTCTCTTCCGACCATTTTGAGCTTGTTTTCTTATATAGCCTTCCTTGGAATCCTTCCATTCCCAATACCTTTTTTTTTTTGAAAATTTCTCTCTCTAGTGCATCTTCTTTTTTTATATTGTTTTTTCCTAAACCTTTCTTTACTTCTTGAAACCAAGCTTTTGACGATCTCTTTATTTTTATTTTTATTTATAACTTAAGAAGGTTACCAGATAGCCGAAACAGGTGTTACGTTATAATAATTTTCAATATATTTTTGACTCTTAAGTGGATCATCATTTATTTACCAATTGATAGGTATACATTTCAGCTTATACATGCATATTCCAAGAAATAAGACATAACTATGTGTTAATATTGTGGCTCTCAGTCGGTCAACACAAAGTAATTCCAATTACTGGAATATGTGAAACATAATTACATGGTTTCTTCTTAATCACGCCTAATTTATTTCAATTTTTAGCCTATTTTCATTTTATGAAAAAAAAAAAAAAAGAAGGCTAGTGAGAACACCTTTTGTCCGTGTGTGTGTGTGTGTGTGTGCGTGCGTATCTGTGTTTGTTTGTTTGTTTGTTTGTTTGTGTGATACCCCCTTAATAACTTCTAAACAACTGGAGCGATTTCAATGAATGTCGGTAAGGTCATAAGACTATTTTCGCTGACACGGACCGTGCCCTTCAAATTTTTTTACGTCTCACCAATCCAACATAGCGGCTCTGCGAAATATAACACCGACATTCCATATCTCTGAAACTATTACTGATATCACCCTGAAATTTTGTATGGTGATAAAGCGCATTACTAAAAGTTCACTTATGTGACTTACAAAAACCTGTTAACTACAAAACTAGCATGGCGGCCAAGTGAAGTTGAAACTTTTAAATAGACTTTTCTCGGGATTGAACCATTCACACGCATTGAAACTTAGTAGAGCAAATGTTTATGCATATTGTAATGCACTGTCATCTAATTTAGTTCAATTGTTTACATAACCTCAAGATGGCGACTGTGCGAAATATTTCACCAGCATTCTATATCTCCGAAACTATTACTGATATCACCATGACATTTGGTACGGCGATAAAAGGCACAGCTAAAAGTTCACTTATGTAACATTCAAATACCTGTTGACTACAAGACGAACATGACGGCCAAGCAAAGTTGAAACGATTTAACCATTCAATCGCAATGAAACTTGGTACAGCAAATTTATAAACACATTGTAATGCACTGGCATCTAATTTAGTTCAATTGTCTCAAGATGGCGGCTGTACGAAATATTTCTCTACCATTCTATATCTAGGAAACTATTACTGATATCACCCTGAAATTTTATGACTTTCAAAAACCTGTTAACTACAAAACTATGATGGCGGCCAAGCGAGGTTGAATTATTTAAATATACTTGTCTCGCGATTTAACCATCCAAACGCAGTGAAACTTAGTACAGTAAATGTTTATACACATTGTAATTCATTCATATTCATTCATATTTAAAATCCAACATGGCGACCATCCGAAATATTTATACGGTTCTCAATACCTACGAATCTATTACAACAATAAAACTGAAATGTTGTATGTTGATAGAGGCAATTAACATAAGTAGGATATATGAAAATAGGCTGCATAATTTTTCACAGAACTTCTGTTTTACTTATTCCAGTAATAGGAATTACTCTTTGTTGACCGACTGAAAATTACAATATTGTTAATAAGGCAATACTGAAAAATAGCCTCAAACCATCTAGAAGTCTGTGTGAACCTACTATGGTTAGTATGGTCAGTATCAAGGCCGTGGAGTAACCCATGTTTCCTCTCTCTCACTAATACAAACACCTGTTATCTAGTCGTGTTTTCAGAGCTGGCACCTCAAGAAATATGGTCGGCTTGCACATGGCACGACGGCGGCAGCTACAGCAAAATGGAATTATGACGATGTTGAAGACACGCACTCTTTTTTCTTTGCTCATGCCAGCCATCCCATAGTTTACGACGCTTACCTAATCTCCATTCATTCCCCGAACGTTCTCACATACCATTTATTTCTTGTGGTAGGACAAACTCTCTTGAGGTATCTCTGGAATTCCCAGTGTTAAGACTTCATCTCTACAACGCTACAGTTCCAAAGTGCAAGACAATAAAACAATGAAAGTCTGGTTGAAAGCTCCCATGTTTCATGCAGACTGGGGAGCAGATGATACAACTTGTTCTTGTATGCATTAGCTATTAATTTGAACTTCTGTAGCAACGTTCCTCGATGTTGTAGTTGTTGGCAACGTTCCTGTCAGCTGTAAATATCGTTATTCGGGCGAGTAAGGACTCAATATTTCAGTCCCGGGGCGTAGCCATGCTCGTTAAATTGTGCACCACGGCCGTGAGGGCAACTGTAACTAGACTGGAGATTAGAGGTTCGAGTTCCGTAGCTGACAGTGAATATCCTGAGTGTGTTTCTTTTTACCCCGGTTTTGCCTCTCTCCCTCTAGGCAAATGCCGGGATAGTAACTTACGTCAAATCCTGTGACCCTACCTAATCCTTGTCCCTAATACAGCTACATACAGTACACTGCTACAGTAATCACAAAAAATAAAAATTATCAGACAACTTCAACACACACACAACTGCACTGGGTTGATGAGTAAGATGTCCCAAGTTCATCAAATTAAATGATAAAGAACAATTACAGTATATTACCCACGTAAAACTGATAGTCTGCACCCGGTCGTATATACAATTTCTTTTGGGGGGGCTGACTATCCTGGAAAATTTTGAGTATTCTCAGGGGATTGTCACCGCAAAATACTCAGAAATATCAACCAATATCTTATTATAATTATTATAATTATTATAATTATAATCTATTATAATCTATGGAGTATGAATGGCAAATATCTAAATATTTGTCAATTTACTAAGCAGAAAGTTAACAGTTTTTCATTTTTTTATTTATTTTTACAAGTTGATAATTTATTTCTCAAAAGTACCGTACTGTGGAATTCACAGTTTTGTCTTACAAGGCTGAATGGACCCCGTTCCAGCCCTCAGACTAGAATTAATATTTCTTGGCAGAGCCGGGAATCGAATTCGGACCTCCGGGGCGGCAGCCAAAATGCTAGCCACTACACCACGAGTTAGTCTAATTTCAACCTTGATATTGTTTATAACTTAGCCATTAACTTAAGATAACGGTACAACCAAATTTACAACTATTTTATGCTCTTACCAAAGCAATTTTTCTGTTGTTTTTTTTTCGTGAAAGGGCGCCGCCCCTGACTCTGCAATAAGTAGTTATAAGCATTTGTCGGCGCAGAACTATTTTGATCTTCGAATAGCAAGTAACAAGCTTGAATTTGAAACCAGAAATTTATGTTAACAATCCAGCATAACTTGTCCTTTAAGTGATCCGCAGCATAACATCTGTTGTGTTCCACCTCGTATCTTCGTCTTTATTTGAAATTATTTGTATTTATTTTTCCTCCGATTTTTTTTTGGACACAATATTACTACTGTATTTTATAGAACAATTTTCCAAATAGATGATACAGTATATTGACTTTCACGGTCAAGGAATTAAAAGTCAGCAAATTGTCTAGGTTTATGCCGTGTCTTGTGTGGGGTTTCGCCTAGGTGCCCATGCCCGGACCCCCACAGGAGTAGCGAACTACCTTCCTTCTTATGAAGTGCACCTGCGCTTCCTTACTGCGAGACCTAAAAGGGCTTCCAAAGTGATGGTATATTGACTTAAACAGCCAAGGAATTTAAACTCAGCAATTTTTCTAGCTTTATGCCCACACATAAACCTACAAAAATTGCTGAGTTTTAATTCTCCGAATGTTTACATTTTTATAATTGTTTTCGGTTCATGACTAGTGGGACGTGTGCTGGTGACCATGGGACCCCATCGACATTGCTTCCTCTTGTTTGTACGGGCTCCTCTCTGGAATTTCCTGTTGACCTCCTTTGGTCAACTCTTGTTCTCTTCTGACCCCACCTCTCTCTGTAATTTCCTGTTGACCTCCCTTGGTCAACTCTTGTTCTCTTCTGACCCCCCGACGATATTAGGGTATCAGTTGATTAGGGAGTCTTTCAATTTCCTACCTTAATTGGCCCTTGTCTCATCTTTCCTGGTGCCATCATTCTTCGAACTCTCCTTCTTTTCATGATATCTCCTGCCCTCTGCTCAAGGCCCTAAAGGAGGCAGGGTGTATGCATCCTGGATACTGCTACATCCTCAAGAGCTCACGGCTGGTGAGTTCGGGAGTTTGCAACCAGAAGGAATTCCTGAGATAGGACTGTTTTTTTTTCCTTTTTCCAGTGAATCTGGGACGGATACTCTTTTGTTACCTGCCGTTCTTGGCCCTTTTTCCTTCCAAGTCCTTCAATCCTCATTCTTCGAGGTTCCCTTTCTCCTATTTTTTACCCTTTCTTCTTCTATTGTCTAAGTTAATTATAAATCAGGGGTTAAACATAGTGTAGCAGTAGTCAAAGGTTCATTTTATTCTCGTCATCCATCTCATTAGTGGCCTATAACCCAAATATTATGCCCCTTAAAAAAAAAAAAAAAACTTAATAATTTTTGGTTGGCTTTTTTTTTGACAGCTCCAACTCTCTCATAGTTTTCAAATGCAAAGAATTGCGACATCTCTAGGGATGTCAAAAGTTATTCGGCTTAATCATAGGCGTTTTCATTGCAATCCGACCAACATGCAAAATTTCAGAAATATAGGGAAGTTAACATTTTCAATGTTCCCCTTGCTAGATTATTTCTTTTCTTTTTGTAAAATAAATACTTCCATTTTAAGTGATACACCTGTGTGTTATCCATGATTGAAAATACGGAATCCAGATCGTCAGAAACACCAGGTTGGCTATATATGGCCTATCCAGGCTGGCTGTAGCCTATGCCTAATTTCTCCTGGGAATCAAAGTATGAGAGATTGAAAGCTTACTTCCTAATGCTTGATTGCCTCTGCCAGTTCGGTCTGTATAATAATTTATACGACCTCGCCTCAGCTGAACATAATTAGGTTTATGTGTTGACTATTTCCATCGTCCAAGAGCGCCTGAAACTAATATTTCAAAAAACTTGTCAGCAGAACTTCGCTAACTTATTATGAAATAAGATTTAGAGTTAAAATTGCTTAAGATTACTTCTAATTTTAAGTAGATCTCGGGGCATTTGTTGTTGTTTCATTGACGGGGTTACCGCATCGTGCTCCATAATACAGTCCTGTGTATTTGTCATGTAGAATTTGTCAGGTAACTTGTGTCATTGCGGTGTCTGTAGTAGTGTGTGTGTTTGTAATTAAGGCAGTGAAGATCAGATGGCTAGGTAGAGTAGCAAATAAAGACGTATTATGACGAGTGGGAGAGGAGAGATGTTTCTGGCGAGTGCTAGGTTGATAGGATTCATAAGAGTTCTAAGATAACCCAGGATTAGCTAACTTAGTTATGGAAGGAAGAGTCAATGACAAGAACTGTAGGGGTAGATCAAGGTTAGAATATGTTTAACAGATTGCATCGGATTTAAGGTGTGTTAGCTATGTAGAGATGAAACGATTAAATCAGGGCAGGGAGGAATAGTGGGCTTCATCAAACCAATCAAAAGACTGAATACTCAAAGACCAACAGCTTTTTTGATTGGTGTTGCCGGACTTGACAATTTAATTTCTTGACTGAGCCGGGGGTCGAACTTGGACCTCCGGGGTGACAACCAAGAATGCTAGCCGCTACAGCAGGAGGTAGACACTTTAAAAGGAAGGCAACCTGTAGTTTGATGTGACTGTAAATCTCGAGATTATAAGCTACGGGACCACCATCCGAAACACAGGATGTGGTATTTCACTTCAAAAATCTCAATTGCATTGACCGGCAATCGAACCCGGTCCGCATTGGTGAGATGTAAGCAGCTTGGCATTTCACCACCACGCCACACTCCTCTATCGCATTTTACCGTAAGAGCTATGAAACGTGTGCATAAATGTCACTAAAAAGAAAAACCGCACGCTGTTATTGGAATTGTATTTATTTGAAACTGAGCACAAAGTAAAACAGTAGACAGGCTGAGACTCGGACAAGAATTTATGTGTATGCTAAGTTCGACGTTATAATGAAATTTTCTGGCAAACTCGAGTGGGTACATTATGAATAAGGTTCGGATGTTAAGGAAAAGTTATATTTTTTTCCTGAGCTAATTTTACCCGATATCTGAAAAATAAGTTTGAATGACGGGTCCCTGACCACGTTTAAAGCAATTTGATGTTGCCTATAAATGCATATTTCGGCCATTTTTATTGCTTTGGTCATATTTGGTCATATTTTAGTGATATAAGGTCATATTTGGTTATAATTTCAACTTTTTTTGTTTAACTTGAGGTGTCGTTAACAAAGTACGTGTTATCTGCGTCGAGTTTCAAACACAGGATTTCCGAATAGTGTAGTTGATATATTTTTCTTCCTTTTCCCGGAACAGGCAGATAGCAGGTTTAGAAGACCTGATTCCAAGAAGGCGCTCCTCTACGGACGTCTTTTAGCACATCTTTCTGGACAAGTTAGATTGCGACATTGTACGCATGAGGTCACGGAACATGACGATAGTGTGCTTCCGCCCATCAATAGGATGTCATTGTTTTTAGGTCATATTTTATAGATTTTAGGTCATATTTAGCTAGTTTTTAGGGCATATATGCTTGCATATTTTGTGCTTCTTTAGATCTTAAACTTCCGAACCCTAATGATGAATAAGGCCATTTGATACCCGGAGTGCAGTAGGTGGATGAAAGTGGAACTTATATGGAACTGAAATGCCAATGTCCATCGCAAACAAAATTTGGCTGTAGTAAACCCTGGATTTGGTACACTAGTGTACGTCTATCCCTTATTATTCAACGTAGTCGGGGATGAGACGCGATGAAAGTCTATGTGGCGGGTGTATTTTACAGCCGGATAAACTTCCTGACACCAACCCCAGGAGAGGAGTTAATGAGAGGTGCAAGGATGTGGAAGGAAGTGGCCGTGGCCTATCAGAAGGTACCGTCCCAGAGTTTGCATGGAGTTGAAAATGGGATACCATGGAAAATTATTTCAGGGACGGCCGACGGTGGGGCTTGCACACAGTGTCCACAGAGATCTTTGCCCCATGGCCTAGCGCTGTGCGTTATCAAGTGTAGCTAGCGCTGTCGGTTTATTTGGTGCACAAATGATTCCTAATAACAAATCCTGTCAGAGATATTGAATGCTGGTGTAATTATTCGCGCGATCGTCATGTTCAATTGGTAAAACGTATTAACATTTGAAAGGCTCACTTGTCAGTCGTGGTTGGACGAGATAGAACTAGCTACGACCTCGCCAAGTTTAATTGTAATTGTTAGAGCCGTTTAGATTTTATGAGGACACACACACATAGGCTACACACGGATACAAGGTGATCTCGCAAGTCAGTATTTCAGAAGATGAATATGGGCTCAAAATAATAATCCGGTGAAATAAAATTGTGAAAAATGCCTCAGGTATTAACACTATAGGCTATCTCAGAAGTTCATTTGAGTGAATGACTCCATGGCTAAATGGTTAGCGCGCTAGGCTTCGACCCGATGTGTCCCGGGTCCGATTCCCGGCCTGGCCTTCACGGATTTTATTCTCCTTGGGTTAATTCCCATGGCTCGGGGACTGGGTGCAAGTGACGTCTTCATCCACATTATGGGCGTCAACTAGAAAGACCTGCACTCGGCCTCTCAGGAGGTCATGCTATCAGTATCATTCATTGGATTGAATAAGACAAACTCTTCATTGAGAGTGGCACTCCGCGAGGAATAAACCGTAAATATATGGATTAAATTTCGCTTCATATTTACATATCATAAGTTCTAAGGATTAATTTTATTCACGTCGGAATAGAATGAAATGCTCGTTGGAATGAAGATGTATAAATTTAATTTCACTCCGACGGGAATAGAACTAAATATTCATTAACAGTTTCATTCCGTCAAAAATAGAATTATATTGCATGGGTTTAATTTCACTCCGGCCGGAATAGAATAAATTAAATGTTCGTTCACTGTTTCATTCCAACAGGAATAGAATTAAATTGTATGAATTTAATTTCACTCCGGCCTCAATATTTAATTAAGTACCACATTTAATTTCACTCCGACCTCAAGATTTAATTAAGTTCCTCACTTCATTTCACTCCGACCTCAAGATTTAACTTAGTTCCACATTTCATTACACTCCGACCTCAGTTCCTCATTTCATTACACTCCGACCTCAAGATTTAATTTAGTTCCACGTTTGATTTCGCTCCGACCTCAAGATTTAATTTATTTCCATATTTCATTTCACTCCGACCTCAAAATGTAATAACATTCCAAATTTAATTTCCCAGTTGACGATTTAATTTTATTCCGACCACAAGATTTAATTTCACTCCACATTTAATTTCACTCCGTCCTGAAGATTTAATTCCATTACACATTTAATTTCAATCCGAGTCGAAGATTTAATTTCATTCCGACATCAAGATTTAATTTTATTCCACATTTAATTTCATTCCACATTTAGTTTCACTCCGGGTCTCGGATTTAATTTCATTCCGACATCAAGATTTAATTTTATTCCACATTAAATTTCATTCCGCCCTGACGATTTACTTTCATTCCACTTTTAATTCCAATCCGACCCCAAAATTTAATTTCATTCCTTTAATTTCAATCAACCTGCGAATTTAATTTCATTCCACATTTAATTTCACTCCGACCCCAACATTCAATTTTATTCCGCATAATTCCAACCTCATGGTTAATTTCGTTCCACATTTAATTTAATTCCTTGTTCAACATTTAATTTCATTCCACATATTATTTCATTCCGAGTTCAAGAATTATTTTCATTCCAGATTTAATTCACATAAAGTTTCACTCCATGCATTTCTTCTTTTTTTATTATGCGTGGAGTGTTATTATTCACATTTCACTCCTCACATTTTATTCCTTAATTTTACTCTCAATTTAATTTCACTCCGAGTTTCATGAAAAAGTTTATTTCCAGATATAATATTTAATTCCGAATTTCATTCCTTTTAATTCATAAAATACAGTAGTTTCGTTTACACATTTCACTATTTCCATTTAATTCCTCACATTATATTCCTAATTTAATTCCTCTTCGAATTTCATTCACTAAACCATTTTCTCTTTAATACAGTTCTACGAATCGCGTTTAATTTCATTCCTTTCATTACTGTTCCAATTAGCATACATTAATTTATTTATTTTAATTACTCTTAACATATAATTTCATTCCAGACGTTTGTGTGTTTAAACCATCTAATTTCACTCCTTTCATTTTAATTTAGTTCTCTTTTCCATCCCTGGGATGTTGACGTTGCACCACAAAAGATTGAACCATATCTGTAGAATGTATTTCTGCAGTCACACATACTGATCGTGAGCTGGTGGGAGAGAGAGAGAGAGACTTGAGAAAGCTACAGATGAATGATGAAGGAAACAATATCGTCGTGGAATTCACTAGTATGTAACTTCTAGAAACAACAACTTGCCTGACGTCTTGTTAAGACTATAAAGTGCTGGGGACTTACTCAAACTGCCTTTCTATGTGGCTTTGGCTTCTGCATCTTGTGATGCTCGCACACATTTGTACGTCATTATAAGATTATAATTTTTGTTGTTATTGATTCATTTCAGGGGCATATACCCCCAGGGACTCACAGTTGTGGGTTGGCGACCACGGGACCCCAGCTGAGTCTGGAACACCTACTTCTTTCCTGTCGACCACCCTTGGTGAACTCTTGTTCTCTTCCGACCCCGATGGTATTAGGGTATCCGAGGCCTAGGGAGTCCTTCACTTTCCCGCCTTATTTGCCCCTTGTCTCATCTTTCCTGATCCCTCATTCCTCGAGGGTTCAGACCGCTTGTTTATCTTTTCATTATATCTCCTGCCTTCTGCACATGGCCCTAAAGGACGCAGGGTGTATGTAGCCCCACCACTTAAGGTGCACCCTGAATAGTGGCACCCTCAAGAGCTCTCGGCTGGTGAGTTCGGGAGTTGGAGACCCCGAGGGATTCCTGAGCTGGGTCCGGTTTCCCCCTTTTGTCCCTTACCTGTGGGGTGGACCCTCTCCTCTTTCACTTTCCTATCTGCCTTTCATAGCTCTCCTTCCTTCCAAGTCCCTCAATCCGCATTCTTCGAGGGTTGAGGGCATTTCTTTTCCTCCTGTCCTTTATTTGCCTTATTCTCCTTTAGTTTTCCATTTCTTCTTCTAGTATGTAGGTTAGTAGTTAGTTTTAGTTTTAAGTTTGCATTTCATTTTCGTCTTCACGATCACCCAAAGAATTAGGGGCCGATAACCCAGATGTTAGGCCCCTTAAAACAACAATTATCATCATCATCATCATCATCATCAAATTGTCTGATAACCTGCGCTATTGTAGTGAATGTAATTATTAGTATCAGGGATTGGGGTGGATGCCTCTGTATTTTCCAGGAAGGGGTGTAGAAAACTCCGGGTGAAAACCACACTAAGGATGTCCATTGCCAATACTGAGTTTCAAGCAAGCGATCTCCAGACTCATTGCAGATTCCTATCTTAGAAATACAAGATATTTTTCACTGTTGCCTTCGTAATCTATAAAATAATTGTTTATCAGTTGGTAAATACGGTACGTCGATGTGCCGAATTACATTGGGTGGAGAAAACCAGTATTTAGATAACTAATAGGGCTATCAAACTGGGAATATGGCTGGGAGCCAGGTACATAGTTCACTCACAAGAGCAGGGGATTAGGACCGGCCGAACTTCCGCCCCCTAAAGCTAGGGTTTTCCAAGGCGTGGAAGCGGAGAGCGGAACGCGGAGAGCGGAGTCCACTCTCCGCTCGTGAGTCATCTCATCAGCTAGCTGAATTGTTTTCCTAGACGCGGAGTTATCCTCTGGCGGAGAGCGGAAGGGTTGCTCATTTGTATACTACACACATCAAAAAAAGTTTTGCATCACCTCGGTTCCCAGATCTCCGGCATATAGACGTTGACTGTGTATATTGTATCCAAGATACAGTCCCTTTGACTGTTCATAGATGTCACTAAAACTGCTCAAAGATGTAAACAACCATGCATGAGCAGGGCCTATTAGACGGAGGGGGTACGACAGCCGATCAGTTCCAGTCATTCCACCAGGACGAAGGTACGCTGCTCATGTTGTCTGTAGTTCTACCATGCCTAGAAGGTCAATACCGCAGTTCGATCGCGTCCGCATTGTTACTTTGTGTCAAGAAGGGCTCTCAACAAGGGAAGTTTCCAGGCGTCTCAGAGTGAACCAAAGCGATGTTGTTCGGACATGGAGGAGGTACAGAGATACAGGAACTGTCGATGACAGGCCTCGCTCAGGCCGCCCAAGGGCTACTACTGTAGTGGATGACCGCTACTTACGGATTGCCGCTCGGAGGAACCCTGACAGTAATGCCACCATGTTGAATAATGCGTTTCGTTCAGCCACAGGACGTCGTGTTTCAACTCAAACTGTGCGCAATAGGCTGCATGATGCGCAACTTCACTCCCGACGTCCATGGCGAGGTCCAGCTTTGCAACCCCGACACCATGCAGCGCGGTACAGATGGGCCCAACAACATGCTGAATGGACCCCACGGAATTGGCATCACGTTCTCTTCACCGATGAGTGTCGCATATGCCTTCAACCAGACAATCGTCGGAGACGTGTTTGGAGGCACCCTGGTCAGGCTGAACGTCTTAGACACACTGTCCAGCGAGTGCAGCAAGGTGGTGGTTCCCTGATGTTTTGGGGTGGCATTATGTGGGGCCGACGTACGCCACTGGTGGTCATGGAAGGCTCCGAAACGGCTTTACGATACCTGAATGACATCCTCCGACCCATAGTGCAACCATATCGGCAGAATATTGGAGAGGCATTTGTCTTCATGGACGACAATTCTCGACCTCATCGTGCACATCTTGTGAATGCGTTCCTTCAAGATAACGACATCGCTCGACTACAGTGGCCAGCATGTTCGCCAGACATGAACCCTATCGAACATGCCTGGGATATGTTGAAAAGGGCTGTTTATGGACGTCTTGACCCACCAACCACTCTGAGAGATTTACGCCGAATTGTCGTTGAGGAGTGGGACAATTTGGACCAACAGTGTCTTGATGAACTTGTGGATAGTATGCCACGGCGAATACAGGCATGCATCAATGCAAGAGGACGTGCTACTGGGTATTAGAGGTAGTGGTGTGTACTGCAATCTGGACCACAAATGCTGAAAGTCTAGCTGTATGATGGTACAACATGCAATGTGTGGGTCTCATGAGCAATAAAACGAGCTGAAATGTTGTTTGTGTTGATCTCTATTCCCTTTGTATTTAACGGTTCCGGAACTCTTGGAACCGAGGTGATGCAAAACTTTTTTTGGTGTGTGTATAAGGCATCCAACGTTTAGAATGAAGCATTGGTCTTATGGCGCGTTACGACAGGGTTGCCACTCCATGAGAGGAGGCAGTACAAAGCGCTTCGCGGACACTTTCCGCACATTCAGCGATTGTGCAGTGACGAAGACATGAATTAAGTGCTGCATAATAATACTAATAGTAGGCTAACGTAACACAACGAAATTAAATTAACTATAACATCATTATAAAGTCATTATATTTAACATTCCTGCTATTCTTGCAAAGTGTATTACTTAGCCTCTTTTTGCGTGGCGACAGTACTAGACCCTGTCCACTCTCACTTCGTATTTTAAAAACGGTAGTCTTTGATATTCCTGTGGCCAGAGCAGTTTCATTGACTACATTATTTATACTTTCTTTAGGTTTAAGATTCTTAAAATAACTGAACACATTAATTACGACCTGTTTTTCCCTCCTTCTGAGCACTTGACCACGCTTTCTTTTCACAAAACTATCCATTGTTGTACGTAAAATACAACACGTTAAATATAACAGAACTGCTGCACACACACTCAAGATAGAGACTGCTGAACAACTGAAATACAAGCTCGAAGGGCAGAGTAATAAAGCTGTGAGTAGCAAGCTGCACCCCGCTGTCCTTCGAAACTTCATTCATATAATTCGCGGTCAATGAACAGCCCGGCCTGTGTAAACAATTAAACCTACACTCTGGGTAAGCAGGTAGAAAACTTCTTCCAACATTCCTCTACAACTCTCAAACTGACATGACATGGTTATCTTTAAAAATAGAAAAGTTGACAGCAGACGAACTTTTTCAATGCTACTATGCTGTTATGAGAGAATATTCAGAAGTTTTACCTACATGAAAATTGTAATATTGCCAGTATAAAATATTTCAATAATCCATCATCAAGACGGCACATTTAGCTACACGTGTGTGAAAAATAGGCATCACAAAGTCAATTCAACATGATATAAGATCGATTTTACTAAAAAGGGGACACAGTTGATCGTTTTTAGCCTACTTTCGATTTTTGCAAAAAATGAAAGTAGACTTATGAGATCACTACATGGCGAAAAAAAGTGTGTCTGTCTGTGTGTGTGTATGTGTGTGAGTCTGTGTGTGTGTGTGTGTGAGTGTGTGTACTCTGAATGTCTGTCCCCCCCCCCCTATCAATTCGAACACGGTTAAACCGAATTGAACGAAATTTGGTACAGAGGTAGCACTGGCAAAGGGCACCTCAATGTCATGTTTTATATTGCCGCCATCTTTACCAAAAGGTAATGGCGGCCACTCAAATGGTCAAAACGTAATAATGCATTACAACCAAACTAATAATCGGATCTTTACCAAATTTGGTAAGAACGTTCCTTCATATGAGGCGCGTCTTGTGCCCAAACTACGAGGTCATCAACCGTACCATTTCAGAATGGTGGCCGTGTGAATTATGCAAACTTTATAATCCTTAACATGGGACCCACCAGTTCCGACTATCGAACCAAGAATCGTTTAATCTGTTTGAAACGACGTGGCCCGTTTGAAATTAAAAGTTTATATTTTAATATTATAGTCTAGAAGTGATTTTAAAAAGCTGAGTGGTTTTGGTTATTTGACAAGATGGCAGCTGATCTCTCGTTCTGACCTATATTTTATTAATTTCAGTATGTTGCATGCAATATAGGCTAGTGGTAACAAATATATGAACTTTCTATGAAATGAACTCGGTTTAAAATATACTCCAGTAAAGAAATCGTTTAGTCCAAGTCATGATTTGCTATAACGTGGTATATGTATTGGTTCCTAACGATCTATTACAGTGTGCACGATTGGCTGCGTGGTCAGCGCGTTAGTCTTTCACCAGGCTGGCCGTGGTTCAAATCTTATCAGAGTTGGACTTTTTTTTCTTGATTTTTTTATATTTATTATTTCTTGAGTACTGAGACGTTATAAAATAAAGCATTATATGGTGCATTTTGAAATGGAAAATATATATTTAATTAAAACAACATTCACCACCGGAGTGACATCTAGGAGTAATTACTTGAACTATGTTATTGGTAACCACAACCTTCTAGATACGAGCTATAATCTCTACCGGCCAGTTAGTGAACCCATGTCTACAGTTTAATTGCGAAGGTTATTATTTTTGCCGATAGAGGGTACACATCCCCAAGATAAGGCGCGATTATCACGGCATCATCAAGCAGTACCGGTACATTGCCTACGTCACAGAAGGGTTTGGTTTACGCGCCATGGCCTGTCTTCCTCGTTAGCCGCGCGCGATTACAAATTAGCTGTGTAATAGTTATATTAAATATGTTTCTCCCAGTGATACGTTTAGAGCAACTAGTTGAAATTATTGTAAGTAGTCGGTGTTAATAAACTGAATACCTACGTTGTTTGGAGTGTTTACTGATGAAATTGCAAAATGCTGGGGTAAATTATTTGAACGCCACTCCTCAAATCCAGTGTGCCAATTTGCACTTCGAATTGGAAGAAATTAGGAGACAAAGAGTTATAACTATACCCATACATTTAGGAGAAAGTAGGCTATATGTTCTTTCCTGAACATCTTGTTTTAATATGAATATCTAATTTATCTAGCATTTCTATCACGTTGACGTAGTTCTAATATAGGACAAAAAAGATCGGCAAAACATATTTCTACCCGAATATGCTGTTTTTTCGACAAAGAAAAATATTCGACTGATATGGCAACAGTGGATTGCTAGAAAATGACAGCGTCATACATGTCTCACGTGCAACAGAAAGAGAGAAGAATATCCCTATCTAACCAGTGCTTCATTCTAAACGTTGGATGCCTTATAGGAGTGATAAGGTGAGGTCGATATGGACGTGGAATCTAGACTTTCTATTTTATTACACTTGGAAGAGGAGGAGGAGGAAGAGTTACACTGCATTTAGTGAAGGATCGAAAATGTGCAAGTGGCATATTTAAAACGCGTGAAAATGAGGGAGTGTTTAAAATTCTTATAAATAACCATTTAATTGATGACGAAATAAGATTCAAACATTACTTTCGATTGACCAAAAACGAGTTCTATGATCTATACCAAGAAATACAAGATGTAGAAGAACTGAAATCGCAGGTTTATAACAGAAAGCATTAAATCGACACACACTCATGGTGCACATACTTTATACTAAACACACAGGGGACACAATTGAATAAAACTACACACAACTTGTACAGACGTCCACTCACTCCTCCTGCCGACAGCGGACTCGTCTGCTCTCGGAGCAGAGGAACGCGGAGGAGCGAGTTCCGCTCGTCAAGAGGCGGTCCACTCCGCTTCTAGGAAAACAGTACCATTAAAATTACTTATGACCAGAGGAGAGCCGATTCCACTCCCCGCGTTCCGCTCTCCGCTTCCGCGCCTAGGAAAACCCAACTTAAAAGTCTCAATTTTAACTATTGCGTACGATCGACTGCCCAGGGTGATGATGCTGAACATTCCGGGGAATTATGGTATTGAGGGAAGGGTGCTACAGGGAATCAAAAGTATCTATATTGATAATCATGAGAGGTACTGGTAGGATGAGATCTTGGTTGAGAGTTGCTACAGGAGTGAGGCAGGGATACACTATTTCACCACTACTGTTTATTTATATATGGACTATTTGTCGAAGGGCATAAACTGGCTGGGTGGGATTCAATTAGGTGGGAACCAGGCAAGCAGTTTGGCCTATGCTGATAACCTGGTTGTAATGACTAACCCCGTCGAAAGCTTACAAGTCAACATGTTAAAGCTTGTACAGAAATGTAGGGTATGTAGTATGGAAATTGGCATTTCTTAGAAGACTGTTATGTCGACAAGGAAGAAATGCAAGAAAATAGAATGTCAGATAGGAGAGATAATTCGGATCTGGTGGACCATTTTAAGTACACAGGCTGTGTGTGTGTGTGTGTTTTTTTTTTTTAGTGTATGGCTAGCTGCTTCTATGCGGACACCCATGGGGTGAGCTACAAGTACCGTCGCGTGTGGAGTGATGTCTGGGGAGGAATGTGTGAATCTAAGGACGAGGAATTGGAAGTTAGCGGCTGTGACTTATAGTCAGGGACCAACCCCGGCATTTGCCTGGTAGGAAGATGGGAAACCACGGAAGACCATCTTCAAGGTTGTCGGTGGGAGGATTCGAACCTCCTCGCCTCCCGGATTTGAGAGACTGCCTGCAGCCACGTCGTAACAGCCACAGCTATCTCGCTCGGTTCAGGCTGTGTATTCTCTCAGGATAGTAGTACAGGCAAAAGAAATAGAGTCGAGGTGCAGAAAAGCCAAAACAGTGAGCTCTGAGTTGCTATCTACAGTATTCTGCAAGAAGTTAACGTAGCGACAAAACTCTCCCAACATCGCCCAGTATTTAGACCGGCCTTGCTGTATGGAAGTGAGAGCTGGATAGATTCAGGATATCTGATACATAAACTAGACGTAACTGATATGAGAGTAGCACGAATTACTTTTGGGACAAACAGATGGGAACAATGGCAGTAAGGTACTCGTAATCAAGAGATGAAGGCAAAATTAGAAATGACCATGCTAGATGAAATGCGTAAACATTAACCATTATGGCAATGGTAATAATTAATATCCGTGTTGACTGATAGTACTATGTAATGTCAAACACTAAAGAATGTCATTTAATCACTGCTTATACCTACATGTTTCGGTGTTCAATGACACCCTCGTCAGCGTAGATTGAATTTTAAAAAAGTGACAGTCAGTCTGAAAGACTAGACTTTGCATCATTTTAAATGATACAAATGCTGAAAAATGCTAGAAAGGCTGGAGGCTTCTCGCTTCGCTCAAAGCCAAAGACTCTTGACATGTTAGAAAATTATCTCCATAATACTTATCTTGCTTTATAATACTTTACCGTGTTTCAAATTACTCGCGAACGGCAAGTGCAAACCAAGGGCAAAGCAAGGTCAAGCGCGCGGGATGCCGTCACGCTCACCAGAGCGCGCGGGGACGTGTCCCTTCCATCCAGTCTAAAAACACTTATAGTGGGCGATGTATTGAAGATAGAGATATGCTCTCGCGGACCTTATTGTAGAACTTTTCATGCTGACCAATTCTTACGCTCATAGTATTGAACCCTTATCATTGTATATTTATATTTTTAACGGTTTGCCCAGCGTAAGCTTAAGAAGCGCACGGACGCCAAGTTTGTTTTCGACTTTTCCACTGAAATCGTTACTGCTTGGCTTCCTTTCATCATACATTAATTATTTTCTACAGAATCTTTCCTCGAGATATCATTTACAGAATTGTGAAAACCGCATCAAAATCCATCCAGTGGTTCTCGAGAATACCCGTGACATCCAAGAATCGGGGATTTTTGTCCTATATTAACGAAGTAGAGATTGCCGGGGAACACATGCACCAAGCAGTACTATGACGTCACACACCTCAGTGCATCTGTGTACATTTCGTCCCGTCACCGTAACGTAACGCCAGACCTCAGCGTAACGACGAAGTCGACAAGATCATTTAAAATGATAAAAATCTTAAAACTAAGTTTACAAAAATAAAAGAGAAAATGGATATCCTTACAAAACACTATTAGAAATTTAAATAAAATGAAAGCTCAGAAAAGGAATTTTTCATATGTTTTTTAATTCTTTTTGTGAACTTTCTTTTTATTTACATTTCTAATAGTGTTTTGTAAGGATATCCATTTTCTCTTTTATTTTTGTAAACTTAGTTTTAAGAGTATTTTAATTCAATCTAGGCTGACGAGGGTGTCATTGAACACCGAAACATGTGCCTATAAGCAGTAATTAAATTACATTCTTTAGTGTTTGACAAGGTGGTTTTGAATAACATAGTACGCTAGATGAAGCTGTTCGTGCGAGCCAACTCAGATGGTGGGGTCATGTGAAGAGAATGGGTGAGGAGAGATTGCCTAAGAGGTTAATGAGTTCGGCTGTAGAAGGTAAGAGAAGCAGAGGTAGACCTAGGAGGCAATGGTTAGATTTACTGCTGAACGATTTCAAAGTTAGAGGTGTAGAAAGGGAGCAGGCCACAGTGCTAACTGCTAATAGGGGATCAGGAGGCGACTAGTTCGCAAACAGAGGCTTTCACACTAGACTGTACGCTGAAAGGCAAATCATCTCAAATGAGAATAAATGCATGTAATATTTACACTATACTGGGTGAGTCTTGCGCCACTTATTTTTTTATTTTTCTGCCACACTTCCGACGTCTGATGCCAGCATGGTCGACAGTTCCTTGTCTGTAGCCAAGCCACAATGACCCTAAACGACTTTTCAAGATTTATGACGACATAGAATCAAGACCTTTACAAAAACATGAGTGCGACAAGTGATTATTAAATGCATCAAACTGCCATACGGGCATGCACAAAGAACATGCCGATAATACGATTTCAGTTGGTTACGAAATTAATGCTGGGTACGGTGGCCTACTGATAAAAACGAGAATGAACCTTCGAAGCGGAAAGCAGTATCACCGCTTTTATACATATACGAACTTTTCTCGAATAATGCTTTATATAATACTGAAAACCGCATCAAAATCCGTTCAGTAGTTTTCCAGATTGGCCTGGACAAACGAAAAGACAGACAGACAGACAACATCGAGGACTATTTTATACTTCTTGTATGTAGAGAGATAGATTCTTTCTGGTTATGATGTATTCTGTTAATTAATTAATTAATTAATTAATTGGTATTCAGCCCGAAAGCAGGTCCGAGTCTCCGAAGAGGCTACCCCCAGCCGGAGTTTACGTGTGGTAGGATGACCAGGGCCTTTCCGCACCTCCTTATGTTGGCCAACAGCGCGCAGTGCGTAGAACCGGCATACCATCCAAGTTCTGACCACGTCCAATGTTGCTTAACTGCGGAGTTCTCATGGGATCCGTTGTTTCAACACGGTTAGGCCGTTGGCCTAGTATTCTGTTAACTCGTAAAAAAACGCATTTTTTTTAACACCCTTCATTGTTCACGATGCATTGTTCTTTGTCTTTTATGCAAGTGGATACAAAGAAGTACAAGTTCACACGCACACGAGAAAAGAGAAGTTGTACTGGATATGAGCAATTTCCCCCGTATTCCGTCAGCAACTATGTAGAGTTGTATTTCGCAATGTAACTTGAGAGGCAATTCCTTCCCACCGCACTTGAAATGTAGGCCACGACTAGACCTAGATCATGGTGCTCGGCTCGCCTTGTTTCTATTGTAGGCATAGTCAGACAGGGAGTAGAAGGATTTTCTTAAGAAACTCGCCTGCCCTGGAATGCGCGCGTTTTCTTGACGCTTTTTCTCCTGGAAAATTAAATATCGCAAAGGGTCATTGCGTTTACATTTACTAATTAAACTAATTAAAATGATTTTTTATAAGAAATTATTTGCAGTTAATTTGAAGAAACACATTTTCTGAGCAATGGTTTTTCAAAATCAGAAACGTGCGTGTGAGTGTGTAAGTGAACCTTTGCTTAATTTTGACATCTCTGATCTCAAAATCAACAGACTTCACTCAAGGCATCCTCCTCTCGCACTTGCAAACAGTCTCACATCAGCAATACCTGGAGGAGAGAATGGTTCCAACTTGCCCCAGTAAGATGCCACTCCTTACCTTGCATCACTAAGATCGTCCCTGGCTTTGATCAACCCCACCGACAGAGAACACGTCACGGAAGATGTGCAGATTCACTTTTTAAATGATGAACGTTGACCTCACCAGCATACGACTGCGGTGCACCAAGGCAGACAATTCAACACATCAGGGAGGACTGCAGTGTCAGAGCACACAGTAGAGGAGATTGTGAGGAATCCCTGTTGGCTGCCCCAAATTCCATCAAATTTATACAAGAACTAGATATGTGTTTGTGATTAATAAGTGTTTAGACATAATGTAATTTACTGTTTAAATGTACTTAAATGCCATACGCTAATAATAAATGTTTAATTTTGATATCCAGTAATTTGAAGGTGAGGAAAATAGAGGTGTTGTCCGAAAAAAATGTACGGATTTTTTCATACATCCGGGTGCTGATAGGCTAGGCAGGACAAGTTGCTCTGCAAAAATGCATAATGTTCGAGATAAAGAACAAGTGCCAGGATAAAATCGAGTTAAAGTAACTCGACTTGAAGAGAAGAAAAACCACATGTAAATTATAGAAAGTTCTTTCGGGAAATAATAATTACTTCGAACTATCAAATATTCGAGTAATGGCGTTTCGGGATATCGAGGTTAGACTGTGCTTGGGCGTTCAATCGTTTTTATCCTATTTCCATTTGTTAGCCTTTTTACATTTATGAAAAGAAAATATACTTGAGATCACCTTTTGTCCATGTGAGTGAATGTATGTGTGGGTGTGTGCGTATGTGTGTGTGTGTGTGTGTCCCTAATCAAATCTTAACGGCTGGAGAGATTTCAATGAAACTTTTCGTCTGACCCCGACTGTGCCCTTCAATTTTTAATATGTTCCATCAATCCAACATGGTGGCTGTGCCAAATAATTAACTGGCATTCTATATCTACTAAACTATTACTGATATCACCCTGAAATTTTGTACGGTGATAAAGACACTACTAAACAATATGTTCAGTAAAGAACATATAGCCTACTTTCTCCTAAATACATGGGTATTGTTATAACTCTTTGTCCTTTTCAAGGAGTATAATTGAATGTTGGTTAGCTTGTTGAAATACAACGTGCTGTATGGATATTAAACATGAATATGAGGTGTCATTTGCTAGTGCTACCTCTGTAAAAAAAAAATCAATTCGGTTTCACGGTGTTTGAATTGATATGGGGAATCGATTTGCACACATCTATCTGCAAACTATTGGGCTGATGACCGTTTAGTTCAGTCAAAAGTTGCTTCCCACAAAAAGTTATGTTGTTGCAAAATTTGGTAGAGATCAAATGATTACGTTGGTCGTAATTTTATTTAAGCTTTTAACATTTGGGTGGCCGCCATTCCGTTTCCGTCAAGATGGCGGCGATATAAAACATGACACTGTGGTGCTCTTTGCTAGTGCTACCTCGGTACCAAATGTCGTTCAATTCGGTTTCACCATATTTGAATTTATAGGGGGAATCGATTTGTACACATACATGGCCGCCATCTGCAAACTATTGGGCTGATGACCTCGTAGTTTGGTCAAAAGATGCTTACCACATTAAGGTATATTGTTGCAAAATTAAGTAGAGATCAGATGATTAGGATGGTCGTTATTTGATTTAAGATTTTAACATTTGGGAGGCCGCCATTACGTTTCAGTCAAGATGGCGGCGATATTGTTACGTGCCACCCCTAGTGGCACTTTTGTTAACTGGATTACGGTGGGTAGGAAGCACAACACCAATTACTGCTTAAAAAAATAATTAACTTTATTGTGGCCAGAAATATACACTACTCAACAGCAAATAGCAATTATTTGCTTACTCCAGTTTCCTCAAGTCGAGAATACTTCCCCTTTCACTTGTCAACAGACCACAGTTAATCCCTCGTAATGAGGTGGCCCCGTACGCTAGCTCGAAATAGCTGCACTAGCTCTGTCACTCACTGTTTCACAAGCACCACAATCACTTCCTCGGTGTCAAGAGAATCAGCTTCACTCGCTCAAAACACAGTTCCTCTGTAGGAGTCTCACTTCCCCGCTCCACAAGGGGTTTCGCAAGTCACCACACTTCTGTCGCTCACGATAATCGCTCACTAGCTCGTAAAACACAACAACAACCACTGCTTGACGGGTCACTCTTATATAGCCGGCCGGTGACTCAATAAATGCTTCTAGATCCATCCAGAGTCCACGGCTTCTCGAGGTTTCCAGCGCTGGTCCAGTCACGAATGTTCTGGACTATCCCTTTGTCCTAGTAGCCCTGTTGCATAAGGCGCGCGCAATACAGGAGGCAGGGCACAGCCCAGCCCTGGGGCAGTTGTGACTCACGCGGCGAGTGATGACACAAACTCACAGCCGTAACACCACCCCCTTCCTAAAAAGGCTGATCGTCCCGATCAATCATTGGTCCGTCTGTGTCCCTCCGTAGGCTGCCAGGCGATCTCGATGCACGATCTTCATCTTCGCCCTCGGGCTCCGCTGGATCCTGTAGACGACATCGTTGATTCGTTTCACGACTCGGTACGGGCCCTCCCAGGACTTCTGCAGTTTGGGTGACAGGCCTTTCTTCCGTAATGGGTTGAAGAGCCAGACCAGGTCGTTCTCGTGGAATCCTCCGGCATCCGTCTGCTGGTCGTATCGGGTCTTCATTCGGTCGGTCTCGATCCGCAGTTTCCTCCTCGCGAACGCGTGCACGTCCTCCAGTTGGTCGACCAGTTCTTGACAATACTGGCTTACCGGGATCGGATCATTCCCAGGTCGGCCGAAGGCAAGATCGACGGGTAGACGGAGCTCCCTCCCAAACATGGCCCGGGCTGGTGTGCACCCGGTGGCTTCATGCACGGCGGCGCGGTAGGCCAGGAGAAATAGTGGAAGATGCTTGTCCCAATCCCTCTGGTGCTCGCTGACAACTATTCGGAGATGGTTCTCGATGGTGCGATTGAATCGCTCTACCATCCCGTCGGACTGAGGGTGTAGCGGCGTTGTCCTTGTCTTCCGGATTCCCAGCAGCTGGCATAGGTTCTGGAACATCTGCGACTCGAAGTTCCTCCCTTGGTCGGAGTGCAGCTCCAGGGGTACTCCATACCGGCTGACGAATTCCTTCACCAGGGTCGCTGCGATCGTCGCGGCTTCTTGGTTAGGGAGCGCATACGCCTCCGGCCATTTGGTAAAGTAGTCGCTGACGACTAATATGTAGCGGTTCCCTGCCTCGCTTAACGGGAATGGCCCAGCAACATCGATGGCCACTCTCTCCATGGGGCCGCCCACGTTGTAGGTCTTCAGTGGACCCCGTCGTCTTCGTCCTGGGCCCTTGCTGGCTGCGCAATCGTGGCACCTCGCGCAGTGGTTCTCCACGTCTGTTCGGCATCCGATCCAGTAGAACCGCTCTCTCAGCTTCTCCAGGGTCTTCTTTATCCCTAGGTGTCCTCCAGATGATCCTCCATGAACTTCCTTCATGACTTCTTCCGTCATAGCCTTTGGAACGACGACTTGTTCCCGATATGTCTTCCCGTCGGTGCTCTCCCAGGCGCGGCAGATGAGGCCATCCCTTACAATCAGCGAGTCCCACTGTGCCCAGTAGGACTTAAACTTTGGGCTGTAGTCACTCACAATGTTCCACCCGGGTCTGGGGACACAGGCCCTCTTCCATTCGGCTATCAGTCCCAGGTCATCATCTTCTGCTTGTGCCCGCGTGAAAGATTCGCGGCTCCAGTTCCCCTGAAGTTCCACAGTAGTCCGTCGGCACTGTATCCCGGTGTTCTCCTCCCTTCGGGCACAGAAGGTGCAGTCTTCGGGGCACGGTCTTCGTGACAGGGCGTCGGCGTTAGAATGCAGTTGGCCTTTCCTGTGCTGAATCTCAAAGTTGTACTGTTGAAGCCTCTCTAACCATCGTGCGAGTTGACCCTCGGGCTGCTTGAAGTTCAGGAGCCACCGCAGGGATGCATGGTCGGTCCTGATGAGAAATTCTTGCCCGTACAGGTACTTGTGGAAGTGTTCAATGGTCTTCACGATGGCGAGCAGCTCCTTCCTGGTGACGCAGTAGTTCCTTTCTGGCTTTGACAGGGCCTTGCTGAAGTAGGCCACTACTCTCTCCTCGCCGTCCACTACTTGCGACAGGATTCCCCCTATGCCAAAGTCGCTGGCATCGGTATCGACGATGAACCTTGTTCCAGGTCTGGGGTAGGCCATAATAGGTGCGGTGCACAGAGCCTGCTTGAGTTGTTCGAAGGCACTGTGGCATTCTGCTGTCCACGTGAAGAGTTGGTCCTTCTCAGTCAGTCGATGTAAAGGTTTGGCGATGTCGGCGAATCCTCTCACGAAGCGACGATAATAAGTGCAGAGTCCCAGGAAGCTTCGTAGTTGGGACTTGTCCATCGGAACTGGCCACTCCCTCACAGCTGCGGTCTTCTCTGGGTCGGTGCGCACCCCTTCCTCGGAGACGATATGCCCAAGGTACTGGACCCGCTTCTGGAAGAGCTGACACTTCTTGGGGCTCAACTTCAGCTGGGCAGCCCGTAGCTTCAACAAGATCTCCTTCAGGTTGCTGTAGTGCTCCTCGAAGCTCCTCCCCAGAACGATGACGTCGTCTAGGTATACCAGGCAGGTCTTCCAGTGTAGTCCCCTCAGAATGGCCTCCATTAGCCTTTCGAAGGTTGCGAGGGCGTTGCACAGACCGAATGGCATGACGGTGAACTGCCAGAGCCCGCTGCCCACAGAGAACGCCGTTTTCTCGCGGTCCTTAGGGTGTACCTCCACCTGCCAGTAGCCACTCTTCAAATCCAAGGTGGAGAACCATCTTGATCCTGATATGGTGTCCAGCGTGTCGTCGATCCGGGGTAGAGGGTAGCTGTCCTTCTTCGTGACGTCGTTCACCCGCCTGTAGTCCACGCAGAACCTGGTGGAACCGTCCTTCTTCTTCACTAGCACGACCGGAGAACTCCAAGGACTATGTGATGGCTCGATCACCCCTTGCTCCTTCATCTCTTCTACCATCCGGTCGACTTCGGCTTGCTTGGCGAGCGGGACACGTCGGAATGGGGCCCTAATCGGTGCACTGTCCCCAACGTCGATTCTGTGCTGGACCAAGCTTGTCCTGCCGAAGTCTTTGCTCCCCTCGGAGAAGACATCCTGGAATTCGCGTAGCAGGCCCTGAAGTTGGCGTGATTGCTCTTCGTCTAAATGGTCCTGGGACCCTTGGTACAGCTTCTGTAGCTCTTCTGGCAGGGCGCGTCTTCTTCGGTTGTCCGTCTGCAGGTGTCCGTCCGTCGTATCTGTGATGCGGGCAATCCAGGTAACGGGCTCGCAGACTCCTAGGTTGGTGTCCCGGTGAACCGTAATGTCGTAGTCGTTCAGGTTGGACAGGCGGACGTACGGCCGAAACGTCGTGTTGATGAGAGTCTTGGCAACTAGCAATCCTTTTGTCTGGATATCCTCATATTTTGGCTCGATGACAGCCGCCACTCCCTCAGCAGTTCCGTCGACAATTACGGCAGCGCTGACCTCCGTCCTGGCGGGAAGGATGACGTCTTCTCTCAGCCTTACTCGTCGTGCGGTGATGGACTCGTGCGCAGGTTGCAAAGCAAGTTCCTCACCTCCGAAGTGCAGAGTGTTGGTACTCAGATCCAAGATGATGTTGTTCTGGTCCAGGAAGTCCAGTCCGATGATCACTTCATTTGATACGTCAGCCACAAGCACTGGATGCTTTATCGCCCGTCGACCAATGACGAACTCCAGTGATGCTTCGCCATGTACCGGTGCGGTCTCTCCGGTCGCGGTTATTAGCTGGAGGTTTCTTTGTGTGGGTTGCACTCTCCACTTCGGGATCACGGTGGGACTGACGATGGTCCTCGATGCTCCCGTGTCGATTAGCATGGGCCAGCTCTCTCCGTTGACGACTCCGTCGACCATCAGGCTGCTATTGTCCCTCCGTAACTTCGTCACACGAACCTGGACTGCCGGGGCTTGACGACTGTCACAAGCCAACCTTTGCCCCCCAAGGCTGGCTAATACTCGTTTCCCTGGGTCGCGGTTTTCAGACGACTGATTTCCCGTCGGATACCCTCGGCGGCGGCGATCACCGATGTCCTTGCTCAGGTGGCCTCTCTTACCGCAGGTCCAGCAGGTCGGTAGTCCTCTTCCGGGCCGTCTCTCCGGTTGCCGTCCGGCTGTGTCGTTGCTGGTGGTGCCGCGACTATCGAAGAAACGGCTTAGCGCCTCCATTAATTCGTCGGCCAGGGGCTTCGTCTCGTTGGTTTTTACTGGTTCGTCGACGTCCACTTGACGCACCCGCGCGTGCATTCTGGATGCCTGTTTTGCCGTCTCGAACTCAAGTGCGTGGCTCAGCGCATCTGCCAGGGTCTTATTGCGCGCGAGTCGCAGCGCCTGTTGAGTGTCCGAGTCCCGAAGCCCGTCGGTGAAGGTCTGCGTCGCAATCTGTTCCAGGAAGTCAGCCGGCGCTGTTGGATAGGCGAGCCTTAGGAGGCGTGCGATGTCCATCTCGAACTCCTGCAGGGTTTCCGCGTTCTTCTGTACCCGGGTCCGGAGCTGCATCTGGTAGGCCTGCTGAAGATGGCTATCTCCATATCGGGACTCCATATGGGCGATCAGTGAAGCGTAGTCCTGAGATCCAGTCGGGATGGCCTGAAGGACGTTAAGGGCGTCACCTCTCAGCGCTACAATGAGAGCTGTAGCCTTTTCTGTGTCGTTCCAGTTATTTATGGAACAGGCCGCCTCGAACTGACGTAAGTAGGTGCTCCACGGGACCTTTCCGTCGAAGGTTGGGGGCGTCACTCTGCTATGACCCGTTCATGATATTCCCGGTGTAACGGTGGGCGGGCCTTGGCGCAGCTCGGCAACTTCCTCTCGTAGACCGTTGAATTTCTCTTCCACCCCCGTCAGTGGGCGTTGGCGCAGCTCGGCAACTTCCTTTTGTAAGGCGCTGAATTTCTCCTCCACTCTCATCAGCGGTCGTTGGCACAGCACGGCAACTTCCACTTGCAAGGCGTTGAATTTCTCCTCCACCCCCATCAGCGGGCGTTGGCGCAGCTCGGCAACTTCCACTTGTAAGGCGTTGAATTTCTCCTCCACCCCCATCAGCGGGCGTTGGCGCAGCTCGGCAACTTCCACTTGTAAGGCGTCGAACTTCTTTTCCACTGCTGCGACTTCCTCACGTAGGCCCTGTTCTAATTTCCTTTGGCTCTCCTCTAATTTCGTCAGCAGACACTCTTCCAGATTTTTCTGGCCATCCAGAAATTTGGCGGTTAGGTCCTCTGCTAACTTATTCTGGCCTTCTTCCATCTTCTTCTGGCCGTCTTCTAGTTTGGCAGTTAGGTCCTCGGATAACTTCTTCTGGCCGTCCTCCATCTTCTTCTGGCCGTCTTCCATCTTCTTCAGGTCATCCTTCAGGTCCTTGGCTAATTTCTTCTGGCCGACTTCCATCTTGGTTTCCATGCCATTTAACTTCTCTAGCAATGCTGCAAATTGCTCTTCCATTTTAGCTGTTTGTCTTGTAAAGGGCATGCGCTCACAGGAAAATTTAAAAAAAATTGACCTGCTCGGGTTTTGAAACCAGGACCGTCAGGTGTTGTGCTTGAGTTCGTAATCCGGCTTCTGACACCAGTTGTTACGTGCCACCCCTAGTGGCACTTTTGTTAACTGGATTACGGTGGGTAGGAAGCACAATACCAATTACTGCTTAAAAAATAATTAACTTTATTGTGGCCAGAAATATACACTACTCAACAGCAAATAGCAATTATTTGCTTACTCCAGTTTCCTCAAGTCGAGAATACTTCCCCTTTCACTTGTCAACAGACCACAGTTAATCCCTCGTAATGAGGTGGCCCCGTACGCTAGCTCGAAATAGCTGCACTAGCTCTGTCACTCACTGTTTCACAAGCACCACAATCACTTCCTCGGTGTCAAGAGAATCAGCTTCACTCGCTCAAAACACAGTTCCTCTGTAGGAGTCTCACTTCCCCGCTCCACAAGGGGTTTCGCAAGTCACCACACTTCTGTCGCTCACGATAATCGCTCACTAGCTCGTAAAACACAACAACAACCACTGCTTGACGGGTCACTCTTATATAGCCGGCCGGTGACTCAATAAATGCTTCTAGATCCATCCAGAGTCCACGGCTTCTCGAGGTTTCCAGCGCTGGTCCAGTCACGAATGTTCTGGACTATCCCTTTGTCCTAGTAGCCCTGTTGCATAAGGCACGCGCAATACAGGAGGCAGGGCACAGCCCAGCCCTGGGGCAGTTGTGACTCACGCGGCGAGTGATGACACAAACTCACAGCCGTAACAATATAAAACATGAAACTGAGGTGCCCTTTTCTAGTGCTACCTCTGTACAAAATTTCGTTCAATTCGGTTTCACTGTGTTCGAATTGATAGGGGGTGGGGCAGACATTCAGAGTACACACACACAGACATACATTTTTTGGCCCTGTGTAGATCTCATAAGTCAACTTTCATTTTTTTTTTTTTTTTTTTTTTTGGCAAAAATCGAAAGTAGGCTAAAAATCACCTATGTGACTTCCAATAACCTGATGAACACAAATCCAACATGGTGGTGACGCGAAATTTAATAATTTAAATGGACGTTTCCCACGATGTAACAACCCGAACGCAGTGAAACTTGGTACGGAAAATCCTTACACAAATTTTAATCCACTGCCATCTAATTTACCTCAATTTTTTTCATAATATCTAGATGGCGGCTGTCGAAATTTAAATGTTTTATCGTGAAATGTTTTTCTACACATAATTACAAGGAAACTGATACCAAACAACGTTTAATTTACTATAATGGACCACAAGCAACACAAAAAACAAAATCCATGCATGTTGTGCTTCATTTATCCCAGTGTTAAATTCTGAAAACAATATAAATTAGCCTATACATTGATTAGTGCAATTTTTCTCGTAATGTTTTCTCGCTTGGGGTGCCCAAGGTTGCAGGATCGCATCCTAGCACAGTCAGTTGGCATTTGAGGGTGCGCAAATGTGAGGGAGTCGTGTCAGTGAATTTACTGGCACGTTAATGATCCCTTTCGGGTCAAAATTCCAGTACTCTGGCATCTCTAAAAGTGACATAAGACCAATAACATTACTTTATATCCATGTAATATTGTATAGTTTTGTAATATAATAATCACTTTACGATAGGATAAATTTAAAAACTTTAGAATTTGATTGGTCAAGTACAATTGGGGCGGATATACGGCCGGTCCTAATCACCTGCGTTTTTCTGTGTGCGATCGACGGGTGTTTTGAGTGAACCTTGTACCTTGTTCCCAGCCGCATTCCCAGTTTGCTAGGCCAATAGTATACCTACTATGAGGAACATTGTTTGTCCTAGTTAATATGGTGTGGGGAAACCGAGTACGCTAATTCCAAATAGACTCCCAGTTCAAAAGCATTTCCATGTTAAAAGAAGGAAATAACTAGATAACACTGGTCTGAAGCACAGATATTGATCTGCTTCGTTTCCACTGTCACTCAACAAGTCTACATCCTGCTAAGAATGGCTGTAACTCTATGAGATAACAATCACGATACTCTGAGATGTGTTTGTCTCTTTCACCACACCATGCTACCCGTTCTATTCTTAACAGGCCAGGCCTACGGGTTGCGTGAGCAGTGTGAAGCAACATGGTGGGCGTGCTTATTTATAATGGAAAGTGAAGGAAATTAATTGGCGTGTTGTGTTCGCGGCAACATCATACGTACAGATTGCGAAGCAATCCTATTTACTGTAGCCCTCCAACTGCGAGAAACATTAAATTGATGTTCTAATCTTACTCATCTTCTGTTCAGCAATGACTTACACATGCACGCAAATAAACTAGATCCAAAACTGATGAGGTAATGTGATCAGGATTTATAATGGTTCATCGTCCAGGGGCTCACCACTAGTAGGACGTAGACTGATGACCATCGGAGACCAGCTTAGTCCGACATAGCTTCCACTTACTTGTGCTGGGCTCCTCTCTTTTCATCTTTCCTATCGACCTCCCTTGGTCAACTCTTTGTTTTCTTCCAAAACCAACGGTACTAGGATATCCGAGATCTACGGTGTCTCTCTCTTTCCCCCTTAACCCTTTATGGGGCAGAATATTATAAGAGAAATTTCATCAAAAAGATCGTATATTGGCTTTCACGGCCGGTGAATTAAAACTCAGTAATTTTTACTTAAATTTTACCGTAATTACTGTAGCCTAGTTTTGATTATTATTAACTTAATTTTTTAAATTTATTTAACGTTTTAATGTTCATATTTATTTTTGTAATTTAAATTTTATATTATTTTTATAATCTTAAAATTAAGACTATAACATTATTATAATTTTAATTTTATAAGCTTAATTATTTTGTAATTTTTACAAAAATATGCATTTTTGATTTTTACAAGAAGATTTATTTTATTTCTAATTTTCATTATGATGTTTTTCTTTTGTAATTTTAATTGTTTTATAAAAAAGGAGATACAGAAATAATATTTGATTTTCAGGATTAATAACAGTTCCAAAAGAAACTCGTTGAAATATGCATCTGCATCTCTTCGTAGGTGGTTAATATACATACCACTAACCTATAAAGGCTTAAAATGCCCTTGGCTGTTATTTCCTGATACCCTCATTCATCGAGGGGCAAGACCTCTTCTTCTCTTTTCATTTTATCTCCTGCCTTCTGCTCAAGGGGTGTCTGTAGCCCCACCACTTAGGGTGCACCCTGGATACTGCAAACCCTCAATAGCTCGCGACTGGTGAGTTTGCGAGCTGGTGAGGGATTCCTGAGCTGGGTCTGTTTTTCCCTTCTTCCATTGACCCTCTCCTCTTTCCCTTTCCTATCTGCCTTTCATGGCTCTATTCCCTCCCAAGTAACTGAATTCTCATTCTTCGAGGGAATTTCTTAGCCTGTCGTTTGTTTACCTTATTCTTTCTTTACCTCTTTGACCTTTTCCTCGTTTAGTACGTAAATTAGACGTTATTTAGTAGTTACGGTAGTAATAGTTGTACCTGGGTGAGCAGAATAAAGTGGAACTACAGCTGCCTGTGCGCGGAAATTCCTGAGTGATTGAGTGAGTCCGTCGGCCGGTCCACCGGTGATGCAATACAGTGCCGACCGGGTGTACTCAAGGCCGCACTACCGCGCGAGGTTTCAGTGTTTGTTGAACGTTTGCGACAATAATACGCGACAATGTATTGACTGTTTGCAGGCTGCGCTAAATCGCCACATTGCGATCGAAACTCGATTTGTCATGAATCATGATATATCCATTTGAATGGCAGCCTGTGATTGGCTAGATAAAGGGATTTCATTTTTGACCGCTAGATAGCTCTGGCATAGCCGGGCTTAGCACTGAAACGTCAAGATGGAAGTATAACGACGGCTTTACTACAGATAACACCAAATATACCAAAGGAGCTGCCTAACGCCTCGAAGAGTAGCGCCTGCCTTCACATAAAATCTAATTGCTCTAAAAGATGCTTTGAACCTTCGTTTCAAACGCTACCACACGATGTTTGGGTTTTACAGCTTGTTGAAATGTCCTTCTCAAAGTGTTAACCTATTTATAACATTCCAGATTTTGTTTGCTGTGGCAAGCATTGTTGTTTCTTATATTTTACATATCATTTTACCATTAAACTCGTATATCTAGCTGGAAAAGGGTCAGTTGAGACTCGAGACTCGAAAGTAGTAGGCTACTAGTTGTAAACATTGTTGAATAAATTGTATTGACAAGGTGTATATCCTACTTGGAGATTTAATTCGTACTAATATTCATTTCAACTGTATAGTGAGTGTACTTTTTGATTTAATGATTTCATTTTTCTTTGCAGGTAAGTGAGTCCATGATGGTAATATCGAAAGGAAACAACTCGATAACCACCAGGGTTTTAGAGAGTCCGTCGTACCTTGAAACGTGAGTCAATTCTTAGCTAATATCGATTTAGTTTGTTGGTGGTTGTTGTTCTTGTGGTAAGTTATCTACTGCATTTAGGGACTTTGACATCTTGGTCATTTCAGCCCCCTGTAGTATGTATCTACTTTTTATTCCCAGACAGAATCCACGTGTGACAATATATCATCATCTCTCTCTATATAAAGCGCTAAGGTCTATGTTTAACAAAACTAAAGCTCCCAAACCACAGGGAGTTTGAAGGTGCGGTTTGTACCCAAGTCTTACAAATCGTCTCAATAGTACTGGAAAAATATTGCATTTCTTGAAAAGTTAACAGAAATATATTTATTTTCAAGATTAATTATTTACCTCGCACTCATATTTTTTTTTACTGTTCCATCCACTACTCATTAAATAACTGTACGCGCTTATTCATAAAGCTTGCGTGTATTAGAAGATGGACATCAACCAAGTACTGACAATAAAATATAGTTACAGTATGTACGTTTACGAATGTGCAACATTGATTTTTTGTTAATGAAACGGGCTATTTTCTCGAGATTGTGAGTAGGCGCACCAACGAATAGAGTGAGATGCACCAATAGCGCTGTGGTTAAGGTAAGTGACTCCGCACAAGTCCAGAATTGAACCAACCTCTCGGCGGCTCCTCCTATTTGATGTGTAACATCGATCCACTCGGTTGCTGTATATTTTCTGTAGGAGTGATTTTGGAAAAGGGACGGAAATGGGACGGAAACAATGAGCGCACGCAGTGGCGGAGATTGTACAACAACGTACTGTCGGCCATGTGGTTATGTGGGATGTATATCGCATACGGTTTACTTCAAGGTTTGGAGGCCCCATTAATGATATTCCTACATTCATTATTGTGCCCTTTTATCAAGAAATATGCAAATCACAGTATGCCAGCAATGCTCAAATCGGGATTTTCGGGGGTTTGGTATGTTCTCCCACTCTGTGACTTACACATTTTGGATTACATAGAGGATACACTTCCAAAATAAAAACAAAATCAACTCCTATTATAAAACATTTAATTTACCAAATATATGGCGCTACAAACAAATAAAACAAATAAACTATTGACCGATCCTTCTAACTTGTTCAAAGTGAACAAGGAATACATAAAATCAAACAAATGTTATATCAAAATACATAGTTTCCTTTAAACCAACAAACTTATAATTCCTTTCACTTCCATAAAGTATCCCTTTTTAAATTTCACTACAATCACGAGCTCCAATGGCTCGATACTTTCCACTATAAACTGTGTTATTCTTTTACACACCTCAATATCTATTTTATGAGTTTCTTATAATCAAAACAATATATAATCTTATTCAAAGTAATTGTTACTCCTTTACTTAAAATTTTGGGCATTCCACAATGTTCTCATGTTACCACCTCTCTCAAGTTAACAAATTCACTACAGTGATCGGGAAAAACATTTGTGCACTCCCGAGTTATAGAAGACTACTTGAACAAAGTCAAAAAATATGATCACTCCCGAAATCTAATTGTCTTCATTGAACTCGTGAAATCCTACCTCAATATCTCATTACATTAGGGATTTATATTTATTATTATCTGTCTTAAAAGACCATCATCTCATAAGAAAGCTACGATCTGAACTGGCAAGCGGTAACTTTTATCTACAAGAACCTCGGTTCGAATCCCGGGTCATTAACAACTCTAAACACTCAGGGTGTATTATTACTTCCAACGGACAGTCCCAGACCTACCGCACTTTCAATAGCGAGGGGTCGGACCGTAACCACTCGGCGAAATTTATTCCCTAGGAGGGAGACTCAAGCCTTGCCCACACGGGACAGCTACATTCATGCTTTTAAAACAGCTATTTCTTCTTCACAGTTCTCTGAACAGACCTGGCGTTTCTTTTATTTATTTTGACAACATTATTTAGGTTCATAAACCACTTTCGTAACCTTGGCATTTATTAATTATGAAGTGTCTTAATTGATGGGTAAGAATAATTCAATACAACAACAATATTTAGGGCTTCACACACACGAACCTTGGTTCGATTCTTCCACTGCCTCGGGAACTACATCCCATACTGGAGGACTTACAACAAATTAGCGGCTTAGGGCGACCTCGGTCTAACCTGCGCTCATCAATACAATAATTCGCACCCATTATACAACGCCTCGTGATCTACATCACTATATGGAGGACTTTATCATAGCTCAATTACCGCAATCAACTGTCCCTCACAATTAATTTACCAAGTGCATTTAGATTCAACGCCTTCCTAGCGTGACAATTTACTTTAATGCGCGACAATGCGCTATACATTACTTTAAGGCCAAGCGTCTTCCAAAGAACTGATAAATTCAACATCAACAATTGATCTACATCTCAATTTTTATATTAATCCTCTCCCGTGACAATAATCGCTATACTTTAAGAACATGTATTCATACCATGTCCTTAAACTTTTACTAGAGCTCAAACGCTATTACTTTCATATATTTCAACTTAATCTTCATTTATATAATTTTTAATATTATTATATTTTTCCGCTTGCTTTCATAACATTTATCAAATACACTGATATTTTATTTCATACATTTCCTCTAAGGATTTATTCATTTCACATAATCATTTTATAATTTCTCAATTTTTAGTTGTTCAGATCGCGCTCCTATTCTGTTATTTGTTATTCAAAACATCCCTATCTATCATTCTCGGGTGGATTGTACACAAACACTTCCCCAACACAAAACATAATGAAAACGGTTACTCACATGTTCAGATCGGTCCATGACCGTGCTTTCCAACGATGTTTCATTTTTGCCCACTATTTGTGATTACACCATCGTGCTCACATTCATTTCATACACTGACATATCTTGACACACATATACTTTATATACTTGAAACACTGGTAACATTTTAAAATACTTGTGTATTCTTCTATGATACGCAATAAAATCACTAAAATATGACTATTTAACACATTTTTTTAATATATTTACACTACACAGATTCTAATCACTAAGGCTTTTATTAGGCCTTTCACACGTGATTTCTTGACTCCCCGTCTCCAAGGGTGAAACTAGTAAATGTCGGCTTCCTATCTTGATCAGAATGTGAAGTCTCGAACAATCTACCTCCTCCCTGGAATAATACTCCTTCAATTCCGGTTTCCTGACGATCAGCAATTATTATTATTAGCTCGAACTGCTTCTTTCTAGACCCTATTGGTTGGTCTAGCGAAAGTCTGTCTTGTCCACGGTCCCCCAGATAATCTATCGGTGACCTATTATTTCTAGCATCTAATAGTCCTCGTAACTTAGTGCTTTTTATAGTTCGTTTGTTTCCTTGAGACAATGTCTAGAATTTACTTCTCCTTTCTGATTATTCTGTTCTCGAATTCCTATCTTTTCAGAATACTATGCGAACCTTATACTGTCCGACCCTGATCGGGTTCTTTAAAGTTGATAGAATGTTTATCTCGCTGTTATGGTACTTCAAAACGTTATGATACTTTCGGTCGTTTACTTTAACTGTATTTTGAAGACCTATCGCCTGTGCTCTAAGTTCGCAGCCTGTTTTGACTGTAATTACTGAACTTTTCACTGTAAGATTGATACTGGCGGAACTAGATCCTGTATTTAGGATTTTCCTAATTCTCCACACGGCGATACTCTAATAATACTTATCGGCCACTCCTTACGGGTGCACGTTGGTTGTCGATACAGCGACGCCCTCGGGCTGTCGGATACTGTCTATACGATGTGATACAGCGTCTCCCCTCAAGGAATGCTTGTAGACTGCATGATTGGCTTGGTTCTGCCAGGATTTTTATACTCTTTGGCTACAAAAAGATAAAATCCACGCCTTTTCCAGAACCAACTTCTGAACTAATGGTCGCACATTATTTAAAATTATATCTCTGTAAAGCTCGTTTTCTAAACGTAAACTGACTTCTTTGCACATGAAAATCGATCGTGCAGTTCTGAGATATTAAATAAAATTTAGTCTTCAGCTGTGTGGGTGTTACAGTTGATTTTTAATTCCCCACTCCTCGGGTCTCGGGAAACCCCCAATGACGTATGGCCACGTTTGCACTTCTCTCCTGGGCAATTATTAAAATCTTTTTCTCCACACAAAAATCTCTATTCCGAAATGATTCACAATGCTGTATTTCTTTAGTTAATTTTATTCTTGCAAATGGGTTAAATTTAATTATTCTTCTTCTGGCACAGCTGCGCTGTTGCCGTTTTACTGCAAGGTAAGGGCGATTTCCGAAACACGCTCTTTGTCACTCGCTCGGAAAATTCCACTCGCTCTATTTATATTCGTGACTAGCTCCTTATCGATGCGTCAGGCATGATCTCATTTCCTGGCCACCTGGCTCCAGTTTATTTCACAACGTTATGCTAGCCTTCTTGTATAAAATCTTTCTATGTTCCTCTGAAGACTGTATATTTCCTTCCTTCCTTTTACAAAAATACATGGATTCGACCCCTTGAACCAATGGTACATGGGTTCATTATATCATATTTGCTGAAAACAATTATGTTTTATTCAATCCTCATACTTTTGCTATATTCTTATTTAATGTAAGCATTTGAGGTACTGTCGGCCAAAATACAGCACTGTGTGGAATGTACATGGATTGGTTTTTTAGTTTTGGCACCTTAGTTATAACTGGATTAATAACTCAATTAGATGGTTCCAAGTTTCACAGGCCCTCGATGTAGTCCCCACCGTTGCGTAGAACGTGTTCCCAGCGATGCGGAAGTCGTTGGATCCCGTTGGCACTGCCCAATCTATTGATGGTACGAAGAGAGTGCTTGGCAGCCTGATTAACGTCTTCAATGGTACGGAAGCGCTGCCATACTGTTCCCCGAGGACAAACCGTTAATGCGGCGTACTATTGTTCGTTTCTGCAAGACCATCTCCGAGGAACTCTAAGAAGGAAACGGCGCCACCACATGGTTACACCGCCCATCGTTCTGCATGACAATGCTAAGGCACACACAGCAGGCGTTGTGTCGGCATTGTTGGATCGCTGGGGCTGGGAGGTCTTCTATCTCCCCCCATATTCTCCCGACATCAGTCCCTGCGACTATGATCTCATCCCGAAGATGAAGATGACAATGACGTTAAGCAGGCTGCCGAGCGCTCTCTTCGTACCATCAATAGAATGGGCAGTGCCAATGGGATCCAACGACTTCCGCATCGCTGGGAACACGTTGTACGCAACGGTGGGGACTACATCGAGGGCCTGTGAAACGTGGAACCATCTAAGTGAGTTATGAATCCAGTTATAACTAAGGTGCCAAAACTAAAAAAAAAAAACCATATATATCGCATACGGTTTAGTTCAATGTTTGGAGGCCCCATTAAAGATATTCCTACAATAAATCATCTTCAAGTTGTCGTTCTTTGGTGTGACAATATTAATTATATCATATTTGCTGAATGGATTTGGCACAGAAGTTTTACAAGTAGTTATTTCAATGACCAACAGAGTTCACTTTTAACAAGGGATATGTGCTCCCGGCAGACACATAGTAGGATAACTTGTCACATGTTACACATCATATGCGACTACTGTTGGGCTTGTGATTTTTTGTTACCACTGAAGTATTGTTTTATCAAGGAGTATTATTAACGCTTTACATTTTGTAAGTGAATTACGCAGGTGTTGACAGGAATTACAGTATTTCTTCCATAAGACAGGCAAAAAATCAGCGGAAGACATCCATCATGATCGGCGTGCGCATACTTGCAAAGCAAAGCTGTCTATAAGGTTCGAAGGCATGTCACTCATATTGACCAATGAGAGAGGAATGTTGTTTGGTGCCAGGGGCAGAGTTGTTGAACTGTTCCAGAAGTTCGGCTTAGGGAAAAATCATCTGATCACTCTTGCTGAAAACATCATTGGTGATTCTGTGGCCATATTGCAGCACCACATCTGCAAGAATGCCATATCTGACATTTCTGATATGAAAATACAGCTTAATTTCAAATGTGTTCCACAAAATGTATGGTAATGAAACGTCGTAACAAAAGTTGAGGGGTATGCTGTGTCTTAAGGCATCTCGGTAGAATCCAAACAGCTCCAGTTTTCAGCCTACTTTCTATTATTGAAAAAAAAAAAAAAAAAATACACTTTTTTTAAATTATTGTTATCATATCAGTTTTAATTGATTAATATGCCTTATTATACTAGCTGAAGTACCCGTGCTTCGCTACTGGACATAAATAAATTGAAATGTGAAGGTGACAGTTAAAACAGGGGATAGGCGAGGTGCTGCGGGGAGGGAGAGTCCAGCTACACCGCTTGCCATTGACCTTGTTTTATAGCACACATTTAGGTTTTACTCGCTAACAGTTGGAGATACACGAAAAGTGATAAGGACCATTCTGATAGAAATTTAAATTTTAAACCTAGTATATGCCATCAAAAGTTTGCTATTTCTTAGCGTTCTCTTTTTATTTGAAATTGAAATATGAATGTTTGAAACCAAAGGGTGTTGTGACGTCACTTACACGGTCGCCATCTTCAAATAGTGCAAAGTATTGAAATAAAAAGTAGCCTATATATTAACCAGGTAAATCAGCTACTTCCATGTAAAATTTTATGTAAATCGGACCAGTGGTTCTTTGGCGATCGAGTAATACACAGACTCACAGACACATACCATCTCACTTTTATATATTAGTATGGATGTAGTTTTTTGATGTACGAAAAACGTACGATATTATTTATTTAGTAATTTGAAAGTACCCATATTTAAGTACAAAAGGAGCCTGGTCATGGCTTCTAATGATTACTATGAAAATTATTGGTGACGTCAGTTACCTGTAGGTTTGCTACGGTACTGTATCTGTTGAGGGCAGTGAAGGAGGTAATGTTCTGTACAAATTATTTACTCTTATAGTCATGTCTTAAGTAGAAAAGAGGGAGTGTTCACTGCGTGGTTAATCATTTTAGTTTACTGTTTCATTTTGGTTGCTACAATTTAATCTGGTTCTGTTAGTCTTAGTCAAGCCTTGTCACAGTTACTGTATTCCTGATTTGTAATACAAATGATAGCCGGTACAGGTTAACAATGTCAACAATTAAAACAATGCAGCATAAAAACATTAGAATTAATAAAACTTAAACGTAAACATATTAGTAGTAGAACACACCTTAACGGAGAGTATAACACAACAATACAATATATTGCGCGTGATACCTTCCGTCATAAAGTAAAGATTCAAAATCTCCCGTAACAGCAGCGGCATCAAGGGTATGACATTAGACCCAAAATGTCACATTTAGACGACCACTTGGATTAGCGGCTAACATTCTCGGCAGTCGCCTTGGGGCTCCGAGTTTGAATCCGACTGTGCCAAGAAATTTTAATTCTGGTCTGAGAGCTGGAAGGGGGTACACTGCGCCTCCCGTGGCAAAGCTTGGAAGATGTTTTCGGTGGTTTCCCACTTCTACTCGAAGCAAATACAAGGATAGTTTCTAACTGAAGGCAACAGCACCTCATTTTTAATTCTCACCTGAATTAAAAATACACACACCACTACAGCCATCACAGTAACACAGGTTATAAAAATAATCATATACACTTAAGTTCATGGGGCTACATGGCCATGATGTCGCCAAGCCTCTAAATCAATCAACAATAACAGAATCATTTAAGCTAATTTAATCTTAATACTAAGTTTCGTGATGATATCTAAGCCGTTGTTACTTTAGGGCGCGTGCAGGGTTAGCCGATGTGTTTGTTTTTATTATTATTTTAATTCCCTACATCGACCCCTGTTACTAAAATTTAAAAAAACTACGTCTTCAGTTTTTTAAGGCGTTCAGATTCCTAATGTTCTTACCGTGGTTTGGATAGAAGATGGAGGCCCATGACCTGGTGTTTACGTCTTGACTGTAGTCATGGAGAAAATGGAGTACCATGGCCCCTTACAGAGACAGGTGGAAACATGGTGATCACTTCTTGAGGTAGTGTTGCCGTTGAGAAAATTGAGTGGCATGGCCTCTTACCGAGATAGAATGAAACTTGGTGGACCCGTCTTGTGCTACTGTTGCCACAGAGATGGCCGGCCTTGCCGTTCCTTCATAAGTTAATTTTCTGAATTTATTAGCCTTTGCTCGAGTGCAAATAGGCTGATATCAGAAGAATAAGAAAGAATATCGAAATCCATATAGCCAGCCGTTCCTTCTGGGTCCTAAACTATGTGTATGCAAAATTTGGTTGAGATTGGTGGAACGGTGTAGATTTGTATACGGAACAAATCCACCCACCCACATACCCACATACTGATTTTCACTTTTATATATAAGATTAGAATTGCAGCCAATGGTCATAGCGGGGTAGGCTATTTTAATTGAACGCCTGGGGACTCCGTATCAAGTTCAATTTCAAGTAGTTCCAACTCTGGCTAATAGAGATGACACTATCATTAACACCTAGCGGCGAACTTTAGAACTTGATAGAGCGTTTCTAACCAATTAACCTACAAATGTAGCTACACACTACCAATCATAGTGGTATGTTCATTTACACGTAATAAATCTATGACATGGACCCGCTGGCTTTACTTCCCTCCGAAGGAAGGCATACTGAAGGATTTTAACGCTCTTAAAAATCCGATGATTTCGGCCGGGTTTGAACCCAAGATCTTGGGCATAGCAGTTCAGCTCACTACTGACTGCGCCACTGAAGTCGTGAATATGCCTTATTTGTTTTCTTAGTTTCTATAATCCTCGCTTTAACTCCTTTTATCCAAATAGGGCATAATTTGTTGGGGCTCACTGTCTGTTTTATACAAACCATTTTCCTTTTCATCTCTGGCAGTGGGCTGTTTTTATCTCATTTCATACTCACGTCAAGGGCGAGTTTTCTTAAGATCAACTGCACCCCTTGTTGATACGGCAGGAAAACGAAGGCGTGAACTGTGGGAACAACACAAGTGCCTAATCCATCCCTGAGTCTAAAGGAAGAACCTTCTGCAGGTTTTCACCTTCGCTATCCCATCTGGAAAACCCTCAACCGACTTCGCACAAGAGTTTCGAAATGCAAATCCAACCTTGTGAAGTGGGGTTACGCACAAGGAGAAATGGTCTGTGTTTGTGGACTAGTACAGGATGAAGAGCACCTTCTGGTTTGCCAGAGTTTACCATCACCTTCCACTAAAGAAGATGTTTTGCAGGCCAATGATATAGCTGTTCTTGTAGCTGAACATTGGATGAACATTATTTAACAATGTATCTCGATACGGAAATATAATATAATATGGTATATCCCATTTCATAACATTTCATTTCATTACGGGTCGATAACCTAGATGTTAGGCCCCTTAAAACAAGAATTATCATTATCATCATCAACATCGAGAAACATTAAAATAATTATTTACAGAAAATTTAAAATAATTATTTACAGAAAATTTAAAACTATCTACAGTAAACGGAAAACTAGAGACACAGAAAATATATACAAAAAGGCAAAACACATAAATGAAAATATAGGAAAAAAGAGTTCAGAAACTGGACAAAAATAGTGGCACTGTGCTTCTAACGGGAAGGGATTGGATTTGGATTTTAGAAACAAAACTACCAGTTCAAGTAACGCAAATAAACCAGGGGTGTACTCAACTTACAACAGAGTTGAGTTCCAGGGTATTTCCTGGGAGCAAAGGCGACCAGGAATAGAGCTGACAATTCCAGCCCATCTAGTGTCGATGTCTGAGATAGTGGAAACCTCTACTTTCCACACTCCATGGCCTTCATGGATTTAGCATTTCTTGCGTAGTTTGTGTACGTGTAGAATTTATCTGAAAACCTGTGTTATTGTGGTGCCTGTAGTAATGTGTGTATTTTTAACCGAAGCTAATATTGAAATGGAGGCGGCCGTGGTCGTAAGTTGGGAAACATTTCGGGATTTGCCTGGAGTAGAAGTAGGAAACTACAGCAAAACCACTTCTAAGATGGCTGAGGTAGGCTAGAACCCACTCCTCCTCAGTTCTGCCTCTTGAGGCTAAGTGTACACCATTTTAACCTTCAGACCGAAATTATATTTCTTGGCAGAGCAGGGAATCGAACCCAGGACCTTTGGGAGCAGGTTCTCAATAAGTACACTTAGACCTCAAAAGCCGACAGTGGGCTCTGAGAGGATGCACAGTAATATATCTCTCTATATATAAAAATGAAAGTTTGTCTGTTTTTTCTGAAATTCCACGGAAATTTGCGTTATTTGCGCGTTTCAGACTGTTTTATGACGGATGCGCGCAATTTTTTTTTTTGTCTGTCTGTCTGTCTGTCTGTTTGCCTGTGGACAACTATGAGTCCTTATAACTTGAGAACGGCTGGGTGGATCAACGTAAAATTTGATACAGATATCCATCAGAAGCACCACACTAATCATTGATGTAACTCTTCTCCGTACCTCTCATAAAAGAGGGCCTACCCCCTTAAAATACATGCTGAAATAGGCGTAGAAGGACGAGACGATGCTTATTTTCAACCCCTCAATGTGAGAAACAATAGGGCCCCCGAAAACCACATTTTAAGGCCCTAAAACCAACAGTTTTTGAGATATTCCCAGAAAACTAATTTCATTTAATAATCTAATGAAAGAATGCAAGCTGGTAACCATGGCAACAAAATCTCTGTGGACCATCTATTTCTGTAAGACGCAATGCAATTCCATTTATTACATTACTGTGAAGTTTGAAAACGGCTATAAAGTTATCACGATCCCTCAGTATGCCTTCCTTCGGAGGGGAAGTAAAGCCGGCGGTCCCATGTCATAGATTTATGGCATGTTAAAGATCTTTCCACTAATTACACCTGTGTGAAACTAAATTGGATAGGTTAAGAATGTAAACAACGCTCTTAGGTTGCTACGTTCGTTGCCAAGAGCCGACTGCGGTGGCGTCTAGTAGCTAGTTCTGAACTGGGCCTAGTAGTCGTTGACGGTGGTGCTTGGCGGCAAAAGTAGGAACTATTTGAAAATTCAAAGTTGCAGTCCCTACTTGAATTTAAAAAAACAGATACACACACTAATACAGTCATCACAATTAACACCGGTTATCAGACAGATTCTACACACACCCAAAGTACTCGGGGCTACATGACCGCGTTGTCGCAGCCCCTAAACTAAGGAACCAACCAACCAAAGTTATCACGGAACCAAATTAGGCTAAGCTGTAAAATTAATCAATACGTAGGCCTATAATGAGCTTAAGGGGGTCAAGGGGTACACTCGAATTTTGTCACGCGATTTTCACGTGCGGGTGTGGTACGGAAGGTCTTTTATATCCCTAAATTGTATTTATTATATTATTATTATTATTATTATTACTATTATAACTTATTATGGCATACAACGACGAGACAAAGCTCATTATTAGCCCCTCGGTGGCAGAAACTAAATTCGAGGGTTCCCGAAAACTACAATATAAGGCTCTAAAACCAACAGTTTCTGAGATATTCCCAGAAAATTAATTTAATTTAATAAACTAATGAAGGAATGCAAGCCGGCAACCATGACAACAGGTTCTCAAGAGAAGACATCCAACGTTCCATCTATTTCTGTAAAAATCAATGCCACTCCACTTATTACATTTCTGTGAAAGTTTGCAAATGGCTATAAGGTTATCACTGTAAAATTCATCAATCCGCATAAGGGGGTCAAGGGGTACCCTAGATTTTTTTCACGTGATTTACACGTGTGATATGTCGTACAGAATTATATCTTCAAACAGCAACATTATTTTCAAAAAAATACTGAATTGAAATAGTTTTTTTTGCAGCTATTAGGAATTTGGGCCATTGGAGGCTAAAAAACCTGAATATCCATGCACCACAAGCCTTTATAATTTGTTAAAGGTGTCTTCCTGTGGATGGGGAGATTACACAACGGTGAGGGTCAGTCTTTATGTGAGGTGTATTGCGTTTCGTCTACGAGGTTTTCAATTTTATTTTCACGTCAGGAAGTACACGTTAGGTGAATTTAGATTGAGCACATTCTAACTTTTTTTTTCGACATACGGGTTCATCGTAAGGATGATTTGGTTTGAAACTGAGTGGTTGATATATCCATATTCGGACTTCTGGATGATATGTTGTAGGTTGGTTGTTTGTTTCCTCAATTTAGAAGCTGCAACAACGCATTCACGTAGCCTCGTGTGTGTACAATGTGTCTGATAACCTGTGTTAATTGTGATGGCTGTATTAGCGTGTGTTATCTGTATTTCAGGTAAGGACTGCAGACGATCAATACCCAGTAGTTCCTACTTTTGCTACCAAATGCTACCGTCAACGACACGTAACTGTGAATTGGCTACTAGATGCCACCGCAACCGGTAAACTATGGAACTAATAGAGCGTTAATCAAATCTAACCTACAAATTTAGCTTCACACAATTGTAGTTAGTGGAAGGTTCTATTACATGCCATAAATCTATGACATGGGACCGCCGGCTTTACTTCCCCTCCGAAGTAAAGCATAGGCTACTTAGGGATTTGCGGCCTTTCTGTGTACCTTTATGTACGCCTTTAACTCGTGTTCGAATGTTTGGAGCATCGTAAAATTAGGTATCCATGAGAGTCAATACACCAATCATTTGTAAAACTCTTCACCGTACTTCTCATAGAAGGATTGGTATAGGAAAAACTTTTCAAAATACATGCTAAAATAGGCGAAATATAAAAATTATCCTAGAAGGACGGCCAAAGCATATGTTGCGCTTCTCAATGTGAGACACAAAATTCGGGAGTCTATAAAGAGTCTCCGAAAACCACATTTTAAGGCCCTTAAATTAACAGTGTGTGTGATATTCCCAGAAAACTAACTTCGCTCTGATAAACATATGAAGGAATAACAAGCCCCTAACCATAGCAACAGTAGCTCAATTGATAACGTCTGGTTATTAATACTGAAGACCGTTCGAAGAGCGGGCACTTCTGCTAGTTTAATTATAAATCGCGGCCTGTATTTTCCCAATAGCAGTATGTAATTTGAATGGGGCATGTATTGCCTTTGTGCTGCTGTACTTAGCTGGTCTGTTTTGGGAGTGTCAGGTATTCCCCGCCCCAGAGAAGAGTTGTAGCAACACGATCTGCTGCACACATTACCATATCACCTGGAACTTCGCTGAAAGGGAACACCGCGCCACTAAGTGCAATATGGAGTTGAGACTAATGAGTTTAATTAGATATACCCTAAACAATGGTCCGCTTTTCTCAATTCTTCCTCGGTATTCAAAATGGGAAACATTAAGTACTGGAATAAATTAGCAGGTGGAACATATCCAGGGCATATTGCTTCTAACAACGAACACTAACCACTGATTTTAGTCCCCTGTAAACATTGTTCATTTTACCATTTTAATAATAATACATTTAGGCCTATTGAACCAAGGAAAATGTTTACAATATTACAATACTCCAATGAGCACTCCACAACTGTCCGTTTGTTTGCTTGTATAAATTCATTTGAATACCATGTCCTGTTTTTGCACTGATTAAAGTGGTAAAGTTCGCACTTTTTACCACATATTTTGCACACACATTTATCTCTTTCTTCCCCCAGGTGCTCACATCTAGTGGGACGTGGGTTGGCGACCACGAGGCCCCAGCTGAGTCCGGCATTGCTTCCACTTACTTGTGCCGGGCTCCTCTCCGTCTTCTTTCCTGTCGACCTCACTTGGTCAACTCTTGCTCTCTTCCGACCCCGACGGTATTAGGGTATGCGAGGCCTAGGGAGTCTCTTCCATTCCCGCCTTTATTGCCCCTTGTCTCATCTTTTCTGATACCCTCCTTCTGCGAGGGGTCAGCCTTCTTTTTCTTTTCATGTAATCTCCTGCCTTGTGCTCAAGCCCCTTAAGGAGGCAGGGTGTATGTAGCCCCACCACTTCTGGTGCACCCTGGATATTGCTACACCCTCAGGGGCTCACGGCTGGTCAGTTCGGGAGTTGGCAACCCCGAGGGATTCCTGAGCTGGGTCCGGTTTTCCCCCTTTTATCCATTACCTGTGGGGCGGACCCTCTCCTCTTTCACTTTCCTATCTGTCTTTTATGGCTCTCCTTCCTTCCAAGTCCCTCAATCCGCATTCTTCGAGGGTTGAGGGCATTTCTTTTCCTCCTGTACTTTATTTGCCTTATTCTCCTTTTGATTTCCATTTCTTCTAGTATATAAGTTACTAGTTAGTTTTAGTTATAGTTTACATTTCATTATCATCTTCACGATCATACAAACAATTAGGGAACGATAACCTAGGTGTAAGGCACCTTAAAACAACAATTATCATCATCATCATCATTATCTCTTTCTCTTTCATTCTTTCTATTTTTTGCACACATATTGTTCATTTACTTGTTATTTTGTATTTACATTATATTTCATGGTGGAATCCGTGAGTTGCGAGTCGTTCCGAATAAGTCGGTATCTATATTTTTCTCCTTCTGTTTCATTCTTTCTATTACTTCTTTGTAAGAGCCTGTATTTGGTAAGTTATTCCTTGAGGCCTATAACTGTCAGGAAAATGTTTTCTCTTTTAACTATATAAACATGTAGGGAGCTATTGTTTTTTATGTTTTCTAATGTGATATAATTTATTCTTAGGGTCAGACCTCTTCAATTCAAACCGTATACCCGCCCTATAAACAAAACGTTATCCGCATCCGCACGACTTTTATTCGCATCCACACGTTTGTTATCCGAATCCGCTGACATTACAACAATATTTTTATTTTAATAGAAAATGCATGAAGTATTAAAGCAACACATTTAGACATTTGAGAAGAAATTCGTTCCTCTAGGGCTAGGCTGTGGATGTCATGTGCTATGTTTAAAATGAATGTTATACATCCAGAAATGCAACCCTTTTCAGTCCGGAGTTTTAATTATGATTAATGACATAATTTGAATGAGATTAGCTAAAATCATCTTACAAAATTGTAATTGAAAGGACATAGTTGAAAAAATATATCATAAACATCCGGCTCCTAGTATTGATATTCAACAAGTTCGGATTGTATTCTTAAAACTATCCACACATTTAGTCCAAACATTATCTGTAACTTATCCGCGATCTGCTCAGCCATGCAAACTATAGTCTGTTCGCATAGCGAAAAATGTTGCGGATATCAGCGGATATCCACATCCACGCAGGACTTTACCTGTCGACTACGATTAGCTCACCTCTACACGGTGCATGTTGGAGTGGGTGACAATCAGTGGTATACTCTCTCAGGGGATCACGATCGTTTCATTAGGACAATCCAACCCAGCCATTTTCATTTTTCCAGTTACTTTGGTGGATGGTCTGTCCCGCTCTTATCTTCTTCCTTAGCTCAAATTCATTTCAAGTGCCTCATCCACCATTCCTGGATAGTGAAAGAACATTTCTTACCTTCTGCAACTTTGTTAATAATTTTTTCATTAAAGTATTGATTCAGGCAGTAATATAAACCTTTTTTAAAAACTATTTCCGCAAAGAGTCTCTATCCCACTAGACTCTTTTCTAACAGACAATGAGATATGGGCAGCGTTTATCCAAGCACGGAGTGAGATCAGCTCTGTATCTAAAGTCTGTTCGCCGAGTCGAGATAGTGGAAGTAAACACATTTGTACACGTGATTGCAGGGCTGCCCGTAAGGGGTTCATAGAGCTGTGCCTGTTGAACGTACGCCAACTTCAGTGCTGTGTGTAGCCTACCTGCGAAGCTACATGCTACAGTGAGGCTTATTTAATGTTCGTTTATGTATTTAATTAATTAATGAATTAATTAATTAGTTCTTATCTGCTTATGACAGGCAACAGTATACAGTGCAGCACAACACAAAGTGCACCAAGTCTTGTCTTTTCTAGGGCTACACTTCGCTCGCAGCCAACTGCGTTTAGGACTAGGTGCCGTTGCGTAATACGCTACTCTGCCTGGCATTGTGACTAAGTGGTTTTTGAACTAGGGAGAATTTTAATAATTTTGTAATTTGGAATGAGATAATAATAATAATAATAATAATGATAATAATGATAATTTCCGGCGGCTTTGATTGGGCTTTGCATATAATCATCGAGCGATGTCAAGATCTTATAATATTTTGGGGGTGTTTTTTAATATTTACTTTCAATTTGTTATTTGGTTTCGGGTGATTATTATGAATTTGAGTTACTAAGACGCGTCACGTTCGTTTCTCGGAGCTTCTTGGTTACCCATGTCTGGCTGAGCCGATGACGTGAACTGGGCGTGTTTCACTGTCCGGCTAGCCAGGGGTACTGTCTCGACTCAACGAATGGACATTAGTCACTCGTAAATTTTCGCTTTTGATTCAAGGTTTATTTACGCAGGTTAGAACAATGTAAGGGTAGCTCTAGAAGAGAGAGGAATGGGGATCAGCAGGGGGAAAGCAGAATGTGGGCTATGTGTACGAGGAAAGAACAAGATTTCCATATTAGCCTGTAGTAAGACGCACTACCACTGGACAGGAAGTTTAAATATCTGAGTTCCTATGTGCAAATTTATGGGGGACTGGAGGCTTAAATACAGCACGGGGTAAACAATGGTTGGTAGTTGGTAGCATGCTAAGCTTCAATGCTCAAGGTCGTGGGTTCAAACCCGGCCGAAATCGTCGGATTTTTTAAGAGCCTTAAAAATCCCTCAGTATGCCTTCCTTCGGAGGAGAAGTGAAGCCGGCGCGGCGGTCCCATGTCATAGATTTAAGGCATGTAAAAGAACCTTCCACTAATTACACTTGTTTGAAGCTAAACTATGGGCTAGATTTGACTAACGCTCTTAGGTTCCAACGTTCGTCGCCAGGAACTGACTGCGGTGGCATCTAGTAACCAAGTTCAGAACTAGTTGTCGTTGACGGTGGCGTTTGGTAGCAAAAGTGGGAACTACTTGAAAATTGAATCTCTGCAGTCCTTATTTGAATTAAAACAGATAACACACACTAATACAGCCATCACAATTAACACCGGTTATCAGACAGATTCTACACACACCCAAAGTAGGCTACACGGGGCTACATGACTGCGTTGTCGCAGCCCTTAAACTGAGGAACCAACCAACCAAACAGTGGTTGGATGAACTGGAGGAACCTGAGTGGAGTACTGTGTGATGAGAAGGTCACCTGCAGGCTGAATGGATAGCTCCATAAATCTGTGGTGAGGCCTGCGATGATGTAGCCTGTAGTGTGGAAACTTGGCTGATTACAAAAGCCCAAGAGAAAAAGATGGAAGTGGGAGAAATGGGAATGATAAGGTGGTTGAGTGGAGTGACAAGAAAGGATAGAATAAGGAATGATTAATTCAGAGAAGCAATGAAAGTGAGATACATAGGAAGGAAGGTTCAAGAGAGTAGGCTCCGATGGTAAGGGCATGTGCTGAGAAGAGAGGAGGGCTACGATGGGAAATTGAGGGGTCAAGGAGGAGAGGAATGTCAAAAAGTAAGAAAAAAAAGAAAGAAAGAAAGAAAGACAAGGTTGCAGGGGACCTCAGAGAATAAGGATGAAAGGGGGAGGAAGCACGGGACAGACATTAAATTGAAAGTAACGCTGACCTTACGTGACGTGAGAAGAATATGCAGATGAAGATGCAAATGATGATGAAGATGCAGTTGATTATGATGATGATGATGATGATGATGATGATGATTTTGAGTGTATGGTGCACATACAAGCGAATTTTTACCCTACGAACGATGACTAACCAGCTAGTTTAGGCATGAAGGGAATCTTCTTTCTCAAAATATCCCTGACCCGTGCTGACAGTCTTGATATATTGCTATTTAAAATATCTCAGTGGGTGAAAATGGCACACTGTATGATCTGGACATCAATACTTCCTTAATTCCTATTTAAAACATACAAAGGTTTATTTATCTGTTACTTCTAGTTCATATGGCGGCGATGACAATTGCAGAAAAAGACAAAAGACTGGTTATTAACTGTTCTATGTAGGGAAGCAGACAATAGCTCGGATTCACTCTACTGCACTCGGCTATCGTTCCCTTTGTTGAGGAACTTTCTGGCTGAGTTGACACTTGAGTCGGCGAGATGATACAAGCGAGGTAGAGGATAGACGCATGATCAAGCTAACTCAGTTACCTAGAGGCTGAGAAACGTGGTCCTAGGCCGGCAGTGTAATTCACTTAGCGCCTGCAAGTTGTGAGCTAAGAGGAGGTAGTCCCGCATCCCACCCACACTATTAGAACATCGCTGTCACATGATCAGGGTGATAGCAGAGTGAATTGGTTTAAAACATGCTAATATTGTTGTTGTTAATTCATTTAGGCTAGAATTGCGGGCTCTATTCCCGGTACAGTCAGTTGGCATTTGAGGGTACTGTATTAAGAGAGCCATGTTGGTGGATTTAATGTTACATTAAAGATCGACTCGAGGGCAAAATCCCCCCTCCCCGTGCGTTTCTAAGACTACAGTAGTAAAAGGGAACGTAAAACCCGTAACATTATTATTATTATTATTATTATTATTATTATTATTATTATTATCATAGTCAGTCTACCCTCCAGGTTGGCTTTTCCCACGGACTCAGCGAGGGATCCCACCTTTCCCGCCTCTACGGGCAGTGTCCTGGAGCTTGACATCGGGTCGGGGGATACAACTGGGGAGGCGGGATTAGTGCCTCGCCCAGGCGGCCTCACCTGCAAAACGAACAAGGGGGCCTCATGAGGGATGGGACGGGATGGGAAGAATGGGAGGGATCGACAAGAAAGAGGGAAGGAGGAGGAGGCCGTGGCCTGACGGTGGGTTCCATCCCGGCATTTGCCCGAAGACGAAGTGGGAAACCACGGAAAACCACTTCGAGGATGGCTGAGGTGAGAATTGAACCCTCTCTACTCATTTGGACCACCCGAGGCTGAGTAGACTCCGTTCCAGTCCTCATACCACTTTTCAAATTTCGTGGCAGAGCCGGGAATCGAAGCTCGGACCTCCGGGTGGCAACTAAGCATGCTGACCCCACGGAGGCACCATTAATATGATTATTAATAATAATAATTTAATTTAATTTGCACACGATGTGCAAAAGTGAAGTACAGATTTTAAGTCGGGTTGATAGTAGATGTCCCTCGTGCAAATCCCGTGGGGAAACCCATGGACCGCAAAGCAGGTTATAGGAATTTATACTATTCAATTATCCGCCTCGTTGTGTAGTAGCTAACACTCTCGCATGACTCTTGGCTGTCATCGCGGTGGCCTGGGTTCGATTCCTGGCTCTGACAAGAAATTTAATTCTCGTCTGAGGGATGGAGAAGAGGCAGGTTCGATTCCCACCTCAGCCATCCTGAAAGTGATTTTTCGTGGTTTCCCACTTCTACTCTATAGGCGAATGCCGCGATGGTTCCTAAATTAAAGCCACGGTTGCTTCCTTCCAAATCCTCATCTGAATTACAACTACACACAATAATACATCCATCACAATAACACAGGTTATCAGGCAAATTCCACACACAACCCAGTACAAGACCACGATGTCGCAAAGCCCCGTTGATCTTTGTATCTGAAGCGTAAAACTCCTCACATATTTCCTCCCTCTTTTCTTGTAGTTCTAGGAGTAGACTCTGGTATATATTAGGGGCAGATGGCCTCGCTGTTCCGCCCCTTAAAGCAAAAATAACTAGACTCTGGCATGGTTCAGTTGAGTATATTTTCATAAAACTTGTTATCAAACACGCAATGTAAAACTGGCATTTCTTCTGCCTGAGTTTGGCGATTCAATGATGTTGACCGAAGTAATTATTCTATTCTATTCAGAGAAATCTAAGGCTTGTTTTATATTTATCGGCCTCAGACTGTGAGAGATATTTTACGAGATAGTTATGTTAGTTATTGTTGTTTTAAGGGGCGGAACTACAAGGTCATCTGCTTTTACGAGATAAACGTTAATAGTTCCGAGTTGTTTATTATCTTAGAACCATTTATATTGCTCCACATGCGTTACGGTTGCACAGTGGGTCAAAATCGAAATCAAGGAGGACAAAATTATTTATTTTCATAATTAAAAAATCAAAATTTATTACTTCTACAGCATTCTCATATAATTGCCGCTCACTATTCTGGGATATGAACGCATCTTAGTGTAAATCTGTCACAACTGTTCGAACAGTCCGAATTGGAGGGTGAATGTAAGTGGCTGTGGTTTGGTTGTCTTTGTGGTTAGTGTGATGCTTTAAGATCGAACATGCAACTGAAGGTATGATCTTTGTAACGTTTTTCAGTTATTAATGGGCGTAATAGTTACGTAATTTTAGCTATATTTGCATTATATAATATTTAACTATTATTTTTAAAATTATATTTTCACTTAGAATGTTAGTATGCCGCGTCACTCTGCGTCACTTTCTACTTAATGTTAAAGTGTAGATAACGTCTTGTAGTTTACGCCTGTTATAAGATTTTTTGCATCTTTTTGCAACTTACTTAGTTATTTTACGTTTTAGAAGATGCCGAGCAACCAGTTCTCACACGTTTACAATTGTTTGAAGCACTGGGTTCGACGATTATGTCAAAAGTGGAACTTTGTGACTTTGTTAAAAGTAAATTAGGGGTAGAAAATTGTTCTGAAGAGATAACTGAATGCTCTATCCAACTCCTAGTCATAGACAATTTCTTGCATGTGTAGACGTAGCTTAAAAAGGTCTTAACTGATGTTAATTATCAAGTAAACAAATTATATACGTTTCTTTTACTCTAAATTTATGATTAAAACGTAAACATAGTTTTGTCCCCCTAGATTTCGATTTTGACCCACTGTGGGTTGTGATGCGGTCTGGTTTTAAGCAGATTATTTTCGTATTTACTCCATGTGTCGTTTTACACATTACACATAAATACCTTAATGTAGTATGTTTCTTTTTCACTTTACGAGAGGGATGCAAAGTTCTTATCGATTTACCCCAGTTAAGTTGTGTTTATTTATTTATTTCTTTATACTGAATATTTATTAATTTGTTTTCTATTTGTATATTCAATTACTTATTAGTTTCATTTATATATTTAGGCCTACTTAATTAATTGATTACGTATTTACTTATTTATTTCCATTTTCACAGGAAGTGATATTTAACTTCGAAAATCTTACATGCATTGACCGGGAATCAAACCTAGTCTACTTTGGTGAGAGGCAAGCAGCTAGACCACTACACAACCACGCCCTCTGTCTTATGATTATACAAGTCTTGTGGGATAAAAATGAAGTATCAGACGAAATTAAAAAACTTGTTTGGTTTATACAAATTAGCATTGGTAGTCTATCGTAAGCTCACCAGACAAAATATGAGTCACCCCTCTTGAAATAGCACACTGTACTGGTATACCGAACGTCAGGTCAGGACCTAAGGAAAATATCCTCTCTATGTCCCTTGTTGTGTTTCCGTCTTGGAAACTCTCGATTGTCCACTCTTATATTGTCAACTCTCAACCTACTATACAGGGTGTTTCAAAAGTGGACAGTACAGGGCTTCTTCTAAAACCCTGTGGATGGTATGACGATCAAACAGGTACCCTATTGTACCCTGACTGGCCTGCTAAATCACCAGAAGTTAATCTCATAAAGAAAGTTTAGAGACTATTTGGAACAGTGGCTAAAACGCATACATTCGCATCCTCGCAATTTGGTGGGTCTACGGAATCTAATAATTATGAGTGACTCAAATTAATCTAGCATACCCTCACAAACTTAACGCTCGGCTGGGTACATCAAAACATTACGTGAATGAGCACTTGGGATATGTAAAGTCACCACTGGTTTACTTAAGAAAAAGAATAATAATTTTATATTTTGACTAAATTCACCCTTAATGTTTATTAGGAAGCATTAATGAAACCTACTGATCCTAACAATTGCAAAATGTACATGCATAATTACGGTGATACACAGTTTCACGTTGTATGAACAGTCAAGTCAACCCCTGGCACTATCCAGCCCATGACGGGCTAAGGCCGACCAAGCGACCGCTGCCCAGCCATTTGGCCTGCAGATATTGGGGTGACGCGTGATCAGCGCGTCGGGTCCCCTCGGCCGTTAATCTTGGTTTCAGTAATTTTCAGTTGAGGTTATCCCACATTCCTAACCAAGGAGTAATAAGGAGACGCCCTAAGGGCCAGAGATTGAAGCCATTGGGCACGCCCACTGAGATGTTACTTACTGCACTCCTTCACTGACAACAATTGCAATTCAGGTAAACAAAGCAGCATTTAATAATGCGCTGCCGAACCAACTAGACTTTCTATAGTTTTTAATACCTTCAAACACACCAAGAGGTAAAATACGTTGGGTTCTGCCGAGGCTCCATGTGCCCATCGGAGAGGTACCTGTTATGTTATGTATTCTGAGCAACAATACATTTAAAAAGTTACGAGTCTTACAGTAGTCGCCGGGAGCATTTCCCTTGTTAACAGTGAACACTGTTGGTCATTGAAATACAGTAACTACTTTTAAAACTCCAGTGTCAATGATTCTACTACTGTATGTGTCTGCCGTGAGCGCAAATCCCTTGTTAACAGTGAACTCTGTTGGTCATTGAAATACAGTAACTACTTGTAACATTCCAGTGCCAAATCCTTTCAGCAAATGTGATATAATGAATATTTTCACACCAAAGAACGACAACTTGAAGATGATTTATTGTAGGAATATCTTTAATGGTGCCTCCAAACCTTGAAGTAAACCGTATGCAATATACATTCCACATAGGGCTGTATGTTGGCCGACATTACCTCGAATGCTTACATTAAATAAGAATACAGCAAAAGTATGAAGATTGAATAAATCAAAATTGTTTTCAGCAAATATGATATAATGAATATTTTCACTCCAAAGAATGACAACTTCAAGATGATTTATTGTAGGAATATCTTTAATGGGACTTCCAAACCTTGAAGTAAACCGTATGCGATATACATTCCACATAGCCACATGGCCGACAGTACGTCGTGGTACCAATCTCCGCCACCGCGCGTGCTCATTGTTCCCATCCCTTTTACAAAATCACTCTCACAAAAAATATCCAGCTACCGAGTGGAAAGATGTTACACCTCAAAAAATAAAAATAAACAAGATGTTCAGCAAAGAACATATAGCCTACTTTCTCCTAAATGTATGGGTATATTTATAACTCTTTGTCCTCATCCCTAAAACCACCTCTACCACCATGTAGTGTTTGTTTTCTTTTATATTGATAATTAGCCAGTAAGTGTCAAAATCAATATTATATACTTTATGATGATTGAATAACAAAACTACTAACTTATTGTAATGCATTCACGTCCGTTAATCTCTATATTAAGCCAGCCTGCAAACTTAAGGATCTATCGTTTTGGGTACCTTCCCCTTAAAAAATCCGCGCCAATCACAGTAGGTTGGTGCTGCGACCTAGCAGTGAATTCATATTTATCTAGTACGCCTCTGGGTGTTCAACGAGTAGGCAGTTTAAAGTAGCCAGGAGGGAGGCGATCCAACTGGCAGTGTTTAATGATAGAGCGTACAGTCACTCGTCCTGCTAGAAGGACCTTCCGGAAGTACTTTTGTACACAGCGGTGCGTCCTTCCAGCAGGACTTTGGACCCTTATGGCAAATGTTTGAACTGGCCTTCCAGCAGGACGCGTCCTTCCGGCAGTACTTTGGGATATCAGAACGTAATAATATTGCAGTTCTGGTACTGGGCAAACAATAAAAGTCTGTAAATATTCTAAAATATTCAATATGACTCACATTGACTAATACAATAACTGTCTCTTAACAACATATTGACTCTAAAATATATAAACGTATAAAGTATAAACGTGTTTTCTTATAGTACAGAGACTAAATAAATGTATGAGCGACGGCGCGTCCATCACTCGAGAATAAATAAATTAAAAAAAGCCTAGTTGTGTTTTTGTCAATATCCCACTGCACAGTTGCACAACTACACGTAATTTAAACTACAGTACCATGACATTTACTGATATCATAATTACTAGCAAATAACGAGCGACTCCATGCATCTCCGCTGTTTGGAGCATCGAAATAGGTAGCAAAAACATAAACACAGTCACCATTACGTATAATCGCCGCCATTACTGAACGGTCAGAGCTACCAACTTCAGACTTGCATGCGCTGATTCGTTACATTTCCCTCTATATAATGGAAAAAAGAACGGTCCTGCCAGCAGGACGCTTCGTCCTCATATAAGCAATTGAATTACGTACTCAAATGAGGACCTAACTTCCTGCCGGCAGTGCCTTGTACGTTCTATCATTAAAGGTAATCGGAGCGCGATCGTGGCTAATAGTCGAACTACCAGTATTACAAAATTGCCATACTTTAGGAGGCCAGGTATTGACACAGCGGTATATTTGGAACAATACTACCCACATAACCCACAAGAGGACAGCACCGTACAGAGACATTAAGAAGGCTGTGGTTGATAACAATGTGTATCTAATTCTTCTATTCTCCTTTTCGTAATGTCTTCTGTTTATGTGCAATGCTGGGACTGTGATTTTATTAATAAACAAGCTGTACCCGGCATGCGTTGCAATGCCAATCAAAGAAAGTGTTGGCGTTGAAATTCTGTTTTTTGAAGTGCTTTTGGATACACAACATGTTTTTCAATTTCCGTTAACTGCCCCTATGCTATCGTAAAATGGATTTTCTAATTTAGAATCAATCGTGGGAGCGTGCACTACAACTTTCAAAAGTTTCATCGCAATCGGATGAATGGTATATGAACGTATACGGGATTTTGTTTGAACGATTCGTGCGCTGTCACTCATTTGTTGATTCTACTCGTACGCTACCTATTGAGAAATGAATTTGCTAAGTCGAAACCCTACCCTGGCGTGTACACAATAACTCATCAAGGTTTCATCACAATCGAAGAAGGTTATATGAACCCAATATGGGATTTTGTTGAAACGCTTCGCGCGTCGGCACCCATTTGTTGCATCTACTCTTGCGCTACTTATTGTGAAATGGATTTACTAAGTCGAAACCCTTCCCTGGCGTGTACACAATAACTGATCAATGTTTCATCGCAATCGGATGAATAGTATATGAACGCATACCGGATTTTGTTTAAACGATTCACGCTCCGTCACTCATGTGTTGAATCTACTCGTGCGCTACCTGCTGTAAAATGTATTTACCAAGTTAGAAACCGTCACGTAAGTGTCCACAACATCTCACCCAAGTTTCATCGCTATCGGACTAATGGGATATGAAGACATAGGGGAGTGTATTGAAACGCTCCACGTGTCATCGTTCATTTGTCGAATCTACTCGTGTGCTACCTATTGTGAAATATATTTACTAAGCCAGAAACCTTCCTTGGAGTGTCCACCATATTTCACCCAAGTTTCACCGCTAACGGCAAAATGGTATATGACCTTATACGGGACTTTGTTGAAACGCTTCGCGCGTCGTCCCTCATTTGTTGAATCTACTTGTGCGCTGCCTGTTGTATAGTGGATTTACTAAGCCAGAAACCTTCCATGAAGTGTACACAACATCTCACCCAAGTTTCATAGCTATCGGACGAATGGTATATGAATGCAGACGGGACATGGTTGAAACGCTTCGCGTGTCGTCGCTCATTTGTTGATTCTACTTGCGCTACTTATTGTAATATGGATGTACTCAGCCAGAAACCTTCCCTGGAGTGTACACAACATCTCACCCAAGTTTCATCGCAATCGGATGAATGGTATGTGAACGTATACGGGACGTTGTCGAAACGCTTCGCGCGTAGTCACTCATTTGTTGAATCTAAACGTGCGCTTCGTATTGTAAAATGGATTAACTAAGCCAGAAACCTTTCCTGTAGTGTACACAACAATTCACCAAACATTTATCACTGTCAGACGAATAGTATATGACCTTATACGGGACTTAGTTGAAACGCTTCGCGTGTCATCGCTCATTTGTTGAATCTACTGCTGCGCTACCTATTGTAAAATGGATGTACTAAGCCAGAAACCTTCCCTGGAGTGTACACAACAGCTCACCCAAGTTTCATCGCTATCGGATGAATGGTATATGACCTTATATGGGACTTTGATGAAAAACTTCGCGCGTCGTCGCTCATTTGTTGATTCTGCTCCTGCTCTTCCTATTTTTAAAGGGATTTACTAAGCCAGAAACCTTCCCTGGAGTGCACACATCTCAGCCTAGTTTCATCGCTATCGGACGAATGGTATATGAACGCATACGTGACTTTGTTGAAATGCTTCACGCGTCGTAGCTCATTTGTTGAATCTACTCGTGCGCTGCCTATTGTAAAGTGGATTTAATAAGCCAGAAAATTTCCCTGAAGTGTACACAACATTTTACGCAAGTTTCATAGCTATCGGACGAATGGTATATGAATGCATACGGGACTTTTTTGAAACTGACTTTGTTGAAATGCTTCGCGCGTCGTAGCTCATTTGTTGAATCTACTCGTGCGCAGCCTATTGTAAAGTGGATTTACTAAGCCAGAAAATTTCCCTGAAGTGTACACAACATTTTACGCAAGTTTCATAGCTATCGGACGAATGGTATATGAATGCATACGGGACATTTTTGAAACACTTTGCGTATCGTCGCTCATTTGTTGAATCTACTCGTGCGCTATCTACTGTGAAATGTACTCACTAATTTGGAAACCTTCACGTAAGTGTATACAACATCTCACCCAAGTTTCATCGCTATCGGACGAATGGTATATGAACACATACGGGACTTGTTTGAAACGCTTCGCGCATCGTCACTCATTTGTTGAATCTACGCATGCGCTACCTATTGTAAAATAGATTTACTAAGTCAGAAACCTTCCTTAGAGTGTACTCAACATCTCACCCAAGTTTCATCGCAATCGGTTGAGTGGTATATGAATGCATAGGAGACATACACACACACCCACAGACAAACTATCACGTAAGATTGAATTTTATATATATAGACGAGTGTATACATTAGCCTCCCCTTTGAGCTAAATGACATTTTATTCAGTATCTGTCAAAAGAGCTTGTGCACATCATTTGTAAAAGAATTCAAGAAAAAAAAAGTCAACTGTAGCAGTATTCGATCCGCAGTCAACTGCGTGACAGGCTAACACGCTAGCCCAGAGCTAAACATATCCGTAACATCATGGCGATCTTAACTGATATATTAGATTCAACCTGTTGGCAAATAATGACTAGAAATAAACTATTTCTTCACTGCAGTACATCTTCATTATAGATCATTTCATACAAAGTTTATATTATTGTATCAGTAGGGTATATCGCATACAACATACTAAAACTACTGAAATATAAGACAGGCTCATGAGGACAGCTGCCATCTTGTCGTGTGGCAGATACAGCTCAGCTCTTTTAAGCCAGTCATACAGAATAATATTATAATATTAAATTATAATAAATAACGGATCACGACCTTCAGGATAGCTTAAACCACCCTAGGCTTGATAATCTGAATTGGTGGGTCTTAAGCTATTGATTATAATGGTTGCATAATTCACACGGCCACCATCCTGAAATGGCAAGGCCGATGACCTTGAAGTTTGGGTGAAAGACGCGTCCTATATAAAGGTATGTTGTCACCAAATTTGGTAGAGATCGGATGATTAGTTTAGCCGTAATTTGAGTTTACGTTTTGAACGTTTGAGTGGCCGCCATTCAGTTTTGGTAAATATGGCGGCGATATAAAGTATGGCACTGAGGTGCCCTATGCTAAAGCTACCTCTGTACCAAATTTCGTTCAATTCGGTTTCACCGTGTTCGAATTGATAGGGGGGGACAGACATTCAGAGTACACTCACACACACACACACACACACACACACACACACACACACACACACACACACACACACACACACACAGACTCACACATACACACAGACAGACACACAATTTTTCGCCCTGTGTTGATCTCATAAGTCTACTTTAATTTTTTGCAAAAATCGAAAGTAGGCTAAAAATAGAATCAATAATTGACATTGAAACTATTCTGCTCAAGAGAACCATATAAGACATGTCACAAAGAGCCTAGATCCTAGCAAGTAAATGTTAGTCTATACATGTCGTGGAAGAGATATGGGGTCTCTATAACGACCTCGCTTGTTCAGTCGAGGGTCGTCTCTTCTACGCTGAATCAAAGCTCGAGACTGTGCTAGAACGATGTTTTCAAAACGTGACTGATTTTTTGTCAGATGAGTTTATGGTTCAGAGTATCTCTACATAGTACGAGCATTAAACAAATTCCCCGATTGTGGGATGGAACGGATAATATCTAGAACCACTAGATTGATTTTGATGTGGGTTTCACCATTCTGTAAAGGATGTCTTGAGGAAGGGTTCTATAGAAAAACATTCATATACGAGTATGACCAAAGGAAGCCGAGCCTTCAGTAAGTCGAGTCGAAGAAAAACCTACCGTCCGTGCACCTTTTACGCTTACGCTGGGTAAACCGTAAAAATATCTACAGTATAATATAATATGAGTGTAAAAATCACTCAGCATGAAACTTTCTACAAAAAAGTGCGTCACAACATATCTCTATCTTTAATACATCGCCCACTATAAGTGTTTTATCATTTTAAATGATCTTGTCGACTTCGTCGTTACGCTGAGGTCTGGCGTTACGTTACGGTGACGGGACGAAATGTACCGAGAACGCACTGAAGTGTGTGACGTCATAGTACGATGTAGCAGCCGAGAAGGCAGTGCGAGAACAGAGTTTCAAGAAGGCAGTGCGAGAACAATCAAGTAGGCAGTGAAGAAACAAAATAGAATCTTGAAACTCTTGTTCTCGCACTGCCTTCTTGGTACTCGGCTACTAGCATTTAAAATTATATAAATTCCAGTCTTTCAGACTGACTATCCGTGTCTTTTTTACGTTTTCATTTCTTCCAACTACCTTCATTCAGTGGAAAATTAAATTACTAGCTTCGGAGCAATTTTGCGAGCTAGCGAGCGAGCCTATCACCCCAGCTTCGACCAGCATCAAACTGTCCAGTCGTGTCGAGTTGAGACTTCACAGAAGAGCGTATGTGTTTGGAGTTTCGCTGTTCACCTCGGCTTTTCTGAATTGTGTCTGGGACCTGCCGTGCGTGCGCCTTTCATGCTTACACTGGGTAACCAGTTAAAAATACCGAACGAAGTCGGGGTGGGTTGCTCGTATCGTATTGGAAAATTTAATATATCCTCTGAAATTCGACACTGGTGGAATTAAAATGCTCATGGCTATGACATATCATTCCCCTTCCCCTCCTATAGGTCATAACTTGTTACCGTATACAGTTTCACACATGAATAATTATGTCTGTCGCTAAAAATGGAATGTCCATTATTAGAGTAACATTGTGAGAGCTGTTATTATGCGTGATAGGTCCTGTATAGCGACTTCATTAATCGGCTGATTTAACATTTTCTGACGGGTAATTAGGCGTATGCATGTTGTAAACTTTTCAGGTCATGTGAGATGACAGATAGCAATCAACCCTTTGTTTGTAACATTTGTGAGTTCAGGTGGCATGAAATTATACTCATCGGTAGTGTTAAATGTGTGTTTGTAACTCTAGCGCTGTTGTGTAAAGAACCAGTGGTCATATCAGTCACCGGCGAGCATGACAATTAAACTTATAAATAGCGTTCCTGGCTGTCACTCCGGGTTCGATCCTCGGATCTGCCAAGAAATTTAATCCTGGTCTGAGGGCTAGAACGGGGTACACTGGGAAGGAAGGAAGGAAGGAAGGAAGGTGCTGTAGGTAGGTTTACGTAACCGTTAATATTTCGATCATGAGCCACGGACCTCCTTTTTACGTGGAATCCGAACTGCTTCAGACACTACAAAAACACAGGCTATCAGAGAATTCTACACCCTACCAAGTACACGGGGCTAAATGATTCTGATGTCCAAGCACCCTCAAGTGAAGCAACAACAACAACAATTGAACTTTTAATGTTGTGATCGTTTTGTCAATAATCTTCAATTATATTCTGCCTACGTTCTATTTGTATAAAATCTGCAGGGCTTCTTCTGAAACCAAAATGTTCTTTAGCAAACTCTCCTTCAGTCTATCATTTCACTCCAGGTGCTCACAACTAGTGAGACGTGGGTTGGCGTCCACAGAACCCCAGAAGAAAACTGCATTTCTTCTACTTACTTAGGCCGATCTCACTTCCGTCATCTTTCCTGTTGGCTTTCCTTGGTTAACTCTTGTGTTCTTCTAACCACGATGGTATTAGGGTGTTCCCGAAGTCTACAGTTTCTTTCATTGGACTTCCTTGGCCCTTGTCCTTTCTTTCTTGATCCCCTCATTCTTCAAGAGGTCAGATATCTTCTCTCTTTTTTTCACGGCATCCTCAGCCTACTTCTGCAGTTAAAACATTCTCCCATTTGGAGAACCACTTTATTTGTCACAATCTTATGATAATTTTCAAATATAATTTATAGTAAGATAACTGGAAAATATGCACAACATTTAGGAACAACGTGTGTTGTAAGGCGGCACAACGTTAGCTGACATTTCGCTTCATTAATACGTTATGAATAACCACACATAGCGCCTTCTGATTGCACACAACTGAAGATTATATCACTCTTAGTGTATATTACTACATTTACTAACCCTAGCAACAACAAATTGTACAGTTATAGGCAAAGAAAATTGTAGTACACATTTGCCATTGCTTTCATTACTCGACTACTAAACCGAAAGCTTGTATTGCATGAGAACGCGAAAGTAGCACTTCGTGCGGCAAGAGAAGGAACGAAAACAAGTGGAAGCTCTATAACGACCATTTCAGTTATTGAATTAAAGATTCAACAAGTCACAGTGCATGATGATTCACTCCATGTCCGTGGTGCACACTCCTAAATACTGTATTGTTCGAATGAAAGCTAGCTTATTACTGAATAAACTCTTGTCCACAGAGAGTTTCTGCTACACATACTGTGCTCCTCGGCGAGAAGGACGGCCATAAATTTTAAGCCACAACGCATTAACCTCACGCGGTATCATCACCTTACATTGTATAAAAATAGATAAAGTTGGTAGGGTGCAGTTTATTAGATTCCCGAGGGATGTGCGCTGGGCGTGCCGGACCCCCCTCTGGGGTTGGTCGTGTCACACGAAATGACATTTCTTTCTCGTCTCGGCTCGCTAGATTATAGGTCAGCCTGGCTCATAAAACACACTCCATCCAGAAGCAATTGACGTGGTTCCGATATAAATCTTCAATATTTTGTCACATGACGCTCTTTAAATATACAGGCTGTTTCAGGGAATTGTCCAGGTTTTAACCTGTATACTTGACTCCAAAATCAAGTCGTCATGGAGGTATGTAGTGGAAAATATTTACGGAGTGCTTTATTATATCATCCTGAAGTAATAATTATAATAATAATATTGGTTTTACGTCCATTTGATCCCCCAGGGGCTCACGACTAGTGGGACGTGGGCTAGCAACCACGGGACCCCAGCTGAGTTCGACATTACTTCCACTTACTTTTGCCGGGCTCCTCTCTGTCATCTTTCCTATAGACCTCCTTTGGTCAACTCTTGTTCTTTTCCGACCTCAATCCGAGGCCTAGGGAGTCTTTTACGTTCCCGCCTTAATTGACCCTTGTGTCATCTTTCCTGGTCCCCCATTCTTCGTGGGGTGAGACTTCTGTTCTCTTCATGATATCTCCTGCCTTCTGCTCAAGGCCCTTATGGAGGCAGGTGTGTGTAGCCCCACCACTTCTGGTGCACCCTCGATAGTGCTACACTATCAAGGGCTCACGCCTGGTGAGTTTGGTAGTTGGTGACCCCGAGGGGTTCCTGAGATTAGTCCGGTTTTTCCCCCTTTTTCAATTGCCTCTGGGGCAGGCCCTCTCCTCTTTCCCTTTCCTATCTGCCTTTCATGGCTCTCCTTCCTTCCAAGTCCCTCAATCCTCATTCTACAAGGGTTTAGGGCATTTCTTTTCATCCTGTCCTTTATTTGCCTTATTCTTTATTTGTTAACAAGTTCTTTTTCTAGTCTGTAGTTAGTATTAGTTAAAGTTTTCATTATATTCTCATCTTTCACTATGTTCCAAATCATAAGTGGCCGATAACCTAGATGTTAGGCCCCTTTAAAACAATAATTATCATCATCATCATAATCATCACGTCTATTTGAACTACTGTACTGCGGCTTTTAGAGATGTCGGAGTCCCGGAATTTTGCCCCGAAGGTGATCTTTAACGTGCCAGTAAATCTTCTGACATGGATCCCTCGCATTTACGCACCCTCGAATGCCAACTGACTAAGCCAGGATTCATTCCCGCAACCTTGGGCACAGCAGGCAAGAATGTTGCCGCTGCGCCACGCAGTTAGTCATGATAATGACGCATAGGGATGAATAAGTCCTCTCTCTGGAATTTAAACTGAATCTCTTTTATTCCAGACTTGTGTGTTTCCCATTAGATTTTACCATGGGCCGATTTCGACTTTTTAGATATAATGACCAACTACCTGCTGCATGACGACCGAGACAAACAGCTGGAAAAACATTAGAATATATGGAAGGACGATGTCGATTTTGATCGAATGACAGCATATGTCACTCGGGGTATCATGGATGTAGTGACGATGGATTTAATGTCGTCCGTCAGCAGATGGTGTTGTGTGGCATTGCACAGTGCACCATTTGTACTTACTCTTTAAGGAACACTAAAATTGAGTTTATGATAAGAAAAGAAGAAAAAAACAAACAATTTGTATTCAATTAGGCCAAACAGCTTGGGGAAATTTCTATTCATAATTGAACGTTCTCCTGGTTTGTAGATTTTACCCTTAATTGAAATTATTAGCCGACTTCAGGATGGCGTAGTGGTCAACCTGCTTGCCTTGGGCAGAAAGTCGTAGTGGTCATCCTGCTCAAATCCCATCAAGGCGGATCAAATTCAATTTCCGGTGCTATTTGTTATTTTAGTGGGAGAAACATCTTGGTAATCTGCCCCTAATTACAATGATGATGATAATTGTTGTTTTAAGGGATCTAGCATCTAGGTTATCAGCCCCTAATGGTCTGGGTGATAGCGAAAATGTCAATGAAATGGAAACCAGAACGAAAATTAAGTGAGAAGGAAAATACTTTCAGAAATGAATTCAGATTGAAACTACTCACACAATGGAGAGCGGTAATACTTACAAAAGGGAATTTAGAACGAAAATACTCACAAAAGGAATAGATTGAAAAATACGCACAAAATGTAGGTTAAGTTCAAAATACGTACAAAATGCAATGTACAGTCGAAATACTTACAATATGCAAGTGAAATTCAAAACACTTCTAAATGCAAATGAGATTAAAAATACGTAAAAAAATGCAATGGAGGTTCAAAATACTTACAAAATGCAATTGAAATTGAAAATACACAACGCAATTTAGATTGAAAAATGCACATTTCAGATTAAAAATAATCACAAAGTGCAATTGATATTCAAAATACTTACAAAATGCAATTGAAATTGAAAATGATTACAAAATGTATGGTAGATACAACTACTCAATTGGATGGACAATACTTACAAAATGCAATTTAGATTGAAAATACTTACAAAATGTAATTTAGATACAAAATACCCACAAAATGCACTTGAGAATCAAAATACTTGCAAAATGAGCACCCTACAAAAGCAATTTAGATTGAAAATACTTGCAAAAAGCGGTTTAGGTTGAAAATACAAAATGCAATTGAAATTCAAAATGCTCACAATAGTCCCATCCCCTATATTGAAAGACTTACAAAAAGCAATTTAGATTGTCAATCCTTACAAAATGCAATTGAGTTTGAAAACAAAATGCAATTTAAATCGAAAAGACTTAAAAAATGCAACGGAGATTGATAACAGCTACAAAATGGAGTGTAGATGCAAAAAAAAATCGCTAAATGGAATTTAGATACACGGGGAGCCAATTAACAAAAACAGTGCGGGAATCTTAAAGAGAAAAGGAAAGGAAGAAGGAAGATTGTAGTTTTACGTGACCGTGAATCTTGTGATTATGAGCCACGGGACCTCCTTTTTACGTGGAATCCGAACCACAGGACATGGCATTTCACTTCGAAAATCTCACATGCATTGACCGGGAATCGAACCCGGACTGCCTTGGTGAGAGGCATACAGCTAGACCAGAGAGAGAGAAAAGGAAAGATAATGAAAATAAAACAAGAGGTCTGACCCCTCGAAGAAGGAGGGATCAGGAAAGATGAAACAAGGGCCAATTAAGGCGGGAAAGTGAAAGACTCCCTAGGCCTCGGATACCCTAATACCGTCGGGGTCGGAAAGGAACAAGAGTTGACCAAGGGAGGTCGACAGGAAAGAAGACGTAGAGTAGCCCGGCACAAGTAAGTGGAAGCAATGCCGGACTCAGCTGGGGTCCCATGGTCGCCAACCCATGTCCCACTAGATGTGAGCCCCTGGGGGACCCCTAATTACAGTATATGCTGATAATGAGAAATGAGTTTGAAACAAAAACTGAAATTACCTTACACACTTGTAAAAGAGAATTAAAAAGAATAACCGAAATAAAAGATAGAGAGGAAATGTCCTCAGTCCTCGAGGATTGATGATTGATGTTCTTGGAAGGAAGTAGAGCCATAAATGGCAGATATAAAAGGCGATGAGTAGAAAGTCCACCATATGGAAAACTCAGAAAAACCGGACTCTGATCAGTAGGGCTAGGATTTTTAGGTAAATACATATTTTAAGATTTTTTTCTATAAATACATAAATTCCTGCTTTTCACTTATTAGCACATAAAAATACATAATATTTAATTTTAAAAAATCAGTATGCTAGATCTTTTAATTTATTGCATTTTTGTTCTATGTTACTTCAACGGTGAAGAACCTGTGAGCTTTCTAATCTTCATGCATAGCGTATGTCAGCTTGTAACTGTGTTATTCTTAACTTGTCCCCCCGTGCCACTCACTGTGGAAGTCGGGGATTTCCTTGTCCATAGCCATATTGCACCACGTGCTAGACCTCCCCCTCCCCCGTACCCCAGCTATCTGGAACCAGTGTCACTCACATGCATTCATTTCTGGAACTGTGAAGTGTAAGGCAGTTACGATGCCTAAAGTAAAAACAACTACAAGTTATAGTCTGCAGAATTTAAAGATAATTTTACTTCTCATAGGGGCGTTCTGTTCTGCCAACCATGTGGGAAAGCCATAAAGACTGAGCAGCGATCTCAAGTTACACAACACCTCAAGGGTAAGAAACATATTGCCGCAGTTTCGCACCTTGAGAATAATTGTTTCGCGATAATCATCGGTCATTTGTGATTGACAACCTGACTATGTATCTCGTTGTGTATTGTAATGCTTCAGCAGTCAGTGAGACATAGCATAAATTGCATTCGTGAGTAATGTATATTGTTTATATTTACGTTAATAAACTACAATATAATAAAATATTTTTACTTTTTTGTCACATATTTCAGGTATTTTTAATACATAAAAAATAAATATTTTCCCGATTTTTAGCACCTAAAAATCCTAGCCCTACTGATCAGGCATCCTTCAGTCACCGTTTCCCGAATTCACCAGCCATGAGCGTTTAAGGATGCACCAATATTTCGGTGCACACACACTCTGCCTCTTTTAGAGCCGACTGGCTGCGTGGCTCAGCGGTAACGTTCTCGCCTGCTGAGCTCAAGGTTGCAGGATCGATCCTGGCGCAGTCAGCTGGCATTTGAGGGTGCGCAAATGAGAGGTAGCCGTGTCAGTAGATTTACTGACACGCTAAAGATCCCCGTCGGTGCAAAATTCCGGCACCCCAGCGTCTCTAAAAGCCACGGTAGCTAAAAGGGGCGTAAAACCAAGAACATTATTATTATTATTATTACTGAACCCGATGGGGTTATGCTGACTGGAATCGAACATGGTTCTCAGAGACTGTGATCTCAGTAAAAAGGTTCCACCAGGAAGCGAACCAGAGATCTGAAGAGGGAGTTTCTTGGTAAAAACCCCTCGAAAGAAATGTATATTTAATCACTGGTGTGATTTTTGATGAAACGGCATTATTTAGTAAAATAATGTAGGAAATAATGAGCAGATTATATCATTATAAGACGATTTGGTGTAAGCTATTGGAGGCTTGAAGCACAGAGGAGGGCAGAGCTGACATTTACTAATTGGCCCAGAATTGTGGGTTGGTCCCAGTGGAGCCACGTCCATCTCTGTCACCCCATTATGTCGTCTGGAGCAGGGGAGAGGCCTGAATAATGACATAGTTATTCCCCGACGGAGAATAGATTTGGAGTAGGGGCGGAGAAATGCCCAGAAAAATCATTGATTACTCGTGATTGGAGTAACGAATCGAGATGAGAGTTGCACACAGGTGAATATCTTGGCAAGAAGATAATTTTAGAGTCTTTTACCTGCGAAATTGGTACATATTTAATGATGTGCGTAAGGACTGTAAAACGACCATTGTTCGCGGATGGATGTGAAGATGTTGCCGGGGGTTTACCGTTAGGTAGCGTCCCACGCCATGGAGAAAGGAATTAATATTAATTAATTGGACGAGCGATTCCTTTGCACACAGATAGTTTTGGGACCTGTGAAGAGAGAGGAACACAATGATCATGGTTTGAAGACCTGAATCATGCTGTGAGAGGAGCCAAGATTACGCGGGAAGATGTTGCTCTACTTTCTGTGGAAATCCGATATAAGGGAGTAGACCCCAGGAGGAGCCCTCTGTTCTAACTCAGCTATGCTCAGTTGAAACTCAGTTGTCACGCAGTCTACATGCCGCCAAGCGCAGTTACAGCCAGTTACAGTCTTACTCAATTGTCAATTGTAGCACAATGGCAATAAGTTGCAATCAGTAGGCAGCAAATATGCAGCAGTACGAGACAGCGTGTAAGTCGCATACAGAAGTCTTCAAATAAGCTACGTGCAGTCTTCGAGTGAAACTTCAGTCAGCTACAGCCAGGTTGAAGCAAGTTCGTCAAGGCAAAACGCATGACGATTCTATTCATCAAGACGCCGAACAAAGACTGGTATGTGTAAAAGAAACAGTAAATATGCTTGTATGAATAATAGTCGTGATACAGGCATAATCAGCAGCACGAACTATGACGTGTTCAGTTACGAAGCACCGTATAGACTAACGGTAGAACTATTGTATATAATTATTTGTGAAAGTGTTGAACTTTATTAAGCGCAGTGTGTATAGTATTAACTAATCGTATATGTGTAACTACGATAGAATGCGCGAAAGAAACTCTACTAAGTGTTTGGTATTGCCATGAGAGTACCAGATGTTAACGCTCATGTTTGGGAGCCAGCGTATTGATGTAACGCAGGACGCTTACTGTAGGAGTAATGATCGTCATAAAACTGTTGGAGAGTTCCGAGAGCAGATAACCAGACTTTCAATCAGGAGTTGGTAACGTAAGATGCCATCGACACCTGCAATTTCGATCTCTGCTAGGGAATTTCAGCATTGAAGTGTGTATAAAGTGACGAGTGTTCAGTGTAATGTATATGTAAAAATATCATTTAAAGTAGTGTTTGATGAAGTGTTTCACTTGTTTGGGGAGTGATAACTTCCTGAAAGGTATGCAACGTGTCGTGTTGGTGATAGAAATTATGTGTAATCAAATGTGTGTAAACAAGAGAAATATGTCGCGTTAAACCCATTATGGCGGGCGACATGGAAGAATATGATTGGTCGGAGCCACCTTAGATGCCTATAGAGATGTAAGTACCCCACAAATTATGGTTATAATTATGTAGAAGTATGGACCGCTGCATGTCTGTGATTCCGTAAAGATATTGTGAATTCCTTATAGATGCCAGTAAAAATCAGTTAGGAGGCTGATCCTCCATGTTTAATCAGTAATGAGTTGATTTTTATAGAGTTGAAATGTTGATTTGCATCATTAAGTGGAGTAATTATTCCCACTATGAATTAAGAATGGCAATCAGTTATGTAAATGCAACGAACGCGATTGTTCGAGTTTAAAACGTCTAGCTATGTCGGAAATTTTGGTAATTTATATGATAATAATAATAAATAATGATTTTGGTCATTTATGTCAATGAGATTTATAATAATAATAATAAATAATGATTTTGGTCATTTATGTCAGTGAGAAATGATGATATAATAATAATAATGGTTATTAAGAGTATGAATGAACACATCAGGAAACAAATAAATGTTGTACGCGAGAATTATTAACGCTAAGTGCAAGACTTATCAATCTAAGCAGGAAGATGTTACAGTGAGATTACGTTACAGTAACTATGGAAAGAAGTTTTATATCAGAATATTGCAGATATTCAGTAATGATACCAGTAATGAAAGAGCTTTTAGTGAATTGAATTTGCAGCTTAATTGAGAAGCTTATAGAGTAAAGGTTAGATTTCTCTTAATATTATAGGTCGGAGTGTCGTAGCATGGAGCATTAGGGGCCAGATAGTCTATTCTACGTATGAATTCTCCTATGTCGTGGACATTGTTGGAGATATTATTTATTCCAGAGTTTTAGTGAAGGACCCTAACTCTGAAGAAAGGATTGAAATGTGTTCCGGATTGGAATCCTATGATAGAGTCGAGGATAACAAGGACACCTCGCAGCTCTATGATTTCCCGAGAACTTAGTGATGAGTTATTTACGCTCGTTGGTAGCGAAAACTCATGGCGACAGTGGTTTTCTGCGCCTATATTATACTTGAGACATCGGTCAACCGCCAGGCTCATGCATTGCGAACCCCGAACCTTCATGTTGAATGGACCCATGTGAGGCCATTAATTAATCGTTATCCTCGACGTAGGAATAATTACAAAAGCTCATTCAATACCTGTTGGCATAATAGTCAATTAAGATCCTTTGGGAACATGTGTGTCGGTCAGGACACAGTATTTGTCTTGTAAATCTCCACTGCTTAGAGAGAGGGAGGCTTTCAAACTTTTAGAAAGGTCGAGATAATTGGTGAAACGACCCATTCCACTTTCTATTGTGTAGCGACTTCCTTAGCCGAGGGTCGGAGCTAACCACCCGGACCGTTCAGGCAAGTTATAAAGGGAAGAGATTCTAGACCTTGTTAAAATGACATATAATGCAAGATTGTTATGTTGAGTATTAGAGCCATGTGGTTTGTGAACACATGGATAATTATAGTTCATCCTGATGGTTCATTAATTTAGCTATCTGACGAATAGTTACATGATATATTTGTACTGTCACTGGAGCCAAGTCATGTAGTTGGTGACTAGATGCCACTCGCCATGAGCGCGAGGTAGTCTATCGTACAATCCGACATAAGCTATAACGTAACGTTTTATCTAGGAATCACAGACAGCATGCGGGGAAACCATATAATTGGAGGATGTGTAGGGGGTAGCTTACATAATTATGGAGTTGCACGTTGATTTTGGTGCAACGTCCAAATAGGTAAATGCATGCAAAGCATTTCATTGGTGAGAAGAAAAATATTAAAACACGCACGGCACACATAATTGTTTAACATAAGGAGGTTTAAGGAATAATCCTTGTTGTAATATTAAAGAAGTCACATTGTATGACTGTTATGTTAATGTACAGTTTGTTTTGAAGTCGTAGGTGCATCAGCGCACTAGTATATCCTTGTGAAGTTCACAGAAGGGTAAAGCCTTATGGCTAGGTATGACTTTGTTGTGATTTTATATTTGTTTACTTATGGATTGTGGAAGTAAAAATTTTGTTTGCTTTATTTTATGCTTTTTTTGGGTATTGTTTTGTGTTTGAAGCCATGATTTATTTCAATGAATTAAAGTTTTAGAATAGAGTTGTGCCTTATCATTGTAGAGTTGATACCTTTTAGCCTCAAATCCAAAATATGCACTGCTAAATTGGGGTTACCGTACACGCCTGAGAGCTGATGCTAGTTGGAGGCGGATGCATATTATCCACCGAGATTACTCACATGGGTACATTACTTAGGGCCTTTTGCGGAAGACACAACCAAAAACAAGAGGAGATATGACATCTTGAAAGTGAGGGTGTTAGGGAAGAAAAGGCAAGATCACACTAAGACGGAAGAATAAAAGACACCCTAGGCCTCAGATACCCTAATACCGTTGGGGCCGGTAGGGAACAAGAGTTGACCAAGGAGGGTAGACAGGAAGGATGAAAGGGAGGAGTCGGCACAGACATGTGGAAGCAAAGCCGGACTCGGCTGAGGTCCGGTTTGACCGATCCACGTCCTACTACTAGTCCCACGGGGCGGGTAATGAATGTGGGCTTTTCGAGATGAAATGTAATGTGAAATGTTTAGGGTTCAAGGTATAAAGGAAGCCATGTGGCTCGTGGTCGTGAAAATAATGGTCCTTTTTATTCCTGTAATTTGAAGAAAGATCCGAAGGAAAGCTTGGATTGCACAGTGGTACTCGAAGGAATTTGCGCTTTCTCTAAAATTCAAGTAGGGTAAAACCTCCTCTCCAGTAAGTTTGTAGTGCTCGAGTTGAAAATATACTGCGGAGCGAGAATAAATGTACTGTAGGGGAATGGAGAGAGATCACATATTCTCTTGACAGCAGTGCAACACTGCAGTGGATAGGCTCATTATACCCGAGGGCATGGATATTGTAAATACTCGTACGTTGTTTGTTCTCAATATTCCATGTTTTGTAATGAATGTTTTGCCACACGGTAAATAAATAAATGAATAAACTAGCCAAAAATATTTGTTTGGAGTCACGGGAGGCCCACATAGTTGTCCATATCGCTGCCAGATGAATACAAATTATGTCGTTATTAACATTGTAGGTTAATTAGAAGGCATCTCAAAATATCTCCTCCAGGAAATGGAAATAGTTTATGACTTTTAGTTTAGGTTTAGTTAGATTTATATTTTTATTGTGTTCAGATTAACTTTTATGAGAATGATCACAGGCACGATCAGATCAACTCCTATTCAGTGGCTGCCTGTATTAAGCCATATTCCCCCACCCCACCTCCGCAGATGCAATGCTTTGATGAATGAATACAAGAAGATCCAGATTAATCAAAGACTGCCCATTCATGAGGATATCCACCATCTACATATAGATAGACTGAAGTCAAGACATCCACCCATCTGTTCGGCGGAGAACCTGGCAATGAGTAATTTCAACCTTACTGAGAAATGGTCTAATGAATGGAGACAATTCGCCCCAGCAGAGTCTTTGGAAATGCCATGCATCTCACAGAAGGTACCTGGCTTTGAACAACCTCGGAAAGTATGGTCCAAGCTAAACCGGATCCCAACTAACCACGGTGTGTGTGCAGATCTGCTATACAAATGGAGGAAAAAGTCATCATCTTGTTGCGACTGTGGTGCTGAGAGGCAAACTGTGAAGCACATCACCCAAGAATGCCCACTGAGCCGTTTCGACGGAGATAGAAGAGAATTTTTCCTGGGGACGCCACAAGCGATTAACTATGTAAATAGTGTAAATATAGATCTGTAGCTCATGTATACGCCATACGATAAATAAATAAATAAATAAATAACTTTTATTCTTTTAATTGCCTTATTTGTTCAATTGTTTGTTTTAATAATCCCCCCTTTCACTTCTTTTATCCAAATAAGGCATAATTGTGGGGGCTCACTGTCTGTCTTTTTTCTTTTTGTTGTTTCCGAATGTTGCCAACTATGGACTGCATAGAACCTAAGGCTTTCTTATCAATCAGGGGCCGATAACCTCAATGTTAGGCCCCTTAAAACGACAATTATCATCATCATCATCATCATCATTTCTTGTCAATCTCTTCTTTTTCTCCCAGAACTTCTTCATTCTTTCACTTCGAATCCTCCGCTGCTCCGCATAAATTACTAATTTAGGCCTACGTTTTGGTGGATTCTCCTTAAATGTCAATGCGACTTCGAAATACCTTCCTGTTGTGGATCACGGTTGCAGTAATTCCAATTTCAACCGCGTCTTTCTTGACATCTTCGACCCATTTTGTTGTAGCCTTCAGACTTGTAATGTACTCGAAGACTTTCTTCGTCAAACGGTTCCCGCCCATTCTCATGAGATGTCGGCCGTCGTTTGCGCATTGAGCCAGTGATGCTTTCAGTGTGCCGGTTAAGGTCCTCGTTCTACCTTTTATTCCATGTCCCGTCCTAGAATTTTTCTTAAGATTTTCATTTCTTTGAGATCAAGTTCCTTCATGTTCCCCGTAACATGTTAGCAAATTATTTGCATAATACTTATCTTGCTTATCTTGTTTCAAATTACTCGCGAACGGCATGTGCAAACCAAGGGCAAAGCAAGGTCAAGCGCGCGGGATGCCGCACGCTTACCAGAGCGCGCGGGGACGTGCCCCTTCCATCCAGTCTAAAAACACTTATAGTGGGCGATGTATTGAAGATAGAGATATGCTCTCCCGGACTTTTTTGTAGAACTTTTCATGCTGACCAATTCTTACGCTCATAGTATATTGATATTTTTAACGGTTTGCACAGCGTAAGCTTAATAAGCGCACGGACACCAAGTTTGTTTTCGACTTTTTCACTGAACTCGTTACTGCTTGGCTTCCTTTGATCATACATAAATAATTATGTTTACAGAATCTTTCCTCGAGATATCCTTTACAGAATGGTGAAAACCGCATCAAAATCCATCCAGTGGTTCTCGAGATTACCCGTGACATCCAAGAATCGGAGATTTTTGTCTTATACTAACGAAGTAGAGATTGTCGGGGTACACATGCACCAAGCAGTACTCTGACGTCACACACCTCAGTGCATCTGGGTACATCTCGTCCCGTCACCGTAACGTAACGCCAGACCCCAGCGTAACGACGAAGTCGACAAGATCATTTAAAATGATAAAATCCATCCAGTGGTTCTCGAGATTACCCGTGACATCCAAGAATCGGGGATTTTTGTCTTATACTGTACTAACGAAGTAGAGATTGTCGGGGAACACATGCACCAAGCGGTACTATGACGTCACACACCTCAGTGCATCTGGGTACATTTCGTCACGTCACCGTAACGTAACGCCAGACCCCAGCGTAACGACGAAGTCGACAAGATCATTTAGAATGATAAAATTATCATCATATTGTCATCATCACCATTAAAATGATGTTGGGATTTCTCTGGATTACGAATTTGAGGGGTTTCATTGTATTTACTTATTTTTTTGTTTTGGTCAAACTTGTATTTACCGTCTAACGAGTTACAAATAACAATCTGTATAGGAAACACTGCAGAAAAATTGTTTCAGAAGTTAACATTTACATTACCATACAAGGAAGTTTACTGCTACCAAGGTCATATACTTGGTATCTTCTGGACTGTATTTTATGATGTGGTTACTTGGATAACGAGAAGTGACCTGCTTTGATCGTATAATTATTACAATCTAACGAAGAGCTGTTTTATGGCAGCTGAGTACTACGATAGTTTCTGACAGGATCGTAAAGAAGCGTAATGAGTGGTGAGGTTGTTTAAAGTGCTTCTACTTTACGTCTGCTGCTGACTGGCTGTAATCCTCTACAACGGTGTTTCTCAGCCGCCTGACCTCTGGGATAATTCTTACCTGGACACAAGGTAATTTTACACAAACTTCATCGCTCCAATAACCAGCTAAGTTATTTAATCCATCTTCAAGTTACAAACACCAACCTGACCATTACTAAACACTACAGATTATCACACTAATAACCACTAACATTACCATAACAACGAATCACGTAAAACTAACAATTCCTGACAAGTTAAACATTTTTACAATTAACTTTTCTAACTAAAATATTGTATGTACGTAAATACAGGGTCATCGAAAAAGATTCCAGCAATTTCGAAAAATCATAGTTCAGGAACTATTTGAGATATTAAAACTATTATTTTTTCTTAAATTTGCCAACTCAAAAAGTTCTTTCATACCTTGCTAGCAGTAGTGCCTGGCTTCGCCCGGTGGATTTATTTGTTTTATGGTTGATAATGAATACTACTACAGAACTGGCACATACTACTTAAACTACCAGAAAAAAATATATAATATTTTTGGTGGTGGTGGTGGTGGTGGTGGTGGTGGTGGTGGTGGTGGTGGTGGTTGTAGTGAGGGTGATGAGCAATACAGTATAATGGACGTAACATTTAGGTAATTTTCCCCTAATGATAATAATGATAATAATGAATAGGGAAACGGCTATTTACTAACTACAGCACTGACACATGTAATTTACAAACAAATTTCTAAAAACATTATTAGAAAGAGGAGTAAGTGAAATAAGACACTGTCTAGGGCCTATATCTCATTGTCTCATTGTCTCATTGTCTGTGTCGTCTTTTGTCGCATAGCGCCGTAGGAAAATAATCAGAACAGTTTGGAAAACTTCGGCTGTCCCGAGCTCCTGAGGTAGCAATAGTATAATTTATGGCCACATAGCGCTCAACGGTAAGTTTCGGAATAAATTCAGGTAAATTTGAAAGCACCAACACTTATTGCAGCTGACAACCTCAATGTATTGCACCAAAACCATTGCACTTATACAAATGCATAATATGTTCATGATGATAACTGTTTTAAGGGACAAAATAAATCTTTTTGCATGAATTACTCCCAGTGACTGCAATTTATAAGCAGCGCAAGATTTAACTATTTTCGCAATTCTGCACCAGAACACTGGTAGGGGCGACGTGATGCAGCCCGAATTGCCAGTGAACAATAAACTTATAAAAATACTCTTACAGTTACTCTACTACGGTCATGAATGATCCTTGGGCCTTAATACATGGTTTTCAAGTTCAGTTTGTTTGTTATTCTAAATGTAGGGAATGGAGAGCGTTGTCCAAAATATAAAGTGGACAGTGTTACCAGAAGGGTTTCAAAGTGTAAGTATAATTTGGTGCAATTAGGAGGAACGGTGTAGATTTGTGATCAAGGGCCTAAATGCAGGAAATGGAGTGGTCTGTCCGAAATTTAAAGTGGACAATGTCACCCGCAGGGTTCCAAAGGGTAAGTTAAGTGTACAAAATGTGGTTCAGATCGGTGAAACGGTGTTGATTTGTGCCAAAGGGCCTAATTACAGGGAATGGAGTGGTCTGACCGAAATTTCATGCAGACAGTGTTACTCGCAGGGTTCCAAAGGGTAAGTATACACATTTTGGTTCAGATCCGTGAAACGGTGTAGATTTATGCCAAAGGGCCTAAATGCAGGGAATGGAATGGTCGGTCCGAAATTTAACATAGCCTAGACTATTCCTCTTGAATCTGGCTATCATATAAAAAAAAAAATTGTTTCGAATCCGACTGGTAGTTCCAGAGATTAGCGCGTTTAAACACAAAAACACACAAACACACAAACTCTTGAGCTTTATTATATTAGTATAGATAATAATGATTCTAAGCCTCCGTGGCTTAGGCGGCAGCACGCCGGCCTCTCACCGCTGGGTCCGTGGTTCAAATCCCGGTCACTCCATGTGAGATCTGTGCTGGACAAAACGGAGGCAGACAGGTTTTTCTCCGGGTACTCCGGTTTTCCCTGTCAATATTTCATTCCAGCAACACTCTCCACTATCATTTCATTTCATCTGTCATTCATTTAATCATTGCCCCAGAGGAGTGCGTCAGGCCTCGGCAGCTGGCACAGTTCATATCCTCGCCGCTAGATGGGGGCTTCATTCATTCCATTCCTGACCCGGTCGGAGACTGGAAGCAGGCTGTGGATTTTCATTTCAATAATGATTCTATGTACGCTCCCTTGGTGGCTCTGCAAACATCCTGTCGATAGTCGATTTTGGCCCAAGTGCGCAGGATTATCTAAGGCGTGATTGTGGCGACAGCAGCCGTAATGCGTTGTCTTAAATGTTGCAGGTCTCTGACCGATTCACTGAATAGGCCTACGATGCTTTTTAACGTATCCCCATAAACATAGGCTTGGGGGGGTCAAGTCAGGGCTACTAGGAGGCCATTGAATTGGACCGGTCCTACCAATCCAACGATCAGGGAATCTAGCGTTCAGAGCGTTTCGAACATTAGCACGAGAGCGATCCCTACCATAACCACGTCGGAAAGTACGCTGAACAGTGATAACTAGGGCCCGGATGTTGATGACATGTCATCTTTTTACTGGGCTGTCTAAAACAATGCTGAAGCACATAGAAACTCCGGACGGGTCACCCCGTCTTCAAATATGTCATTTTTATTTTGCATCATTTTGCATTTTTTGCTCTTTTTCCATAAGAGCATTTTTCAAAGTTTCGTAGATTTTTTTGGTCATATTTTAGAGAAATGAGCCTTTTAAGTTTTTTTTTCAATTTAGTCATGTCACAGCTTTCTATGAGGGAGTTACGTCTCTCAGAGTTAAGAACAAGCTAGTAGCTATGATCATAAACCTTTTGTTAAGTGCTAGAAATCTATTTTGATTGACTTTTCAGTTTGAGCTTCAGAAATCATTTTTGAAATATTGGTGAGTTTATTATTATAAGATCATTTTCTCCATTTTAAAGTGCATTTTTCGAATTATTGAAATATTGGTGAGTTTAGTCTATTATTATAAGATCATTTTCAACATTTTGTAGTGCATTTTTTAAACTTTTTTACGTCATTTATTAGTCATTTTTGAAAATTTTAAGTGCATTTTTAAAACCTTTTTACGGCATCAACATCCGTGTCCTAGTGATAACAGATTTCAACTCCACAGTGTGCTTTCTGCTGAATGGTCACCATTGCAATCACACTCTCTACTGAAACAGTGGCATGGCAGCTTCCTGTCGCGCACTCATTCTGCGCATCGGCTGAAAGTCACGGGCGGAGTAGAGTCACACCTAAAACTAAAACCCGATGAGTTCCTGATTAATTTTCAGGTCGAATTATTAATTTATCTCACTTATAACGGGAGATATGATTTTTTGAAATTGCTGCAACCTTTTTCGATAACCCACATTATCGTAGACATATATTTAATAGCCTATGTGTAAAGTATCTGACGATGATCGTTTGACGATTGAAACTGGTCAGCCGAGTGCATTAATTAATCTTATATTTTTTCAGGTTTAGGGAATAACACCCAATACAATTTGGGTATAATTGTGTTGACCGACTGAAAATAATCTGAATTTTAAAAACTATAATAATAATAATAATAATAATAAGAAGAAGAAGAATGCTACGTGTCTGTTCAAGCATAAAGCAGCGCTTGCTGTAAAATGAGGAAAATGTTTATTTCAGTCTGAAGACGAGATTGTCAAGGCTGTGCAAGAAGAAGGGATGTGACGCTTTGAGTCGGCTGTGGTTGTTTTTGAGATTCCGTGAAGAGAGAACAATGGATATATGGTATTAGAATTTGTTGTTGAATTGGAATTAGGAAGAGAGTGTAATTAATTTATGATTTGACCCACGGACCGTAATAATAATAATAATAATAATAATAATAATAATAATAATAATAATAATAATAATAATAATAATAATGATAGGCCTAATAATAAACAGAGAATCTCTAAATTGCAAACAGCCTACAGAATCACATGGAACAGGTAGCCTACTGTATAATAAATAAGAAATCCGTACAGCAAAATAACGACATTACAACACGGTAATCAAGCCTGAGGCTCTACACGCCTCTAAAACACTGATCATTGAGGGTAGGTCACTAATTAGGCTATATATTTACAAAAACAAGAAAGGAAAATCTTGAGAAACGTTTTTGACACAGTTTATACTGAGAGAATTTGGTGAAAAGGGAAATCCAACGAGCTTCGGAGAAAATCTCGGACACATTCAGAAAAAGACGTTTGAAATTTTATGAGAATATTCTCAGAATGAGTGATTACAGGTTGACGAACAGAATTCTAAATGTTGTTCAATCGCACTCCTTAGACGGGCATAATGATGTTATAATAATAATAACAATAGTCTAATAGTAATAATAGTCGTTTGGGCTGAGTTACCTGGTGTAAATCTTTTGAGTTAGAGATATTAAGGTGATATACTCTCCAATTTTCATTTTGCACTTGAATCTGGCAGATTTATTTATTTATTTATTTATTTATTTATTTATTTATTTATTTATTTATTTAGCGTATGGCTTTTAGTGCCGGGAGTGTCCGAGGACATGTTAGGCTCGCCAGAGGCTGTAGCTGCTTCAAGCGGATACCCCTAGGGTGAGCTACAAGTTTCGTTCAATTTCAAGTAGTTCCAACTTTCACTACCAGATGTCACTGACACCTAATGGTGAACGTTGGAACTTTGATAGAGCGTTCCAACGAAATCTAACCCTAACCTAGAAATTCAGCTTCATACAAGTTTAGTTGGTGGAAGGATCTTTTACATGCCATAAATCTATGACATGGGGCCGCCGGCTTTACTTCCCCTCCGAAGGAAGGCATACTGAATGATTTCAACGCTCTTAAAAAATCCGACGATTACGGCTGGGTTTGAACCCGCGATCTTGGACACAGCAGTTCAGCATGCTACCAACTACCTTCCATTTCTAACTACAGTGAGAGCCCTCCCAATGGAACGGAGTATCGCATGCGCCGTGCGACGGCCGGGACACTGTGGCTAGCCTCCTGCCGAGCAAGGCACTGGCACTAGCAGCAGCGTAGCGCCCAATTAGTTCAACACATTTACAGTTTATAGCGTATTTAATAATAATCATTACTTGCATGAACTTCAGAGTAGTTGCTGGGAATGCTGATCTTCATTTTCTAAACACACATTGCACCAACGTAGGAAGTTTTGGTACACCCGCTGTAATTCATCCTCACTGATATTTCGTATCTGTGCAGTTATTTCGTTCTCGAAAGCTTCCAGAGTACGCGGATTGTTTGAGATTGTACCACATGTAAAAATCGCACGGCGCTGAAACGTACAAACACATTTACTGGAAAACGTCTTCTTGAGAAGATAAGTATTCACCAGTAAAATTGGATGTTTTGTTCAATACCTAACCATGTTCACTGGATACGAGACAGGCTATAGTAATTCAACTTAAGTCTTAACTCTCTGAACCAAGTAACTTACCAGCTGGGAAAGTAACCAATGCTATGACCACATGCAGTGATTCCCAACCCTCTGTTGTGTCACGGTAGATGCTAGTCAACTGGCACTGACTAATCACTCTCCACCCATCAAACGGTCCAAGCAAGACTTCGTTCTAATGCTCTTACTGTGTAAACGAGAATTTCCTCCCTTCACGCTCGTGAGCACGTAACTGGGCTCTTGTGCTCCTGTCGAGTGCTCATGCTCGGTGACAGTGGCGTAACTACGGAGGGGGGAATTAGGGGGATCAATTCTGGGTTGGCGACCACGGGGCCCCAGCTGAATCCGGCATTGTTTCCACTTACTTGTGCCGGGCTCCTCTCCGTCTTCTTTCCTGTCAACTCTTGTTCTCTTCCGACCCCGACGGTATCTGAGGCCTAGGGAGTCTCTTCCTTTCACGCCTTAATTGGCCCTTGTCTCATCTTTTCTGATACCCTCCTTCTGCGAGGGGTCAGCCTTCTCTCCTGCCTTCTGCTCAAGGCCCTCAAGGAGGCTGGGTGTATGTAGCCCCATCACTTCTGGTGCACCCTAGATAATGCTACACCCTCAGGGGCTCACGGCTGATGAGTTCAGGAGTTGGCGACCCCGAGGGATTCCTGAGCTGGGTCCGGTTTCCCCCTTTTGTCCCTTACCTGTGGGGTGGACCCTCTCCTCTTTCACTTTCCTATCTGCCTTTCATGGCTCTCCTTCCTTCCAAGTCCCTCAATCCGCATTCTTCGAGGGTTGAGGGCATTTCTTTTCCTCCTGTCCTTTATTTGCCTTATTCTCCTTTTATTTTCCATTTCTTCTTCTAGTATGTAAGTTTGAAGTTAGATTTTAGTTATAATTTGCATTTCATTTTCATCTTCACGATCACCCAAACCATTAGGGCCCGATAACCTAGATGTTAGGCCCCTTAAAACAACAATTATCATCATCATCATCATCTTCCTCTCCCCAGGGCCAAATAATAATAAAAAGACCAATATTCGAATTTTTGACAAACGATTTGATTATGTACGTTTATGATTTGAAAACATTTATCTTTACTTGTGGAGGATATTAAGTGTTAGGTCTACCAAAATTTTTCATTTCAGAGCTTTTGCACATTGAGAGGTGCAAATAAAACGTATCAAATGCTATCGAGATCAAACATGAAAACGTGTAGTCTGCAGTAGGTTTGCTTTCATTGATTGTTTTTGCTTTTTGCTTTCTGCGAGAGGCAAAATAAAGCAAGATCAAAACAGAAATCAGATAGCAAAATTCAAAACCAAAAGCAGAAAACAAACACAAAAGCGAAAATACGAAGCAAAATCAAAAAAGAGGAAAAGCAGAAAACAAGCACAGAACCAAAATCAAAAAACAAAAGGCAGAAAGCAAAAAGAGACATTTAAGAATGAAATGCAAAAAACAAACTCGAAATAAAAAATAAAAAACATAATTCTAGAACAAAAGAAAAAAACACAAAATCAAAAACAAAAAATCAAGAATAAGCCAAATTTAAAATAAAAGCAAAATTCAAAATCAAATACAAAACCAAAAAACACAAAACAAAGAAAAAAAGTAGAAAATAACGAATTCAAAATCAAAAACGCAATTAGTTCAGATTTGACTCCGCTCATCCCCCTCCAGAAGCATATCCTAATTACGCCACTGCTCGGAGAGAACTACTTGTGCTGACCTGTTCTATATAGCATATGAGAGCCAGTACTGGCGTCAGGATGTGGGCACGTCAATGAGCAACACTTTAAATAATAGCATCTCATTATGGCACGCACGACTGAATTAAGATTTATCGTAGTCATCGGTAAGAGACAGACACAACCAAGGTCGTGCGATGACGCGCGTGCGTCACAATTACTGTGATCATGCTAGTATGTCCGCCCGCACATAGCAAGTGCTCTTTATAATAAAGCAGGGACTGACCATCATATAGTGAACATAAATGATATTCTACTTTGTCATTGACATTGGCATTTGCGTGACAGGTGACGTAAGATTTTCTACTATGTGATTCAAAACCGCCTTGTCAAACACTAAAGAATGTAGTTTAATTACTGCTTAAACGTACATGTTTCGGTGTTCAATGACACCCTCGTCAGCGTAGATTGAATTAAAATAATATTAAAATCTAAGAAAATGGATATCCTTACAAACCACTACCGGTATGAGAAATTTAAATAAAAATTTCTAATTCTTTTTGTTAGCTCTCTTTTTATTGAAATTTCTAATAGTGTTTTGTAAGCATATCCATTTTCTCTTTTATCTTTGTAAACTTAGTTTTAAGATTATTTTAATTCAATCCACACTGATGAGGGTGTCATTGAACACCGAAACATGTACCTATAAGCAGTGATTAAACTAGCCTACAGTACATTCTTTAACGTTTGACAAGGCGTTTTTGTATTACATAGTACTATCAGTCAACACGGATATTAATTATTACCACTGCACACCTGCCAAGTTTTCCGTTTTTCCCGGAAGATTTCCGGATTTTTGGGGTGTTTTCCGGTTGTCCGGATTATTTCCGGATTTTCAACTCCTTAGCTTGTTTCCATTCTCTGCATCCAAATCGCATTTCAGTTTTCGAAAATAGCTGCTATTCTCAGATGCGAGTGTTTGAAATTTGACCGATAAGTTTATCGCTAATCCGGTCTCGCCGATTATCGCTGCGCTTTTGTCATTAATTCCGTGCATTTGACATTACGCTGAAAGTCGATCGAACTGTCTATCGATAATCACATCTCGCAGATTATCGCTGCATTTATATTACTCTTTGTGCTTCGACTGTTTGTTAGCGGGAAAGTTTGATTTTAATCGATGTTTGCAGTAATTCTGGTATTCGTGCAATTGTGTGACGAATTTTTGTGCGATTTAGTGTTTTCGTGATGAATTCAAGTTAGAAACGATATCATCAGTCTTTCAGGGAGGCATATTCTTCAGAATTTCCTTGTATTAAGCGATTACGGAAGGGTGAAACATTCTCATCTCTATCTCTCCTCTCCTACCTGTGATGGAATATAGCCAGTGTTCTGTGGTTTGCAAGATCAAAGTGAAGAAAAGCTCATGTTGTTTAGTGTGTGAACTGTTCCCAATTATATGTGTTCTTGATGTAATTGCAATATTTTTGGAAACTGGCACAACGTATTAGATAGTCTCACATCACCAAGAGTTTATAATCTCTTTCCCTGTAGTCTTTTCAGGCTATTTTTAAGACCTTCTTGCTACGTATGTACGCGTTAAATTTTTGCGCTTTGGGAACTTCTGGATTTCTATATTTGAAAGTTGGCAGGTATGCCATTGTCATAATGGTTAATGTTTACGCATTTTATGTAATATTTTCTCCCAAAAAGTTTGGCAGAAGGGGATTCTTATATCCAAATAGTATGAATTAAGGGAGTGAGTGAGTGAGTTCCTGGTTGTTACTCTCTATGAATGCCAGATAACTAACTTCAATTACCTCGTTTGTAGGTCTATGTTTTCCTTCTAAAGACCAATGGATATGAAGCTGACAAATCAGCTGAAGAAACTGCTAAATTTATTGGGCCCAGAATGATCCCAAATTATAGCTCTTGGTCTATAGATGTCTGAAGGAAAAGATGTGCCCCAATATTTTTAAGATTAATAAGATAGAAAAATAATACCGCAAGTCAATAAATTGTAATTCTTGAGCACACTGTACCGGTTTCGGTAACAATCTTCATCAAACAGTAGTTGCTACATAATTATGAAGTTCCAAGATTGACACAACACTGTATAAAAATGATGATTTCAAAACTATTTCAAAAATATTAACTAACTAAAATTATTAAACATATTCTAAAAGATTTAACATCAGATGTGTTACAATTTTTAGATTAACGATGAAAGATTTAATCTCTTGAAAAGACAGCTCGAAGTGAAAATGCCAATGACGTGGATGGAACTGATGTAAAGATTCATTGAAAAAAAAAAAAGAAAATTGAGGTTGGACTGATTTGTAATTGTAATCGCATGTCTACGTTGAAATAAAAAGAACTAACCCCGTGGCACTACAGCCCTTGAAGGGCCTAGGCCTACCAAGCGACCGCTGCCCAGCCAATTGGCCTGCAGATTTTGGGGTGACGCGTGGTCAGCGCGTCGGGTCCCCTCGGCCGTTAATCTTGGTTTTCGTGACCGGGGCACTGTCTCACTGTCAGACAGCTACTCAATTGTCCTCACGAGGCTGAGTGCACCCCGTTCCAACCCTCACGTCAGTTTTAAAATCCCTGACAGAGCCGGGGATCGAACCCGGGGCCTCCGGGTGAGAGGCAGGTGCTCTACCCCAACACCACGGGGCCGGCAGAAATAAAAAGCTCTATGATATATTACTGTGAAAAAGACCGACAGTAGTGGCTACGCTGGCTAAAGCACAGCATTAGGTCATGGGGCCAAGCTCTCTGCAGACTCGGTAGACGCGTGGGTTCGAGCCCCACCGTCGGCCGTCCTTGAAATGGTTTTTCGTGGTTTCCCCATTTTCAACACCAGGCAAATGCTGGGACGGTACCTTCTGACAGGCCACGGCTGCTTCCTTCCACATCCTTGCCCAGTTTCATTCACCATCATTCATTTCATCTCTCATTCACCCCTCTCAAGAGGTTGGCGTCAGGAAGGGCATCCGGCCGTAAAAACCATCGCCACAATGACTTCCATCGCATCTCATCCCCGGCCCCGTTGGAAAAACGGGAATAATAAGGGGTAGACACACATACTGTGAAAAAGCGGCTTCGGTGGCGTAGTTGGTAGCATGCTGAACTGCTGATCCCAAGATCGCCGTTTCAAACGCGGCCGAAGTTGTCGGATTATTTTAAGAGCGTTAAAATCCTTCGATATGCCTTACTTCGGAGGGGAAATAAAGCCGGTGGTCCCATGTTATAGATTTATGTCATGTAAAAGATCCTTCCACTAACTAAACTTGTGTGGAGCTAAATTTCTAGGTTAGATTTCGTTGTAGCGATCTATGATAGTTCCAACGTTCACCACTAGGTGTGAGTGATATCTGGTAGCGAAAGTTGGAACTACTTGAAATTGAACGGAACTTGTGGCTCACCCTATGGGTGTTCACTCAAAGCAGCTACAGCCTCTGGCGAGCCGAACATGTTCTAGGACACTCCCGGCACTAAAATCCATATGATAAATAAATAAATAACTGTGAAAATAGTTAGTCCAATAAAATAGAGTAGTTATAAATGAATGTTTGTTTGTGGAATATGTTTTATTATTTCACTATTTCATTAAACTTTGTCAGTAAGGATTTTGGGCAGACATGGTCTTTTTCATGTCTCTTCGTATGTTTAATATTATTAAGGAATAATGTAGCTTTCAGTTTGTTGATACCGGGTGAACCTCTTCGCCATTATAGGGGCGTGGTGGCGCAACGGTCAAGCTGTTGGCTTTTCACCAAGATGAACCAGGTTCGATTTCCGGTCAATTCATATGAGATTTTCGAAGTGAAATGCCATGTCCTGTGGTTCGGATTCCACGTAAAATGGAGGTCCCATGGCTCATGATCGCATGATTAACGGTCACGTAAAACTACAAGCTTCCTTCCTTCCTTCCTTCATCGCCATTATGCCAATACTCCTAACATCTGGAGCAGTATCGCAATACAGTACTACCATCACACTCGCCACCAGGGAGCCAGAGTTGCCAACCTCTCAAACCTGAAAATCTCACCTTCCCACTCAGAATGTCCCTTTCCACTAGAAAATATCCCACGCAAAAATTTATTTTGTTCAAAACAAATTTATAATGAATAAACAAGTAGTTCCGTGAAGAACTATACAGCCTATTTTCAGTTTGAACATCCTGCTCATGTTAATTGCCTCTATCAACATACAAAATTTCAGTTTAATTGCTGTAACAGATTCGTGGATATTGAGAACCGTCTAAATATTTCAGATGGTCGCCAGGTTAGATTTTTATTTTTGTACTACAACATTAAGATTATTGTGTACGTGTGGTATTCAAACTTCAATCGCATGATTAGAACACAAGAAGTAAAAACGAGATTTTAAAATTACGCACAGCAGCCATCTTGTGATTATGCAAACAATTGAAATAAATTAGATGCCAGTGGATCAACATTTGTATAAGCATTTAACGTGCAACGTTTCACGGCACTCGGATAGTTAATTTGCGAGAAACGTCCACTTAAATATTTATACTTCGCGTCGCCGCCATGTTGGATTTGTGCTCACCAGCTTACTCAAAGTCCTATAGGTGAACATATGTTCATAGTCTCTATGAACATAAAAAAAGTCCTCTCGGCACGCCGGAAGGCGGAGGTAGATTTCACCGGACAAACTTGGGGATAGGCGAAAATAGGCAGAATATGCAGATTTTCGTAGAAGGATCAGACCTCACTTATTGCGAGAATGTATTTTATAATTGGAGCTTAATTAACTTTGTTTTTCGTCATTTTATGCTTATTTTAAACATTTTATTGTCTTATGGGAACGGTAACCTTCTTGTCATTTGGGGTCCATTTTTAGCCTACTTTCGATTTTTGCAAAAAATGAAAGTAGACTTATGAGATCACTACAGGGCGAAAAAAAGTGTGTCTGTCTGTGTGTGTGTATGTGTGTGAGTCTGTGTGTGTGTGTGTGTGTGAGTGTGTGTACTCTGAATGTCTGTCCCCCCCTATCAATTCGAACACGGTGAGCACAAATTGAACGAAATTTGGTACAAAGGTAGCACTAGCAAAGGACACCTCAGTGTCATGTTTTATATCGCCGCCATCTTGACGGAAACGTAATGGCGGCCACACAAATGTTCAAAGCTTAAATCAAATTACGACTAACCTAATCATCCGATCTCTACCAAATTTTGCAACAACATACCTTTATGGAGGGAGCATCCTTTGACAAATCTAATAGGTCATTAGCCTAATAGTTTGCGGATGGCGGCCATCTTTGTGTCAAAATCGATTACCCCTATTAATTCGAACATGGTGAAACCGAATGGAATGAAATTTGGTGCAGAGGTAGCACTAGCAAAGCGCACCCCAGTGTCATGTTTTATATCGCCGCCATCTTGACGGAAACGTAATGGCGGCCACCCAAATGTTCAAAGCTTAAATCAAATTACGACTAACTTAATCATCCGATCTCTACCAAATTTTGCAACAACATACCTTTATGAGGGGGCATCCTTTGACAAATCTAATAGGTCATTAGCCTAATAGTTTGCGGATGGCGGCCATCTTTGTGTCAAAATCGATTACCCCTATTAATTCGAACACGGTGAAACCGAATGGAATGAAATTTGGTACAGAGGTAGCACTAGCAAAGGGCACCTCAGTGTCATGTTTTATATCACCACCATCTTGACGGAAACGTAATGGCGGCCACACAAATGTTCAAAGCTTAAATCAAATTACGACTAACTTAATCATCCGATCTCTACCAAATTTTGCAACAACATACCTTTATGAAGGGGGCATCCTTTGACAAATCTAATAGGTCATTAGCCTAATAGTTTGCGGATGGCGGCCATCTTTGTGTCAAAATCGATTACCCCTATTAATTCGAACACGGTGAAACCGAATGGAACGAAATTTGGTACAGAGGTAGCACTAGAAAAGGCCACCTCAGTGTCATGTTTTATATCACCGCCATCTTGACGGAAACGTAATCGCGGCCCCCCAAATGTTAAAGGCTAAAATGTAATTACGACCAACCTAATAATCTAATCTCTACCAAATTTTGCAACAACAAATCTTTATGAGGGAAGCATATTCTGACCAAACTGCTAGATCATCAGCCCAATAGTTTGCAGATGGTGGCCAAGTATGTGTGCAAATCGATTCCCCTATCAATTCAAACACGGTGAAACCGAATTGAACGAAATTTGGTACAGAGGTAGCACTAGCCAAAGGCACCTCAGTGTCATGTTTTATATCGCCGCCATCTTGACGGAAACGGAATGACGGCCACCCAAATGTTAAAAGCTTAAATCAAATTTCGACCATCCTAATAATTTGATCTCTACCGGATTTTGCAACAACATGCCTTTTTGTGGAAAGCATCTTATGACTGACTACAAGGTCATCAGCCCAATAGTTTGCAAATAGCGGCCATGTATGTGTGCAAATCCATTCCCCAGATCAATTCAAACACGGTGAAACCGAATTGAATGTTTTTTTTTACAGAGGTAGCACTAGCAAAGGGCACCTCATATTCATGTTTAATATCCCTATAGCACGTTGTATTTCAACAAGCTACTACAACCAACATTCAATTATACTCCTTGGAAAGGACAAAGAGTTATAACAATACCCATGCATTTAGGAGAAAGTAGGCTATATGTTCTTTACTGAACATCTTGTTATACTTGTGGTCACACTATCCTTATGCAAGGTTTCGACACTGATGTGTAACTATGTAACGGTCTGTTACTTCTTCACGCAAAATTATATCTCCCGCAGAGAATTTGGTTGGTTCCTCAGTTTAGGGGCTGCGACAACGCGGTCATGTAACCCCGTGTACTTTGGGATGGCTTATTAGTCTGTAATTCAGGTAAGGACTGCAGACGGTCAATTTCAAGCAGTAGTTCCTAATGTTGCTACCAGGTACTACCGTCAACGACACCTAGCTGTGAACTTGGCTACTAGATGCCACCGCAACCAGCAACTCGCAACGAACGTTGGAACTTCCCCTCCAAAGGAAAGCATACCGAGAGATGTTTAGCGCTCTTAGAAAATCCGACGACTTCGGCCGGCTTTGAACTCGCGACCTTGGGCATAGACATTCAGCATGCTACCAGTTACGTCACCGAAGCCGCTTCACACTTAGATGGAAATCTGAATCTGATCTCGTGCAAGTGCGGTATCTTGGCAACGTCTGATGGCTCATCCCTCATCAATTTAGTAGTGTTGCCATGGCAACCACTGATAGGTCTTGGCATTTTCTTATAATTCCGAAATTATTTTTCTCATCCCTTGGCATAATGGTGGGTTATATCAAAAATTCTTTCAGAAAAAAGTTTTAGGTAATTATTAGGGGAATATTGTCGATTTTGTACGGTTCCGATATTGTGCCTATTAAGAGAGATATGATTAATGTTTCCCGAAAAACCCACTTTTTCCCACCCCTTTGGTCAATGGTTGGTGCTATGAAAAAACTCTTCAAACATAAATTTTTGGGCTTTATCCGACTCATAGTATGAACGATGAACGGATTCGATATTTCACATATTAAGAGAGTTATAGCAATATTTCACTTTTTCGAAAAAAGCCCCCCATTTTCACCCCCTTCGACCGATTTTGCCCAGTAACGAACTCGACCGAGATTTTATAGGTATACATATTCGGTAAAAAATTCAAAGTGATTGGTGCAAAATTACGGCAGTTATCGTGTCCACAATAAACTGATATACATATATATATATATATATATATATATATATATATATACATACATATACATACATAAATTATATATAACTTTTGAACTGACGGTGGTTTTGGGGTATGGGGGATGTGAAACGCGAAGATATGTCGAAATTTTCCGGAAGTCGAAACATGGTACCCATTGCAATAGTTAGCTTTCTAATGAAATCTACCTCTGGTTGGTTCCTCAGTTTAGGGGCTGCGACAACGCGGTCATCTAACCCCGTGTACTTTGGGTGAGTGTAGAATCTGTCTGATACACGGTGTGAATTGTAATGGCTGTATTAGTCTTAATTCAGGTAAGGACTGCAGACGGTCAATTTCAAGCAGTAGTTCCTAATGTTGCTACCAGGTACTACCGTCAACGACACCTAGCTGTGAACTTGGCTACTAGATGCCACCCCAACCAGCAACTCGCAACGAACGTTGGAACTTCCCCTCCAAAGGAAAGCATACTGAGGGATTCTAGCGCTCTTAGAAAATCCGACGACTTCGGCCGGCTTTGAAACCGCGACATTGGGCATAGAAGTTCAGCATGCTACCAGTTACGTCACCGAAGCCGCTTCCCAATTTGTCAGGCGGCTTCGGTGGTGTAGTCGGTAGCATGCTGAGCTTCTATGCCCAGGATAACGGGTTCAAACCCGGCCGAAGCCGTCGGATTTCTTAAGAGCGTTACAAATCCCTCAGTATGCCTTCCTTCGGAGGGGAAGTAAAGCCGGCGGTCCCATGTCGTAGATTTATGGCATGTTAAAGATCCTTCCACTAATTGCACCTGTGTGAAGCTAAATTGGATAGGTTAAGAATGTATACAACGCTCTTAGGTTTCTATGTTCGTTGCCAAGAGCCGACTGCGGCGGCGTCTAGTAGCTCAGTTCTGATCTTGGCCTCGTAGTCGTTGACAGTGGCGCTTGGCGGCAAAAGTAGGAACTATCTGAAAAATTGTTAGTTGCAGTACTTAAATTAACAAACAGATAACACACACTAATACAGTCATCACAATTAACACCGGTTATCAGACAGATTTTACACACACCCAAAGTACACGGGGCTACATGACCGCGTTGTCGCAGCCCCTAAACTTAAGAACCAACCAACCAACCACTTAGTCAGATGGAAATACTGAATCTGATCTCGTGCAAGTGCGTTGTCATGGCAACGTCTGATGGCTCATGCCTCATCAATTTAGTAGTGTTGCCATGGCAACCACTGATAGCTCTTGGCATTTTCTTATAATTCCGAAATATTTTTTCTCGTCCCTTGGCGTAATGGTGGGTCATATCAAAAATTCTTTCAGACAAAAGTTTTAGGTAATTATTAGGGGAATATTGTCCATTTTGCACGATTTTGATATTGTGCCTATTAAGAGAGATATGATTAATGTTTCTCGAAAAACCCACTTTTTCCCACCCCTTTGGTCAATGGTTGGTGCTATAAAAAAACTCTTCAAACATAAATTTTTGGGCTTTATCCGACACATAGTATGAACTTTGAACGGATTCGATATTTCACATATTAAGAGAGTTATAGCAATATTTCACTTTTTCGAAATAAGCCCCCCATTTTCACCCCCTTCGACCGATTTAGCCCAGTAACGAACTCGACCGAGATTTTATAGGTATACATATTCGCTAAAAAATTCAAAGTGATTGGTGCAAAATTACGGCAGTTAACGTGTCCACAAGAAACTGATATATTGAACCCTTTACCCTATGTTGGTTAAATGATTCTACTATTTTATTTCTTCAATTAATAAATATTTCAACCAGCATCATGAAAGTAGCCAGACAGCGATGAGGAAATCTCAAGCATTTGTTGGAGACAGTAGGGACATACCTGCATCAGTTTAACAAAAGGCTAAGTACTTGAGCTATGAAAAGAAATAGCAGAGCGATGTATCACAGGGACAGGTGTGGCTACCTCAATTTTAGAAGCGACGCGCGGTGAGACATGGTTCTGGTATGTTCATTGTGATATTCGCGCCTAGAAGAAATATGATGCAGTAACGTGAATGGCTGATGAAGAAAATAGACACTCCCAAGACGCCAAGATCTACTAGAAACCGCCAAATTATCAGAAAATGGAGAACCAATGAGAAGAGAATGCCTACTTGCGCGCCAACTCTGGCTGGGGTACGCGGTGGCTAGCATTCACGCGGGAAATCGCCTAGACAAAATCTCTACGATCGATTCTAGGATTAATGGGCATATTCTTGACCTGTGCAATATTACGAGTTCAGTGATATGTATTTCATTCCTGTACCACAATTACTTCGATAAATTTTTACATAAAATCCCCCTCCATCTAGACCCAAGGGCCAGTTCATTTATAAGTGTGTCGAAGAGCCAAGACATTGACTTTTATTCTGTGTGTTGAGGACACAAGAGATGACTTTTATTCCGTGTGTTGAGGACACACTATTATTATTCTGTGCGTCTACAGACATTGACTTTTATTCCGTGTGTTGAGGACACACTATTATTTGATTCTGTTCGTCTGAAGAGATAGACTTGTATTTGTGTCGAGGACACAAGAGATTCATTGAAAAGTGTTAAATTCAGTGATAGATAGTCTAGTACTATAGTTATAGGGACAGTAGCGTCGAGAATTCGCCAACGAACAGTGACAGGGAATTTAGTACCTGAACAAGCGAATTTAGTAGTCAGGCATAAAGTGTATAATAACCTAATTTTTTGTATCAGCGCAAGGATGACATCGATGAATGCAGAGGAAGTGTGGAAGTCTCAACAGTCCGTCCAGATGGCTGCTATGAGATAGAGAACCATCAAGTTGGGGAATGGCATCTGATGTTCTTTGACGGGTGACTACAACACGAGATGAGTACAAATAATATTTTATTATTTATTAAATTAACTTATGGTTTATGGGACATATTTTTTTGTAAATACTTTGCTTGTGTGGTTTAATGTAGTATATTTTGTTTTGATCTGACACACTTTTGTTTGGAAGCAGCTCGCACAATTGTAGTTAATGGAAGGTTCTTTTCTTTGTGTTGTGTTAACTAACGTATCTATGTGAACGGCCGTGTTCGCCTAGGTTACGAAGTGCGGTTAAAAACGTCTCTCGGAGATATGTCGTGTTTCAGAAGTAGGACTGAATTAATCTAATTATATAGTAGATTGGAGGGTAATTAAATGTTATTGAAAATTATTATTGATCAGATTCAGTGTGATTATTGCCTTTGGAGCAATGTAATTTGTGACGAAGAGTACTCAGCTCTATCGTAGGTTTTAAATATTGTGTTAAATGTTTGCGAGCTTTAATTCAGCAGACCCATGTGAAAGGCGTTATGTCAGTCCCAGATGTGTGTACTGTGAGTATATTGTTGTGGTATTACAAGCGGGAACTTCAGCAGAGACTGATTTCTGTCAGCTTGGTATCAGATTCATATTGAATCCTTGCGAGGACAATTATGGATATGTGATTATTGTCTGACCATATGTTGAGTGGGAGGAGATGTTAGCGGCTGTTGATTCCTTGAGATAACAGTTCCGCTGGTCGGCTATTTATATACACTGGATGGGGGACATGACTGGTATTGTGGAAAGAGGTGAGTTGTTGTCACAAGGGCTGGCTGAGTTTCGCAAGCAGAGCTCATTAGTGGAGTGCAAGTCTGGCTCCCAATTACTTGAAAATAAATATAAATGTGAGAAACTGATCAATGGTAAAATTGTTTAAATAAATGGGAGTTGCCTACGAAACACGATTACCTTCGAAGCGTTTCATTAACATGCAGTTTTGTTAATATAAAGTAATCTTAACCACTCAGGTTGTTTATTGTTGTTGGTTTATTCTTTGTTTATTGTACATGTCAGTGACCCGTGAGTCACGTGCGGCGCTGTGTTTCCTTGTTGTTGAGCATCCGGCCATTGTGGCAGCTCATTTGTTAAGTGTGTCATCACACCAATAAGGGTCTCAGAGAGATGCCTGTAAATAGTAGAGTTGTAATATGTGTGTCAGAGTTAGATTTAAGGATTTTTATTAATGTTATGCCCATAGCCATAAAAGTTGATTTTACGAGATGATTGTTCGTGAGCACCGTGGCTGTTAACCCGTTGTGAACGAATGATCATCCAAGTACTCATTTCCCGTAGATAGTCACCACGCGAACATAAATTCATATGCAAGATAGTGGAACTTGGATCCATATTTTATTAGAAAAGGGGAGATCTGTCTGACTCCTCAAAGTGATAAATATTCCTGTCAGGGGAAAATTCAGGGAGGAATTTGTTTATTATTGTTTGTTTTATTCTTTTATGCACAAATTAGTTATTAAATCTTGTTATTATCTTACGCTTTGTCTCCTTTCTTTCTTAGTTATAGTTTTCATCCTATAACCCTTGCCTCAGAAAAGCACGTAGTTTGGCGGACGTAAACACCACACTATGAACTGAACGCGACCCCTTGATCTAAGATTCTTGCATAAAACACTGCTATTCTGAAGGGTTCATAGGTGAAAACTGGCGGCCAACGGTGGGGCTATTCACTGTGGTGTAACGGGGAGATTACACATGTCAATAGTGGCGCATTTGAGTAAAACTGGCATGCCGCAAGTGCAGGCAGATATGACAGTATTTAATCACCGGGAAGTGATATTTTATTAAAAGTAGTTGAGGCGAAGTGGATACCGCCAAATGTGTGAAAAATAAATTAAAATCAGGAGTTTGCAAAGTAAAATACGGTTCACGTTGTTGTCTTTTAAATTAAAGTAAAATTAAGATGTGATACCGGGCGCCCAATGATAAAGTTAAAACTAGATTTGTGTAGAAAGTCAAACTCATGGAAATATTAGGAGGCTGTAGCCTAAAATGACAATTAATACTTTGTTAATTAGTCAGTGTTAATATCAGATCAGGATAACTGTTTAATGACTAAATATGTGCTTGGGGTTAAAATTAAATTGAGTAAAACTAGAACTACTCAGAGATGCAATCAACTAATGGGATTAAAGGTAAAAATAAATGAACTGAGTAGGATAAAGAAATTAAATGTGCATTGGATTTATGTGCGTGTCAAAGGGCATTGGTGTAGGCCATTTCCCATATGTCTCATATATATTGTAAAACATGGCAACGGTGGCGCAGATCCAGGAGATCATTGAAAGTGCAGCGAGGAGAACGCAGGAATTGTTGGATACTAAATTAGCAGAGCAAAGTGAAGCGTTGAATACAAAACTATCTGAACAAATAAACACTAGTATGGTAGAGCAAAGTGAAGCGTTGAATACAAAATTATCTGAACAAATAAACACTAGTATGGTAGAGCAAAGTGAAGCGTTGAATACAAAATTATCTGAACAAATAAATACTAAACTGTCAGAACAAAGTGAATCGCTAAATACTAAACTGTCAGAACAAAGTAAATCGCTAAATACTAAACTGTTAGAACAAAGTGAATCATTGCGGACACAGTTAAATAACAGTAGAATTGAGCAAAATGAATATCAGGCGGAACAAGCTAGGTTATTAAAGAGTGAAATTAATGACACTATAAATTCACAGTTAGAGGCGCAAAATAATAAAAACACGAGCCAATTAGCTTCGTTAACCGCAGAGATGAAAGAGCACACAAACCAACAGATGATATTACTGGCCCTTGATGTAAGCAAAAATAATGAGAAACAATTAGAGCAGATTAAACAAATGGAGAGTATTTTCGATAAAAAAAACTTAGCATTCTCGATGAAACGGTGTTAGCTAAATTAGAGCAGATTGAAATAGCATGCACAATGAATACAAGCGAGGTCAAAATAGCCCAGGATAAGTTGGAAGGTCGATTTAAGGAGATGGAGAAAAGTGGCAGGGTCATTCAACAACAAATATCAGCAGTAGATGAGAACATATCAGGCATAATTAAAGATATGGACCGTCTAGAGATAAAATCAGCGGAACAGTGGAAAAGCTTAGAAACGGAACAAGAACAATTTAAGAGTACATTAGACGAAAGGCTGAGCCAGATAGAAAATAATCAAGATGAAAATAAGAGCCAAATTGAAGAAAAAATAAGCACGATTAAAGAACAGATCAGGAAAGATTGGAAGAAAATGAATATTGATTCTAAGGAGGAAATATCCACCATTATTAAAACAGTAGGCGAAAACCACACGCGTATTCAAGCTTTGGAGCAAGAGGTAAAAAATAGACTTAAAGAACAGACAGACAGGATCATTAAAGCCGAACTTCGCTCATTAGAACAATCGTCTATATTTAAAACGGGAGCATTGAAAGACAAGCAGGATGACTCACATAGTCCCCAACCCAGCATAGCAGGAAGTCAGAATCAAGCAGAGAGCCCATTAACAACAAACACGGAAGGATTTCGTAAGAACGTAGATAGAAGCTCAACACCACAGGACGGTCATCAGCCCACACAACTTATTCAAGTAATTCGCTCAAATGACTACAAACCGCAGAAATACACCGAAAATTCAGGGGTAACACCTAAGGCCTTTATCAAAGAGATTGAAGACCATTTTAATGACACTGGAGTACCTGAAGCACGTAGATTGAGAATGATGGAGAGATTTTTATCAGGGAATGTTCTCACCTGGTTTTTAAGTTTCAAATACACATTTGGAACCATGTCAGACTTTAACTTAGCGTTTCTGCGCAAATACTGGTCTCCCGCCATACAACAGAGTTTAAGAATGGAGCTTTACTCTAGAAAATACCAAACAACCCAGCAGACAAAATACTCAGATTTCTTTAACATGCAAATGCTAAAATTTCGCGATCTGGATTACCCATTAAACGAATCAGATTTGGTGATGACAATAGCAAGGCAAATGCCAGTTAATGTACAGCAAGTGCTAGTAGCAGCAAACGTCAGTACGGCCCTACATGCAGAGCAGATATTACGGCAAATAGATGAGACCACATCTCATAGTCATTTTAGAGGAGGAAGACAACTGGAATTAGTCAACACTACAGAGGTCGTAAAAGCAAAACAAGGAAATACTAAAACGCAGGGTACTAATACGAGCACCTCCACACCTAGGCGAAACCAGGAAGAAGGGGAAAACAGACCATATCAGCGTAACGAAAATTACTACAACAATAGATACCAGGGCAACAATAGATACCAACAGAGAGGATATCAACAATGGCGTGATAATCGAAGGAATGACAGGCCTTATGGAAGATACGGTGATTATAATGCCAATCAACGATGGAAAGGAAGGAGAGATCAAAATCACGGAGATCAACGTAACTATCGAGATGACTGGGATGATAGGCACGCTCAATCAAAAAATTACTTAGAGGAGTTACACGCTAATCAAGGTGGAGAACTAGGAAGATGGGAAAAGGCCATTGGGAACAGAAAGAACCCAGATACACATACTGAGGAAGCTGGAAGTCTACTGAGACAAGAGGAATATCAAGGACATGAGCGACAGAAGGATGATGGGAGTCGAAATGGAGCTAAAAAAAATGTTAATTTTGGATCAAGGAGACAGTCTCAAAACACAACAGTCGGAAGTTGAAGATGGATGGATAGTAGCGAACATACAAGAATGGATTGCTTTACCAGAAGACTGCCTGGAGGAGACGGTGAAACCACGGAACGATGAAATTAGGCAATTACCCATTATTTACGCAAGGATTGGTGGAATTAATATAAGATGTTTATTGGATACAGGGTCACAGATCAGTCTAGTATCGGAGGCCTTGGTTCGAGAGTTGGGACGGACTCAGAATATTCCTGTAATTCCGGTACCACAGCTCAAAGTGAGGGGTGTTATTCCTGAACGCACCGTTACTTGTAAACGTCAGGCATACTTAGAGCTGAACATATTGGAACATACTTTTGGGCAAACATTCATTATCATGGCAAAGATGAATTTCAATATAATTCTTGGTGCAAATTTCATTTGTGACTATCAAGCAGTGATAGATTTACACAAGAATACAGTCAGTTTTAGAGAATATGACCAGCTGAAAAACGTGGGATTGCATATGGATGAAATCACTACCGGAAGAGATGTAAATTCTTGGGCATTGGAAGCAATATCAGAAGAGACGGAAGAGGAGGTACGAAAGGCGGAAGATAACATCATAGAAGGGGCTGTTGTGGAACTAGATGAGGAGATAGAATCCCAGGAGATATGGTCTTTATTAACAGAAGGAGATGACAGTGATGCACAATTTGAAGAGTTACTACAGGAGCGGCTCAATGACATTCAACTTGGGGGTGAACACAGAAAACAGTTGGAAGAGATTTTAAGGAAGCACAAAACCGTATTTGATACAGTACCTGGGAAAATTTTAAATTTCAAGTACTCTATGCAAGTCGAGGACTGGTCACCTTTCAAAAGCAGATTGTACCCAATTCCTGAAAAGTATCGTGGTCAAGTTAAAATCATTATAGATGAGATGTTAGAAGCTGGAGTGATAAGGAAGACACCTACACCTTATCTAAATGCGATTTTGGCAGTCACAAAACCAAATGGATCTATTAGACTTTGTTTAGATGCCAGAAATCTCAACATGAGACTCATTTTTCCTGAGTATGACAGAGCGCCAATTATCAGAGACGTATTAAAAGGCTTTAAAAACAAGAGCATTTATTCATCAGTCGATCTGACGAGCTCGTTCCATCATCTTGAGTTGGATGAGAAGTCACAGCTTCTAACTGGCTTCTTATTCGATAACCAGACATATTGTTTCGTCAGAATGCCTTTTGGGGTCAAAACAGCGGGCTGTGCTTTAATCCGAGCACTGGACCGGAACCTAACCGAGGAAGTAAAGGAGATGACGGTGCGATACATTGACGACATTCTGTTGGCATCCGACAACATTGAAACTCACATGGAAAATTTAGATAAAGTATTGGGCAACTTGAAAGCATCGAATTTCAAAGTAAACCTGAAGAAATCGCATTTCTTCAAGAGCGAGATCTTATATTTGGGTCACGTCATTGACAAGGAGGGAGTGATGCCAAACCCAGCTAAGATTGATGCGATAAAGAATTTCCCTACACCAACGAGAGTCAAGCACATTCGGGCTTTCTTAGGCGTAACGGGATTCTTTAAAGAAAACTGTTATACGGAGACTGTAGCTCCAATGCAAGAAATGTTAAAGAAAAATAACAAATGGTCATGGAACGCGGAATGTGAGAAGGCATTCCAAGCAACAAAACAGCTATTGGAAAACTGCATTAAATTAGGATATCCAGATTTCAAGCTCAAATTCATAATCCAAGCGGATGCTTCACTAATTGGGATAGGTGCTATGCTCTACCAAGAGGATCCAGCGAACCTGCAGCACAAAACATATTTGGCATTTGTCAGCCGGAAATTGCGTAAGCACGAGCGCAATTATACTGTAACCGAGCTAGAATTGTTGGCCATCCTTCATGCGCTCCAACAATGGAAACGAATAATCTATGGTTACCAGATTGTTGTCAGAATTGACCACAAGGCACTAACATTCTTGTTTAAGACGTCAATGGCAAGCGAACGTGTGACACGTTGGTCTATATACATTCAGCAGTTCAGCATTGAAATTGAACATTGTCCAGGGAAGATGAACGTGATATCGGATGCACTCAGCAGGAACCCAGAGCCTGATAATGAAGAAACAGCGATGGTACAACACTTGGAGTTAACACCGAAGGACCGGGAATTCTTGGAGGAGTTACGTGAGATACAGCGAGAACAGGAAGCGGAACCATGGATGATGCTATTAATTAAATACTTCAAAAAGCAACTACCTACAGGAACACCTGCATTTCGAGAAGCGAAAGCCAAAGAATGAAGATATGTTTATGTCAACAATTTGCTACACAAATGGATAGATAATGACCACACCAAGTTACGCATATTAGTACCTGCATCGTTACAACGAGGATTGACATGGCATACGCACGAAAGTTACGGTCACGTGGGCTTAGACAAGTGCGAAGCGACAATAGGAGAGACATTTACATGGCCACGTATGAGAACAACTATATGTGACGTCATTACAACTTGTGACCCGTGTCAGAGAACAAAGCCAAATAATTATTTACTGAGGCAATATCCTAGAACATTGCTACCTCAGAAACCGTGTGAGCTACTGGCGGTGGACTGTCTTGGTCCAATTCCGAAGGGAAGGAGAGGTTGCCGTCATTTGCTAGTGTGCATTGATGTATTTTCTAAGTTTGTAGTACTATGCCCTATTCAGAAAACAACATCGAAGCAGGTACTCAGTCGCTTTCGTAATAGAGTTATTCCAACCCTTGGAAAACCAGAGTTTATATTATCAGATCACGGTAGTTATTTCACAAGCGCCGAATTCAAGAAAGGAATGGAAGACATGGGTATAAAACATGTTTTAAGCAGTATCCGACATGCCCAAGCTAATCCAAGCGAGAGAGTAATTAAATCTGTAACTGCATATTTAAGAATCTTCATTCCGAACGAACACCACAAATGGGTCGATAAAATTAAGGACGTAGAGACATGCATGAATTCTACCAGGCACGAGTCAACAGGACAAATCCCTATGGTCCTACACAAGAACGAGTATCCAGTAAGAACGTGGAAAAGCATCATTAACTGTCCACAAGATCCCATGATAGCACCAGACCTGAGAATTGAAAGAACGAGAGAATACATGAGGAAACAAGCAGACCGCAGATTACGGCGAGTAAGAAATAAGAGATTCCACGGTGATCTTGAAGTCAACCAGCTCGTTTTGGTAAAACGACCTGCTACATCGGACCCAGAAAAGAAAATCTTTAGTAAGTTCTGCGAAAAATTCATAGGACCCTATTCTATCGTAAGAAACCTTGGAAATAATGCTTACAGAGTGAAAGAATTGAGCACAGGAACGATGTCAGTTTACAACGCTGCCAACCTAAAGAAATATCGTCGAAGTGAACCATGGTAGCGCCGAAATAATGACGCTGTTTGAATATACGGACGTCCTACTATCAACAAAGTCAACGGGGAGCAGTTGAATACGGCACGTGATGAAGGAGGAAATAGAGCTGTTGTTGACAAACATTAACGAGGCGAGTAAGGTATTGCCGCAGGCAGCAGAGCGTCACGCAAGATTGGAAGGGGAGAGACAAGCAGGATATGAAAACGAGTAAATGCCATTGAAGACAGGAGCGCCTAGACCAAGTAAGAAAAAGGGGTGATTCTGGAAATAAAACAAATTGGCCTACGGAAGTATTGTAAAATTGTCGACTTTATTCCTAAGTTCGAAATTTTGTGAGTGGGAGAGTTGTGAACCCTTTACCCTATGTTGGTTAAATGATTCTACTATTTTATTTCTTCAATTAATAAATATTTCAACCAGCATCATGAAAGTAGCCAGACAGCGATGAGGAAATCTCAAGCATTTGTTGGAGACAGTAGGGACATACCTGCATCAGTTTAACAAAAGGCTAAGTACTTGAGCTATGAAAAGAAATAGCAGAGCGATGTATCACAGGGACAGGTGTGGCTACCTCAATTTTAGAAGCGACGCGCGGTGAGACATGGTTCTGGTATGTTCATTGTGATATTCGCGCCTAGAAGAAATATGATGCAGTAACGTGAATGGCTGATGAAGAAAATAGACACTCCCAAGACGCCAAGATCTACTAGAAACCGCCAAATTATCAGAAAATGGAGAACCAATGAGAAGAGAATGCCTACTTGCGCGCCAACTCTGGCTGGGGTACGCGGTGGCTAGCATTCACGCGGGAAATCGCCTAGACAAAATCTCTACGATCGATTCTAGGATTAATGGGCATATTCTTGACCTGTGCAATATTACGAGTTCAGTGATATGTATTTCATTCCTGTACCACAATTACTTCGATAAATTTTTACATAAAATCCCCCTCCATCTAGACCCAAGGGCCAGTTCATTTATAAGTGTGTCGAAGAGCCAAGACATTGACTTTTATTCTGTGTGTTGAGGACACAAGAGATGACTTTTATTCCGTGTGTTGAGGACACACTATTATTATTCTGTGCGTCTACAGACATTGACTTTTATTCCGTGTGTTGAGGACACACTATTATTTGATTCTGTTCGTCTGAAGAGATAGACTTGTATTTGTGTCGAGGACACAAGAGATTCATTGAAAAGTGTTAAATTCAGTGATAGATAGTCTAGTACTATAGTTATAGGGACAGTAGCGTCGAGAATTCGCCAACGAACAGTGACAGGGAATTTAGTACCTGAACAAGCGAATTTAGTAGTCAGGCATAAAGTGTATAATAACCTAATTTTTTGTATCAGCGCAAGGATGACATCGATGAATGCAGAGGAAGTGTGGAAGTCTCAACAGTCCGTCCAGATGGCTGCTATGAGATAGAGAACCATCAAGTTGGGGAATGGCATCTGATGTTCTTTGACGGGTGACTACAACACGAGATGAGTACAAATAATATTTTATTATTTATTAAATTAACTTATGGTTTATGGGACATATTTTTTTGTAAATACTTTGCTTGTGTGGTTTAATGTAGTATATTTTGTTTTGATCTGACACACTTTTGTTTGGAAGCAGCTCGCACAATTGTAGTTAATGGAAGGTTCTTTTCTTTGTGTTGTGTTAACTAACGTATCTATGTGAACGGCCGTGTTCGCCTAGGTTACGAAGTGCGGTTAAAAACGTCTCTCGGAGATATGTCGTGTTTCAGAAGTAGGACTGAATTAATCTAATTATATAGTAGATTGGAGGGTAATTAAATGTTATTGAAAATTATTATTGATCAGATTCAGTGTGATTATTGCCTTTGGAGCAATGTAATTTGTGACGAAGAGTACTCAGCTCTATCGTAGGTTTTAAATATTGTGTTAAATGTTTGCGAGCTTTAATTCAGCAGACCCATGTGAAAGGCGTTATGTCAGTCCCAGATGTGTGTACTGTGAGTATATTGTTGTGGTATTACAAGCGGGAACTTCAGCAGAGACTGATTTCTGTCAGCTTGGTATCAGATTCATATTGAATCCTTGCGAGGACAATTATGGATATGTGATTATTGTCTGACCATATGTTGAGTGGGAGGAGATGTAAGCGGCTGTTGATTCCTTGAGATAACAGTTCCGCTGGTCGGCTATTTATATACACTGGATGGGGGACATGACTGGTATTGTGGAAAGAGGTGAGTTGTTGTCACAAGGGCTGGCTGAGTTTCGCAAGCAGAGCTCATTAGTGGAGTGCAAGTCTGGCTCCCAATTACTTGAAAATAAATATAAATGTGAGAAACTGATCAATGGTAAAATTGTTTAAATAAATGGGAGTTGCCTACGAAACACGATTACCTTCGAAGCGTTTCATTAACATGCAGTTTTGTTAATATAAAGTAATCTTAACCACTCAGGTTGTTTGTTGTTGTTGGTTTATTCTTTGTTTATTGTACATGTCAGTGACCCGTGAGTCACGTGCGGCGCTGTGTTTCCTTGTTGTTGAGCATCCGGCCATTGTGGCAGCTCATTTGTTAAGTGTGTCATCACACTAATAAGGGTCTCAGAGAGATGCCTGTAAATAGTAGAGTTGTAATATGTGTGTCAGAGTTAGATTTAAGGATTTTTATTAATGTTATGCCCATAGCCATAAAAGTTGATTTTACGAGATGATTGTTCGTGAGCACCGTGGCTGTTAACCCGTTGTGAACGAATGATCATCCAAGTACTCATTTCCCGTAGATAGTCACCACGCGAACATAAATTCATATGCAAGATAGTGGAACTTGGATCCATATTTTATTAGAAAAGGGGAGATCTGTCTGACTCCTCAAAGTGATAAATATTCCTGTCAGGGGAAAATTCAGGGAGGAATTTGTTTATTATTGTTTGTTTTATTCTTTTATGCACAAATTAGTTATTAAATCTTGTTATTATCTTACGCTTTGTCTCCTTTCTTTCTTAGTTATAGTTTTCATCCTATAACCCTTGCCTCAGAAAAGCACGTAGTTTGGCGGACGTAAACACCACACTATGAACTGAACGCGACCCCTTGATCTAAGATTCTTGCATAAAACACTGCTATTCTGAAGGGTTCAATATATACATACATAAATTATATATAAACTTTTGAACTGACGGTGGTTTTGGGGTCTGGGGGATGTGAAACGCGAAGATATGTCGAAATTTTCCGGAAGTCGAAACATGGGACCCATTGCAATAGTTAGCTTTCTAATGAAATCTACCTAAAAATCTGTTTGGTTGCTGTAAAAGATTCATAGATATTGATAACTGTCTAAATATTTCGGAAGCTCGCCATTTAGGATTGTTATATGTATAGGCCATAGAGTTATGTACCATTCAAGGACAATTATTGCCTAGGTTTATTATTCAAACTTTCACTTCGATCGCATGATTACGACACAAGAAATAAGAACATAATTTTAAAATTTCGCACAGCCGCCATCTTGAGGTTATGTAAACAATTGAATTAAATTAGATGGCAGTGCATTACAATCTGCAAAATCATTTACTGTACCACATTTCATTGCGCTCAGAGAGTTAAATCACGAAAAAGTCTATTAAAATATTTCAAATTCGCTTGGTCGCCATGTTCGTTTTGTAATTTACAGGTTTATGAAATATACATAGGTAAACTTGTATCAGTACCCTTTATCACCGTACAAAATTGCAGGGTGATATCTGTAATAGTTTCGGAGATATAGAATGTCAGTGAAATATTTCGCACAGCCGCCATTTTGAGGTTATGTAAACAATTGAACTAAATTAGACATTTAGTGCTTTACAATGTGTATAAACAATTGCTGTACCCAGATTCATTATATTTGGGTAGTTAAATCGCGAGAAAAGTCTATTTAAATGTCTCAACTTCGCTTGGCTGCCATGTTGGTTTTGTAGTCACCAGGTTTTTGAAAGTCTCATAGGTGAACTTCTAGTAGTGCGCTTTATCACCGTACACAATTTCAGGGCGATATCGGTAATAGTTTCGGAGATATTGAATGCTAGTGAAATATTTCGCACAGCCGCCATGTTGGATTGGTGAGACGTAACAAAATTTGAAGGGCACGGCCGAGGTCGCCGGGAATAGCGCCATGAACTTACCGAGTTTCATTGAAATCGCTCCAGCCGTTTAGATTTTATTAGTGGGGACACACACACACACACACGCACACACACACGGACAAAAGGTGATCTCATAAGCCTATTTTTTCAAAATTGAAAATAGGCTAAAAATGTGCTCTAGAGTCTCGATAATGTGTTTCTAATTGCAGTATCATTAGCACTAAAATTGATTCGAACGAAACAAAAAAAACTATCATATATTATTTCAATAGTATAGATCCCTCCTGCGGCGCTCACAAGCGACCGATCATGACAAGTGAGTATTCAAATGAAAGAGAATAGACATTAGCAGAGACGTATTGCACTCTAATTTTATAAATATCTATAATTTATTTAAAAAATGACTTAAAAATGTATGAAGTGTGTGATTTGTAGTTACTTTTGCTGTAGGAACATACGCTCCATAATTTCTGTCCACTTCACGGTTTGGCCGCTGTGACGCCTGTTTCATGTCATTTTAACATTCTGAGGTCTTTACTTTATCATTTTGCAAGGATTTCAGAAACAGTAAATCAAAGGAATGAGTACTCAAATCTTATAATTTCATAAATATCGAAAACCGGTGAGTGTTATGATCCAATTTTCAGTGATCGCCTTCTTAAATTAGGGAACGTAGAACTTGGAATTCTAACTGAAATGTAAATAGTGTTCTATAATCATTTGGTTGAAAGAAAATCATAACTTTTCTCCTTAAGGCTGTGCGATCACCACCGCCGTCAATCGCATGGCAAGAGATGGCAGCACTATCACCGTTGGACAGCCGCTGCATTTGTGTTCGTGATCTGTCTACCCGTCACTTACCACCTACTTCCTCCCCTACCTCTCCTCGTCACTCAATGTCTTCTCTCTCTCTCACTGATAGCGTTAGACTCTAAGTGGATGTGGATGTGTTGTACGGAGAGTGATGTTTTAAAAGAAATTACAATTTTAGGCTAGTTAAAACTCATTTTATTACATTTCTAGTTTCTAAACAAACCTCAACAAATAGGATAGGCCTAAGCATAAAATTGGATACAGGAAGCACCTGATCAGATAAAAGCAACAAGCTATATCAATGGAAACATGATATAATGAGCTAACACAGGTGATTTTTTTGGGCATAAATAATATATTATGGAAATCGAAGCATGTGCTTGATGTAATTTCTTACCCAAACGCACATCATTAATAATAATACGCAATCACGTTTACATATTTCAACATTTCTTCGGCTATACAGTTATTCATAAACTAAACTACTAAAAGTGCTATAAGTCTACTTCCACCGATAAATATCAGCTGAACGGCCCCTTTGTTCGAGAAATAACATGGTTTACAAGGCAGGCTTTTATTTTTTATTTAAAAAAATCTGTTTTATGTTTAGTATTTAGAGCTTTTTATTTATGTAAAAGGCGCTTTGCGGGCCTTTGCTAGGGTAAAAGTGCTCATTAAATCGTTCATTTCTAATTTTTTGGCCGTTTCACATTCAATTGACAGAGTAGCCAAACCGTTCAGACGCTCCTGCGCCATCATTGATCGCAAATAGTTTCTTAGCCTATTTTCATTTATGGAAAAATAGGCTTATGAGATCACCTTTTGTCCGTGTGTCTGTCTGTGTGTGCGTGTGTGTGTGATTCGTGTGTGTGTGTCCCCCTAATATAATCTTAACGGCTGGAGCGATTTCAATGAAACTCGATAAGTTCATAGCACTATTCTGGACGACTCCGACCGTGCCCTTCAAATATTGTTACGTCTCACCAATCCAACATGGCGGCTGTGCGAAATATTTCATCAGCAATCAATATCTCCGGAACTATTACCGAGAATACCCTGGAAATTTGTACGGTGATAAAGGGAACTACTAGAAGTTCACCTATATGACTTTTGTAAACCTGGTAACTACAAAACCAACATGGTGGCCAAGCGAAATTGCGACTTTTAAATAGACGTTTCTCGTGATTTAACCAACCAAACGCAATGAAACTTGGTACAGTATATGTTTATACACATTGTAATGCACTGACATCTAACTTCGTTCAATTTTTTACATAATCGCAATATGGCGGCTGTGCGAAATATTTCACCGGCATTCTATATCTCTGAAACTATTACCGTTATCACCCTAAAATTTTGTACGGAGATAAAGAGCACTACTGGATGTTCATTTATGAGACTTTCAAAAATCAGTTAACTACAAAACGAAAATGGCGGCCACGCGTAATTGAAAGTTTTAAATAGACTTTTCTCGCGATGTAATGATCCAAACGCAATGAAACTTGGCACAGCAAATGTTTATACACATTGTAATTTACTGGTATTTAATTCAGTTCAATTGTTTACATAACCTCAAGATGGCGGCTGTGCAAATTTTAAAATTAAGTTTTTATTTCTTATGTCGTAATCATGCGATCGAAGTGAAAGTTCGAATAATGAACCTATGCAATAATTTTCCTTTAATGGTACATGACTCTATGGCCTATAAATATAACAGTCCAACATGGCGACCTTCCGAAATATTTAGACGATTCTCAATATCTACGAATCTATTATAAAAATCAAACTGATTTTTTAATGTTCATAGGGGCTATGGACATAAGTTCACCTAAAGGACTTTCAATAACCTGGCGATCACAAATCCAACATGGCGGTGACGCGAAGTAAAACTATTCACATGGACATTTCTCATAATATAACCACCCGAGTGCAGTGAAACTTGGTACAGTAAATCCTTATACAAATGTTTCCATAACCACAAGATGGCAGCTGTGTGAAATTTTAAAATCTCGTTTTTACTTCTTGTGTCCTAATCATGCGATTGATGTTTGAATGCTACACGTACACAATAATCTTCATGTAACAGTACATAACTCTATGACCTACATATATAAAAATCCAACATGGCGACCATCCGAAATATTTAGTCGGTTCTCAATATCTACGAATCTATTACAGCAATCAAACTGAAATTTTGTATGTTGATAGTGGCAACTAACATATGTAGGATATATGAAAATAGGCTTTAGTTCTTCAGGGAACTACTTGTTTTGATTAGTTTCAAAATGGAAAAACTCCTTTCCCCCGACGCAACCGTTATAGGAATTGTAATCATAATTCGATATGCCGTCGTTAAATTAGGATAGGACTCCTTTATCGGGGCTAAGTACTCTAGTGCACCGCAAGCACTTTTTACAGATTGTGGAACAGCGTACCTAAATAATTGTTGCTCCAGAGAAAGATCATCTGCATCCAAATCTTCAAGCTCCCCGTCTTTTAGAAAATTAGAGAGTGTTTGACAATGGTATTTCAATTGACTTTCCTCCATATTGGAAAGCTTGGAAGGATCGAAGAGAAATCCAAAGTATTCCGAAAAAAAATTAACGTCGTAAAATCTATTTTCTACGCAGCTCAGTGCAGTATCTACGACAGACCAAAAAGTAATTTACCCGAAATTTATTTTCAGCTTCTTTTTAAAGTTCCTCTTCAGTTTTTTCCACTTGCTGATCATTTTGCTGTTTTATTTCATCAAGGAAACTTTTGCGATTGCCTTGACGGCGAATAGAAAATTTATTTGCATAGCCCAAATTTTCCATTATTTCTCTACCGGTGGACATTGCACTGTCAAAGCCAGTGTTGCGATAATTTTGAAAAAATGACTTAAGGCCCTGAAGTTCGGTTTAAGCCGTATCTAACGAAATCTTCTCAGATTGGAGAGTTTTACTTGTTGAGTTTACAGAAAATTAAATATCGTACCAGATAACGAGGCTTAAAACAAATTCATAGGAACTTGTATGAAGCAACAAAGATTGGGCCTCGGACCGGGTAACAACAGGATCTTTGGTAGTTTCTGCCAATTCTTCTAGAGCTTCGTTTACTTTGCCTAACTGGTACCTGATGGGCTTGGCACTGCCAATTCAACATTCCCATCTCGTGCTAGCTAAAGATTTTAGTGTGAGGAGGCCAGGACATAGTTCGCACAAAATGTCCCACCTTTCCGTGGAAGCTACAAACAAAGTGTTCAGGCGCTGAACTATACCAAAAATTGCCATAGCGTCCTTATTGCATTAACCATGTCACCCAAAAGTAAGTTAAGATTATGTGCAACTCATGCAATGAACATTGTTCGTTTATTAGTATTTTTACTCGCATCTGCACTCCCTTATACTTAGCCCTCATATTAGCACCCTTGTCATACCCTTGTCCCCAACAGTCCATGATATCAAGATCATTATCCTCCAATACTCCTTCTAAAACCTCAGCTAACCCATTCCCGTAGTGTCGTGTACCTCCAAAAACTCGATGAACGATTCGACGATCCTTGGAGTTTCTGCTATCATATCAACATAGCGGAGGACAAATTTTAATTTGGGCTGGACTGAATCAAACACACTATCTTTATTTATTTATTTATTTATTTATTTACATTTATGAAAAAAATGGCCTGAAGCGCGGGGCCTGGCGAGACCGTACGTCTCGCGACGGCCCTGCGTATTACCAATTTGAGGACTAGGCACTATCCCTCCGTCCAGCCCAATAAAAAAGATTATATTATGATGACGGAGAGAGCTGGCCGTGTGGTTAGGGTTGTGGAACTGTGAGCTTTCATTCCCCCTGTCGGTAGCCCTGGAGATGGTTTTCACTGCTTTCTCATTTTCACACCAGGCAAATGGGCGCTGTACCTTAATTAAAGCCACAGCTGCTTCCTTCCCACGTAAGGCAAATTGTAATATATATATATATAAACTAGTAGCAGTGCCAGGCTTCGCCCGGTGGATTTATTTGTTTTATGGATGATAATGAATACTTTTACAGAACTGGCATTTGATACTTAAGCTAACCGAAAGAAAAAAATACAACTTTTTGTGGTGGAGGTGGTGGTGTTGGTGGTGGTGGATGTAGTGAGGGTGATAAGCAGTACATTATAATGGACGTAACATTTAGATCATTTTCCCCTAATGATAATAATGATAATAATGAATAGGGAAACGGCTATTTACTAACTACAGCACTGACACATGTAATTTACAAACACATTTCTAAAAATGATTAGAAAGAGTGATAAGCGAAATAAAAGACACTGCCTAGGGCCTATATCTCATTGTCTGTTAGAGATGTAGAGACCAATAGTGTCGTCTTTTGTCGCATAGCGCCGTAGGAAAAGAATCAGAAAACTTTGGAAAACTTCGGCTGTCCCGAGCTCCTGAGGTAGCAATAGTATCATTTATGGCCACATAGCGCTCAACGATAATTTTCGGAATAAATTATGGCAAATTTGAAAGCACCAACGCTTATTGCAGCTGATAACCTCAATGTAGCCTTTTGCACCAACACCATTGCACTTATACAGATGCATAATATGTTCATGATGATAACTGTTTTAAGGGGCTAAATAAGTCTTTCTGCACTAATTACTCCCCTTGACTGCGATTTATAAGCAGCGCAAGATTCAACTATTTTCGCAATTCTGCACCAGAACACTGGTAGGGGCGACGTGATGCAGCCCTAATTGCCAGTCAACAATAGACTTATTAAAATACTCTTACATTTACACTACTACGGACATGAATGATTCTAGGGCCTTAATACATGGTTTTCAAGTTAAGTTTGTTTGTTATTCTAAATGTAGGGAATGGAGAGCGTTGTCCAAAATATCAAGTGGACAGTGTTACCAGCAGGGTTTCAAAGTATATGTATAATTTGGTGCAATTAGGAGGAACGGTGTAGATATGTGATAAAGGGCCTAAGTGCAGGAAATGGAGTGGTCTGTCCGAAATTTAAAGTGGACAGTGTCACCCGCAGGGTTCCAAAGGGTAAGTGTACAAAATGTGATTCAGATCGGTGAAACGGTGTAGATTTATGCCAATGGACCTAATGCAGGGAATGGAGTGGTCTGTCCGAAATTTCAAGCAGACGGTGTTACCCGTCGGGTTCCAAAGTGTAGACTAAGTATGTAACATTTGGTTCAGATCGGTGAAACGGTGTAGATTTGTGCCAAATGGCCTAAATGCAGGGAATGGAGTGGTCTGTCCGGAATTTCATGCTGACAGTGTTACTCGCAGGGTTCCAAAGGGTAAGTATACAAATTTTGGTCCAGATCGGTGAAACGGTGAAGATTTGTGCCAAAGGGCCTAAATGCAGGGAATGGAGTGGTCTGTCCGAAATTTCATGCAGACAGTGTTCCTCGTAGGGTTCCAAAGGGTAAGTATACACATTTTGGTTCAGCTTTGTGAAACGGTGTAGATTTGTGCCGAAGGGCATAAGTGCAGGGAATGGAGTGGTCTGTCCGGAATTTCATGTAAACAGTGTTACTCGCAGGTTTCCAAAGGGTAAGTGTACACATTTTGGTTCAGATCGGTGAAACGGTGTAGATTTGTGTCAAAGGGCCTAAATGCAGGGAATTAATTGGTCTGTCCGAAATTTAAAGTGGACAGTGTTACCCGCAGTGTTCCAAAGGGTGTGTATACAAATGTTGGTTCGGATCGGTGAAACGTTGTAGATTTGTGCCAAAGGGCCTAAATGCAAGGAATGGATGGTCTGTCCGAAATTTCATGTACACTATGTCACTCGCAGGGTTCCAAAGGGTAATATTCAAATTTTGGTTCAGATCGGTGAAACGGTGTAGATTTGTGCCAAAGGGCATAAATGCAGGGAATGGAGTGTGTCTGAAATTTCATGTAAACAGTGTTACTCGTAGGGTTCCAAAGGCTATATATACACATTTTGGTTCAGATCGGTGAAAAGGTGTAGATTTGTGCCAAAGGGCCTAAATGCAGGGAATAGACCGGTCTGTCATAAATTTCAAGCGGACAGTGTTACTCGCAGGGTTCCAAAGGATATGTATACAAATTTTGGTTCTGATCGGTGAAACGGTGTAGATTTGTGCCAAAGGGCCTAAATGCAGGGAACGGAGTGGTCTGTCCGCAATTTAACATAGCCTAAACTATTCCTCTTGAATCTGGCTATCATATAAAAAAAGAATTTTTCGAATCCGACTGGTAGTTCCAAAGATTAGCGCGTTTAAACACACAAACAAACACTCAAACTTTATTATATTAGTATATATATTATTTTGATATATTTTGAAGATTGGTTGGTTGGTTCTTAAGTTTAGGGGCTGTGACAACGCGGTCATGTAGCCCCGTAATTTTGAAGATTACAACTCACATAAAGTTCTATTGATCATAAACATGTTTTATTCTGCTAATATAACTTACAGAATTTTATAAAGTAACTGATAAATAATTTTTAACATTCTGTATGGAGTAATGGGTGAGATAATAACACTTCTACGATTTCCTCTAGACCTTGGTCGTGTAGCCTGGCAGGATGAGTCAGGGTGGGAGGGGGCGGGGGGCGGAATCTGCGATAGCAAAGGTGTTGATGGAGAGGGGAAGGCAGGTGCCCGAGCGCGCTCTTGCCCAAGACCTTGTCTTACCGCTGTGTGTGTGCGGGCGTGTGTGTATGTGTGTGTGACTGATTCAGCCAGCGTTTTTTAGAGTCTGAAAGGAGCATGCACTACGGGTATATCGCTGAACCAATTTTCCTTATCAAACTTTTCTACTGGTCAGAATAAGATCCACTTCAAATTAATATAACTTTGAAGTTAATATAACAATTTTTTCTCACTAAAAATGGTATTCCGATCTGAAGAGGTTAATGCAAAATTTGAATGTCGAAATAAGAATTGTTCCTATTGCAGGTACTACTACAGGGGTTGTTGTAGAGAAATTTCGGTGTCTTCCGATTATTAGTTTCGTCGTGGTGATCGTACATTTAACGCTCAAAATGGCCACTTTGAAGCCATGTCCTCAGCAAACGAGCCGTCGTTATTTTCTGCAAAACGCATATAATGTCTCACAAAGACCTACATTAGATATTAAGAATAAAAATAAAAATAAAAACAAAATTTTAATTTTTGACCGCACAGCCTTAAGTGTCTCATTATAAACCTATTGGAGAAAGTGTGGTTTATGAACACGCGAGATTTCTCGCACGGGTCCGCTAGTCTTGTAAATTATCATTATCATACACGTTTTTATTCATTTAAAGATTGAGATGTTTGAGATGTATAAGTCTTTGGATTTTTTAAATGAAGATTTCAGAAATACACAAGTTTTAATCTCCAAAAGCACACAGAACTGTCTGTTATCGCACAAACGGCAGTGGGCGATTGTAATGTAATACTATACCTCCGTGACAGGTTTATTTATATTCCATCAACATGTACGAATCGTACCTATTGTGCACGTTTGCTGAGCAAACGAAGCTTTAATGTATTAATGGCAGCTCACCTGGTGATTAATGGCATCGGCCAAATATCCCAAATTCACCTCATTATTTGAAAAAAAAAAAACCTTTATCCCTTTCCTAAAATATTTGACTAAATGTCCCACAATTTGGGACACATCCCACGGGTTGGCATCACTGCAGGGAGCTACTGAACTCTTATTGGCTTAGCAGTGAAAGGCGCGCAATTATTGTGCCACCGATGAGCTAGTCATTATTTTACCTCGTTGTGTAGTGGCTAGTGTTCTTGGCAGTCGCCGTGGAGTCTCGGATTAGATTTCAAGAAATTTTATTCTGGTCTAAGGGCTGGAATGGGGTACACTCAGCCTCGTGAAGCAAAACTGAGAAGAGGCAGGTTAGAGTCCTTCCTCAGCCATCCTGGAAGTGGATTCCCGTGGTTTCCCACTTCTACTTCAGGCAAATGCTGTGATGGTACCGAACTTAAGGTTGTGGTCGCTTCCTACCTAAATCCTACCTGAATTACAAGTACACACACTAGTACAGACATCATAGTGGCACTGGTTTTCGGACAATTTCTACACACACCCAAGTACATGGGGCTACATGACGACAAGGTCGCAAATCCCCTAAAGAAACGACATCAACAACAACTCCATATTTTACTGTACTTCACTTTAAGAATGTCAGATGACTGGCTGCGTGGCTCAGCGGTAACGTTCTCGCTTGCTGAGCTCAAGGTTGCAGGTTCGTATCCTGGCGCAGTCAGCTGGCATTTGAGGGTGCGCAAATGCGAGGGAGCCGTGTCAAAAGATTTACTGGTACGTTAAAGATCCCCCTCGGGGCAAAATTCCGGCACCCCGGCGACTCTAAAAGCCAGAGTAGTTAAAAGGGACGTAAAACCAATAACATTATTATTATTAAGAATGTCAAATACTTTGTAAGATGACATGTTGAAACAGTAACCAGGTTAAAGTTACTTGCGTACACCTCATTATTTGCACGCGATTCATTTGCACTTTATAAAAACCGGACATACAGTACATCTACTGTAAATAGTAGGAAACAGATGTTAGTTTGGACTTCACAGAAATGTAGTTACAAGATTTTAGGGGTTACAACTCATGTCCTCTCAGTTCGCTAAAGGTTCTCCCATTTGGAAACTATCACTTAACACATGATTCAGTCCGTTTGAAGCTTTATTTTCCTTTGATCACGTGAACCTTATCTTTGGTTACCATAACAAGTGATTTGCTTTGCCTGTATTTGCCTCCAGCTAATTCGAGAGATTTTATCTGTCAAGGTTCCGTGCTTGAACAACTTCCACCACGATATAAAGTACAGAGCCAGCTTTCATTTTAACCACTGCTTTTTAATCTACCAAGTTATCTTGAATACTTCCGATGAGAATATCGGAAAGGCTCCATTTCATAAGCAAACCCAGCACGTTTTTCTTTGAATGTGAATGAAGGTAGATTAATTTCATGATATGATAAACATGAAAGAATCGTTTGACTTTGATGTGCTTCCGTTTGAGAGAGATAGTTGGTTGGTTCCTTAGTTTAGTTTAGGGGCTGCGACAACGCGCTCATGTAGCCCCGTGTACCTTGGGTGTGTGTATTTATTAATATCGAATGGCTTTTAGTGCCGGGAGTGTCCGAGGACATGTTCGGCTCACCTGAGTCTGTAGCTGCTTCCAGCGGACTCCACTAGGGTGAGCTACAAGTTCCGTTCAATTTCCAGTAGTTCCAACTTTCGCTACCAGACATCAGTGATACCTAGTGGTGAACGTTGGGACTTTTGATAGAGCGTTCCGACGAAATCTAACTTATGAATTTAGCTGCACTCAAGTTTAGTCTGTGGAAGGATCTTTTACATGCCATAAATCTATGACATGGGACCGCCGGCTTTACTTCCCCTCCGAAGGAAGGCATACGGAGGGATTTTAACGCTCTTAAAAATCCGACGACTTCGGCCGGGATTGAACCCGCTATCTTGGGAACAGCAGTTCAGCATGCTACCGACTACGCACCGAAGCCGCTTGGGTGTGAGTAGAATCTGTCTGATATAAATATAAATATAAAATATAAATATAAATCTTCTCTTATATAAAATCAAGTGTCCTGATTGACTGACTGACTGACTGACTCACTGACTCATCATCGCCCAGCCAAAACTATTAAAGTTAGAAACAAGAAATTTCGTGGATATGTTCGTTGTAAGTTGAAAACGCCCACTAAGGAAGGATTTTTGGATATTCAGGTTCTAAAGGGGTGTTAAGGGGGTACACCTGCATTTCATTGAATAACAATATCTGCGGCTTGGTTTCATTCAGGGATGTGATACTCGGCATATAAACTCATCATCAAAAATAAGAAGACACATGTCTGAGGGTTTTTCGATGTGGTGTATATTATGAGGTGAAAGGGGTGAACAGTGGGGGTTGAAGGATTCTTAACGGAGCGTGTATCTCTTAAACGACATAGGCAAGGAGTTTGAAACTCAGCGGGAAAAAATCAGCTTAAAAAATAAGTAAATAAGTGTTTGACCGTTTTTTCATAAATCCAATTTAAGGGGCCCATAGGGAGGGGTGAAATTCAGGGGGGGGGGGACAGGAAGAAAGTGTCCTAACTGATTGACTGACAGACTCACTCATCAAACTCAGGGGGGAAAACTGCTTAAAAATAAGTAAATAGGTGTTCGACATTTTTTTTTTCATAAAACCAATTTAAGGGGCTCATGGGGAGGGGTAAATACTGAAAAAAGAAAATTGAAAGAAAAAGTCCTGACTCACTCACCATCGCCCAGCCAAAATTATTGAAGTTAGAAACATGACATTTTGGGGATATGATCATTGTATGTCAAAACCGTCCATTAAGGGAGGATTTTCGGATATTCAGGTTCTAAAGGGGTCTTACGGGGGTTAAACCTGCAACTCATTGAATAACAATAACTCCCGATTGGTTTCATTGGGGAATGCGATACTCGGCATATAAACTCATCATTAAAAATAAGAAGACACTTGTCGGAGGGTTTTTCGATGTGGTGTATATTATGAGGTGAAAGGAGTGAAAAGTGGGGGTTGAAGGATTCCTAACGGAGCGTGTATCTCTTAAACGACATGGGCGAGGAGTTGGAAACTCAGAGGAAAAAAATCAGCTTAAAAAATAAGTAAATAGGCGTTCGACCGTTTTTTTCATAAATCCAATTTAAGGGGCCCATGGGGAGAGGTGAAATTCTGGGGGGGGGGGTGAACAGGAAAGAAAGTGTCCTAACTGATAGACTGACTCACTCACTCATCAAACTCAGGGAGAGAAAACTGCGTAAAAATAAGTAAATAAGTGTTCGACAGTTCTTTTTTCATAAATCAAATTTAAGGGGTTCATGGGGAGGGGTGAAATTCTGAAGAAAAAAAAATGAAAGAAAATGTCCTGACTCACTCACTCACTCACTCACTCACTCATCATCGCCCAGCCAAAATGATTGAAGTTAGAAACATGACATTTTGGGGAAGTGTTCTTTGTATGTCAAAACCGTACACTAAGGGAGGATTTTCGGATATTCAGGTTCTAAAGGTGTCTTGAGGGGGTTAAACCTGCATCTTATTGAATACCAATATCTCATGAGAGGTTTCATTTGTGGATGTGATACTCGCCATATAAACTAATCATTAAAAATAAGCAGACATGTGTCTAAGGGTTTTTCGATGTGGTGTATATTATAAGGTGAAAGTGGTGAAAAGTGGGGGTTGAAGGATTCCTAACGGAGCGTGTATCTCTTAAACGACATAGGCGAGAAATTTGAAACTCAGCGGAAAAAAAATCAGCTTATAAATAAGTAAATCGGTGTTCGACCGATTTTTCATAAATTCTATTTAAGGGGCCAATGGGGAGGGGTGAAATTCTGAAAAAAAGAGTGAAAGTGTCCTAACTGACTAACTAACTCACTCATCAAACTCAGGGGAAAAAGACAGCTTAAAAATAAGTCATTAGGTGTTCGAGCGTTTCTTCATAAATCCAATTTATGGGGCCCATGGGGAGGGCATAAAATTCTGGTAAAAATAATTGAAAGAAAATGACCTGACTGACTCACTCAGTCATCATCGTCCAGTGAAAACCATTGAAGTTTGAAACATTAAATTTTGGGAATATTTTCGCCGTATGTCGAAAACGTCAACTAAGGATGGATTTTTGTTTATTCGGGATCTTAAGAGGTGTTAAGGGGGTAAACGTGCATTTCATAGAATAACGATATCTCATGAGTTGTTATTTTTGTAGATGTGATATTCGGCATATAAACTAAACATTAAAAATAAGCAGACATATGTCTAAGGGTTTATCGATGTGGTGTATATTATGAGGTGAAAGGGGGAAAATTGGGGGTTGAAGGATTCTTATCGGAGCGTGTATCTCTTAAACGACATAGGCGAGAAGTTTGAAATTCAGCGGAAAAAAAGCTTAAAATATGAGTAAATAGGTGTTCGACCTTTTTTTTTCCATAAATTCAATTTAAGGGGCCTTTGGAGAGGGGGTGATATTCTGAAAAAAAAAAAAACAGCAAAGAAAGTGTTCTAACTGATTAACTCACTCACTCATCACACTCAGGGGGGAGAACAGCTTAAAAACAAGTAGTTCCGTGAAGAACTATACAGCCTATTTTCATATATCCTACTTATGTTAACTGCCACTATCAACATACACAATTTCAGTTTGAGTGCTGTAATAGACTCGTAGATATTGAGAACCGACTAAATATTTCGGATGGTCGCCATGTTGGATTTTACATATGAAAGTCCTAGAGTTATGTACTGTTACATGCAGATTATTGTGTACGTGTAGTATTCAAACTTCAATCGCATAATTAGGACACAAGAAGTAACAAGGAGATTTTAAAATTTCGCACAGCTGCCATCTTGAGGTTATGGAAACAATTGAAATAAATTAGATGCCAGTGGATTTCCATTCGTATGAGGATTTAATGTACCAAGTTTCACTGCACTCGGATGGTTAAATTGCGAGAAACGTCCATGTGAATATTTATAATTCGCGTCACCGCCATGTTGGATTTGTGATCACTAGGTTATTTAAAGTCCTATAGGTGAACTTAAGTTCATAGCCCCTATGAACATTATAAAATTCAGTTTGATTGCTGTAATAGATTCGTAGATATTCAGAGCCGTCTAAATATTTCGGATGGTCGCCATGTTGGATTGTTAAATGTATAGGCCATAGAGTCATGTACCATTAAAGGAAAATTATTACGTAGGTTCATTATTCAAACTTTCACTTCGATCGCATGACTACATCACAAGAAATAAAAACTTAATTTTAAAATTCGCACAACCGCCATCTTGAGGTTATGTAAACATTTGAACTAAATTAGATACCAGTGCATTATAATGTGTATAAACATTTCCTGTACCAGATTTCAGTGCGTTTGGAACATTAAATCGCGAGGAAGGACTATTTAAAATTTTCAAATTCGCTTGGCCGCCATGTTCGTTTTGTAGTTAACCGGTTTTTGAAAGACTTATAGATGGACTTCCAGTAGTGCCCTTTATCTCCGTACAAAATTTCAGGGAGATACCAGTAATAGTTTCAGAGATATAGAATGCCGGTGAAATATTTCGCACATCCGCCATCTTGTGGTTATGTAAACAATTGAACGAAGTTAGATGTCGGTGCATTACAATGTATATGAACATATACTCTACCAAGTTTCATTGCGTTTGGTTGGTTAAATCGCGAGAAACGTCTATTTAAAAGTCGCAACTTCGCTTGGCCGCCATGTTGGTTTTGTAGTTACCAGGTTTTCAAAGGTCACATAAGTGAACTTATAGTAGTTCCCTTTATCACCATACAAAATGTCAGGGTAATGTCGCTAATAGTTTCGGAGATATTGAATGCTGGAGAAATATTTCGCACAGCCGCCATGTTGGATTGGTGAGTCGTAACAAAATTTGAAGGACGCGGTCGAGGTCGCCGGGAATAGTGCTATGAAATTTCCGAGTTTCATTGAAATCGCTCATGCCGTTTAGATTTTATTAGGGGGGGACACACACACGAATCACACACACACACACACACACACACACACACACACACACACACACACACACACGGACAAAAGGTGATCTCATAAGCCTATTTTTTCAAAATTGAAAATAGGCTAATAAGTAAATAGGTGTTTGACCGGTTAATTTTTCATAAATCCAATTGAAGGGGTTGATGGGAGGGATGAAATTCTGAAAAATAAATGAAAGAAAATGTCCTGACTTACTCACTCACTCATCATCGCCCAGCCAAAATTATTAAAGTTAGAAACATGCAATTTTGGGGTTATGTTCGTTGTATGTCGAAAACGTCCACTAAGGAAGGATTTTTGGACATTCAGGTTCTAAAGGGGTGTTAAGGGGGTAGACCTGCATTTAATTGAATAACAATATCTCCCAATTAGTTTCCTTGGGGGATGCGATACTCGACATATGAACTCATCATTAAGAATAAGAAGACACTTGTCTGAGAGTTTTCCGATGTAGTGTATATTATGAGGTGTATGTGTGAAAAGTGGGGGTTGAAGGATAACTAACGGAGCAAGTATCTCTTAAAAGACGGAGGCATAAAGTATGAAGCCCAGGGAGAAAAATCAGCTTGAAAAATAAGTAAATAGGTGGTCGACATTTTTCATAAATCCAATTTATGGGGCCCATGGGAAGGGGTGAAATTCAGGGGAAAGAAGTCCACTTTGGAAGGATTTTTGGATATTCACTCATCATCCCCCAGCCAAACCTATTGCAGTTAGCAACTTGAAATTTTGGGGATATGTTCGTTGTATGTCGAAAACGTCCACTAAGTATGACTTTTTTGGATATTCATGTTCTGAATGGGTGTTAAGGGGGTTAAACTTGCATTTCATTGATTAACAATATCTCACGAGTTGTTTCATTTGGGGATGTGATATTTGGCATATAAATTAATCAATAAAGATAAGCAGACATATATATACGGGTTTATCGATAAGGTGTATATTATGAGATGATAGGGGTGAAAATTGGGGGTTGAAGAATTCTTAACGGAGCGTGTATCTCTTAATCGACATTAGCGAGAAGTTTGAAATTCAGCGGAAAAAATCAGCTTAAAATATAAGTAAATAGGTGTTCGACCGTTTTTTTTCATAAATCCCATTTAAGGGGTTCATGGGGAGGAGTGTAATTCTCAAAAATATATGAAAGAAAATGTCCTGACTGAATCACTCACTCACCATCGCCCAGCCAAAATTATTGAAGTCAGAAACATGAAATGTTGGGGTTATGTTCGTTGTATGTCGAAAACGTCCACTAAGGAAAGATTTTTGAATATTCAGGTTCTAAAGGGGTGTTAAGGGGTTAAACGTGCATTTCATTGAATAACAATATCTCACGAGTGGTTTCATTTGGGGATGTGATACTTAGCATGTAAACTAATCATTAAAAACAAGCTGACACATGTCGAACAGTTTTTCGATGTGGCGTATATTATGAGTGAAAGGGGTGAAAAGTGGGGGTTGAAGGATTCCTAATGGAGCGTGCATTTCATAAACGGCATAGGCGGGGAGTTTGAAACTCAGAGGAAAACAATCAGCTTAATAAAAATAAATAAATAATGAAAATAAGTAGGTGTTCGACCGTTTTTTTTTTCATAAATCCAATTTAAGGGGCCTATGGGGAGGGGTGAAATTCTGGAAGAAAAAAGTCTAGTAAGGAAGGATATTTGGATGTTCACTCTCATTGACCAACCAAAACTATTAAAGTTAGAAGAAGGGGATATGTTTGATGTGTGTCGAAAAAGTCTACTAAGGATGGATTTTTGGGTGTTAACGGGGTTAAACCTGCATCTCATTGAATAACAATATGACACGACTATGACGCGAGCGAAGCCGCGGGTACCTGCTAGTATAAATGTAAATGTAAATGTAAATGTGAATGTAAATAGCCTTACAAATCCCATACGGGCTATGGCCTCCTGCTTTGCAGGGAATTGCAGAATTTTAACTCATCAGGTGAGCATGTCCTGAGGATAACCGGTGTTATTTAAGTATTAGTGTGTGTTATCTGTTTTTAATTCAAGTAAGGACTGCAGACGATAATTTCAAGTTGTCCCTACTTTCGCTACCAAACGCTACCGTCCACGACACCTAGCTGTGAACTTCGCTACCACTAGATGCCATCGCAACCAGCACCCGATGACGAACGTTGGAACTCAGGAGCATTAATCAAACCTAACCTACAAATTTTGGCTTCTCACAATTGAAGTTAGTAGAAGGTTCTTTTTCATGCCATAAATCTATGACATGGGCGGCTTTACTTCCCCTCCAAAGGAAGGCATACTGAGGGATTTTAACGCTCTTAAAAAATCCGACGACTTCGGCCGGGTTTGAACCCGCGATCTTGGGCATAGAAGCTTAGCATGCCACCAAGATTGTAGTTTTACGTGACCGTGAATCTTATGATTATGAGCCACGTGACCTCCTTTTTACGTGGAATCCGAACCACAAGACAAGTCATTTCACTTCGAAAATCTCACATGCATTGACCGGGAATCGAACCCAGTCCACCTTGGTGAGAGGCCCACTGCTAGACCGCTGCGCCACCATGCCCCTAAGAGAGAGAGAGAGAGAGAGAGAGAGAGAGAGAGAGAGAGAGAGAGAGAGAAAGTAAAGGGGTCGATTTTATTCCTTTATTAAGTAGCAACCCGCCACGGCTTCGGCCGTTATCATTAACGGTTTACCCAGCGTAAGCTTACTACTAGTAGGCGCACGAACGTCAGGTCCCAGACGCAATTCAGAAAAACCGAGGTGAACAGCGAAACTCCAAACACATATACTCTTCTCTGAAGTCTTAACACGGCACGACTTGACAGTTTAATGCTGGCCGAAGCTGGTGTGATAGGCTTGCTCGCTAGATCGTAAACTCACTCCGAAGCTAGTAATTTAAATTTCCACTGAATGGAGATTGTTGGAAGAAATGATGACGTTCACTTATAGTGGGCAATGTATTAAAGATAGAGATATGTTGTCCCGGACATTTTTGTAGAACTTTTCATGCTAAACAATTCTTACTTTCATAGTTAATACTGTAGATATTTTTAACGATTTACCCAGCATAAGCTTTAAAGGCGCACGGACGACAGCTTTTTTTCTTTGACTCGATTCACTGAAATCGTTACTATTCAGCTTCCTTTGGTCATAAATGAATGTTTTTCTACAGCATCCTTCCACAAGAAATTCTTTACAGAATGGTGAAAACCGTATCAAAATCCATCCGGTGGGTCTCCAGATTACCCGTTACATCCAAGTATCGGGAACTTTGGTTTATACTAAGGCACTTGAGCCAAATAAGGCCCGGTTCCAAATAAAGCCCATCTGTGATTTTATTAGCAGAATATTCGAAATTCTACAAGATTTTTACTGTTTCTGATAGTTACTAGCCTTTAACGCCTAGACTAGAAACAACAACTGTTGAAGCGAACGATTACGCGATGTTTGATACAGTCGAGTAGTAAACGGCGTCCAATGCTCTTTTTGTTACTATTACTAAGTATTTTAATGCACCTTCTTCATGATTTTGAAATTTAACATACATAAACCTGGTGTACATAATTTCAAAGATTGTGTTTTGTAAATTAATATACTGTATTGATATTTTCCGCTCAAAGTGCATCTCTTCATCTCTTTTCAATTGATCAGGCGGCGAGATAGGCAGTCGCACCAACACCACCTAGAGAGAAAGCCTTGCGATATGAAGTTGACGAACGAGTGACGTCACGGAAGCCCGGCCGTGGACATTGAGACATAACATTCGAGTTTGCAGGTTATGGTATGGTTTCCGCGTGTTGTGTGTTGTGTTTACAGTCCCAGGTACTGATTTTCTCAGATTTCCTACCCGGTTATACTTAATGGTTATCAGTGCAGTGTAAAGTTGTGCATATTAAGTGCAGTGTTAGAAATTGTAAAGGCAATTACGCCAATGGACCGAAAGTAAACGTTTCCTCATTTCCTAATGATGAAGGTGAGAAGTCGAAATGGATACGAGCTATTCACCGCAAGGATTTTATTCCTACGAAATATTCTATGGTACGTATTACATCAATACTTATGCCCCAATTCTCACAAGTTTAGTGTAATGGGAGGAAGGAACTTTGTAACCAGGTCTCTTTTCTTGTAGGTGTGTGCCATCCATTTCAAACCACATGAGATTCAATAGACCACTAGTATGTATGATGAAAAGAATGGAAAGCTAGTTACTGCTCCGTTGTATAAACCGAGAAAGATTAGAGGTTAGTTAGCAGATAATCCTATCCTTAAATTTTAGCATAGGCTAGCTCTTCTGATCACGAAAATTCATTTAGATGTAGAAGTCAGAATTTTCTAACCTAAATTATGTGCTACGTAGGCTAATGTCATAGGTTAGGTTTATTTGTTTTATTGGGCTATCAATTTCAAGTGGGAGGTATAAGTGGGTGTTAATATGGATAGTATTCACATTTCTATTGGGGTTTGTATTGCAAGCTAACTGCATGAAGTTAGAGACCTGTAGCAGGCCCTGATTAATCTTTTTTTTCTATTGCAGTAATCTAATTCATTACATTTCTTATAGGGGTGGGGGAAGAGGTGTGTGTGAATTAGGTTGGAGATTGAATAAATTTAGAATAAATAGAGTAATTAATTAATGTGATAAAATGATTGTGTCGTAAGTTAATGTTCGAATTAAATTCCTAGGAGCAGTCCCGTCTCAGTTCCCCAATTGCCCAGAGTATTTAACTGACACTGCAACTGTCTGCCGAGAAGATCCAGATGATAGGAGGCGTAGGATTGATAATGAAAGTTTATCGAAGGCTCTCGCTGAAAGTATGCAGACATTGGCGGAAAATCTGGAAGCAGTTTCATTTAGAAACTTTCAGGAATTGAAGGTGAAGTTAAACAGTGTGAGTCTTCATCCTGAGTGGAATTGCATTAGGGAGGAATCTTGTATAGCCTATATTTTATTTTAATGAAGGAAAATCCTAGTCCACACTTGCGTTGCTGCATTAAGATAACAGAAGGTTTGAGTACCTCCTTGTATGTATCGAATACAGAAGTGAAACGCTGTAATAACATGTCTTTACCAAGACAGTTAGGTACAGTGCTAGAAATTGAAGAACTTATAAGGAATGCCCATTCAGTGTATGCTGGTCCTGATGCATATGAACAACAAAGTGTTGAGGATACTATATCTGTTATGGACAGTTTATTTAAGAACTTGGAGAGTAAGTTCCCTAGGAGAAGAAGGATACATTAGACTTCTTAAAAGAGCAAGTTCACTTGCTAACAAAGGGTAAAGTGAAAAACTATTCCTGGCAATTGCTTGTATTCTCATACAGACAGATAACCTAGAAGCTTGATTTGGAAAATATCGCCAACTGGCAGGGAGCCAGTACAATATTTCCCTGAGGCAAGTGTTTGAGGTGGAGAATAAATTGCGCCTTCAGAGCATCCTGAACCTCAATGCTGCAGTGAGCGAGTATTTTGAAGAAGACAAGACATGTGACATAAGTGCTCTTGATGCTTGTGTTGCTGATGATAGTGATGTAGAAGTCCTACAAGATGAGTATTGGCCTTTCTTACACTACATCAGTGGTTATTGCTCGTATGTTTTTTTAAAGCGATATGATTGCAATTATTACAAAGTCTTTCTTTGCGATGAGGCAGGCCAGAGTGATCACGCCAGCCTAATAAATGCCAATAAGTGAGGAGGACTGTGCTATCCCCATGGAGATGTAGTCAACTGTGCTGGATTTACTTTTGTTGTTATGAGTAAGCTACTCAATAGTTACAAGACAGAATTTTTGCATCACTGCAACCAGCAGAGTGTTTTGGTGAATGTAACACAAAGATGTCTACCCACTGTACTGTTTATGGGGCACAGCTGCCCAAAGCATGCCAGGGCATTAATTGGAAAGACTGTACTGGGCACTGCCAGTAATATCTTGATTAATAATTTTGTACACAATGTTAACGACAGGTTTTCACCCAAAACTTTGGCTCAGCATAAGAGGAGGAAGCTTGTCCAATAACTGTTCATGGCCGTTCAGTAGAAATTAGGAAATTTACAATATTCTTTCATTGTATGTACAGTGTCGTTATCATTGTGCGCCCCGGTAAACACGGCAAGCTAAGCCGGCGTTGTCTGGCGCTGATCGTGGGCACGCGTACAATGTTCAGTCGGTGGTTGGTGCACACTTGAACACTTTTACCAACCATGTTCAATAATATGTACAGTGCTCATAGTCGATGCCGAAAATGTCCTCCCTCTCTTGTTACACACACCTGACATCTTCTGATGAAAGAATGGACAACAATCTCAGCAATTCTGCTAGGTTTGTGCCGTGTCTTGTGTGGGGTTTCGCCTAGTACACCAAGCTAGCTCATCAGCTGGCTCTTGGTGTCCCCGTTCTGTAAGAACACAACGTTGTCTGTTAAAATGTTTATTATTTTCGGTGCCTGTTTTCTTGAATCGTTTGGCGAGCCTCCTAATTGTACTGGCATTACGCACTGGTCTTCCTGGAAACTTGATTCGACATTTTCATCTTGTTTCAGAACAAGACTTTCTGCTTTTCATATACGAATTATGGATATACACACGTTCGTGCAATGTGAATTGGTGTCTCGGCATGACCAACAATCACAGTACTCACTAAACGTGCAACACTAACTTCTAAACTTTGCAGATACACACCCATATAAATGACAAAACACCTGTGATCTAACGATATGAGTCAGCGGAGCAGGGTAATGCGTGGTCCACTCGCTCCGCACCTGACCAGCCAAATGACGCCATAGTTTGCCGCGATTTCCAGGGCGCACTAAGATAATGACCCTCTGGTTCAATTAATATTGTGTTACTTGATCCACTTTTGTACATGGCTAATTACTAATCTGTAAGTATAGCAGTGGCGGCTGGTGGATAATTGTTATGGGTGTTGTCCTTTTTCATTAATGGGGGGGGGGGTAAAAGACTGCTTGATATCGAAGAAAATTGTATTCAATTGTGCGGTAAAACGGATGTACCTTATTCGTCACGAATGCCGCAGTTCAGAGAACATCACATTATCACTGGATTACCGGATTAAATAGTTAGGTTACATGAAAAACTGCAAGACATGGTATCGGCAGTTGACGAAGCATCTCAGATGTCTCCGTCCGCTCCTCGGCTCCCTTGTTGCAATCAGCGGGCAACGGCCAGCCGAGTTAACTGTTGGGATAGGACCTACTCGGTCTAATATCTCTGCCTTACCCTTCACTATTGAGATCTGGTCGGTGCTCGGGCCTGGCTCCTAGCCGGTTGGCGCACTTTGCTTTCTCAGACAGTTCACAGTAACTTACTATAAGATTTCCTGAATTATTAAAGAACAGAATTATGAATTCATATACATATAAAAGGAAACGTACAGCTTTTATTACTAAAAATATTATTACGGTATTAATTGTTTTTCTTGAATTAATCTGGTCGTTGTGCATCACTGCAACCTTGTTACCGGCCGCCACTGAAGTATAGGATGAACAATGAATTGGCATTTGCAATAGGTAGTGTAGTGTTAGCCCACCAAACGTTGAACTGATTGCAAGAAGTTTTCCTAAAGTGGAGATGTCAGTTTAAAATGCAACTAATAAACTCTGTGTACAGTCACATTAAACGACCAGTCCAGAAAGTGGTAAATAGCTCTGAAAGCAGCAGAGTGTTTTGGAGAATTGTGGTTGTAAAGCGAAGGTTAGAATGGAGAGGGTAAGTGTACGCTTTAAATGGGATATTTCATGCAATTTTAACATACAATTTCTAAGAGGGTTTTTGTTTCAATTTCACAGATAAAATGGAACACAATCCGGAATGAAGTCTTGCAAGTTTCTTTACATCTAGTTTCATTGGATGAACGTTAATGTAGGCCTATTTTAAAAGTTTTAATCTAATGTAACATACATGCTAGAGAGTATTTTTAGGAAGTGTTCGCATAAGGACTGTTGAAGGTGCAAATGCCTAAAAATGTATCCACCCTGTAAATAATATAATATTAATTCTAAATGAAAGTAAAACGCAGCTTATACACTTGCATCAACATTGAAATTAGGAAACCTGATCAATACTGCACCTCATATAAGTTATGTGCTAAATTACATAAATATGTGTTTATATTTATTGCTCTTTTTATAAACGGTTGCTATGTTCTGACAGAGCTTGCATCTCGTTGAACTGTCAACAAGGCGTACTCTAGCAGCACACACTGTTGATAAAAAAAACATTCATGCAGTAACCATTTTCAAAACCCATTGATCTGGATGCGTTAGGCTGTAACCATTGTCAAAAATCATTGGATTAGACAAAACGAAGGCTAGAATGGTCGGGTGTAGGTGCGGCCTTGGCCGTGCGCAGCTAATGGGACGCGGTTGACACAAAACCATTGATCTGGGTGCGTTAGGCTGTAAACATTTTCAAAACCACAGTTGTGCGGGAAAAAACCAAATATTTACTACAGTTGATCATAGAATCGCCGATTGAAATTACAGATCGTTATGAGGCAATTTCCACAATCCATGGTGAATAAACGATTCAATTCGGCGCACGATGTAATGAACTAAGTGGTGCGCACTAGCTGCTGAACTGGGCGCTTCTTTGTTTTTCATAGTACCATAAGGGCGAGGTTGGCAGAACTGTCATGGTACTGTTTTGATGACGATTGATTTGAACAATAGCGCTGACAGCTGTAATTTTCTCTATATAAGTCGTGATCCTATTTGGGATGGCTGGGTGGGTCACAGACAGCGGAGGAGGAAATATCTATTAAAACATCGCTCCCTGATTTATTTCTCATCGTTTCATAAGGTATTTTGGCTAATTCATGTATTTTAGAGAATTTTATAGCGCCTTCTATCTTCATTCATAGCTACCGTTGATTTCAATTTGAATTGTCACTACTGAACCTCATATATGTGCTAAAGTTGCTATTTTAAAAACGGCTGCCATGTTTCTAGAGCGCTTGCATCTCGTTCCACTGTCATCACGGCTCACTCTAGCGGCACGCACACATTGTTCCCAACATGTGAGATACAAAATCACTGTTGATCAAAGAAATCATCGGGATGCGTTAAGCAGTAACCATTGTCAAAACTCATTGATCTGGGCGCGTTAGGCTGTAACCATTGTCAAAAAACATTGGATTGGACAAAACGAAGGTTAGAATGGTCACGTGTAGGTGCGACTTTGGCTGCGCGCAGCTAGCGCGGCATGGTTGACACAAAACCATTGGTCTGGGCGCGTTGACTGTAACCATTGTCAAGAACCATTGGATTGGGCAAAACTAAGGTAGAAGGTCGGGTGTAGGTGCGGCCTTGGCCGGGTGCAGCCAGCACAAAACCATTTATCTGGACGCGTTAGGCTGTAACCATTGTCAAAAACCATTGGATACCACATAACGAAGGTTAGAATGGTAGGGTGTAGGTGCGGCTTTGGACGAGCGCAGCCAGCGGGGCAACATTGATCTGGACGCGTCAAAAACCATTGGATTGGACAAATCGAAGAGTGTTGGTGTGGCATAGTACCGTAAGGGCGAGGTTGGCAATGCCGGTTTGATGATGATTGATGTGGACAATGGTGGCCACAGCTGGAATTCTGCCTACATAAGTCGTGATGCTATTTGGGATGGCTGGGTGAGTCACAGACAGTGGACATCTATTAAAACATCATTTCCTGATTTATTTCTCATCGTTTGATAAGGTATTTTGGCTAATTCATGTACTATAGAGAATGTTATCGCTCGTTCTACTTTCATTCAGTGCTACCAATATAATAGGGAATACAACAATTTTGTATTGAAAAGTAGAAAGGATCTTATGAAAAGACTATATTTATTTAACTAGTGAAGGATAGATATGATCATCTTTTAGTTTTTATTTTTACAAAACAGCACAGTTTGTGTAACATAGAAAATATTAGAACAACATGTTTTTGCAGATGTCTTACTGTATTCTGTTGAAAACAAAGTGCTAAGATCACTGGTAATTAGCATGTTTTATGCATTGTTGGGGAAGCTTATGCCATGCTTGATATTGTAAATATTGCCATACGAAAACTGTTACTGTAGGATTACTCTATAACAAGTGTTTGTTTCTAAATTATTAAATCATCATGTCCCTTTATGAATCAACAACAACAAGTTTCCTCTTTGGTAAATGTTCTCATGTGTCATGACTGCTGCTCTGTTCCATTTCAGTAGGTCACCTTTTCTGTCATAGGCATTCCATTACTAGCCTGTTTTCTTATCACGGATGAAAACTTTCTGTGGTTAGTTGTTGTTGTTGTTGTTTTGTGAGTGGGTTAGGACATCACTGTCATCAGCCATGTATACTTGGATATGGATATTTATTTAACTAGTGAAGGACAGATATGGTCATCTTTTAGTTTTTTTTAACAAAACAGCACAGTTTGTGTAACATAGAAAATATGAGAACATGTTTTTGCAGATGACTCACTGTATTCTGTTGAATACAAAGTGCTAAGATCACTGGTAATTAGCATGTTTTATGTATTGTCGGGTAAGCTTATGCCATGCCTGATATTGTAAATATTGCCATATGAAAACTGTTACTGTAGGATTACTCTATAACAAGTGTTTGTTTCTAAATTATTACCACATCATGCCCCTATATGAATCATCAACAACAAAATGTTTCCTCTTTTGTAAATGTTGTCATGTCTCATGACTGCTGCTCTGTTCCATTTCAGTAGGTAACCTTTTCTGTCATAGGCATGACATTACTAGCCTGTTTTCATATCACGCATGAAAACTTTCTGTGGCTAGTTGTTGTTGTTGTTGTTGTTGATTTGTAAGTGGGTTATGACATCACTGTCATCAGCCATGTGTACTTGGATATGGGTAGAATTTGTATGTGTGTATTGTGATGCTAGAATTGGGAAGGTTAGGTATTGTAGATTTAAGGGGAGGAACTACGAGGTCATCTGCTCTTGGGAAGGAGGTGACAATGGTCTTCTGCTAGGAACAATCCCAGCATTTACCTGGAGGAGAAAGGAGAAATCGAACCCACTTCTTCTCAGTTCAGTTTTAACTCATGAGGCTGAGTGAATTTCGTTTTACACTCAAATCAGAATTGTATTTTTAGGGACAGATGACCTCGTAATTGCGCCCCTTAAAACAACAATAATCAACAATAACTAACTAGAATTATATTTCTCGGCAGAGATGGGAATCAAACATACACCTTTGGACAGATATGATTGACTATACAGTAGATATTAATTTCTGTTTTAACTGTTACAGATTAATTGGTTATTTGTTGTTGTGTATTTTCTTCTCGTTGTGTAGTCGACATCTCTCGTTAAAATGGGGTGAATATTTTTCAAGTTTTCTATCGAATTCTTCTATATATCGCATTTATTGAGACATCAGTGTTTTCGGTCAAGTTCACACTCGCAAAGTCCGAAATGCATACTTATCGATTATGATCGAAAACGTCGATTTATTAGCTAGAGTAATGTATCGATCGCATCAACTTCTGACCATATGTTTCATTTATGGTTACGTTATTTATTTATTCGCGTCTGTAGAACGTAATTTGACACATAAACACTCAGTCGCGTTTCCTCACAGGTTGTACATAGCAGCAGTGCTGGGTAGCGCGCTCGCTGACGGCCGGAAGGCTATGACGTCATAAATCGTATCGCAAGGCTTTCTCTCTAGGTGGTGTTGGTCGCACTGCCCTCGCTACCGTATAAAGTGCCTGCTAGTGATGTGCGCTCTCAGTTGCGACATTCGATCCTGTCGCATTTGGAGGAAGCGTGGCGTGCCACGCCTCCACCCAACAAACTGAGAGGCATCAAGGAGACAACGAAGGTGTGGAAATCTTCCTTCCGATCTCTCCGGAAGGAAGCTTTGGTACTCTATCGACTCCGGATCGGCCATGGGATTGCAACGCACTCCCATTTGGTAAAGAGAGAAGACCCCCCTGTGTGTACTTGTGGCGCCCACCTAACCATGGCACACATTCTCTTGGAGTGTGTGGACCTGGCCGATCTGCGAAGGACTCTTAAACTGCCTAATACCCTCTCCCTTATTCTCCGTGATGACGGGCCGTCAGTAGACCTCGTCATCCGATTCATGAGGAAGAGTGGTTACTTTTTATAGTTTTAATGTAAGTTAAGACTTTTAATTCAGGTTAAGCTTTTTTTATGTATTAGCCTACTTTCGATTTTTGCAAAAAATGAAAGTAGACTTATGAGATCAACACAGGGCGAAAAAAAGTGTGTCTGTCTGTGTGTGTGTATGTGTGTGAGTCTGTGTGTGTGTCTGTGTGTGTGTGTGTGGACTCTGAATGTCTGCCCCCCCCCCCCCTATCAATTCGAACACGGTAAACGCGAATTGAACGAAATTTGGTACAAAGGTAGCACTAGCAAAGGACACCTCAGTGTCATGTTTTATATCGCTGCCATCTTGACTGAAACGTAATGGCGGCCACACAAATGTTCAAAGCTTAAATCAAATTACGACTAACCTAATCACCCGATCTCTACCAAATTTTGCAACAACATACCTTCATGGGGGGAGCATCCTTTGACTATACTAATAGGTCATCAGCCTAATAGTTCGCGGATGGCGGCCATCTTTGTGTGAAAAACGATTCCCCCTATTAATTTGAACACGGTGAAACCGAATGGAACGAAATTTGGTACAGAGGTAGTACTAGCTGAGGGCTCCTCAGTGTCATATTTTATATCGCCGCCATCTTGACGGAAACGTAATGGCGGCCACACAAATGTTCAAAGCTTGAATCAAATTATGACTAACCTAATCATCCGAATCTACCAAATTTTGCAACAACATACCTTTATGGAGGAAGCATCCTTTGACCATATTAATAGGTTATTAGAGTAATAGTTTGCGGATGGTGGCCATCTTTGTGTCAAAATCGATTCCCCCTATTAATTCAAACACGGTGAAACCGAATAGAACGAAATTTGGTACAGAGGTAGCTTTAGTAAAGGGAACCTCAGTGTCATTTTTTATATTGCCGCCATATTGACAGAAACGTAATGGCGGCCACACAAATGTTGAAAGCTTAAATCAAATTACGACTAACCTAATCATCCGATCTATACCAAATTTTGCAACAATATACCTTTATGGAGGGAGCAGCATTTGACCAATCTAATAGGTCATTAGACTAAAAGTTTGCGGATGGCGGCCATCTTTGTGTCAAAATCGATTCCCGCTATTAATTCGAACACGGTGAAACCGAATGGAACGAAATTTGGTACAGATGTAGCAGTAGCAAAGGGCACCTCAGTGTCATGTTTTATATCGCCGCCATCTTGACGGAATCGTAATGGCGGCCACACAAATGTTGAAAGCTTAAATCAAATTACGATTAACTTAATCATCCGATTTTTACCAAATTTTGCAACAACATACCTTTATGGAGGGAGCATCCTGTGACCAAAATAATAGGTCATTAGCCTAATATTTTGCGGATGGCGGCCATCTTTGTTTGAAAATCGATTCCCCCTATCAATTCGAACACGGTGAAACCGAATGGAACGAAATTTGGTACAGAGGAAGCACTAGCAAAGGGCACCTCAGTGTCATGTTTTATATCACCGCCATCTTGACGGAAACGTAATCGCGGCCACCCAAATGTTAAAAGCTAAAATGTAAATACGACCAACCTAATAATCTAGTCTCTACCAAATTTTGCAACAACATATCTTCATGTGGAAAGCATATCCTGACCAAACTGCAAGATCATCTGTCCAATAGTTTGCAGATGGTGGCCAAGTATGTGTAAATCCATTCCCCATATCAATTCAAATACGGTGAAACCGAATTGAATGATTTTTTTTACAGAGGTAGCACTAGCAAAGGGCTCCTCATATTCATGTTTAATATCCCTATAGCACGTTGTATTTCAACAAGCTACTACAACCAACATTCAATTATACTCCTTGAAAAGGACAAAGAGTTATAACAATACCCATGCATTTAGGAGAAAGTAGGCTATATGTTCTTTACTGAACATCTTGTTTTTTATTGCGTTCATCTATTTTATTGTTCACTATGCCTCATTTGTGTTATTGTTTTTAACCATTCCCCTTTTATTCCTTTTATTCAAATAAGGCCTAATTGTTGGGGCTCACTGTCTGTTTTATATAAACCATTTTCGTTTCATCCATGGCAGGGAGCTGTTTTTATTTTCAACCTTTCATTTCACGCCATTTCATTTCATTAGGGGCCGATAATCTCGATGTTAGGCCCCTTAAAACAATAATTAGCATCATCATCATGATCTCTTCAATTACTTATGGGCTTTATTTGGAACAAGTAGTGGGCCTTATTTGGAACGGACGTTCCTAATAAGGACCGTCACACACATTTTACATACTGTATTATTACTAAAATATTTTCCAGTGATTCTAATTATCAACCCTTGTTTTCATTACCGGTACTGCTTGCCTTCAAGTTAAATCTAGGACGATTTTCAGATTTTTCCCCCTTTTAGTAAAAAAAAGTGACAGTCAGTCTGAAAGACAAGACTTTTAAATGCTACAAATGCTGAAAAATGCTAGAAAGGCTGGAGGCTTCTCGCTTCGCTCGAAGCCAAAGAATCTTGACACGTTAGAAAATAATCTGCATAATACTTATCTTGCTTATCTTGTTTCAAATTACTCGTGAACAGCAAGTGCAAACCAAGGGCAAAGCAAGGTCAAGCGCGCGGGATGCCGTCACGCTCACCAGAGCGCGCGGGGACGTGCCCCTTCCATCCAGTCTAAAAACACTTATAGAGGGCGATGTATTGAAGATAGAGATATGCTCTCGTGGACCTTTTTGTAGAACTTTTCATGCTGACCAATTCTTACGCTCATAGTATATTGATATGTCTAACGGTTTGCCCAGCGTAAGCTTAAGAAGCGCACGGACGCCAAGTTTGTTTCGACTTTTTCACTGAAATCGTTACTGCTTGGCTTCCTTTGATCATAGATAAATTATTTTCTACAGAATCTTTCCTCGAGATATCCTTTACAGAATGGTGAAAACCGCATCAAAATCCATCCAGTAGTTCTCGAGATTACCCGTGCCATCCAAGAATCGGGGATTTTTGTCCTATATTAACGAAGTAGAGATTGTCGGGGGAACACATGCACCAAGCTGTACTATGACGTCACACACCTCAGTGCATCTGGCTACATTTAGTCCCGTCACCGTAACGAAACGCCAGACCCCAGCGTAACGACGAAGTCGACAAGATCATTTAAAATGATAATACAAAAAATATCTTTAAACATTAAGTGGGCCTTATTCGGCACATTTACCTAACAGTACGTTGGTGGCATTCATGTGCTTGCGTTTGTGAACACACGGGATAACTGAAGAATGGTGCCGAGATCGAAATACTGATATTTTCCTTCCTGGTTCTCTTATGAAACGCGTTTTAGTGGCTGTATTTGTGAAGGTAGAACAAAGAGCAAGGAAAGGGATTCCGGAAGGAAAAGAACTGGTTTAGTATGTTTCACCTGTCAGGCGGAGACTGGACACTCGCCACGAGGTGTGGGCGGCAGGCAAGAAGAAAGATGCTTGTCGGCTGACAGAGCCTGCTCGTTATAAGATGAAATACACTAATGAAATACATGTGGGAGGAAACTGGGTCAACAAAACAATTGTGGCCGCCTGCCTCGTTGTTTGGCAACTCCCTATGTCACAATACTGAGCTCTACAACTTACAGTATATTTTTAGCCTATTTTCAATTTTGAAAAAATAGGCTTATGAGATCACCTTTTGTCCGTGTGTGTGTGCGTGTGTGTGTGTGTGTGTGTGTGATTCGTGTGTGTGTCCCCCCCTAATAAAATCTAAACGGCAGGAGCGATTTCAATGAAACTCGGAAAGTTCATAGCACTATTCCCGGCGACCTCGACCGTGCCCTTCAAATTTTGTTACGACTCACCAATCCAACATGGCCGCTGTGCGAAATATTTCACCAGCATTCAATATCTCCGAAACCATTACCGATATTACCCTGACATTTTCTATGGTGACAGAGGGAACTGCTATAAGTTCACTTATGTGACTTTTGAAAACCTGGTAACTACAAAACCAACATGGAGGCCAAGCGAATTTGCGACTTTTAAATAGACGTTTCTCGTGATTTGACCAACCAAACGCAATGAAACATGGTACAGTATATGTTTATATACATTGTAATGCACCGACATCTAACTTCGTTCAATTGTTTACATAATCACAAGATGGCGGATGTGCGAAATATTTCACCGGCATTCTATATCTCTGAAACTATTAGCGGTATCTCCCTAAAATTTTTACGGAGATAAAGGGCACTACTGGAAGTCCATCTGTAAGACTTTCAAAAACCGGTTAACTACAAAACGAACATGGCGGCCAAGCGAATTTGAAAATTTTAAATAGACCTTTCTCGCGATTTAATGTGCCAAGCGCACTGAAACCTGGTACAGGAAATATGTATTCACATTGTAATCCACTGGTATCTAATTTAGTTCAATTGTTTACATAACCTCAAGATGGCGGCAGTGCGAATTTTAAAATTAAGTTTTTATTTCTTGTGATGTAGTCATGCGATCGAAGTGAAAGTTTGAATAATGAACCTACGCAATAATTTTCCTTTAATGGTACATGACTCTATGGCCTATACATTTAACAATCCAACATGGCGACCATCCGAAATATTTAGACGATACTGAATATCTACGAATCTATTTTAGCAATCAAACTGCATTTTTTAATGTTCATAGGGGCTATGAACTTAAGTTCACCTATATGACTTTAAATAACCTGGTGATCACAAATCCAACATGGCGGTGACGCGAATTATAAATATTCACATGGACGTTTCTCGCAATTTAACCATCCGAGTGCAGTGAAACTTGGTACAGTAAATCCTTATACGAATGTTAATCCACTGGCATCTAATTTATTTCAATTGTTTCCATAACCTCTAGATGGCAGCTGTGAAAAAAAATTAAAATCTCCTTGTTAGCCTATTTTCAATTTTGAAAAAATAGGCTTATGAGATCCCCTTTTGTCCGTGTGTGTGTGCGTGTGTGTGTGATTCGTGTGTGTGTCCCCCCCTAATAAAATCTAAACGGCAGGAGCGATTTCAATGAAACTCGGAAAGTTCATAGCACTATTTCCAGCGACCTCGACCGTGCCCTTCAAATTTTGTTACGACTCACCAATCCAACATGGCGGCCGTGCGAATTATTTCACCAGCATTCAATATCTCCGAAACTATTACCGATATTACCCTGACATTTTCTATGGGGATAGAGGGAACTACTATAAGTTCACTTATGTGACTTTCAAAAACATGGTAACTACAAAACCAACATGGCGGCCAAGCGAATTTGCGACTTTTAAATAGCCGTTTCTCGAGATTTGACCAACCAAACGCAATGAAACTTGGTACAGTATATGTTTGTATACATTGTAATGCACCGACATCTAACTTCGTTCAATTGTTTACATAATCACAAGATGGCGGATGTGCGAAATATTTCACCGGCATTCTATATCTCTGAAACTATTAGCGGTATCTCCCTAAAATTTTGTACGGAGATAAAGGGCACTACTGGAATTCCATCTATAAGATTTTCAAAAACCGGTTAACTACAAAACGAACATGGCGGCCAAGAGAATTTGAACATTTTAAATAGACCTTTCTCGCGATTTAATGTTCCAAGCGCACTGAAACCTGGTACAGGAAATATCTATACACATTGTAATCCACTGGTATCTAATTTAGTTCAATTGTTTACATAACCTCAACATGGTGGCAGTGCGAATTTTAAAATTAAGGTTTTATTTCTTGTGATGTAGTCATGCGATCGAAGTGAAAGTTTGAATAATGAACCTACGCAATAATTTTCCTTTAACGGTACATGATTATGGCCTATACATTTAACAATCCAACATGGCGACCATCCGAAATATTTAGACGATACTGAATATCTACGAATCTATTTTAGCAATCAAACTGCATTTTTTAATGTTCATAGGGGCTATGAACTTAAGTTCACATATAGGACTTTAAATAACCTGGTGATCACAAATCCAACATGGCGGTGACGCGAATTATAAATATTCACATGAACGTTTCTCGCAATTTAACCATCCGCGTGCAGTGAAACTTGGTACAGTAAATCTTTATCCGAATGTTAATCCACTGGCATCTAATTTATTTCAATTGTTTCCATAACCTCAAGATGGTAGCTGTGAAAAATGTTTAAATCTCCTTGTTTTTTCTTGTGTCTTAGTTATGCGATTGAAGTTTGAATACTACACGTTCACAATAATCTGCATTTAACAGTAAACTCTAGGACCTACATATATAAAATCCAACATGGCGACCATCCGAAATTTTTAGTCGGTTCTCAATAACTACGAATCTATTACAGCAATCAAACTGAAATTGTGTATGTTGATAGTGGCAATTAACATAAGTAGGATACATGAAAATAGGCTGTATAGTTCTTCACGGAACTACTTGTTTTTTCTTGTGTCCTAATTTTGCGATTGAAGTTTGAATACTACACGTTCACAATAATCTGCATGTAACAGTACATAACTCTAAGACCTACATATATAAAATCCAACATGGCGACCATCCGAAATATTTAGTCGGTTCTTAATATCTACGAATCTATTACAGCAATCAAACAGAAATTGTGTATGTTGATAGTGGCAATTAACATAAGTAGGATATATGAAAATAGGCTGTATAGTTCTTCACGGAACTACTTGTTTTATTTTACTTTCATATTAGTTGAGTTAGCTGTCACTGACTGCGAGAGGTCAAATGAATATTCTGTCAGAAGTTACAGCTTCAAAACGAGTTGGTTGGTTGGTTGGTTCCTCAGTTTAGGGGCTGCGGCAACGCGGTCATGTAGCCCCGTGTACTTCGGGTGTGTGTAGAATCTGTCTGATATCCGGTGTTAAATGTGATGGCTGTATTAGTGTATGTTATCTGTTATTCAGGTAAGGACTGCAGACGATCGATATTTCAAGTAACTTAGTTCCTACTTTTGCTTCCAAATTCTACCGTCAACGACACCTAGTAATAGACTCGGCTAATAGATGCCACCACAACCAGCCCCTGGCGGCAAACTTTGGAACTTACAGTGTTGATCAAATATAACCTAGAAATTTACCTTCATACAGCTGTAGTTAGTGGAAGGTTCTTTTACATGCCATAAATCTATGACATTGGCCCGGCGGCTTTACTTACCCTCCGAAGGAAGGCATACTAAGGGATTTTTAACGCTCTTAAACAATCCGGCGACTTCGGACAGGTTTAAACACGCGATCTTGGGCGTAGAAGCTGAGCATGATACCATCTACGCCACCGAAGGCGCTCAAAACGATTTGGCCTGTTTACTTTCTTTGCACTCATTGTCCATTGTCTATATCGAACTCTTTGGTGACTGTATTTTTCAATCGTATAGCTTCCAGCAGGAATCATTTAGTTTCATGCAGACCGCAGAAAAATAAAAGGAGACAGTCAGTCTGAAAGACTGGACTTTATATCATTTTAAATGCTACAAATGCTGAGAAATGCTAGAAAGGCTGGAGACTCTTGGTAAGTTAGATGATCAAGAAACAATCAGAACGCTAGAAAGTTACACGTCATGAGGGAGCTGGAGCGCGCGGTGAAAGGAGGGAGCTCGCTGGATGACGTCACGCTCGCCGTGTCGTTGCCGTCTCGTAACGCCAGAGTTCACCAGTGAACTCAGTACACATGCACCAAGCGGTACTATGACGTCACACACCTCAGTGCATTCTCGGTACATTTCGTGACGTCGCCGTAGATCATTTAAAATGATAAAAAGGGAAGCGGTATGGGAACACGTTCTTTCTTTTTGTGTCAGATAAAATATTGAACTTCTAAATCCCGCTTTTTAGTTAGAAAACATTAGAAAGCTACGTATTGCAATGGGTATAAGTGGGCCCTTCCTTCTTGACCGGTACATAAATCGTGCACAGTGGTGTGTCCACACCCAGTGAACCTTCATACCTTTGTGATGATATATGAATCGCAGCCAATGGCCATAGCTGAATGCCCGAGGGCTCCCAACAAGTTCAGTTTCAAGTAGTTCCAACGTTGGCTGTCAGATGCTGCTGGTTCTCACACAAGCGGTGAATGTTGATAGAAGTTGTGCACTAGCCAAATATAGGCTAACTTACAAATTTTGCTACACACCACCAATTGCAATGGTAGGTTCTTTTACTTGCTATAAATCTATGACATGGGCCCTCCGGCTTTACTTCCCCTTCCCCCGGGGGCTCACGACTAGTGGGACGTGCGTTGGCGACCATGGGGCCCCAGCTGAGTTCGGCATTACTTCCACTTACCTGTACCGGGCTCCTTTCAGTCATCTTTCCTATTGACCTCCCTTGGTCAACTCTTGTTCTTTTCTGACCCCAACGGTATTAGGGTTTCCGAGGCCTAGGGAGTCTTTCACTTTCCCGCCTTATTAGGCCATTGCCACGTCTTTTCTGATCCATCATTTTTCGACGGGTCAGACCTCTTCAGTTCTCTTCATATGTCCTGCCTTTGCTCAAGGCCCTTAAGGAGGCAGGGTGTATGTAGCCCCACCACTTCTGGTGCACCCTGGATATTGCTACACCCTCAGAGATTCACGGCTGGTGAGTTCGGGAGTTGGCGACCCCGAGGGATTCCTGAGCTGGGTCCAGTTTTCCCCCTTTTATCCCTTACCTCTGGGGCGGACCCTCTCCTCTTTCACTTTCCTATCTGACTTTCATGGCTCTCCTTCCTTCCATGTCCCTCAATCCACATTTTTCGAGGGTTGAGGGCATTTCTTTTCCTCCTGTCCTTTATTTGCCTTATTCTCCTTTTGTTTTCCATTTCTTCTTCTAGTATATAGGTTAGTAGTTAGTTTTGGTTATAGTTTACTTTTCATGATCATCTTCACGATCACCCAAACCATCAGGGGCCGATAACCTAGATGTTAGGCCCTTAAAACAACAATTATTATCATCATCATTTTTGTGAACACGGTAACTCCTTATATTTTGCACCGTTTAATATCTCGGTCGAGTTCGTTAATGGGCAAAACCGAAGAAAGGGAATGGAAATGTTTTTTTTTTACAACAGAAATATCCCTAGCCTATAGCTCTCAGTATACAAGCATTCGAATCCATTCAAAGTTTATACTATTATTCAGGTAAGGGCCAAACACTTAATAACCCCTGGCACTACAGCCCTTACCAAGCGACCGCTGCCCAGCCATTTGGCCTGCACATATTGGGGTGACGCGTGGTCAGAGCAGCGGGTCCCCTCGGCCGTTAATCTTGGTTTTCGTGACCAGAGCACTGCCTCACTGTCAGACAGCTGTTCAATTGTCCTTACGAGGATGAGTGCACCCCGTTCCAGCGCTCACGTCAGTTTCTAAAATCCCTGACGGAGCCGGGAATCGAACCCGGGGCCTCCGGGTGAGACACAGGCGCGCTACCCCAACAGCCCAGGGCCAAACACTTATCTTAGTAGAGTTTTTGACAGCATCAACCATTGACCAAAGGGGTGGGGAAAATGGTGTTTTGATAGAAAAAAGATCATACATCCCTTTAATAGGCTCTATATCAAAACCGTTTAAAATGGTCGTTAGTCCTCTAAAATTACTGATACTTTTACCGAAAATAAATGTTTGATATGGTCCACCTTAACGCCAAGGGATGATAATAGTACATTTGCAACGAGCCTATAATGGCAATAATTAAGACACGAGTATTTTTATAAAACGAGCGTAAGCGAGTTTTATAATTTCCATACGAGTGTCTTAATTACTATGACAGGCGAGTTGAATACGACAGTTTATGTTCGACGATAATTATAACTTCATTATATGTTTTAACATAAATATTCATAAATATCTGTGGGATTCAGTAACTTCAGTTAGTGAACAGAGCGCGCTGGGTGGTTTGCTGACTGAACAGAGCATATGCTTGGGTCAAAAAATTTCGAAAGCAGAGGCCATTTACTTTGCTTGGCAATGCTATTGTTTAGAGCCTGCATGATGTCTAGTGCCGATCAGAACTAGCATTCACTAATATTGTCACCGAAGTCGTTTGAAAGCAATGCGCTGTGTAGAAATTGGAGTTGAGTATATTAAGGTACAATGCTATTTCTTGTCTCATATTCGCCAGTTTATTTACGCGAACATATGGGACGGTGCACTTTCCTTGTGGGTAATTTATATAGAAGGTTGCTGTGTTGCTAACTTCTGGACGTAGATTCATAAATTTCTTGCATATGTCATAGTATTTTCTTGTTACCGTAAAGGTTCGTGCTGATTTTGTCATTGTGTTTGGGATTGTAACTACAATAGTTGATCCGATATCTAATTTGAACTTTCAAATCATGTAATTCATGTCCGACATGTTGGATTTTGAGCGCATGCGCGAAGCTATCCTTACCTAATTGGTCAATGAATGAGCTCAGATTGGCTGGAGAAACTGTCTCATAATAAAGACCCTCATTATGATACAGTTTTATGACATATAATATTTACATTTCGACATCGTCAAAGAAAAAAATTATTTCTGAATTATAAGAAGATGTACGCGAAACTTGTGAAATGTTTGTAGGTAGTCTATACAACAATTGGCAAATTTAGGGAATTCGAAACAATTTTCTTTGCCCGATGAAATCTACCTCCCCCTTTCGGCATGCCGAGCGGGATTTTTTAAACGTAGTCATCTCAGTAGTATAATCAGTGCTTCGGTGGCGTAGTCGGTAGCATGCTGAGCTTCTATGCCCAAGATAGCGGGTTCAAACCCGACCGAAGTCGTCGGATTTTTTAAGAGCGTTAAAAATCCTTCAGTATGCCTTCCTTCGGAGGGGAAGTAAAGCCGGCGGTCCCATGTCATAGATTTATGGCATGCAAAAGATCCTTTCACAGACTAAACTTGTGTAAAGCAAAATTTGTTAGGTTAGATTTCGTCAGAACGCTCTATCAAAGTTCCAACGTTCGCCACTAGGTATCATTGATACTACTTGAAATTGAACGGAACTTGTAGCTCACCCTTTAGGGTGTCCGCTGGAAGCAGCTACAGACTCAGGCACTCCCGGCACTAAAAGCCATACGATAAATAAATAAAATAGTGCTTGATTTGTAAAATGAGAGGTTCCGGTACTGTGGACTACCGGGTGGTGGTGAGAGGGTGGTGGGCTTTATGTAATATTGAAATATAGAGTTCTAAAAACGATATTTTTACGCTTTTCTGAACACTTTTAAAATGAATCATTGGACAAAATAGCAATTTAATTTTGATTGCAATTTTAAATTAAATTGAGACTTCTACAGCAAGATTTTTCTTACCATAGCCGTTGGCCTATATAAGATTTTAATTTAGGCCGACTAGACTACCATTCAAACAATGTATACATTATTTCAATGTATTTTTAAATAATTTTAAAAATTAGATTCTTTTGGTTTGAAATACACACATGTTCACCAACAATCTTTTATTTCTGGTCGTATCATTTTGGCTTTACATCTTTACGAAATAAGTATTTATTATAAAAGGTGACTGTACTTAAACATGTTTTACCTCACAGTTTATAAAATTGTCCAAAGTTTAGAAAAGATTTCGTTGTATGTGCCTCCTCTCTCTCACCTTGCTGTTAGTATCCAGAGTGGAGTGCCGTCCCCGAAGCAGTCAAGATTCCACGTACTTTGAAGTACAGTCGGGTCAAAAACACAGTTGATCTTGACTTACAACTAACGTTCCACAGTTTTAAAAGTTATGTTATATATTCGACTTTTCCCCCGATCAGAGGTTTCGGTACGGCGTACCGGTGCGTACCGTCACAAATCTAGCCCTGAGTATAATAATAATACTAATAATAATATCGTATGTCCCCGGGTGTAAACTTTGTTAATTGACGCCCAGAGGGCAGCTTGCATGTCGAATTTTTATCGCTCCTTGGAGCGTTCTGAAGGTCAAGGAGGTTAGATATCTAAGCTCCTTGACACTATAGCGCTTTCTAGTAGAGAAAGGAGGAACTTTTTGTGTTGATGGAAAATCCCGAGATTAATTTTGCCATTATGAACACGGCCTACTGAATTCAGATGTGTTCTTCAACATGCCAGCAACGTATGACATGCGTACCGTGATTTTTGTCGCCTTTCAAAAATCACTTACTACGACCAGGAGTGAACCTGCAAGCTTGGGGTTGGTAGTCCGACACGATTATCACTCACCAACGGCTTATTTAAGGCCAGTCCATGTGCAACAACTTGTCAGTGAAAATGAGATCGTTGCAGACAAGTTACTCGTAGGTTGGAGTAGGGGTTAAGGCGTGAGACCAAGAGCTCAAATATCTGCACCAACCACAGACTAAACGTCGCATGTGGACGCTCCTGTTCAAACATCGCCACAAATCTCGTTTAATTTGCCTTTGTTTTGTGTGATAGAATTTATTAATCCTGGCCTGCTTTGACATAATGTTTGTGAACTCCAGGTCCTTTTAGCTTCTGCCAGTTGCTAGGAATATTAATGTTGGGACCAGTCTCTCATATGGTGAAATTGGTTCCTCATGCAGGAGTTTTGTTGTTGTGATATGAAGAGTTACCAATTTCAACATATTATTTTATGTTTCAATGCCCATTCATAAGTAATATCACCAGTCTTCGGGTTCACCACGAAATTCAAACCCTTTGAAGTAGGAAGATGTATTGAATAGGCTGACATCTGACCGCTCCATGTCGAGCTTCGTAATAGCGCACTTGCCAGAGCCGGGGTTCAATTTTCACACAAGTAATGCACATTTTTTAATCAACAATTGCAAATGTGGCAAAATTGCATACGTATTAGTTTCCCCAGACTGTTTCTGGTCTCTGTAAACACCTCGTGTTGAATCACAGACTATATGTTCTTCCTGCTCCTTTTATTGTTCGTGGTTTTATTTGTAATGCTCTGAGGCTGGTGTGTGTAGGTGACGTGTGTGACAGTCGTTCCATTCCAACCACTGGACGATCAACACGGCGGTGGCCCCAATTAGACAATTTCGCCGTCACTTCGGACGAAAGATGGAACATTGAAAAAGACTGAGGCTTTGAGGAGATTGTCAAATTTGGAGAAAAGAATTGGGGGAGTACTGGTTGAATACACTAAAATAAAAGAGAAATGCGGAGAAAAGTTAAACATAAGGGTGCGTGATATTAATGATCGCTTCTCAAGAACAAGAAAAGGAAAGTACATACGATATACATCTCCATTTCAAAGGAATAAAGGCAGTTATTAAAGACCAAAGAAATATCAATCCCATTTCATGAATAAAGGAAGAAGACTTTTAATAGTTATTTTGAAGAAGAGTTTTACCAAATGTCGAATATTATTACTATTCAGTGACACCTATAATTACCTATATTAAAATGTTAATAGATATTTTCAAAAGATTATAATACGATATTTCAAAGATATTTTCTAAGGATTATATTTTTTTTATTAATTCTTAATTCATACTGTAAGGAGATCCATTTCTTAGTTTAGTCTACTTAGGATAAGTTATATTTATGTGCTGAAGAAGAAACCAATGAGTTTTGAAGCATGTACACATAGTCTGTAAAATATAGACAATTAAGCGTTTTGTAACTATTGATTTGGCGAATATTATAACAAAAGAGTTTTTAATTATTCTATCAATACGGATTTACACAATTTGCTATTATGGCAAATATTTTCGCTTATTATAAAGTAAAGGAAGGCGAAAGTGAAAAGAAAACTATAGAATATGAAAAGAGGGTGGACAAGAAGAGTAAACATACCAAGTGGGGAGGTGGGGTAAAGGCCGGTGCAGGTGGAGGGACTGTTGTGGGGGAGCTTTTAAAATTTGAAGGACGAGAATGAAGAGAAAAGATAGATGAACAGCAGGATAGTTGACGGTAGAAGGGGATGATATCAATTTCTTTTTTTTAATAAAAGAGGAAGAGAAAGAGAAACTGATGAACAGCATTATGATGAAAATAGCAAATGATGAGACGATAAGAGTGGTAAAATATGGAGGAGAGAAAGCTGATGAACAGCACGAGGATGAAGATAGCAAATGATGACGATAAGAGAGGGGAAATATGGAGGTAATTAGTGATCATAAAATTAGAAGAGCGAAAATGGTGAATATATTTGTTAATCTCGTCAGACAAAAGGGAGAAAAAGGAGAATTACGAAAGATAGAGAGATGACATGATGATGACGATACCGGGGATGATCCATCTATCCATATATTACTGGGGCATACACGTACACACGTACGCGCACCAATGCACACAAAAGGTGATCTCGTAATCCTAGTCTACTATATGATAATGTAGGGTTGGGAAGGATTCAAGAAAATTAATAATGATTGTTATTAGTACAGTGAAACCCCTATTAAGAGACCAGTGACGGTTCCATGGAAAACTAGTCTTTTAGAGGGGTGGTCTCTTAATAGGGGTACGTATTAAAAATAATTTTATACCGCATTATTAATAAAGTTCAGTTGGAACACATACTTGATTACAATTTATCTGCATTAGCTCACATTTAGTGCAAATTAATTACCAGTAGTTATTTTCTGAGCTCTGTCATTTAAAAAAGTCACGAATTGATCTCTGTTTCAGATTAGCACATCTTTTTTTTTAACAATTTCACTTTCTAGAATATCTCTGAGTTCGAAATTCCATTAATTTGTTCTGGGTTCGAATAATCTTCTAGGAGGCGGCTTCGGTGGCGTCGTCGGTAGCATGCTGAGCTTCTATGCCCAAGATAGCGGGTTCAAACCCGGCCGAAGCCGTCGGATTATTTAAGAGCGTTAAAAATCCCTCAGTATGCCTTCCTTCGGAGGGGAAGTAAAGCCGACGGTCCCATGTCATAGATTTATGGCATGTTAAAGATCCTTCCACTAATTGCACCTGTGTGAAGCTAAATTGGATAGGTTAAGAATGTAAACAACGCTCTTAGGTTTATATGTTCGTTGCCAAGAGCCGACTGCGGCGGCATCTAGTAGCTCAGTCCTGAACTTGGCCTAGTAGTCGTTGACGGTGGCGCTTGGCGGCAAAAGTAGGAACTATTTGAAAATTTTTTAGTTGCAGTACTTAAATTAACAAACAGATAACACACACTAATACAGTCATCACAATTAACACCGGTTATCAGACAGATTCTACACACACCCAAAGTACACGGGGCTACATGACCGCGTTGTCGCAGCCCCTAAACTTAAGAACCAACCAACCAACCAATCTTCTAGGAGGGCCTTTTTTGTATTTTTTATACGTTACATAACACTTTTTCTAATGACATTCTATGCTGATGCAGTTCTGTGCTAACAGAACCATTGCTTACATCATCACCCCCATCACCATCTCCAATGGGAAGGCAGACGAGAAGTGGTCGTTTGAAGGAGGCCAGACAGAGAAAATGCGTGGTCTTTGGTCGGGCAGAGGGGTGGTCCTTAAATAGAGGTAACAAATACATTGACCTTATGAGGTTTTAAATCGGTTCCAAGAAAAATCGGTCTTTAATAGGGGTGGTCTTTTAGAGAGGTTTCACTGTATTAATACTAATAATAATACAAAACAAATAGCCTAATGAATTTTATGTTCATAACTACCGCGGCTTCAGACACGCAGAAGTGCTATAGATGATCTTGTTCAGTTATATCTGTTGTATATAATTGAAGCCAGTTTAGCCAAGAATCTCTGCTGATCAACACAGGCATTCCGATATAATATCGTAGCATTCCTGTGGCGGTCTCTAGTCAATTACTGCTACACTGCAGCTGTATCGTACTTGTAACAATTAATCGACAACTAATTGAGTCTGATTCGCGGTAGCTTCTCTATTGCTTCTGCAAGCAAGCTGCATTAATGGTTGTTACGGTCCATTTGTGCACAGTATAGAACCGAGTTACGTGAATTAGCTTCTCAAAAAAGTTGAACAATGTTATTTATGTACTGTATATAGAAATAAGTTTGCAAGAAAACTTCTCATAACCCTTCGCGGGCGGTGAAAGTTTATATCAGTTCAGAGGTGTGCATATTGGAGAGAGAATTAAAAGCAGTCGCAATTTTCGAACAAATATGCCTATCTCAACCCACTCGTTACAACTTACAACATTCCCCAGGGGCTCATGACTAGTGGGACTTGGGTCGGTATGGCTTCCACTTACTTGTGCCGGGCTCATCTCTGTCATATTTCCTGTCGACCACCCTTGGTCTACTGTCTATCTCTTCCGACCTCGACGCTATTAGGGTATCTGAGACCTAGGGTGTTATTTAAATATCCCCCCTTAATTGGCCCTTGTCTCATCTTTCTTGATACCTTCTGCACAAGGCCCTAAAGGAGGCAGAGTGTGTGTAGCACCGCCACCCTGGATAGTGCTACTGACTCAAGGGTTCGAGAGTTGGCGAACCCGAGGGATTCTTGACTTGGATCCGTTTTGCCTTTTTCCATTGTCTTTGTGGCGCACCCTCTCCTCTTTCCCCTTCTCTATCTGTCTTTCATGGCTCTACTTCTTCCTAATTCCTTCAGTCTTAATTCCTCGACGGTAGAGGGAATTCCTTTTACCTGACTGTCATTTTCCTTTTCTTCTTCTGGTAGTAGGATAGTTGTTAGTTTTATTGGGTAGTTTTCATTTCATCATTATCAATATCAACGAAATCATTACGGGCTGATAACCTAGATGTTGCCCCCTTAAAACAACAATTATTTTCATTATCAACATCAACAACAACTTACAAGTCCAGCAAATCTTCTAGGATGCCTTCGTCAGTTGCGTGGTTTCCCCTAGGTGTACCAAGTTAGGATCATTAACAGGTTTTGGTATACCCTGACCCAAACCCCACTGTGAAAGCCAACATTCCACCTTTTGGTACCTCTATAGGTAGGAGATAATATTGAGGGAGTATGACGAACTTGTTGTTGTTTTATTTGATAAACTTGGAGATTTTAGTCATTCAGCCCCGTTAACTTGGGAGTGTGTAGAATTTTCTCGGTTATTTTGATGACTGGATTAATGTGTGTGCTTGTAATTCAAGTGAGGATTTGGAAGGAGGCGGCCGTGGCCTTGAATTAGGAACCATCCCGGCATTTGCCTGAAGTAGAAATGGGGAAACACAGGAAATCCACTTCTAGCTTGGCTGAGGTGGGAATCGAACCCATATTTGCTCAGTTTTGCCTTACGAGGCTCAGTGTACCCCGTTTCAGCCCTAAGGCCAGAATTATTTTTTTTGGCAGAGCTGGGAATCGAACCCGGACCTCCAGGGCGAGAGCCAAGATTGCTAGCCGCTACACCACGAAGTGGTCTCTTCACATATGGGACGTAGTTGCATAGTTCACTACCCCCAGTGGAGTCCGGCTAGGGTGTATCAAAAGCCTGCTGATGAGTCTAACTTGGTACACCTAGGTGAAATCCCCCAATAGAAGGTTTTCTGGAGTTAAAATATTTGATCGTGAAAGTCAACATTCCATATTTTGTCTCCAAGGTATTTGGGAATTTGGATATTTCGAGGATATTTTGAGGGACACCTGTGTGGGATCTGTTTACTCTTTTTCTTGTATCTTGAGATATATAGTGCCTCCTTATCACAGACAACAATTTCTGCGATAAAAACGAAAATAGGGGTGTTTTATTATCTTGGCTCTGCGGAATTTGAAAGGGTATTCTGCTTTTCCTTATCACATCTGGTTAATTGGCTATAGTGAATAAGCCTCGCCGTGGCACACATTCTCTTGGAGTGTGTGGACCTGGCTGATCTGCGAATGACTCTTAAGCTGCCCTAAAACCCTCTCCCTTGTTCTACGTGATGACGGGCCGTCAATAGACCTCGTCATCTAGTTCATGAGGGAGAGCGGGTATATTTAGCCTACTTTTCACATTTTGTAAAAATGAGGAAAAAGTAAACTTATGAGATCGATGCGGATAAATGTGTATCTGTCTATCTGTCCTGTCCTGTCCTGTCTGTGTCCCCCCTATCAACTCCTACAAGGCTGCAGCTGTCAAAACCAAATTTGGCATGAGTAAAGATCTATACCTGAATATCTCACGGCCATATTTGAAAACGACGTCAGAGCTACCAACTGCTAAACAATCGCAATTGAAATTTGAGCTGTATGTTGGATATCTCGGAAGGTATGCAAGGGAGCTATTCCGAAATTGGCACACATATTTCAGTTTAATTTCCACGACGCCATACATGACAGTGCTGCCAGCATAATTCTACGGCTGCTCATAGGTCATATCGTTATATGCATGTAACATCCATACTATCAATTCGATTTCAACCGAATTTCGTATGTAGACTGCGATGTGAACTATAACAGATATTACTATGCGTATTCTTAAGAGCAACTAGGGCTGCCAACAGTTAATAAATGCTCTCTCTATTTTTTTATCCTAATACCAATATATCAGAAAGTATGCAAGCCAACAGCTCAAAACTTTGGACACGTATAGTGCATGACCTACATTAATTTGGAGTAACTAATAAACGTCAGTGGTGCCAATATGATTCTAGCCTGCTGATGGGTTCAATTTTAAATGCATGTAACGTCTATATTGTTACGGCTGTGAGTTTGTGTCATCACTCGCCGCATGAGTCACTACTGCCCCAGGGCTGGGCTGTGTCCTGCCTCCTGTATTGCGCGCGCCTTATGCAACAGGGCTACTAGGACAAAGGGATAGTCCAGAATATTCGTGACTGGACCAGCAATGGACACCTCGAGAAGCCGTGAACCCTGGATGGATCTAGAAGCATTTATTGAGTCACCGGCCTGCTATATAAGTGCGACCTGTCTAGCAGTTGTTGTTGTTGTGTTTTACGAGCTAGTGCGAGCGATTATCTTGTGCGACGGAAGTGTGGTATCGAAGTGCTGTGCGAGTTACGAAATCCAGTGACATTGTTTCTCCAGCTTGTGGACAGCGAAATAGCCTGCAGCAAGTGATCGTAAGTAATTGTGGTCGGTGAACATAATGGAGAGGAGCAGGTAGTTTCTGTCAAGGCCACCGTACTCATTAAGACGGATTAACTTCTGTGATCTGTTGACAAGTGGAAGGGCCAAGAGCGCTCAAGGAAGAGACTTGAGGAAACTGGAGTAAGGCTCCTAATTGCTTGTATTTGCTGATTAGTGTAATTTTCTGGCCACAATAAAGTTAATTATTTCTTTAAGCAGTAATTGGTGTTGTGCTTTGTACCCCCACCGTAATCCAGTTAACAAAAGTGCCACTAGGGGGTGGCACGTAACAATACTAACAAATGGATTTCAACCGAAATTCGTATGTGTTTTGTGCACCATGACAAAAGTGACTATGTGTATTCTTAAGAGCCAACAGGGCTGCCAACTGTTCTTCTTCTTCTTCTTTTATTCATGGGGCCTCTCGTTTCCAAGTTCCTGTTTAGCGTCGACCTCCAAGATCTTTTGCTACCATGTGTTTCCTTCATTCCCACCTGGATATCTCTGCTCCCTTCACAAAGCTGCAGATCAATCTTATAGGGTCTTCTAGGATTTTCTCTCTTTCTTCACCCGGCAGCCCCAGTGTGGAGATTCTAGTTCTTCCCAGCGTCTCACATTCAAAAAGTATGTGTTCAGCTGATTCTTCTGCTTCATTGCATTTCCTACATATATTGTCTCTTATTACTCCAATTCTATGTAGGTGTTTTTTAAGATGGCAGTGTCCTGTCAATAATCCCACTACCCATCTTATATTTCCTCTGCTAAGTTGTAGAAGTTGTTTAGTGTGCTTCTTGTTTGGTCCTTTTATCAGTTCCTTTGCAAGTCTGCAACCTGGAGTCTTTTTCCAGTTTTCTATTTGCTTCTTTTGTACCCATTTACCTATTACTTGTCGGGCTTGTCTGTAAGAGATCCCACATACAGGTTCTGGGCCTACAAAATGTATCTCTGCTCCTTTTCTGGCCAGTTCATCTGCCCTTTCATTACCTTCTATACCTGCATGCCCTGGTACCCATATTATTTTAACGGTGTTGTACTCTGAGAGCTTCAGGAGAACTGAGTGGCAGTACCATACTATTTTGGATGTTATCCGGACAGCCTCTAGTGCCTTAATGGCTGCTTGTCTATCCGTAAAAATGAAAATGTTCTTATCTTTATGTTTCATTTTCAGGTTTTCCTCAAGACACGTGGTGATAGCTAACACCTCCGCTTGAAAGACAGTAGTGTGTCTGCCCAGGCTCATTTGAATTGATCGCTCAGGTCTTTCCCCGTTGATCCCTCCTCTTGTACCACTTACAGTTTTTGAGCCATCAGTCCTCCACACTATATCCTCTCTATCGGTCTTCCACTTGTTGATATCCCAGTCTTCCTTTTTTATTATTTGGGTCTCAAATGGTTTCTCAAAGTTATACTTTGGTATCATGTAATCAGAAGGCATGTGTAGTACTTCCCGTGTTATAATTCTGTTAATTTTACAGTGTCCTAGATTGGGCCTTTGTGCTTTCCAGCATTCTGTTCGTTCCAATCTATATGATCTCATTCTAGCCTGTCCCTCTATGAAGTTGCATAGAGATGGGAGATCCAGTAATGTATTCAAGGCTTCTGTCGGCGCAGTTTTCATAGCTCCAGTTATAGCTACACATGCCATTCTCTGCAGACTATTTAATCTGCTGCCGATATTTCCCTGTTTTGCTTTCTCCCACCAAATGATTGAAGCATAGGTTATCAGTGGTCTAATGATCATTGTGTATATCCACATTACCACCGACGGATTTAGACCCCATGTTGTCCCAACAGCTCTTTTACACGCATAGAGTAAGTTCTTGGCCCGGGTTATGTTCCTTTCTATATGCGGATTCCAGGTTAGCTTTTTATCAAGCACTACTCCAAGATATAGTACCTGTTCTTCCATATAGATTTCTTGCCCAAAGAGCTTCAGTGTTCTCTTTCCCTCTAATTTTTTCTTTCTTGTAAAAGGGACCAGAGTTATCTTATTCGGGTTAACGGAAAGTTGTTCTTCCCGACACCAGTTCTCTACAAGGTAAAGTGATCTCTGCATGAGGTCCTGTATGACACTCATCACCTTACCTCGTACTACAATCACTAGGTCGTCTGCATATCCTTGTGTATACCGTACCCATGGGAGTAATTTCCATGGAAAACATGCTTCTGCCTCCAGCCAGCATCAGTCCTCAGGCGTGTACCGTCCACCCACTGAACAGTTGCATATTTTTGATCTGAGACTAATAGGTATCAACTCTACAGTGATAAAGCACAACTCTATTCTAAAGACTTTAATTCAGCTCTAAATCACGGCTTCAAACACACAAAAACACAATCCCAACAATATAACACAAACCAATGCAAAATTACTCCTACAATCCACTAACATTCACACTTTATCCTAGCAAATCCAAATGATTATTCATTCATTTACCATGAGATTGGCATCAAAATTCATTCTCGAGTGCGCTGATGCACATGTAAATTACACATAAACTGTACTTATAATCTTATGTCACCTGTTGTGACCTCTTTAATTTTACAATCTTAATTGTTTACTCTCAACACCTCTTAATTTACATTATGCGTACACTTGTGTTTTGTATCTCTCTTCCCACCAAAATGCTTTACCATGCATTAACCAATTTATGGGTTGCACATCAAATTTACTTGCAACTCCACAATTATATGTAATCATACCCCGTTCTGCAGTTCCCTTCTGCAGTCCCCTTTTCTACAGTTCCACTGTATGCCGTTGTGATTTCAATTTCAAAAATTCCGTTACCGCTGTGTCGGATGGTATATTATGCTACCCTTGCGTGGGCATAGCCTATGGCATCTAGTGTCGACCTTTAGAACTAAGTGACACTGTCAGTATACAAAATGCACCTTTCAACAACTCAAAAGTTTTCTGAATATGAAGTCATTAGGATACCCCTTAATTTTCAATGTGTTTCAAACCACACAAATTCATTATACAATACAACAATGCTTCTTTTCTTACAAACAGGGGTTTAAAGTCTCTCCACTCTAAATGTCAAGCTCCACGGGTCGCTTAACACCTCCCCCCTCGGTTCTACTTGTATACAATAGGACTGAGTCGAGCGGTCACAAAACCACCCTACTACTTTATCTCCAAGCAGTAACAGGTGATTTTAAATACAATAGTGCAGTCTCATGGATCTACACATCCCATATGATTTAACTTAAACTGTATGCAATATAGGTTATGGACGTATTTAATCATTTATTCCTAACCTTAGGATATTAATAACTGGCCTCAACGGGTCCATTTCATTATATGAAGGAACGAGATTCATCAATCACTGGTCGAACTGGCTAGCCGGCATCTTATTAATTGCTACGGTCAGGCACATCCGGCCGCCAATTAAATTCACTTCCCAGGAGCTGAATTATTTCAACAGCTAGTTCTCGGTCGAGATCAGGTGTCATGTTGAGGTTTCCACTGTTGTCCTCCCATACACCACTGGATTCGAACCCGGAACATTTCATGGCAATCCACAGAGCTAGGGTCAGTCACTACGTACTCTCTGGCCATAATAAATATCTCTGTATGCCCGAGGCTATACGAGATTTCACACGTCGAATAGATTACCTGACTTCCGTGACTATTGTGCTATGATCTCGTCCTTTAATTAGTAAGATTACTCTATCAATTACTCATACAAGCTTATACACAAGCTGCAAATTCAATTCTCTATTAAACTCTTCCATTTCCTAGATTCTTGCATATTTATTTCCATTATCATAATATACTCTGATATTAAATTGCTTTTGCTTAGCCCTTCATGTATAATATTACTGCTTGGATAGATAAATATTCCAATTAGCATATCTATTTTTCTTACATCCATTTTCCCTGATGTGTATTCGTTTATTCTTATTATTCTTATTATTATTATTATTATTATTACTGACATGAATTACCATCACCCGACACAACGTAACCCTTTTAATAACCGAACATCCGTGTTCGTTACCTTAAGTTTTTATATAACTGAATTGCCATTTTACAATAGTGGTAACGATTTATCCACTCAATGATGCACAAAGACCTCTCAACTTGACTAAAATCAACAAAACAATAATACCTTGAGGTTCTACCTCCAAAAATTGACTCTTATTGGCATATTTTATAATTTTGAAATCTCTCAACATACAGTGGACTATAATTGCTACAAAATCATGGTTTTTGGGTACTTACATCGGCTAATCTGGTGGCTCCAACCACGCATTCCTTCCAGTAATGCCCGCCATTATTTGCAAAATTTGCAAGGCATTCTTATACTTCTAACACACATTTTACATAACTTTTGCCTTACAAACCACACGGCACTTTTCCTTTCCATATTGAAGCTGTTGCCTCCTTATTCACACAACACGTTATAGCACTTGTGACACTATTAATTTTACATATATTTAACAAATCATCATTACAATCACACGCTCACTATTTACATTTCTTACTGGTTGACTTTTCCTGGCAATATATCAGAAATGCAGACGTTGAAGATCTCCTCCTCACTGCTATCCGCATCCTGATTGAAAGTCTCGATTCTCTGCCTAAGAATTCCTATCGATTCCCCAAACTGTCTATCAATCTCTATCCTTCGATAAATTTCCTGATATCGCATAAATATGCTTGCATATCGTCCTGAGCTTTAATTACATTAGTATTCCTATGAATTTTCACCAATCGCATAACAAAGTTTATATCTGCGCCGTCCGACATCCTATGTTATGTCTAACCAATAGTTTACATACTGCGCTCAACCATTGTACATTGTACTTGTACACATTATCACTCTCAATTGTCCTACCTTGTATATCACACGGTATATTTCCAACGTGCATAATAACAATCGCTCATAATGCTGACTATACAAATACGGTACGACTGTCCTTAATAAATGGTATTAATAAATGTCTTACTGCACGGCTCTTCATGTTGAAGTCCGAGCGTCCCTTCTCGACTTCGGTAACGTGCACTTCGCATTAGACTGCGATTTAACTGACTACATTAAACGTTATTAATTCATGGCTTACTGCATGATTATATGTTGCTGCACTTAGAATGTTAAAGTCTGCGCGTTTCTTCTCTGAGCTAGGGTGACGTGCTCCCTGCGCTCAAGTATGGTTCGACTGACCGCCTCTGTCATTCGTTCAGCCCTTATATTCGTTTGGAGAGAAAAAGTAGACCGAGAATTTCCCTGCAGCGTCATCTTCTCCCACAGTATGATTCTGGTCTTGAATTAACGTTTATATGGTTCCTTTTTCCTCGCTGGTCACAGATCTGTAGGCGTGCTCGAGGATCGATCGGCCAATTACTTAATATTAATTGCCTTTGCCAGCGCGTGCCCACGCGGCGTCACCTAAAAATCCCCGGCGACCTGGTCAGATCTCGCCGCTAACACCGAGACTACTGTGTTACTGCGCGTTCCATTAAATCTGCCTCGATTTCAATGTTTAATGGCTTGATAATTAGCCTCTCGGCTATACATTCACATAGGTGCAAACCTCATGTCTCTGAGTTGCTCCAATCACGAGTAATCATTAAATTACGCTGGTATCTTCTCACTCCACTAGCCTCTCTATTCTGAAACGGGGAATAACTTGACAATATTTTAGCCTCCTGACCTGCTCCAGACGACTTAAGTAGGTCACATAGAGTGACACGGCTCCAAGAAACTACGCCCCTTTTCCGGAGTCATTAGACAAATGTCAAGCGCTCCAACTTCTGTGCTCAAGTCCAGAATAGTATGCCTCAAACAGCCCAATAATGCAGTATTCTACTAATATTCCCTGCATTATATTAATAAATAATGTCAGTATTAGTTCATATCACAACAGTGATTTAATATGTATTTTCTCTAGGGGTTTTTATAACTTAAACTCCCTCAAAAGATCTCGTGTTCGTTCCTTGCTGGACTCTCAATTCTGAGCTCAACTATCTCTGAGATCCACGTTCGACACCAGTCAGCCTAACCCCGTTGGGTTCATATTCCCCTTGCAAAACGTATAGAAGTCAATTGCAAGTGACCTTCTGTAAGTCACCGGCTGACTGTCCCAACCGTCTGTGTTTACACTAAGCCGTCCTTCACCTCGTCTGCCTGCGAGTGGGTCTGTCTACATCCCCCTTCCACTCTGAGCTCAGCACTTAGACGTGCATTCTCTTGGCGGAGGGTTTCATTCAAAGCTTCAACCTCCCCAGCGACTTCGACCATGTCTTTGTTTAGCAGTCGCAGACACTTGCATTCCGGCTGTCTGCTCCCTTCTCTGAGCAAGCTGCTCGTTTCTCTTTCCGTCCCACTGTGTGAGCCTTCAAGCCTGACTGCCTGGCCGACGTTGCTGTCCCCGTCCACTTGGGTGTGTGCTGCTATTACTTCCTCTTGTTCATCAAATTCCTCTGGTGAATGATAAATTTTGAGGTTGGCCGCATTCATAACGACCTCGTTTCCCGTTTCTAAATGCCTTATTCTATATTCATTATTCTGTAGGTCTCTGTAAAGATGCAGGAATAACAATTCTTTGACGGGTATGGTCTACATCATCCCACTTGTGTAGCTTCTGATTGTACCATACGTAATCTGTTGATAACGCCTCTGCCTCTCTGTATATTGCAGTTCCCCTTGCTAAGCGTCCCTCGAAGTAATCAATCATCATTTTCAACCACGGATCTTCGCGTTGTAGGTTGGTAATATTCTTCAAGTCTTCTGAGGTCTTCTGATCTCGATTTTCAATCTGGACGGCTAGAGTTTCCTCTTCTCTAGGATATCGGCTTAACATGTCCGGTATTACGTTCTCTTTCCCTGGACAGTACTCTATTTCCACATTGAACTGTTGAATATACAGGGACCATCTTGTCAACCTCTGGCTAGACAAATCCGTCTTTAACAAAAATGTTAAAGCTTTATGGTCTGTTCTGAGGAAGATTTGAAAGCCATAGACTAGTTTACGCCAGTACTGCAATGCGTACAGAATTGCGAGCAACTCTATCTCTGTGATCGTGTAATTTTTCTCATGGGCCTTCAATCTCCTACTTATAAAGGCAATAAAAACTTTCTCCTCGGGCTTATCAACATTTTCTTGGAATAGCATCGCTCCTATCCCAACAAGTGATGCATCCGTCTGTATTATGAACTTCTGGGTATAATCAGGGTATCCCAGCTTCACGTATTCCAAAAGCATTCGTTTTGACCTCACAAATGCTTCTTGACATTGCTCCGTCCAATTCCACCTGCCGCCTTTCTTCAATAGATCCTGCAGGGGTGCCACAGTTGTAGTATAGTTTGGGCAGTGGTTAGCAAAGAATCCAATTACTCCCAAATACTGTCGGACGTGCTTAACTTTCGTGGGTCGAGGAAAATTTCGAATTACCTTTAATTTCTCTGGCTTTGGCTTAACTCCATTTTCATCGATAACGTGCCCTAGGAATTTAACTTCCCTCTGACAGAAGTGCGCTTTCTTGATATTAACCTTAAAATTAGCTTCTCGAAGGTTATCCAGCAACTTCTTCAGGTCTCTCATGTGCTCCTCCAGAGATTCTGATGTGAGTAGAATGTCATCTACGTATCTGATGGTACTCTCTTTAACATCATCCGATAGATTGCGATCTAACGCTCTTATCAAAGCTGAACCAGCTGTTTTCAGACCAAAAGGTAATCTTAAAAACGTGTATGTATGTTGATCAAACATAAATCCTGTCAACAGACTCGTTTTCTTCTCCAATTCAAGATGGTGAAAGCTCGACGTGATATCTAAATTTGTAAATATGGTCTTCCCTTTAAACTTTCTGAGGATTTCCTTAATAGGTGGCACTTGTTCGAACTCCGGTATTACCTTCATATTTAAATGCCTCAGACCCAGGCATACTCTGACAGTCCCGTCTGTCTTAGGTACGATTACCAATGGGCTTACATAAGGCGTAGGTGTTTTCTCAATAACACCGGCCTCCAACATCTTCTGAATTGCTTCTTTGACCTTAGCATAGTGCTTTTCGGCTATAGGATAGGGTTTCTGCCTAAATGGTGTCCAGTCGTTAACTTGGAATGCATAAGTGAAGTTCTTTATACGACCAGGTCTCGAGTCAGAGACTTCCTTCTGTTCCAATAATAATTTCTTTAAATTTTCTTCATCTCTTGGACCAATTTTTGCTTCTTCTAGTTTTTCCGAAATATGTTCTTCGAGTTCGGGTTCCAGATCTTTCTCCATGTCTGCGGCTAGTGTTTTCAGTTCATCTTCTAACTGCTCGATAGCTAACACTTCCTCCTCAGCCATGTCTCTGTATGTATGCCATACCTGTTCATCTGTCCCTGGTTCATTCTGTTTGAGTGAGACCTCTAAGCCTTCAGCTTCCTCGTTCACACGGAACATAACTCTGTCCTGTGATAGGTCTATTACCACTCTGTATTCCCTTATAAACTCTGCCCCAATAATAAGGTTAAAAGGCAATTTGTTTACTAGTAGAAAACTCTGTGAAAAAATAGAGCCTCCTATCTGTAAATCTAGGAATACCTGATATTTGCATATCATCGTTTTGTCAGGAATGACACCTTTTATTTTGACACTTGAGATAGGTATTTTCAAAACATTTTCTCTCTGCGCTATCTCATTATACAAAGCTTGTGTCATAAGACACACCGTTGAACCCGTGTCTAACAGACTTCTTATCTTCAACTCTGCCACTCTTACTAATATAATGGGCAATTCTCGTTTGATCATGACCTGTGATCCTCCTGTATCCTCGATTAATTCTTCCGGTTTGGCTATCCAATTAATGATGTTGACCGACTTCCATCCATCATTCTCAAATTCTTCTAATTTTGGAGTTTTTTTTCTACAGCGCCCGTCCCCTTAGAGTTTCTTCTCTCCTGTTCACTGCGCTGTAACTCCAAACTTTTGGCTCCGTCTCCATATCTGTCTGGTGACATCCTATTTTGCATAGCTTCTTGCCAGCGGACTTGCTGCTTCTGGGGTTCTTCTCCCCTTTCATTGAGGTATTGCAATGAAGCGTGATAACGTTCCTCTACCTCGTCATCAAAGTTACGCCTTCTTTCCTGGGGTCTCTAATTTCGATTGTTGCCTTCTTGGCCATTGTTACCTCCATTATTTTGGTACTGTCCCCGTTATCAGGATAGTAGGCTGTCAGATATCCGCCCCCTCAATCGGATTGCCAATAATCAAACGCACCGGCACAGCTACATCAATGAAAATGGCACTGACAGATACTATCGAGATTAGAGCACAATAGTTAACAAGAAATTATTGTGGAACCCACCAAAATATACGGGGGTTCATACTTACCTTTACTTACCTCTTAAATTTATCTCGGGGACTGGGTTGTCAACTGGATCACTTAAAGCGTGCCCACACAATAACCTCCACCATGATATTTAAAATGAACCACAACGAAGACGAGAAACTTTAAACTGCACAATAATTTATTTCACAAAAAGAATGAATTAACAAAAATAAAACAACAAAATCCACGTGGCAATCAGAAGCCATCGACCACATAACTATGTCCTCCTGTAGAACTTGTATACTCTACATACAATGTTTCAGCTTTCTCAAGCTCAAAATAACGTAAAAATAATAATGCACTTGGAATGGAAACGGGATTTGGGACGAGACACATATAGCAATTGTTTTGCGTGTTTATACACATCACATTTTATTTATAGCCACAAGGCTATTATGGAGACGTCCTTGGCCTCTATCATACAGTTGTCCGGGCCAGCTGCAATGCACCTGCATCGTCAAAGTGGACTCACCTGTCCGTTCAACCCTAGCATCTGCGAGTTACATCAGAGCTTAGCTCTCCCTTTCAAAACACGTTAAATGTCCACTTCTCAACTGAAATATTATCACGCAAATCCTTTAAATGCTCCATTCAAACACCAGTGGAATACTCCAATAATCCTAAATCATGTTTAATTGTTCAATCCACTTGTTTAATTAGCGTTGTTTAGAGTATAATAACAAAACTCTAAATGTTAATAACAAAAGTTCATTAATTATTTATAACAATAATAAATTGTTTATAACAATGTCAAACGACAATTGAAAATTTTATACACGCCTCTATTAATCCCTTTCATTACAAATTGTTATCAAAGATATTTACAAAATTATTTACAATATTTATATGTTTATATTATTTATACAAGAAATACATTAAACCACACGTTTATCCGGTTAATAATTACTCAAATCGTGATGATATAATCGACCAATGAAGGTTAGTTATATTTAACTGTCAAATTCAGGTTTAATAAGGTTTAATAATAATTATAATTATATGTGACGGTAACCTCCATTCAAAATCTTCATCTCAAATTATTTAACACTCTTGTTAACTTTAACAGTATCTTCACATGAATAACTTTCAAAGAACCAGGACAATACATTCAGCGGAAAAATACTTCGCTCAAAACGCACAAAATTGCACAACAATTGGCCCAAAATTCATCATATATCTTCATATATATGGCATCAAAATCTTCCAAACTACATACAAAAACCTCCACTCATAAATTCAACAACTTCATTTATTACTGTGGGAACCTCCTTCATTATTCAAGGGCATTACTCATCAGCGACTTTTACAGGTCCACTGAACTAACGATTATACATCCATTGTTCCTCTTCAAAAATTCTTATATTCATCAATTGTATTAATGTCTGTTATTATTTAACCTTCGTGGGTTTTATTCATGAATCGATATGAAGTAAAAATTTGCCAATCACAAATAAATTTAATAGCAAATACGATTAGACACTCCTCCCTGGTCTATCAAAATTGAGATTAATATCTTCAAAGTAACGCAGTATAAAAATACTATCTTCAATCAAAGTTCATCTAAACTGCATAAATAGTCGAATAGAATACAATTAGATTGTGGAATGCAAACATTATTGTTCCAATCTATAATTGAGAAAAATTCCTATCAAATGTTCATTACTATAGTGTATTCAATAAATCGTAATCAAAGTTCATATTTCATAAAATTGTCTATAATGCAATGATGTTCATAAGACGACTAGTATTTCAAAGATCGTCGATAACGTATTAGATTTTAACGCTCTAAAATCATTTAATTATTCTTCTTTCTTGAGGATGACAGAAAATTGGTCAAAGTAATTTACTGAATAGAATTACTTTAATAAATTGACACGCTGTCTGACTTCAAATCTGCCATAGAAAATCGTTAACTTTACAGTCAGATCGTGACTACAGAAATATGCAAATTACTGAAAGAATCTAAATTATCAGTCTCAACTGATCCAAAATTATTTAACTATGCCAATGACATAACAATGTCTCAACAAATCGTAGAAAAAGGCATAAATCATCGAAGTGTACTGAGTACAGAAATGTCAATCAAGAAAATGGGGCAAAAGATAGGACAAAAATATGGGAAAAATGGTTGCTCAGATATTGCTACATGACTCAAATAATACAAGAAACGTTCACGACTACCTTATCTGTTAATTGAAGTTCTAGAGGAAAGTTTTCAAAGAAAACTGCTGTTGGTTCCATTTCACCAGCGTGAAGATGTGCTCCGACCTCGAACCTGGAATCAGCGTCCTCGGAGAATCGAACTGCTTCCTTCTCCGGAAATTGCACTGCTCCATGTATCCGAAAGACATCCTTCTGGCAAAACTCTTCTTTATGAGCCGGGTCCACCCTGGCCTCTCTTGAAAGTTCCCTGAAGTTCCAGTCGTAATTCGCCATGAAGTTTATTGCAGTTATTTCCGCAGAAATATTCATAATCGTGGAGTATGATGATATTTCCACTGCCATCTGATATGATTCAGCGATGGATTCACGATGCATGAGTGTAGTTGGATGTTCACTACATGCTCGCTTTTGTAGAAAGACGATTAACGAAGTTCCATGCTGTTACTTCACTCCATCGATATATGTCCCAATTGCATTAAAGCCTTAGCCTTCCATCTCAACTTCTGTTATAATCATTGAAAGCACTGCAAGATTATAATGTTCCATAATAGAATGTATCGTTGTATTACCAAACGTATTCTCCAATATCACGGTTGGGATGCACGTGTCAGCCGTAGTGTATAATGTAGAATTTTAAAAGTGCTTCTCAGGTGGCGAGAAAATCACTTTTGTCTGCAGCCTTAAAGTGTCAATATCTTTCAAAGTATAACTGTGAAATTGTTCAAATGTTCTACACACCTCAATGTTGTACTGCCCAATTGAATTATAATAAAGGCAGAAGTTAACTCTTTATATCTTATCTGGTAGAAACGTTAATGTGAGCGTTTCAACTTCACCTAGTTTCGAACAGCGTAAAATGGAACTGCTCCGTGTTCGTTCGATGCGCCGGGCTTTAACCACACGCTAAAGACAACTTGCTTCACTTATTCACTCGACAATGACTATCTGACATCAGAAATATATATGCGGTATCAGCGGTATGAGAGATATGAGAGCTCCTCTATCCTGTGCACGACCTTTTATCAACTTCTTAAGGGGCGTATCCATCCCTTCCATAGCCTGTTCCTCCGTCATTGCTAGAAGTTTTAACTTTGGCTATACTTGACGGATTTTCAAATTTCAAAAACTCAAAATTAATTTCTTCAAAATTCCAAATCAATGCCATAACTGAAAATAGATTTCCACAAATCTGCATGCCAAAAGCAATCAAATATCGTAGTTTCAGCAATCTCCGTCTTCCTTCCAAACTATCGTTCATTGGTTCGAGTCTCTCCTCCAATAGCGTAACTTCTTCCTTAGCACAATACCTTGTTTCCTGCGACTGCGTCGTAAATCTCAGATCTTTCTCGAACAAACTCATGACGTCACCAAGAATCTCAGCTCCACCAGCCTACTTGCATGAAATCTACGTCATCCGTGCCTACGTCATGAATATACACGTCACAACTATGACAGCCATAACTTTATTCACATTTGCCAATACAGCCATCGTGGTCTCAATATAATTCAATTTACGGGGGCAGTACGGTCTACCCCTTGTATTCTGTAGATTCCAAGAATTTCGGCCTCCTCTTCCTCTACCAGCATTTCCTTTGTACTTCGGTTGCCATCTTCTGGGTTCATGTTCCCATTGACGTCCGTTGGAATCTAACGTTTCAGTGCTAGTAGCTTTGTTATTCTTCGGAGCTTTATACTGGTCAGTCTGCGTGTTGGTCACGTGTACCTGTTCCACGGTTCGATTCTGACGCATAGTATTGGATGTCGTGAGGTCTAGTTGCCTAAGAACTGCCTCCATTTCCATTGCGGTTTTTGCATTTGCCGAAACAGCAGCCTTTGGATTTCATAAGGAAGTTGTTTGGCAATAGCAAAACATAGCTCCAGCTCGCTAGGTTTTTGGTCAAGTTCCTTAAACCGACACATCGGAGATATGAAGAATTCAGCGTACTTCGTTGGATTGTCGGTGCTGTATCTTTTCGAATACAAATCCAATCGTAAATTCTGTTGGGTCATCGGGTCCCAGTATCTCTTCAAAAAAGCTTCCCGAAACTCCTCGACAGTATCGAAGGTATAACGGAAACTGCGAAACCATAACGCACATTCTCCCTCCGTTAGTTTCTCTATGGTTCGTAGCCTGCGCTCTTGTGGTATCCGCGCATCGTTTAAATATTCGGACACTTCTTTCAACCAATACTTCGGTGTCATATTACAATGGCTACCTGAGAATTTTCTTGGTTTCTCCTCGCTCGCTCTAATTACATTTATAACTTGGGTGTGCATAGCATTTTCATGCGGCATAGAAGTTGCAATCGGTGCACCTGGCGTCATATATGTACTTTCGCCTGGGCCTGTAGCATTCCTTATTATATGTTGGGTTTCTAAATCTGCCCACTTGGTTTTCCTCATATCTTCCACGCTGCCATCACTTGACTTAGGATCTTTCATTAGGGTTTCCTCCTGTGCTATTATCCTAGTCTCCATTTGAAAGTGGCGCATCTCTGCTCTTTCCAATCGAGTAATTACCTCCTTTTCTATTCTGCTAAGCCTATCCCTATTTTCTTCTGCCACTTGAAATATTTTCTTCTTATCTTCCTTCAGGCTTTGCTTGATATGGGAGATTTCATCCTCTACATCTTCCTTTATTTCAGCAAGGGACTTGTCGCTTGCCTCTGTCTTTTGGCCTTCTCTCACTTCGAGTTCTTATCTAAGTCCTTTAATTTCCTCTTGAATATGTCCATTGACCTTTGATATTTCATTTCGGACCTTAACGATTTCACCTCGGTTTTCCTCTTGTCTTTTGTTAACGATAACAATGTCGCTTTGAATTTGGTCCAGTCTTGATGAACTTTGCTCATCTGACCCTTTATATTGCCTACCATCTCTTTACTTTCGTTAGCGATAGCCTTAATCTCTCCTATTTCCTGACATTGATCTAATATGTTCTGATCCGGCTTCTTTAGATCCCCGTTAATCGCTCTAGCATAACCTTTCAACTTTTCATCCCATTTACTGTCATTTTCTTCTAGTCTCTGATCTACCGTTCTAGTAAATTCTAAAAACTGTTTTGCTTGGCGTTCGAGATTCGCCTCATTTTGGATTTGAATATCCTTAATGTCATTAGACAGCGCATCTTATCCTGCGCGTGCTTACATGCCTGCAAATTACTTTCACGTTTGGCTTCTATCGCCTCGAAACGCTTATCGGTCTTAACCTGCATTTCTGATATAATGCTTACAACGGTTTCTGTTACCTCGGTCTTAATTGTTTCTTGCATTTGACCTAGCTTATCATTTATTTCTGCCTTATTTGCATCCAATCGGTTGTTTATTTCAACCTGATTATTATTAATTGCCAACTGATTAGCATCTAAACGGTTACTCAATTCAACCTGATTATTATTAATTGCCAACTGATTAGCATCTAAACGGTTGTTTATTTCATCCTGGAAAGCCTTGGCTTCCAGCTTATTCTGTTCATTAACAGCGTCAAAATGCTGTTTTAGCTCTGCAATCCCCTGCAAAACTCCCTCCGTACCAGCCATTCTTACAACAATTTACTTTGAGATATAGGCAGGCTTCCTGGATATATGTGTGGATTCGTTTTGAAGAGAAACACAAGACACTGTACACATATTGTAAGATTGTACTTAAAATTTGGATTTTAGGATAAATTGTGGATTGGGTGCGTAGCGCTCATACCCTTGGGTAATTCTCTTCTCAATAGAGAGATTCTGCGTTACTTCAAAAGCCTACTGAACTCAAAAATCACTCAAACACAGTTTGTGGTAAAAAAATAATTATTATGGTTTTCCCCATGAAATACCATAAAAATCTATGGAGTTTCCCTAAATCCCATAAGCTCCACAAACCTGGGTGCCATGATAAATAAAGTACACACCTGCGCCTATGGTGACCTGTATTTTAAACTGGGCCCACATATCAGCGCCATGATAAATATATAGAGAGGTTTGGCCTCGTAAGACATCGCAGCAACCATCCAAGGACTCGGTTTTACTGTCGAATGCCCCAACTTGGGCCTTGCCATGATAAATAAAGTACACACATGCGCCTATAGTGACCTGTATTTTAAACTGGCCCCACATATCAGCGACATGATAAATATATAGGTGGTCTTACCATGTTTTACAAATGAAGGTCAGGTCGTGCAATGCCAAGATACACATATTGCCCTAATTAGGCGATTCCACGATAGAATAATACCCCCTCATGTTACCTGGACCATGGTAAGTATAAGGTGTTTATCAAAATTGATATTGTTTGTATCGGAGCTTAGCTAAGGTTAGGTGCGATCATTCCCCTAATTCATTATATTCGTTAATTTAAAAGAGTTGTTTACACTAGATCTTGACCGACTTAAGTTGTACCTTTAGCTCAAATCACTGTACAGGACATCAAATCCCATGTCCCCATGTGAGTAATTTCCATGGAAAACATGCTTCCGCCTCCAGCCAGCATCAGTCCTCAGGCGTGTACCGTCCACCCACTGAGCAGTTGCATATTTTTGATCTGAGACTAAAAGGTATCAACTCTACAATGATAAAGCACAACTCTATTCTAAAGACGTTAATTCAGCTCTAAATCATGGCTTCAAACACACAAAAACACAATCCCAACAATATAACACAAACCAATGCAAAATTACTCCTACAATCCACTAACATTCACACTTTATCCTAGCAAATCCAAATGATTATTCATTCATTTACCATGAGATTGACATCAAAATTCATTCTCGAGTGCGCTGATGCACATGTAAATTACACATAAACTGTACTTATAATCTTATGTCACCTGTTGTGACCTCTTTAATTTCACAATCTTAATTGTTTACTCTCAACACCTCTTAATTTACATTATGCGTACACTTGTGTTTTGTATCTCTCTTCCCACCAAAATGCTTTACCATGCATTAACCAATTTATGGGTTGAACATCAAATTTACTTGCAACTCCACAATTATATGTAATCATACCCCGTTCTGCAGTTCCCTTCTGCAGTCCCCTTTTCTACAGTTCCACTGTATGCCGTTGTGATTTCAATTTCAAAAATTCCGTTACCGCTGTGTCGGATGGTATATTATGCTACCCTTGCGTGGGCATAGCCTATGGCATCTAGTGTCGACCTTCAGAACTAAGTGACACTGTCAGTATAAAAATGCACCTTTCAACAACTCAAAAGTTTTCTGAATATTAAGTCATTAGGATAACCCTTAATTATCAATGTGTTTCAAACCACACAAATTCATTATACAATACAACAATGCTTCTTTTCTTACAAACAGGGTTTTAGAGTCTCTCCACTCTAAACGTCAAGCTCCACGGGTCGTTTAACACTTCCCCCCTCGGTTCTACTTGTATACAATAGGACTGAATCGAGCGGTCACAAAACCACGTGTTCCGTCCCTTCCTGACTCCCTCCTACTTTATCTCCAAGCAGTAACAAGTGATTTTAAATACAATAGTGCAGTCTCATGGATCTACACATCCCATATGATTTAACATAAACTGTATGCACGATAGGTTATGGACGTATTTAATCATTTATTCCTAACCTTAGGATATTAATAACTGGCCTCAACGGGTCCATTTCATTATATGAAGGAACGAGATTCATCAATCACTGGTCGAACTGGCTAGCCGGCATCTTATTAAATGCTACGGTCAGGCACATCCTGCCGCCAATTAAATTCACTTCCCAGGAGCTGAATTATTTCAATAGATAGTTCTCGGTCGAGATCAGGTGTCATGTTGAGGTTTCCATTGTTGTCCTCCCATACACCACTGGATTCGAACCCGGAACATTTCATGGCAATCCACAGAGCTAGGGTCAGTCACTATGTACGCTCTGGCCATAATAAATATCTCTGTATGGCCTAGGCTATACGAGATTTCACACGTTGAATAGATTACCTGGCTTCCGTGACTATTGTGCTATGATCTCGTCCTTTAATTAGTAAGATAACTTTATCAATTACTCTTACAAGCTTATACACAAGCTGCAAATTCAATTCACTATTAAACTCTTCCATTTCCTAGATTCTTGCATATTTATTTCCATTATCATAATATACTCTGATATTAAATTGCTTTTGCTTAGCCATGTATAATATTACTGCTTGGATAGATAAATATTCCAATTAGCATATCTATTTTTCTTACATCCATTTTCCCTGATGTGTATTCGTTTATTCTTATTATTCTTATTATTATTACTGACATGAATTACCATCACCCGACACAACGTAACCCTTTTAATAACCGAACATCCGTGTTCGTTATCTTAAGTTTTTATATAACTGAATTGCCATTTTACAATAGTGGTAACGATTTATCCACTCAATGATGCACAATGACCTCTCAACTTGACTAAAATCAACATAACAATAATACCTTGATGTTCTACCTCCAAAAATTGACTCTTATTGGCATATTTTATAATTTTGAAATCACTCAACATTCAGTGGACTATAATTGCTACAACATCATGGTTTTTGGGTACTTACATCGGCTAATCTGGTGGCTCCAACCACGCATTCCTTCCAGTAATGCCCGCCATTATTTGCAAAATTAGCACAGCATTCTTATACTTCTAACACACATTTTACATAACTTTTGCCTTACAAACCACACGGCACTTTTCCTTTCCATATTGAAGCTGTTGCCTCCTTATTCACACAACACGTTATAGCACTTGTGACACTATTAATTTTACATATATTTAACAAATCATCATTACAATCACACGCTCACTATTTACATTTCTTACTGGTTGACTTTTCCTGGCAATATATCAGAAATGCAGACGTTGAAGATCTCCTCCTCACTGCTATCCGCATCCTGATTGAAAGTCTCGATTCTCTGCCTAAGAATTCCTATCGATTCCCCAAACTGTCTATCAATCTCTATCCTTCGATAAATTTCCTGATATCGCATAAATATGCTTGCATATCGTCCTGAGCATTAATTACATTAGTATTCCTATGAATTTTCACCAATCGCATAACAAAGTTTATATCTGCGCCGTCCGACATCCTATGTTATGTCTAACCAATAGTTTACATACTGCGCTCAACCATTGTACATTGTACTTGTACACATTATCACTCTCAATTGTCCTACCTTGTATATCACACGGTACATTTCCAACGTGCATAATAACAATCGCTCGTAATGCTGACTATACAAATACGGCACGACTGTCCTTAATAAATGGTATTAATAAATGTCTTACTGCACGGCTCTTCATGTTGAAGTCCGAGCGTCCCTTCTCGACTTCGGTAACGTGCACTTCGCATTAGACTGCGATTTAACTGACTACATTAAAAGTTATTAATTCATGGCTTACTGCATGATTATATGTTGCTGCACTTAGAATGTTAAAGTCTGCGCGTTTCTTCTCTGAGCTAGGGTGACGTGCTCCCTGCGCTCATGTATGGTTCGACTGACCGCCTCTGTCATTCGTTCAGCCCTTATATTCGTTTGGAGAGAAAAAGTAGACCGAGAATTTCCCTGCAGCGTCATCTTCTCCCACAGTATGATTCTGGTCTTGAATTAACGTTTATATGGTTCCTTTTTCCTCGCTGGTCACAGATCTGTAGGCGTGCTCGAGGATCGATCGGCCAATTACTTAATATTAATTGCCTTTGCCAGCGCGTACCCACGCGGCGTCACCTAAAAATCCCCGGCGACCTGGTCAGATCTCGCCACTAACACCGAGACTACTGTGTTACTGCGCGTTCCATTAAATCTGCCTCGATTTCAATGTTTAATGGCTTGATAATTAGCCTCTCGGCTATACATTCACATAGGTGCAAACCTCATGTCTCTGAGTTGCTCCAATCACGAGTAATCATTAAATTACGCTGGTATCTTCTCACTCCACTAGCCTCTCTATTCTGAAACGGGGAATAACTTGACAGTATTTTAGCCTCCTGACCTGCTCCAGACGACTTAAGTAGGTCACATAGAGTGACACGGCTCCAAGAAACTACGCCCCTTTTCCAGAGTCATTAGACAAATGTCAAGCGCTCCAACTTCTGTGCTCAAGTCCAGAATAGTATGCCTCATACAGCCCAATAATGCAGTATTCTACTAATATTCCCTGCAATATATTAATAAATAATGTCAGCATTAGTTCATATCACAACAGTGATTTAATATGTATTTTCTCTAGGGGAGTAGGATAAATAAGCCGGTTCTGGCACAGGGGCTAATGGGCAAGATGGCCGCCGCGCGCAATCACTCTATGTTATTCTTATGGAGGTTTCATTCAGAGCTGGCACAGGGGCTATTGGGCAAAATGGCCGCCACGGCCTGAGACCGTGGATTACGTCACAGGGAGAGGTCGGCCGTGTAGTTGCCAAATGGAATATTTATTATTATTATTATTATTATTATTAGGTAATTGTTAATTGATCATGTATAATCAAGACCAGCCTTATATTGTCCACTTTTTGGTGTAGTGGCTAGCATTCTTGGAGGTCATTCCTGAGGTTCGAATCCCGGCTCTGCCAAGAAATTTAATTTCTGGTCTCATGAGTGGAACGGGGTACACTCAGCCTTGTGAGGCAAAACTGACAAGAGCTGGCTTTTGATTCATACCTCAACAATTCTGCCTAACCCAACTTCACCTAACCTAACCTAACCTAACCTAACCTAACCTATCCTAACCTAACTTCAAAGTCAAAGCAAATATAAAAGCAAATGTGAAAGCACACATAATAAACTAAGTTATAACCTAACCTGACTTCACCTAACCTAACCTCACCTAACCTGTCCTAACCTAACCTAACGTAACCTACCTAATTTAAAATTGCAAGCGAAAAAAATTTAGCAAAAAGTATGAGAAAAAAGTGAGAGCAAATGTAAGAGCACAAATAATAAACTTAGTTATAACCTAACCACACCTAACCTAACCTAACCTAACCTAACATAACCAAACTTCAAAGTGAGAGCAAAAATGTAAGAGCAAATGAGAGAGCACAAATAATAAACTTAGTTATAACCTAACCTAACCTAACCCACAGAAACCTCATTTAAAGATTTTAGATTTTATGTTTTAACATTTTAGATTTTTGATTTTTTTCATTTTACATTTTTTAGATTTTACATTTTACATTTTTGATTTTTTGTATTTTAGATGTTAGTTTTTTTTAGATTTTACATTTTAAATTTAAGATTTTTTGATTTTAGATTTTACTTTTTACATTTTCCGAAAAGAGTAAACTACTAGGTCACATACCTAACCTCACCAAACCTAACTTTGCCAAACCTAACTTAAGCTAATTCAAAGGCTAATGCACATACACAAAGTATATAAGGGTACAAGCAACTATCCTTATGCTAGTTTTATAGGTTACTGTACAATATGATAACTACCCCAACCGTTTTTTTTTTCATTTGTTGTTTACACATATGACAATTTTCCAATTCCCCATTTTCATTTTTTTAAATGTTAGTTTTAAGTTTTTCAATTTCATAACATGGAAACATGGATTTTGCATTATGTTGTTTACACATTTATCAATTTCACAATTTCCCATTTACAGTTCTTAAAATGTCAGTTTAAAGTTTTTCAATTTCATGATATAGAAACATGGATTTTCCAATTTGTTGTTTACACATTTGTCAATTTACCAAATTCCCATTTACAGTTTTTAAAATTTCAGTTTAATGGTTTTTTTTTATTTTGTCAATATGGAAACATGGATTTTCCAATTTGTGTTTTACATGTTCATTTTGCATTAGGAGTGGAGAGAGGTGAGTAGTAATAAAAAATGTACAAGCAGTTTCCATACGGTACAATATTTTTTTATTTAAATACATGTACACTATTTACACATAATACATTTTTATATATATTCCTTATTGTTATAAATTGTACACTTGTTTTTATTTTGTTTTCTATTTTATTTATTTTTGATTATGAATGCCATTTCTTATTTTGTTTTATTTTTATTTTTGTAGTGCTATTGTTTTATTTCCTAAATTGTTTTGTTTTATGTATTTGCTAGTTGCAGGCAGAAGATTTTGATATTCATAACTTAACTCTTTAAGCATGGTTAATGATTGAGTAATGACCATAGGCATGTGTACCTATACCATTAGCATCAATCACTCTTTTATCATCACCAGGACACAAAGCAATTTTGTTTAGTCTTATAGATGATATGTCATGTTGTTTAGAAGCGATAATGTTCATGGGTATTCTTTTTACATTGTTTTTCATGACACAATCCTTATAATCTTGAAAGCTTATACAATTTTTGACAACACTTTTGCTAATACCTTTAATCTTTTTGATTTCTTTACCATTTATGTCTAATGCGTACATTTTAGCTCTAAGTCCAACAAATGCTTTTATAATTTGTCCACAAGCCTCGTCTTTAAATTTCCCCAACGTTTTCTTGTTTGATGTAGAGTAACATATGTGATTAGTAGGATAATCTGATGTGTCCAGGTGTTGTAGGAAATCCAACTTGTCTTGATATACATCTGGGGTGTTAACCAAATATATGAACGAGTCAGTATCCATATACATGAGTTTAAGATTGTTCATGCCATAATAGGGTAGCAGGACATCATAGTGGTGGGAATACATGAGAGTTTTTGAAATATCCAGTATACACATTCCAATATATATAGGCTTATTGAATACAATGTTACGTTTAGACATGTGGAAAGCAGCTAGGTTAGGGCCATAAATTGTTCTGTCGATAAATGTCGGCTTTGCTATTAGCTTTTCTGCCTTTTTGCTGTCAGTCACAAGACGTATGTCTATTCTTTTACGGATATTTTCCATTGTTTTCCCAAAAATGGCATTGTTGAATAATTTGTACAGATTTTTCTCAAAATCATTTTTGGCTTGTTTTCGAAGGTTGTTATTAAAATCAACGTATGCCTTTAACCAAGGTCTTTGTTTAAACTTTAACACACGATGAATTTTTATCAATTTTATTCCATGATCTAAAGCCTGTTTTAATGCCATGTAGTGAACAACATATCGCCTTCGATTTCCAAGATGAGGAATTAGTTTTTTCAGAGACGAATCCTTAGGTTGTGTACACTCTGGTAGGAAAGGTAAATCGTTGTGTAGATCATGAAGGTCAGATGGGTAATCAACATCAACGTCTAGAATGTATCCCACAGGATCGTCTTTCTTAGTTTTTCTAGATCAACAGTATCTGGAGAAACCCACTGAAATCCACCATAAGGAAGGGAGTGGCACATAGCCCACCCGTATTGGTTGTTGGCATCATCATAGGTAATAAACTGCGATGGTTTCTCAGAATCATAGGTTTCCATGTATTTATTGTTAGCTTCAGCATACCGATGAGACACCTGGCATATGCCTCCACGTATTCCAGACTCGATTAGAAGAATCTGATCGTAATCCTGTAGCAATTCCAGTTCAATTCCTGTGTAAAGGAGCATTGCCTCGAAACTTAAACCAGGCGAAGTAAAAAAGTGTGCAGCATCCACTCGGTGTGTTTCTAGTGTTTTGTTTCTAAACGTTTCAAAGCTGTCTGCAAGAAGGAGTACATCTGAAGTTAGGTAGAGGTCACTATATTCCCCTAGAGTTTTAATGTTGAACTGATTCCAGACACTTTTGGCATGTTCATAGTCTTCTTGACTAACATCTTCTTGACTTAATTTGTTAAAGAATGCCTCTTTTGGAGGTAAACACGTTTCACTTAACTTTTCCCATGAGTCAATGTAGTCATAACAAAATACCCCTTTACGAGTCATGAGCATTGCATTTTCTTTTCCAAAGTACTTGTCTGTTTCAGGGTATGATGTTAAGTTGGAAACTAAGTTTTCCAAACTACTCGGCATTAACCGAAACGTATCCACAAATCTAAGCTTAACATTTCCTACATATTTGGTAAAGGAAATGTACTTTTCTTTGGAGTTAGCGATAACATCCACTCTCTCAGTAGTACATCCCAATTGCTTTACAATGAAATTTGCGTCGTAGCCACTCATATTATGTAGAAACACAGGAACGGGGTTTCGTGTTTTACACCTCAAATTACAGTTATTGTGAGCACTTCCACGGTATTCCCCTGTAATATGGCAGTGGTCTCGAACTTTCCAGTCCTCTTTGGTGAATGGTTTTCGACACAAATAACAGGTTTCAGAACATTGGAACTCTGCTTCTTGAGCCTGAGTTAAGGCCTTTGGAACATTTAAGCTGTAAAGTCTATCAATTTCATTAGCTATTGAGATCAAACAGTCCATAAACTTTTCTGCAGCGTCAGGTCCACGATAAATAACAGGTTGGCTTGGAAGATTTGTCTTTATGTGTTCCACAGCGGGTGATGGTTTAACGTATATACCAAAGCTCATAGGAACATGACTCTGGTATGGCACTGTATAACTTGCTTTAGGATTGGGCAAACATGTTTGATAGGGTAAGAGTATACTTTCGAAATCTGCATAGATAACGTAAGGTATTCTTAGCATTTTTTCCACGTTTAAAAATTTGACAATGGGGTTTTTAATAGGCATTTCAACCCTAGCAATGTCATGCTGGACACACAAAGCTCTATGTTCTTTCAATTTTTGCATTCCTTGTTGTCCATATTGATTATCAAAGTGAGTAAAACACCGTTTACACGTATATATCTTATGTTCACGGCGGGTAATCTGATGTGCTACTAGTTTATCAAAATCTTTGATAAAGACGTAGTGGTTCTGGCCGGATGATGAACTTAGCAGAAGGAGGTCGCGATGGTCTTGCATCTCTTGATCCACAACCTTTAGAGGGAACAATTTGTTGTCTTGTTCCAATCCAAATACATTAATGGATATATCGTTGGCTTTTTCAAATTTGAGAATGTCAACTAGCGATGTAGGAAACGATATTACAGAAAAATCATACTTGTTGTCCAGGTCCTTGTATTTACTAATGCGATGAGCATTCTTTTTAACCAGTTTTGCTAAAATGGCATACATAAAACACTTTTCATCATTCAAATTTTCAGGATTAATGCAGGCTTTTCTTGCTTGTATAGCTGCTGGTAATGGAATATATGTGCTTCCACGCAAGGGATTGTACTTATTTATTTTCAATCGTACTCCTTCCACTGCTAACAAAGCCCAATTACTGCCTTTTAGCTCAGATTCCTCCATTTCCGTAGTTAACTTTGTAAATTGTGTTTCCAAGAAACTACTTAAGTCCGTTTCCAAAAATAGGGCCTGATTTCGTGTTTTAAATGCACGATCTGTAATTTCATTGGTAGATGTATGAATGAATCTACATTCAGCCACAAGATTAACTTTTATCGACTTGTGCATTGCTAGTTCTTTCTGCATAGCTTGTATTATTTGCTGTTTGGACTCTTTAAGGTATGAATTTAAATCCTTGCACGTATCGCAACGAATGAAATAGGATTTAAGTCGACCTCCAAAAGATGTCTCATATTCAATAAGTCCATTTTTGTCAGGGACCAATGACAGTAGGTAATGTTTTGTAGGCTCTGCTTTTTGTCTTTTAGCTGCCGACACAACATTACAACATTCTTCATGACGACGTCCATTGTAGGCATTGTTGAATGTACTACCACAGGTCTTGCACTCATGAAATTCACCACACGATACCCATCACGAATGTTGATTTCTGCAAACAGCTGCTTACTGCGTATCACAAGACTAGAGGTTGGTCGGTGAGACGGTCTTTCACGATGTGAACACCGTGAGAGGTAGTAGTCAACTGGTGATATTCTTGTGAAGGGTCCACTAATATACCCCTAGTCTAGACCAACAGCTCTTTACAGCGTATGACAAGGCTGTAGACTGGACAGTGAGACGGTCTTTCACGATGTGAACACTGTAACAAGTAGTAGTCAACTGATTATATACTTGCTAAGGGTTCTCTAATATACAATAGTCAAGACCAACAGCTACTTACTGTGTAGTACAAGGCTGTACAATAGTTGTTTTGACAGTCTTTCACGATGTGGTCACTGTGAATGGTAGTAGTCAACTGATGATATTCTTGATAAGGGTCCTCTAATGTACCCCTGGTTAAGGGTAACAGCTGTTCACTGCTTATGACAAAGCTAAAGACTGGTTGCTTCAACGGTCTTTCACAATGTAAACACTGTGACAGGTAGTAGTCAACTGAAAATATTCTTATGGCCTACTCAAGGTTATCAGGTACTTACTGCATATCAAAAGGCTGTACACTCATGTGTGTTAGGCACTCTTTCTTGCTAAGGACCCCAATATTCCCTACACAAGGCTATACATGTTAGTTCTAAACACTTAGTGATTAATTGTATATTCAATTTTTGTACAAAGCTTATACAAGCACGTTTTTATGAGGTAAAACTTTGTTAAATAGCTGCATGCGACACACAAAGTATGTTGCCGCTATCTAGCAGTGACTATGAGAACTACTTGAACGACCAGCATGCTACCTAGCGCTCCATTTCAACACTCGCTCACTGAACGACCAGCATGCTATCTAGCGGTCGATAGCAATACTCCTCAACTACCAGCCTGCTATCTATCGGTCAATATGACAACTCACTCAACTACCAACATGCTACATGGCTTTTTTGGTCAGTTTTTTGTTGGCTTTTTTTTGGTCAGTTTCTGTTGGCTTATGTTGGCTTTTATTGGCTTTTGTTGGCTTTTGTTGGCTTTTGTAGGCTTTTTTGTTGGCTTTTGTTGGCTTTCATATTTGCTCTTGCTTGTGGGGGCTTATTATTTGGTCTTGGAAAGTATGTCAGTCCTTTTTTTATGGCTGCAAAATGCTTACAGCCATGTTTGTAAGCAGCAACAACAACAACAGCAACACACAAAATTCCAAAAAAAATCCAAAGTACTCTAAGGTTTATCAATGACTCTCAACTCTTACACTTACCTCTATCCCATGCATAGTCAAAAATTAGTGTATTTTTCAAATTTTTCAAAAATATTTGGAAAGTTGGCTATATCATTAATCTAAAAATCCTGAAAAGGCATATGTTAACTCCAACACCTACCTCTATACCACTCTCAGTCCAAAAATGGTGTATTTTTCAAATTTTCCAAAACATATTTCCAAAATGGGTTATATTTCCAAAATTAAAAAGTTAACAAAAACGTTTGTTTGACATAAATGAATGGCCTTTGTCCCCTCTACCACTATACCAAGTCCCAGGTCTCCAGGACAAAAAAATAAAATTTTTAAAAAGCGTTTTATTTCCAAAATTAGGAATTTTACAAACACATTTGTCTGACGTAAATCAATGGTCATTACCCCCTCTATCCCCACACTAAGTCTCATGTCTTTAGAACAACAAAAATAAAATTTTGAAAATGGACTTATATTTCCAAAATTAGGAATTTTACAAAAACGTTTGTCTGACGTAAATCAGTGGTCATTACCCCCTCTACCCCCCACACTAAGTCTCATGTCTCTAGAACAACAAAAATAAAATTTTGAAAATGGGCTTATATTTCCAAAATTAGGAATTTTACAAAAACGTTTGTCTGAAGTAAATCAATGGTCATTACCCCCTCCACCCCCACACTAAGTCTCATGTCTCTAGAACAACAAAAATAAAATTTTGAAAATGGGCTTATATTTCCAAAATTAGGAATTTTACAAAACCGTTTGTCTGACGTAAATCAGTGGTCTTTACCCCTTCTATCCCCATACCAAGTCTCAGGTCTCTAGGTCAACAAAAATAAAATTTTGAAAATGGGCTATATTTCCAAAATTAGGAATTCTACAAAAAAGTTTGTCTAACGTAAATCAATTGTCTTTACCCCCTCTATTCCCATACCAAGTCTCAGGTCTCTAGGTCAACAAAAATAAAATTTTGAAAAAATGGTCACTATTTTGGAAACTAGGAATTCTACGAAAAAGTTTGTTTAACATAAATGAAAGGTCTCTATCCCCTCTACCTGTAAACCAAGTCCCAGGTCTGTAGGACAAAAATGAAAAAAGTTCAACTGGGAAAGTAGGCGATTTTTCATAAAACCAAACATTCTAAAAAGTGTTCTATGGGTATAAAAGAATGGTCTCTATGTCCTTTATTTTTATAATAAAACTTTTTTATTTTTTGAGTTTTTTTGAAAAAGTTCAATTTTGAAATTTTTATATTTTGGAAACTAACAAGTTTACAAAAATGTTTGTTTGACATAAATAAATGGCCCTGACCCCCTCTACCAACAAAATAAATTTCAAGTCTCTAGGACTAAAACTGTACAGTAGTGGAGTAGTGGCGCTTCTAACGCACTCCAAAACCCTCCTTGCCCCACTACTAAGCCTCAGGCATGTAAAATGGGTGGGTTAGAAGCACCACTACTCCACTACTGTACAGTTTTAGTCCTAGAGACTTGAAATTTATTTTGTTGGTAGAGGGGGTCAGGGCCATTTATTTATGTCAAACAAACATTTTTGTAAACTTGTTAGTTTCCAAAATATAAAAATTTCAAAATTGAACTTTTTCAAAAAAACTCAAAAAATAAAAAAGTTTTATTATAAAAATAAAGGACATAGAGACCATTCTTTTATACCCATAGAACACTTTTTAGAATGTTTGGTTTTATGAAAAATCGCCTACTTTCCCAGTTGAACTTTTTTCATTTTTGTCCTACAGACCTGGGACTTGGTTTACAGGTAGAGGGGATAGAGACCTTTCATTTATGTTAAACAAACTTTTTCGTAGAATTCCTAGTTTCCAAAATAGTGACCATTTTTTCAAAATTTTATTTTTGTTGACCTAGAGACCTGAGACTTGGTATGGGAATAGAGGGGGTAAAGACAATTGATTTACGTTAGACAAACTTTTTTGTAGAATTCCTAATTTTGGAAATATAGCCCATTTTCAAAATTTTATTTTTGTTGACCTAGAGACCTGAGACTTGGTATGGGGATAGAAGGGGTAAAGACCACTGATTTACGTCAGACAAACGGTTTTGTAAAATTCCTAATTTTGGAAATATAAGCCCATTTTCAAAATTTTATTTTTGTTGTTCTAGAGACATGAGACTTAGTGTGGGGGTGGAGGGGGTAATGACCATTGATTTACTTCAGACAAACGTTTTTGTAAAATTCCTAATTTTGGAAATATAAGCCCATTTTCAAAATTTTATTTTTGTTGTTCTAGAGACATGAGACTTAGTGTGGGGGGTAGAGGGGGTAATGACCACTGATTTACGTCAGACAAACGTTTTTGTAAAATTCCTAATTTTGGAAATATAAGTCCATTTTCAAAATTTTATTTTTGTTGTTCTAAAGACATGAGACTTAGTGTGGGGATAGAGGGGGTAATGACCATTGATTTACGTCAGACAAATGTGTTTGTAAAATTCCTAATTTTGGAAATAAAACGCTTTTTAAAAATTTTATTTTTTTGTCCTGGAGACCTGGGACTTGGTATAGTGGTAGAGGGGACAAAGGCCATTCATTTATGTCAAACAAACGTTTTTGTTAACTTTTTAATTTTGGAAATATAACCCATTTTGGAAATATGTTTTGGAAAATTTGAAAAATACACCATTTTTGGACTGAGAGTGGTATAGAGGTAGGTGTTGGAGTTAACATATGCCTTTTCAGGATTTTTAGATTAATGATATAGCCAACTTTCCAAATATTTTTGAAAAATTTGAAAAATACACTAATTTTTGACTATGCATGGGATAGAGGTAAGTGTAAGAGTTGAGAGTCATTGATAAACCTTAGAGTACTTTGGATTTTTTTTGGAATTTTGTGTGTTGCTGTTGTTGTTGTTGCTGCTTACAAACATGGCTGTAAGCATTTTGCAGCCATAAAAAAAGGACTGACATACTTTCCAAGACCAAATAATAAGCCCCCACAAGCAAGAGCAAATATGAAAGCCAACAAAAGCCAACAAAAAAGCCTACAAAAGCCAACAAAAGCCAACAAAAGCCAATAAAAGCCAACATAAGCCAACAGAAACTGACCAAAAAAAAGCCAACAAAAAACTGACCAAAAAAGCCATGTAGCATGTTGGTAGTTGAGTGAGTTGTCATATTGACCGATAGATAGCAGGCTGGTAGTTGAGGAGTATTGCTATCGACCGCTAGATAGCATGCTGGTCGTTCAGTGAGCGAGTGTTGAAATGGAGCGCTAGGTAGCATGCTGGTCGTTCAAGTAGTTCTCATAGTCACTGCTAGATAGCGGCAACATACTTTGTGTGTCGCATGCAGCTATTTAACAAAGTTTTACCTCATAAAAACGTGCTTGTATAAGCTTTGTACAAAAATTGAATATACAATTAATCACTAAGTGTTTAGAACTAACATGTATAGCCTTGTGTAGGGAATATTGGGGTCCTTAGCAAGAAAGAGTGCCTAACACACATGAGTGTACAGCCTTTTGATATGCAGTAAGTACCTGATAACCTTGAGTAGGCCATAAGAATATTTTCAGTTGACTACTACCTGTCACAGTGTTTACATTGTGAAAGACCGTTGAAGCAACCAGTCTTTAGCTTTGTCATAAGCAGTGAACAGCTGTTACCCTTAACCAGGGGTACATTAGAGGACCCTTATCAAGAATATCATCAGTTGACTACTACCATTCACAGTGACCACATCGTGAAAGACTGTCAAAACAACTATTGTACAGCCTTGTACTACACAGTAAGTAGCTGTTGGTCTTGACTATTGTATATTAGAGAACCCTTAGCAAGTATATAATCAGTTGACTACTACTTGTTACAGTGTTCACATCGTGAAAGACCGTCTCACTGTCCAGTCTACAGCCTTGTCATACGCTGTAAAGAGCTGTTGGTCTAGACTAGGGGTATATTAGTGGACCCTTCACAAGAATATCACCAGTTGACTACTACCTCTCACGGTGTTCACATCGTGAAAGACCGTCTCACCGACCAACCTCTAGTCTTGTGATACGCAGTAAGCAGCTGTTTGCAGAAATCAACATTCGTGATGGGTATCGTGTGGTGAATTTCATGAGTGCAAGACCTGTGGTAGTACATTCAACAATGCCTACAATGGACGTCGTCATGAAGAATGTTGTAATGTTGTGTCGGCAGCTAAAAGACAAAAAGCAGAGCCTACAAAACATTACCTACTGTCATTGGTCCCTGACAAAAATGGACTTATTGAATATGAGACATCTTTTGGAGGTCGACTTAAATCCTATTTCATTCGTTGCGATACGTGCAAGGATTTAAATTCATACCTTAAAGAGTCCAAACAGCAAATAATACAAGCTATGCAGAAAGAACTAGCAATGCACAAGTCGATAAAAGTTAATCTTGTGGCTGAATGTAGATTCATTCATACATCTACCAATGAAATTACAGATCGTGCATTTAAAACACGAAATCAGGCCCTATTTTTGGAAACGGACTTAAGTAGTTTCTTGGAAACACAATTTACAAAGTTAACTACGGAAATGGAGGAATCTGAGCTAAAAGGCAGTAATTGGGCTTTGTTAGCAGTGGAAGGAGTACGATTGAAAATAAATAAGTACAATCCCTTGCGTGGAAGCACATATATTCCATTACCAGCAGCTATACAAGCAAGAAAAGCCTGCATTAATCCTGAAAATTTGAATGATGAAAAGTGTTTTATGTATGCCATTTTAGCAAAACTGGTTAAAAAGAATGCTCATCGCATTAGTAAATACAAGGACCTGGACAACAAGTATGATTTTTCTGTAATATCGTTTCCTACATCGCTAGTTGACATTCTCAAATTTGAAAAAGCCAACGATATATCCATTAATGTATTTGGATTGGAACAAGACAACAAATTGTTCCCTCTAAAGGTTGTGGATCAAGAGATGCAAGACCATCGCGACCTCCTTCTGCTAAGTTCATCATCCGGCCAGAACCACTACGTCTTTATCAAAGATTTTGATAAACTAGTAGCACATCAGATTACCCGCCGTGAACATAAGATATATACGTGTAAACGGTGTTTTACTCACTTTGATAATCAATATGGACAACAAGGAATGCAAAAATTGAAAGAACATAGAGCTTTGTGTGTCCAGCATGACATTGCTAGGGTTGAAATGCCTATTAAAAACCCCATTGTCAAATTTTTAAACGTGGAAAAAATGCTAAGAATACCTTACGTTATCTATGCAGATTTCGAAAGTATACTCTTACCCTATCAAACATGTTTGCCCAATCCTGAAGCAAGTTATACAGTGCCATACCAGAGTCATGTTCCTATGAGCTTTGGTATATACGTTAAACCATCACCCGCTGTGGAACACATAAAGACAAATCTTCCAAGCCAACCTGTTATTTATCGTGGACCTGACGCTGCAGAAAAGTTTATGGACTGTTTGATCTCAATAGCTAATGAAATTGATAGACTTTACAGCTTAAATGTTCCAAAGGCCTTAACTCAGGCTCAAGAAGCAGAGTTCCAATGTTCTGAAACCTGTTATTTGTGTCGAAAACCATTCACCAAAGAGGACTGGAAAGTTCGAGACCACTGCCATATTACAGGGGAATACCGTGGAAGTGCTCACAATAACTGTAATTTGAGGTGTAAAACACGAAACCCCGTTCCTGTGTTTCTACATAATATGAGTGGCTACGACGCAAATTTCATTGTAAAGCAATTGGGATGTACTACTGAGAGAGTGGATGTTATCGCTAACTCCAAAGAAAAGTACATTTCCTTTACCAAATATGTAGGAAATGTTAAGCTTAGATTTGTGGATACGTTTCGGTTAATGCCGAGTAGTTTGGAAAACTTAGTTTCCAACTTAACATCATACCCTGAAACAGACAAGTACTTTGGAAAAGAAAATGCAATGCTCATGACTCGTAAAGGGGTATTTTGTTATGACTACATTGACTCATGGGAAAAGTTAAGTGAAACGTGTTTACCTCCAAAAGAGGCATTCTTTAACAAATTAAGTCAAGAAGATGTTAGTCAAGAAGACTATGAACATGCCAAAAGTGTCTGGAATCAGTTCAACATTAAAACTCTAGGGGAATATAGTGACCTCTACCTAACTTCAGATGTACTCCTTCTTGCAGACAGCTTTGAAACGTTTAGAAACAAAACACTAGAAACACACCGAGTGGATGCTGCACACTTTTTTACTTCGCCTGGTTTAAGTTTCGAGGCAATGCTCCTTTACACAGGAATTGAACTGGAATTGCTACAGGATTACGATCAGATTCTTCTAATCGAGTCTGGAATACGTGGAGGCATATGCCAGGTGTCTCATCGGTATGCTGAAGCTAACAATAAATACATGGAAACCTATGATTCTGAGAAACCATCGCAGTTTATTACCTATGATGATGCCAACAACCAATACGGGTGGGCTATGTGCCACTCCCTTCCTTATGGTGGATTTCAGTGGGTTTCTCCAGATACTGTTGATCTAGAAAAACTAAGAAAGACGATCCTGTGGGATACATTCTAGACGTTGATGTTGATTACCCATCTGACCTTCATGATCTACACAACGATTTACCTTTCCTACCAGAGTGTACACAACCTAAGGATTCGTCTCTGAAAAAACTAATTCCTCATCTTGGAAATCGAAGGCGATATGTTGTTCACTACATGGCATTAAAACAGGCTTTAGATCATGGAATAAAATTGATAAAAATTCATCGTGTGTTAAAGTTTAAACAAAGACCTTGGTTAAAGGCATACGTTGATTTTAATAACAACCTTCGAAAACAAGCCAAAAATGATTTTGAGAAAAATCTGTACAAATTATTCAACAATGCCATTTTTGGGAAAACAATGGAAAATATCCGTAAAAGAATAGACATACGTCTTGTGACTGACAGCAAAAAGGCAGAAAAGCTAATAGCAAAGCCGACATTTATCGACAGAACAATTTATGGCCCTAACCTAGCTGCTTTCCACATGTCTAAACGTAACATTGTATTCAATAAGCCTATATATATTGGAATGTGTATACTGGATATTTCAAAAACTCTCATGTATTCCCACCACTATGATGTCCTGCTACCCTATTATGGCATGAACAATCTTAAACTCATGTATATGGATACTGACTCGTTCATATATTTGGTTAACACCCCAGATGTATATCAAGACAAGTTGGATTTCCTACAACACCTGGACACATCAGATTATCCTACTAATCACATATGTTACTCTACATCAAACAAGAAAACGTTGGGGAAATTTAAAGACGAGGCTTGTGGACAAATTATAAAAGCATTTGTTGGACTTAGAGCTAAAATGTACGCATTAGACATAAATGGTAAAGAAATCAAAAAGATTAAAGGTATTAGCAAAAGTGTTGTCAAAAATTGTATAAGCTTTCAAGATTATAAGGATTGTGTCATGAAAAACAATGTAAAAAGAATACCCATGAACATTATCGCTTCTAAACAACATGACATATCATCTATAAGACTAAACAAAATTGCTTTGTGTCCTGGTGATGATAAAAGAGTGATTGATGCTAATGGTATAGGTACACATGCCTATGGTCATTACTCAATCATTAACCATGCTTAAAGAGTTAAGTTATGAATATCAAAATCTTCTGCCTGCAACTAGCAAATACATAAAACAAAACAATTTAGGAAATAAAACAATAGCACTACAAAAATAAAAATAAAACAAAATAAGAAATGGCATTCATAATCAAAAATAAATAAAATAGAAAACAAAATAAAAACAAGTGTACAATTTATAACAATAAGGAATATATATAAAAATGTATTATGTGTAAATAGTGTACATGTATTTAAATAAAAAAATATTGTACCGTATGGAAACTGCTTGTACATTTTTTATTACTACTCACCTCTCTCCACTCCTAATGCAAAATGAACATGTAAAACACAAATTGGAAAATCCATGTTTCCATATTGACAAAATAAAAAAAAACCATTAAACTGAAATTTTAAAAACTGTAAATGGGAATTTGGTAAATTGACAAATGTGTAAACAACAAATTGGAAAATCCATGTTTCTATATCATGAAATTGAAAAACTTTAAACTGACATTTTAAGAACTGTAAATGGGAAATTGTGAAATTGATAAATGTGTAAACAACATAATGCAAAATCCATGTTTCCATGTTATGAAATTGAAAAACTTAAAACTAACATTTAAAAAAATGAAAATGGGGAATTGGAAAATTGTCATATGTGTAAACAACAAATGAAAAAAAAAACGGTTGGGGTAGTTATCATATTGTACAGTAACCTATAAAACTAGCATAAGGATAGTTGCTTGTACCCTTATATACTTTGTGTATGTGCATTAGCCTTTGAATTAGCTTAAGTTAGGTTTGGCAAAGTTAGGTTTGGTGAGGTTAGGTATGTGACCTAGTAGTTTACTCTTTTCGGAAAATGTAAAAAGTAAAATCTAAAATCAAAAAATCTTAAATTTAAAATGTAAAATCTAAAAAAAACTAACATCTAAAATACAAAAAATCAAAAATGTAAAATGTAAAATCTAAAAAATGTAAAATGAAAAAAATCAAAAATCTAAAATGTTAAAACATAAAATCTAAAATCTTTAAATGAGGTTTCTGTGGGTTAGGTTAGGTTAGGTTATAACTAAGTTTATTATTTGTGCTCTCTCATTTGCTCTTACATTTTTGCTCTCACTTTGAAGTTTGGTTATGTTAGGTTAGGTTAGGTTAGGTTAGGTGTGGTTAGGTTATAACTAAGTTTATTATTTGTGCTCTTACATTTGCTCTCACTTTTTTCTCATACTTTTTGCTAAATTTTTTTCGCTTGCAATTTTAAATTAGGTAGGTTACGTTAGGTTAGGTTAGGACAGGTTAGGTGAGGTTAGGTTAGGTGAAGTCAGGTTAGGTTATAACTTAGTTTATTATGTGTGCTTTCACATTTGCTTTTATATTTGCTTTGACTTTGAAGTTAGGTTAGGATAGGTTAGGTTAGGTTAGGTTAGGTTAGGTTAGGTGAAGTTGGGTTAGGCAGAATTGTTGAGGTATGAATCAAAAGCCAGCTCTTGTCAGTTTTGCCTCACAAGGCTGAGTGTACCCCGTTCCACTCATGAGACCAGAAATTAAATTTCTTGGCAGAGCCGGGATTCGAACCTCAGGAATGACCTCCAAGAATGCTAGCCACTACACCAAAAAGTGGACAATATAAGGCTGGTCTTGATTATACATGATCAATTAACAATTACCTAATAATAATAATAATAATAATAATAAATATTCCATTTGGCAACTACACGGCCGACCTCTCCCTGTGACGTAATCCACGGTCTCAGGCCGTGGCGGCCATTTTGCCCAATAGCCCCTGTGCCAGCTCTGAATGAAACCTCCATAAGAATAACATAGAGTGATTGCGCGCGGCGGCCATCTTGCCCATTAGCCCCTGTGCCAGAACCGGCTTATTTATCCTACTTAGGGGTTTTTATAACTTAAACTCCCTCAAAAGATCTCGTGTTCGTTCCTTGCTGGACTCTCAATTCTGAGCTCAACTATCTCTGAGATCCACGTTCGACACCAGTCAGCCTAACCGCGTTGGGTTCAATACATACCCTGTTCGTTGTGCCTGGCTATGATTTTGTCCACTACAAGATTCCACAACAGAGGAGATAACACTCCTCCCTGAGCACAGCCTCGAGTGGCCCTAACCGTTAGCGTCTCGTCAAACAGGGTTGCTTTTATCCTTCTTCCGTCCAGCATAGATTTAATCCATTTTACGACGGTTTTGCTGACCTTGCTGTCTTCTACTGCTTTGATCATAGAGTCATAGGTTGTATTACTGAAGGCCCCTTCTATGTCTAGAAATGCCGCCAGTGCTATTTCTTTATATTCTAGGCTTTCCTCTATTTTGCAAACCAATTGATGGAGTGCTGCTTCAGTGGATCTGCCTGGTCTATATGCAAACTGATTTTCATGTATCATTGAGTTCAGTTGCACAGTTCTTCGGATGTATTTATCCACACTTTTCTCCATTGCTTTTAGCTTGAAGGAATTTTAGCATAATGGTCTGTAGGCTTTGGCTTGAGCATAATTCGCCCTACCAGGCTTCGGTATAAATACCGATTTAGCCTCAGACCATGATTTCGGCACGTACCCGAGGGCTAGACTAGCTCTGAATAGGTTCGTCAAGGCCTCAACAAGTATCTCCCGTCCTTCCTGAAGGAGTATCGGAAGTATCTCATCTGGCCCCGGAGCCTTTATGGGTTGAAGCGTGTCGATTGCCCATCTCACTTGATTGGGTTTTACTAGACTTTTGGCACAGTTCCAGTCTGCTCTTCGAGCTTTGGCCTCTGTTCCAATCTCTTCTTCCTCTGTCATCTCCTGAGCCTCAGGAAAATGACACGCCATCAACATCTCTAGCGTGTCCCTCCCTCCCTGAGTAAATGTTCCATCGGATCTTTCCAGTGTTCCTACTTGGTTTATGTGAGTTGCTTTGAGAACCTTCTGAAGCCTTGCTGCTTCAGTGTGCGTTTCCACTTTCTCACAGAACAGTCTCCAAGATTTTCTCTTTGCTCTCCGTATTTCTAGGTTATACTCAGTGAGTTTCCTATGATATATATTCCACATACCATGTCTAGATGATATTTTATACAAAGCCCTAACCTCTTTTTTCAATTTGGCTAGGTTGTTGTTCCACCACCTGACGTTTTTGGTGTTCTTCTTTTCTCTGAGAGGACAGTTGTCATGGTATGAGTCTATAATGGCAACCTCTAGAAGTTCCACTGCCTCATCCAATTCTCTCTGTCCCCTCACATCAGTTCGGATCTTCTGCACTGCCTGCCTCAGAACTTCTCTGTATCCATCCCAGTTAGTTCTTTTGGGGTCTCTGTACATTTCGATTCTACTTTGTCTCGCATCTATTGCAAATTGGATATGCTGGTGGTCTGCAAGTGATGGTTCCTCCAGCCCCTTCCAATCTTTAATGAAATTTGCAATATGCGTAGTGCTCATTTTAATGTCTATTACCTCCCTACGATTCTTATTTATGAATGTAGGCTTATTTCCTAGGTTTAGTATCATGATCTCAGTTCTCATGATAAACTCTAGTAAAGACTCACCTCTTGCATTGCAGTTCGTACTGCCCCATGCCGTGTGGTGTGAATTTGCATCCGCTCCCAGGACTAGATGTGCTCCTATCCTCTTTGCGTTGCAAATTAAGTTCTCAACTTCTTCTGTTGGAGGCAGATTAGTTGAGTCATATGGGAAGTACGCAGAGCCTATAATTATTTCTCTAGGTCCTTCCCAATTTCCAAGTTTTACCTTGGCCACAGTCAAATCCCGTGAACAGTGCTCCTGCAATAGAAGACATTGTAGTTTCCTACTCAAAAGAAGGCACGTTCTGGGTATTTCCGATATTGTATCGTACATTAGCTTACCTCCAGATTCCGCCAGTCCTGCTACTTTGCCCTTGACTACCCATGGCTCCTGAATAAGGGCCACGTCAATAGCCTCGGACTTGAACTTTCTGGCGAAATTGGCCACAGCTACTTTTTTATGTTGAAGGTTGGCCTGAAGTACTTTCAGTACCATCCTTGCCAACATTGGGTTTCGTTTTTCCTTTGATGACCTGAAACCTGATTTGCCCAAGTCCGAGTTTAGCCTTCAGGCTTCTCGAGCTCTTCAAAGTCTCGTTCACCAAGGGCCATAACGACTGTCCTTCGCGTTTCGTCAGTTGTTGATGCATTCAGCACCCTCCAATCTTTCGTCAGAATTTTGGTGTCGTGCTGGTGTATTCTGACAAGAACGTCTTCCACTTTCATCTTGTCAAAAGGAGGTGGGAACTTGGTGATGACCTTGATAGTGTTCAACACCTTCTTAGCGTCCGCCACCTCTAAATTCTCCCCTTTCCAGGGGTTACAATTGGATACTGTCTGCTCCAGCCAGCTTTTAGTTTCTGGATTGGCACAAATCAGTACCATTGCTCCATTTTCCAGCCTTGGTGACTCGAGGAAGCCTGGCAGACACCCATCTGACAGCGGCTTCACCTGCGCTATCAAGACGGTTGACAGTTCCGTCATATCCTCCTCCTTGAGCTTGCCATCTGGAAAGGACTTAGGTATTATTACGACCTTGGATGAGGTCAGTCGTTCCGAAAAGGACATGACTGTTTCCTCCTTCTATTTCTTGGAGAGTGGTTTTACAGCCGAACTTGGTGGCGTGCTGTCCTCCGACCTTGGTCTTTTGGACCTTGTCGGTGGTATAGCATTTTGCCGATCTCTGTTCTTAGGCTTCTTCTCCACCCAAGTTCCAGCCGCTATCTTGGCTTCTTTTCTCGCTTTCTTCTTTTCTTTGTAATATGCACTCGTGTGAGGTTTATTTTCTATGTGCATCCTGTTGATCTTTGATGCAGATATCTTCAGGTCTTTCTCGGTGGAATCTCCTGTGTTACTTGGCCCTGCAGTCTGCTCTACTGTAGCTTCTGTTGCCTTTTCCAATTCTTGTTTGGATTTAGAGACAGCCTGTCCTACTGGGACTTCTGTCTCCATTTTGTCATCTCCGGTCTACACATGGATCTGCTCTGCTGGAGCTTTCATGGCTTCCTTTGATGTGGGGTTTGAAGTTAGTTCTTTCTGATTGTCCATGCTTCATATTTTAATAGGGTTTTTGCCCCTTCTAGGGTCCTGAGCGACGTTCTCACCATCCGTGATGAGGCATGAAGCCAGACATTGTCCTCCCGCAACTCAGGCTCTCCGTAGCAGTAACCACGCACCTCAGTCGTCCATCCAGCAATCCGCCCCTGGCCCGAACCATCAAGCCAGGTTTGTACCGCCTTCAGTAGGCCTACTCACGTGGTAACCACTTGGCATTACCATGACTGAGTTCACAGCCATGGCTTTCCCCCCTAGATTGGGTTCGATCCATTCCCAACCCGCAGCTCGTCCAGGCTACGTAGGGCAAAGTGATGTGTTGGTTCCAGCTCATCGCAGTGAGCCTTCACCTCAATCACCAGCACCCACTTCACCTAAACCACTGTTTCACCCATGCGGAGGGACCATGGATGCCTCTCTAGCAGGTATGGTCGAGGCCTCCACTTCCAAGCCTTGGCTTGGGCTAGTAACCGTGGGGGTATTATTACGCCCCCCTCCCACAGGGGGTGGGTGGTGTTTTAGCTTCCTCCTTCTTGTATAATGTCTGGTTACCATTCATGGCTCCACACAGTATCTCAAGAAAGGAGCTACTTGTCCCCCTCACCACGCAGAGGATCTTCACCTGTATCGAGTAACCTAGATTATCCCGATACTAATGTAGATACACCAAGAGGAGGTGCCAACTGTTAATAAATGCTCTCTCTATTTTCTTTTATTCTAATTCCAATTTATGCAAGCTAAAAGCTCTAAACTTTGCACACTGATATTCTATATTAATTTAGAATAACTGATAAATGCCAGTGCTGCCAACATGATTCTAAGCCTGCTGATAGGTCCAATTTTTAATTACTTGTAACTTCTTTCCAGCCAAATGTATTCCATCGAAAATTGGGACAATAATACATCATAATTTTCCAGATTTATTCTGAGCAGTGCATACATGACAATGTTGCCAACATGATTTTACGTGCGCTGATAGATCCAATATAACATTTCATTTCTGATATATAGATTAATCATTGGTATGAATCTAAAATTTTAAGAAAAGTAGGCTCTTTAGTTCGTCACGGAACTACTTGTTCTATGCTTTAATGTATTTTAAGACTTTTAGTTTAGCATTAGTCTGTTTTATATTTTTATTTTGATCAATTCCATTTTCATTATTTACTATGCCTTATTTGTTTTATTGTATTTTATCATCCTCGATTTACGCCTTTTATCCAAATAAGACATAATTTTTGGGGCTCAGTCTGTCTTATCCTCATTTCATTAGGGGCTGATAACCTAGATATTACGCCCCTTAAAACAAGAATTATCATCATCATCAGTATAGTAAATAATGTTATTCTGATAATAACAATAAAAATAGAATTGAGCCTAAACATGATGTGATATTAAACTAGTAGTTCCGTGAAGAACTATACAGCCTATTTTCATATATCCTACTTATGTTAATTGCCACTATCAACATACACAATTTCAGTTTGCTTGCTGTAATAGATTCGTAGATATTGAGAACCGACTAAATATTTCGGATGGTCGCCATGTTGGATTTTATATATGTAGGTCCTAGAGTTATGTACTGTTACATGCAGATTATTGTGAACGTGTAGTATTCAAACTTCAATCGCATAATTAGGACACGAGAAGTAACAAGGAGATTTTAAAATTTCGCATAGCTGCCATCTTGAGGTTATGGAAACAATTGAAATAAATTAGATGCCAGTGGATTAACATTCGGATAAAGATTTACTGTACCAAGTTTCACTGCACGCGGATGGTTAAATTGCGAGAAACGTCCAGGTGAATATTTATAATTCGCGTCACCGCCATGTTGGATTTGTGTTCACCAGGTTATTTAAAGTCCTATAGGTGAACTTACGTTCATAGCCCCTATGAACATTAAAAAATACAGAATGATTGCTAAAATAGATTCGTAGATATTCAGTATCGTCTAAATATTTCGGATGGTCGCCATGTTGGATTGTTAAATGTATAGGCCATAGAGTCATGTACCATTAAAGGAAAATTATTGCGTAGGTTCATTATTCAAACTTTCACTTCGATCGCATGACTACATCACAAGAAATAAAAACTTAATTTTAAAATTCGCACTGCCGCCATCTTGAGGTTATGTAAACAATTGAACTAAATTAGATACCAGTGGATTACAATGTGTATAAATATTTCCTGTACCAGGTTTCAGTGCGCTTGGAACATTAAATCACGAGAAAGGTCTATTTAAAATGTTCAAATTCGCTTGGCCGCCATGTTCGTTTTGTAGTTAACCGGTTTTTGAAAATCTTGTAGATGGACTTCCAGTAGCGCCCTTTATCTCCGAACAAAATTTTAGGGAGATACCGCTAATAGTTTCAGAGATATAGAATGCCGGTGAAATATTTCGCACATCCGCCATCTTGTGATTATGTAAACAATTGAACGAAGTTAGATGTCGGTGCATTACAATGTATATAAACATATACTGTACCAAGTTTCATTGCGTTTGGTTGGTCAAATCGCGAGAAACGACTATTTAAAAGTCGCAAATTCGCTTGGCCGCCATGTTGGTTTTGTAGTTACCAGGTTTTCAAAAGTCACATAACTGAACTTATAGTAGTTCCCTTTATCACCATAGAAAATGTCAGGGCAATATCGGTAATAGTTTCGGAGATATTGAATGCTGGTGAAATATTTCGCACAGCCGCCATGTTGGATTGGTGAGTCGTATCAAAATTTGAAGGGCACGGTCGAGGTCGCGGGGAATAGTGCTATGAACTTTCCGAGTTTCTTTGAAATCGCTCCTGCCGTTTAGATTTTATTAGGGGGGGGGGCACACACACGAATCACACACACACACGCACACATACACGGACAAAAGGTGATCTCATAAGCCTATTTTTTCAAAATTGAAAATAGGCTAAAAGGACTGACACTATTTTCGGATTCAGATAATGATAATTCTTGTTTTAACGGGCCTAATATCAGGGTTATGAAATTAAAGGTTGGTAATAAAAACAGCCCACTGCCAGAGATGAAAACGAAAATGCTTTATATATTACAGACAGTGAGCCGCAACAATTATGCCTTATTTGGATAAAAGCAGTTGAAACAGGGATCGGATTCAGAACATCAATCTCTATTAGCATAGCGTATTTCCATATTTACCGCAAAATCATGCAGTTCTGTATAATGTAAGTCCACTAGCTTATTTTCAGCAAAAGCTTCATGGCCTTAGAATCTCGTTACAAATTTTACAGATATTCTATTCGAATCATTTGGTCATGTAAACATCCCACATGTACTAGAAACAATGTGGTATGACTTTCAATTTTTGTGTTACAATTTTTTAATACATTGGAGTATCTAAGAAAACGGCAATTTAAAACTACATATTCATTTGTGAACACTTTCAAGTTTTGATGAACATAAACAAACGTTTTGGTTTATAGAAATAAATATCCAAATATGTTTTGCTGTCTGGAAGTAATTTTTGTGCTTTTTTGAAAAACTGACAACAAAATGGAGTTAAGTCTGATTATCGTTCACTGGTAATAGCTTCTGTGAGGGTTGAGAAAGTGCAGACCATGTTGTGCTACAGACCAGTGAAAGTTCGGTCTATGCTAGCTCAACTCTCACAGAAGCTATTAACTAGTGAACGCTTGTCAGTCATTTTTTTAAATTCGTTACCATTTACAAAAAGTACAAACATCACTGCCAAATGGCAATAAAATTTTTGGTTGCTTGTTCATGAACCAAAACGTTTCTATCCTTTCTGCAAAACTTTTATAAAAAAAAAAATTATAAGATTAATAACTTTCCAAATAATTTTTACTATGCATTCAATGTATGATCCCAATATTTACAAAATTTAGTTAAAATAAAGCCCTACCCTACTGGTTTAGTGTTCAGAAACTAATCTGTGGATAAAAAAAGGCGTTTTTCTTCGATACTACAATATTGTGTTCAAGCATTGAAACTCAATAAAAACGACTTGTTCGTTTTTGAATGATAATTTTTTGTTTTTCCGTAATTTTTGTTTATTTTTTGAATTTTTATTTTTATTTAATTTGTTGTCGTTTTTGTTTTATTAATTTTTGGTCTTTATAAATTTAGGTGTCCACCTCAAAATTTTAAATTCAATTCAAAATTTGTAATCTTTAATCTGTGTTAAGAGAGGCAGATGACCTCGTAGTTCCGCCCCCTTAAAACACCAATAATTAACTAACTAAACTCAATAAACCTGAAAACAGGTGGGATGTCTAATTGGTCAAATTACTTTAATAAAATATATGGCAGAATTTGTGACAAAATTATAAGACCAAGAAGCTTTTGTTGAAAATAAGCTAGTGGTCTTAAATTACAGTATTATTAGGCACTGGACTCTCTCAATCACTCGTGTTCATCCCACACTCCACGAATGTGTTATCTGTTCTAAACGGCCGCTCAGTGAAATGAGTTCCAAAAGTAATCAAAACGACAGCTGTTTCTTGGAACCCCATAGCATAGCGGTGCGCGTTAAATTGTTCACCATGACCGCGACGAAGAAACTTCTGCAATCGGGGGCTTGAATCACGAGCCTGGCAACGACTTATCTCAGTGTGGATTTTCATCAGGTTTCTTTCACACTCCCTTCAGGTAAATTCCGTGATGGTAGCTTATTAATATTGAGTTACTACTATAATAGCACACAACATTATGCAACAAGCCTATAATTACCATTATAGGCGAGTTGCATACGACTGTTTATGTTCGACGATAATTATTATCACTATTTTATGTTCGAACATAAATATTCATAAATATCTGTCGAGATTTCGCCAGTTTTATGCACTGAACAGAGCGCATGGGACGCAGAGAATACCTTGTATTTGAGTATGGCCTCCTCGATTACCCCACTATGACACTAGGCCACGCAGTGAAATTTAAATTAGAAGGCCTTGGAACTCAGCACTGGTGCGATGCTATCCTTACCTAATTGGTCAAACAACTGTTTATTGAGCTCTGATTGGTGGGAGAAACTGTCCCATAGTGTAAACTTGTACTATAATGAGCCTCAATTATAGTACAGTTTTCTGACATAAAATATTTTCATTCCGACATCGTCGAACATAATGTAGTATTATCAGGTGTTTCCCATTAAACTCAATACATACGTTAATATGTCCATTAAACACATTTTAAGTCATTGTTAATTTTTTTGCTTCAAAAGTTTGTTGCTTTTTAGTCGGTCAACACGAATGTACGCAAAAGAGTTGGGTAATACCCTATTCCTGAAAAAAATAAATACATGAAATGAATAAATAAATTTTGGGTACATTCGTGTTGACCGACTGTAAAGCACCAAACCTTTGTTTACTAAGGCAACACTGAAAAATGGCTTCAACCCCCATATTGTTTTTTGCTTCATATGGTAGCTTACTTCAAATTCTTCGGCACCTACCCACATGCATTGACTTAATAATAATAATAGTAATAATATTAATCGGAGACTGTTCAGCATATTATTTCAGGTTGTCGCCATTTTGCAGGGACAGAATATAGGAAGGGACATGATTTTGTCGCCAAGATAGTACATCAAGAACTGGCTATACACCTTCAACTGCTGAGCCAAGATAAAGTGCCGTACTATAGATATGCCCCTGAAAGTGTACTGGAAAATGATGACAACTTTACGTTGTACTGGAATCGTACGATATTCACAGACCGGTCAGCCGTGCACAACAGACCTGATCTGGTTCTTGTTGACAAATGCATGAGGCACACTTCCTTCATAGATGTGGCAATCCCAAACGTGGCACCATGCTAACAAAGCATGTTGGAAAGTTGTCAATATACACAGAGCTTTCTGAACTGATAAGGAAACAATGGCACATGGCACAAGTCAGGACAGTTCCTATTATCATCTTCAGCACTGGCGTGATTCCCAACAACTTAAAGGAATCTCTCACAGAGTTGAAATTATAAGACTTAGGCCTTTTAAACTGATGCAGAAAACAGTCATACATTCGACGTGTCGCGTAGTAAGGTTGTTCTTGGACAATCTGGCCCGAAGGAGTGAGGGAAAAGTGTAAAGCTACGAATGAATGCAGCCACCAAAAATTTGCTCCTTATGATATATATCTGGGATTTGAAATGTTTTCTTTCCAGCAAATAATCTGAGAATGTGTAAGCGCATGCGCAAGATAAATCATAATAATAATATTTTTTGTATTTGTTTTAGGGGAAGAAATACATTTATCCACAAAGTGTCGGGATCCTGAGTGGCAGACTACCGACTAAAACTCCCCCTGTTACTTCTGAACACTAGCCTGGAACCGTTTATCACATTACTTCAGGCTAGAGCCATTTTATCTTTGCCCGTAGAGCACTCTTCCATAGTAAATTCCCCCCAGGGGCTCACATCTAGTGGGACGTGGGTTGACAACCACGGGTCCCCAGCTGAGATCGGCATTGCTTCCACTTACTTGTGCCGGGCTCCTCTCCGTCTTCTTTCCTGTCGGCCTCACTTGGTCAACTCTTGCTCTCTTCCGACCCCGACGGTATTAGGGTATCCGAGGCCTAGGGTATCTCTTCCTTTCCCGACTTAATGTCCCTTGTCTCATCTTTTCTGATACCCTCCTTCTGCGAGGGGTCGGCCTTCTTTTTCTTTTCATGTTATCTCCTGCCTTCTGCTCAAGGCTCTCAAGGAGGCAGGGTGTATGTAGCCCCACCACTTCTGGTACACCCTGGATCTTGCTACACCCTCAGGGGCTCACGGCTGATGAGTTCGGGAGTTGGCGACCCCGGGGAATTCCTGAGCTGGGTCCGATTTACCCCCTTTTATCCATTACCTCTGGGGCGGACCCTCTCCTCTTTCACTTTCCTATCTGCCTTTCATGGCTCTCCTTCCTTCCAAGTCCCTCAATCTGCCTTCTTCGAGGGTTGGGGGCATTTCTTTTCCTCCTGTCCTTTATTTGCCTTATTCTCCTTTTGTTTTCCATTTCTTCTTCTAGTATATAAGTTAGTAGTTAGTTTTAGTTATAGTTAACATTTCACTGTCATCTTCACGATCACCCAGACCATTAGGGGCCGATGACCTAGATGTTACGCCCCATAAAACAACAATTATCATCATCATCATCTATAGTGAATTATCTTCAATGGCGATCCAGATCTGTATTCTTTGTTTGGAAGATATTTTCAACGAAACTTGCTACCAGCTTCCAATATTCTTAATTTTGTAGCATCACAGCAACAATAAGATTATTAATACTTACACTCATGCTTTGAGGAAGTTTATTGGAGCGGCTTCGGTGGCGTAGTTGGTAGCATGCTGAGCTTCTATGCCCAAGATCGCGGGTTCAAACCCGGCCGAAGTCGTCGAATTTTTTAAGAGTGCTAAAAATCGCTCAGTATGCCTTCCTTCGGAGGGTAAGTAAAGCCGGCGGTCCCATGTCATAGATTTATGGCATGTTGAAGAACCTTCCAATAATTACACCTGTGTGAAGCTAAATTAGGTTAAAATGTAAACAACGCTCAGGTTCCTACGTTAGTCGCCAGGAGCCGACTGCGGTGGCGTCTAGTTGCCAAGTTCTGAACTAGTAGTCGTTGACGGTGGCGTTTGGCGGCAAAAGTAGGAACTACTTAAAAAATTCAAAAGTCTGCAGTCCTTACTTGAATTGAGAAACAGATAACACACACTAATACAGTCATCACAACTAACACCGGTTATCAGACATATTCTACACACATCCAAAGTACACAGGGCTAAATGAGCGCGTTGTCGAAGCCCCTAAACTGAGGAACCAACCAACCAACCGAAGTTTCTTGTATCATAACTGTCCTCATAAGAAGTTGATACAACCATCCCTCACACCTAACCTCTTATTTTCATAGAATGACTGCTCGATCTGTTCTGCAGTGTCCACCTGGCTGAGCTAGAATCACCAATTAGGAATGTAACATATCAAATTGCTGTGTGGGGAACCTGTTCGCTACCAGTAGGCCCGAACTGATGTGGATGACCGTGACCTCAATTCACACAGCTCCACTGTTCGGACCACAAACCACCTGTGCCTACATATCCGTGGTTTTAACAGAACTCACTGTAATATTATCCTTGACGAACGTGTGAATAGATTAATGGTCATAATAGTAATAATAATATAATAATAATATAATAATAATAATAATAATAATAATTACGACATTATAAAACAGCTATTCTTCCAGAAGCAACATATGCCGCTGAAACAATAGTAATCGATGGACATTCCAAGATTAGTGAACTGCGAAAGCAGGAGCGAAAATTTCTTCGGAAGACCTACGGAGCAATCAACAGAAACGGCATTTGGATGAAGAGCCCCAGTACAGAACTCTCATCAAAAGACCAATTCGATAACAGACGAAATTAGAAAACGTAGAGCCAAATTTCACACTCACATCCACAGGATCGCCACCTCCAGATTGCCAAAGAAACTACTTGGTATCATAACACAGAGTAAAACAGAGTAAATGCGGCACAGAATGGCTTAAAGAGCTACAGAGAGACTTGCAAGTACTCAGTATAGAACATTTTGAAGACCGAACTGAGTGCCAGACGAAAATCGCGAATGTTAAGTTTGAACCGAGATCATTTCGACAACCTGGGATAAATTGGATGGATGAGAGGAAGAGGGAGCATTCCGCGCTAATGAAGAGCGGAGGAGACTCGCCTCCAAGTGACATCATGTTATCAAGTTTAATCGCTCTCCTGTAGGGGAATTTTTGCTTAAATAAAATAAATAAATAATAATAATAATAATAATATGTAAAAACTGTGTATTTCAGTACAGATGATTACTTGATAGGGCCGAACCAGGCAGTAACATAAGTCTAACCAGGCTATGCCGTCATCATGATAGGAAAATAATTAAATAATAATTAAGCCAGTATATAAGGTGCGTTCAAAGAGTAACGAGCTGGAGGCATAATTACAGAAACCAGTACCTGTATGTTAGAAGTATTGGCCCTGGCTGTTGAGGCACTTGCCCCACTGTGACACGAGGCGGTGAATGGCTGTGTCATAAATTCTCTGGGCTGCGATGTGAACCAGTTCCGCACGTACAGCTGGCCGTCGGCGTCCGAGGTGAATCGTTGGTCCCGCAGAGCCATTTGCAGGGGACCAAACATGGCGTAATCACAGGGAGAGAGGTCTGGACTGTATGGAGGGTAGCAGAGAACCTCCCATTTGAATTTCTGCAGGAGTGCCGTGACTGTGTTGGCCGTATGAGGTAGTGCATTGTCGTGGAGCGACCACGGCGGTTATGTCGTTCACTGTCACTCGGCGGTCCTGGGTAATGAGTGCATCAACCAGCTGGACGTTGTCATCGTAATGCAGGGGGGTGCCCCAGACCGGGCATCATCGGCTAACGACACCCGTCCTTCCCTGAAACGCTTGTGCCACGCATTGACCCTTGCAAGGGACATGCAGTGTTCGCCGTACACTTGTGACATTCGCCGATGAATGTCCGTTCCCCCTACTCCTCCCGCTGTCAGAAACCGAACAACACCTCTTTGCTCTTCGGTTGACGCCTCCATGTCACTGTTTGCAATGTGACTTGCAGCGTTGGACGATTGATGCATGCTGCTGCTCGCTTTGTATCGTCACGTGACGTGCACGCGTGCCCTTTAGCGACGGGCTGTGACCTTCCACGCTCTGGTCGGAACCACACCTCGTTACACACGCCCAGATTAGCCGATGTAGTCACCGGTTTGCGCATTCCAGGCTCCGGCTCGTTACTTTTTGAATGCACCTTTTATATATCAAATCGCTTATCCTCCCGGCTCGGCTTCACCCACGGACTTAGCGAGGGATCATTCCTCTACCGTCGCAAGATTAGTGTCTGTAGCTGAACACACTCTGTCAGCGGATACAACTGAGATGGTGACAGGCCGCTAACTCAGGTCTAATTAAGGAAGGGTCAGGGAAGGGATATTGGAAGGAAGCCTGCCGTGTACCTGATTAAAGGAACCGTCCCGGCATTTGGCTGGTGGTGAAAATGGGAAACCACGAAAACCATTTTCAGGATGACAAAGGTGGGATTCGAACTCACGATATCAGCAAGGCACACGTTAGGTCTAATTAGATGAATAGGGATTGAAACTGATATTTTAAGAAGTAGGTTCTTTAGTTCACCACGGATCCACTTGTATTACTGCAATATTAACCTCTTTAACCAATGAGATCTAAATTAAAACTCAGTAATTTTTCTAGGTTTGTGCCGTGTCTTGTGTGGGGTTTCGCCTAGGACCCCAAGCTGGCTCATCAGCGGGCTCTTGGTGTCCCCGCCCGGACCCCCACAGGAGTAGCAAACTATGCGGTACCTCCCCACTCAAACCTAGAAAAATTGATGAGTTTTAATTCAATGGCTGTAAAACCCGATTTACCATCTGTTTGGAAGCCTTCAAAGGGAGGTTAAGGCTGCTTGAGCTTTTAGTTCTCGCAGTAAAGTGGTGCAGTTGCACTCTATTTAAAGGGAGGTAGCGCAAAGTTCACTACTCCTGTGGGGGTCCGGGCGGGGACATCAAGAGCCCGCTGATGAGCCAGTTTGGTGTCTTGAGCGAAACCTAACACAAAACACGGCACAAACTTAGAAAAATTGCTGAGTTTTAATTCACTGGCCGTGAAGGCCAATATACCTTCCGTTTGAGATCTAAATTATTTATTGTATGTTTTGAGTAATGTGCAGATATACTTACTGCTCGGGTCTAAGCTGCGTGAACCTGAGAGGAATGTGCATCGCGGACTATAAGAAGTGGTGGTGACGAGTGATGAGGTTTCTCAGTTCCTGCGTAGTAACAGAAGCAAATACATTAGTCGGTGACTCACCCACTCATTCGCAACGCCACACTGGTTTCAGAAAAGGCCCTATGTTAGCAGTATTGGAATAGACGAGAATGTCAGGTAACACGGCGGGCTGTCGACAGGCTTCTCAATTCTCGCCTGCTCCTTCCCTGCCTCTGTCCTTCATTCCGCAAGTTCACAGAGCTTAGACCCGAGCAGTACTAAGTAAATAACTCGCCACTCGTTGCCTTTAATGTCCAACTGTTTGTAGTGAGAAATTTTCCCTTTGCCTGTCAAGGAACTGGCAAGAATTATTATTATTATTGCACAACGTTGTTATGGAAAGTCATTGCCATGTGTGTTCATTCTGGAAGATATTTCCTTCTTTAGGATATCTCAAGTTGTTCTCTTTTGTTTACATCCTCGAAGTGTCAAGTTGCCTAGAGGAATCTGGAAGTTTCCGCCAGCGTATTTAAACCGAGCAGACACACAACTTGGCAGTCAGTTCCGTTGGTCATTAAGATTAGTCAGTAATTCAGTGATGACGTAAGCTCAATTCACGACGTGTGTTTACTATGAGTACGTAATGTTGTATTGTGTCGAGCTAAGATTATTAAACGTGAGACCATCAGTGGTCAAATCTTTAAGGAATTGATTGATGGCATCCTCATTCCAAATGCTGCAGTGATATTAATTTGAAATACGTAAATCTTGTGTATCTTGTGAAGAATACGTTGAAGTGTGAAGGTATTTTTCCTACACGGTTGTGCCTCTACACTTGAATCGAATTTACGTCGGGTATTCCTAACCAGCATCAGCGAGAACTTCTAAGGTATTTTCATCAACCGATTAGACCGAGATATTTATCAAATAATTAAACAATCACACAATTGGAAGACAATAAAGAGTATTTTAACGTATTATAATGAATGTCATTTAATTTGTATAATACATCGTATCAATTTTAATTTGCCATTTATTAAAATACAATATTTTGTGTGGTATAATATTAGTGTATGTGATTATTGCTTTGATTCTACCCAAGATCGATCTGATATTTTACAGAGCGACACTGAGGATATTCAATCATTTGCATATTTTATAATTACATTAATATTATCGATCAAATAAATTTAATTTATCTATCATTAATTCTTCTTACCATAGTAAACAGTAATCAATTTATTCATAATGTTGAATTTTGGGCTTATGCCGTGTTTTATTATATTGCAATTCGACGCGTTTCGAAAGAAACCATGTCTTTCATCGTCAGGAATAATCTGGAATACGACAATGTTGCTAAGAGAAAGCAACGAAGAACATATAGAAGGTGCCCAAAGATGGACGCCATTATAGCCCCATGTTAGGGACAACGGAAAGCAGCAGTGAATTACTTTCTCAGGGTTCTGATAATAGGTAGCCAGGATTCACTGAGATTGTAGCCGGTGTCGCGGTTGAAATTATCTGGGTGTTTACGTATTTCAACCGCCTCCCTGATGATTCTGGGACGATATTGCTTTATACGGGCAAGAACATCCACCCCTTGGAACATGACATCATGGCCAGGTGTTAAAGCATGATCGGCAACAGCTGATTTATCAGGTTGAATGAGCCTGATACATCTATTATGTTCCTTAATGCGAGTGCATATTGTTCTCGAAGTCTGCCCGATGTAAACCTTGCCACAAGTACAGGGAACTCTGTAGATACCCGGTTGTTGCAATTTAGGCAAACTGTCCTTAGTTGGTCGCAGGAGTTGCCTAATCTTAACAGAAGTTCCAAATACAGTCCGTATGTTGTATCGACGTAGGATTTTAGCAATACGATCCGTTGTGTTATGTATGTACGGAAGGTAAGCAGTTCCTCTTACATCTCTTTTCTCAACTGACGTCCTATTATTATTTGTTGGTTTCAGAACCGTAGAAATCAAAGCCTTGCTATAACCGTTGCTCTCAAAGGTGGTTCGCAGGGTGTTAATTTCTTCTTGTAAAGAAGACACTTCACAAATCCTCCTAGCCCTGGTAGTTAGAGTTGTAAGGATACCATGTTTCTGGGCAGGGTGATGGTGAGAACTTGCGTGGAGATATCTATTGGTGTGTGTTGGCTTACGAAAAACGCTGTGTCCTAAAGATCCATCCTCTTTCTTGGTGACGAGAACATCTAAAAAAGGTATTTTGCCGTCAGATTCCTTTTCCATGGTGAAACAAATAGAAGGGTGCTGGAGATTAAGGTGATCCAGGAAATGGCTAAGATTTTCCTCACCTTCCGTCCAAACAACGAACGTGTCATCCACATAACGCCACCAGATCTTCGGTTTGAAAGGAGCCGACGACAAAGCTTTCTCTTCAAAGTTCTCCATGAAGAAATTAGCCACAACAGGAGAGAGAGGACTACCCATGGCCACACCATCAGTCTGCTCATAAAAATTCCCATTCCATAGAAAGTAGGAGGAGGTCATGCAGTGATAAAAAAGTCTTGTGATGTCTTCAGGAAAAAGGCCATTAATGAGAGACATAACACCATCAATAGGTACTCTCGTAAACAGAGACACCACGTCGAGACTCACTAGAATATCACCCGGCTGAAGTGTTATAGCTTTTAACTTTTCCACGAAGTGTGTGGAATCCTTAATGTACGAAGGCGTGTTACCCAGAAGCGGCTGAAGTAGTCTACCTAAGTATTTGGAAAGGGCATATGTAGGAGAACCAATCGTACTAACAATGGGTCTAAGAGGAACATCGTCCTTATGTATTTTAGGAAGACCATAGAGTCTCGGAGGAATAGCATCCCCTGGAAGGAGAGTCTTCGCTGCATCCGCTGGAATAGATGATTGCTTGATCAATTTGACGGTGACATTTGAGTAGCGAGTAGTAGGATCACGACTATTAATCCTATATACAGGATCTGATAACAAAGACGAGATCTTGGAATCATAATCAACCTTATCCAATACCACTGTCGCATTACCCTTGTCAGCGGGGAGAACGATAATATCAGAATTGTCCCTTAGATCTTTAAGTGCCCGGCTTTCACCTTGTTTTAAGTTGGTGTTAGGTGGCTTAGCTGTCTTGAGAACTCGGGAACATTCTTGCCTGGCTTCCTCGGCCTCTTCAGGTGTGAGGTGATGTACTGAGGATTCTACGGATGTAATAAGTTCTTCAATAGGAATTCTTCTAGGCGCTACAGCAAAATTGAGACCTTTAGCGAGAACTGCCTGTTGGGTATCACTTAGGGGGTTGCTGGACAAATTTACGACAACCTTGTTAGCATCAAGTCTAATGGCTTGAGATTTCTGCAACTGACATAACCTATCATATTTGGAAATATGTCTGTCCCTCACCTGATCTAGAACGCTGTTAGCTTGCACTGAAGAAATACGATCGAAGATATTCCATAATTCCTCACTTACGAAGTTTGAGAGGCGTAGATGTAGCTGTAGTAACTCCCTCGAAATAAAATCCAACTGCTTACGAGTATGCTGTAACCTCTCTATCAATAACGTGCAAGCAAGGCGTTATTGATAGAGAGGTTACAGCATACTCGTAAGCAGTTGGATTTTATTTCGAGGGAGTTACTACAGCTACATCTACGCCTCTCAAACTTCGTAAGTGAGGAATTATGGAATATCTTCGATCGTATTTCTTCAGTGCAAGCTAACAGCGTTCTAGATCAGGTGAGGGACAGACATATTTCCAAATATGATAGGTTATGTCAGTTGCAGAAATCTCAAGCCATTAGACTTGATGCTAACAAGGTTGTCGTAAATTTGTCCAGCAACCCCCTAAGTGATACCCAACAGGCAGTTCTCGCTAAAGGTCTCAATTTTGCTGTAGCGCCTAGAAGAATTCCTATTGAAGAACTTATTACATCCGTAGAATCCTCAGTACATCACCTCACACCTGAAGAGGCCGAGGAAGCCAGGCAAGAATGTTCCCGAGTTCTCAAGACAGCTAAGCCACCTAACACCAACTTAAAACAAGGTGAAAGCCGGGCACTTAAAGATCTAAGGGACAATTCTGATATTATCGTTCTCCCCGCTGACAAGGGTAATGCGACAGTGGTATTGGATAAGGTTGATTATGATTCCAAGATCTCGTCTTTGTTATCAGATCCTGTATATAGGATTAATAGTCGTGATCCTACTACTCGCTACTCAAATGTCACCGTCAAATTGATCAAGCAATCATCTATTCCAGCGGATGCAGCGAAGACTCTCCTTCCAGGGGATGCTATTCCTCCGAGACTCTATGGTCTTCCTAAAATACATAAGGACGATGTTCCTCTTAGACCCATTGTTAGTACGATTGGTTCTCCTACATATGCCCTTTCCAAATACTTAGGTAGACTACTTCAGCCGCTTCTGGGTAACACGCCTTCGTACATTAAGGATTCCACACACTTCGTGGAAAAGTTAAAAGCTATAACACTTCAGCCGGGTGATATTCTAGTGAGTCTCGACGTGGTGTCTCTGTTTACGAGAGTACCTATTGATGGTGTTATGTCTCTCATTAATGGCCTTTTTCCTGAAGACATCACAAGACTTTTTTATCACTGCATGACCTCCTCCTACTTTCTATGGAATGGGAATTTTTATGAGCAGACTGATGGTGTGGCCATGGGTAGTCCTCTCTCTCCTGTTGTGGCTAATTTCTTCATGGAGAACTTTGAAGAGAAAGCTTTGTCGTCGGCTCCTTTCAAACCGAAGATCTGGTGGCGTTATGTGGATGACACGTTCGTTGTTTGGACGGAAGGTGAGGAAAATCTTAGCCATTTCCTGGATCACCTTAATCTCCAGCACCCTTCTATTTGTTTCACCATGGAAAAGGAATCTGACGGCAAAATACCTTTTTTAGATGTTCTCGTCACCAAGAAAGAGGATGGATCTTTAGGACACAGCGTTTTTCGTAAGCCAACACACACCAATAGATATCTCCACGCAAGTTCTCACCATCACCCTGCCCAGAAACATGGTATCCTTACAACTCTAACTACCAGGGCTAGGAGGATTTGTGAAGTGTCTTCTTTACAAGAAGAAATTAACACCCTGCGAACCACCTTTGAGAGCAACGGTTATAGCAAGGCTTTGATTTCTACGGTTCTGAAACCAACAAATAATAATAGGACGTCAGTTGAGAAAAGAGATGTAAGAGGAACTGCTTACCTTCCGTACATACATAACACAACGGATCGTATTGCTAAAATCCTACGTCGATACAACATACGGACTGTATTTGGAACTTCTGTTAAGATTAGGCAACTCCTGCGACCAACTAAGGACAGTTTGCCTAAATTGCAACAACCGGGTATCTACAGAGTTCCCTGTACTTGTGGCAAGGTTTACATCGGGCAGACTTCGAGAACAATATGCACTCGCATTAAGGAACATAATAGATGTATCAGGCTCATTCAACCTGATAAATCAGCTGTTGCCGATCATGCTTTAACACCTGGCCATGATGTCATGTTCCAAGGGGTGGATGTTCTTGCCCGTATAAAGCAATATCGTCCCAGAATCATCAGGGAGGCGGTTGAAATACGTAAACACCCAGATAATTTCAACCGCGACACCGGCTACAATCTCAGTGAATCCTGGCTACCTATTATCAGAACCCTGAGAAAGTAATTCACTGCTGCTTTCCGTTGTCCCTAACATGGGGCTATAATGGCGTCCATCTTTGGGCACCTTCTATATGTTCTTCGTTGCTTTCTCTTAGCAACATTGTCGTATTCCAGATTATTCCTGACGATGAAAGACATGGTTTCTTTCGAAACGCGTCGAATTGCAATATAATAAAACACGGCATAAGCCCAAAATTCAACATTATGAATAATAACACGGGCCGTGAAAGTCTAAATAGTAATCAATTTGCTTTAAATGTACATTTATAATAGTTTTTAAAATAATAAAAGTGCCCTAAAATGCAAACAGAATTCGCCATGCATTCGATCTCACAACCCTGGGCACAGAAGGCGAAAATCTTACCACTGCGCCACACAGCCAGCCGATATTTAACTGTTGCAGTGGCTAGCATTCTTGGCTGTCACCGCGAAGGCCCCGGTTTAACTCCCGGCTCTGCCAAGACATTTATTGCAGGTGTGAGGGTTGGAACGGGGTACACTCAGCGAGGCAATACTAAGAAGAGGCGGGTTCGATTCCTATCTCTACCATCCTGGAAGTGCTTGTCGAAATTTCCCACTTCTACTCCAAGCAAATGTTGTGTTCATTTTGTAATGTGAGTATTAAAAGGCAGTAGCTCTACCGCACAAGAATTAGAATATTTGACCCTGGTGAGGCCATTGGAATACGGCTCAGCGGTTTGGGACCCATATCAGGTAGAGCTCATCAATGAGCTGGAGATGATACAAAGGAAGGCTGCTAGGTTTGTGCGTAGCGATTTTAATCCTAGAAGTAGTGTAACACGAATGATAGAAAAACTAGGGTGGGAATCTCTGGAAGATAGAAGGACGAAATCTAGACTATACGCTATGTTTAACACTTACACTAATCGGCCAGCATGGGGAGAACTAAACAAACGTCTGGGAAATCCCACCTACCTGAGCAGGACAGATCATCCACATGAAGTCAAGGTCCGACCACAGCGTACCCATTATGGAAAATATTCTTTCATTAACCGTGGTATTGATAATTGGAACTTATTACCTGCCTCAGTCTTAGAGCCTTTCCCCAATCATATTGATGTGTTTAAGAGAAGATTGAAATTTTGTGTAAATACTACTATACTATACAGTAGTTCCTAAATTGCGAATTGCGTATATTGTGTTTGATGATAATGTTGGTGATTTTCTTTATTTGTACAATTTGCCACCCGGAAATTACCTCCATTTGCAAATATTATATATATTATTATTATTATTATTATTATTATTAATAATAATAATAATAATAATAATAATAATATGGTATATAATTTAAGGCCAGGGGCGCTTCTAACCTCAATTACAAGTGCACACTCTAATATAGACTCACAGTGACACAGGTTATCAGATAAAGTTTACACACATACAAGTACACGGGGCTAGATGATCACGATGTCACAAAGCCTCTAAAGGAATCAACTGTTGAACAGGACTTTAAATAAGACCTAAGTCGAGTTTCAAATCGTCCGCCTCATAGTTCTGTGTCTAGTATTCTTGGGTTTGATTCTCGGCTCTGCCGAGAATTATAATTCTGGTCTGAGGGGTGCAACGGGGTACTCTTAACCTTATGGGGGTAATACTGAGGGAAAGTGCCTTCAATTCCCACGACAGCTATCTTGGAGGTGGTTTTCCATCGTTTCCCACTTCTAGTGCAGGTAAATGCCGGGATGGTTCCTAATATAAGGCTATGGCCGTCTTCTTCCCAGTCCTCACCTGAAGAGCAAGATGGGGGTTGGGCAAAACCTTACCGAGTTTCATTGAAATCGCTCTAGCCGTTTATATTTTATAAGGGACACACACACACACACACACACGCGCGGACAAAAGGTGATCTCATAAGCCTATTTTTGTCATAAATGAAAATAGGCTAAAAAGAATCAAAAAATCTTGGATACGTCTAAAACTAGGTGGAGGGGCTGAAATTTTAAAGGTAGCCTACCTACACCAAATGAAGCATCCTAATACACACACTACTACAAACACCATTATAGCCCGGATTATCAGACAAATTCTACACAGACCGAAGTGCACGGGGCAAAATGAACACCATGCCCAAGCCCCTCAAATGAAATAACAACAACGGGTTTCTAACTTCCTGTTCGGACTCAGCCTCGTGAGGCAAAACTGAGACTAGGTGAGTTCGATTCCTACCGCAGCCATCCTGGAAGTAGTTTTTTGTGGTATCCCCACTTCTACTCCAGGCAAATGCCGGGATGGGTCCTAACTAAAGGTCACGGTTGCTTCCTTCCCAATCCTCACTAACACATCCATCATAATACGGCAGGTTATCACACAAATTCCGCACACACCCAAGCGCACAGGGCTATATGACCTTGATGTTGCAAAGCCCCTAAACCATTCCACTCCACACTCCTGTTTGGACAGGCGCGGTTAGTTACTTTCACCACCACGGCCCTCTTAAACAAACAGGGCGCTTTTCATTACTTGCTTGCGTGGAAATATTTACTTGGTTCTCAATTCTATTTATGCTATTACATTTAATTAATTAAGCCACATAGACTGTTTCCATAAGTGAGCAGCTTGATAAGCATGGTAGTCCTTACTTAATGAAACAGCCATAATAACTTTCCCGTCGTATATGAACTAATAATACTTGCAAAGGTAACAATAATCACGGCTTAGATTGCGCTACGAATATATTTACATCCTTAATAATTCCAACACGTTTCATGAATTCACGGAACATGAATAAATCTGTCGAGTTGTTCCGGAAAGGTGCAGAACCTGGAATAGACTACGTGTGTTGGGTTTTAGTGATCAGTCCATACAGTACACTGGCTTAATGAAACTATTCTTCTCTTCTTTCAAATGCTGATCACTTCCAGCTAGAACGTGACTAAAAGCTCTCTGCCACAATTTGTGAAACCAAAGGGAGGAAGCCGCCTTTTTTGGTCTCGAGGTACTGTACATATTCTCAGTTCAGTTTCAAAAGACCTGGGTTTGATTCCAGAATGTTAATTCTGATCTGTGAATTGAAAGAAATTTAATTATGGCCTTGTGGGCTGGAACGGGGTATATTGAGCCTTGTGAAGCAAAACTTAGAAGTGGAGTTTTCGATTCCCACCTCAGCCATCCTGGAAGTGGGTTTCCGTAGTTTGCCACTTCTACTCCAGGCAAATGCCAGGATGGTTCCTAACATAAGGCCTCGATCACCTCCTTCGTAATCCTCATCTGGCTTATACACTTACACAAACACACTCTGCTTCAGACACCACAATAACGAAAGCGCAGCGTTATGTCATGGGGCCAAGCTCTCTGCTGACTCGGTAGACGCGTGGGTTCGAGCCCTACCGTCGGCCGTCCTTGAAATGTTTTTCCGTAGTTTCCCATTTTCAATATTAGGCAAATGCTGAGACGGTACCTTCTGACAGGCCACGGCCGCTTCCTTCCACATCCTTGCCCAGTTTCATTCTTCATCCATTCCATCTCTCATCCCGGCGCGCAGGTCTCTGAACATGGTCTCTCAGGAGGCCACACGACAAAAAAAAACAAAAAAAACCACAACAACGCAGGCCATCAGTCAAATTCTGTGCCCATGCAAGTCCACGAGGCTAAATGACCACGATGTCTAAAGCCACTTAAATGAAACGCCAACAACAACAACAACAACAGAATTTCATTTCTTGGTTCCCCCAGGGGCTCACACCTTGTGGGAAGTGGGTTGGCGACCTCGGGACCCCAGCTGTGTTCGGCGCTACTTCCACTTACTTGTGCCGGGCTCCTCTCTGTTATCTCTCCAGTCGACCTCACTTGGTCAACTCTTGTTCTCCTCCGACCCCGACGGTATTAGGGTATCCGAGGCCTAGGGAGTCTCTTCCTTTCCCGCCTTAATTGGCCTTTGTCTCATCTTTTCTGATACCCTCCTTCTGCATGGGGTCAGCCTTCTTTTTTTTTTCATGTTCTGATGATGATGATGATAATTGTTGTTTTAAGGGGCCTAACATCTAGGCTATCGGCCCCTGATGGTTTGGATGATCGTGAAGATGAAAATGAAAAGCGACTCCTAAAACTAAAACTAACTACTAACCTACATACTAGAAGAAGAAAGGGGGAAACTAAAGGAGAATAAGGCAAATAAAGGACAGGAGGAAAAGAAATGCCCTCAACCCTCGAAGAAGGCGGATTGAGGGACTTGGAAGGAAGGAGAGCCATGAAAGGCAGATAGGAAAGTGAAAGAGGAGAGGGTCCGCCGCAAAGATAAGGGACAAAAGGGGAAAACGGACCCAGCTCAGGAATCCCTCGGGGTCGCCAACTCCCGAACTCACTAGCCGTGAGCCCCTGAGGGTGTAGCATTATCTAGGGTGCACCAGAAGTGGTGGGGCTACATACACCCTGCCTCCTTAAGGGCCTAGAGCACAAGGCAGGAGGTAAAAGGAAAAGAAAAAGAAGGCTGACCCCTCACAGAAGGAGGGTGTCAGGAAAGATGAGACAAGGGCCAATTAAGGCGGGAAAGTGAAAGACTCCCTAGGCCTCGGATAACCTAATACCGTCGGGGTCGGAAGAGAACAGGAGTAGACCAAGGGAGGTCGACAGGAAAGAAGACGGAGAGGAGCCCGGCACAAGTAAGTGGAAGCAATGCCGGACTCCGCTGGGGTCCCGTGGTCGCCAACCCACGTCCCAGTAGATGTGAGCCCCTGAGGGGTTTTCATGTTCTCTCCTGCCTTCTGCTCAAGGCCCTCAAGGAGGCAGGGTGTATGTAGCCCCACCACTTCTGGTGCACCTTGGATATTGCTACATCCTCAGGGGCTTACGGTTGGTGAGTTCGGGAGTTGGCGACCCCGAGGGATTCCTGAGCTGGGTCTGTTCCTCCCTTTTTCCATTGCCTTTGGGGTGGTCCCTCTCTTCTTTCCCTTTCCTCTCCGCCTTTCTTGATTCTCCTTCCTTCCAAGTTCCTCAATTCTCATTCTTCGAGGGTTGAGGGCATTTCCTTTCTTCCTTTCTTTTATTTACATTCTTCTCCTTTTGTTTCCCATTTCCTCTTCTAGTTTGTAAGGCAGTAGTTAGTTTTAGTTGTACGTTTCATTTTTACTATCACCCAAACAATTAGGGGCCGATAACCTAGATGTTAGGTCCCTTAAGACAACAATTATCACCATCATCATCTCTTGGTTAAGGCGGGAATCAAACCCAGAACTTCTAGATCGGGGGACTCAATGCGTATCCAGAGACCACTTGTATGATGTTACAGTATAAATGGGTGAAGTTTGTCGGACTGCATATACGTACATAGAAAGATCGTCCTCCCCGGCTCTGTTTACATGACAGCACAATATCAACAATAGGCCACATTTAGACAACCTGTAGCATTTCTCCTGAAACCTTAATGATCACCAGTTCCCTCGACAAGTGGGCGTCCGACCTTCTTATAGATTCAATGGTCACGACTAAGAAAGGATGCCCTCCTTATGTCTTGAGGTAAAATTTATTGGCACTTTATACAACGTGTTAATATATATAAATCACTGGGTCGTTTCAAAATACGAACCGTTTAAATTACTCAACACATCATTTTTGTTGTACAGCTTCATAGGGTTGCGAAATTCTTCCACTAATAATTTTCGGGCTCTCTCTAGTATATAGCGTATATTGATCGACTTGCTTTAACTGGCTGCGTGGCTCAGCGGTAACGTTCTCGCTTGCTGGCCCCAAATTGCAGGATCGAATCCTGGTGCAGCTGGTGGGTGTTCGAGGGGACGCAAATGTGAGGGAGCTGTGTCAGTAGATTTATTGGCACGTTAAAAATCCCCTTCGGGGCAAAATTCCGCACACCGGCGTCTCTAAAAGCCACAGTAGTTAAAAGGGACGTAAACCCAATAACATTATTATTATTATTATTATTATTCCTTCTTCGATTCGGCCAACTAGGGACCACGTCACTTCAAATGTATTTTCTTCCGAGCTCTAACTACTGACCAGTGTTCCCACATTCGTCTCCGGTGTTGTTCTTTTCTCTATTGGGACCACACCTTCCCTGTCTTCAGCTTCGGCTTTTCCTGGAAACCTTTGTGCGTACGTAGTTTTTCCTGAAGTGGAACACGTTCCTGGATATATTTAGTGGAAAATTCCATTTCACGTAGATCTTTCTCAACTTCCGTGAACCATGCCCCTTTGGTTTTCTTATCTTGAAAGTACGTCAATATCCGTTTTGATATCCTGCCTGGGCTCATTCGTGTCACGTGACTATAAAAGGCAATCCTTCTTTTCGAATCGTGTCACTGATCTTCTCCACGTGCTTGTATAATTCGTGGTTGTGACGCCTTCTGTACTCGCTGTTTTCTTTCATGGGACCCAGGATTTTCCTCAAAATCTTCCTTTCTTTAGCCTCTAGTTTTTCCATTAGACCTTTCTAGTTCATTGTTAGAGTCTCTGCTGCATACAGAGCCTCTGGTCGAATAACAGTGCAGTAATGTCTAATTTTGGCGTTTAAGTATATCGATCTCTTATTGTAGATGTGTTTAGTTAGGTGGTATGCCATTTCCATTTTATTAATGCATGACACGAAGGCTTCTTTCTCTGATTGGTTAGGCTCCATCCATTTACCGAGGTATTTAAACTGTTATGCCTTCTGAACTTTTCCTAGTCCGACCTCCAGGTACCTGGGCGCTGATTTTATGTTTGTCATGAATTGTGTCTTCTCAAAGGAGATTTGAAGCCTTCAGTGCTTGGGTTTTCAGTTGGTTTAGTTGTTCTCCTGCCGTATCAATGGGATCTGAAAAGATCATTAAATCATCTGCAAAGGCTAGCCTTACCCCATTTTCTACCCTTGAATTTTTTATTTCTTTCCGCCATTCTCGGATGACTTTTTCTAAAACACAGGTGAAGAGAAAAGGTGATAGTCCGTCTCCTTGCCTCACTCCTGTCCTGATTTCAAAGGCATCAGACATCTCTCCTCTGAACTTCAATTTGGAGGTGGTGTTGGTCAGGGTTTGCTGGATAATTGATTGTGTCTTGTTATCTAAGCCAAACTCTTCAAGGATTTGCAATAAGGTAGTTCGATCAATTGAGTCGTACGCTTTCCTAAAATCAACAAAGGTCATCACGAATTCCCTTGTCCTTAGTTTCAGATATGAAAGGCTGGATTTCAGATTCATAATCTGCTCAGCACATGATCGTCCCTTTCTGAAACCCCCTTGGTATTCCCCCAGTTGTGAATCGATTTGTTGTTCCGCCATATTCTGTAGAGCTTTTGAGAGGATCTTGTAAGTTATTGACAGAAGAGAGATGCCACGGTAATTGTTCACATCGGTTTTCTCCCCTTTCTTATGTAGTGGATGAATTACGGCAGAGGTCCATCCACTCGGGAGTATTTCGCTCTCCCAGATCTCTTAAATAATAACAACAAGCTTGTCGATTACGTTTTTCCCTGCATGTTTCCACAGTTCAGCAATTACCAAATCTTCACCCGGTGACTTGTTGTCCTTCAGCTCTTGGATGATCTTCGTGATTTCAGCCTCACCATTGAGGAGGTTTTCAAAATAACTTGCTAGAATCTGACAATTATCTTTATCATTGTGAACTAATTTCCCGTTGGAATCTTTAAATTATATACCTGGGGGGGGGGGGGGGGGGGTTGTATTTGTTAAGACTGTGCTTGAAGGTTTAATAGAAGTTACATGTGTTATTTTTCAGGAAGTCTTGCTCAATCTGTACCAACTGTTCCTTATTAAAAGCCACTGATGGTTTTTGATGCAGATTTTCTCGCGTTTAGGAAGTTGACCCTATTCTCTACATTTTTGTGGCAATTCCATTTCTGACACGCAACCTGTCTTAGCTGAACAGCTGTATCACTTTCATTATCCCACCAAAGATGCTTTCTTGTTTTGTGAGTGGGACAGTCTCCTTTGCTGTTCTGACTATAGCCTCTTGTAATTGTTCCCATTTCTCTGGATTTAAAGTTTCCAACTTGTGGGTGAATTCTTGGTTGCTCCTTAGCCTGTCTCTGTCAAACTTATCAGTTTTTTCTTGGAGTAATCTTCTTGTTATTTCTTGGAATTAGTCTAACTTTGATCTGCAAAAGGTGAGTCTTGTTTCCTGAATTGCAGCGATCAATATCAGATATCGGGACAAGACATCAGTAACCTGTTTGAGTTTGACGGTCTTAAGAAGTGAGTTTGCGTTGAAAGTAGCAAAAAAATTCCGGCATTTGTGTCTGATTTTTCCTGGAGTCTCGGATACCCCGACGCATGTCGGCGCAGGCTCTCCAGAATCCGAAGGCCTGCATGCTTCACTCAAGCTGAAGGTGGATTGGTTACCACCTGGAGTAGTAGCTTCTGCTGAATTTTCCTCTATGCTTTGGGTCAGTGATATTTCGCACTGACCAAAATACTAGGTCAACCAAGGTTGTGAGCCTTGGAGGGCGTCATGATGTTATTATTGTTATTATTATTATAATTATTATTCGACTTGTGTTGGTGTTTTCTTCCGACACGTTCTGAGATTTAAGTAATGCGATTCCTGCCGTAATGTTGGTTCTTCTACATCGTGGGATGTGGGTTGGCAACCACGGGACCCTAGCTGAGTCTGGCATTGCTTCCACTTACTTGTGCCGGGCTCCTCTCCGTCTTCTTTCCTGTCGACCTCTCTTGGTCAACCCTTGATCTCTTCCGACCCCCACCTATTGGGGTACTCGAGACCTAGGGAGTCTCTCACTTTCCTGCCTTAATTGGCCTTGTCTCATCTTTCCTGATACCCTCATTCTTCGAGATGTCAGCCTTCTTTTCCTTTTCATGTTATCTCCTGCCTTCTCCACAAGGCCCTCAAGGAGGCAGAGTGTATGTATCCCCACCACTTCTGGTGCACCCTGGATATGGTGAGTTTGGGAGTTGGTGATCAAGAGGGATTCCTGAGCTGGGTCCGTATTGTCTCCTTTTTCCTCTGACTTTGGGGCGGGCCCTCTCCTCTTTCCTCTTTCCCATCTGCCTTTCATGGTTCTCCTTCCTTCCAAGTCCCTCAATCCTCATTCTTCAAGGTTTGAGGGTATTTCTTTTCTTCCTGTCCTTTATTTGCCTTATCCTTTATTTGTTTGCCAATTCTTCTTCTAGTATGTAAGTCTGTAGCTAGTATTAGATATAGTTTTCATTCTCACCTCATCTTTCACTATCACCCAAACCGTTAGGGGCCGATAACCTAGATTTTAGGCCCTTTAAGACAACAATTACCATCATCATCATCATAACAACAACACTTGAAATGATATTTCGGTGTTTCCACCATTCCAATTCTGTGAGATGCTGAGACGGCAGAATAATAATACAGGCTTCGCATGTACACAATGGCCACATGATGCAAATGTTCCGATAACCGAATCCTCAATAAACTCTTACGTCCCCCCTTGGGTCTCACAACTAATTTGAGGTGGATTGGCGACATGGGTCACCAACTTAGTCCGGCATTGCTTCCACTTCCTTGTGGTGGTCTCCTCTCATTATTCACCTCCATTGGTGAACTTTTGTTCTCTTCTGATCCCGAAGGCGTTAGAGTATCCAAGGCAATAACGTGGTATCTCCTGCATACTGTTCAAAGCCTTAGAGGAGGCAGACTATGTGTAGCCCCTCCCATGTATGGTGCATCCTGACAGTGCCAGGGCTTACGGCTGGTTAGGTCAGGGCGTTTCAAACCCAGAGGGATTCCTTAACTGGGTCTGGTTTTGGCCCTATCTCCATTGACTTTGGGACGGATACTATCCTCTTTTCCTTTCCTATCTGCCTTTCATGACTCGTCCTGTCCGGGTTCGATTCCCGGTCAATGCATGTGAGATTTTCGAAGTGAAATGCCATGCCCTGTGGTTTGGATTCCACGTAAAAAGGAGGTCCCGTGGCTCATGATCTCAAGATTAACGGTCACGTTAGACTACAAGCTTCCTTCCTTCCTTATGACTCTTCCTCCTTCCAAGTCCGTTAATCCTCAATCTTCAAGGGTTGAGGACATTTCTTTTCCCTTTCTTCTATTTCCCTTATTCCTACTTTTGTCAATTTTAGCCTATTTTTATTTTTATTTATAAAAAAAAGGCTGATGAGATCACCTTTTGTCCGTGTGTCTGTCTGTGTCTGTCTGTGTGTGCGTGTGTGAAGGAGTGTGTGTCCCCCTAATAACTTCTAAACGGCTGTAGCGATTTCAACGAAACTCGGTAAGTTCATAGCACTATTCCGGACCACCCCGACCGTGTCCTTCAAATGTTGTTACGTCTCACCAATCCGACATGGCGGCTGTGCGAAATATTTCACCAGCATTGAATATCTCCGGAACTACTACCGATATCACCCTGGAATATTTTACGGTGATAAAGGGAACTACTAGAAGTTCACCTATGTGACGTTTGAAAACCTGGTAACTAGAAAACCAACATGGCGGCCAAGGGAATTTGCGACATTTAAATAGACGTTTCTCGCGATTTAACCAACCAAACGCAATAAAACTTGGTACAGTATATGTTTATACACATTGTAATGCACCAGCATCTAACTTCGTTCAATTGTTTACATAACCTCAAGATGGCGGCTGTGCGAAATATTTTACCGGCATTCTATATCTCTGAAACTATACTGGTATCACCCTGAAATTTTGTACGGAGATAAAGGGCACTACTGGAAGTTCATCTATAAGAATTTCAAAAACCGGTTAACTACGAAACGAATATGGCGGCCAAGCGAAGTTGAAAGTTTTAAATAGACCTTTCTCGCGATTTAATGATCCAAACGCAATGAGACTTGGTACAGGAAATGTTTATACACATTGTATTGCACTGGTATCTAATTTAGTTCAATTGTTTACATAACCTCAAGATGGCGGCTGTGCGAATTTTAAAATTAGGTTTTTAGTTCTTGTGTCTTAATCATGCGAACGAAGTGAAAGTTAGAATAATCAACCTACGCAATAATTTTCCTTTAATGGTACATGACTCTATGGCCTATACATATAACAATCCAACATGGCGACCATCCGAAATATTTAGATGTATCTCATTATCTACGAATCTGTTACAGCAATCAAACTGAATTTTTTAATGTTCATAGGGGCTATGAACTTAAGTTCACCTATAGGACTTTCAATAACCTGGTGATCAAAAATCCAACATGGCGGCGACGTGAAATAAAAATATTCACATAGTCGTTTCTCGCAATTTAACCATCCGAGTGCAGTGACACTTGGTAGAGTAAATCCTTATACAAATGTTAATCCGCTGGCATCTAATTTTTTTCATTTGTTTCCATAACCACAAGATGACAGCTGTGCGAAATTTTAAAATCTCGTTTTTACTTCTTGTGTCCTAATCATGCGATTGAAGTTTGAATACTACACGCACACAATACTCTTCATGTAACAGTACATAACTCTATGACCTCCAGATATAAAAATCCAACATGGCGACCATCCGCAATATATAGTCGGTTCTCAATATCTGCGAATCTATTACAGCAATCAAACTGAAATTTTGTATGTTGATAGAGGCATTTAACACGAGTAGAATATATGAAAATAGGCTGTATAGTTCTTCACAGATCTACTTGTTTACTTCTATGCCAGTGGTTAGTAGTAGTTGTAGCTGCCTTAATTGTTTTCATTTTCATATTCATTTGTCGTTATCACCATATCAGGAGGGGAAGATGTCCTAGATGGTTGGTCTCTTAACCACCCTTGAGAACTGGAGAGAAAAAAATACAACACGAGGACTGGTGCCGGGTAATTTGGACCCATAGTGTGTCACTCGCTTTTTGTCGTAGTCATATGGATTTTAATGAAGTAATTTTAATCCCAGTGTCTTCCTATGAAATATTCCCAATATAAAATGAGGTTTATTTAATTTTTTTAAATTTAACATGCAGAAAAATGACAATAAATTTCGTGGCGGTTTGAACAAAGCAGCTGATGACCAAGGTGTCCCTAAATCCTTAACATGAATCAACAAGAACGTGAGCTATTTGATTGTGATGCACCATTTTATATTTTACAGGTTGTCCCGACTAACATAAGCCGAAAGTTGTCACGCGAAGACTGGCGCCATGGGTAAATCTACCGGGTGAGTTAGCCGTGGTCGTTACGGCATGACTGCTGGCAGTCGCTCACATCCGGGAGGCGAGGAGGTTCGAATCCCCCGCCGGCAACCTTGAAGATGGTCTTCTGTGGTTTCCCATCTTCCTTCCAGGCAAATGCCGGGGTTGGTCCCTAACTATAGGCCACAGCCGCTACCTTCCAACTCTTAGTCCTTACATTCCAACCACCCTCCCCAACGGTACTTGTAGCTCACCCATTGGGTGTCCGTCTCGAAACAGTCACAAAACTGGCGAGCCGAACATGTCCTCGGACACTCCCGGCACTAAAAGCCATACGCTAAAAAAAAAAGTAAATCTGACCCGACCGTAAGAAATAACTTCGAGTGTTCATAAAGCTATGGACATGCTTCTTTTGCAGGGTGTATTTCAAGGCTAGGAAGGAAGATACAGTAAGCGACAGGAAATAAGGGCTGACCAAAACGAAAATATAGAGTTTTATTTAAGCTTTGGGTCAATAATACCCATGCGCCAGCCCTCGTGGGTTAAAACATCAATCACCACCATGACAGGTGATCCACCCTGCTTTAAACGTAATTACCGCCAGCACAATATTACTGCCAGAATTTTCAATTCAAAAGGGAGCTAAATCCGTCTTTATTGGCTTCTAATGGCTTACTGAATGTTCGACGAATTGAAAATTCCTGAACTCTCATGTGTACCATTGAATAAATGAATATATAATACTAACATTACCCTTCGCGGCTTCGCCCGCGAATATTCTAGTTGTAAAGAGTACACTTAGCAAAATCTCAATCATGAATGCTATGACTGATTTATCCTTGGTATGAAAAATCAGACTTTATCAATTCAGCTACTGGTGCAGTGGTTAGGGGTTTGTCATTCCTTCATGGGTATATCAGAGTGAAGTTAGTTTTCTGGGAATATCACAGACACTGTTAATTTAAGGGCCTTTAAATGTGGTATTCGGAGACCCTTTATAGTCGGGTGAAAAAGACTTTCGTACCACACTCACACGTGAAAATTGCGTTAAAAATTCTAGAGTGCCCCTTGACCCCCTTAAGCGCATTATACTGTATGTATTGATGAATTTTACAGCTTAATTTGGTTCAGTGATAACCTTATAACCGTCTGGAAACTTTCACTGCAATGTAACAACTGGGATTGCATTGCGTCTAACAGAAATATATGGACCAGTGAGATTCTGTTACCATGGTTACCGTGTTGCATTCTGTCATTATTTCATTGTAAATATACATGTTTTAATGTATTTATTTAATTGTGAGTCATTTAAAGAGTAAGTGAGTGCGTTTCGCTTACGCATTGGGTTATTCTGAACCTGTAGGTACCCCATATGTGTAGGTTGGTGTTAATGGGACCTTATTTTCGGTACAAAACTGTAATGGGACCTTAGCAGAATAATATAGGGAGGGATGTATCCTGTAACTAAAGTAGTGTTTTTGTGTGTTTCAGGTAATTCGTTTCCACCAAACGCAGTTAATACATCACTTGTCTGTCTCGTCTTGCACGGCAAGGTTAAAACTTACATTTCATTTCAATTCAATGAATTGATAACTTGAAGGAATTTCAGGCCAAACTTACATAATCTAATCAGAAATTGCGAGTTCTAAGATTGCGCCGTCTCAAAATAAGGAAGGAGTTGTGTTTCATTTGAGGGTCTTGAACATCGTTGTTATTTTGCCCCGTTGACTTTGGTTTCGGTTTATATATATATATATATATATATATATATATATACTAGCTGACCCGGCAGACGTTGTCCTGCCAATCAAAGAAAGTGTTGTAACTTTGTTTCTTGAAGTGCTTTTGGATACACAATATTTTTTTCAATTTCTGTTAACTGCCTCTAAACTATCGTGAAATGAATTAACTAATCTAGAAACATTCGTGGGAGCGTGCACAACAACTCTCCAACGTTTTATCGGAATCGGATAAATGGCATATGAACGTATACGGGATTTTATTAAACGATTCGCGTGCCGTCGCTCGTTTGTTGAATCTACTCATGCGCTACCTATTGTAAAATAGATTTACTAAGCCTGAAACCTTCTCTGGAGTGTACTCAATCATTCACGAAGGTTTCATCGCAATCGGATGAATGATATATGACCGCATACGCGTCATTGTGGAAACGATTCACGCGCCGTCGCTCATTTGTTGAATCTACTCGTGCGCTACTTATTAAAAACTGGATTTACTAATCCAGAAGCCTCCCCTGGAGGGTACACAACATCTCACCCAAGTTTCATCGCTATCGGACGAATGGTATTTGAACGCATACGGGACCTTGTTGAAACGCTTCGTGCGTCGGCGCTCATTTGTTTAATCTACTCGTGCTTAACCTCCTGTGAAATGGATTTACTAAGTTAGAAACCTTCACGTAAGTGTACAACACAACTCATCAAAGTTTCATCGCAATCGATGAATGGTATATAAACTTATACGGGATTTTGTTGAAACATTTCGCGCGTCGTCGCTCATTTGTTGAATCTACTCGTGCGCTACCTATAGTAAAATGAATTTACTGAGCCAGAAGCCTTCCCTGGAGTGTACACAACATCTCACCCAAGTTTCATCGCAATCGGATGAATGGTATATGAACGCATACGGAACTTTGAAACTCTCTAACGTGCAGAGACAAACAGAATTCGACATCACTGCCACCTTTGGTATAAAACACAACTTTCCGCCACGGGCGGAGTGTATGTTATGACGGTAGTTGCACATGATGCGACCAGGTGGCTCTACGTGCAGAGACACACAGTCCAAAAGGATCACTTTTCACTAAGGTTAGCGGTTTCCATGACGACTGTTTATGACTGTATATTGTGGTTCTAAATGTGTGTGTAAATTGTGGTCCTATAATTCTAAAATCTGGTCAAATTGTGAATCTAAACCATACATGGGCCCACCCTAACATTCATACAAAATTTCATCAAAATCGGCCCAGGCGTTTAGGAGGAGTTCAGTCACATACACACGTGTCGAAGAATTATATATATAAAGAAAGATATATATAGTAAGAAAGAATGAATAAATATATAAACAAGTAATTCCGTGAAGAATTATGCAGCCTATTTTCATATATCCTACTTATGTTAATTGCGTCTAACTACATACAAAATTTCAGTTTGATTGCTGTAATAGATTCGTAGGTATTGAGAACCGACTAAATCTTTCGGATGGTCGCCATGTTGGATTTTATATGTGTAGGTCCTAGAGTTATGTACTGTTTCATGAAGATTATTGTGTACGTATAGCATTCAAACTTCAATCGCATGATTAGGACACAAGAAGTAACAAGAAGATTTAAAAATTTCGCACAGCTGCCATCTTGTGGTTATGGAAACAATTGAAATAAATTAGATGCCAGTGGATTAACATTCGTATAAGGATTTACGGTACCAAGTTTCACTGCACTAGGATGGTTAAATTGCGAGAAACGTCCATGTGAATATTTATACTTCGCGTCACCGCCATGTTGGATTTGTGATCACCAGGTTATTTAAAGTCCTATAGGTGAACTTAAGTTCATAGCCCCTATGAACATTAAAAAAATCAGTTTGATTGCTATAATAGATTCGTAGATATTCAGAGCCGTCTAAATATTTCCGATGATCGCCATGTTGGATTGATAAATGTATAGGCCATAGAGTCATGCACCATTAAAGGAAAATTATTGCGTAGGTTCATTATTCAAACTTTGACATCGATCGCATGATTACGACACAAGAAATAAAAACTTAATTTTATAATTCGCAAAGCCGCCATCTTGAGGTTATGTAAACAGTTGAACAAAATTAGATACTGGTGTATTACAATGTGTAGGTATGAACATTTCCTGTACCAGATTTGATTGCGGTTGGAACATTAAATCGCGAGAAAGGTCTATTTAAAATTTTCAACTTCGCTTGGTCGCCATGTTCGTTTTATAGTTAACCAGTTTTTCAAAGTCTTATAGATGAACTTCTAGTAGTTCCCTATATCACCGTAAAAAATTCCAGGGTGATATCGGTAATAGTTTCGGTTGAATGCTGGTGAAATATGTCGCACAGCCGCCATTTTGGATTGTTGAGACGTAACAAAATTTGAAGGGTACGATCGGGGTGGTCCGGAATAGTGCTATGAACTTACCGAGTTTCATTGAAATTGCTCCAGCCGTTTAGAAGTTATTAGGGGGAAATACACACACACACGGACAAAAGGTGATATCATAAGCCTATTTTTTATTAGCCTACTTTCGATTTTTGCAAAAAATGAAAGTAGACTTATGAGATCAACACAGGGCGAAAAAAGTGTGTCTGTCTGTGTGTGTGTATGTGTGTGTGTGAGTCTGTGTGTGTGTCTGTGTGTGTGTGTCTGTGTGTGTGTGAGTATGTGTACTCTGAATGTCTGTCCCCCCCTATCAATTCGAACACGGTGAATGCGAATTGAACGAAATTTGGTACAAAGGTAGCACTAGCAAAGGACACCTCAGTGTCATGTTTTATATCGCCGCCATCTTGACGGAAACGTAATGGCGGCCTCACAAATGTTCAAAGCTTAAATCAAATTACGACTAACCTAATCATCCGATCTCTACCAAATTTTGCAACAACATACCTTTATGGGGGGAGCATCCTTTGACCAAACCAATAGGTCATCAGCGTAATAGTTTACGGATGGCGGCCATCTTTGAGTGAAAATCGATTCCCCCTATTAATTCAAACACGGTGCAACCGAATGGAACGAAATTTGGTACGGAAGTAGTACTAACGAAAGGCACCTCAGTGTCATGTTTTATATCGCCGCCATCTTGACGGAAACGTAATGGCGGCCACACAAATGTTCAAAGCTTAAATCAAATTACGACTAACCTAATCATCCGATCTCTACCAAATTTTGCAACAACATACCTTTATGGGGGGAGCATCCTTTGACCAAACTAATAGGTCATCAGAGTAATAGTTTGCGGATGGCGGCCATCTTTGTGTGAAAATCGATTCCCCCTATTAATTCGAACACGGTGCAACCGAATGGAACGAAATTTGGTACAGAGGTAGTACTAACAAAAGGCACCTCAGTGTCATGTTTTATATCGCCGCCATCTTGACGGAAACGTAATGGCGGCCACACAAATGTTCAAAGCTTAAATCAAATTACGATTAACCTAATCATCCGATCTCTACCGAATTTTGCAACAACATACCCTTATAGAGGAAGCATCCTTTGACCAAATGAATAGGTCATTAGCCTAATAGTTTGCGAATGGCGGCCATCTTTGTGTGAAAATCAATTCCCCCTATTAATTCAAACACGGTGAAACCGAATGGAACGAAATTTGGTACAGAGGTAGCACTAGCAAAGGGCATCTCAGTGTCATGTTTTATATCGCCGCCATATTGACAGAAACGTAATGGCGGCCACACAAATGTTCAAAGCTTAAGTTAAATTACGACTAACATAACCATCCGATCTCTACCAAACTTTGCAACAACATACCTTTTTGGAGGGAGCATCCTTTGACCAATCTAATAGGTTATTAGCCTAATAGTTTGCGGATGGCGGCCATCTTTATGTCAAAATTGATTCCCCCTATTAATTCGAACACGGAGGAACCTAATGGAACGAAATTTGGTACAGAGGTAGCACTAGCAAAGGGCACCTCAGTGTCATGTTTTATATCGCCGCCGTCTTGACTGAAACGTAATGGCGGCCACACGAATGTTCAAAGCTTAAATCAAATTACGATTAACCTAATCATCCGATCTCAACCAAATTTTGCAACTACATACCTTTATGGAGGGAGCATCCTTTGACCAATCTAATAGGTCATTCGCCTAATAGTTTGCGGATGGCGGCCATCTTTGTGTCAGAATCGATTCCCCCTATTAATTCAAACACGGTGAAACAGAATGGAACGAAATTTGGTACAGAGATAGCACTAGCAAAGGGCATCTCAGTGTCATGATTAATATCGCCGCCATATTGACAGAAACGTAATAGCGGCCACACAAATGTTTAAAGCTTAAATCAAATTACGACTAACATAACCATTCGATCTCTACCAAACTTTGCAACAACATACCTTTATGGAGGGAGCATCCTTTGACCAATCTAATAGGTCATTAGCCTAATAGTTTGCGGATGGCGGCCATCTTTATGTCAAAATTGATTCCCCCTATTAATTCGAACACGGTGGAACCGAATGAACGAAATTTGGTACAGAGGTAGCACTAGCAAGAGGCACCTCAGTGTCATGTTTTATATCACCGCTATCTTGACGGAAACGTAATCGCGGCCACCCAAATGTTAAAAGCTAAAATGTAATTACGACCAACCTAATAATCTAGTCTCTACCAAATTTTGCAACACCATATCTTTATGTGGGAAACATATTCTGACCAAACTGCAAGAACATCAGCCCAATAGTTTGCAGATGGTGGCCAAGTATGTGTGCAAATCGATTCCCCCTATCAATTCAAACACGGCGAAACCGAATTGAACGAAATTTGGTACAGAGGTAGCACTAGCAAAGGGCACCTCATATTCATGTTTAATATCCCTATAGCACGTTGTATTTCAACAAGCTACTACAACCAACATTCAATCATACTCCTTGAAAAGGACAAAGAGTTATAACAATACCCATGCATTTAGGAGAAAGTAGGCTATATGTTCTTTACTGAACATCTTGTTTAAATTGAAAATAGTTTGATAAATAAGTAAATAAATACATTAGTTAATTAATTAATTATTGTGGTTTATATGGTAGTCTGCAAGTATGTATGTCAGATGATGGTTGGGAACGAGGTGTTCGTGGCGTTACGTTAGGAGCCATCCCGGTATTTGCCTGGGGGTAGAAGTGGAGAACCACGGAAATCCACTTCCAAGTTAGCTGAGCTGGGAATCGAACCCACCCCGTTGTTTTAGCGGCATACACATTATACAATATTAATGTTCTATGAATATCTGATGTAACATACGAGCTTGTTGTGTATTGATTCCCACACACATTATTTGTGTTATGTGTTTCAGAATTTAGCTGTAATGCTGTTCAAGCTAGCAAAATGCCTCATTGTGAAAGCTGAAGCTGGTTGCAGCACTAAAGAGGGCAATGACTGTCACCTGGGACAGGGCGTCGAATTAACTCTTGTTAAATGAAGCATAGGGTCTTAAGACAGCAGCAGCTCAGATTTAACCCCTCCTGAAAAATGAGGAAGTTATGTCACATTTTAACTTTTAAATAGTACAGTAGATTAGCGCTGCGATGCATAGAATTGGAAAAAATATGGGCTAAAATTCTATCCTCAATTATTCTAGAAATTCTAGAAATGGTTTTTCGTGCCTTCCCTGTTTTGAACCTGAGTTCGATCGGTACTGTTCCATTGTGTAATAATAAATTATTTACTTATTTACTAACCTATTAACTTGTTTACTTACTTATTTAGTTATTTACTCACCTATTTACTTATTTAATTATATATATACTTACCTATTTTCTTATTTACTTAGCCTACCTATTTTCTTAATTTCTTATTTATTTACTGACATATTTACTTACCTCTTTTCTTGTTTGCTTATTTATTTACTCTTATACTTACTCACTCACTCACTCACTCACTCACTCACTCACTCACTCACTTACAGTAGCCTACTTACTTATTTAAATATTTATTTGTTTAATTATTTGTATCAGGAGCAGCACGTTATTACATACTGAATCAAACAGTAATGAAGATCCATTCAAATTTCATATAATCAATAAATGGCATTGGACTCTACTTTGCAACGTCCCGGCCGTTGGGTCGACCATAGTACACCGGTGAGGGCAGGCGCTGCAATCGAAGAGGTAGGCCATGGTTTGTTCCTCTCCGCACTCACAGCAAGTCGATTCGCAAGGTAGTCCCCACATTTGAATGCTGGTCTTGGACCTACCAACTCCAGACCATAACCTATTGGGAAGCTTCCATGTAGTTCAAGTCTCTTTATTTTCTGCTGAAAGATTTCTAGATGGTTCAATCCACTCATAATAATGGGGAATTCTAGATCTGCATGATAATAATTATAATAATTATAATCTCTATATGCATCAGAAACCATAACAGACATTGAAAAGCAAGATCGCAAAATCCTTAGGAAAATATTCGGCCCTACTCAAGAAAATGGAATTAGGATCAAGAGACGAACTGCAGATCTCTCAAACACTGTACGCAGGAGACGTTTCACATTTTCTGGGCACATACAGTATGTACGAAAGACAACAATTGACTGTCAAACATATTTTTCAAATCAATAATACACAAAATACGAAGATAAATTGGCTGGAGAAAACACGGGTGGACCTAAATTAGTTGAACATTGGGAAGACCATGATGAAAAACCGAGAAATCTGCAGAAACTCAGTAAATAAGCAGCACACATTAAAGAGTGAAACCTAGCAGCAGGACTGGCACAAGATGGACAGAAGAACGCAAGTGGTATAGGCCTATTGGCTTTCATGGCCAGTGAATTAAAACTCAGCAATTTTTCTAGGTTTGTGCCGTGTCTTGTGTGGGGTTTCGCCTACGACACCAAGCTGGCTCCTCAGCGGAGTCTGTGTTTTTGCCCGGACCCTCACAGGAGTAGCGAACTGCGCGCTACCTCTCTTTATATGAAGCACACCTGCGCCTTTACTGTGAGAACTACAAGCTCAAGCAGCATAACCTACCTATGAAGGCTTCCAAAAATATGGTATACCGTATTGGCTTTCACGGCCAGTGAATTAAAACTCAGATTTTTTTCTAGGTTTGCGCCATGTCTGTGTGGGGTTTCGCTTAGGACACCAAGCTTGGAAGCCTTCATAGGGAGGTTATGACTGCTTGAGCTTGTAGTTCTCACAGTAAAGAGGCGCAGGTGCGCTTCATAGAAAGGGAGGTAGCGCGCAGTTCGCTACTCCTGTGGGAGTCCAGGCAGGGGCACCAAGAGCCCGCTGATGAGCCAGCTTGGTGTCCTAGGCGAAACCCCACACAGACACGGCACCAACCAAGAAAAATTGCTGAGTTTCATGAAGAGATTTTGGTAGAAGTGGAAGGCAAAAGTCATCAAGCCAACTAACAAGTTCCAACGCCCTCTATGAATGGTTATTACGGAAATACTCACAGTTCTAGCGCTGCAAAGAAAGAAAGAAAGAAAGAAAGAAAGAAAGAAAGAAAGAAAGAAAGAAAGAAAGAAAAAAATTACAACAACCGTGGCATAGATCTCTTGTTCTGGAGTCACTGAGGTGATCTACTCCCTAATTTCGATATTCTGTTGAACACTGTCATCTGGAAACGAAAACTAGAACACTACTGGATAATAAATAATACTATCGAATAGCCTCGGGTGCCGCGCGCAAGCTTTGTTATTTGCGCCCAGAGGGCTGCTTGTGTGTCGAATTTTGCCGTTCTTTGGAGCACTATGACAGTCAAGGAGGTTATATATCTAAGCTCCTTGACACTATAGCGCTTTCTAGTAGAGAAAGGAGGAACTTTCGTGTTGGCGGAAAATCCCGAGATTAATTTTGCCATTATGAACACGGTCTACTGAATTCAAATGGGTACTTTAACACGCCAACAACATATGACATGCGTGCCGTGATTTTTGTCGCCTTTCAAAAATCCCTTACCACGGCCAGGAGCGAACCTGCAAACTAGGGGTTGGTAATCCGACACGATAACCACTCACCCACCGTGGCAAGCACACTACTGTAGCTGAGATATAATTTTGCCTGGTAATCACCAAACGTGGAACAAGAGATCATTCACGAGCCAACATCGCACGACTCAGCATGTCTTTCAGAAATACGATTTCATCGGCTGGGAATTGAACCCGCGATCTTGGAATAATGAGCAGATTTATTGGCACGTTGAAGGGCAAAATTCCAATAAACAGGCATCTTTAATACCATAGCAATTAAAAGGGACGTTATACCTGTAACATTAACATTTTTTTTCCATCAAATTGAACAAGTGTCCCTAAGAACGGCAGTGTATCTAAATTCCCTTTAGAGATTTTTTTTGTAGGTATTTTTAATCTACGTTGCATTTTGTAAGTTTTTTCGATCTAAATTACATCTCGCGATTGTTTTCAACTTCAATTGCATTTTGTAAAGATTGACAATCTAAATTGATTTTTAGTAAGTCTTTCAATGTAGGTTTCAGGGCATTTTAGTGAGTATTTTGAATTTTAACTGCATTTTGTAAGTACTTTCAACCAAAACCGCATTTCGCAAGAATTTTAAATCTAAATTGCATTTTGTTTGGTGGGAATTTTGCAAATATTTTGATTCTCAATTGCATTTTGTGGGTATTTTGAATCTAAATTACATTTTGTCAAGTATGTTCAATCTAAATTGCATTTTGTAAGTATTGCCAATCCACATGAGTCGTTTGAATCTACCGTGCATTTTGTAAGCATTTTCAATTTCAATTGCATTTTGTAAGTATTTTGAATTTCAATTGCACTTAGTGAATAATGTGGATTGGAACCGGTATCTTTCAATCTGAATTGCATTGTGTAGTTTCAATTTCAATTGCATTTTGTAAGTATTTTGAACCTCAATTGCATTTTGTACGTAATTTCGATCTCATTTGCATTTTGTAAGTATTTTGAATTTCTATTGCATTTTGTAAGTATTTCGACACTACATTGCATTTTATACGTATTTTGAACCTGGCCTACATTTTGTGGGTGTTTTTCAAATATTCATTTTATGAATCTTTTCGTTCAAAATTCTCTTTTGTAAGAACATTTTGTGAGTTGTTTCAATCCGAGTTCCTTTTTGTAAGTATTTTCCATCTCACTTAATTTTCGTTCTAGTTTCATTATCATGTTCGCTATCACTCCGATCATTCGGGGTCGATAACCTAGATGTTAGGCCCCTTAAAACAACGATTATGATCATCATCATCAACCTAAGGACGGAAAAAAAACCAGTGCACAGTTGCACAGCTTCCTATCCAGTGTCATCCACTTAGCAAGTGTTGCCATTGTGTATAATGTTCGACACTGCAGTGGACAGTATTGATCAGTACGAATGATTCAGCAGGAGTGTCTGGTTACGTTAATAATGATTGGTACCAGGCATTTTCGCACAACTTCTCGCATTGCCGTGGATGTGGTAGTTGTTCTGCATTAACAAGGAATTGTGTTAGAAGAGATGTTGATGATTGTTGTTGCTTTAGGGATTGAAACATCTGGGTCATATGCCCCCAATGATTTGAGTGATAGTGGAAATGAACATGAAATGCAAACTAGAACTTTATGATAATGTTGATGTTGCTTAGCTTAGGGGCTGCGACATCGTGGTCATATAGCCCCGTATATTTGGGTGTGACTGGCTGCGTAGCTCAGCGATAACGTTCTCGCCTGATGTTCCCGAGGTTGCAGGATCGAATCCTGGTGCAGTCAGCTGGCATTTGCGGGTGTGCAAATGCGAGGGAGCCGTGTTAGTAGATTTAATAGCACGTTAAAGATCCCCTTCGGGACAAAAGTCCGGCACCCCTATGTCCCTAAAAGCTGCAGTGGTTAAAAGGCACGTAAAACCAATAGTAGCATTATTATTATATATTTGTGTGTGTGTGGAATTTGTGTGATAACCTGTGTTATTGTGATGGCTGTTCTAGTGTGAGTGTTTATAAATTGGGGATGAGGTTGGGAAGGAGGTGGCCGAGGCCTTAAACTAGGAACCATCCCAGCATTTGCCTGGGGTAGAAGGGGGGAAACACCGGTAACCACTTTCAAGATGGCTAAGGTGGGAATCGAACCAACTTCTTCCAGTTTTGCTTCACGGGGATGAGTGTACCCCGTTCCAGCCTTCAGACCAGAAATACATTACTTGGCAGAGACGAGGAACGAACTTGGACTTCCGGGGCAACAGCTAAGAACGCTAGTTGCTACACCAGCAGGTGGATGACTGGAAGTATTAGAACTGAAGGACTGGGAAAGAAGTTAAGCTTTGAAAGGCAGATAGAAAAGGGAATAAATAGGGGGTCCACCCCATAGTCAATGGGAAATGGGGATGAAATGGATCCAGCTCAGGATCCCCTGAGGGTTGTCAACTCGCACGTTCACCAGCCCGTAGTGGGGATGTCAATTATATGGAACTGACGAAGTGGTTCATTGAAAAAAGAAAAAGAAAATTTCAATTAACCACTACACCAGTTACATTGTCATCTCCACTACCGGCTGTCTTTTGAAGACTTTGTTCTTTCATCATTTCCCTAAGCGGCTCACATCTAGTGGGACGTGGGTTGGCGACCAAGGGACCCCAGCTGTGTCTGGCATTGCTTCCACTTAGGCCTACTTGTGCCGGGCTCCTCTTCGTCTTCTTTCCTGTCGGCCTCTCTTGGTCAAATCTTGTTCTTTTCCAACTCCGACGGTATTAGGGTATCCGAGGCCTAGGAAGTCTCTTCCTTTCCTACTTTAATTGGCCCTTGTCTCATCATTCCTGGTACCCTCCTTCTGCGACCGTTTTTTTTCATAAATCCCATTTAAGGGGTTCATGGGGAGGGGTGAAATTTTCAAAAATAAATGAAAGAAAATGTCCTGACTGACTCACTCACTCACCATCGCCCAGCCAAAATTATTGAAGTTAGAAACATGAAATTTTGGGGATATGTTTGTTGTATGTCGAAAACGTCCACTAAGGAAAGAGTTTTGGATATTCAGGTTCTAAAGGGGTGTTAAGGGGATAAACGTACATTTTATTGAATAACAATATCTCACGAGTGGTTTCATTTGAGGATGTGATACTTGGCATATAAACTAATCATTAAAAATAAGCTGACACATATCTAATGGTTTTTCGATGTGGTGTATATTATGAGTGAAAGGGGTGAAAAGTGGGGGTTGAAGGATTCCTAACGGAGTGTGCATCTCTTAAACTACATAGGCGAGGAGTTTGAAACTCAGAGGAAAACAATCAGGTTAATAAAAATATAAAAACAATTAAATAAATAGGTGTTCATAAATCTAATTTAAGGGGCCCATCGGGAGGGGTGAAATTCTGGAAGAAAAACGTCCACTAAGGAAGGATTTTTGGATATTCACTCTCATCGACCAACCAAAACTATTAATGTTAGAAGAATGATGTTTTGGGAATATGTTTGTTGTGTGTCGAAAACGTCTACTACGGAGGGATTTATGAATATTCAGGTTCTAAAGGGGTGTTAACGGGGTTACACCTGCATTTCATTGAATAACAATATGACACGGGCGGGCCCACTCCTCTTTCCTATCTGCCTTTCATGGCTCTCCTTCCTCCCCAGTCCCTCAAACCTCATTCTTCGAGGGTTGAAGGCATTTCGCCTTATCCTTTATTTGTTAACCATTTCTTCTAGTATGTAAGTCTGTAGTTAGTATTAGTTATAGTTTTCATTCTCATCTTTCACTATCACCCAAACAATTAGGGACCGATAATCTAGATATTAGGCCCCTCAATACAACAATTATCAGCATGATCTTTCATCATTAACTTAAAGAAAATTGTAAATTGTAAATTTTTAGTATTTTTAATAATTTTAGATAATTAAAGTTTTGGAAATATTTTTTGAACCCATACTTTTTATAAAATTACATGACGTAATCTTGCAACTTCATTCGTATCATTCTGCTGAAGAAAACTGGAACCGGTACAGGGTACTGAAATATTACAGTTTATTGACTCAAGGTACTTTTTCCTATTTCATGTAATTCCTCCCTATGTGTTATATTTTAAAACGTCCGTTTTTCAAAATTTACTTAAGTTTAATATTATCAGACCAAAATGTTCATGAAAGTGCAGTTAGAATTATACAATTTAAAAAAAATCATGAAAATTCAAAAATACATTAGTTTCAAAAAACCTGTATCAAAGTAATAATAAAATCTTGAAGAACATCCTTGAAAGAATTCGATTAGTTCCTGACAATAGTTTCTGAGAAAAAGGTAAATAAACATTTGGGAATGAGCATGGGCAATATAAGACATTCCGGGGTCCCTTAAGACAATATTACAATTGTCCTAACAAGTTGACCAGGTCTGTAATAATGAAAACAGTATTAAGGTTATTCATACTTTTGGGATATTGCCGTGTCAAAATAACATTTTAAATTGTAGATTTTTGAGAAGAGCCTTGGCTCCTTTTTCAATAGAATTAAGACAATGTGGCCAATGAATGTGTGTAATTGAGTTTATGATGATGATGATGATGATCGTTGTTTTGAGAAGCCTAAAATCTGGTTTATCGGCCCTTAATGGTTTGGATGATCGTGAAAATGTAAATGAATTGAAACTATAAATAATAACCCCTGGCACAGCAGCCCGTGAAGAGCCTAGGCTTACCTGGCGACCGCTGCCCAGCCATTTGGCCTGATTGGGGTGACAAGTGGTCAGCGCATCGGGTCCCCTCGGCCGTTAATCTTGGTTTACGTGACCGGGGCGCTGCCTTACTGCCAACAGCTACTCAATTGTCCACACGAGACTGAGTGCAACCCCGTTCCAACCCTCACGTCAGTTTCTAAATCCCTGACGGAGCCGGGAATCAAACCTGGGGCCTCTGGGTGAGAGACAGGTGCGCTACCCCAACACCACGGGGCCGGTGAAATGAAACTACACCTAAAACTAACTACATACTAGAAGAGTAAATGAAAAAAAAAAGAATAAGGGGAACAAAAGACTGGAGGAAATGAAATGCCCTCAACCCTCGAAAAATGAGAATTAAGGGACTTGGAAGAAAGGAGAGTCAGGAGAGGTAAAGAGGAGAGGGACCGTCCCAAAGGCAATGGAAGAAGGAGGAGAAAACCCGGATCCAGTTCAGGAAACCCTCGGGGTCACCAACTTCCGAACTCACCAGACGTGAGCCCTTGAGGGTGTAGCAAATCCAGGGTGCACCATAAGTGGTGGGGCTACACACACCCTGCCTCCTTAAGGGCCTTGAGCAGAAGGCAGGAGATACACTGAAAAGAAAACAGGAGGTCTGACCCCTTGAAGAATGAGGGATCAGGAAAGATGAGACAAGGGCCAATTAAGGTTAGAATGTGAAAGACGCCCTAGGCCTCGGATACCATATTACTGTCGTGGTCGGAAACGAACGAGATTTGACCAAGGGAGGTCGACAGGAAAGATAACAGAAAGGAGCCCGGCACAAGTAAGTGGAACCAATGCCGGACTCAGTTGGGAACCCGTGGTCGCCAACCCACGTCCCACTAGATATGAGCCCCTGAGAAGTGTCGGTGCGCTTACAAAATACTAAAGAAATTCCTCTGTTCGTCACCAGATAACAGCCAGAAGCTACTGTATGGACCTTGGTAGAAAAAACGCACCATAGGCTATAGTAGCTTCTGGCTGTTCTCTGGTGACGAACAGAGGAATTTCTCTAGTTTTTTGTAAGCTCATTGACACACATTCTTTGGCCACATTGTTTTAATTCTATTTAAATGTAAGCAAGGTTCCTCTCGAAACTTCTAGAATTTTAAATTTTAATCTAATTCGGGCCGTAAAAGTCTTAATCTCGGTGGCAGTCGGTAGCATGCTGAACTGCTGTGCCCAAGATAGCGGGTTCAAACCCGGCCGAAGTCGTCGGATTTTTTAAAGAGCGTTAAAAATCCTTCAGTATGCCTTCCTTCGGAGGGAAGTAAAGCCGGCGGTCCCATGTCATAGATTTATGGCACGTAAAAGATCCTTTCACAGACTAAACTTGTGTAAAACTAAATTGCTAGGTTATATTTCGTCAGAACGCTCTATCAAAGTTCCAACGTTCGCCACTAGGTATCATTGATATCTGGTAGCGAAAGTTGGAACTACTTGAAATTGAACGGAACTTGTAGCTCACCCTAAGGGTGTCCGCTGGAAGCAGCTACAGACTCAGGCGAGCCGAACATGTCCTCGGACACTCCCGGCACTAAAAGCCATACGATAAATTTAAAAAATAAACCGTAATGAAAGCATTATTAGTTCTACAATAAGGACAATTGCAATTACTCACACGCAATGGAAACGACATTCCTTTGGGATCATCGGACCGCTTGGTGTATTGAACAAGCAGGAAGATACAGCTTCTCATTCTGTTATATACTGCTTTATTGCTGGCCTTTGTCGCCCATATTGAGTTGGTAAGCCAATTGAATCACTATTCATGAAGCTTCGCCTGTTGCGCCGACTTAATGCAGAATAATCTAATCATTCGCTGCTCCACCATTTTACCGTGTTCGCTGTAATCTAATTGTTTATTGGTTATTGATGTATTTCTTCTATATTAAAATAGCCTGCGGATCGGCGTTCATAATAATATTTTCATTCTGTTGCAATGGCATTTGATACGCTTTTGTTATTTATACACCCAGTCGATATATTCTATTTGGGCGTGAGATTGGTTTTAAACTTCTCTCAAGAGATACTAGCAATAAAAACAAATAGTTTAGTGAGAATAAAATATCTACTTTCATATATTCTACTGGTACTTTAAATCTCAAAATACTCTTTCGTCAATTTGGAGAATTTTTCGTGTAATGAACCCTCGAAGTGCTATCATCTCACTACGAGACGATTCGGACCCCCGCTGAAGTGCTATCGCCTCGCAGTGAGACTATTCGTAAAATTGATATAACAAATCGTAACATCTATATAACAACCGATTTTAAGATTAGCCTCCTGTGAAATGAAATTCTCTATCTGATAGGCAATGCAAGTTGGTTTTTGATCTTATGAAAATGAATTACGACTTTCTACTTACCGTATGTATATGTGATTGAAATTCTGTGAAAAGTTATATGGTTGGACTTTTCTCCTGTGACTTTTTTATTATTCATTATTCATCAAAGTTTCTATTATTAGTGCGCTTGTAATGAAATTTGGCACATTTTGTATATCTTCGAATTTTATTTCAGATAAAGTAGTGCTTGTGACCAACCTCTAAAATTGGAATTTCTTTCGATTTTTTTTAAATCTGACTAATTATCCATTATACTTCTACTGGATACTTTTAAGTAAAAAAAAACCTATTATTATCGTGTTCTCTAATTTTTTCTGAATACATTGATATATAATATGCCTTATAAAATTACAAATTTGTATTTATTTAATTTCTTAAAATTATATCTGCACGTTGCCTTAAAAATGCTTAGCACTTAAGAGTGAAACGTTCAGCACTTGGACGGTTAATAGCTTTTGATATAAATTATAGATTATGGAAAGCTTTTTAGTCGGTCAACACAAATTCTGCCCAATTAAATGAGGCGGTAAAACAAGTATTTACACACCCTAACCTGAAAGAAATATTACAAGAGAGATTTATTACAAAATAACACGCTTTTACGTTCAAAGAAAATGTGTGTGGGGGTGTTTAAAATACTTGTTTTTCCGCCTAATGTATTTGGGCAGATTTTGTGTTGACCAACAGGAAAGCTTTGCATAATCTATACTTTACCTCAAAAGCTATTATTTGAGTATAGGAATGGGGGTAGCTGAAATGATGTACCATCTCTATAATCATTTAAGTTAGCCGCTGGCTGCGCGAGGGCCAGGCACGTGGTGCGACTAAGCTATCCTTAGCCTGGTGTATAAATTGAATGAGGAGTTTAAAAACGAATTTCTGAAGTTGATTTGAAGTGATATAAATTTTAGTTTAAAATAGAGGTGTCCGCCGAGGCGGCCTCCCTGGAGGCCCTGGCGTGATTTCAAGTTGATGAGCTATAAGCTGACGTAGTGTTTGAAGTTTGTAGTATTTTAATATTTTAGAAATTAAGTAGTTTCAATTTATTAAGTTATACGTTATATAATACTGCAATTACAGTTTTCCGTCTTGCTCACTCGACCATCGCACACCACATGCCCTCCCGGCCGTGGCGCGACAGCAGCAGTCGCTTCCTTCTCGGCATTTCTTGAAGGGAGTGGTAAAAAGAACAACATTCAGAATGTTCGTTCTCTGGACTTCCAGTTTCATCTTGCATATGTAAATTGTAAAATAATAATATCGTATGGCCTCGGGTGCCAGCTTTGTTATAAGACGCCCAGCTTGCATGCAGAATTTTGTCGTTCCTCGGAACGCTATGAAAGCCAATGTCGGTAGTTACGATATCTAAGCTCCTTGACACTATAGCGCTTTCTAGTAGAGAAAGAAGGAACTTTGTGTTGGCGGAAAATCCTGAGATTAATTTTGCCATTATGAACACGGCCTACGAATTCAAATGGGTTCTTTAACATGCCAACAACGTATAACACGCGTGCAGTGATTTTTGTCGCCTTTCAAAAATCACTTATCACGGCCAGGAGCAAACCTCCAAGCTTGGAGTTGGTAGCCCAACACCATAACCACTCACCCACGGTGGCAAGCGAGCAAACATCATGGACGGGAATCTTTGAAGGAAGTCACAACGTTTTTATTAATAAGCAACTGTATACTGCTACTCATACAGCAAGTATATAAATACAGGGCCTTATATTTATAGCATTGCGTGACGCAAGCAAGAACTTGCTCGGTATTTTCAAACAGTCAATATACATTATTAATAAGCCGCTTTGTTTGAAATGATGATTTATTGTTTTCTGTTGTATTGATCCGGTTTGCATTTTAATTGGAAACTTTCAATCATAGCACCATTTTGTTCCAATGCTCGTATCATAAACCCTCAGGTAGGATTTATATGAACTTGGAATGTTAAATACAGTCGAACTTCTATAAGTCAAACTTCAATATCGCAAAGTAATTTTAATTTCCCGGCGAAGTTCTACGCAATTCATATGACGTTTAAGGCCCGGAAGTTCATGCAAAATCATATTTTTTAACATATTTATCCATATTTTGGTTATTTTGGCACAATGCATGATAATTTTCTCCTGTTTAAATGCATATCTCTGCTTGGGAAGGACGTATTAGCAAATTTTCTATTGTGTTGAAGCGCTTTTTATTACTTCATGTTCTTTAAGTCGTGAATTTCTATTCGGACTCCGAGAGTCTATCACAGAATAATACTGAAATTATTTTAATACCTGGTACGTTGCAGTCCTTTTGCAAGTTAATATGTATTATTTTAATACCTGTACGTTACAGTCCTTTTGCAAGTTAATATGAATTATTTTAATACCTGTACGTTACAGTCCTTTTGCAAGTTAATATGAATTATTTTAATACCTGTACGTTACAGTCCTTTTGCAAGTTAATATGAATTATTTTAATACCTGTACGTTACAGTCCTTTTGCAAGTTAATATGAATTATTTTAATACCTGTACGTTACAGTCCTTTTGCAAGTTAATATGAATTATTTTAATACCTGTACGGTTCAGTCCTTTTGCAAGTTAATATGAATTATTTTAATACCTGTACGTTACAGTCCTTTTGCAAGTTAATATGAATTATTTTAATACCTGTACGTTACAGTCCTTTTGCAAGTTAATATGAATTATTTTAATACCTGTACGTTTCAGTCCTTTTGCAAGTTAATATGAATTATTTTAATACCTGTATGGTTCATTCCTTTTGCAAGTTAATATGAATTATTTTAATACCTGTACGTTACAGTCCTTTTGCAAGTTAATATGAATTATTTTAATACCTGTACGTTTCAGTCCTTTTGCAAGTTAATATGAATTATTTTAATACCTGTACGTTACAGTCCTCTAGCAAGTTAATATGAATTATTTTAATACCTGTACGTTTCAGTCCTTTTGCAAGTTAATATGAATTATTTTAATACCTGTACGTTACAGTCCTTTTGCAAGTTAATATGAATTATTTTAATACCTGTACGTTACAGTCCTTTTGCAAGTAAATATGAATTATTTTAATACCCGTACGTTACAGTCCTTTTGCAAGTTAATATGAATTATTTTAATACCTGTACGTTTCAGTCCTTTTGCAAGTTAATATGAATTATTTTAATACCTGTACGTTACAGTCCTTTTGCAAGTTAATATGAATTATTGTAATACCTGTACGTTTCAGTCCTTTTGCAAGTTAATATGAATTATTTTAATACCTGTACGTTACAGTCCTCTAGCAAGTTAATATGAATTATTTTAATACCTGTACGTTTCAGTCCTTTTGCAAGTTAATATTAATTATTTTAATACCTGTACGTTACAGTCCTTTTGCAAGTTAATATGAATTATTTTAATACCTGTACGTTTCAGTCCTTTTGCAAGTTAATATGAATTATTTTAATACCTGTACGTTACAGTCCTTTTCCAAGTTAATATGAATTATTTTAATACCTGTACGTTTCAGTCCTTTTGCAAGTTAATATGAATTATTTTAATACCTGTACGTTTCAGTCCTTTTGCAAGTTAATATGAATTATTTTAATACCCGTACGTTTCAGTCCTTTTGCAAGTTAATATGAATTATTTTAATACCTGTACGTTACAGTCCTTTTGCAAGTTAATATGAATTATTTTAATACCTGTACGTTTCAGTCCTTTAGCAAGTTAATATGAATTATTTTAATACCTGTACGTTACAGTCCTTTTGCAAGTTAATATGAATTATTTTAATACCTGTACGTTACAGTCCTTTTGCAAGTTAATATGAATTATTTTAATACCTGTACGTTACAGTCCTTTTGCAAGTTAATATGAATTATTTTAATACCTGTACGTTACAGTCCTTTTGCAAGTTAATATGAATTATTTTAATACCTGTACGTTTCAGTCCTTTTGCATGTTATTATGAATTATTTTAATACCTGTACGTTACAGTCCTTTTGCAAGTTAATATGAATTATTTTAATACCTGTACGTTACAGTCCTTTAGCAAGTTAATATGTATTATTTTAATACCTGTACGTTGCAGTCCTTTAGCAAGTTAATATGTATTATTTTAATGCCTGTACGTTTTAGTCCTTTTGCAAGTTAATATGAATTATTTTTATTCAGCATTCACTATGTAAATATTGTAAAATTATTTACATAAAAAAAGGCTATTAAAATTGTATATCAGTTATACTTAAAATTTAACATAGACTAATAATATAATTCCTACTAGGCTATTTAGAATTGTTTCTTAGTTGAGATATTTTAAAAATGTGGTAGTTATATGTCTGTGTGTTCATATTTTCGTGATATTCAAAATAGAAACGCTAAAGAATACGGAGTGATCATAATTGCCGTAGTTATTTCATAGTGCATATTTTTTGAAACTTAATGAATATTTGACCAATCATTACTGCAATTTGCATGCATATTTATTCATATAATAGTGCAAGAACATCCGGGCCTTAGTCATGATTTTTCTATAATTCGAAGTTCTATTATTCGAATATTTCAATAAATGGCATGATATTTTGTTCCCCACACATAAAATGTTTGTATTTATTCCGAAGTTGGGGTGAAAATCCAGTTAAATATGGATTCAGTTGTGTAGGGCACCTGGACTGTGTATTTCTGCCAGTAGCTTATTGTGCTATTTAAGGCTGGAAGACGGGTTGAGCTCAATGTGCGCCTCAGACAGTGAGAGTAAGCTAACAACAGTAGCAACAGTTGGATATTATGTACATTATGCAAAGTTCACCTCTAGGTGTCAGTGAAATCTCGTAGCAAACGTTGGAACTACTTGAAATTAAACAGAACTTGTTGCTCACCTTATGGGTGTCCGCATTGAAGCCGCTACTGCCTTTGGCGAGCCAAACATGTCCTCGGACACTCCCGGCACTAAAAGCCATACGCTAATAATAATAACATCGTATAGCCTCGGGTGCCTGGTGCAAGCTTTGCTATTTGACACCCAGAGGGTAGCTTGCATGTCGAATTTCGTTGTTCCTTGACTATGAAAGTCAAGGAGGTTAGATGTTAGATATTTAAGCTCCTTGAACACTATAGTGCTTTCTAGTAGAGAAATGAGGAACTTTGTGTTGGCGGAAACTCCCGAGATTAATTTTGCCATGATGAACTGAATTCAACTGGGTTCTTTGACATGCCAACATCGTATGACATGTGTATCGTATTTTTGCCGCCTTTCAAAAATCACTTACCACGGCCAGGAGCGAACCTGCAATTTTGGAGTTAGTAGACCGACACGATATCCACTCACCCACCGTGGCAAGCTAGCCATACGCTAAATAAATAATAATGCAACAAGTATATAACGGCAATAATTAAGACTCGAGTATGTTTACTGTATAAAACGAACGAAGCAAGTTTTATAATTTCTGTGTACAAATTGAGTTGAAGAGATTAAGGTACAGTGCTATTTCTTTTCCCATATTCCCCTGTTTTTATGCCAATAATTTGGACAGTTGACTTTCCATGTCGGTAATATATAAAAAGGGTGGAGTGTTGCAAAACTTCTGCACGTAGATTCATAAATTTCTTGCATATTTCATAGTACTTTCCTGTTACGGTAAAGGTTCGTGCTGATTTTGTCTGTGTGTTTGGGATTGTAACTACAATGGTTGATCCGATATCCTTTACATTGTCATCTTTCAAGTTACTTGTGTCCGACATGTTTGATTTTGGAAACAATTGCCATGAACGCAGGTGCGTTGCTATTCTTAACTAATTGGTCAAACAGCTGTATCGTAATGAAAATCTTGAGGTCTGATTGGTGGAGAACCTGTATCATAATGAAACTTGAACTACTGTATAATGAGCCTCATTAAGATGCAGATTTCTGGCATATAATATTTATATTTCGATGATGATGATGATGATGATGATAATTGTTGTTTTAACGGGCCTAACATCTATGTTATCGGCCCCTAATGGATTGGGTGATAGTGAAAGATGAGATGAGAATGAAAACTATAACTAATACTAACTACAAAACTTACATACTAGAAGAAGAAATGGTAAATAAATAAAGGATAAGGCAAATAAAGGACAGGGAGGAAAGAAATGCCCTCAACCCTCGAAAAATCTGGACTGAGGAACTTGGACGGAAGGAGAGCCATGAAAGGCAGATATGAAAGTGAAAGAGGAGAGTGTCCGCCCCAAGGTCAGAGACAAAAGGGGACAAAACGGACCCAGCTCAGGAATCCCTCGGGGTCACCAACTCCCGAACTCACCAGCCGTGAGCCCTTGAGGGTGTAGCACTATCCAGGGTGCACCAGAAGTGGTGGGGCTACATACACCCTGCCTCCTTGAGGGCCTTGTGTAGAAGGCAGGAGATAACATGAAAAGAAAAAGAAGGCTCTCCCCCCGAAGAATGAGGGTATCAGAAAAGATGAGACAAGGGCCAATTAAGGTGGGAAAGTGAAAGGCTCCGTAGGCCTCGGATACCCTAATACCGTCGGGGTCGGAAGAGAACAAGAGTTGACCAAGAGAGGTCGACAGGAAAGAAGACGGAGAGGAGCCCGGCCCGAGTAAGTGGAAGCAGTGCCAGATTCAGCTGGGGTCCCGGGGTCGCCAACCCACGTCCCACTAGATGTGTATTTATATTTCGGCAGGGTCGAACATAAATGTATGTATGATAATAGAACCCCGTATTACATGTATTTCTATATCTCGAACTAATTTCTATCTCCGAAAGCACTTTGAGATAAGTTATCGAAGTTCGGCCGTATGTATGTTTGTATGTACTAAAATACCTGCATATAAATATATACTCATTGTATGCAATTTTACTATCGTAAATATGGACAAAATTAATGTGGAATGGTATGAAATAAAATAGGTTTCATCACCAAGCACTGCTTTTTAGTGCTATTTAGGATCTACAGGCTTGTATCGACTACTGAATTCATCGATTAACATAGGTTTGTCGTTTTACCTTCATTTGCTTTCCATTAATTAATTCATTCCTTTATTGAAACACAATATCACAAAATTCTGTTTTAAATGATCGAATGCGAAGCTTTTCCTATTAACCTGTGAAAGTGATTTATACTGGCTGAAGCTACGCACATCACATGAGGGAATTGGCGAGTATTAAAAATTATCATGCCAATGATGCCAATGCCCTCTTATTCGATTCAAACATATGTTTACTTTTGTTAACGTTACCGCCAGATATGTTTATTTTAAATATTACTTTGTTGTTTCAAAGATTTATATTATAGAAACTATTAGGTAGATTTCATTAGAAAGCTAACTATTGCAATGGGTACCATGTTTCGACTTCCGGAAAATTTCGACATATCTTCACGTTTGACATCCCCTAGACCCCAAAACCACCGTCAGTTAAAAAGTTTATATATATATATATATCACTTTCTTGTGGACACGATAACTACCGCAATTTTGCACCAATCAATTTGAATTTTTTACATAATATGTATCCCTATAAAATCTCGGTCGAGCTCATTAATGGGCACAATCAGTCGACGGGGGTGAAAATGGGGGGCTTTTTTCGAAAAAGAGAAATATCGCTATAACTCTCTTAATATTTGAAATATCGAATCCATTCAAAGTTCATACTATGTGTCGAATAAGGCCCAAAAATTTATGTTTGAAGAGTTTTTTGATAGCACCAACCATTGACCAAAGGGGTGGGAAAAAGTAGGTTTTTCGGGAAACATTGATCATATCTCTCTTAATAGGCACAATATCAAAACCGTACAAAATGGGCAATATTTCCCTAATTATTACCTAAAACTTTTGTCTGAAAGAATTTTTGATATGACCCACCATTACGCCAAGGGATGAGAATAATGATTTCGGAATTATAAGAAAATGCGAAGAGCTATCAGAGGTTGCCATGACAACACTACTAAATTGACGAGGAATGAGCCATCAGACGTTGCCATGACAACGCACTTGCACGCGATCACATTCAGTTTTCTATCTGACTAAGTGAGAAGCGGCCTCGGTGGCGTAACTGGTAGTATGCTGAACTTCTATGCCCAAGTTCGCGGGTTCAAAGCCGGCCAAAGTCGTCGGATTTTCTAAGAGCGCCAAAAATCCCTCAGTATGCTTTCTTTTGGAGGGGAAGATCCAACGTTCGTTGCAAGTTGCTTGTTGCGGTGGCATCTCGTGGCCAAGTTCAGAGCTAGGTGTCGTTGACGGTAGTGTCTGGTAGCAGCAGCAGGAACTACTGCTTGAAATTGACCGCCTGCTGTCCTTACCTGAATTACAGACTAATACAGCCATCACAATTCACACTGTTTATCAGACAGATTCAACACTCACCCAAAGTACACGGGGTTACATGACCGCGTTGTCGCAGTCCCTAAACTGAGGAACCAACCAAAATCTCTGCGGGAGATATAATTTTGCGTGAAGAAGTAACAGACCGTTACATAGTTACACATCAGTGTCGAAACCTTGCATAAGGACAGTGTGACCACAAGTATAAAAATGTACCCCAAATGACAAGAAGGTTACCGTCCCCATAAGACAATAAAATGTTTAAAATATGCATAAAATGACGAAAAACAAAGTTAATTAAGCTCCAATTATAAAATACTTTCTCGCAATAAATGAGGTCTGATCTTTCTACGAAAACGTGCTTATTCTGCCTATTTTCGCCTATCTCCAAGTTCGCCCGATGAAATCTACCTCCGCCTTCCGGCGTGCAGAGAGGATTTTTTTTTATATCTGCAAACTACTGTATATTACCATACTTCCAGCCACTGAAACTGAGAAACTATTGCAGGAAAAAAGTATGAATATTGAATTAAATTGCTAAATATATAATATTAATTTACATAATGAAGTAATAAACATAAAACTAAGGAAAAGTATGTAAATTGCATTAGTGCACCTGGGTGTAACTCCCAAAAAGCCCTTGTTGTTAACTTTTAGGCTCTAAAGCCATGGGGCAGATTACCTATTCCACCTCTTAAAAGCAATCATCTGCAATTATATATAACAAAATATATTAAAAAATATATAGAGGAATGTGCATTTATATGTAAATCGTAGCCCTTCATATAGGATTTCATTGATTATAACAGATTGTAAAGTAACATCAGTTTGTTTCAGGCTTGGGATTGACGATTAAAATTAATTGTTAAATAGTTAAATATGTGGGCTTGTAGTGTGTGGACCTGGCCGATCTGCAAAGGACTCTCAAACTGCCTAACACCCTCTCTCTTGTTCTACGTGTTGACGGGTTGTCAGCAGACCTCGTCATCTAGTTCATGAGAGAGAGTGGCTACATTTTAAACTTTTAAATTAGTTTCAGACTTTTAGTTTAGTTTTAGTCTGTTTTATGTTTTTATTGTGATCATATCCATTTTATTGTTTAATATGCCTTACTTGTTTTATTGTTTTTATCATCCTAGCTGTTAACTCTTTCGATCCAAATAAGGCATAATCGTCGGGGCTCACTGGTTGTTTTATACAAACCATGTTCATTTTCTTATTTTGCTTATTTCCATTCATACTTAAGATATGGGGTCATATTTTGGGGTATGTTGCCAGATGTACTAAACACGTTTAGGATACAAAAGAGGGCGATTAGAATTATGGCGCATGTAAACAATAGAGAATGGTTGGTTCTTAAGTTTAGGGGCTGCGACAACGCAGTCATGTAGCCCCATGTACTTTGGGTGTGTGTAGAATCTGTCTGATAACCGGTGTTAATTGTGATGACTGTATTAGTGTGTGTTATCTGTTTTTTATTTTAAGTACTGCAACTTAGAATTTTTCAAATAGTTCCTACTTTTGCCGCCAAGCGCCACCGTCAACGACTACTAGGCCAAGTTCAGAACCTAGCCACTAGACGCCACCGCAGTCGGCTCTTGGCAACGAACGTAGAAACCTAAGAGCGTTGTTTACATTCTTAACCTATCCAATTTAGCTTCACACAGGTGCAATTAGTGAAAGGTTCTTTAACATGCCATAAATCTATGACATGGGACCGCCGGCTTTACTTCCCCTCCGAAGGAAGGCATACTGAGGGATTTTTAACGCTCTTAAAAAATCCAACGGCTTCGGCCGGGTTTGAACCCGCTATCTTGGGATAGAAGCTCAGCATGCTACCGACTACGCCACCGAAGCCGCCACAATAGAGAATCATGTAGACCTCTGTTTAAAGACTTAAACATTCTTCCACTGCCCTGCATATGTATCTTTGAAAGTATTATGTTTTTAAAAAAGAATTTAATGAATAAAGATGTTTTCCTTAAAACAAACAATGATGATATAGGCATAACACAAGACAAAATCAAAACATTTATATTTCACACACACACACACACACACAAGCATATATCACAAACGAACTTTTCACACAGGAGTTAAATTGTACAATAAACTACCCCAATACATAAAACTAGCCCCAAAAATAAAAACCTTTGATAGAATGTTGAATGCTTATCTGCAGTGCCATTGATTTTACTCTGTAGTTGAATATCTTAGCATACAGGAGTGATGAAATCTATAATTATATTTTACTTTTCTATTTTAATTTTAATACCTAACTGTAAGTTGTTGTATTTATAGAATTAAGTTTTCATATTATGATAATTGAGTAAGGTGTAAATAGTTGTCCAATAAGATTGTATCTCTTAAGATCTGTTATTATAATAAGTTATTAATAGCTATTGTATTAGTAATATATACCTGTTAGTTCTTTTATTTTATAGATGTAAATTCTGACGTGTCCTATATCAAAAATGTATTGTATACATGTAATTGATCAAATGGACTTAATAAAAATCTTATCTGATCATATCTGGCAGTGGGCTGTTTTTACCTTATTTCATACTATTTCATTTAATTAGGGACTGATAACCTAGACGTTAGGCCTCTTAAAACACGAATTATCATCATAACTACACCGCGATTCGATCCTGCAACTCTGGTGAGATCGTTATCGTTGCGCCAGGCAGTCAGCCATTATCTACAGTATTGTAAGTCCATGAAAGAAGTAGTAGTATCGCTTGTTAAGCTCTTACTAGGACATGTGGTCGTTAACTAGTTCTTACTACAGTAGGCTATATGCAATAAATTATAGGGCGCCTCATTACCCATACGTGCTATTCAGTGGTATCCAGATGTTACATGTGTAGCGGGGACATGCGTTTCTTGCTTTAATGAGCACAGCAATACCTTAAATACACTCGGGGAAGGGCTTCACAAACTAATTTGAATAATCGTGAGATTCTACAAAACAGGGCTCTAAGGTCAATGTATGGATTTCATCGTTTATACCCTCGCTTTAGAATGTACACTGCAACTAATATATTGCCTCTGAACCTGCTTGTATCTTTCAATTCCACTTTAATTGCATAGTCTCATGATCACTAACATTACATTCTCTTTCATTAATAAAATTCACATGCACTGCACAAGACAAAACAAATAGTTTTGTGAAGAACTAAATCCTATTTTCATATATACTACTTATCTTAGTTGCCACTATCAACATACACAATTTCAGTTTGATTGCTGTAATAGGTTCGTAGACATTTAGAACCGTATATACTGTATATTTCGGATGGTCACCATGTCGGATTGTTATATGTATAGGTCATAGAGTTATGTACCATTAAAGGAAAATTATTGCGTACGTTCATTATTCAAACTTTCACTTCGATCGCATGATTACGACACAAGAAATAAAAACTTAATTTTAAAATTTCACACAGCCGCCATCTTGAGGTTATGTAAACAATTGATCTAAATTAGATGTCAGTGCATTACAATATTTATAAACATTTACTGTACCATATTTCACTGCGCTCAGATAGTTAAATCGCGAGAAAAGTCTATTAAAATGTTTCGACTTCGCTTGGCCGCCATGTTTGTTTTTTACTTTACAGGTTTTAGAATGTTACATAGATAAACTTGTAACAGGGCCCTTTATCTCCGTACAAAATTTCAGGGTAATTTCTGTAATAGTTTTGGAGATATCGAATGCTGGTGAAATATTTCGCACAGCCGCCATGTTGGATTGGTGAGACGTAATAAAAATTGAAGTGCACGGCCGGAATAGTACTATGACCTTACGGAGTTTCATCGGATCACTCCAGCCGGTTAGAAGTTATTAGTGGACACACAGACACACACAGACAGACACACAAACGCACACACACACACATGGACAAACGGTGATCTGCTAAGCCTATTTTTTCATAAATTGAAAATAGGCTAAAAGTTAAGTTAAATATAGTCAGCAATAGAACGACTAAATTAGGAGTCAATGCACTGCAACACCTGCTCATGATTGTATACAACCATGTACCACATGATCTAGAAATAATTTCTAAAATTCGACTATTTCGTGTAAAGTGTTCATAGTTGGAGATTGGAATGCTAAAGTGGGAAATCAAATAGTAAATGGTGTAACAGGACAATTTGGTCTAGGTACAACAAATGAAGCAGGACAAAGACTCATAGAATTCTGCCTAGATAATTCACTGATTATTACCAACACACTATTCCAGTTACCCAAAAGACGTCTATACACTTGGACTTCACCAGATGGCCAATACCGGAATCAAATTGATTACATAATTTGTAATAGTAGGTGGAAAAGTGCTATTCAATCTGCTACAACAAGACCAGGCGCTGACTGCGGATCAGATCATGAATTATTAATTGCAAAATTCCGGTTGAAGTTGAGGAAAACGGCTAGAACTGCCTCCTCATACAGATTTGACCTGGGAAGAATTCCTTGTGATTATAGAGTAGAAGTCAGGAACAGATTTAATACATTACAGATTGGAGACAAAACCCCTGAAGAGTTGTGGACAGAAGTATCTGCTGCTGTTAAGCAGGAAGCAGAAAAATACATTCCCAAGAAAAGAATATGAAGAAGGCCAAATGGTTATCGGATCAGGCACTGCAAATTGCAGAAGAACGAAGGAATGCAAAAATTAAAGGGGATAGATCAGCAATGTTTGAGTTTAATGCAGAGTTTAGAAGATTAGCTAGAAGAGATAAGGATATTTTTATAACTAATCAATGTAAGGAAGTTGAGGAAAATAACAGAATGGGCAAGACGAGGGAACTTTACAAGAAAATTAAGGATATCAAAGGAAAATTTCAGGCAAAATTTGGGATGGTAAAAGATAAAAATGGCAAAGATCTAACAGAAGCAGAGGACATTAAGGAAAGATGGATGGAATATGTAGAAGATCTGTATAAGAAAGAACCACGTATTATGGATAATGACGTTCATGTGCCCTTCGAACCATAACCAGATATTTTGGAAACTGAAGTCAAATGGGCCCTAGAGAATATTACTAAAAACAAAGCAAGTGGACATGATGGAATTCCAATAGAAATGTTCAAAGAAGTTGGAGATAGTGCAGTGAAAATTTTACATTCCATATGTCAGCAAATATGGAAAACCCAACAATGGCCAAAAGACTGGAAAAGTTCAGTATTCATCCCAATTCCTAAGAAGGGAAATTCTAAAGAATGCACGAATCACCGAACAATAGCACTTATCTCACATGCTAGCAAAGTCATGCTTAAAATCCTACAAAATAGTCTACGCCAGTATGTAGACCGAGAGCTACCTGAAGAACAAGCTGGATTTTGTAAAGGAAGAGGGACCAGAGATCAACTCGCCAACGTACGATGGATAATGGAGAAGGCAAGAGAGTTCCAGAAAGATGTATATTTTTGTTTTATTGATTATGCTAAAGCTTTTGAATGTGTTGATCATAATGAGTTATGGAAAGTACTAAAATACATGGGAGTACCAGAACATATCATTAACCTCATCCGGAACTTATACTCTGATCAAGAAGCTACAGTGAGAACCATATATGGAACAACTAAATGGGTTAAGATTCAAAAAGGAGTACGGCAAGGCTGTATATTGTCACCTTACCTTTTCAATCTGTATGCAGAACACATTATGAGGAATGTGGGGTTAGATGAAGAAGGAACAGGAATCAAAATAGCTGGGTTAAATATAAACAACCTGAGATATGCAAATGATACAATCCTGATGGCTGAAACTGAAGAAGATTTAAAATACCTCTTACTGAAAGTGAAAGAGGAAAGTTCAAAGGCTGGACTAATGTTGACTGTCTAGAAAACAAAAATTATGACAACTACAACTGTCAATTCATGGCAAGTAGGAGGAGAAAAAATGGAGATAGTCTCTGTTTTTAACTATCTTGGCTCACAGATTTCTGCCGATGGTGACTGCAGTCATGAGATCAAAAGACGATTGCTACTTGGTAGACAGGCATTTTCAAATCTGGACAATGTCTTAAGGAGTAGAGACCTAACCTTAACAACAAATATCCGTATAGTAAGGGCTATGGTTTTTCCAGTTGTGATGTACGGATGTGAGACCTGGACCATAAGAAAAGCTGAACGCCGTAGAATAGATTCCTTTGAATTATGGTGTTGGAGAAAAGTTCTTAGAGTTCCATGGACTGCGAAGAGAACCAATAAGTCAGTTTTACAGCAAATTAAACCAGTGTGTTCCTTGGAGGGCTTAATCCTGAAACAAAAACTGGGCTACTTTGGACACATCATGAGAAGACATGATTCATTAGAGAAGACCTTAATGCTGGGGAAGATAGAAGGCACAAGAAGAAGAGGGAGGCAAAGAATGAGATGGATGGATGGCATCACAGAAGCACTAAATTCCAGCTTGGAAAATCTTCGGGAGGCAGTGCAGGACAGAAGAAATTGGCGTAGTTTAGTACATGGGGTCACGGAAGGTCGGAATCGGCTAAACGAATAGAGAGAGAGTGTAAAGTTGAAAAGGTACTATTTATTGACTCTGGATGTATAATAATTTACTCCTGTGGTGCCATATTCTTCCATATCTATTTACGTGTATCATTAAATTATATCTTCAAAGCATTGTAAAGAAGGATTGTTTGCTTATACTCTCATTTTCTCTAATTATATTGAAACATTAAAGGTAATGCGGAAAGGTGACATAAACAAAATCATGCTCATGGAAAGAAGATTGGTTCCATGGATCCTTGGCCCAAGGAAAACAGAAATAGACTATAACAGACCACGACCTAACAAGGAAATATACACCCATGTGGAGAACATAATTCACACCATGCGCAAACGACGAATGTCAGTTTTTGGGCATTTAAATAGAATGAATAATGACAGGCTAACAAACAAATTTTTAATAAAATTTTAAAACTTCAAGTTCAACCAGCGTGGTTTACACAGACAATAAAGGATCTTAAGGAAGCCGACATTGACATTACAGATACATCATATCATATATATATTTAAAACACTAAGCTGTTTTTTGTACACACGAGATTGTGAAAACGACTTAACCGATTGGCTTCGTAAGACATTCTAACGAAAGCTCTTGGCATGCAGATTTGCAGAGTTTCTTTAAAAGGAAAATATATGTTACGGTATATTTTTAAATGATTAAGGAAATATGTAATATTTGTCACTCCCGCGCATGCGCACAATGGCCTTTCTCAACAAGGAAAATGGCGATTCTGGTCGCGTCTAACTGAGATCTTTGTTCATGAGAATTAAAAAGGATCTCCAATAATGTTAGTTATGTTATTACAATGTGCATTGAAATAGAATTATATTAAATAAACCACGAATTGAAAGACATAAACTGCAGGTTGAGTGTGTATACTGGTTAGATAGCTTAATACTGGAGTGAAACATAGTTGTCTGGATGGCTAAGGGGATAAGGTTACTGGCCTGAAATTTGTATTATGCATGATCGAGAGGGTTCGATTCCCACCTCGGATATGTTATTTTATTTTCATTTTCTTCCTACGATTGGTATTGCATTGTAGAAAGCTCTTGGCATGCAGATTTGCAGAGTTTCTTTAAAAGGAAAATATTGACACTCTCGCGCATGCGCACAATGGCCTTTCTCAACAAGGAAAATGGCGATTCCGGTCGCGTCTAACTGAGATCTTTGTTTATGAGAATTAAAAAGGGTCTCCAATAATGTTAGTTATGTTTTTACAATATGCATTGAAATAGAATTATATTAAATAAACCACGAATTGAAGGACATAAAGTGCAGGTTGAGTGTGTATACTGGTTAGATAACTTAATACTGCAGTGTCACATAGTTGTCTGGTTGGCCAAGGGGATAAGGTTACTGGCCAGAAATTTGTATTGTGCATGATCGAGGGGGTTCGATCCCACTTCGGATATGTTTTTTTATTTTCGTTTTCTTCCTTCCTACGATTGGTATTGCATTGTAGAAACATATTTCACTTTTATCATTCCCGTAAAGTAACGAATTCTCTGTTGCCATCCTTTGCATGGTCGAGAGGGTTCGATTCCCACCTCGGATACGTTTATTTATTTTCATTTTCTTCCTTCCTACGATTGGTATTACATTGTAGAGATATATTTCACTTTTTCATTCCCGTAAAGTAACGAATTCTCTGTTGCCATCCTTTGCATGGTCGAGAGGGTTCGATTCCCACCTCGGATATGTTTTTTTTTGTTTTCTTCCTTCCTACGATTGGTATTAGAGTGTAGAAACATATTTCACTTTTATCATTCCTGTAAAGTAACGAATTCTCTGTTGCCATATATATTTAAAACACTAATGTATTTCTTGTACACACGAGATTTTGAAAACGACTTAACCGATTGGCTTCGTATGGCATTCTAACGAAAGCTCTTGGCATGCAGATTTGCAGTGTGTCTTTAAAAGGAAAATATATGTTACGGTATATTTTTATATGTTTAAAGAAAAAGGTAATATATGTGGCAATTGCGCGTTGCCACAATTGCGTTTCTTCATGAGAGAAATGGCGGATAAAAGATCCACCGTATCGTAGTGTGATCTTTGTTTATGAGAATTGAAAAGGGAAATATCGCTTATGTTGTATCCCGATATATACTGGAATAGAATCATGAAATAAGGGAAATATTGATGAACTGTAACTGGCAGTTGAGTGCGTTTGTTGTTTACGTCACTTAATATTGCACTCTAATTTCGTTGTCTGGGTGGCTCAGCGGCTAACATTGTGGACAACGAAATTGATTATGCATCGTCGAAGGAGTTTGATTCCCACCTCAGACATGTAATTCTATTTCCCAATTATTCTATCTTGCAATTGGTATTACATTGTCTAAACATATGTTACGTTTATTATTCCCGTAAGGTAAGAAATTCTCCATGATTTACGTTGCCAGATACTTTTAAATTGAAAATGAAAATCGGCACAATCGCTTCGCCTTGAGAGAAAATTGTCGAACATAATTCATTTGATGGACTCAGACATCGTGGTCACTCAGCCCTGTCTACTTTGGTGTGTGAGTGTAAACCTTTCTCTGATAACCTGTGTTAATGTGATGGCTGTATTGATGTGTGCATTTGTAATTAGTATGGGGAATAGGGAGTTGAGAATCATGAAATAAGGGAAATATTGATGAACTGTAACTGGCAGTTAAGTGCGTTTGTTGTTTACGTCTCTTAATATTGCACTCTAATTTCGTTGTCTGGGTGGCTCAGCGGCTAACATTGTGGACAACGAAATTGATTATGCATCGTCGAAGGAGTTTGATTCCCACCTCAGACATGTAATTCTATTTCCCAATTATTCTATCTTGCAATTGGTATTACATTGTCTAAACATATGTTAGGCTACGTTTATTATTCCCGTAAGGTAAGGAATTCTCCATGATTTACGTTCCCAGATACTTTTAAATTATTAAATAAATATCGGCACAATCGCTTCGCCTTGAGAGAAAATTGTCGAACATAATTCATTTGATGGACTCAGACATTGTGGTCACTCAGCCCCGTCTACTTTGGTGTGTGAGTGTAAACCTTTCTCTGATAACCTGTGTTAATGTGATGGCTGTATTGATGTGTGCATTTGTAATTAGTATGGGGAATGGAGAGTTGACGACTGAGGCTTTAAGTTAGGAACTATCCCGGTATTTGCCTGGAGTGGAAGTGGGAAACCACGGAAAACCACATCCAAGGTTGTTGAGATGGGAATCAAATTTTGCTCTTCTTAGGTTTGCCTCAAGAGTGCGCCCCGTTCCAGCCCTCAGACCAGAATTAAATTTCTTGGCAGAGCAGGGATCGAACCTGGAATCTGGGGCGATAGCTCAGAATGTAGCCTTAAGACTGGGCTTCCCTGTGTTAATACGATCTTTGAAAAACACTGAACATATAATTCTAAAACTCCCTCCATTACGGTGGCTGGCGAAGTGAGTCCATGCTCATTCCAGTAGTGGCGAAGTGATTCTATGCTCCCTTGCATAATTTACTGTCATGGAAATGCAAAGTATTGTACCTTCAACAGGTGATGGAAATTGATTATTTAGAGCAGTTTCATTCTGTTTATTTCAAAATGAAGTTCGTCATCCTGAGTTGCGTTTGCAAGCAAATTGCAAAAATTGCAAGGATTTTATTATTGGCGATCAGTCTCATCGCATTCTCATCAGCAACCAACTTGAGAATGGAAGTCTCTGAACTTAGTTGTATAAGTGAATATTGTTGTTTATTGATTATTTTTTTAGAGTACATAACAATGAGTCGAACCACGCAGTTGATTTTGGCAATGGAAGTAAGTTATTATTTGCTATTTAATATTTGGCAGCTGCGTTGATGCAGGCCACTATAGTGTTATTTAATAAGCTATGACGTTAATTTGGGGAGAAATGCTGCTATAAATAAACCCATTTTACGAAATAGAACATTAGCCGCAAACAAGTGGGAAATCGGAGAAAAATACGAAGCCACTTTTAAACTCCAATATGAATACGGCATTTCAGATACAATTCCAGATACTATACCGTTACAGTGTAGGGTCCTTGACGAACAAATTTAAACATTGTTCTGCACTGTATTTCTCTTGAGAGAAATCTTCACTTGGTTACTTTGAGCTTTGCTGTTGTAATGTAAAATTAATCTGACTAAATATAAAACATTTGACATGCTGCAACAATTATTTTTCACTGGAGATGATATCTCAAGGAATTTCAGAGAGACTAATCGGCAGTACAATGCTATGTCCTTCGTTTCATTTGGTGCCAATGTTACTGTGCCACACCCATACGGTCCACATTGTTTTAAGATGTATGGAGGTGCACATCATCGCATTTCTTCGTTATATTCCGAAATTATATGTGACGGTTTGCGGCCAGTTTTATTAGACTCCTCAGAGTTCTTGAATTCCTTGGAACTAAATGACTTGCCTCCACATATTCCAAACGCTTGAACCGTTATGCTGCTTAGAAATCTGAACGTTTCCCAAGGGCTCTTAAATGCAACCATATTGCTTGGATTTGGAAATAATAATTGCAGTTAAAATTAGGCAGAGAGGTTGAATCCTTCTACTTGATTTAACAGCATCCGATAAAACACTATCATTTTGTTTTAAGAGGCAATATTTTCCAATTTATTTGGCATACTCTGTCACAATCAATGAAGCTCAAGGGAAAACTCTGGAACGTATAGGTCTCAATTTGCCTCATCAATTTTTCAGTCATGGCCAGCAGTATTTTGCAATGTTGAGAGTGCAATCTTTTGACGCCCTTATAGTTTCAATAGAGCCAAAAAATCATCGTACAAAGAATATACAGTAGGCCTACATAAGAAAATTCTTCAGTAAATATTTTTCTATTGACCGTCATTTTTGACGGGTTTCAACTAGTATATATTATTTCAGTAGTATAGATCCCTCCTGTGGCGCTCACAAGCGACCGATCGTCACAAATGAGCATTCAAATGAAAGAGAATAGACATTATCAGTGACGAATTGCACTCTGATTTCATAAATATCTATAATTTCATTAAAAATGACTTTGAATAAACTGTACGAAGTGTGCGATTTGCAGATACTATTGCTGCAGGAATATTGGCTCCATAATTGCTGTCCACTTGACATTGTGGCCGCTTTGACGCCTGTTTCATGTCATTTTAACCATCTGAGGTGTTTCCTTTATCATTTTGCATGGATTTCAGAAACAGCAAATGAAAGAAATGAGTAGTCAAATCGTATAATTTCATAAATATCGAATAACCGATGAGTGTTACAGCTAAGCTGTCAATCAATGGACTCAGCACAGAAATGATATTATCAGTGACGAATTGCACACTCATTTCATAAATATCTATAATTTCTTTAAAAAAAAAAGTAAGAAGTGTGCGATCAGCAAATACTGTTGCTGTCTGAAAATACGCGACATCATTGCTGTTCAGTTCGCATTTTGGCCGTAGGAATGCCTGAAACGTAAACAGTGTTCTATAATCATTTGGTTCAAATAAAAATAGATCAACCTTTCTCCTTAAGTCTCTAATAATAAACCTATTTGGGAAAGTATGGCTTATGAACATGAGAGATTTCTCGCACGGGTCCGCTAGTATACTGTAATAGGAATTTATTTCGGGACAAAATTCAAAAAGTGATCTTCAGGGAGGAACAAGAAAGACAACGAAAGCAGCCACGGAACATTGAACAGCTCCGAAAGCAGAGATCAGAGAGGATGAAGCGAATGTGGGCAGAGAAAGAAAAGACATGAGGCATGATTTTAAGTATTGATTTTACGTGCTCTGTAATAGCGCTATTCGATTAAGTAAATAAAATAAAAATATATTGAAACACTCCTTTCTCATTCTTGTATTGTGAAACTATAATGTGTCAAAATCATCGCTTGGAATACACTTCAGTTGCATATTTGTATACTCTAAATGTATTATAATTTAGCCTTTGTATAGGTAGTCCGTCAACTGTGTAATGAACTATGAACTCTTCCCCACGACAGAGCTCTGCTCTCAGGAATCTCTTTCTATGAGGAAAAGACGACTAACTTTCTATGGACACTTGAGAAGAATGGGACCGGAACGCCTAACAAATAAAATCCTCATCTTTCAGGAAAGGAGAAAGACTCAAGTACCATGGTTGAAAGAAGTTTATCAGGATCTTAAAAAATGTGGCATTGAGGAGGGAGATATTGCCAACAGAAAAGTGTTCAGAAGGAAAATTGCGGAGGTGACAGATCTGTCCGTAGAGAAACCCAAGAGAACTGGAAGGGTGTTCTCGGTCGAACAACGAGCAAGAGTGAGCCAACGAATGAAAGAGTATTGGCGTAACAGGAAAGAACATCAACAGTCAAGGCAGTTGTGTAATCGTAACACATAGGAGGTTGAAACGATCCTAAATAAAAATAAATTAAAAAAACCTCAAAACTATAATTCACGGTAAAAAGAATTTATTTTCTATAGGTATCATGTACTGCATTGTCGTTAGGTGGCTGGTCGGAAATTACTTCCGCACCACTATCGGTGGAATTCCTCATGCATAGTGGGCACTCGTACTTCAATACGTACATGAAACGATGCTGTCTCGAACTTATCGTGTTGGGAATATTAATAGCGTATGTATTTTTATTCAATTCTACGTCCAATAAAACTCAGCAATTCTTCTAGGTTTGTGCCGTGTCTTGTGTGGGGTTTCGCCTAGGACACCAAGCTGGCTCATCGGCCTTGGAAGCCTTCATAGGGAGGTTGATCTGCTTGAGCTTTTAGTTCTCGCAGTCAAAAGGTGCAGTTGCACCTTATATAAAGGGAGGTGGCGGGCGCAGTTCGCTACTCCAGTGGGGGTCCGGGCGGGGACACCAAGAGCCCGCCGATGAGCCAGCTTGGTGTCCTAGGCGAAAACCCACACAAGACACGGCACAAACCTAGAAGAATTGTTGAGTTTTAATTCACTGGCCGTGAAAGCCAATATACCATCTTTTACGTCCAATAGTTTACTTTTGATGTTATTTTAAAATAATATGAAAGAGGACACTACTCATCGATCATTGATCACTCGCTCCTTGCTGCTGCAGAGTGCACGAGGCAATGCAAGTCGTTGCACAGCAACTAGGCAGGTGAGTCAAGCTCTCCCTCCATTGCGTTAGCATTATGTTCCCACGTTGAAGACCGAGCCGAGAATGAACGATGTTGCTACATTGGAACTCGCGGTGGCAGGACGTATCACGTGTTTTGGAGGAGGCATGAAGGAACTAAATTGCGTTACTGCGTCGTGGCAGAGACTGGTGTGTAGGGCTCAGGGGCGTATATAAGAGGGGTGCCCTGGGGGGCCCGCCCTCCCCACCCAAAAAAAATTTTGGTCACATATAATATTTGTTCATGAATTGAAAAAATGAAAATCCACAGCCTGCTTCCAGTCTCCGACCGGGTCAGGAATGGAATGAATGAAGCCCCTATCTAGCGGCGAGGATATGAACTGTGCCGGCTGCCGAGGCCTGACGCACTCCTCTGGGGCAATGATTAAATGTATGACAGATGAAATGAAATGATAGTGGAGAGTGTTGCTGGAAGGAAATTTTGACAGGGAAAACCGGAGTACCCGGAGAAAAACCTGTCTGCCTCCGTTTTGTCCAGCACAGATCTCACATGGAGTGACCGGGATTTGAACCACGGACCCAGCGGTGAGAGGCCGGCGTGCTGCCGCCTAAGCCACGGAGGCTTTTGTTCATGAATTAAAACATTCAAAACTAATATGCTTATCATGTACTGTTGTTACTAAGTGACGTATGGCAACGTTGCAAAGCAAGGCGACGATAGAGCGATGTAAACAATGTGACAATCAGTTTGCTCTGATCTTATGTGTAACAACATAACCTCTTATTACTCTCCAGTGCCTTCGCTCTTAAGAACGTACCAAGAACAGCAACGAGTGCCCTTGAAGCGTGTGACAAAAGTTTTTCCCTAACTTTCATACCCTTATCAAACTTTTGGCAAATTTGCCTCTCTCTGTAGCTACCGGTACTGCCGAACGGAGTTTGAGTTGGTTGAAAACATACTTAAGAAATTCTACTTCTGAAAACAGACTCAATGGTCAGGTATTGTTATCTATTCACAGAGACGCCGTTTACAGAAGTCAACACTAATTGAGAGTATTTCCATGACTGGCTTCTTTCATTTCTCTATTATTCTCATACAATCCAAGCGAAAGTAAATAGGGAGATAGCAAGAAACGTGAGAGACGCAGATCTTAGCTAAAGCTAAAAGTATTTTATGTTCGACCCTGACTATTATATGTCAGAAAACTGAACTATAATGAGGCTCATTATAACACTATTTTTCATTATGAAACAGTTTCTCCCACCAATCAGAGCTCAAGAAACAGTTGTTTGACCAATTGGATAATTAGATGCGCTGAGTTCCACGGCCTTGTAATTTAAATTTCACTGCCTGGCCTAGGGTCATAGTAGGGTAATCGAGGAGGCCATGGTCAAATACAAGGCATTCTCTGCGTCTCATGCGCTCTGTTCAGTATATAAAACTGGCGAAATCTCGATAGATATTTATGAATATTTATGTTCGAACGTAAAATAGTTATAATAATTATCGTCGATCATAATCAGTCGTATGCAACTCGCCTATAATGGTAATTAAGGCACTCGTATGGAAATTATAAAACTCGCATACGCTCGTTTTATAAACATACTCGTGTCTTAATTATTGCCATTATAGGCTCGTTGCATAATGTACTATTATGTTCGACCCTGACTATTATATATCAGAAAACTGTATCATAATGATGGTCATTATAACCCTATTTTTCATTATGAAACAGTTTCTCCCACCAATCACAGCTCAATAAACAGTTGTTTGACCAATTCGAAAAGGATATCATCGCACCTGCACTGAGTTCCAAGGCCTTCTAATTTAAATTTCACTGCGTTCCCAGTGTCATAGTGGGGTAATCGAGGAGGCCATGGTGAAATACAAGGCATTCTCTGCGTCTCATGCGCTCTGTTCAGTACATAAAACTGGCGAAATATCGACAGATATTTATGAACATAAAATAGTTATACTAATTATCGTCGAACATAAACAGTCGTATGCAACTCACCTATAATGGTAATTAAGACAATCGCATACGCTCGTTTTATAAACATACTCGTGTCTTAATTATTGCCATTATAGGCACGTTGCATAATGTACTATTATGTTCGACCCTGACTATTATATGTCAGAAAACTGTATCATAATGATGGCCGTTATAACACTATTTTTCATTATGAAACAGTTTCTCCCACCAATCACAGCTCAAGAAACAGTTGTTTGACCAATTCGATAAGGATATCATTGCACCTGCACTGAGTTCCAAGGCCTTCTAATTAAAATTTCACTGCGTTCCCAGTGTCATAGTGGGATAATCGAGGAGGCCATGGTGAAATACAAGGCATTCTCTGCGTCTCATGCGCTCTGTTCAGTACATAAAACTGGCGAAATCTCGACAGAATTTTATGAATAATTATGTTCAAACATAAAATAGTTATAATAATTATCGTCGAACATAAACAGTCGTATGCAACTCGCCTATAATGGTAATTAAGACACTCGTATGGAAATTATAAAACCCGCATACGCTTGTTTTATAAACATACTCGTGTCGTGTCTTGATTATTGCCGTTATAGACTCGTTGCATAATGTACTATTTTTAAAAATCCAGTTCAACATTGTATTCTAAAACTATTCGGAAATTTACTCTAAACATTATCCGCAGCGTATCCAATAACCGCACAACCATGCAAAGTATATCCGCATGGCAAAACATTTTGCTATCCGCATCCGCGCAGGGCTTTACTTATAACTACCTCCAATGTGAAACATGAAATCAAAACACGCCTGAGGGTATTGAATCAAGGAACACGTAAAATAAACAATTATGTAAATAAGTTAATTTGGTTAGTCATCATCATCATCATCTTGACAGTTTCCAGCCACTGGCTGGGTGTGTTTGGAACACAAGCCTCTCCAACGTCTTCTCTCTTCCCACCATCTCTCAGCCTCCACCCTTGTCCAGTCTTCTCCTCTCTTCTTCACGCTTTCTTCCACCTCCTTCAGCCAATTGTCTCTCGGTCTTCCTCTCTGTCTCTTTCCTTCCCACTTCGTCTCGTGTATCCTCCTGGGTATCCTCTTCTCCTCTATTCGTTTTACATGTCCATACCAATTAAGTCTAGATTTCTCGATACCATCCTGTAATGGTTCCTCCATTAATTCTCTGGTCCTCTCTTATCTTATTCTGTCCATCTTTGTAGCTCCAATACTGCTTCTCAAGAACCTCATCTCACTGGCCTGTATTTTGCTCTTCTCCCTTCCTTTCATAACCCAGGTCTCCGAGGCATACGTCAGGATAGGGACATAGTACGTCCGATATATGATCTTTTTGCTGTTCCGAGGGACATCCTTGCGCCATAACATGCTTCTCACACTCCTCCGGAATGCTTTTGCCTGTCTCACCCGCTCTTCTATTTTCTTGTATCGGGCTTCCTAGATACTTGAAACCCTCCACTTTCTTCAGCTGTTCCCCACCAATTGTTATTCCTGTTGTGGTTCTTTCCTTCTTCCTTGTTGTGATCACCATCTCATTCTTATTTGTGCTAAATTTCATCCCATATCCTTGTATTATTCCTTCCCGTCCAACTGTTCCTGTACCTCCTCCTCATTGTTTCCCCAAATCATCAAATCATCTGCAAACACCATTGGTTTCGTCTTTCCTTCCCCAATCACTTGTGCCACTCGGGTCATTATGTCATCCATCACCGCAATGAAAAGTAACGGTGACAGTGCACTTCCTTGTTTCAGGCCGTTTCTCTGTTCCAACCAGTCCGATCTCTCTCCGCCCACTTTCACACAGCTCACGCTTCCCTTGTACATCTCCTTTATCCTCTTTATAGTCCATTTCTCTACTCCTCTATCCTCCAGGGACTTCCATACTTTGTTTCTGCATACACTGTCATATGCTTTCTCAATGTCCAGGAAGGCCATCAGTAGATCTGTGCCACTAGCATTTGAAGGAAAACCAGTAGAGAAACAAGCGATTTTAGGCTGGTTTTCCGGAACTGCATTAAGCCGGAAGTGATTTTAGAAATGTATTTATTTAAAGTTTGATAGTGCTCTCTAGACTCATAATTTGAAACATTTCCGGGCTCTTTAGCCCTTCAACGTTTGGCACATTTTAAGACAATGCTTAATTTTACATTTTTGTCTGCTAAGGAATGTTTTCGACATTAACCCTTTATAGGGCAAAGGACTGGGGGTATAATTTTTTTTGCACATTTTTAATTGAGGGTGGTATAGGAGTAGGAATACGCAACAATTTTATGGGTATGGATTCTATTTTATGAAATATGGGTGGGAAATTATTATCCCACTGCCCACACCCGACAGTATGTTTTCTTAAATGAGCAATGGGGTAATAATCTCCCACCTCCAAATCATGATGATACTGTGTTTATCACTCAATAATGAGGTTTATTTAACAGGATACCTAATATATAAAAATGAAAGTCTGTATGTATGTATGTATGTATGTATGTATGTATGTATGTATGTATGTATGTATGTGGGTTGGTTCCGTATACAAATCTACACCGTTCCACCAATCTCAACCATATTTTGCATACACATAGTTTAGGACCCAGAAGGAACCGCTGGCTACATGAATTTTCGATAGTCTTTCTCATTCTTCTGATTTCGGTCCTTTTGTACTCTAGCAAAGGCTAATATAAAGTCATAAAATATACTCATGAAGGAATGGCAAGCCAGATTATTTCCATGGCAACATAGCTCAAGTCGAGACACGGCCGACTGGATGCGAATTGCGCTCTGCACTACCGGTATAGAAAAAGAGGATCTTTACTTGAAATCCCGTTAGTTACCCAACTGCTCACACAGCACTGTCAACCCAGTATAGCATAACAATCTATCTACTATATATTTGCCAAATACCACTCACTCACTCACTCATTCATTCATCACGAAATCTCAGAAACCACCGAACGGATTGGAATAAAATTTGGTATGCAGCTTTCTCAAGGGCCGCAAACGCCCACTAAGAAAGGATTTTTGGATATTCAGGTTCTAAAGGGGTGTTAAGGGGGTAGACCTGCATTTCATTGAATAGCAATATCTCCCGATTGGTTTCATTGGGGATGTGATACTCGGCATATAAACTCATTAAAAATAAGAAGACACGTGTCTGAGCGTTTTTCGATGTGGTGTATATTATGAGGTGAAAGGGGTGAAAAGTGGGGGTTGAAAGATTCCTAACGGAGCGTGTATCTCTTAAACGACATAGGCGAGGAGTTTGAAACTCAGCGGAAAAAGCAGCATAAGTAGGATATATAGGCCGAAGCTGGGGCAGGGGCTAATGGGCAAGATGGCCGCCGCGCGCAATTGCCCTATGTTATTCTTATGGAGGGGTCAGTCATAGCTGGGGCAGGGGCTAATGGGCAATATGGCTGCCACGCGCTACCACACTCTTTAATGGCAGGCTTTTCAAATCATTATTTATTTGTTTTTAATTTATAAATTTTTATGTATTTAATATTTAATTTATTATTTTTTAGCACAGGGCAAATACACAAAATGGTCGCTGCACACAACCACTTACACATATAACATGCTAACCTAACCTAACCTAACCTAACCTAACTTCACCTAACCTAACCTAACCTAACCTAACCTAACCTAACTTGACCTAATCTAACCTAACTTAAAAATGCGAACAAAAAAAAGTGAGAGCAAAAAGTGTGAGCAAAAAGTGAGAGCAAATGTGAGAGCACAAATAATAAACTTAGTTATAACCTAACCACACCTAACCTAACCTAACCTAACCTAACCTAACCTAACTTCACCTAACCTAACCTAACCTAACATAACCTAACGTCAAAGTGGGGGCAAATATGAGAGCAAAAAGTAACATGAAAAACTGTGAGCAAAAAAATTGAGAGCAAAAAGTAAGAGCAAAATAGTGAGAGCAAAAAGTGGGAGCAAAAAAGAGGGAGCAAAAAGTGCGAGCAAAAAGTGGCAGCAAAAAAGTGAGAGCAAAAAGTGAGAGCAAAAATGTGGGAGCAAAAAAAGTGAGAGCAAAAAAAGTGAAAGCAAAAAGTGGGAGCAAAAAAAAGTGGGAGCAAAAAGTGGGAGCAAAAAAGTGGGAGCAAAAATGTGAGAGCAAAAAAGTAAGAGCAAATGGGGGAGCACAAATAATAAACTTAGTTATAACCTAACCTAACCGAACCTAACCTAACCCACAGAAACCTCATTTAAAGATATTAGATTTTACGTGTTAACATTATACATTTTAACATTTAAGATTTTGATTTTTTCATTTTACATTTTTAGATTTTACATTTTTGATTTTTTGTATTTTAGTTGTTTTTTTAGATTTTACATTTTCCGAAAAGAGTAAACTACAAGGTCACATACCTAACCTTTCCAAACCTAACTTTACCAAACCTAACTTAAGCTAATCCAAACACACAAAGTATATAAGGGCACATGCAACTAAACTTATGCTAGTCTTATAGGCTACTGTACAACATGATCACTACCCAACCGGGTATTTTTTTTTTCATTTTGTTGTTTACACATTTGTCAATTTTCCAATTTCCCATTTTCAGTTTTTTTTAATGTCAGTTTTAAGTTTTTTCAATTTCATAATATGGAAACATGGAATTTGCATTTTGTTGTTTACACATTTGTCAATTTTCCAATTTCCCATTTTCAGTATTTTCTAAATGTCAGTTTTTTGTTTTTCAATTTCATAATATGGAAACATGGATTTTTGCTTTTTGTTGTTTACACATTTATCAATTTCAAAATATTCCATTTACAGTTTTTAAAATGTCAGTTTAAAGTTTTTCAATTTCATGATATAGAAACATGGATTTTCCAATTTGTTGTTTACACATTTGTCAATTTACCAAATTCCCATTTACAGTTTTTAAAATTTCAGTTTAATGTTTTTTTCTATTTTATCATTATGGAAACATGGATTTTCCAATTTGTGTTTTACATGTTTGCATTTTGCATTAGGAGTGGGGAGAGGCGGGTAGTAATTAGAAATGTACAAGCAGTGGCCATAAAATATTTTTATTTTAAATACATGTACACTATTTACACACAATACATTTTTATATATATTCTTTTTTATTTTGTTTTCTATTTTATTTATTTTTGATTATGAATACTATTTTTTTATTTTTATTTTTTTATTTTTGTAGTGCTATTGTTTTATTTCCTATATTGTTTTGTTTTATGTATTTGCTAGTTGCAGGCAGAAGATTTTGCGCGCGGCGGCCATCTTGCCCATTAGCCCCTGCCCCAGCTTCGGCCTATATATCCTACTAGCATAAAAATAAGTAAATAGGTGTTTGACCTTTCTTCATAAATCCAATTTAAGGGGCCATGGGGAGGGGTGAAATTCTGGAGGGAAAGACAGGAAAGAAAGTGTCCTAACTGATTGGCTGACTGACTCACTCATCAAACTCAGGGGGAAAAACTGCTTTAAAGTAAGTAAATAGCTGTTCGACAGTTTTTTTTTCATAAATCATATTTAAGGGGTTCATGGGGAGGGGTGAAGTTCTGAAAAAAGAAAATTGAAAGAAAATGTCTTGACTCACTCACTCATCATCGCCCAGCCAAAATTATTGAAGTTAGAAACATGACAGTTTGGGGAAATGTTCATTGTATGTCAAAACCGTCTACTAAGGGAGGATTTTCGGATATTCAGTTTCTAAAGGGGTCTTAAGGGGGTTAAACCTGCATTTAATTGAATAACAATATCTCCCGATAGGTTTCATTGGTGGATGTGATACACGGCATATAAACTCATCATTAAAAAATAAGAAGACACGTGTCTGAGGGTTTTTCGATGTGGTGTATTATTATGAGGTGAAAGGGGTGAAATGTGGGGGGTGAGGGATTCCTAACGGAGCGTGTAGGCCTATCTCTTAAACGACATCGGCGAGGAGTTTGAAACACAGCGGAAAAAAATCAGCTTAAAATAAGTAAATAGTTCAACCGTTTTTTTTTTCATAAATTCAATTTAAGAGGCCCATGGGGAGGGGTGAAATTCTGAAAAAAAAAACAGGAAAGAAAGTGTCCTAACCGATTGACTCACCCACTCTTTAAACTCAGTGGGAAAAACTGCTTAAAAATAAGTAAAAATGAGTTCGACAGTTTTTTTTTGATAAATCAAATTTAAGGGGTTCATCGGGAGGGGTGAAAACCTGAAGAAAAAAATGAAAGAATATGTCCTGACTCAATCACTCACTCACTCACTCACTCATCATTGCCCAGCCAAAAATATTGAAGTTGGAAACATGGCATTTTGGGAATATGTTCGTTGTATGTCAAAACCGTACACAAAGGGAGGATTTTTGGATATTCTAGTTCTAAAGGGTTAAACCTGCATTTCATTGAATAACAATATCTCACGAGTGGTTTCATTTGTGGATGTGATACTCGGCATATAAACTAATCGTTAGAAATAAGCAGACATGTGTCTAAGGACTTTTCGATTTGGTGTATTATTATGAGGTGAAAGGGGTGGAAAGTGGGGGGTTGAAGGATTCCAAATGAGCGTGTATACCTATCTGATAAACGACATAGGCGAGAAATTTGAAACTCAGCGAAAAAAATCAGCTTAAAAAATAAGTAAATCGGTGTTCAACCGTTTTTATTTTCATAAATTAATTTAAGGGGCCAATGGGGTGTGGTGAAATTCCGGAGTGAAAAAAGGAGAGAAAGTGTCCTAACTGACTGACACGGCTTAAAAAATAAGTTAATAGGTGTTCAAGCGTTTTTTCATCAATCCAATTTAAGGGGCCATGGGGAGGGGTGACATTCTGGTAAAAATAATTGAAAGAAAATGTCCTGTCTGACTCACTCACTCATCACGCCCAACGAAAACTATTAAAGTTGGAAACATGAAATTTTGGGAATATGTTCGCTGTATGTCAAAAATGTCAACTAAGGAACGATTTTTGTTCATTCGAGTTTTAAAGAGGTGTTAAGGGGGTAAACGTGCATTTCATTGAATAACGATATCTCATGAGTTGTTTCTTTGGGGATGTGATATTCGGTATATAAACTAATCATTAAAAATTAATCAGATATGTCTAAGGGTTTATCAATGTGGTGTATATTATGAGGGGAAAGGGGTGAAAATTGGGGGTTGAGGGATTCTTAACGGAGCGTGTATCTCTTAAACGACATAGGCAAGAAGTTTGAAATTCGGCGGGAAAAACAGCTTAAAATATAAGTAAATAGGTGTTCGACCGTTTTTTCATAAATCCAATTTAAGGGGCCCTTGGAGAGGGGTGAAATTCTGGGGGAAAAACAGGAAAGAAAGTGTCCTAACTCATTCACTCATCAAACTCGGGGGGGGGGGGGAGAACAGTTCAAAAACAAGATGTTCAGTAAAGAACATATAGCCTACTTTCTCCTAAATGCATGGGTATTGTTATAACTCTTTGTCCTTTTCAAGGAGTATGATTGAATGTTGGTTGTAGTAGCTTGTTGAAATACAACGTGCTATAGGGATATTAAACATGAATATGAGGTGCCCTTTGCTAGTGCTACCTCTGTACCAAATTTCGTTCAATTCGGTTTCGCCGTGTTTGAATTGATAGGGGGAATCGATTTGCACACATACTTGGCCACCATCTGCAAACTATTGGGCTGATGTTCTTGCAGTTTGGTCAGAATATGTTTCCCACATAAAGATATGGTGTTGCAAAATTTGGTAGAGACTAGATTATTAGGTTGGTCGTAATTACATTTTAGCTTTTAACATTTGGGAGGCCGCGATTACGTTTTCGTCAAGATAGCGGTGATATAAAACATGACACTGAGGTGCCTCTTGCTAGTGCTACCTCTGTACCAAATTTCGTTCATTCGGTTCCACCGTGTTCGAATTAATAGGGGGAATCAATTTTGACATAAAGATGGCCGCCATCCGCAAACTATTGGGCTAATGACCTATTAGATTGGTCAAAGGATGCTCCCTCCATAAAGGTATGTTGTTGCAAAGTTTGGTAGAGATCGAATGGTTATGTTAGTCGTAATTTGATTTAAGCTTTAAACATTTGTGTGGCCGCTATTACGTTTCTGTCAATATGGCGGCGATATTAATCATGACACTGAGATGCCCTTTGCTAGTGCTATCTCTGTACCAAATTTCGTTCCATTCTGTTTCACTGTGTTTGAATTAATAGGGGGAATCGATTCTGACACAAAGATGGCCGCCATCCGCAAACTATTAGGCGAATGACCTATTAGATTGGTCAAAGGATGCTCCCTCCATAAAGGTATGTAGTTGCAAAATTTGGTTGAGATCGGATGATTAGGTTAATCGTAATTTGATTTAAGCTTTGAACATTCGTGTGGCCGCCATTACGTTTCAGTCAAGACGGCGGCGATATAAAACATGACACTGAGGTGCCCTTCGCTAGTGCTACCTCTGTACCAAATTTCGTTCCATTAGGTTCCTCCGTGTTCGAATTAATAGGGGGAATCAATTTTGACATAAAGATGGCCGCCATCCGCAAACTATTAGGCTAATAACCTATTAGATTGGTCAAAGGATGCTCCCTCCAAAAAGGTATGTTGTTGCAAAGTTTGGTAGAGATCGGATGGTTATGTTAGTCGTAATTTAACTTAAGCTTTGAACATTTGTGTGGCCGCCATTTCGTTTCTGTCAATATGGCGGCGATATAAAACATGACACAGAGATGCCCTTTGCTAGTGCTACCTCTGTACCAAATTTCGTTCCATTCGGTTTCACCGTGTTTGAATTAATAGGGGGAATTGATTTTCACACAAAGATGGCCGCCATTCGCAAACTATTAGGCTAATGACCTATTCATTTGGTCAAAGGATGCTTCCTCTATAAGGGTATGTTGTTGCAAAATTTGGTAGAGATCGGATGATTAGGTTAGTCGTAATTTAACTTAAGCTTTGAACATTTGTGTGGCCGCCATTACGTTTCCGTCAAGATGGCGGCGATATAAAACATGACACTGAGGTGCCTTTCGTTAGTACTACTTCCGTACCAAATTTCGTTCCATTCGGTTGCACCGTGTTCGAATTAATAGGGGGAATCGATTTTCACACAAAGATGGCCGCCATCCGTAAACTATTACGCTGATGACCTATTGGTTTGGTCAAAGGATGCTCCCCCCATAAAGGTATGTTGTTGCAAAATTTGGTAGAGATCGGATGATCAGGTTAGTCGTAATTTGATTTAAGCTTTGAACATTTGTGAGGCCGCCATTACGTTTCCGTCAAGATGGCGGCGATATAAAACATGACACTGAGGTGTCCTTTGCTAGTGCTACCTTTGTACCAAATTTCGTTCAATTCGCATTCACCGTGTTCGAATTGATAGGGGGGGACAGACATTCAGAGTACACTCACTCACACACACACAGACACACACACACACAGACACACACACAGACTCACACACACACATACACACACACAGACAGACACACTTTTTTCGCCCTGTGTTGATCTCATAAGTCTACTTTCATTTTTTGCAAAAATCGAAAGTAGGCTAATAAGTAAATAGGCGTTCGACCGTTTTTTTTTTTTCATAAATCCAATTTAAGGGGTTCATGAGAGGGGTGAAATTCTGAAAAATAAATGAAAGAAAATGTCCTGACTTACATACTCACTCATCATCGCCCAGCCAAAATTATTGAAGTTAGAAACACGACATTTTGGGGCTATGTTCGTTGTATGTCGAAAACGTCCACTAAGGAAGGATTTTTGGATATTCCGATTCTAAAGAGGTATTACGGGGGTAGACTTGCATTTAATTGAATAACAATATCTCCCGATTGGTTTCCTTGGGGATGGGATACTCGGCACATAAACTCATCATTAAGAATAAGCAGACATATGTCTAAGGGTTTATCGATATGGTGTATATTATGAGGTGAAAGGGGTGAAAAGTGGGGGGTTGAAAGATTCCTAACGGATCGTGTATCTCTTAAACGACATAGGCGAGGAGTTTGAAACTCGGAGGAAATCAATCAGCTTAAAAATAAATAAATAAATAAATAAATAAATAATTAATTAAAATAAATAGGTGTTCGACCGTTTTTTCATAAATCCAATTTAAGGGGCCTATGGGGAGGGGTGAAATTCTGGAAGAAAAACGTCCACTAAGGAAGGATTTTTAGATATTCACTCTCATCGACCAACCAAAACTATTAAAGTTAAAAGAATGATATTTTGGGGATATATTTGTTGTATGTCGGAAACGTCTACTAAGGAGGGATTTTTGGATATTCAGGTTGTAAAGGAGTGTCAACGGGGTTAAACCTGCATTTCATTGAATAACAATATGACACGACTATGACGTGAGCGAAGCGAGACTAAAAATGAGATGGTGTGTGTCTGTGTATTACTCAATCATGTAAGTACCACTGGTCCAATTTACATGAATTTTACATGGAAGTAGCTGATTTACCTGGTTAACATATAGGCTACTTTTGATTTCAATACTTTGTACTATTTAAAGATGGCGACCATTTTAGTGACGTCACTACACCCTTTGGTTTCAAACTTTCATATTTCCATTTCAAATAAAAAGAGAACGCTAAGAAATAGCAAACTTTTGATGGCATGTACGAGGTTTAGCATTACATTTTCTATCCGAAAGGTATCTCCAACGGTTAGCGAGTAAAACCTAAATTTGTGCTATAAAACACGGTCAACGCCGAGCGGTGTAGTTGGACAAAATTTTCAATCCTTAATCTCCCTCTGCGCAGCACCTCGCCTATCCCCTGTTTTAACTGTCACCTTCACATTTTAATTTATTTATGACACGTAGCGAAGCACGGGTACTTCAGCTAGTAATATATAAAAACAACCATCACGTTCTATAATTAAAAGAAAAGTAACTACCACGCAACAGTGTCAGTGACCTATATCATCTTTGCCGGGAACTACACAAATATATAAAAGTGATTTTGGAATGTTAAAAGTAAGTATATTCGAATATAATTAAATAATTTCAAAATAATATTTTCTAAAAACACAGAAAATTAAATTTAAAAATCTTCTATTCTATGGCAAACACCCTGAGCAGGATAATTATTTATTTATTTATGTCTTTATTTATGTCTTTTGCAGTGACGAAGTTAGGGCTCGTGGCCCTCTCTTACACTTAACCACATAGTTATAATAAAATACACAAATACTACCATTGAATACGATACGTAAACTAGAAATTAAGTTAGAATATTAAAGGACATAAAAAATAAAGATAGCAATGCACATCAAACAAAGAAACATATAAAACTGTTACGTGAAACAATAATAATAATAATAATAATAATAATAATAATACTAATAGTGAGTGATAGTGTTAGATCTAGTAAATAACTCGGTATTTTAATTTTGAATTGACAAAGTTATTTATATACCATAATGGCTCAATCATGCTATCATCCATCACCAGTCACACGAAACAGTCAGCGGTGTTCAAAAGGAAATCTCTGCAAGCAGTCTTAAATATCCATTCTAGCTGAAATATATTTACTCAAGTGAGAAAAACCATTATTAACATTGTATTTCAGTTATATACCAACGTTTCCAAATCTCTTGTCTTCAATAAAGACACCTTCTTCTGTAAAATAATCCATTGCATTCACTCAACACAACCGAACTGGCGAGCACGTGCACTGTGGAGACCACTGGGATATATGCTTCCCACCTTTGGTTTCTGATGACAGTATACATCAAATTAATGGGTTTTCAATATTTCTGAGCAGCTAGCTTGTGGATTCATGCGGAACTGCTTGAAATGAAAGGGGTGGGAAGATTCTCTCCGTAACACCGTTCTGTAAATACATGGTGGGAAGATATTATCCCAACGACCTATAAAGGAAACATGTGTTAAAGTAAGGGGAGAGCTTAACCCTTTATAAGTCCTTGGGATACTCTCTTCCCACCATATATTTATAGAACGGTGCTAGGGAGAGAATCTCCCCACCTCTTTCATTTCAAGCAATTCCACATGCATCCACAAGCTAGATGCAGAGACATATTGAAAACCCATTAATTTGATGTATACTGTCATCAGAAACCAAAGGTGGGAAGCATAATCCCAGTGGTCTCCACAGAGCACATGCTCGCCAGTTCGGTTGTGTTGAGTGAAAGAAATGCATTGTTTTACAGAAGAATGTGTTTTTATTGAAATAAGAGATATGTAAACGTTGGTATATAACTGAAATACAATGTTAATAATGGTTTCGGTCACTTGATTAAATATATTTCAGCTAGAATAGAAATAATTATCCTGCTCAGGGTGTTTGCCACAGATTATAAGATTTTAAAAATTAATTTTCTGTGTTCTTAGTAAATACTATTTTGAAATTATTGAATTATATTCGAATATACTAACTTTAAACATTCCAAAATCACTTTTATATATTTTGTGCAGTTTTCGGCAAAGATGATATAGGTCATTGACCTTGTGTTGCGTGGGAGTTACGTTTTTTTAAATTATAGAGCGTGGTGGGTGTTTTTACATATTATTTCCTGTTAAATAAACCTCAGTATTGTGTGATAAACACAGTATCTTCATAATTTGGAGGTGGGAGATTATTACCCCATTTCTCATTTAAGAAAACATACTGTCGGGTGTGGGCAGTGGGATAATAATTTCCCACCCCATATTTCATGAAATAGAATCCACAACCATAAAATTGTTGCATATTCCTACTCATCTATCACCCTCAATTACAAATGTGCAAAAAAAAAAATATATATATATATTTTATACCCCCAGTCTTTTGCCCTATAAAGGGTGAAAGCAGACATGGGCAAACATTTTAGGAGCAGGGCCAGGTGCAATACAAAATAATATAGGTGGGCCAAAAAATGAAACCATCATAATTATGTCTATAGATAGATTATAAACGTTTTATCCCTCAGTATGCCTTCCTTCAGAGGGGAAGTAAAGCCAGCGATCCCATGTCATAGATTTATGGCATGTTAAAGGACCTTCCACTGACTATACCTGTGTGAAGCTAAATTATATAGGTTAAGAATGTAAACAACGCTCTTAAGGATCCTACGTTCGTTTCCAGGAGCCGACTGCGGTGGCGTCTAGTAGATAAGTTATGAACTAGTAGTCGTTGACGGTGGCGTTTGGCGTCTAATGTAGTAACTATTGGAAAAATTCAAAGTCTGCAGTCCCTACTTGAATTGAAAAACAGATAACACAAACTAATACAGTCATCACAATTAACACCGGTTATCAGACAGATTCTACACATACCCCAAGTACACGGGGCTACATGACCGTGTTGTCGCAGCTCCTAAACTGAGGAACCAACCAACCTTAAAAAAATTTGTTTCTGAATTTTTAATCCAACAAAACTTATAGGAAAAAAGAACACCCTTCATTATTTGTTAGAAGAGGAAGGAGTGTGTGATGAGAGATAAGTGAAACTGTGACTGTGCTTCTAAAAGTTTTTCATAATCTGGTTGAAACTGGGTTGAGCTGAATATCAGTAGCGCAGCTAAATGGTGGTCTGTCAATATATTTCTGATAGTATTTTTGCAAAGCTTCATTATAGAAAACACCTGTTCACAGATACAGGAAGATGTGAACATGGCAGTTATCTCATGTGCCTGTGATCTCAAGTTTGGGAAGCTTCATTTTGGTACAGCCTTGAAGATCTTCATTTTCGAAACGTTGACGAATAATTGCTTCAATTTATTGTTACATTGTAGCTCAATCAGTTGTAGCTGCAACTCTATTAGGCCTACACAAAACGTATTAGAACACTGAGATTGAAAACAGTTTTTCACTTCTAGGTACACAGAACAGAAAATATGACCTATGTGTAATTGTAGGTAGTATAATTCAAAACCATGTCACGGGCCGGATCAGACTAGCTCAAGGGCCGCACTTGGCTCGCGGACCGTACTTTGCCCATGACTTGCTTAAAGGGACATTCCTGAAGAAATTTCATTTGTTCCCGTTAATAGTTTCTGACAAAGAGCCTCCGTGGCTTAGGTGGTAGCACATCGGCCTCTCACCACTGGGTCCGTGTTAAAATCCCGGTCACTCCATGTGAGATTTGTGCTGGACAGAGCGGAGCAGACAGGTTTTTCTCCGGGCACTCCGGTCTTCCCTGTCACAATTTCATTCCAGCAACACTCTTCACTTTCATTTCATTTCATCTGTCATTCATTTAATCATTGCGACAGGCCTCGGCAGCCGGCACAGTTCATATCCTCGCCACTAGATGGGGGCTTCATTCATGACATTCCCTGACCCGGTTGGTCGACTGGAAGCAAGCTGTGGATTTTCAATAGTTTCTGACAAAAAGGTAAATGAAATGTTTAGAATTACCCATGGGCAGTAGAGGACATTTCACATCTTAATAGAATTTGACGTAAGAAAGCTTAATGTGTCAATTACTGTATGTCTTACACTAAATAACGATAAACATATTTTGACTTTCCTCTAAACCTTAAAAAAAAGTAATCAAATTTCCGTGACATATTTTAAACCCATTATCTTCGGGTTTTCCTGCCAAGTTTGTTGTAAATACATGAGTTTTATGTATTTTGGATTGCAGGGATCTGTGGAAAGTATTACTTCAAACCATTTCACGTCTTGGTTATTAAGATGTTTTATTAGATCTCGTGTTATTGCGGCGAGTGACATTTCATTTGTCTGTAAGGCCGACTCTCGTTATTTAAGTTTATTTTTCTTTGAGCGGCGTCGTGCGTTGACAATGACCGATATGTTTCTCGTAGAGTTCGGTCACGTCGCGTCGTCTCTGTCTGTTCCCACTCGTTTTCCCGGACCTGTTTAACTTATTGCATGCAGGACGGTTAGGTGGAATTATTTATAAAAACATGATTTATTACTAATATTTCACCACGTACTGTATACGGCCAGGATGTTGATCTCAAGACCATATGGAATTATAGCATGACTCACTACTTGCGTGTGTCGCTGAACGTTAACCGCACAATATCATTCCGACAAAAAAGACGAGCGATATAGCCTAATGTAAGGTTCGGAAATAATAGAAAGTTATTTGTTTCCTGACCTGGATTTGCTCGAAATTTGAAAAATAAATGCGAATGAAAGATTCTTAACCTCGTTTTAAGGTGGAACATACAGCTTAAGGAGGCAAACCAATGCCGATGCTAATATTATAACTGTGGCTGTACAACAATTATATACATTTCTTGCTATTAAGAGAAAAGTTCAAAATTCAAATCGTAACAATTTTTTATCTATTTTGTCAAAATTTGGTTCATGCTTTGTGTTGACCTTCACCTTTTTCCTCTTAACTCGCATGTTTATAGAAAGTTTTGGACTTTTATTTCTTAAAGTTGGTTTCTAACCTTCAGCCACAAAATAAATCTCATACATTTCCACATTATTACTTAACTAAGCGTTATTATTTCATTTATATTCTGAGGAAACTCAAACATATATTTTTAACGTCTTATAGAAAGACTAATTTAAGCCACAAGGTTTAGCGAGTTTCATTTTGTAGTTGAAAGTTTAAAATCCGCTGTATAAAACAGAAAAGTTCACGATTGCCTATAACCTTGGGAGATATGAGGTAAAAAGTGATGATTAACGCAAAGAATTGAACAAATTTTGAACAATGGATAAATAGCCTAAAGTTACGATTAGAATTTTGCAAATTTACACAATTGCTTCCAACTGAAAGGTGTGTGTGTTTTCTTGGAAATGTGTATAATTGTTGTACAAGATTTATAACAGACACAGTAATACTTTTAAATCGATATTGTTTTGGCTCCTTTAACTGCATGTTCCTCCTTAAACTTTGAAAACTTCTTCTACAGACTCCATAAAATAACGGATTTGATTGACAATAAAACCAAGACTGTTTTACGAGCTAAAAATACAGAGAGTTTATTTTATATCTGACGGAGATCCTCTCTTGCCCGCTCGCCCGCGGCGCGAGCCGGTCTCCCGCCGAGCACTTGGCCGTAATCCGCTTCTTGGCGCCACAAGTTTCCCTCCTTTGCAGTCTGCTGAGAGCTTTAACAGTGTGAGGTTCAGTTTAGTCAATTGCTCACGTGTTTATTGCTCAGTGTGCTGTTCCGATGCGATTTTCATTCCGTGAACGTGTGTGTGTATATATATAATACCTTCATAAAGTACAGGAAAACACGACGGAAATTCCGTCGGAAATTTCCAAACAGACCCCTGCCTAGCGTCAATACAATAAAAGATCTAGCAAAAAAAGTTCAAACAGACAACTTAAAGACTATATTACAGCTGAAATACAGTCAATCGGTGCTGAGGAACTTCAGAAAGTAAATGCCAGTTTCATAAAAAGGTGCCAGCGATGTCTAGCAGTGAATGGCGAACATTTTCAGCACCAGCTGTGAAGTAGGTAAGTACAAATTCCTATACTCAATGACTCAGTGCCGCGTGAGCGCCGCATAACGGCAAAGTGCGTGGCGGGAGACAGGCACGTTGCGCGGGCGAGTGGGCAAGCGAGGGTCTCCGTCAGATACAAAATAAACTGTCTGTACTAGTTGGCACTGCATGGAAATGTCAAGATCTATTAATTAAATAGTTCAACATTTTTAGTACAAGATTTTTGGAAACGTCAGGATTTCTCTTTCTTTAAATCGGGTGTTAAACCTTCAGCTACAAGATGAAATTCACTCAAACTATTGCAGTTTCAATTAGTCCTTTTGTAAAACGTTAAGATATTTTGTGAGTTTGCCCAGAATAAAAATGAAATCATAACGCGTAATTAAAGAATGATGTGGAAATGTGAGATTCATTTTCTAGCTGATGGTTTAACAGCCACGTTAGAAAACGAAAAGTCCAAACCTTCCTATAAACATGGGAGATAATCTGTGGGGAAACGGTAAGGTCAGCGCAAAGCAAGGAGAAATTTTTGATAAATGAATAAAAATAGTTACGATTTGAATTTTGAACATTTAGAACTTTTCTTCTAGTTGCAAGATGAGGGATTTTGAAGGAAGGAGAGGCATGAATGGCAGATAGGAAAGGGGAAAGACGAGAGGGCCCGCCCCAAAGTCGGTGGAAAAAGAAGGAAAACCGGACCCAGTTCAGAAATCGCTCCCCCCCCCCCAGGGGCTCACATCTAGTGGGTTGTGGGTTGGCTACCACGGGGCCCCAGCTGAGTCCGGCATTGCTTCCACTTACTTGTGCCGGGCTCCTCTCTTTCTTCTTTCCTGTCGACCTCCCTTGGTCAACTCTTGTTCTCTTCTGACCCCGACGGTATTAGGTTATCCGAGGCCTAGGGAGTCTTTCACTTTCCCGCCTTAATTGGCCCTTGTCTCATCTTTCCTGATACCCTCCTTCTGTGAGGGGTCAGCCTTCTTTTTCTTTTCCTTTTATCTCCTGCCTTGTGCTCCAGGCCCTTAAGGAGGCAGGGTGTATGTAGCCCCACCACTTCTGGTGCACCGTCGATAATGCTACACCCTCAGGGGCTCACGGCTGGTGAGTTCGGGAGTTGGCGACCCCGAGGGATTCCTGAGCTGGGTCCGTTTTCCCCTTTTGTCCCTTCCCTTTGGGGTGGACCTTCTACTCTCTCCCCTCTCCTCTCCTCTCCTCTCATCTCCACTCCTCTTTTCCTTATATTTACTTTTCTCTTTAAGATTCCCGCACTGTTTTTGTTACTTGGTTCACCGTGTGTCTAAATTCCCTTCCAGCGATTTTTTAAGGCATTTTTAATCTACGTTGCTTTTTGTATGTTTTTTCGATCTAAATTACATCTCGCGATTGTTTTCGCATTTTGTAAAGATTGACAATCTAAATTGCTTTCTAGTAAGTCTTTCAATGCAGGTAGACGGGCCTTTTAGTGAGTATTTTGAATTTCAATTGCATTTTGTAAGTATTTTCAACCAAAACCGCATTTCGCACGAATTTTGAATCTAAATTGCATTTTGTTTGGTGGGCATTTTGCACATATTTTGATTCTCAATTGCATTTTGTGGGTATTTTGAATCTAAATTACATTTTGGCAAGTATTTTCAATCTAAATTGCATTTTGTACGTATTGTCAATCCACATGAGTCGTTTGAATCTACCGTACATTTTGTAAGCATTTTCAATTTCAATTGCATTTTGTAAGTATTTTGAATTCCAATTGCACTTTGTGAGTATTTTGAATCTGAACCGGCTTTTTTTTTTTTTCAATCTAACTTGCATTGTGTATTTCAATTTCAATTGCATTTTGTAAGCATTTTGAACCTCAATTGCATTTTGTACGTATTTTCGATCTCATTTGCATTTTGTAAGTGTTTTGAATTTCAGTTGCATTTTGTAAGTATTTCGACGCTACATTGCATTTTGTACGTATTTTGAATCTCGCCTACGTCTTCTGGGTCTTTTTTCAATCTATTCTTTTTGTGCAACTTTTCGTTCTAAATTCCCTTTTGTAAGACCATATTGTGGGTTGTTTCCATCTGAGTTCCTTTTTGTACGTATTTTCCGTCTCAGATAATTTTGTTCTGGTTTCCATTTCATTATCATTTTCGCTATCACCCAGGTCATTAGGGGCCGATAACCTCGATGTTAGGCCCCTTAAAACAACAATTATCGGCATCATCATCATGATCAGAAATCGCTCGGAGTCATTGCTCATTAAATCAAGCACCACGGCCGTGAGGGCAGCTGAAGTTCATTCGGAGGTTTGAATCCCGGCGCAAACAGCGGATATCCTGAGTGTGGTGTCTGCTCGCAGACAGTGATGAATAAGGCCCGGAAGTTCATGCACTATTAAATGAATAAATATGCATGCAAAAATGCACTAATGATTGGTCAAATATGCATCACGTTTCAAAAATATGCACTATGGAATAACTACGGCAATTACGATCACTCCGTATTCTTTAGCGTTTCTATTTGGAATATAAGGAAAATATGAACAGACGGACATATAACTACCACATTTTTTAAATATCTCAACTAAGAAACAGTTCTAAATAGTAGTAAATGTTATTTTGTGGGACTTCAAGCGGTGTTGACCATCAATAATTATTTTATTATGATAATTTTTAAATGTAACTGATATACAATTTTAGTAGCCATTGATTTTTATTTAAATAACAAGTAGTTCCGTGAAGAACTATACAGCCTATTTTCATATATCCTGCTCATGTTAATTGCCTCTATCAACATACAAAATTTCAGTTTAATTGCTGTAACAGATTCGTAGATATTGAGAACCGTCTAAATATTGCAGATAGTCGCCAGGTTGGATTTTTATTTTTGTACTATTACATTAAGATTATTGTGTACGTGTGGTATTCAATCTTCAATCGCATGATTATAACACAATAAGTAAAAACGAGATTTTAGAATTACGCACAGCAGCCATCTTGGGATTGTGCAAACAATTGAAATAAATTAGATGCCAGTGGATCAACATTTGTGTAAGCATTTAACGTGCAACGTTTCACGGCACTCGGATAGTTAATTCGCGAGAAACGTCCATTTAAATATTTATAATTCGCGTCGCCGCCATGTTGGATTCGGGCTCACCAGGCTACTGAAAGTCCTATAGGTGAACATATGTTCATAGTCTCTATGAACATAAAAATTTCAGTTTGGTTGCTGTAAAAGATTCATAGATATTGAGAACCGTCTAAATATTTCGGAAGCTCGCCATTTAGGATTGTTATATATATAGGCCATAGAGTTATGTACCATTCAAGGACACTTATTATCTAGGTTCATTGAAAATAGGCTAAAAATAATTTTACAATATTTACATAGTGAATACTGAATAAAAATAATTCATATTAGGGGCCGATAACCTCGATGTTAGGCCCCTTAAAACAACAATTATCATCATCATCATCATAAGTTGCAAGAAGGACTGAAACGTACAAGGTATTAACATAATTTCAGTAGACTTATTATTCTGTGATAGATTCTCGGAGTCCGAATCGAAATACACGACTTAAAGACCATGAAGTAACAAAAAGCGCTTCTAAACAGAAGGAAATTAGAATATTCGCCCTTCTCAAGCAGAGATATGCACTTAAACAGGAAAAGGAGAAGAAAATGATGCATTGTGACAAAATAACCAAAACATGCATAAATATGCAAAAATATGATTTTGCATCAACTTCCGGGCCTTGGTGATGAATTTAAATGCTCTCCTCGACCAGATAAGTAGCCTGTACAATACAATCTGAACTCATGGAGGAAAGAATAAGAGGAGATGCCCTGAGCTTGTTTGAGTGAAGCCAAGCGCTGCGTCCAAAGTGTACGTAACCATAACTTGTATTCGGTGTTCCGTGACTTGCATACCAGTATGGTTGTACGAATAGAATAAGTGCTCTGTTTATTAATTTCAAGGTGCATATTCTTGAATAACAAAATGTGTACGAACAATGAGTGAAAGTGTCCGTGCTCGAAATTAGGCCTAAAAACTGATGAATGACTCAACACCAATAAGAACATAAAAATCAATTTGGTGTAAATACCGTGATTAGTTCGGCATCATTATGATAGTTCCCAAGATGTTCCTTCTTTGGTATAACTCGCACCTTCAGACACCTGTATTCAATTTAATCAGTGTTTCAGCGTATTATTACGTTTTGCCGCGTCTTTCTTACAAAACTAGCCTTGCATAGGTGCTCTCATATTTCCATTTAAATTGGCTTTTAAAACGATAATGCAGCTTATTTGTGCCAAGTACCGTGATGTACAGAGTGTATTCTGCCTATCCAAGAAAAAAATCTTGACTTGTCATTGCAGGTTTAAGTTACTAAAATCCAAGACTACAGTAGTTGGAGTGGTTTACGGCTTTAAGCATAGGAACTGCCTTTTTCTTGCTACCCAAAATGGGCGTGCCGTTTGGCTTCAACGGCTTGCACTAGGCAGCGCAGCGAAGGCATCTCCTCCCTTCTGTCCTTCATGTCTGAACTGACCATTTAACAACAATCACATATTCACACTAAGCAAGCAAATCAGGAGGTCAATCACCATTTTCGGCATCTCAACAAAACATCACATAGACTATAACTAACAAATATTGACCAGTTGCATTATTTTAACTACTACTGCAACTAAATAAGTGTACATATTGTAAATACTGTGAGTCCGGGAATGTTCTCCGCAGCGCCTACATGCGTCTGCGAGAGCTAGCTACAGCAGTTATGTTGGTAGCACGGCTGCCGCTTGCGTCATAACAAAAAAAACAGTAAACTTTGTACTCACCACAGCCATTCATAACAGATGCTGGAACCACTCACAGTACATCACTATTTTTCGGTAATCAGTTTGTTTTAATTCATGAACCATGGTAACTTTATAAGGGAACAACTGAAGCTTGTCTCTTACAGCTTTATGTGCTGTCGACTTAGAGATTCCTGTTTGTTGAGCTAATTTTCGTTTTGATTTACTTGGACTACGCAGCATTATATCGGAGATTGCATCACGTTTTTCGTCCGTTAAATGCGTAGGCCTGCCTGTTCCCGGTACATCGTGAACTGAGCCAGTCACACGAAATTTACTTATCAAATCCCGACCGGTATCACGGGTTGGACACTTTGAGTTAGGAAACTGCGCCTGAAATCTTAATTTTACATTTTCTGTAAACCGATCACCTTCGTGAAAAACGTATTCCACCAAAAAACTCTCTCGTCAGTAGTAAACATTGTGTATGTCTACCCCTTATTATTCCCGTTTTTACAACGGGGTCGGCGATGAGATGCGATGAAGTCTTTGTGGCGATGGTTTTTACGGCCGGATGCCCTTCCTGACGCCAACCTCATGAGAGGAGTTAATGAGAGATGAAATGAATAATGGTGAATGAAACTGGGCAAGGATGTGGAAGGAAGCGGCCGTGGCCTGTCAGAAGGTACCGTCCCAGCATTTGCCTGTTGTTGAAAATGGGAAAACACGGAAAACGATTTCAAGGACGGCCGACGGTGGGGCTCGAACCCACGCGTCTACCGAGTCAGCAGAGAGCTTGGCCCCATGACCTTATGCTGCGCTTTAGCCAGCGTAGCCACTACTGTCGGTAAATTTCAGTAGTAAACATTACCGCCTGTATATTGTCGCACTATTCCAATAATCTATCTGAACGCTCGCTTACTGTAATACACACTGAAGACATGCAGGCTCACTCGCTTATCGCAATACACACTGGCAGCCCACACGGGGGAGTCCCGCTTTCAAGGACACAGTGCAGCCAACTAAACTCATAACTCAACCACTCACTGCTGCACGTACCCACTGCGGAGAACATTCTCGGGCGCCCTGTACTTTCACCCATACTTTTAGGCATAGATTTAATACCCCAAGTGTAATGGCTGAAACTGAAGAAGATTTAAAAAATCTCTTACTGAAAGTGAAAGAGGAAAGTTCAAAGGCTGGACTAATGTTGAGTGTCAAGAAAAAAATAAATTATACAACTACAACTGTCAATTCATGGCGTGTAGGAGGAGAAAAAATGGAGATAGTCTCTGTTTTTAACTATCTTGGCTCACAGATTTCTGCTGATGGTGACTGCAGTCATGAGATCAAAATACCATTACTACTTGGTCAAAAAAAAAAGTCAACCCCTGGCACTATCCAGCCCATGAAGGGCTAAGGCCGACCAAGCGACCGCTGCCCAGCCATTTGGCCTGCAGATATTGGGGTGACGCGTGATGAGCGCGTCGGGTCCCCTCGACCGTTAATCTTGGTATTCGTGATCGGGGCGCTGTCTCACTGTCAGACAGCTACTCAATTGTCCTCACGAGGCTGAGTGCACCCCGTTCCAACCCTCACGTCAGTTTTAAAATCCCTTACGGAGCCGGGGATCGAACCCGGGGCCTCCGGGTGAGAGGCAGGTGCGCTACCCCAACACCACGGGGCCGGCTTACTACTTGGTAGGCAGGCATTTTCAAATCTGGACAATATCTTAAGGAGTAGAGACCTAACATTAACGACAAAGATCCGTATAGTAAAGGCTATGGTTTTTCCAGTTGTGATGTACGGATGTGCGACCTGGACCATAAGAAAATCTTAACGCCGTATAATAGATTCCTTCGAATTACGGTGTTGGAGAAAAGTTCTTAGATTTCTATGGATTGCGAAGAGAACAAATAAGTCAGTTTAACAGCAAATTAAACCAGAGTGTCCCTTGGAGGGCTTAATCCTGAAACAAAACTGAGCTACTTTGGACACATCATGAGAAGACATAATTCATTAGAGAAGACCTTAATGCTGAGGAAGATAGAAGGCACAAGGAGAAGAGAGAGGCAAAGAATAAGATGTATGGATGGCATCACAGAAGCACTAAATTCCAGCTTGGAAAATCTTCGGGAGGCAGTGCAGAACGGAAGAAATTGGCGTGGGGTCACGGAGAGTCAGACGGGATGGTCGAACTCCGCTAATTAGGTTAAACCCATACAGTCCTGTCAGCTCATGCTAATGGGTTTGGGAAGAGAGTAGGGGTAGGCAACCTCCCCTGAAATGTTCGTTTAGCCATGAGTAGACTACCTGGATCCCCCGGAGTTACGCTGGATATAATCAGTGCAGCTAACATGTTATCCATGTACAGTCATAGAAGTAGAAGGATTGCGAGTTATAGAAAACTATAAATGTTGTAAGTTTGAGTTGTCACAACGGGGCCAAAAGTGGAGGTGTTCCAACAAGGAATTAATTTACATGCATCTTATTTTGTAGCAGAATACATATTAGCATTTTGGTTCCCAAGATATCGTTTTAAAGCTCATAATGCAGGCTATAACTTGCATGTTCACGAAGCCACAGCATAAAAATTAAAATGTGCAGATCTGAATAGTAACTGTGAAACACAAAGAAAATAACAGAAACGTATCTTTATCAAGTGCAAGGCTAAAGAAAACCAGGAATCTGGAATAATACCAAATGTCGCTAATGAGTAGTATCGAATAAGTCTTTGAGATAACAAGAGTAGATAGTGGCGAACACCGTAAAGATCAGGGCAGGTTGACACATTCCAAAAGATATTTACCTTCACGTCCAGTTTGGAGTGGGGGGCAGTGAAACACGCCTCAGGCAACTTCCCCTGTTAGGATTTTCCTAATTGACCCCTGTGGAGAGAACTCATTAGTGGAGCTCGGTATCACCCGAGTCGGAATCGACTAAACGAATAAAGAGAGAGAGAATGGATCTTATGATGATCGCTTGACGATCAAAACTAGTCAACCAAGTGTGTTTTAATCTCATGTAAAGTTTTTCAGGATTAGGGAATAACCGATCACAACTGGGTACAATCGTGATGCACGACTGAAAAACATCAAATTTCGATGAAAACTAGAACAAAAACTAACCACACACTTACAACTAACTTACGAGCTAGAAGCAGAAAAGGCCAAAAAAGGAAGGAACAAGGGAAATAAACGACGGAATAGCAATGCCCTCAACCCTCGAAAAATGAGAATTGAGTGACTTGGAAATACAGGGTGTTTATATTTGCTTGGCTAGGTCATTCTCGCTCACGCGCTCCACCAGTGACGCTTCAGTTGGCGGCTGCCGCGCGCGCGAATGTTCGGCAGAATACGGTGCTTAAAATCAGTATCATGCATTTTTACTCACTATGTTTACAGTACTTATTTAATCCATGCCACTACAGCTCTTGAAGAGCCTTGGCCTCCTTGATGACGTTTGCCCATTCTGCTCAGTCCGCTGCCTTCCTCCTCCATTTGCCTGGGACTATCCAATAAATCTGTCCGGCTTTTGTCATCGTGTGGTTTCGTAACAGGTGCTTTTTCTAGAGTAAGGTTGTTAGCCTCACGACCAACCCCCAGCCTGGAGGACCAGGGACTCTTCTATCGGGGTTACCATACCTTAGCCGTGATGATCCAGTTTTAAGGCGCTGGAAATTCGCCCTCACCCATCCCCTAGAGGTAGGATTTTCTGGTTGTGTAAGTAAGCAAGCCTGCTAACTTGAGCATTTCTCGGTACTTAATGGTGGCACCTTCTCGACATCAGTACCCCTACCTAGACTCAGTAACCAGACATTGACCCTCCCTATTTTCCCGGGCTAGGGACCAGCATTGAGTTGAGCTTTTTATTTCTTGTGTCGTAATTATGCGATCGAAGTGGAAGTTTGAATAATGAACCTACGCAATAATTTTCCTTTAATGGTACATGACTCTATGGCCTATACATATAATAATCCAACATGGCGACCATCCGAAATATTTAGATGGATCTCAATATCTACGAATCTATTACAGCAATCAAACTGAATGTTTTAATGTTCATAGGGGCTATGAACTTAAGTTCACCTATAGGACTTTCAATAACCTGGTGATCACAAATCCAACATGGCGGCGACGCGAATTATAAATATTCACATGGACGTTTATCGCAATTTAACCATCCGAGTGCAGTGAAACTTGGTACAGTAAATCCTTATATGAATGTTAATCCACTGGCATCTAATTTATTTCAATTGTTTCCATAACCACAAGATGGCCGCTGGGTGAAATTTTAAATTCTAGTTTTTACTTCTTGTGTCCTAATCATTCGATTGAAGTTTGAATGCTACACGTACACAATAATCTTCATGTAACAGTACATAAATCTAGGACCTACATAAATAAAGTCCAAAATGGCGACCATCCGAAGTATTTAGTCGGTTCTCAATATCTACGAATCTATTACAGCAATCAAACTGAAATTTTGTATGTTGATAGTGGCAATTAATATAAGTAGGATAAATGAAAATAGGCTGTATAGTTCTTCACGGAACTACTTGTTATTGTTTACTGAACCTGTACGTTTGAATCTCAAATTAGCCAGTTGTTTTATTGTCCGATTTATAGGAATGGATCCCCCTAGAAATTTCACTCGATACTTTTTCCTTGTTCTAGCGCACGATTTCATGCACTTTATGTACCGATTGTGCAGATATACACATTCACGTAACGAATATTTCACATAAAGTATTACAGCACTATACACAATCACAATAAAACAACTCACCAGCCGTGAGTCCTTGAGGGTGTAGCACTATCTAGGGTGCACCATAAGTGGTGGGGTTACACTCGCCCTGCTCCTAGGGTCTTGCCCAGAATGCAAGAGATACGAAGAAACGAAACGAAGAGGTATATAATATTGATTTAGACACATACTTACTAGCTAATTATCAATTATCAATATAAAAGAAAACAAAAATATACATTGTGGTGGAAGTGATTGTTATAGGGGTGAGGACAAAGAGTTATAAGTATACCCATACATTTAGGAGAAAGTAGGCTATATGTTCTGTACTGAACATCTTGTTTCAATTTATTAGCCTTTGCTTGAGTGCCAAAATGCCTAAATCAGACGAATGAGTAAGACTAGCAAAAATTCATGTAGCCAGTGGTTTCTTCTGGGTCCTGAACTATGTGTATTCAAAATTTGGTTGAAATCGGTGGAACGGTGTAGATTTGTATAGAGAACAAACACAACCACCCATCCACACACCCACCCACATACAGACTTTCACTTTTATGTATACGCTTTTGTGGAGTCTCCATGAACATCCGTCCCTGGGTTTATCGTATGATCTGAGTACGTAGCAGTTTGTTCCCCCTTTGTGGGCGTGAGCACAATGAGAATCTCTTCCGAGACATTCTGTTTCTCGACAATTTAATGCGCTGCATCGTACCTTCCCTTGTAAGGTAAGGTAAGTTAGGTCTCCCTTGTTCAATACCAGAAGGCTGTAAGTGGATGTTTCAGATCGTTAATAAGCTAGTGCTATTGTTTCTACTCAAAGAGGGATCTATTTGGCTGGGGAGAACAATTAATTACCCATGTAGGACGTACAGAGCACGTAGTCAGGTCAATGACCCTTACTGTCAAGGGCTATCGATACCAATAATTGCGGCCGGCTTTACAGTTGGAGCCCCGCATATCGGTCCTTCAAATAGCTGTTGATACTAACATGACCAGAGGTGAAGCGATAGAATGACTCCACGAATATGTCATACCAAGGTGTAAATTGTCAAATTGATATTAAATTTGTTTTGTTGACGAATTATACTAGCGGACCCGTGCGAGAAAACTCTCATGATCATAAACCACACTTTCCCCAATAGGTTTATAATGACAGACTTGAGGAGAAAGGTTGATAGTTTTAAGGTTTTAAATGACAACTCATAATTGCAGCATATTACGGCAACAGTATTTGCAAATCGCACACTTCTTACAAAAATCGATATCTATGAAATTAGAATGCAGAAGAAAATCCTGTAAAAGAATTAACGTTTAATAGTTTTAAGGTTTTAGACGACAACTCATAATTGCAGAATGTTAGAGCATCAGGTTTTGCAAATCACACACTTCTTACAAAAATCGATATTTATGAAATTAGAATGCAATTCGTCACTGCTAATGCCATTTGTGTGCTGAGTCCATGCAACATGATAAAGGAAAGGCCTCAGAATGTTAAATGACATGAAACAGGCATCACAGCGGCCAAAATGTGGAGTGGACAGCAATTATGGAGCTTATTTCCTACAGCAGCAGTATTTGCAAATCGCACATTTCGTACATTTTTAGACTATTTTCATTTATGAAAAAATAGGCTCATGAGATCATCTTTTGCCCGTGTGTCTGTGTGGGTGTGTGATGGTGTGTGTGTGATGGGTATTGTGTGCCCCCCTCCTAATAACTTCTAAACGGCTGGAGCGATTTCAATGAAACTCGGTAAGTTCATAGCACTATTCCGGACGACCCCGACCGTGCCCTTGAAATTTTGTTGCGTTTCACCAATCCAACATGGTGGCTGTGCGAAATATTTCGTCAGCACTCAATATCTCTGAAACTATTACCGATATCACCCTGGAATTTTGTATGGTGATAAAGGAAACTACTAGAAATTCACTTAAGTGACATTTCAAAACCTGGTACCTACAAAACCAACATGGCGGCCAAGCTAAATTGTGACTTTTAAATAGACGTTTCACGCGATTTAACCAACCGAACGCAATAAAACTTGGTACAGTATAAGTTTATACACAGTGTAATGCACCGATGTCTAACTTCGTTCAATTGTTTACATAACCTCAAGATGGCGGCTGTGCGAAATATTTCACCTGCATTCTATATCTCTGAAACTATTTGCGGTATCACCCTGAAATTTTGTACGTAGATAAAGGGCACTACTGGAAGTTCATCTATAAGACTTTCAAAAACAGGTTGACTACAAATCGAATATGGCAGCCAAGCGAAGTCGAAAATTTTAAATAGACCTTTCTCGCTATTTAATGATCCAAACGCAATGAAACTTGGTGTAGGAAAAGTTTATACACATTGTAATGCGCTGGTATCTAATTTCGTTCAATTGTTTACATAGCCTCAAGATGACGGCTGTGCGAATTTTAAATGAAGTTATTTCTTGTGTCGTAATCATGCGATCGAAGTGAAAGTTTGAATAATGAACCAACGCAATAATTTTCCTTTAATGGTACATGACTCTATGGCCTATACATATAAGAATCCAACATGCCGACCATCTGAAATATTTAGATGGATCTCAATATCTACGAATCTATTACAGCAATCAAACTTAATTTTTTAATGTTAATAGGGGCTATGAACATAAGTTCACCTATAGGACTTTCAATAACCTGGTGACCACAAATCAAACATGGCGGTGACGCAAAGTATAAATATTCACATGGTCGTTTCTCGCAATTTAACCGAGTGCAGTGACACTTGGTACATTAAATCCTTATACAAATGTTAATCCACAGGCATCTAATTTTTTCAATTGTTTCCATAACCACAAGATAGCAGCTGTGCGAAATTTTAAAATCTCGTTTTTACTTCTTGTGTCCTAATCATGCGATTGAAGTTTGAATACTACACGTACATAATAATCTTCATGTAACAGTACAAAACTCTAAGACCTACATACTTAATCTATCTTAATTATACCGACAAAAAAATCAGGGACGTTCTGCGTGTTACGTAAAAGACGATACCGCAATCGGATTTGCGGAGAAAATTTTTCCCTCCGAGAAAATGAGGTTACTTTGTTACTTCCGGGCCCGCGATTCAAATCTACGAACTCGCCGTATTTGCTGAGCCAGGCAGCAAGCCGCTGGCCACTGCTGTGCTTCAGGCAAGGGAAGGGAGTGTGATGGAAGGAGACAGAGATATGCTGGCGGGCATGCGGCAAGCCGAGGCGATCGAGGAAACTTGCACATGCCTGCCAGCATATCTCTGTCACAGCGGTGACCAGCGGCTTGCTCTCTAGCTCAGCAAATACGGCGAGTTCGTAGATTTGAATCGCGTGCCCAGAAGTAACAAAGTAACTTCATTTTCTCGGATGGAAACGTTTTCTCCGCCAATCCGATTGCGGCATCGTCTTTTACATAACACGCAAGCGTCCCTGATTTTTTGGTCGGTATAATAAAGATACACCCTGTATATAAAAATCCAACATGGCGACCATCCGCAATATTTAGTTGGTTCTCAATATCTACGAATCTATTACAGCAATCAAACTGAAATTTTGAATGTTGATAGAGGCATTTAACATAAGTAGGATATATGAAAATAGGCCGTATAGTTCTTCACGGAACTACTTCTTTTAAAGCCATTTTTTAAAGAATGTACATACATTTATGAAATTATAGTGCAATTTGTCACTGCTAATGTCTATTCTCTTTCATTTGAATGTTCATTTGTCACGATCGGTGGCTTGTGAGCGCCACAGGAAGGATCTATACTACTGAAATAATATATACTAGTTGAAACCCGTCAAAACATGACGGTCAATAGACAAATATTTACTGAAGAATTTTCTTATATACGCCTACTGTACATTCTTTGTACGATTATTTTTTGACTCTATTGAAACTATGAGGGCGTCAAAAGATTGCACTCTCAACATTGCAAAATACTGCTGGCCATGACTGAAAAATTGTTGGGGCAAATTGAGGCCTATACGTTCCAGAGTTTCCCCTTGAGCTTTATTGATTGTGATAAAGTATGCCAAATGAATTGGAAAATATTGCCTCTTAAAAGAAAATGATAGTGTTTTATCGGATGGTGTTAAATCAAGTCGAAGGATTAGACATCTCTGCCTAATTTTAACTGCACCTATTATTTCCAAATCCAAGCAATATGGTTGCATTTAGGAGTCCTTGGGAACCGTTCAGATTTCTAAGCAGCATAACGGGCCAAGCGTTTGGAGTATGTGGCGGCCAGTCGTTTAGTTCCAAGGAATTCAAGAACTCTGATGAGTCTAATACAACTGGCCGCAAACCATCGCTTATATTTTTGGAATATAACGAAGAAATGCGATGATGTGCAATTCCATACATTTTAAAACAATGTGGACCGTGTGCGTGTGGCACAGTAACATTGGCACCAAATGAAACGAAGGAAGGAAGCTTGAAGTTTAACGTGACCGTTAATCTCGCGATCATAAGCCACGGGACCTCCGTTTAACGTGGAATCCGAACCACAGGACATGGCATTTCACATCAAAAATCTCACATGCATTGACCGGGAATCGAACCCGATCCGCCTTGGTGAGAGGCATACAGCTTGACCGCTGCGCCATGAAACGAAGGACATAGCATTGTACTGCCGATTAGTCCCTCTGGAATTCCTTGAGATATCATCTCCAGTGAAAAATAATTGTTAAAGCCTGTCAAATATTTTATATTTATTCAGATTAATTTTACCATTACAACAGCAAAGGTCAAAGTAACCAAGTGTAGATTTCTCGCAAGAGAAATACAGTGCAGAACAATGTTTACATTTGTTCGTCAAGGACCCTAAACTGTAACGGCATAGTATCTGGAATTGTTTCTGAAATGCCATATTTATATTGGATTTTAAAAGTGGCTTCGTATTTTTCTCCGATTTCCCACTTTTTTGCGGCTAATGTTCTATTTCGTCAAATGGGTTTATTTATAGCAGCATTTCTGCCCAAATTAACGTCATTTTATATAACACTATAGTGGCCTGCATCAACGTAGCCGCCAAATATTAAATGGCAAATAATAACTTACTTCCATTGACAAAATCAACTGCGTGGTTAGACCCATTGTTATGCACTCTAAACAAATAATCAATAAACAATAATATTCACATATACAATGAATACTTCCATTCTCAAGTTGGTTGCTGATGAGAATGCGATGAGATTGATCGCCAATAATAAAATCCTTGCAATTTTTGCAATTTGCTTGCAAACGCAACTCAGGATGACGATCTTCATTTTGAAATAAACAGAATGAAATTGCTGTAAATAATGAATTTCCATCACCTGTTGAAGGTACAATACTTTGTATTTCCATGACAGTAAATTATGCAAGGGAGCATAGAATCACTTCGCCACTACTGGAATGAGCATAGACTCACTTCGCCAGCCACAGTAATGGAGAGAGTTTTAGAATTATATGTTCAGTGCTTGTCAAAGATCGTATTAACACAGGTAAGCCCATTCTTAAGGCTACATTCTGAGCTATTGCCCCGGATTCCAGGTTCGATCCCCGCTCTGCCAAGAAATTTAATTCTGGTCTGAGGACTGGAACGGGCCGCACTCGTGAGGCAAAACTAAGAAGAGCAAAGTTTGATTCCCATCTCAACAATCTTGGATTTGGTTTTCCGTGGTTTCCCACTTCCACTCCAGGCAAATACCGGGATAGTTCCTAACTTAAAGCCTCGGTCGTTAACTCCCCATTCCCCACATTAATTACAAATGCACACATCAACACAGCCATCACATTAACACAGGTTATCAGAGAAAAGTTTACACTCGCACACCAAAATAGACGGGGCTGAGTGACGACGATGTCTGAGTCCATCAAATGAATTATGTTCGCCAATATGTTAACGCTGATGTATGTGTTTGAACTACTGGATATAAGTTCAATGACTTTAAAATTAATATCATTGCATTGTTGCAGCTTGGCAAATATTTTATATTTCAGCAGATCAATTTTACCATCACAACAGTAAAGGCCAAAGTAACCGCGCGTAGATTTTACGCAAGAGAAATACAATGTAGAACAATGTTTACATTTGATCGTCAAAGACCTTTCACTGTACTGCATAACATCTGGAATTGTTTCTGAAATGGCCTATTTATATTGGATTTTAAATGTGGCTTCGTATTATTCGATAACACTATAGTGACCTGCAATATCGGAGCCGCTAAATATTAAATGGCAAAAAATACTTCCATTGCCGAAATCAACTGCGTAGTTAGATTCAGTACTCTAAACAAATAATCATTAAACAACTGTCTTATACAATGAAGTTCAACATGACCGTCCAGAGACTCTCATACTCAAGTTGGTTGGTGAGGAGAATGCGATGAGACTGGTCGCTTACAATAAATTCCTTATAATTGTTCCTGCCAGCGAAATGTTTGGCAATAGCTTGAAAACGCAGCGCAGAATGACGTTCTTCATTTTGATATAAACAGTACAAAACTGCTCTAAATAAGCTATTTCCATCACCTGTTATAGTTTATGGCAGTACATTTTGCAGGGGAACATAGAATAACTTCGCCAACTACTGGAATGAGCTTAGGCATATACTCAATACTCACTTCGGCAGTCACCCTAATGGAGGCTGTTTTAGAATTCTATGTCCCGTGCATGTCAAAAATCGTATTAACACATGGAAGCCCACCCATTCTTGGCTATCGCCTCGGAGACCCGGGTTACATTTCCTGCTCTGCCAAGAAATTTAATTCAGGTCTGAGGGCAAAAATGGGGCACATTCAGTCTCTAGAGGTATAACTAAGAAGAGGAAGATTTGATTCCCACCTCGACAATCTTAGATGTGGTTTTCCGTGGTTTCCCACTTCCACTCAAGGCAAATACCGGGATGGTTCCTAACTTAAGGCCTCGGCCGTCACCTTGCCATTTCCCACCTTAATTACAAATACACAAAGTAATGCAGCTATCACAATAATACGGGTTATCAGAGAAAATTTTACACTTACACACCAAAGTACATGGGGCTGAGTGACAACGATGTCGGAGCCCTTCAAACGAATTATGTTTGCCAAGTGTCTCTCATGGCGAAAGCAATTGTGGACACGCGCCAGGGCCTGGAAAACTACCTTTTCACTAATAATTTAAGAGTATATCGACGATGCATAATTTATAACTTTTAGTCTAGGATGCTACCAACTTGACCACCGAAGCATTGGGAAGAAATTGCAATATTAAAGTACATAAACAACATAGCCTACACACTCAACTGTCAGTTAATGTTCTTCAACGTTTCCCTTCTTAAAAATTCCCCTCTAGCCTATAACTCTCCATCACTTGAAAACGCGCCATGTTTTGTGTTTTAAATATATCGATGCAATGGTGCTGCCATCTGTTGTTAGTTACTGAAACTATATGGGCGAGGTACTGCCATCTGTTGTCAGTTACTGCAATTGATGGCAGATATTAGCTCTTTTGACCACATGCTGTAATGCAATGGTAAAACGGAAATAAAACTTATTGAGAGGGAATGTAGGAATCTTTAACTGACATAAAACGTTACTAATAATCCTTGATAAAACAATATTTAACTATCACGCGAAGACTCGCCATCAAGGCCATGCCTTGTGTTTTAAATATATCGACGCAATCTGCTCTCAGTTACTGGAACTATATTGGCGAGGTACTGCCATCTGTTGTCAGTTACTGGAACTGATTGCAGATATTCAAACGACGTATTGAGGACATGCTGTAATGCAATGGTAAAACGGAAATAAAACGTGTTGAGAAAATGTGTAGAAATATGTATCTTTAACTGACATAAAACCTTACTAATACTCCTTGATAAAACAATATTTCAGTGGCAAAAAAAAAAAAAAATACTGGCGAGAGTTGGGATCGAACCTGCGATCCTTGGATCCACAGTCAATCGCCTTAACCAAATAGCTACTCGCGCACTCAGACTTAGATGCAGACGCAACCATTCACTATCTTCAAAAGCCGCTATCTGAAGAAAATAATCCAATTCATTATCAATAAAATCAATATACATTCGTATATGTTCATACTGTTATTATATTGTATTGTCAGAACTTGGTTAATGTATGTTTTCAATTACATGGAAGCTTATTAAATAACTTACATTTTAATGGACTTCTCACCGCCATTTTGTCATGAGCCCAGGCGGATTGTGCACATGCGCGAGGGGCTGAATTCTGCTATTTTCTATTTTTATTTAAAAATATACCGTAATATATTTGTTTATTTTAGAGACACTCTGCAAATCTACAGGCCAAGAGCTTTCGTTAGAGTGCTCTACGAAGTAAATTGGTTCTGTCGTTCTCTCTATCTCGTGATAACAAAAATCACCTTACTGTTTTAAATATATAGATGATGATATTAGGACTAGCTGTTATGCCCGGCGTTGCTCGGGTTCACAATCGTATATTAAGAGATCGTACCTTTGATCGCTGTGTCGTATTGTGTGCAATCTCGATTAAAGTCTTTGTCATAATGAGCAATATAATTGCCACTCAACGTCCTTGTGCGTGCTTTCTTTCTGATCAAAAATTGTGTTGAAGTTGTTAAGTTATGACGGCTCTATACTGCTTGTAGCTTAAAATAATTTAATCCTAACATTTTGCTAATATAACTGAATATTTAAGGAGCCTATTTTAATCTTTGTATGCATTATTAATCTAACTATTCCATTTTAAGGGGCAATGAATTTACTTTCTTAATTGTATTAGCCTTGCGTGTTTTGTCGAACAGCAACATTTCAAGAGGATAATGGTAGTCCGCAGATCAAAGTTCAGAACCCCAGCTTCATAATAATATATGGATTTGGTTATGAAAAACAGGAATACCTAACTAAATACATAATACATATCATCTAAGAATCTACTGTATATGTCAACCCAAACTGAAATAAGAACTACTCATACGAGTGCAGAGACACCTTGCGAGCTCGAGGCAAACTAACCCTATTCACAGCACATCACCTAGATAACCACAACTGGAGGTGAAAACAGGCGCGGATTCAAGGTGGGGGGGGGGGTCACGGGGGTCATGACCCCCCCCCCCCCAAACGGAGACCAAATTTTTTGCAAACTCAAAAAACGAAAACACAGTTACCAGACAAATAAAACTTAACGAATTTTAACTGAAAAACAGTTTTTTTTTCATTTTATTCAATACTGAATTATCTTCATTGGAATTATTATGTTCTGTTACAACTGTACATATTTACAACTTCAAACCTCTTGTATAAAAACTACTAGTTATACAACAAAATCAACTCGTCTATTTTGTTTAGCAAACCTTGTGATTACCGAATCGATGTTTATAGTGATGTCACGATGAATGTGCAGCAATGCACGGATAGGAAACTGGGGCTTTTTTCGCACCAAAAATTTTTGCCGACGTCCAAACTGCAAGCTTGGTTGGCAATTTAAGCTGTGACTTTCTCCCTTTGTCGGTATCAACTCGACTTGCCGAAACTGTAACGTACCTTGATCCTTTTTTCGAAGCTCGATGTAAAAGTCGCAAAACACGCCGTTGCAATTTGTAAGAATATTTTTGGTGCGCTAAACGCATCAAATTTCTATCCATGAAGCTTGCAAAAAAAAATTGGTCTGGTTTTGTACGTTTGGTTATTTTGTGATTGCGTTTTTAGTGATACCATTTTTCTTAACAATTTCGATTCTCTGACCCCCCCCCCCCCCAAGCCAAACTCTAGATCGAATCTCTGACCCCCCCCCCCCCAAAACAAACTCTAGATCCGCGCCTGGGTGAAAACCAGGTTCTATCTATATGATGACCAAATTTGCTGACAAAACAAGATGTTCAACAAAGAACATATAGCCTACTTTCTCCTAAATGTATGAGCATACTTATAAGTAGGGCTCGGATTCGAGCATATTTGCATATTTTTTTCCTGAATAGTACACATTCAAAGAAGCCTTTCGGTGGTATTTTCACCTCTCTGGGACCAACAGAATTGAAATTTATCGAGCATATAAATGCATAAAACCGCGGTTTTCAGAATAGAAGCATATAAATGCATATTCTTGTGGTTTTCGTCAAAATAGTTTGTTTTTCTTCGAATTCCCTCCCGAATTCGGGCTCTGACCATCCTTAAGGTTCGAAAACAGAAATAATAGATAATAGAACCGCAGGTTTTTAACCTTTAGTGAGGTGATTCTCATCATTGAAACTTTTATTGACTGATAGAAGGAAATCATTCAAAACTGAAAACATAGAAAAAATTCTTGTTGCACATCTACTTCATTGACTCGCCTAATTCTGAACATTTTGTAAATGAACTTTTAAACTGTAACTTTTATAAGAACACTTCTCTTATATATACTTCAAAAACTTGAATGCGAGTATATTGCAGTGTATCATACATACAATTAGAAAATAAAGCTCGTATAGAAAGGTATGATATTGTTTTTTTCGTTTCACTTTCCTTTCTATATCTTTAACGGTGTTTTTCGAGCATATTCTGCATATTTAACCGCATATAATGTTTTTTTTCGAGCATATCTATCGAGCATAAAACACATGGTTTTCGAGCATATCTGGAGATTTTATCGAGCATATCGATCCGAGCCCTACTTATAAGTCTTTGTCCTCATTCCTAAAACAATCACCTCCACCACTATGTATTTTATTTTGCTTTCTTTTATATTGATAATTAGCCAGTAAGTATGTGTCTAAATCAATATTATATACTTTATGATGATTGAAGAACAAAACTACTAACTTATTGTAATGCATTCACGTCCGTTAATCTCGATATTAACTGGCTAACGCGCTACGTGATTCGCTGGCATCGGATGAGCGTGGGTTCGAATCCCACCTCGGCCGTCCTGAAAATGGTTTTAGTGGTTTCCCCATTTTCACCACCAGGAAAATGCTAGAACGGTTCCTTTCAATAGGTCCACGGCCGATTTCCTTCCAATATCCCTTCCCTCACCCGTCCGAAAAGGAAAGTACATAAATAAAATTATTATTAATATCGATATTAAGCCTCCAAACTTAAGAATCCTTCGTTTCAAAAAACCGCCGCGATCACAGTAGGTTATAGCTGCAACCTAGCAGTGAATTAATATATATCTTGACCGCCTCTGAGTGTTGTATGGGCAGGCAGTTTAAAGCAACCAGGAGGGATGCGATCCAGCTGGCAGTGCTTAAAGGTAATTGGTGCATTTGAGCTAGAAGTTGACCTAATAAAAAATTGAAATACTTCAAAAGGCCAGAGATTCACAAAGCGGAATGTTTGGAACAATTACCCACGTAACCCGCAAGAGGTTAGCACCGTACAGAGGCATTGTAAAGACTGTGGTTGATGGCAACGTGTATCTGGTTCTTCCATTCTCCTTTTTAGCCTATTTTCATTTATGAAACAAGTAGTTCCGTGAAGAACTACATAGCCTATTTTCATATATCCTATTAAATTTGCCTCTATCAACATAAAACATTTCAGTTTGAATACTGTCATAGATTAATATATATTGAGAACCGTCTAAATATTTCGGATCGTCGCCATGTTGGATTTTAATTATGTAGGACATAGAGTTATGCACTATTAGTTGACGATTATTGCGTGGATTCATTATTCAAACGTTCACATCGATCGCATGATTAATACACAATACATAAACACTTAATTTAAAAATTTCCGACAGCCGCCATCTTGAGGTTATGTAAACAATTGAACTAAATTAGATGCCAGTGCATTACAATGGTATAAACGTTTACTGTGCCATATTTCACTGCGCTCAGATGGTTAAATCGCGAGAAACGTCCATTTAAATATTTATAATTTGTGTCGCCGCCATGTTAGTTTTTTTTATAAATGTAGGCCGTAGAGTTATGTACTATTAGATGGCGATTATTGCGTGGGTTCATTATTCAAACGTTCACAATACCTAAGTATACTTTCCATCCAAAACACGCCATTTCAGACCTACATGAATACCTTACATCAATTTGAAAAGGAAGGAAAGGAAGCTTGTAGTTTAACGTGACCGTTAATCTTGAGATCATGAGCCACGGGGACATCAATTTGAAGCTGACTAGCGGTCATTAGAATTGAATGGCAGCGCCCTTATATGTGAACATGTGTCATGCAATAAGTGACCTGGGTGCATGCGCACTAACGACTAACAAGTGCAATTCTCACAACGGCTATGCTACTGTGAGAGAAATAGCCTTTATTGGCTCTAGATAGCTCTGCTACACAATTAGGACGTATTTGCTATACAATAGTTGATATTAAGTGGATTTTCACGAAGCCACTTCGAGGAAAACTTTGAGTTCAATATTTGAAGTAGTGGGAAGCCTCCGTGGCTTAGGCGGCAGCACGCCGGCCTCTCACCGCTGGGTCCGTGGTTCAAATCCCGGTCACTCCATGTGAGATCTGTGCTGGACAAAACGGAGGCAGACAGGTTTTTCTCCGGGTACTCCGGTTTTCCCTGTCACAATTTCATTCCAGCAACACTCTCCACTATCATTTCATTTCATCGGTCATTCATTTAATCATTGCCCCAGAGGAGTGCGTCAGGCCTCGACAGCCGGCACAGTTCATATCCTCGTCGCTAGATGGGGGCTTCATTCATTCCATTCCTGACCCGGTCGGAGACTGGAAGCAGGCTGTGGATTTTCATTTTTCATTTGAAGTAGTATTCCAGGGATGTTTCAGCTAATCAAAGGTTATCCACAGAATGTACTATTTACCTTTTATGGATATTTAAGGGGAACTTGGTAATGTAAGTTAGCTAAGAATGCAGCTGTTTTTAAAAAGCGTCATTCCTAGGTAACCATAACACATAGAAATGTCAAATTTTCACATATTATTATTAACTAGGGGCTGGATTCTGTGATTTTTACCTAGTTTACTTCTAAGATAATGGCATTCTGTGGCACGAAACCAGTAAGAAATAAGATCTGCTTGGATAATAACATTTTGGAAAGGGTTAACGATTTTAAATGCCTTGGTTGCAAACTGTCTTTCCTTGAAGAAATGGACATACCCGAGAAAATCTTTAAATTCAACAGATGTTTAGTAATCGTCAATAAAGTTTTTAGACCATCATTAGTTCAGAAACACACCCGAACAAGAATCTACAAAACCTTAGCAAGACGAGTACTTTGCTATGGTAGCGAAGCGTGGACCCTGAGAAAATGCGATGAGAGACGAATAACCTGCGCCGAAATTAAATATATGAGTCACTAACAAGTAAGTGGGATCACAAACGAAACATAGAAGTGATGAATGGTCTTAACAGCAGACCTATATTGGAATACATCCATGAACACCAAAGAAATTGGCTAAGACACCTCAACAGGATGTACAGAAGCAGGATCCCTAAAATAGTCATCTACTGCCCCAGTGGGAAGACATCTCCAGGTCGCCCCAGGAAAAGATGGCGTGAAAATTCAAATATTTTGTGTAGACCGTAACAGTTCTTCTAGGACTAATACATGAAAGGAGGAGGATGATGACTACTTCTAAATACAAACATACTGTCATACTTCTCCAAATCACATAAAAGAGCCTGATTACTGAATTCTGTAGTACCTGAACATACTAAATGATATGCGAATATCTAAAAATACCTAATTCTAGTTTTGCTCCATTTATTGTAGTATATTTGAATTATTAGTTCATAAATTTTAAAAGCAAACCTGAAGATAGTGTTTATTCCTAGCTCTAGTTGATTGAGAAAAATTCTAGGCTACCTGCCAGATATTCAAATATCTTCATCACTTTTCTATTTATATCTCATTGTTTTGTTATTTACTGTCATCCCCCAGGGGCTCACATCTTGTGGGACGTGGGTTGGCGACCACGGGACCCCAGCTGAGTCCGGCATTGCTTCCACTTACTTGTGCCGGGCTCCTCTCCGTCTTCTTTCTTGTCGACCTCCCTTGGACAACTCTTGTTCTTTTCCGACCCCGATGGTATTAGGGTATCCGAGGCCTAGGGAGTCTTTCACTTTCCAGCCTTAATTGGCCCTTGTCTCATCTTTCCCGATCCCTCCTTCTTCGAGGGGTCAGAGCTCTTGTTTTCTTTTAATTATAATTCCTTTTCTCTTTAAGATTCCCGCACTATTTTTGTTACTTGGCTCCCCGTGTATCTACATTCCCTTTAGCGATTTTTTTTCATCTACACTCCATTTTGTGGGTATTTTTAATTTACGTTGCATTTTGTAAGTTTTCCGGTCTAGATTGCATTTCGCGATTGTTTTCAACCTCAATTGCATTTTGTAAGGATTGCCAATCTAAATTGCTTTTTAGTAAGTCTTTCAATGTAGGAACAGGGCATTTTAGTGAGTATTTTGAATTTCAATTGCAATTTGTAAGTATTTTCAACAAAAAACGCATTTCGCAAGAATCTTAAATCTAAATTGCTTTTTGTGTGGTGGGCATTTGGCAAGTATTTTGATTCTCAATTGCATTTTGTGGGTATTTTGAATCTAAATTACATCTAAATTGCATTTTGTAAGTATTGTCAATCCAAATGAGTAGTGTGAATCTACCGTACATTTTGTAAGTATTTTCAATTTCAATTGCATTTTGTAAGTATTTTGAATTTCAATTGCACTTTGTGAATATTTTGGATTGGAAATGGAATCTTTCAATATGAATTGCATTGTGTATTTTCAATTTAAATTAACATTTTGTAAGTATTTTGAACCTCAATTGCATTTTGTACGTATTTTCGATCTCATTTGCCTTTTGTAAGTATTTTGAATTTCAGTTGCATTTTGTAAGTATTTCGACTCTACATTGCATTTTGTACGTATTTTGAACCTAGCCTACATTTTGTGCGTATTTTTCAATCTATTTCAAATGTGAATCTTTTCGTTCTAAATTCCCTTTTGTAAGAACATTTTGTGAGTTGTTTCAATCTGAGTTCCTTTTTGTAAGTATTTTCCGTCTCACTTAATTTTCGTTCTGGTTTACATTTCATTGTCATTTTCGCTATCACCCAGACCATTAGGGGCCGATAACCTAGATGTTAGGCCCCTTAAAACAAGAATTATCATCATCATCATATTTACTGTCAGGAAAGTAGAAATAAATCTCTTATTATTTCCAAGAATCCTATATTCTAAATAAACAAAGTTAATTAAACGGGCTAGAGTGTGAAAATCACATCTGACATCCTTGGTTTAATTGAATTTGAATAATTAACATATTACCGACAGTAGTGGCTACGCAGGCTAAAGCGCAGCGTTAGGTCAAGGGGCCAGGCTCTCTGCTGACTCGGTAGACGCGTGGGTTCGAGCCCCACCGTCGGCTGTCCTTGAAATGGTTTTCCGTGGTTTCCCCATTTTCAACACCAGGCAAATGCTGGGACTGTACCTTCTGACAGGCCATGGCCGCTTCCTTCCACATCCTTGCCCAGTTTCATTCATCTTCATCCATTCCATCTCTCATCCCGACGCACAGGTTACCCACGGGCGTCGACTAGAAAGACCTGCACTCGGCCTCTCAGGAGGCTACACGACAACAACAAAATTAACATACTTATGGAAAGCAAATATTGCCTAAAAGTTTAGCATAGGAGCTTGTGTCCGGAAACGTATCGTCTTCCCGCTAACCGCAAAAATCCACCTCTGCACACGTTAACAGTTCCCGCAGTTTTGGCGTTATGTCCGACTTTTGCAGCTTGTCATTTGGGTCTAGTTACAGGTGGGGCTCGATGTGACGACTATGGACGTTAACACAGACACGGTACCTCTATACCATGTTCTGGTACACACGATCACCAGTCCCTGGTCCTCCAACATCCGCCGCATCCATAACCAGCGCCAGTAGGTCTTCCTTGGATACCACAGGGCTCTCGTAAATCGAGGTTTTCATGTGATCGCACTCGTACGACGAAGTCGTCTGATTTTTTAAGAACGTTAAAATCCTTCAGTATGCCGTCCTTCGGAGGGGATGTAAAGCCGGCGATCCCATGTCATAGATTTATAGCATGTAAAGATCCTTCCACAGACTAAACTTGTGTGAAGTTAAATTTCTAGGTTAGATTTCGTTGGAACGCTTTATCAAAGTTCCAACGTTCACCACTAGGTATCAGTGACATCTGGTAGTGACATTTGGAACTACTTGCAATTGAGCGGAACTTGTAGCTCACCCTATGGGTGTCGGCTTGATTCAGCTACAGCCTCTAGCGAGCCGAACATGTCCTCAGACACTCCCGGCACTATACGATAAATAAATAATAATATTTTCGATTGCAAATACACATTATATATGCTTAAAATTATAACGTGTGAGTAGTTATAAATCAATAAATACAAAAATATCAAGTAAAAAATAAAACTTGCTTTGATTTGATCCACGACCTCGAGACTATGAGTCTGGAACGCTACCACTACGCTACACACGTCCAGTACTAACATTAGTTTAACAACTGGTTTAGTATAACTGCGTAACATATTTAATCTTGGAATGAACGATTTCATTAGCGTTTTCTGCCGTTTTTATAAACCATTTGTTACTAAATATGTATTATTTTGTTCAGTTCATTCCTAAAGTGATATAAACTTACGAAGTTACTGAAATATGGACTAGTCAGCAGTTAATCCGTCTCCGTGACTAATAGGTGTGCGTGGTAGGCTTTGGCCCGAAGGGTGCCGGGTTCGATTCCTGGCCGGGCCACGGGGGATTTAATCTCCTGTGGTTAATTCCCCTGGTTCAGGGACTGGGTGTTCGAGACGTCTTTATGTACAAAGACACCAAACACTGGAAACAAGTAGAACAAACAGAAACGAGTAAAAAATAAAATAATAGCCTACATTTTGACCCAACGGTACGGCACGGCCCAGCACAATATTATGGAACGGTCTGCCTGACATGTTAGTCACTTCTACGGTAACATATTCTATTACAAAATGCTAATATCCTACCGGTCACCTCCTTGAGGACAGTTTAAACCTCCTTATGTACGATAAGCTGATTTTTGAGACCAGTTCTTGTTAAATCGCAAGTTACGGTTGGACTATAATACTTGCATGATTCATACATCCGCCATCTTGAAACTATTTGGCTGATGACCTTCTAGTGTGGGCAAAAAACGCTTCCCACATTAAGGTATATTGTTGAAACATTTGGTAGAGATCGGATGATTAGGTTAGTCGTAATTCGATTTAAGCTCAGAACATTTAGGTGGGTGCCATTTGTTTTTCGTTATGATGGTGGCGATATATAACTTGACACTGAGTTGCCCCTTGCTAGTGCTACCTCTGTACCAAAGTTGGTACGATTTGCTTTCGTCGTGTTTGAATTGATTAGGGGTACACATACACGGCCGCCATCTTCAAATTATTTCGATGGTGACCTTGTAGTTTGGGCAATAAACACTTCCAACATGAATGTATATTGTTGCAAACTTTGGTAGAGATAAGATGATTAGGTTAGTCGTAATTTGATTTAAGCTTTGAACATTTGGGTGGCCGCCATTTTGTGTCGGTCAAGATGGCGGCAATATAAAACACTGAGATGTCCATACATTTGGTTCAACTTGGTTTGTTCATCTTTGAATTGATACGGGGGGGGGGGGGGCGGCAGATATTCACACACACACAGACAGACTGACAACCTTTGGCCCGTGTACAGTAGACCTCATAAGTCTACTTACAGTTTTTGCAAAAATCGAACGTAGGTAAGAGACGTATTAATAACATTCGTGGTTGTGAGTTACTAACTTATTAATGAAATGTATAACATATTTTATGTTCGACGATGTCAAAATGTAAACATTATATGTCAGAAAACTGTATCATAATGAGGGTCATTATAGTACTATTCTTCAATATGAAACAGTTTCTCCAGTGAATCAGGGCTCATTCATTGACCAATTAGGTAAGGATAGCTTCGCGCATGCGCTCAAATACCAACATGTCGGACATGAATTACATGATTTGAAAGTTCAAATTGGATATCGGATCAACCATGTAGTTAAAATCCCAAACACAAAGACAAAATCAGCACGAACCTTTACGGTAACAAAAAAATACAGTATTATGACATATGCAAGAAATTTATGAATCTACGTCCAGAAGTTAGCATCACAGCATCCTTCTACATAAATTACCGACATGGAAAGTGCACCGTCCCATATGTTCGCGTAAATAAACTGGCGAATATGAGACAAAAATAGCACGGTACCTTAACATCACCAACTCCAATTTCTACACAGCACATTGCTTTCAAACGAGTTCGGTGACAATATTAGTGAATGATAGTTCTGATCGGCACTAGACATCATGCAGGCTGTAAACAATAGCATTGCCAAGCAAAATAAATAGTCTCTGCTTTCGAAATTCTTTGACCCACGCATTCTTTCTGTTCAGTCAGCAAACCACCCAGCGCGCTCTGTTCACTAACTGAAGTTACTGAATCCCACAGATATTTATGAATATTTATGTTAAAACATGTAATAAAGTTATAATTATCATCGAACATAAACAGTCGTATGCAACTCGCTACGCTCGTTTTATAAACATACTCGTGTGTTAATTATTGCCATTATAGGCTCGTTGCATAATGTACTATTAATAAGTATGATCATTTGAAGAAAGGAAAAATAGTTCTTTTTTTTAGTTCTCCTTGTTAGGTACCGCAAAGAGGTTACAAAATGTAGGTTGGCTCAGGCAGGGAAAGCATTTCTACAGAAGATAAATATGTGGACATCTGAATATCATCATCTTCCTAGCGTTTGTCCCGCTTTGGAGCAGGGTCCGCTGCATTACATGCCAATCTCCATTTCTGTCGGTCAAGGGCATCATGCGGACACAGATTAACTTGTCACATGTCTTCTCTAAGGCGATCAAGCCACCTCTTCTTAGGTCGCCCACGAGGTCGTTTACCATCCGGGTTGAGGCACAAGGCAGTTTTAGCCACTGATTGTTCGTGACTACGTATGACGTGGCCGTACCAGCATAGACGAGCCTCCCGCATTTTATCATGTATAGGCACAACTCCCATCCTCCCTCGGACATCGCAATTCTTGATATGGTCAAGTCGCGTCAGACCAAGCACCGAACGAAGCATGCGCATCTCCATAACATGCAGGGCTTGCTCTTGTTTAACAGAGGCCGGCCAGCATTCAGAACCGTAGAGGGCGACTGGACGGACGACGGTCTTGTAAATCTTGGCCTTAAGATAGGTGGGTATCCTGCGGTCAAAGAGGACTCCAGTTACCTCCCTCCATTTGAACCAACTGGCACTCACACGAGCTCGGGCATCAGGGAGGGTGTCATCATCTGGACGAGTCAAGGAGCCAAGATACCTGAATTGGTCGACTCTTTGAAGATCTTGACTACCCACAAGGATTAAGTATTAGAAAGTAATTTTCGAAAGTCTTTGACTAGAGTGTGTCACTTTATGGAAGTGAAACTTGGACTTTTGGCACAGGAGAAAAGAGAAGAGTAGAGTATTTGAAATGAGATGTTACAGGAGAATGATGAAGATCAGATGGATAGATGGAGTAACGAATGAAGAGGTATTATGACTAGTGAGAGAGTAGAGATGTTTCTGGTGACGGGCAATGCAGAGAAGAGATGCGCTGGTAGAACACATAGGCTACTGATACACTCAGGAATAGCAAACTTAGTTGTGGAAATAAGGGTTGAAGACAATAACTGTAGGAGTGGACCAAGGTTAGAATATGTTAAACAGATTGCCTCTGATGTGGGGTGTGGTAACTGCGTAGAGATGAAACGATTAGCACAAGACAGGGAGGCATGGAGGGCTTCATCAAACCAGTCAACAGTCTGAAGACTCAAACAAAAACTACTACAGACACCATAATAACACCTGTTCTTAGACAAATTCCACACACACAAAAACATGGATGATTGCCCATGATATCCAATGCCTTTATTGAAGCATAAATAACAACTGTAGTGGTCGCCTAACCCTCTCTGGCCCTCTTGGAAAATAATGATGACCTTGAACTTTTATAAGGATTCCGGAGTGCTGAAGTCCTTGTATAGACTTGATAGAAGCTTTTGAGACATTGCCAGATTAATAATGTGTTTGCGTAAAATCTGCCGCAAATAACCATATTTAGCGTATGATTACCTTGAATGTCAACCTGTAATGATCTCCGACAAGTTATCCCTCGAGACTTAATTAAAACGCATTATTTACAGCTCCCTGCAGCTGGTACTAATCTAAATTAAGGCTGTGTGTTTCTCAGATCCAGTTTTCAAACTCTTGTGACATGATTCCAAATGTAACCGGTCTAATTACCAAGTTCACTGTACAAATAATTCTACTGCGCTTCTGTAAAATGGCAGTGATAAAGCCTCCAAAGATCCTGCAGGATGGAGGGTCAACAATTTAATGAGCAAAGGAAGAGTAAAGTCAACCACCTATATTATATTGTTACGTGCCCCCCCCCCCCCCTAGTGGCACTTCCGTTAACTGGATTACGGTGGGTAGAAAGCAAAACACAAATTGTTCCTTTAAAGAAACGTATTAGATTTATTGCGGGCCAGAAAGATACACCACACAAATAGCAAATACAAGCAATTAGTATCTCACTCTAGTTTCCTCTTGTAGGGAACACTTGCCTTTCACTTGTCAATAAGCCACAGAAGTTAATCCCTCCTAATGGGACCGGTGGCCTCAATAGAACTACCTGCAACACTTCCTTGAATACGCAAGCTACAGTTATTTACGATAGCCGGTCACTCACCACTACACTCTGCTTCGCTGTCCTCTGGCTAGGGAAACAGCCCCCGGTGTTTTCGCAATTCACCACACTAACCCTGTTGCGTAAGGCGCAGGTAATACACAGAGGCAGAGATAGCCCGGAGCAGCTGTGACTCACGCGGGGAGGCGACGAAACTAACTCACAGCCGTAACAATATTTTCTTATAATCTCGAAATTTAATCACTTCCGCAAAGCATGTAGTTCTTAATACCATAAATAAATAAATAAATAAATAAATAAAGAAAGAAAGAAAGAAAGAAAGAAGATTTAAAAAATTGTCATATAGCTACGTGTACATGGGTGTGTGTGAAATCTGTCTTATAACCTGTACAATTGTGATGGCTGTACTACTCTGTGTATTTGTAATTGGGGCTGAGGTGAGGGTAGGAGACGGCCGTGGCTTTATTGTAGGTATCACTCTGACAGATGCCTGGGATAGAAGTGGGTAAACCACGAAAAACCAAATGCAGGACGACCAAAGTAGGAATTGAATCCACCCCTTTTCAGTTCTGCCTTATGGGGCTAAATGAACACCGTTCCAGCCCTCAGACCACCATATTACATTTCTCGGTAGAGATATGAAAAAAAATGTTTTGTAGAAAATCGACGCAAGTGAAAAATAAATAAATAAATAAATAAATAAATAAATAAATAAATAAATAAATAAATAATTTAAATTATGTGAAGATTGTTCAGTGTATAGTAATTACTTCGAGTTATCGAAATTTCGAGTGATGCAGCTTCATGATATCGAGATTTGAAGGTAGTTTCTTTATGTTTTATGCTTATGGCATAAATAGGTGTTGTTGTTTGAGTCTTCAGTTTTTTGACTGGTTTGATGCAGCTTTCCATGCCTCCCTGTCCTGGGCTAACCGTTTCATTTCTACATAACTACCACTCCCTACATCCGAGGCAATCTGTTTAACATATTCTAACCTTGGTCTACCCCTACAGTTCTTGTCCTCGACCCTTCCTTCCATAACTATGCTTGCTATTCCTGGGTGTCTTTGTATGTGTCTTACCAACCTATCTCTTCTCTTCATTGGCAGTCGCCATAAACATCTCTCCTCTCCCACTCGTCTTAACACCTCTTTTGTTTGTAACCCTATCTACCCATCTGATCTTCATCATTCTCCTGTAACACCACATTTCAAACGCTTCATTTCTCCTCTTCTCTGCTGCACCAATAGTCCAAGTTTCACTTCCATAGAGCGCCACGCTCCAGACAAAGGCTTTCAAAAATTACTTCCCAATACCTTTATCTATATACTATGTGTTGACCGACTGATAGAGTTTTATATTCATTGTTGATTAGGGAACACTGGAAATGGCGTCGTGCTTTCTGTATTTTTAGCTGTAACAAAGTTCTATCAAAAGCACAGAATCTAATGTAACCTGACTCATCACTCGGTGAGTAATGCTACTGAGCGAAGATGTCTGAAGATACATACATGGAACTTCAGTCCGTTATGTGTCGGCAAATGGAAATATCATCATGGGTTGTCAAGGTTAAAGAGTCCTTTTGAACATAATAGGATCGCTGAGTTGGAGCACCACGACAGTGTGGGTGAAGAAGCGTGCTTTTAGGAAGAGCTGTCTTTATAATGCTTCCCCAGGGGCTCACAACTTGTGAGACGTGGGTTGACGACCACGGGACCCCAGCTGAGTTCGGCATTACTACCTTCCACCTACTTGTACCAGGCTCCTCTCTTTTATCTTTCCTCTCGACCTCCCTTGGTCAACTCTTGTTCTTTTTCGACCCCGATGGTAGTAGGGTATACAGGGCCTAGGGAGTCTTTTACTTGCCTGTCTTAATTGGCCCTTGTCTCATCTTTCCTGATTCCAAATTCTTCGAGTGGTCAGATCTCTTGTTTTCTTTTCATTGTATCCATGGGTGCCCGCAGGATTTTTTCCAAGGGAGGGGAGGGGCAAATAATATTTTTTCATTTTATTTGCCACTGAGACGTACACCCCCCAATTTTCGTTTCATTTCTTACTTGCTTCGTGATATTAATTATTTGGGTGCTCTGAAACCGTTGGGTACATTATCTTTATGGCATGAAAGGGAGGAATAGTTTCTTTTAGTTTAGAGTTTCTTTCCTTCGCTTTTCTTTGTGAATCATGGTCATAATGTTCATTTCTTAAAAACAGGTAAAAGTAGTTGTATCACCATGTATCGACACAAATAAAAAATCAAGCAGTTCTTTAAAATGGTAATGTTAATCCAGTTAGCCGTTTTTCTAAATAACTGGAGATATTTTCAAATTATCCCAAATTACTTTGTTAAATAAAACTCTGGTATCCATACATCGAAATCAGTTAACTACGGTATGAGAAACATCAATTTATAAAATAAACTAGTATGACAATGAACAATCGAAATATTCTCAAGGGCTGCCTGAGCTGGGTCTGGTTTTTCTCCTTCTTCCATTGCCTTTGGGGCTGTCCCTCTCCTCTTTCGCTTTCATCTCTCCCGCTCGTGGCTCATCATTGTTCCAAGTCCCTTAATTCTCATTCCTTGAGAGATGAAGGCATTTCCTTTCACCCTGTCTTTTGTTTCCCTGATTCTTCTTTTTGTTCTCCATATCCTCTTCCAGTGAGTAAGTCAGTAGATAGTTTTAGCTGTAAGTATGTAGTTAGTTTCAGGTATACTGTAGTTCCATTTCATTTGCCTTGTAACAATCATCTAAACCATTAGGGGCCAATAACCCAGATGTTAGGCCCCTTAAAACAATAATTATCATCATCTTTATGATGCATTTTTGTAGTGGAAGAAGAGCCTACCTAGTGGATATTTCCAAGCAAGATATTTTCTCCTCTATGTATATCTAAATTAAAATCATTTCTACCTCTTCTTAGTCCAGTTTCAGTCCTATTACATCATCTAACATACAGTGCAGTAGGACTGTACATATTCCAAAATCTAATTATTTTAATCGTTCCAATAATTTCGAATACGAATAGTTTGAATATTCGAATTATGCAAATTGCCAACCTATTCAAACATTCGAAATATTCGCAATAGTGCAATAACCCGTATGTTCAGTCGATAATCGAATAAATTGCTGAACAAGTCAAATCATTGAAATTCTCGAACACATATCATAATCATAGAAACAAAGACAAAAGACAGCACAAAGGGGAACAGAGAGAGAGAGAGAGAGAAAGAAATAAAGAAAGAAAGAAGGAAGGAAAGAGATAACAAGTAATGCTTGTTTTAAATAATATTTATTAATAAGGAACTATTAGGTTACACGGGGAAAGGGCTAATTTCCATCTGACAGATTGCATTCAACCCAGCATCGAACAACTCTTCCATTGGACATATTTATTTAGAACATTTGGTATAATTTGCGGGTAAGGTACTTATAATCTTCGAATAATTCTAATATTTGAACTGTTCTATTCGTTTTAAAATTGGACATTTCAAAATACTCCAGTATTTTGAATGATTCGAAACAACTAAGAATGCGGACATAATTTTTATTTTTAAGCCATGGTTTATTTGTCATTGTAATTGACCGGTGTTCCTTTATCATACGAGGGCTGTCTTTTTTTTTCAAATTCCGATGGACTGTATAAAAATAACAGATTGATATACCAAACTGATTTTACTACGAACTATTTGTTTGTTTTATTCTTATGTCTCAACATAATCACCAAAACGATTGAACCATTTGTCGTATCGTTACACCAGCTTTCCAAAGCCCTCGGCAAACAATTCTGCCGCCAATGAGGTGGGTACTTCTGAACAGTCTCCTGAAGTGTTTCCTTTTAGACGAGGCGTTGCCGCCCAACCATACCTTTAATTCTCGAAAAATGTGAACATCAGTGCTGGTTTGGTCTAAACGGCAGATGGTCCAAAACTTCACACTTGAATTCTTTGAAAAAGTCTATCGTAACGTTGGCCTAGTGCGGTCGTGAATGATTTTCACCTTTTTCGAGAATTACAGGTACAGTTGGGTGGCAACGCCTCAACAAAAATTCCTCTCGGCACGCCGGAAGGCGGAGGTAGATTTCACCGGGCAAACTAGGGGATAGGCTATAATAGGCAAAATATGCAGGTTTTCGTAGGAGGATCAGACCTCATTTATTGCGAGAAAGTATTTTACAATTGGAGGTTAGTTAACATTTTTTCGTCTTTCTATGCATACTTTTAACATTTTACTGTCTTATGGGGATGGTAACCTTCTTGTCATTTGGGGTTAATTTTTATACTTGTGTGATCACACTGTCCTTATGCAAGGTTTGGAACTAATGTGTAACTATCTAACAGTCTGTTACTTCTTCACGCAATATTTTATCTCCCACAGGGATGTTGGTTGGTTCCTCAGTTTAGGGGCTGCGACAAGGTGGTCATGTAACCCCGTGTACATTGGGTGTGTGTAGAATCTGTCTGATAAACGGTGTTATTTGTGATGACTGTATTAGTCTGTAATTCAGGTAAGGTCTGCAGACGGTCAATTTTAAGTAGTAGTACCTAATTTTGTACCAAATACTAACGTCAACGACACCTAGCTGTGAACTTGGCTGCTAAATGCCACCGCAACCAGCAACTTGCAACGAACGTTGTAACTCCCCCTCCGAAGGAAAACATGCTGACGGATTTTTAGCGCTCTTAGAAAATCCGGCGACTTCGGCCGGCTTTGAACCAGCACCTTGGGCATAGAAGTTCAGCATGCTACCAGTTAGCCGCTTCCCTCATAGTCAGATGGAACAAAAAGTTCCGTGACGAACTAAAGAGCCTACTTTTCTTAAAATTAAGATTCATGCCATAGAATAATCTACAGTATATGAACCTATCTAGAATAATTACGAAATTAAGTGGGTAATATCGAAATGTCTTAATTAGTTCGAAATAAGATATACTAGGCATAATGTAGCCTAATAGAGCAATACAGTTGGCAGCTCTGGTGACAGAATATATTCTTACTTCCATCTTCTAAGGTACAGAATACAAAATGTGGTTGAAGTCCAAAGGACGTTACATGGATTTAGACATTGGATCTATTAGTACACGTAAAAGCATGTTGGCAACAATGTCATGCGAGTGCTGGTCAGAAATAATCTGAAATATTATATCTTTTTGTGCCAATTTTGGATGAAATCCATTTGTTGGTAAAGAAGTTACATGTATTTAAAAATTGCTCCTATCAGCAGGCTTAGAATCATGTTGGTAGAACTGACGTATATAAGTTACTCCAAATTAATGTAAAATGTCGGGTAATTTACGTGTGCATAGTTTAAAGCTGTCGGCTTGCATACTTTCTGATATATTTGGATACAAAATAGAGAGCAATTATTAACAGTTGGCAACCCTGGTGGCTCTTAAGAATACACTCAGTCATATACACACATCAAAAAAAGTTTTGCATCACCTCGGTTCCAAGAGTTCCGGAACCTTTAAATACAAAGGGAATAGAGATCAACACAAACAACATTTCAGCTCGTTTTATTGCTCATGAGACCCACACATTGCATGTTGTACCATCATACAGCTAGACTTTCAGCATTTGTGGTCCAGATTGCAGTACACACCACTACCTCTAATACCCAGTAGCACGTCCTCTTGCATTGATGCATGCCTGTATTCGTCGTGGCATACTATCCACAAGTTCATCAAGACACTGTTGGTCCAAATTGTCCCACTCCTCAACGACAATTCGGCGTAAATCTCTCAGAGTGGTTGGTGGGTCAAGACGTCCATAAACAGCCCTTTTCAACATATCCCAGGCATGTTCGATAGGGTTCATGTCTGGCGAACATGCTGGCCACTGTAGTCGAGCGATGTCGTTATCTTGAAGGAACGCATTCACAAGATGTGCACGATGAGGTCGAGAATTGTCGTCCATGAAGACAAATGCCTCTCCAATATTCTGCCGATATGGGTGCACTATGGGTCGGAGGATGTCATTCAGGTATCGTAAAGCCGTTTCGGAGCCTTCCATGACCACCAGTGGCGTACGTCGGCCCCACATAATGCCACCCCAAAACATCAGGGAACCAGCACCTTGCTGCACTCGCTGGACAGTGTGTCTAAGACGTTCAGCCTGACCAGGGTGCCTCCAAACACGTCTCCGACGATTGTCTGGTTGAAGGCATATGCGACACTCATCGGTGAAGAGAACGTGATGCCAATTCTGTGGGGTCCATTCAGCATGTTGTTGGGCCCATCTGTACCGCGCTGCATGGTGTCGGGGTTGCAAAGCTGGACCTCGCCATGGACGTCGGGAGTGAAGTTGCGCATCATGCAGCCTATTGCGCACAGTTTGAGTTGAAACACGACGTCCTGTGGCTGAACGAAACGCATTATTCAACATGGTGGCATTGCTGTCAGGGTTCCTCCGAGCGGCAATCCGTAAGTAGCGGTCATCCACTACAGTAGTAGCCCTTGGGCGGCCTGAGCGAGGCCTGTCATCGACAGTTCCTGTATCTCTGTACCTCCTCCATGTCCGAACAACATCGCTTTGGTTCACTCTGAGACGCCTGGAAACTTCCCTTGTTGAGAGCCCTTCTTGACACAAAGTAACAATGCGGACGCGATCGAACTGCGGTATTGACCTTCTAGGCATGGTAGAACTACAGACAACATGAGCAGCGTACCTTCGTCCTGGTGGAATGACTGGAACTGATCGGCTGTCGTACCCCCTCCGTCTAATAGGCCCTGCTCATGCATGGTTGTTTACATCTTTGAGCAGTTTTAGTGACATCTATGAACTGTCAAAGGGACTGTATCTTTGATACAATATACACAGTCAACGTCTATATGCCGGAGATCTGGGAACCGAGGTGATGCAAAACTTTTTTGATGTGTGTATGTTTATGTACACATATTACATACAAAATTTGGTTGAAATCCAATTGATAGTGTAGAAGTTATATGCATTTAAAAATAAGACTTATCAGAAGGCTTAAAATTATTTTGGCAACGCTGTCATGTATGGCCACCTGGAAATTAAACTGAAATAGTATTATCTACATGTGTGCCAATTTTAAATAGCTCCCATGTATACCTTCCAAGATATCCAACATGGAGCTCAAATTTCTAGTGCGATTTTTTAGCAGTTGGTAGCACTGACATCTTTTTCAAATATGGGCCTGAGATATTCCGGTATACATCTTTCGTCATACTAAATTTGGTTTCGATTGCTGCAGCCGTTTAGGAGTTGATAGGGGGGGGGGGGGGACACACACAGCCAGACAGACAGAAGGACAGACAGACAGAAGGACAGACACACATTTTCCCGGATATATCTTATAAGTATACTTTTTCCTCATTTTTGAAAAGTGTGAAAATTAGGCTAAAAATTAATGTGATCTCGTCAATGGCGTTGTCTTGGCAACCTCTGATAGATCATCCCTTATCAATTTAAAAGCGTTGTTATGGTAACCTCTGATGGCACTTGGCATTTTTTTAAATTCCGAAATAATTTTTCTCATCCCTTGGCGTAATGGTGGGTCATATCAAAAATTCTTTCAGACAAACGTTTTAGGTAATTATTAGGGGAATATTTTCCATTTTGTACGGTTTTGATATTGTGCCTATTAAGAGAGATATGATTAATGTTTCCCGAAAAACCCACTTTTTTCCACCCCTTTGGTCAATGGTTGGTGCTATCAAAAAACTTATTTGACATAAATTTTTGGCACTTATCCGACACATATTATGAACTTTGAATGGATTCGATATCTCACGTATTAAGAGAGTTATAGCGAAATTTCTCTTTTTCGAAAAAAGCCCCCCATTTTCACCCCCTTCGACCGATTTTGCCCATTAACGAACTCGACCGAGATCTTATAGGGATACATATTATGTAAAAAATTCAAAGTGATTGGTACAAAATTACGGCAGTTATCGTGTCCACAAGAAACTGATATATACATATAGATAGATAGATAGATAGATAGATAGATAGATAGATAGATAGATAGATAGATAGATAGATAGATAGATAGATAGATAGATAGATAGATGGATAGATAGATAGATACATAAATTATATATAAACTTTTGAACTGACGGTGGTTTTGGGGTCTGGGGGATGTGAAACGCGAAGATATGTCGAAATTTTCCGGAAGTCGAAACATGGTACCCATTGCAATAGTTAGCTTTCTAATGAAATCTACCTAAAAGGAAAATCATCAGGAGAATCTTCCGAAGTACCCACCTCAGTGGCGGCAGAATTTTTACCGAGGGCTTCGGAAAGCTGGTGTAACGATACGACAAATGTTTCAATATTTTGGCGATTATGTTGAGACATAAGAATAAAACACGCAAACATTTAGTAGTAAAATCAGTTTGGTATGTAAATGGGTTATATTATACTGACCATCGGAAGATGAAACCAAGTAGTTCCGTGAAGAACTATACAGCCTATTTTCATATATCCTACTTATGTTAAATACCTCTATCAACATACAAAATTTCAGTTTAATTGCTGTAACAGATTCGTAGATATTGAGAACCGTCTAAATATTTCAGATGGTCGCCAGGTTGGTTTTTTATTTTTGTACTATTACATTAAGATTATTGTGTACGTGTGGTATTCAAACTTCAATCGCATGATTAGAACACAAGAAGTAAAAACGAGATGTTAAAATTACGCACAGCAGCCATCTTGTGATTATGCAAACAATTGAAATAAATTAGATGCCAGTGGATCAACATTTGTATAAGCATTTAACGTGCAACGTTTCACGGCACTCGGATAGTTAATTCGCGAGAAACGTCCATTTAAATATTTATACTTCGCGTCGCCGCCATGTTGGATGTGTGCTCACCAGGTTACTGAAAGTCCTATAGGTGAACATATGTTCATAGTCTCTATGAACATAAAAAAATTCAGTTTGGTTGCTGTAAAAGATTGATATATATTGAGAACCGTCTAAATATTTCGGAAGCTCGCCATTTAGGATTGTTATATGTATAGGCCATAGAGTTATGCACCATTCAAGGACAATTATTGCCTAGGTTCATTATTCAAACTTTCACTTCGATCGCATGATTACGACACAAGAAATAAAAAAAATAATTTTAAAATTTCGCACAGCCGCCATCTTGAGGTTATGTAAACAATTAAAATAAGTTAGATGGCAGTGCATTATAAACTGCAAAATCATTTACTGTACCACATTTCACGGCGCTCAGAGAGTTAAATCACGAGAAAAGTCTATTAAAATATTTCAAATTCGCTTGGTCGCCATGTTCGTTTTGTACTTTACAGGTTTATGAAATAGAAATATACATACGTAAACTTGTATCAGTACCCTTTATCACCGTACAAAATTGCAGGGTGATATCTGTAATAGTTTCGGAGATACAGAATGTCAGTGATATATTTCGCACAGCCGCCATTTTGAGGTTATGTAAACAATTGAACTAAATTAGATTTCAATGCATTACAACGTGTATAAACAATTGCTGTACAAAGTTTCATTACGTTTGGATAGTTAAATCGTGAGAAAAGTCTATTTAAAAGTCTCAAATTCGCTTGGCCGCCATGTTGGTTTTGTAGTCACCAGGTTTTTGAAAGTCTCACAGGTGAACTTCTAGTAGTGCCCTTTATCACAGTACACAATTTCAGGGCGATATCGGTAATAGTTTCGGAGATATCGAATGCTAGTGAAATATTTCGCACAGCCGCCATGTTGGATTGGTGAGACGTAACAAAATTTGAAGGGCACGGTCGAGGTCGCCGGGAATAGCGCTATGAACTTACCGAGTTTCATTGAAATCACTCCAGCCGTTTAGATTTTATTAGGACACACACACACACACACCTCACACACACACACACACACACACATGCACACACACACGGACAAAAGGTGATCTCATAAGCCTATTTTTTCAAAATTGAAAATAGGCTAAAAAAGTGACAGTCAGTCTGAAAGACTAGACTTTATATCATTTCAAATGACGCATGCTACAAATGCTACTCATGTTAGAAAGGCAGGAGGGATTCTCGCTTCGCTCGAAGCCCCAGAGCTCTTTAAACAGACTCCATTACCCATTAAGTTAGGCTTCCCGCGCGGGGAACGGAGAGCGGGAGGAGCACTCTGCTGCATGACGTCACGCGCTCTCCGTCTCCGTATCGCATAACGCCATAGTCCAGGAGTAAACTCAGACTCGGTGCATATGCACTGAAGAACATGATGACGTCATACGCTCTCCGTTTCCGTATCGTATAACGACATAGCCCAGGAGTAAACTCAGACTCAGTGTATAAGCACTGAACAACATGATGACGTCATACGCTCAACTGCAACCTTAGTACATTTCCTCTGCGTAACCGTAACGCATAACGGTAGACCAAAGCATAACGATGAAGTCGACAAGATCATTTGAAATGATAAAAACAGCCCTCGTATCATGTTATTAGAAGTTTAGAAATTACCCCCAACACATCATTTATGTGGATATTTTCTTGCTGAGATGTATTGTAAATGTCACTCCGTCACACATAGAATTGCTCTATACAGGGTGTTTCAGGAGGAACAGTAAATATTTTAGGAGGTGGTAGTATAGATGAATTGCAATAAAACATTCCATATAACATATGTCCCATTTGTATTGAATACCGAGATACAGATGTTGGTTTGTAACCAGGGCAGTTGTCGTTTCGTGTATTGGCACACCGGTTGCTATGGGCACGTTTCTTGGCCACCAAGGTCCCCAGACTTTCCCCGTTTGGATTTTTGCCTTAGGGGATGGTTGAAAGGCGAAGTCTACAAGGAAAATGTTAACACAAGAGCAGACATTGTGGGGTTCGAAGCCACAGCACATATGAACAGGGGGGGAGAAAAAGGGAAAAACCAGTGTCGTTGAGATAACGGCCTACCTCAGTCGACCACACCTGGAGTTACAGTGAACACGAAAACTGCGCGTAGCTCTAGCAAGGAAGACAACCAGATAAATATTAGCCTGTAATAGGATTACAGTTTAACCATAGTTGATTTTTACAACCATATAATCACTCCAAATTACAAACTCAGGATATCTATCACCATTTAACATTTCACCTAACATCATATATACTGCATTTAGTATACACCGACAGTTGCAGTACCAATACTGCAACTAAATAATTGTACATATTGTAAATATTTTCACCTGTATTTTCAAACATAGATTTTATAGCCTAAGTGTAATGGATCTGAAGATGATCGCTTGACGATCGAAACTGGTCATCCTAGTGTATTTATTAATCTCGTGTAATTTATTTCGGGATTAGGGCATAACCCAGCTCTTTTTAGGTACATTTGTGTTGACCGACTGAAAAGCACAATAGCAGAGTTGGTCATTCAGATTATGCATAGTGCAGCTCTCGTCAAAGAACGCCAAAACGCCCTCCGAAGAGCTACAGGGGTGTTATCAAGAGAAGTGCAAAATGCATTGAAGTTGGTGGTGGAATTTTTGAAAATCAACTTTGAGCGTCCTCATTGGCCTACCAGCTGTATTTCTGTACGCAATACAAATTGGTCACATGTTATATGGAATTTTATATTGCAATTCATCTATACTACCCCCTCCTAAAATATATACTATTCCTCCTGAAAAACCCTGTATCAACACAGGTTATCAAACAAAATTTACACTCACACATATGCTAAATACACGCAACTACACGGGACTAAATGGCCATGATGCCTCAATTCACTATTTAAATGAATTAACATCATCAAGCAATTCCTCAATTCAACAGATAGGCTAGTGTTGTGCAATGTGCTCGAGCCTTATTAGTATGTCATTGAACATAATTAGCGTAATTTATATTCACTTTGCGAGGAATAAATCTTGCGACCAGGAATTATGATATCAACTGTACCCTCAGTTAGAAACACTGAACACCTGCGTGACATCGAAATGATAGGCAGCGGAATTATGTAAGGCGGTCGGTCAGCTGACCAACTGGGCTGGACTGCATTACCATGCTAGATATAGCGATATTCTCAGAATTACCATAAGACAGCCAAGCTTTCAGTAGAACCTCACAGAGCAACTCTTGTTACAGTGCATAGAACAGAGTAAGCTATCCTCATGAGAAACAGATTGTCTCCTTTCCTCTCTCATTCTTTGACAGAGTAAGCTCACCTTAGAGAACAAGACCGGTTTAAACAATATGTTTATTATTATTAGTATAAATCACCTGGAACTTCTACAATAAGAAATCCCTATCCACAAAAGCCAAACTCCGACACTACCACACAGTTGTCCTACCAGAGGCGCTCTACGCAACTGAGACATTGTCACTCACAGTTCACATCAAGGACATCGTGAAAATTGAACGACAGATACTAAGAAAGATATTCGGGCCCAAGTTTCAGGAGGGTATATGGATGCGAAAAAAATTTAGTGGGACGTGGGTTGGCGACCACGGGACCCCAGCTGAGTCCGGCTTTGCTTCCACTTACTTGTGCCGGGCTCCTCTCCGACTTCTTTCCTGTCGATCTCCCTTGGTCAACTCTTGTTCTTTTCCTACCCCGACAGTATTAGAGTATCCGAGGCCTAGGGAGTCTTTCACTTTTCCGCCTTAATTGGCCCTTGTCTCATCTTTCCTGATACCTCCTGATACCTCTTGTTTTCTTTTCATTAAATTTCCTTTTCTCTTCAAGTTTCCCGCACTGTTTTTGTTGATTGGCACCCCGTGTATCTAAATTCACTAGCGTTTTTTTTTTGCATCCACATCATTTTGTAGGTATTTTCAATCTACGTTGCATCATGTACGTTTTTTTCGATCAAAATTGCATTTTGCGAGTGTTTTCAACTTCAATTGCATTTTGTAAGGATTGACAATCTCAATTGCTTCTTAGTAAGTCTTTTCAATATCCGGGCCGGGACTTTTGTGAGTGTTTTGAATTTCAATTTCATTTTGTATTTTCAACCTAAACCGCTTTTTGCAAGTACCGGTATTTTCATTCTAAATTGCATTTTGTATCATCGGCATTTTGCAAGTATTTTGATTCTCAATTGCATTTTGGGATATTTTGAATCTAAATTACACTTTGTAAGTATTTTCAATCTAAATTGCATTTTGTAAGTATTGTCTATCCAAATGAGTAGTTTGAAACTACCGGGCATTTTGTAAGCATTTTCAATTTCAATTGCATTTTGTAAACTTTTTGAATTTCAATTGCCCTTTGTGAATATTTTGGATTGAAAATGGGAACTTTCAATCTGAATTGCATTGTGTATTTTCAATTTCAATTGCATTTTGTAAGTATTTTGAACCGGAGTACGGTTTTCCCTGTCAAAATTTCATTCCAGCAACACTCTCCTCTATCATTTCATTTCATCTGTCATTCATTTAATCATTGCCCCAGAGGAGTGCGTCAGGCCTCGGCAGCCGGCACAGTTCATTTCCTCGCCGCTAGATGGGGGCTTCATTCATTCCATTCCTGACCTGGTCGGAGACTGGAAGCAGGCTGTGGATTTTTCAAGTATTTTGAACCTCAATTATTGCAATTTGTACGTATTTTCAATCTCATTCGCATTTTGTAAGTATTTTGAATTTCACTTGCATATTGTAGGTATTTCGACGGTACATTGCATTTTGCACGTATTTTTAACTTAACCTACATTTTGTGCGTATTTTTCAATCTATTCCCTTTGTGAGTATTTTCCTTCTAAATCCCCTTTTGTATCTATTACCGCTCTCCATTTGAGTAGATTCAATCTGAGTTCCTTTTAGTACGTATTTTCCTTCTCGTTTAATTTTCGTTCTGGTTTCCATTTTATTGCCATTTTCGCTATCACCCAGACGATTAGGGGCCGATAACCTAGATGTTAGGCCCCTTAAAACAACAATTATCATCATCATCATCATCATCATCATCATCATGGATGCGAAAAAGCTCGGAAGAACTATATGCAATAACTGAACGATTCTCCTCAGTCGCACGCAAACAGCGTATGAAATTTTATGGACATTTACACGAATGGATGATTCATGTCTGACTAAGAAAATATATTTCCTATTATCAATGGGAACCGACAAACCAAAATTCGCTGGCTAGTAGATACACAAATGGACCTTAATGAAGTCGACATTGATCCAATGACTACAACAAGGACTACATGCAGACGAAAGATCAACACCCACAAATTTGCACCCAAGAATCCATCCGAGAAAAGCTTGAAACTCCAAAACTCATGGACACAAGAAAGACGGCAGGCCCAGAGTGAAAGAATGAAGACATTTTGGGCGAATAAGAAGTTCAAAAAGATGAATACCAGTGCTATTTAATGGTCCTTAGGGGGCTGAACGAATATAATAATAATAATAATAATAATAATAATAATAATAATGTACCTTGGAAAATTGTATCGACCCTTAAGGCTTCAATCGCAATGCTGACAAAAAAGAGGATTTCTACTCGTGGCTAGCACATACTGAGAAGGCCTTCGCAAGACACAAAATACAAGTAGTACTGACGTCAGTATTGGTGAGGTGTGTCTGTACCAACTGACGAGCCCAACGGCTCACTGGGGCGAAACGCTGGCATTTTATGTTTGAGTTGACCGGACCAATTTTATCATATTAATTGATAATGTATCTGCTCAAACGGAAATAACATCATATTCCCATTTGGGAATATTCATAACCTATTTGCATTGCCACGGAAAGGTTTTTGTTTTATGAAAGGGAGCTTGACTTCCATAGTACATTGGCATCGCTCGTGACGTCAGTACTACTTGTATTTTGTGTCTTGCGATGGCATTCTCAGTATGTGCTAGCCACGCCTATTGGTGAGGTGTGTCTGTACCAACTGACGAGCCCAACGACACACCGGACCAATTTTATCATATTAATTGATAATTTATCTGCTCAAACGGAAATAACATCATATTCCTATTTGGGAATATTCATAACCTATACAGTGGGAGTACTCATGCATCAATAATCTTCGTCCTGACTAACTTATTAACCAATAAATACTTTTCACTTGTCACATAATTATAAGGTGTAATTTGTATGCCTCATGTTGATAACATTAATATGCGTCAATGTGTGCGCCTCGGTAACAGTAGAAGAGACCTTATGCGCTTGACAAACATGGCTACAATCATTGAATGATCAAGAAATAAAATCATATAGCCTAGTTACGTAATTTAGCACATATCTCCGGTACAGTAGTGATCATGGTCAGTAATTTCAATTGGTAATGTTCCCCAGAATATAAAGCAAGGTATCACAATCATATACTATCCCTGTGAAGGTGTATGCAAGAGCGAAAGCCATGATCGATTCCCGTTCAGAATTAATTATAAAAACAAGAATTTCCTTGACGAAATAAAGAGCCTACTTTTCTCGAAATGTAAGATTCATGCCAATGATTAATCTTTATGGACCAAATTAGAATAATGACGAAATTGAGCTGGCAATATCAACACTTCTAATTAGTTCGAAATATAACTGGCATAATGTAGCCTAATAGAGCACTTCAGTTGGCAGCCATGGTGACTGAATATATTCTTAGTTCCATCTCTTAAGGTACAGAATACAAAATTTGGTTGAAGTTCAATGGATAGCATGGACGTTACATGTAGATAGACATTGGATCTATCAGTGCGCGTAAAATCATGTTGGCAACATTGGCATGCATGTGTTGATCAGAAATAATTTTAAATATTATGATCTATTGTTGTGCCAAATTTGGACAACATCCATTTGATATTAAGGAAGTTACATGTATTTTAAAATTGTACCTATCAGCAGGCTTAGAATCATGTTGGCAGCACTGACGTAAATTAGTTACTCCAAAACAATCTAGAATGTAAGGTATTATACGTGTGCAAAGTTTAGAGCTGTTGGCTTAAAAACTTTCTCATATATTGATATTAGGGTAAATCAATAGAGACAGCGTTTATTAACAGTTGGCAGCCCTGGTTGCTCTTAAGAATACGCATAGTCATATCTGCTATAGTACACGTAGCACATACGAAATTTGGTTGAAATCCAATTGAAAGTGTAGAAGTTACATGCATTTTATATTGGACCTATCAGCTGGATTAGAATTATTTTGGCAACACTGCCATGTCATGGAAATTAAACTGAAATATTATCTATATGTGTGCCAATTTTGGAATAGCTCCCATGCATACCTTCCAAGATATCCAACACGGAGCTCAAATTTCAATTGCGATTTTTCAGCAGTTGGTAGCGCTGAAATCATTTTCAAATACGGCATTGAGATTTTCAGGTATAGATCATAACTCGTACCAAATTTTGTTTCGATAGCTGCAGCCGTTTAGGATTTGATAGTGGGGGACACACACAGCCAGCCAGCCAGACAGACAGAAGGACAGATAGGCAGACAGACAGCCAGACAGACAGACAGACACACATTTGCCCAGATCGGTCTCATATAAGTCTCCTTTTTCCTAATTTTTGCAAAATGTGAAAAGTAGGCTAATAGTACATTATGCAAGGAGCCTATAATGGCAATAATTAAGACACGAGTATGTTTATTAAACGAGCGTATGCGAGTTTTATAATTTCCATACGAGTGTCTTAATTACCATTATAGGTGAGTTGCATACGACTGTTTATATTCGACGATAATTATTATAACTATTTTATGTTCGAACATAAATATTCATAAATATCAGTCGAGATTTCGCCAGTTTTAAATACTGAACAGAGCGCATGGGACGCAGAGAATACCTTGTATTTGTCCATGGCTTCCTCGATACCCCACTATGACACTAGGCCAGGCAGTGCAATTGTAAGTAGAAGGCCTTGGATCTCAGCGCAGGCGCGATGATATCCTTACCTAATTGGTCAAACAACTGTTTCTTGAGCTCTGATTGGTGGGAGAAACTGTTTCATGATGAAAAATAGTGTTATAATGAGCCTCATTATAGTACAGTTTTCTGACACATAATAGTCAGGGTCGAACATAATAGTACATTATGCAACGACTGTTTATGTTCGACTATAATTATTATAACTATTTTATGTTCGAAGATAAATATTCATAAATATTTGTCGAGATTTCGCCAGTTTTATGTACTGATCAGAGCGCATGAGACGCAGAGAATGCCTTGTATTTGACCATGGCCTTCTCGATTACCCCACTATGACACTAGGCAACGCAGTTTAGAAGGCCTTGGAACTCCACGCAGGTGCGATGCTAACCTTATCTAATTGGTCAAACAACTGTTTCTTGAGCTGTGATTGGTGGGAGAAACGGTTTCATAATGAAAAATAGTGTTATAATGACCATCATTATGATACAGTTTTCTGACACATAATAGTCAGGGTCGAACATAAAAATAATTCTTCACTTGTTAAACACCAGCTCTTTGATTGGTCGCAGTCTTATCATTTTACTTAAGGAGGAACATACAGCTTTAAGAGACAAAACAATAACAATTTTTATTAGTATGATCGTGCCAGTCATAAATCTCGTGTAACAATTATATACATTTCCAAGGAAGCACACGTAAAGTTCAAAATGTTCAAAATTCAAATCGTAACTATTCTTATCTAGTCTTCAAAATTTGGTTCTTGCTCTGTGCTATATACACCCTCTGTCTGAAAAGTTCGGTGAATGTGCTATATTACGAACGGATTGTTGGCTTACCTGAAACAGCCGTTACTGTCCTTCGAAGTAATCCCCGTGGATGGTTATGCACTCCTTATAACGGCTGTACAAGTCCTGGCATAGTCTTCCTGAAGGGTAGCCTTCAATTGGGTCGTCACATTACGTTGGATGTCCGAAATGTCCGAAACCCTCTGGCCCTTCAGGTCTTTTCGTCGACCCTGGACCCCGATACTCCATACTTTGACGCTTGACTTTGAGGTCGTACCTCAGGCACCAGGTCTCATCACCCGTGACGTTGCACAGTGGGTCAAAATAGAAATTTACGAGGACAAAATTATTTATTTTCATAATTAAAAAATCAAAATGTATTACTTCTACAGCATTCTCATATAATTGCCGCTCACTATTCTGGGATATAAACGCATCTTAGTGTAAATCTGTCACCACTGTTCGAGCAGTCTGAATTGGAGGGTGAATGTAAGTGGCAGTGTTTTTTTTTTGTCTTTGTGGTTAGTGTGATGCTTTAAGATGGAACATGCAGCTGAATGTATGATCTTTGTAACGTGTTTCAGTTATTAATGGGCGTAATTGTTACGTAATTTTATCTATATTTGCATTATATAATATTTAACTATTATATTTAAAATTATATTTTCACTTAGATTTTTATTATGTCGCGTCACTCTGCGTCACTTTCTACTTAATGTTAAAATGTAGATAAAGTCTTGCAGTTTACGCCTGTTATAAGATTTTTTGCATCTTTTTGCAACTTACTTAGTTATTTTATGTTTTAGAAGATGCCGCTCAACCACTTCTCACACGTTTACAACTGCTTGAAGCACTGGGTTGGACGATTATGTCAAAAGTGGAACTTTGTGACTTTGTTAAAAGTAAATTAAGGGTAGAAAATTGTTCAGAAGAGATAACTGAATGCTCTATCCAACTCCTAGTCATAGACAATTTCTTGTATGAGTAGACGTAGCTTAAAAAAGATCTTAACTGATGTTGTTATGAAGTAAACAAATTATATACGTTGCTTTCACTCTAAATTCATGATTAAAACGTAAAAATAATTTTTCCCCCTAGATTTCGATTTTGACCCACTGTGCGTTGGTTTTCAGGACCATTCCAATCCACAGAATATTCACCCTTCTTACTGCCACCCGTCGAACAGATGTGCACGTTAGGTTGCATAAATTCACCCTTCTCACTGCCGCCCGTCTATCAGGTGTGCAAGGCAGGTTGCATAAATTCATGCTTCTTTCTTGCTTTCAATTTAACCTTTTGACGACCCAAACTGAAGGCTATTCCTAAAGAAGACCATGCCAGGAGTTTCCAGGACCTGTTCAGTCGTTCTCAGAAGTGCATAACCATCCAGGGGGATTACTACGAAGGATAGTAACGGCTGTTTCAGGTAAGCCAGCAATCCGTTCGTAATATAGCCCATTCACCGACCTTTTCAGACAGAGGGTGTATATTTTATATTTCTGTGTCCGGGAGACACACTAAATTCTTCCTTTCCAGAACTCTGCAGCTTTTATCCCTCGGTCTGTGGCCAACATATGGTCTTCCTGGCTGCAGATGTCGTTCAGATCTTCGCACGTGAGCAGGTGTTGTGGAGTCGGGAATTCTCCACAGTCACATCTTGGATCTTCTGCATAACCCCACTTCACAAGGTTGCTACGACACTTAGGTACTCATGTTCTCATCCGGTTTAAGGACCTCCAGGTGGTATAAGGCAAATCACTACCTCTGCTCAGTTCTTCTTTAGGGGTGAACCCCTCTGGTACTACTTTTTGTTTCCAGAGTGACACACACCGGACGTCTGGTTTGGTATGGAGGGGTACTGTTCTCTTAATAAAACTCTTCCTGGATCGTAGGCGAGGAGTGGTCACCCCGTGGTTGAACATAGAATGTACTGGTATCTGTCTAAAGCTTTTGTCTCTCTTCCCCCCCCCCAAGGGGCTCACATCTAGTGGAACGTGGGTTGGCGACCACGGGACCCCAGCTGAGTCCGGAATTGCTTCCACTTACTTGTGCCGGGCTCCTCTCTGTCTTCTTTCCTGTCGACCTTACTTGGTCAACTCTTGTTCTCTTCCGACCCCGACGGTATTAGGGTATCCGAGGCCTAGGGAGTCTCTTCCTTTCCCGCCTTAATTGGCCCTTGTCTCATCTTTTCTGATACCCTCCTTCTGCGAGAGTCAGCCTTCTTTTTCTTTTCCTGTTATCTCCTGCCTTCTGCTCAAGGCCCTCAAGGAGGCAGGATGTATGTAGCCCCACCACTTCTGGTGCACCCTAGATATTGCTACACCCTCAGGGGCTCACGGCTGGTGAGTTCGGAAGTAGGCGACCACGAGGGATTCCCGAGCTGGTTCCGGTTTTCCCCCTTTTATCCATTACCTGTAGGGTGGACCCTCTCCTCCTTCACTTTCCTATCTGCCTTTTATGGCTCTCCTTTCTTCCACGTCCCTCAATCCGCATTCTTCGAGGGTAGAGGGCATTTCTTTTCCTCCTGTCCTTTATTTGCCTTATTCACCTTTTGTTTTCCATTTCTTCTTCTAGTATATAAGTGAGTAGTTAGTTTTAGTAATAGTTTACATTTCATTATCATCTTCACGATCACCCAAACATTAGGGGCCGATAACCTAGATGTTAGGCCCCTTAAAACAACAATTATCATCATCATCATCATCATCATCATCAAACCTTCAGCTACAAAATGAATCACACTAAAATCTTTGTGGCTTTAATTAGTCTTTCCATAACACTTCAAAACTATCTTTTGAGTTTGTTCAGAACTGTATAAATGAGGTGCCTAGAATCAAAACCCGCCAAATCCATTCCTTCACTTTTTCGGCAAAGTAGCAAAAACTGTCACAAACGAACCAATACCCAAAAAGAAATACTTTTTTCACTAAAAAATGAATTATTTATTTTTAAAAACAGTGACGCAGTACAAAGCTGATCCCCGATATAGTTAAAAATGTATGTAGAAAAATACAAAGCAATAATTCGGATTTGTCGGGGTTTGTTACTAAGATTTGGATTTGGCAGGTTTTGATACCAAAGAGCCCTAATACATTTGAAGTTGCGAAGAGATTGTAGAAACTACGTAAGCTTTATTCAGAAATTAATATTTGAATGAAAGTTAACTAAATATAGGTTGTAAAATAAAATAAATCGTATAATTTTTGTGTTTTGTTGTTGTTGTTATTGTTGTTTTAAGGGGTGGTTTTTGTGATTTATTAGAATAAACAGAAAAAGAATAAATCTCATATTACCCATTCAGGATTTGATTGCCGCTGAGTGTGGCTGAGCCAACGTTTATGTTTATTGTAGCATGAGCTCTGCGGGGCGAAGCGGAGGACACAGCGATGAAAGAGTGCAATCTGCACATAGGTCACGCTGCATTGCGTCAGATAAGCGTCACAGGAGCTCATGTCACCATGGACAGTTAAATGATGACTGGGGGTACTGGAGCTGAGACATATCCTACGCGCGCAACTGTACCTGTCAACGAAGCAAGCTGACGTGTGACACAATTACATAAAGAGTAGTTCCCATCTCCACCGCCGGCAATCAATTTCTGAAAGGGTAATAATACTGTACAGTAAATAACCCCTGGCACTACAGCCCGTGAAGGGCCTAATCCCCAGCCATTTGGCCTGCAGATATTGTGGTGCCGTATGACCAGCGCATCGGGTCCCCTCGGCCGTTAATCTTGGTTTTCGTGATCGGGGCGCTGCCTCACTGTCAGTTACTCAATTGTCCTCACGAGGCTGAGTGCACCGCGTTCCAGCCCTTACGTCAGTTTCCAAAATCCCTGACGGAGCCGGGAATCGAACCCGGGGCCTCCGGGTGAGAGGCAGGCGCGCTACCCCAACACCACGGGGCCGGCAATACTGTAGCCTACAGTACTGAACAATAATAATAATAAGGAAAAGCGTCAAATTAAATTATTATTCAATTACTATGGTCCAGGCCTTTAGAGACAAAACTATCGTCATTCAACTATTAAATCACATTATTTACTGGAAGTTATAGCTACACAATTTCTGTTTTTAACTCATCCTCAATAGTAGTTTCTCAATTATCATCATTCTCTTCGTGTTCGCCACGACTTTGCAGATTGCAATAAAACTGCAGCCCTACATTCCCCCCCCCCCCCCCCCCCCATCTTTCTCCAAAATGCTTCGAAAGCAGTCTCGAAACATCTTTCACTTCTTGAGCCTAAAGGATAATCCCTCTGTTTATTGCTTCTGGCTTTACGTAAGTCATATCAAAATCAGGTTTCGTGACACGTTTGTGTTCGCAAATGTCAGTTCTGTGGAAAACATCACCCAGACCAAAATGTTATTGTTCTTCTTGTTCTTTGTCAAAATTATCCAAAACAAATTATTATCAGAAAGTACAACAACATAAACCATTCTAATCACGTCAGGCAGAGGTACATTCTCTGACTAATGCACGTAGGTAAAGAGTACACACTTCCCAAAGCATCATGGAAGGTAAGATGGCGGAACTGGGTGCTCCTATTGGCTGATGTGGATGTGGCGAGTTTTGTGACCAAAAAATGGCGAAACCTTCGTTGGACTTGGCGGATATTGCAACTAAGCCTCAACTTTGACTTCGTTTTACAGTAGGATGTAGCGGGTTTTGTAACAAAATAATAGTTTTAATGAATTCAGCGCAGCAAAAGCTATATGAAACAATGCTTATCTCAATTTCCATAAAATATGGATTTGGCGGGTTTTGATTCTAGGCGCCTCAAATATGAAATCATAATACTTAATTAATGAACAGATCAGTCAGATTCATTTAATAGTTGGTGGTTTAACACTGAATTTCAAAAAGGAATTGTTCAAAAATCCCTATAATCATGGCAAATATGAGGGAAGCGTTGAAGATCAGCACAAAGCAAGAACCTTTTTTTATGTTAAAAATAGTTACGGGGATAACAGGATTATATACATTAGGAATGGAACTCTCTATCAGAAAATTGAAAAACTCTCAGATACCATGCGAAAAAGGAGGATACATTTTTACGGTCATCTTCTGAGAATGGATTCTAATTGATTAACGAAACCAATCTTTGACTTTTTCCGTAATCGTAAAACAGAACCCAGCTTGTTTAAAGAAATTGAAAACGACCTAGTAGAATTGAAAATAACAGAAACGTCATTACTCGATCGAACAGCCAAATTAATTACTAAAGACGAAAATATAAGGTTCCATGACAGAGCTACACTAATATCCAAACCCATTATCTCGGAAGATGAGAGGAAAAGAAGATCGGAAATACTGAAGAAGTACTGGGCTCTACGGAAAGAACAGCGTGCAGGGAAATGATTGATTCAACGTACCCCAAAGAGGGTGAAACGAAAGGAGAAGAAGAAGAAGATACGATTTGAAATTTAAAAAAATTAAAACTGTTTCTAATAGCAAGATGAGTGTGTTTCCTTGGAAGAGTATATAATTGTTGTACAAGATTTATAACAGGCCCAGTGTTAATATCAAAATAGTAATTGTTTTAAGCCCTTTAAGCTCTATGTTCCTCCTTAATCAACAATTATTGTCAACAATGTGTTACGGGGAGTTAATACCTCCAAGTTTTCCTTTTAACGTAGTAGATATTTTTTGTTCCATGCGAGATAAATGACAAGCTTTTGATGGAGAACTTGCTCATTATTTGTGATTTCTTAGAAATATCGGTAGTTAAGGGTATAACTTACAACATGTCTTGATTGGAAACATGTTGGTGTGAAATTCGCTGCAATCATGTTGGAAGTTCGATAAGAAAACACGTGACTGTCGCACTGGCTAATTAGTACACTCTTGTGCAAGCAGGCCTGCATGAAGTTACAAGAAAGTGCCTTTAGGTCACTTTTACGATGCTGACCACCAATCATAATGCAACCCCCCAGGGCCTCATGACTAGTGGGACGTGGGTTGGCGGGACACCATCAAAGACTACTTTCTTTCATCTTTCCCTTGTTCAACTCGTGTTCTCTCCCGACCCCGACAGTATTAGGGTTCCGAGGCCTAAGGAGTCTTTCACATTCCCGCATGAATTGTTCCTTGTCTCATCTTTCCTGATTTCCTCATTCTTCCAGGGGTCAGACATCTTTCAATCTATACCTGGTATCTTCTGCCTTTTGCTCAAGACCATAAAGAGGCAGGGTGTTTGTAGTCTCACCATTTAAGGTGCACCCTGTATAGTGCTACACCTTTAAGGCCTCACGGCTGGTGAGTTCGGTAGTTGGTGACCATGATGGATTCCTGAGCTGGGTCCGGTATTTTCCTCCTCTTCCAGTGACACTGGGGAGGACCCTTTCCTCTGTCCCTGTCCTATCATACTTTCCTGGTCCTACTTCATTCCAAGTCCCTCAATTCTCATTCTTCGAGAGTTGCGGGCATTTCGTTTCCCTGTCCTTAATTTCCCTTATTCCTTCCTTTATTTCTTCTAGTCCGTAAATTGTAAGTTGTAGAAAAGTTAATCTTTGTTTTTGTGTTCATTTCATCATTTTCACCCAAACCAATACGAGCCGATAAAATCGATGTTAGGCCCTTTAAAACACCAATTACCATGATAATCATCAAGAAAACATTATTTACACACACCCAAGTACACAGGGCTCAATGTCCATGATGGTCAAGCCACTCAAATGAAACAACAACATCATACAATTGATTACTACAAGCTTCTTATTACTGTACTTAACATAATCATCATCATCATCAACAACATTGTCGTCACGAGCTGGCGTGTTATGGAAAATTTTCCAGGAATAGACTCGGTCTTCATAGAAATTACTCTGTAACGCAGAAAAATGTTCAATCGTCTGAATTTAATTAAGATTGAATGTTAATATGCGTCGCAAGAATTTATATTCCTCTCAGGTTCTTTTTTAAGAGTCATATTTAGCATATGGTAAACTGCAATCTCCTTTTTTAGCGGTCACTAAAGGAGACATTAAACGTAATTGACTCCACAGTTAATTAGTAAACGAGGTCGCCAATGTACACACAGGACCTGTGATCCTGTGGTGACTGTGCTTGTATTCGGTCGTAAGATACTGACCTGTTATTTGTCCTCGGCAGTAGTGGAGTATCAAGGACCCTTTTACAATCACCACCAGCGGCGTTACTAAGAACGGATGGCCCACCTGAGGATATTTGGGGCTCCCCTTCCTCAAACTCTGGTATCATGTATAAGTTATGTTTCCTAATTTATACATCCTTACATGATATGCAATATTCTTTTCCATCTACATTTTTAGCCTATTTGTATTTATGAAGAAAAACAAGTAGTTCCGTGAAGAACTATACAGCCTATTTTCATATATCCTATGTTAATTGCCACTATCAACATACAAAATTTCAGTTTGTTGCTGTAATAGATTCGTAGATATTGAGAGCCGACTAAATATTTCGGATGGTCGCCATGTTGGATTTTATATATGTAGGTCCTAGAGTTATGTACTGTTACAGTACATGCAGATTATTGTGAACGTGTAGTAATCAAACTTCAATCGCAAATTAGGACACAAGAAAAAACAAGGAGATTTTAAAATTTTTCACAGCTGCCATCTTGAGGTTATGGAAACAATTGAAATAAATTAGATGCCAGTGGATTAACATTCGCATAAGGATTTACTGTACCAAGTTTCACTGCACGCGGTTGGTTAAATTGCGAGAAACGTCAATGTGAATATTTATAATTCGCGTCACCGCCATGTTGGATTTGTGATCACCAGGTTATTTATAGTCCTATAGGTGAACTTAAGTTCATAGCCCCTATGAACATTAAAAAATGCAGTTTGATTGCTAAAATAGATTCGTAGATATTCAGTATCGTCTAAATATTTCGGATGGTCGCCATGTTGGATTGTTAAATGTATAGGCCATAGAGTCATGTACCATTAAAGGAAAATTATTGCGTAGGTTCATTATTCAAACTTTCACTTCGATCGCATGAATACATCACAATAAATAAAATCTTAATTTTAAAATTCGCACTGCCGCCATATTGAGGTTATGTAAACAATTGAACTAAATTAGATACCAGTGGATTACAATGTGTATAAATATTTCCTGTGCCAGGTTTCAGTGCGCTTGGAACAATAAATCGCGAGAAAGGTCTATTTAAAATTTTCAAATTCGCTTGGCCGCCATGTTCGTTTTGTAGTTAAACGGTTTTTGAAAGTCTTATAGATGGACTTCCAGTAGTGCCCTTTATCTCCGTACAAAATTTCAGGGTTTTACCGCTAATAGTTTCAGAGATATAGAATGCCGGTGAAATATTTCGCACATCCGCCATCTTGTGATTATGTATACAATTGAACGAAGTTAGATGTCGGTGCATTACAATGTATATAAACATATACTGTACCAAGTTTCATTGCGTTTGGTTGGTCAAATCGCGAGAAACGTCTATTTAAAAGTCGCAAATTCGCTTGGCCTCCATGTTGGTTTTGTAGTTACCAGGTTTTCAAAAGTCACATAAGTGAACTTATAGTAGTTCCCTATATCACCATAGAAAATGTCAGGGTAATATCGGTAATAGTTTCGGAGATATAGAATGCTGGTGAAATATTTCGCACAGCCGCCATGTTGGATTGGTGAGTCGTAACAAAATTTGAATGGCACTGTCGAGGTCGCCAGGAATAGTGCTATGAACTTTCCGAGGTTCATTGAAATCGCTCCAGCCGTTTAGATTTTATTAGGGGGGACACACACACGAATCACACTCACACGCACACACACACGGACAAAAGGTGATCTCATAAGCCTATTTTTTCAAAATTGAAAATAGGCTAAAAAAAAGGCTTAGGAGATCAACATTTGTCCCTGTGTGTGTGTATGTGTCTGAGTCCCCCCCTGTAATAAAATCTAAACGGCTAGAGCGATGTCAATGAAACTCGGTAAGGCCATAGAACTATTTTGGCCAACCCTGACCGTGCCCTTCAAATGTTATTACGTCTCACCAATCGAACATGGCGGCTGTGCGAAATATTTCACCGTCAGTCTATATCTCCGAAGCTATTACTGATATCACCCTCAAATTTGCCACGGTGATAAAGGAAACTACTAGTTCACCTATGTAACTTTCAAAACTGCAAAACCCACAAGGTGGCCAAGTGAAGTTGAAACATTTAGATAGACTTATCTCAAGATTTAACTATCAAAATACAGTGAAATTTGGTACAGCAAATGTTTATACACATTGTAATGCACTGACATCTAATTTAGTTCGATTGTTTACATAACCTCATGATGGTGCCTGTACAAAATTTTAAATTAAGTTTTCATTTATTGTGTCCTAATTATGCGATCGAAGTCAACGTTTGAATAATGAATCTACACAATAAACCTCATCTAATAAAATATAACTCTGTGACCTACATATATTAAAATTCAAAATGGCGACCATCCGAAATATTTGATGATGATAATTGTTGTTTTAAGGGGCCTAACATCTAGGCTATCGGCCCCTGATGGTTTGGGTGATCGTGAAGATGAAAATGAAATGTAAACTTAAAACTAAAACTAACTACCAACCTACATACTAGAAGAAGAAATGGAAAACTAAAGGAGAATAAGACAAATAAAGGACAGGAGGAAAAGAATTGCCCTCAACCCTCGAAGAATGCGGATTGAGGGACTTGGAAGGAAGGAGAGCCATGAAAGGCAGATAGGAAAGTGAAAGAGGTGAGGGTCCGCCCCGAAGGTAAGGGACAAAAGGGGAAAACGGACCCAGCTCAGGAATCCCTCGGGGTCGCCAACTCCCGAACTCACCAGCCGTGAGCCCCTGAGGGTGTAGCATTATCGACGGTGCACCAGAAGTGGTGGGGCTACATACACCCCCGAAATATTTAGGCGGTTCTCAATATCTATTACTCTATGACAGCAATCAAACTCAAATTTTGTATGTTGATAGAGGCTATAAACATAAGTTCACCTATGGGATTTTCAATAACCAGGCGAGCACAAATCTCACCTAAGATTGTTTGTCAAATGTTTAACCTATAATTTAGCTTCACACTGGTGTAATTAGTGGAAGGTTCTTTAACATGCCATAAATCTATGACATGGGATCGCCGGCTTTACTTCCCCTCCGAAGGAAGGGATACTGAGCGATTTTTAACGCTCTTAAAAATCCGACGACTTCGGCCGGGTTTGAACCCGCGATCTTGGTCATAGAAGCTCAGCATGCTACCAACTACGCCACCGAAGCCGCTACACTACGAGGTGGTCAGTTGAATAGTCTAGGAATTGACTTGGCCGTCACGCAATGAACTATCCAGTCGTTGGAATTTAATGTTAATCATAATTATATTCCATGTTCATTATATATTCCACTCAGGTAGTGACGAGGATTTACATTTTATCTACATTCAGTTCCCGTACTCATACAGGACTGTAAACCACAGGCACCTCTTTTATAGATCGCTAAAGGAGTCATTACTAATTAATTGTGAAGCCAATTACTGCTAATTAAAGCCGGCAAATTACTCAAGAGAATTGTTCGAACATTTCATCATATTTTTAAATGTTGAAAAACAATAGGTGAGTCGACTGGTTGTACAGTACTGTATGTCTTGTATAAGGAAAGCTGATTGTCGTACCCTTTAATGGATTGTCACGTTCCCTTGGAGGCGAGGAAGTTCCCGCATTTGGAAGGGAAGTTGAGGTAAGGTGCGGCTATCAGATTGTTTTGTAGAGTGTGGAATGAGGACGAACAAGGTGCAGACAATGAGTGGTGCTATTATCCTACATATGTATCGCAATCTTGTGTTAAGTCAAGAGTTTTTAAAATTTCTTGTCTAGGTGTGGAGCTTTTTATGACAAGCAACCTACTTCCGTACATCAACCGGCAAGAGATGCAGCATTTCAATTCTCAAATGTGTTTTGCTCAAAGAACTTATTCCCTCTTGAAATTCTAATTTTCGTTTTCCGTATTTGTTATCGAAGAATACTACGAATATCGTGGGTAGCAAGAAGAACAAATGAATCTATTCTGAAGGAGCTAAGGATTGCTCTTAAAGCAAGCTTACTCCTAAACATCCAAAGGCAAATGTTGAAATTTTTCGGCCATTTCATTCGGCAAGATGGCATTGAGAAGAGGATCATCCAGGGTAAAGTTGACGGAGAACAGCTGAGGGGACGTGCCCCGAACCGGTACCTTGACCAGATAAAGAGTCAGACTACTCTGCCACTTGATTTAATGCAAACAGCAGAAGACCGCGGTGTATGGCGGGGTATTGTTAAAAAGTGACTGTCTGAATGACTAGACTTTGTATCATTTTAAATGCTACAAATGCTGAAAAATGCTAGAAAGGTTGGAGGCTTCTTGCTTCGCTCGAAGCCAAAGACTCTTGACATGTTAGAAAATATTCTGCATAATACTTATCTTGCTTATCTTGTTTCAAATTACTCGCGAACGGCAAGTGCAAACCAAGGGCAAAGCAAGGTCAAGTGCCCGGGATGCCGTCACGCTCACCAGAGCGCGCGGGGACGTGCCCCTTCCATCCAGTCTGAAAACACTTATAGTGGGCGATGTATTGAAGATAGAGATATGCTCTCGCGGATTTTTTTTTGTAGAACTTTTCATGATGACCAATTCTTACGCTCATAGTATATTGGTATTTTTAACGGTTTGCCCAGCGTAAGCTTAAGAAGCGCACGAACGCCAAGTTTGTTTTCGACTTTTTCACTGAAATCGTTACTGCTTGGCTTCCTTTGATCATAAATAAATTATTTTCTACAGAATCTTTCCTCGAGATATCCTTTACAGAATGGTGAAAACCGCATCAAAACCCATTCAGTGGTTCTCGAGATTACCCGTGACATTCAAGAATCGGGGATTTTTGTCTTATACTAACGAAGTAGAGATTGTCGGGGAACACATGCACCAAGCGGTACTATGACGTCACACACCTCAGTGCATCTGGGTACATTTCGTCCCGTCACCGTAACGTAGCGCCAGACCCCAGCGTAACGACGAAGTCGACAAGATCATTTAAAATGATAAAGTAATTGCGTAAAGGGTCACGACGTTCGAAATCGAACTACGACCATGAAGGAGAAGAAGAAGTAGTATTTGATTTTGATTTTTAGTTAGTGTAGGGACGAAACTCTCCCTACATCGCTGTATGGAAGTGAGAGCTGGGTAGATTCACGATATCTGACACATAAGCTAGAGGTAATTGATACGAGGGTAGCACGAATGATTGCTGGGACAAATAGATGGGAGCAATGGCAGGAAGGTACTCGTAATGAAGAAATAAAGGCTAAGTTAGAAATGAACACGTTAGATGAAGCTGTTCGTATGAGCCGACTCTGATGGTGGGGTCATGTGATGAGAATGGGGTAGGAGAGATTATCCAAGAGTTTGTCTTTAGAGAGTAAAAGAAGCAGAGGAGGCTGCAGTGCTAACTGCTAATAGGAGATCATGGAGGTGAGCAACTTGTTCACAATTAGAAGCTTGCAGACTAGACTCGACGCTGAAATGAAAAACAGTCTCAAATAAAAATGTATGTAATATAACTATTCGTTTCTATTAATTCTTTTTTTTTAAATGTTCGACCCTGACTATTATATGTCAGAAAACTGTACTATAATGAGGGTCATTATAACACTATTTTTCATTAAGAAACAGTTTCTCCTACCAATCAGAGCTCAGGAAACAGTTGTTTGACCAATTAGATAATTAGATGCGCTGAGTTCCACGGCCTTCTAATTTAAATTTCACTGCCTGGCCAAGTGTCATAGTAGGGTAATCGAGGAGGCCATGGTCAAATACAAGACATTCTCTGCGTCTCATGCGCTCTGTTCAGTACATAAAACTGGCGAAATCTGGACAGATATTTATGAATATTTATGTTCGAACATAAAATAGTTATAATAATAAATCGTCGAACATAAACAGTCGTATGCAACTCGCCTATAATGGTAATTAAGACCCTCGTATGGAAATTATAAAACTCGCATACGCTCTTTTTATAAACATACTCGTGTCTTTATTATTGTCATTATAGTCTCGTTGCATAATGCACTATTGTATTACCTCTTATTTAGTCTTTTTATATATTTAGGCGTCCACCCCTTATTTGTAGTTGGGGTGAGGATAGGAAAGTAGGTGGCCGTGACCATCCCAGCATTTGCTTGAAGTAAATGTGATAAATAATGGAAAACCATTTCTCAGATGACAGAGGTATGAATCGAGCCCACCACTTATCTCATTTACCCCCAGGGGTTCACATCTAGTGGGAACCCCAGCTGAGTCCGGCATTTCTTCCACTTACTTGTGCTGGGCTCCTCTCCGTCTTCTTTCCTGTTGACCTCCCTTGGTCAACTCTTGTTCTCTTCTGACCCCTACGCTATTACGGTATCCAAGGCCTAGGGAGTCTCTTCCTTTCTCGCCTTAATTGGTCCTTGTCTCATCTTTCCTGATCCTTCATTCTGCGAGGGGTCAGCCTTCTTTTTCTCTTCATGTTATCTCCTGTCTTCTGCTCAAGGCCGTCAAGGAGGCAGGGTGTATGTAGCCCCACCACTTCTGGTGCACCCTGGATATTGCTACACCCTCAGTGGCTCATGGCTGGTGAGTCCGAGAGTTGGTGATCCCGGGGGATTCCAGAGCTGGGTCCGTTTTTCCCCTTTTTCTACTGACTTTGAGGTGGGCCGTTTCCTATTTCCCCTTTCCTATCTGCCTTTCATGGCTCTCCCTCCTTCCAAGTCCCTCAATCCTCATTCTTCGAGGGATGAGGGCATTTCTTTTTCTTCCTGTTCTTTATTTGCTTTATCCTTTATTTGTTTACCATGTAAGTGTCTGGTGAGTATTAGTATAGTTTTCATTCTCATGTCATCTTTCGCTGTCACCCAAACCATAAGGGGCCGATAACCTAGATGATAGGTCCCTTAAAACAACAATTATCATCATCATTATCTCTGTTTTCCCGCATGAAGTTGAGTGTACCTCGTTCTGTCCCTCAGACCTGAAATTATTAATTTTCTTAGCACAGCCGGGAATCGAACCCAAACCTCAGGGATGACAGCTAAGAATGCTGGTCACTACACATAAGATCATTGGAGTAAGATCTCCCACCAGCTACTGCCGAAAATGTAGGATCTAGGCCAATCAGTCGCCTTCACTTATTACAGCCACTAACCAACCATATGCTAGCTGTGAGTGTCCTTGCCTTCTTACGTAGTATCACGCCTCAGACAAGAACTGATGGCAAGCAGGCTTCCATCAGTCTGGTGTCGAGTTTCTTAAGGTAAGCATGTTGATAGAAAGTTACCACAATGTGTTGTTATTGTATAGGATGTGTGCTGGCTATTTAAACATTTTAATTAGCAGCATTGGGATGACCACACTCTTGTAATCAATGGCACCGTGAACCGTACATGTTTGTGGGCGACATGGGAATGTTTTAAATTAATGCTGTTTTTCATTCGTTTAGAGGTTTTGTGATATCGCGGTCATGTACTTGGCTGTGTATGTGTGTGTGTGAAATTTGACCGATAACCTGAGTGGCCATGGTGGCTGAATTAGTGTACAGTATTTATTTGTAAATAGTAAAAAGCTCCGGCTTCGCCCGGTATATTTAACGGTTTACCCAGCGTAAGCTTAAAAGGCGCACGGACGGTAGGTCCCAGACGCAATTCAGAGAAGCCGAGGTGAACAGCGAAACTCCAAACACATAATATAGTCTTCTCTGAGGTTTGATGCTGACCGAAACTGGGGCGATAGGATCGCTCGCTAGCTCATAATATCGCTCCGAAACTAGTAATTTAAATTTCCACTGGATGGAGATTGTTGGATGAAATGAAAACGTAAAAACACTTATAGTGGGTTATGTATTAAATACAGTATATAGATACTCTGTCGCGGACTTTTTTTGTTGAACTTTTCATGATAAACAATTCTTACACTCATAGTACATAGATATTTTTAGCGATTTACCCAGCTCACGGACGACAGGTGTTTCTTCGAATCAATTCACTGAAATCGTTACTGCTCGACTTCCTTTGGTCATAAATGAATGTTTTTGTCCAGAAACCTTCCTCGGGAAATCCTTTACAGAATGGTGAAAATCGCATCTAGATTCATCCAGTAGTTCTCGAGATTACTCGTTACATCCAAGAATCGGGGACTTTGTTTTATATTATGTAGAGATTGAGGATGTGATTCGGTAGGGGACGACAGTGGCTGTTAATTAGGGACCATCCCAGCACTTGCGTGGAGTAGAAGTGGAGAAACGACGGAGGACCACTTTTAGGATGGCCAGGTCTGCCACGCGAGCCATGAGACCAGAATTACATATCTTGGCATAGTTGGGAATAGAACCCGGACTTTGAAGGTGACAGCCAAAAATGCTAGCTACTGTGCTACGGTGTGGTCTTAAATGAATTAATATCTATCCAGTTTCTACTGTACTGTATGTGGCAAAGGATGAGGTGAGGTAGGATTTTTCATTGGTGGATGGTTTTTTACGGTTGAATGTCCATCTTGGTGCCAAGATCACTGGAGGAGTTAATGAGAGATGAACATGAATGAATCGGGGTTAGAATATGTGTTTATTTGTTACTTTGTATATTTGTTAAATGATTTACTTGTTTATTAATTCGTTTATTTATTTGATATAATGTAATTTTAAATTTTAATTTGTATTTAATGTTATGTTTTTAAATTTTAAGATATTTTAATAAATTTTAATTTTTGTAATTATAATTTTCTTTAAATGAGTTGATGAGTTCCAAAACTCAACATGTTCACAATAATACGAAATTGAGATAATGCCAGTTTCTGTATACTTGACGAAGTGAGTTTATGAGGGCAAAGTGATAAATTACATAACTTGACATGTGTTATGATTATTAGGCCTAAGTGTTGAATATTGCAATAATTTCCAAAACGTAACATGTCCACGAGGTATTTTGATCCATGACTCAACATGTCCATGTGCTTAAATTTAAAAGAGAAATGTTGGAGGGATATGTGTGTTTAAAAGTTTTATGTTCGACCCTCACTATTATGTGTCAGATAACTGTATCATAATGATGGTCATTATAACACTGTTTTCCATTATGATACAGTTTCTCCAGCCAATCAGAGCTCGTTCATTGACCTATTAGGTAACGATAACTTCGCGCATGCGCTCAAAATCCAACATGTCGGACATAAACACAACATCGAACTATAATAAATTACCGACATGGAATACCCACCGTCCATATGTTCGCGTAAATAAACTGGCGAATATGAGACAAGAAATAGCACTGTACCTTAAAATCATCAACACTAATTTCTACACAGCGCATTGTCTTCAACTGACACCGGTGACAATATTACCGAGGGACGGCAGATGTAAACATATGGTTTGCATATGGCATTGCAAATACACAGAGCGCATGCGTCGGTCGTTCAAAGCTCTTGAAAGGCAGAGATATAACACCTAACGCTCGCTCTGCGATCACAAAATTCCAGTAGCTGACTCTCAACAGATATTTATGAATATTTATGTTAAAACATATAATAAAGTTATAATTATCGTCGAACATAAACAGTCGTATGCAACTCGCCTATAATGGTAATTAAGATACTCGTATGGAAATTATAAAACTCGCATACGCTCGTTTTATAAAAAATACTCGTGTCTTAATTATAGCCATTATAGGCTCGTTGCATAATGTACTATTATTAAATTATTAAATTAATTATTAAGTTATTTTGTTTGTAAAAATGTTCGTAGCATAGTATTTTCTTTGTATTTTACGTAGTAATATTCTACAGATTTCTGAAACAAACACATGGAATTCCTAATAATTATACCAATTTTAGGAATTATTTTAAAAATCATAACTTGATAAGGAAACCTTCTGGACGTTTTCTCTCATTTACTCGAATTTCAACTTCCTGGTCATGTTAACTTTTGGAACTCATCCGCGATCTTGGGCATAGAAGCTACCAACTACGTCACCGAAGCCACTGGAATTAGGTACTATCACCACTTTCAACATAGCTGCTGTGACTTCCGGGTTTCGACACATGGGTATTAATATCGTATGGCCTCGGTGCCGGGTGCAAGCTTTGTTATTTGACACCCAGAGAGTAGCTTGCATGTCGAATTTCGTTGTTCCTTGACTATGAAAGTCAAGGAGGTTAGATGTTAGATATCTAAGCTCCTTGAACACTATAGCGCTTTCTAGTAGAGAAATGAGGAACTTTGTGTAGGCGGAAACTACCGAGATTAATTTTGCCATTATGAACACGATCTACTGAATTCAAATGGGTTCTTTGACATGCCAACATCGTATGACATGCGTATCGTATTTTTGCCGCCTTTCAAAAGTCACTTACCACGGCCAGGAGCGAACCTGCAATCTTGGGGCTAGTAGACCGACACGCTATCCACTCACGCACCGTGGCAAGCTGACATATGGGTGATCTTGACGTTCAGGTCCCCATAACAGTTCCATAATGCCGTTGTTGTAAATTAATTTAGGGGCTTGGGACATCTTACTTGAAGTAAGGTACTATCCCGGCTTTTTCCTGGAGGGAATGGTGAAAAAGCTGGGATTCGATCATCAGCCCCGTGTATTTGGGTGGCTGATAACCTGTATTTATGTGATGACTATACTAGTGTGTTCAACTCTATTATGGACAGGGATGGGGTAGGTGCTCCGGAACTTGAAGTATGGTACAATCCCAGCTTTTGCCTGGAGGGAATGTTGAATAAGCTGGGATTCGAACCTACTACCTCCGGACTATCTACATCTGCCCTCGCGACCGTGGTGCACGATTTAAAGAGCAAATCTACGCCACGGAGCATCCACATTACTGTTGGAAGCTCTAATTAGTAACAGTCGTTGTTATCATCGTACTCCGTGGCGTAGCCGTGCGTAGTAAGTCATTCACCACGATTGCCTTGGTGCTGCAGCTCCTCCAAAGATCATAGGTTCAATTCCCGGCGTTTACAGTGGCTATCCAGAATGTGGTGTTACCCCCTGGATTTTCCACACTCCCTTTAGGTAAATGCAGGGATGTTACCCTATTTCGTCTACATAGTTGCGTAGTGACTAGCAGTCTTGGCTGTCACCGTGGAGGCCCGAGTTCGATTCCCGGCTCTGCGAAAAAATTTAATTCTGGTTTGAGGACTGGAACGGGGCACACTCAGCCTCGTGAGATAAAACTGAGAAGAGGCGTGTTAGTTTCCTACCTCAGCTATTCTGGAAGTGGTTTTCCGTGGTTTCCGAATTCTACTCCAGGCAAATGTCTGGTTGGTATCTAACTTAAGGCCACCACCGCTTCCTACCCAAATTCTACCTAAATTACAAATATGCACACTAGTATAGACATTACAGTGACACAGGTTATCAGACAACTTCTATACACACCAAAGTACATGGGGATATATGAGCACGATGTCTCAAAGCACCTAAAAGAATCAAGAACTATGAGTACCCTATTTCACGTCTTGGAGTTCATACACCATCTCCCACCATAATAATTATAAATACAAACACTACTACAGTTTTAGAGGGCAGAGATTGTCTGTGGGTGTCACTGTGGATTAGGTAGTGTTTTGTAGAGCTATTTGTCTTGCATATTTGGATATAATGATGCTCGCTTGACGAGCGAAACATGTTATCCCTTAGTTCTCTTTATATAAATCTTAATCACATGTAATTTATTTCAGTTCTTTTTATTCCAGTAATTGTAATGATTTTTGTGTTGACCAACTGAATCCTAAAATATTAATTGTTAACTACTACAACTGCCACAGTAACACAGGTTATCAGACAAACTCAACACACACCCAAGTGCATTAGACTGATGACCAAGATGTCTCAAGCCTCTAAACTGAATTAACAACAAACGCAACATCAACGTAATCATCCTCATCACACGAAGCCTGTAAAGCAGCAGTTAAGCCTTTTTAAGCATAATTATTGCCATAAATCCTATCCGATATTGAGGTTTGTGTTTGGAATTACTTTTGAATGAGTGGCATGTGATTGATGTTCGACTGGGAATTCACTTGATAATGCACTGGTCCATGTTACCTGTCGAGCATTATACCGTGCTTCCTTTATGTCATGTAGTGAACCGTAGCTTCATGTTTTATGAGTTCATTGAATGGAATATTTAATGTATTACACTTGTATTCCTTTTTGTGTTACGGTATTTCCATTTACCTTTTTATCAGAGGGAGAAGAGTTAGATTAAAACTATGAGATACCCAAACATGGATTTTACACGTTTACTAGAATAATATTAGCAACATCTTCCTATGAATAAACAATTTACTTTAATATCCATGAGGAAAACAAATTAAAAATTAATAAATAACATATGACGATACTTAAAAATTGTACCTAATGAATAAGTAAATAAATTACAATCCACCATAAAGTAAATAATGCATTGAAACGAATTATAATGTAACACCGGTCTCGGTTAACTTGTAACCTTCTACAGGACAGGGAGAGGTGCATCAAACCAGTCAAAAGACTGAAGACTCAAACAACAACAACATCATGATTACCTTTAATATATTTTTCTCCCCCCTACTTGTTTCAGCACATCTTCATTTCGTACTTTCTCTACCCATTTTATCCCTTCCATTCTCCTCCATATCCACATTAGAAACGCCTCCTATCATTTTTAGCCTATTTTCAATTTTGAAACAAGATGTTCAGTAAAGAACATATAGCCTACTTTCTCCTAAATGCATGGGTATTGTTATAACTCTTTGTCCTTTTCAAGGAGTATGATTGAATGTTGGTTGTAGTAGCTTGTTGAAATACAACGTGCTATAGGGATATTAAACATGAATATGAGGTGCCCTTTGCTAGTGCTACCTCTGTACCAAATTTCGTTCAATTCGGTTTCGCCGTGTTTGAATTGATAGGGGGAATCGATTTGCACACATACTTGGCCACCATCTGCAAACTATCGGGATGATGTTCTTGCAGTTTGGTCAGAATATGTTTCCCACATAAAGATATGGTGTTGCAAAATTTGGTAGAGACTAGATTATTAGGTTGGTCGTAATTACATTTTAGCTTTTAACATTTGGGTGGCCGCGATTACGTTTCCGTCAAGATAGCGGTGATATAAAACATGACACTGAGGTGCCTCTTGCTAGTGCTACCTCTGTACCAAATTTCGTTCATTCGGTTCCACCGTGTTCGAATTAATAGGGGGAATCAAATTTGACATAAAGATGGCCGCCATCCGCAAACTATTAGGCTAATGACCTATTAGATTGGTCAAAGGATGCTCCCTCCATAAAGGTATGTTGTTGCAAAGTTTGGTAGAGATCGAATGGTTATGTTAGTCGTAATTTGATTTAAGCTTTAAACATTTGTGTGGCCGCTATTACGTTTCTGTCAATATGGCGGCGATATTAATCATGACACTGAGATGCCCTTTGCTAGTGCTATCTCTGTACCAAATTTCATTCCATTCTGTTTCACCGTGTTTGAATTAATAGGGGGAATCGATTCTGACACAAAGATGGCCGCCATCCGCAAACTATTAGGCGAATGACCTATTAGATTGGTCAAAGGATGCTCCCTCCATAAAGGTATGTAGTTGCAAAATTTGGTTGAGATCGGATGATTAGGTTAATCGTAATTTGATTAAAGCTTTGAACATTCGTGTGGCCGCCATTACGTTTCAGTCAAGACGGCGGCGATATAAAACATGACACTGAGGTGCCCTTTGCTAGTGCTACCTCTGTACCAAATTTCGTTCCATTAGGTTCCTCCGTGTTCGAATTAATAGGGGGAATCAATTTTGACATAAAGATGGCCGCCATCCGCAAACTATTAGGCTAATAACCTATTAGATTGGTCAAAGGATGCTCCCTCCAAAAAGGTATGTTGTTGCAACGTTTGGTAGAGATCGGATGGTTATGTTAGTCGTAATTTAACTTAAGCTTTGAACATTTGTGTGGCCACCATTACGTTTCTGTCAATATGGCGGCGATATAAAACATGACACTGAGATGCCCTTTGCTAGTGCTACCTCTGTACCAAATTTCGTTCCATTCGGTTTCACCGTGTTTGAATTAATAGGGGGGATTGATTTTCACACAAAGATGGCCGCCATTCGCAAACTATTAGGCTAATGACCTATTCATTTGGTCAAAGGATGCTTCCTCTATAAGGGTATGGTGTTGCAAAATTTGGTAGAGATCGGATGATTAGGTTAATCGTAATTTGATTTAAGCTTTGAACATTTGTGTGGCCGCCATTACGTTTCCGTCAAGATGGCGGCGATATAAAACATGACACTGAGGTGCCTTTTGTTAGTACTACCTCTGTACCAAATTTCGTTCCATTCGGTTGCACCGTGTTCGAATTAATAGGGGGAATCGATTTTCACACAAAGATGGCCGCCATCCGCAAACTATTACTCTGATGACCTATTAGTTTGGTCAAAGGATGCTCCCCCCATAATGGTATGTTGTTGCAAAATTTGGTCGAGATCGGATGATTAGGTTAGTCGTAATTTGATTTAAGCTTTGAACATTTGTGAGGCCGCCATTACGTTTCCGTCAAGATGGCGGCGATATAAAACATGACACTGAGGTGTCCTTTGCTAGTGCTACCTTTGTACCAAATTTCGTTCAATTCGCATTCACCGTGTTCGAATTGATAGGGGGGACAGACATTCAGAGTACACACACTCACACACACACACACAGACACCCACACACACAGACACACACACAGACTCACACACACACATACACACACACAGACAGACACACTCTTTTCACCCTGTGTTGATCTCATAAGTCTACTTTCATTTTTTGCAAAAATCGAAAGTAGGCTAAAAATAGGCTTATGAGATCACCTTTTGTCCGTGTGTGTGTGTGTGTGTGTGTGTGTGTGTGAGGAGTGTGTGTGTGTGAGTCCCCCCTAATAACATCTAAACGGCTGGAGCGATTTCAATGAAACTCGGTAAGTTCATAGCACTATTCTGGACGACCCCGACCGTGACCTTCAAATTTTGTTACGTCTCACCAATCCAACATGGCGGCTGTGCGAAATATATCACAAGCATTCAATATCTCCGAAACTATTACCGATATCACCCTGGAATTTTATATGGTGATAAAGGGAACTACTAAAAGTTCACATATGTGACTTTTGAAAAACTGGTAACTACAGAACCAACATGGCGGTCACGCGAATTTGCGACTTTTAAATAGACGTTTCTCGCGATTTAACCAACGAAACGCAACAAAACTTTGTACAGTATATTTTTATACACATTATGACGCACCGACATCTAATTTCATTCAATTGTTTACATAACCACAAGATGGCGGATGTGCGAAATATTTCACCGGCATTTTATATCTCTGAAACTATTAGCGGTAACACCCTGAAATTTTGTACGGAGATAACGGGCACTACTAGAAGTTCATCTATAAGACTTTCAAAAACCGGTTAACTACAAAACGAACATGGCGGCCAAGCGAATTTGAAAATTTTAAATAGACCTTTCTCGCGATTTAATGTTCCAAACGCAATGAAACTTGGTACAGGAAATGTTTATACACATTGAAATGCACTGGTATCTAATTTAGTTGAATTGTTTACATAACCTCAAGATGGCGGCAGTGCGAATTTTAAAGTTAAGTTTTTATTTCTTGTGTCGTAATCATGCGATCGAAGTGAAAGTTGAATAATGAACCAAATAAATAATTTTCCCTTAATGGTACTGCACATGACTCTATGGCATATTCATATAACAATCCAACATGGCGACAATCCGAAATATTTAGACGGCTCAGAATATCTACGAATCTATTATAGCAATCAAACTGATTTTTTATGTTCATAGGGGCTATGAACTGAAGTTCACCTATAGGACGTTAAATAACCTGGTGATTACAAATCCAACATGGCGGCGACGCGAAGTATAAATATTCATTTGGACGTTCCTCGCAATTTAACCATCCGAGTGCAGTGAAACTTGGTACAGTAAATCCTTATACGAATGTTAATCCACTGACATCTAATTTATTTCAATTGTTTCCATAACCTCAAGATGGCAGCTGTGCGAAATTTTAAAATCTCCTTGTTACTTCTTGTGTCCTAATCATGCGATTGAAGTTTGATTACTACACGTACACAATAATCTTCATGTAACAGTACATAACTCTAGGACCTACATATATAAAATCCAACATGGCGACCATACGAAATATTTAGTCGGTTCTCAATATCTACGAATCTATTACAGCAATCAAACTGAAATTTTGTATGTTGATAAAGGCAATTAATAAAAGTAGGATACATGAAAATAGGCTGTATAGTTCTTCACGGAACGACTTGTTATTCCCCTTTTTCAATGCCCACGTCTCAGATCCATATAGTGCTTCACTCCAAATAAAGCGTTTCGCCATTCTCTTCCTTATGCCTTTGTCCAACCTCCACAAAGCAGCCTCCGTTTCTTATTTTTCCATCATATTAGTCTGTAGTCACATCGAGGGAAACAAGATGTTCAGTAAAGAACATATAGCCTACTTTCTCCTAAATGCATGGGTATTGTTATAACTCTTTGTCCTTTTCAAGGAGTATGATTGAATGTTGGTTGTAGTAGCTTGTTGAAATACAACGTGCTATAGGGATATTAAACATGAATATGAGGTGCCCTTTGCTAGTGCTACCTCTGTACCAAATTTCGTTCAATTCGGTTTCACCGTGTTTGAATTGATAGAGGGAATCGATTTGCACACATACTTGGCCACCATCTGCAAACTATTGGGCTGATGTTCTTGCAGTTTGGTCTGAATATGTTTCCCACATAAAGATATGGTGTTGCAAAATTTGGTAGAGACTAGATTATTAGGTTGGTCGTAATTACATTTAAGCTTTTAACATTTGGGTGGCCGCGATTACGTTTCCGTGAAGATAGCGGTGATATAAAACATGACACTGAGGTGCCCTTTGCTAGTGCTACCTCTGTACCAAATTTCGTTCCATTCGGTTTCACCGTGTTCGAATTGATAAGGGGAATCGATTTTCACACAAACATGGCCGCCATCCGCAAAATATTAGGCTGATGACCTATTAGTTTGGTCAAAGGATGCTCCCTCCATAAAGGTATGTTGTTGCTAAATTTGCTAGAGATCGGATGATTAGGCTAATCGTAATTTGATTTAAGCTTTGAACATTTGTGTGGCCGCCATTACGTTTCTGTCAATATGGCGGCGATATAAATCATGACACTGAGATGCCCTTTGCTAGTGCTATCTCTGTACCAAATTTCGATCCATTCGGTTTCACCGTGTTTGAATTAATAGGGAGAATCGATTTTACACAAAGATGGCCGCCATCCGCAAACTATTAGGCGAATGACCTATTAGATTGGTCAAAGGATGCTCCCTCCATAAAGGTATGTAGTTGCAAAATTTGGTAGAGATCGGATGATTAGGTTAATCGTAATTTGATTTAAGCTTTGAATATTCGTGTGGCCGCCATTACGTTCCAGTCAAGATGGTGGCGATATAAAACATGACACTGAGGTGCCCTTTGCTAGTGCTACCTCTGTACCAAATTTCGTTCCATTCGGTTCCACCGTGTTCGAATTAATAGGGGGAATCAATTTTGACATAAAGATGGCCGCCACCCGCAAACTATTAGGCTAATAACCTATTAGATTGGTCAAAGGATGCTCCCTCCATAAAGGTATGTAGTTGCAAAATTTGGTAGAGATCGGATGATTAGGTTAATCGTAATTTGATTTAAGCTTTGAACATTCGTGTGGCCGCCATTACGTTTCTGTCAAGATGGCGGCGATATAAAACATGACACTGAGGTGCCCTTTGCTAGTGCTACCTCTGTACCAAATTTCGTTCCATTTGGTTTCACCGTGTTTGAATTAATAGGGGGTACTGATTTTCACACAAAGATGGCCGCCATCCGCAAACTATTACGCTGATGACTTATTAGTTTGGACAAAGGATGCTCCCCCCATAAAGGTATGTTGTTGCAATATTTGGTAGAGATCGGATGATTAGGTTAGTCGTAATTTGATTTAAGCTTTGAACATTTGTGTGGCCGCCATTACGTTTCCGTCAAGATGGCGGCGATATAAAACATGACACTGAGGTGTCCTTTGCTAGTGCTACCTTTGTACCAAATTTCGTTCAATTCGCATTCACCGAGTTCGAATTGATAGGGGGGGACAGACATTCAGAGTACACACACTCACACACACACAGACACACAGACACACACACACACAGACTCACACACACACATACACACACACAGACAGACACACTTTTTTCGCCCTGTGTTGATCTCATAAGTCTACTTTCATTTTTTGCAAAAATCGAAAGTAGGCTAAAAATAGGGTTTAGTATAGTTTGCAGGATATGCTTGCAGTGCATTAATGCCATACCGGATGCAATCAGAGAAATATCGCCCTTCCTGTAAGCACGCGTTAGTTGGGTTGCAGCAAACGATATTGGAAGGGACTGCTGAATCGCATGGTTTATATTTCATTGCATGTAGCCTATTTTTAGCCTACTTTCGATTTTTGTAAAATTGAAAGTAGGCTTATGAGATCAACACAGGGCCAACAAGATGTTCAGTAAAGAATATATATAGCCTACTTTCTCCTAAATACATGGGTATTGTTATAACTCTTTGTCCCTTTCAAGGAGTATAATTGAATGTTGGTTGTAGTAGCTTGTTGAAATACAACGTGTTATACGGATATTAAACATGAATATGAGGTGCCCCTTGCTAGTGCTAACTCTATACCAAATGTCGTTCAAATCGTGTTTACCTTGTTTGAGAAGAAAGGAGGAATCGATTTGCACACATACATGGCTGCCATATGCAAACTATTGGACTGATGACCTTGTAGCTAGCTCAAAGAACGCTTCTCACATAAAGGTATGTTGTTGCAAAATTTGGTAGAGATCAGATGATTAGGTTGGTCATAATTTGATTTAAGCTTTTAACATTTGGGTGGCCTCCAGTACGTTTCCGTCAAGATGGTGACGATATAAAACATGACACTGAGTTGCTTATTGCGAGTACTACCTCTGTACCAAATTTCGTTCAATTCGGTTTCACCGTGTTAAAATTGATAGGGGAATCGATTTGCTCACATACATGGCTGCTATCTGCAAACGATTAGGCTGATGACTTTGTAATTTGGTCCAAAGATGCTTACTAGATAAAGGTATGTTGTTGCAAAATTTAGTAGAGATCAGATGATTACGTTGGTCGTAATTTGATTTAAGCTTTTAACATTTGGGTAGCCGCCATTACGTTTCCGTCATGATGGCGGCGATATAGAACATGACACTGAGATGCCCTTTGCTAGTGCTACCTCTGTACCAAATTTCGTTCAATTCGGTATCACTGTGTTTGAATAGATAGGGGGAATCCATTTGCACACATACATGGCCGCCATCTACAAACTATTGAGCTGACGACCTTGTAATGTAGTCAAAAGACGCTCGCCTTATAGATATATGTTGTTGCAAAATTTGGTAGAGATCGGATGATTAGGTTAGTCGTAATTTGATTTTAGTTTTGAACATTTGGGTGGCCGCCATTACGTTTCCGTCAAGATGGCGGCGATATAAAACATGACACTGAGGTGCCCTTTGCTGATGCTACCTAAGTACCAAATTTCGTTCAATTCGGTTTCACCGTGTTCGAATTGATAGGGGGAGACATTCAGAGTACACACACACACGCACGCACACACACACACACACACACACACAGACAGACAATTTTTAGACTACTTTCGATTTTTGCAAAAAATGAAAGTAGTCAAACAAAAGTATGGCGCTTTTCAGTCGGTCAACACGAATGTACCAAAAAGAGCTGTGTTATGTCCTAATCCTGAAATAAATTACATGAGCTTAATAAATACACAAGGATGATCAGTTTCGATCGTCAAGCGATCATCATCAGATCCATTACACTTAGGCTATAACATCTATGTTTGATATACAGGTGAAAAATATTTAGAATATGTACAATTATTTAGTTGCAGTATTGGTAATGCAACTGTCGGTGTATGCTAAATGTATTATATCTAATGTTAGGTGAAATGCTAAAATGGTCGTAAAAATCCGGTGTTTGTCTGTTTTGGGTGATTATATGGTTATACAAAATCAACTATGGTTATACTGTAATATTACAGGCTGATACTTATCCGGTTGTCTTCCTGACTGGAACTTCAAGTAGTTTCGTGTTCACTCTAGCACCAGTTTTGGTCGACTAACCCGGGTGTTAACTGGACGAAACTTGTTTTTCCTTTCTCCCCCTTTGTTCCTGTGTGCTTTCTGAGGCCAGTGCTATGTTTATTTGTGTGACGTTGCCAAATCTAGATAAGAATGTATGTTATTGAATACAGGAAGATCTACAACTATTAAAGACCGTGGAACTGTCTTCGCCACGCGTGGACTAAAAAGCCATTCAACTAAGCGCTGCCCGGTTCATTGAAGACGTCCTGGCACCTTTAATACTGCCTCGCATACTGGCCTATGTTTAATGCAGAAAAAAAAAACATAGTACACCTGATCCAGATAACATTTACCTATTAACCACCGCTATCCCCCCCCCCCTTTTTAAATCTAGCTTGGCTGTATCGCTAAGTTGTGTCTTGTTTCCTACAGGGTGTGTTTTTAGTATATTAAAAAGGGGTGAACTCTCCATAAAAGTGTGTTCATTTAGATTGTTGGGATTGTTTCGTTTGGCTAGGTGAATCTCGATTGCTTCCTTTATGTCGAGAGCTCTGCCTTTCGATTCGTGATGAATTATTTTTAGGTCAGTCTCGATTTTAGTAAAGCTGTGCCCCATGTCACACATATGTTCGCATACGGATGAATGTGTTCCGTATCTTATCGCATTCATATGTTCATTATAATGTGTATCTACTCGTCTTCCACTCTGTCCAATGTAATTAGCTTGACAACCAGTGTCTTGGCATGTAATAGAATATACCCCTGACTTTTAATACGGGTCTTGTTTATTTAGATTACTATTTTGCAGGTGCCTCCCGGTCGTATTGTTCGTTGTGAAAGCTATTTTTATCCCTTGCTTTTTGAAAAGATTAGTGATTTTATATGTGTTCGTATTCACATAGTTGAAGCGCGCAAATTTGTTCTCATTACTGTCCGGTTTGGGAATCGTTTTACCTTTATTTCTAAGTTTGGCTATAATTGATCTATTTTGCTTGGCGGGAAATTGTTTTCCTTTGCTATTTGCTTAATGGTTGTTATTTCCTTATTATAGTTGTAGCACTAGCAAAGGGCACCTCAACATCATGTTATATACCGCCGCCATCTTGACAGAAACGTAAAGGCGGCAACCCAAATGTTCAAAGCTTAAATCAAATTACGACTAACGCAATCATCTGATCTCTACCAAATTTTGCAACAACATACCTCTGTGTGCGAAGCGTCTTTTGAGCAAATTACAAGGTCATCAACCAATAGTTTGCAGGTGGCGGCCATGCATATGTGCAAATAGATTCCATCCATTCAAACATGGTTAAACCGAATTGAACGAAATATAGAGGTAGCACTAGCAAAGGGCACCTCAGTGTCATGTTTTATATCGCCGCCATCTTGCCGAGAACGTAATGGTTACCACCCAAATGTTCAAAGCTTAAATCAAATTGCGACTGACTTAATCATTTGATCTCTACCAATATTTGCAACAACATACATTCGTGTGGGAAGCATCTTTTGACCACAACTACAAGGTCATCAGCCCAATAGTTTGCAGATGGCGGCCATGCATGTGTGAAATTGATTCCCCCTATCAATTCAAACCCGGTGAAACCGAATTGAACGACATTTGGTACAGAGGTAGCACTAGCAAAGGGCACCTCATTGTCGTGTCTTATAACGCCACCATCTTGTCGGAAACGCAATGGCGGTCACCCAAATGTTCAAAGCTTAAATCAAATTACGACTAACTTAATCACCTGATCTCTACCAAATTTTGCAACAGTATAGGCTACATTTATGTGGGAAGCCTTCTTTTGACCATTCTTCAAGGTCATCAGCTCAATAGTTTGCAGATGGCGGCCAAGTATGTGTGAAATTGATTCCCTCTATCTATTCAAACCCGGTGAAACCGAATTGTACGACATTTGGTACAGAGGTAGTTCTAGCATAGGGCAACTCATATTCATGCTCTATATCGCCGCCATCTTGACGGAAATGTAACTAGTGTGTGTACTTTTATACGAGGAAGGATTTGGTTAGGAAGCTGTTGTTGTTGTTTCATTCGAGATGCATGGACATCATGGTCATGTAGCCCCGTGTACTTGGGTGAGTTTGTTATTGTGATGGCTGTATTAGTGTATATATCATTTAGGTGAGGATTCAATCAATCAACGTTTAATATCTGTATAGCACGTTGTATTTCAACGAGCCACTACAACCAACATTCAATGTTACTCCTTGAAAAGGACAAAGAGTTATAACTACTATATATCCAGGCATTCAGGAGAAAGTCGGCTACATTTTCTTTGCTGAACATTTTGTTTTCAGGTTGTTTCTTCGCATATTGTCGTAATTGGGTTGACCGTCTTAAAAGTTAAGTTCGAGTTTAATACCTCATCTGAATAAAGAATTCATCCTCGTTAGTTCGTGGCGTAGGCTAGCTGCTGTCATTCTTTACTGTCTCCCTGAAAGTCCCGGTTCGTTTCCCAGTTCTGCCAAGAAATTTAATTGTGATCTGAGGGCTGGAACGGGGTACACTCTGCCTTGTGAGAAGAGGAGGGTTCGAGTCCTAACTCAGCCATCCTGGAAGTAATTTTCCGTGGTTTCCCATTTATACACCAAGGAAATGCCGGGATGGTCCCTAGGTTCCCAACTTATGGCCACAGTCGCCTGCTTCCCAGTCCTCACCTGAATTACGAATACATACTACTAAAGACACCACAGTAGCATAAATTATCAAAAAAATTCTACTCCCAGCCAAGTACACAGTGATAAACGACCACAATATCCAAGCCCCTCAAATGAAACAACAACAACAGCACTACTGTCGACCAAAATATTCTGTGTACTCGAGTTTGAAGGTTGTTTGTGAAGTAACCAATAGACCTACATAAAATCCAATAACATCATCATTTTCGTCGTTCTATTTTACGTTAGTTCATGTAGGTTTGGAATTTTTTAAATTTATATTTTAATATTTTTTATCGCAGTTGGAACACAAAAAGTGCCCGTCTTTTAAGCGTGTTTCAACCATGCGTCACATTTAGGAATTATTATCTCACTAACCCGTCATCAGATCGAATCCTAATTTTAACACAATATACAATGGAATGTTGTATAACTGGTTTATTTATTTTAAAATTGTGTGTGTTCAAAAAACAAAGTTGTTATCATTTTTGTAAGGTAACTTTTTCTCGGGTCGGGGTGGTTTGAAAATGTAGTTCTTGGTCGCGTTGTAATCCTTACACATCAAAAATGTATGATGTATGATTGTGAAATACGTAAATTAATTCACTTATTTTATATCGGTTTTTATTTGTACGGGGAATTAAGACATGGTTCACCAGTTAGCCGCTCCGGTGAAAGTTGTGGATTCGATCTGATGACGGGTTTGTGAGATAATACTGTAGTTCTTAAATGTGACGCATGGTTGAAACACTCTTAAAAACGGGCACTTTTTGTGTTTGAAGTACGATAAAAATATTAAAATATAAATTAAACATTCCAAACCTACATGAACTAACGTAAAATAGAACGACGTAAATGATGATGTTATTGGATTTTATGTAGGTCTATTGGTTACGTCAGAAACAACCTTCAAACTCGAGTGCACATAATATTTTGGTCGACAGTAGTTCACAATACTAAATGGTTAAATATCTGACTGTTCTTTGGAATGGCTGGCAAATGAGTGATATCGAAGTGGGGATTCAGTTTTTAATACGAAGTTCCATGTTGCCTGTCGAGTGTTATCTCCTCCGTACACATTCCACTTCACATGTCATGTGGCGAACGGAAGCTCTCATGTTTGACGAGTTAAATGTGTCTACCTATTGTGTATCATATCACACGAATTTAACTGTCATTTCACGAAATACTTTGTGCCCTCATTTCAACCAATTCTACTCGGCAATTCCACTGTGTAACTATGCACTAGCCCTGATACTTGACCCTATCGTACTAGACTTTCGCCCGTGCACATATGGTTGCCGGATTAGCGGGAGTACCGGTTTATTGAGAGTGTCTGGATTTTATTTCATATTACCTAAAATTTTGAGTTTCTGTTAGCGTAACGTGTTTCCTTTTAGATGATGATGATAATTGTTGTTATCGGTCCTTTATTTTTAGAAGTCATTGTACTGAACTGTAAAGAAGGCCACGATATATTTGTATTACTGTATGTATAGCATTATTTAAAGCCGCGTTTACACTGGAGTTGACAACAGTGTTGCCAACAAATGTTGAGAACATTTATAAAAATCGTACTAAAATTTTTACTAGCGCTTAGAGACAGCCCAGCGGGGCTAACGAAGTGACCCGAATGCTCACGAATATAACCGATCAACCTCTTCCAGACAGACCAAGAGGGGCATGATCCTTGGGCAGCAATTTTCTTTCGTTTATCGACGGGCTATTTGTTCTGTGAATAATCGCTTGATTTGTTGTTCTGTGCGTTAATTCTTAGAGTCTCAGGCACTCACTGGGCAACTGAAATAAACTAAAGCTAGCCGCTGAGTCTCCGGCAGGGTGTCCATCCCCTTGTCTCCACTAATATCTTCCCTGTCCCTCTCTCAGCAGTTTATGAATTGCTTGGAAAATCCGTTTCATGTACCTGAGTTTCTAGTGAACAAATATATTTCACTTGCGAAAAAATATTTTTCATTTACAGTAAGAGACAGAATATGTAATTTTAAATAAATCAAGTAAAGTTATGTATAAAAAAATGTCATTTTGATCAAATATTATGTAAAATAAAAACACAGAATATTAATTTTAAAGTAAAAATATTAAAAAAAATGTAATTATGATCAAATATGTAACATATGTAGCAATAAAATGTAATTAGATGATAGCTAAGGTTCTAATTCATGGACATTTATCATTTTAGTTACGTATATAAGCAAAGGGAAGGAATATGTATTTATATAAAAATCATAGCCCTAATGACCGGTCTAGGTTGTAAAGTTTCGGGAACGTTCGGTGTGCCCCGCTGCGCTGGTCTGTCTCGGCGCGTGTCCAAAGATCGTGAAAGGGGATGGATGATCGGTTGCGGTCGTGAGTATTCGGGTCGCCTCGTTAGCCCCGCTGGGCTGTCTCTAAGCGCTAGTCTGGAGTTGACAAGTGTTGCCAACAAATGTTGACAAGATTTACAAAAATCGTACTAAAATTTTTGTTAACATTGCTGCCAACAATGCTGTCAACACCGAAAAAGTGTTGGCAACATTACTCACCAGCAGTCGGTAAAGATCAAAAAGTGTTGTTAACATTTGTTGGCAGCAATGTTGACGGTACTTAAAGTGACCCGCAACAATGTTGGCAAAAATTCCCCTTCAACTGTCCAGCGCACGTGGTTGGCCGACGCGGCTTCACTCTAGTCACGGCTGTTGCTGGTAGTACTGAACTTCTGTTTGTGGTGTCGAACTGTGGAAGTGCAAGTCAATATGGACAAACTTTTAAGTGATTTTCATTGGCCGCGGGATAATGTCCTAAATTTGATCGAGCTCTATCGTGAGCAACCAGTTCTCTGGAACCCGATGGACCCAGACTTTGAAAACAAAAACCTGAAGAACTATGCCTGGAATGACATTTCGCGGGAAATGAAAACAACCGATTCTCCTTTTACCTATGATGACGCACGCTGTTGCTATCGCTGCAAGTTTCTCTAGTATTGACATTTTGGAATGCAGAATGCAACTGGCGAAACGCGCCAAAAATTAGCTAAATTTTTGTCAACAAATCTTACCATTCTCGATATTTGCCAACATTGTTGCCAGCATTTGTTGCCAACTTTTGTTGTAGACATGCTGTCAACGAAAGTTGGCAACAATTTGTTGGCAACATTTGGTTTAAACGTGGCTTTACATTGCATACGACTAACAACTTTGTTGCGCACCTTGTTGGACGCGTCATTTCTGCTGGGCAGTGGTTCTGAACCCGTAGAAGTCTGCGGACCACTCAGCGTTAAATTGATTCATGTACGGACCACCCCTCCCCCCCCCCCCCCTTGGCCCCTCCCCTCTCCCCCCAAAATACACCTTATCAGTTGTAACCCTTCCTCAATAACACTTATTTTTAAGATATTTCAATACAAAACCTGATAGTCATCTCCGCGAATACATTCGGACGATTCTCGTTCAACGCACTTAGTTTTCGAAATCCCCATTTATTGGCCACTTTTTTTTACATTCGAATTGAGCCACTATGGACTACGGAGTAACAATCAAAATCAATATTTCGTTCTAGATCGTCTGCCAGCTTTGATGTCCTGCCAGTATCTCTTGAGCCCATCACTCAGCGCCTTCTTCCGATCTTCTGAAAGAGGTCCACTCCGTCTTTTGGGTTCTGCCCCTACCTTAAATCCCTGGTAATTTTTAATTAGGTGTCTGAATTCACACCTGTTCATAATTTTGCAGTCCGGAATACCAATTTCTATAAGGTCTTTGTAGCATTCTTCGAACCATGCCACTTTTTTCCTCTTTGGTTTCACGAAATTCCAAATTTTCTTTGTTATACGATCTTTGGGCATTCTGAAAATGTGTCCATAAAACAACAACCATTTCCTTTTTATTATTGACGTGACTGGTTGTATCTTTCTATATAACCCCTCGTTTGACTTCAAACGTAAGTGTCCGTCAACCCATCTGTTGCCTAAAATTTTTCTCAATACCCTGCATTCTCTTTTGACTAGCTGGCCACTTTTTATACGCGCTGGTGGACCCTTTTCTCCCGCGGCCCACTCCCGAGGCACTCGTAGACCACCTGAGGTCCACAGACCACCGGTTTAGAACCACTGTGCCAGAGCGATTAGATGCTTGATGTGAGCTGGATTACTGAGAAACTGGGCTACTGAGCTGAGGGTTACATTATTGAGAGGCCGGACGTCTGATTCCCGAATTATTGAATCCCCGGTGCTTTCCCACGTATTTAGTTACACCTGTATATAATCACCTCTGTTGTTTGAGTCTTCAGTCTTTTGACTGGTTTGATGCAGAACTCCGTGACCCCCCCCCCCCCCGTCTGAGCTAATCGTTTCATGTCTATATAGCTACCACACCTTTCATCCGAGGCAATCTGATTAACATATTCTAACCTTCGTCTACCCCTACAGATTTTGTCCTCGACCCTTCCTTCCATAATTCAATTTGTTATTCCTGGGTGTGTTAGGCGTGTCCTACCAACCTATCTCTTCTCTTCATTAACTGACACTAGAAACATCTTTCCTCTCCCACTCGTCTTAATACCTCTTAATTTGTTAATGTGATGTTCTATCATTCTCCTGTAACACCACATTTCAAATGCCACTATTCTCCTCTTTTCTGCTGCACCAACGGTCCAAATTTCACTTCCATATTTTAACTATCAGTCGATGCTTGCCACGGTGGGTGAGTGGTTATCGTGTCGGTCTACCAACCCCGAGTTTGTAGGTTCGCTCCTGGCCGTGGTAAGTGATCTTTGAAAGGCGACAAAAATCACGAAACGCATATCATACGTTGTTGGCATGTTAAAAAACCCATTTGAATTCAGTAGGCCGTGTTCATAATGGCAAAATTAATCTCGTTTTTTTCCGCCAACACAAAAGTACCTCCTTTCTCTACTAGAAAGTCCTATAGTGTTCAAGAAGGTTAGATATCTAACCTCCTTGACATTCATAGCGTTCCAAAGAACAACAAAATCTGAAATGCAAGCTGCCCTCTGGGTGTCAAATAACAAAGCTTGTACCTGACACCCGAGGCCACACGATATTATTATTACTTTCAGTCGGTCATCACAAAATAATTCAAATTACTGGAATATGTAAACCAAGATGTTCAGTAAAGAACGTATAGCCTACTTTCTCCTAAATGCATGGGTATTGTTATAACTCTTTGTCCTTTTCAAGGAGTATGATTGAATGTTGGTTGTAGTAGCTTGTTGAAATACAACGTGCTATAGGGATATTAAACATGAATATGAGGTGCCCTTTGCTAGTGCTACCTCTGTACCAAATTTCGTTCCATTCGGTTTCACCGTGTTCGAATTGATAAGGGGAATCGATTTTCACACAAAGATGGCCGCCATCCGCAAAATATTAGGCTGATGACCTATTAGTTTGGTCAAAGGATGCTCCCTCCATAAAGGTATGTTGTTGCTAAATTTGCTAGAGATCGGATGATTAGGCTAATCGTAATTTGATTTAAGCTTTGAACATTTGTGTGGCCGCCATTACATTTCTGTCAATATGGCGGCGATATAAATCATGACACTGAGATGCCCTTTGCTAGTGCTACATCTGTACCAAATTTCGTTCCATTCGGTTCCACCGTGTTCGAATTAATAGGGGGAATCAATTTTGACATAAAGATGGCCGCCACCCGCAAACTATTAGGCTAATAACCTATTAGATTGGTCAAAGGATGCTCCCTCCATAAAGGTATGTAGTTGCAAAATTTGGTAGAGATCGGATGATTAGGTTAATCGTAATTTGATTTAAGCTTTGAACATTCGTGTGGCCGCCATTACGTTTCTGTCAAGATGGCGGCGATATAAAACATGACACTGAGGTGCCCTTTGCTAGTGCTACCTCTGTACCAAATTTCGTTCCATTTGGTTTCACCGTGTTTGAATTAATAGGGGGAATTGATTTTCACACAAAGATGGCCGCCATCCGCAAACTATTAGGCTAATGACCTTGTTATTTCGTCAAAGGATGCTTCCTCTGTAAAGGTATGTTGTTGCAAAATTTGGTAGAGATCGGATGATTAGGTTAATCGTAATTTGATTTAAGCTTTGAACATTTGTGTGGCCGCCATTACGTTTCCGTCAAGATGGCGGCGATATAAAACATGACACTGAGGTGCCTTTTGTTAGTACTACCTCTGTACCAAATTTCGTTCCATTCGGTTGCACCGTGTTCGAATTAATAGGGGGAATCGATTTTCACACAAAGATGGCCGCCATCCGCAAACTATTACGCTGATGACTTATTAGTTTGGTCAAAGGATGCTCCCCCCATAAAGGTATGTTGTTGCAAAATTTGGTAGAGATCGGATGATTAGGTTAGTCGTAATTTGATTTAAGCTTTGAACATTTGTGTGGCCGCCATTACGTTTCCGTCAAGACGGCGGCGATATAGAACATGACACTGAGGTGTCCTTTGCTAGTGCTACCTTTGTACCAAATTTCGTTCAATTCGCATTCACCGTGTTCGAATTGATAGGGGGGACAGACATTCAGAGTACACACACTCTCACACACACACAGACACACAGACACACACACAGACTCACACACACACATACACACACAGACAGACACACTTTTTTCGCCCTGTGTTGATCTCATAAGTCTACTTTCATTTTTTGCAAAAATCGAAAGTAGGCTAAAAATGATCTGAAGCAAATTACATGTGATTAACTTAGGGCTATTTGTTACGGACTGTTGGAAAAGGAGAAAACTAACGGATGACATGTTTCGCTCGTCAAGAGAGCATCATCAGATCCAAATTAACAAGACAAAGCTATCTTTACTTCCATAGAGTGCCACGCTCCAGACAAAGGCTTTCAGAAATGACTCCCTAATACATCAATCTATATTCATTTTCAACTGATTCCTTTTCTGTAGAAATACTTTCCTTGCTGGAGCCAATCTTACTTTTATTTCCTCTTTGCTTCGTATATCACTGGTTACTTTGCTTCCTAGGTAACAGAAGACTACTTTAGTTTTTCACCTGCCAATTTGACGTCAATAGGGGATTATTTATTTATTTATTGATTTATTTATTATTTAGAGTATGGCTTTTAGTGCCGGGAGTGACCGAGGACATGTTCGGCTCGCCAGAGGTTGTAGCTGCTTCAAGCGGACACCCATAGGGTGAGCTACAAGTTCCATTCCATTTCAAGTAGTTTCAACTTTCGCTACCAGATGTCAATGACACCTAGTGGTGAACGTTGGAGCTTTGATAGAGCGTTCCAACGAAATCTAACCAAGAAATTTAGCTTCACACAAGTTTAGACTATGGAAGGATCTTTTACATGCCAAAAATATATGACATGGGGCCGCCGGCTTTACTTCCCCTCCGAAGGAAGGCACACTGAAAGATTTTAACGCTCTTAAAAATCCGACGACTTCGGCCGGGTTTGAACCCGCTATCTAGGGCACAGCAGTTCAGCATGCTACCAATTACGCCACCTACTGGATTCCTTTATTAGCCTACTTTCGATTTTTGCAAAAAATGAAAGTAGACTTATGAGATCAACACAGGGCGAAAAAAAGTGTGTCTGTCTGTGTGTGTGTATGTGTGTGTGTGAGTCTGTGTGTGTGTATGTGTGTGTGTGAGTCTGTGTGTGTGTGTGTGTGTGAGTGTGTGTACTCTGAATGTCTGTCCCCCCCTATCAATTCGAACACGGTGAATGCGAATTGAACGAAATTTGGTACAAAGGTAGCACTAGCAAAGGACACCTCAGTATCATGTTTTATATCGCCGCCATCTTTACTAAAACTGAATGGCGGCCACTCAAACGTTCAAAACGTAAAATCAAATAACGACTAACCAAATCATCCAATCTCTACCAAATTTGGTAACAACATACCTTCGTATAGGATGCGTCTTGTGACCAAACTACAAGGTCGTCCGCCATACCATTTCAGGATGGCGGCCGTGCTAATTATGCAAACTTTATAATCCATATCATGGGACCCACCAGTTCCGATTATCGAGCCGAGAATCGTTTTAACTGTTCTAAGGGAAGAGGCACGTACGAAATTAAAAGTTTATTTTGTAATACTATAGTGCAGACGTGATTTTAAAAAGCTCAGCTGATTCATTAATAAGACAAGATGGCAGCGGATATCTTGTGCCTGACTTATATTTCACTAATTTGAGTATTGAATGCAATATAGCGTACTGATAAAAAAATAAATAAACTTTGTATGAAATGCTTTATATATAAATAATATACTCCAGTGATGAAATCGTTTAGTATAAATCATTATTTGCTAACAAGTTCTATGTAAGTCATTTTAAATAGAACGATATTCGTTGACACAATTAGCTCAGTGGTAGAGCGATAGCCTGTCGCTCAGATTCCTATGGTTCAAACCCGATCAGAGCTAGTTTTTTTGCTTGAAATGTTATATGTTTATTGTTTTGTAATGACTCAGATGTTTTATAATTAAGCGTTATATTGTGCAAATTATGGTGTAAAATATATATTTAATTAAAACATAATTCGCCAGCAGATTTACTCGAGACATCTAGCTGCCAAAAAGGTAACTTCCAGATTTTATTGAAAAGTTTCTTCTTCTGGCCGCTAGAATGCACTCGCTCTGTTAGGATTATATTGTTCGATATTTCACCACTAGATGTCCCGACTAGTCTACGTGGGGATCCATTGATTACTATACCATTATCATTCTATGCGCATCGAATTTGAAGAATGACAAGTTGATACTACGATACATTTTAACTTTTTATTTTAAAGGGTTTGTAACAGCCTATTTTGCGTTACTTGAAAATGTTATTAAGCGTTATATTGTCCACATTATGGTGTAAAATATATATTTAATTAAAACATAATTCGCCAGCAGATTTACTCGAGACATCTAGCTGCCAAAAAGATAACTTCCAGATTTTATTGAAAAGTTTCTTCTTCTGGCCGCTAGAATGCACTCGCTCTGTTAGGATTATATTATCGAAAATATCCACATAGTTTGTATACACACGTCTCTGTAGGGTCATGGAAAGATTTGTTAATTCAATTAGGGTTGTGAAAGCCATGCACAACCAGACGTGTAAAGACATGCCTCAACTCAAAGTTGGATGTTGCCCACGGCAGGTCGTAATAATAATAATAATAATGTTATTGGTTTTACATCCCTTTTAACTACTGCTGCTTTTAGAGACACCGGGGTGCCGGAATTTTGGCCCGAAGGGGATCTTTAACGTGCCAGTAAATGTACTGACACGGCTCCCTCGCATTTGTGCACCCTCAAATGCCAGCTGACTGCGCCAGGATACGAACCTGCAACCTAGGGCCCAGCAAGCGAGAACGTTACCGCTGAGCCACGCCGCCAGTCCGGTCGATTATGTCTCCAGATCCATAACATTCTTGATATACTTCTTATCTTTCTTTCTTTCTTTCTTCAATGATGGTAGCAGTTTTTATCTAGGTCGTGGCGTTTGGTAGAGGTAAATCGTTTCTAAGGTCTTCAACAAAGAATAGTTCTATTATACTCTTTGATAATAACAACGAGTTATAACTATACTCATACATTTAGGAGAAAGTAGGCTATATGTTCTTTACTGAACATCTTGTTTTTGTTTTGCATTTATTAATTTTCATCATGAATTCTTTCCTCAAGACGGAAAGTGCATTTATACAAGTGTGCAGCCTGCAGAATCACTAAGGTCTGAGCGTAATTTGCTATTCAGGCCGGAGGCTACTGGTTTTGTTTGGCTGGAGGTCAAGCTTATTACAGCCACGTATAAGGCAATCCTGCTGCATTGGATAGAAAGCAAACATGTATGCAAGTTTGTGTGACCCGAATAATTTCGAGCAACTGGGAATTCTCTTTGCACGAGTTAGCATCTTGAAATCAAATCGAAATAATGTATTCCCTTTGATAAAACAATGAATGTACACCTGCCCTGATTCAGTTTCCACTCATCGCCTGCCATAATAAGATAATACTAGCGGAGCCGTGCGAGAAATCTCGCACGTTCATAAACCACACTTTCCCCAATAGGTTTATAATGAGAGACTTAAGGAGAAAGGTTGCTATTTTCTTATTTCAACCAAATGATTATAGTACACTATTTACATTTCAGTTAGAATTCCAAGTTCCACGTTCTCTAACTTAAAACGGCAATCACTGAAAATTGGATCATCATCACTCACCGGTTATTCGATATTTATGAAATTAAACTATTTGAGTACTCATTCCTTTGGTTACTGTTTCTGAAATCCATGCAAAATGACAAAGGAGAGACCTCAGAATGTTAAAATGACTTGAAACAGTCGCCATAAAACAGTTAATAAATAAAAGTAATTAACCAAATTTTAATAATTCTTTATTATTATTATTAGGGACTTTAATTACAATTTTAACAATAATTCAATGAGGCCAAAATGTGAAGTGGACAGCAATTATGGAGCATATTTTCCTACAGCAACAGTATCAGCAAATCGCACACCTCGTACATTTTTAAAGTAATTTTTTAAAGAAATTATAGATATTTATGAAATTTAGATTGTAATTCGTTACTGCTAATGTCTATTCTCTTTCATTTGAATAATCATTTGTCACGATCGGTCGCTTGAGAGCGCCGCAGGAGGGATCTATACTACTGAAGTAATATATATGATGATACGAGTAGATAAAGAAAACTTCTCAAACTTTGTGATCTTACACTTGAATAGCTTGATGTTTAAAGGAGACTTTTGCCGGTTTTATGAAATATTAGTTTTTGATGCGATACCACAGATGATAGATGAAATCTCTGTGTGATATTAAATGGAGACATATCAGGGTTGTTTTTGCATTTTTTAAATGACATTGAATTGCTGTTATTAAAATTACTGCGTTCTGTGTTTCAATGACTCTTGCATTGATATTGTACTTCATTTTCATATTACTATTAAGAAAGGAAGGAAGGAAGATTGTAGTTTAACGTGACCGTTAATCTCTAGATCATGAGCCTCGAGACCTGCTTTTTTTACGTGGAATCCGAACCACAGGACGTGGCATTTCACTTCGAAAAATATTACTATTAAGGTAAAGTATTGGTTCAGTGTTCATACTGAAAATTGTATACATTTCAAAAGCAATAAGAGTACATTTTGTAATTAATTGTGGGTTTTATGTGCCAGTTGGCATCCATTTCACTCCATTTGATGTATCAAGAGGACTTCTGCAATACTAACATCTGTCATTTTCTCATAATCTATGAATTGGATTTTGTATTCTCGTGCACTGATGTGTGCATTAGTATAGACGTCATGCACTGGCAGAAGCGTAAAACATAGATCGACATTTTCATCACCCTGACAGTTCTTCCTTCTCGTGTAAAATATAGAAAATGTCAGAAGTCCCCTTTCAAAATCAAGCGATTCACTTAACCCGTAATGTGCTTCGTCCGTCTGTAAACGGTGCACAAGAACTATATTTTTCATATTCCCCATTCGCTTTCAAGTGCCAAGTCGATCTCAGGCATGTGTTCATTATGTAGTAGCCTACTACTTGAGTTTGGAAGTAACTAACATAGCATTTTTAGCCTACTTTCGATTTTTGCAAAAAATGAAAGTAGACTTATGAGATCAACACAGGGCGAAAAAAGTGTGTCTGTCTGTGTGTGTGTATGTGTGTGTGTGAGTCTGTGTGTGTGTGTCTGTGTGTGTGTGTGTGTCTGTGTGTCTGTGTGTGTGTGTGTGAGTGTGTGTACTCTGAATGTCTGTCCCCCCCTATCAATTCGAACACGGTGAATGCGAATTGAACGAAATTTGGTACAAAGGTAGCACTAGCAAAGGACACCTCAGTGTCATGTTTTATATCGCCGCCATCTTGACGGAAACGTAATGGCGGCCACACAAATGTTCAAAGCTTAAATCAAATTACGACTAACCTAATCATCCGATCTCTACCAAATTTTGCAACAACATACCTTTATGGGGGGAGCATCCTTTGACCAAACCAATAGGCCATAAGCGTAATAGTTTGCGGATGGCGGCCATCTTTGTGTGAAAATCGATTCCCCCTATTAATTCGAACACGGTGCAACCGAATGGAACGAAATTTGGTACAGAGGTAGCACTAGCAAAGGGCATCTCAGTGTCATGTTTCATATCACCGCCATATTGACAGAAACGTAATGGCGGCCACACAAATGTTCAAAGTTTAAGTTAAATTACGACTAACATAACCATCCGATCTCTACCAAACTTTGCAACAACATTCCTTTATGGAGGGAGCATGCTTTGACCAATCTAATAGGTTATTAGCCTAATGGTTTGCTGCTGGCGGCCATCTTTATGTCAAAATTGATTCCCCCTATTAATTCGAACACGGTGGAACCGAATGGAACGAAATTTGATACAGAGGCAGCACTAGCAAAGGGCACCTCAGTGTCATGTTTTATATCGCCGCCATCTTGACTGAAACGTAATGGCGGCCACACGAATGTTCTAAGCTTAAATCAAATTACGATTAACCTAATCATCCCATCTCTACCAAATTTTGCAACTACATACCTTTATGGAGGGAGCATCCTTTGACCAATCTAATAGGTCATTCGCCTAATAGTTTGCGGATGGCGGCCATCTTTGTGTCAAAATCGATTCCCCCTATTAATTCAAACACGGTGAAACAGAATGGAACGAAATTTGGTACAGAGATAGCACTAGCAAAGGGCATCTCAGTGTCATGATTTATATCGCCGCCATATTGACAGAAACGTAATGGCGGCCACACAAATGTTTAAAGTTTAAATCAAATTACGACTAACATAACCATCCGATCTCTACCAAACTTTGCAACAATATACCTTTATGGTGGGAGCATCCTTTGACCAATCTAATAGGCCATTGGCCTAATAGTTTGTGGATGGCGGCCATCTTTATGTCAAAATTGATTCCCCCTATTAATTCGAACACGGTGGAACCGAATGAACGAAATTTGGTACAGAGGTAGCACTAGCAAAGGGCACCTCAGTGTCATGTTTTATATCGCCACCATCTTGACGGAAACGTAATGGTGGCCACACAAATGTTCAAAGCTTAAATCAAATTACGATTACCCTAATCATCCGATCTCTAGCAAATTTAGCAACAACATACCTTTATGGAGGGAGCATCCTTTGACCAATCTAATAGGTCATCAGCCTGATATTTTGCAGATGGCGGCCATCTTTGTGTGCAAATCGATTCCCCCTATCAATTCAAACACGGTGAAACCGAATTGAACGAAATTTGGTACAGAGGTAGCACTAGCAAAGGGCACCTCATATTCATGTTTAATATCCCTATAGCACGTTGTATTTCAACAAGCTACTACAACCAACATTCGATCATACTCCTTGAAAAGGACAAAGAGTTATAACAATACCCATGCATTTAGGAGAAAGTAGGCTATATGTTCTTTACTGAACATCTTGTTTTATAAATGGCATCTGTCCTGTGTAGTTGGAGTTCATCTGAGATTTTAAGAAGCATGGTGGAATAACAAACAAATCCTTTACGCCTCGTTGTGATTTCGGATCAATGAATATATATTTTTGTACTATTAAAGAGCAAAAAATATTACTAGGCTAATGATTTTAGGCTATGGAAGCGATGCATGCGTGGGCATAAAAATGTCAATTTCGATTCGTCCAAATGGAAATGAATATAAATGTGGGATTTTGAATTTACATTTAGAATAATAGGGAATAATAAAGAATAACAAGGACTCGAGGCCTTCGTGGCTTAGGCGGCAGCACGCCGGCCTCTCACCGCTGGATCCGTGGTTCAAATCCCGGTCACTCCATATGAGATCTGTGCTGGACAAAACCGAGGCAGACAGGTTTTACTCCGGGTTCTCCAGTTTCCCTGTCAAAAATTTCATTCCAGCAACACTCTCCACTATTGTTTCATTTCATCTGTCATTCATATAATCATTGCCTAAGAGGATTGCGACAGGCTTCGGCTACCTGCACAGTTCATATCGTCGCCGCTAGATCGGGGCTTCATTCATTCCATCCCTGACCCAGTCGGTCGACTGGAAGCAGGCTGTGGATTTTAATTTTCAATAAAGACTCGAAATGAATCAACATTTCAATCCCCCCCCCCCCCCCCCCGATAGGTAAAAAATTATGACTTCTACATTTTCTTTTTAAATGTGAATGAAGAAGCTGAGCACTGTAAAGGTTAAAACTGATAATGCTTGAAGATCAAGAGCAACCAACATCATCAAAACAAGAATTAACAAGTATTATTACACAGCTGACAGATTAGGCACGTTTACAATTGACTTCTGTAACAAAATTGTCGTATATAACTTAACTCACATATTAGTAGACATAGATTAATAACCTGAGTGTAAAAAATCCGATGATCAACTCCCTCAAGTGTTGACTAGATTTCTTTTGAGATTTTGGGGTTAAGTTTTATTGTATACTAGTGTCACATGGAGCTTGAAGTTTCCTCTGTGACAGGAAGTGATATCCAAAGGCATCTGAGACCAGAGTAATAGTAGCCTATAGTAAACTTATAGGTTCCGTCGTCAGGGCGCGGTAAGATGAGCGTTTGATGAGCTTAACTAGTTGTCCATGTGAATTAATTATTCTCATTTTTTATTTATAATAATAATAATAATAATATTGTATGGCCTCGGGTACCGGGTGCAAGCTTTGTTATTTGACACCCAAAGGGTAGCTTGCATGTCGAATTTCGTTGTTCCTTGAATCACTATGAAAGTCAAGGAGGTTAGATATCTAAGCTCCTTGAACACTATAGCGCTTTCTAGTAGAGAATTGAGGAACTTTGTGTTGGCGGTAAATCCCGAGATTAATTTTACCATTATGAACCCGGCTACTGAATTCAAATGGGTTCTTTGACATGCCAACATCGTATGACTTGGTGTCGTAATTTTTGCCGCCTAAAAAAAAAAACCCACTTACCACGGCCAGGAGCGAACCTGCAATCTTGGGGTTAGTAGACCGACACGTTGACCACTCACCCACCGTGGCAAGCTTTTTATTTAGAAAAATAATAATATTTAGAAAATAATACCCATTAAAACTTGAATACAATCGTGTTGAGCTACTGAAAAATATTAACATTTAATAGGTGGCTTCGGTGGCGTAGTTGGTAGCATGCTGAGTTTCTATGCTCAAGATCGTGGGTTCAAACCCGGCCGAAGTCGACGGATTTTTAAGAGCGTTAAAATCCTTCAGTAAGCCTTCCTTCGGAGAGGAAGTAAAGCCGATGGGGCCATGTCATAGATTTATTGCATGTAAAAGAACCTTCCACTAACTACGATTGTGTGAAGCTAAATTTGTTGGTTAAATTTCATATACACTCAGACAGACAGACATTAATTCCATAGATTGACGCCAGGTGCTGGATGAAGTGACATCTAATAGCCAGGTTCACAGCTAGGTGTCGTTGAAGATAGCATTTGGTTGCAAAAGTAGGAACTACAGTACTTGAAATTGATCCTCTGCAGTCCTTACTTGAATTAAAACAGATACATACACTAATAAAGCCATCACAATTAACACCGGTTATCAGACAGATCCTACACCCACCCAAAGTTCACGGGGCTACATAACCGCGTTGTCACAGCCCCTAAACTGAGAAACCAACCAACATTTAAATAACTAACCTAATAAAATTTACATAATAACAATTTACGATGTGTTATTTAATTTTTACTATGGTCATTCACCCACTCATTTACGAAGGTTGGAACTTAAGTAGTGGCAACTATTTATTATCAAGAGGTACAAAAATGGTACATGTTAGCAACCTTTACAGTCCTTCCAAGTAGTCACCATCGTGGTGTAGAACCCTTTGCGAGTGATGTGGAAGTCGTAGTTTACCTTTCGCCGAGCCCGTTCTGTCGATGGTGTGCATGGAGCGGTCTACAGCCTGTCAAATCTCTGCAACAGTCCGGAAGCGAGTGCCACGAAGTGGTTCCTTCATCTCGTACACGAGGATCACCATCACCTTCACCGCACTGGGGGTCTGACGGACTGTCGACTTTCGGGGTGACCCATGATGTCGCCATTCGTGATGGCGTGATCCTAACGCATTACGTTCCTCCGCGGCAGACCGTCAATGCACAGTATTACTGTTTGTTTTTGGAGCGCCACCTGCGCCTAGCATTGCGAAAGAAGCGGCCACACTTTCTGCAGCAACCACCCATCATGTTCCACGACAATGCTCGGGCGCATACAGCGCGAGCTGTGGTAGATTTGTTCGGTCGATGGGGCTGGGAAGTACTGTGCTATCTACCATACTCCCGGTGGGTGAGTAGATAGCGTGTCTGTCTACTGACCCCCCAAGATTGCAGGTTCGCTCCTGGCCGTGGTAAGTGATTTTTTGAAAGACGGCAAAAATACGACACGCATGCCATACGATGTTGGCATGTTAAAGAACCCATTTGAATTCAGTAGGCCGTGTTCATAATGTCAAAATTAATCTCGGGAGTTTCCGCCAACACAAAGTTCCTCATTTCTCTACTAGAAAGCACTATAGTGTTCAAAGAGCTTAGATATCTAATCTCCTTGACTTTCATAGTGATTCAAGGAACAACGAAATTCGACATGCAAGCTACCCTCTAGGTGTCAAATTACAAAGCTTGCACCCGGCATCCAAGGCCATACGATATTATTATTATTATTATAATAATAATAATAATAATAATTATTATTATTATTATTATTATTATTATTAGTGGTAGTAGTAGTAGTAGTAGTAGTAGTAGGAGTAGTAGTATTAGTAGTATCCCTAAGATCCGGACTCTTGCAGAGATTCGACAGGCTATAGACCGCTCCATGCACACCATCGGCAGAACGGGCGAAAGGTAAACTACGTCTTCCACATCGCTGGCAACGGGTTCTACACCACACTGGTGACTACATTGAAGGACTGTAAAGGTTGCTAACATGTACCACTTTTGTACCTCTTGATAATAAATAGTTGCCACTACTTCAGTTCCAACCCTTGTGAAAATCCACAGCCTGCTTCCAGTCTCCGACCGGTCAGGAATGGAATGAATGAAGCCCCCATTTAGCGGCGAGGATATGAACTGTGCCGGCTGCCGAGGCCTGACCCATTCCTCTGGGGCAATGATTAAATGAATGACAGATGAAATGAAATGATAGTGGAGAGTTGCTGGAATGAAATGTTGACAGGGAAAACCGGAGTACCCGGAGAAAAACCTGTCTGGCTCCGTTTTGTCCAGCACAGATCTCACATGGAGTGACCGGGATTTGAACCACGGACCCAGCGGTGAGAGGCCGGCGTGCTGCTACCTGAGTCACGGAGGCTTAAATTCCAACCCTTGTATATAGAATTATTTTTACTTTTTCCGGTTTTAAGAAATTGTCAGTACAATAGAATTCATCTTCTTCTATTTGAAACACCAGCACCCATTTTGCAGTTCTTCCATCCCCCTTCAACATTGCTTCATTATTAAAAATTGTTTTTGTGTCTATTGTCTAAGAGAATGAATAACAAAAACCCATGTTGGTTGATTTACTAATAGGATGATGTGATGACCCCGCTGTTCCACCCCTTAAAATCTCAATAACTATTACTAACAGGACTCCCTGTAGTGGGGCAAGTATAAAGAGAAGTAGCCTTAGGGATGGGGAATGAAAAGCTAAGAATCCGTCGATTGATGTTACACAAAACCAAATTTTGGTGTTTTTCTGCATTCTGGAGTTCTTTCAAACCCACAATAGAAATGAGTACCTTGGTAATTCTAGGGAGCGAAGGAGTCCAGCCATGGAGTTGACAGTTCACTAACATCTGGCATTTCAAAGATATAGACGTCTCGATGAGCCTGCAAGGAGTTGGATTTCTTTTTCACTATAATAAAGCAAGCATTACTTTATGGTTTTATTGTTTTATTGTATCCAAGTCGTATACAGTTTATAGTCCCTGCACGCGAATTATGTTGTTTTCCTTACCATAAATGAGTTGATGAATTCCAATACTCAACATACCCTAACAATACGAACTTGAGATAATGCCAGTTTCGGTATCTTTGTCGCAGTGAGTTTATGAGGGCAAAGTGATCAATTCAATAACTTGACATGTCCTGTAGTTATTAAGTGTTCAATAATTTAGTCATTTCCAAAATTTAACAAGTCCACAAACTAGTTTGTTCCATAACTCAACATGTCCATGTTCTTAAATTTAAAAGGGGAATGTTAAAGGGATATGTGTGTTTAAAAGTTTTAATAAATTATTTATTGTAACAAGATGTTCAGTAAAGAACACATAGCCTACTTTCTCCTAAATGCATGAGTATAGTTATAACTCTTTGTTCTTTCAAGGAGTAAAATTGAATGTTTTTGTAGTAGCTTGTTGAAATACAACGTGCTATACGGATAATATACGTTGATTGATTGAATCCTCAACCGAATTATACAGGGTGTATTTGATATGTTGGAAGTCCATTACACTGGTGATAGAAGCGACTATTCTAAGCACATATCTTCATGAAATTTAGTCGTATCTTAATTAGTGTAGGTGGAATTAAATCACAAAAATCGTCGGTCAATGTCTTGGAAAAGGTCTTAGGCTGCGTTCCCCTCAGCAGCACAGCTGACTTCTCCCCGGCGCCCTCCCCTCCTACGCTGAGGAATGTTGACAAGAGTCTGAAGTCGAGTGGCCTACTCGCCTTGTCTGCCAATGGAATTGAAATACACAAACCGAGCCTATGAACAGCTGATTCACACCTTCATGGGGAGTGGCTACAGGACTAGTGATGGTGGATCTGTTTAGGATTTTGCCAGCCTCATGGACTATGCATAGAAAATAGAAATCCTAAAGATTTGGGTAATTAATTTAAGGAACTGTTGGTCTATCTTTGTGTGAGGAGAGTGCAACAACTGTAACAAATATATTAATAATACTAATAATAGTAATAATAGGCTTTTAGACACACTAACTTATTTTATGTTTCTTTTTGGTATGTCGAGTTGCCAGACTTTAATGTACGTAGGATTTCTTGTATGTGCCATGAAATCCATGGAGATGATCGTATTAGATCCCATTCATTTACTACATGACTGAACGTAGATCGCACCCTCGGGAAGGTTAGCACTCTACCACCAGAACTACACATATGACTCTTATTATTATTATTATTATTATTATTATTATTATATTTAATACCACTGTATTATAACAATGTATTTGAATTTTATTTTCATTTTCGTGTATTTTCATATGTATGTACCATGAGTTCCCACTTCTACCCCAGGCAAATGCCGGGATTGTTCCTAATTTAAGGCCACGGCCGCCTTCTTCTCAATAACCATAACTGCTGGAAGTGCAGCCCATGAAGGGCCTAGGCCTACCAAGCGACCGCTGTCCAGCCATTTGGCCTGCAGATATTAGGGTGACGCGTGGTCAGTGCATCGGGTCCCCTCGTCCATTAATCTTGATTTTCCTGACTCGGGCACTGCCTCACTGTCAGACAGCTAGTCAATTGCCCTTACGAGGCTTAGTGCACCGCGTTCCAGCCCTCACGTCAGTTTCTAATATCCCTGATGGAGCTGGGAATCGAACCCAGGGCCTCCGGGTGAGAGGCAGTTGTACTGCCCCAACACCACAGGGCCGGCGCCTTCTTCCGAATCCTCACCTGAATTACAAATACCCACATTACTACAGAAACCACAAAAACACAGGTTATCACACACATTCTACCCACACCCAGCTACATGGGGCTAAATTACCAAAATCGCCAAGCCTCTCAAACAAACATCAAGTATTTTACTTCCGTCTTAATTGCCTAGTTCTGAACAGACTACGGGATGTCGGAATTTTGTCACACTCTATTTCATTATGTGAATGTTTTTAGTATTTTCAGAAACTAGTCAATAGACGGTCCGACACGGACGCCAATGATACACCAGGGCTGAGTATCGAAATTATTTTATACATGAACATCAATCAATGAATTCCACACTTACAAAGTAGGCTACACAATACTACCGGTCCTAACGTCCCAAGCCATTGCGTGCGTTGTCAACAACAACAACAACAACAAGAACAACGGCAATACACATTTTCTTACGAGACGGTAGCGCTTATCCTCATAACAGCTGACAGCCTACCACCCCTCAAGTCAATCGGTAAGGTCAATGCTCCGATTACGTAACAACGTCCCCTTCGCGCGTCGTAACACCTGGCTCCGCCTCGTTTCCCCCAGCCTGCCGCACCACTTTCTGCCTGATTAGTTTCTGAAATAACTAAAAACATTGACTTTTTAATGATTAATTATCAATTTCAAGATAGGTGACAAATGTTGCACCTAGGAAGCTTAGAATAGTCTCTTCTATCACCAGTGTAACGGACTTCCATCATATCAAATACACCCTGTATATACACTAATACAGCCATGACAATAACACAGGTTATCAGACAAAATTCAACACTCAACCAAGTACACGGGGCTAAATAATCATAATGTCCATACATCTCAAATGAAAGTTTGTCTATTTCTTCTAAATTTCTACGGAAATTTGAGTTATTTACGCGATGCAGACTGCTTTTATGATGGATGCGCGTGAAAATATTTTTTTGTCTGTCTGTTTGTTTATTTTTTATTTGTTTGTTTGTCTGCGGACACCTTTGTTCCCTTATAACTCGAGAACGGCTGGGTGCATCAACGTAAAATTTGGTACACATATCCATCTGAGGCACGATACTAATCTTGATGTAACTCTTCTCCGTACCTCTCATAAAAGGGGGCCTACCCCTTAAAACACACGTAGAAGGACGAGACAGAACTCATTTTCAGCCCTTCAATGTGAGAGACAAAACGCGGTGACCCTAAAGGGTCCCCGAAAACCCCATGTTAAGGCCCTAAAACCAACCGTTTTTGAGATATTCCCAGAAAACTAATTTCATTTAATAAACTAATGAAGGAATGCAAGCCGGTAATCATGGCAACAGAATCTCAGAGGTCCATCTATTGTTGTAAGACGCAATGCAATTCCATTAATTACATTAGTGTGAAAGTTTGCAAACGGCTAGACGGTTATCACGGAACCAAATTAAGCTGTAAAATTCATCAATACGTATAATACGCTTAAGGGTGTCAAGGGGTAGTCTAGAACGTTTTCACGCAATTTACACCTGCGGGTGTGGTACGACAGGTCCATTATATTCCTATCCCTATATCATATTATTATTAATATTAGTAGTATTATATTATGGCGTACAACGACGAGACGAATTCCCTCGGTGCCAGAAACAAAACTCGATGTGTTTGAATTAGGGGGGGGGGGGATCGATTGATTTGCTCACATACATGGCCGCCATTTTCAAACTATTAGGATGATGATCTTGTAGTTTGGTCAAAATATCCTTTCCACATGACGGTATGTTGTTACAAAATTTGGTAGAGATGAGATGATTAGATTAGTCGTAATTTGATTTTAGCTTCGAACATTTGGGTGACCGCCATTACGTTACCGTCAAGACGGCGAAATAAAACATGACTCTGAGGTGTTCTTTGCTAGTGCTACCTCTGTACCAAACTTCGTTCAATTCGGTTTTGTCGTGTTTGAATTGATAGGGGGACGGAACGGGGGGCAGATATACACACACACTCATACACACAGACTGACAAATCTTGGCCCGTGTACATCTCATAAGTCTACTTTCATTTTTTGCAAAAATTGAAAGTAGGCTAAACATGCCCGTATCATATCATTGTATAACCATTCTGATTACAAAGCTCAGCTCTTTTAGATTAAGAAAATAGCGCTTTCTGAGAGTGCTGTTTGCATCTCTGTGTGACATGGCAGGTGGCCTTGCCAATGAAGTTTCTTTTATATGTTCTTTTTATTTTTTATGCTGTTTTGTTTTTATATATATATCTTTGACTTCCTGTTAGGAGTCCATACTGATAGGTCTGATTAGTAGTGAATATCTTAGAGAATATCCATGGAGATTATTGGGTTTGGGCTTGAGAAGTTGGAATTAGAGTAAGAAGATTGGTTAGGTTTAGTGTGTTAGGTCTGATTCTGGTAAGAGAAAAGTTCCAAATGATATTGGCAATGAGCTGGTTGGATGAAGAAGTAGAAAGATGATTATAAGTGAAAATGATTATTGTACGGATAATGGAAAGAAGATGGAATGTAGACCAAGTAACAATAAATGGAGATAGATGTTTTGTTTGTTAAAAGTATCCCTCATTGATTGTAATCAACCATGACCTCGGAATGTACGGTTACAATTGGAAGACCTAAAAGCCCACAAAGACTGATTCTTATATTAAAATACTACGTTACCAACATAGAATACTGTGGAATAAAAATGTCAAACTAAATTTTTACTTAAGCATTCAGTTCAGATATTATTAACTACATGTTTCCAAAGTGTGTGTAAAATTAAATGTATGCAACTAAAAAAACATAAGGAAATTTCAACTTCCTGGCCATGTTAACTTTTGCCATCTCTTGATGATTGCAGTACATTTGCATTTGTCTTTTGCACAGGCTAGAGTAAAATGTGGCTTTTCACCGATGTTTCAGTCTCACTCATGGCTGTGATTATATGGAAGCTACTGAGGTATGGGTGGTGCTTAGTAATGCCATTCAGGGCACAGTCAGTGAAAGGTTTTACTCGTAGGGTTGGTACTGTTATTCTGAGTGAGGAAAGCAATGGCAAACTACCTCACTCCTCATATTGCCTAGTACGCCTCAATATAGCGCTGCCTTGGGTTTTTGCGGGTATCTACACACATAACCTGAGGGCGGTGCTTTTTGAGGATCCAACCAGCCTTCGGGCTGACTATCTAACAGACACACGAAACGTTTACGCCCCCTCATTGCCTACCTTGCCATAGCGGTGACGAGGAGGAGAATACAGACTGTTTAAGCCTGGTCCACACCGGCAGATTTGTTTGCAGACTGTATGTAGATTGTTTGAAAACTGTATGAAGACTATATGTGTACTACTTTGGAGTCTGGAAACAGTCTCCATACAAGTCTGCATACAGTAGGCAGACTGTTTAGAAACATTGTATCCGATACAAGTATGTTACTTGGTTTGCGTCCACACCAGAATTAGACCTCTAGTCCACACAGTCAGTGCTTCTAGCGATGTCGAATGAAGAAGACGTACTTTGCCATGTGGGTCATCAGTTGGTATGGCTAGCATATCTCACCAATTCATTGGTCATCAGCATATTGAGAATGCCAAACACCAGGCTTTTCAGCATAAGCAGTGCCCCCTCCAAATAAATAAAGAATAAAAAAGAATAAAAAAAGGGGGAACACGTCTATTCTTATTCTACAATGATACAGTGGCGTATACTTGTCTGAAGATCTGGGCTACCACTGAGCTTAATACTACACAAAACATGCTTTTGAACTGCCGTGCGAAATGAGTTCATATTTGAAAACCCTTCATTTGACCATACATTAACGTCAGGACTAAATAACAAACACGGCCAGCAATACAATTTAGACAGTTTAGAACTGCCAGATAACCTATTCCACTTAGAATATGTATATGATATGAAATGACGTGTATAGGCCTACATTGGCACACAATTGCAGTTCAGGTGTAGGCCTTGTCATACTGTATGTATGATATGAACTTTCTCACTGTATGGACGACGGCTGAAAGGAACTTCTAACAAACTCTCTATTATACAGTCATTGGCATTTAAAGCCCCCGCAGCTGTTAGTTCCATAATCTTCTTACAAAATCACAACTGGCACAATTAAAACAAAACACTACACAAAGATTCTTCAGCATACACACGCTTAAATAAATCATACATCGAAAATACTACAACTTCTAAAACATATTCACATCTATGCGCGCGATAATGTATATTTATTGTAGGCTATTTGTAGCTATAAACTCTTTCAACTCCAAGGAAACCGCTGGCTGTAGCGGCAACTCGCTCGCTATGAACGCTGTGCCTGCACGGAACAAGGGTTGGTGCGGTGAGATGGGGGGAGTGGCGTAAGGCTGCCGCTTTCTTGATCGGTTTCTACTGCGTTGCCGCGTTGACTACCCACTAACCATTATTTCTTTCGATTAAGAAGAATGTGCATGAAAGTCACGATTGTTTGAATGGCTTGTTGAAACTGTCATAAAGTGTTATTTATATTTAATGTAATTTTCTGGGGCTACCGGTACCGCCGGTAGCCCCGGTAGCCCTAAGAACCCTACAATGATACGAGGGGTGATAAGAAACTAAGGTTACAAAGGCTGCAGTGAAACGTTTATGGGCACGCTTTGTGTTGACCAACAGGAAAGCTTTCTTTAATAATTATGCTATGATGTATGAACATTAAAATAAATGTGCTTTTAGTAACATGCGTGTTTTTCTTGTTGTTTTGTAGGGAGCGGTGAAGGAAGAGGTGTGGCAGTCGACATGAAGTGAAGCTGTGGCTCGGAAAGGAAGGTGTACCGACACGAGTATCGTAGGAGTGGCTTGTTCTGGGAGTGGGGACAGTCAGTCAGTCACCATCACGGGGATATGGTATTTGGAGCAGCAAGAATCTCCTTCATAAAGCACAAGTACCTTCAACAAAATGAAATTCATACCTTGACTGATTCTTACAACACATATTATTACTCTTACTAGGTCAAAGTGCGGGCACTGACTGACTAGTAAAGTGAGTGAGTGAAGGTATGGTCTCTCACCGCTGCGCTGGCTAGAATACCGCTCAGGTTCTAAGGAACAAACGTCCTTGACCTATTGCGATCTAGTCTACATTCAGTAATCGCATGAAAAGGCTCAAGCAAACATATGCAGTGTGTGTGTTAGTCATTGCATTCCCTGCGTTGTAAATTAAAGGAAAAAAAAGCTGAACAAGCACGAAAGAGGTAATATATTTTAATGGTCAAAAGTGCTGGCACTGACCTCCATAATAATTTTATTCATCCAGTGTACCGTACCGTGTTTTGAGAACATACCTTATTTATTTAAAGAAAAGACAGATTACTGTATTTTATGACTGTAATTTATGTCGTAATAAATGTGTGTTTATGTGCGTTACCAGAAGAAAGAAAGAAGTAGATATACAGTGAATTATTTCTGTGTACAGTATATCTCTCGTGGTTGTGTGTAATTCAAAAGACTTGCTGTAAATCCGTCTTCCTCATCAAGGCTATAATTTCGTGAACAAAAGATACAGATTCTGAATTTTTATTCGTCGTTGTTGTGAGCCAACCTTTTCTCCTAAATCCTCTACATAAGTATCTCAACTAAATATTTAGAAAAAAAAATCTGTGTCTTAACAAACATAGATACAGATTCTGAATTTTTATTCGTCGTTGTTGTGAGCCAACCTTTTCTCCTAAATCCTCTACATAAGTATCTCAACTAAATATTTAGAAAAAAAAATCTGTGTCTTAACAAACATAGCCAGGGTGTTCATATGTGATATTCGTCAGTTGTAATGTCCGTATCTCCATTAGCTCAATAAGTGCTTCGTGTGATCGGAACGCTTCCAAACATATTCAGTCTGTGTTCGATGTCTAAGTGTCTTATGTGTTACAGTTTGCACTGAAAAATAATTTGTCTAAAAAGTAATTAATTCAAAGTGCTTAAATCCTATCGCTTGAACTCCCATTTTTTGAATTGAAGTAGTGAGTGATTACTGATTGAAATTTTGAGCTAACATACTGACGGGTTCCCACGCAGGGAATTTGAAGCGATTGTGCGTGGTTAGTCTTGAAATTTGAAATTAACGTGTTCGAGGTATTCCCGTACGCATAGTGCATCTGAAATTGTGTCTGCGATCGTGTGTGATGTGGTAGGCGCTGAAGCTGGCTTGTTGTACGCCCTGGTGTTGGGATGCGGTAGCCGGTATGGGCTGCACGCCCAGCACCATACAACACCACGGATCTCACCAGTACCATGCTGCTGAGGACATCATGAAGACTCGTGATCAACCGCAGCATGCGCGCGTCGCTGCTTCTACAGGTAAGACCAATCTTATTTAAAAAATAATGTAATCAACGGGAGAGATTCAGTGTGTTGTTTGATTCTTCAGTCTTTTGATTGGTTCGATGCAGTCTCCATGTCTCCCTGTCCTGAGCTAACCGTTTCATCTCTACACATCTAGCACACGGGAAAATACAAACCGATAAAAAATAAGTTAATTAATTTACGTATTTCACATTCATACAGCATAACCTTTTGATGTATAAGGATTACAACGCGACCAAGAACTACATTTTCCAACCACCCCGAGCCAAGAAAAAGTTACGTTACAAAAATGATAACAGCTTTGTTTGTTTGTTTGTTTGTTTCTTGGTCACGCAAAATTTTGAAATTAATAAACGTGTATATGGTGTTATAATTTGGATTCGATCTGAAGACGGGTCTTTGAGATAATAATTCTTAAATGTGACGCATGGTTGCAACACTCTTAGAAATGGGCACTCTTTGTGTTCCAACTGCGATAATAAATATTAAAATATAAATTAAAAATTCCAAACTTACATGAACTAACGTACAATAGAACGATGAAAATGATGATGTTATTGGGTTTTATGTAGGTCAATTGGTTACTTCACAAACAACCTTCAAACTCGAATGCACATAATATTTTGGTCGACAGTAGTTTCATTCCCTGTCGCAGACTTCTAGTCACAGGAGTACAAAACGTTGATCCCACGATCTGGCAGGTGTCTCAATTCTGGTGGTGATTGTCTTAAAAAAAAGGCTCAAATATTGCTGTATCTGGTGCTATTATGTTTTTCATGCAATTAAATTTTCTTTCTCTTTTGAAATAGGGAAACTTAATTTCTGGTTGGGCCTTGGATAAGGGAGTTCAATTAAAACATATTGATGTATGTAAACTAACACAAGTACATTGAATAATGTGAATTATATTCACTGTTCAGGCACCTATCCCAATGCTAAAAAAGTTCCACTATACCCTGTGCAAAGAAGGACGTTGGTTGGTGTTGAAAGCAGTTTCCCACAGCATCACGAACTGCTTGATCAGTAGTAAAAACAGTTTCCCTTCAGGAACTTCTTGATTTGTCTTAACACGTGCTAATCGCCTCTCTTTCACTCTCCTTGTGACTGGCATGTGACATACAGATTCAGAACGACCTTAATACATAGTTTCATATAAATTTTCTTTTTCTTTTTCTACACATTATGGTATTTATTGGATAACTAGCGGACCCGTGCGAGAAATCTCGCATGCTAATAAACCACACTTTTCCCAATAGGTTTATAATGAGAGACTTAGGAGAAAGGTTGTTATGTTTTTATTTCAACCAAATGATTATAGAACACTATTTATATTTCAGTTAGAATTCCAAGTTCTACGTTCCCTAACTTAAGAAGGCAATCACTGAAAATTGGATCATCATAACACTCACTGGTTATTCGATATTTATGAAATTATATGATTTGAGTACTCATTCCTTTGATTTACTGTTTCTGAAATCCATGCAAAATGATAAAGAAAAGACTTCAGAATGTTAAAATGACATGAAGCAGGCGTCACAGCGGCCAAACCGTGAAGTGGACAGCAATTATGGAGCGTATTTTCCTACAGCAACAGTATCTGCAAATCGCACACTTCGTACATTTTTTAAAGTAATTTTTTAAAGAAATTATAGATATTTATGAAATTATAGTGCAATTCGTCACTGCTAATGCCTATTCTCTTTCATTTGAATGCTCATTTGTCACGATCGGTCGCTTGTGAGCGACGCAGGAGGGATCTATATTACTGAGATAATATATACTAGGGGCCACTTTCGAGAAATCTCGCATGTTCATAAACCACACTTTCCCCAATGGGTTTATAATGAGAGACTTAAGGAGAAAGGTTGTTATGCTTTAATTTCAACCAAATGATTATAGAACATAATTTTCATTTCAGTTAGAATTCCAATTTCTATGTTCCCTAATTTAAGAAGGCAATCACTGAAAATTGGATCATCATAACACTCACCGGTTATTGTATATTTATGAAATTATACGATTTGAGTACTCATTCCTTTGATTTAGGCCTACTGTTTCTGAAATCCATGCAAAATGATAAAGGAAAGACCTCATAATGTTAAAATGACATAAAACAGGCGTCACAGCGGCCAAAATGTGAAGTGGACAGCAATTAAGGAGCGTATATACCTACAGTAACAGTATCTGCAAATCGCACACTTCGTACATTTTTTTAAAGTATTTTTTTTTAAAGAAATTATAGATATTTATGAAATTAGAGTGCAATTCGTCACGGTTTTTTTTTATTTATTTATTTTTTGATGGTACACAACAGGGCTCAGTGTGCGCCCCAATAATAGTGCACCTACACAGGAAGATACATTTCTTGATATGTCTGCATTAAGTATTAATATCTTAAAACTAAGAAGTTCACACAGATCAAAATGCATAGTAGTAAAAAGATAATATAAAAACTAAATCTAAATTTGATCTAATGCCAAATATAAAAACAGGTTTTGAAATTATTACATAATAAACTAAAAGGTAACATTAATAACTAGGGAACAGGCCTATCCACATATATACATTGTTGATTCTGTTATGTGTGATAATTTTATTTCAAGTATGAATTAGAGTGACTGGATTATAATTTCCAAGAACGGTCTGATTGAGAGACAGAAATCTAGTTTCCAGTTTACACGAACCGCATCGTTGTAAATACTGCAAAGCCTCCATACAGGTGAAATGTTATGTGAAGTGGTATTGGTTATATCATTTTTGAATATTATGGTTGATCTTGTAGTTAAGCGAGGGATGTTGAAATTTAGGAGTGATAGGAAAAATGAGTTATCAATTTGACCGTTAATGACTTAGTAAAGGAATTTCATATCATTCACTTGCCTTCGAGACTCCAAACTAGTCATGCCGAAATTCAACAAAAGTTCACCGTAGGGTACCATGTGTGGGTAATTGCCCGTTATTTTGTCTATTCTCTTTCATTTGAATGCTCATTTGTCACGATCGGTCGCTTGTGAGCGCCGCAGGAGGGATCTATACTCTTGAAATAATATATGAATGATGATGATGATGATGATGATGATCTAATTACTCCGTCTTGAAATGACTGTATGTTCCCCATACATGTGTTCGTATTGTTGTTGATTCATATAGTGGCTTTGCTTTATCGTGATAATGTTGCTCCATGTGGGTATGGAGCCTACGTGTGTGTGTGTGCGGAATTTTTCTGATAGCCTGTGTCATTGTGATGCCTGTACTAGTGTGCATATTTGCAATTGGGGTTGGGATTTGGGAGGTGGCCATATCCTGAAAATGGCTATCATCTCGGCATTTCCTTGGAGTAGAAGTGATAAGCTACGGAAAATCATTTCTGGCAAGGCTGAGGCGGTAATCGATCCTACCTCTTCACCATTTTGTCTCAAGAGACTGAATATACCCCGTTCGAACCCTCAGACCAGAATTAAATTTCTTGTCAGAGCCTGGGATTGAACCCGTACATCAGCGGTGAGAGACAAGAGGTTTTCCCCCAGGGGTTCACGACTAGTGGGACGTGGGTTGGCGTCCACGGGACCCCAGCTGAGTTCGGCATTACTTCCACTTACGAGTGCTGGTCTCCTCTCTGTCTTCTTTCCTTTCGACCTCCCTTGGTCAATTCTTCTTTCCTGACCCCGACGATATTAGGGTGTCCGAGGCCAAGATAGTATTTTACTTTCCCACCTTAATTAGTCCTTGTGTCATCTTCCCTGATACCCTCGTCCTTCGAGGGGTCAGCCTTCTTTTTCTTTTCATGATATCTCCTGCTTTCTGCACAAGGCCTCAAGGAGCCAGTGTGTGTGTGTGTGTCCAACACTTCTGATGCACAATGGACAGTGCTACACCCTCAAGAGCGCACAGCTGGTGAGTTCGGGAGTTGGCGACCCCGAATGATTCCTGAGTTGGGTCCGTTTCTTTCCCTTTTTCCACTGACTTTGGGGTGGGCCCTTTCCTCTTTCCCCCTTTCCTATCTGCCTTTCATGGCTTTCCTTCCTTCCAAGTCCCTCAATCCTCATTTTTCGAGGATTGAGGGCATTTCTTTTTCCTCCTGCCCATTATTTGCCTTATTCTTTGTTTACCATTTCTTCTCATCCCATCTTTCACTATGACCCAAACCATAAGGGTTCGATTCCCAGTCAATGCAAGTGAGATTTTCGAAGTGAAATGCCATGTCCTGTGGTTCGGATTCCACGTAAAAAGGAGGTCATATGGCTCATGATCGCGAGATTAACAGTCACGTAAAACTACAATCTTCCTTCTTTCCAAACCATAAGGAGCCGATAACCTAGATGTTAGGTCCCTTAAAACAACAATTATCATCATCATCATCATCATCATCATCATCAGTCAAGAGGTTTCGAATTGTGTGAAAGCTGCTGAAGGATCTTGTGAAGAAAGCTACCTCATTGGAGATAATTTCAGATCCAATGACAACTTGCTACGATATCATTCGGAGTGAACACAAACAACTTCTTCTGGGACTTTCCGTTTGTAGGAGGAATCCTGACCCCGGAAATTGCTCAACCTCCCTTTCAACATGTCATAAAACAGTGTAAACATCATTGTGGTCACATTTAGTCCTTCAGTTGTATTGCCTCTACTTTCCTTCCCCCCAGGGGCTCACGTCTAGTGGGAGGTAGGTTGGCGACCACGGGAACCCAACTAAGTCCGGCATTGCTTCCACGTACTTGTGCAGGGCCCCTCTCCGTTTTCTTTCCTGTCAACCTCTCTTGGTCAACTCATGTTCTCTTCCGACTCCGACTGTATTAGGGTATCCGAGGGCTAAGGAGTCTCTTCCAATCACGCCTTAATTGGCCCTTCTCTCATCTTTCTTGATTCCTCATTTTTCGAGGGGTCAGACCTCATGTGTTTCTTTCTGCTATCTCCAGCCGTCTGCTCAAGGCCCTCAAGCAGGCAGGGTATTTGTAGCTCCACCACTTATAGTGCACCCTAGAAAGTGCTACGCCCTCAAGAGCTCACGGTTGGTGAGTTCGTGAGTTGGCGACCCCGAGACATTCTTGAGCTGAGTCCGTTTCTTCCCCTTTCTCCACTGACTTTGGGGCGGGCCCTCTCCCCTTTCCCTTTCCTATCTGCCTTTCATGGCTCTCTTTTTTTTTAGCGTATGGCTTTTTAGTGCCGGGAGTGTCCGAGGACATGTTCGGCTCGCCAGTTTTGTAGCTGCTTCTAGACGGACACCCAATGGGTGAGCTACAAGTACCGTTGGGGAGGGGGAATGGAAGGTCGAGGAGTTGGAAGGTAGCGGCTGTGGCCTATAGTTAGGGACCAACCCCGGCATTTGCCTGGAAGGAAGATGGGAAACCACAGAAGACCATCTTCAAGGTTGCCGGCGGGGGGATTCGAACCTCCTCGCCTCCCGGATGTGAGCGACTGCCAGCAGTCATGCCGTAACGACCACGGCTAACTCACCCGGTTGTCTATTATTTATTTTATTTTCCCTTTTTCCCTTATTCATTTCTTCTCCTAGTATGGAAGTTAGTAGTCAAGTCCGTTCTTTGTCTTATTGTAGATGTAGGTTTCATGGCATTTTCATTCGTTATTACTATCACCCAAACCATTACGGGCCGATAACCTAGATGTTAGGCCCCGTAAAACAACAATTATCATCATCAAGCAATCAAACGTCATTTTAATTTCAGACTGTTGTGCATTTCAGCGACCAGTCTAGTCTACAGGCCTCTCTGTTTGCGAACGAGTCCCCTCCATGATACCTTATTAGCAATTAGCAATGTTACCTCCTGCAACGTTTGCACCTCTCATTTTGAAATCGTTCAATAATGAATCTAACCATCGCCTCCAAGATCTACCTCTGCTTCTATTACCCTCTATAGCTGAGTTCATTAACCTCTCTCCCATTCTCATCATATGACACCACAATCTGAGTCTGATCAAACAGGAAACTTCTAAAATGTTAAATTGTCACGGTGGGTGAGTGGTTATAGTGTCGGACTACCAACTCCATGATTGCAGGTTCGCTCCTGGCCATGGTAAGTGATTTTTGAAAGGCGACAAAAATCACGACACTCACGTCATACGTTGTTGGCATGTTAAAGAACCCATTTGAATTCAGTAGGCCGTGTTCAATAGCAAAATTAATCTCGGGATTTTCCGCCATCACAAAGTTCCTCCATTCTCTAGTTGAAAGTGTTGTAGTGTCAAGGAGTTTAGATATCTAACCTCCTTGACTTTCATAGCGTTCAAAGGAACGACGAAATTCGACATGCAAGCTACCCTCTGGGTGTCAATTAACAAAGCTTGCACCAGGCACCCGAGGCCATACGATATTATTATTATTACCCTTTATCTCTTCATTACAAGTACCCTCCTGCTGTTGCTCCCATTTATTTGTCGCAGTAAACATTCGTGTTACCCCCATATCAGTTACCTCCAACCTATGTATGACATCCTGAATCCAACCAGCTCTCACTTCCATACAGCAAGGTCAGTCTAAACACTAAGCGATACAAAGAGTTTTGATACTACACTAACTTCGTTCTTGCAGAATACAGTGGATCGGGTTACGAGGCATAAAGCCAATATGCCACATTTTTGGAAATTTTTCAACTGACCTCTGCTGTGGTCTCGAGATACGGATTGAGACTCCGGATCCAGAGATTCTTGGTTCAATTACCAGTTATGCGACGAGATTTAATTCTGGTCTGAGTTGTGGTACGTTGTACACTCATCATCGTGATACAAACTGTGAAGAGAAGGCAATATGCAGTACCATATATGTTTTGAAACCTCTATGGGAGGAGAAACACCTGTAAGTGCTCTCGACTCTCGCAGTAAAGAAGCGCACATGGGATTCATATAAGGGACGTAGTGTATGATTCACTACCCCTGTAGTTGTTTGGAAACGGTTACCAAGAACCCGCTGATGAACCTGACTTGGCTGGCTGATTTTGAAGTACTTCGCCTTGAAAGCCAATATGCCATCAATATAGTTTTATTATGATAGCTCAGTGAGGTCCTTCTCTGAATGACGGAGCCAGAGGTCGCGCAGTGGGGGTATCTCAATGAGTCACGACCAGATAACTAGCATGTACCGATTACAAAACAGCGGGTCGGGAAACCCTGGATGCTGTCATAACATTGATTACATAAGCAGCTGACAAGATACCTTAGTTGACCTAGTTAAGACTTTTGGTGAAGAACTGTAGCCTATCTCGTACCTCGTGAACAGGGTTAGGTATAGAACAAAACGTAACCAATTTTTCTAGTAGATTTTTAGCCTACTTTTCACATTTTGCAAAAATGAGGAAAAAGTAGACTTATGAGATCGATCCGGGAAAATGTGTGTCTGTCTGTCTGTCCTTCTGTCTGTCTGGCTGTGTGTGTCCCCCCCCCCCCCCTATCAACTCATAAACGGCTGCAGAAATCGAAACCAAATTTAGTATGGGTAAGGATGTATACCAAAATATCTCACTTCCATATTTGAAAATGATGTCAGTGCTACCAACTGCTGAAAAAACGCACTAGAAATTTGAGCTCCGTGTTGGATATCTTGAAAGGTATGCATGGAAGCTATTCCAAAATTGGCACACATGTAGATAACACTATTTCAGTTTAATTTCCAGGAGGAAATACATGACAGTGTTGCCAAAATAATTTTAAGCCTTCTGATAGGTCCAATTTTTAAATGCCTATAACTTCTACACTGTCAATTGGATGTCAACCAAATTTTGTATGTGATATGTGTACATAAACAGATATGACTGAGCGTATACTTAAGAGCCACCAGGGCTGCCAACTGTTAATAAATGCTGTCTATATCTTTTTAACCTAATATCAATATATCAGGAAATATGCAAGCCAACAGCCCTATAGTTTGCACACGTATAGCACCTGAAATTCTAGATTAATTTGGAATAATTAATATAATTCTGTGCTGCCAACATGATTCTATGCCTGCTAATAGGTCCAATTTTAAAATACTTGTAACTTCTATACTAAAAATGTATTTCGTCCAAAATTAGCACAACAAGATATCATAATATTTCAGATTAGGTTATTTCTGACCAGCACACGCATGACATTGTTGCCAACATGCTTTTACGCGTGCTGATAGATCCAATGTCTAACTGCATGTAACGTCCATTGGACTGCAACCAATTTTTTTCTATTCTGTTCGTTAAGAGATGGAACTATGAATATATTCAGTGACCTGGGCTGCCAACTGTAATACTCTATTAGGCTACATTATACCAGGTATATTTCGAACTAATTAGACATTTCGATATTACCAACTTAATTTCGTCATTATTCTAGATAGGTTCATATACTGTAGATTAATCATTGGCATGAAAAGTAGGCTCTTTAGTTCGTCACGGAACTTCTTGTTTTCTAGTGGAAACTTCTCAAGAAGAAGCCTTGCAGTAAATGAGTTCGTAGTTTTCAGCGCCGTGCGATTTTTACTTGTGGGGGAATCACAAACAAAAGGTATAAAGAAACAATCCGCGTACTCTGGAGGCTCTCGAGAACTAAATAACTCCACTGATACGAAATATCAGTGAGGATGAATTAAAGGGATTGTACCAAAACTTTCTACGTCGGTGCAACGTGTGTTTAGAAAATGGAGGATAGCATTTCCAGCAACAACTGTGAAATTTATGTAAGTGAAAATCCACAGCCTGCTTCCAGTCTCCGACCGGGTCAGGAATGGAATGAATGAAGCCCCCATCTAGCGGCGAGGATATGGACTGTGCCGGCTGCCGAGGCCTGACGCACTCCTCTGGGGCAATGAGTAAATGAATGACAGATGAAATGAAATGATAGTGGAGAGCAGGGGCGGCATCCGTCCTCTTTTTATATAAGTTACAGTAGGCTATATTTAATTTTTACTGGTAGCATGTCGCATAATATCATAAGGACTGAAATTCGTATAATAACCTATTAGTTTTATAAAAATCGAGGAGAGGGTCGAATAGACTCTAGAAAGAGAACACACATAATAAAATTTTAATCTGTTTATTGTAGGTATCTGATCAAAGAACAAAATCCAATCGCCTTGTCTTCATTATGGCAAACTGATCAATTACTTTCTCCACACTGACTTTCGTTGACCGATGGCAATGTAACAGAGCCAGTCCGGTTAGCCTTTCTTCCGGCATTCGGGACCGTAGCCAGTCCTTCAGCCGTCGCAATGTCGGGAGTGGCGTTACTCACAGACAACGTCGCCAAAACCTGCAGGAGAGTGTTGACTGTAGGTGTCAAGCTTTGAGAAGCAGCTACCATTGACTCAATTGTAGTTGATGACAATTTCTTCCCTCCCGACTTCAATCTCAACCATCGCTGTCTCCATACAACATACTCTCCCTGCAAGTGGCGCCCGTCGGAAATTAGCAAAGGCTGATAATTGATACGAAGAGCCTCCAAACAGTGCACCACTGTTGGGTTTTCAGCCGGTTTGTCAACGCAGATTGCAGGCATCAAGTCGAATGCGGCCAAAGATTCATTTGGAAATTGTTCCTTGAGATCCTGCACCACATGCTCGACCAGCGGAATGAAGGCAGTTCGGCGGTAAAACTCTTCGGGTGCGTCAATGTCAGCTGGAACGTTGGGCCGCTTCCTCCTGCCTGCTCTTCGGGGCAACGCCACCTCAAACTCCAGTTCTTCCGCAAAATATTATCTCGAAGTACGGTTCAGCATTCTCACGTGCAGTCGAAAGCGCCGCGATGGTGTCCATGACACCCGCGGAAGCCATCACCAAGTCCAATGAATCGTCCTGACGAAGAAGGCTCAAAGGCCGGGTTTTACCTAGGACGTCGCACAGACACAACATTGAAACCACAAATTGCGTATCACACAATGATTGAATGAGGGATTCGGCTGCACTCGATGTGTCGCTGTCCTCCCATTCTGCTATGATTTCTAAAGCACGAATTATCTTAACTAAGAGTCTCTCGACCTGTAAATGGCCATCATTTTTTTCACTCCACCTCGTTTCACACGGTTTACCAAAGTCTTCGCCTAAAACTGACAAAACAAGAAGTTCCGTGACGAACTAAAGAGCCAACTTTTCTTAAAATTTAAGATTCATGCCAATGATTAATCTACATGGATCTATCAAGAATAATGACGAAATTAAGTTGCTAATATCGAAATTTCTAATTAGTTCGAAATACTGTATACTTGGCATAATGTAGCCTAATAGAGCACTACAGTTGGCAGCCCTGGTGACTGAATATATTCTTAGTTCCATCTCTTAAGGTACAGAATACAAAATTCGGTTGAAGTCCAATGAATAGCATGGACGTTACATGCAGTTAAACATTGGATCTAACAGCACGCGTAAAATCATGTTGGCAACAATGCCATGCATGTATTGGTCAGAAATAATCTGCAATAATATGATCTATTGTTGTGCCAATTTTTAATGAAATCCATTAGCTAGTATAGAAGTTACATGCATTTTAAAATTGGACCTATCAGTAGGCTTAGAATCATGTTGGCGGCACTGACGTATATTAGTTACTCCAAATTCATCTAGAATGCCAGGTACTATACGTGTGCAAAGTTTAGAGTTATTGGCTTGCATACTTTCTGATATATTGATATTAGGGTAACAAAAATAGAGACAGCACATATTAACAGTTTGCAGCCCTGGTTGCTCTTAAGAATACGCATAGTCATATCTGTTATGGTACACATAGCACACACGAAATTTGGTTGAAATCCAAATGATAGCATGGAAGTTACATGTATTTAAAGTTGGACCTCTCAGCAGGCTTAGAATCATGTTGGTAGCACTGACGTATATAAGTTACTCCAAATTAATATAGAATGTCAGGTACTATATGTGTGCATAGTTTAAAGCTGTCAGCTTGCATACTTTCTGCTATATTGGTATTTGGATAAAATAAATTAAGAGCATTTATTAACAGTTGGCAGCCCTGGTGGGTCTTAAGAATACACTCAGTCATATCTGGTTATATACACATACAACATACGAAATTTGGTTGAATTCCAATTGATAGTGTAGAAGTTATATGCATTTAAAGATTGGACCTATCAGCAGGCTTATAATCATTTTGGCAACACTGCCATGTATGGCCTCCTGGAAATTAAACTGCAATATTATTATATATTCGTGTGCCAATTTTGAAATAGCTTCCATTCATATATTCCAAGATATCCAACATGGAGCTCAAATTTAAATTGCGATTTTTTAGCAGTTGGTACCACTGACATCATTTTCAAATATGGCCGTGAGATATTCAGGTAAAGATCTTTACTCCTACCAAATTTTGTTTCGATTGCTCCAGCCGTTTAGGAGTTGATAGGGGGGGACACACACACAGCCAGACAGACAGACAGACAGACAGGCAGACAGACAGGCAGACAGACAGGACAGACAGACAGACATTTTCCCGATCCCATGAGTCTACGTTTTCCTCATTTTTGCAAAATGTGAAAAGTAGGCTAAAAAAGCTTTGTATCTTTTAGGAGATGATCTAGCAAAGTTAATTGTATTTTTCATCAATGCTGTACCATTACGAGTGAGCACTACTTTTGAAGTTTTCGCTAAGCTGCTATTAAGGGCGTGATTGTAGCATGGACACCTAGAACTGCAAGGTGCCGCTTTCAAAAGTTCCTGTACTGCACCTTTCGTTTCCGATGACATCACCGAACAGTTATCCGTGCCTACCCCAACACAAAGCTTAAGATCGAGTGAGAGCTTTGTAGTGAGATCTTGTACAACGTGACCAAGAGCAAAGCCTGACAATTTTGGTTCCCCGCCTTGAATATCGTCCTCTCTAATAGACTCGTAGGCGTCCGCAAATGTCAAAAAATCTTCGTTCACCTTCTCTTCGTGGACGTAGCGGAGTGACAATGCAAGCTGTTCTTCTAGGGAAATGTCTGATGTCTCATCGAACATGTCGGAAAACATGCCTGCTACTTTCACCTTCCGGACAATATCTTCTTGGATTTCCTCACGACAGCACTTAATCAGTTCATTTTGTGTTCTATTACTAATATACGTAGCCCGTGCTGATGCATTTTCAAGGTGGCTACGAAGAGTTTCGTCGCCGCTTTCGACTCGAAACCGAAGGAGTTCACGGAAGTTTCCTTCATTTTCTAAGGGGTCTGGAGGGCTGGTCTCACTCTCACAGGCAGGTCCTGAGGTGTCAAAATTGGAACTGTCAAGTCAAACCTTTTCTCTCTTCCCTCTATCTCCTCTGCCTTTCTCTTTCTCAATTTTTCTTTCTCATTTTCTTTTTTTCTTTCTATTTTTGAAGACCGTTTGGGGGGGGGGGGGGGCATGGCCCCCCTGGCCCCCCCCCTTGGGACCGCCCCTGGTGGAGAGTGTTGCTGGAATGAAATTTTGACAGGGAAAACCGGAGTACCCGGAGAGAAACTGTCTGCCTCCGTTTTGTCCAGCACAGATCTCACATGGAGTGACCGGAATTTGAACCACGGACCCAGCGGTGAGAGGCCGGCGCGCTGCCGCCTAAGCCACGGAGGCTAATGATGATTATTTATTATTTATCGTATGGCTTTTAGTGCCGGGAGTGTCCGAGGACATGTTCGGCTCACCTGAATCTGTAGCTGCTTCCAGCGGACACCCTTAGGGTGAGCTACAAGTTCCGTCCAATTTCAAGTATTTCCAACTTTCGCTACCAAATATCAACGATGCCTATTGGTGAACGTTGGAACTTTTGATAGAGCGTTCCGACGAAATCTAACCTAACAATTTAGCTTCACACATGTTTAGTCTGTGGAAGGATCTTTTACATGCCATAAATGTATGACATGGGACAGCCGGATTTACTTCTCCTCCGAAGGACAGCATACTGAAGGATTTCTAACGCTCTTAGAAAATATCCGACGACTTTGGCTGGGTTTGAACCCGCAATCTTGGGCACAGCAGTTCAGCATGCTACCAACTACGCCACCAAAGCCGCTAGTAATGATGATAATTAAACAGGTTGAAAATTTTAATGCGCTACGCTGCTGCTGCTAGCGGCAGGCTGCTACACCCTGCGCCCCTCCGGCGCGCGGCTTCTGTGAGGTTCCGCCATTTAGAGAAGGACCTCTCTGTAGACAGAGCTGTGAAAACCTGCAAGTGGGGAAAGGTGCGTTGCCACTGTGACAAGTTGCTGTATGTAGGCTACACGTAACACGAGATCCAATGGACCGATTTTTATACAGTTTTACCGTTACCTATAGGCAGAGCCATGCGCGGATAAATAAAACGTTATCCGCTTCCGCCCCGCATCCGCATGACTTTTTTCCACATTCCCACGTCTGTTATCCGAATCTACTGGCATTACAATAATCTTATTATATAATACGCTAAGGCTGAGGTGTATGTTTCACAGAACTGAAGCTCCTAAACCAGAGGGAGTTAGAAGGTGTGGTTTCAGCCAAAATCTTCCAAATCGTCTCATTAGTACAGGAAAAATATTGCATTTCTTGAAAAGTCGACGGAAATATATTTATTTGTTTATAATGTGCTTTTAAACAAATAAACAAGACGATAGCCCCTGGCAATACTGTGCCACGTAAAGCCCGCATAGTACTAGAGCCGGGCGGGTAGTCTGTACACATGGGGCGCACACAACCCATTATGCGAGAGTTCTCGCACTGGTCTGCTAGTATTTTTAATTAGATAAAGCATAAATTACTAAACCAACATATTTAGACACTTGAGGAAAAAGTCGTTCCCTTAGACTTTGTATGTCAAGCGCTGTGTTTCCAGAATTGCAACCCTTTCCTGTTCGGAGTGTTAATTATGCTTAATGACATAATTTGAATGAGATTAGCTTAAATCATCATCTTACATTTGTCATGAAACGAACATAACGGTACAGTATGATACCGGTATGTCATTAACATCCGGATCCTAATAATGATATTTAAAAAGTTCGGATTGTGTTCTAAAAACTATCAGCAAATTTTCTCCAAACATTATCCGCAGCTTATCCGTTATTCGCATGGCAAAAAATTTGCGGATATCCGCGGGTTAATCCCCTGATATCTACATCCCCGCAGGGCTTTACCTATAGGATCTTCTATCCCGTGAAGGAATTCATTATCAAATACACTTCAATAGGTGCACGGGGCAATACTGAAACAGTGAGTGACAAATCACGGCATACTGCGTCAAGCCAGTTTTCTCGCCGCTGCACAGTGGGTCAAAATCGAAATCTAGGAGGACAAAATTAATTATTTTCATAATTAAAAAAATCAAAATTTATTACTTCTACAGCATTCTCATATGATTGCCGCTCACTATTCTGGGATATAAACGCATCTTAGTGTAAATCTGTCACCACTGTTCGAACAGTCTGAATTGGAGGGTGAATGTAAGTGGCTGTGGTTTGGTTTTCTTTGTGGTTAGTGTGATGCTTTAGGATGGAACATGCAGCCGAAGGTATGAGCTTTGTAACGTGTTTCAGTTATTAATGGGCATAATTGTTACGTAATTTTAGCAATAACTATTATTTTAAAATTATATATTCACTTAGATATTTAGCCTACTTTCGATTTTTGCAAAAAATGAAAGTAGACTTATGAGATCAACACAGGGCGAAAAAAGTGTGTCTGTCTGTGTGTGTGTATGTGTGTGTGTGAGTCTGTGTGTGTGTGTGTGTGTGTGTCTGTGTGTCTGTGTGTGTGTGTGTGAGTGTGTGTACTCTGAATGTCTGTCCCCCCCTATCAATTCGAACACGGTGAATGCGAATTGAACGAAATTTGGTACAAAGGTAGCACTAGCAAAGGACACCTCAGTGTCATGTTTTATATCGCCGCCATCTTGACGGAAACGTAATGGCGGCCACACAAATGTTCAAAGCTTAAATCAAATTACGACTAACCTAATCATCCGATCTCTACCAAATTTTGCAACGACATACCTTTATGGGGGGAGCATCCTTTGACCGAACCAATAGGTCATCAGCGTAATAGTTTGCGGATGGCGGCCATCTTTGTGTGAAAATCGATTCCCCCTATTAATTCGAACACGGTGCAACCGAATGGAACGAAATTTGGTACAGATGTAGTACTAACAAAAGGCACCTCAGTGTCATGTTTTATATCGCCACCATCTTGACGGAAACGTAATGGCGGCCACACAAATGTTCAAAGCTTAAATCAAATTACGATTAACCTAATCATCCAATCTCTACCAAATTTTGCAACTACATACCTTTACGGAGGGAGCATCCTTTGACCAATCTAATAGGTCATTCACCTGATAGTTTGCGGATGGCGGCCATCTTTGTGTCAGAATCGATTCCCCCTATTAATTCAAACACGCTGAAACCGAATTGAACGAAATTAGGTACAGAGATAGCACTAGCAAAGGGCATCTCAGTGTCATGATTAATATCGCCACCATATTGACAGAAACGTAATGGCGGCCACACGAATGTTTAAAGCTTAAATCAAATTACGACTAACATAACCATCCGAACTCTACCAAACTTTGCAACAACATACCTTTATGGAGGGAGCATCCTTTGACCAATCTAATAGGTCATTAGCCAAATAGTTTGTGGATGGCGGCCATCTTTATGTCAAAATTGATTCCCCCTATTATTTCGAACACGGTGGAACCGAATGAACGAAATTTGGTACAGAGGTAGCACTAGCAAAGGGCACCTCAGTGTCATGTTTTATATCACGCTATCTTGATGGAAACGTAATCGCGGCCACCCAAATGTTAAAAGCTAAAATGTAATTACGACCAACCTAATAATCTAGTGTCTACCTAATTTTGCAACACCATATCTTTATGTGGGAAACATATTCTGACCAAACTGCAAGAACAGCAGCCCAATAGTTTGCAGATGGTGGCCAAGTATGTGTGCAAATCGATTCCCCCTATCAATTCAAACACGATGAAACCGAATTGAACGAAATTTGGTACAGAGGTAGCACTAGCAAAGGGCACCTCATATTCATGTTTAATATCCCTATAGCACGTTGTATTTCAACAAGCTCCTACAACCAACATTCAATCATACTCCTTGAAAAGGACAAAGAGTTATAACAATACCCATGCATTTAGGAGAAAGTAGGCTATATGTTCTTTACTGAACATCTTGTTAGTATGTCGCGTCACTCTGCGTCACTTTCTACTTAATGATAAAATGTAGATAAAGCCTTGTAGTTTACGCATGTTATAAGATTTTTTGCATATTTTTGCAACTTACTTAGTTATTTTACGTTCTAGAAGATAACGCGCAACCAGTTTTCACACGTTTACAACTGTTTGAAGCACTGGGTTCGACGATTATGTCAAAAGTGGAAATTTGTTAAAAGTAAATTAGGGGTAGAAAATTGTTCTGAAGAGAGATAACTGGATGCTCTATCCAACTCCTAGTCATACACAATTTCCTGCATGTGTAGACGTAGCTTAAAGAAGGTCTTAACTGTTGCTTATTATGAAGTAAACAAATTATATGCATTGCTTTCACTCTAAATTCATGATTAAAACGTAACAATAATTTTGTCCCCCTAAATTTCGATTGTGACCCACTGTGCGCTGTCCGCGTATACATAGCAACAGAGCTCGCCGTTGCCATGGAACCCGCTACCCCACTCATTGCCTCTGCACACCTCGCTTTACAAGCGGTTGGTTAGTTGGTTCCTCAGTTTAGGGGCTACGACAACGCGGTAATGTAGCCCCGTGTATTTTGGGTGTGTATAGAATCTGTCTGATAACCGGTGTTAATTGTGATGGCTATATTAGTGTGTGTATCGTTCTTTTTAGCCTACTTTCGATTTTTGCAAAAAATGAAAGTAGACTTATGAGATCACTACAGGGCGAAAAAAAAAGTGTGTCTGTCTGTGTGTGTGTATGTGTGTGTGTGAGTCTGTGTGTGTGTGTGTGTGAGTGTGTGTACTCTGAATGTCTGTCCCCCCCTATCAATTCGAACAAGGTGAGCGCAAATTGAACGAAATTTGGTACAAAGGTAGCACTAGCAAAGGACACCTCAGTGTCATGTTTTATATCACCGCCATCTTGACGGAAACGTAATGGCGGCCACACAAATGTTCAAAGCTTAAATCAAATTACGACTAACCTAATCATCCGATCTCTACCAAATTTTGCTACAACATACCTTTATGGGGGCAGCATCCTTTGACCAAACTAATAGGTCATCAGCTTAATAGTTTGCGGATGGCGGCCATCTTTGTGTGAAAATCGATTGCCCCTATTAATTCGAACACGGTGAAACCGAACGGAACGAAATTTGGTACAGAGGTAGTACTAGCAAAGGGCACCCCAGTGTCATGTTTTATATCGCCGCTATCTTGACGGAAACGTAATGGCGGCCACACAAATGTTCAAAGCTTAAATCAAATTACGACTAACCTAATCATCCGATCTCTACCAAATTTTGCAACAACATACCTTTATGAAGGGAGCATCCTTTGACAAATCTAATAGGTCATTAGCCTAATAGTTTGCGGATGGCGGCCATCTTTGTGTCAAAATCTATTACCCCTATTAATTCGAACACGGTGAAACCGAATGGAATGAAATTTGGTACAGAGTTAGCACTAGCAAAGAGCACCCCAGTGTCATGTTTTATATCGCCGCCATCTTGACGGAAACGTCATGGCGGCCACCCAAATGTTCAAAGCTTAAATCAAATTACGACTAACCTAATCATCCGATCTCTATCAAATTTTGCAACATCATACCTTTATGGAGGAAGCATCCTTTGACAAATCTAATAGGTCATTAGCCTAATGGTTTTTGGATGGCGGCCATCTTTGTGTCAAAATCGATTACCCCTATTAATTCGAACACGGTGAAACCGAATGGAATGAAATTTGGTACAGAGGTAGCACTAGCAAAGAGCACCCCAGTGTCATGTTTTATATCGCCGCCATCTTGACGGAAACGTCATGGCGGCCACCCAAATGTTCAAAGCTTAAATCAAATTACGACTAACCTAATCATCCGATCTCTACCATATTTTGCAACAACATACCTTTATGAAGGGAGCATCCTTTGACAAATCTAATAGGTCATTAGCCTAATAGTTTGCGGATGGCGGCCATCTTTGTGTCAAAATCGATTACCCCTATTAATTCGAACACGGTGAAACCGAATGAAATGAAATTTGGTACAGAGGTAGCACTAGCAAAGGGCACCTCAGAGTCATGTTTTATATCACCGCCATCTTGTCGGAAACGTAATGGCGGCCACTCAAATGTTCAAAGCTTAAATCAAATTACGACTAACCTAATCATCCGATCTCTACCAAATTTTGCAACAACATACCTTTATGGAGGAAGCATCCATTGACCAATCTAATAGGTCATTAGCCTAATAGTTTGCGAATGGCGGCCATCTTTGTGTCAAAATCGATTACCCCTATTAATTCGAACACGGTGAAACCGAATGGAATGAAATTTGGTACAGAGGTAGCACTAGCAAAGGGCACCTCAGTGTCATGTTTTATATCGCCGCCATCTTGACGGAAACGTAATGGCGGCCACACAAGTATTCAAAGCTTAAATCAAATTACGATTAACCTAATCATCCGATCTCTACCAAATTTTGCATCAACATACCATTATGGAGGGAGCATCCTTTGACCAAACTAATAGGTCATTAGCCTAATATTTTGCGGATGGCGGCCATCTTTGTGTGAAAATCGATTCCCCCTATTAATTCGAACACGGTGAAACCGAATGGAACGAAATTTGGTACAGAGGTAGCACTAGAAAGGGCCACCTCAGTGTCATGTTTTATATCATCGCCATCTTGACGGAAACGTAATCGCGGCCACCCAAATGTTAAAGGCTTAAATGTAATTACGACCAACCTAATAATCTAGTCTCTACCAAATTTTGCAACAACAAATCTTTATGTGGGAAGCATATTCTGACCAAACTGCTAGATCATCAGCCCAATAGTTTGCAGATGGTGGCCAAGTATGTGTGCAAATCGATTCCCCCTATCAATTCAAACACGGTGAAACCGAATTGAACGAAATTTGGTACAGAGGTAGCATCAAAAGGCACCTCAGTGTCGTGTTTTATATCGCCGCCATCTTGACGGAAACGGAATGACGGCCACCCAAATGTTAAAAGCTTAAATCAAATTTCGACCATCCTAATAATTTGATCTCTACCGAATTTTGCAACAGCATGCCTTTTTGTGGAAAGCATCTTATGACTGACTACAAGGTCATCAGCCCAATAGTTTGCAAATAGCGGCCATGTATGTGTACAAATCCATTCCCCAGATCACTTCAAACACGGTGAAACCGAATTGAATGATTTTTTTTACAGAGGTAGCACTAGCAAAGGGCACCTCATATTCATGTTTAATATCCCTATAGCACGTTGTATTTCAACAAGCTACTACAACCAACATTCAATTATACTCCTTGAAAAGGACAAAGAGTTATAACAATACCCATGCATTTAGGAGAAAGTAGGTTATATGTTCTTTACTGAACATCGTGTTTAAATTCAAGTAAGGACTACAACTTTGAATTTTTCAAATAGTTCCTACTTTTGCCGCCAAACGCCACCGGAACGACTACTAGGCCTAGTTCAGAATTTAGCTACTAGACGCCACCGCAGTCGGCTCTTGGCAACGAACGTAGGAACCTAAGAGCGTTGTTTACATTCGTAACCTATATAATTTAGCTTCACACAGGTGTAATTAGTGGAAGGTTCTTTAACATGCCATAAATCTATGACATCGGACCGCCGGCTTTACTTCCCCTCCGAAGGAAGGCATACTGAGGCCTTTTTAACGTGCTTTAAGCTTGCCACGGTGGGTGAGTGGATAGCGTGTGGGTCTACTAACCCCAAGATTGTAGGTTCGCCCCTGGCCGTGGTAAGTGATTTTTGAAAGGCGGCAAAAATACGATACGCATGTCATACGATGTTGGCTTGTCAAAGAACCCATTTGAATTCAGTAGGCCGAGTTCAAAATGGCAAAATTAATCTCGGGAGTTTCCGCCAATACAAAGTTCCTCATTTCTCTACTAGAAAGCACTATAATGTTCAAGGAGCTTAGATATCTATTATCTAACCTCCTTGACTTTCATAGTGATTCAAGGAACAACGAAATTCGACATGCAAGCTACCCTCTGGGTGTCAAATTACAAAGCTTGCACCGGGCACCCGAGGCCATACGATATTAATTATTATTATTAACGTGCTTTACAAGCGGATGACAGCTCTCTGCGCGCTACAGACTCTATACTCCGTCCAAGCAATCTGCGAAGTGCCAGTGTGAAAACCCGTATTCTGTGCACAGGAGTGACTCGGCTGACTGATCCAATGACACGCGATGCCAGTGAATAATTAGCGCAGAAATGGGTGCGACCTTGGCTTCATCCAACTCTCGCAATGGCTGGGCTACCAAGCTCCACCCATCGCATTCTTTTCTCACTACCTTCATGTGACGTCATGTGCAAACCCACTTCACAGATTCCGTGGATGAGGTATTAAAGGCCTCATCAGACAATTACTATTGTTTTTGATTCAATTTAGGGGCTTTGAGACATCGTGGTCATGTAGCCCCGTGCGCTTGGGTGTGTGAGTGGAATTTATCTGATAACATATGTTATTGTGATAGCTGTATTCGTGTCTGTGGTTATAATTCAGATGAGGATTGGGAACGAGACGGCCGTTGCCTTAATTTAGGAACCTTTCCGGCATTTGCCTGTAGTAGAAGTGGGAAACCACGGAAAACCACTTCCAGGAGGGCTGAGATGGGAATCAAACCCGCCTGTTTTCAGTTTTACCTCACGAGACTGACTGGTCCCCGTTGGAGCTAGCATTCTTGGCAGTCACCACGAAGGCCTGGGTTTGATTCCCGGCTATTCCAAGAAATTTAATTCTGGTCTAAGGGCTGGAACGGTGTACACTTAGCTTCTTGGCGTCTTCGGTGGCATAGTTGCTAGCATGCTGAGCTTCTATGCCCATGGTTGCGGGTTCAAACCCGGCCGAAGTTTGAAGTCATCGGATTTTATAAGAGCGTTAAAATCCCTCCGTATACCTTCCTTCGGAGGGGAAGTAAAGCCGGCGGGCCCATGCCATAGTTTTATGTCATGTAAAAGAACCTTCCGCTAACTAAACTTGTGTGTAGCAAAATTTGTAGGTTAGGTTTGATTAAAGCTCTTAAGTTCCAACGTTCGTCACCAGGCGCTGGTTGCGATGGCATCTGGTAGTTGCCAAGTTCACAGCTAGGTGTCGTTGACGGTAGCATTTGGTAGCGAAAGTAGGAACTACTTGAAATTATCGTCTGCAGTCCTTACTTGAATTAAAACAGATAACACACACTGATACAGCCATCACAATTAACACCGGTTATCAGACAGATTCTACACACACCCAAAGTACACGGGGCTACATGACCACGTAGTCGTAGCCCCTAAACTGAGGAACCAACCAACCAACACTCAGCCTCGTCAGGCAAAACTGAGAAGAGGCGGGTTCGATTCCAATGTCAGCTATCCTGAAAGTGGTTTTCAATGGTTTCCCACTTCTATTCCAGGAAAATTCCGGGATGTTCTAGTTCCCTCAATTTCCTGGTTAACGAGCGGTGACTCAAACGTAAGGCAGTAGCACGCGCCGACAATCACCATTGTTCGCTACTGACCAATAGCTGAGGGTTGTTGGCCAATAGAATGCTTCCTCTATCACTCCACGTGGACTCCAAAGTCCCGCCCTAGCGGCCAGTTCGCGTGTCAAGCAGGTGTCAGTTGTCCCGTGTTACCCATCTGCACGTAGTTCTGTCCAGTCTCACTGCTTGCTCTCAGTGGCTACGATGGAAAGTTGACAACGCTGTGTCTCGCTCTGGGAAAGAATTGGCTCCAGGCAGCCATGGAATGTTAACATAACCGCCCAACTAGATTTCAAAGGCGAGCCGCACTTTAACGAGGGAAGTGAGGGAACTATTCCTACCTTAAGGCCACGGCCGCTTCCCTCACAAATCCTACCTCTATTACAATTACACTCACTAGTACAGACATCACAGTGACGCAGGTTATCAGACTACCTCTACACACATCTAAGTACATGGGGCTACATGACCACGATGTCACAAAACCCGTGAACAACAACAATAACAGGCAATTACTGATGACTACGAGTCCCATTGCATTGAAGACGTTGGTGGTCTCCTATAGCGAGTATGGACGTGTGACTGACTTCCTGTGCACAATATCTCGCCGACACGTGCGAGTTTTGCATTACTCAGACACGCGTGTTCTCACTTGCCACGCGAGCCTTGAGTCATCACCCCTCAGGGGCTCACATCTAGTGGGACGTGGATTGGCGACCATGGGACCTCAGCCGAGTCCGGCATTGCTTCCACTTACTTGTGCCGGGCTCCTCTCCGTCTTCTTTCCTGTCGACCTCACTTGGTCAACTCTTGTTCTCTTCCGACCCCGACGTATTAGTGTATCCGAGGCCTAGGGAGTCTCTTCATTTCCCGCCTTAATTGGTCCTTGTCTCATCTTTTCTGATACCCTCCTTCTGCGAAGGGTTTGCCTTCTTCTTTTCTTTTACTGTTATCTCCTGCCTTCTGCTCAAGGCCCTCAAGGAGGCCGGGTGTATGTAGCCCCACCACTTTTGGTGCACCCTAGATAATGCAACACCCTCAGGGGCTCACGGCTGGTGAGTTCGGGATTTGTCGACCCCGAGGAATTCCTGAGCTGGGTCCGGTTACCCTCTTTTGTCCCTTACCTGTAGGGTGGACCCTCTCCCCCTTTCACTTTCCTAACTGCCTTTTATGGCTCTCCTTCCTTCCAAGTCCCTCAATCAGCATTCTTCGAGGGTTGAGGGCATTTCTTTTCCACCTGTCCTTTATTTGCCTTATTCTCCTTTAGTTTTCCATTTCTTCTTCTAGTATGTAGGTTAGTAGTTAGTTTGAGTTTCTAAGTTTGCACTTCATTTTCATCTTCCCGATCACCCCAACCATCAGGGGCCGATAACCAAGATGTTAGGCCCCTTTAAACAACAATATCATCATCATCTTGAGTCATCAAGCCTAACTCGTCATGAGGAGACTTTGTGGGTTTTAGCATTTAATTATTCGAAACATCGGTTTTGAAATTCCGAAATTGGCATTTTGTAGGCAATTTATTACAACAAGGATTTGACATTTTAACTTCACAGTTAGTCGACGTGAGTAGAAGTCAAAATTATTCGGAAATTTGATACAACCAGAAAAAGGTACATGTGATTAAGTTTAAAAGAGGAGGGGGATTAAACGTATGATATGTTTCGCTTTACAAACGAGCATCGTCAGATGAAGAGATTCTCTCGCTCCATGGAGAGTTGGTGTTGGAGGGTTGACAATGCGTTCTTTGGTAGTGTTTTGTAGAGACATTTAGTCTTCTACTTTTGTAGAAAGCAAACAAAATATATTCAATTGAGAGTAGTTTTGGTCACTGTACAGTACACCTTATCCGTGGTAAATGCAAATGCAAAATGTTCAGACAGAAACCTTACTTTATTCATGGAGATAACGAGGTTCGGTTGCTCATTTCCTTGAACTTGACTCTGAGCCCGAGAAATAAGTAGGAAAGGGCAGGAAGAGAAGGAAGGAAGGGAATGAAAGGAAGAGAATTGAGGGAAAGGAAGATAATGGAGGGAATGAAAGGAAAGGAAAGAGGGGAAATAGGGAAGGGAATGGATGGGAAGGAAGGGAAGGGAATGAAGGAAGAAAGGGGAGGAAGGGGATGAAAGGGAGGGAGAAAAGGAAATGAAGGGAGGAAGAAGGGAAGGGAGAGAAGGAACGAAAAGGAAGAGAATGAAGGAAGAAAGGGAAGGGAGGGAAAGGAAGGAAAGGATAGGAAAGGAAGGAAGGGGATGAAGGAAGGGAAAGGAAAGACAGGGAAAATGGGAAGGGAAGGGAAGGGAAAGAAGGAAGAAAGGAGAGGAAGGGGATGAAAGGGAGGGAGAAAAGGAAAGGAAGGGAGGAAGAAGGGAAGGGAGAGAAAGAACGAAAAGAAAGAGAATGAAGGAAGAAAGGGAAGGAGGGAAAGGAAGGGAAGGTAGGTAGGAAAGAAAGGCAGGGAAAGAAAAGGAAGGGAGGGAAGGAGGGAAGGAAGGAAAGAAAGGCAGGTAAAGAAAAGGAAGGGAGGGAAGGAAGGAATGAAGGATAGAAAGGCAGGGGAAGGGAAAGGAAGGGAAGGATAGGAAAGGAAGGAAGGGGATGGAGGAAGGGAAAGGAAAGACAGGGAAATGGGAAGGGAGGGAAGGGAACGGAATGAAGGAAGAAAGGAGAGGAAGGGAATGAAAGGGAGGGAGAAAAGGAAAGGAAGGGAGGGAGAAAAGGAAAGGAAGGGAGGAAGAAGGGAAGGGAGAGAAGGAACCAAAAGAAAGAGAATGGAGGAAGAAAGGGAAGGGAGGAAGGAAAGAAAGGCAGGGAAAGAAAAGGAAGGGAGGGAAGGAAGGGAGGAAGGAAGGGAAGAATGGAACAACGGGGAGAAGGGAAGGGAGGAAAGGGAAGGAAAGAAAGGAAGAGGAAGAGAAGAAAGAAGGTAAGGAAGTGAAGGGATGAAAATGAGGTAACGGAGGGAAGGAATAGGCGGGAAGGAAGGGATGGATGTGAACAGTTAACCAATTAATCAATTTCATAACGGGATAAACTCGATCCGAATGCCAACATGAAAGGGTTTTAAAAGAACGTGCCGCATTGTATCAGGACAGTTTCAATAAAAACATTCAATAAAGTAGCGTCTACAGACTGCTAATGTAAATCTCAATCCTCAGCTTGCAGGAACCGGTATATTGAGGAATTGACAGGACAGTACATCCAGCCCATGACGTACAACTTGCCAAACAAGTCTGCAGCTCAAGTTTTGACTCAAATTTATACGTATATATTTACCCCATCTGAAGGAGTTGACAACTTTTAAGGTTACATGGAAGCCAAGTCACTCATTCCTAAGTCTTAACTAGTAATATTCACGAATTTCATCAAGCAGGAGGTGAGAGAAGTTTAAAAAAAAAAAAAAAAAAAAAAAAAAAAAAAAAACGAGCCTTACAGTAGTCGCATATGATGTGTAACATGTGACACGTTATCCTACTATATAGGGACAGATGACCTCGTAGTTCCGCCCCTTAAAACAACAATAACTAACTATCCTACTATGTGTGTCCCGGGAGCGCAAATGCCTTGTTGACAGTGAACTCTGTTGGTCATTAAAATAACTACTTGTAAAACTCCAGTGCCAAATCCTGACCGTGGCGGAAGCAATCCACTGCCTACTTGATGCGAGCTGCGCTCTATACCGGCCAGTTAGTGAACCCATACCAGCGATGTTATTGAAAATTGCCTCGTTTTGCCGATCAGCGCACTGCCAAATATAGGCGCGATAAAAATTAGGTGTGCGGAAGGTATATTAAATGTGTTTTTTCCAGTGATATGTTTAGACCAACGAAGTTTCAATTATTGTTAGTAGTCGGCGTTAATATACTGAATTCCTACGTTGTTTGGAGTGTTTGTTATTGTGATATAGATTCCACATAGCCACATGGCCGACAATACATCGAGTGTTTACATTAAATAAGAATACAGCAATAGTATGAAGAGTGTGGGGTTTGAAGCCATTTCCTCAGTGTTGCCTAAGTATGAAGATTCAATAAATCATAATTGTTTTCATAAAATATGATAAAATGAATAGTTTCATTCCAAAGAACGACAATTTGAAGATGATTTACTGTAGGAATATCTTAAATGGGGTCTCCAAACCTTGAACTAAACTGTATGCGATATGCATTCCCCATAGCCACATGGCCTACAGTACGTCGTTGTACCGATCCCCGCCATCAAGCGCGCTCATTGTTTCCGTCCCATGCACTTCCGTCCCATCCATTTCCGTCCCATCCAAAATCACTTCCACAAAAATGTCCAGCTACCGAGTGGAAAGATGTTACACATCAAAAGGCTTACGTTCCACCGTCTCCCCAACCTTATCTCTGTACATACTGTTTTAATCCCTTGGTTGGGGGGTAGTTTGGGATAGAACACGTTGTGTCACTGTGCTAATTTGGAAGGTTGTTCCTAAATGAGAGTAGCTTCCCGTAGCTGGGAGAGCTTACTAGTGTAGTGTGTTGTTTAGTGTCTAATCTCTAGGGGGTGTTCCTGCAAAGATGTAAGTATTTGTTAGGGGATGGATCTCTAAATGCAGGCCACTATACCGGCCTGCCAGCTGGGCGGAATGAGTAATACAATAGACGTGCTAAGTCAGCGGCTCGACGCTGTGCAGTCGAGTCGCGTGCCGTGATTACAATGGAGTCTGACAAAGCAATTACTGGCTACTACGGTCACGGGAAATCGTGACGAAGGTCAGGTAGCGTATGAGGACGTGAAGAGGAGTGTAATTAGTAATGCAAGTGTAGCCTACTGACCATATATTTATTGGTCAGTAGATGTAAATAGGTAAGTTCCTCTTGGGGAATGTAGACAAGTATACAATTGGTGTGTACAAGTTAGGGGTAGGTGTTCACAAAATAAAGGAGTCTGAGCACTGCTGAATCTCACCTGATGATGAAACTGGAACAGACGTCGGCTAGGGCCGCTGGCGACGCACAGAGTAGAACAGATAATGGCTCCAGTTAGGACTCCATTCTTATACTTTCCGGCGCTGCGTGGTCAGCATTACATCACTGTAGCTGCCCCAGATAGTTGTAAGTGTAAATGTTTGTGTATGTTTTGCAAGCAGTTTGCTAACCTCCCAGGCTGGGTGGCCGCCGCTTGCTGTGTATAGATAATGTTCTGGTCTTATGGTGTTGCCAGTTGGGGTGGTTTTGGTAGAAGATGGGGGGTGGCCCTCAGGGGGTACTGCCCCCCCCCCCGGCTGTACAAGTCCCCTTCATCGATTAGTAGAACGGGAAGTAGAGTGGGGTTGTCGATGTGGTGGTTTGTTCTTGATTTCTCCTTGTACTTCTTCTTCTTTGTCTTCCGTGTTGGTGTAGGTGTAGCGATGTCGTGGTGACGTGAGTCCAGCGTGTGCTCAGAAGGCTAGGTTTTGGGAATACAAGTTATACATAGTTACTCTAGAGTTGCCTATTTTTAAAAGTGGACATTTGAAATAAAGGTACAACAAAAAAAATATACGTGATCGTGACATTAAATATATATATTGGTGTTATCCAGGGAGGAAAAATCCCATGGCTGGACGGGTGGTTGTGCCGTCCGGCGCTGTGTGGAGGGAAAAATTGCTCCCTGCAGTGTATTGTGTAAAAGATGGAAGAAAATAGCAAAAATAGGTGCCCCAGGGTATAAGTTAAAGGAATATATCAGAATGATTTATTGTTGGGATGAAACGGAACACCTTCACAAATTTTATCGTTAGTAGAAAGAAAAATGAAAGAAACAAAAGCATAGTCAGTGTGCGTGTATATGTGTACATTGGCGGTCATGATGATGATAACAGGTATGACCTGATAATAATAATAATCATTACATTTATATTATTCCTGATAATTTATAAGTAAACATAGTAAACATAGTAATAATAGTGAACATAGAAAAAATAATGGTTGCCATGTTGGTACCCTATATATAGGTATGTTGGCCAACCATGTGGAACCTTTTAATTGTATGACGTTATCATGATATGGCGAGAAAATACAAAATGATTTACAATTTACAATTATCAACTATCATATATACCTTGTAGAGCTCTTTTACGTGGCCAGTTATTTTATACCTCTTATTCTTTGTGCGCACTTTACCATCATTCCTTGACTACCGCTCCCTATTCGGCCGTTCCTGGTGCGGTTTAGTGGCTAGTCCGCTATTCCTTCCTTGTACTTATTATATAACCTCGTGGTTTTCAGTCGTGGGTCGGAATTCCACCTTAGGGTCGAAGGTTCGGCACTTACAACCTCCGTGCCGCCCTTCGATCCTGAAGTAACGCTTCATTTGCGTATGCGGGATGTGTTTGCGTTCAGCGATGTTCATCATCCCACGTATGCTGTCCACCGCTGACTGCTGACGTTGTCACCTTTAAGGGTGCAACTAAAAGTATGCGATGGTGTATGTGTTTGTGATATAGGAGAGTGTGTACAAGATGGTGTTGGAAATATATTTACAAAAGGCTTGTGTGCAATCCTCGTCATCTGCAAAACAAAAATGTGTTAATGGCCGTTTATCTGGAAACATGTACATTCCTTGCTTTCCTGAAAAATAGAGTATATTAATACATGTAGCATTTCCATCGCTGCGCATATTATAAAAATCAATTATGGCGCCACTTAAGTCTAACTTAATCTTGGTTAGCCCATGTTAGTCTATTTTAGCCTAGTATTGTCGGGCTTACCCTGGTAACGGATTTTTAGTCACCAGGTGCCGATCGTGCTATCTTAATGTAATTTATCTTAACGTATTGTCGGGCTTACCCTGGTAACGGATTTTAGTCACCAGGTGCCGAGTGGTTTCACCTTTAAAAAAAGTTTGCCTTAAATTGTATTAATTAGTACTAAATGTAAAAATAACCTGTATATACATGCCGAGTGGGCCTTAACCTAATGCCGAAATGTGCTGTGGCTATTGTTTTGCGACAGCGCTTATTAAATTTGCTTAAATCTAAGTGGCCTTTGAAATGGCACTGTAACTTATGCACTAGAATTTTGATGGAGGCTCGTCCGCTCGATTTCTCTAACGGGGGCCCTTGTAGAACATTGTTGAGACCGGAACCCAACAATGTCTCGTAGTCCCCTCCGTCTTAATCCTAATTGTCGACATTCTTATTAGTAATTAATAAATAGTAATTAATAAAGTCCCGGGCGGCTGCGCTGCTGAAGAGCAAACGCCTTGCCCGGCTATCCTGTTCATCGCTGCTGTACTTGCCTGTGTCGGCATCATTCTCCATTTGTCATTTATTGATATATTTATCATTGCTGGGTTTGCCCACGAGAACCCCTCTTGGCAGCCCGCTGCATACCTATTTAATATCTCTGGCCGCCCGGTGCGTGACCATTTAAACTCTGGCGACCCGGTGTCGTCCATTTATGTGGGCACGGAATCGAATGATCGCATTCATTCCATATATATTATTCATTATTTGTTTATTATCATTTGCTTGGTTGTGTTCACCCCGTTTCGCGGGATGAGGACTTGGCGGATCTAGGATTGATCCCGCTGAATCCTGAGATCCTTCTTCACTTCTGCGAGTAGAAGACTAACTTCCCGCCATAGAAGCTCTACTTAAATTAGATACTTAACTAGAAGTCTAGTCCTAGTGTGGTCGTCGCTAGGATTGTCTCCTGAGTCCAGTGTGGAGCTGGCTAATTCTCCCACTCGCTGTCAAAAAGTCTCCCCTGCAGGTCTTGGCTTCGATGACCGTGGCGCATAGTGTGTGTAACTTTTCTCCGCCGAGGGGGTAGGCTAGACGCACCCTCGGTTTTGACGTTTGCCCGCGCCAAGCCATCGATGCTTCAACCTTACGTAGTTCCGTCTTTTTGTCTGGGTCATTGAGTTAACTGGGGCAGGGCTCATCATCGCCTTCTCCAGCTCTGTTCTTGTGTGGCGCCTCTGCCTTTCTGTTTACACTCTCATCACCATTCAGTGTGACATCAGATTCCTTTAAAAAATGAGTGTAATATGTAAAATAAGTGTGTGTGTATCATGTAATTATGTAAAATTTTAGTGTTCTGGGGTTGTAGAATCTTCTAAATGCATGGACTACTTCAGGCCTGTAGTCGCCATGTCGGATTTCTAGCGGTAATGCCTTGGTAATTTTCTGGAGGCGTTAGTAGGTTTTGTATGGCGTTGGGTCCCTTGTTATTGGGATCCGGGGGTGTTATTTGCTGAATGAGCTTAAAGCGCGGTAGGAGAGGGTTATGCATCGTTGGTCTCCATGTTAATGGTGGCCGGGAGCCGCTGATGCTGCTAGGATGTACTTACAGTGAGTGGACGGGGTAGGTACTTCCCAGGTGTGCAAAAATTTTAAAAATTCCATGCAGGTGTAATAATAATAATATCCCTGGTATGTGGGTAGGATATTCCATGCATGGGGATGGATATGAGGCGTATCCGCTCTCATTTGAGGATAAGTATGGGCCGAGGTATAATAATTCTATGTCCCTTGCATGCGGCATTATTTAGTAAGAACATATTTGTTAGTGTAAATGCGGCCTCATCTCTTTACATAGAGATGTGCATTATGCTTCATGTTGTTTCCGACTCACGCCTAATACTCGGGTGTAGGCATTTAGAACCAGGGTGTAGTATACCCGAATCTTGGGTAGACGCATGAAGTCTATCAACCCCGATGTATATTTTGGAATGTAGTCCAGCTGTTTTTATGTGTTTGTGTGTTTGCGTTGGATAGTGTTGTGGGTGAAAGGTTATGTAGGGAGAGGGGTGCTAGGATGGTATTCCGTAGCTAGTATCTTGGCCATCCTGGTGGCACTATCCATCTCTGCTCCCGTCATTCTTACTTGGTCACTATTGGGTTTCTATCCGCTTCTTGGGATGTGCACTGGTGTAGTTGAGATGCCATAAAGCATCTATTATGTTCTGGAATGCCATTCTGTAGAATGCCTGTGGGTCTGTGATACCCATGTTGTGTATATATGTTTGTGTCTGTGGGCGTCGCCTTCGGGCTGCCCTTTGGAATGGTTAAGTGCGGTGACGCTGTGACGTCACGGCCTAATGTGGTTTCCTATTCATACCGTTAGGGTAGCAAGTGATTATAAGTATGGATTGTCATGTTCTGATTACCTGTGATGGTTTTTAAAGATAAGAAAAAACAAGAAGAGAAGTAGTTATTGGGGGGGGGGGGGGTTGTTCCCTCAGGGAATCTGTCTGTATTCGCCCCTGATTAGTGGGCGCGTGTGGGAAGGACGTGGCCGTAGCTGTGATTAGCGCAGCTGCGTGTGTGTGGTTGCGTTCCGCTACCGGACGCTGGCGCGTGGGCCGTCATCGGATAAGTCTTATCGTGTGTCGCGTGGCTGATTGTCAGGTGGCGCGTGTGGCTTGTTAACATCCTTGTAAACATGCTCCTGTGTTCCTAAGATGAATCCGGCCTATAGTATTTGTACATCACTGGATGTTATACCTATTGTAACAGCGCTGAATCCTGTGTCAACTGTATGCTATTATTATTGTTTGTTTTGTATGATAGTGTCATCATATTTGTATTTCATTGTCACTTCCGTTATAACAAGAGTGTCTGCCGACGGCAGTGTTGCAATGCGCTGTAATTCGCAACTCAGTGTTTTGTTGTGTTTGTTTTTACGTCCTTGTATACGGGAAGTCTCTGATGTTACGTATGGCGGCTGACGGAACGTGACTTTCGCCAGTGTCCGTGTGTTGACATTGTTGTGCATTCTGGGAGGGCCAATGTGTTAATCTGTCCTGTTTTTGCTGCCGATGTTGTGTGGTCATTTCTTCCGCAAGACCTTTGCCTTGTGTAATTATCTGTAATTCATGTCTAGGAAGTCTATTGCCCATGTTCGGGGTAATCGAAATTTGCCATGACTTTTGGCCGTAGAAATGTGGTGTTACCTGTTTTGTGTCTGTGAGAGTGGCGTCGCCCGTATCTAGGTTTCGGGCGCTATGGTTCATAGAAAAGTATCCTGTGGTCCCCGTGGAGGCCTAGGATTTTTGGTACGCCCCCTGTTGGGAGTTCCTGGGTCGCTAATGCCTAGGTAGGCTGTTGTAGCGAGTACCTTGGAATGAATCTATGCTCCTGTAGGTATGTTAAAGAACCTCCCTGTGTTCATAATTGTGTGGCTCACCCGTTTTATGTGCTTGTGTACGGCACTATCGCAATGCATTTGCCACCTCTAGTGTATGTTTAAAGCGTGTACCCTGTGATAACATGCCATTTATATGTGCATAATTTAAACATCCTAATGCCTATTTTCATTCTTGGCTGAACTCTATGGGGCACGGTGTCTGTATGGGACCCTATGGTCTTTTCTGTAAGGGATGGTGTATGGATGCTATTAGTGCGATGGTACTCGTGTAATTGTCTGTAAGTGATCTTTCGTCGGTCGACAATTCTTGTTTTCCACGGTGTCCGCTTTTATTGGGCATTCGGACCCGCGATCCCGTGTAATGCTCCGTGTTTCATGTCTGCGTTGTCTGTTGGGATTTGTGCGTCCCTAGTGTGGCTTCTGATTGTGTTTTCGCACCAAAAATGCCATTGTTTAGCTTCTTTTTTGGCACGTTTGTATTGTGTTTCTATGTGATCGCCCCTGCCTTGGTCTAAGGCCTTGGTATTACAATTTCTGTACTGTGTGTACCATGGCGCGCGTATTGTGTGTTTGAGACACGCGTATGAAAATATACTTTAGTGTGAGTATTTTGTGCCATTTGGGACGACCCTCGTACCCTAATTTTGGGAGTTATCCAGCTTTGAAAACGGCGTGAATGACTGTGTGTGTTACAGTCAGAGTTGGAGCGCTCGTAGGTCGTTTGCAGCTGGTGAAGGTCGCATGATTATGTATGTGTTATCGCTGATCTGGCGATGGTATTAAATTACAACTGTGTAGGAAGTATTTTGCTTGCTTGTCGGGCGGCCCGCTCACCACATGTGCCAGGACAATGTGTGTAGGTTTGTTGACACGTCTTTCTAATGTCTGCATACACAGCGTGCCTTAGGTTCCTCATAATGGAAAAGAACCTACCTCTGTCATATATTGTGTCCCCAAATTTTGTGTTATTTTTGGCGTGGGGTGAATATATTCCTGTTAGTGGTAGTTGGATGTCTGTATGTACGTGTGTCTCCGGGCCTCTAGTCGCGTGTTTGGTGACTAGGTGTCGGAGGTGGTTTTATTAATTTGTGCATATTAATTCCTGTTAGTGTAACCGTCCCTTATTTTTCTATCCTCCAATTGGATAGTTACCCGACCTTGCATTCCTGGTATTCAGAAGGTCGCAGGTTTGAGACCGTCTTTGTCCAGGTTAATTATTCCTGGTGCCTTTTAGGCATGTGTCTCCGGGACAGTTTTGTCAGTGTTAGGTTCGTATCCCGGTGAGGTCATCGGGGTTCGAAGGCTACTTCTTGGCCTTCTTTTCACGTCTGCCAGTGGAATCATTTCCCTTCCTTTTGACAGTGTTCCCGCCTTTACGTGTAGGTGTTGTTTTTCGGGTGTTATATGCCTTCATACGGCGGGCGTGTATAGTGTCCTTGATGAGTTTGCGTCCATGGCGTATGTTTACTATGTAATTAAGTCAGATACCTTCCTGCAGACTTTGAAGGGACCTGACCAACGTGGCAGGAGGAACTCGGACACATTTTTCTTACGGGCGGAATTGGAAACCATAACAAATTTCCCGGGTGTGTATTCCACGGTCTTCCTTTGCCGATCGTACCGTTCTTTTTGTTTTTTCTGTGCCGCGGCTATGTTCTTTCTGGCGTCCATGCGAGCTATCTGCAGGTGCTCTAGCCGGGCTGCGTTGTCTGGGAGAGTGTCCTGTGGGATGCATATGTTGTCTATGGGACTTCTAGGTGTATATCCGTGCAACAGGAAGTGTGGAGAGTGTTTTGTGGCCGTGGATATGGAAGTATTGTAGCTAAATGTAATGGGCTGCAAATAATTATCCCAGTCTGTCCCTGTGTCCCCCGTGAACTTGGCTAACGCTATTCCAATTATTTTGTTCATACTCTCCGTGAGTCCATTGGTTTGTGGGGAGAAACTCGTGGTTGTGTATGCCCTTATCCTGAGTACCTCCAAAAACTGCTGGAGCACTCTCGAGGTGAAAATAATCCCTCTATCGGATAGTAGGGTTTGGAATAGGCCATATCGTGAGACTATGTCAAATAGGAATTCGACTATGCTGTTCGTGTCTGCTTTGGGAACAGCCTTTGTAATCATATACCGGGTGAGATACTCTGTGGCCACAAGTATATATTTATTGCCTCTTTCAGATCTGGTGATGGGGCCTTTCACATCTATCCCGACTCTATGGAATAGCTCTCCTACGGGAATAGGGTTGAGTAATCCATGAGGCTTGCCAGGTCTTGCTTTAAATCGCTGGCAAGTGTGACATGCCTTTACGAAGTTGTCTATGTCGGCCTTCATGTTTACCCAGTAATACTTGTCCCGGATTGTATGGTATGTTTTATGCGTACCCAAATGTGCCCCTGCCATTGGGCTATTGTGGTGTCCGGTCATGATACTCTCTTTCAATGAATCCGGAACCGCTATAGGCGCATTATCGTGCATGGCTGTGGGTTTACATTTCAGTACCCCGTCTTTGTCTAGAAAAAATCGCCTAGACAGCGATCCACCTTATCCAAGTTTTATAGTGCCACTAGAATCTGTTTCAAGTCTGGATCACGTTCTTGCTCCTGCTTGATGTTAACCACCGTCAGGGAAAAAGTGGGCATGTCGTCCCATTCGTGGTCCTTACTGTCATCTAGGGTATCGGCTACTGGCAGCCTAGATAACCCATCTGCATCTAGGTGTGTAGCGCCTTTCTTGTGCTTGACCACGAAGTTATATTCATACAGGCGGAATATAAACCTATTGAGCCGCGAATTTGGGTTTTTGTATTTGACCCAAAAAAGCAGGCTCGCGTGGTCAGTCACTACCGTGAACTGGATACCATAGAGGTATACCCTGAAATAGTTCACTCCCCATGAAAATGCCAGCATTTCCCGCTCTGTGGCAGAGTATCTAGATTCGACGGCCGTTAATTTTCTGCTAGCATAAGCTATTGGCCGTATGCGCCCTTCTGCATCTTCCTGTAGTAGGGCCGCTCCCAGCCCGTACTGGCTGGCGTCCACGTGTAAAAAGGTGGGCCTATCACTATGGAAGTGTTGCAGTAATGGTGGTGTGGTCAAAAGTTGCTTCAGTGTGTTGAAGGCAGCTATATGTTCCTGTTTAATGTTGAAGGGCGTCTTCTCACGTGTGAGTTCGGTTAGGGGATGGGTGATGTGCGCGAACCTATGGATGTACTTCCTGTAATAAGAGGCGAGGCCAATGAAGCTGCGCAATTGTTTCAAATTTGTGGGCATTGGGATGCCCGTTATTGCGTCAGTCTTCGCTGGGTCGGGAATAATGCCCTCTCTGTTTACAATATGGCCCAATATGTTAATCTGCTGTCTGGCGAATTGACATTTCGCAGGTTTAAGCCTTAATTCGGCCTCTCTGATCCTTGCGAATGCCTCCTCCAAGTTTACGAGATGCTCGTCAAAGGTGTTGGAGAAGACTGTTATGTCATCCACGTAGACTAGCACTGAGCGCCATTTTAGCCCTGAAAATGTTTTATCCACTAGCTTTTGGAAGGTCTGGCTGGCGTTACGGAGGCCCATTGGTAACCTTGTATAGGTATAGAGGCCATTTTCTGTAACGAACGCCAGCTTGTGCCTGTCCGGTTCATAGACAGGGATGGAATAGAATCCACTATAACAGTCCATCGAACTGAACCAGCTGGCCCCACCGAGGGCATCCAAATAGGTGTCTGCCCGTGGTAGTGGATAACTGTCATTTTCGACTAACTTATTGAGCCTACGGTAATAAGTACAGAACCTGTGGGAACCATCCCGTTTCTTGGTCAGCAGGACCGGTGCACTGTAGTTCGAAATTACTGGGACGATGACCCCCGCCTCGAGCATCTCTGTGATCTGAGTGTCGATGGCGTGTCTCTCCTTCTGACTCACCCTGAAGGGGGCTGGTGGACTGGCCGGTCACTGCTGAGTGTGACGTGGTGTTCGATAAGGTCTGTCACTGCGAGAGCCTTCAGCGAATGGGCAAAGATATCCCTATTGTCTTCCAGGAGCTCCGTGAGCCTTCTATTTTTCTCCGGTGTCAGGTCCTGTCTGTGAGTCTGATTGGCCGCCTTATCTGTGTGTGTGTCTGTGTGTTTGCTGATTGTGTGCAATGTAGAGGCCTGGTGCTCGTGGATTTCTCGCTCCGCTCGAATCCCATCTGTGTTTCTGGTGTATATCATGGGATGTGTGGTGAGCCTCTGGTCATGCTTTAAAAGCATCTTGCCGCTAGCAAAATTTATGCTAGCTTCATACTTGGCGAGGAAATCCATGCCAATTATGGCTGACGCAGAAAGATGTTCTATAACGAACATGGGGTGTGTTGTGGCAAAATGGTCTAGCCTGAGGTGTATGTTTGCCACCCCCGTGTTTTCTAGCGTCTGAGCATTGGCCGCTACCAGCCGGATGTCGCCCGTGACACCGTGTATCTGCCCTTCGGTAACGTGTTTTCTGTTGACACAGCTTATAGCTGCGCCGGTGTCAATTAGGGCTTGCACCCTGTGGCCATTAATGCTGGCGTGTACCGTCAGTGCCGATGCCTGGAGTCCTTTGCCCTGCAAAGATGTGTTGTATAGGGTGTATGTTGTTGTTGTTGCTACTGGCGTAATGTCCTTGTCACTGTGTGCGCCAATGTTGATACCCTGCGTGACATTTGTGCTGGGAAGGCATGGAGCTGGCCGCTTATTGTACTTGGCACGTTTAGCCTCTCGGCTTACTTCCTGGCTCGAGCTCTTTGTCTCGGTCAGCGAAATGTGTCCATTCAGTACACTGCCTGCTCTCTTCACTGCCCGCGCTGTGAACATAGAGGGATTCTGGTGAACGTTTAATGTGTTGACAGTTCCCAGTTTTTGTGTAGGTGTGTTGTTCCTTTCTCTCTCCTGGGAGGGTGTGTCTGCAAACCTAACTCTACGTTTGCCCTTGTGATCTCGTTTTTTGTTCCAGGCTGTCGCGAGTTCGTCTCCTGTTGCTGGCTCCCCTATGCCAAGTGAGCTCGCGTCCTGCGCCTGTGTGGGGTCACTTCCCGCCCCGTGTTGTGGTGTAGGGGGTATGGTTTCCCATCTAGAGGGTGTGGGTTTGCCCTTGGTTTGTTCGCGCGTGAGTGTGAGGGGCGTGTAGTGTCCCGCCCTAGGGTTCCCCGTAAATAGTATATGCAGGTCCCTGTTAAATCCCGCGGTTGTGAATAGCGGGGGCGATTGCACGTCAGTGTATACGTGTATGTTCGTTTCAAGTACCTTGCCGAGAGCGGTCACCTCTACGGCGCCGGCATAGGTACCGTCCCTACCCATGTATTTTCGGTAGTCCGCCCCGGTCTGGAATTGGTTTTCCCGCTCGTCCGATACAAAATCCCGGTACTCTTTCCAGTTGGCCAGGATATGTTGGACCGTTTTCTGTCTGTATTCCCTGTGATGATCCTCGGTGTTCCGGACTAATAAGCTAATGGCCCTGAACAGACTGTTGCCGTCTCCTTGTACGGGGTGTGTTTGGAAACGGTCCGGGGGCGGATCGTCAGCCTTGGCTTTAGTTGGCTGCTTCTTCCCCTTGCTCTTACGAGTCTGTTTAAGTGAGGGGCCATTCTGGTGTTGTGTTAGGGGAGGAACCTCTGCCGCTTTTTCAGCTGGCCGAACCTCCCCGTCTAAGCGTTTTTTGGAAACGTGGGCGTTCGTCTCCCTGTACTGTATGTACGCCCCCCCCCTCGGGGTGGCTGCGCCAACTCCCCGCTTGCGGTGGGTAGCTAGGTTTGGGAAGTATTGCCCCCCTGTCTGCCCGGCGGGGTGCCTCATCCCTAAACTCCCTCGGGTGTTCGTCGGGGAGGGGATAGTTTTCCGGGCCCTTTGGGTATGTGTCTCTGGTTTCCCGTCCTTTTTGTGGGTTTTTTGTCCGGCGGTTATTGCCCGGTAGTCCGTTTTCTTGTCTCCGCCAGGGTGGGGTGTATGTTTGCTGCTGCGGGGGCGGGTTTTCCCGGCAATTCCCCTTTTCCCTATACTGGGAGGGTGCATATCCCTGTCTGCCTGGGGGTGAGTTCTCCCGGTACTCCCCGTTTCCCCTCTGTTGTGGGGATGCATATTCTTGTCTGGTTGGGGGTGGGTTTCCCCGATAGTCCCCATTTCCCCTATACTGTGGGGATGCATAGCCTTGCCTGCGTGGGGGCGAGTTCTCCCGATAGTCCCCATTTCCCCTATATTGCGGGGCTGCATAGCCTTGCCTGCTTGGGGGCGGGTTTCCCCGATACTCCCCGTTTGCCCTGTATTGTGGGGCAGCATAGCCCTGTCTGCTTGGCGGCGGGCTGCTTCGCCGGGGAATGCTGTGTTCGTACTCTTCAGGGTAGTACTCTGGTGCGTATGGGGATGATGGTCGCCGTGAGGGGTATGTTGGCTCTACGTCCGCGTATGATACAGGTGAGTACCGCGGAGGGTAGTGTGGCCTGTCCTGTGTATGTGGTGTTGTTGGCCGCTGTGGAGTGTAGTATATTTTCTCCCTCTCGTAGTGTCTCCTCTCTGTGTACCCCCTGTCCCTTTCGGGATAATAGAGCTCTTCCGTGTCCGTGTGTTCATCCCTAGGCGGTCTGCCGCCTGCTTGGATGGCAGCTGTCGTTAGCTTCTCCATCCTGTCCACTAATTCATCCATCTTCTGACTAGTATCGTCCTTTTTTGGATGAAAGTGCTGATTCACGGCTTTCTCCGTAGCTTTTTCCGTGATCTTTTTCCCTGCCTCTATTGTTTTAATGTTGTTTAGCATGTGTTGGACCATGGGGTTGTTCATGATGCACAACTTGTCCGCGATGGATGGTCTAAGGCCCTGCATTAGCAGCGTAACTTTCTGCTTATTCGTCATAGCTGCGTTATATTTGTCGCACATTAGCAATTTTGCGTTGACGTATGACTGTGCGCTTTCTTTAGGTTCCTGTGACCTCTGTCGAATTTGGTCATACAGGTCCTCATCATCTGGTATGAGCTGGAATTCACTTTTCAACAACAAAGTGATTTCCTCCCATGTGGCATCTTCTAGGTTGTCCTCATGGAGCTCATACCATGTCATGGCCGCCTTCGTGAGGTATGCAGGGAGGAGCCGTTTTCTGACTTCATCGCTCCAGCCATTGATCCGAGCCGTTCTATTGAAGGCCTTGAGGTATTCCTCGGGATCCTGGCCTTCCCCCGTGAACTTTGTGGGGTGGATCATGGGGAATTCTGTGTGCCTGTTCATTTCCTGTTCGTCTGTCTCTCGTTGGCCGTGTAAGGATTCTAATCTGTTTATGCTGTTCGCACTGCTATCGTGTGACAAGGTGTTTGTGTTGTTCTGAGGGGAATTAGCCTCACTCCCCGTGTACGACACGTGTGTTACGTTACCAGGTGGCTCGTCACCTGATATATCGTCACTGATTGTTGGTGTGTTGTCGTACTGTGTGGACTTGAATACTTCCACTGTCCTGTCTAGATCCTGTTTCACCGTTTCCAAAATAGTGTGTATATCTAGAACTGCCTCTGTTGTGTGATTGTCTACCTTAACAGTGTCTGTATCCCGTAACTGTGTGATGCGCGCGAGCAGATTATTAGTCTTCTGCTCTGTGATTTGCAGTTGCTGCAGCAATAGGGGATGGAGTGTTGGCAAGCAATCTGCTTCACTACCGCTAGATATTGGTGACTCTTGTCTGTGTTCACTGGTCTGGGCCTGGGATCGTATAAAATGTGTGACTTGTGTTGCCGCTGCAGGGTGTTGAGCGCGGATTTCTAATGCCTTTAATTCAAGTTCCTGAAGGAGTTGTACCGCAGTCTGGTCAGTTATCAAGTCACTGTTCTTAATTTTTAACTTCGGCAAGAGTGGAGTTGTGCTAGCCGACAAATGGTGCGCAAAGTCCCTTAGTGTGGTTCTAAACGTGGTCATTTAATTTCCACCGATCTTGCACTATGGGGAGGGTGGGGGTGGGTGTAATAATATAAATCCCCGTGTAATAAAGGGGGGTAGATAAAAAGAAAAAGTGTGGGCCGTAATTTAGGAGAGAAAAAAATTTTTAGTCTCGCTTGGCTGCTTGTGGTACGGCTCGTTCTACCACGAGGGCTCGTTGTATGAGTACTACCCTTATTGTGCGTGGTAGCAGCGCCTCCACCAAATATGTTTTAATCCCTTGGTTGGGGGGTAGTTTGGGATAAAACACGTTGTGTCACTGTGCTAATTTGGAAGGTTGTTCCTAAATGAGAGTAGCTTCCCGTAGCTGGGAGAGCTTACTAGTGTAGTGTGTTGTTTAGTGTCTAATCTCTAGGTGGTGTTCCTGCAAAGATGTATTTGTTAGGGGATGGATCTCTAAATGCGGGCCACTATACCGGCCTGCCAGCTGGGCGGAATGAGTAATACAATAGACGTGCTAAGTCAGCGGCTCGACGCTGTGCAGTCGAGTCGCGTGCCATGATTACAATGGAGTCTGACAAAGCAATTACTGGCTACTACGGTCACGGGAAATCGTGACGAAGGTCAGGTAGGGTATGAGGACGTGAAGAGGAGTGTAATTAGTAATGCAAGTGTAGCCTACTGACCATATATTTATTGGTCAGTAGACGTAAATTGGTAAGTCCCTCTTGGGGAATGTAGACAAGTATACAATTGGTGTGTACAAGTTAGGGGTAGGTGTTCACAAAATAAAGGAGTCTGAGCACTGCTGAATCTCACCTGATGATGAAACTGGAACAGACGTCGGCTAGGGCCGCTGGCGACGCACAGAGTAGAACAGATAATGGCTCCAGTTAGGACTCCATTCTTATACTTTCCGGCGCTGCGTGGTCAGCATTACGTCACTGTAGCTGCCCCAGATAGTTGTAAGTGTAAATGTTTGTGTATGTTTTGCAAGCAGTTGGCTAACCTCCCAGGCTGGGTGGCCGCCGCTTGCTGTGTATAGATAATGTTCTGGTCTTATGGTGTTGCCAGTTGGGGTGGTTTTGGTAGAAGATGGGGGGTGGCCCTCAGGGGGTACTGCCCCTCCGGGCTGTACAATACATTGAAATACGGGTAACCCGCAATATCTTCGAAAGGCTCACGTTCCACCATCTCCCCCACCTTATCTCTGTACATACATTGAAATACGGGTAACCCGCAATATCTTCGAATGGAAAATATTGCGATGTATCAATTAGAGTCTTGTATATCGTGGTCATTAGCCCCATGTTCTTGGATGTGCGTAGAATTAGTCGGATAATTTGTGTTTATGTGGTGTTTCTATAGAATATTAGTAGAGGTAGTGTTAATTGCTTTGCTCTGTGCTATCTCACTAGGGTATTTTCAATTTTAGACTGTTCAATTCAATCATATCATTCTTGTAATGATACTAGCTCTTCTTACTTGTTTTTGCCAGGGTGACGTATTTGTATGAAAGAGCAAGGCACATCTCGAACTTTATGATCCAGCGTGCTTTCACGTTCAATTATTTAACTTAAGAACTAATATTCACCTCGTCTCTTGTACTGCTCAAATACAGAATATTGCAAATATGTTAATTACAAGTTAGTATTGATTACATATTTTCAATAATTGAAGAAAAAACAACTTATTTGTATAGTGCAGTTTCATGACTTAATGTATAGGAAATAGGAAAATAATACCAAAAGGTCAATAAACTGTACTCATTGACGTTTCCATTTCGAGCTGTATTTTTAAGAGACTAGCAGACCCATGCGAGAAATCTCGCACGTTCATAAACCACACTTTCCCCAATAGTTTTATAATGAGAGACTTGAGGAGGAAGGTTGATATAATTTTATTTCAACGAAAATTGCAGCTTGTTAGAGCATCAGTATTTTCAAATCGCACACTTCTTACAAAATTTGATATTTATGAAATTAGAATGCACTTCGTCACTGCTAATGTCATTTGTGTGCTGAGTATTGATGATGATGATGATAATTGTTGTTTTAAGGGGCCTAACATCGAGGTTATCGGCCCCATGTGCTGAGTATTGATTGACAGCGAACCTGTAAATGAATTCACGTTTTGTAGTTTGGACATGAAACAGGCATCCCTTTGGCCAAAATGCGAACTCAACAGCAGTGATGTCGCGTATTTTCCTACAGCAACAGTAGGCCTATTTGCAAATCGCACACTTCTTACAAAAAATTATATTTATGAAATTAGAATAGAATTCGTCACTGCTAATGTCATTTGTGTGCTGAGTCCATTGATTGACGGCTTAGCTGCAACACTCACCAGTTATTCGACATTTATGAAATTATACAATTTGAGTACTCATTCCTTTGATTTACTGTTTCTGAAATCCATGCAAAAGGAAATACCTCAGAATGTTAAAATGACATGAAACAGGCGTCACAGCGGCCAAAATGTGAAGTGGACAGCAATTATGGAGCTTATTTTCCTACAGCAACGGTATCTACAAATCGCACACTTCGTATATTTTTTTAAAGTCATTTGTTAAAGAAATTATAGATATTTCTGAAATTAGAATGCAATTCATCACTGCTAATGTCTATTTGTCTTTCATTTGAATGCTCATTGTCACGATCGGTCTCTTGTGAGCGCCGCAGGATGGATCTATAGTACTGAAATAATATACTGTATATGATTTATCTTTCATCGTTAATCTATAAAAATGTAACAGATCTGATTTTCAGTCTTTTAGAGTATTTTTAATCATTTTAGATAACTTAGTGTTTTGGGAATAGTTTTGAAAGCAGCCTTTTTTCTAAAATGTTGTGTCAATCTTGCAACTTCATTTGTACAAACCACTATACTCAAGAATTAGAATTTATTGACTTACGGTATTATTTCCTTATTTCCCCCAGGGGCTCACATCTTGTGGGCGTGGGTTGGCGACCATGGGGCCCCAGCTGAGTCCGGCATTGCTTCCACTTACTTGTGCCGGGCTCCCCTCTGTCTTCTTTCCTGTCGACCTCACTTGGTCAACTCTTGTTCTCTTCTGACCCCGACGGTATTAGGGTATCCGAGGCCTAGGGAGTCTCTTCCTTTCCCGCCTTAATTAGCCCTTGTCTCGTCTTTTCTGATACCCTCCTTCTGCGAGGGGTCAGCCTTCTTTTTCTCTTCATTTTACCTCCTGCCTTGTGCTCTAGGCCCTTAAGGAGGCAGGGTGTATGTAGCCCCACCACTTCTGGTGCACCCTAGATAATGCTACACCCTCAGGGGCTCACGGCTGGTGAGTTCGGGAGTTGGTGACCCCGAGGGATTCCTGAGCTGGGTCCGTTTTCCCCTTTTGTCCCTTACCTTTGGGGCGGACCCTCTCCTCTTTCACTTTCCTATATGCCTTTCATGGCTCTCCTTCCTTCCAAGTCCCTCAATCCGCCTTCTCCGAGGGTTGAGGGCATTTCTTTTCCTTCTGTCCTTTTATTTGCCTTACTCTCCTTTATTTTTCCATTTCTTCTTCTAGTATGTAGGTTAGTAGTTAGTTTTAGTTTTAAGTTCGCTTTTCATTTTCATCTTCATGATCACCCAAACCATCAGGGGCCGATAACCTAGATGTTAGGCCCCTTGAAACAAAAATTATCATCATCATCATATTTCCTTATTTAATTAAACTTTGTCAATAGTGATTTGTCTTATCTACTCTCCGTTGCTCAGCTTTAGGTTTAGTTTATTCTGTTGCTGAGTATTGTGCTCCTGTGTGGATAAATAGTCCGCATGTAAGATTAATAGATGTACAATTGAATAACACCATGCGCATGAGAACAGGAACAATTATGTCAACTCCTACACAAAGGCTTCCTATTCTCAGCCACATCCCACCACCTCATTTGCGGCGATGCAACATTTTGATAAGAGAATAGCCTATAGAAAGATTCCGACCAGCAAACAACTACCAATCCATGGAGACATTGGTGATCTACATTTGAAACGATTACGTTCAAGACATCCACCTATCTGCACAGCGGAGAATCTTGCAACTAACAAATTCAACCTGACTGAGAGATGGTCTTCTGATTGGAATTCGTTTGCCCCTCCAGAGAGTACAGTAATGTCTTGCATAACTGAGCAGGTGCCAGGGTTCACTCGGCCTAGAAAGACCTGGTCAAAATTAAATAGAATGCGGACCAATCACGGTGTATGCGGCGATCTCCTGTACAAGTGGAGGAAAAAATCTTCGCCATGTTGCGAGTGCGGTGCTGAAAGACAGACTGTTCGGCGCCTAGTTCAAGAATGCCCACAAACATCATACAGTGGTGACTTCGGCGACTTCTTCCTAGGGACACCACAGGCACTTCATTACGTTTCGAAACTTGATGTCAAATTGTAAATAAATTTCATGTATGCCATACGATAAATAAATAAATAAATAAATAACTTATCTTAGTTCATTCTTCTTTGCAGCTTTGAATCTACATATTTTTACCCAGTTATCTTCGCAGAACTGCTGTAATTATGACATCATATTGAAATATCAATGTGGTTTCATCCATGCCTACGATACAAATTATTTAAGATAATACCCCACCTTCACAAAAGACACAGTTATATTCGTTTACCTCGTGGTGTAGTTGTTAGCATTCTTTGCTGTCAACTCTAAGGCATGGGTTCGAATCCCAGCTATGCCAAGAAATTTAATTTGAATTAGAGGGCTGGAGCGAGGTACAGTCGGCCTTGTGAGGCAGAGCCGAGAAATGCTGGGACTTCCCTAACTTAGAGGCTGGTAAGGTAACGGCCGCCTCCTTCCCAATCCCATTCTCAATTACAAATTCTCACACTACTATAGACAGTGCAAAGACACTCATTTATACTAGATCGATTTCTTTCTCCGGCCACAGTGGCCAAATGCGCTAACGCGCTAGGTTGTGCCTTGTTGGCATCGGGAATGCTTCGGTTTGAATCTCACTTTGGCTGTCCTGAAAATGGCTTTCGTGGTTTCCCATTTTCACCACCAGGTGGTTCCTTTCAACAGGTCCACGGCTAACTTCCTACCAAAATCCCTTCCCACACATTTTCTTCATTAGACCTAAATTAGCGGTTGCCTGGGCGATCGGCCTGTTACCATTTCCAGTTGTATTTGCTGACAAAGTGTGTTCAACTCCTAGACTCCATCCTTGCAACGGTAGAGGAATGATCCCGCGCAGAGTCCGTGGGTGAAGCCGAGCTGGGCGGATAAGTGATAAAAGAACAAGTAGTTCCGTGAAGAACTATACAGCCTATTTTCATATATCCTACTTATGTTAACTGCCACTATCAGCATACAAAATTTCAGTTTGATTGCTGTAATAGATCCGTAGATATTGAGAACCGACAAAATATTTCGGATGGTCGCCATGTTGGATTTTATGTATGTAGGTCCTAGAGTTATGTACTGTTACATGAAGATTATTGTGTACGTGTAGCATTCAAACTTCAATCGCATGATTAGGACACAAGAAGTAACAAGGAGATTTTAAAAGTTCACACAGCTGCCATCTTGAGGTTATGGAAACAATTGACATAAATTAGATGCCAGTGGATTAACATTCGTATAAGGATTTACTCTACCTAGTTTCACTGCACTCGGATGGTGAAATTGCGAGAAACGTCCATGTGAATATTTATACTTCGCGTCACCGCCATGTTGGATTTGTGATCACCAGGTTATTTAAAGTCCTATAGATAAATTTAAGTTCATAGCCCCTATAAACATAAAAAAAATCAGTTTGATTGCTATAATAGATTCGTAGATATTCAGAGCCGTCTAAATATTTCGGATGGTCGCCATGTTGGATTGTTAAATGTATAGGCCATAGAGTCATGTACCATTAAAGGAAATTATTGCTTATGTTCATTATTCAAACTTTCACTTCGATCGCATGATTACGACACAAGAAATAAAAACTTAATTTTAGAATTCGCACAGCCGCCATCTTGAGGTTATGTAAACAATTGAACTAAATTAGATACCAGTGCATTACAATGTGTATAAACATTTTCTGTACCAGATTTCATTGCGTTTGGAACATTAAATCGCGAGAAAGGTCTATTTAAAATTTTTATATTCGCTTGTCCGCCATGTTCGTTTAATAGTTAACCGGTTTTTGAAAGTCTTACAGATAAACTTCCAGTAGTGCCCTTTATCTCCGTACAAAATTTTAGGATGATACCGCTAATAGTTTCAGAGATATAGAATGCCGGTGAAATTTTCGCACATCCGCCATCTTGCGGTTATGAAAACAATTGAACGAAGTTAGATATCGGTGCATTACAATGTGTATAAACATATACTGTACCAAGTTTTATTGCGTTTGGTTGGTTAAATCGTGAGAAACGTCTATTTAAAAGTCGCAAATTCGTGTGACCGCCATGTTGGTTTTGTTGTTACCAGTTTTTCAAAAGTTACATAGGTGAACTTCTAGTAATTCCCTTTATCACAGTAAAAAATTCCAGGGTGATATCGGGAATAGTTTCGGAGATATTGAATGCTGGTGAAATATTTCGCACAGCCGCCATGTTGGTTTGGTGAGACGTAAAAAAATTTGATGGGCACGGTCGGGGTCGTCCGGAATAATGCTATGAACTTACCGAGTTTCATTACAATCGCTCCAGCCGTTTAGAAGTTATTAGTGGGACACACACACACACACACACACGGACAAAAGGTGATCTCATAAGCCTATTTTTTTTTCAAAATTGAAAATAGGCTAAAAATGATTTACTTCTATGCCGGTTTCGATTCTCGGTCAATTTATAGGAAATTTTTGAAGTGAAATATCCCATCCTGTGATTTGGATTCCACGAAAAAATGGAGTTACCTTGATCGCAAGATTAACGGTCACGTGAAACTACATGCTTCCTTCTTTCTTTGCTAGGGGGCATGGTGGCTCAGCGGTCTAGCTGTATGCCTCTCACCAAGGCGGTCCGGGTTCGATTCCCGGTCAATGCATGTGAGATTTTCGAAGTGAAATGCCATGTCCTGTGGTTCGGATTCCACGTAAAAAGGAGGTCCCGTGGCTCATGATCTCGAGATTAACGGTCACGTTAAACTACAAGCTTCCTTCCTTTTCCTTTTCTTTCTTTGCAGTAGCTATTTATTGTAATCAGGATTTAAATTGGAACTACACAGTAGATACCTTGTATGAACCCTACATTCTGGAAAGTTTAAATGTATTCCTTTTAAAGGTAAATTGGTAAACTTTGGATTCCCCCCAGGGGCTCACATCTGTTGGGACGTGGGTTGGCGACCACGGGTCCCCAGCTGAGTCCGGCATTGCTTCCACTTACTTGTGCCGGGCTCCTCTCCGTCTTCTTTCCTGTCGACCTCCCTTGGTCAACTCTTGTTCTCTTCCGACCCCGACGGTATTAGGGTATCCGAGGCCTAGGGAGTCTCTTCCTTTCCCGCCTTAATTGGCCCTTGTCTGATCTTTTCTGATACCCTCCTCCTGCGAAGGGTCAGCCTTGTTTTTCTTTTCCTGTTATCTCCTGCCTTGTGCTCAAGGCGCTCAAGGAGGCTGGGTGTATGTAGCCCCACCACTTCTGGTGCACCCTGGATATTGCTACACCCTCAGGGGCTCACGGCTGGTGAGTTTGGGAGTCGGTGACCCCGGGGGATTCCTGAGCTGGGTCCGTTTTCCCCCCTTTTATCCATTACCTGTGGAGCGGACCCTCTCCTTTTTCACTTTCGTATCTGCCTTTCATGGCTCTCTTTCCTTCCAAGTCCCTCAATCCGCATTCTTCGAGGGTTGAGGCCATTTCTTTTCCTCCTCTCCTTTATTTGCCTTATTCTCCTTTGTTTTCCATTTCTTCTTCTAGTATATTAGTTAGTAGTTAGTTTTAGTTATAGTTTACATTTCATTATCATCGTCACGATCACCCAAACCATTAGGGGCCGATAACCTAGATGTTAGGCCCCTTAAGACTACAATTATCATCATCATCATCATCATCATCATCATCATCATCATCAAACTTTGGATTTATCAGCCTTGCTAGAGTAGGAAGTTATAATGCAAATAAATATGAAATGCTTAAGACACAGACTTATCTGGTTATAGAAGCCCCTACTGCCGATTTTCCTTCTGTGATTTATACGATTCCGTGGTTCGGCCTTGTCTAGAGTATTCTTACACCAAAAATCAGCATATTACGATTATGATCTGTTTTATGATGATGATGAAGATGATGATGATGATAATTGTTGTTTTAAGGGGCCTAACATCTAGGTTATCGTACCAGGGAAGTATCAGGTAAGACAGGTCGAAATCATTCTTGAAACTTTGTGAACGCAATCGTTGTACTATAAGAGTACAACGTGCGGAAAATCAGCCGCCAGATTGAACTGCAAGACTCCAAAATCGTACCTGACATCCTTGTACGCAAGCATGACGGCGGGTGGAGCTGGTCATCCCTGTGGCACTCGGCGGGGCGTATATGCTGACTAGAGCGTGCAGCTGCTTCCCATCGGCCTTGAGTGCCTGGGCCGGCAGGGTACGCTACATGTACGCTGCTCGCTACTTCCCAATGATTTATATGAGAGATTCGCCACATGATTTCGGAGCCTTGAAGTTCAATATGGTGGCTGATTTTCCGCACCAGGGGCGGATCTACGGGATGGCGAGGCGGGCGACCGCCCAGGGCCCCGCGGTCTGGGGGGCCCCGCGCTATGGGTTAAAAAAAATAATTATTTAATTATACTTTTCAAACTAATTTATAATTCATCTTCTTCTTTCAGTGCAGCTAGACCTCCCGAGACCGTTTAACAAGTTTAGATTTCAGTGCAGCTAGACCTCCCGTGACCGTTTAACAAGTTTAGATTTCTGTGCAGCAAGACCTCCCGTGTTCGTTTAACAAGTTTAGATTTCAGTGAAATAATAGAAGACTTCAGCTGGGAAGAAAAGTCGCAAAGTAATATTTTAATATTTCATGGTTTACAGGTACGGTAATCTTCATCAAGGGGACTTACAGGTTTCTTTCATATTATTAAAAAAAAATGTACTGTAGTGTATTCAAAATATTGTAACTATTCTTTATTTTATTATTATTATTACAAAATTATTTTCCATTTTTTTTTTCATTTCCTATTGTTGTGGGCCCCACCTTATCACATCGCCAAGGGCCCCGCAAGGTCTGGATCCGCCACTGTTCCGCACGTTATCCTCTTATAGTACAACGATTGCGTCCACAAAGTTTCAAGATAGGTTTCAACCTGTCTTACCAGATACCTCCCTTGTCAGGCAATAAAGTACTTATGTACTGATACAAGTTTAAGTTGGAGTTGCAAAGACGGAACTGCTTCTGATTTTGGGCCAACGTCAAGAGTGAAAGGGAGGGACAGGAAATGATGTGCGTTTATATTGGCTCTCGGGCATTGGTCAGTGTTATTGGGAAACCGTGTTTACGGCTCACAGGAATCACCAGTGTAATACACCGCCTGTTCTCTTTGCAAGTCGATTGATATTGCTCCCGCTTCCATTGACAGTAGCTACACAGTACACAGACACAGCATACACTCCAAATATAATCAAGTAGCTCATGAACATCCGGTATAGCCAATTTGTATAATTATTCTACTGGAGCGTTCCATTTCAAAACTCTCTGAACAATTAAATAGCTTTTCCATGTATTGGATTATTGATTATTTTGATTATTGGCCGAAGGTAGCCGAGCAGTAACAATTTCAGTGATTCGATTCGAAAAGAAAGGTACCGTCAGTGCGAATTTTAAGCTTACGCTGGGTAAACCGTTATAAAATATCTGACATCTAGTGGGACGGGGTTTGGCAACCACGGGACCCCAGCTGAGTCCGGCATTGCTTCCACTTACTTGTGCCGGGCTCCTCTCCGTCTTCTTTCCTGTCGACCTCCCTTGGTCAACTCTTGTTCTTTTCCGATCCCGACGGTATTAGGGTATCCGAGGCCTAGGGAGTCTTTCACTTTCCCGCTTTAATTGGCCCTTATCTCATCTTTCCTGATCCCTCCTTCTTCGAGGGGTCAGACCTCTTGTTTTCTTTTCATTAAATTTCTTTTTCTCTTTAAGTTTCCCACACTGTTTTTGTTAATTGCCCCCCCCCCTCCCCCGTGTATCTAAATTCCCTAGCGATTATTACACTTTGTAAGTGTTTTCAATCTAAACTGCATTTTGTAAGTATTGTCTATCCAAATGAGTAGTTTGAAACTACCGGGCATTTTGTAAGCATTTTCAATTTCAATTGCATTTTGTAAGCATTTTGAATTTCAATTGCACTTTGTGAATATTTTTGATTGGAAATGGAATCTTTAAATCTGAATTGCATTGTGTATTTTCAATTTCAATTGCATTTTGTAAGTATTTTGAACCTCAATTGCATTTTGTACGTATTTTCAATCTCATTTGCATTTTGTAAGTATTTTGAATTTCACTTGCATTTTGTAGGTAATTCGACTGTACATTGGATTTTGTACGTATTTTGAACATAACCTATATTTTGTGCGTATTTTTCAATCTATTCCTTTTGTGAGTATTTTCGTTCTAAATTCCCTTTTGTACGTATCACCGCTCACCATTTTCTAAGTTGTTTCAATCTGAGTTCCTTTTTGTACGTATTTTCCTTCTCATTTAATGTTCGTTCTGGTTTCCCCTTTATTGACATTTTCGCTATCACCCAGAATCTTAGGGGCCGATAACCTTAAAACAACAAGCATCATCATCATCATAAAATATCTGTATACAAAGAGTGTAAGAGTTGTTCAGCATGAAAAGTTCTTCAAAAGAGTCCGGGACAGCATATTTCTATATTTAGTACATCGCCCACTGTTAGTGTTTTTACGTTTTCATTTCTTCCAATAATTACTAGCTTCTGTGACTGTTTACGAGCTGGCTAGTGAGCGAGCTTATCACCCCAGTTTCAGCCTTCGTTCCGCAGAATACACAGTCAAGTTTAGATTGGATGGAAGGGGATTCGTGTTTCATGCATCTCGCCATTCTTAAATTACTTCTGGGAAAAATTCGTTGCTCATGCTATCTCCATAATAATACAATTAGTAGTCCAGTCAGTGATTTTAACCGATCATTCCGAGACGGAAAATGGATATAGGTCGTAGTTCAATCAAATCGAAAAAAAATTACGCCTTTTCTTCTTCTTCTTCTTCTTCTTCTTCTTCTTCTTTATGTGCCATCTCCTATCAGGAGGTTGACAACCATCGTAGAGACTCTTGCTTTAGATGATGCAGCACGAAACAGCTCAATAGTGTAACAATTGAACCAAGTTTTCAGATTATCGATCCAAGAAATGCGTCTTCTTCCTAGTCTTCTGTTGCCTTATAACTTCCCTTGAATGAACAGCTGCAGCAGATGATATTTCTCTCTTCTCATCACATGACCCAGCTACTGCAGTTTTTTAATTTTGACAGTATTTAATATTTCCTTTCTCTTTCCCATCCGCCTCATCACCTCATCGTTGGTGACCTTATCTTACCAACTCAGCCTCAGCATCCTTCTGTACGTCCATAGCTCAAATGCCTCCAATCTGTCCATTTCTCTTTTCTTTATGGTCCAGGTCTTAGCTCCATAGAACAAGGTGGAGAAGACATATCATCTCAGAAGTATAATTTTTAGCCTATTTTCATTTATGAAAAAAAAAATGCTTATGCGATCACCTTTTGTCCGTGTGTCTGTCTGTGTGTGCGCGCGCGCGTGTGTGTGAGAGGATTTTTGTGTGGCCCCCCTAATAACTTCTAAACGACTGGAGCGATTTCAATGAAACGCGGTAAGTTCATAGCACCATTCCAGGTGACCCCGACCGTGCCCTTCAAATTTTGTTACGTCCCACCAATCCAACATGGCGGCTGTGCGAAATATTTCACCAGCATTCAATATCTACGAAACAATTACCTATATCACCCTGGAATTTTGTACGGTGATAAAGGGAACTACTGGAATTTCACCTATGTGACTTTGAAACTTGGTAACTACAAAACCAATATGGCGGCCAAGCGAAGTTGCGACATTTAAATAGACGTTTCTCGCGATTTAACCAACCAAACGCAATGAAACTAGGTACAGTATATGTTTATACACATTGTAATGCACCGATATCTAACTTCGTTCAATTGTTCACATAACCTCAAGATGGCGGCTGTGCGAATTATTTCACCGGCATTCTATACCTCTGAAACTATTACCGGTATCACCATGAAATTTGGTACGGAGATAAAGGGCACTACTGGAAGTTCATCTATGAGACTTTCAAATACCGGTTAACTACAACATTTTTCTCGCTATTTAATGATCCAAACGGAATGAAACTTCGTACAGCAAATGTGTATACACATTGTAATGCACTGGTATCTAATTTAGCTCAATTGTTTACGTAACCTCAAGATGGCAGCTGTGCGAATTTCGAAAATTAAGTTTTTATTTCTTGTGTTCTAATCATGCGATACCGACAGTAGTGGCTACGCGGGCTAAAGCGCTGCGTTAGGTCAAGGGGCCAAGCTCTCTGCTTACTCGGTAGACGCGTGGATTCGAGCCCCACCGTCGGCTGTCCTTGAAATGGTTTTCCGTGGTTTCCCATTGTCAACACCAGGCAAATGCTGGGACAGTACCTTCTGACAGGCCACGGCCGCTTCCTTCCACATCCTTGCCCAGTTTCATTCATCTTCATCCATTCCATCTCTCATCCCGATGCGCAGGTCACCCATGCGATTGAAATCAACATTTGCATTATGAACGTACACAATAATCATCATCATCTAAGAGTACATAACTCTATGGCCTACATATATTAAAATCCAACTTGGCGACTATCCGAAATATTTAGACGGTTCTCAATATATATTAATCTACTACAGCAATCAAACAGAAATTTTGTAAGTGTATAGAGGCTATAAGCATAAGTTCACCTACGGGACGTTCAATATGCTGGCGAGCACAAATCCAACATAGCAGCGACGCGAAATTTAAATATTCAAATGGACGTTTCATGCGTTTTAACCACCCGAGCGCAGTGAAACTTGATACGGTATATGCTTATACAAATTTTAATCGACTGGCATCTAATTCATTAAAAATATTTTCATAACCACAAGATGGCGGCTGAGCGAAATTTTAAAATTCCGCTTTTATTTCTTCTGTCCTAATCATGCGATTGAAGTTTGAATAAAACACCTACACAATAATCTTCATGTAATAGTACATAAATATAAAGCCTATAGTATAGAAATCCCACATGGTGACCATCCAAAATATTTAGACGGTTCTCAATATCTACGAATCTATAACAGCAATCAAACTGACAATTTATATGTTGATCGAGGCAATTAGTATTAGTAGGATATATGAAAATAGGCTATTTAGTTCTTCACGGAACTACTTGTTAGATGTAAATTAAGGTCTCTGCTGCAGAACACTCTCCTCATTTTATTGAATGCTTTTAAGCTTGCGCTGGGTCAACCATTAAAGATACCAGGCGAAGCCGTAGCGGGTTGCTACTTACTACATAAATAAGCGTGGGCCATGTCCGTGGTCTCCTAGCCCCTTCTGTCTTGAAACATTGGCTACCTTGACCGATATGTAGATCCAGTAAGTCCCAAAAATGAAATGTTGTCAGATGATATGTCATTTAATCAGCGTAGAAAGTCGATGGAGCCCTTGGATTGACCGGGCAAGGCTCGCACGGCATGGCGGTAAGGCGATTGCGTGATCTGCTTGCCGAGATATGACGCACGTCTTGGTGCTTATCGCGTCGCTGAACTCGCCACGAAAACATAAACAGGCTTACCTCGGGCTGATGTGGGTCAACACGCCAAGCCCCCTCCTGCCATCACATCGATCATTGCGGATCAGATTCATCGAATCTCATCGAGAAGACAACCACCATAGAGAACAGAGAGATAATACGAGCCGGCAGCATTCACCCTTCATCGTACAATCACAATTAGTTCGTTTTTTGTACTGTACGGTACGATTCAATATTAGGATCGTACGCACTTTGTAGGATCTCTTTGGGTCTTATTTTTACTCAAACCGTTCCAGAACTGGGGAACCCGAGTTTTGGCGGAAATTTAGTTTGCTTATTGTTGTTTAATTTAGGGGCTTGGATATCATGGCCATTTAACCCCGTGTACTTGGGTGTATGAATAACTGCGTGCTCGAAAAAGTCATCCGAGGGTGGCGAAAAAAGTGAAAGTTAACAGGGCTGAAAATGGAGTCACATTGGCCTACAAGAAAACAGAACCTGAAAGTTGACTGCCTGGCATTCGCAGATGATCTTGCATTTTTTTTCCAGATTCCTTAGATGCAGCCGCAGCGCAAATTAATGAACTCCAGTTTCAAGCAGCAAAAACAGGCCTTAGGACCTCCTTTGAAACAAGTAGTTCCGTGAAGAACTATACAGCCTATTTTCATATATCCTACTTATGTTAACTGCCACTATCAACATACAAAATTTCAGTTTGATTGCTGTAATAGATTCGTAGATATTGAGAATCCACTAAATATTTCGGATGGTCGCCATGTTGGATTGTATATATGTAGGTCCTAGAGTTATGTACTGTTACATGAAGAGTATTGTGTACGTGTAGCATTCAAACTTCCATCGCATGATTAGGACACAAGAAGTAACAAGGAGATTTTAAAATTTCACACAGCTGCCATCTTGTGGTTATGGAAACAATTGAAATAAATTAGATGCCAGTGGATTAACATTCGTATAAGGATTTACTGTACCAAGTTTCACTGCACTTGTATGGTTACATTGCGAGAAACGTCCATGTGAATATGTATAGTTCGCGTCGCCGCCATGTTGGATTTGTGATCACCAGGTTATTTTAAGTCCTATAGGTGCACTTAAGTTCATAGCCCCTATGAACATAAAAAATTCAGTTTGCTTGCTATAATAGATTCGTAGATATTCAGAGCCGTCTAAATATTTCGGATGGTCGCCATGTTGGATTGTTAAATGTATAGGCCATAGAGTCATGTACCATTAAAGGAAAATTATTGCGTAGGTTCATTATTCCAACTTTCACTTCGATCGCATGATTACGACACAAGAAATAAAAACTTAGTTTTAAAATTCGCACAGCCGCCATCTTGAGGTTATGAAAACAATTACAATGTGTATAAACATTTCCTGTACCAGATTTCATTGCGTTTGGAACACTAAATCGCGAGAAAGGTCTATTTAAATTATTCAAATTCGCTTGGCCGCCATGTTCGTTTTGTAGCTAACAGGTTTATGAAAGTCTTATAGATGAACTTCCAGTAGTGCCTTTTATCTCCGTACAAAGTTTCAGGATGATACCGCTAATAGTTTCCGAGATATAGAATGCCGGTGAAATATTTCGCACATCCGCCATCTTGTGGTTATGTCAACAATTGAACGAAGTTAGATGTCGGTGCATTCCAATGTGTATAAACATATACTCTACCAAGTTTTATTGCGTTTGGTTGGTTATATCGCGAGTAACGTCTATTTAAAGTCACAAATTCACGTGGCCGCCATGTTGGTTTTGTAGTTACCAGTTTTTCAAAAGTCACATAGTTGAACTTCTAGTAGTTTCCTTTATCACCGTAATAAATCCCAGGGTGATATCGGGAATAGTTTCGGAGATATTGAATGCTGCAGAAATATTTCGCACAGCCGCCATGTTGGATTGGTGAGATGTAACAAATTTTGAAGGGCACGGTCTGGGTCACCCGGAATAGTGCTATGAACTTACCCCGTTTCATTGAAATCGCTCCAGCCGTTTAAAAGTTATTAGGGGGACACACACACACTCCTCTCTCACACACACACACACACACACACACACGGACAAAATGTGATTTCATAAGCCTATTTTTTCAGAACTGAAAATAGGCTAAGAAACAGAATGCATCACTAATATCAAACAAGCGCCAAAAGAGCTGGATGTAGAACAGGGGAAAATCAAGCAAACGAAGGCGTTCACATATTTGGGTGAATGGATAGACCCCAATCTCTCCGAGATGGCAGCTTTCGAGTCACGATTCAGGAAAATGGAAATGGTCATATAATCTATCAAAAGCCATTTATAACAATGCCAAGTTAAGACACTACCCAACAGTCATCCGTCCAGAGGCTTTGTATGCTGCAGAGTGCCTTGCAATGCATCGCAAGGGACTAATAGAGAAACTGTAAGTTATAGAAAGGAAAACTCTAAGAAAAATCTTGGGCCCAGTAAAAGAAAATTGGGAATATAGGAGACGGCACAACCACGAACTTTACACCCATGGGGAAAAAATAACCGACACCATGAGGAAACGGAGAATTATCTTTTACGGTCATATAACAAGAATGAACCCAGCGCGATTGACAAATAGAATTTTCATCTACTTCCTCAAAAAGAAAATCAAGGGAGCTTGGTTCACTGAGGTGGACAAAGATTTGCAAGAAGTGGGAATTACAAGCAACGATATCTGGGAACGGCACCACCATCACGATTAGGCTGCATCCTCAATTGAATCGATCTGATGCAGAGATGCAGAGCAGCGAAGATGGCATCGAACATGTGATTAGACTGCAGCGTTAGGTGGCTTCGGTGGCGTAGTTGGTAGCATGCTGAGCTTCTATGCCCAAGATTGCGGGTTCAAACCCGGGCGAAGACGTCGCACTTTTTAAGAGCTTTAAGAATACCTTAGTATGCCTTCCTTGGGAGGTGAAGTAAAGCCGGCAGGCCCATATCATAGATTCATGGCATTTTAAAGAACCTTCCACTAACTACAATAATTGTGGGAAGCTAAATTCGTAGGTTAGATTTGATTAACGCTCTATTAAGTTCCTCGCTGTGCCGGTTGTGGTGGCATCTAGTAGCCAAGTTCATAGCTAGGTGTCGTTGACGGTTGCATTTGGTAGAAAAAGTAGGAACTACTTAAAATTGATTGTCTGCAATCCTTACCTGAATCACAGATAACACACACTAATACAGCCATCGCGATTAACACCAGTTATCAGACAGATTCTACACACACCCAAAGTACACGGGGCTACATGACCGCGTTGTTGCAGCCCCTAAATTGAGGAACCAACCAACCAAACTACAGCGTCAGACAAACGTAAATCTCGGCTATAAAATTAGAATCAGATCCAATGCTATATACACATCTACTTCTGGTAGGTAGTGAACACAAATTGTATTGGAGTAGGTCAGTGATAAAACAACACTAAAATGTAAGCAGACTCAACAGTTTAGTGTCTCAATGGCCACTATGGAAGCCCAGCTGACAAGGAAACATCACGAATTGCAATATCCCGATCATGTTGAAACTTATTATGGGCTACTTTTTTTTTAGCGTATGGCTTTTAGTGCCGGGAGTGTCCAAGGACATGTTCGGCTCGCCAGTTATGTAGCTGCTTCGAGACGGACACCCAATGGGTGAGCTACAATTACCGTTGGGGAGGAGAGTGGGGAGTTAAGGACTAGGAGTTGGAAGGTAGCGGCTGTGGCCTATAGTTAGGGACCAACCCCGGCATTTGCCTGGAAGGAAGATGGGAAACCACAGAAGACCATCTTCAAGGTTCCCGGCGGGGGGATTCGAGCCTCCTCGCCTCCCGGATGTGAGCGACTGCCATCAGTCATGCCGTAACGACCACGGCTAACTCACCCGGTAGGCTACTTGTTGATCAGGTCGCGTGGAAAATATGATGGTAATTTAAACGCAAATTAATTTGAATCCCCCCCAGTGGATTACAGCTAGTGGGGTGTAGGTTGGTGACCACGGGACCCCAGCAGAGTCTGGCATTGCTTCCACACGAAAAATGCTGTTTCGACTCGACTGTCCACACGTAAATGTATCTATCTTATTCATAGAAGAAGTTGCAGCATGCCTGGTGAGTGATGAATCCCTAGCTATATTTATTTATCGTATGGATTTTGGAGCCGGAAGTGTCCGAGGACATGTTCGGCTCACCTGAGTCTGTAGCTGCTTCCAGCGGACACCCTTAGGGTGAACTACAAGTTCCGTTCAATTTCAAGTAGTTCCATCTTTCACTTCCAGATATCAATGATATCTAGTGGTGAACGTCGAAACTTTGATAGAGCGTTCTGACGAAATCTAACCTAACCTAACAATTTAGCTTCACACAAGTTTAGTCTGTGGAGGGATCTTTTACATGCCATAAACCTATGATATGGGACCGCCAGCTTTACTTCCCCTCCGAAGGAAGGCATACTGAAGGATTTTTAACGCTCTTAAAAAATCCGACGACTTCGGCCGGGTTTGAACCCGCTATCTTGGGCCCAGCAGTTCAGCATGCTACCGACTACGCCACCGCTATTTCAGCTCTTCTGAGGGAAAGAGGAAAAGAAATGAAAAGAGAGGCGCATGCATGTTGTATTTTTATAATAATAATTATTATTATTATTAGTATTATTATTATTATTATTTTCCTGCATTTCTCATAAATATGGTTGGCCTACAACTCAGTCTACATGATACGGATTTCACAATCAAGTATCATGTAAACCAGGCTGTTCGAATTCGACGAGTTTGGGTATGCGTACACGCGAGTACTCATCAGTAATGCTCGGAGCACGGTTGGAGAGAGACTGGGGGTGATAGCCAATACGTAACTGGTCGAAGGTCATAACACAAGTCCATGGGCTTCCTGGCAGTGTTGAAGTATCCAGCGCGCAGTGACGGCAGCCCCCACAGCAGAGCTGTATTGCATGTTGCAGGCTTACTCATGAAAGGCGGCGAGTACTCATCTGCTCCCTAGCGAGGAGCTCGGCTGGTACAGCCTGAGTAAACTTAACTGAGATAAGTATAGGCTAACAATATGACACGTATCCAGGAACACTGCCTTCTGTATTCTAGCAATCAGTGTTTCATTTGTAATTCCTCCAAACCCATTACCAAAGTCTTTGGAACAACTCCCGTGGAAGAGATCACCACTGGCGAAATTCTCACGCATTTTAGTCCCCATAGGTTCCGTATTTCTTCAACTAACGATGCGTACTTGTTTGTTTCTTTAGGCTGGGTAGTTAGCATATTTGGCTAAGTGGGACAGCAACGTCTATCAAGTAGGCCTTGTGGTTTCTTTTATCGAGATAGACAATATCAGGTCGATTGGCCAAGATTTTCTGGTCGGTTAAAATAGGTCTATCGCAATACATTTTATGATGCTCATTTTCAAGCACGTTGGTAGGCTGGTAACTGTAGTACACCATGCTCGTATCCAGAAGTCCTCATTTTACAGTTAGCTCTTGATGTAAGGTCTTACAAGGGAAGTATCAGGTAAGACAGATCGAAACCTATCATGAACCTACGCGGACGCAATCGTTGTACTGCGGAAAATCAGCCTCCGAATTCTTCAGAAGACATTTTGTTGAGGCAAGAAGCCCTTAACATACCACGAGCACAGCAAGTTTAGAAGGATTTACGGCGAGATAAATGCTCGAGACGAGGGGAACTTTTTCTCTCAATTTACGATAATTACCCTCAAGAGCGAGGCCCTGTAAACTGCAATTCAGCATTTAGATGTACACATGTAAGGGGGAAGTACTCGATTCAGAAAATCATGTGCCGAATCTCTCATATACGTCAATGGGAAGTAGCGAGTACCGTACATGTTGGAAGGGACAGGCCTGACGGCCCAGGCACTCAAGGTCGGTGGGAAGCAACCGCACGCTCCAGTCAGCATATACGCCCCACCACGTGACAACTCCGAGTGCCTCAGGGATGTCTAGCTCCACCAGCCGTCATGCCTGCCTACCAGTTCAATCTGGAGGATGATTTTCCACATTTGTCCTCTAATAGTACCTTATAGGCTACTTCCCTTATTAGCAACATCATTGTGCCTCTTGGTATACTCTATACCAGCCAGCGTAGAGCAGTCACCGATGATATGATCGATGATTTTCAGCACTGAGGTGCATCTATGACACCGATCATCTGCTACTCTCTCTTTAAGGACGTGCTTTCTATATTATTATTATTATTATTATTATTCTTTATTTGTTTCACCCAACTTTGGAGTACATGAAATCAATCACTTTTTATTGTTTTGAGCTTTCCTCTTGGCTCAGTATTGCCTCATCCTTTGAGATTTTGCTTCCCTTTCTTCGGCAGAGATGTGGATCGTACGCTTTTGTTTGAGTTTCACTTGGATCCGTTGTTTCTTATCCTTGGTGACGGGTTTGGCTGTTTTGTCCATGAGCATGGTGTCTGTAATTTGGAGTTCCACAAGTTCTTTCTCGGTTTCCTTAAACCAAAGAGGTTTTGTTTTTTTAAATTACGGAAGCGGTCGAAGATCTTTTTGGTTAATCTATTTGAATTCATCGGGAGGATGTGCCTATAAAAATCAATTCTCCGTTTTCTTATTGTGTCCGAGAGTTTTTCAGTTTTTTGGTAAAGAGCTTCGTCCTGACATGGATTAATTTGTTGTTATGAAATTTGGGGCCTAGGATTTTGCGTATTATCTTTCTTTCCTTGACCTCCAGCCTTTCAAGCGGTCCCTGGGTGGTGAGAGACAATGTTTCGGCTGCATATAAGGCTTCTGGTTTAATTATTATTATTATTATTATTATTATTATTATTATTATTATTATTAATATTATTAATATTACAATTATTATATTCGAATCAATGCTGCTCGGGTACTCGGTAAGGCATGAGAGTGGTGTTCACAGTCTCAAGAAGCTTGAGAATCATGGACTCTAAAATGTCTAATGTAGTATTCGGAAGAATACGAAGATTTATTTGTCTCCACTGATGCATTGTCACTTTTCCTCTGTCACCCTAGAGTTGTTATACATCTGATGACAATGATGTCCCTTGCCTCAAGTGCAACAACACCATTATGTTCTACTTTCCGCAAGTTAAACTACAATACTTACAATCCTAAAGACATAGGCACCGTATAGCCTGCTCTTACAGGTAGACCTCTGCCCGGATGCGGTTATCCGCTGATATACATGCGGATATCCGCAAAATTTTTCGCCATGCAGATATATTTTGCATGGCTGTATGGATAGTGAATACGCTGCGGATAATGTTTGGAGTAAATTTGCGGATAGCAACTTGTTGAATATCATTACTAGGATCCGGATGTTTATGACATATCATAATTTTCATGACAAATGTAAGATGATTTATGCTAATCTCATTCAAATGATGTCATTAAGCATAATCCACACTCCGAACTGAAAAGGGTTGCAATTCTGTCTATATAACATTCAGTTGAAACATAGCATATTAGTGGGCCTTTGCGAGCTTTCGCAACATGAATGTAGGTTTATGGGGTAGTAGGGAAGAATGTGGGAGAACGAAGTTTTAAATATTGAAGAAATGTATTTATTGTTGTTAAACAGCATACGTACATGAGAAGAACACAAAGAATTATGTAGAACAGTGTTTTGTTCTTGTCACAGCACCTGTTTGTAGACAATATTCGATGTTACAACGAATTCATCGGTTATTGTTTGCTCGGGAGTTTCTTATACAGAAATTTTTACATTTGCAAAGGATTGAACCGTAGAGAAAGTCTTGGCGAGACCACACCGGAGCCATCTGCTGAGAGATTCCTCAGCTAGCAGTACACCGCGCTCCCGCCAGATGGCTGCCGCCGCCACGCTGCCCTCCGCTCTAGAGGCAGGCTCGCCTAGCAGTACGCCGCGCTCCCGGCTGGTTACGGTGCTCCCATTGTAAATGTACATTTTTTAAGGTATTTATTTAATTATGAGGTATTTAAAGATGCGTTTCGGGCACACATGGGGTTATGCGGAACTTGTAGGTACCCCATATGAGCAGGTTGGTGTTAACAGGACCTTATTTTCGGTACAAAACCGGAATGGGACCTTAGGGAGGATGACATACAAAGCCTAGAGGAACGACTTTCTCCTCAAATGTTTACATGTGTTGCTTTAATAATTTATGCATTATCTAATTAAACATATTATTGTAATGTCAGTATATTCGGATAACATATGTGCGGATGCGGATAACAGTCGTGCGGATGCGGGGTGGATGCGGATAACAGTCGTGCGGATGCGGGGTGGATGCGGATAACAGTCGTGCGGATGAGGGGTGGATGCGGATAACAGTCGTGCGGATGCGGGGTGGATGCGGATAACAGTCGTGCGGATGAGGGGTGGATGCGGATAACAGTCGTGCGGATGCGGATAACAGTCGTGCGGATGCGGGGTAATTTGCGGATAACAGTCGTGCGGATGCGGGGTGGATGCGGATAACAGTCGTGTGGATGCGGGGAGGATGCGGATAACAGTCGTGCGGATGCGGGGTGGATGCGGATAACAGTCGTGCGGATGCGGGGTGGATGCGGATAACAGTCGTGCGGATGCGGGGCGGATGCGGATAACAGTTGTGCGGATGCGGGGTGGATGCGGATAACGTTTTTTGTATCCGCGAAGGGCTCTACTTATAGGGGGCAGGTAGTCACGGTTTTGAAATGAACGATTCTTGTCCAACATTGCTGCTGTCGTGACGTAAAAGCAGTGGCGGATCCAGACCTTGCGGGGTTCTGGGCGAGATGATAAGGTGGGGCCCACAACAATAGGAAATAAATAAATATCAAATCAAATGGAAAATAGTTTGGTAATAATAATAAAATAAAGAATAGTTACAATATTTGGAATACACAGTACATTTTTTTTAATAATATGAAAGAAACCTTTAAGACCCCTTGATGAAGATTACCGTACCTGTAAACCATGAAATATTAAAATATTACCTTGCGACTTTTCTTCCCAGCTGAAGTCTTCTATTATTTCACTGAAATCTAAACTTGCTAAACGGTCGCGGGAGGTCATAGCTGCATTGAAAAAAGGAATATGAATTATAAATGTGTTTGAAAAGTATAATTAGGCTAATTAATTAATTATTTAATTACATTTTAAAAATCCATGGCGCCGTGTCCCCCGGACAGCGGGGCTTGGGCGATCGCCCTCCTCGCCCTCCCCTAGATCCGCCTCTACGTAAAAGGTTACGCTCGCTTTGATGAATCATAATGCGCACCCTGGGAAGTAGTAGTCTTTACGTGCTGAGAAATATACCTTTGATATCCCCGTACGAACATAAGCTCTGATCCACGACGACCGAGAGCTGCCTTCTTCTCAATAGAAAGGAAATACATTGGTAAAGGATTTAACTCCATTCACAATATAATCTCCGCTGACTTCATCTTCAAGACGTACGGAAGCAAGGTCGCGCTGAAAGGCAAATAGCTAGGAAATTGTGTAGCCCCTATTCGGATGTTTCTAAAGCTTCTGTGCTTCTTGTAGCCATCAACTAGTGTGTCAAAACCAGAATAGTCACAGGAAGTATTAGAAAACTGATTGTACCATCACTTCATATTTCTCGATCTCCATCAGAGGACAAAGGAGTGGGCGGCATAGAGTGACTCGAAAGTACATGCACACCTATTAATATTTCCAAAAAATATCCCGATAAGTGACACAATTGGTTTAGCATTAGCATTCATATCTAATATTCGGGTTCATACCCCGCACAATGTTACCTCTACTCCACCAGACATATGTCGGCCACCATATACAGTCAGTCCCGGTTTCACAATCGTACAGAAGGCGGCATCCGTGTCGTAGTTGGTAGCATGCTGAGCTTCTATGCCCAAGGTCACGGGTTCAAACCCGGCCGAAGTCGTAGGGTTATTTAAGAGCGTTAAAATCCGTCAGTATGCCTTCTTTTGGAAGGGAAGTAAAGCCGGTGGTCCCATGTCATAGATTTTTGGCATGAAAAAGAACCTTCCATTAACTACACTTACGTGAAGCCAAAATGTGTAGATTAGAATTGATATTAGTTCCAACGTTCGCCGCCAGGTGCTGACTGTGATGCCAACTAGTAGCTAAGTCCGCAAGGTAGGTGTCGTGGACGGTAGCATTTGGTAGCTAAAGTGGGAATTACAGTACTTGAAATGATTGTCTGCGGTCCTTACTTGAATTAAAACAGGTAACACATACTAATACAGTCAGCACAATTAACACCGGTTATCAGACAAATTCTACACGTACCCAATGTACACGGGGCTACATGAGCGCGTTGTCGCAGCCCCTAAACTAAGGAACTAACCAACAGTCGTACATAGTCTGCGAGCCTCACGCATGTGTAAAGGAGCCTGTATACTGGAGAGTGATTTTCATAGAGCAAGTCTAGCTAGACCGCTCTAGCTAAACTGAGTGCGTGTACACTGTAGAGTAATTTTCCCTTGGTAGAGCATTCGTAGAGCGGAGATAGACAAATCTACCTAGAGCACTCTCTGAACCTGTGTACACTGTCAAACGTTAATGCACTAGGTAGAACAGCGCTAAAACATCCTGAGAGCAGTGTGAGTCTAGGTTTTTAGCGCTGTGCTGTGAAGTTAAAATGTCTTCAGGAGAGCTTTTAGCATCTGTGGTGGTTGTGTGTGCCTTTTCTAAAAAGAAAACTATGAAGAGGAAAAAAAGGTTGTGGGTGAGGAATTGGATATCAAAAAGAAAATACGAGGGAATGCACGCTAAATATTATTGCAAGAGTTATGTTCAGAAGATTCTGAAGCGTACAAGAACTTTTAAGAATGAGCAAAATTGACTATTCTTTCAGAGTACAATTCCAAGTTTCTGGATGTTCAATTAATGTTATTGTTCTTTCGCAACTCCATACAAATTCAGCCATATTCAAACACTATAATTAACAACAAACAAATAACCCCAACAATCCACCACTGCCTCTACATAGAGCACTTTTCAATATTCAACTGAACAAATAGAACTAGACTGGTCTAGCTAGGGCACCCAAATACTGTTTACACCGTAGTGTCAGCTGGCCCTAGCTAGAGCTTAGAGCGGTCTCCGCTAGGGTTCTCTACCACCTGTGTACACTAAAGAGGAGCTTAGAATATCTAGCTAGGGCACACTAAGCTCCTCTCCAGTGTACACAGGTGGAAGAGAACCCTAGCGGAGACCGCTCTAAGCTCTAGCTAGGACCGGCTGACTCTACGGTGTAAACAGTATTTGGGTGCATTAGCTAGACCAGTCTAGCTCTATTCATTCGGTTGAATAATGGAAAGTGCTCTAAGTAGAGTCGTTGGTGGATTGTTGGGGTTATTTGTTAGTTGTTAATTATAGTGTTTGAATATGGCTGAATTTGTGTGGAGTTGCGAAAAAACAATAACATTAAGTGAACATCCAGAAACTTGGAATTGTACTCTGAAAGAATAGTAAATTTGCTCATTCTTAAAAGTTCTTGCACGCTTCAGAATCTTCTGAACATAACTGTAGCAATAATTTAGCGTGCATTCCCTCGTATTTTATTAGCCTACTTTCGATTTTTGCAAAAAATGAAAGTAGACTTATGAGATCAACACAGGGCGAAAAAAAAGTGTGTCTGGCTGTGTGTGAGTCTGTGTGTCTGTGTGTCTGTGTGTCTGTGTGTGTGTGTGAGTGTGTGTACTCTGAATGTCTGTCCCCCCCTATCAATTCGAACACGGTGAATACGAATTGAACGAAATTTGGTACAAAGGTAGCACTAGCAAAGGACACCTCAGTGTCATGTTTTATATCGCCGCCATCTTTACTAAATCTGAATGGCGGCCACTCAAACGTTCAAAACGTAAAATCAAATAACGACTAACCAAATCATCCGATCTCTACCAAATTTGGTAACAACATACCTTCGTATAGGATGCGTCTTGTGACCAAACTACAAGGTCGTCCGCCATACCATTTCAGGATGGCGGGCGTGCGAATTATGCAAACTTTATAATCCATATCATGGGACCCACCAGTTCCGATTATCGAGCCGAGAATCGTTTTAACTGTTCTAAAGGAAGAGGCACGTTCGAAATTAAAAGTTTATTTTGTAATACTATAGTGCAGACGTGATTTTAAAAAGCTGAGCTGATTTAGTAATAAGACTAGATGGCAGCGGATATCTTGTGCCTTACTTATATTTCACTAATTTGAGTATTGCATGCAATATAGCGTACTGATATAAAATAAATAAACTCTGTATGAAATGCTTTATATATAAATAATATACTCCAGTGATGAAATCGTTTAGTATAAATCACTATTTGCTAACAAGTTCTATGTAAGTCATTTTATATAGAACGATATTCGTTGACACAATTAGCTCAGTGGTAGAGCGTTAGCCTATCGCTCAAATGCCTATGGTTCAAACCCGATCAGAGCTAGTTTTTTTGCTTGAAATTTTATATGTTTATTGTTTTGTAATGACTCAGATGTTTTAAAATTAAGCGTTATATTGTGCATATTATGGTGTAAAATATATATTTAATTAAAACATAATTCGCCAGCAGATTTACTCGAGACATCTAGCTGCCAAAAAGGTAACTGCACGCCGACCAGATTTTATTGAAAAGTTTCTTCTTCTGGCCGCTAGAATGCACTCGCTCTGTTAGGATTATATTGTTAGATATTTCACCACTAGATATCACGACTAGTCGACGTGGGGCTCCATTGATTACTATACCATTTGCATTCTATGCGCATCGAATTTGAAGAATGACAAGATGATACTACGATACATTTTTACTTTCTATTTTAAAGGGTTTGTAACAGCCTATTGTGCGTTATTTGAAAATGTTAATTGAAGTAAAGAACAAAACGATTTCACATAGTATCTGAACTCTATCGTTGGTGCTAGTTCAGGATATTAATTAATACTTCTATTTCAGCCAAATAGCAATCGAAAATATCCACATAGTTGGTATACACACGTCTCTGTAGGGTCATGGAAAGATTTGTTAATTCAATTAGGGTTGTGAAAGTCATACGCAGCCAGACGTGTAAAGACATGCCTCAACTCAAAGTTGGATGTTGCCCGCGTCAGGCCGATTATGTAATAATAATAATAATAATAATAATAATAATAATAATAATAATAATAATAATAATAATAATAATAATAATAATAATAATGTTATTGGTTTTACGTCCCTTTTAACTACTGTTGCTTTTAGAGACGCCGGGGTGCCAGAATTTTGTCCCGAAGGGGATCTTTAACGTGCCAGTAAATCTACTAACACGGCTCCCTCGCATTTGTGCACCCTCAAATGCCAGCTGACTGCGCCAGGATACGAACCTGAAACATACGGTCCAGCAAGCGAGAACGTTACCGCTGAGCCACGCCGCCAGTCCGGTCGATTATGTCTCCAGATCCATAACATTCTTTAGATACTTCTTATCTTTCTTTCTTTCTTCAATGATGGTAGCAGTTTTTATCTAGGTTGTGGCGTTTGGTAGAGGTAAATCGTTTCTAAGGTCTTCAACAAAGAATAGTTCTATTATACTCTTTGATAATAACAACGAGTTATAACTATACTCATACATTTAGGAGAAAGTAGGCTATATGTTCTTTACTGAATATCTTGTTTTTGATATCCAATTCCACACCCACAACCTTTTTTTCCTCTTCATAGTTTTCTTTTTTAACAAGGCACACACAACCACCACAGATGCTAAACGCTCTCTTGAAGACATTTTAACTTCACTACACAGCGCAAATAAACCTAGACTCACACTGCTCTCAGAATGTTTTAGCGCTGCTCTAGTTAGTGCATTTACGTTTGACAGTGTACGCAGGTTCAGAGGGTGCTCTAGGTAGATTTGTCTATCTCCACTCTACGAATGCTCTACCTAGGGAAATTATTACTCTACAGTGTACACGCACTCAGTTTAGCTAGAGCGGTCTAGCTAGACTTGCTCTATGAAAATCACTTTCCAGTGTACAAGCACCTTTTAATTGATACTTGAGTTTTCAGTTGCGTGGAAAGCAACTGACGTATCAATTTCACAATCCTGAGGTTCGCCACCTGTCCTCCGCACGACTGTGAAATCGGTGATCGCCGGCCAAAAACCGTCGCGTGAACTGTACTTCCTAGTTATAGCCTAAAATAATACAAACACTACAATAGCATAGGTTCTTAGACAAATTACACACACACACACACACACACACACACACACACACGTGCTTGGTGCATGATTATCACGATATCCAAGTCCCTAAATGAAGAATCAGCAACAATACGTAGGTGACACACACCTCGTTGACTAACATTCTTGGCCATCATCGCAGAGGTTTGGGTTCGATTTCTCCTCTCCGATCAGTTTAATTTTTGTCTTCTTGAGCAGAACTGAGAAGTTGTGTGTTCGATTCCCACCTCAGCCATCCTGGAAGTGGTTTCCCGAGGTTTTCCATGGTTTTGTCACTTCTACCCCATGCGAATGCCAGGATGGTAACTAAATGAAGGCCACTGCCACCTCCTACACAAAGCCTCATTTAAAAGTATACACCTATTAGAGCCAACACACTCCCCCCAGGGGCTCATGACTAGTAAGATGTGGGTTGGCGACCACAGTACCCCAGTCGAGTCGGGCATTGCTTCCACTTACTTGTGCCGGGCTCCTCTCTGTCTTGTTTTCTTTTTGACCTTTCTTGCTCAACTTTTATTCTCTTCCTACCCCGACGGAATTAAGGTATTCACTTTCCAGTCTTAATTGGCCCTTGTCTCATCTTTCCTGATACTCTAATTCTTCGAGGGGTCAGATCTCTCGATTTCTATTCATGGTACCTCCTGCCTTCAGCTCAAGGCCCAAAAGGAGGCAGGGTGTTAGTAACCCAATCACTTATGGTGCACCCTGGATAGTGCTACATCCTCAAGGGCTCACAACTGGTGAGTTGGGATTCCTGAGCTAGGTCCGCTTTTTCACTTTTTCTACTGACTTTGGGGCGGTCCTTTTCCTCTTTCCTCTCTGCCTTTCATGGCTCTCCTTCCTTCCAAATCCCTCAATCCTCATTCCATTTACTCTTGTCCATTTTGTTATTTCTTCTTCTAGTATGTAAAGTAGTTGTTAAGTCAGTAGTTAGTTTTAGTTGTAGGTTTCATGTCATTATCATTCATTACCACTATCACCCAACCCATTAAGGGCCGATAACCTAGAAAATAATAATTTATAATAATATGATATGGCCTCGGGTGCTGGGTGCAAGCTTTGTTATTTCACACCCAGAGGGAAGCTTGGTTGTCGAATTTTGTCGTTCCTTGGAGCGCTGTGAAAGTCAGGTAGGTTAGATATCTAAGCCCCTTGACACTATAGCCCTTTCTAGGAGAGTAAGGAGGAACTTTGTGTTGGCGGATACTCCCGAGATTAATTTTGCCATTATGAACACGGCCTACTGAATTCAAATGGGTTCTATAACTTGCCAACAACGTATGACATGCGTGCCGTGATTTTTGTTTCCGTTCAAAAATCCCTTACCACAGCCAGGAGCGAACCTGCAAGCTTGGGGTTGGTAGTCCGACACGATAACCACTCACCCCTTAAGACAACAATCATCATCATCATCTTACTGGCTGCTGCTCCCCGTCACGGTCGTGGGGATCAATTTAACACGCACAGCTGAGCTGCGTGGCAGGCAATATACAGATGTAAATCACACACAAATAATTGAATTTGGCACAATGATTTCTTCATGATATCAGAATATTTATTGTGCATTTTTAATAAAACATCTGTCTCGTGCTCTGGATGATGGAAACGAGCAAATGTTTGAGCAAATTACAATATAGATGATTAATGTTGACCACTCCCATCAATATCTGTATGCGCGAGGAAAATTGAAATAACGGAGCGTTTAATCCGACAAGCGAAATGAAAAAGAATTCAAGATGAAAAACAGCTCATCAATCAGACGAGGCCCGTCTCTCATGTTGGAAACAACGGAGTGTCGTACTTCAGTCCCCCACCTAGAATCTCACACCTAGTGGGACGTGTGTTGGCAACCATGGGACCCCAGCTGAGCTCGGCATTGCTTACACTTACTTGTGCCGGCCTCCACTCTGTCATTTTTCCAGTCAACCTCCCTTGGCCAACTCTTGAACTTTTCCCACCCCGACGGTATTAGGGTGTCCGAGGCCTAGGGAATCTTACAATTTCCCGCCTTATTTCACCTTTGTTTCATATTTATTGATCCCTCGTTCTTCGAGTGATCAGACCTCTTGTTTTTCTTTTCAAGGTGTCTCCTGCCTTCTGCACAAGGTCCTAAAGGAGGCAGAGTGTGTTTAGCTCCACCACTTACGGTGCAACCCGGATAGTGCAACACTCTCAAGGGCTCACTGCTTGCGAGTCTGAAGTTGGCGACCCCAATGGAATCCTGATCTGCGCCCAATTTTCTCCATTTTTCCATAGCCTTTGGGGGCGGACTCTCTCCTCTTTCCCTTTTCTACTAGCCTTTCATGGCTCTACGTATTTCCGGGTCTCTCAGTTCCAATTCTGCAAGGCCTGAGGGCATTTCTTTTCTTGTCTGTTGTTTTTTTCTATTATCGTTAATTTTCTTTGTCCTTTTCTTCTTGTAGTAAGTTGTTAAGTCCGTAGTTATATTTGTAGGTTTCATGTTATCATCTTTCATTTTCACTACCACCCAAACCTTTAGCGGCCGATGACCTTGATATTAGGCCCCTTAAATAATAAAAATCATCATCATCATCATCATCAATAATTTTACCGGTTAAAATGGCCCTGAATTTATCCTGCGCCGCTACGATGATATCATGCGCACCGAATGGGATGTATACTGTAGTAATTATACTTTTAGCCTTCTACAGTCAAATGATATATCAAATATTTCCGTTGATTTTATACTTTCAGTGCCATAGTAGTTTCTAGTGTTTACTTGTTTGTTCGTGTTTATCCGCTTCTTGGTCGATATTCCTGACGCCGCTTTGAATCAAGTTTTACGTCAAAATTAGGAGTGGAACGTTGCGAATTCAGCAACTTAGTCGTCTGGGTAATCACACTGTTTTAGGTAGATTTCATTAGAAATGGGTCCCATGTTTCGACTTGCGGAAAATTTCGACATATCTTCGCGTTTCACATCCCCCAGACCCCAAAACCACCGTCAGTTCAAAAGTGTATATATAATTTATGTATGTATATATATATGTATTGAACCCATGTAGCATTGGCTCAAAAGGGGTCGAATCCATGTATTTGGGGAAGGATTGAAAGAAACATACAGTTTCTAATGTAACATAGAGAAATTTCAAGACAGGATTCTAGCCTAACGTTGTGCAAGTGGCGAGGACCAGGTGTTTAGGAGATGAGATCATGCCTCTTGACTCCTTGAGAGGAGCGGGTCATGGATATTAATAGGACGAGTGGAAAGTTTCGGCTGTTAGACAAGGAAGCGTGACTCGGAAATCCAGCTTAGCTTGCAGGAAAACGGCAACACCGCCGATGTGCCAGAAGAAGAATAATTAAATTTAACCCATTTACAGGAATGAAAATAAGTAAATAATCACTGGACTGTGAATCATTTTGGATTAGAGATTTTTGTGTAAAGAAAAACCTTGTAATAATTGCACAGGAAAAAACTGCAAACGCAGTATACGTCATTGGGGATTCACTGATACCAGAGGAGTGGGGAATATTAAAAATGAACAGCAACACCCACGCAGCTGAAGACTACAAATTAATTAATATCTCCGAATTGCACGATCGATTCTTATGCGCAATGAGATCATTTGACGTTGAGAAGACGAGCTTTCTGGAGATATAATTTTTATAATTGTACGACAATTAGTACAAAAGTTGGTCACGAAAAGGACTAGAGTTTTATCTTTTTGTGACTAAATTGTATAAAAGTCAAGGCCAAGCCAGACCAAACATGCAGTTTCCGATAGCCCAGGAGGGCGTCACTTTGCATCCGTACATGCAGTCATTCCGACAGCCCGTGAGGGGGCGTCACGCTGTATCAGACATCGAATGCAGTTACTAGTCCGTCCAGGGGACGTGACGCTGGAGCATCATAACCACGCAGTTTCCGATAGCCCAGGAGGGCGTCACTTTGCATCAGTACATGCAGTATTCCGAGAGCCTAGGAGGGCGTTACTCTGCATCAGTACAAACAGTATTCCGACAATCCGTGAGGGGGCGTCACTCTGCTTCATCAGACATCGAATTCAGATAGTCCGTGTGGGGCGTCACGCTGAATCACACCGAAGACAGTATACCAGCTTTCCTTGAGGGGAAAAACGCTGTATCACACCGAATGAAGAATATCCGATAGCCACGGGCGTCGCGTTATCAATAATTTACGTACCTCCGTAAGGAGTTGTAAAGAAGTAAAAGTACAGTATCGCCGTGTTTGAAAAAAAAAATAGGAAAATCCTAGTTACAGGATTTAGGTCCGACAGTATAAAAGTTTACAGTGAAAAGTTCGTAAAATATAGTCCGAGCAGGCTGCGAACTTAGGACTCAGAGCGATAGGTCTTTAAGTAAACGACCAAAAATATCATAACGTACGGAAGTACCGTAACAGAAAGATAAACAGTTTATCTAATTTAAAGAACCCGAGCAGGGACAGAGAAAATCAGGTTCGTAAGTATTTTCGAAGATTAGAAGTGCAAGAACCGAATAAGCAAAGAGGAAGACAGGAAACTAATAGACATCGTTTTAAAAAAATCAGACGAACTATTCAAAAACACTAAGACGCAAGAAGTATTAGTTGCTAAAAATCCGTAGGCCACCGATAAATTATCGAGAGGACCGTGAACAGAACAGACTTTCGCTAAGATCAATAAATAGGATCTAAAAAGGGAGCCGTTCGTGTCAGAGGAATAGCAGGTCGTCAAGAACGAGATTCTAAGGAGTGCTAGTGCAGGAAGGATGATTCGAGACTTTCACATTCAGAGAGGATAGGAAGCCAACATTACTAAATTTCACCCTTGGAGACGGGAGATCAAGAGGTCACGTGTGATAGGCTTAAATAGCGGCCTAGTGATCAAAATTTGTGAAGTGTAAATATATCAAGTTTTTGTGTTAAAAATAATATATTTTCAGTGTTTTTTTATTGTGTGTTCTAAACGGATACACCAGTGTATTTAAAATGTTATTAGTGTTAAATATATACGTGTTAAATATGTGTCAAGATATATCTGTACATGCAATGAAGTTGTACACGATGGAGTAAGTTAAAAAGTGGGCCAAAAATGACACATCGCACGAGGAGAAGGGTCAAGAAACGACCTTAAACATGTGAGTAAAGATTTTCATTATGTTTTGGGTGTCGGGGAAATGATTGTGTACAAATCCACCGGAGTTTTTTTGAGTAAAAGGGATGTTTCTAAATAACTAAATACAGAATAAGAACGCGGTCTGAACAAAAATAGAATTTTGAGAAATAATAAATAATTATGTGAAAGAATAAATCCTGTAGAGGAAATGTAAGAATAAAATGTCAGTGTATTTTACGAATGTTATAAGAGCAAGCGTAATAATAATAATTATCATGAAAGATATTTAAATAAGGGTAAATTTGAGTTATATGAAAGAAATAGCTTTTGAGCTTTTGTAAGGAATGAAGATATTGTTACGTGCCACCCCCCTAGTGGCACTTTTGTTAACTGGATTACGGTGGTGTACAAAGCACAACACCAATTACTGCTTAAAGAAATAATTAACTTTATTGTGGCCAGAAAATTACACGAATCAGCAAATACAAGCAATAAGGAGCCTTACTCCAGTTTCGTCAAGTCTCTTCCTTGAGCGCTCTTGGCCCTTCCACTTGTCAACAAACCACAGAAGTTAATCCTGCCGCTAATGAGCCTAGTGGCCTTGACAGAACTACATGCAACTTCTTTCTAATGTGCGCCTACTACAGTACTTACGAGCACTTGCTGCGCGCTGTCCACCAGCTGGGAGAAACAATGTCACTTAATTTCGACACCACAATATCTGACACTCAGTGAAAGCACACTTACTCAGAACACGGCAGTCCCCTGTATGTTCCTCACTTCGCCGCTACACTAGGGGTTTCGCAAGTCACCCCACTTCTGTCGCTCAGAATAAACGCTCACACTAGCTCGTAAAACACAACAACAACTGCTTCACGGGTCACTCTTATATAGCAGGCCGGTGACTCAATAAATGGTTCTAGATCCATCCAGAGTCCACGGCTTCTCGAGGTTTCCACCGCTGGTCCAGTCACGAATCTTCTGGACTATCCCTTTGTCTGTAGTAGCCCTGTTGCATAAGGCGCGCGCAATACGGGAGGCAAGCCACAGCCCAGCCCCTGGGGCAGTTGTGACTCAAGCGGCGAGCGATGACACAAACTCACAGCCGTAACACCACCCCCTTCCTAAAAAGGCTGATCGTCCCGATCAATCATTGGTCCGTCTGTGTTCCTCCGTAGGCTGCCAGGCGATCTCGATGCACGATCTTCATCTTCGCCCTCGGGCTCCGCTGGATCCTGTAGACGACATCGTTGATCCGTTTCACGACTCGGTACGGGCCCTCCCAGGACTTCTGCAGTTTGGGTGACAGGCCTTTCTTCCGTAATGGGTTGAAGAGCCAGACCAGGTCGTCCTCGTGGAATCCGCCGGCATCCGTCTGCTGGTCGTATCGGGTTTTCATTCTGTCGGTCTCGATCCGCAGTTTCCTCCTCGCGAACGCGTGCACGTCCTCCAGTTGGTCGACCAGTTCTTGACAATACTGGCTTACCGGGATCGGATCATTCCCAGGTCGGCCAAAGGCAAGATCGACAGGTAGACGGAGCTCCCTCCCAAACATGGCCCGGGCTGGTGTGCACCCGGTGGCTTCATGCACGGCGGCGCGGTAGGCCAGGAGAAATAGTGGAAGATGTTTGTCCCAATCCCTCTGGTGCTCGCTGACGACTATTCGAAGATGGTTCTCGATGGTGCGATTGAATCGCTCTACCATCCCGTCGGACTGAGGGTGTAGTGGCGTTGTCCTTGTCTTCCGGATTCCCAGCAGCTGGCATAGGTTTTGGAACACCTGCGACTCGAAGTTCCTCCCTTGGTCGGAGTGCAGCTCCAGGGGTACTCCGTACCGGCTGACGAATTCCTTCACCAGGGTCTCTGCAATCGTCGCGGCTTCTTGGTTAGGGAGCGCATACGCCTCCGGCCATTTGGTAAAGTAGTCGCTGACGACTAATATGTAGCGGTTCCCTGCCTCGCTTAACGGGAATGGCCCAGCAACATCGATGGCCACTCTCTCCATGGGGCCGCCCACGTTTTAGGTCTTCAGTGGACCCCGTCGTCTTCGTCCTGGGCCCTTGCTGGCTGCGCAATCGTGGCACCTCGCGCAGTGGTTCTCCACGTCTGTTCGGCATCCGATCCAGTAGAACCGCTCTCTCAGCTTCTCCAGGGTCTTCTTTATCCCTAGGTGTCCACCAGATGATCCTCCATGAACTTCCTTCAGGACTTCCTCCGTCATAGCCTTTGGAACGACGACTTGTTCCCGAGATGTCTTCCCGTCGGTGCTCTCCCAGGTACGGCAGATGAGGCCATCCCTAACAATCAGCGAGTCCCACTGTGCCCAGTAGGACTTAAACTTTGGGCTGCAGTCACTCACAATGTTCCACCCGGGTCTGGGGACACAGGCCCTCTTCCATTCGGCTATCAGTCCCAGGTCATCATCCTCTGCTTGTGCCCGCGTGAAAGATTCGCGGCTCCAGTTCCCTTGAAGTTCCACAGTAGTCCGTCGGCACAGTATCCCGGTGTTCTCCTCCCTTCGGGCACAGAAGGTGCAGTCTTCGGGGCACGGTCTTCGTGACAGGGCGTCGGCGTTAGAATGCAGTTGGCCTTTCCTGTGCTGAATCTCAAAGTTGTACTGTTGAAGTCTCTCTAACCACCGCGCGAGTTGACCCTCGGGCTGCTTGAAGTTCAGGAGCCACCGCAGGGATGCATGGTCGGTCCTGATGAGAAATTCTTGCCCGTACAGGTACTTGTGGAAGTGTTCAATGGTCTTCACGATGGCGAGCAGCTCCTTCCTGGTGACGCAGTAGTTCCTTTCTGGCTTTGACAAGGCCTTGCTGAAGTAGGCCACTACTCTCTCCTCGCCGTCCACTACTTGCGACAGGATTCCCCCTATGCCAAAGTCGCTGGCATCGGTATCGACGATGAACCTTGTTCCAGGTCTGGGGTAGGCCAGAATAGGCGCGGTGCACAGAGCCTGCTTGAGTTGTTCGAAGGCACTGTGGCATTCTGCTGTCCACGTGAAGAGTTGGTCCTTCTCAGTCAGTCGATGTAAAGGTTTGGCGATGTCGGCGAATCCTCTCACGAAGCGACGATAATAAGTGCAGAGTCCCAGGAAGCTTCGTAGTTGCGACTTGTCCTTCGGAACTGGCCACTCCCTCACAGCTGCGGTCTTCTCTGGGTCGGTGCGCACCCCTTCCTCGGAGACGATATGCCCAAGGTACTGGACCCGCTTCTGGAAGAGCTGACACTTCTTGGGGCTCAACTTCAGCTGGGCAGCCCGTAGCTTCAACAAGATCTCCTTCAGGTTGCTGTAGTGCTCCTCGAAGCTCCTCCCCAGAACGATGACGTCGTCTAGGTATACCAGGCAGGTCTTCCAGTGTAGTCCCCTCAGAATGGACTCCATTAGCCTTTCGAAGGTTGCAGGGGCGTTGCACAGACCGAATGGCATGACGGTGAACTGCCAGAGCCCGCTGCCCACAGAGAACGCCGTTTTCTCGCGGTCCTTAGGGTGGACCTCCACCTGCCAGTAGCCACTCTTCAAATCCAAGGTGGAGAACCATCTTGATCCTGATATGGTGTCCAGCGTGTCGTCGATCCGGGGTAGAGGGTAGCTGTCCTTTTTCGTGACGTCGTTCACCCGCCTGTAGTCCACGCAGAACCTGGTGGAACCGTCCTTCTTCTTCACTAGCACGACCGGAGAACTCCAAGGACTATGTGATGGCTCGATCACCCCTTGCTCCTTCATCTCTTCTACCATCCGGTCGACTTCGGCTTGCTTGGCGAGCGGGACACGTCGGAATGGGGCCCTAATCGGTGCGCTGTCCCCAACGTCGATTCTGTGCTGGACCAAGCTTGTCCTGCCGAAGTCTTTGCTCCCCACGGAGAAGACATCCTGGAATTCGCGTAGCAGGTCCTGAAGTTGGCGTGATTGCTCTTCGTCTAGATGGTCCTGGGATCCTTGGTATAGCTTCTGTAGTTCTTCTGGCAGTGTGCGTCTTCTTCGGTTGTCCGTCTGCAGGTGTCCGTCCGTCGTATCTGTGATGCGGGCAATCCAGGTAACGGGCTCGCAGACTCCTAGGTTGGTGTCCCTGTGAACCATAATGTCGTAGTCGTTCAGGTTGGACAGGAGGACGTACGGCCGAGACGTCGTGTTGATGAGGGTCTTGGCAACTAGCAATCCTTTTGTCTGGATGTCCTCATATTTTGGTTCGATGACAGCCGCCACTCCCTCAGCTGTTCCGTCGACAATTACGGCAGCGCTGACTTCCGTCCTGGCGGGAACGATGACGTCCTCTCTCAGCCTTACTCGTCGTGCGGCGACGGCCTCGTGTGCTGGTCGCAAAGCAAGTTCCTCCCTTCCGAAGTGCAGAGTGTCGGTACTCAGATCCAAGATGATGTTGTTCTGGTCCAGGAAGTCCAGTCCGATGATCACTTCATTTGATACGTCAGCCACAAGCACTGGATGCTTTATCGCCCGTCGACCAATGACGAACTCCAGTGATGCTTCGCCATGTACCGGTGCGGTCTCTCCGGTCGCGGTTATTAGCTGGAGGTTCCTTTGTGTGGGTTGCACTCTCCACTTCGGGATCACGGTGGGGCTGACGATGGTCCTCGATGCTCCCGTGTCGATTAGCATGGGCCAGCTCACTCCGTTGATGACTCCGTCGACCATCAGGCTGCTTTTATCCCTCCGTAACTGCGTCACACGAACTTGGACTGCCGGGGCTTGACGACTGTCACGAGCCAACCTTCGCCCCTCATGGCTGGCTGATACTTGCTTTCCTGGGTCGCGCGGTTTCCCTACGACTGACTGTCCCGACGGAAACTCTTGGTGGCGGCGATCACCGCAGTCCTTGCTCAGGTGGCCTCTCTTACGGCAGGTCCAGCAGGTTGGTAGTCCTCTTCCGGGCCGCCTCACCGGATGTCCTTCGGCTAAGTTTTTGTTGGTGGTACTGCGACTCTTGAAGAACCGGCCTAGCACCTCCATCAGTTCATCGGCCAGGGGCTTGGTCTTGTTGGCTTTGGCTGGTTCGTCAACGTCCACCTGACGCACCCGCGCGCACATTCTAGATACCTGCTTTGCCGTCTCGAACTCAAGTGCGTGGCTCAGCGCATCTGCCAGGGTCTTATTGCGCGCGAGACGCAGCGCCTGTTGAGTGTCCGAGTCCCGTAGCCCGTCGGTGAAAGTCTGCGTCGCTATCTGCTCCAGAAAGTCGGCCGGCGCTGTTGGGTAGACGAGCCTTACGAGGCGTGCGATGTCCATCTCGAACTCCTGCAGGGTTTCCGCGTTCTTCTGTACCCGGGTCCGGAGCTGCGTCTGGTAGGCCTGCTGAAGATGGCTATCTCCATATCGGGACTCCATATGGGCGATCAGTGAAGCGTAGTCCTGGGATCCAGTCGGGATGGCCTGAAGGACGTTAAGGGCGTCCCCTCTCAGCGCTACAATGAGAGCTGTAGCCTTTTCCGTGCTGTTCCAGTTGTTTATGGAACAGGCTGCCTCGAACTGACGTAAATAGGTGCTCCACGGGACCTTTCCGTCGAAGGTTGGGGGCGTCACTCTGCTCTGCCCCGTTCCTGGTGTCCCCGGTGTACCTGTGGGCGGGCGTCGGCGCAGCTCGGCAACTTCCTCTTGAAGAGCGTTGACTTTCTCTTCCACCCCCGTGAGTGGGCGTTGGCGCAGTTCGGCTACTTCCTCTTGTAGGGCTTTGACTCTCTCATCCACCCCGGTCGGCGGGCGTCGGCGCAGCTCGGCGACTTCCTCTTGTAGGGCTTTGAATCTATCTTCCATCCCTGTCGGCGGGTGTCGGCGCAGCTCAGCAAATTCCTTTTGTAGAGCGTTGAATCTCTCTTCCACCCCCATCAGCGGTCGTTGGCACAGCTCGGCGACTTCCACTTGCAAGGCGTTGAATTTCTCCTCCACCCCCATCAGCGGGCGTTGGCGCAGCTTGGCAACTTCCACTTGCAAGGTGTTGAACTTCTCCTCTACTGCCGTGACTTCCTCACGTAGGCCCTGTTCTAATTTCCTTTGGCTCTCCTCTAATTTCGTCAGCAGACACTCTTCCAGATTTTTCTGGCCATCCAGAAATTTGGTGGTTAGGTCCTCTGCTAACTTATTCTGGCTGTCTTCCATCAGTTTCAGGTCCTCCGCTAACTTATTTTGGCCTTCTTCTAATTTGGAAGTTAGGTCCTCTGCTAACTTATTTTGGCTGTCCTTCAGGTCCTCTGCTAACTTCTTCTGGCCGTCTTCCATTTTGGCAGTTAGGTCCTTGGTTAAATTTTCCTGTGAGTGCATGCCCTTTACAAGGCAAACAACTACACAAACTCACAGCCGTAACAATATAATATGAATAATAATAATAATAACAAGGTAAGGAAATATAAATGAAGATCAAATTGAATGAAATGAACATAAGAGCGTTGGAGCCTTAATAAAAAGTATAAGACATGATATTAACGCATGTTATTAAAATAGAGCAATTATTGTCAAAGGAAAAGATTAATATAAAAATTGAGATATGTATCAATTGTTAATATGGAATTTATCAGTTCTTTGGATGACGCTAGGCTTAAAAGTAAAGTATAGCGCAACGGAGTGCAATTAAAATAAAATGTCACGCTAGGAATGCGTAAAAGTTAAAAGTACTTGGTAAATTACTTATGAAGGGTAGTTGATTGCAGTGAATTGAGATATGTTGTAAGTCCTCAAATAGTGACATAGATCACGAGGCCATGTGTATGTTATTATGTAAAAGGGAGCAAATGTATGGTATTATTGAGCGTAGGTCATGTAGGCTAAGGCTGACCCTAAATCGCAATTTGTATAAGTCCTCAAATGTGGAAATGGTTCCCGAGGCATGTTAAGAGATTCGAACCCAGAATCCTCTTGTTGTTGAAGCCCCTAATTATTCGTCGTAAAATGTGTATTACTCTTCCCAATCAATGAGGACCCTTCCTAATTAATAAATGCCAAGGTTACGAAAGTGGTTTATGAGCCAAATAATATTGTTGAAAGTGAAAAGAGAAGTTAAATGCTAGGCCTCTCCATAGAACTGAAAGAAAGGAAGGTTTGTTTTAAAAGCATTGAAGAGAGCTCCAACCGTAGGCTAGACAGAGAGCCACCCTACCAGTCATAAATCTCGCTCGAGTATAACGGTCTGACCCTCAGAGCAGGAGGGTTGGGTGGAGGCCGTCTGTAAGAAGTAATGAATACACCGTGAGTGTTTAAAAGTTGTTAATGACCCGGGCTTTGAACCGAGGTCCTTGTGGATGAAATTACCGCGTGCCAGTTCAGATCGTAGTTTCTTATGTGATAATGGTCTTATAAGACAAATAAAATAAATAACAATCCCTATTGTAATGTCGTATGGAAGTAGGATTTCCACGAGTTAAATGAAGGTAACTAGGTTCCGGGAGTAATCATAGTTTTTGACTTTGTCAAGTAATCTTTATAACTCTGGAGTACACAAGTATTTTCCCGATCACTGTAATGAATTTGTGAAACTTGAGAGTGATGGTAAATGCTGAGAACATGTGAAGTGCCCAAATATTGAAGTAGATAATTAACATGTAATTTTAAATGTAATTATATATTTGTCTTGATGATAAGAAAATATAAAAATAGTAGTTGAGGTGTGCTAGAAGAATGACACCATTATTATTGGAAAATATCGAGCCAAAGGAGCTCGTATTTATATGGAACTTTAAGATAGGTACTTTATGGAAGTAAAAATAATTATGAATTGTTGGTTTTAAAGGAAACCATGTGTTTTAATACAATATTTGTTTTATTCTTATATTATTCCTTGTTCACTTGGAACAAGTAGAAGATCATTGGTCAGTAGTTTAATTGTTTTATTGTTTGTAGCGCCATAATTTTGGTTAATTAAATGTTTTAAAATAGGAGTTGATTTTGTTGTTATTTTTGCAAGTGTATCCTCTATTTAATCCAAAATGTGTAAGTCACAGAGTGGGAGAACATACTACAACCCCGAAAATCCCGAATTGAGCAATGCTGGCATACTGTGATTTGCATATTTCTTTCTGAAAGGGCACATTATATATGTATATCAGTTTCTTGTGGACACGATAACTGCCGTAATTTTGCACCAATCACTTTGAATTTTTTACCGAATATGTATACCTATAAAATCTCGGTCGAGTTCGTTACTGGGCTAAATCGGTTGAAGGGGGTGAAAATGGTTTTTTTTTTCGAAAAAGTGAAATATTGCTATAACTCTCTTAATATGTGAAATATCGAATCCGTTCAACCTTCATACTATGTGTCGGATAAAGCCCAAAAATTTATGTTTGAAGAGTTTTTTTATAGCACCAACCATTGACCAAAGGGGTGGGAAAAAGTGTTTTTTTCGGGAAACATTAATCATATCTCTCTTAATAGGCACAATATCAAAACCATACAAAATGGACAATAACCCCCTAATAATTACCTAAAACTTTTGTCTGAAAGAATTTTTGATATGACCCACCATTACGCCAAGGGATGAGAAAAATGATTTCGAAATTATAAGAAAATGCCAAGAGCTAACAGAAGTTGCCATGGCAACACTACTAAATTGATGAGGGATGAGCCATCAGACGTTGCCATGACAACGCACTTGCACGAGATCAGATTCAGTATTTCCATCTGACTAAGTGTGAAGCGGCTTCGGTGACGTAACTGGTAGCATGCTGAAATTCTATGCCCTAGGTCGCGGTTTCTAAGCCGGCCGAAGTCGTCGGATTTTCTAAGAGCGCTAAAATCCCTCAGTATTCTTTCCTTTGGAGGGGAAGTTCCAACGTTCGTTGCGAGTTGCTGGTTGGGGTGGCATCTGGTATCCAAGTTCACATCTAGGTGTCGTTGACGGTAGTACCTGGTAGCAACATTAGGAACTACTGCTTGAAATTGACCGTCTGCAGTCCTTACCTGAATTAAGACTAATACAGCCATTACAATTCACACCGTTTATCAGACAGATTCTACACTCACCCAAAGTACACGGGGTTAGATGACCGCGTTGTCGCAGCCCCTAAACTGAGGAACCAACCAGAGGTAGATTTCATTAGAAAGCTAACTATTGCAATGTTTCGACTTCCGGAAAATTTCAACATATCTTCGCGTTTCACATCCCCAAGACCCCAAAACCACCGTCAGTTCAAGAGTTTATATATAATTTATGTATATATACGTATATCAGTTTCTTGTGGACACGATAACTGCCGTACTTTTGCACCAATCACTTTGAATTTTTTTTTACCGAATATGTATACCTATAAAATCTCGGTCGAGTTCGTTACTGGGCTAAATCGGTCGAAGGGGGTGAAAATGGGGGGCTTTTTTTTTTCGAAAAAGTGAAATATTGCTATAACTCTCTTAATATGTGAAATATCGAATCCGTTCAACGTTCATACTATGTGTCGGATAAAGCCCAAAAATTTATGTTTGAAGAGTTTCTTTTTATAGCACCAACCATTGACCAAAGGGGTGGGAAAAAGTGTTTTTTTTTTTGGGAAACATTAATCATATCTCTCTTAATAGTCACAATATCAAAACCGTACAAAATGGACAATATTCCCCTAATAATTACCTAAAACTTTTGTCTGAAAGAATTTTTGATATGACCCACCATTATGCCAAGGGATGAGAAAAATGATTTCGGAATTATAAGAAAACTAGCAGAAGAACCCATTCTTCGAACGGTCGTCGGTATTAATAACCAGACGTAATCAATTAAGCTACTGTTGCAATGGTTAGGGGCTTGGAACCTGTTTGTCGACAAAGATAAATGATTAGTTGAAATATGCTCTGAAACTAATTTACCTAACGTGTACTTCCTGACGTGAAAATAAAATTGAAAACCTCGTAGACGAAATGCAATTCACGTCACATAAAAACTGACCCTCACTGTTGTGTCAAGTGCGCATCCAGAGGAAGACCCCTTTAATAAATTATAATGGCTTGTGGTGCATGAAAATTCAGTTTTTTTTAGCCTCCAATGGCCCAAATTCCTAAAAGCACAAAAAAAAATTACTATTTCAATTCAGGAATTTTTGAAAATAATGTTTCTGTTTGAAGATATAATAGACCTTCTGTACGACACATCGCACGTTTAAGTCTTGTGAAAAAATCGAGGGTACCCCTTGACCCCCTTAAGCGCATTGATGAATTTTACAGTTTTTGTTGGTTCCGTGATAACCTTATAGCCATTTGCAAACTTTCACAGAAATTTAATAAATGGAGTGGCATTACTTCTTGCAGAAATAGATGGAAAGTTGGATGTACCTTTTTTAGACACTGTTGTCATGGTTACTGGCTTGCATTCCTACATTAGTTTATTAAATTAAATTAGTTTTCTGGGAATATCTTAGAAACTCTTGGTTTTAGAGCATTAAAATGTAGTTTTCGGGGACCCTTTACGACTGTTTAGGGGCCCCGAGTTTTTTTTTTCTGACACCAAGGGGCTGAAAATGAGCTTTGTCTCGTCGTTGTAGGCCGTAGTATCATCATCATCATCATCCTCTTGCACAGTTTCCAGCCGTTGGCCGGGTCTGTTTGGAACACAGGCCACTCCAACGTCTTCTGTCTTCCCACCATCTCTCAGCTTCCACCCCTGTCCAGTCTTCTCCTCTCTTCTTCACACTTTCTTCCATCCCTTTCAGCCACCTGTCTCTCGGTCTTCCTCTCGGTCTCTTTCCTTCCCACTTCGTCTCGTGTATCCTCCTGGGTATCCTCTTTTCCTCCATTCGTTTTACATGTCCATGCCATCTAAGTCTAGATTTCTCTATACCATCCCGTAATGGTTCCTCCTTTATTAATTCTCTGGTCCTCTCATTTCTTATTCTGTCCATCTTTGTAGCTCCAATACTGCTTCTCAAGAACCTCATCTCACTGGCCTGTATTTTGCTCTTCTCCCTTCCTTTCATAGTCCAGGTCTCCGAGGCATACGTCAGGATAGGAGCATAGTACGTCCGATATATTATGATCTTTTTTCTGTTCTGAGGGACATCCTTGCTCCATAACATGCTTCTCACACTCCTCCGGAATGCTTCTGCCTGTCTCCCCCGCTCATTTTTTCTCTATCGTTTCTTCCATTATCTTGTATCAGGCTTCCCAGATACCTGAAACTCTCCACTTTCTTCAGCTGTTCCCCACCAATTGTTATTCCCGTTGTGGTTCTTTCCTTCTTCCTTGTTGTGATCACCATCTCACTCTTATTTATGCTAAATTTCATCCCATATCCTTGTATTATTCCTTCCCACACGTCCAACTGTTCCTGTACCTCCTCCTCCTTGTTTCCCCAAATCATCAAATCATCCGCTAACACCATTGCTTTCATCTTTCCTTCCCCAATTACTTGTGCCACTCGGGTCATTATGTCATCCATCACCACAATGAAAAGTAACGGTGACAGTGCACTTCCTTGTTTCAGGCCGTTTCTCTGTTCCACCCAGTCCGATCTCTCTCCTCCCACTTTCAACCAGCTTACGCTTCCCTTGTACATCTCCTTTATCCTCCTTATAGTCCATTTTTCTACTCCTCTATCCTCCAGGGACTTCCATACTTTGTTTCTGCATACACTGTCATATGCTTTCTCAATGTCCAGGAAGGCCATCAGTAGATCTGTTCCATACTCACAGTGCTGTTCTTGTAACTGCCTTACAGCAAAAATCAAATCCACTGTGGACCTTCCTGCTCTGAAGCCATGTTGTTCTTCCCTCATCCCTCCTTCTATCCTTGTCCTAATTCTCCTTTCCAAAACTTTCTCAAACATCTTTGCACAATGACTCATCAGTTTTATTCCCCGATAGTTTCTTCATTCTGTTCTACTACCTTTCTTGAAGATCGGGACTTTTATTCCCTTTTTCCAGTCCTCTGGGGTCTTCCTTTCCGTAGTGTAATAATAATAATAATTATTATAATAATAATATAACAATATAGGGATAGGGATATAATTGACCTTCCGTAGCACACCAGCACGTGTAAATCGCGTGAAAAAATTCTAGAGTACCCCTTGACCCCCTTAAGCGCATTATATGTATTGATGAATTTTACAGCTCAGTTTGAATCCGTTATAACCTTCTAGCCGTTTGCAAACTATCTCAGTAATGTAATAATTGGAATTGTATTGCGTCTTATATTACAGCAATTGGCCTGTTTGCCATCTCTTGATGAATACAGTACATTTGCATTTGTCAGTTGGCACAGGCTAGAGTAAAAGGTGGCTTTTCACCGATGTCTCAGTCTCACTCATGGCTGTGATTATATGGAAGCTACTGAGGTATGGGTGGTGCTTAGTAATGGCATTCAGGGCACAGTCAGTGCCTGTGAATGCTGTGAAAGGTTCTACTCATAGGGTTAGGACTACTGTTCTGACTCAGTGAGGAAAGCAATGGCAAACTACCTCACTCCTCTTCTTGCCTAGAACGCCTCAATATAGCGCTGCCTTGGATTTTTGTGGGTATCTACTCACATAACGTAACGGTGGTGCTTTTGAGGATCCAACCAGCCTTCCGGCTGACTACCTAACAGACAGATTACAGCAATAGATGGACCTGTGAATTTCTGTTGCCATGGTTACCGGCTTGCTTCCTTTCATTATTGTATTAAATGAAATTAATTTTCTGGGAATATCTCAAAAACTGTTGGTTTTAGGGCTTTAAAATGTGGTTTTCGGGGGCCCCCGAGTTTCGTTTCTCACACTGAGGGGCTGAAAATGAGCTTAGTCTCGCCCTTCTACGCCTATTTCAGCAAGTATTTTAAGGGGGTAGGCCCCCTTTTATGAGAGGTACAGAGAAGAGTTACATCAATGATTGGCGTCCTGCCTCTGAAGGATATCTGTACCAAATTTTACGTTGATCCACTCAGCCGTTCTCGAGTTATAAGGACACAAAAAATTGTCCACAGACAAACAAACAAACAGACAGACAGACAGACAAAAAAATTATTTTCGCGCGCATCCGTCATAAAACAGTCTAAAACGCGTAAATAACGCAAATTTCCGTAGAAATTCAGAAAAAACAGACAAATTTTCATTCTTATATAATTATATAGAGATGCCAAGAGCTAACAGAGGTTGCCATGGCAACACTACTAAATTGATGAGGGATGAGCCATCAGACGTTGTCAAGACAACGCCCTTGCACGAGATCAGATTCAGATTTCCATCTGACTAAGTGTGAAGCGGCTTCGGTGACGTAACTGGTAGCATGCTGAATGTCTATGCCCAAGGTCGCGAGTTCAAAGCCGGCCGAAGTCGTCGGATTTTCTAAGAGCGCTAAAAATCCCTCAGTATGCTTTCCTTTGGAGGGAAAGTTCCAACGTTCGTTGCGAGTTGCTGGTTGCGGTGGCATCTAGTAGCCAAGTTCACAGCTAGGTGTCGTTGACGGTAGTACCTGGTAGCAACATTAGGAACTACTGCTTGAAATTGACCGTCTGCAGTCCTTACCTGAATTACAGACTAATACAGCCATCCCAAAGTACACGGGGTTACATGACCGCGTTGTCGCAGCCCCTAAACTGAGGAACCAACCAAAATCTCTGCGGAAGATATAATTTTGCGTGAAGAAGTAACAGACCGTTACATAGTTACACATCAGTGTCGAAACCTTGCATAAGGACCGTGTGACCACAAGTATAAAAATGGACCCCAAATGACAAGAAGGTTACCGTTCCCATAAGACAATGAAATGTTTAAAATAAGCATAAAATGACGAGAAACAAAGTTAATTAAGCTCCAATTATAAAATACCTTCTCGCAATAAATGAGGTCTGATCCTTCTACGAAAACCTGCATATTCTGCCTATTTTCGCCTATCCCCAAGTTTGTCCGGTGAAATCTACCTCCGCCTTCCGGCGAGCTGAGAGGACTTTTTATAATATAACATCTCATTTTTTGTTGGCTCGTAACAACTAACCAGGCGTTAAATAGATCGATTGGGTTATTTGTTATCTAATATGACACGTTTTGTGATTTATAGTAGGCCTACAACACGATAGAATTACAGCATAAAGGGTTCCTCAGGTGATACACCATTATAATTTAACATATGGCCATATGTCACCGCTCGCCGCTCACACTAAAACAATATTAATTCCAGAATGGTAATTTAGCGGCTGCCCATATTTACATTATGTATCAAAATTGTGGCATCACTTTTTCAGGGCATATCATCTGGGAATGTACACAGCTACCGTATTAATCGTAGTGAAATGAAAGTATTCATTATGGTATATTTGCTTTCATGACCAAGGAATTAAAAATCAGCCAATTTTCAAGTTTATGCCGTGTCTTGCGAGGGGTGTTCCTGGGCGAAACCCCGCATAAGACACGTCACAAACCTAGAAAAATGGCTGAGTTTTAATTCACCGGCCGTGAAAGCCAATATACCATCTTTTTGGAAGCCTTCATAGGGAGGTTAAGGCTGCTTGAGCATTTAGTTCTCACAGTCATGTAGTGCAGTTGCACTCTATATAAAGGGAGATAGCGCGCAGTTCGTTACTCATGTGGGAGTCCGGGCGGAAACACCAAGAGCCCGCCGATGAGCCAGCTTGGTGTCCTAGGCCAGCGCTCCCCAAACTGTGGTACGTGTACCAGTGGTGGTACGCTCGTACTGCTGCAGTGGTACGCGGTGACGTTACGAAAAACATAAAAAATATTAGATACGTTATGAAAAATATAAAAACAATGATATGTTACCGGTGGACTTCAAGGCCAAAGCCAATGAGCAGTTTTATGAATTGAATTGTGATTCAGAACTAAGGCAAACGTTTTCAAAAATGACTCTTTTGAACTTTTGGGTTGAGAGGCGTGCAAACTATGCAGACATAGCTGACAAAGCAGATAGATTTTTTACTGCATTTCACTACTTCGTACTTGTGTGAGATTACATTTTCTTCACTTGTTTATCTCAAGAATAAATACCGGAATAGGCTCCTTACAGTGGAAAAAAATCTTCGTTTGAGACTCAGCAATCTTAAACCAGACATTCCTAAGTTGGCTTCGAATCTTCAAGCTCACCCTTCACATTGAAGTTGTTAGTTGAACTTTGGTTTTTGTATATAATTATTAAGAGTCTTTTATTAATATTATTTTTACAGTGTCATTTCTGAATGTTTGAATTGAATACTTATTGTAATAAATAATAAAACAACTGGACACACTTCTTATTATTCGAACTTTAACTCAAACAGTCTAACTCTAACAAACACAACTTAATTTACAATCCGTATTTGGGACTACTACGTAGTGGTAGTGGTAGTGGTTGTGGTCGGGGCTTATGGTTACTATATCCCCCAACCATTAGGTGGTACGCGAGAGATTCTCATCCCTCAAAGTGGTACTCACACAAAAAAGTTTGGGAAACACTGTCCCACACAAGACACGGCACAAACCTAGAATAATTGCTGAGTTTTAATTCACCGGCCGTGAAAGCCAATATACCATCTTTTTAACCTTAATTAATTCTCTGTTACTAAATGCATTCGTACATATTTCGGCTGGTCATTGCAGTCTTCATCAGCCATAAAATGACAGAAATAATGTTAACATTAAAAAGAAATGGCGATCACATTACAATCATGAACTAAACTAGAAGAATGGTAAAAGAAACAGAATGTGCAATTGGAGTAGTAGGATTATGTTGGCTTATTTGAATTATTGTACTAATATGAATACTATTATTATTATTATTATTATTATTATTAATAATATTAATAATAATAATAATAATAATAATAATAATAGGAATATTGTCATCGTTATCCTCATTTCTAGAGGTCTAAGGATGCTGACGTACTCTGCACTCATCTCAAAGAGAGCTCTCTACGTTATCACAACATTATGATGACGTACACGATCTCCGGACCTAAACTTTATTGAAAATCTGCGGGACTTGATGGGTAGGTTAGACAACTGACACATTTCCTTTCTGGGGGGGGGGGGGATTCTACCAGTTTTTATCGCATGGAAATCCAGTTACGATCACACCAATGAGAGAGTGTAAAGGGATGAATTTATTTGCAGAACACAGGGTATACGAGTAAGATATATTCCTTGTCTGGATAACTCGGAGGACAGTGAATAAAAGAGAGTGTTTTTCCATCTGGAATAACCTGGAGGACAGAGCGAATAAGGGTGAGATCTTCCCAATGGAATAATCTGAACAAGGTAGGATAAGGAGGTGTATTCCTCCAGCTGGGATCACCAGCAGTGATGTCGATCTTGTAGTCTTGCACTGAGTGTTGTAACGTGACATATTTCGGGACAAGCAAGCAGCAGTCATTGAGTGGGACTAGGTCAGTGGGTCGACCCCACTCTCGCCGAGCTGAGTCGTGGACTGCGCTCCTACCTGCGTGCTCACTATCCAGTTCATTATACGGATGGTGCTTGTCTTCCCAAATTGATTGATCACATCTTGTCAACGTCCTGTATTCCAACCGTTTCTGTCAGTTTACGAGAAGAACCTCCTGCAGCACAGGTGACCGACATTTTCTGAGATTTATATTCCTAGCTTGTTGTCTTATAACAATAACAACAATAACAATAATAATAATAATTATTATTATTATTATTATTATTACAATAATCTGGGGAATTAAATCTAAATATATTAGCTTTGTTTGTTGAAGAGTTCCGAAAGAAGAAGGACATTTTATATCTAGGAAAATATTTTAGCGAGATTGGATTCAAAGATTTTTCCGGTTTTTAGCCTACATTTCACATTTTGCAAAAAAGAGGAAAAGGTAGCCTTATGAGATCACCCAGACAGATGTGTGTCTATATGTCTGTCTGTCCTATCAATTCCTAAACGACTGGAGCTATCAAAACTAAATTTGGTATGAGTAAAGATTTATATCTGAATGTCTCACGTCCTTAATTTAAAGAAACGTCAGTGCTACCAACTGTTGAAAAAATACAATTGAAAGCTGAGCTTTATGTTGGATATCTCAGAAGTTATGCTTGCAAACTGTTCAAAAATTAGTACACTCATATATAATAACAATGATGATTAATTTTCAGGAGCCCATACATGACAGTGGTGCCAACATGATTCGAAGCCTGCTGATAAGTCCAATTTTTAAATGCATGTAATTTCTTTACAAATGGATTTCAACCAAATTTAGTATGTGCCATGTGTACCATAACAGATACGACTATGCGTATTTTAAAGAGCCACCAGGACTGCCAACTGTTAATGAATGCTTTCTGTATTTTTTACCCTAATATCAATATATCAGAAAGTACCTAGTCAACTGCTCTAAACTTTGCACACGTATAGTACCTGACATTCTAGACTAATTTTGAGTACTTAATGTATGTCAGTGATGACAACATGATTCTAAGCCTGCTGATAGGTTCAATTTTTAATTGCATGTGACTTCTATACTAAGAAATGGATTTAATACAAAATATGCACCATAATAAATCTTAATATTTCTGATTAATTCTGAGCATCACATACATGACATTGTTGCCAACATGATTCTACGCACACTGATAGTTCAAATATCTAACAGCATGTAATATCCATACTATCCATTGGACTTCAACCAAATTTTGTACGTGAATTCTGTACCTTAAGAGATGGAACTAAGAATATATTCAGAGTCAAAGCTTGTAGCTTAACGTGATCGTTAATCTCGCGATCATGACCTGCGCGTATTCATAGTCACAAGGGCTGCCAACTGTTGTGCCTAATAGTATGCTACACTATTTCAAACATATTTCAAATTAATTAGAAATGTTAGTATTACCAACTTAATTTCGTCATTATTCTAGATAGATCTACCGTATATACAGTAGATTAATCATTGGCTAGAATCTTACATTTTAAGAAAAGTTCGTCACGGAACTACTTGTTAGAACATGACATTACAATTCAAGAAATACCTAATGTCAAGATTCCTGAAGGAATACGAAACACCTCAGTTGTTGAATTCATTAACCACGTAATATAAATAGTTCATATAAAATTTTTGAAATATATCCCTGCCATACAGCTTTTTATAATATTTTTAGTATCCAAGAAACAACTTCCGTGGAATTGATAGTAGTTGGAGTAATCATGTCACTCATGTACTTGTTTTGATAATAGATCATATCATAATTCACATAAAGAATGTAGTCCTTTTTTAACGTACTATATATTTTTAGCCTATTTTCAATTTTGAAAAAATAGGCTTATGAGATCACCTTTTGTCCGTGTGTGTGTGCGTGTGTGTGTGTGTGTGTGTGTGTGTGTGCGTGTGTGTGTGTGATTCGTGTGTGTGTGTCCCCCTAATAAAATCTAAACGGCTGGAGCGATTTCAATGAAACTCGGTATGTTCATAGCACTATTCCCGGCGACCTCGACCGTGCCCTTCAAATTTTGTTACGTCTCACCAATGCAAAATGGCGGCTGTGCGAAATATTTCACTAGCATTCAATATCTCCGAAACTATTACCGATATCGCCCTGAAATTGTGTACGGTGATAAAGGGTACTACTAGAAGTTCACCTATGAGACTTTCAAAAACCTGGTGACTACAAAACCAACATGGCGGTCAAGCGAAGTTGAGACTTTTAAATAGACTTTTCTCGCGATTTAACTATCCAAACGTAATGAAACTTGGTACAGCAAATGTTTATACACATTGTAATGCACAGGAGTCTAATTTAGTTCAATTGTTTACATAACCTCAAAATGGCGGCTGTGCGAAATATTTCACTGACATTCTATATCTCCGAAACTGTTACAGATAATACCCTGCAATTTTGTACGGTGATAAAGGGTACTGGTACAAGTTTATCTATGTATACTTCATAAACTTGTAAAGTAAAAAACGAACATGGCGACCAAGCGAATTTGAAATATTTTAATAGACTTTTCTCGTGATTTAACTCTCTGAGCGCAGTGAAATGTGGTACAGTAAATAATTTTGCAGATTGTAATGCACTGCCAACTAATTTAAATCAATTGTTTACATAACCTCAATATGGCGGCTGTGCGAAATTTTTAAATTAAGTTTTTATTTCTTGTGTCATAATCATGCGATCGAAGTGAAAGTTTGAATAATGAACCAAGGCAATAATTGTCCTTGAATGGTACATAATTCTATGGCCTATACATATAACAATCCTAAATGGCGAGCTTCCGAAATATTTAGACGGTTCTCAATATCTATGAATCTTTTACAGCAACCAAACTGAATTTTTTTATGTTCATAGAGACTATGAACATATGCTCACCTATAGGACTTTCATTAACCTGGTGAGCACAAATCCAACATGGCGGCGACGCGAAGTATAAATATTTAAATGGACGATTCTCGCGAATTAACTATCCGAGTGCTGTGAAACGTTGCACGTTAAATGCTTATACAAATGTTGATCCACTGGCATCTAATTCATTTCAATTGTTTGCATAATCACAAGATGGCTGCTGTGCTTAGTTTTAAAATCTCGTTTTTACTTCTTGTGTTCTAGTCATGCGATTGAAGTTTGAATACCACACGTACACAATAATCTTAATGTAATAGTACAAAAATAAAAATCCAACCTGGCGACAATCTGAAATATTTAGACAGTTCTCAATATCTACGAATCTGTTACAGCAATTAAACAGAAATTTTGTATGTTGTTAGAAGAAATTAACATAAGTAGGATATATGAAAATAGGCTGTATAGTTCTTTACGGAACTACTTGTTTCAATAGATTTAATAATACATTAGTTAGGTTATTTATTTAATTATTATATTCTAATTTGCATTATTCATCTTGTATAAAATGTTTGCTAATTGGTTTGTTTAATAATAAGTGTATTCTATATTTTGTTTTGTTAGTTGTTAAAATAGGTTTAGTTTCTTACTCTGAGAAGGCCATTGCAAGACGTATTTGATACATGTGTACCCACGTCACGAGCAACGCCAGTGTGTGCTAGCCAGCGTTTTGGTGAGGTGTACTTTTACCAACTGAAGAGCCCAATGGCACACCGGGGCGAAACGCTGGCAATTTGTTGAGTTTTGTGGGAACATTTATCACATTTTGTGTTTAAATAAAAGTGTTTATCTATCAACTAATAGAAATTAAAATGTACTTTGGTGGGTTTACCAATATGATGCACGATTGTGAGAAAGTAGCCTCAGGAATTAGATATGCAAACAAGATGGTCAGCAAAGAACATATAGCCTACTTTCACGTGACTGTATGGGTATAGTTATAACTAAGGCCCGGAAGTTAAGCAAAATCATTTTTTGCATATTTGTGCATGTTTTGGTTATTTTGGCACAGTGCATCATATTCTTCTCCTTTGCCTGTTTAAGTGCATATCTCTGCTTGAGAAGGTGTATATTCTAATTTCCTATTGTTTTGAAGCGATTTTTAGCCTATTTTCAATTTTGAAAAAATAGGCTTATGAGATCACCTTTTGTCCGTGTGTGTGTGTGTGCGCGTGTGTGTGTGTGATTCGTGTGTGTGTCCCCCCCTAATAAAATCTAAACAGCAGGAGCGATTTCAATGAAACTCGGAAAGTTCATAGCACTATTCCCGGCGACCTCGACCGTGCCCTTCAAATTTTGTTACGACTCACCAATCCAACATGGCGGCTGTGCGAAATATTTCACCAGCATTCAATATCTCCGAAACTATTACCGATATTACCCTGGCATTTTCTATGGTGATAGAGGGAACTACTATAAGTTCACTTATGTGACCTTTGAAAACCTGGTAACTACAAAACCAACATGGAGGCCAAGCGAATTTGCGACTTTTAAATAGACGTTTCTCGTGATTTGACCAACCAAACACAATGAAACTTGGTACAGTATATGTTTATATACATTGTAATGCACCGACATCTAACTTCGTTCAATTGTTTACATAATCACAAGATGGCGGATGTGCGAAATATTTCACCGGCATTCTATATCTCTGAAACTATTAGCGGTATCTCCCTAAAATTTTGTACGGAGATAAAGGACACTACTGGAAGTCCATCTATAAGACTTTCAAAAACCGGTTGACTACAAAACGAACATAGCGGCCAAGCGAATTTGAAAATTTTAAATAGACCTTTCTCGCGATTTAATGTTTCAAGCGCACTGAAACCAGGTACAGGAAATATTTATACACATTGTAATCCTCTGGTATCTAATTTAGTTCTATTGTTTACATAACCTCAAGATGGCGGCAGTGCGAATTTTAAAATTAAGTTTTTATTTCTTGTGATGTCGTCATGCGATCGAATTGGAAGTTTGAATAATGAACCTACGCAATAATTTTCCTTTAATGGTACATGACTCTATGGCCTATACATTTAACAATCCAATATGGCGACCATCCGAAATATTTAGACGATACTGAATATCTACGAATCTATTTTAGCAATCAAACTGCATTTTTTAATGTTCATAGGGGCTATGAAGTTAAGTTCACCTATAGGACTTTAAATGACCTGGTGATCACAAATCCAACATGGCGGTGACGCGAATTATAAATATTCACATGGACGTTTCTCGCAATTTAACCATCCGAGTGCAGTGAAACTTGGTACAGTAAATCCTTATACGAATGTTAATCCATTGGCATCTAATTTATTTCAATTGTTTCCATAACCTCAAGATGGCAGCTGTGAAAAATTTTAAAATCTCCTTGTTTTTTCTTGTGTCCTAATTATGCGATTGAAATTTGAATACTACACGTTCACAATAATCTGCATGTAACAGTACATAACTCTAGGACCTACATATATAAAATCCAACATGGCGACCATCCGAAATATTTAGTCGGTTCTTAATATCTACGAATCTATTACTGCAATCAAACAGAAATTGTGTATGTTGATGGTGGCAATTAACATAAGTAGGATATATGAAAATAGGCTGTATAGTTCTTCACGGAACTACTTGTTGTTACTTCATGTTCTTTGAGTCGTATATTTCGATTCGGACTCCGAGAGTGTATCACAGAATAATACTGAATTTATTTTAATACGTTGTACGTTTCAAGTTAATATCAAGTTAATATCAATAATTTTTATTCAGCATTCATTATGTAAATATTGTAAAATTATTTTCATTAAAATTGTACATCAGTTATACTTAAAAATTAACATAATACTATAATTATTGACGGTCAACGCCCCTTGAAACTCCATAAAATGCCATTTCCTACTGGTTAGAAGTGTTTCATAGTTGAGATATTTTAAAGAAGATGTAGTTATATGTCTGTCTGTTGATATTATTTTATTTATATTCAAAATAGAAACGGTAATGTGAGATCATAATTGCCGTAGAAATTTTATAGTATATATTTTTTTGAAAAATAATGCATATTTGACCAATAATTAGTACATGTTTGCATGCATATTTATTCATTTAATAGTGCATGAACTTCCGGGGCTTAGTAGTAACTCTTTGTCCTTTCAAGGAATAGACAGTAGTAGTAGAGTTTCCTGGAGTTGCATTCTGAGGTCCTCAATTAGAAAGGTTTCCCTGGCTAGGACATTTACGTATCGGGATCTGACATATTGTGATACCCCTAGAACCTGGTAGGAGCCATTAGTAAGCAAGGATCGACTTCCGCCATTCTTATACAAGGAACTGTGCACTCTTGTTTACGTCACTTAAATGTAATCGGAGCGTGGTTATGGCTAGAAACTGAACTATTATAAGATTGTAATATACTTCAGGAGGCCAAGCATTTACAGTACATTTATTTATTTAATTATGTATTTATTTATCGTATGGCTTTTAGTGCCGGGAGTGTCCTAGGACAAGTTCGGCTCGCCAGAGTCTGAAGCTGCTTCAAGCGGACACCCATAGGGTGAGCTACAAGTTCCGTTCAAATTCAAGTTGTTCCAACTTTCTCTACCAGATGTCAGTGATACCTAGTGGTGAACGTTGGAACGTTGAGAGAGCGTTCCAACGAAATCTAACCTAGAAATTTAACTTCACGCAAGTTTAGTCAGTGGAAGGATCTTTTATACACCATAAATCTATGACATGGGACCGCCGGCGTTCCTTCCCCTCCGAAGGATGGCATACTGAAGGATTTTAACGCTCTTAAAAAATCCGACGACTTTGGCCAGGTTTGAACCCACTATCTTGGGAACAGCAGTTCAGCATGCTACAGACTACGCCGCCGAAGTCACTATCAGACATTTACAAAACCACCCGCTCTACCTCAGTAATTTCTGGTCTGTGATAATATTAACACTGCTTACTCTCAGAAAGCGCTACATATTCTTAGGATCTTCTAGGTAACGACGATATCCACAATCTGTGATTGAACAACACTGCTCAACATGGTCTTATCCGTCATCAAAATCCACTTTCTACAGCTCGTTGGCCTACTTTAAATTTAATATATATTTTCCATTGTAAAATGCACAAAATAACGTTTAATTAAATCACGTCTGAGTAGTTATAAAGCAATTAATATAAACTAATTCGAGTAAAATATCTAACTCTAGTAGGTTTCGAATCCCAGCCGACCGCGTGAGAGATCGACTCTTTACCACAGTGCCAAACATGTCCATAATATATCAGTGTAATCAACCGACCTAGATACAACGTGTTAGCAAATAATGACTTGAAATAAACGATTTTTCTTCAGTGCAGTACATTTGCATTATAATCCATTTCATGCAAAGTTTATATTATTTCTATCAGCAGGCTATATGGCATGCAATTTACTCAACCTACTGAAATATAGATCAGTTACGAGAGGTCAGCTGCCATCATATTGTAATGTTTTCTATAGCCCTCACTGTTGCGTGACAAATATACCGTTTTCTACTAAGATATGTTGTTTTAATGGGCGCCAAGACCTCAACGCTATGTTGAAATCTAAATTTGTATTTAACAACACCTAGCTCTGGTAGAACACCTTCAAGAATCTTTACTCTCAGATCGTGGTATGATTGGATCATTAACCCAAAAAACAATTGTATCAGGAGAAGGAATTGGTCTATATCTAATGCTACCTACTGAAAACAAAGATTGCATGGTTAAAAGAAATGAATTTATTGTATAAAAAACAAGTATAGCAAAATTAATAATAATAATAATAATAAGTTTGAATTTAAATTGGAGCGTTGCGATTTAAATATAACCGCTAGAAAATTACGTGAAAACGGAGTCGGATAAATTACTGATTTTACTCTTATTTCCAAGCTATGGATTTACTGAATTACTGAATATGAAACAAAGAAAGACGAGAGATTGCGTAGCTATGTGTCATTCGCGCTTACCACTGGAAATTGCCGTAGCATTTCTCTCGTACTGGATGTTGAAGTGAGCTTACCATAGCCTCCTGGACGTCGTCATCTTCTTCGTTGTTGATGATATATTTGTAGATATGAAGATTTATGGTCCGTACATCGGAACCAACACGTACAACCACCACGGTTAAGTTTCACAAAGATAGTCGCTAACTCCACTGAACATCGGAGCCACTCACTCGTGCAACCATACTGGTTAAATTTTATAACGATAGTCCACATTTCCACGGCGTGCAAACCATATATGCACCCGCCGCATCCCCACTCCAGTCCCGACTTCTAGCTTACGTGGTCTCCACTGATTGGCTGAGCACCCCGCTATACTCCCCTCCTCTGGCTCATTACACTCGGCGGGAGGGTGAAGTCGTTTGCCGTTCCATACATCCGCCTTTTCTTGACGATGCGACCCAGCCTTGCGTCATACTTCCTGACAAGCATAAGCCTGTATCAGAATTTCCAGTGACTCATATCTCTCAATATACCCTAACTGACGAAACTCCGTAAAATTCCGTAATCATATAATTTTCTACGCTAATGTTGATCGTAATAATTTGCTTGATAGCGTTTTCTATAACATAGAAAACCTATCTGTATGCTTATAATTTTATACGAAAATGCTCCAAAAAATCAATTAATAATAATAATAAGTTAATAATAATAATAATAAGTTAACATGAAAATTTCTCTTGGCTGAACAATTTGCCGCGTAAATAAATATAGAATGGCTTCCTACTGACTTATGCCAGTGGCATAAAAACCCCTCGAAAAACACGTTACAATATCATGTGACAGACACGGCTCAGCTCTTTTAAGTCACTGCTAGTGTAATATATTACAAAATAAAATTATAACAACCAACGGGTCACGTCCTTTAGGATTAGCTTAAACCACCCTCGGTTCGATAATCAGAATTAGTGGGTCCTAGGTAATTGATTATAATGCTTGCACGATTCTTACGGGCACCATCTTGAAATTCTACGGCTGATGACCTTGTAGTTTGGGAGCAAGACGCATCCCATATGATGGTATGTTTTTACCAAATTTGGTAGAGGTCGTACGATTAGTTTAGTCGTAATTTGATATTACGTTTTGAACGTTCGAGTGGCCGTCATTCAGATTTGGTAAAGCGGCAATATATTACATGACACTGTGGTTCCCTTTGCTAGTACTACCTCTGTACGAAATTTCTTTCAATTCGGTTTCTTCGTGTTTGAATTCATACGTGGGGGGAGCAGATATACTCACTCACACACACACACACACACTGACACACACACTGACAACTTTTGGCCCGGGTAGATCTCAAAGTCTACTTTTATGTTTTTCAAAAATCGAAAGAAGGCTAAAAATGAAATGCACCGTAAGAAAGCTAAACATCTTAGATTAATGTGGCATAAAATAAAAATTTTGAAGATGAATATTTTAGGCATTCCGGATGCCCTGAAACAATTATCATTATCAACACGAACTATTTCGAGAGCGCTTGATTTTCCACGCTACTTAGGTAAGCTTTACCTGGACTTTCTGGTCCTGCTGTAGAAGTTCCTTAGTGCTAAACTTACAATTTAAGGCTTTATGGAATTGGTATATTAGCTTTCACGGCCAGTGAATTAAAACTAAGCAAATTTCGTCTAGATTTACGCCGTGTCTTGTATGGGGTTTCACCTAGGAACACCAACCTGGCTCATCAGCGGGCTCTTGGTGTCCATGCCCGGACCCCCGCAGGAGTAGCGAACTGCGCGCTACCTCCCTTTTTATGAAGCGCTCCTGTGCCTCTTTACTGCGAGAGCTAAAATTACAAGCCATCTTCACCTACCTATGAAGGAATCCAAAAATATGGTTTTTTTTTCTAGGTTTATGCCATGTCTTGTGTAGGGTTTTGCCTAGGAACACCAAGCTGGCTCATCAGCACGGGCACGGACACCAAGAGTCCGCTGATGAGGCAGCTTGGTGTTCCTAGGCCAAACCCCACACAAGACAAGGTATAAACCTAGAAATAATTGCTGAGTCTTTATGGAATTACATGCTGGTCTGCACAGACGTCTACAATGAATAGCCAAACAGTCGTACATCAGGTTTCCTTATTTGGTTGTGCTGAACAAGGTAACTGTGGAAGCAATGATTAACTGTTAATTATCTTTCCTCAATTCGTCTTGTTTACCGACCTCGTGGCGTAGCCGTGTGCGTTAAATCACGCTCCACGACCAGGACGAGGGGCTGCATCAAGTTCAGAGACCGGAGGTTCCAATTCCGGCGATGACAGTGGCTATCCTGAGTGTGTTTCTTCCCTGAGGGTTTCCACATTCCCTCCAGCCATTCAGAGATCAAAAAGTCGATGTGGTAGTACCAGCCACCTAATCATAAGGAGGATCACAAAATGCTCACTTTTATCCCATTTCCTAATCCCGTTACCACTTACTCTATCAATTAGCGATTGTCCAGGGTTCACCAAATAGGGCTTCACTATAGGAATCATATCATCCACGCGTTTGATAAAGCTGTTCCCATGGGACCTTATTAGACGAAGTGAATGAAATGACGAGCCTTCCTAGTGAACGAATGTAGATGATAAGGGAAGAGAAAGTCTTCAGGTGTGATGGCATAAATTGGTGTTCAAAGATTCCCATGCATAGCATGTAGAAAATGTCACAAGATTCGTACAGGATATGGTTGGAGTGGCTCAAATTTATTTCTAAGATGTATGAAGTCTGTACGGTGAAATAAAATAAATTCTAATTAACTTCCCATGTCTCTAAAGAAGATATATTTATTAGTCTTTCATAAGTACCTTGAATTGCTCAGAAAATGTTATCTCATCTGAGAATCTTTCCCTTACAACATTTTACCATGGTTCCTATGCAAAATTACTGTATAAGGAGGTAGCCTCCTAGCGGTGAATCGCCTCTACTAGTTTTTTTTTTGATTTACTTCTGCTCGAATTATAAATTGTAAATAATAGGTAACAGTAGTGTCGTGGTCATGTTTGGATAACTCGTAAAAGACTGATTTTGATGATTGATTTGCTTATAATCACTGTGTAGAAGACAGTATATTCACTGCTAGTATCTGATAATTGCACATTCCAGCGACTTTGGAAAGGGCCAAATCATTATAGGTTGGTACGGGGTCAAAGCATTTCTGAATTGTTGAAGTTTATGAGTTGCTCACGTTCTGTTTTGCTGATACGCCGGCAAGGAAGAAACCACGAATCGCCTTCAGTGATTGGCAGCCAGTATTAGCCTATTGGCCTCGGGAGATTATTCCATCATTTCTAAGGTATAGGATTAGGGTTATCGGAAGAATGTGGCTGCTGTTCCCTCCGAAATGTCCAAAGTGAAGAGACTGTTGAGTGTACAGCACTTTACATCATCAGAATAGATATTTTGGTGTCATTTTGACACGATATAAAACCATATAATAGCAATTCTTTGTGGCATCGAAGTGTGTGCTACACCATCCTCATCATTGACAACGTACGAGTACAAGGGAAATTTCGATTACTTCCTTGAGGGGTGTGTTATTTTAAATTGAGCGCTAACATGGCCACTGTAAGTAATACACTTTTACATTAAATGGTGCTTGTCGTGTACTTCGCCTTCTTTCTTAACCCCTCTAACGTTCAATTGCTGAACATGACCAAGTTAGTGATATTCAAAGGCTGATTACATGACTATCTTCTGGAGCGCAATGACCTATTTGGCATGGGGAAACTGTTACGAAAACTGCCATAGTAACCTCCGTTCATATGTACAAATTAAAATAATGTAATTGATTACGCAGCTGTGATGATAATAACAATAATAATAATAATAATAATAATATAATACGCCGCTCATGGGAAGCGTAACTCACTCTTCCAAACGATACAATTCAAATGCGAGTACACAGGAATGCACCTGATCGGTGGCGAGTGGCATTCAGGCTCATACAGGTGACAACGTTGTTAAGTTGTTATTGCAGTTACCGATATTTTCATGATTTATAAATTAAGTTTTCAGTGTTCTGAGTGTTGAGTATTTTTGCTAATTTAGTGTAACATGATAGAGTTATGGAAAATGCGCATTTGTCCTTCTCACTCTGGGCAATCAGGGGCCTTCCGAGCTTGTGTTTATTCTGGGTACAGAGATTTAGAGCTCTGGAGTTCAGCACTGCGCTTCGACCAACATTTACCTCTAAACGAACCTATCGTTGACGAGATCCGTATGGAACTAATATTCAACAGGCTGAGTCGACCAAAAACTATTTGGGATGTAGGCGATGCCCTCAATCCCTGCCACTATTAGGGATAGAATATAGGTCTTTCTATAGAGCATCCAGCGTATAGAAAAGACTGTGGGTCTTATGGGCTTTTACTTTTAACGGAAATCCCCCCTACACTGGTTTTGTTGCCTCACCTTTTATCATGAAGGAACTCTGAACATATATATTTTTCGTCATTATAGCTTCCTACAATTATCTGCCAACTGATTACCTTTGTTATTGCATACAAGTATCGTTTATATTACGTCTTAGTAATTTAAACATTTTCGAGGTTAGTACGCTGGAAAGAAGAGCCTCGTCCAGTGCTGCATGCTCGCCCGGAGTGGAGCACGTGCTCAGTTCCGCCGGCAACATAAGTTCTGAAGCACTATCCGTCATTGGTGTTAATGTTGTGTGTCTGTTTTATTTTCTGTTCGATCGAATCAGGGCTGCCGACAGTTGGGATCGAACCCACTATCTCCCGAATGCAAGCTCACAGCTGCGCGCCCCTAACCGCACGGCCAACTCACTACAATATTACAAATATTAATCTAAACAAAACAACAAGAATAAAATTGAAAGAAACTAAATTACAGCCTAACTAATAACTAAAGAGGTGATGATCAACAGTATTGCTGACATAAAATTTGTTAACATCGTCTGCATACATCCGAGAAGGAAGGAAGGGTTGTGCTCTCGACATCTGTCAATCAGTAATGCGTCATATCACAACGAAATGAATGTCGTTATTGGTTCTCTTCGCATACAGTATCCTTAATACTGGTTAATCCGTTAACACCTGCAAAACTGCTCCTTCCTGGGCGTGTTCTATTTCAGGTAGCTGCTGGGGTTGTGGTTGTCTCGCTAACTTATGTAAGCGCAGTACTCGAAGCGGGTGAACATAACGTATGACGTCAGCACTACCTCTGCCTAGAGTTAGCAACACTGTCGCCATAAGGCTCCACAGTCTTTTCTAAACGCTGGATGCTCTATAGTATTGACGACACTCAATAATAATATGTAGGTCACATTGAAAACCAGACAGCGATAGTAACAATCTTATACAGTATATTAAAATAGTCAGGTAGAAATGTCACCTTTTACTAACACTGAAATATCTTGAGAAGTAATTGTGCTACTTCAACGTTTGTTGGCTTCAATTATAATGCACGTCAAGCTTTATCGATTGAGCCTCACCTTACTTTATTACGTCATCAGTGTGTTAAAATAATTGCGAATATTCATTTTTTTCATCTCATTTTACTAAAACTAAAAATTATTGATGAGTAATTGTGGTTCGACAACGTTTGTTGGCTTGATACATAATGGACTCGACGCATTATCGATTGATCCCTTACTTACTTGATTAGGGTAGCATGGGCCTTCTAGTAAAGTAATAATTATAATTATAAATATAATGTCAAACGTTTGACAGAAACATAATAGAACAGATATCACAATGGCTTAGAGTGTAACTATCAAACATTTAGATTGAGTGCTAATAGAACGAAATGATGCGCCTGTTAAGGAAACAATAACTGTAAAATTATTTTCCCAGAATGCTAATTTTACCACTTAATTACAGAATAATATGAGTTATGAATAGAAAATGTCAATAATAATCTATTGTTGGATGGTGTGATCATTCCATAATGACGCTAATGGGCGTTTGCAAAAATATAACAACGTTTGTTACCCCAGGGCGAGTTGTTATTGCTTCGTTTAGGGCATGGACATAACCCGAATCTCACGACAAGGGGTGTCTAAAAACCGCCCGTGGAGAAAAATGTTTATTAGCCTACAAACCAGTGCTTTTTTTTTCAGGGGGAACGCGGGGGTACGCGTACCCTTGAAACATTTGGAAACTGTTTAAGAAAAAATATTGGTACATTTGTATCTAGTCCGGCAAATATAACTTCCGACTTGAACGTTCATTGATCAACTGGCGTCAACGCGCTGTTCACAACAGCTGGAGGAGATTTCAAGTAATCCTCGATTAAAATCGATCTATCGAATCAGTTTCTTTTGGTCGGCAACTCGGCGCTCCGATCTTATAAGCACGCAGGCTAGTGTTTAGAGGTGGGGTAGGTTGTTATTTTGTGCCTGTGGTTAGTTTTGAAGGATGAAGAAAATAAAGAAATATTTAACATCCACACAGGCATTGAAAAAGCTGAAAATTAATGATTCGAACACAGTCAATAACCGGACTTTGCAAATTGCCGAAAATTGCAAGATCGTGATGTTTTGTCGACTACAATATTGAGAGTATCCCTTTATTTGTTTAAGAAAAAAAAGCACTGCTACTAACCATATACAGTACAAGGAGACATGTCCGACCGGGAACTCTACCTGCGTAGTTAGACTCTTCGAAATAACCGAAAGGGGGGAGACCTAGCTTAACAGAGGGAAAACAAGTAGTTCCGTGAAGAACTATACAGCCTATTTTCATATATCCTGCTCATGTTAATTGCCACTATCAACATACAAAATTTCAGTTTAATTGCTGTAACAGATTCGTAGATATTGAGAACCGTCTAAATATTTCAGATGGTCGCCAGGTTGGATTTTTATGTTTGTACTATTACATTAAGTTTATTGTGTACGTGTGGTATTCAAACTTCAATCGCATGATTAGAACACAAGAAGTAAAAACTAGATTTTAAAATTACGCACAGCAGCCATCTTGTGGTTATGCAAACAATTGAAATAAATTATATGCCAGTGGATCAACATTTGTATAAGCATTTAACGTGCTACGTTTCACGGCGAGAAACGTCCATTTAAATATTTATACTTCGCGTCGCCGCCATGTTGGATTTGTGCTCACCAGGTTACTGAAAGTCCTATAGGTGAAAATATGTTCATAGTCTCTATGAACATTTTAAAAAAAAGTTTGGTTGCTGTAAAAAATTCATAGATATTGAGAACCATCTAAATATTTTGGAAGCTCGCTATTTAGGATTGTTATATGTATAGGCCATAGAGTTATGTACCATTCAAGGACAATTATTGCCTAGGTTCAGTATTCAAACTTTCACTTCGATCGCATGATTACGACACAAGAAATAAAAACGTAATTTTAAAATTTCACACAGCCGCCATCTTGAGGTTATGTAAACAATTGAATTAAATTAGATGGCAGTGCATTACAATCTGCAAAATCATTTACTGTACCACATTTCACTGCGCTCAGAGAGTAAATTCACGAGAAAAGTATATTAAAATATTTCAAATTCGCTTGGTCGCCATGTTTGTTTTGTACTTTACAGGTTTATGAAATGTACATAGGTAAACTTGTATTAGTACCCTTTATCACCGTACAAAATTGCAGGGTGATATCTGTAATAGTTTCGGAGATATAGAATGTCAGTGAAATATTTCGCACAGCCGCCATTTTGAGGTTATGTAAACAATTGAACTAAATTAGACTTCAATGCATTACAGTGTTTATAAACATTTGCTGTACCAAGTTTCATTACGTTTGGATAGTTAAATCGCGAGAAAAGTCTATTAAAAATCTCAATTTCGCTTGGCCGCCATGTTGGTTTTGTAGTCACCAAGTTTTTGAAAGCCTCATAGGTGAACTTCTAGTAGTGCCCTTTATCACCGTACACAATTTGAGGGCGATATCGGTAACAGTTTCGGAGATATTGAATTCTAGTGAAATAATTCGCACAGCCGCCATGTTGGATTGGTGAGACGTAACGAAATTTCAAGGGCACGGTCGAGGTCGCCGGGAATAGTGCTATGAACGTACCGAGTTTCATTGAAATCGCTCCAGCAGTTTAGATTTTATTAGGGACACACACACACACACACACACTCCTCACACACACACACACACACACACACACACACACACACACACGCACGGACAAAAGGTGATCTCATATGCCTATTTTTTCAAAATTGAAAATAGGCTAAAAAGGCCAAGATTCATACGATTATTAAGTATACTACAAATATTGTTGACAAATGCTGCACATATCCCAGTAATAGTATGCTTCCTGGCAACCAGAAGCAACTTCAATAATGTAATAATTCTAATTATAACATTTTAAAATAAAATTTTCAAAATTTCCCGCCTTTTTAAGAATGTATCACTGTTTCCCTTATACATTCCAAGTTTATAAGAATTTTCGTACTTTTCCTTTTTTAAAGTGTGTATCAAACCTCAACCTACAAAATGAACCTCAATCACTAACATACACTGTGATTTAGATATTTTATAGAGTTTTTACTTATTTTATTTTATTTTATTCAGGTGCTCAGAAGAACAATTTTACAAAAATATCTAAATCACAGTGTATGTTAGTGATTGAGGTTCACTTTGTAGGTTGAGGTTTGATACACACTTTAAAAAAGGAAAAGTGCGAAAATTCTTATAAACTTGGAATTTATAAGGGAAACAGTGATCCATTGTTGAAAAGACGGGACATTTTGAAAATTTTATTTTAAAATGTTATAATTAGAATTTTTACATTATTGAAGTTGCTTCTGGTTGCCAGGAAGCATAGCAATGCTGGGATATGTGCAGCATTTGTCAACAATATGTGTAGCATATTTAACAATCGAATGCATATTGCCCCTTTCTTTCCTCTGTTAAGCTGGGTCTAACCCCACAGTACAAGGAGACATGTCCGACCGGGAACTCTACCTGCGTGCTAAGACTCTTCGAAATAACCTTAAAACCTCCAAGAAGGGAAATGTGTCCTAAAACCTCACAATGATTCATTTTCATTCAAGTCATCTACTATGACTTCACATCCACTCTTCAGATATCAACCTGCTGTTAGGAGATTAAAATCAAGAAATAGCTCCCTAACAACTACTCAACCATTACAAGGAACAGTAGCTAGCATCAGCACGAGTTTCCACGTGAAATGAGATAACCAGCAATTTGTCTGATTGGATGGAGCGCAGAGAATCTCTACCTCCTGCTCACACAGAGAACTGGCCAATCTAGAAGTCCCTGAACAGACGGCGAGCTGAAGTTGCAAGAACAAGGGACAACTTATATAAGTGGCATTTCTCGACCAAGACTGTTCTATCTGATTATGCAGAATTTCAAACAACACATCTCTTATGTTGTCCGTTGTGCCCTTCTAGATGTACAATGAGTGATTTGACTCAAGCAAATTTAAATGCTCACGAAGTAGCTAAGTATTGGGCAGGAACTGTTTGAAATTGCATGATCTTGTGTTTATTCATAGTTTATTTCATGTTTATGTATTTTATCATTTTAAATGATCTTGTCGACTTCGTCGTTACGCTGGGGTCTGGCGTTACGTTACGGTGATTGGACGAAATGTACCCAGATGCACTGAGGTGTGTGACGTCATTGTACCGCTTGGTGCATGTGTTCCCCGACAATCTCTACTTCGTTAGTATAAGACAAAGATCCTCGATTCTTGGATGTCACGGGTAATCTCGAGAACCACTGGATGGATTTTGATACGGTTTTCACCATTCTGTAAAAGATATCTGGAGGAAAGATTCTGTAGAAAATAATTTATGTGATCAAAGGAAGCCAAGCAGTAACGATTTCAGTGAAAAGGTCGAAAACAAACTTGGCGTCCGTGCGCTTCTTAAGCTTACGCTGGGCAAACCGTTCACAATATTATTATACTGTGAGCGTAAGACTTGGTCAGCATGAAAAGTTCTACAAAAAAGTCCGGGAGAGCATATCTCTATCTTCAATACATCGCTCACTATAAGTGTTTTTAGACTGGAGGGAAGAGGCACGTCATCCAGCCATCTCTCTCCGCGCGCTTGACATTGCTTTGCCCTTGGTTTGCACTTGCCGTTTGCGAGTAATTTGAAACAAGGTAAAGTATTATTAAGCAAGATAAGTATTATGCAGATAATTTTCTAACATGTCAAGAGATTTTGGCTTCGAGCGAAGCGAGAAGCCTCCAGCCTTTCTAGCATTTTTCAGCATTTGTAGCATTTAAAATGATACCAAGTCTAGTCTTTCAGACTGACGTCACTTTTTAGCCTACTTTCGATTTTTGCAAAAAATGAAAGTAGACTTATGAGATCAACATAGGGCGAAAAAAGTGTGTCTGTCTGTGTGTGTGTATGTGTGTGTGTGAGTCTGTGTGTGTGTCTGTGTGTGTGTGTGTCTGTGTGTGTGTGAGTGTGTGTACTCTGAATGTCTGTCCCCCCCTATCAATTCGAACACGGTGAATGCGAATTGAACGAAATTTGGTACAAAGGTAGCACTAGCAAAGGACAACTCAGTGTCATGTTTTATATCGCCACCAACTTGACGGAAACGTAATGGCGGCCACACAAATGTTCAAAGCTTAAATCAAATTACGACTAACCCAATCATCCGATCTCTACCAAATTTTGCAACAACATACCTTTATGGTGGAAGCATCCTTTGACCAAATGAATAGGTCATTAGCCTAATAGTTTGCGGATGGCGGCCATCTTTGTGTGAAAATCAATTCCCCCTATTAATTAAAACACGGTGAAACCGAATGGAACGAAATTTGGTACAGAGGTAGCACTAGCAAAGGGCACCTCAGTGTCATGTTTTATATCGCCGCCATCTTGACGGAAACGTAATGGCGGCCACACAAATGTTCCAAGCTTAAATCAAATTACGATTAACCGAATCATCCGATCTCTATCAAATTTTGCAACAACATACCCTTATAGAGGAAGCATCCTTTGACCAAATGAATAGGTCATTAGCCTAATAGTTTGCAGATGGCGGCCATCTTTATGTAAAAATCAATTACCCCTATTAATTCTAACACGGTGAAACCGCATGGAACGAAATTTGGTACAGAGGTAGCACTAGCAAAGGGCATCTCAGTGTCATGTTTTATATCGCCGCCATATTGACAGAAACGTAATGGCGGCCACACAAATGTTCAAAACTTAAGTTAAATTACGACTAACATATCCATCCGATCTCTACCAAACTTTGCAACAACATATCTTTATGTAGGGAGCATCCTTTGACCCATCTAATAGGTCATTCGCCTAATAGTTTGCGGATGGCGGCCATCTTTATGTCAAAATTGATTCCCCCTATTAATTCGAACACGGTGCAACCGAATGGAACGAAATTTGGTACAGAGGTAGCACTAGCAAAGGGCACCTCAGTGTCATGTTTTATATCGCCGCCATCTTTACTGAAACGTAATGGTGGCCACACAAATGTTCAAAGCTTAAATCAAATTACGACTAACCTAATCATCCGATCTCTACCAAAATTTGCAACAACATACCTTTATGGGGGGAGCATCCTTTGACCAAACTAATAGGTCATCAACGTAATAGTTTGCGGATGGCGGCCATCTTTGTGTGAAAATTGATTCCCCCTATTAATTCGAACACGGTGCAACCGAATGGAACGAAATTTGGTACAGAGGTAGTACTAACAAAAGGCACCTCAGTGTCATGTTTTATATCGCCGCCATCTTGACGGAAACGTAATGGCGGCCACACAAATGTTCAAAGCTTAAATCAAATTACGATTAACCTAATCATCCGATCTCTATCAAATTTTGCAACAACATACCCTTATAGAGGAAGCATCATTTGACCAAATGAATAGGTCATTAGCCTAATAGTTTGCGGATGGCGGCCATCTTTATGTGAAAATCAATTACCCCTATTAATTCTAACACGGTGAAACCGCATGGAACGAAATTTGGTACAGAGGTAGCACTAGCAAAGGGCATCTCAGTGTCATGTTTTATATCGCCGCCATATTGACAGAAACGTAATGGCGGCCACACAAATGTTCAAAGCTTAAGTAAAATTACGACTAACATAACCATCCGATCTCTACCAAACTTTGCAACAACATACCTTTATGGAGGCAGCATCTTTTGACCAATCTAATAGGTCATTCGCCTAATAGTTTGCGGATGGCTGCCATCTTTATGTCAAAATTGATTCCCCCTATTAATTCGAACACGGTGGAACCGAATGGAACGAAATTTAGTACAAAGGTAGCACTAGCAAAGGGCACCTCAGTGTCATGTTTTATATCGCCGCTATCTTGACTGAAACGTAATGGCGGCCACACGAATGTTCAAAGCTTAAATCAAATTACGATTAACCTAATCATTCGATCTCTACCAAATTTTGCAACTACATACCTTTATGGAGGGAGCTTCCTTTGACCAATCTAATAGGTCATTCGCCTAATAGTTTGCGGATGGCGGCCATCTTTGTGTCAGAATCGATTCCCCCTATTAATTCAAACACGGTGAAACCGAATGGAACGAAATATGGTACAGAGATAGCACTAGCAAAGGGCATCTCAGTGTCATGATTAATATCGCCGCCATATTGACAGAAACGTAATGGCGGCCACACAAATGTTTAAAGCTTACATCAAATTACGACTAACATAACCATCCGATCTCTACCAAACTTTGCAACAACATACCCTTATGGAGGGAGCATCCTTTGACCAATCGAATAGGTCATTAGCCTAATAGTTTGCGAATGGCGGCCATCTTTATGTCAAAATTTATTCCCCCTATTAATTCGAACACGGTGGAACCGAATGAACGAAATTTGGTACAGAGGTAGCACTAGCAAAGGGCACCTCAGTGTCATGTCTTATATCACCGCTACCCAAATGTTAAAAGCTAAAATGTAATTACGACCAACCTATTAATCTAGTCTCTACCAAATTTTGCAACACCATATCTTTATGTGGGAAACATATTCTGACCAAACTGCAAGAACATCAGCCCAATAGTTTGCAGAGGGTGGCCAAGTATGTGTGAAAATCGATTCCCCCTATCAATTCAATCACGGTGAAACCGAATTGAACGAAATTTGGTACAGAGGTAGCACTAGGAAAGGGCACCTCATATTCATGTTTAATATCCCTATAGCACGTTGGATTTCAACAAGCTACTACAACCAACATTCAATCATACTCCTTGAAAAGGACAAAGAGTTATAACAATACCCATGCATTTAGGAGAAAGTAGGCTATATGTTCTTTACTGAACATCTTGTTTATTTGTACTTCTAACACGAATAAATTAATGAATGCTATAAATTAGGCTATATCTGTGAGTACCCAATACATTTAATGTACAGTCTACCATGAAAGTTGGTAGACATTCAAAAACTTGAGATTAAGGAATAAGGCATTGTCGCCATGTAATTTACTCGTATCTGCAATTTAATTTCAGCCCATGTTGCATTTTAATTAGCAGGGCCAGGATTTTGGTGACCTAAAAATGTTTAAAGAATGACCTATACAATTACAGCTAAAATCCCATAAAATGACCAGAAAACTTAAAAAAATGACTTAAAGATTTGAATGTAACTGACATAATTTTATCACACACAAAAAAACGCAGACCACATCATTGTATGTTGAAATGATTTTAATAGGTACTGCACCTAATAACATTTGACCTAATGATTTGACAAATACGAGATATTTTCACACAAATACTGGTTATTTGTTCAGTCTAGTGTGTTTCCTAGAATGTGGATATTCGAAGAAATAAGGGTTGAACAAAGTTGTTAAGATTCTCATGTCTTCGTATTCATCCTCACTTCAGCCCCGTTAATATCCAGTACCATACGCAAAAAATGCACCATAAACCATTAAAATGAGAGAAAATGACTCAAAACATATAAAATATTCCAATAAATTCTAAAAAATGACTTAATAATGACGCGAAAAGCGAGAAAATGGCCTAAAATTAAAATACTTTGAACAAGATGTTCATTAAAGAACATATAGCCTACTTTCTCCTAAATGTATGAGTATAGTTATAACTCGTTGTTATTATCAAAGAGTATAATAGAACTATTCTTTGTTGAAGACCTTAGAAACGATTTACCTCTACCAAACGCCACAACCTAGATAAAAACTGCTACCATCATTGAAGAAAGAAAGATAAGAAGTATCTAAAGAATGTTATGGATCTGGAGACATAATCGACCGGACTGGCGGCGTGGCTCAGCGGTAACGTTCTCGCTTGCTGGACCGTATGTTTCAGGTTCGTATCCTGGCGCAGTCAGCTGACATTTGAGGGTGCACAAATGCGAGGGAGCCGTGTTAGTAGATTTACTGGCACGTTAAAGATCCCCTTCGGGACAAAATTCTGGCACCCCGGCGTCTCTAAAAGCAACAGTAGTTAAAAGGGACGTAAAACCAATAACATTATTATTATTATTATTATTATTATTATTATTATTATTATTATTATTACATAATCGGCCTGACGCGGGCAACATCCAACTTTGAGTTGAGGCATGTCTTTACACGTCTGGCTGCGTATGACTTTCACAACCCTAATTGAATTAACAAATCTTTCCATGACCCTACAGAGACGTGTGTATACCAATTATGTGGATATTTTCGATTGCTATTTGGCTGAAATAGAAGTATTAATTAATATCCTGAACTAGCACCAACGGTAGAGTTCAGATACTATGTTAAATCGTTTTGTTCTTTACTTCAATTAACATTTTCAAATAACGCACAATAGGCTGTTACAAACCCTTTAAAATAGAAAGTAAAAATGTATCGTAGTATCATCTTGTCATTCTTCAAATTCGATGCGCATAGAATGCAAATGGTATAGTTATCAATGGAGCCCCACGTAGACTAGTCGTGATATCTAGTGGTGAAATATCGAACAATATAATCCTAACAGAGCGAGTGCATTCTAGCGGCCAGAAGAAGAAACTTTTCAATAAAATCTGGTCGGCGTGCAGTTACCTTTTTGGCAGCTAGATGTCTCGAGTAAATCTGCTGGCGAATTATGTTTTAATTAAATATATATTTTACACCATAATATGCACAATATAACGCTTAATTTTAAAACATCTGAGTCATTACAAAACAATAAACATATAAAATTTCAAGAAAAAAACTAGCTCTGATCGGGTTTGAACCATAGGCATTTGAGCGATAGGCTAACGCTCTACCACTGAGCTAATTGTGTCAACGAATATCGTTTTATATAAAACGACTTACATAGAACTTGTTAGCAAATAGTGATTTATACTAAACGATTTCATCACTGGAGTATATTATTTATATATAAAGCATTTCATACAAAGTTTATTTATTTTATATCAGTACGCTATATTGCATGCAATACTCAAATTAGTGAAATATAAGTCAGGCACAAGATATCCGCTGCCATCTTGTCTTATTACTAAATCAGCTCAGCTTTTTAAAACCACGTCTGCACTATAGTATTACAAAATAAACTTTTAATTTCGAACGTGCCTCTTCCTTTAGAACAGTTAAAACGATTCTCGGCTCGATAATCGGAACTGGTGGGTCCCATGATATGGATTATAAAGTTTGCATAATTCGCACGGCCGCCATCCTGAAATGGTATGGCGCACGACCTTGTAGTTTGGTCACAAGACGCATCCTATACGAAGGTATGTTGTTACCAAATTTGGTAGAGATCGGATGATTTGGTTAGTCGTTATTTGATTTTACGTTTTGAACGTTTGAGTGGCCGCCATTCAGATTTAGTAAAGATGGCGGCGATATAAAACATGACACTGAGGTGTCCTTTGCTAGTGCTACCTTTGTACCAAATTTCGTTCAATTCGCATTCACCGTGTTCGAATTGATAGGGGGGACAGACATTCAGAGTACACACACTCACACACACACACACACACACACTCAGACACACAGACACACACACACACACACAGACTCACACACACACATACACACACACAGACAGACACACTTTTTTTCGCCCTGTGTTGATCTCATAAGTCTACTTTCATTTTTTGCAAAAATCGAAAGTAGGCTAAAAATGGCGAAAAAATGACTTAATCAATATGCATTTCTGTAATGTGGGGGCCATTAACAGGATATGTATATAAGTCTATGGTGAACGATTTAAAAGATGACATGTCATCAGAAGCCGGGCCCTGTTAATTAGTGTTTGTTGACGTTCTCTAGGACAGTAAAACATATGAAAAAGTTAAATATCAGACAAATTCTACTCACACCCAAGTGCAAGGGACTAAATGCCCACAATGTGCTACCCCTCAAATGAAATAACAACATAGCCTAGTAGCTAGCATTCTTGGCTGTCACCACGGAGGCCCAGGTTCGATTCCCGGCTCTGCCATGGAATTTAATTCTAGTCTGAAGGCCGGAATGAGGTACACTTAGCCTTGTGAGACAAAACTGAAAGGAGTCGGGTTCGATTCTCAGCCATCCTGGAAGTAGTTTCCTATGCTTTTCCCCTTCTCTACTCCAGGAAAATGTCGTGATGGTACCTAACTTAACGCCACGGTCGCCTCCTTCATAATCTTCTCTAGAATTACAAATACACTAATACACACTAATACATCCATCATAATAACACAGGTTACCAGACTACAATTACACATACACCCAAAATGTATTGGGCTAAATGACCACGATTTCCAAGCTCCTTAAATGATATAAACAACAACAAAGAATAAACAACATAGTGGTTAGTGTTCTTGGCTGTCACCACGGAGGCCCGGGTATGATTCCCAGCTGCGCCAAGAAGTTGAATTCTGGTCTGAAGGCTGGAATGTGATACACTCAGCCTCGTGAAGTAAAATTAAGAAGAGGCGGATTCGGTTCCTGGAAGTGATTTCTGGTGCTTTTCCTCTTCTACTCCAGGCAAATGTCGGGTTGGTACCTAACTTAACGCCACAGTCGCTTCCATCCCAACCCTACCTCGATTACAAATACACACGCTAGTCAGTGTCACAGGTTATCAGACAAATTTTACACACACCCAAGTACACGAAGCTACATGTCCACGACGTCGCAAAGCCCATAAGGAATCAACAACAACAATATTATTATTTTTTGATTATCGTTTCGGATAGTCCAGGCGTTCGGTTAATCGGGTTTCGGTTAATCGAAGCGTTTGGTTAATCGGGTATCGGATAATCCAGGCGTTTGGTTAACCGGGTTCGGATAATCCAGGCGTTAAGTTAATCGGGTATCGGATAATCCAGGCGTTAGGTTAATCGGGGTTCGATAATCTAGGTGTTTGGTTCATCGAGGTTCGGAAAACATAGGCGTTTGGTTAATCGGGTTTCGGGTAATCCAGGCGTTCGGTTAATCGGGTTTCGGTTAATCGAAGCGTTTGGTTAATCGGGTATCGGATAATCCAGGCGTTTGGTTAACCAGATTCGGATAATCCAGGTGTTTGATTAACCGGGTTCGGATAATCCAGGCGTTTGGTTAATCGGGTATCGGATAATCCAGGTGTTTGGTTAACCGGGTTCGGATAATCCAGGCGTTTGGTTAACCGGGTTCGGAGTATCCAGGCGTTTGGTTAACCGGGTTCGGATAATCCAGGCGTTTGGTTAACCGGGTTCGGAAAATCCTGGCGTTTGGTTAACCGGGTTCGGATAATCCTGGCGTTTGGTTAACCGGGTTCGGATAATCCAGGCGTTTGGTTAACCGGGTTTGGATAATCTAGGCGTTTGGTTAATCGGGTATCGGATAATCCAGGCGTTTGGTTAATCGGTTATCGGATAATCCAGGCGTTTGCTTAGTCGGGTTTCGGGTAAACCAGGCGTTTGGTTAATCGGGTTTCGGTTAATCGAAGCGTTTGGTTAATCGGGTTTCGGATAATCTAGGCGTTTGGTTAATCGGGTATCGGATAATCCAGGCGTTTGGTTAACCGGGTTCGGATAATCTAGGCGTTTGGTTAATCGGGTATCGGATAATCCAGGTGTTTGTTTAATCGGGTATCGGATAATCCAGGCGTTTGGTTAACCGGGTTCGGATAATCCAGGCGTTAAGTTAATCGGGTATCGGATAATCCAGGCGTTAGGTTAATCGGGGTTCGATAATCTAGGTGTTTGGTTCATCGAGGTTCGGAAAACATAGGCGTTTGGTTAATCGGGTTTCGGGTAATCCAGGCGTTCGGTTAATCGGGTTTCGGTTAATCGAAGCGTTTGGTTAATCGGGTATCGGATAATCCAGGCGTTTGGTTAACCGGATTTGGATAATCCAGGTGTTTGGTTAACCGGGTTCAGATAATCCAGGCGTTTGGTTAATCGGGTATCGGATAATCCAGGTGTTCGGTTAACCGGGTTCGGATAATCCAGGCGTTTGGTTAACCGGGTTCGGATAATCCAGGCGTTTGGTTAACCGGGTTCGGATAATCCAGGCGTTTGGTTAACCGGGTTCGGAAAATCCTGGCGTTTGGTTAACCGGGTTCGGATAATCCACGAGTTTGGTTAACCGGGTTCGGATAATCCAGGCGTTTGGTTAACCGGGTTTGGATAATCTAGGCGTTTGGTTAATCGGGTATCGGATAATCCAGGCGTTTGGTTAATCGGGTATCGGATAATCCAGGCATTTGCTTAGTCGGGTTTCGGGTAAACCAGGCGTTTGGTTAATCGGGTTTCGGTTAATCGAAGCGTTTGGTTAATCGGGTTTCGGATAATCTAGGCGTTTGGTTAATCGGGTATCGGATAATCCAGGCGTTTGGTTAACCGGGTTCGGATAATCTAGGCGTTTGGTTAATCGGGTATCGGATAATCCAGGTGTTTCTTTAATCGGGTATCGGATAATCCAGGCGTTTGGTTAATCGGGTTCGGATAATCCAGGCGTTAAGTTAATCGGGTATCGGATAATCCAGGCGTTAGGTTAATCGGGGTTCGATAATCTAGGTGTTTGGTTCATCGAGGTTCGGAATACATAGGCGTTTGGTTAATCGGGGTTCGGATAATTTAGGCGTTTGGTTAATCGGTGTTCGGATAATCCAGGCGTTTGGTTAATCGGGTATCGGATAATCAAGGCATTTGGTTAATCGAGGGTCGAATAACTTAGGCGATTGGTTGATCGGGGTTCGGATAGTCCAGGCTTTTGTCTAATCGGGGTTCGAATAATCCGGACATTTGTATACTCGGGTTTCAAATAATACGGTCGTTCGGTTAATGGGTTTTCGTATAATCCTGACATTCGTTTAATCGGGTTTCAAATAATCCCGACGATCGGTTAATAGGATTTTGTATAATCCGAACGTTCGTTTAATCAATTTTCGGATAATCTGGAAGTTTGGTTTATTTGGTTTCATAAACTCCGGATGTTCGGTTAGCAGGTATCGAATAATTCGTACGTTTGGGTGTTCGTATTTCGGTTAATCTTGATATTTGTTTAATCGGGTTTCAAATAATCCAGTTTTTTGTTTAATCGGATTTTGAATCGTCTGAATGTTCGGTTAATCGGTTTCGAATAATCCGAACGTTCTTCTTCTTCTTCTTCTTCTTCGCGAATGGGTCACTTAGGACCAAGCGAAATCAACACTTTCTAGCCTTCCTGTTGGCCCAGTATTCCTTCATTCGCAACGAGTGGGTCTGTTTCCGTTTCTATGACCATTGATGCTGTGTAGTCTTCTTCTCTTCTTCCTCGAAACCCCGCGTCTGAGTGATTTTCCTGATTTCCTTCCGGTCATGTAAGTTTGGTGATCCTAATTCCTTTAAGTCTTTTTCTGTAAATTTGTACCAATTCGGTCTAGTAGCCTTGTTCTTTAAGAAAGTATGTATTTTGTGTGTCAGTCTGTTCGGGTCCATTCTTTCTATGTGTCCCATAAATTTGATTCTTTCGCATTCGCATTGTGTCTGTGATTTTTTATTTTTTGTGTATTTCTGTATTGGGCTTTGGATAATGTACACCATCTTTTGTTCTTGGTCCAAGGATTTTTAACGTTCTGTTAAATTGGGTTTCAAATAATTCGGACGTTCTGTTAATCGTGTCTCGCGTAATCCGGACTAAAGTCTATGTGTTACGTTGAACGCGAGACTTGCCAAAAGGAAACAAGAGTTGTCTCGGGTTGCGATTACGTTTAGTGTAAATTAATAGGTAACATATTATACTTGTTATAAACTTGTCGAGTTTGTAGTTACACCCTATTAAGTATTAGCCAAGTCGCTGAGTGGTTGTAACCGAGCGGCTCTCCGAGAAGATCGCGAAGAAAGTTGTTTTAAAGGGAAGCTTCTACGTCGCCATAATGTTAATTATCGTCGCTGGTTATGGCCCTTTTTGTGGTAACGGCACTCAGGCCAAGCATGCTGCTGGAATTTAGTTTTGCAGGAGATTTTATTAAGTGATGATGACCATACTAACATGACGGAGCATTTTAATCCTCGTAAATCCCATCGGCCTCAAACTGAACTGAAACCACAATATTTGGCATAGCCTGCAAGACTACGTGATGAGATTTATTATTGTTGTTGTTGTTGTTTCTTTTACGGGCTGCTTGCCACGGTGGGTGAGTGGTTATCGTGACGGATTACTAACTCCAAGCTTGCAGGTTCGCTCCTGGCCGTGGTAAGTGATCTTTGAAAGGCGGCAAGAATTACGACACGCATGTCATACGATGTTGGCATGTCAAAGAACCCATTTGAATTCAGTAGGCCATGATCAAAATGGCAAAATTAATCTCGGGAGTTTCCGCCAACACTAAGTTCCTCATTTCTCTACTAGAAAGCGCTATAGTGTTCAAGAAGCTTAGATATCTAACCTCATTGACTTTCATAGTGTTTCAAGGAACAACAAAATTTGAGATGCAAGCTACCCTCTGGGTGTCAAATAACAAAGCTTGCACCCGGCAACCGAGGCCATACAAATATTATCATTATTTAAGAGTTGAGACATTCTGGTAATCGATCCCGTATAGTTGGATTTAGGTGTGGAATTTCCCTAATAGCCTGTCTAATGGATATGTCTGCAGTAGTGTGAGCTCTGTTTATTGAGACTAGTATATGTGGTATTCCTTTCTATTGCAGTACTGCTAACATAGGGCCGTTGCTCAAGCCACTGTGGTGTTACGAATGACTGAGTGAGTCACCAACCAATGTATTTGGTTCTGTACCAAGCAAGGACCGAGAAACCTCATCACTCGTCAACACCACTTATCATAGTCCGCGATGCACATTCCTTTCAGATTCACGCAGCTTAGACCCGAGCAGTACTATTCACTGGTTGTATTCATATTGAACCTAGTCTTATCAAAAAATTTCAATAAAGTTTAGCGATGAATTTGAGCGAAGTTGTCAACTGTAAGCCATCTCAGGCAGCTTTAGCAAGTTCGGGTCCCGGGGCTATAGCCCCTCTCGTCGGGCCTAGAGATGGCTCCTTCTCAAAAGATTTACACCAGGTAGCTATAATAATAATAATAATAATAATAATAATAGCACAGTAGTAAAGCCAGAGGGTCTGTACGCCTCGGAGTGCTTGACACTGAATAAAAAAGGGGATCTTCAGGAACTGGAAAAAAAGGAGAGGAAAATTTTGCGGAAAATTTTAGTACCACAGAAAACTGCTGACGGGACATGGAAGAACAGAAGGAATGATGACCTCCATAAACATACTGAAAAAATTACTGTCACAATGCGGAAGCGAAGGTTGAAATTCTACGGACATTTGGTGAACATGGACGAGAACCGACTGACTAAGAGGTTATTCAAGTATATTACAGAGCTGAAGGCTACAACTAAGTGGGTAGAAGAGGTTAAAAGAGACGCCAAGGAAAGTGGACTCACAGTGGATGTGATCCACAACAGAAAAGAGTTCAGAAACCGAATTGACAACATCAAGATGTTCGAGGAGAAAACACCTAAAATTAGAGCCAAACTGGTAATATCCGAGGAGGAGCGAAAGATCAGAAGTGAACGAATGAAGAGGTTTTGGGAAGAGAAGAGGAGATTAACCAGAAAGCCTTAGGTTTCATGCGGTCCACAGGCGGCCAAATAATAATAATATCGCATGGCCTCGGGTGCCAACTTTGTTATTGGACGCCCAGAGGGCAGCTTGCATGTCAAATTTTATCGCTCCTTGGAGCGCTATGAAAGTCAAGGATGTTAGATATCTAAGCTCCTTGACACTATAGCGCTTTCTAGGAGAGAAAGGGGGAACTTTTTGTTTTGGCGGAAAATCCAGAGATTAATTTTTCCATTATGAACACGGCCTACTGAATACAAATGGGTCCTTTAACATGCCAGCATCGTATGACATGCGTGCCGTGATTTTTGTCGCCGCCATTCAAAACGCACATACCATGGCCAGGAGCTAACCTGCAAGCTTGGGGTTGGTAGTCCGACACGTTATCCACTCACCCACTGTCGCAAGCTACCGGGTACTCGGTAGGCGTGGGATCGAACCCTACCACGTCGGCCATCCTTGAAACGGTTTACCGTGGTTTCTTAGTTTCAACTCCAGGCAAATGTCAGAACGGTATCTTCTAATGGGCCATGGCTGCTTCCTTCCATCTCCCAGCCCAGTTCCACTGATCTTTATTCCTGTCCTCTCTCGTTAAATCTTCTCATCAGGTTGGCTTCACGAAAGACATCCGGCCGTAAAATACACCCGCCACGTAGACTTTCGTTCATTTCATCCCCAACTACGTTAAAAACGGGAATAATAAGGTTTAGACATACCGGTATATTATTATTATTATTATTATTATTATTATTATTATGGCTTGCCACGGTGGGTGAGTGGTTATCGTGTCGGATTACCAACCCCAAGCTTGCACGATCGCTCCTGGCCATGGTAAGTGATTTTTGAAAGGCGGCCAAAATCACGACACGCATGTTATACGATGTTGTCATGTTAAAGAACCCATTTTAATTCAGTAGGCCGTGTTCATAATGGCAAAATTCATCTCGGGATTTTCCGCCAACACAAAAAGTTCCTTCTTTCTCTACTAGAAAGCACCATTGTGTCAATGAGCTTAGATATCTAACCTCCTTGACTTTCATAGCGCTTCAAGGAACAACAAAAATTCGACATGCAAGCTGTCCTCTGGGCGTTAAATAACAAAGCTTGAACCCGGCACCCGAGGCCATACGATATTATTATTATTATTATTATTATTATTATTATTACATCGCTATGCCCGTCTAAGGAGCGCGATTGAACCTATCCAGCTGATCTTGCGTTCTTTTCCTCCCGAAATCTCTTCATCTTCTCGCTATGGTTCTTTCTGCGCTCCTCCGTCCATGTTCAGTTGGATGTAATGCTTGGGTGGTCTGAATATTGATGATTGTCAACTAATTTGCGGAATTATTATTACTATTATTATTGTATAAATAGTCCGGCTCCGTGCCTGTATGGTTAGCGAGCTAGGCTTTGGCCCTAAAAGCCCCGGGTTCGATTCCCGGCCGAGCCATCGGGGATTTTAATCTCCTGAGGTTAATTCCCGTGGCTCGTGAACTGGGTGTATGTGACGTCTTCATCACCACTTCATCCTCATTACGACGCGTAGGGCACCCACGGGCGTCAACTAGAAAGACCTGCACTTGGCCTCTCCGGAGGTCACACGATCATCATCATCATTGTATTGGATGATCACGTTGTTCCTAGTCCGTCATGTAAAATTAAAAAGAACGACAACGTTAAGTAATTTGATGTTATCTACGCAGTCTACTGTATCACGTGAAGCAGCAACTTGTAGGATACCGAACTTTCCAAACATTCGTAACGCGAAGCCACGCCTCCTATTCAGCTGTCACGTGGTGGCACAAATCTCCTCTAGCACAGTATCATTAAGGGGAGTCGGTATAACATTGCTTTCATCACATGCTATTAGCGTTTGTCTCGGTGTTTCCACTCCTCCTGTTCTATATGTTATATGACTAGATGGTTTGCCTGACCATATTATTATTGTGGGAGTGGATGGCTTGGGGTAGAGGTGAGAATCCACGGAAGACCACTTTAAGTATGGCACTTCTTGATTTGCCTCACGAGGCTGAGTGAACACCGTTCCATCCCTCAGACCAGAATTACATTTCTTTGCAGAGCGAAGAATAGAAAATGGACGTTTGGGGCGACAGACAAGAATGCTTGCCGCTTCACCAGGGGGTTGACGAAATGAATTTAGTAACATTACACACATATTCATTACAGACTTTTGCCTATCAGCCTCCAGTCTAGTCTGCAAGCCTCTGTTAGTGAACAAGTCACTTATTTCATCCTCAGTAGTGACGGATTTTTAGCCTATTTTCAATTTTGAAAAAATAGGCTTATGAGATCACCTTTTGTCCGTGTGTGTGTGTGTGCGTGTGTGCGTGTGTGTGTGTGTGTGTGTGTGTGAGAGGTGTGTGTGTGTGTGTCCCTAATAAATTCTAAACGGCTGGAGCGATTTCAATGAAACTCGGTAAGTTTATAGCAATATTTCCGGCGACCTCGACCGTGCCCTTCAAATTTTGTTACGTCTCACCAATCCAACATGGCAGCTGTGCGAAATATTTCACTAGCATTCAATATCTCCGAAACTATTACCGATATCGCCCTGAAATTGTGTACGGTGATAAAGGGCACTACTAGAAGTTCACCTATGGGACTTTCAAAAACCTGATGACTACAAAACCAACATGGCGGCCAAGCGAAGTTGAGACTTTCAAATAGAATTTTCTCGCGATTTAACTATCCAAACGTAATGAAACTTGGTACAGCAAATGTTTATACACATTGTAATGCACTGGTGTCTAATTTAGTTCAATTGTTTACATAACCTCAAAATGGCGGCGGTGCGAAATATTTAAACTGACATTCTATATCTCCGAAACTATTACAGATATCACCCTGCAATTTTGTACGGTGATAAAGGGTACTGATACAAGTTTACCTATGTATATTTAATAAACCTGTAAAGTACAAAACGAACATGGCGACCAAGCGAATTTGAAATATTTTAATAAGACTTTTCTCGTGATTTAACTCTCTGAGCGCAGTGAAATGTGGTACAGTAAATGATTTTGCACATTGTAATGCACTACCATCTAATTTAATTCAATTGTTTACATAACCTCAAGATGGCGGCTGTGCGAAATTTTAAAATTAAGTTTTTATTTATTGTGTCGTTATCATGCGACCGAAGTGAAAGTTTGAATAATGAACCTAGGCAATAATTGTCCTTGAATGGTACATAACTCTATAGCCTATACATATAACAATCCTAAATGGCGAGCTTCCGAAATATTTAGACGGTTCTCAATATCTATGAATCTTTTACAGCAACCAAACTGATTTTTTTTAAAATGTTCGTAGAGACTGTGAACATATGTTCACCTATAGGACTTGCAGTAACCTGGTGAGCAAAAATCCAACATGGCGGCGACGCGAATTATAAATATTTAAATGGACGTTTCTCGCGAATTAACTATCCGAGTGCCGTGAAACGTAGCACGTTAAATGCTTATACAAATGTTGATCCACTGGCATCTAATTTATTTCAATTGTTTGCATAATCACAAGATGGCTGCTGTGCGTAATTTTAAAATCTCGTTTTTACTTCTTGTGTTCTAATCATGCGATTGAAGTTTGAATACCACACTGTGCCCGTTTAGACCGGAGTCCGCACGACCACATATGCATTTTACCAATAATCAGTCAGCACGAGAATCAAAATATCCCGGAGCGCCAGATGGGTTAAAGCAAATCGCAAAAACGACATCAAATTTATAAAAATGCTTTGCTGATTTTTGGCTCAATGCAACAATAAGGATAGAAGGAGATTTAATTGGGTGAAACACATCTGGTAAAATTATCTCAGTTTATTTAAAGTTAAAATCTGACTGCAAGAATAATGCTCAAAGCAGCATCATCCACGTGTGGCGATCCACACTCTTATTTACACACAATATACAGAATCTTCCAAACACATCTGACAATCTTTTTGAAAACACAAGTCCGATTGTTAGTCCTGTGGACTGTGTTCCAAAATTATTAATATTATTCCAGCTCAAAATTAATTGTTCATACTGGAATTAACGTAGATCACTGTTTGACTATTTACATGATATTAACACTCGTAGAATAAATGTTTATAGAATTTCTTAGACTTTCATTTGTTTTCCAGTTTTCAAAAATATATCGTTGAAACTATTATTATCATCGTAGCAACACAAATTATTAACACATATTAACAACATCTGAAAAATATTTGACCATTGAGCATAGCATCGAAGAACTGTGCGAAGCACAACAACAATTAATTGTTCTTCTGACATTAAACATTCGAGAAGTGACTCGATTATGAACTTCAAGTTCCAAACAAAATATATGATTTCTGAATCATTAACTTGATCAATAAATGGTTGAACCATTCAACTATTAGATTTCCCACTTGGGAACAATATTATAAAAATATTTATATTTATGGCCATTTCTAGCAACTTTCACAACTTGCAATTCTTCGACAGAATGCGAAAATTAGAATTGTAGTTTTATAATGAATTCATTTAGTTCATGGCACTAGGATTTGAAAATATCCTTCAAATTATTCGTGGTTAAAGAATTATTTTAATTGGCAGTGGCCCATTCTACTATTTGTGTAAGAACACAATATTATAACAACAACAACAACAACGGCAAAGGTCTTCCTCTGAAGAAGAATAAACTACTATCATGACAAATCCGGGTTCTAGCAAAATCAAAGTCTAAATGGAATTCGTAAACGAGGTTGAAATAAGAACTGATGGTTTCAAAGAAATAACCTTCGGGTTATTCATACGACGAAATGTGTGGCTCCAATACTCCTACTATAAACCTGAGCCATCGAACCTGCTATTTGATTGATGCTCGAAAAAACCTTCATTCCTGCGACTTAAACCTGCGCACCTGGGAATGGCATTACAACTACTCCACACACATAAATTATCTTCCCAAAATTTATACAATAAATCAAGCCTCTGCTTGTTATCAACACTGGAAGATTAATAAACTTACAAGTTTATTTTATTTTACCTTTCAGTTCAACCCGTGAATTTACCATACTCATGAAAAGCTTCATTTCACTTTCGAAGTGTATTTACGTCATGATTTTATATAAATACAACAATATCCTATTTGATACAAATATCAATTGCTTCCCGTTTCATGCCTCTCCGTGTTATATGAAACATATACTTTGCTCACTGCAAATATCAACTGTTCAACCAGAACTGAAATGTAGGTTGAATGCGGGCATGCGCTAACCACTCTCCTTCGTAAAATCTCATGTTCCATACTATAAATGTTTCAACTACTTCATAGGCTCTTTCTCAATACTGTGCCCTTGGCCTATGTCTTAGGCCATGGACACATTATGTCACTGGAGTACTTATATGGGGCAATGTCATGATGTTAATGAGAATGAAATCATCATTATGTAATGATCATAAGAAATAACTAGGATCTTTCTGCCGTAGTGAGACCACATATACTGTATATGGCTTGGCAGTTCTGACAGGGAGAAATTTATGGTTTTCACACAATGGACAGAGCAGGTGCATCACAAGTCGCTTGCCTACAAGTTTCAGAGCAGGAGCACCCCAGCGAATTCTGAGAATCTTGCTAAAACGCAGTAACTATCTCAAGTTAGCACGCAGTAGATGCCTGACTCCGCCCTTAAAGAGTACGCTTCAGTTAGTTACAAGAGATCAAGGCATTACAGGAATGATCTGAAACGCCCATGATGAATCTAATTATTATCAAGAATTTTGGGAATGCGGTAACGGATTAAATATCTCTGTGTTCATCGAATGAAAGTAGTCCCTGCGCAAGGAAATCTGACAACGTCGAGTGTGTGAGAGAGAGAACATAGCGTCCTTCAACAAGAAATTAGTTCTACCCAAGCGCTGATGATATAAACTTAGCCTATGATCGAGTTCCGTCGTGAATCATATGATTAGCAAGGCCATATTTTTGTGTATAAATTAAGGTACCTGATTACTGTAGCCTATGATTGTGAAGGGAGCATTTGGTGTCGTATGTGCAAAACTGTGAATTGGCAACCATTTTGTCATATATGTGGGTGAAGTCTGTGACAGGGACATTTGTTCGTCATTCAGCCAACGTTAGAGGATGCGGGCGTAGGTAGCACCACGCCAGGCATTAATGTACGAGACGCATAGTCCATTGTTCGGCTGATGCGAAATAATATTAAAAATGAATACTAAGTTGTGAATGTGTATAACAGAAAGGAAAGATGTGAAATCATATATAATTCGAGTGAAAATGTATAACAGAAAAATATGTCCGCCATGAGTGTGTAGCCCACTAATGTGTAATTTTTTTTTTTAGTGGTGCATAAATTTAATCAAATATGTGTGTGTGTGCATTTTAAAAGGGTGCTGGCTTATAGCGACCTAGTGATAATGGAGGGTTGCAGTGATATTATCGAGTGGTTCTACATCATCGTGATGGGATTCGAACCGGCCATGGAGGTCATGTGTTAAGTTATACTGTTGCGGGCCTCTGGTCCAACTCTTGCAAATGATGAAGGAAGTCTTCAATATGATAAGTACCTTTTGATTACATTTTACAGTGTCAAATAATTCATGGATTTCATCGCCAAAATGTTAGCATGTTATTTGTTTTCTTTTGATTTGTTTTATCTTGTGTGTGCAATGACTGTGTCAATGGCGACCATAGTTGTGCATCTGAAGGAGCTGGGTACGCTCATAAGGATTAAGGATCAGAATAATTATTTTAATGAATTAAAAGTGCCTAACTTAACGTAAGGATGTTGCTAGGTAATCGTATCCGTACAAAAAACACATGGTAGAAATACCTATTTTATTTATAAATGTGTGTTAGAAATATCCCCTGTGTTTTCCCCCCGAATAGAACGAACGAAGCATGGTATTTCGGTAGATGCCCTTTCCAGGCAAAATCTCATTATTTCGTATAAATGACCAGAGATAGCAATTTAAGTATTTACATACCGGATGAATTAATATCCGAGGATTTTTTTTGGGACGATATTTAAAGGACCATGGTGTATTGTGATGGATAATGACGGGATATTATGGTGTAAGCAATGAGTATAATTTAGAGGACAGTTTACAATGGCGTGAGTTATTTAAGAAGTGACGGCTGAACCAGCCTCATTAATTGTTATAGTAGTTTTTATTGAACGCGTGTGATATTTAAGGCCATACAGGTAAGATGTTGTAAGGAGGAATCTACGATGAAATAAGATAAAATAGATGATGATGCCAGGTAATAAGACCTGAGGAGAAGATGTCGGATGAAAGTATGATAAGTTTACAATGATATAAGTGAATTGTGTGTGTAAGTTAGTGGCCATCAAGCGCAGATAAAATAATGCTATAATTAATCTATATCCAAATGAGAGCGTCCCGCTCCACATTTTAGAATACTAAGATCCAGTCCGATCAGCTGGTGAGAATACAGTCAAATATTAGCCCGGGGGAAGGGGTGAAGACTTGCATTTCTACCTTTCACGGTCAAGGCCAGCCAGCAGGCGCGGCTCGCCTATTGTCACTTTCCACAAAGAAAAGGAGCCCATTCAGGACTCGGGTGCTTTGTCGCAGCGATTTGTATAATTTTTGTTATGTTTGGTCCCAAGTTTAATATTCACGTAAGGATATGTTAGGTTACTACCCTGATGCCTCCAATCGATAGTGTTTCTTTTACTGATCATTTTGATATAAGGGACGGTTTTGTCTGTTGACCATACAGTCCCGGGTTCGATATCCTTTTATTCATACCTGGTCGATCAGTCTTTTTAAATGGGTACTAGCTAGACAGTGACCTTAGAGTCCTGTGTTCATGAATAATTATTTTCGGTCCTGGAAAATAATTATTATTAGTTTTTTTTATATAGTTAATATTGGTTCAAAATTATCTTGAGATTTCTTTTTCTCGATAATTGTTGAACGGACCATGCTTTGTTCTATTGTAACCTCGTTCTGCGAGATAAGGCATTCAAGGTAAGAAATGTGTAGGTAGCGAATACCCCTAAATACATATTGACCCTATTGAATAAGCCGCTAAGAACATGTTTGTGCCATGTCTATCTTTTTCAGGGGTCGCGGCTTCAAATACATTCACCGTTGTTTAACATAACACTGATACAAGGTATTTCTTCTGTGCCATGTCTATCTTTTTCAGGGGTCGCGGCTTCAAATACATTCACCGTTGCTTAACGTGACTCTGACACGATACGATTACTTTAATAATGTTTGGTTGGAATTATTCATTCTTTTTCATGTCAATCCAACCCAAATGTGGTAGGCAGATGATTAGTCATCATTTTTTTTATGATGTTATTTTTGTTTGTTCTTAAGGCACTTTTCTTAGTTTGTTTATTAAATATCCATGAATTATTTGACAAGGCATCGGGTGCTTGGTTCGAGAATGTATCACGTCGAACGCAAGGGCCGAAGCCAGGCTTATCATATCGCTAGTATGTTAATGTAATATGTGACAATTTGTAAGGGTGTTTCAAGGCTAAGTGAATTCAATGGCTTCATTGATTCAGCTAATTTGCTTTAAAGCTAAGATGTCCGAAGTAATGTCGGGATTGGACATTAAGATTCCGTACGGAAAGGCTTCCATAATTAATTTACAAGAGTATGTAAATAAGATGCATAAATCATATTCATGTTTGCAGATAGAAATACATAATTAATGCCATGAAGGTTAAGATTTGATATGAGGGTAAACTTTTATTTAACGGAGGGATTCTAGTAAATGTTAATTAAACGCCATTAATAATTAAGTAAGCCAATGGCTAGGCTATAATGTATACTTCGGAATGGCCATGGATGTCTCTGATATTGAACATGCCATGCATCCGAAATGTAATTGGATGATATTAGAATCAATGATCATTATGTTTACTCAGATTAATGATCGATTAATTTCGCATAATTGGATTTCTTTTTCTTAATCCATACTGTTGTTGCAATTAACCGGACCCTCTTGATTCCTCATCTCTTAATAACTTAACTTTCTGATGATATTTTATCATCGTAATTAATAAATTTGATTATGGCAATTAAGGCTAATTGGTGTTAACCAGATTTCATTTCGATTCATTTTCTTTATTTTGCCATATGATTGGTTTTTATTTGTTAATAAATTTGATTGTAATCATACGTCATAACTATTATGATAAGTATTAATTGATGCTGATTAGCATTTAATTGATGGTTATTGGACATTAATTAGTCCATTGTTTATATTTTTGATTTTGACTTAATTTTATTGATACCGCAATTGATTTGTTTTACCTTTGAGTTATTATTATTATTATTTTAAATTTCATTTCTACTATTTTGGTTTTATTTCATTTATTTGTTTTTGCTGTACTGGTGTTGGTGCATTAAATTTGTTTATTCTCATTCAGAATCTGTGTGTGATGAATTTTATTCAGCCCTAGTGATCTTCCTATAATATCCAGAACAGTTTCATATTCAAGCTAGTGTACCGTTCATGCCCCGACGACAGAGTCCTGTTCTGAAGGCCTTGTGCAAGGGTACATGGCAAAGGATAGATTATTCCCTATTCTTCTTCGATTTTTCTATTCTGGAAGATCCTAGTGGTTAACATACACAGATGCACCCGGGTTTTGTGCTTGTTTGATTAAGTTTGGCTTGCCTACTCGGTCGGCATGTTAATTTTTTTTTTTTTTGACTTTATGCTGAGCGGGTAAACGCTGGAAGATACCCATAAGTCACTTATCAATTCAAACCCGAATCCAAACCGTATTCCATTCATTTCATACCCGTTATTTTTCCGTGAGGATCAGCCTTGCCCTTTTTCCGCTTGCCACATTCATTTAATACCAAACCCTGCTCTCCCCACCACCAGTGCAAAGTGCAAAATGGCGCCCAACGGTGTGGCGTAAGCTTGAGACAATAGCAGCCCAACATAAGGTCGAAATGGAGCTCAACTAATTGATCGAGAGTTACTGCAATTAAATTTTCATTTATATAAATTTTTATAGTATCATACAGTAATCTCAAGGAGTCCCTTGAAATTTTTATAGCGTTGAGCATCCATCAGATAGTTAATTAAGGCTCATTAGTGGCCTGATGAGAAACATTAATCACTTTAATTAATGTTTGATTAAATTAAATTAATTAATTAATTTTTCTTTTAGGGATAAGTCAAATATTTAATGACACCAATGGATTACAATCAAATTTTGAATCGTTTTACTGTTGCAATATCACTGTAGGTGATTGCAAATTCGAAGGATAGGGGAAGGAAGCCTTGAAAGCTTTGAAATACACTTACATTGCATGGTGTGTTGATGTGTATATTTGCATGAGTTGGGACAAGCCCGCATATTCTCTTATTGATAATTATGTCATCGACAGAGGACCTGATGGTCGTATTGCAAGAATTTAAGGACAGTAGTTATAAGCAGATGCAGGAAATAAAAGACAGTAATCAGGAACTTAGAGTTAGTACTGAACAGCAATTGTCACAGATGCAGGAAATAAAAGACAGTAATCAGGAACTTAGAGTTAGTACTGAACAGCAATTGTCACAGATGCAGAGAAATATAGAACATGTAGGCCGCATTTGCAATCAGAGTACTGAGAAAATAGAAATTCATATGGTCACGATCGAGAACGAGATCAGGAACGTGTCTCAGAGAATGGCTAGTATGGAAATTCGAGTCCAAGCGCAGGTAGCGAAATGTGAAGTGGGAATCGCAGCAACTCAGGCAGATGTCGACAAGCTGAGAGATGAGAATAAGTCAACGCAAGCCAAGATAGGAGTGATCGAGACCGACATTTCTACATTTAAGGACGAGATTAAGGATTCATTGCAGCTCATACGAGATGATATGAATGGCCAACATGACGAATGTAAGAAATCATGGGAAAAGGATAAGGAAGGATTGAAGAGAGATGTCGAATTAGCATACGATGACATGAGCCAGGAGGCTAAGGAAGAAAGGATAGCTGTACTCCGTAAATTAGAAGAGAGCAAATTAAAGATGAATAAGGTCGAGATGGAGCTTTTGTCAAGGATTGAACGACAAGAAAATAAACAAGTCAAAAGCGACCTCAAGATGCTGATCCAAGGAGAGGTCATCGCCGACTTACAAAAAGGATTGGCCAAGTCCATTACAGAAACCCGTATGGAAGGGAAAGTAGGATTTCAGGAGCATACGACCATAGATGAGGGGATGGAACCTCACAGTCAGGAATTCAGGGGTCGTACTTCGACACCCGTCGAGTCTAACGCAGCTGCTCAGGTCATTCACGTTATAAAAATGAGTGATGACCGCCCGAACAAATTTTCAGGGAACAATAACTTTACTCCTAAGAGTTTCCTCAGAGAATTGATGGAATACATCAAGGAAAGCAAGATATCAGAAGACCGACAGTTAAGGACAGTGGAGAAACTGTTGACTGGACACTCGTTACAATGGTTCCGTAGCTTCAGGTATACCTTTGACACTATGGGAGAATTCCGTGAAGCATTTCTGAAGAAGTATTGGAGCCTTGCCTCGCAACAGAACCTGAGGATGGAACTATACGCGCGCCGCTATAGTACCATATCACCCACAAAATATTCAGAATATTTCATCACACAGCTACACCGAATGAAAGAGTTGGATATGCCTCCATCAGAAGAAGAGATGATCACCGCCATTGAGAAGCAACTGCCAGTCGGGGTTCAACAGATCATGGCGGCAGCGAACGTACGGACAGCGGTACATGCCGAGGAGATATTAAGAAACCTCGATGAGACGACGATCCACAGTCCACAAAGATCAGGTCGAATGACTGAAAATGTAAACGTGGTCGGCCTAGAAGAAGCACCTAGACGACGCATGAAAGACCAAAGTACAGACGCCATGGACATGAGGCAGAACTGGGAACGTCGGGAATACCAAGATCAAGAACTGAGGCCCCCGTGGTATGGTAACCGAGGTAATAATAACTGGAGGTCGTCTCAAAGACAAAATGAACCATGGAGAGGACATCGTGGATCATACAGGCCGTATAACAAGAGAGGTGGGCGTTTTCAACGCGGAAGGCCACCGTGGGACCAAAACAGAGAGCCAGAAGTGAGATGGGACTTGCCAGATGACCACAGAGAGGAAATGGAAAGGTGGCACAGCGATTCGGAGCGGTATTTGGCAGAATTACGTGCCAAAGAATCGGCCGAACAAAGTAAGAAAGACAGATGGAACAGGGGAATGAATGATCGAAGGGATCCAGATGTCATCGAACAGGGAGCTGAGAGCCTGGAACTCCAGAATGCCCGGAGGAACAACAATCAATCATCCGGAGGTACACCAGATAGGAATGGCAACAACGAGAAAAAAAAACGCCAATTTTAGAAGATGGGAACGTCGCTAGTGCACAGAACAGTCACAATGCAAAGTATATGGTAGTAGCGCAGATCAGTGATTGGGTCATCAAAGAAGAGGATTTGACGGAGGACACAACAGGGCCAAAGATTAATACAATTAGAGAATTACCCATAATTTACGCCCGAGTGGGAGGTCTAACGGTACGATGTATGGTAGATACGGGTGCCAGCATCAGTATAGCTTCCCAAGCATTAGTTAAAGAGTTGGAGAGATTGGGGAAGGTTCCCGTGATGCCAATTTCTAACATCACAGTCAAGGGCATTATCCCAGACAAGTCCGCAGTCTGTAAGTTCCAAGCATTGTTGGACATTACACTGCAAGGACATAATATGCCGCATTCGTTCATCATAATGAACAAGATAAATTATAACATTATCTTGGGAGCGGACTTCATTCGAGAATATAAAGCAGTCATCAACCTATATGAAAACACCATTTGTTTTAAAGATATTGGAGAGGACAATCATTTGGACATGCAATTAAATACGGATATTCCAAGAGATGGCGAAGAGATATGGACATTGTGCACCACTGAAGAGATGGAAGCATATGAGAAAATCGACGAAAGGTTAAGGGATATTGAGGATGATTTAATGGAACCTGAATCCTGGATCATGGAGCTAGAAGAATTGGAAGACAGAGTTACTGACGCTTTTGAGGAGAAGGCTCGTGAAGCAAAGATAAATGAGGAGAACAGGATCAAATTGATGGACATGTTAAAGCGACACGAACCGGTTTTTAATTCTAAACCCGGTAAGATAGAACATTTCAAGTACCAAATGCAGGTCAACGATTGGTCACCGTTTAGGAAAAAGCCTTATCCGATAGCCGAAAAACATATGAATGAGGTGAAAGAAACCATCAAGCAAATGGAGGATGCTGGAGTCATAGTTAAGATGGCTACCCCATTCGTGAGTCCGTTGGTAGTAGTCAAGGAACCCAATGGCTCTGTTCGAATATGTCTGGACGCCAGGACAATTAATGAACGATTGATTCCTGAATATGACCAAGCTCCAGCGATCAAAGAGGTCATAAACAAATTCCAGAACAAGATGTATTTTTCATCAATAGACTTGACTAGTAGCTATCACCATTTGGAACTGGATGACAAGTCAAGGTTATTGACTGGATTCCTATTTAATCAGCAAACTTATGCATTTCAAAGATTACCATTCGGTATCAAAACAGCAGGTTCGGCACTCATACGAGCGTTAGACCGGAACCCGACGTCGGAAGTCAAGGATGCCACTGTAAGATATGTCGATGACATACTCTTGGCGTCTGATAATTTGGATGATCACCTCACGAATTTAGAGAAATTACTAGACAATTTGGAGAAGGCCAATTTCAAAATTAACATCCAAAAATCTCATTTTTGCCAGAAGGAGGTACTCTATTTAGGCCACATCATCGATGGTGAAGGAGTACGCCCAAATCCTGCGAAACTAGAGGCTATTCGGAACTTTCCTAAACCAAACAGGGTAAAACACGTCCGCCAATTTCTGGGCATTTGCAATTTCTTTGCAAATCATTGTCCCGGGTATACTGAGGCTGTGGCGCCACTACAGGATATGCTTCGTAAGAACAGCAAATGGGCATGGAAGGAAGAATGCGACGCGGCTTTTCGGAAAACGAAGGAATTACTAATCAATAGCATTAAATTGGGTTACCCGGATTTCTCAAGAAAATTTATAATTCAAACCGACGCCTCACGGATTGGAATCGGATGCATGCTGTACCAAGAGGATCCAAACAACCCTCGAGAACGATCTTACTTGGCATTTTCTAGCCGTAAGCTAAAGACACACGAGCGAAATTACACAGTAACGGAATTGGAACTTCTATCCATCATTTTTGCTTTACAACAATGGAGGAAGACTGTCTATGGTTTCGAGATTTTGATAAGAACCGACCACAAGAGCCTTATCTTCCTATTGAAAACTCCCATGGCTAGCGAGCGAGTGAACAGATGGTCGTTGTATGTTCAACAGTTCAATATTGACATTGAACACTGCCCAGGAAGATTCAATGTGATACCCGACGCATTAAGTCGAAACCCAGAACGAGGAGAAGGAGTAGTATCTGTACATCAAGTCGAGCTCACTCAGGCAGATCAGGAATTTTTGGTTAAACTGGGAGAAATTCAGGCTGAACAAGTTAAGGATCCGTGGATGAATATGATCATCGATTATTTAAGAGGAAGATTGCAACGAGGAACGCCCGCATATTTGGAAGCGGAGAAAATTTCGACAAGTTATATTTGGTATAATAACCTGCTGCACAAGTACGCGGATCCCGATCGCGTGAAATCAAGGATTTTGGTGCCACCTTCTTTACAGAGAGGTCTAGTCTGGCACGCACATAGCATATCTGGACATGGAGGAATCGATAAGACAAGTGCTCTTATTCAAGAAGCATTTGTATGGCCCAAATTAAGGGAAACCATTCGCAGTGTTTTGAAGACCTGTGACAAATGTCAAAGGGTTAAGCCAAACTCATTCCTCATGAAGCAATATCCCAAACCTCTACTGCCACAGAAGGCGTGCGAACTGGTCGCCATGGACGGTTATGGTCCATTACCAAAAGGCAGAAGAGGATGCAAATACATTCTCGTCAGCATCGATGTATTTACAAAATACGTGGTGTTATGTCCAGTTCAGAAGTTAAACACTAAACAGGTACTGAACAGAATTAAGGCAAGGGTAATTCCAACGTTAGGGAAGATAGAATTCTGTCTTACGGACCACGGCAGTTATTTCACTAGTGCCGAGTTTAGGAGTGAGATGGTGAGGTTAGATGTCCGGCACGTGTTGAGTTCAGTGCGCCATCCTGAGGGAAATCCATCAGAAAGAATAATGCGGGAGATCGCAAAATATTGCCGAATTTACTGTTCTGATCAGCATTGGAAGTGGGTCGACGTATTACCCGTAATGGAATTCTGTATAAATAATACGATCCATGAAAGCACAGGACAGATCCCCACAGTCCTTCACTTAAATCGATGTCCGGATCGACCGTGGAAGAACATCTTGCCGTGTCCGTTGGACGCTCGACCAAGCCATGAATTAACCATACAGGCCACGGCAACTTATTTGAAGAAACAAGCTGATCGTCGATTACGTAGAGTGCGTAATAAAAGATTTCACCGTCCTTTGGAATTGGAAGAATTGGTCTTGGTGAAACGACCAGCAGTGTCCGATCCAGCGAAGCGAATATACTCAAAATTTTGCGAGATATTCTATGGACCGTACCGAGTCATAAAGGTGATTGGAAATAATGCCTATAAAGTAAAACACCTACGCACCGGAGTCGAGTCTGTCTATAACGCACAGAATCTAAAACTATACTACCCCGCCGAAGAAGATGAGGTCCAACATCGAGTCAACGTAGTGGAGAAGAAAGAAGAAGGGGATGATCCGGTCCAAGTAGAAGAACCATCGGAAGGAGAAGAAGAGATCCAGCGAACAAATAATCACGACTGTCAATGGATAACGCTGCGTGAAGAATTTGATAATGCTAAGGGAGAGTGAACTAAGGATAAATGCAGAATTTAAAGCTGAGAATAAGAGGCTGCTTGAAGAATTTCACGATCCGAATTAATTTAGAGTCCCTCAGAAAGCAAACTTCGAAAGAAGGTCGATGAGGAAGACATGACATTGTTAAAATGGATTATGTTGCCGAGTATTGTTGAATTGTAAAAACTCTTCGTAACCTCAGCAGTTTTTCCAAACTAAGAAGGAGGGAGATGTGCCCTTGGCCTATGTCTTAGGCCATGGACACATTATGTCACTGGAGTACTTATATGGGGCAATGTCATGATGTTAATGAGAATGAAATCATCATTATGTAATGATCATAAGAAATAACTAGGATCTTTCTGCCGTAGTGAGACCACATATACTGTATATGGCTTGGCAGTTCTGACAGGGAGAAATTTATGGTTTTCACACAATGGACAGAGCAGGTGCATCACAAGTCGCTTGCCTACAAGTTTCAGAGCAGGAGCACCCCAGCGAATTCTGAGAATCTTGCTAAAACGCAGTAACTATCTCAAGTTAGCACGCAGTAGATGCCTGACTCCGCCCTTAAAGAGTACGCTTCAGTTAGTTACAAGAGATCAAGGCATTACAGGAATGATCTGAAACGCCCATGATGAATCTAATTATTATCAAGAATTTTGGGAATGCGGTAACGGATTAAATATCTCTGTGTTCATCGAATGAAAGTAGTCCCTGCGCAAGGAAATCTGACAACGTCGAGTGTGTGAGAGAGAGAACATAGCGTCCTTCAACAAGAAATTAGTTCTACCCAAGCGCTGATGATATAAACTTAGCCTATGATCGAGTTCCGTCGTGAATCATATGATTAGCAAGGCCATATTTTTGTGTATAAATTAAGGTACCTGATTACTGTAGCCTATGATTGTGAAGGGAGCATTTGGTGTCGTATGTGCAAAACTGTGAATTGGCAACCATTTTGTCATATATGTGGGTGAAGTCTGTGACAGGGACATTTGTTCGTCATTCAGCCAACGTTAGAGGATGCGGGCGTAGGTAGCACCACGCCAGGCATTAATGTACGAGACGCATAGTCCATTGTTCGGCTGATGCGAAATAATATTAAAAATGAATACTAAGTTGTGAATGTGTATAACAGAAAGGAAAGATGTGAAATCATATATAATTCGAGTGAAAATGTATAACAGAAAAATATGTCCGCCATGAGTGTGTAGCCCACTAATGTGTAATTTTTTTTTTTTAGTGGTGCATAAATTTAATCAAATATGTGTGTGTGTGCATTTTAAAAGGGTGCTGGCTTATAGCGACCTAGTGATAATGGAGGGTTGCAGTGATATTATCGAGTGGTTCTACATCATCGTGATGGGATTCGAACCGGCCATGGAGGTCATGTGTTAAGTTATACTGTTGCGGGCCTCTGGTCCAACTCTTGCAAATGATGAAGGAAGTCTTCAATATGATAAGTACCTTTTGATTACATTTTACAGTGTCAAATAATTCATGGATTTCATCGCCAAAATGTTAGCATGTTATTTGTTTTCTTTTGATTTGTTTTATCTTGTGTGTGCAATGACTGTGTCAATGGCGACCATAGTTGTGCATCTGAAGGAGCTGGGTACGCTCATAAGGATTAAGGATCAGAATAATTATTTTAATGAATTAAAAGTGCCTAACTTAACGTAAGGATGTTGCTAGGTAATCGTATCCGTACAAAAAACACATGGTAGAAATACCTATTTTATTTATAAATGTGTGTTAGAAATATCCCCTGTGTTTTCCCCCCGAATAGAACGAACGAAGCATGGTATTTCGGTAGATGCCCTTTCCAGGCAAAATCTCATTATTTCGTATAAATGACCAGAGATAGCAATTTAAGTATTTACATACCGGATGAATTAATATCCGAGGATTTTTTTTGGGACGATATTTAAAGGACCATGGTGTATTGTGATGGATAATGACGGGATATTATGGTGTAAGCAATGAGTATAGTTTAGAGGACAGTTTACAATGGCGTGAGTTATTTAAGAAGTGACGGCTGAACCAGCCTCATTAATTGTTATAGTAGTTTTTATTGAACGCGTGTGATATTTAAGGCCATACAGGTAAGATGTTGTAAGGAGGAATCTACGATGAAATAAGATAAAATAGATGATGATGCCAGGTAATAAGACCTGAGGAGAAGATGTCGGATGAAAGTATGATAAGTTTACAATGATATAAGTGAATTGTGTGTGTAAGTTAGTGGCCATCAAGCGCAGATAAAATAATGCTATAATTAATCTATATCCAAATGAGAGCGTCCCGCTCCACATTTTAGAATACTAAGATCCAGTCCGATCAGCTGGTGAGAATACAGTCAAATATTAGCCCGGGGGAAGGGGTGAAGACTTGCATTTCTACCTTTCACGGTCAAGGCCAGCCAGCAGGCGCGGCTCGCCTATTGTCACTTTCCACAAAGAAAAGGAGCCCATTCAGGACTCGGGTGCTTTGTCGCAGCGATTTGTATAATTTTTGTTATGTTTGGTCCCAAGTTTAATATTCACGTAAGGATATGTTAGGTTACTACCCTGATGCCTCCAATCGATAGTGTTTCTTTTACTGATCATTTTGATATAAGGGACGGTTTTGTCTGTTGACCATACAGTCCCGGGTTCGATATCCTTTTATTCATACCTGGTCGATCAGTCTTTTTAAATGGGTACTAGCTAGACAGTGACCTTAGAGTCCTGTGTTCATGAATAATTATTTTCGGTCCTGGAAAATAATTATTATTAGTTTTTTTTATATAGTTAATATTGGTTCAAAATTATCTTGAGATTTCTTTTTCTCGATAATTGTTGAACGGACCATGCTTTGTTCTATTGTAACCTCGTTCTGCGAGATAAGGCATTCAAGGTAAGAAATGTGTAGGTAGCGAATACCCCTAAATACATATTGACCCTATTGAATAAGCCGCTAAGAACATGTTTGTGCCATGTCTATCTTTTTCAGGGGTCGCGGCTTCAAATACATTCACCGTTGTTTAACATAACACTGATACAAGGTATTTCTTCTGTGCCATGTCTATCTTTTTCAGGGGTCGCGGCTTCAAATACATTCACCGTTGCTTAACGTGACTCTGACACGATACGATTACTTTAATAATGTTTGGTTGGAATTATTCATTCTTTTTCATGTCTATCCAACCCAAATGTGGTAGGCAGATGATTAGTCATCATTTTTTTTATGATGTTATTTTTGTTTGTTCTTAAGGCACTTTTCTTAGTTTGTTTATTAAATATCCATGAATTATTTGACAAGGCATCGGGTGCTTGGTTCGAGAATGTATCACGTCGAACGCAAGGGCCGAAGCCAGGCTTATCATATCGCTAGTATGTTAATGTAATATGTGACAATTTGTAAGGGTGTTTCAAGGCTAAGTGAATTCAATGGCTTCATTGATTCAGCTAATTTGCTTTAAAGCTAAGATGTCCGAAGTAATGTCGGGATTGGACATTAAGATTCCGTACGGAAAGGCTTCCATAATTAATTTACAAGAGTATGTAAATAAGATGCATAAATCATATTCATGTTTGCAGATAGAAATACATAATTAATGCCATGAAGGTTAAGATTTGATATGAGGGTAAACTTTTATTTAACGGAGGGATTCTAGTAAATGTTAATTAAACGCCATTAATAATTAAGTAAGCCAATGGCTAGGCTATAATGTATACTTCGGAATGGCCATGGATGTCTCTGATATTGAACATGCCATGCATCCGAAATGTAATTGGATGATATTAGAATCAATGATCATTATGTTTACTCAGATTAATGATCGATTAATTTCGCATAATTGGATTTCTTTTTCTTAATCCATACTGTTGTTGCAATTAACCGGACCCTCTTGATTCCTCATCTCTTAATAACTTAACTTTCTGATGATATTTTATCATCGTAATTAATAAATTTGATTATGGCAATTAAGGCTAATTGGTGTTAACCAGATTTCATTTCGATTCATTTTCTTTATTTTGCCATATGATTGGTTTTTATTTGTTAATAAATTTGATTGTAATCATACGTCATAACTATTATGATAAGTATTAATTGATGCTGATTAGCATTTAATTGATGGTTATTGGACATTAATTAGTCCATTGTTTATATTTTTGAACTTACAAGTTTATTTTATTTTACCTTTCAGTTCAACCCGTGAATTTACCATACTCATGAAAAGCTTCATTTCACTTTCGAAGTGTATTTACGTCATGATTTTATATAAATACAACAATATCCTATTTGATACAAATATCAATTGCTTCCCGTTTCATGCCTCTCCGTGTTATATGAAACATATACTTTGCTCACTGCAAATATCAACTGTTCAACCAGAACTGAAATGTAGGTTGAATGCGGGCATGCGCTAACCACTCTCCTTCGTAAAATCTCATGTTCCATACTATAAATGTTTCAACTACTTCATAGGCTCTTTCTCAATACATATGATTATTATAAAATATAATATCCAAGAATTATTTAGAAAAATTATGAAAATTATTATTCTTATTATTAGTGGATTATTATTATTATTATTATTTCAAATATGTTTAATTATCATCTCATTATGTGAGAATCCACATGTTCGAACCTTCGAATATGGAAAAAAATATCCATTCCTCAACAAAAATAAATTTAACTTTTACAGTTACATCGGCTGATTACCGTGATTTCCCAAAAATATGAAAAATTTAAATAAATGCTCAAAATGCTCGGTCATCGATCCTAAACTGTTCTGAGTGCTGAAAATGCTCAGAATAAATCTAACAAGTCTTGCGTAAATCATTACAAGCTTTAAATATGACGGAAAAAAAAAATGTGTTGGTCATCTGCAGAAAAATAGTTTGTTCCAATTAGCTAAGCATAATATAATTCAAATGTGGCTTACATTTCTTGATGTTCTTGAAGTGTAGTAAACCTGGTCTATACCAGATTTATCCGTAAACATGCCCTAGCGGACAAGCACGTATAATCCTTGTATCGGCCGCCATTGTAGACCCACAAATCGTCTAGTCAGACATAGTGGTGGTATTCTTCGACGTTTTAAATGACTGTGGTTCCATTTTAATATGGGCTTCTAACAAAGCCATAACAGTTTGTTTGAAAAGGGTCAGATCTAAGCGATCTCTTCTTAAATGTGTCAGTTGTAACTTAACTCACTGTAATCTCATCAGTACAAGAAAAACGTTGACAGTCTAAGCAGTTAACGGCTGTTCTGAAGATCGTTCCCTGGGCATGGTTTATTAATATCACCATCTGCCATGCGCTAGACAACTTGCAGTTTCCCTTGCGTAGACTAATGAACGCCACCGTTATAGACTATTCTTCAATGTACTGACGGATCGAAGTGGTTAAATAGTTACAAAATATGAAAACTGACTTTAAATGGATTTAAACATCCAAGTATTAATTTACTATTGGACTGTGACAAATACTATTTTCTAGACCAAGTCTAGCATATGTCCTTTAGGAAATATAAATATTTCCACCAATGTCTGTAGAAATACAATCACCTCAGTGATTCTCCTCACCAGAAACTTACTAAGTTCCAACTCGTTTGCGCAGCACTTCTCGTGACTATCACGATTTGAAAAGTACTTCTTCGTAGAGGCGGCAACCATGTGCCTTGGCTCAGCGTAGACGCAACTTGTTCGCCAAGTGCTTGTGATGAAGTCAGCTAACTATCCCTGCTTCAGCTGGCTTTTATACAAAAACGGTCAGGGTCACGCGTCATCGCCTGATATCTAGAAATCCTCATATCTCTTGAATCCCTGGTCCGATTTACTTGATACTAATTGCATTCTCTTTCATTTGGCCGTGCCAGTAATCTGATCCCAGTCTCAAGTCTCTGCTCCATAGTTAACTATTTAATCAATAAATAGTCTCCACCTCTGCTATGACTCGCTACGTCATTTACCATCCAACTATCGGTAATTTCCTTCGAAAGGCTTCGAGAAGCAATGTAGCGCGATATTCAAATATCTGAACTTTCAAAAGCTGCTACAGCCTTTCCCTTGATATCTAGGTGTCTGAAACTTGGAATACCCATTCCTAGGGTTGGGCACAACACGTACACAATAATCCTAATGTAATAGTACAAAAATAAAAATCCAACCTGGCGACCATCTGAAATATTTAGACGGTCCTCAATATCTACGAATCTGTTACAGCAATTGAACTGAAATTTTGTATGTTGATAGAGGCAATTAACATGAGCAGGATATATGAAAATAGGCTGTATAGTTCTTCACGGAACTACTTGTTTGAAAATGCATATGCGCATATGCAAATGCATATTTTGAGGGTTTATTGGATTTATTGCATATTCTTAACATAACAGCATATTTTAGCATATACAGTTGAAATTAAGCATAATTTAAAACAACTTCAACAAAATAAGTTTCGCCTGCGTGTTGGACATCGCTTCCTTGTAAGCAACTTTCTGAGATGAGAGTACTCGTACTTTACGTTATGCTACCTGGCTATTTGAAGAAGGGAATGGGGTGGGACATTCCTTTCACGATCTCGACTGCCAGTAGCCCGTTGTTAGTTTTGTGAGGAGCTTCTTCAGTTAATGTGTTACTTTCTTCTTAGTCTGCATGTCCTTAACTCAAAATGCCTAAAGAGAAGAGCAGCAGAAGGTATTTATTTAAACAGTGGGTGTCAGGTATTAGTGATTATTCAACTGATGGCAGGGACCGGACATTTATGCACTGAAAATTATTAAAATGGACGTAATTTGTCTCCTGAAAACATTGAAAAACTTGCAATTAACTATTGTGATGATTCTTTCCGCAGTGAATGATGCATGTATAAGATGAGTGAACAAGTTTAGCTTATTATTAAGTGCATATTTTCAATTTTTAATGCATATTTTCTACATTTTAGTGCATAATTGCATGCATATTTTAATCTCCCCCAGGGGCTCACATCTAGTGGGACGTGTGTTGGCGACCACGGGACCCCAGCTGAGTCCGGCATTGCTTCCACTTACTTGTGCCGGGCTCCTCTCCGTCTTCTTTCCTGTCGACCTCGCATGGTCAAATCTTGTTCTTTTCCGACCCCGACGGTATTAGGGTATCCGAGACCTAGGGAGTCTCTTCATTTCCCGCCTTAATTGGCCCTTGTCTCATCTTTTCTGATACCCTCCTTCTGCGAGGGGTCAGCCTTCTTTTTCTTTTCATGTTATCTCCTGCCTTCTGCTCAAGGCCTTCAAGGAGGCAGGGTGTATGTAGCCCCACCACTTTTGGTGCACCCTAGATAATGCTACACCCTCAGGGGCTCACGGCTGGTGAGTTCAGGAGTTGGTGACCCCGAGGGATTCCTGAGCTGGGTCCGTTTTCCCCTTTTGTCCCTTACCTGAGGGGTGGACCCTCTCCTCTTTCACTTTATATCTGCCTTTCATGGCTCTCCTTCCTTCCAAGTCCCTCAATCCGCCTTCTTCGAGGGTTGAGGGTATTTCTTTTCCTCCTGTCCTTTATTTGCCTTATTCTCCTCTTGTTTTCAATTTCTTCTTCTAGTATGTAGGTTAGTAGTTAGTTTTAGTTTTAAGTTTGCATTTCATTTTCATCTTCACGATCACCCAAACCATCAGGAGCCGATAACCTCGATGTTAGGCCCCTTAAAACAACAATTATCATCATCATCATCATCATCATCATCATCATATTTTAATCGTGGTGTATAAATGTCCGGTCGCTAATCCTCAGTAAGCAGTTAGCTCTGCAACCTCAGTAACAGGGGAGGCAACAATGCTGACTGCTAATAGGAGATCACGGAGGCAACTTGTCCAACATTGATTCTAACTATCATCTCCTCTGCGTCTCTTATTCTCTATAGCCGAGCTAATTAACCTCTTGGATAATCTCTCCTCCCCCATTCTCATCACATGACCTCACCATCTGAGTCGGCTCATACGAAGAGCATCATCTAACGTGTACATTTCTAACGTAGCCTTTATCTCTTCGTTAGGAGTACCCTCCTGCCATTATAATTATTATTTATTTATGCAGCCAATGGCCATGTATTTTCTTTTCAGGACGGGTTAGGGAAGGAATTTTGGAAGGAAATCGGCCGTGGACCTAATGAAAGGAACATTCCCGGCATTTGCCTGGTGGTGAAAATGGGAAACCACGAAAACCAATTTCAGGATGGCTCCCTCCTGCCATTGCTCCTACATATTTGTCCCAGCAATCATTCGTCCTACCCTCATATGAGTTACCTCCAGCTTATGTATGTGACATCCTGAATTTACTCAGCTCTCACTTCCATACATCAAGGTCGGTCTGAATACTGAGTGATGTAGGGAAGGTTTCGTTGCTTCAATAATATTCCTTTCTTGCAGAATACAGTAGATTCACTGAATTGGTTTTTCTGAGCCTTGAGTCTACAGTACTTAAAATAGTCCACTTGCTCAAATTTAGTTCTTCCTGGCATCCTACTTTCGTGTGGTTCTCATTAAGTAAATGTTCCTTTTTATGAGTAGATATTGTATTATTATCTTATTTGACAACACCAGCTGTAGTACAACCTTATTTGGTATTGTTCAGGAAATGTTGGTTGGTTCCTTAGTTTAGGGGCTGAGATAACGTGGTCATGTAGCCCCGTGTATTTTAGGTGTGTGTAGAAACTGTCTAATAACCGGTGTTAATTGCGATGACTATATTAATGTGAGTTATCTATTTTTAATTCATGTAAGGACTGCAGACGATAATTTCAAGTATTTCCTACTTTCGCTAACAAATGCTAACGTCCACGACACTTAGCTGTGAACTTGGTTACTACTACATGCCGTCGCAAGCAGCGCCTGGCGATGAACGTTGGAACTTCAGAGCATGAATAAAGCCTAACCTACAAATTTTGCTTCACACAAGTTTAGTTAGTGCAAGGTTCTTTCTCATGCCATAAATCTATGACATGTGCCCACCGGCTTTACTTCCCTTCCGAAGGAAGGCATACTGAGGGATTTCTAACGCTCATAAAAATCTGACGACTTCGGCCGGGTTTGAACCCGCGACCTTGGGCATAGAAGCTCAGCATGCTACCGACTACGCCACCGAAGCCACCATTCAGGAGAGGTGAAACTGGATTCTACACCTGCACTTGGATAATATACGTCATTTTCATGATTGTCATACCTTATTTCATATTCTGGGAGCCATTTCCAATTGAAATTACTGTCCATTATCACTACTGCACCGGAAATATGTGCTAAATTACGTAAATATGTAGTTCTGTTTCTTGCCCATTCAACAATTGCCTCGTTTGTTTGGCGCATCAGGTCTCTTCAAGTTACCGATGCGCACACATCGATGTCACATTACTGTTACCATCATATGGGATGTAAAATACACCTTGTAATGATTTGAAAGAAGTATCAATTGGCAAAGCGATTGGCCTAGATAAAGGTTATTAATGCGTGAGTACTCCCACTGTGCGTGACAAAAAAGTAGGTGTGTTTATATTAGCTAACATCTAGGAAAGAAACATTGGTCTGGATAAAGATTATTGATGAGTAGTACCGTATGCGGCCGGCCCCGTGACGTTGGAGTAGCGCGCCTGCCTCTCACCCGGAGGCCCCTGGTTTGATTCCCGGCTCCGTCAGGGATTTTAGAGACTGACGTGAGGGCTGGAGCGGAGTGCACTCAGCCTCGTAAGCACAATTGAGAAGCTGTCTGAAAGTGAGGCAGCGCCCCGATCACGAAAACCAAGATTAGGGGAAGGTGGGGCAAGAGTACCAGGTCGGGTAAGAGTATCATCTTGAATTACTGTCAAGTCGTGATAATTGTAACTTTTTAACTAGGTTGGCTACACTGAGTAACATGGCGCTTGTGTAGAAGGATACATTTCAGTTGCTGCAGAAAGGTAGGTCGTGTCTGATATTATAAAGTAGGTTTTTAATTATTCTGATGTTATATTTTCGGAACAGAATACCAAGTGAAGTGTTCGCGAATGTGATGTATAATTTATCTTTGTTATCTAGTCTTAAAACACGTTATTTGAGGTTGAGAATGCCGTGATGATCTATTGGTGTGCATAATCACCGCTGTGTGGCAGCACTATATGGCAAGCTATGCAGAAGGGGGCATGAGTGTCAGTTCGCTCCGGGGCAAGAGTGCCAATCATGACACTCTTACCCCACACAGTGAAGATACGTAAATATTTTCTGCAAGCTCAGGGTTTCGAAAAATGAATATTATTTAGTAGGTATTATCATAATATCCAGTTAGGCTGAGCTATTTACTTTAATATTATAAGCAGAAATTGCTATGAACACATCTCCATTTCTCAAAGCATGAAAGCAAGTAAAATTTCCTTGTTGTAGGTATTGATCAAAATGGTGCGCAACTACGTTAGAAAGACTACTAGATCATCATATTCTCAAATAGCACTCACATCAGCGATACATGACGTACAAAATGGAAAAAGTGAGGCATCTGCTGCTCGTGAATATGGTATTCCAAGAGCTACACTGCGGAAGAGATTAAAATTTAATCAAGACTATGAGGTAGGCTTGGGTAGATTTAAGCCAACTTTTTGTGCAAGTCAAGAGGAAGATCTGGTGGCCCATATTCTGAAAATGGATGCTTTGTTCCATGGGCTTAATATTATGACAGTTCGAAGATTAGCTTCTGATTGCGCCGAACTAAGTAACATTTCTCATAGATTTTGCACTGTCAGTAAAACAGCAGGTAAGGATTGGATTCAAGGGCTGTTCAAAAGACATCCAGAACTATCACTAAGAAAGCCAGAAGCTACCAGTATGTGTCGAGTAGCAGGATTTAACAAAAGACAAGTGCAAGTATTTTACAACAATATGAAGGGTCTGTTACAGCTGCATAATTTTCCTGCAGAAAGAATATTCAACGTTGACGAGTCAGGAATAAGCAATGTCCATACACCAGAAAAAATTATTAGTTTGAAAGGGAAGCGGCAAGTAGGGAGGATTACTAGTGAAGAAAGAGGAAAGACTACCACTATTGTTTGTGCGTACAGTGCTGATGGACAATACATCCCCCCTATGATAATTTTTGCTAGAAAGAGGATGAATGGGAGACTAATGGCAGGTGCTCCACCTGGTGCCATCTTCCACCTCACTGACAGAGGTTGGATAGACCAGGATGGATTTCTTGCGTACATTGACCACTTTTCTCGTCATGCGAATGCAAGTCCACAAAACCCTGCCATTCTGCTACTGGATGGTCATGCAAGTCACAAATCTTTGCCAGTGATTCTTACGGCAAGAGAAGTTGGAATTCACCTCCTTACATTCCCACCTCACACTTCGCATATGTTGCAACCATTAGACAGAACATTTTTTTGGTCCACTGAAGTCCTATTATAACCAGGAGTGCTCAAAATTCATGGTAAATAACCCAGGCAAGCGAATTTCTGAATATGACATAGCTGAACTGTTCACTAAGGCGTACGGGAAAGCTGCCACAATCAACAATGCCATCAAAGGCTTTCAAGTAACAGGAACATTTCCTTTTAATCCAGATATCTTCGATGATTCTGACTTCATCGCTGCCGATGCAGTATTGAGAAGCACAGATCGAGAAGAAAATACCTCAGACTTTCATAGGCCTGACCCCAATCAAGATCACCCACAGACAAGAGTGAGGACAGCTGAAGATGAATCGAGTGCAACAATTCCAGATAAATGCAAACTAACTGAATATGAAGAAAGTAATGATTCAAGCAGCTCACCATTAGGACAGATTGGTCAGAGAAAGGATACGGAGGAGTTCATTCCATTACCTAGCACCTCTAGGGAAGAAAGTCATGCTAAACCCACTTCCGGGCCTAGCAGTAGGTCTATTGAATCGATTTCTCCACTTCCACTTCGCAAAGCCAATTCGTCCAATACCATTTCCCGAAAAGGAAGGAAGCCTGAAAAATCTGTCATTCTAACAAGCAGCCCGAATAAAGAATTACTGGAGAAGAAACATTCGTGTTCAAATCGGCGGGTTACTCAAAGGGTTACGGTGAAACGAAATTTACAGAAGAAGGCTAAGTATAATGTTGGACCATCCCAGGGAGCAACAGAATGCCAAATGAAGAATGATGTTTATTTTTGTCTAGTTTGCCAGGAAACGCTAAGTGATCCACCTGATGAACCAATGATCCAGTGCCAAAAGTGTCAAGGATGGGCTCATACAGACTGTACTGATTTCAGTGAAGTGAATGGGACATTCATATGTGACCACTGCAGGGTGTAAACGTATTTCACTTTATTATCTTTGTGTGACACTCTTACCCCACCCTGTGTGACACTCTTACCCCACCCTATAGGGGCAAGAGTGTCAGGTGACATTAATTTGTTTTCATTGAAAAGTCTGGTGATGTATAAGTCACTTTTGTTTTCTTTCCGCCATATTGTCCTACCAGGTATGTTGTACTGATAACCATATAATAAAATGTTTGTGATTAGCCTAAGGAGCAAAACATTGTATTTGAATCTTAGCATGGTACTCCTGCCCCACCTTCCCCTACCGGTTGAGGGGACCCGATGTGCTGATCACGCGTCACCCCAATATCTGCATGCCAAATGGCTTCTAAGCGGTCGCTTGGTAGGCCTAGGCCCTTCGTGGGCTGTAGTGCCTGGGGTTATATTATTATTTTATTAGTACCGTATGCGTGGGGTTGACAATAATGTACTTGTCTGATAATTCACGCGTATTATGGCGTACACAACTAGAATTTTACTATATAAGTCGTGATCTAAAAGTGGGATGATGGATGGGTTGTCGACAGTGGAGGAGAAAACATCTATTACCATAACATTTCAATTTCTGCTAATTTATGTAGTTTTCTAGAAAGTTCATCCCTCCTGAACTGTTACCAATTATTTCTGTCGTTATAGGGAAGAAATAACCTCAATTCAACAATAATTGTATGAGATATAACAGTTAGTATTGGTTACGGTAAGTTTTCTTGATACAAAATGGCGAGTTTGCGTTCTTGGATGATAGAGTGCTTTAATGTCTAGTATAACATCATTAGGGGAAGCCCCTCATAATGGTGCTCTCACGAGATAGCATTAACATTTATTTAACTGCCTCATCTCTTTCTCCTCTTCCTTATCTGATGAATCTTCCTGGACTCCTGCCCACTGCCTTGTTGATGGCTCCTCTTCATGTCTTATTATTCTCTAACCAGTGGCCTGAGGGCCAACACTGAACACACTATTATAGCCTATGCGGAGTAAAATGCTTTATTAGTAGCATGAGTTAATGGTTACAAGAATCTTCTGATGATGTAATCAAGAGATGTGCTCACTTTCTCTTCATGAAGGGCGAATGAACGAACGAATCGACCGACCGTCAGGAATGCAAATTACCAAGTGGATTGGATTCCGCTACATTATTACACAGAATGTTCGCCTGCCACAAAAGGTGACTAAGCAACGTAGCACCGGCGCTTTCAATGGCGGGCGGGGAACTGTTGACTGCCTGTAAAAATAATTATGTCGGCGTTTCATTCACAACACAACATGGGCACCGCCTATTTTGTTAGCGAGGTCGACCCTTAGAATGCTGTTACTTCCATTCATTTGATTTTAGTACATTGTAGGTTAGAATAGAAATTTTAGAACCACGTCGTGGTTTTGTAGCTAGAATTCTTGGCTGTCATCCAGGAGGTCCGGGTTCGATTCCCGTCTCTGCCAAGATATTTAGTTCTGGACCTGAGGGCTGAAACGGGGTACACTCAGCCTAGTGAGACAGAACTGAGCAGAGGCATCTTAGAAGCGGTTATCTGTTGTTTCCCATTTTTAGCCTATTTTCAATTTTGAAAAAATAGGCTTATGAGATCACCTTTTGTCCGTGTGTGTGTGCGTGCGTGCGTGTGTGTGTGTGTGTGTGTGTGTGTGTGTGTGTGTGTCCCTAATAAAATCTAAACGGATGGAGCGATTTCAATGAAACTCGGTAAGTTCATGGCACTATTCCCGGCGACCTCGACCGTGCCCTTCAAATTTTGTTACGTCTCACCAATCCAACATGGCGGCTGTGAGAAATATTTCACAAGCATTCAATATCTCCGGAACTATTACCAATATCGCCCTGAAGTTGTGTACGGTGATAAAGGGCACTACTAGAAGTTCACCTATGAGACTTTCAAAAACCTGGTGACTACAAAACCAACATGGCGGCCAAGCGAAGTTGAGACTTTTAAATAGACTTTTCTCGCGATTTAACTACCCAAACGTAATAAAATAAAACTGGGTACAGTAATTGTAAAGCACTGGAGTCTAATTTAGTTCAATTGTTTACATAACCTAAAAATGGCGGCTGTGCGAAATATTTCACTGACATTCTTTATCTCCGAAACTATTACAGATATCACCCTGCAATTTTGTACGGTGATAAAGGGTACTGATACAAGTTTACCTATGTGTATTTCATAAACCTGTAAAGTACAAAACGAACATGGCGACCAAGCGAATTTGAAATATTTTAATAGACTTTTCTCGTGATTTAACTCTCTGAGCGCAGTGAAATGTGGCACAGTAAATGATTTTGCAGATTGTAATGCACTGCCATCTAATTTAATTCAATTGTTAACATAACCTCAAGATGGCGGCTGTGCGAAATTTTAAAATTATGTTTTTATTTCTTGTGTCGTAATCATGCGATCGAAGTGAAAGTTTGAATAATGAACCTAGGCAATAATTGTCCTTGAATGGTACATATCTCTATGGCCTATACATATAACAATCCTAAATGGCGAGCTTCCGAAATATTTATACGGTTCTCAATATCTATGAATCTTTTACAGCAACCAAACAGATTTTTTTATGTTCATAGAGACGATGAACATATGTTCACATATAGGACTTTGAGTAACCTGGTGAGCACAAATCCAACATGGCGGCGACGCGAAGTATAAATATTTAAATGGACGTTTCTCGCGAATTAACTATCCGAGTGCCGTGAAACGTTGCACGTTAAATGCATATACAAATGTTGATCCACTGGCATCTAATTTATTTCAATTGTTTGCATAATCACAAGATGGCTGCTGTGCGTAATTTTAAAATCTCGTTTTTATTTCTTGTGTTCTTATCATGCGATTGAAGTTTGAATACCACACGTTCACAATAATCTTAATGTAATAGTACAAAAATAAAAATCCAACCTGGCGACCATCTGAAATATTTAGACGGTTCTCAATATCTACGAATCTGTTACAGCAATTAAACTGAAATTTTGTATGTTGATAGAGACAATTAACATGAGCAGGATATATGAAAATAGGCTGTATAGTTCTTCACGGAACTACTTGTTACTTCCGGCAAATGCCGGGATGGTACCTCCATCATCGGTTACTCCATGCCAAGTTGTGCAGTATGACCAAGAATTTCCATCTAGTTAGACTTATCAGCACTCTCCTTCAAAACCGTAGGTTTTTGTGGACTTCCAGGGGCAATGCAGTCGTTGGAGAGTACAGAAAAAATGGCCTACCTCGGGGAAGCGTCCTGGCTCCAATTCTCTTCAACATCTATACCAACGATCAGCCACTGTTCCCAGACACAAGAAGCGTCTTGTATGAAGACGACCTAGCCCTTGCTGCGCAGAGCGCAAGTTTTCAATCAGTGGAAAGAAATCTGACATCTGCCCTGAGAAATCTATCAAGTTACTTCAGTTGGAACCAACTCAGACCAAATCCATCTAAGACACAAGTATGCGCCTTCCACTTAAGGAACAGGGAAAGCTCATCGTGAGTTACGCATTGAGAGGTCAGGCATCCGATTGCAGCATTGTCACACCCCTAAATACCTGGGAGTAACCCTTGACAGAGCTCTTACATTCAAAACCCACTGTAAGAATAACAAAATGAAAATCTCCACACGAAACAACAACAATCTAACCTATGGTCACAGCCACCTTCTTCCCAATCCTTGCCTGAATTAAAAATTCACACACCATTTCTAACACCATAATAATACAGCTTGATAGCAGACAAGTTCTACACACACACAAGCACTCTGTGTTAATATATCAGGAGTTCACAGCCAGTAGTACGCCGATTGGCGACCACAGGACCCCAGCTAAGCCAGGCATTGCTTTCCCTTGCCTGAGCCAGGCTCCCTTCTGTCATCTTTCCGGTCGACCTCCCTCCCGACCCAGACGGTATGAGGGTATCCAAGACCTAGGGAGTCTTTCCCTTTCCCGCTTTAATTGGCCTTTGTCTCTCCTTTCCTGATCCGTCATTCTTTTTGGAGTCAGACCTCCTGTTTTGATTTCATGATTTCGCCTACCTTCTGCTCAAGGTCCTAAAGGAGGCACGGTGTTTGTAGCCCCACCACATATGATGCACCCTGGATGGTGACTGGGTCTGTTTTCTACCCTTTCTCGATTGCCTTTGGGGGTGGATTCTCTCCTCTTTCCCTTTCCTGTCTGCCTTTCATTGCTCTACTTATTTCCGAGTCCCTCAGTCCTCATTTGAAGGCATTTCTATTCCCTGTCTGTTTTTTTTTCTCTTAAGAGGTCTTTTAGCCTCTTTTTATTTATGAAAAATTAGGCTTATGAGATCACCTTTCACCTGTCTGTGTGTGTGTGTGTGTGTGCGTGTGTGCGTGCGTATGTGTGTGTGTCCCTAATAAAATCTGAACGGCTAGAGCGATTTCAATGCAATTCGGTAAGGACATAGGGTAGATTTCGTCCGAAGACGACCGTGCCCTTCAAATCATATTACAACTCCCCAATCAAACATGGTGGCTGTGTGAAATATTTCACCGGCATTCTATATCTCCGAAACTATTGCTGATATCACCCTGAAATTTTGTACGGTGATAAAGGGCACTACTAGAATTTCACATATGTGACTTGCAAAAACCTGTTAAGTACGAAACGTAGCGGCCAAGCGAAATTGAAACATTTAAATATACGTTTCTCGCGATTTAACAACCCGAGCGCAGTGAAACATGGCACAGCAAATGTTTGTACACATTGTAATGCCCTGACTTCTAATTTAGTTCAATTGTTTACATAACCTCAAGATGGTGGCTGTGCGAAATTTTAACATTAAGTTTACATTTCTTGTATCATAATCATGCGATCGAAGTCAATGTTAAATAATGAACCTACGCAATAATCGTCATCTTAAAGTACGCATATAAAAATCCAATATGGCAACCATCCGAAATATTTAGATGGTTCTCAATATCTACGAATCTATTACATCAATCAAACTGAAATGTTGTATGTTGTTAGAGGCAATTAACAAAAGTAGGATATTTGAAGATGGGCTTTAGTTCTTCACGGAACTTACTTCTTCGTGTAAGTACCTGTATGTTAATTTTTAAGTCCATATTTAGTTTTAATTGTACGTTTAATGGCTGAAGTGAACACGATATCCAAGCCCCTAAATCGGATAATAATAATACAAAATAATAATGGGCCCAATAATAATATTAACATCAACAAGAAATGAATTTTGGAAGCATTTTTTCAATGCTGTCCTCGTAATCTAATTTTTTTTCAGTCGGTCAAATTGTCAAGTCCTCATTTTTAGAATTAGGCTGTATTATTCGAAATGTAATGCGTTTAGTCAGGCAACATGATTTTGCTCATTTGTAATCGGTTTCGATCTACGTTGCATTTTGTGAATGTTTCTCAACCTCGATTGCATTTTGTAAGGATTGACAATCTCAATTGCTTTTTAGTACGTCTTTCAATATCGTGGGGGTCCTTTTGTTAGTATTTTGAATTGCAATTGCATTTTGTATTTTCAACCTACCCCGCTTTGTTCAAGTAGTTAAGTCTCAATTGCATTTTTGTGGGTATTTTGAATCTATATTACATTTTGTAAGTATTTTCAATCTAAATTGCATTTTGTAAGTATTGTCCATCCAAATCAGAAGTTTGAATCTACCATACATTTTGTAAGCAATTTCAATTGCATTTTGTATTTTCAACCTACCCCGCTTTGTTCAAGTAGTTAATTCTCAAATGCATTTTCTGGGTATTTTGAATCTACATTACATTTTGTGCGTATTTTCAATCTCATTTGCATTTTGTAAGTATTTTGATTTCCCTTGCATTTTGTAAGTATTTCAACGTTGCATATTGTACGTCTTTTGAACTTCACCTACATTTTTTTGCGTATTTTTCGCTCTTTTCCTTTTGTGAGTATTTTCGTTCGAAATTTCCTTATGTACCGCTCTCCATTTTGTGAGTAGTTTCCATCTGAGTTCCTTTTTGTACGTATTTTCCTGCTCACTTACTTTCCGTGCTGGTTTCCACTTCATTGACATTTTCGCTATCACCCAGACCATTAGGGGCCGATGACCTGGATTTTAGGTCCCTTAAAATAACAATTATCATCATCATCATCATCATTTGTAATCGGTGTTTCCCTAATCATGGAAAATAAATTAAATGTGATTAATAATGTGAATTCATGTACTGTACTTTTTTCCAGCATTAGGGAAACACCCATTATAATTGGGTACATTAGTGTTTACCGACTAAAAAAAACATTAAATTTCGATTACTAAGGCAAAATTGAAATATGGCTTCAAACATGATAACGTGCCATTAAATTTACTGACACGGATCTCTCACAATTAAGCAACCTCAAATGCCAACTGATTGTGTCAGGATTCGATCCTGCAACCCTCGGTACAGCAGGTGAGAACGTTGCCGATACCGCTACGCCATACATTCAGTGGAAATACGGTATTAAGGAGGGAGTGTGGAGATTCCTGTGGAAAATCCCACTCAGTGCCAGGTTTCAAACTCGGATCTCCGGTTGTGCTGGTTGATTTAACGCGCATTGCTAAGCTGCACAGTGTTCCGAATTCCAGTCGTGGACCTTTACTTCTTGGTGATATAAATGCAAGTTCCTCTGTTATTAATGTTCTCCAGGAATTTAGGTGCCACACAATTCTGAAGGGCATGGAGTTGGCTGAGTTCGTAATCTGCTTGAGATCAAACGGATTTGAGAGACGCTAAGCTGCACAAAGGGAAAATCTTTGGGATTTAGTAGTGCGACAGTGGGTAGGCTTTGCGAACTTGTTTACTCCCACTCTACATGGAGTTCATAAGTAAGGGAATATTGAAAAGATTTCATAAGTTCTTAAAATGCAGGATTTAGTACAGGGTGCCAGGAAATGTTCCCCGCAGCGGCTACGCGCTGCTGCGAGAGGTTACGTCATCAGTTTAGTTGGCAGCACAGTGTCCTTAGGGTTGCCAGATTTCAAGAATGGAAAAACGGAACACACGTCCCAAAACATTTTTTAAATGAAAATCAAGGTTGTTAAATGTTGTAATAAGTAATACACATATTTATTGCATAAGCATTACGAGCCTCCGTGGCTTAGGCGGAAGCACGCCGCATCTCACCGCTGGATCCATGGTTCAAATCCCGGTCACTCCATATGAGAATTGTGCTGGACAACGCGGAGGCAGACAGGTTTTTCTCCGGGTACTCCGGTTTTCCCTGTCACAAATTTCATTCCAGCAACACACTCCACTATCATTTCATTTCATCCGTCATTCATTTAATCATTGCCCCAGGGGAGTGCGACAGGCTTTGGCAGCCGGCACATTTCATATCCTCGCCGCTAGATGGGGGCTTCATTCATTCCATTCCCTGACCCGGTCGTCGACTGGAAACAGGCTGTGGATTTTTCATTGCATAGGCATTACATAGGCATCAAATACACAAAATTAAAACTAGATATTGCTGACATATCATATAGGCCTATGACACTAGCAACTTACAAATGCTTTACATTTGAACGACCCTTTGCAAGAATTTTTGTATTTGTAAGTACCTTCTGATAAAATTCGTCATAATTGTAAAATGTGAACAATCCTGGTTTTATCAAACTAATGGAGCTTCTGTTTCTATCATCTCTCCATTTGATATTCATGACAGGAAAAACTCTCTCCGCAAAAGAATTGGAGGGGAAAATGCTTAGTATGAACTTCACAAGGACTAAGATATTCCTTAATGTTGTTGCCCCTAATTAATCTATAACATGTACCCATCTATTCGACACAGGTAAAGAAATCATTTTCTCTTTCAAACTTGCACCTGTATCACCAGAAAACATGCTAGATATTACAATCATTTCTGAAGCGGGACACTTAAAAATTGGTGTGAAATTGAATATATTATCAAATTAACCAAAAACCGGAATATTTGACGTTCAGTTAAAGATTGAAACGGAACGTCTGGCAAGCCTAGGTGTCCTTGATAGGGTGAAGACCACATAAGTGGGCTGTAGGCTGTCGAAATCGTCAGTGCATATATAGGGTGTCATTTGTGTACTTGAGCACCCTTAAGGGGCGTGTAGGGGATGGGTATAGGATCAATTTGAGATAGGGAACCTTGGGTCGGAATGGCCTCCTAACCCCCAAAAACAGGGTTGTTTCAGGCCCTCCGCCTCTGTAAAGTAGGCAAGCGTGCCATGTGTTACTGTGAGGTCAGGCACTCTTTCGCTGTCAACGGTCTTGGCGCGACCACTACTCAACGCTGCGTTAGCCGAGAGCTGATTCCCCTTGCCAATTGATAGTTCTGTCCTCTTTAACTACTACAGAAACACACGTAACTAGTTGATACTAACAATCAAAAGGCAATTAATTTACAGAATCAACGATAGTTTAAAAATCAGCACAGAATAAACACGCACTGTGACTACGCCCTCTCCTTCCCCTCTAAAAAATAAAGAAAAAGAAAAAAATTGAAGACATGGCATCCCAGGAGAAACGAAACCGGGACCTCCATGGCACCGCGCCTCGCCGCTATCCTCTCGGCTAACGCAGCGTTCAGCGGTGGTCGCGCCAAGACCGTTGACAGCGCAAGAGTGCCTGACCTCACAGTAACACATGGCACGCTTCCCTACTTTACAGAGGCGGAGGGCCTGAAACAACCCTGTTTTTTTGGTTAGGAGGCCATTCCGACCCCAGGTTCCCTATCTCCAATTAATCCTATACCCATCCCCTACACGCCCCATAAGGGTAAGTTACTCAAGTACATAAATGACACTCTGTAGTTAGATTATTGGTAGAGTGCAACAGTATGTTATGAATGGCTGTGATGAGTATAAAGTTTACTGTTTGTCTGTTTGTTTTGTTACAAGCGACAGCCGTGCTGCCAACGTAACTGGTGACGTAATCTCTCTCAGCAGCTTGTAGGCACTGCGGAGAACATTCCCTGGCGCCCTGTATATTAGAACTGCTACTTTAGGGACGTTGTGATGGTAGTGATTACTGCTTTAAGGGGCTGAACATCGACGTTATCTGCCCCTTTTTGAATTAACCCATAAAACAAATTTGTCTTTAAAATAAATGTATTACCCTTTCTAAATTTTTGTTGTTGTTGAGACTGGCTGCGTGATTCAGCGGTAACGTTCTCGCCTTATGAGCCCAAGATAGTGGGATCAAATCCTGGCACGGTCAGTTGGCATTTGAGAGTGCTTAAATGTGAGGGAGTCGTGTCAGTAGATTTACTGGCACGTTAAAGATCTCCTTCGAGGAAAAATTCCGACACCCCGGCGTCTCTGAAATCCCCAGTAGTTAAAAGGAACGTAAAACCCATAACACCGCAGTGTGTGAGAAGAACACGCTGATGATAACCAATGTCATTGTCAAGACTCTACTAGTGTATGTGTTTGAGAATAGGGTTTGGGTAGAAGGCAGCCGTGCCTTTAATTTAGGTACCATCCCAGCATTTTCTTGGAGAAGAAGTGGTGGTTCTAAAATGGTTTGCTTCACGAGGCTGACTGGACTTCGTTCTAACCCTCAGACCAGAATAAAATGTTTTGAGAGAGCCGGTAAAATTGTTCCCTCATTCTTAGACAGTAGAAGTGTTAAATACTCACTTATCAGTGAATTCATGTTACAAATTGAAATATATCTTGATTGTTTTCTCCATCAGCCATGTTAACCATGTTATTAAATTAGGTCACTCTCTTACGCTCCCCCCCCCCCCCCCCCCCCCCCCAGGGGCTCACATCTAGTGGGACGTGGGTTGGCGACCACGGGGCCCCAGGTGAGTCCGGCATTGCTTCCACTTACTTGTGCCGGGCTCCTCTCCGTCTTCTTTCCCGTCGACCACACTTGGTCAACTCTTGTTCTCTTCCGAGGGTATCAGAGGCCTAGGGAGTCTCTTCCTTTCCCGCCTTAATTGGCCCTTGTCTCATCTTTTCTGATACCCTCCTTCTGCGAGGGGCCAGCCTTCTTTTTATTTTCATGTTATCTCCTGCCTTCTGTTCAAGGCCCTCAAGGAGGCAGTGTGTGTGTAGCCCCAACACTTTTGGTGCACCCTAGATATTGCTACACCCGCAGGGGCTCACGGCTGGTGAGTTCGGGGGTTGGCGACCCCTAGGGATTCCTGAGCTTGGTCCGGTTTTCCCCCTTTTATCTCTTACCTGTGGGTGCGGACACTCTCCTCTTTCACTTTCCTATCTGCCTTTTGTGGCTCTCCTTCCTTCCAAGCCCCTCAGTTCACATTCTTCGAGGGTTGAGGGGAATTCTTTTCCTCCTGTCCTTTATTTGCCTTATTCTCCTTTCGTTTTCCATTTCTTCTTCTAGTATATAAGTTAGTAGTTAGTTTTAGTTATAGCTTACATTTCATTATCATCTTCACGATCACCCGAACCATTAGGGGCCGATAACCTAGATGTTAGGCCCCTTAAAACAACAATTATCATCATCGTCATCATCATCTCTTACGCTTAAGATCACATAAAATAGTGCACAAGTAGGCCCACGTAATTATTGATTTCTTTTGACTTTGGCACAAGTCAGTAATATGCAAGTTAATGCAATTTAAGGTTTATTCACCTAATTTTTATTGTTTTTAATGTTTGAGTGTACGTCAATAATATAATGATCGGTTGGCAGGCGAGATTTTTACCGCCAGAAATATTGTCAGGTTTTAGTGGTTTTATGTAAACTTTGATAGATTTATAGATCATTGTAGATCATTTGGTATCTTTGTAAAGTTCTGGATCGTTGTGATCTTCGAATTATTTTTATTCAAAGAAGGCGTGGGTGGTATGATTTATGTTACAATTTCAGTGTTGTAAATAGCGGCTTCGGTGGCGTAGTTGGTAGCACGCTGAACTGCTGTGCCCAAGATAGCGGGTTCAAACCCGACTGAAGTCATCGGATTTTTTTAAGAGCGTTAAAACTCCTTCAGTATGCCTTCCTTCGGAGGGGAAGTAAAGCCGGCGGTCCCATATCATAGATTTATGGCATGTAAAAGATCCTTCCTCAGACTAAACTTGTGTGAAGCTAAATTGTTAGGTTAGATTTCGTTGGAATGCTCTATCAAAAATCCAACGTTCACCACTAGGTATCATTGATATCTGGTAGCGAAAGTTGGAACTACTTGAAATTGAACGGAACTTGTAGCTCACCCTAAGGGTGTCCACTGGTAGCAGCTACAGACTCAGGCGAGCCGTACATCACCTCGGACACTCCCGGCACGAAAATCCATACGATAAAAAAAGTGTTGTAAATCAGGGGTAAATTCTTGTTTGATATTTCAGTTCATTTTAATTAACCTACTTGTTTGATCTATTTTTAATATTTTTGGATTGTTGTCTTGTACTGTAGTTGCCTTTTTTTAAAATAAATTTATAAATGCACATTTTTAGCGAAATACTGTATATATGTTGTTTATTTCACTTCTCTTAAGAACCTGTATGTAGACCTCCCTAAGTGCTGTAGTGTTTCTAATACAAAAAAAAAAAAATCCGTTGTGACCCCGAGGTCCGGCGGATATTATTTATACAAAATGGTCTACATTATTTACAAACGGTTACAAAACTATGAGTGTAAGAATTATTCAGCATAAAAAGTTCTGCAAAAACGTCAGTATCGTTAATACAGTACATCGCCCACTATAAGTCCTTTTACGTTTTCATTTCTTGCAAAAATCTCCATTCAGTGGAAAATTAAATCACTAGTTTCGAAGCGAGTTTACGAGCTAGCAAGCGAGCCTATTACCCCAGCTTCGGTCAGCATCAAACTGTCGGGTCGTGTCGAGTTAAGACTTCAGAGAAGAGTATATGTGTTTGAAGTTTTGCTGTTCACCTCGGCTTTTCTGAATTGCGTCTGGGACCTGCCGTCCACGGGCGTTTTAGGCTTACGCTAGGTAAACCGTTAAAGAAACTAGGCGAAGCCGGGGTGGGTTGCTAGTAATGAATAAATCTTAAATCTAGAAATACAATTTTGAATATACAAGTCTAATAGAGATGGACATTATTTATGAAAATAATTAACCCTGTATTTGAGTTTGAAGATAATTAATATGAATCTTTTATAGAATATACTGTACTAAAAATGTTGTACTATTAAATTAATAGATCTTGACATTTGCATGCAGTGCCAACTAGTATTTTTAGCCTACTTTTCACATTTTGCAAAAATGAGGAAAAAGTAGACTTATGAGATCGATCCGGGAAAATGTGTGTCTGTCTGTCTGTCCGTCTGTCTAGCTGTGTGTGAGTCCCCCTATCAACTCCTAAACGGCTGCAGCAATCTAAACCAAATTTAGTATGAGTAAAGATGTATACCGGAATATCTCATGCCCATATTTGAAAATGATGTCAGTGCTACCAACTGCTGAATAAATGCACTAGAAATTTGAGCTCCATGTTGGATATCTTGGAAGGTATGCATGGGAGCTATTTCAGGAGGACATACATGACAGTGTTGCCAAAATAATTTTAAGACTTCTGATAGGTCCAATTTTTAAATGCATATAACTTCGACACTAACAATTGGATTTCAACCAAATTTTGTATGTAATATGTGTACATAAACAGATATGACTGAGCGTATTCTTAAGAGTCACCAGGGCTGCCAACTGTTGAAAAAATTGCTATCTCTCTTTTTTTTTTATCCAAATACCAATATATCAGAAAGTATGCAAGCCGACAGCTTTAAACTATGCACACGTATAGTACCTGACATTTTACATTAATTTGGAGTAGCTTATATATGTCAGTTCTACCAACATGATTCTAAGCCTGCTGATAGGACCAATTTTTAAATACATGTAACTTCTATACTATCAGTTGGATTTCATCCAAATTTCGTATGTGCTATGTGTAACATAACATATATGACTATAAGTATTCTTAAGACCAACCAGGGCTGACAACTGTTAATGAATGCTGTCTATATTTGTTTACCCTAATATTCTAGATAGGTTCATATACTGTAGATTAATCATTGGTATGAATCTTAATTTTAAGAAAATTAGGCTCTTTAGTTCGTCACGGAACTTCTTGTTAGGTAGTAAAACAGTCTTGGTTTTATTGTCATGAAGCTGCAGTTCATTTATCTTGGATTTCTCTTATCATCCATCCTTCACATATGGCCAAACCACTTGAGACCTTTCAAGGTTATTTAATCCTGTAGTTTGTCAACCTGCACCAATTCTCTGATGTGCTCATTTCGAATTCTGTCTTTTCTTGTCTTACCAACCATGGCTCTGGCAAATCTCATCTCCGCTGGCTGAATCCTTCTCTCATCTTTCTTCCTCGTGGTCCTAGTTTTACAGCCATAGGTCAAAATTGGCACACAATAAGTCTGATAAATTGCTCGTTTACATTGAAGAGACTCTTTCTAGTTCCATATGACGTCTTGAACAGCTCTATAAAATGTACCTCCAGCGGAAATCCTGCTGGTGATTTCCTCTTCATTGGTACCTGTTGATGATATCATAGTTTAATATTGCTTGAGTAACACTTACTATGCTAACTTCTATTCTGGATAAATGTTCAGTTGTACATACCGTAACTATTATTTCAAATTGGAGTTGTTGATTTTTATCACGTATATCTATATTGCTCGTGTTACAGTTTAAAATTTATCTGGTCTTGTCTTCAGTGTCCAATAGCCTAAATGATATTCGGATTTCCTGGAATTTTGGATTTTAGGGATTCCACTGCATTGGCAAGGCAATTCATGACTGAGACCTGTCACGGTATTATTGATGTAAAGTACAATTTATAACATGCCATCTGTTTGTAGTACACCTTCCCCCCGTCCCAGGTCTTCTTCCGAAATAGGAAACATTGTTCGCTTGCTAGACCAAGAACTCCACGAGACGCTGCTGAACTTTTCCCCTGCACCAGGGTATTGACTGGGTGATGTTGAAGCCCTTCACTCGCCACTGAGACGCTGTCTTCCTTCTCTCGGTGCTGGATATTCTATATGCTAAATAAAACAAGCCCAAATCGTATATAAGCAAAAGCAACCTCCCCTGGAGACGCGTGCAACCCAGAACCTTGTTTTACAAGAACAAACAAAGAGTCTTGTAACGTTGAAAGGTTCAGGAGGGCCGTGTCATGTTATAGGAAGCATCCCGTGAGGATATTGTATGTTTGTATTCTTAAAGAAAGTTCTCCTGCATTATACATCGTCTGCGATGGTGGTGGTTGGTGATTGTTGCTTTATGGGGTGGAACATCAAGGTCTTTTGTCCCAAAGAACTCAATTCTAGATATTAATGACTAGGGACCAGATTTTCAGGTTTTCAAAATTGCCATTTTGGATTTTCAATAATATAAAATAGTTTTTTTTAAGTTTCTAATACGTAGAATGGGTTTTGATGTGTAACATCTTTCCGCTCGGTTGCTGTATAGTTTTGTGGGAGTGATTTTGAAAATTGGGGACGGAAGTGAATCGGGCGGAAGTGGATCGAACGGAAGTGAAGACGCACTGCCAGAAAAATGGGATGGAAGTGAATGTTATGGCAATACAGTTGGCAGAGCATTTAGCAGGCACTGGTTTGACGAGCACAGTGGCAAATGTTTCACCGACTTTCATTTGTCATTGAGCAGTTTATGAGGCTTCACGTTCAAGGTTGAATATCACATGGGGTAGGACAAAGACGATAAATGACATTTAAGTAAGCGGCATTATTGTCAAGCTGTGGGTGAGTAGTCAAATATTAAATGCATAACAGAATGTTGTTATATGAGCGGAATAAAAGCTGTATTTTCATCATATGTGAGACTAGGTCATTTCATGATTGCAGGAAGCAATGTTTTGATTGTTTACGACGAACTGTATGAGAGCCTTGAGAATAATGAATGTTATAGTTACTGAGGAATGTGCTCACAGTATTTGAGAGTACAGTCGACGTTGTGTGTCACTTTGTTATTATGAATTATTAAGGTAAAAGGAAGGAAGGAAGCTTGTAGTTTTGCGTGTCCGTTAATCTCACGATCATGATCTACGGTACCTCCCTTTTACGTGGAATGCGAACCACAGGACATGGCATTTCAATTCGAAAATCTCACTTGTATTGACCGGGAATCAAACCCGGTCTACCTTGGTGAGAGACTAACAGCTTGACCGCTGCGCCACAAATGTGACAGTAGCATATCTCCAATTCAATCTATACATTCATCATAGTACCAGTATGAAAATGGAGTGTATATTAACATTTTAAGAATGTCCAAGCTGTGTAGTATACGAGTAGGATAACATGTCAGATGTTACACATCATATGTGACTACTGTAAGGCTCGTATCTTTTTTTAAATAGGCTTTGAAGATTTAAGTGTAGAATAGGTTTTTAAATCGTTTTTTATGTTTAAAGTGTAGCAAAGCTTAAAATTAATCCTAATTGTTAGTAGAAAATCCGATTGTAACGAGGGTGCAAATATGATAAGTCTTTTACCTAATTATCACCGAGAACTTCACACTTTTAGGCAATATTTGCTCTCCTCAAATATGTTAATTATCGAAATTCAATAACATTAAGGATGTCAGAGGTGATTTTTACACTCTAGACCATTTAATTAACTTTGTTTACTTAGAATGTAAGGAACTTGGAAACAATTAGAAATGTATCCCCACTTTCCTGTCAGTAATAACCAAACAATAAGTTATAGCCTAAGCAGAAATGTGCTGAAAGTATTTGAATTTTCTGGCAGGTAGGATTTCTCTCAGTCAGCTAGAGCTAGGAATAAACACTGTCTCATTGTTTACTTTTAAAAATTATAGACTAAAATTCAAATATATTACAATGAATGGAACAAAACTGCAATTAGGTATTTATAGGCACTCGCATATCATTTAGGACTTTCAGGTAAGGCCTACTACAGAATTCATGAATTCATTGTTTTGAGTGTGATTCGGAAAGATATTAAAATATTTTTGTATTTAGAAGTAAAGAGAGCCTCTGTGGCTTAGGCGGCAGCACGCCAGCCTCTCACCGCTCGGTCCGTGGTTCAAATCCCGGTCACTCCATGTGAGATCTGTGCTGGACAAAACGGAGGCAGACAGGTTTTTCTCCGGGTACTCCGGTTTTCCATCTCAACATTTCATTCCAGCAACACTCTCCACTATCATTTCATTTCATCTGCCATTCATTTAATCATTGCCCCCAGAGGAGTGCGTCAGGCCTCGGCAGCCGGCACAGTTCATATCCTCGCCGCTAGATGGGGGCTTCATTCATTCCATTCCTGACCCGGTCGGAGACTGGAAGCAGGCTGTTGATTTTCATTTAGAAGTAAAGAAAAAATAGGTTAGAACCTAAGAATCCAGTCCGTACTAATGATAACAATAATGGAATTAACAACTCGGGGATTCCGGAAATTGCCCATATTGTCTAACTATTTATTTACCACTTCTCATAAACTATTAAATGGAAATCATTGTTTTTTTCAGGGATTTTCTTCAAGACTTTCTCCATACTTTCAAACAAGCTTTCTGAAAATAAATATAGTTTCGAATTTTCATGAATTTTTTTAAACTGCATTATTTTAAAATGATTGCACAGTCGGCATTGTTAAGTTCTCTTAAAATTCCATTAACTCTTTCAAGCACATGAATTTGACAGGAAATCTGACCCTTGAGGCACAATATATTTATTTATTCACAATAAGCTCTGATTGCATGACAACAGACAATAGCCACACACAAAATGGAGGAAAAGAAGTAACTGATACCACCTAGTAACTAGTAGCATCATAACACAACGTGAATACGTGGGCCGTTCCTTCTTGGCCGGTATATAATGTGAGCGAAGTGGCGTCTCCACGCACGGTGAGCCTTAATACCTTTGTGATCAATGCAAATAAAGTACGCAATGCGTCCTTGGCAGCCAAATGTGCATATTCAGTGGTCTCGGTGTTCTACTCGGACTTGAAGAAGAATTCTCACGTGCTTACGACCAGCCACGAATGACCGGCCCATCTATACACAGAGTGTACCAGCATGCTGGAAGAGGCAGACCTTCGCCATTCCCTGTACCACCATGCATTGAAGCAATGGCAGCTGTTGGTTCATTTATTTGCACCGCATAACCTTAAAGAGTTAAATTAGACGTCAGTATATTAAGGCTTGTATGAAGATATAAAAAAATCAATTTAAATAATAAAATTTCACGTCACCTCAATGTTGTCTTTGTGCTCATAAGGTCATTGCAAGTCCCACAGGTGAACTTATGTTAATAACCTCACAGAATTTCAGTTTTATTGTTGTAATAGATTCGTAGATATTGAGAACCATCTAAATATTTCGAATAGTAGCCTTGTTGGATTCTTCTATATGTAGGCCACAGAGTTATGTACCATTACACGAGGATTATTACGTTCGTTCAATATTCAAACGTTCATTTTGATGGCATGATTAGCACAAAAGAAATATAAACTTAATTTTAAAATGTTGCACAGCCATCATCTTTAGGTTATGAAAACAATTGAATTAAATTAAATGCCACTTGATTAAATTTTTGGTGGATATTTACCCTACCAAGTGACACTGTGGTCGGATTATTAAATCGTGAGAAAATACAATTTAAATGTTTTAACATCGCTTGGTCGCCATGTTGGTTTTGTACTTACAGGTTTTTGAAATTTAAATAGGTGAACTTCTAGTAGTACCCTTTATCTCCGTACAAAATTTCCGGATAATATCTGTTACTGTTGCGGAAATATACCTAGGTAGAACGCCAGTGAAATATTTCGCGCGACCGCCATGTAGGATTGGTGAAACGTATGAAAATTTTGGGGGCACGGTCAAAGTCTACGAGGTCGTAGTGTGTACTTACCGAGTTTCATCACGCCGGCCTCTCACCACTGGGTCCGTGGTTCAAATCCCGGTCTCTCCATGTGAGATTTGTGCTGGACAAAGCGGAGACAGAGAGGTTCTTCTCCGGGTACTCCGGTTTTTCCTGTCACAAATTTCATTCCAGGAACACTCTCCACTATTATTTCATTTCATCTGTCATTCATTTAATCATTGCCCCAAAGGAGTGCAACAGGCTTCGGTGCTCGATGAGGGCTTCATTCCATTCCCTGACCCGGTCGCACAGTGGGTCAAAATTGAAATCTAGGAGGACAAATTATTTTTACGTTTTAATCAAGAATTTAGAGTTAAAGCAACGTATAAAATTTGTTTATTTCACAATAAACATCAGTTAAGACCTTTTTTAAGCTACGTTTACACCTGCAAGAAATTGTCTATGACTAGGAGTTGGATAGAGCATTCAGTTATCTCTTCAGAACGATTTTCTACCCCTAATTTACTTTTAACAAAGTCACAAACTTCCATTTTTGACATAATCGTCGAACACAGTGCTTCAAACAGTTGTAAACGTGTGAGAACTGGTCGCGCGGCATCTTCTAAAACGTAAAATAACTAAGTAAGTTGCAAAAAGATGCAAAAAATCTAATAACAGGCGTAAACTACAAGACTTTATCTACATTTTAGCATTAAGTAGCACGTGACGCAGAGTGACGCGACATACTAAAAATCTGAGTGAAAATATAATTTTAAATATAATAGTTAAATATTATATATTGCAAATATAGCTAAAATTACGTAACAATTACGCCCATTAATAACTGAAACATGTTACAAAGATCATACCTTAAGCTGCATGTTCCATCTTAAAGCATCACACTAACCACAAAGACAACCAAACCACAGCCACTTACATTCACCCTCCAATTCGGACTGTTCGAACAGTGGTGACAGATTTACAGTAAGATGCGTTTATATCCCAGAATAGTGAGCGGCAATTATATGAGAATGCTGTAAAGTAATAAATTTTGATTTTTTAAATATCAAAATAAATAATTTTGTCCTCCTAGATTTCGATTTTGACCCACTGTGGGTAGGTCGACTTGAATCAGGCTGTGGATTTTCATGTGGGAATAGACATATGAGCTCTTCGTCCATACGGCTCGGGTCTGAACTTACTGGCCAGTTTTACGGAGACTATCTTTAGGGTCATCAACACCACACGGCTCGTAGTTGTTACCATCAACGAATGACATGAATTGGTAAAGTGAATTTGACTTGAGCTGGTGAGTCGTGTCGCTTGACAGAGCCCTAGATGGTGGCAGGACAAGTCGCGCGACGTGTTGATTGATACGACTGGTCGAGCCTCAGCTGCTTGGGACTGTCACCTGCCCTGTTTGGAGCGCTGTCACTTCGCTATCTAGTTCATCACATGCAGTTCGTTCTGGTTAATTCCAGTGCTTGCACACTGCTTCTGGAATATACAGGCTAGACGTTTGTTTTAGACGAGTGAAAAATTTTAATGGAATCCTGGAGGCGAGTTACTTCACTACCTGTTTTGTTGTCACCTGCCCCATGCGGTCAGATGATTGACAAAGCTATCTCACACGACTGCTGAAGTACAGTTCTTGGCAAATATAATGGCGTACTTCCACGTCACACAAAACTTAGACGTCGACTGTACTGTCTGCATGGTGGTGTCATCACGTGCTCAAGTCTTGAATTCCGTTAAATCAGACCGGTGGTGACAAATGTGTAGCGATAAGGCTAGAGAGTGACTGTGTACAGGCTCACCCACAAACTTCAAGGTCAAGGGCAATCGTCTAAAACAAACGTCCGGCTTGTACACACTTTCGTGTGAAATCTATATGATAGCCGTCTTCAAATAATGGAAGAATTGGAAACATCGAACCTTGAATATTCGTTTGATAGACTCAGCAGGTTTTGCTTAAACACAAGTAGGAATGATTCATTAAAATACTGTAGGGTTAAATTTAAATTTCCGCTGTGCCAACCGCTGCCTGGAAACTATGCTAACATACGTGGATGACTCGCCCGACCCACACCAAGAATGCTATATTTTTAGCCTGTTTTCATTTTATGAAAAAAAAAAATAGGCTTATGTACGTGTGTATGTGTGTGTGTGTGTGTGTGCGTGCGTATGTGTGCCTGTCTGTGTGTGTCCCTCCCTAATAACATCTAAACGGATGGAGCGATCTCAACGAAACTCAGTAAGGTCATAGTACTATTTTGGCCGACCCCAACCGCGCCCTTCGAATTTTATTATGTCCCACCAATCCAACATGGTGGCTGTGCGAAATATTTCACCGGCATTCTATATTTCCGAAATTATTACTGGCATCCCCCTGAAATTTTGTATGGTAATAAAAGGCACTACTAGAAGTTCACATATCAGACTTTCAAAAACCTGTTGACTACTAAACGAACATGGCGGTCAAGCGAAATTGAAACTTTAAAATAGACTTTTCTCGCTATTTAACCATCCAAACGTTAGGAAACTTGGTACAGCAAATGTTTATGCAAATTGTAATGCATTGGAATCTAATTTAGTTAGATTCTTTATATAATCTCAAGATGGCGGCTGTGCGAATTATTTCACCGGCATTCTATATCTTCGAAACCCTGAAATTTTGTACAGTGATAAAGAGTACCACTAGAAGTTCAACTACGAGACTTCTGAAAACCTGTAAAATACAATACGAACATGGCGGCCAAGCGTAGGTGAAACATTGTAATAGACTCTTCTTGCGATTTAACCGAGCGCAGTGAAATAAGGTACAGTAAATGTTTATACATATTGTAATGCACTGGCATCTAATTTAGTTCAATTGTTCACATTACCTCAAGATGGCGGCTATGCGAAATTTTAAAATTAAGTTTTTATTTCTTGTGTATTAATCATGCGATTGAAGTGAACGTTTGAATAATGAACCTACGCAAACATCGTCATCTAATAGTACTTAACTCTATGGCCTTCATATATAAAAAAAACAACATGGCGATCATCCGAAATATTTAGACAGTTGTCAATATCTACGAATCAATTACAGCAATCAAACTGAAATTTTGTATGTTGATAGAGGCAATTATCATAAATAGGAGATATGAAAATAGGCTGTATAGTTCTTCATGGAACTACTTGTTCTAAATGCTTGGCCATCTGGAGCTCCTACTACTGGCACTTTAATTCCTGGTCAAACACTACACATACGATAAATTTGGACGAAATCGGTGATGACAAGTAAGCAGTGATATTCGTTCTTCACCGTCCCAAACGGGATATCACGCCTGTGTGTGGGGAACTTCTATTTCAGACGTACAGTCAATGTGACTTTCATTATCCAAATATTAGTCGACCTCTAGTTCACAGTCTTTAAAGCATGTACTGCTCCAGAGTTTAGATAGAATGCTGTATGTGTGCTGATTTTTTTATGAAGTGCTGTGACGTGAACATCTATATGTGGAAAGTATCTAATCGTAACATCAAGATGTAGACATGAGATTGGCGGCGGATTACATTGTAAAAGGCATGGTGGGAACGATGCCAGCTTCTTGGACAATAAATGTGTTTTCTTAGAAGCTATACAAGTCATATTAATAGTTAGATTACGCTTGAACTGTTGTGAAATTGCCGTTTAACTCCTGTAGAGCCGGATACATTTTTCAGTATTTCTGAGAATCTGTGTATCATGGCTTCATGTCCAAAGATCCATTATAGACTAAGTACCTGGCTCACTCATGTTATACATTACTTCCGATCAGAAGAGGAAGCAGTTATTTTTATTTTGTATCGAAGACAGGAAATAGCTGTCACATTAGAGAAGTATATAGAAACCTTGTACTGTGGACTTCTTCTAAGAAAATCAAGTAACATAGTGGCCTATTGACATTCGAATTCGGATTTTAATTCCAAGAGAGAGGGACGTAGACAGATGAACTTACACACACTAAAACACCCGTGATATCATGGGAAAATACGGGTAAATAAAAATCATATTACACTTTTACGTAAGCTTTCTCGACCAATTTGGCTATATCCATAACGAAGATTTAATTTCAATTTTTAATTCTTAATTTTTGATTTTTAAAATTTCTAAATATTTTAACTTTCAAATTTTAATCTTAAAATTTAAAATTTAAAACAAATTTAAACGTATGAATTGTGAATTTTTGAATTATTGAATTTGTAAATATTTTATTTCTTATTTTTATTCAATTTTAATTGAAAATGTTTAATTCTCTTTTTTAATTTTTAATTTTTAATTTGTTAATTTGCAAATGTTTAAACGTTTAAGTTTTTTAAGGGTTTAATTTTCTAAGTTTTAATTTTTTATTTGTATTTTTTAAATTTATTTCACATTTTAGATTTTAAAAAATATTTTAAGTTGTCTTTTAATCTTTATATTTTTGTATTTTACAGAGCTTAAGTCCCGCTACAAAGGGTAGTATACTACAATATACTCACAATATAATTTACAGAAAGTAAATGGGTATGCAAAGAAGTACATATTATACGCAATAAAATACAGTAGAGTCTCGATTATCCAACCTAAACTGAACCTGGAATTTGTCAGAACACCGAAAATGTCGGATAATACAGAATAACTTTGAAAATGAACTAAAACAAATAGGTGAGCTATAGCCTACTGAATTACTGAAACAATGACATGTTTTACGGTACTCTATTTACCGAATTAGCAATTCAATTGTACATGCAGTATTGAACTAAAACGTTCAAAGTGCCGTAAGAAAAGAACATTTGAACAATGTGTGCTTACCTGCTGATTCACGTTTTCTTGTTGCGAGATCTCGTCATCGACAAAAAATCAACACCTCTGTTGCGCTTGCCTCCGGATGTTGCTCCACGTAGGATAATGCCATATCCAATGCACTTAACTGTTCACTGTGAGATATCCTTTTATTCTTTTGTTCTGCAATACCACCTCCTCCTCCCTTATCATCTTCTTCTTCACCATCCTTTATTCGTTAGCATTCACAAAATCAATAATATCAGGGTCACTTAATTCAAACAGCTGATCTTGTGCACACCACTTAAACTCACATCTTGAGACGTAGCATCCTCACAGCCAGGAATGCAATTCAGTACGGGAACAATGTCGAAAAACACGGAGTGTCGGATAGTCTAAGCCTGGGATGTCAAAGATACGGCCCGCGGGCCGTATCCGGCCCCCGGGCCGTAACAATACGACCCGCGATCGCAATGTGTGACAGACAGAAGAATCATGACTTCACTCGATTCCTTTACGGAAGTTTTAAAATGCGAACACTACAACATTTATAAGTAACTTCAAGGGCAGCGCGTGCCTAGACAAGCGAGAGAGATAGACAGTAACGCCATCTCTTAGCAACAAGCGGAAATACCACGAAGGCTAGAATCTTCCACGCGCTTCGAGTCTATACTAGAACCTTCCTTATTGATATAAAATGAGTGCGTCGTCACGACGGTAGTCAGTTGAGTCGACTAATCGAAGCGATACGGTCGGAGAAAGATTTTAGTTAATTTATTTGTACTGCGACATAGTGATTGTGAAGTCCAGTGATTGTGAAGGTATTGTGCATTTGTTTGTGTCGTGCGCATGCGATATCCATAATTGTTGTGTCGAGTTCCATAATTGTTACGATTTTGGCATAATGTCACAAAAACTTAAAGTTGATAGTGAGTGCAGAGTTTTTCAGTCTAAATGGGAAATTGCATATTTTTTCATAGAATGGAAAGGTAAACCAATCAAACAGTTGCTGTTTGTAAGGAGTTTAACTTGAAGAGACACTATGATACGAATCATAAATCAAAATTCGATTGTTACACTGAAAAAATAAGAATGGACACATTGTCATCTTTAAAATCTAAACTTCAAGGTCAACAATCGATGTTTACTAAAGCCAATACTGAGAGCGAACATGCCCTGAAATCAAGTTTTATTATTGCATTAGAAATCGCGAAGAGATAAAAACCTTTCACTGATGGTGAGTTTATTAAAGACTGCATGTTGAAAGTGGCCGATGTTTCATTTCCATTTCAAAAGTCAATAATTAAAAATATTTCACTGTCAAGAAACACTGTTGCTTCAAGAATAAATGATTTATCTCAAAATTTGGTTCTTCAACTGAAGGAGAAAATTAAGGAATTTACAAACTTTTCACTGGCTGTTGACGAGAGCACTGATACTGAGGATACAGCTCAACTTGCTGTTTTTATACGAGGTATTAACAGTAACTTTGAAATAACTGAAGAACTATTAAAGTGCGACCCATTGACAGGTACTACAAGAGCAAATGATATTTATTCTGCAATTGAGCATTTGATAGCAGAATATGAACTCGACTGGAATATACTTAGCAGCACAACTACGGATGGCGCTCCTGCCATGGCTGGCAAACATTCGGGCGTTGTAACTAAGTTAAAACAGAAAACATCAGGGAATTTTGTGGGATTTCACTGTATAATTCATCAGGAACCATTGGCATCCAAACATTTAAAAATGGACCATGTAATGCAACCTATAATGAAAATTATAAATTTTATAAGGAGCAGAGGACTAAACCACCGACAGTTCAGGCAGTTTTTACAAGATTTGGACGAAAAGTTTTCTGATGTCCCTTATTTCACCGAAGTTCGTTGGCTCAGTCGAGGAGTAGTTTTAGAAAAATTTTTTGCATTACGTGACCCTATTCAAGCTTTCATGTTAGAAAAAGGCAACCCAATTGATTATGACAATGACTGGTGGGATGATTGTGCCTTTTTAGTAGATGTGAATAAACACTTGACTGATCTGAATGTAAAGTTACAGGGTAAAAATCTGATTGTCACTCAAATGTATTCATGTATTCAAGCCTTTAAAACAAAGTTGAGGCTGTGGGAAAATCAGGTAAAAAATCAAACTTTGGATCATTTCCCTCCTTCAAAATCATTTGGCACGGCGAACCAAAATAAATTGGATCAATATTCTCAACTTCTGCAAAATCTGATCACGGAATTCAACATTCGTTTTGAAGACTTCCACAAAATGAATGAAATGGAATTCCCAATTTTCAACAATCCATTCAATTTTGAAGCTTCTCAGGCACCAGTTCATTTGCAAATGGAGTTGATAGATCTTCAATCAGACAGTATTTCGAAAGAAAAATTTAAAGAGGTTAACGCTCTTACACTTTATACACAATATTTCAAGAGTTTGGATAACTACCCGCAATTAAAAATGCATGCAGCACGCATTCTGTGCATGTTTGGTAGCACCTATTTATGTGAGCAAATGTTTTCCGTCATGAAAATAAATAAAGAACAAACATCGCACAAGACTTAAGAATGAACATCTCCAATCAATTCTTAAAATAATTACAACGAATATGATACCTGACATCAATGACATTGTCAAAAACAAGAGAAGTCAGGTATCTGGATCCTCGAGCTCAAAATAATTACCCTCTTTTATAACTTTGATATGATTTTTAACAACCGTATATTATATACTATATAATTAAGTAAATAAAATGTTATAATAATTCAGTACATTTTTTTATTTGAATCTGGCCCGCCTACAAATTCTAAATTTAATATATGGCCCTCTGCAAAATTGAGTTTGACACCCCTGAAGCCAAAGTTGGTTGAGTGGGACTGTACTGTACTGATAACAAAATTTAACAATGTTACCAAATAATAATTTTTCATTTCTTGGTTGAATTTAAGACAATTGTGAACGATACCATTCTAATACAGTAGTAAATAAAATAGTATTAATAATATAACATCAATATTGGTTGCCTCGCATTTGCTGATGACCTCGCTATGTTTGCTTCCTCTCCAGAAATAACCATTCAACAAGTAAATTACTTTTATGATTGTGCAACCAAAATAGGACTCAAGATATCTTACACTAAAACCCAATTCATCTCTAATGTAAAATAAGCTCCAGCTCGTCTCCAAACCACCCAAGGCCAGATCTTGAAAGTTCAAAAATTTAAATATGTTGGTGAGTGGATCGAACCAAATAATTCTGAAAGTTCACCATCTCAACACGAGTCAATCAATATGAAACAGCCTTCCGTCTCACACACCAACTGTACAATAACAAGAAGTTCCCTGACGAACTAAAGAGCCTACTTTTCTTAAAATTAAGATTCATGCCAATGATTAATCTACAGTAGCCTATCTGAACCTATCTAGAATATTAGGGTAAAAAATATAGACAGCATTTATTAACAGTTGTCAGCCCTGATTGCTCTTAAGAATACTTACAGTCATATCTGTTATGTTTCACATAGCACATACGAAATTTGGATGAAATCCAACCTATAGTATAGAAGTTACATGTATTTAAAAATTGGTCCTATCAGCAGACTTAGAATCATGTTGGTAGAACTGACGTATATAAGTTAGTCCAAATTAATCTAAAATGTCAGGTACTATACGTGTGCATAATTTAAAGCTGTCAGCTTGCATTCTTTCTGATATATTGGTATTTGGATAAAAAAGAGAGAGCAATTATCGACAGTTGGCAGCCCTGGTGGCTCTTAAGAATACGCTCAGTCATATCTGTTTATGTACACAAATTACATATAAAATTTGGTTCAAATCTAATTGTTAGTGTCGAAGTTATATGGATTTAAAAATTGGACCTATCAGAAGTCTTAAAATTATTTTGGCAACACTATCATGTATGTCCTCCTGGAAATTAAACTGAAATAGTATTATCTACATGTGTGCCAATTTTGGAATAGCTCCCATGCATACCTTCCAAGATATCCAACATGAAGCTCAAATTTCTAGTGCATTTTTTCAGCAGTTGGTAGCACTGACATCATTTTCAAATATGGGCTTGAGATATTCCGGTATACATCTTTACTCATACTAAATTTGGTTTCGATTGCTGCAGCCGTTTAGGAGTTGATAGGGGGGGGGGGGGGGACACACACACACAGCCAGCCAGCCAGCCAGCCAGCCAGCCACAAATTTTCCCGGATCGATCTCATAAGTCTACTTTTTCCTCATTTTTGCAAAATGTGAAAAGTAGGCTAAAAAGTCCATCTCTAGGAATGCGAAGTTCAGATCCTATCAAACTGTGATTAGACCGGAAGCACTGTATGCAGCGGAATGCCTAACAAACCGCGCAGCTAGCACGATCGAGAGACTTGAAGGTAAGGAAAGAAAGATCATTAGGATTACTCTTGGTCCTAAGTTCAAAGATGGAGGTTACAAGCTCTGGAGTAATTCAGAAATATACTCCCACAATGAAAAGATCTCAAGTGTAATCCGGAAACGGAGAATAACATTCTATGCCCATCTCCTCAGAATGCCAGTCAGTAGATTCTCCAACCGTCTATTATCATACTTCCGAGGTATGGTAATGCCTCTTTGGCTGGTGGAAGTGGATAAGGACTTGTTAAAATTTGAAATATCTGAATCAGATATCTTGCTCAGAACCTCATTGAAACAAAATCTCTGTCAGGTTCATCAATAGGAAGTAAAAACCAGCAAGAGATATGTTCACTCGGATGAATGGAAGAAATCCCATTCCGAAAGGATGAAGGCATGGTGGGCTAACAAGAAGAAAAACAGTTGAGATATCCCGGTTCCTAGTGGCCGCAATGATAAAAGTATAGTAAGCAATGATAATACTGGGCATATATCAATACTTCAAAGTTAATTCTTATTGACTTCGTTGGCAATGCGAATAGATCTCGAAGTACCTCAATGCGTAGTGACTAATATTCTTAGCTGTCATTGCGGTGGTGCGTCAATGCCTGGCTATGTCAAGAAATGGAAATCGGGTCAGAGGGCTGGAACTGGATTCATTGAGCGATGTGAGGCAAAACTGAGATGCGGTGGGAGCAATTCTTACCTTAGCCATCCTAGAAATGGTGTTCCGTGTTTTCCCACTTCTACTCCAGTAGAACGCCAGCATGGTACCAAATATGAAAGCCACGGCCGCGTACAAACCAAATTATCGTCCCAATAATAAACACACATGTTAGTACAGCCATCACAATGATATAGGTTATCGGACAGATTCCACAAACTCCGAAATACAGGGGGCTACATGACCACAATGCCGCGAAGCTCCTAAAACAGTGGTTCTGAACCCGCAGATGTCTGCGGACCACTCAGCCTAAAACTGAATCTTCTACGGGCCACGCATTCCCCCATTACACCTTTTCAGTTGCAACCCTTCCTCAATAACACTTATTTTAAAGATATTTCAATTCTAAACCTGATAGTCAACGCCGCGAATACATACGGACGATTCTCGTTCAACGCACATCGTTTTCGAAATCCCCATTTATTGACCACTTTTATATACGTGCTGGTGGATCCTTTTCTTCCACGGACCAATCGCGAAGCACTCACGGACCACCTGTGGTTCGCGGACCACTGGTTAAGAACCACTGTCCTAAATGAATCAACAAGAACAAAATGTTCGGGAAGGTATTCTAAAAACTATGATTTTCACTACGCAAATTTTAAAACAAGAGTGGTTTTACGTTGAAATATTAATGACTAGCAACCCGCCCCAGCTTCGCCCCATATCCTAAACGGTTTGCCCAGCGTAAGCTTAAAAGGCGCATGGACGGCAGGCCCCAGGCGCAATTCAGAAAAGCTGAGTTGAACAGCGGAAACTCAAACACATACTCTTTTCTGAAGTCTTAACTCGATGCGACTGTACAGTTTGATGTTGGTCGAAGCACAAGACACGGCACGAATCTAGAAAAATTGCTGAGCAGTAGATAACACTTTTTCGAGACAGTGAATGATGTCTGTCGTATTTGTTAATATATTCTTTTTAGTAATGCACAGATTTTAGGTAATTGTGAAGTACCTTATATAAGTTACCGACAGCCATAGAGATCAATACTACTTTAATAAGCTTCAACATATCAACCTCTTCCCCATTCAGCGTGATAAATACTTATAGAATAATATAATTCAAAACTAGCAATCTGGTATCACTTGTTATCCCTTTCTTCCTTGTGGGACGTGTCTTGGCGATCGCGGGACCCCAGCTGAGTCTGGCACTGCTTCCACTTGCTTGTGCCGGACTCCTTTCAGTTATCGTTCCTGTGGATCTCACTTGGTCAACACTTATTCTCTTCCGACCCTGACGGTATTAGGGTATCCGATGCCTAGGGAGTCCTTCACTTTTCCACCTTAATTGGTCCTTGTCTCATCTTTGCTGATAACCTCAATCTTCGAGGGGTGAGCATTCTTTCTCTTTTCATGTTATCTCCTGCCTTCTGCACAAATCCCTCAAGGAAGTTGGGTTTATGTAGCCTTATGCACCCTGGATAGCGCTACACACTTAAGGGCTCACGGTTGGTGAGTTTGTGAGTTGGTGACCCCGAGGAATTCCTGAGCTGGGTCCGATACTTCCCCTTTTTCCACTGACTTTAGGGCGGGCCCTCTCCTCTTTCCCTTTCCGGTCTGCCTTTCACAGCTCTCCTTCATTCCAAGTCCCTCAATCCTCATTACTCGGGGATTGAGGACATTTCTTTTCCTCCTGTCCATTGTTTCTTTTCTTTTCCTTTTTGTCATTCATTTCTTCTTCTAGTATGTAAGATAGTTGGTAACTCAGTAGTTAGTTTTAGTTGTAGGTTTCATGTCATTAGCATTCATTGTCACAATCACTCAAACCATTAGGGGCCGATAGCCAAGATGTTAGGCCTCTTAAAGCAACAATTATCATCATCATCATTGTTGTGAACGTGTGTACGTGGACGCGCATAAAATAATTCTTGGTTGGTCTAATTCTGTCCATTAAATCCAAAGTCCGTTGAATTGAGGTCTGCTAAATCGAGGGTTAACTGTGTGTAGAGCCTCCGTGACTTAGGTGGCAGCACGCCGGCCTCTCACCGCTGGGTCCGTGGTTCAAATCTCGGTCACTCCAAGTGAGAATCGTGCTGGACAAAGCGGAGGCAGACAGGTTTTACTACGGGTACTCCCGTTCTCCCTGTCACAATTTAATTCCAGCAACACTCTCCACTATCATTTCATTTCATCTGTCATTCATTTAATCATTGCCCAGGGGAGTGCAACAGGCTTCGGCAGCCGGCACAGTTCATATCCTCGCCGCTAGATGGGGGCTTCATTCATCCCATTCCCTGACCCGGTCGATCGACTGGAAGCAGGCTGTGGATTTTCATTTTCACTGTGTGATTACCTCTACAGAAGCAATTTTGTCAGTGTGCCCTCAATACATTGATACTTCAGACAAATATGGCGTAGAACACAGTTGCAAAATTCTGTGACGTCTTCACAAGTTCCACTCTGCTAGGGGCAAGGTGTGCAGCGTCGTTGTTTTAGCACTGTTGAATATGGATGTTGATTGTGGTTGGGTCCTGCTTAAATAATTTCAGTTTTATTTATTTACGCTTTGTTATGCAGCAGTAACCAGAAAATGCAAATACCGTCTATTCCTGGCAAGGAGTTTGCGTGATGCTCGTTTTAATGAGGAGTATTTTACTGTCGGGGTGCTATCAAGATACTGTATCTGTAATAAGCATACTTCAAGACGAGGAAATGATATTCCATGAGTGAGTGGGTGTTACGGTGGAGCACTCGAGTGGCTAAACTTCCCTCAGTACAGTCGTGCTTGGGGTAGAGTCGACTGCTGCGGGGCATACGTTATGGCGAATCGTGTTCTTGTGCTTCGTATTCCTCGTGAAGCTCCCGTCGTAGTTGGCAGGCGTATCAACGTTGTGAAACAAAGAATTGGCAAGTAGAATAACGTTTTGTAATTATTATTGATGCAATAATTGAGACGCTCACGTCTTCTCAGTACTACAGGGTCTTTCACCCAAAGTGGGGCCGGCCACACGTCTGGCGCAGCGCTGCAGGTAGAAGGTCAGACGAGCATATTGCAATACGTAGCTGAGACAGTTGCGACGCAGGATTTAAGGAGTAAGGTTGACTTCGTTATTTCGTTTATAGTCTGCACGTGTTATAAGTTTATAACGTGTGTACGTGGTTATTGTTTAATTGTTATTGTGTTTCAACATTTTATATGTGTTATTGCGAAGTGTTAAAGCCTATTGCTTCAATTTGTATTTATAGGAAAAATTGAAACATAAGGTTTATGCAACAAACCCTCACACTCTAGATGAACTCAAACTAAATATCCCATGTGAAATTGAGGCTATCTCGGTAGATGAACTAATGCGTGTGAATGAAAATTTTCTTAGAAGATGCCAGAAATGTGTAGATGCAGGTGGAGGACATTTTCAACAACCTCTGTCACATGTGACTTCGATTATGATTGCTTGTTATTTACATGCGATTTGTGCGGGCGCTCTCTCGACCCCAAACTCAGTGAGTTGCCATGTGCTCTCTCGATTCTCCACGCGCCGCGCGGCCGGCCCCACTTTGAGTGAAAGACCCTGTATAAGTGGTCTTAAAGCCGACGTTTCACCTTACAGTATATGGAGGGTATTTTCAAACAAGAAAGTTACAATATTTGCATATGTATTTTCATCATTTGTGCCAATGAATATTTAATTCTTGTTCAGTACATACTTGGTATTAAATGACGTCTTGTCTTAAAAATTCCCTGCATATCAAACCAGAAACTTAAAATAAAGTACTGAAAAGTAGATATCATCCGCATGTGAAATTGTGTCCCCAGCTTCACTAGAATTGGTGTGATAAACGATTACATTATAAGCCAACAAACAGCACGTGGACATACCCAACACCGTCATTTTGGCCGAGGTCCAACAGAACAAAGCATAATCGGTCTTAACGTTGAATTGCAGCAACTATACCTAATTCTAATGTATCGTGAGGACTCGTCTTGTTATTATTGTACGAATTTGTAAAGCTGATCGTTTAGGGTAGACACGAGAAAAAGAGGATCGTACTGTGACATTAAAAGCTCGCGCCGAGGCAAGCAGAATTAAGAACATGAATTAATTTTGTCGAGACAGTGAAGGATGTCTGTCGTATTTATTAATATTTGTTTTTATTATTTAACAGATTCGAGATAAATGTGAAGTACTTTAATCAAAGTTACCGACAGGAATAACGAACAATAACTTACTACTTTAATACAAAGGTGGATCAAAAGGTTAGTTGCACTAACGCACTGCAGCAGCGCGCTGTGTGTCGCAAACGTGGGCACAGCGGATAAAGGGACAGACACTGCCCACACGTCTGTTAGGCAGGTCGCTGTGGTGTCTCGTCCTGTATGGTGTGAATAGCGGCCAAATGCAATGGCGCATAGATTGGACGTTCACTCCAAAGATGGTTCCCACGTCTTCTCACCGATGATCACAAGGGACAACGCTTCCAATCCTCCCTGGCATTTTTGCAACGCTATACCGCAGATGGCAACGTGTTTCTGCGGCGAATCGTCACGGGCGATGAAACGTGGGTCCACAACTTCACCCCCGAAACGAAGAGAACATCAATGGAATGGGTGCATCCCTCATCACCACAACGAAAGAAGGCCAAGGTTCAACCTTCATCCGGTAAGGTTATGGCGACAGTGTTCTTTGACATGGAGGGTTTGCTGCATGTGGAATTCATGCCGAAAGGAATGACGATCAACGCGGCGTCATATTGTCAAACGGTGCACCGGTTGCGTAAAGCGATTAAAGAGAAGCGCCGGAGGAAATTGAGCACCGGTGTTATTTTGTTGCACGATAACGCAACACCTCACAAGGCCCGCCAAACGAGCGAACTGCTGCAGCGTTTCTAGTGGAGGTCTGTCAACATCCACCCAACAGTCCCGACCTAGCGCCATGTGACTTTCATCTGTTCGGTAAGCTCAAAACGGAGCTCGGTGGTCAACATTTCCTGACCGATGAGGAGGCGAAGGCCGGTGTCTCCGAGTGGCTGAAGAACGCTGGAGGAAATTTCTATGCATCCGGCGTCGACAAGTTGGTTGTGCGTTCGCAGAAATGTTTGGAGTCTCTTGGAAACTATGTGGAAAAGTGACGTTACATTGTATGTCGTTATAGGCGTGTAATAAATGGCCATAACTGGGAAGTGAAACGTATTTTTTGATCTGCCCTCGTATGTTTCAACACATCAACCCCATTCAGCGTGATAGATCCCTATAAATGAATATAATTCAAAACTAGCTATCTAGCATCATCTGTTATCCCTTTCTTTCTTTCTTTCTTTCTTTCTTTCTTTCTTTCTTTCTTTCTTTCTTTCATGAGTAGCTTCGTGGTTCAGCGGTGACATTCTCGTCTCCTGTTCCCAAGGTTGCAGGGTCGAATCTGGTGCAGTCAGCTGGTATTTGAGGGTGCGCAAGTGCGAGGGAGCCGTGTCAGTAAATTTACTGGCACGTTAAAGATCCCCATCTGGAAAAAAAATCCGGCACCCAGGCGTCTCAAGGGACGTAAACTCAGTAACATTATTATTATTATTATTATTATTATTATTCGCGAATGGACCTAGATGGATCACGCAGTACTTTTATGATCCGCCTTTCTGATCTTCCACATAGCTCAAATTCTCTATCCGTAGGCCATCTTCCTTTCCTCAGTCCACTTGGTTCCTGGTCTCTTTGGAGCATCATTCTCTGGTGTTACATTCCATCCATTTACCCTACATCGGAATAGGTTCCTGTCAAAGACTTCCACTGTTCTTACTTGGGCCTTCTCCAAATCCTGTTTGACTTGCTGAATCCACGGTATATTCTTCAGTCTTCCTGCGTAGGTCATGATCTTGTGTGTAAGCCTTGTCGGTGGAAGTCTATGAACATGTCCATAAAACTTCAATTTTCGTTTCCTGATGTCCGCCGCAATATTTGATAATTTCTCAGTTGTTTTACTAGATTTCAACCTGTAACCATCTTCTGTTCTTTCTGGGCCAAGAATTTTCCTCAAGATCTTGCGTTCTTCCTTTAGGATATTTTCCAATTTACCCTTCCTATTAAGTATTAGAGTTTCACTTGCATACAGAGCTTCCGGTTTGATTACCGTGTTGTAGTGTCTGATCTTTGTATGTGTGGACATGCACTTTTTGTTCTAGATGTCGCGCGTTCTCCCATACGCTCTCTTCAGTTTCTATAATATTATTATATTACCTTTCTTTCTTTCTTTCTTTCTTTCTTTCTTTCTTTCTTTCCTTCTTTCTTTCTTTTTCCCTTTATGCTTTTCTATTTTTCCTATGCTTATTATAATTAATACATTATGAAATTAAGGTGCCGCTAACTGATTAGTAGAACGAAACAGTTCCGTTTCTTAATATGATCCTTCCGCATTAACTACTGAATCAATTGTTATGAAAATTTATCAACATTTAAATGATAAAATAGTTAAGTTACTGAAGCGGCAATATCATTCACCTTACCAACATTACAATTTATCAATTCTTAAAAACAAAATATTAAGCAAAATGTACATTTATGACCCTACTATTGAAGTTAAAGATTTGAAACTAATTACATTTGAAGAATATTTCATGGCTTGCAATCCAACTTAGAACCATGATTCTGCAAACTTATTCCGTTAGGCTTCTTTGGTTTACAGAAGCAAATACACCATTATTCTTGTAATTAATTTGTCTAAAACTACGTTATATTCTTCATTACATGTGTCTAATTCTACAGAATGTATACAGTCAAGGACAGCCAGTTCTGCATTAGGTTAGCCTCTTTCACATTACTCGCATGCAGTTTAACGTGGTATGACAACTAGGAAGTACGTCATAAATGTTTATCTCGGCATGCTGTGGGTTTGGAAAGACAATTTCCTTACTGATACCGTTCGTTGCAAGGAAGCTAATTTAGCGTCTACCTATTAGTTGTCCATTATTAGTGAGATACGAGGGAAGAACCTTTCCCACTTGGTAACAGGCTAATTGAGATGACCCTGAATGTCAACGCTCTTCGTTAGCAAGAACTTGATATAGTCAACAGTAATTTTTCAAAATATCGCCAATGCTTAAAACTCACTCAGCGCGGAAATTCATTCCACTTACACCAGTCTTTATTGTTATTGTTGTTGTTGATTTATTTAGGGGGTTGTGGCACCACGGTAATGTTATTTCGGGGTACGTATTGAGAATTTAGGTGTGTGGGACAACTTCATCACCACCCCGTGCTCTTTAATGTGTACTGAATTGTTTGTTAACCTGTATATGTGTGGTGACTGTAATAGTGTGCGTGGATGTGGTTGGTTAGTTCCACAGTTTAGGGGCTGCGACAACGTGGTCATGTAGACCCGCGTACTTTGTGTGTGTGTAGAATCTGTCTGATAACCGGTGTTAATTGTGTTGGCTGTATTACTAGGTAGTGTGTGTTATCGGGTATTCAAGTAATGACTGCATACATTGCATTTTCAAGTAGGTCCTACGTTTTCCACCAAAAGCCACCGTCAACGACTACTAGTTCAGAACTTGGTTTCTATACGCCACAGCAGTCGGTTCCTGGCGACGAATGTTGGAACCTACAATTTAGCTTCACACAAGTGTAATTAGTGGAAGGTTCTTTAACATGCCATAAATATATGGCATGAGACCGCCGGTTGATTCCCCTACGAAGGAAGGTATAGGCTTCTGAGGGATTTTTAACGCTCTTAAAAAATCCGACGACTTCGGTCGGGTTTGTGTGGGGATGCAATAAGAATCAAGAATGGAAATAAGGAACAGGAGGTAGGTTCGAATCCTTGATCAGTTAAAAAAATAATTCTGGTCAGAGGGTTGGAACAGGATACACTACTGTAAGCCTCGTGAGGCACACTTGAGAAGGGATGGGTTTGCTTCCTATCTCAGGCTTCCTATTGTTACGTGCCACCCCCTAGTGGCACTTCCGTTAACTGGATTACGGTGGGTAGAAAGCATAACACAAATTGTTCCTTTAAAGAAACGTATTAGCTTTATTGCGGGCCAGAAAGATACACCACACAAATAGCAAATACAAGCAATTTGTAGCTCACTCTAGTTTCCTCTCGTAGGGAACACTTGCCTTTCACTTGTCAATAAGCCACAGAAGTTAATCCCTCCTAATGGGACCGGTGGCCTCGATAGAACTACCTGCAACACTTCCTTGAATACGCAAACTACAGTTATTTACGATAGCCGGTCACTCACCACTACACTCTGCTTCGCTGTCCGCTGGCTAGGGAAACAGCCCCCGGTGCTTTCGCAATTCACCACATTAACCTCTGTTGCACTGGTAAACACACTCGCCCAAGACACAGTTTCTCCGTAGGCTTCACACTCCTTCGCTGTCAAGAGAATCAGCTTCACTAGGATTTCGCAAGTCACGTCACCAACAACTGTCGCTCAGGTAAAAGCTCCCACTAGCTCGAAAAACACTGTCCACCTCACTTGCCAGGTCGCTCTTATATAGCAGGCTGGTGACTCAATAAATGCTTCTAGACCCGTCCAGGATTCACGGCTTCTCGAGATTTCCATCACTGGCTGGGTCATGAATATTCTGGACCATCCCTTTGTCCGCGCAGCCCGTTGCGTAAGGCGCTCGTAATACACCGAGGCAGAGCACAGCCCGGGGCAGCTGTGACTCATGCGGCGAGGCGACGAAACAAATTCACAGTCGTAACACTATATATGACTTTCGTGGTTTCCCACTTCTGCTCCAGGAAACAAATACTGGTATGATTCTTAACTTAAGACAACGACCACTTCCTTCTAAATCCTTGCCTCAGTTATAAATACACACACTAATACATCTATCACAATGACACAGGTTAACTTACGCATCATACCCCACTCCCCTCCAAGCATTGTATTCTAGCTAGAACTTTGGTTTGTATTCACACTTCATGAATTTGATAGCGGTTAGCATTTTTAGCTGTCACCCCAAAGAACCCAGTTCAATTCTCGGCTCTGCCAAGAAATTTTATTCTGGTCTAAGGGCTGGAACGGGGTACACTCAGCCTCGTGATGCAAAACTGAGAAAAGATGGATTCGATTCCCACCTCAGCCATCCTGGAAGTGGTTCTCCATGGTTTCTCACTTCTACTTCAGGCAAATGCCGGGTCATGGTCGCCTCCTTCCCAATCCTCACCAGAATTACAAATATTCATGCATACACCACAACAAAGGTTATCAGACAAATTCTACACAAACCCAAGTTCAGGGGGCTAAAACAACAACGACAACAACAACAACAAAAACGTAACTTAAATGCTTCGACGGTTCCTCATTTTAAGTTTCGGGCTTCTATCCCAATACTTTATCCTACTTATAGCTACACACATCACTAAAGTCACTCTGAAACACAGGTTTCTGTGTGTATAAATCTTGTCTTTAAACAGGTTTTGATGCAGCCCTCCATACCTCCTTGTGCTGCGCTAATCTTTTCATCTCTACATAGCTACCACACCCTATCTGAGGCAATCTGTTTAAGGGAACCGGGACGTGTGTTAGGCTCAAAAATGTCCATTTACTTTTTTGGCTTAAAAAAATCTCCAATTTTTCCTGAAGAATTTGGTGTATCAATTATTGTGTTGAGGTGATATTTGATGCAATAAAATTAGGTTTAAACATAATGTTTTAAGGCTATACTACAGCTACTAGTCAAACGTTCTTCTTGTGTTTTCCGTGTCATATTATTTGAAACTTCATGTACCATTTTCTGAGAAACTATCTGATCAATGTATTTGAAACTTGGTAGTCTCTAAGACACTGTATAGATCTACTAGTGGAAGTAAATTTTTTCAGGTATCCTGATTAGTTCATGGAGCCCAGCTGGAAAAACACTGACAATTTTACAGAAATATTCCGTTTTCAGCTAGGATGTAAAAAAAACTCTACTCCTGTAAACAATAGGACAATACTTTAACTTTAGTAGCTCAAAAATGGTTTAGATATTATGCATGCAAAGTTTGTTGGGTCTGGTTTGAATATTTGCTCAGAAAAAGGGACATGACTTAGGGAATTTTTAACAATATACTTTTTTAAGATTGTTTTTGTAATGCTCTCTCTGACACAAAATTTTCAACATAGAAGCTTCAAAACTCAGCAATTCTTCTAGGTTTGTGACGTGTCTTGTGTGGGGTTTCGCCTAGGCCACAAAGCTGGCTCATCGGCGGGCTCTTGGTGCCCCGCCCGGCCGTGAAAGCCAATATACCATCTTTATATAAGCTTCAATTTCTACCCAAATAATGATGAATGTACTCTGAATATACCAAAAGAACATTCATGGAAATATCTGTTGTAGTTTCTGGGATATGTAACTAAACATCGGAAGCTACATTCTTCTATCGATTCACACGTCCTGATTCCCTTAACACAGGCTGTTCCAAATCCATGAGTTTGAGTATGCGTACACGCGAGTACTCAGCTGTAATGCTCGGAGCACGGTTGGAGAGGGACTGGGGGTGAGAGCCAATGCGTCACTGGGCGAAGGTCGTAACACAAGTTCATGCACTTCATGCCAGTCATGATGTATCCACCCCGAAGTAATGGCAGCCCCCCACAGCAGAGCTGTATTGCATGTTGCAGGTTTACTCACATAAGGTGGCGAGTACTACGCTGCTCACGAGCGAGTTGCTCGGCTGAAACAGCCTGCAACACGTTCTAACCTTAGCCTACCCGTATAGTTCTTGTCCACGATCCCTCTTTCCATAACTGGGTGCCTTAGCATGTGTCCTACCAACTTATCACTTGTTTTCATTGTCACTCGTCCCACACGGGGGAGGCACACCTTTAGGAGTCAAAACATTAAAAAAAAAAAAAAAAATTTGAACGAATAATCTTTTATCTTTCATTTGGTGAAAACAAAATGAAAATATCTTCAATAGTTCCTGAGATATGGTGGTTGGTTGGTTCTTAAGTTTAGGGGCTGCGACAACACAGTCATGTAGCCCCGTGTACTTTGGGTGTGTGTAGAATCTGTCTGACAACCGGTGTTAATTGTGATGACTGTATTAGTGTGTGTATCTGTTTTAATTCAAGTAAGGACTGCAGACGTTCAATTTTCAAGTAGTTCCTACTTTTGCCGCCAATCACCACCGTCAACGACTACAAGTTCAGAACTTAGCTACCAGACGTCACCGCAGTCGGCTCTTGGCAACGAACGTAGGAACCTAAGAGCGTTGTTTACATTCTTAACCTATACAATTTAGCTTCACACAGGTGTAATTAGTGGAAGGTTCTTTAACATGCCATAAATCTATGACATGGGACCGCCGGCTTTACTTACCCTCCGAAGGAAGGCATACTGAGGGATTTTTAACGCTCTTAAAAAATCCGACGACTTCGGCCGGATTTGAACCCGCGATCTTGGGCATAGAAGCTCAGCAAGCTACCAACTACGCCACCGAAGCCGCCCTCCAGAGATATGCCTCTAAATGTTAGTTGCTGTCGCTTAAGTTCTACCCTTAGGTAAATTTGAAGCTCGTTTCCTGAAAACATAATTTTCACACAGCGTTTACATGATAACTCAAATACTATTCACTAGCGGACCCGTGCGAGAAATCTCGCGTGTTCATAAGCCACACTTCCCCCAATAGGTTTATAATGAGACACTTAAGGAGAAAGGTCCTTATGTTTTAATTTGAACCAAATGATTATAGAACACTATTTACGTTTCAGGCGTCCCTACGGCCAAAATGCGAACTGAACAACAATGATGTCGATTATTTTCCTACAAAAACAGTATTTGCGTATCGCACACTTCTTACAAAAATTTATATTTATGAATTTAGAATGCAATTCGTCACTGCTAATGTCATTTGTGGGCTGAGTCCATTGATTGACAGCTTAGCCGTAACACTCACCGGTTATTTGGTATTTATGAAATTATACGATTTGAATACTCATTCCTTTCAATTACTGTTTCTGAAATCCATGCAAAATGATAAAGGAAAGACCTCAGAATGTTAAAATGACATGAAACAGGCGTCACAGTGGCCAAAATGTGAAGTGGACAGCAATTATGGAGCGTATATTCCTGCCAAACAGTAACTGCAAATCGCACAGTTTGTACAGTTTTTTTTAAAGAAATTGTAGATATTTATGAAATTAGGGTGCAATGCGTCACTGGTAATGTATATTCTTTTTCATTTGAATGCTCATTTGTCACGATCGGTCGCTTGTGAGCGCCGCAGGAGGGATCAATACTACTGAAATAATACATATGATGTTATCTCAATGAAATTTTGCATGATTGTGTAATGTACTAATATGAACAACATATATCAAAATATTTTGTGAATCAAGCATACTTCCCATTTAAGAGAAGATATTTTACCCAAAAACAGTAATAAAGTATACATTTAGAGTAATAATATGAAAATAAATTCTTGAATATGTGTATCAATTATTCTGGTGTGTTGTAGCCGTGAATGTTACCAACAGATCAAAAGAACATTCATGTAAATATTTTACATTATGGGGTACTTATCATGTAAACGCTGTCCAACTGTACAAAAAGATGCAGCTGAACGTTTGGTGGTATAATAATGCATGACTGCAAGCATATCTCTCTATATATAAGAATGAAAGTTTGTCTGTTTTTATTGAATTTCTACGGAAATTTGCGTTATTAACGCGTTTCAGACTGTTTTATGATGGATTCGCGCGAAAGTATTTTTTTTGTCTGTCTGTCTGTCTGTCTGTCTGTCTGTTTGTTTGTCTGTCTGTGGACAATTTTGTTCCCTTATAACTCGAGAATGGCCTGGTGGATCAACGTATAATTTGGTACTGATATCCATCAGAGGCACGACCCCCATCATTGATGTATCTCTTCTCCGTGCCTCTCTTAAAAGAGGGCCTACCCCCTTAAAATGCATGCTGAAATGGGCGAACAAAAACGAGACATAGCTCATTTTCAGCGTCTCAGGGTCCTAAAACTAACAGTTTTTGAGATATACCCAAAAAACTAATTTCATTTAGGTTGGTTGGTTGGTTCCTTAGTTTAGGGGCTGCGACAACGCGGTCATGTAGCCCCGTGTACTTTGGGTGTGTGTAGAATCTGTCTACTAAGCCATTGAAAGAATGCAAGCCAGTTACCATGGCAACACAATCTCAGAAGTCCATCTATTTCTGTAAGATGCAATGCCATTCCATTTATTGCATTACTGTGAACGTTCGCAAACGGCTTTAAGGTTATCACGGAACCAACTTAAGCTGTAAAATTCATCAATACGTATATAATGCGCTTAAGGGGGTCACGGGGTACTCTTGAATTTTTTCACGTGATTTACACGAATGGGTGTGGTACTAAAGGTCTATTATATCCCTATCCGCATATTATTACATTATTATTATGATTATTATTCAATTATGGCGTACAAGGACGAGCAAAACTCATTTTCAGCCCCTTAGTGGCTCGGAGGCTACTACGTTTTAAGGCTCTAAAACCACGTTTCTGAGATATTCCCAGAAAACTAATTTCATTTAATAAACTAATAAAGACCAGCTCGTGGCGCAGTGGCTAGCATTGTTGGCTGTCACCCCCGAGGTACCGGGTTCGATCCCCGGCTCTGCTAAGAATTTAAATGTTTTGGTATGGTCTGGTACGGGGTCTCCCAGCCTCGTGATGCACAATGGGAACCTGCCGGATGCTATGGTAGGAGGAGGAGTGGAAAGGAACTGGCCACCCTACCACAAGCAAACTCCGGCTCGGGATGCCAGGTCAGTGATCCCTAGACTTAGTCAAGGGCTCTTATTCAGGTCGCCTACGTCCCTGGAGGGGATATGGCACTCTTTTATTTTGTAAACTAATAAATAGATGACGAGTACAGAATAAGACCAAACCAGGAGCTATATAGATATACTGAGAAAATCACAGATGTGGCCAGGAAGAGACGTCTGGCTTTCTATGGACATGTCTCATGGATAAACCCAACACGACTAATCAACCGGCTTATCAACTATTGGGGGAAGATAAAGAGCGTGACACCGCGCTAACAGTAGTTAACAAGGATATCCAAGAACTGAAGATAATGAAAAGTGATATTCGAAGCCGATCACATCTCAGAAAGATACTTAAATAGATAAGTTTTCAGGACAGACCACCCTGTAAGAAAACCGGCATCATCTGGACAAAAGAGAGGAAGGAGAAACATAGCCAGAGAATGCGCGAATATTGGGAAAACATCAAGTCCCTCGCCAAGCTGAAAAGTTGAACGTCTTGGTCCTTAGCTGGCCCATCCGAAAGATGATGATGATGATAATTGTTGTTTTAAGGGGCCTAACATCGAGGTTATCGGCACCTAATGATCTGGGTGATAGCGAAAATGATAATGAAATGGAAACCAGAACAAAATTATCTGAGACGGAAAACACGTACAAAAAGGAACTCAGATGGAAACAACTCACAATATGGTCTTACAAAAGGGAATTTAGAACGAAAAGTTGCACAACAAGAATAGATTGAAAAAAGACTCACAAGACGTAGGCGAGATTCAAAATATGTACAAAATGCAATGAAGCGTCGAAATACTTACAAAATGCAACTGAAATTCAAAATACTTACAAAATGCAAATGAGATCGAAAATACGTACAAAATGCAATTGAGGTTCAAAAAACTTACAAAATGCAATTGAAATTGAAAATACACAATGCAATTCAGATTGAAATAGGCCCTATCCCAGTTCCAATCCAAATTATTCACAAAGTGCAATCGAAATTCAAAATATTTACAAAATGCAATTGAAATTGAAAATGCTTACAAAATGTACGGTGATTCTAACGACTCATGTGGATTGACAATACTTACAAAATGCAATTTAGATTGAAAATACTTGACAAAATGTAATTTAGATTCAAAACACCCACAAAATGCAATTGAGAATCAAAATATGTGCAAAATGCCCACCAAACAAAATGCAATTTAGATTCAAAATTCGTGCGAAATGCGGCGTTGGTTGAAAATTCTTACAAAATGCAATTGAAATTCAAAATACTCACTAAAAGGCCCGGGCACATGCATTGAAAGACTTACTAAAAAGCAATTTAGATTGTCAATATTTACAAAATGCAATTGAGGTTGAAAACAATCGCGAGATGTAATTTAGATCGAAAAAACATACAAAAAGCAACGTAGATTAAAAATGCCTTAAAAAAACGCCAGAAAGGAATTTAGATACACGGTGAACCAAGTAACAAAAAGCAGTGCGGGAATCTTAAAGAGAAAAGTAAATATAATGAAAAGAGGAGAGGAGAGGGGAGAGAGGAGAAGGTCCGCCCCAAAGGGAAGGGACAAAAGGGGAAAAAGGACCCAGCTCAGGAATCCCTCGGGGTCGCCAACTCCCGAACTCACCAGCCGTGAGCCCCTGAGGGTGTAGCATTATCTACGGTGCACCAGAAGTGGTGGGGCTACATACACCCTGCCTCCTTAAGGGCCTTGAGCACAGGGCAGGAGATAAAAGGAAAAGAAAAAGAAGGCTGACCCCTCACAGAAGGAGGGTATCAGGAAAGATGAGACAAGGGCCAATTAAGGCGGGAAAGTGAAAGACTCCCTAGGACTCGGATACCCTAATACCGTCGGGGTCGGAAGAGAACAAGAGTTGACCAAGTGAGGTCGACAGGAAAGGAGACGGAGAGGAGCCCGGCACAAGTAAGTAGAAGCAATGCCGGACTCAGCTGGGGTCCCGTGGTCACCAACCTACGTCCCACTAGATGTGAGCCCCTGGGGGGATTCCGAAAGAAGAAGACAAGAAACTAATGAAGTAATGCAATTCAGTAACCATGACAACAGTGCCACATGAGGTAACATCCAACTTTCCAACTTTTCATCTATTTCTGTAAGAAGCAATGCCACTCAATTTATTAAATTTCCGTTAAAGTTTGAAAATGGCTATAAGGTTATCGTGTAATCAAACATAGACTTTAAAATTCAACAATGCGATTAAGGGGGTCAAGGGGTACCCTAGAAATTTTACACATGACTTACACTTGCGATATACAGAAGGTGTATTATATCTCCAAACAGCAACATTATTTTCAAAAATTCCTGAATTGGAATAGTGTTTTTTGCAGCTTTTGGGAATTTGGGCCATTGGAGGCTAAAAATCCCGAATTTTCGTGCACTACGAGCCTTTATAAATTATTAAAGGGGTCTTCCTGGGGATGGGGACTTTCCACAATGGTGAGGGTCAGTTTTAATTTGACATATATTGCGTTCGTCTACGAGGTTTTCAATATTATTTTCATGTCAGGAAGTACACGTTAGGTGAATTTAGTTTGAGAGCACATTTTAACTAATCATATTTTTGTCGACAAACGGGTACATCGTAAAGATGATTTTGTTTGATACTGTGTGGTTGATATATCTTTATGTTTATGTACGCCTATAATTCATGTTCGGGTGCTTGCAGCATCGTAAAATTAGGTATTGTAACCATGAGTCAATACACCAGTCATTTAGAAAACTCTTCAACGTACTTCTCATAGAAGGGTGGGTATAAGGAACAACTTTTCAAAATACATGCTAAAAAAGCTAAGAATAAAAATTATCATAGAAGGACGACCAAAGCATATGTAGCGCTTCTCATTGTGTGACACAAAACTATGGAGTCCATAATGGATCTCCAAAAACCACATTTTACGGCCCTTAGATTAACAAGTATCTGTGATATACCCAGAAAACTAACTTCGTTCTGATAAACTTATGAAGGAATGACAAGCCCCTAACCATTGGAACAGTATCTCAATTGATAACGTCTGGTTATTAATACCGAAGACCGTTCGACGTTTCTCACCAGTCTTCAAAATTCCAATCAACAACCTCGCAGCAGCTCTACCAACAACTTCTGCTAGTTAGAATAATATTCAGTGAACCGTGTTTAGTAATCCTGCAAAGTTTATTTCTTTGCAGCATCTAATTTATGATTATTTTTTTTACTCAGTAGAAATTGTTATGAGAAAGGTGTACCATCCCCCTTAATACCTTCTCATTTGTAATTTTAACTTCCTATGTAATCTTCATCATTCTCCTGTAACACCACATTTCAAATAGTCCATTCTCCTCTTTTCTGCTGCACCAGCAGTCCAGGATTTACTTCCATAGAGCACTAATTTCTCGACAAAGTCTTTGGAAGATGATGTAATTTCTTGTAGTAGTCTGGGACATCTTCATCATTAACCCCCCTGCACTTTAGTGTATTTTGCATGCATCTGATAACCTGTATTTCTGGCTGAAATTTGTAAGAACTGGTATATAGGTTTCTCTGAACGCCTAATTAAGCAGTGATAGACGAAACAAGGAGTATATAAAAGTAGGTTAGGGGCGTGGTGACACAGCGGTCAAGCTGTTGGCCTCTCACCGCGGCGGACCGGGTTCGATTCCCGGTCAATGCATGTGAGATTTTCAAAGTAAAATGCCATGATCTGTGGTTCGGATTCCACGTAAAAAGGAGGTCCCGTGGCTTATGATCTCGAGATTAATGGTCACGTAAACTACAATCTTCCTTCCTTATAAAAGTAGGTTAGTGCAGCCAAGAAAAGCCTGTCTACATAAGATACGTAAATCTGTTGACATCAAATATAGATATACCTGTAGGTATAGGAAGCCATTAACTGGAACTTAGTGCTCTACGAAAGTGAAATTTCGACTGCTGGTGCACAGAAGAGGAAGAGAGAAGCATTTGAAGTGAGGCGTTGTAGGAGAATGATGAAGATTAGAAGGTAAGATGACGTACAACGTTTTTTCCCTTTCATAAGAACGGAATTGGAAAAGTTTCAGTAAGATTAAGGAAGTTATGGATTTAGATTCTTTAAAATGTGGACACGAACGGTATATTCAAGCACCTTATGGTTTTCTTTTGAGATTGTGCCTTTCATTTATTATCAAGATACTCAGAACGCTTGACGTTTGTCAAAACCACATGCGACTCATACACGTATCGAGTAATAGAGATGATTTTACTTCGAGGAAGGCAACATGTATTCATGTTATTTCTGGTCTTAGACCCGAAATCTATCGGAGATACAAAGATTGAAAATGTGGAAGACTCAATGGTATTGCTTTCTTTTCGTCTTGCGAGTTTTGGAAATGACGTAGTATCCAACCAGCAGCCATGTATGGTTTAAAGAATACCATTCAGTATATTTTATGAAAAATAAAATGTGATAAGGTTATCCTAATATTGTCCTTTTAAATTCAACAATTTTTGCAATGTCTCACTCTAGTTAGCTTGCGTAGGGGCAGATGGCCTCATAGTTACGCCTCTTGAACTAACTAACTCCCTTTTGTGTGTCAATACAAGTAGATTTCAGCAAGGAATTCATGTTCATACTGAAGTGCTTTCAATTCCTATAAGTTAATTTCATTTATTGAACTAGAGTTAGTTTCTTTGTGGTTAGGGAGAAAGTTAACTGGAATTAGGTTCTTAGTGGATAGGGGGAAACTTGTTTCTCCGTGGATACAGGGAACGTTAACTGTAACTAGTTTCTTCGTGGATTTAGGGAACGTTAACTGTAACTAGTTTCTTCGTGGATATAGGGAACGTTAACTGTAACTAGTTTCTTCGTGGGTGGATGAGAAAGAGGAGAAATGGAAATTACACTTCAGAGAACATCCAGAACAGTGGTGTCAAACACCACATCCACTACTAACAACGAGTCTGAAGGGTTACGTAATTCTACTTACTGAAATTGGTCTCTGTACACTTTAATCGTAAGTTAATAGGCCGAGGATATGTTCCATTACCCTGTGTACGGTAGACTGATATCGTCCAAGACTTAAAACTCAATAACTGTCCGTCTCTTTAACTCGACTTCAAGATTCAATTGAGCCCCGATCCCCTTCCTTCAAGTCTGTCGCAGCATCGAGACAGTTTCCAATCCAATGAGCAAGCCTCTTCCTCTCGATTCGCGGAAGGTTGACAATAAAGTTAGTCGTTTCCACGACAACGCTTTGGAGTCTGGAGCTTGTGAACATCGTATGAGGCGGCCTTGTCTGGGAACGACAGCTTCTGGAACACTTGTAATCTCTTCGGCTGGACACATATAGTATGCCTCTTTTCAGAGTACACTGGGGTTTTGAAGTATTGGGCATCATCATCATATGTAGGGTGGTTCAAGATAAACCAAACCAAACCATCTTATTATGAACAAGGCTATTTTTAGATTAATTTTAACATATATTGCCGTGATATATTCAGGTACCATAGATCTCTTTACTCTTACCAAAATTGGTTTGGATAGCTGCAGCCGTCTAGGAGTTGATAGGGGGCACACACAGGCAGACACACATTTTCCCAGATCGATCTCATAAGTCTACTTTTTCCTCATTTTTGCAAAATGAGAAAAGTAGGCTAAAATGAGGAAACAGTAGGCTTATGAGTTTGATCAGGGTAAATGTGTGTCTGTCTGTCTATCGTTCTGTGTGTGCCCCCCCTATCAACTCCTAAACGGATGTAGCTATCAAAACCAAATCTGGTGTGAGTAAAGATTTAAACCTGAATATATCACGTGCATATTTGAAAATGATTTCTGTGCTACCAACTGCTGAAAAATCACAATTGAAATTTGATCTCTATGTTGGATATCTCAGAAGTTATGCTTGCGAACTGTTACAAAATCGGAACATATATAGCAAATAACATTCCAGGTTAATTTTCAGGAGCCCATGCATAACAGTGTTGCCAACATGATTCCAAGCCTGCTGATAGGTTCAAAATTTAAATGCATGTAACTGCTATACTATCAATTGGATTTCAACCACATTTCGTATGTGCTAGGTTTATCATAATATATATCACTATGCGCCTTGTTAAGAGTAACTAGGGCTGCCAACTGTTAATAAACACAGTATCTATTTTTTTAATCCTAATACCAATATATATAAAAGTATGCAAGCTATCAGCTCCAAACTTTGCACACGTATAGTATCATTATAGTATCATTTAGGTTAATTTGGAGTAAATAATATACGCCAGTGCTGCTAACATGATTCGAAGCATGCTGATAGGTCCAATTTTTAAATATATGTAATTTCTATACTAACAAATGGATTTCATCCAAAATTGGCCCCATAATAAATCATAAGATTTCAGATTAATTCTGAGCAGTACATACATGCCATTGTTGACAACATGATTTTACGTGCGCTGATAGATCCAATGTCTAACTGCATGTAACGTCCATACTATCCATTGGACTTCAACCACATTTTGTGTGAGCATTCTGTACTTTAAGACATGGCACTAAGAATATAATCAGTCACAAGGGCTGCCAACTGTAGTGCTCTATAAGGCTGCACTATTTCAGGTATATTTCAAATTAATTAGAAATGTTAGTATTACCAACATAATTTCGTCATTATTCTAGATAGGTCTACCGTATATAGATTAATCATTGGCTTGAATCTTAAATTTTAAGAAAAGTAGGCTCTTTAGTTCGTCACAGAACTACTTGTTACGGAGTGATATAAACCTAATCATATGTAATAGCTTTCTTTATTGACGATTTAATCTGAATGAATACCAATTGGTATCTAATCATTTTATTACGCTTTCATTAAAAATAAATTAATATACATTAATACTTTAGGATAGAAGCCTCCGTGGCTTAGGCGGCAGCACGCCGGCCTCTCACCGCTGGGTCCGTGGTTCAAATCCCGGTCACTCCATGTGAGATCTGTGCTGGACAGAACGGAGGCAGACAGGTTTTTCTCCGGGTACTCCGGTTTTCCCTGTCAAAATTTCATTCCAGCAACACTCTCCACTATCATTTCATTTCATCTGTCATTCATTTAATCACTGCCCCAGAGGAGTGCGTCAGGCCTCGGCAGCCGGCACAGCCCATATCCTCGCCGCTAGATGGGGGCTTCATTCATTCCATTCCTGACCCGGTCGGAGACTGGAAGCAGGCTGTGGATTTTCATTTTCAATACTTTAGGATCACTTCAAATATCAATTGGATCAAGAACATACATTCATAAATTCAACCTATGCTCCATTCCTCAAAGAGCCTTTGTTCATTGCGTAGAGAACAAAATTCACACCCTGTTGACAATCTCAAAATACTTTTAAAGATTATAGTAATGCTATTAATGTTACGTCCCTTTAACTACTGCGGCTTTTAGGGACGCTGGGGTGCCGGAATTTCGCTCCAAAGGGGATCTTTTACGTGCCAGCTCATCTACTGACACCTGAATATTTTCCGGTAGGACTTTTAATATCTCAAGAACTAGAGCCAATTGAGGAAAAACCGTAATCATATTTGGAATCAGTGTACAAAAGTCAACCTAACATCACATTTGTGCACCCTCAAACGCCAACTGACTTCACCAGGATTCAATCCTGGAACCTTCGGAACAGCAGGCGAGAAGGTTACCGCTGAGACACGCAGTATTTTTAAAGACATATTTAGACCAAACTATAATTGATATTTTTATTGGTTTTACGTCCATTTTAACTACTCTGGCCTTTAGAGACTTCGGGGTGCTGGAATTTTGCCCCGAAGGGGATCTTTAACATGCCAGTAAATCTACTTATACGGCTCCCTCGCATTTGCGCACCTTCAAATGCCAGCTGACTGCGCCAGGATACGAACCTGCAACCTTGGGCCCAGCAAGCGAGAGCGTTATCGCTGAGCCACGCAGCCTAGACTAATTTATATATGTTGCATTTCGGCAAAATTACTTTTATTAACATCAAATTAAATCCCACATTCGTTACAGATCTGTTTTTGACTATTTTTATAAGATTATTCCTAGAAAAACCAAGTGAAATATTAATAACAAAGCTCTGCTCTTAATTACATTAGTTTCTTATCTTTTAAACACCATCGCTGAAGAAGGCTGAAACTGGTAAATTTCATTAATGAATGTATATTAATTTATTATTATTGACTAAGGTTTAATAAATGTATTAAATACAAAGAAAATGAAAATCATTCCATTCCTGACCCGGTCGGAGACTGGAAACAGGCTGTGGATTTTCATTTTTTTTCATTAAATACAAAGATTGGTATTCATTTCGATAAGGCTTCCGGTACAATCAGACAGAAGCCTAGTAACGTGCATTTCCTGTTCAGTGGCATATCGGTGATAACGTTGTGCACTATATCTTTCAGTACGTCAATCGTTTGTGGATTGGTATGGTACACCTTGCCCTTGAGGAAGTACACGATACGTCGTTCTTGAGGCATGAATTTATGTGCGATGATCTGGAAAATGTCGGCAATGTAACGCGCTGAGTTCACTGCGCCATAGACAGTGCGGTTCTGCAACATCCACTTTTGTTTATCTTTCTTCTTTGTCTTAGTCCCTTTAAAATGCAAGTATGGATGCTTTTTATCAACCGTATTGCCTGTTTCTTCAATCATCTTTATGAGCTCATGTATAGATGACTTGATGGGAGGTGTGGTGTTGAATTCGGCACAGATCCTATGATGTTTCAACATACCATATCCATCGATTTTACTGGCCAACAAAATTTAAAAAAATCAAGGTGCCAGGGAAATTGCAACGAATATGAGGTATTTTGGTGATGCTGAATATAAATCTCTCATTAATTTTTAACGATAGGCTCTAGTTTATAAGGTACACGGTGTTAATTAACTTAACCTTATATTCTGACATTACCTGTATCCGATGACTTATGGAGGTGAATATTTCTTTCAAATTTATTTTTGATTAGTGTCATGCAACGTTATTATGTCAAATTAAACAGTATCTTTACATTTAATTTGTTTGTTGTAGTGAAATATGAAATATGAATTCTTCACGACGAGGTTTGAACTGTCATGATGAGTTCTGTTATGTGTTTGGTGAATACAGACTGTTTCCAGACTGTTTCTGAGTAGATTATACTTTTCATACTTATTTTACTGTCTTTAAAATATTTTCCGGTAAGACTTTCAATATCTCAAGAACTAGAACCAATTGAGGAAAAACCGTTATCATATTTGGAATCAGTGTTCAAAAGTCAACCTAACATCACTCTGATCTGAGTGGCAAACAAAAGGCTGTTGACCAGTGTTATATTTTACATAGAAGTGGATGTTCTTAATTTAGGTGGTTGAATTAATGGGCATATCAACGCTTGAACTACATTAGTCTACTTCAACTTACAAAGAAAATCACTTCAAGTTTGTGGTGGAAGCCTCAACGAGCTAGGTGAGATAATATACAGAGAAAGAAAGAAGATATAGAATATTATCTAAATACTATAATTTCTATAAAGAATACAAACAAGTACTGTACATATCGACGAAGCACAGTAACTAGTTTATTAAATTTGGAAAGTACGGAGGGCATGCACCAGGAACATCATTCGGAAACTCACAAACACCACATGGGGAGCGCAGCCTAGTGTCCTGCGTACAACTGCCCATGCTCTGACTTTTTCTGCTGCAGAATATGCTGTCCCAGTCTGGAGGAACTCTGTTCATGCCGACCAAGTAGATGTTGCCCTCCATGAGACAGGCCGCATTGTGACAGGCTGTCTACGCTCAACTTCTTTCCACTCATGGGAGTAGCACCTCCAGAAGTTAGAAGACAAGTAGTGGCAGAAGTTGAAAAGAAAAAGCAAGAACAGATTCAAGACACCCAATGCACGGACTTGATGTCCATCCACCTGGGCTAAAGTCAAGAAAGAGCTTCATACAAACAACGATATCCATTCCTTCCTCAGCTGAAGCTAGCCGTATTGAACTTCAGAAAATAAAATCTCCGTGAGGATTGTGGGAAATGAAGGAGAAGCCGGCAGCAGACTACCATTTACAATAGGCTACGGATCTCGGAAGACGCTAAACAGACTGAGAACGGGTGTGAGTCGGTGCAAAAGCAATTTGAAGAACTTTGTAAACGTGGTGAAACATAAGATCCTGAGCACCTTCTGAATTGCAGCATGTTACCAAGAGAGGGTTAGGGGCCGATAACCTAGCTGTCAGGCCCCTTAAAACAACAATTATCATCATTATTATGATATGCAGGACTTGATAGAAGCTAATGACTATGCTATTCTAACAGTTAAACTCTGGATAAATGAAATTTAGTACAATTTATATGTACTCGTATATTTGTATGTGATTTGCACTCGGATAAATAAATAAATAAAATTTGGAAAGCCAGTTACTGAGCTGGAAGAATAGGAATAGAATGCAGTGAGAGATGAGTAGACCTACTGTATAAAGAAGCAACTCACAAATTGTGGGACGTGGGTTGGCGACCACAGGACCCCTGGTGAGTCCGGCATTGCTTCCACTTACTTGTGCCGGACTCCTCTCTGTCATCGTTCCTGTCGACAATCCTTGGTTAACTCTTGTTCTCGTTCAACCCCGACGGTTGGTTGGTTCCTCAGTTTAGGGGCTGCGACAACGTGGTCTTGTAGCCCTATACTTTGGGTGTGTGTACCTATAGAATCTGTCTTATAACCGGTGTTAAATGTGATGGCTGATTTAGTGTGTGTTATCTGTGATTCAGGTATGGACTGCAGACGATCAATTTCAAATAGTTCCAACTTTTGCTACCAAATGCCATCGTAAACGACACCTAGCGTGAACGTGGCTACTAGATGCCACCGAAACCGGCACCTGGCGACGAACGATGTAACTTAATAGAGCGTTATTAGGGTCCCCGAGGTCTAGGGAGTCTTTCATTTTCTCTCCTTAATTGACCTTAGTCTCATCTTTCCCGATGCCATCATGGGTCAGACCATTCATGGTATCTCCTGCTTTCTGCTGAAGGCCCTAAAGGAGGCAGGGTATATGTAGGCCTACCCCCACCACTTATGGTGCACCCTGAATAGACCTACACCCTCAAGTTCTCACGGCTGGTGATTACGGGTGTTGGCAATTCTGAGGGATTACTGAGCTAGGTCCAGTTTTATCCCTTTTCCATTGACTTTGAGGTGGACTCTGTCCTCTTTCCCGATCCTATCTGCCTTTCATGGCTCTTATTGGAAGTCTCTCGATCCAAATTCTTCGAGGGTTGAGGGCATTTCTTTTCTTCCTACCTTTTGTTTACCGTTTCCCTTATTTTTAGCCTATTTTCATTTTATGAAAAAAAAAAAATAGGCTTCTAAGATCACCTTTTGTCCGTGTGTGTGTGTGCGCGCGCGCGCGCGCGCGTGTGTGTGTGTGTGTGTGTGTGTGTCCCTAATCACTTCTAAACGGCTGGACCGATTTCAATGAAACTCGGTAGGTTCATAGAGCACAATTCCGGGCAACCCTGACCGTGCCCTTCAAATTTTGTTACGTCTCACCAATCCAACATGGAGGCTGTGCGAAATATTTCACCAGCATTCAATTTCTCCGAAACTGTTACCGATATCCCCCTGGAATATTTTACGGTGATAAAGGGAACTACTAGAAGTTCACCTATGTGACTTTTGAAAACCTGGTAACTACAAAACCAACATGGCGGCCAGCGAAGTTGCGACTTTAAATAGACGTTCTCGCGATTTAACCAACCAAACGCAATAAAACTTGGTACAGTATTTGTTTACACACATTGTAATGCACCGACATCTAACTTCGTTCAATTGTTTACATAACATCAAGATGGCATCTGTGCGAAATATTTCACTGATATTCTATATCTCCGAAACTATTACAGATATCACCCTGAAATTTTGTACGGTGATTAAGACTACTGATACAAGATTATCTATGTATCCTTCATAAACCTGTAAGGTACAAAACGTACATGGCGGCCAAGCGAAATTGAAATATTTTAATAGACTTTTCTCGTGACTTAACTCTCTGAGCGCAGTGAAATATGGTACAGTAAATGATTTTAAATATTGTAATGCACTGGCATCTAATTTAGTTCAATTGTTTACATAACCTCAAAATGGTGGCTGTGCGAAATTTTAAAATTAAGTTTTTATTTCTTGTGTCGTAATCATGCGATCGAAGTGAAAGTTTGAATAATGAACCTAGGCAATAATTGTCCTTGAATGGTACATAACTCTATGGCCTATACATATAACAATCCAAAATGGCGAGCATCCGAAATATTTAGACGGTTCTCAATATCTATGAATCTTTTACAGCAATCAAACTGATTTTTTTATATTCATAGAGGTTATGAACATATGTTCACCTATAGGACTTTCAGTAACCTGGTGAGCACAAATCCAACATGGCGGCGACGCGAAGTATAAATATTTAAACGGATTTTTCTCGCGAATTAACAATCCGAGTGCAGTGAAACGTTGCACGTTAAATGCTTATACAAAATGTTAATCCACTGGCATCTAATTTATTTCAATTGTTTGCATAATCACAAGATGGCAGCTGAGCGAAATTTTAAAATCTCGTTTTTACTTCTTGTGTTCTAATCTTGCGACTGAAGCTTGAATACTACCCGTACACAATAATCTTAATGTAATAGTACAACAAGAAGTTCCGTGAAGAACTAAAGAGCCTACTTTTCATGCCAATGATTATTCTACAGAAAATGAACCTATCTAGAATAATGACGAAATTAAGTTGGTAATATCGAAATATCTAATTAGTTCAAAATATACCTGGTATAATGTAGCCTAATAGAGCACTACAGTTGGCAGCCCTGGTGACTGAATATATTCTTAGTTCCATATTCATTTTCTTAGTCTTAAGGTACAGAATACAAAATTTGGTTGAAGTCCAATGGACGTTACATGCAGTTAGACATTGGATCTATCAGCACGCGTAAAAGCATGCTGCCAACAATGTCATGCGTGTGTTGGTCAGAAATAATCTGAAATATTATGATATCTTGTTGTGCCAATTTTGGATGAAATACATTTGTTAGTATAGAAGCTACATGTATTTTAAAATTGGACATATCAGCAGGCATAGAATCATGTTGGCAGCACTGCCTTGTGTTGAAAATGAAAATCCACAGCCTGCTTCCAGTCTCCGACCGGGTCAGGAATGGAATGAATGAAGCCCCCATCTAGCGGCGAGGATATGAAGTGTGCCGGCTGCCGAAGCCTGTCGCACTCCTCTGAGGCAATGATTATTATGAATGACAGATGAAATGAAATGATAGTGGAGAGTGTTGCTGGAATGAAATTGTGGCAGGGAAAACCGGAGTACCCGGAGAAAAACCTGTCTGCCTCCGTTTTGTCCAGCACAGATCTCACTTGGAGTGACCGGGATTTGAACCACGGACTCAGCGGTGAGAGGCCGGCGTGCTGCCGCCTAAGCCACGGAGGCTTTTTACTGCCTTGTATTAATTACTCCAAATTAATCTAGAATGTCAGGTGCTATACGTGTGCAAAGTATAGAGCTGTTGGCTTGCATACTTTCTGATATATTGATATTAGGGTAAAAAAAATATAGACAGCATTTATTAACAGTTGGCAGCCCTGATTGCTCTTAACAATACTAATAGTAATATCTGTTATGGTACACATAGCACATACGAAATTTGGTTGAAATTCAACTGATAGTATAGAAGTTGTGTGTATTTAAAAATTGGTACTATCAGCAGGTTTATAATCATGTTGGTAGAAATGACGTATATAAGTTACTCCAAATTAATCTAAAATGTCAGAATATACGTGTGCGTAGTTTAAAGCTGTTGGCTTGCATACTTTCTGATATATAGGTATTTGGATGAAAAAAATAGAGAGAGCAATTATTAACAGTTGGCAGTCCTGGTGGCCTTAAGAATATGCTCAGTCATATCTGTTTATGTACACATACTACATACAAAATTTGGTTGAAATCCAATTGATAGTGTAGAAAATATATGCATTTAAACATTGGACCTATCAGAAGTCTTAAAATTAGTTTGGCAACACTGTCATGGTTGGTCTCCTGGAAATTAAACTGAAATAGTCTTATCTACATGTGTGCCAATTTTGGAATAGCTCCCATGCATACCTTGCAGGATATCCAACATGGAGCTCAAATTTCTAGTGCGTTTTTTCAGCAGTTGGTAGCACTGACATCATTTTCAAATATGGACGTGAGATATTCCGGTGCACATCTTTTCTCGTACTAAATTTGGTTTTGATTGCTGCAGCCGTTTAGGAGTTGATAGGGACACACACACACACACACACACAGACAGACAGAAGGACAGACAGACAGACAGACAGACACACATTTTCCCGGATCGATCTCATAAGTCTACTTTTTCCTCATTTTTGCAAAATGTGAAAAGTAGGCTAAAAATAAAAATCCAACCTGGCGACCATCTGAAATATTTAGACGGTTTTCAATATCTACGAATCTATCACAACTTTCAAACTGAAATTTTGTATGTTGATAGAGGCAATTAATATGAGTAGGTTATATGAAAATAGGCCGTATAGTTCTTCACGGAACTACTTGTTTCCTTTGTTATTCTAGAATGTAAGTTAATTATAAGTTTGTAGTTAGAAGTAGTTTAGCAGTATTAGTAGGTTCATTTCATTCTCATTTTTTACGCTATTACCCATGTCCTTAATGGCCGATAACCTACAAGTTAGGCGTCTTGTCATCATCATCATCATCATCATCGTCATCTTTATAGAGCCAAACGTATTGGTATACAAATTTATACTTTCAGTTCATTTTCACATCCAACTCTAAAAGAAGAATAACCTTCGGTCTCTGCATTGTGCGTTATTAAAATGTACTCTAATTCTGAGTAAATAATGGTCCATCTCTGCTGCAAGCTAATAACCCAGGGCTTGAATAAAATGTTGTGCGTGTACCGTAAATTTCAGTGAAGGTAATTTTTACATCAATCACCACGAGACAGTTTCATTACGGGGAGTGGATGATGTTCCTTGGTTTGTCCCTCACAACGATTTTTTGGAGGTGATGGATGCTATCCCTGGTAAATTTTCAGTAGCTCCATCTCAGTATAGAACAGGCGTGGTAGTCAGTGGCATTGCTCTTAGCTTCTTACCATTGTGAACGTGGTTTGTAATATGGTCGATGCATACAGGATGTGAAATTTATCGAAATAGTCACGCTCCTGTGGTTCAGATTCAATTTAAACTGTTGGTTCCGTCCGTAGCTTTTGTTCACTTAAGTCACATAAATCCACACTTCCTTCCTTCGCTTCCTTCCTTCCCTTCCTTGCTTTCTTCACTTCCTTCCCTTCCTTCGCTTCCTTCCTTCCCTCCCTTGCTTTCTTCACTTCCTTCCCTTCCTTCGCTTCCTTCCTTCCCTCCCTTGCTTTCTTCACTTCCTTCCCTTCCTTCGCTTCCTTCCTTCCCTCCCTTGCTTTCTTCACTTCCTTCCCTTCCTTCGCTTCTTTCCTTCCATTCTTCGCTTCGCTTCCTTCCTTGCTTTCTTCACTTCCTTCCCTTCCTTCGCTTCCTTTTTTCCCTTACTTGCTTTCTTCACTTCCTTCCCTTCCTTGCTTTCTTCACTTCCTTCCCTTCTTTCGCTTCCTTCCCTTCCTTGCTTTCTTCACTTCCTTCCCTTCCTTCGATTCCTTCCTTCCCTTCCTTGCTTTCTTCACTTCCTTCCCTTCCTTCGCTTCCTTCCTTCCATTCTTCGCTTCCTTCCTCTCTTCGCTTCCTTCCTTCGCTTCGCTTCCTTCCTTGCTTTCTTCACTTCCTTCCCTTCCTTCGCTTCCTTCCTTCCCTTCCTTGCTTTCTTCACTTCCTTCCCTTCCTTCGATTCTTTCCTTCCCTTCCTTCCATTCTTCGCTTCCTTCCTTTCCTTCGCTTCGCTTCCTTCCCTTCCTTGCTTTCCTTCCTTTCTATCTTTCATTCTTTCTTTCTTTCTTTCTTTCATTCTTTCTTTCTTTCTTTCTTTCTTTCTTTCTTCACTTCCTTCCCTTCCCTTCCCTTCCCTTCTTTCCCTTGTCATCCTTCCATTCCTTTCCTTTCATAATTCCCTTAATTTCTTCCCTTTATTTCTTTCTTCACTTCCTTCCCTTCCTTTCTTTCTCCACTTCCTTCCCTTCCCTTCCTTCCCTTTTCATCCTTCCATTCCTATCCTTTCATCATTCCCTTCATTTCTTCCCTTTATTTCTTTCTTCCCTTCCTTTCCTTCCTTCCTTTCTTTCTTTCTTTCTTTCTTTCTTTCTTCACTTCCTTCCCTTCCTTCCTTTCTCCACTTCCTTCCCTTCCCTTCCCTTCCTTCCTTCCCTTTCATCATTCCCTTTATTTCTTCCCTCCCGTGGCTTATGATCTCGAGATTAACGGTCACGTTAAACTACAATCTTCCTTCCTTTTCATTTCTTCCCTTTATTTCTTTCTTCCCTTTCTTCCCTTCCCTTCCCTTCCTACCCTTTTCATCCTTCCCTTCATTCCCTTTCATACTTCCCTTATCTTCCTCTCTTCCTTCCCTTTTATTTTCAGCTGTCTGCCTCTCACCAAGGTGGACCGAGTTCGATTCCCGGTCAAAGCATTTGAGATTTTCGAAGTGAAATGCCATGTCCTGTGGTTCGGATTCCACGTAAAAAGGAGGTCCCTTGGTTCATGATTGCGCGATTAACGGTCACGTTAAACTACAAGCTTCCTTTTTCCTTTCCTTTTATTCACTTTCTTCTTCCCTTCCCTTTCGTCTGTCAATTTCTTCCTTCCCTTTCCTTCCATTTGAACGACCTTTCTCTGCTGTTGACTCAATGCAACATGCATATTGTAAAATGCAAACAAGGTCTTTTAAATAGCCAACAATATATACTAAACTCAAATATTATTTAATTTTCTCTGTATATCTTCCTGTAGTTAGTTTCCCTCGGCAACATATCACGAGTGTTAGGTATTATGTAAATTGCAGACTCGCAAACCATACCGTCGTTTCAAAGAGAACATTTCGCTCCCTCAAGGATAAATATTTCTTCTAGACCACAGTTAGTTTCCATTCATGACCTCGTGCACCGTTATCTGCTTGTTACGCATCCTGAGGGTAAAACAGTTTTCAAAGTTATACAGCTGGATTTATGTCTGCAATAAGTTCGCTAACAATGGGTTAGAAACTTGTAATGCACAACGAGGCATTAGCGGGACTCTGTAAGGATGAACCTAGCATACAAAACTCCTCCTTTTCATTTATTAATTTATTCATTTATTTATTCATTCATTTAGTAATTGTTTAATTATTCATTCATTCGTTCATTAATTAATTACTTAATTTATTTTTTCATTCTGTTTATTAATTAATTAATTTGTTTTTTTATTTAAGACTAACAGCAAAGGATTGAACTTTATTATGTCCACCTCCATTAACATTCTCATATGTAAACGTTGAGGTCCGGGTTTGATTCCCGGCTTTGCAAAAAAAAAAAACAGGTATATGGGCTGGAACGGGGTACACTCAGTATCGAGAAGCAGAATAGAGAAGAGCTTGATTCGATTTTCACCACAGTCACCTCAGAGATAGTTTTCCCTCTTCTACGCCAGACAAACGGAGGGACGGTACCTACATTAAGGCCACGACTGTCTCCTGCAAATTCTAAACCCCAACTAAAAATACACACACTCATATAGCCATCACAATGACTCACTCACTCGAGTTCATGGGGATACATGCCCATGATGTCACAAAGACCCTATATAAATTAACTGCAACAACAAAAATACAAAATGTATTATGTATTATTGCGCCAACTTCAAGTTAGTAAAGGAAATAGTGCAGAGTTTTGACAGTGAAGAAACTTCAGCAATCAAAATTGCCCAGGACATGCCATCTGAACCTAACATTGAAGGTAGTTTGGCATTCATAAAATCAAATTTCGCGTTATTGACAGCAACAATCTTATCGTTGGAGAAAATGGGCGAAGATATGGTTGATTCCATTTCCTTAACCAACCGGGTGGAAACTAGTCTTAGCAACCGTGGCGAAATTGCTGCGGGCATCGCATCAAAACTGAAAAAAGTGCTGGAAACAAACACCGGGTATAAAACATTGTGCAAAATCTCAAGACATCCTTTCTGGTGAGAACTACTGCATGGATGGGATTGTGGAGGATTTAGCAGCAAACGACCTTTCTCATTTCAAGTACGCTCGGATCACATCAGTTGATGTTGAACGCAGCCTTTCGAGATATAAAAACTTGTTGGCTGATAACCGCAGTTCATTTACATTTCACAACATCAGAATGACATTCGTAGAGCAGTGCAACTCAGACTAAAGTGAACATAAACCTTTTGTTAAGTGCTAGAAATCTATTTTGATTGACTTTTTAGTTTGAGCTTAAGATGTCATTTTTGAAATATTGGTGAGTTTATTAGTCTATTATAAGATCATTTTCTCCATTTTATAGTGCATTTTTTTTTAAATAGGTCATTTATTACAGTCATTTTTGGAAATTTAAGTGCATTTTCAAACTTTTTTTACGCCATCAACATCCGGGCCCTACAAAATGGCAAATAATGAATTGCCACAATTACTCAACACCTACGAAAAACAAGCATGGTACAACCATGGAAATAAGAAAGCTGAGAATTACGAATTTCCACTATGCTTGAAAATATTAAACGCATGGGTTACAGAATGTACCTTAAGGTACACATGTTACAGGCTCACTTGGACCAATTTAAAGATAACTTGAGTGCATATTTTGAAAAATAATACAAATATAAATGTATAAATTTTAATATAATTAAAATACATAAAGTAACGTTTGTTTTCGTTTGAACTTATTAAAGTAGAGAATTTCCTTCGAATTTGAACATTCGTTGTGGTAGCTACAAAAGCAAACTTCATTAGATAAAACTCCCCCCAGTGGCTCACATCTAGTGGGACGTGGGTTGGCAACCACGGGGCCCCAGCTGAGTCCGGCATTGCTTCCACTTACTTGTGCCGGGCTCCTCTCCGTCTTCTTTCCTGTCGACCCACTTGGTCAACTCTTGTTCTCTTCCGACCCCGACGGTATTAGGGTATCCGAGGCCTAAAGAGTCTCTTCCTTTCCCGCATTAATTCGCTCTTGTCTCATCTTTTCTGACACCCTCCTTCTGCGAGGGGTCAGCCTTCTTTTATATTTCATGTTATCTCCTGCTTTGTAGTCAAGGCCTTCAAGGAGGAAGGGTGTATGTAGCCCCACCACTTCAGGTGCGCCCTGGATATTGGTTCACCCCCAAGGGCTCACGGCTGGTGAGTTCGGGAGTTGGCGACCCCGAGGGATTACTGAGCTGGGTCCGGGTTTTCCCCCTTTTATCCGTTACTTGTGGGGTGGACCCTCTCCTCTTTCACTTTCCTATCTGCCTTTCATGGCTCTCCTTCCTTCCAAGTCCGTCAATCCACATTCTTCGAGGTTTGAGGGCATTTCTTTCCCTCCTGTCCTTTATTTGCCTTATTCTTCTATTGTTTTCCATTTCTTCATCTACTATATAAGATAGTAGTTAGTTTTAGTTATAGTTTACATTTCATTATCATCTTCACGATCACCCACACCATTATGGACCGATAACCTAGATATTAGGCCCCTTAAAACAACAATTATCATCATCATCATCATATTAGGTAAAACTATTGTGTCTTCCATTAGTTAGGCATGACAAATCAAAATCAGACATACAGCACCCAGATTCAAGATTCGTGTTGACTTGTGTTACCTATCATATTGGTTTATGTACTACAGTATTGTGTGATGATTACCTCGTTGTATGGTTATTAGTAGGGCCCGGATGTTAATCCAGTTAAAAAGATTAAAAAATGCACTTAAAATTTTCAAAAATTACAGTAATAAATTACCTAAAAATTAAACAAGTAGTTCCGTGAAGAACTATACAGCCTATTTTCATATATCCTGCTCATGTTAATTGCCTCTATCAACATACAAAATTTCAGTTTAATTGCTGTAACAGATTCGTAGATATTGAGAATCGTCTAAATATTTCAGAAGGGCGCCAGGTTGGATTTTTATTTTTGTACTATTACATTAAGATTATTGTGTACGTATGGTATTCAAACTTCAATCGCATGATTAGAACACAAGAAGTAAAAACGAGATTTTAAAATTACGCACAGCAACCATCTTGTGATTATGCAAACAATTGAAATAAATTAGATGCCAGTGGATCAACATTTGTATAAGCATTTAATGTGCAACGTTTCACGGCACTCTGATAGTTAATTCGCGAGAAACGACCATTTAAATATTTATACTTCGTGTCACCGCCATGTTGGATTTGTGCTCACCGGGTTACTGAAAGTCCTATGGGTGAACATATGTTCATAGTCTCTATGAACATAAAAAAAATCAGTTTGGTTGCTGTAAAAGATTCATAGATATTGAGAACCGTCTAAATATTTCGGAAGCTCGCCAATTAGGATTATTATATGTATAGGCCATAGAGTTATGTACCATTCAAGGACAATTATTGCTTAGGTTCATTATTCAAACTTTCACTTCGATCGCATGATTACGACATGAAAAAATCCACAGCCTGCTTCCAGTCTCCGACCGGGTCAGGAATGGACTGAATGAAGCCCCGATCTTGCGGCGAGGATATGAACTGTGCCGGCTGCCGAGGCCTGACGCACTCCTCTGGGGCAATGATTAAATGAATGACAGATGAAATGAAATGATAGTGGAGAGTGTTGCTGGAATGAAATTGTGACAGGGAAAACCGGAGTACCCGGAGAAAAACCTGTCTGCCTCCGTTTTGTCCAGCACAGATCTCACATGGAGTAACCGGGATTTGAACCACGGACCCAGCGGTGAGAGGCCGGCGTGCTGCCGCCTAAGCCACGGAGGCTTGATGATTACGACATAAGAAATAAAAACTTAATTTTAAAATTTCGCACAGCCGCCATCTTGAGGTTATGTAAACAATTGAATTAAATTAGATGGCAGTGCATTACAATCTGCAAAATCATTTACTGTACCACATTTCACTGCGCTCAGAGAGTTAAATCACGAGAAAAGGATATTAAAATATTTCAAATTCGCTTGGTCGCCATGTTCATTTTGTACTTTATAGGTTTTTGAAATATACATAGGTTAACTTGTATCAGTACCCTTTATCACCGTACAAAATTGCAGGGTGATATCTGTAATAGTTTCGGAGATATAGAATGTCAGTGAAATATTTCGCACAGCCGCCATTTTGAGGTTATGTAAACAATTGAACTAAATTAGACTCCAGTGCGTTACAATGTGCATAAACATTTGCTGTACCAAGTTTCATTACGTTTGGATAGTTAAATCGCGAGAAAAGTCTATTTAAAAGTCTCAACTTCGCTTGACCGCCATGTTGGTTTTGTAGTCACCAGGTTTTTGAAAGTCTCATAGGTGAACTGCTAGTAGTGCCCTTTATCACCGTACACAATTTCAGGGCGATATCGGTAATAGTTTCTGAGATATTGAATGCTAGTGAAATATTTCGCACAGCCGCCATGCTGGATTGGTAAGAAGTAACAAAATTTGAAGGGCACGGTCGAGGTCGCCGGGAATAATGCTATGAACTTACCGAGTTTCATTGAAATCGCTCCAGCCGTTTAGATTTTATTATGGGGACACACACACACACACCTCACACACACACACACACACACACACACGGACAAAAGGTGATCTCATAAGCCTATTTTTTCAAAATTGAAAATAGGCTAAAAATGCACTATAAAATGGTAAAAATGATCTTATAATAATAAACTCACCAATATTTCAAAAATTCAAAAATGCACTATAAAATGGAGAAAGCGGCAATCAACGATATCTCTCGCCGTGAACTATGTGGAACTGAGACAAGAATATACACCCCTTCACCTTTCTACCCCGCCACAACTGACCTTTGACAACAGAGCAGATAACATTCCATTCCACTAATAACTGGTTTGCGACGAAAACGGTACCGTTCTTGTGCGTCCAAGATATATATTTTTCTACTAGTAGCAATACTGAGATATTTTAGTTCATGTATCAGCTACTAGCTTCTTCATAACTCTGTGGGGCGTGGTGGCTCAGCGGTCTAGCTGTATGCCTCTCACCAAGGCGGTCCGGGTTCGATTCCCGGTCAATGCATGTGAGATTTTCGAAGTGAAATGCCATGTCCTGTGGTTCGGATTCCACGTAAAAAGGAGGTCCCGTGGCTCATAATCACCAGATTCACGGTCACGTAAAACTACAATCTTCCTTCCTTTTTCTTCATAACTCTGAGAGACGTAACTCCCTCATATAAAGCTGTGACATCACTAAATTGGAAAGAAAAGACCTTAAAAGGCCGATTTCTCTAAAATATGACCAAAAAATTCTACCAAGCTTAAAAAATGCTCTTAAAATGGAAAAATAGGAAAAAAAATGCAAAATAAAAATAACATTTGAAGACGGGGTGAGCCATCCGGAGTTTCTATGTGCTTCAGCATTGGTTTATATAGATCAGTGAAAAGATGACATGTCATCAACATCCGGGCCCTAGTTATTAGCATTCTTGATTGTCACCCCTGATGTCCGAATTCGATTCCTGACTCTGCCGAGAAATTTAAATCTGGTCTAAGGACTGGAACGGGGTACTCTCAGTCTCATGAGGCAGGGCGTTTTATGTATACGATATGATAATAATCACTAGCGGACCCGTGTGAGAACTCTCGCATGTGTATAAACCACCCGCCCGACTTTACTGTTATGCGGGCTTCTATAAATATGTTTATTTGTATAAACGCACTTTTAAAACAAATTGTCGATATTTATGCAATCAGAGAACAATTCTTCACTGTTGCTGGTTCCACAGTGGGTTGTGTGCGCCCCTGTGTACATACTACCCGCCCGGCCCTAGTGCTATGCTGGCTGTACGCGAAACAGTTCTACCAGGGGCTATCGTATTGTTTATTTGTTTAAAAGCACTTTATAAACAAATAAATATATTTCCGTTGACTTTTCAAGAAATTCAAGATTTTTCCTGTACTATTGAGACGAATTGGAAGATGTTGGTACAGACCACACCTTCTAACTCCCTCTGGTTTAGGAGCTTGAGTTTTGTGAAACATACACCTTAGAGTATTATATAAAAAGATAGATAATTATAATAATACTAATCCTATTTAGCTGCTGTAGTTTTAGAGATACCGGAATGCCAAGAAATTGTCTAGTTGGAGTTGGTGGTTGTTTGAAGGGGCAGAATATCTAGGTCATCGGCCACCAGGAGGGATTCCTTATCATGTCAGTAGCCTATATTACTGACGAGGGTCTCTCGCATTTAAGCATAATTATACCGAGATTCGATCTCTCTCGCAAACTTAGGTACAAACAATGAGACCCATACAAATCCCATTGCACAGCCTAACTGAGAATCAAGTCGTGTGGTTAGGATTCCTATTAGCACAGTACGTCACGCTCCTCTAGGTCAAAAAAATTACATTCCCTTAAAAAATTCAAGCTTGATTGTTTTTAGTTAACAGTTTACGAATCTGTGCTTTTGCCGGTTTATATTTGAGGGGCTTTTAATATGGCCTATGTCAAAGGAATTACTGGCACTTTAAATATCCTCTCCAGGGTAAAAACATATCAGAACCTCTAAACGTACTGCACTCAAACGGAGTGTTAATGGAAGCTAAAACTTCGGTACATTTTTTCTTCACCTCTTCCTTGAACTTCTTCATACATTAGCTGATAACCTGCCTCTGTTCATTTTAATCACTCTCCTAGTCCGAGGCTCAGGCTGTTGGGTCGTAAATTTAGCTGTTCAACCGTCACTGGAATTCTTCCCAAATTGTTCTTAAGGTTCTGTGTGACCCGCCGTCTTCTTAAATCCCATACTGCCATTATTATTATTATTATAATAATAATTATTATTATTATTATTATTATTATTATTATTATTTGAGGGTATAGTGGTACAAGGCGGATAGGGTTTGATTCCTAGTCAATGCATGTGATTTTTTCGAAGTGAAATATCACATCCTGTGGTTCGGATTAAACGTGAAAATAGTGGTCCCGTGGCTCATAATCGCGAGGTTAACGGTCACGTAATACTAGAAGTCTCCTTTATTATTATTATTATTATTATTATTATTATTATTATTGTTGTATTCCTCCCCAAATATTTATGTTTCTACGAGATCGAGGATGAGGTGAAATGAGTTTCTTATGTGATGGGTGATTGTTATGGCTGTATGCCCTTCTTGACTTCAGCCTCATCAGAAGAGGCCTTGAGATATAAAACGAATGTAGATGAATTTAACTCGACAAGTAGTTGGAATGAAACAGTCATGGGCTATTATTTGAAACTATCCCGACATTTTCTTGGAGTTGACATTGGGAAACCACTTTGAGCCAATACATGACGGCCGACAGTAGGGCTCTGAACCCAAAGCCGTTTAGATAGCCTTCCCCCATTAATTTTTGCTTTCCCTGTAAATGTATTTTTACAATTTTTATTAATACCAGTGCTATTATAAATATTATTAATATTAGAATCCGGGTTTGAGAGCCTTACTGAACTCATAACTGGGTAGATTCCAATGCCTCTTAAATAAATAAAATAAATAAATAGCCTTACAAATCTCATAAGGACTATGGCCTCCTGCTTTGCAGGGAATTGCTCAGTTTTAACTCATCAGGTGAGCAAGTCCTGAGGAGCATTCGGGGTCATTATTTCCGATTGGGCCTACTATATAGATGTGTAGCTGATTAAAGATTAAATAAATTATAATGCGCAGGTATAACATTCGCTAAAACAATCTGTTATATAGAAACATATTCGTTCATAGAGTCTGGCAATATCAAGGCCTCAAATATCCATTAGTATGACGCCTCTATTATGCCTCTTACGTATGTGTTATTCCTATAAGGATTGCATAGAGTTACTAAATACTGCATTGGATTGCAATTTCATATCATTATATTGGAAAGTAAAAAATTATAGAATAATGACCCATGCCTGAGTTATTAATATATACAAGAGAGCTATGTAGTCTGCAGAAAAATACATTCCTTTAGAATTTCTGGTAATTGGACGTTATTGCACATCATTATGGAAGCTCTTCTGTAGGAACATCATTAGTTGAGACGCATAGAGCCCTTGTGCTTCAATGCGGTGACTCTCAAGCATCTCAAGTTTAGCAGCGATCCTCTTGGGGCATGTGTTCGAAGTGGTGTTTACCGTTAATAGAGCATAACTAATAGCAATAACGAGAGACTCCAGAGAGACTTCAGCAAAGTGTGATCACAATTCATGGCAAATCAGGGGCGGTTGAAGTGTGAACTTCCAAATGAGGCAGCAGTTGGGTGAGAAAAATTATCGACTACTGTCGACCAAAGTATTATGTTCCCTCGAGTTTGAAGGTTGTTTGTGAAGTAACCAATAGACCTACACAAAATCCAATAACATCATTATTTTCGTCGTTATAGTTTACGTCAGTTCACGTGGGGTTGGAATTTTAAATTTATATTTTAATATTTTTTATCGCAGTTGGAACACAAGAAGGGCCTGTTTTTAAGCGTGTTTTAACCAAGAGTCACATTTAAATTATTATCTCAAAAACCCGTCATCAGATCGAATCCAAATTTAAACACAATATACACTGGAATGTTGTATAACTGGCTTATTAATTTCAAGACTTTGTGTGTCCAAGAAACAAAGTTGTTATCATTTTTGTAAGGTAACTTTTTCTCGGCCTGGGGTGGTTGGAAAATGTAGTTCTTGGTCGCGTTGTAATCCTTATACATCAAAAGGTTATGCTGTATGACTGTGAAATACGTAAATTAATTCACTTATTTTATATCGGTTTGTATTTGAACGGGGAAATAGGACATGGTTTACCAGCTAGCTGCTCCAGGGAAAGCTGTACAGCGATGCCGAGATGGAGCCCATCACGCGTCTTGGCGCGCCTTGCTCGGAATTAATTTACGTATTTCACAGTCATACAGCATAACTTTTGATGTATTGTGCCCGTTTAGAGCGAAGTCCGGACGACCACATATGCATTTCACCAAAAATCAGTCAGCACGAAAATCAAAATATCCCGGGGCGCCAGATGGGTTAAAGTCGAATACAAAGACCCAACAAAAAAATGCTTAACTGATTTTCGGCTCGATGCAACAATAAGGATAGAAGGAGATTTATGACACGGGTTTGCATACCATAAAATTATCTCATTTTATTTAAAAAAAATATACAGGAAAAATATGCCCAAAATGGCACAAAAGATGACTGGAGAAGCATAGTTTATATACACAAAATACAATGTCGTCAACACATGAACACTAAAATTGTTGAGACGAGAGGTCAAAATATCAGTCCTGTTGACTTCGTTCAACATAATTATATACAGGGGTAGGGTTTTATCAGCGCAAATTCAATTGTCTATACTGATCCCTAAATCATTTAGCATTCACACGTTGAAGATCAATAAGAAAAATTATCACTTGTTGAAAAATTCATCACTTTTCACTGTTCTTTTCTCAAAAATGTCGTAGCATTTTTTTTGACTAACACTTTCAGGATGCAGTAATATCAGGGGTGGTTTAAATACAAAGTTGATCATAATAAATAGAATACAATATAATTACATGGGTTTTGAGCATTTTTAGATTCGAAGAACAGAAAATATCTATTTAATCACAGATCTCAATCCAAAGTCTATTCAAGAAATTCGATTCAATCAAAAATTTAATTATCAAAAATATAAATTCCATTTCACATGGATTCAATCAATAAATCAATTAATTATCCCTTGAAAATATTAATTAGGAAATTTGAAATATCATTCAGAATATTCATAATGAAACAATTTATTATTGTTATCAAAATAATTTTTGACAAAATGTCAAACATGTTAAGCATCAACTTATTTGCAAAAATGTGTATTTATTTTTATAGGATCTGAAAATCCTTTCAGCTTATAGTTGTTGTTAATAAGTAACAATTTCAAATAACAGCATCGGCCCATACGATTCACACGTGATAAAAATCACAGAATTATAATCAGCATTTAGACAACGGTTAAGTTTTCCTGAATGAAAGGAATTAGTAGAACAATAACAATTTTCGGGTAAGCAATTACTGGAAATATTTTTTTTAACACGTGGATCAACTGTAAATTAATAATTATGGTTCAACAAAATAACCTGTGGTTATATTACGGCGAAAGTGTGGCTAAAACGACTCCTTTACTACATCAAAGACACCCAACCTATAATATAATTGGTGCTCCATTTTACAACAATCTTATTCCTGCGACTTAAATTGCGCACTCAGAATGGCATATAACTTTCTGCACACACACAATGACATCTTCCCAAATTATACAAAATAATCAAGCCTTAGCTTGTTACGACAAATGGATGATTCAGAAATCAGTAAACCTCACCAATGAGTTTACGACAATATTAACAATAATTTTACCATCAGTTTGTAACAACCACACTGTGTTAATATTAGCAAAAACGTTTTGAAAGACGTTGCTCCATAATGATTTTATTTTATATAAACTCTAGCAAAAACCCTGCTTTATACATGCTTAGCTTCCCGTTTCACTTCTTTCCGTGCCTTCTCAAAGCTTTAATATGTAATGCAAACGTGAAATAATTTCACTGAATTAATCTGTTATTTATATGTGGGCATGCGTTAACCACTAACCTTCGGAATTAACAAATATCCGATTTAGAATATGACTTCAAGTGTCAACTGCATTAATCATACAACCAGAAAATGATTATTAGAAGTCACCAATGTTTATTATTATTATTATTATTATTTCAGGGAATAGAAAATAATTATTATTAAATCACATTATTATTATTATTATTATTATTATTATTATTATATTCTCAACCAAAAATGGGTTTAAAGTTATTAAACTGTTCGGGGAATATCACCCTCGACCTCCAAATAATGGATAGCTCACCTTAGATTAATTCTTAAATCTCAAATTACGGCGGCTAATGACAGCAATAAGAAAAAATATCAAAATAAAATAAATGCTCGTTCTGCTCGTCCATAAATGTCGAATCATTGAAGTCTGAGTAAAAACAAATCAGATCCAAGCTCAAATTTCGAAAGAAAAATATTTGCAACAGCAAATAAACATATCGATGACTAGAGAAAACAAGAAGTTCCATGACGAACTAAAGAGCCTACTTTTCTTAAAATTAAGTTTCATGCCAATGATTAATCTACAGTATATGACGAAATTAAGTTGGTAATATCGAAATGTCTAATTAGTTCGAAATATACCTGGTATAATGTAGCCTAATAGAGCATTACAGCTGGCAGCGCTGGTGACTGAATATATTCATAGTTCAATCTCTTAAAGCACAGAATACAAAATTTGGTTGAAGTTCAATGGATAACAAGGACGTTACATGCAATTAAATATTGGATCTAACAGCAAGCGTACAATCATGTTGGCAAGAATGACATACAAGTTTTGGTCAGAAATAATCTGAAATAATATGATCTATTGTTGGGTCAATTTTGAATGAAATCTATTAGTTATTATAGAAGTTACATGCATTTTAAAATTGGACCTATCAGCAGGCTTACAATCATGTTGGCAGCACTGGCGTAGGCCTATATTAGTTACTCCAAATTAATATAGAATGTCAGGTACTATACGTGTGCATAGTTTAAAGCTGTCGGCTTGCATACTTTCTGATATATGGGTATTTGAATTTAAAAAATTGAGAGCATTTATTAACAGTTGTCAGCCCTGGTGGCTCCTAAAAATACGCTCAGTCATATCTGTTTATCTACACATAGCATATACGAAATTTGGTTGAATTCCAATTGATAGTGTAGAAGTTATATGCATTTAAAAATTGGACCTATCAGCAGGCGTATAATCATTTTGGCAACACTGCCATGTATGGTCTCCTGGAAATTAAACTGCAATATTATTATCTATAAGAGTGCCAATTTTGAAAGAGCTCCCATTCATACCTTCCAGTATATCCAACATGGAGCTCAAATTTCAATTGCGATTTTTCAGCAGTTGGTAGCACTGAAATCATTTTCAAATATGGCCGTGAGATATTCAGGTATAGATCTTTACTCCTACCAAATTTTGTTTCGAATGCTGCAGGAGTTGATAGGGGGGGGGGACACACACACACAGCCAGACAGACAGACAGACAGACAGAAGGACAGACAGACAGACAGACAGACCGACACACATTTGCCCGATCTCATTAGTCTACTTTTTCCTCATTTTTGCAAAATGTGAAAAGTAGGCTAAAATATGTGTTGGCAAGACTGTAGAAAATATGAGAAAATATAACTAACTACCCATAGAAATAATGTAAATTGCAGCTTACATTCTTGTAGGTCTTGAGGTTAGAAGTCTGGACTGAACCAGATTATTCAGTCCTCCTGTTGTCTGTCCCATTAGGACGCGTACTTATAATCTCGTATCGGCTTCCATTTTATACCCACAAGCTGTCTACACAGACATAGTGGCGTTCATAATATCTTGCAGAAAAATGTTGGCAGCTTCAAAAGCTGAAGTGAAGTTGACAGGGGTCTGATCTAAACGATCCATGTTGAAAATAATTACCATGACCCAACTGTGATATAATCAGTATTCTAGTACGTTCACAATTTTATTCAGCACAATTACGAATTCTGTCGAGTTGATTGGGCAGAGCTTCTCACTCTTCAGGTCGCACAAGGCAAACCTGTATTCCCATTATCGGCTTTTGAATTGTAATATGCAAGATTGGTATTAAGATTACTGACTTATCTTGGCTGGTCCATCGAACAAGACTAAAACTTGTCCCTAGACTGTTGGATATAAATAATCCTGCTATAAGTGATTGTGGACTGTAGAAAGAAATGTAGACAAAGTCTATCATATGTCCAAGTTGTAGCGGTAAGAAATTACCAAGTGCCACAGACTTATTTCACCTCGGTGATAACGTAGAAAAGTTCAAAACTCAATTGAAATGTTTAACACTTTCAGTAACCATGTACTGTAGAAAAATTCAAAGTCCACAGCTTGTGCTGTAAATCTAAGATTAAAGCAACCATGTGCTTGGCGATAGTAACGATGTTCGTAGATTGTCGAGAGTTAAGCGGCTAGAGCGCTTACGTAGAGTAGCACGTTCAAGGCAACGGAGTGCTGATGACGAAGTGAACATACATGTGCCTGGGAGACACGCCTTATATACTCCTCGGCTGGCCGGTTCGAGGTCAATGCGCAGAAAATGCGGAAACTAAAACACTCATAACTCGGCTTCCGCTCGATCAATTTCTTTGAAACAAAGCTCATTCTTCTTCCCTTATCCGTGCCAGTAATCTGATATAGGTTTCATGTTTCCATCTCATCGGAAAATATTTAGTGACATATAGCCTCGACTATGATGCTTTCGTCCTACGTCACTTACCCACTTCTTGGCTGTCAAAACCTTCGAAAAGCTTCTAAGAAGGTTCGGCACGCGCTATTCAAGCATCCCATTCTGGACTTATCATCGTGGCATGTTCCCCCAAATCTAGGCTCACGGCTTGTACCCTTCAATCTAGGCAACTGGATTTGGGCACAGTATAAGGTTTACAACGCGACCAAGCACTACATTTTCCAACCACCCCGGGCCGAGAAAAAGTTACCTTACAAAAATGATAACAACTTTGTTTCTTGGACACACAAAGTTTTGAAATTAATAAACCAATTATACAACAATCCAATGTATATTGTGTTAAAATGCGGATTCGATCTGATGACGGGTTTTTGAGATAATAATTCTTAAATCTGACGCTTGGTTGAAACACGCTTAAAAACGGACCCTTTTTGTGTTCCAACTGCGATGGAAATATTAAAATTTAAATTAAAAACTCCAAACCTACCTCACCTAACGTAAAATAGAACGACAAAAATGATGATGTGATTGGATTTTATGTAGGTCTATTGGTTACTTCTCAAACAACCTTCAAACTCGAGTGAACATAATACTGTGATTTGGTCGACAGTAGTATAAATTTCCAAACCGGACTCAATATATGAGGAGCTTATAGTAGGGTAAATCCACGTGCGTCGGTCAACCGTGAAATGGTTTTCTGGGGTTTCCCATTTTCAACTCTAGGCTGGGCAGTACCTTTAAACAGGCCACAGCCACTCCCTTCCAGCTCCTTGACCAGCTTCATTCATCTTCTATTCACTTAATTTATCATAGTCCGCCTCGTTGCCTCTTGGCTAACACCACGGATACCGGCTCTGCCAAGAAATTTAATTCAGGTATGAAGGCTCGAATGGGATACACTCTGCCTCGTGTTGCAAAACTGAGAAGAAGAGGGTTCGATTACCACCTCAGCTATCGTGGAAGTGAATTTCCGTGGTCTTCCACTTCTACTCCAGGCGATTTCCAGGTTCGTTATTAAATTAAGGCCACAGCCGCCTCCTTCCCAATCCTCATCTGAATTACAAATACACTCACTAATAGAGCCACCACATTTTTTTTTCGCTCGCTATCGTTTTACCCTCCAGGGTTGGCTTTTCCCACGGACTAAACGAGGGACCCCGACTCTATCGCCACTGAGGGCAGTGTCCTGGAGCTTGAGACTCTGAGTCAGGGATACAACTGGGGTGTGTGACCTGCACTACGCCCAGGCGGCCTCACCTGCAAAGCGAACAGGGGCCTGATGAAGGGATGGGAAGAGTGGGACGGTTAGGCAAGGAAGTGGGAAGGAGGCGGCCGTGGCCGTACAGTAGGAACCATCCCGGCATTTGCCCGAAGACGAAGTGGGAAACCACGGAAAACCACTTCGAGGATGGCTGAGGTGGGAATCGAACCACCTCTACTCATTTGGGCCACCCGAGGCTGAGTAGACCCCGTTCCAGTCCTCATACCACTTTTCAAATTTCGTGGCAGAGCCGGGAATCGAACCCAGGACCTCCGGGGCGGCAGCTAACCATGCTGACCGCTACGCTACGGAGGCGACATGAGACATCACAATTACACAGGTTATCATTTGCATTTAGGAGAAAGTAGGCTATATGTTCTTTACTAAACATCTTGTTACATACACCATTTTCGTTTTCATCCCCCTGGCAGTGCACTGTTTTTATCTCCATGCTCTCATTTCATTAGAAACCGATAACCTAGATGTTAGGCCCCTTAAAACAGGAATTATCATCATCATCAAACATGGTTTCCAACCAGAAGTTGTGTGATCGTGTGATACGAAATTCATTGTACACATCAACCGCTCTAGCAAGATGTTTGCTATGCCACTGCGCATCGGCCAGGTGGCGGTAGAGTTACGCGAGGCCATTGGATTCATTCAGTGCAGGCAGGCTGAGCCAGGGGGATGACAGATCATAGGGAGCGCGTGGGTCGCGGTAAAGCTCTGCTCTGGATGTTCTGCCAACCAATGAAGAATTAATTTTAGCATTAAGGTTCCGTAGTTGGCACTCATGAACGCTCACATCAAACCGACTGGCGGAAGCGGGAATAGTCTGTTTTGATTGATTTTCCTCGTGGTGTTGTTGGTTGTTTTGATTTGTTCGGTATTTTGATTATTTATTTGAATTGAATTGAGAGTCAATCATGCCATTGCAAGGGAGGAAAAATTGCCAAGCACCGGAATGTAAGAATTATAATGATAGTAAGAACAAGTAGTTCCGTAAAGAACTATACAGCCTATTTTCATATATCCTGCTCATGTTAATTTCTTCTAACAACATACAAAATTTCAGTTTAATTGCTGTAACAGATTCGTAGATATTGAGAACCGTCTAAATATTTCAAATTGTCGCCAGGTTGGATTTTTATTTTTGTACTATTACATTAAGATTATTGTGTACGTGTGGTATTCAAACTTCAATCGCATGATTAGAACACAAGAAGTAAAAACGAGATTTTAAAATTACGCACAGCAGCCATCTTGTGATTATGCAAACAATTGAAATAAATTAGATGCCAGTGGATCAACATTTGTATAAGCATTTAACGTGCAACGTTTCACAGCACTCGGATAGTTAATTCGCGAGAATCGTCCATTTAAATATTTATACTTCGCGTCGCCGCCATGTTGGATTTGTGCTCACCAGGTTAATGAAAGTCCTATAGGTGAACATATGTTCATAGTCTCTATGAACATAAAAAAATCAGTTTGGTTGCTGTAAAAGATTCATAGATATTGAGAACCGTCTAAATATTTCGGTAGCTCGCCATTTAGGATTGTTATATGTATAGGCCATAGAATTATGTACCATTCAAGGGCAATTATTGCCTAGGTTCATTATTGAAACTTTCACTTCGATCGCATGATTACGACACAAGAAATAAAAACTTAATTTAAAAATTTCGCACAGCCGCCATATTGAGGTTATGTAAACAATTGATTTAAATTAGATGGCAGTGCATTACAATCTGCAAAATCATTTACTGTACCACATTTCACTGCGCTCAGAGAGTTAAATCACGAGAAAAGTCTATTAAAATATTTCAAATTCGCTTGGTCGCCATGTTCGTTTTTTACTTTACAAGTTTATGAAGTATACATAGATAAACTTGTACCAGTACCCTTTATCACCGTTTAAAATTGCAGGGTAATATCTGTAATAGTTTCGGAGATATAGAATGTCAGTGAAATATTTCGCACAGCCGCCATTTTGAGGTTATGTAAACAATTGAACTAAATTAGACTCCAGTGCATTACTATGTGTATAAACACTTTCTGTACCTAGTTTCATTACGTTTGGATGGTTAAATCGTGAGAAAAGTCTATTTAAAAGTCTCAACTTCGCTTGGTCGCCATGTTCGTTTTCTACTTTACAGGTTTATGAAATATACATAGGTAAACTTGTATCAGTACTCTTTATCACCGTACTAAATTGCAGGGTGATATCTGTAATAGTTTCGGAGATAAAGAATGTCGGTGAAATAATTCGCACAGCCGCCATTTTGAAGTTATGTAAACAATTGAACTAAATTAGACTCCAGTGCATTACAATGTGTATAAACATTTGCTGTACCAAGTTTCATTACGTGTGGATAGTTAAATCGCGAGAAAAGTCTATTTAAAAGTCTCAACTTCGCTTGACCGCCATGTTGGTTTTGTAGTCACCAGGTTTTTGAAAGTCTCATAGGTGAACTTCTAGTAGTACCCTTTATCACCGTACACAATTTCAGGGCGATATCGGTAATAGTTTCGGAGATATTGAATGCTAGTGAAATATTTCGCACATCCGCCATTTTGCATTGGTGAGACGTAACAAAATTTGAAGGGCACGGTCGAGGTCGCCGGGAATAGTGCTATGAACATACCGAGTTTCATTGAAATCGCTCCAGCCGTTTAGATTTTATTAGGGGGACACACACACACGAATCACACACACACACACACACACACACACACACACACGCACACACACACGGACAAAAGGTGATCTCATAAGCCTATTTTTTCAAAATTGAAAATAAGCTAACAATACGGCAATTTTCATCTTCCTGGTGTTGACCATGTGTAAAACTAGTGGGCAATATGGACTAATCTCGAATACAAATATATAGATAATAAATGTGTGCATTTCATCTCTTGTTTGTTTTCTTACCCATTCTCCTGTGCATTGTAATAAAATTTGTGGTTTAGGGCTACGGGGAGGGGTGGGTGGCAGCCGGCATGCTCGGCAAAAAGTGAGGTTATGGCAATATAGTGTGTGCATTTGGACAGTTTTCTTTATATTCATCGAATATTCCAACAATCCTGTAGAGTAGGAGAGCAATGTTTAATTAGCCTAAAGGTGAATTAACGGCATAACTGTGTCCTTCGTGACTAATCTATTGCCAACATTGATATATATCAAAATGTATTATTTTCCTATCTGGCCGTGTATTACAGCGCCTAGCGAAAGACGCAGTTATGTTTGTGTTATTTTCATCAATAATCAATAACTCATACTGTTCAATTACGTGTAATAAAGGCTACAGTAATATCGCTTTTTATTTTTTATGTTGCCAGACTTGCCGGAGCAGTACATAGCCACAGGCGTTGCTCTCTCTCGGAAATTCTATAACCAAAAGTGGCGAATCTCTTATAGTTACATGATCCTTGGGCTGAGCGGTTAGCACAGTAGCAGTCATGTCAATAGCAATGTGAGTGCCACCGGCTACTTATCCTCTTGCGCATCGAGCTAGAGCTCATGCTAGAACGACATTAAAGTACGAAAGAAGTGACCATGAATGTGAAGAGGAAGTTGTTGTTTTTGTTGATTCATTTAGAAGCTTTATAACAAAGGGGTAATTTAGCCCCGTGCACTTAGGTGTGTGTGTGAAATTTGTCAGATAAGCCATGTTACTGTGATGGCTGTATTAGCGTGTGTATTTGTAATGCAGATGAGGATTGGAAAGGAGGTAGCCGTGGCCGTAAGTTAGGAACCATCCCGACATTCGCCTGGAGTAGAAAAACCACGGAAAACCACCTCCGAGATGGTTGAGGTGGAAATCGAACACACCTCTTCTCAGTTTTGCCTCCCAAGGCTGAGTGTGCCCCGTTCCAGCCCTCAGACCAAAATCAATTTTCTTGGCAGAGCCGGGAATCGAACCCAGGCCTCCGCAGTGACAACCAAGAATGCTAGCCACTACGCAATGAGGCAGACTGAAGAGGAAGTGAATGGCGTATTAGCTATCCCTGTTTTGTTCGCACGAAAGAAACCGATGATGTGTAAATATGGCAACTGAAAGGTTTTTAGATAGTGTTGATAAATACAATTTTTAGTGCACATTCTTAGTTCATTATGACTGGTTAGAACAGAATGGGTCTTTTCGAACCTTTCAATAAATTCGTTGTTTAAATAAATCAAAGTAGGAAGGATAAGGGGAGGAATGACTGAATTTTTCAACTTTCACTGTTTTCATCATAACATTACCAAAATTTAACCACTGGCATAGAGAGTTGCAGGCTTCTATTGTTCTTATTTGTAATTAAGTAACTTCATTAGTATTTGAGTTTTTGAACATTTTTGTATTACAAAAATCTCTACTTAGTATAAAATAAAGTCCCCGAATCTTGGATGTTACGGGTAAACTCGAGAACCACTGGATGGATTTTGATGCGGTTTTCACCATTCTGTAAAGAATATCTCCAGGATGATTTATGTAGAAGATAATTTATTTATGATCAAAGGAAGCCGAGCAGTAACGATTTTAGTGGAAATGTCGAAAAAAAAACACCTTGCGTCCGAGCGCTTTGTAAGCTTACGCTGGGCAAACCGTTAAACATATCTTAATACTATGAGTGTAAGAATTGTTCTGCATGAAAAGTTCTACAAAAACTATCTTCAATACATCGCCCTCTATAAGTGTTTTTACGTTTTAATTTCTTCCAACCATGTCCATTCAACTTTTGAGGCGACAGTTTACGAGCTAGCTAAGGGCGAGTCTATCATCCCTGTTACAGCCTAGCTAGCGGGCGACCCTATTGCCCCAGATACAGCCAGCAGCAAACCGTTGAGTCGTGTTGAGTTAAGACTTCTGAGAAGGGTGGTTGTGTTTGGAGTTTCCCTGGAAGTGCAACTCGGGTTTTCTTCATTTTGACTGTGAAACACAGTCAAGTTAAGATTGAACGGAAGGGGGATTTGAGTTTCATTCACCTCGCCATTCTTAAATTACGTCTGACAAGACTTCGTTGCACATGCATCTCCAGGATAATATAATAAATAATAGTCCAGTCAGTGATTTTAACGCATCATGCCGAGTCGTAAAACGGATATAGGTCGTAGTTCATTGACATCGAAAATAAAGGCGCTTATCACGTAATGCATTCATAACAGTTCCCGGGCGAAGCCGGGGCGGGTTGCTAGTAGTTCCATAAACCAAGTTCTCTTGCATCAAAGTTTTTGTTCGACCATGCTGATTTTATTTCTAGATGTAGTTAAGATGTATAGAAACAATAATTGCTCCTGGGTTTGTTTGGTGTTACATGGATACTGCTCTTTCCAAAAATGTTTCAACTCTCGGTTTAAATATAATTTTGAAACCTCAGCATTATTATTTTAAATTTACCTATCAAAATGTATAATAAAACTCAAAGCAGTTCAAGACCTCAAGCAAATTTACAATACTGTACCTTTAGCAACTGTCCTACCAAGTTACAATAATATCTGATAAGAATTGCATGACAAGGAGCATTTTGTACACAGCAAAACATTGAAAAAGAGCTTTGAGAGAAAGCGACAAGTGAATATTAACACACTCAGAACTACCCTACTCCATGTTTCCCCTTCACATCTCCTCGCTTTTTCGTTCTGAAATATTTTCTGCCATTTTACATGTCTCCTAGTGATTTGCTCCTGATCACGTCCTCTCTTATGTATTATTATCATTTTTATTATAATTATTATAAAAAAAGATACAGCCAGTCTGAGACACTAGACTTTATATCATTTCAAATGACGCATGCTACAAATGCTACACATGTTAGAAAGGCTCAGGAGGGCTTCTCCCAGGACTCTTTCAACAGACTCCATTACCCATTAACGTAGGCTTCCCGTGCACTCTGCTGCATGACGTCACGCACTCGCCGTCTCCGTTCGCATAACGCCAGACCCCAGGAGTAAACTCAGACTCAACAGACTCCATTACCCTTTAACTTAGGCCACCCGCGCGGGGGCTGAATGACGTCACGTACTCGCCGTCTCCGTTCGCATAACGCCAGACCCCAGGAGTAAACTCAGGCTCAACAGACTCCATTACTCTTTAACTTAGGCTTCCCGTGCGGGGGCTGCATGACGTCACGCACTCGCCGTCTCCGTTCGCATAACGCCTGACCCCAGGAGTAAACTCAGACTCGGTGCATATGCACTGAACAACATGATGACGTCATACACGCCGTAACCGTGACGCATAACGATGAAGTCGACAAGATCATTTGAAATGATAAAACATCGCACATGTTTAAATGTCATGCGGGCTCATATTAAATGGCCTCTACAAACTTAACAATAAAATAATATAATTTTCTGAAAGAAGAATTAGGCTATTTTTATATGAATGGGCTAAAACAAAAACAACGAGTTTTTGCTTAAAATCAGAAAACATCAGTCATACCTACCCTTGGCGTGAAAAAATATAACCCGAGGACTGGCGCCGGGTCATTTTGACCCATAGTGTGTCACTCCTTTTTTTTTTGTCGTAGTCGTACGGATTTTAATGAAGTAATCTTAAACCTGGTGTCTTACTATGAACTATTCTCAATATAAAATGAGGTTCATTTATATTTTTCGAATTTGACATGCAGGAAAATGATGATAATTTTCGTATCTGTATCATTGGCCTTTATAATGACGGCAAAGCAGTCATCTTAATTTATGTGAACAAAGGAGCTGATGACCAAGGTGTCCCTTGACCCTAAACATGGTTAACAAGAACGTGAGATATGTAATCGAGCTGCATCAAAATAGATGGATTTTCCCTCTTATTGTTTACAGATTTTCCCGACTAACGTACGCTGAAAATTGTCATGTGAGGACTGGCGCTATGGATAAATCTGATCCGACCGTAAAAAATATAGATATAACTTGAGTGTTCATAAAGCTATGGAAGTGTTTCTTTTCCAGGGTGAAGTTCAAGGCTAGGAAGGAAGGTAAAGCAAGCGGCAGGAAATAAGGGCAGACCAAAACGAAAATATAGAGCATTATTTAAACCTCGATTCGAAAATACCCATGCGCCAGACCTCGCGGGTTAAGCGATATTCTTCCATTGATCCCCCATATTATCATCATTCATCATTATCATCATTATCAGTTATGTTTCAATACGATACTATAATATTTGTTTTCTTTCTATTGCAGGTGAGTTTGTTAAAAACGAACAGAAATTGGCACTTGGAAGGAGGCTACAAGGTGTGTATTACATAACTTATTCTCACTAGCATTACCCGTCGCGGCTTCGCCCGCGAATATTCTAGCTGTAAAGAGTACACTTAGCAAAATCTCAATCATGAATGCTATGACTGATTTATCCTTGGTATGAATAATCAGACTTTATCAATTCAGCTACTGGTGCAGTGGTTAGGGGTTTGTCATTCCTTCATAGGTATATCAGAACGAAGTTAGTTTTCTGGGAATATCACAGACACTGTTAATTTAAGGGCCTATAAATGTGGTTTACGGAGACCCTTTATAGTCGGGTGAAAATTGCGTGAAAATATTCTAGAGTGACCCTTGACCCCCTTAAGCGCATTATACTCTATGTATTGATCAATTTTACAGCTTAATTTGGTTCCGTGATAACCTTATAACCGTCTGGAAACTTTCACAGTAATGTAATAATTGGAATTGCATTGCGTCTTACAGAAATAAATGGACCTGTGAGATTCTGTTACCATGGTTACCGTGTTGCATTCTTTCATTATTTCATTGTAAATATACATGTTTTAAGATATTTATTTAATTGTGAGGCATTTAAAGAGTAAGTGAGTGCGTTTCGCTTACGCATTGGGTTACGCTGAAACTGTAGGTACCCCATATGTGTAGGTTGGTGTTAATGGGGCCTTATTTTCGGTACAAAACTGGAATGGGACCTTAGCAGAATAATATAGGGAAGGATTTGCGATTTCTCATGAAACACCAACAATAGGTTAGCATATCAATTCATTTAGTTAGCAAATTAATCGAAGGGATTACGTCTGAAGTCATAAAACTCAGGCTAATAACACATTTGTTGACAACATTGGTCCTTCACAAGACCGCCCAGGGGATCACAATTAGTTGAAAGTGGACTGGCGACTGTGGGACCCCAGCTGAGTCCGGCATTGCTTCCAGTTACTTGTTGTGGGCTTCTATCGTTCATCTTTCCTATTGACCTCCCTTGGTCAACTCTTGTTCTCCTCCGAACCCGACGGTAGTAGGGTATCCGAGGTCTTTCATTTTCCCGCCTTAATTGGACTATGTCACATTTTTCCTGATACCCACATTCCTCAAGAGGTCAGACCTCTACTTCCCCTCCTGGTATTTCCTGCCTTCTGCCAAAGGCCCTCAATGAGGTGGGGTGTACAGAATGTAGCCCCACCACTTATGGTACACCCTGACTAGTCTTACAATACCCGAAAGAGCTCACCACGAGAAGTTCTTGAGCTGGATCTGTTTCCACACTATTCCATTGACTTTGGGACGGATCCTCTCCTCTTTCCCTTCCTGCATTTCAGTCCTCATTTATCGAGGGTTGAGGACATTTCTCTCCACTGTATTAGGCTACTTTCGATTTTTGAAAAAAATAATGAAAGTAGACTTATTAGATCTACACTGACCAAAAGTTGTCAGCCTGTCTGTGTGTGTGTATATCTGCCCCCCCCCCCCTCCCCTCCCCCTAGTCTATCAATTCAAACACGACAAAGTCGAATTGAACGAAATTTGGTACAGAGGTAGCACTAGCAAAGGGCACCTCATTGTCATGTTGTATAGCGCTGCCATCTTCAACAAAATTGAATGGCAGCCACTCAAACGTTCAAAACGTAAATTAAACCGGGTGAGTTAGCCGTGGTCGTTACGGCGTGGCTGCAGGCAATCGCTCACATCCGAGAGGCGAGGGGTTCGAATCTCCCCGCCGGCAATCTTGAAGATCGTCTTCTGTGGTTTTCCATCTTCCTTCCAGGTAAATGCCGGGGTTGGTCACAACTATAGGCCATAGCCGCTACCTTCCAACTCCTAGTCCATTCATTCAAACTTTCCTCCCCAGACAACACTCCACACGCGGCGGTACATGTAGCTCATCCCATGGGTGTCCGCGTAGAAGAAGCTACAAAACCTGGTGAGCCAAACATGTCCTCGGACACTCCTGGCACTAAAAGCCATGCGCTATATATATATATATTGCACCCAACTGTCATCATGTGGACCATGTGTTCGTATCCCAACTAACTCACGGTCTTTCGAGGTATGGGACGTTCCTGCCCACCATACGACCACATGCTCAGGATTTGAGTCTACCAGGTAACTACTCTACATGAAATACACAACATATTCCTACAAGACAATATTTACTGGTCTAAAATCATGGCTATACAACAAATACAAATAAAGGACACATTATATTTAATTCCCACAAATAAAAATAGGGTGATTTTGTGAGTTTTCTTCATAAAATAGTGCTACACTGCACTCAAATCTAATTCTAGCATCCTATCATTGATACTTTCAGACTTCAATGGGTTTCCATAGTGTTCATCATGTGACATAATTACTTAACTGGAGTATCATAACAAAAGTCACATATCACATCAAAATGACGTTAATAAAACATTACTCCGTTCCTTACGGCATTTACTTTAATTAGCATAAATTCACTATTTTCTGCATTAATTAACAAATATTTGTTGTGTCGTGTGGATCATCTTCCTTCTTTCCGTCAATTATGAACGCTTTAAGAAAAGTGGTCCTTATCCCCTCCAAAATAAACATGGATAGAATATTTTATAGTTTCACCATACAACGATTTTTCTGGGTCTTGTCGGGCTTATATCGTTACAAACGTGTCATGTTCTTAGACATCACATACCCGTCTGCATAACTTAGTTTGAACTGGCAAAAATGCATTCTAAAAAGATGCCTAACAATTTATTTGGTTCAGTGTTCCTCTTCAGAGAATAACTGGGCCAAATATTATCCGATTTCTTTGATCCAATAACGTATGTGTGTTGCAACACATCATTCAATTCAATTGGCATCAACCAAACACTCCTATCATAATTGCATATTGAAATATCGAGATTCTTCAGTGTCCTACTGTGACCCTCAATTAAAGGACTGGTCGACCGACCTTCCCCTTCCCCCAGCAGGCAATAAAATTCGTTCCAGCAGGATAGTCAAGATGGCTGCCGCAGCAGTGGTCTATTCCCCCACTTCCCTCATCTGCTGTCAAGGTCAGATTTGTTTACAACTGCAGTACAGTAAAGTTACGCTAGGTGTGGCTCCTAAGTAATTGAGTCATTTAATTATTTAACACCTATAATTAGTGCATTGGGCTCAACTTGGCTCCTATTAACATTCATGGCTGGGGATGACTCTGGTGATAGCCTTGCCGTTCTATGGTGAATACTGTGGCTTTGACGCGCATCATAACGAAAATCCAAGATTTTCGCCAGCAGCTGTCACAATAATATATAAGGAAATCTGCGTTTCCTAAACGAAGAATATGATCCTTACCTCTCAGGGTAGATCATTCATATACATGCTCACGGAGTCTCAACGGATCTCAATCGTGGCCATAATTCATGCAAGCGATGGCAACAGACAGGCTCTGTCCAATTCGCTGCGAATAATACAGTATGCTCAAGGGCGATACTCACTCGTAGATTTAGCCAACTTCTCACCTAACGCGCAAGCTATACTAGTTGGTCCCCGCAATTATTTATTACGTAAATCACTGGATTCTACGTTAATTCTGCACGCGATATGCGGCTTCAAACAATATTTCACATAGATGACTCAATTATTAAGGCACCCGCGATCTTTCTGTAATAATACTTAAGCCAAAGCTCTAAATAGCTCCTAATAACAAGGTATGAATTTACTGGCTTACTTTACTTTAATGGTCCTCAAATATAATCCTAAGGATTGACCATATCAAATATTCATTCAACATTTCACTGACACTGAAAATTTCTCGTATCTCGCTATATTCCACATTACTTTCTTACTGTTTACCAAAATACAGTATCTTTATATTAGACATGACACAATTTGAACATTATTTAGGCCAAAAATGCCTATTACTTTACTGTTGCCGACCCCATATTATTATTATTATCATTCATTTAACGTTACCGTTACATCCATCACTATTTTTGGCCTGAATGGCCTTAAACAAATCACCTTCCAAGCCATATTTTATTCAAGACGAGTGGTGAAAACTCGTTCAATAAGTGACTGTGACATCTTAGTCTCAAAGTGATAAAATCGTTATATGGTGAACTATTTATTTATAAAAAACATAATGAATTGGTACTCACTTTTTTTCTTTTCGCTGGATAGTGCCAGCAGCTCACCCTGCGACCCACCATGATGCTTGATTTAAGCCATCATGTTATATTTTTCACAACACTTAATTTCACACATTTTCCACCTGATAAGCATACTCTTATCAGTGGCCTCATTCACTTTCATACAATGCATATTAATCACTATACACATGAACACTTTTAAATCACTATTACACAATTTATGTACACTTATTCACTATTTCACAGGTTGATCCTTAAATCGGACTTCTCCTACGCCTGATCTCAGAGATGCGATGCAATTACGCCAACCGCTGGTCTTCGTGAAATCTAACAGCGTTTACGGACGTTCGGTCCTCGTCACCAGCAACATCGTTCAGCTCACTGTCAAGATGAAGTGGCGATGCTTCCCCAAGCTCCCATCATTGTAGTGATCCTGCTGATAATGTCATATTCAACACTGACAGTACCTCCTGGTATGTGTAATGTTCACAAACATTATAAGTTACTCCTTCGCTGTGGCGAATTTATATTTGCGTCAGATAATAGATAAATATCTGTATTAAATTAACTTCGACGCACTTCATGATTATACTTATGAAGCTGTGTGACTTGCTTCCATTGTTCTTTAACGGCTGAGCGTTGATACTCTAACATTTGGCGCGCTCGCTGGCTGATTATTAGTTACGTGTATACTGCTGAAGACTGGAGATGAACTGGTGAAGACAGGAGAACAACTGGCTTGGCTTGCCTTACTCCTCCTATATAAAGGTTTCTCGTACAAAATAGTCCACTGGACATGTGAGAGCGACTCCTATCTTGAAATAATACCTCTTCAGCCGAAATGACATATACACCTTGTTCAATTAGGTGTGGAGGTTTCATAACCGTTCGCGTGCCGGCGATCGCTTCGGCCAATTAATTATAATTAATTGCCTTAGTTCAGCGCGTGGGGACGCCATCGTGGTAATTCCCCCTTGCCTGGTCAGCAAATCACTCCTCTCGAGCGTAGGCTAGGTTGTAATGTGTTCATTTGGAGATATCGGCTTAAATTTAGGTGTAAAATCACTCCTAAATTACCTCTCCATGAATATATTCACCTGGGTGTACATTTCACTTCATCTCATTGCTCCACTTAGCGGTAATTAATTAATTTCCGTGTGCAGTCGTTCCCACCATAGCTTCCATCGTTGTCAAGTGGTGAATACCCGAGTCATTAATTTTGGGCTGTCTTCTCGGTCCAGACGTAAATAGTCCGCTCGGCGCCTAGGGTTACCACCCACTTGCCAAGTGTAATTTGTAAAATGCCAAACTAGCCTCCTTCGTTCTTATATGCTTAGAAAACGTATATTTTCTTGCATTCGGTTGCAATTCTTTACCTTAAATTGCTATGATATTCACATATAGGTCGTGAAATCATGCTACATTATTATATCTCATTATTTAACACATTGCTCTTCAGGTTCCCTAAAACTGTTCTCCCTCAGAGACCAATGGTTCGACTCTAGGCATAATCATGTGCCTGGTCTTCTCTGATGAGACCTGAGTTCGATGCCAGACTGCCGTGACTGATTGGGCACAATATATATATATATATATAAAAATAAACAACATAAATTAAAATACGACTAAACTATTCGTCCGATCTCTACCAAATTTGGTAACAACATTCCTTTATATAGGGCGCATCTTGCGCTCAAACTGCAAGGTTATCAGCCGTACCATTTCAAGATGGTGGCCGTTTGGATTGTGCAAGCACTTTAATCAATAACCTACGACCCACTAATTCTGATTATCGAACCGAGGGTGGTTCAAGCTGTCCTAAAGGACGTGACCCATTGGTTATTATAATTCTATATTATATTAGTACATTATGCAACGAGCCTATAATGGCAATAATTAAGACACGAGTATGTTTATAAAACCAGCGAAACGATATTTATAAATATCTGTCGAGATTTTGTTGGCTGAACTCCTCTTCTTGGGAATTGTGTGGGCTCAGCATTTGATCTCTGCCCAATAACGAATCCCAAAGCTTTGACACATTGTTTATCCTGAAGTAACACCAACAGATAGCGCACAGGTACTATGTTGGATCATTTTGTTATTTTGGTAAAATAACACAAAAAAGGCTGTTACAAACGCTTTAAAATTCAAATGTATCGTAATATAAACTAGTTATTCTTCAAATTCGATGCGTATAGAATGTCAGCGGAATGCAAATCAATTGAGTCCCAAATAGAACAGTTATGGCATCTGGCGGAAACGCTTCGCGTAAGAAATCCATTTAATGAACAGAGAGCTGGATAATAATTTCTGTGGAACTAATGGCATATGATTGCTTCCACTATGACGTTCTTGTGTTTTTATGTCAACAACGGCATTCACTAAAATTGTCGGTGAAATCTTACGAATGTGTAGAAATTGGAGTTGCGGATATTAAGGTGCAGTAGTATTTCTTTTGCAATATTGCCCAGTTTGCTTACGCATTGTAACTGCAATTGTTGATCCAATATAGGCTACAATGTCAACTTTCATATCATGTAATTCATGTCCGACATGTTTGATTTTATGTGCATGTCAGAAGCTATCCTTACCCAATTGGTCAATTAATGAAAATATTGAGCTCTGATTGGTTGGAAAAACGGTGTTATAATGAAAAACAGTACTTTAATGACCCCCATTATGAAACAGTCTTCTGACACATAATATTGTTACGGCTGCGCGGTTAGTTCATCACCTCGCTGCGTGATTCACAGTCCGCCTCGGGCAAACCCCTGCCTCTGTGCTAACCAGCGATTTGCACAACAAGAAAACAGGCAGTAACAAAGAGACCGTCTCAAATGTTCGTGGCTCAACCAGTGTTGGAATTCTCGAGAAGGTGTGAACCCTGGTCTACTCTAGAAACATCTGTGAGTCACCAGCCCCGCTATATAAGCGACCTGGCCAGCGAGGGGAGTGAGTTTTTGAGGACAGTGTTTTGAGGAGTGTGTGTTTGACTGTGCGACGGAGGTTATTGTGGTGAATTGCGAAACGCAGTGGACTGTTTCCTAGCCTGCGGACGGCAAGACAGTGGTTGCGTTCACGGTAGCAAACAGTTGATGAACTGTTGAAGAAAGTACGCTGTGAACGCGGTGTGATGGAGCGCTCCCTAAACATATTCCATGGAGCGGACGCCATTTTATGGAGCGTAGAAAAACTTCGCTCCATCCACGGAACATGTTTAAAACCAACATGGCGTATAGCATGAAGTAGATTTGAAAACAAATGTAAACATTGTGGAAATCGCTCAAAATAGTTCCTGAACTGATGAATACTGAAATAATAATGAAGAACACAACATCACGGTCCCTCTATAGCCTATAAAATGACCTGCATTGTGTTAAATTCGTGATATATCTTTATTCCGATTTACGGACCGCAGTTGCGACAAATTTTAACCTATGTGTGAAACAACATAACCTGATATATCGGATGTTACAGCCTTTCTTTTGTTCCAAGTATTAAAAATTATATGAATTCAGGTGTGTGGTTTCCATTTTAGTGGCAATGTGCCTTTTTAAAATTTTTAAATCAATGTTTCAGCGTTTTATCATCACTTGTCTGGGGTAATTTGGTCTGAAAATACGATTTTAACCTATGCTTTGGGCTAAATACTGTACCTCGACGAATATGTTGTGTAGGCAGTATAGAGAGAATCAAACTTCTAGGCTACCTATACTGTATAAAAAATACCTTTCATTTGGAGCAAGCATAGGCTACCGGTACTGTATAAAAAATACCTGCATTGTACTGGGCCTACCCCAAATTCTGAATTATTTCAATACCGTAGGATACCGGTACTTGTTGGGTTAAGGATTAGTATGCAATAGGATATAAGAATTACCGTAGGTCTGTCTGTGCCTGCATTATTAGGTGATTCTTCCAATATAAAAGTGAGTGTTTGGCTGATCAGAATGTAATGACTGGGAAATACTAGTAGCCTATCAGTATTTTTCTTTTCATTGTATTATCAGACTTATCTGAACAGTTCTCTTGCTTCTTGGATGCTGTTTAGGTCTAGATTAGCCTCCCCCCTGGCTTTCAGCTTGGACTGAATGAAGTTAATTTGGTCATGTATAGGCCCTACCCTATAAATATGTTCCTATGTTTGAAAGAAACCAGCTTCCCTTGGTAAGCATTTCAAGTACCAGTAACCATTAGGCTACTTTTCTTTTCATGGCATTAGCAGTCTTATCTTAACAGTTATCTTGCTTCTCGTTTGCTGTTCAGGTCTAGATTAAACATCCACATGCCTTTCAATGTAATGAATATTACCTACCGTACTGGTACCAATGGCTATAATTGGGCATGCTCAATAGCCAATGTTCACTGCAGTAGGCTACTAGTACCATACATCAAGAGGCTGGGAATGATTATGCACTGAAACTCAAGATATAATATATATATACTGTATATAAATTTCTTTTCTTAAACAAGGAGAGAAAATTAAGCACTCTTCAACATACAGTAGCACTTACCCAGTTTGTCCTTTATTTCCTTCACTTACGGTATCTCAACATGCCTGAGTATTAACATTTTGTCACAATTCAATTATTGTATGCACATACTGTATTTTGTCCATGCTTCAACTAATCCAACACCAAAATTTCCATCCTTGACTTCCTTTTGTCAAACGAGCGATGATTTTCTCTCAGGGGACAGGTTAGGTCTCTGTACTCAAATAGGAACTGACTATTAAGTAAAATGCATTATGAGAATGGATTTAGAAATTGTGACATAAGGCTAATTTATTTTACTCACTCTCTTGTGTGTATAAGCCTCCGTGGCTTAGGCGGCAGCACGCCGGCCTCTCACAGCTGGGTCCGTGGTTCAAATCCCGGTCACTCCATGTGAGATCTGTGCTGGACAAAACGGAGGCAGACAGGTTTTTCTCCAGGTACTCCGGTTTTCCCTGTCAAAAATATCATTCCAGCAACACTCTCCACTATCATTTCATTTCGTCTGTCATTCATTTACTCATTGCCCCAGAGGAGTGCGTCAGGCCTCGGCAGCCGGTACAATTCATATCCTCGCCGCTAGTTCGGGGCTTCATTCATTCCATTCCTGACCCGGTCGGAGACTGGAAGCAGGCTGTGGCTTTTCATTTTCTTGTGTGTATGCTACATATTGATCTATATTTTAACAGTAGCCTAGGCTACAGGATACATTTCAAAATAATGTGGTGTCAGTAGTAGTGCATGTATTTTTAACTGAGGCTAGGTAATTTATTTTACTCACTCTCTTGTGTGTATGCTACATATTGATCTATATTTTAACAGTAGCCTAGGCTACAGGATACATTTCAAAATAATGTGGTGTCAGTAGTAGTGCATGTATTTTTAACTGAGGCTAGGATTGGGAAGGAGGCTTTAAGTTACAAGCTTAGTAACCTGTAAAGGAAATTGTTAGTAAAATGATAAATTAAAGGGAGTGAGGTTTCATGAATATTGCCTACTAGTACTGTACAGTATAGGCTACAATTAGGCAAGCTCACTAGCCTAGATTCACTGCAGTAGGCTACCAAGAAGCTGGTAATGGCTAGGCCTATGTACTGCAACTCAAGAAATATAATATATTTCTCTTCTTACACAAGCAGAGAAGATTGAGCACTGTTCAACACAGCACTTACCCAGTTTGTCCAATATTTTCTTACCTTATCGCAGCTTGCCTGAATTTTAACACCTCATTACAGTGATGCTTCACTTTATAATCTGCATATTCTATCACACAGCAGTATTTGCTGCTGACCACAGAAGACCTGATGTTCTTGTACGGTGACTGAATGAACTATGTTTGTTACAAAACTACACCTTTAGTTTTGCTGTACTGTAGTTTCATTTGTATTCAATCTAGTAATGAGCCTAGGTGGAAGATATTACTTCTTTTAACATTTAGTTTGCTGATTCGTGCCAACCATTTCTCTACCAGGCACATATTGAGCAACAAAGGGAATTGTTAGTAACCAAGTATCACTGCCTTTAAGAGAGTGATGAGTGTATTGTTAGGAGGAGCATGGACTGCCAAGTAAGAGACTAAGTTAATCCATCAACAGTTCATGTTGTGCCTTTCTCTTTAAGTACTAATATTGGGGTGTAAATAAGTAAGGCATAACAAGGATAATTCAGGCTCATACCATGATTTCCTTTGCTTTAAATGAGGGACCCAGAAATGTTATTTATAGACGCTGGTTATAATTTCAAAGTGTGGAACCTTGAGGTCATCTGACCTTATTAGATAGGGGAAGGGTAATGATCCAGATAAATACCTCTAGTTGACAGGTAGGGACAATGTGATTTATATTCTTGTAATGTTTCAAATTAATTTTGCTATCAAACCTGATTTTTAGCCTACTTTCGATTTTTGCAAAAAATGAAAGTAGACTTATGAGATCAACACAGGCCGAAAAAAGTGTGTCTGTCTGTGTGTGTGTATGTGTGTGTGTGAGTCTGTGTGTGTGTATGTGTGTGTGTGAGTCTGTGTGTGTGTGTGTGTGAGTGTGTGTACTCTGAATGTCTGTCCCCCCCTATCAATTCGAACACGGTGAATGCGAATTGAACGAAATTTGGTACAAAGGTAGCACTAGCAAAGGACACCTCAGTGTCATGTTTTATATCGCCGCCATCTTTACTAAAACTGAATGGCGGCCACTCAAACGTTCAAAACGTAAAATCAAATAACGACTAACCAAATCATCCAATCTCTACCAAATTTGGTAACAACATACCTTCGTATAGGATGCGTCTTGTGACCAAACTACAAGGACCTAAAGGAAGAGGCACGTACGAAATTAAAAGTTTATTTTGTAATACTATAGTGCAGACGTGATTTTAAAAAGCTCAGCTGATTCATTAATAAGACAAGATGGCAGCGGATATCTTGTGCCTGACTTATATTTCACTAATTTGAGTATTGCATGCAATATAGCGTACGGAAAAAAAAAAACTTTGTATGAAATGCTTTATATATAAATAATATACTTCAGTGATGAAATCGTTTAGTATAAATCATTATTTGCTAACAAGTTCTATGTAAGTCATTTTATATAGGACGATATTCGTTGACACAATTAGCTCAGTGGTAGAGCGTTAGTCTGTCATTCATATGCCTATGGTTCAAACCCCATCAGAGATACGTTTTTTGATTGACATTTTACATATTTGTTGCTTTGTAATGACTCAGACGTTTTAAAATTAAGCGTTATATTGTGCATATTACGGTGCAAAACATATACTTAATTAAAACATAATTCGCCAGCAGATTTAATCGAGACATCTAGCTGACAAAAAGGTAACAGATTTTATTGAAAAGTTTCTTCTTCTGGCCGCTAGAATGCACTCGCTCTGTTAGGATTATATTGTTCGATATTTCACAACTAGATATCACGACTAGTTTTTATATTTATTGTTTCTTGAGTACTGAGACGTTATAAAATAAAGCTTTATATGGTGCTTTTTGCAATGGAAATTATATATTAAATTAAAAAAAACGACATTCTCCACTGGAGTGACATCTTCCAGCCTTCAGTTGTACTATGCAGAAACTATAGATTCGAGCAGCGCTCTATACCGGCCAGTTAGTGAACCCAGTCTTAACGACTGCTAGGAGTAATAATACAGTAACATTCGTTTATTCCTTGTGCACAGAGGCGTTGTTGATAATCTCAAAACTTGCAATATGGATGATTTGGAGATGGATTATTTTGTTATACCGTGTATTTAAGATTAGCCTATAAATTAACGGGTTGCGAAGTTACTTCACTTAGTTCTATATCATTCGTACACGACACAGAACAACAACGTGACGTCAGTTTCTGATCTGCTCTGATTGGCTATTACATTGCTGCAGTCGGGTAGTTGGCAGTCAAGGATAAAATTCTCGACTGCCAACTGCCAGCTACCAACTGCAACTTCATGTTGTGTATGGTGCCTATAGTATACACGGAGTCGATCGCGACTGCCGACCGAGGACTACCAACTACGGACTGCCGACTGCGCATTGTAGATGGGCCTTATTAGAGCAACGAAGTTTCAATTATTGTAAGTAGTCGGTGTTTGGAGTGTTTGCTGATGAAATTGCAAAATGCTGGGGTAAATTATAAACTATGGTTTGAACGCCACTGTTCAAATCCTGTGTGCCAATTTGCACTTCAAATAGGAAGAAATTAGGAGATGATAAGGACAGAGAGTTATAACTATACCCATACATTTCGGAGAAAGTAGGCTATATGTTCTTTCCCGAACATCTTGTTTTGTAAATACAATTAATTTTTATAGTACAGTAACTAAAATCTGTATAGCACAGTTAAGCTGATGAATGAATCCAAAAGCTTCAAATCCTTGAGAAGAAAACTAGAGTGAAAAAGAAAAGATATAAGAAGCAGGAAAGTATCAGCATGAAGGATACCTAGGAACAAATTAAATAGATGAAGCAATGCTAACAAATAATGAAGTCATCATGTGTGGATGACTGGTAAGAGGTTTACTGCTAGACTTACAGATTCTTGACCCTTCTCATGGGTTATAACCCTACATTAATAAAATCAAAGCTATATTGATATTCTTGAATAAATATTCGGTCTATTGAGACATAGCCCTAACCTACCTTGTTCAATTTGAAGGGATTAAAATTACTTCAATTATCATAAGGCTTGGGATATACCACCATAATATACCGTTAACCTTAATATACGTTAAACTGTTAAGTTTTTTACCGTAGCCGAACTAGCATAACACAATAAATGCCGTATCAGAAAGGCAAGAAATTTACGTACGTAGGCCTAATATTATCGGGAGCAAGGTATGGTTTGATACATGTTCACTGCCTTCGGTACATAGTTTCAGACCAATCTCGTTCCGAGTTGCAAAACTAAAGGTAAATTAGATACTGATCTAATATCAGCATTCACTCTCACAAGATTATCTGATCATTTCAACATCGCAGGCTCAAGGATAGTACATCGCCCTTGTCCACTTTCGAACAACGCGCGCTGCTACAGATCAGATGGAGCAAACCGTTCAAAGGTACACGTAAAACCTGATCCCTCTCCCGATGCATCAGCTTTGGAGCAGTTGATCAACTGTTTGCTACCGTGAACGCAACCAGTGTGTATTCAAGAAGAAGTGAGTGTCCGACTGTGGCTTGTTTACAAGAGAAAGAGTGCAGTTATTTCTAGCCAGGAAGCGGGTCTACCTCATTAGTGAGGGATTAACTTCTGCGAGTGAGTGAAAGGGGTGAATGAACTCCATAAGGGAGGAATTTGACTGAGACTGCTAATTGGTTTCCAAGTGTTTATTGTGTAGTGTAACTTTCTAGACCTGCAATAAAGCTAATATTTCTAAAAAAAAAGCCATTCGGGTTGTGCTTTTACCCACTGTAATCCAATTAACGAACTTGCCACTAGGGGTAACACGTAGCAATATCTACATATCGACATCGTCGAACATAAAATAATATACTAGCAGTTGCTTAAGAGCTGAGCCGTCTCTGTCACATGACAAGATGGCAGCTGACCTTTCGTAACTGATCTATATTTCAGTAGTTTGAGTAAGTCGCATGAAACTTTGTATGAAATGGATTATAATATGGATGTACTGCACTGAATAAATCGTTTATTTCAAGTCATTATTTGCTAACACGTTGTATCTAAGTCGGTTGATAACACTGAGATATTATGTACATGTTTGGCTCTGTGGTAAAGCACTGCATCTCTCACGTGGTCGGTTGGGGTTCTAACCCTACTAGAATTAGCTTTCTTTACTTGAATTCTGTTATATTTATTGTTTTAAAACTACTCAGACGTCATTAAATTAAGGGGTATATTGTAGCCTACATTTTACAATGGAAAATATATATAAGTCCTGGCTGTAAAAACTGGAGTTTGATGGCGGCTGAAACCGTATTGAGCAGTGGTGTTAGATCACAGAGTGTGCATATCGTCGTTACCTAGAAGATCCTAAGAATATATAGTGCTTTCTGCGAGTAAGCAGTGTTCATATTATCACAGACCGGAAATTACTGAAATAATAATTTAAAAAAGGATATCGTTATAAAGAAAGAATTAAAATACAGAATGTATATTTGACATTCCTGTAAGAATATCCATATTTTAATAATTATTTCTGAGGTTTAGTCATAGCGAATTATTATTGTTTGTAATCAATAATTTATAGAGTTGACACAACGACATCGTAATTAATATTCTTAATTGAACTTTTAGATGAAGAAGGCTTCATTGACAAGCCGAAACATGTACAACAATTGAACAATTGAATGGTTGTTTCTTTTAATTTATAATAATTGGCGTAGTATTATTAAGAATTAAACTTTCATAGTCATCCAAACCATTCAAACCTAAATGTTAGCCCCCTTGAAACAACAACAACAATTAACCATAAAATTATGTTTTATGTGCCTCAAATCTAAATTGACGCGAACCGTGTTCCAAACCTTGCTTTTCCAACTCATGGCCGTGACGGCGTCCTCCCACGAGTTCCGATTCCCACCAGTTCCAAATTCTTTAGCGGATTAGCTATCTGCCTATTACACTACCAGAGCGAGTCTCATCAGTTCCGAACACTACCTGAGCGAGTTCCAGCTTAGATTTCTACAGCAAAATTGTATTAATTTGTTTATTACTGAAACAAATATTGTCCATTGTTAGCTCCAGCCGGGAGTGCGTGCCCTCTTTAATGAATTGGCTCCACTAACAGAGGGGGGTGGATGCCATGGACCGGTAGCTCCCATATGCTGCTTTCGCCTTGTCAGTATCTACATCAGCGTGCGCCTTCATCAAAATAATCAGTTTTGAGTTATATTTACAAAGTTCTTAAAATAGTAGGCTATCGGCATGTCGCTTTTCCGTCACATGGTTTTGCAGCACAAATCAACACTTCACTTGATTTGTTGTCGCGTTTCTTATAAAAACGCTAACCATTAAATATCAAAATTTGGTTTCCTTTAAAGCTAGTTGTGAACTCCATGTTTATCTGCTCCACTCAAAGACACAAACACAAATAGCTTACCTGGTAATAAGGCCATTAACTCTTCTAGGTCGCTTCGTACTATTATTAGCCGCCGGTCAAAACCTCAGAACTGACAGCTGGGTTTTCCAGAGATATTCGGAATTAGTGGGACTCATTAGCTTATTTACTCAGGCGTGGTACGGTCGAACATCAATTCCATCCGATTTTCCTCAATTCCACCCGGTCCTCCAAGGGACCCAAAAATAAGTTCCTCAACTCCGCTGTGGCTTTGACAAGGGGTCGGCAAAGGGGTTATCCCTAATGACGTAAACAAATGTCATAACCCTCCTGCTCGCATACCAAGGGCCGGGTCAACGTCAAACACCTTCTGCAGCGCATGAGCGAATTCTTACATTCCACACGACAACACAAGTACAACACCTCATCCAAATATATATGTTTTTTTAAGTGCCTACATCAGATACAGACAGACACGTACATTCTACTTAACAGCAGCGGGCGGGTGTCGAGCAAAGACAAGAATAGTCGTGTGAGAAAAGAATTCATTGAAAACATGCTCATGCAGTACGCCAACCAACCAATGAGTAGATTAGATCTTGTGAAGTGTGTTTCTCACACAATAGTTAGGGAATGAAAAGAGTTTCACCTAATGTTTTTTTGTATACTTTGAAATGAAGTAAAGATTTATGTGATTTTAAGATGCTGATTTTTCTTATTGTATTAAATTTCCTGTCCATATTTTTATTGAACAACAGTGATTAATATCCAGCTCTTTGTATTATGTTTATATCTGATTTAACGATTGAGCGGACTTGGTGGTGGTGATTTAAAATTAATCATAAAATTCTTTTACATAAGTCTGCCTAGTTTTCTATTTTTTTTCTACTCATGCGCTGCATAAGGTGTTTGACACGGCCCTTGGTATGCGAATAGGAGGGTTATGACATTTGTTTACATCATTGGGCCAAAGCCTGGGCGGAGTTGAGGAACTCATTTCTGGGTCCCTTGGAAGACCGGGTAGAATTGAGGTAACCCTGGGTACCTGACTGGAATTCCCGTGTGGAATTGATGCCCGTCCGAATACGCGTTCGGACGTTTTTCCTAAGAAATTTGTTTTCGGAACTCATGGGAATGGAACTCGTGGGACGGAACCGGCCGTGACATCCCTACTGCACAGGACATCCCAGCTATTGAGTGGACACCCCTGAGGGTCGCGACCTCGGCCTAAGCGCTGCATGAGTTCCAATATTTGTGTTGTTATCACTTGAATGTTGACTCACGCGGTGTTTACCTCCTCCACTGAGAGGACACACTTTGTAAAGCAGCAAGCTATCCACTTGCTATAGACTGACAATGTCAAGGAGACGCAAGGTCGCTACTCACAAGGATCCTTAACGAGGTAGTCATGCTGAGAAAATGCTGATGAAGGTTTCTGCAAATTAAATGAATTGTGGTCATACTCAATGGGGCATTAATAGCAGCGCTCTCCTTGAAATCCACCAACGATGTAATTAGGAGTGTGCGCGTATGGACTCTATTATCTCCACACTCCTTAAATGGTGTTGATGATAATTGTTGCTTTATGGGGCCTAACATCTAGGTTATCGGCCCCTAATGGTTTGTGTGATCGTGAAGATGATAATGAAATGTAAACTATAACTAAAACTAACTACTAACTTATATACTAGAAGAAGAAATGGAAAACAAAAGTAGAATAATGCATAAAAAAGGACAGGAGGAAAAGAAATGCCCTCAACCCTCGAAGAATGCGGATTGAGGGACTTGGAAGGAAGGAGAGCCATGAAAGGCAGATAGGAAAGTAAAAGAGGAGAGGGTCCGCCCCAGCGGTAATGGATAAAAGGGGGGAATACCGGACCCAGCTCAGGAATCCCTCGGGGTTGCCAACTCCCAAACTCACCAGCCGTGAGCCCCTGAGGGTGTAGCAATACCCAGGGTGCACCAGACGTGGTGGGGCTATATACACCCTGCCTCCTTGAGGGCCTTGTGCAGAAGGCAGGAGATAACACGAAAATAAAAAGAAGGCTGACCCCTCGCAGAAGGAGGGTATCAGAAAAGATGAGACAAGTGCCAATTAAGGCGGGAAAGGAAGAGACTTCCTAGGCCTTGGATACCCTAATACCGTCGGGGTCGGAAGAGAACAAGAGTTAACCAAGAAAGGTCGACAGGAAAGAAAACGGAGAGGAGCCCGGCACAAGTAAGTGTTAGCATTGCCGAACTCAGCTGGGGCCCCGTGGTTACCAACCCACGTCCCACTGGATGTGAGCCCCTGGGGAATCTACACTCATTAAAGCACTCACAATCATATAGCCTACTGTACAGTAAATCAAACTCTAGGCTCTCCTATCCAAGCTAATTTTTCGTTTTTCATCATGTAAATAAATTATTTTTACCGTACGGACACTGTGCCGTGGCAATGCCTTATTTTACACCATTTAATGCACCCATTTTAAACTATTTCTATTGTAACTTACTTCTATTTGGCAGATGGCTATGCATTTATCATTTGCCTGTCACATTGGGAGGAAGCGTGGCGCGTCACGCCTCTGCTCAACAAACTGAGAGCATAACAGAATGAATCAAAACATTCCTATAAATTGAGAGCCATCAAGGAAACTACGAAAGTATGGAAATATTCCTAACGATCTATCCGGAAGGAAGGTGTGGTACTCTGTCAACTCCGGATCGGCCATGGAATTGCTACGTACTTCGACTTGCTCAAGAGAGACCCCCCCCCAAGGGCTCACATCTAGTGGAACGTGGGTTGGCGACCACGGGGCTCCAGCTGAGTCCGGCATTGCTTCCACTTGTGCCGGGCTCCTCTCCGTCTTCTTTCCTGTCGACCTCACTTGGTCAAGTCTTGTTCTCTTCCGACCCCGACGGTATTGGGTTGTCCAAGGCCTAGGGAGTCTCTTCCTTTCCCGCCTTCTTTTTCTTTTCCTGTTACCTCCTGCCTTGTGCTCAAGGCCCTCAAGGAGATGATGATGATGAAAATTGTTGTTTTAAGGGGCCTAACATCGAGGTTATCGGCCCCTGAGTCCTCAAGGAGACAGGGTGTATGTAGCCCCACCACTTCTGGTGCACCCTAGATATTGCTACACCCTCAGGGGCTCACGGCTGGTGAGTTCGGGAGTTGGCGACCCCGAGGGATTCCTGAGCTGGGTCTGGTTTTCCCCCTTTTATCCGTCACCTGTGTGGAGAATCATCTCCTCTTTCACTTTCCTATCTACCTTTTATGGCTCTCCTTCCTTCAAAGTCCCTCAATCCGCATTCTTCGAGGGTTGAGGGCATTTCTTTTCCTCCTGTCCTTTATTAACTTTATTCTCTTTTTGTTTTCCATTTCTTCTTCTAGTATATAAGTTAGCAGTTAGTTTTAGTTATAGTTTACATTTCATTATCATCTTCACGATCACCCAAACCATTAGGGGCCGATAACCTAGATGTTAGGCCCCTTAAAACAACAATTATCATCATCATCAAGAGAGAACTCCCCCTGTGTGTACTTGCGGTGCCCTCCTTACCGTGGCACACACACTCATTTAATGTGGCTGATCTGCGAAGGACTCTCGAACTGCCTAACACCCTCTCCCTTGTTCTACGTGATGGCAGGCCGTCAGCAGACCTCGTCATCCACTTTTTATGAGGGAGGGTGGCTACTTTTTAAAGTTTTTAATATACGAGTTTAAGGCTTTTAGTTTCGTTTTAGTCTATTTTATGTTTTAAACTGTGTTCATTTGTTTTTTTTATTGTTCAATATGTCTTTTTGTTTTATTGTTTTTATCATCCCCGTTTTAACCGTTTTCTATCCATTCTACAGTAATAATTCTAGAATACAAAATTTGGTTCAGATCGGTGAAACGGTGTAGATTTGTATAAATAACAGACAGACAGACAAACAAACCAGCATTGAGCTTTATATATATCTGAAATCTATTTATTAATAAGTTATTTACTTTGTTTGGTTTTTAACTTTCCGTATCTTCAATAAATAAACTTTATCTTTACTAAATTGGAGGGACAGATGACCTTGTAGTTCCTCCCCTTAAAAACAATAGCTAACTAACTACTAAACTGGACTACTTTATTCGACGTGATTTTTAATTTATATCTGAAATTAGATGTATGTGTATGTCTACCCCTTATTATTCCCGTTTTCCAACGGGGTCGGGGATGAGATGCGATGGAAGTCTTTGTGGCGATGGTTTTTACGGCCGGATGCCCTTCCTGACGCCAACCTCATGAGAGGAGTTAATGAGAGATGAAATGAATGATGGTGAATGAAACTGGGCAAGGATGTGGAAGGAAGCGGCCGTGGCCTGTCAGAAGGTACCGTCCCAGCATTTGTCTGGAGTTGAAAATGGGAAACCACGGAAAACCATTTCAAGGACAGCCGACGGTGGGGCTCGAACCCACGCGTCTGCCGAGTCAGCAGAGAGCTTGGCCCCATGACCTAATGCTGAACTTTAGCCAGCGTAGCCACTACTGTCGGTATCTGAAATCCGATATCAGAGTAAAATGTTTGCAATTTTAAGGGCATTTAATAAATTTTGAAGGGCATTATTTTGGAGATTAATAGGTCATAACTGCATTTTTGGTGCATTTTTTAAATTGTTTTACATGGCATTAAAATCCTAGCCCTATTCATTATTAATTCATTGTAAAGCATTTCTAGCCAAATAATGAGCTACATATTTAATTCCCCACCGGGAAGCAGACCAATGCTAACTCACAACACTCCACGCTAGCTCGATAAAAACGAAATGCTAGTCGACGTAGTTAACAGTATTTCCACTTACTTGTGCTGAGGTCCGCTCTTGTAATCTTTCCTGTGAACCTCCGTTGGTCAACTCTTGTTCTCTTTCGACCTTCACGGTATTAGGGTATCAGCATTCTAGAGTGTCTTTCATTTTCCTGCCTTAATTGGCCCTTGTCTTTTATTTCCTGGTAGTCTTATTCTTCAAGGGGTCAGACCTCTTCCTTTTCTTTACATGGTATCTCCTGCCTTCTGCTCAAGGCTCTGAAGGAGGCTGGTTGTATGTAGCTACACCTCTTATGGTTCATCTGGAATGGTGCTATACCCTCAAGGGATCACGGCTTGTGAGTTTGGAAGCCCTACTTTGTTTCCAAGTCCCTCAATTCTCATTCTTCGAGGGTTGAGGGCATTTCCTTTCCCTGACTTTTATTTCCTTTATCCCTTTCTTATTGTCCTTTTCTTCTTCTAGTCCGTAAGTTAGTTGTACTGTAAGTCAGTAGTTTTAGTTCTAGTTTTCATTTCATTTTCACGATCATCCTAACCATTAGGGGACGATAACCAAGATGTCAGATCCCTTAAAACAACAATTATCATCATCATCATCATCATCATCTGTGACCTAACACTTCTGTAGCCTATGAGTATAGGGATTTTCCTTCTCCCCAGACCGTCCATAAATTCTGTGAAGCTTTATGCTAAATTAAATTAAATTAAATAAATAAATAATTTGCAAAAAATAATTAAAAATAAATCATTAATGATAAATAAATAATATGTACATTAAATAAATAAATAATAAATAAATTAAATAAATAAATAGATAAGTAAGTAAATAATTTAATTTCTAGTAGGTTACATCTCATTTGTAAACATACCAGACCGTTACCTGTTGTTGTCAACATTTTGCATCGTATTTCAGGAAGTAGGATTAACAAAGAAGAACGAAATCCCATTTTGTTGGAAAGTATGAGCGACGGATACAAAGTTAAACAAGAGTTTCAAAAGTAAACATGTGATGCTGGTGTAGAAGTGTGATAGAAAAGGACGACGAAGGGAGAAGGAAGAAGCGAGTTAGAAGCTGGAAAATGGGCAGATTTTGACGGAAACGGTGAAGCGTATACACTGGCCAAAGCCGCAATGAAATCTGCGGTATTAGTAACACCTGGTTAAATTGAGGACATATTCCTGTCGCACAATTGTGTATAATTTTCTATGCGAGTAATCACATCTGCATCACGAAGGCCTTGTTTTCTAAGAAGGCCCTTCTATGTCATTTTCTCACAACGGTTACCTTACAAGATTTTTCAACTTTATCTTTTTAAATGAAATACCAATGGGTAGCCTATTTAATAATGTTATTACTAACTAACTAACTAACTAACTAACTAACCCCGTGGCACTACAGCCCTTGAAGGGCCTAGGCCTACCAAGCGACCGCTGCCCAGCCAACTGCCTGCAGATTTTGGGGTGACGCGTGGTCAGCCCGTCGGGTCCCCTCGGCCGTTAATCTTGGTTTTCGAATTTTATTACACCTGATGTTAATAAATTGAAAGTCAGCAATATTTCTAGGTTTGTGCCGTGTCTTGTGTGGGGTTTCGCCTAGGACACCAAGTTGGCTCATCAGCGGGCTCTTGGTGTCCCCGCCGCGCCGGGACCCCCCTCCCACAGGAGTAGCAACTGCGCGCTACATCCCTCTTTATGAAGCACACCTGAGCCTCTTCACTGTGAGAACTCAAGCAGCCACAGCCTCCCTATGAGGGCTTCCAAAAATACGGTGTTTTGGCCTTCCTAGAAAAAATGCTGAGTTTTAATTCACTGGCCGTGAAAGCCCATATAACTTCTAAATAAATTGAATTAATATGCATTAATTAATACTAGTTTTGGCAATAATATGGCATTCTTCAGTATTTGTTTTGGTAAGAAACTATTGTACTTGTGACCCCAGTTTGAGTACGGTATATATTATACTTGGTCAACTGGGTGATGTATTGTTACGGCTGCGCGGTTGCTTCACCTCGCTGCGTGATTCACAACCCGCCTCGGGCTACCCCTGCCCCTGTGTTAACCAGCGGTTTGCGCAACAAGAAGAGAGGCAGTGACAAAGAGACCGTCTCGAACCTTCGCGGCCCACCCGGTAATGGAATTCTCGAGTAACCGTGAATCCTGGTCTGCTCTGGAAACATCCATTGAGTCGCCAGCCCCACTATATAAAGAGACCTGGCCAACGAGGGACGGACTGTGTTTTTGGAACGAGTGTGTTTCTCTGTGCGACAGAGGTTATTGTAGTGAAGTGCTGTGTGGATTGCGAAACCCAGTGGACTGCTCCCTAGCCTGCGGACAGCGAAGCAGTGTGCGGTATTCAAGCATTTAGTGGTGAGTGCCAAGACTATCGTAAATAACTGTAGCTTGTGTACTCAAGGAAGTGTTGCACGTATTTATACCGAGGCCACCGGTCTAATTAGTGAGAGATTAACTGCGTGAGCAAGTGGAAGAGGCGAGAGTGCTCCATAAGGGAGAAACTAGAGGAAGACAGTTAATTGTTTCCATTTGCTTATTGTGTGGTGTAACTTTCTGACCTGCAATAAAGCTAATATTTCTTTAAGGGACCATTTGTGATGTGCTTTACCTACTTTGATACAATTAACGAACTTGCTACTAGGGGTAGCACGTATCAATATCTATAAGATGAATAATGGCTCTTTGCAGAGTAGACCATCCCAAGATATTTTTTAAAGTAAAATATGTTAGAGTATTTTATAGTAATATACAAACACCAACTGTTTCGATATGTAATTTTCACAAAATTATTTTATATTACCATCAATTGTATTCAGGAATATTGTTCACACAAGGAGATTTGAGGAAGATCAGAAGAAACCAACACGACGTGCATGGTCGGAGGAAGAGAAACTTCAACAATCCATGCATACGAAGAGCTATTGGGCAAGGAGGAAGGCTCAACAAATGTTGATTCCGCGTGGTCCTAAGTGACCCATCCGCGAGAAGAAGAAGGATAAAAAGAAGAAGAAGAAGAATATCATCAATTCAAAGCCTGCATTTGGTACAGATCTCATTTTTAGCCTACTTTTCACATTTTGCAAAAATGAGGAAAAAGTAGACTTATGAGATCGATCCGGGCAAATGTGTGTGTGTGTGTGTGTCTGTCTGTCTGTCTGTCTGTAAGTGTCTCCCCCCCCCCTATCAACTCCTAAACGGCTGCAGCAATTGAAACAAAATTTGGTAGCAGTAAAGATCTATACCTGAACATCTCAATGCCGTATTAGAAAATGATGTCAGTGCTACCAACTGCTGAAGAATCGCAATTGAAATCTGAGCTCTATGTTGGATATCTTGGAAGGTATGCATGGGAGCTATTTGAAAATTGGCACACGTATAGATAATAATATTTCAGTTTAATTTCCAGAAGGCCATACATGGCAGTGTTGCCAAAATGATTATAAACCTGCTGATAGGTCAAATATTTAAATGCATATAACTTCTACACTATCAATTGTTATTCAACCAAATTTCGTATGTGCTATGTGTACATAAACCGATATGACTGAGCTTATCGTTAGGAGCCACTAGGGATGCCAATTGTCAATAAATGCTCTCTCTATTTTTTTTATCCAATTACCAATATATCAGAAAGTATGCAAGCTGATAGCTTTAAACTATGCACACTTATAGTACTTGACATTCTATATTAATATGGAGTAACTTATACGTCAGTGCTACCAACATGATTCTAAGCCTGCTGGGAGGTCCAAATTTATATACATGTAACTTCAATACTATCATTTGGATTTCAACCAAATTTCGTATGTGCTATGTGTACCACAACAGATACGACTATCCGTATTCTTAAGAGCAACCAGGGCTGCCAACTGTTAATAGATGCTGTCTCTATTTTCGTTACCCTAATATCAATATATCAGAACGTATGCAAGCCAATAGCTCTAAACTTTGCAAACGTAGCCTATAGTACCTGGCATTCTAGATTAATTTGGAGTAACTAATATACGTCAGCGCTGCCAACATGATTCTAAGCCTGGTGGTAGGTCCAATTTTAAAATGCATGTAACTTCTATACTAACTAATGGTTTTTATTTTAATTGGCACAACAATAGATCATAATATTTCAGATTATTTCTGACCAATACATGCATGACATTGTTGCCAACATGATTTAACGTGCGCTGTTAGAACCAATGTTTAACGGCATGTTACGTCCATGCTATCCATTGGACTTCAACCAAATGTTGTATTCTCTACCTTAAGAGATGGAACTAAGAATATATTCAATCACCAGGGCTGCCAACTGTAGTGCTCTATTAGGCTCCATTATGCTAGGTATACTGGACATACAGTATTTCGAACTAATTAGAAATGTCGATATTACCAACTTAATTTCGTCATTATTCTAGATAGATCCATATAGATTAATCATTGGCATGAATCTTAAATTTGAAGAAAAGTAGGCTCTTTAGTTCGTCACGGAACTTCTAGTTAGCTATTTTATGTATTTTTTTAAATATTTTTTTCACACAAAGAAAACCAAGTATAATATAGGGTGTCAGGGAACTGCAACGTTAGGTGAGAGCCGGTGTTAAGGTGGCACAGCACAGCACAGCTCACACGTGTGTTCTGATATCCTGTCGACCTTGGAGAAGATATCCAGGGCGAGTGAGCGAAAGGTCTGACACCGCGCTGCCAACTTAACTCCGGCTCTCACCTAACGTAGCAGTGCCTAGGCACTGCGGAGAACATTCCCTGACGCACTGTATTTTGTACATTCAAACTTTTCTCGCAATTACTATAGTTTATTTCCTCGTATCTTTAACGCTCAATGAAAAATCCACAACCTGCTTCCAGTCTCCGACCGGGTCAGGAATGGAATGAATGAAGCCCCTATCTAGCGGCGAGGATATGAACTGTGCCGGCTGCCGAGGCCTGACGCACTCCTCTGGGGCAATGATTAAATGAATGACAGATGAAATGAAATGATAGTGGAGAGTGTTGCTGGAATGAAATGTTGACAGGGAAAACCGGAGTACCCGGAGAAAAACCTGTCTGCCTCCGTTTTGTCCAGCACAGATCGTACATGGAGTGACCGGGATTTGAACCACGGACTCAGCGGTGAGAGGCCGGCGTGCTGCCGCCTAAGCCACGGAGGCTTCTTTAACGCTTAATACACGGAAGAAATGTAACCTGCGCAAGACACTTCATTTCGTTCTTTAGTAGTAACTTAGTAGTAGTAGTAGTAGTAGTAGTAGTAGTTTTACAGTTTACAGTTTGTTTATTTATGCCCAATATTACATTTTTTGGTCCTGCCAAGCTAATGCTTGTCGGTAGGTGCCAATTATGGTTACAATATATATGTTAACAAACACAATTACATTTACACAATATACAGTCCAATCTGTCACCTTCCAATTATTTTATATAGTGCCCCTAATAATATTTCACAATGATATTCAATCAGCTCATAACAATTAATATTGGTTAAAATTATTATAATATGTTAATATTAATATAATAAAGAATTTGTAGTAAATTATAATATGTTTTACCCACCTTAAAACAACACTTATGTCGTTACTATTGTAAAAACTTAACTTAAAATACAAATGTTACTATCATGTTCATAGTCTAATACATATAAAAGCAGTTGTCCATTTAGTCTAAGGAGTTATTTAGTATCCAATTTTCTATATCTTTTTTTGTTTTTGACATACTCTCAAAGGCCAGCAGTGAATGTGGTAGCTTGTTAAATAGAAAAGGTACCATGTAAGCTAATGTTCTTTTGCCAAATTCATTATTTGTTTTTGGAATTACAAAATGTGAATTCTTAAATCTTGTATCCTTTTGATGTTTTAAATGATCTTTGAAAGTGCTATTAAAAAAATTATCCATAATTATCATTAAATATATTAGGCCCCTACAAGGCATTATACACACATCAAAAAAAGTTTTGCATCACCTCGGTTCCAAGAGTTCCGGAACCTTTAAATACAAAGGGAATAGAGATCAACACAAACAACATTTCAGCTCGTTTTATTGCTCATGAGACCCACACATTGCATGTTGTACCATCATACAGCTAGACTTTCAGCATTTGTGGTCCAGATTGCAGTACACACCACTACCTCCAATACCCAGTAGCACGTCCTCTTGCATTGATGCATGCCTGTATTCGTCGTGGCATACTATCCACAAGTTCATCAAGACACTGTTGGTCCAAATTGTCCCACTCCTCAACGACAATTCGGCGTAAATCTCTCAGAGTGGTTGGTGGGTCAAGACGTCCATAAACAGCCCTTTTCAACATATCCCAGGCATGTTCGATAGGGTTCATGTCTGGCGAACATGCTGGCCACTGTAGTCGAGCGATGTCGTTATCTTGAAGGAACGCATTCACAAGATGTGCACGATGAGGTCGAGAATTGTCGTCCATGAAGACAAATGCCTCTCCAATATTCTGCCGATATGGGTGCACTATGGGTCGGAGGATGTCATTCAGGTATCGTAAAGCCGTTTCGGAGCCTTCCATGACCACCAGTGGCGTACGTCGGCCCCACATAATGCCACCCCAAAACATCAGGGAACCACCACCTTGCTGCACTCGCTGGACAGTGTGTCTAAGACGTTCAGCCTGACCAGGGTGCCTCCAAACACGTCTCCGACGATTGTCTGGTTGAAGGCATATGCGACACTCATCGGTGAAGAGAACGTGATGCCAATTCTGTGGGGTCCATTCAGCATGTTGTTGGGCCCATCTGTACCGCGCTGCATGGTGTCGGAGTTGCAAAGCTGGACCTCGCCATGGACGTCGGGAGTGAAGTTGCGCATCATGCAGCCTATTGCGCACAGTTTGAGTTGAAACACGACGTCCTGTGGCTGAACGAAACGCATTATTCAACATGGTGGCATTGCTGTCAGGGTTCCTCCGAGCGGCAATCCGTAAGTAGCGGTCATCCACTACAGTAGTAGCCCTTGGGCGGCCTGAGCGAGGCCTGTCATCGACAGTTCCTGTATCTCTGTACCTCCTCCATGTCCGAACAACATCGCTTTGGTTCACTCTGAGACGCCTGGAAACTTCCCTTGTTGAGAGCCCTTCTTGACACAAAGTAACAATGCGGACGCGATCGAACTGCGGTATTGACCTTCTAGGCATGGTAGAACTACAGACAACATGAGCAGCGTACCTTCGTCCTGGTGGAATGACTGGAACTGATCGGCTGTCGTACCCCCTCCGTCTAATAGGCCCTGCTCATGCATGGTTGTTTACATCTTTGAGCAGTTTTAGTGACATCTATGAACAGTCAAAGGGACTGTATCTTGGATACAATATACACAGTCAACGTCTATATGCCGGAGATCTGGGAACCGAGGTGATGCAAAACTTTTTTTGATGTGTGTATGACAATTGGAGAACAATATCACTGGTGAGTTTAATCCATGCCTATCACCATGTCTTACAAAGAATTTAAGGAAACGTGTCTGAATGCTGGTAATTCTATTAATATAAGTATTTGAAGCAAGTCCCCAAGCCTTTATTCCATATCGAATTATACTTTCCACTAATCCATAGTATGTCATTCTTAGCACTGAGGTAGGCATATTTTGCCTCAGATGGAAAAATTTACTTAAAATTATTCTTAGTTTGGTAGTAACTTGATTAATATGCTTGTCCCATCTGAAATTACAGTCAATATACACACCTAAGTATTTTTGAACAGTTACATTTTTTACTGTTGTACAGTTTCTACAGTTATTGTTGTCACTTGCCATGCAATCGCATTCATGTATTTTTAAATGTACCTTTTGTAATAAAATCATTGGAGACCGAATGTGCATTGTTGTTGTTTTCGCACTATTAATTATTAAGCCATGATCATGTGTCCATCTCTGTAGCACATTGAAATCTGCTTGCAAGAAATTTTCTGCCTTCTTAAAATCCTTATGAACTGATACCAATATTGTATCATCAGCATATTGTAGTATTTGTGTGTTCTTCATATGCTGAGCAAGATTATTTACATATATCAAGTACAGCAAAGGTCCCAGGTTACTACCTTGAGGAATACCCATTCTTATTCTTTTCTCTTCACTATATGTTTCACCAATTTTCACCAGGAAGTGCCTTTCCTCTAGATAATTTTCCATTAGTTCAAGTACTGGGCCTCGTATACCAATTTTTCTTAGTTTTTCTATAAGAATCTCATGGCGAAGGGTGTCGAAAGCTTTACTGAAGTCAATGAAGACTACCAAAACTTGTTTCCCTTGATCAAGTTTCTTATTTACTAGTTCAACAAATTTTCCAAGTAATGTCCCAGTTCCCATGCTTTTCCTGTATGCAAATTGTTCATCTGATAGCAACTTATTTTCCTCCAAGAACCCCATAATTTTATCTGTTAAAAATGTTTCTATTATCTTGCACACTGCAGAGATAATGGAAATAGGGCGGTAGTTATTTACATCTGTGCCTATCCCTCCCTTTAAAACTGGTCTAACTACTGATGTTTTTAGAATATCAGGGAATGAACGTTCTGAAATTATCAAATTTATTAGTTTGGCAATGATTTTATACACTTTTTCCCCTCCCATTTTTAAATGTTTCATTTGTATCCTGTCCAACCCCGCAGACTTATTTGTTCTCATTTTATCTATAATTTGCTTAATATCGCCATCTGTAGGTCTTGTGAGCCACATGCTTTTATCATTAAACTGATCAACATAACCACCTAATGTCTTGTCACAGTTGTGTACTACAATCTCGGTTCCTTGCTTGAAGTGTGATGCAAATTTTTCAGCTATAGACTGTTTCTCACTTCCACCGAAGTGCTTCATAATTACTTCATCCACCCCACCCCTGTGATGTCCTTGAATTAAATAATTTACTTCTTGCCAAATTTTCCTAGCGTCTCCTTTAAACGTTTGAAACCTATTCATGTAGTATATTTCTTTTTCTTTCCGCATGTGTTTTGTTAGTTTGTTTCTAAATTCCTTGTATTGTTCTTTATATTTACCATTGCTAGGATTACTTCTCCATTTTTTAAAAAGACTATCTCTTTTTGCTATGCTGTCCAAAATATCTCTGTTCACCCAAGGTTTAATTCCAATGCTTTTACGCTCCACGGTTCGTACAGTCAACTCTTTTTTACAAGTGGCTCTCTCACAAATTTCATTGTATTCTTGTTTTAGAGCATTATAACATGACTGCATATCATTTGACTTAAATACTTCCTTAAAATCTGTTTCATTTATGTATTTCTCAACTAATTTGTCACTAATGAATGTTGCAATTTTGTTGCTATCCCTTCCTTGCTCTGACATGCTATCATGTTCTAATGATATTCCTATACCCACCATATAATGATCAGATATTTTTTCCTTTACTACAGCAGAAGTCCAGGTATTTTTTCTATCTCTAATAAAAATATGATCTATGCACGACACCTTAATTTCTCCACACACTATTTCTTCACGTGTAATCGAGCTAATGCATCTTGTTAAACCATATGAAGTTAAAAATTCTTCGTACTTATTTACCGTGGCTTCTGACTCGTCCAACAGGTTAATGTTAACATCACCAATTAATATTACCTGTGTCTCCTTCCCCACCAAATTTAGTACACCTTCAAGATCATTTAAAAATCCATTCACACATTCTGTACCTGGTCTATATACACAAAGCAAGATATATTTAATACCAGTATTCATCTCAATTTCACCAAACATGTACTCACAGTTGTCAGCTTGGAATTCTAGTGGCGTATAACTTAGATCATTATGTACAAATATCATCATACCACCTCCTTTCCTGGCCTCCCTCGTCACATTATATTGTACATAGTTGTCTATTTTAAAAACCTCAGTCAGATCATTGTGGATGTTAATTTCAGCCAGGACAATGATATCTATATGCTTATTTGCAACACTTACCAGAAACATTTCCCAGTGAAGTCTAATTGACCTGATGTTTAAGTGTAACACTTGTCAATTTACTTTGTGGTTTAACAATACCAAATATGCATTCTGTCCAGTCATCCATACTGTCCAGTACCCTCTTAGAGTTAAAATTATCATCAGAATCTATGAAATCCATGTTTTAGAAATAAAATTTAAGATATTTTCAAATATTTTGTGGTAATGATAATACAAATAAGATGTTTACATATGAACCTAACCTGTATGCTCGCAGTTATCTGTTTGGAATACTAGTGGCGTATAACGTAGACCATTATGTACAAATATCATCATGCCACATCCCTTCCTTGCCTCCCTCGTCACATTATATTGTACATAGTAGTCTATCTTAAAAACCTCAGTCAGATCACTTTGGATGTTAATTTCTGCCAAAACAATTATATCTATATGCTTATTTGCAACTCTTGCCAGAAACATTTCCCAGTGAAGTCTGATTGACCTGACGTTTAAGTGTAACACTGTCAATTTACATTGTGGTTTGTCAATTCCAAATATGCATTCTGTCCAGTCATCCATACTGTCCAGTACCCTCTTAGAGTTGAAATTATCATTAGAATCTATGAAATCCATGATTTAGAACTAAGTTTTTAAAGATATTTACAAATATTTTGTTGTTATTGATAATGCAAGTAAAATGTGGTATGCTTTAGGCCTACACATTGTAACGTGTTTTTCGAGGGGTTTTTATGCGCAACTGGCATAAGTCAGTAGGAAGCCATTCTATATTTATTTACGCGGCAAATTGTTCAGCCAAGATAATTTTTCATGTTAATTTATTATTATTAATTTATTATAATTATTATTTAGATATTTTCGGAGCATTTTATAAAAATTATTAGCATTCAGATAGGTTTTCTATGTCTTAGAAAACGCTATCATGCAAATTATTACGAACGACGATATCATAGAAAATTATCTGATTACGGAATTTTACGGAGTTTTTGTCAGTTAGGGTATTTGAGAGAGATGACTCACTGGGAATTCAAATACAAGCTGATTCCTGTCGAGAAGAATTACGCAAGCGGGCTCGCATCGTCCAGGAAAGGCGAATTGTTGAAACGGAACCCTCCCGCCGAGTGTAATGACCCAGAGGAGGGGAAGATAGCGCGGCGTGCTCAGCCAATCAATGAGGACTACGTAAGCTAGTAGACGGCTCCGGAGTGGGGAGCCAACGTGTGCATATATCGTTCGACGCGCCGTCGAAGGAGGACAATCTGTGAAATACTTGAGGAGTATGGGTGCGCGTGCGAGTGGCTCCGATGTTCGGTGGAGTTAGTGACAATCTGTGAAATACTTGAGGAGTATGGGTGCGCGTGCAAGTCGCTCCGATGTTCAGTGGAGTTAGTGACAATCAGTGAAATACTTGAGGAGTATGGGTGCGCGTGCGAGTGGCTCCGATGTTCGGTGGAGTTAGGGACAATCTGTGAAATACTTGACGAGTTTGTTGTAAGCGGGAATCGCTCCGATGTTCCGTGGATTGGAGGACTAACCTTTGTAAAACTTAACCAGTGTGGTTATACGAGTGTTTGGGTCCGATGTACGGACCATAGAATTATCTAATCTACGGGTATATCATCACACATCGACGAGATGACGACGTCCAGGAGACTGTGGGAAGCTCACAGCATCATCCAGTACGAGGGAAAGGCTTCGGGCATTTCCAGTGGTAAGCGCCAATGACGCAGAAATACGCAATCTCTCATTTCTCTTGGTTTTATATTTCATATTTCAGTAACTTCATAGCTTGGAAATAAGAGTAAAATCAATTTATCAGACTCCGTTTTCACGTAATTTTCTATCGGTAATATTCAAATCACAACGCTCCAATTTAAATTTTAAACTTATTGTTATTATTAATTTTGCTATACTTGTTTTATATAATAAATTCATTTCTTTTACAATGCAATCTTTGCTTTCAGTAGGTAGCATTAGATATAGACCAATTCCTTCTCCTGATACAATTGTTTGTTGGGTTAATGATCAAATCATACCACGATCTGAGTGAATAGAGTCTTGAATGTGTTCTGCCAGAGCTAGACGTTGTTAAATACAAATTTAGATTTCAACATTGCATTGAGATCTTGGCGCCCATTAAAACAACATAGCTTAGGCAAAGGTAAACAGTTACATTTCTCACCCAACAGTAAGGGGCAGTCAAGACGTTTCAACATGAACCTAACCTGTCAATATAGAATACTAACCTGAACTTAAATTTCATAATGACAACTAGGCTATGATCTTTATTTGATCTTCTTAAGGTCATCATAATCTTCAATTCTGATTAACCGTTCATTTTGATCCTTCCTTACAAAAATCTCCATTTTTCACCCATGTGAATCTAAAACCTCTCTCGCTACAAGCCTGCTTTGTTTTCCAGAGCAAGGCTTTAAAGTACGGGGTAAGGTTCTCGTTGAGAAAGATTTTTCGTGGGCCTGTGCCTGCATTTATGTCCTCATTCGTAAGCTGGTCCTTCCTTTTGTCGAGCCACTGGTTCCGTACACGTTTTGATGTGAACTGCACTATCACTACAGGAGGCCTACTGGTATTTTCTCGCTGAGGTAGGGTGTGTATGACTTCTATGTCTTCATCCCTGTGAGATACATGCAGTCTCTCAGCAAGCTTCGCCATCTCCTTCCGCAGATTTTGTGGTTCACTGCCATTCTTGGTCTCTAAACCGTGTACTTCTAGGTTTACACCCCTCCCGTACTGTTCCAAATTGTTCAGTCTTTTACTCAGGTCATTTATTTCTCTGTTCTTGTCTGTTATTTCAGTCTTTAGGTTATTTACACTTTGAGATAACCTCTTATTTTCCTCCTTCAAAAGCCTAACCTCAAGCAACAAGTCATCATAAAACTGCCCTTGCTTTTCCATATTTTCCTGCATGCTAGCTAGTTTAGTCTCTAGATTTTTCACTGATTTCTCATTTTCACTGAAATACCTGTTTAATTTGGAGTCCATTTTAGTCAGCATCTCCTTGAGGCTTTGGTTGGTATCCTGTTCAGAGTCGGGCTTGTTGTTCACCTGGGAGAGATTCTTTCCTGCTTTTCTTGATGACTCTCTGCACTCAATACACCGCCACAAATTCCTTTTAGTGGCAGTCATCCTATTATAGGTTGCCTCTGTTATTCCAGCACACTCGTAATCATAAACCGAACTGCACCCTTTGCAAGTAACATGATCACCTTCTGCCGATAGTTTTCTATCGCAACGACTACACACTGACGACATGATTGAATATGTTAGGCTATTCAGGCGTTAGTAGTAGTAGTAGTAGTAGTAGTTGTTGTTCATATAGGGGCTTTGCTATATCGTGGTCATTTAGCCTCTTGTACTTGGGTGGGAGTGGAAATTGTCTGTTAATCCGCGTCATTGTGATGTCTGTGCTTGTGTGTTCATTTGTAATTTAGCCTAGCGTTAATATTTAAGATCCATCCCGACATTTTCCTGGAGCAGAAATAGGGAACCACAACTTCTAGGATAGTTAAGGTAAGAATCGAATCCTGACCTGACGACAGCCAAGAATGCTAGGCACTAAACCAAGAGATAAAGTGAAATCTGCATGAAAACTACCTACTCAGAGTAAAAGGTTAAGAGTTAGGCTACTATTCGATACAGCCTACTAATCAGTACAAAGATAACCGCCGTTTATAAAAATGGATTCGAATTAACAATGAAATTAAAATCAAATATTGTTGGCTTTTACACTTCAATTTTAATGATTTGGTACTTCTTTGTCATCAGCCCCATGTACTTGGGTGTATGTAGAACTTGTCTGATAACCTGTATTTATGTGATGGCTGATGTAGTGTGTGTAACGGTATTAGGGATAGGGATGAGATATGTGTCCCTGGACGTGGGGTAAAGTTCTATCCAGGCATTTCCATGGAGGGAGTGGGGAAAACCCCGGGGGAAAAACACACTCAGTATGGCTGCGATCTCCAGACTTGCTTCAGCTTCCCTCACGGCCGTACAGCACGATTTAAAGGAATGAAGGAACTTGTTATTTAACGTGACCGTTAATCTCGCGATCAAGATTCACGGGACCTCCTTTTTACGTGGAATCCGAACCACTGGACATGGCATTTCATTTCGAAAATCGCACCTGGTCCGCCTTGGTGAGAGGCAAACAGCTTGACCACTGCGCCACCACGCCCCCCACGATTTAAAGAGCATGGCTAGGCAGCGTTTTATCCTCGTCCACTTCAGTGTTTTGGCTGACGTGATATCAATTTTTAAATGTTGGTAACTTTCTTCTTATGAATATTTCCTCTTTGTCTTAATAAAATGAGGACATTTTTATTTTACTTTTACTCTATTATATTTTTCGTATTTTAACTTCTCACTTTAGTGAGTTTATTTTTTTCTCTATGTTATATGAGTTAATGTATTTGGTTAGCGTTTCGAAGAAGAAACACTGTGCATGTTGCACTTGAGAAACCCCTGTTTGTGGCAACGCAGGAAGAGAGGTATTATTGGACACAGCCATGTTGTTTAGCGTGATAATGGAATAAATCACTGCCAGTCTTTGGTACTGTGTATCACATGCCGTGCCCGTCAAAGTAAATATATGTGTGACAAATTCTCTTTATCATGTAGATCAGCGGTGGGCAAGCAGCGTCAAAATGACATCAAAGGAATACTCTACACTGGATGGTATTCCCTAGAGATGTGCTGAATAATATCTGACGACAAAATCAATGAGGGTGAACTTCAACAGCCATCTTTGTTTACTAATCTTTTAGGCTGAAAAGATGGACTGAAAAAATGGGCTTTCTTAGCTATCTTTATTGCTCACCACGACCGCGGTGGGGCACTGTCGCAAGTCCTGTGAACGGTGCTTTAAATCCCGGCACGGACAAACACTGATGCCACTACTATATTGTTATTAAAATTATTCATCGGCAGAGTAGTTGGTAGCATGCTGAACTGCTGTGCCTGAGATAGCGGCTTCAAACCCGGCCGAAGTCGTCGGATTTTATAAGAGCGTTAAAATCCTTCAGTATGCCTTCCTTTGGAGGGGAAGTAAATGATGATGATGATGATAATTGTTGTTTTAAGGGGCCTAACATCTAGGTTATCGGCCCCTGATGGTTTGGGTGATCGTGAAGATGAAAATGAAAAGCGAACTTAAAACTAAAACTAACTACTAACCTACATACTAGAAGAAGAAATGGAAAACTAAAGGAGAATAAGGCAAATAAAAGGACAGAAGGAAAAGAAATGCCCTCAACCCTCGGAGAAGGCGGATTGAGGGACTTGGAAGGAAGGAGAGCCATGAAAGGCATATAGGAAAGTGAAAGAGGAGAGGGTCCGCCCCAAAGGTAAGGGACAAAAGGGGAAAACGGACCCAGCTCAGGAATCCCTCGGGGTCGCCAACTCCCGAACTCACCAGCCGTGAGCCGGAGGGGAAGTAAAACCGGCGGTCCCATGCCATACATTTATGGCATGTAAAAGATCCTTCCACAGACTAAACATGTGTGAAGCTAAATTGTTAGGTTAGATTTCGTCAGAACGCTCTATCAAAGTTCCAACGTTCACCACTAGGTATCACTGATATCTGGTAGCGAGAGTTGGAACTTCTTGAAATTGAACGGAACTTGTAGCTCACCCCATGGGTGTCCGATGGCGAGCCGAACATGTCCTCGGACACTTCCGGCATTAAAAGTCATACGATAGTTTAATTAAAATAAAATGTTTCATGCTTTTGGGATATTGCCGTGTGGAAATAAAATTTAAAACTCTACATGTTTCGAAGGAACCTTGCCTCCTTTTTCAGTAGAATTAAAACAATGTGGCCAAAGAATGTGTGTCTATGAGCTTACAAAAACTAGAGAAATTCCTCTGTTCGTCACCAGAGAGCAGCCAGAAACTACTGTATGGACTTTGGTAGAAAAACCCACCTTATTAATTAGAACGGTGGACAGAGTAGTAAGGAAGTGGTCTAACCTAGTAGTGCCCATTGTTTCATCCAGACAGCGGTCTAACCTAGTAATGACCAATGGATTCGCCCAGACAGTGGTATAACCTTGTAGTGACCAATGGTTTCATCCAGGCAGTGGTCTAACCTAGTAGTGACCAATGGTTTCATCCAGACAGTGGTCTAACCTTGTAGTGACCAATGGTTTCATCCAGACAGCGGTCTAAGCTAGTAGTGACCAATGGTTTCATCCAGACAGCGGTCTAACCTAGTAGTGACCAATGGTTTCATCCAGGCAGTGGTCTAACCTAGTAATGACCAATGGTTTCATCCAGACAGTGGTCTCACCTAGTAGTGACCAATGGTTTCATCCAGACAGTGGTCTAACCTAGTAGTGACCAATGGTTTCATCCAGACACCGGTCTGAGCTAGTAGCGGCCAAAGGCTTCATCCAGGCAGTGGTCTAACCTAGTAGTGACCAATGGTTTCATCCAGACAGTGGTCTAACCTAGTAATGACCAATGGTTTCATCCAGACAGTGGTCTCACCTAGTAGTGACCAATGGTTTCATCCAGACAGCGGTCTGAGCTAGTAGCGGCCAAAGGCTTCATCCAGGCAGTGGTCTAACCTAGTAGTGACCAATGGTTTCATCCAGACAGTGGTTTAACCTAGTAGTGTCCAATGGTTTCATCCAGACAGCGGTCTAAGCTAGTAGCGGCCAAAGGCTTCATCCAGGCAGTGGTCTAACCTAGTAATGACCAATGGACTCGCCCAGACAGTGGTATAACCTAGTAGTGACCAATGGTTTCATCCAGACAGTGTTCTAACCTAGTAGTGACCAATGGTTTCATCCAGACAGCGGTCTGAGCTAGTAGCGGCCAAAGGCTTCATCCAGGCAGTGGTCTAACCTAGTAGTGACCAATGGTTTCACCCAGACAGTGGTCCAATGGTTTCATCCAGACAGCGGTCTAAGCTAGTAGCGGCCAAAGGCTTCTTCCAGGAAGTGGTCTAACCTAGTAGTGACCAATGGTTTCATCCAGACAGTGGTCTAACCTAGTAGTGACCAATGGTTTCATCCAGACAGCGGTCTATGCTAGTAGCAGCCAAAGGCTTCATCCAGGCAGTGGTCTAACCTAGTAATGACCAATGGATTCGCCCAGACAGTGGTATAACCTAGTAGTGACCAATGGTTTCATCCAGACAGTGGTCTAACCTAGTAGTGACCAATGGTTTCATCCAGACAGCGGTCTAAGCTAGTAGCGGTCAAAGGCTTCATCCAGGCAGTGGTCTAACCTAGTAATGACCAATGGATTCGCTCAGACAGTGGTATAACCTAGTAGTGACCAATGGTTTCATCCAGACAGCGGTCTAAGCTAGTTGTGGCCAAAGGCTTCATCCAGGCAGTGGACTAACCTAGCAATGACCAATGGTTTCGTCCAGACAGTGGTCTAACCTAGTAGTGACCAATGGTTTTGTCCAGACAGTGGTATAACCTAGTAGCAACCAATGGTTTCATCCAGACAGTGGTATAACCTAGTATTGACCAATGGTTTCATCCAGACAGCGGTCTAAGCTAGTAGTGGCCAAAGGCTTCATCCAGGCAGTGGACTAACCTAGCAATGACCAATGGTTTCGTCCAGACAGTGGTCTAACCTAGTAGTGACCAATGGTTTTGTCCAGACAGTGGTATAACCTAGTAGCAACCAATGGTTTCATCCAGACAGTGGTCTAACCTAGTAGCGATTAATTGTTTTTCTCATTCAGCGGTCTAGCCTAGCAGCGACCAATGATTTCGTCCAGACAGGGCTTTTACCTGTTAGCGACCAATTTTTCGTCCACAAAGCGGTTAAACCTAGTAGCGACCAAGGGTTTTGTTCAAACAGCAATCTAACCTATATTAGTAGCGACCAAGGGTTTTGTTCAAACAGCAATCTAACCTACATTAGTAGCGACCAATGGTTTTGTCTCACCATGTCTTTAGTACAGTGCAATGCAACCTGTAAAATAAATTCAACAACTAAAAGGAATTTATAAACATTCGTAACTCACGATCAAACATCGCACGCCGTTGGAATTGAACACATGTGACTGCATCCGCATGTGACTTCGTGCTATTTTAAACATACACACCAAAAAATTAAAACAACAGAGTTAGTCTACATATCAGCAATTCGAGTCACTACATCAAACAAACGAACACCAACTTTCGTACGTCATCCGTGACGTCATCATCTACACTAACAATATTCCTCTTGACACATAGGAATCGTGGTAACCAACTCATCTGCCCATGGGAGATGTTTTAACGGGTTATTCCTATCGCAATGTTTAACGAAACCTGGTCTGATCCATGAAGGGGCTCCACCAGTGCCGGATTAAGGTAAAATGAGGCCCAAGTCCCTCAGATTTTTGGGGCCCCTTTATTTTTTTCAAATAATTTTTTGTTTTTTAGCACCTATACATTTAATAAAGTATATACAAGAGTTATTTTTTCTCAAGTTGAATAATACGCTTTTTATTAAAACATACATAGGCCTACATATATACATACATTTCAATTGAAATGATCATCGTTATTTGAAAACATTTCAGATGATTTGATGAACAATTTAACAAATCATACTATTTTTACTTCTGTAAAATGTAATCATTTTTTTTCTGTTTTTTTTCCGGTCAATGAAATCTTCTACAATGTCATCAAAATCAATTTGCCGCAGAACAGCTGACTCGATATACATTAAACTAAGCATGTCTAATCGTTCTTGTAACATGATACTTCTTTGCGCACTTTTGATCCGTTTCAATTTTGAAAACGTGTGCTCCGCAGAACAATTCGTTATCATGAGGGTCAGGAAAATGCGAAAAGCAATTTCAACGTTCGGTAAAACAGACTCAAGCTTGTCTCGAATAAGAATTTCGTAAAGTTCGGAATGAGTGAACTCAGTTTTTAAGGGACATTGTAATTTAATATAATACTGAAACTGTCTCAGTTCTGGATAAAAATGTCTAAATCTTCGGATTAAAATTGAATTAAATTAGACATTTCTTGGGGGCCCCAGATAATTGGGGGCCCTAGGCCTGGACCTAGTCGGGCCTAATGGGTAATCCAGCACTGGGCTCCACCATAGCTCTCAAGGTTCAGTGATCTAATATTGCCAATACACACCATAACGTGACGTCTTAAGTTCATTGCTTTGCAACAGGGCAACGTTGAGTTGTCGACTTCTGAAATAGAGCAAAACGTTGAAGTACAGGATAATAATACATTGGGAAATAAATGTGTCGCTTTACTTGATCGAGGTGTAGCAAGCCCGCACTCTGAACGTCAGCGGGAACTTTAACTGGTACATGACGTAATTGAACATAATTACATAAGCATTTGTTTCGTGAGTGATTGACTTTGATGGTCGGGATAACGATCTCTTCGTATATACAGTACATTCCGTTGGCAACCTGTTCAATGCACTTTCTTACAAGTCATTGAGTTAACTCTTAATTGAATTTATTGGTAGAACTGGACGTAAAGCTTGCCTTCTACCACGTGGCATATTAATACTGTGCTTTTGCCACTTATTTCCTGAATTATGTCGAGTAATTTTTCGAAAAGCACTGTCATTTATAACACAATAAATACACCTTTATTTTAATTTTTTTAAATTCCTCCCGACACGCCGGAAAGTGGAGGTGGATTTCACCAGGCAAAGAAAAATATATCCTGCCTTCTGCTCAAGGTCCTAAATGAGGCAGGGTGTATATTGTCCCACCATTTATGGTGCACCCTGGATGGTGCTACACCCTCAAAGGTTCACGGCTGGCGAGTTTGTGACCCCGAGGGATTCCTGAGCAGGGTTAGATTTTTACCCCTTTCTTCAGTGCCTCTGGGGCGGATCCCCTCTTCCTTCCCAAGCCTATCTGCCTTTCATGGCTGTCCCTCCTTCCAAGTCCCTCAACCCTCATTCTTCGTTTTCTCCTGTCCTTTACTTCCCCTCTACCTTTTCTTTTTTTATATCTTCGTGATTAGCGTTCAGTATAATAGTAATAGTCTACTAATTGTTGTAACAATAGTTTTCAATTTGATCATAAACATTTTCCTGACCATCTAAATCATTAGGAGCCGATAACTTCGATGTTACCAAAGACTCCTTCAAACAGCAATTGTCATCATCATCTAAAACAAGTCCGGCTCTATGACTAAATGGTTAGCGCGCAAGGGTTTGGCCCAAAGTGCCCCGGGTACGATTCCCGGCCGGGCCATCCGGGATTTCAATCTCTTGGGGTTAATTCTCGTGGCTCGGGGAGTGGCTGTATGTGACGTCTTCACCATCTCTTCACCGTGTTACCATAGCAATAGTCATCTCGATTTAGAATAATCAACTGTTAGGAGACAGTGGTGTTTTCTCGCAGGTCCCTTCTCTTGTTGGAAGTAGTATAGCTAGTCTTCTTTATAGCTTTTGTGTCTTTTCCATCATTGACGTGCGTAATACTTTATGTCATGAGGTAACAAGCTACAGAATAGAGGAATAGATCGCACAGATAAAGTAAGTAGGTACAGGATAGTGAAAATGATCACAATGATAATGTCATGAGTGAATTTTTAGAATGATACGAGAGTGCTATATTACAGGCTTCATTTGGCGAGGAAGTTTGATAGATGGATGCGGGTCTGCGTGTAGGAGATAGTATCTTAAGTGCATGCATTCGCCGCGGGAGCATGTTACTCTTTAATGCGATTTAATACACGAGTTGCCGGGTATATCATTCAGGTAGAAAAAAATACTGTATAGACTTGTGGGAAATTTAACGATAGCTTTCTCCAGCGTAAATACCACTCTGCAGATGCATTTTGTTTACTGGCAAGTTAACTGAGTGGTATAGCGTGTGTGAGAATTGATGTCACTCTGTTTCTTCGTAATCATTTTATGCTTTATGCCTCATTGATCGTAGAATAGCGATTGTGGTACTGTCCTGAAACAACGTATTGACTACACGGTGATTATCTATCACTAAAGATATTATTTTTCTCCAAAATCATCCCTTTCCTTCGTCGAATCCCTTCTTGATCTATGCATTCGCAGGCTTATAGAATGAATGGTCGTACAGTTGCAATTCATTTTTACTTTCCGTTCATTTATTTATTTCTTTTAATTGTCTGATACCGGCTACCTGGTAAAATAAAATTAACTTGAAAGCTGCCTTTGAGATCAGTTAATAAAAGAAACACAGCGGTATACGCTAAATTTTGGAGCACTATTGCTGATAGAATTGTTAAATTGATTTATGTAATGTATTTTATGTTCAATTGCCGTTCAAAATCATAAAATTAACGTCATATGCATTTTCTCCGATACCCTTAAGGGTTTCGAGAAAATTCATCTTTCTTGTGTTTTTGGCTGGAGTTCCACTACGAAATACCGTACTACAGACTCATTCTCTTACTTGCTGTATCTCTGAATTCTGTTCAGTTAGAAATACCATTCACTTTATTATGCTTAGTATTTCATTTTACATTCTTAATTTTTATTTTCTATTTTCTAATTTTTATTTATTTTTTCATTTTTATTAGCTTAATTATTTAATTTTTAATTTGATGTTCTTTATTTTTCATTAATTTTCATTTTTTATTTCCTTATTTCTTTAATTTTTATTGTTTTATTTCTTTATTCTTTAATTGTATTAATTTCTTGATGTTTAAATTTTTGAATTTTTTAAATGTTAAATGTTTTATTTTTTATTTTTATTTTCATTATTGTCTCTGTGAGGTTTAAAATGAATCCCACCTTCGCAAGTAAATAACACGTCGTCATTCAGGTGAGCATTTGTTTGTTGACTAGAAAGGTGAAGAATGAGTCCACAAATGTGCGGAAAACCTTTGTATTATTGAGAGTGCCAAGCGTGCTTATCCATATTTTAAAAGTTTCGAAGTTACGTCCTATGGTTCGGATTGCACATAAAACAAGAAGCATGTTTTTCATCCCATCCCCTAGTATTACACGAGAGTAATATGGATGGATTAGCGATACACTTCGCTACCAGTACATGTTTTAGAAGATGAGTGGACTACCAATACTCGGAGATCTTTGACTCGCCGCTCCAAGTGGATCTGTATGCCAGAGTTGTTTCATAATGGCGCCCAAGGTGCCGGCTGCCTGCCAACTGTAATTAAGCAACATCTTTGTACTACTGGACATGAGGCAGCCATTAGTGTCTTCCTAATGTACCTAGCCTTAATTACTCTTCGTGTAGTGACTGTCCGTCTATCTACAACACATTTCCCATCATATTTCACTCAGCTTGGTTCCCCGGATACATAATCAATCCAAACAATGTGATAGCTGTTTTAAGGGCTAAGGACAACATGGTGATTATCCCCATGTACTTAATGAGAGTAAACCTTGTCTAATGTACCTCGCGGCGTAGCTGTGCCCATTATTAAATCGCTCGATACGTCCACGAGGGGGTGTAGCAGAAATTCCGGAGATTGAAGGTTTGAATCTCAACGCTGACAGTCCTGTGTGATTCTTTCCCCGAGATTATTGTACTCTCCCTTCTGGAAAATGCTGGTATTGTGTATTATTTCAAGTTATTCAACAGTAATAATATAATATCATATGGCCTCGGGTGCCGGGTGCAAGCTTTGTTATTTGACACCCAGAGGGTAGCTTGCATGTCGAATTTCGTTGTTCCTTGAAGCACTATGAAAGTCAAGGAGGTTAGATATCTAAGCTCCTTGAACACTGTAGCGCTTTCTCGTAGAGAAATGAGGAACTTTGTGTTGGCAGAAACTCCCGAGATTAATTTTGCCATTATGAACACGGCCTTCTGAATTCAAATGGGTTCTTTGATATGCCAACATCGTATGACATGCGTGTCGTACTTATTGCTGCCTATCAAAAATTACTTACCACGGCCAGGAGTGAACTTGCAAGCCTGGAATTGGTAGTCCGACACGATAACCACCCATCCACTGTGAAGAGGTGGGTTCGATTCCGACCTGAACCATCCTGGACGTAGTTTTCTGTGGCTTCCCACATCTATATACTCCTGGCAAGTGGCAGTATGGTTCCTAACTTAAGGCCACGGCAGCCTCCTTCCTAATCCTCATGTGAATTACAAATACACTATTGTAGTCACAACAATATAACAGGATAACAGACAGATTCTATATATGCACCCACCCAAGTACACGGGGTTTCATGACCACGATATTGCACAGCCCCTAAAGAATCAACAACAACAACAACAACAAAGTATATGTAGCTGACAGTTCAACGCTTAGCCAACATCTCTGGCGAGTTAGCATGTCCCCACTCACTTCCTAAACCCATCAGCTAGAGCTGAATGGATACTCTGGGTATAACTCCTCCACGCAGCTCGACCTATCCCATCATGTCTCATGTTTCCACTCGAGCACCTTCAGACATACAGTAGATATAAGAGGAACTTAGAAGGTAACCTTCCCACATTAGATCAATGTTGCGAAAGAGAATTTAAGGTGGAACCTTCTCCAAGATGACGGAGCTGAACCCTTTCCTTGCAATCTGCCGACGATAAGAACAAAACTGGTGTGCAAGTGGAAACGAAGCTCGATTAGGAGTGGAACTGAAGGGAGATTATTCGATTGTAAGACACTCCTGTTAATAAACCAGTTTGTTACGCCATGGCTGAAAGCATTACCGCCGGAAGATTTAGAGGTGTGTCAGTCTTTGACGGTGGAGTGTAGCTAACAGGTTACATCTGCGTACTACCAAAGGGCATAATGTGGCCACAGAGAAATCAACATCAAAACGCTTCAAGAGTTTCATTTGTTATTGCTAGTGTCAAGATGATAATCACGACTCTGTTCTAACACACTAAAACTACCTTGCGCAACACGCGACCATGTTTTACGCATGGTTGGTATTATTACAAAGCACTAACGTTCCAAGACAATATTCAGACGTGAATATTCACTAATTTATCCCTCCGGAGAGGCCGATTGCAGGTCTTTTCTAGTTGACGCCCGTGGGCGATCTGTGCGTCGTAATGAGGATGAAGTGAGGATGAACACGTCACATACACCCAGTCCCCGAGCCACGGGAATTAACCCCAGGAGATTAAAATCCCTGATGGCTCGGCAGGGAATCGAACCTGGAGCATTTCGGGCCAATGCCTTGCGCGCTAACCATTTAGCCAGGGTGCTGGACAGTATCATAGTAAATATAGTGTATTTGTTAGTTCGTTATTTAAATAATTTTGACAGTGAATTCCATAAAATTCGTATACGTTAGCCATTTTTAATCGGTAACAGTTTTATCCATATTGGCTAATGGTAATAGTTATCCATCTTGTCAATACTATGAAATGATGTACAGTATAATATAACGTTTTGAACGTACATGTTTCGATATGACAATGATAACTTCATCAGCGTTGATATTTTAATAGTTTAACATGATCAGGTGAAATGATATCCTTACACTATTTTGATTTAAATCACATGAGAAGTTCACATACAAATTACATTTTACACACTAGAATTTTTTTTTTACTAAAAATGACGTTAGGAAAAGATACTGGTGAAATGTATAAATGAAAAATTCAGAAATATACCTAACGAAACTGCCCAAGTCACACTCCTGGAATTTGGTTTATTAACGTAGTAATAGAAGACGCCGCTTCCAGATGAATAATGAATTGAAGAACGTAGTAGTAATAGAAGGCGCCACTTCCATGTGGATAATGAGGCGAAGAACGGAAATTTTTAATGGCTATTGAGCCTTCCAACCTCGATATACTGTCAGTCGAGCCCCACTTGTCGGTTCACTCTTGCTGCATCAGCTGTTCACGGGATATCAGTTCTTGAATCCAACATCCAGGCATAATATACTGTAAATGCACATGCCAAATGAGTCACTCAGAATGTGAAAGGCCAAATTCATATAATGCTTGAAAAAACTGAGACACTCTCAAATAATATACACACATCAAAAAAAGTTTTGCATCACCTCGGTTCCCAGATCTCCGGCATATAGACGTTGACTGTGTATATTGTATCCAAGATACAGTCCCTTTGACTGTTCATAGATGTCACTAAAACTGCTCAAAGATGTAAACAACCATGCATGAGCAGGGCCTATTAGACGGAGGGGGTACGACAGCCGATCAGTTCCAGTCATTCCACCAGGACGAAGGTACGCTGCTCATGTTGTCTGTAGTTCTACCATGCCTAGAAGGTCAATACCGCAGTTCGATCGCGTCCGCATTGTTACTTTGTGTCAAGAAGGGCTCTCAACAAGGGAAGTTTCCAGGCGTCTCAGAGTGAACCAAAGCGATGTTGTTCGGACATGGAGAAGGTACAGAGATACAGGAACTGTCGATGACAGGCCTCGCTCAGGCCGCCCAAGGGCTACTACTGTAGTGGATGACCGCTACTTACGGATTGCCGCTCGGAGGAACCCTGACAGCAATGCCACCATGTTGAATAATGCGTTTCGTTCAGCCACAGGACGTCGTGTTTCAACTCAAACTGTGCGCAATAGGCTGCATGATGCGCAACTTCACTCCCGACGTCCATGGCGAGGTCCAGCTTTGCAACCCCGACACCATGCAGCGCGGTACAGATGGGCCCAACAACATGCTGAATGGACCCCACGGAATTGGCATCACGTTCTCTTCACCGATGAGTGTCGCATTTGCCTTCAACCAGACAATCGTCGGAGACGTGTTTGGAGGCACCCTGGTCAGGCTGAACGTCTTAGACACACTGTCCAGCGAGTGCAGCAAGGTGGTGGTTCCCTGATGTTTTGGGGTGGCATTATGTGGGGCCGACGTACGCCACTGGTGGTCATGGAAGGCTCCGAAACGGCTTTACGATACCTGAATGACATCCTCCGACCCATAGTGCAACCATATCGGCAGAATATTGGAGAGGCATTTGTCTTCATGGACGACAATTCTCGACCTCATCGTGCACATCTTGTGAATGCGTTCCTTCAAGATAACGACATCGCTCGACTACAGTGGCCAGCATGTTCGCCAGACATGGACCCTATCGAACATGCCTGGGATATGTTGAAAAGGGCTGTTTATGGACGTCTTGACCCACCAACCACTCTGAGAGATTTACGCCGAATTGTCGTTGAGGAGTGGGACAATTTGGACCAACAGTGTCTTGATCAACTTGTGGATAGTATGCCACGGCGAATACAGGCATGCATCAATGCAAGAGGACGTGCTACTGGGTATTAGAGGTAGTGGTGTGTACTGCAATCTGTACCACAAATGCTGAAAGTCTAGCTGTATGATGGTACAACATGCAATGTGTGGGTCTCATGAGCAATAAAACGAGCTGAAATGTTGTTTGTGTTGATCTCTATTCCCTTTGTATTTAACGGTTCCGGAACTCTTGGAACCGAGGTGATGCAAAACTTTTTTTGATGTGTGTACATTGATAAAACAGTGCCATATTTAATTCATACAATATTTCGTTATTTTGTATTTACAACAAAATTGAATGACAGTTTGTCGGTTTGACTTTTCAAGTAATGAAAGAGTTTTCCTGTACTATTAAGACGATTTAGAAGATTTTGGCACAAACCACACCTTCAACTCTCTCTGATTTGAGACCTTGAATTTTGTGGAGCATCCTCTTTACTGTCTGCTTCATCGGTGAGAGTCGAGCGAGGATGTACACAAGAACTGGTTAATGATACACGCAAACCAAACGGATAACAAAGAAAATTAATGCAACGTGGAGGAAGAAAGTGAAACAGATGGTGATACGAGTCTAGTTTTTGTTTGATTCTTTAAATAGGAACTGGTAATTAAGAATACTGTATCTTTAACAATCTTATTTTCTATTGGTTTAAATGTTTGGATGGCAACTGCTCACCTCGTGCCACTGCCGATTTATGGCTAAGCATCGTCTTGCACGGGCACTGACGGTATCAAGAATGTGCTGTCTAACAACTAGGGATTTTTTAAAAATAATTTTCTTAAAGTGATCAATAGTCGCTGACAGTCGCGTGAGTGAAGACTCGGGAAACAGTCTGATAGCAGAAGAGCAGTGGTAGAGTAGGGACGAGATGACTAACATGCACGAAGGTAGGATGTTATTGGCATAGCTGTGCCGCTCATCTGCTGGCACGCGAACAAGCACGCACGGAGTTTCAAACATCTCCAGAATTGTTTGATCCTCATTGGAATGAATTGTTGTTTGAACATGCAATATCAATAACAGGCTGCTGAAGACACGCTCCGTTAAATTTCTGGTCATATGCACGGTTCAAATAGCCAAGATTTCAATTATAGCACACGTAAGGATCGTTATGAGTATGGTTTCTCTTACACTGTATGTATGTAGTCTATTTATGTATGTATGTATGTATCTGTGTATGTATGCGTGTGCCCTTTTCTATTCCCGGTTTAAACGGGGTTGGGGATGAGGTGCGATGATAGGCTATGTGGTTGGTGGCTTTTACGGCTGGATGACATTTCTGACGCCAGCCTCCATGATAGGAGTCACAGGAATATGAGATGCACTGAATGAAGATGAATGAAACTGGGCAAGAATGTAGAAGGAAGCGACCGTGACCTATTAGAAGGCACCGTCCCAGCATTGGTCTGGAGTTGAAAATGGGAAACCACGGAAAACCTTTTCAAGGACGGCCGATGGTGGGGCTTGAAAACCAGATCCATTACTCTCCTCCCTACATAGCTTTCGACCCCTCGCATAATATGGCCATACCACAACAGTCTTTTCTCCTGGATTTTCTTTGATGCTTCTGTCACTTTAACAGTTCCTCTGATTTATCATTTTTGATGCGGCCCTTCTAAGCGATACCACTCATCCATTTAAGAATTTTCATCTCCGTCACATCCAGTTTATTACATTGTGACTTTGTTGTAGCTCATGTCTCTGCTCCGTATAATATGGCTGGCCTTACTGCTGTCTTGTAGGCTTTTCAAAAGGTTATGCTGTATGACTGTGAAATACGTAAATTAATTCGCTTATTTTATATCGGTTTGTATTTGTACGGGAAAATAAGACATGTTTCAGCAGCCAGCCGATACAAGGAAAGCTGTACAGCGTTGCCGAGATGGAGCCCATCACTTCCGAGCGAGGCGCGCCATGAAGCGTGATGGGCTCCACGGAAACGAAAGCAAATACACCATATGTTTACCGGACATGTTTTGCTTTTGTCAGGTCCTCTATCGAATCCCTGGAGCTTTCCCACACATTTAGTTACACCCCGTATATTCTAAAATATGACAATGAAGACATTTTCACAACGCTCCGACGAACGTTGTCTTTTCTATTTTTTTCAGTCCTTGATTTAATTTCCACGATTTCAACATCTTTCCTAATTACTAGTATTTCTTCTTTATAATACTTATCATTATATCTATACATTTTCCAATTTCATATTAACATATTGCATAGCAGTTGTTAACAATATTAGCGACGCTTTGATGGACATTTCAGTAACTATTATTTATTTCTGAACTCCATGCTATTCCCAATCTGTTAGTTTTCTCTTTCTTCTTTATTCATAAGTTTCAACTTGATATATTCAACAAATCTTAAGCTGATTATCATTCAATTACAAGGGAGAATAACATAATACTAAATGATTAATACCAAATAATATTATGTAAACATTGAAGACTTGTTTTCATTCATCCTCTTTGTAAGACTTCAAATTCATTTCAAGTTAAAAAAAATAACTTTTTTCGTATCATTTACTGTATATCATGTGAAATTCACCCAGCCTACGTTATAAAACGTTCTCAGCATGTCTTAATCAAATTATAAAAGATTCTATATCACCCATTTATTATATTTGAATTGCAGCCCATGGTCATAGCCGGGCATTTCAATTGAACGCCCGTAGGCTCCCCAACAAGTTCAATTTTAATTATTTCCAACTTTGGCCACCAGGCGTCACTGTCACTGACACCCAGTGGCGAACGTTGTAATTTGGAATAGCGTTTATAACCAAATAACCTGGCTACAATATGAGTGGTAGGTTCTTTTGCATGCCATAAAATCTTTACTTCACCTCCGAAGGAAGGTATACTGAAGGATTTTAACGCCCTTAAAGATCCGACGACTTCGGCCGGGTTTGAACCCGCGATCTTGGGCATAGCAGTTCAGCATGCTACCTACTACGCCACCGAAGCCACATATGAAACCAATTTTAATCATCTGCATTTCATCTAACGCGAAAGCTGTAACCCAGTGCACTCAGTCTCATCAAGACAATTACGTAGCTGATTGATATGTAAAGTTGCACCCCGTGGCCTAACCAATAAAAATGCGGCTGAGGATAACTCACGCTGGCCACGCGTTCCTCATCAACCGTGTCCGCTTTGTTGGCAGTCACCGGGGTGGTCAGGGATTGATTCCCGGCTCTGCCAAGAATTTTAATTCTTTTATGAGGGCTGGAACGGGGTACATTCAACCTCGTGAGGCAAGAACTGAGAATAGGCCGGGTTCGATTCCTACCTCAGCCATCCCGCGTCTACTCAAGGAAAATGCCGGGATCGTTCCTAACTTAAGGCCACGACTGTTTCCTATCCAAATCCTACCTCAATTAGTAATCCACACACTAGTACATACATCACAGTGAGACAGGTTATCAAACACATTCTACACACTTACAATACATGCGGATACATGACCACGATGTCGCAAATTCCCTAAAGAATCAACCACAACAATTATCCGAAGACAGCTGGGCGTAGTCGTCCTTGAACACCCGTGTTCCTCTGAGGTCTTATTTTGGATTCCTTGTCTTTGTTTTAACTGCTTTGTAAAATAACCCTTTTTAGCACATTATTTAATTACCATGAAACATTTTTCATCATTACAACTTTTTTTTTCATTTTTAAAATCTTTAATCCTTACAAGATTAAAATGTTAGTCACGTACCATAGGTATCACTGTAGCCACAAGAAAGTGAGGGCTAGAAATGAGAAGTAGAGAAAAGGAAACTTGGTCTTTGGCGTTGAGCCGTTATCTAACATGTATTCGACAAGTGTCAAGCTCTATCGTGTGGTGACTAGTGACAGCTCTAGCGTTCCCAGTAACTTCTTAGAAATATCAATTAATGTACAACATGGTCGCAAGCATACTTATAGGGACCGGTCTTCATAAATTTAAAAACTCCTTATAATTATGTTCACATCTGTAACAAGTAGTTCCGTGAAGAACTATACAGCCTATTTTCATATATCCTGCTCATGTTAATTGCCTCTATCAACATACAAAATTTCAGTTTAATTGCTGTAACAGATTCGTAGATATTGAGAATCGTCTAAATATTTCATATGGTCGCCAGGATGGATTTTTATTTTTGTATTATTTCATTAAGATAATTGTGTACGTGTGGTATTCAAACTTCAATCGCATGATTAGAACACAAGAAGTAAAAACGAGATTTTAAAAGTACGCACACCAGCCATCTTGTGATTATGCAAACAATTGAAATAAATTACATGCCAGTGGATCAACATTTGTATAAGAATTTAACGTGCAACGTTTCACGGTACTCGGATAGTTAATTCGCGAGAAACGTCCATTTAAATATTTATACTTCGCGTCGCCGCCATGTTGGATTTGTGCTCACCAGGTTACTGAAAGTCCTATAGGTGAACATATGTTCATAGTCTCTATGAACATTAAAAAAAAACAGTTTGGTTGCTGTAAAAGATTCATAGATATTGATAACCGTCTAAATATTTCGGAAGCTTGCCATTTAGGATTGTTATATGTATAGGCCATAGAGTTATGTACCATTCAAGGACAATTATTGCCAAGCTTCATTATTCAAACTTTCACTTCGATCGCATGATTACGACACAAGAATAAAAACTTAATTCTAAAATTTCGCACAGCCGCCATTTTGAGGTTATGTAAACAATTGAATTAAATTAGATGGCAGTGCATTACAATCTGCAAAATCATTTACTGTACCACATTTCACTGCGCTCAGAGAGTTAAATCACGAGAAAATTCTATTAAAATATTTCAAATTCGCTTAGTCGCCATGTTCGTTTTGTACTTGACAGGTTTATGAAATATACATAGATAAACTTGTGTCAGTACCCTTTATCACCGTACAAAATTGCATGATGATATCTGTAATAGTTTCGGAGATATAGAATGTCAGTGAAATATTTCGCACAGCCGCCATTTTGAGGTTATGTAAACAATTGAACTAAATTAGACTCCAGTGCTTTACAATGTGTATAAAGATTTGCTGTACCAAGTTTCATTACGTTTGGATAGTTAAATCGCGAGAAAAGTCTATTTAAAAGTCTCAATTTCGCTTGACCGCCATGTTGGTTTTGTAGTCACCAGGTTTTTGAAAGTCTCATAGGTGAACTTCTAGTAGTTCCCTTTATCACCTGGGGAGCGTGGTGGCTCAGCGGTCTAGCTGTATGCCTCTCACCAAGGCGGTCCGGGTTCGATTCCCGGTCAATGCATGTGAGATTTTCGAAGTGAAATGCCATGTCCTGTGGTTCGGATTCCACGTAAAAAGGAGGTCCCGTGGCTCATGATCTCGAGATTAACGGTCACGTTAAACTACAATCTTCCTTCCTTCCTTCCTTTATCACCGTACACAATTTCAGGGCGATATCGGTAATAGTTTCGGAGATATTGAATGCTAGTGAAATATTTCGCACAGCCGCCATGTTGGATTGGTGAGACGTAACGAAATTTGAAGGGCACGGTCGAGGTCACCGGGAATAGTGCTATGAACTTACCGAGTTTCATTGAAATCGCTCCAGCCGTTTAGATTTTATTAGGGACACACACACACACACCTCTCACACACACACACACACACACACACACACGCACACACACACGGACAAAAGGTGATCTCATAAGCCTATTTTTTCAAAATTGAAAATAGGCTAAAAAGTAGGAATCTTCCTAAATATGCACCTAAAATGTACACAGAAATCATCCATTTCTTATCTTATTTTCCCCTTCTATCTTAATTTGTTTTATTACTTATATTTTACTTTACTTAACATTATTGTGTTTCATTTCAATCTATTTTATTTTATTTCATTATATTTAAGTTAATTTAATTTAATTTAAATAAAATTATATATTTTTTATTTTCCTTAATTTTTTAAAATATTTTTTCATTAAAACATACAAAATAAAAAAAATAAAAAATAGGCCTATGTTATTTTAATTTTTAACTACTGTGCGTTATGCTATTGTAAACTGTCAGGTCATACTACTTGCTACTATAATAGGGGCATTGCCCCATTGTGTCTAAATAAATAAATTAATAAGTAAGTTAAAAAATAATTCATGCTTTACTCTGTTGAAAATATAATAATAAGTGTATAAGATACAAAACAAAGAATAAGTAGTAGTTCCGCGAAGAATTAATAGCCTGTTTTCATGTAGCCTACCAGTTTAATCCACTAAGTTCTCTCCAACCCTGCTAAAAGGATTTTCCATGTGATATACTAATAAGCTTTTGGAACATGACCAATGTCTCCACCGACACCATTACATTGGGAAATTATGTGCAAGAATATATAACTTTCAGTATCGGTGAAAAGAATCCTCCTGTAAGATGGCATCTATCTCTATCGTGTTTTTTTTAAGAATAGTCAAATGCACGGCTTCTATGATTTACGAAAAGTTAGCTACAGAATTTATTTCCAATAGATAATGATTATTAGAATTGCCCATCATTCGAATCTTCTCTTCACTCACTTGATTATACGAGAGATTTATAAAAAATAAAGTTAAACATTTCGAACTGATTCCATCCTGAATTTCGAAAACAATGGAACGTCATTAGAACTCTCTATACTAAGTTCTGAATAAAGATTCGTAGTGCTATGTTTCATTGCTCTCGGGTCATTAGATCGCCAGAAAAGTCATTTAAAATATTTGAACATGTTTGTGTTTTCCAGAATTTTGAAAGAGTTTATGTACTTACTTGATAGTCCTCTAAAACCATACAAAATTTCAATTTGATTGCTGAAATATTTTCGGAGATGTTATGAACCGCTGAAATATATTACATGGATGCCATGTTGGATTGTTTATAGTGCATAGAATTATATGCCAGCAGATGAATATTATACTGGTGGTTTATTACACCAATCTGCATGCTGTTTACAGCACGAGAAATAAAAAACGTGATTTTAAATAATTTGCACAGTCACCATTTTTAAGTTCTCACAAAATTGAATAAAATTAGACGTCCATGCCAAATTGCGCAGCACTCAGATGAATAAGTCACGAAAAATGAAACATTTAAATATTTAAATTTAGTGTCGCCACCATGTTGGTTTTGTCCACATCAGGTTGTTTATGACCCAAAGGTTAACTTACTATAACGATCTCTATGATCGTACAAAATTTCAGTTTGATTGCAGGAATTGTTTTGTGGATATTGAGAACCGGTGACATATATTGGATGATCGCCATGTTGGAGTGTTCTGTATGTAGGCCATAGAGTTACATCCCCGTAGATGAAGATTAATACATTGGTTCATTATACAAAAGTTCATTTTGAATGCACGATTAGGACACAAAAGATAACTTAAAATTAAAATTTCGCACAGCCGCCATTTTGAGTTGATGAAAACAAAGGAATTAATTTACATGCTAGTGGATTACATTTTATATAAGCATTTACTGTACCATGTTTCACTGCGTTCGGATGAATAAATCACGAGAAAATTTTATTTAAATATTTTAATTTTACTTGGCCGCCATTTTAGTATTGTTCTTAACAGATTTAAATGTCACATAGTTGAACTTCGCTTGGCCACCATGTTCATTTTTTAGTTAACCGGTTTTTGAAAGTCTCGTTGATGAACTTCCAGTAGTGCCCTTTATCTCCGTACAAAATGTCATGGTGATACCGGTATTAGTTTCAGAGATATAGAATTCTTGTGAAATCATTCGCGCAGACACCATATTGAACTGTTGAAACGCATTACAAATAGAAGGGTACGATCGAGGTCGAACAAGGTATGACCTTACCGAGTTTCATTGAAACGCACACACGGACAAAAGTTGATCTAATATGATTAACATAGGCTAATCCTTTAAAGGGTTAATATGTACTTTCAAGAAAGTAGAGTAAAATTCCTCTTTAATATGAGATATGAGGGAATCGGCGAAGGCAATTCAGAGAAATGTCAAATATTGAAAATTGGGTAAAATTAGATGTGATTTAAATTTTAAACATTTACTAGATACTTCTGGTAAGCCTCCGTGGCTTAGGCGGCAGCACGCCGGCCTCTCACCGCTGGGTCCGTGGTTCAAATCCGGTCGCTCCATGTGAGATCTGTGCTGGACAAAGCGGAGGCAGACAGGTTTTTCTCCGGGTACTCCGGTTTTCCCTGTCAAAATTTCATTCCAGCAACACTCTCCACTATCATTTCATTTCATCTGTCATTCATTTAATCATTGCCCCAGAGGAGTGCGTCAGGCCTCGGCAACCGGCACAGTTCATATCCTTGCCGCTAGATGGGGGCTTCATTCATTCCATTCCTGACCCGGTCGGAGACTGGAAGCAGGCTGTGGATTTCCATTTATCACTAGATACTTCTGGTAGCAAAAGTGTGTGTGTTTCCTTGGAAATTTGTATAATATTTGTACACGATTTATAGCCGGCACGGTCATTGTTATTTTTTTCTGTTTTTTTTTTTACTACATGCTTATCTTCTCTCTTAAAGTTGGTGCTAACTCAATAGTTGAACATAACATTGATGATGATGATGATAATGATGATGATGATAATTGTTGTTTTAAGGGGCCTAACATCTTGGTTATCGGCCCCTAATGGTCTGGGTGATAGCGAAAATGACGGGAGATATGGAACTGCGCCCATAATCAGTGGTATTTCCAGATCCTTTTAATTAGGCCGATTGAACTGCGCCCATAGTCCAGTCGGCTGTTAGTCCAAGGTCGGTTTAAGGGGAAGTGACGGACTGTCTCCCACCACTAGCTTCTGCACTGCTGAGAATACGCTGCCGAAGTCGACGTCACTTCCGCTCCGTTGCTAAGCAACTGGAGCAATACATCATGGCTCCCTTGTAGCTTGCTTCGTCTTCGAGCCGTCATTATTTCCCATTTGTATCGTATAAAACTGTACATTCATGGATGTCCAGAGGCAAGAAACATAGAAAAGTATATTTTCCACAGTAATTTAACACAGTTGTCCAGTAAAGTTGTAAAATATTGCGTACGAGATGCACATTAAGTCTTAGAACACAAGTCGTAGAGATGTGGCCTACGATATTTACCTTAAATTAAGTGAAAACATGAAAATATAACATTTCTGGATATTGTGAATCACGTCCCGTATGAATGATCAATGGCCTACTACGGAAAATAAAGTACCGTAGGCCCTACCAGTAAGTGACGAATAAAATGAACTTAAGGTCTATCAATGCATAAGGGGACAGTTTAAAATATTTGGATGAGAGTTTAGGCCAAATCTCATCAACGGCTATAGAAGAAACAAAGACTGCATTTCAATACAATTTGTGTGGTTACCACAACATCGCGTTTGATTGAAAACTAATCAAATTGACAAAGCCTAACCTGTGTGCTCAATAACAGGTTAGAGAAGTCTACAATTAAGGTCTATCGTCCTACCCCGTTCTAAATAATGGGGCACTTTTCCTATCCTAGCTCTAAATATTAGGCCACTAAAACTGACATGAAAATATCCGAGGCTCTCACCCAATAAGTAGGCCACACCAAGCTGATGACCACATTATCACACTGATTAATGTTACACAATAGCTGGTGTGCCATAAAAGAGATAAATAGAATTAGCTGGTTATGTAGAGACTTAGAACAACAACAACAACAACAAGAAAGCCACCCTGCATCTTCACGAGCAATCCTAGCAAACATTCACACATTATGTGTTGGACAGTCAAAGTGGTACAAGTAGCCTACTTGGCATGAAGTGGGCCAAAGAGTTGATGTAGGGAAATGCTAGTCCCGGTACCATAACGATGATCCATGTGCTATGGTACTTGATGGCTCACACAGTTTCCAGTTACCAAATTGAATAGGACTTTCTACTAGCAACTTCAAACCTTTCCACAGACCACATATTATGCTCAGTTTGCAAAAAATAAAATACAGTATTTAGGCAGAAATTTTCAGTCTAGGATAGGCCTAATTGTTATTTGGAAACAATTCACTGCTTAAATAAATTAAGTGAAAAATCATTACTCAGAAAAGTTGTAGGAGAAAATTTATTGCTGTTAGTGAATGAGATGTAAGGTTATGTAGGTTGTCGTTTATAATACTTACAGTACAAACCATATTTAATTACAACTACACTGCCCACATGAACCAAAACCCCCTTTATGTGACATATATGTCCTAAATATCTCTCTATATTAGATATACTGTATCCACTAAATGATGTTATAAATAAATATTTATAATTTGTAGAACCCGCCATGCAATTCTTGCCTCAGGAGTGAGGTCGACTTTATTCATATTATCTCGCAAAATTCTCGTACTTTATCCATAAAATTTCACTTCTATTTTCTAGCTCCAACATTGTGGATAATCTTCACGGGAGGCGTTTGCCTTATTTCACGCTTATTACACCTTTTTATCAACGAAATTCAAGACACTGTGCAGCGTTAATGCAGCTTCCTATGTATAAAAACCTAGCAACCAGTTGTTTGGGTCCAATGTGGCTGCGCCCATACGGTTGCTAGGCGCGTCACTTCGGCAGCGTATAAGAGGTAGTCCCCCGTCCCAATAAGCAGCTGTACTACTGGCCTCCGGGGGTGGCAGCTAATCACACTAACCACTACACCACAGAGGCGAATAATAATGATAATACTACTAATAATAATAATAATAATAATAATAATAATAATGAAAATCCACAGCCTTCTTCCAGTCATTGGACCGGGTCAGGGTTGGAATGAATGAAGCCACCATCTAGCGGCGAGGATAGGCATTGTGCCGGCTTCCGAAGCCTGTCGCACTCCTCTGGGACAATGATTAATGAATGACAGATGAAATGAAATGATATTGGAGAATGTTGCTGGAATGAAAGATGACAGGGAAAACCGGAGTACCCGGAGAAAATCCTGTCCCGCCTTCGCTTTGCCCAGCACAAATCACACATGGAGTGACAAGGATTTGAAGCACGGAACCCTTCGGTGAGGGACCGGCGCGCTGCTGCCTAAGCCACGGAGGCTACACTAATAATAATAATAATATTAATAATAATAATAATAATAATAATAATCATACAACTCTCTCTAATCCACCATAAATAACTACCCCTCTAGTTTTGTTATACAATAAAAAATATAATAATCTTCTAAATGGTAAGATTACCTCAAACTAGATTATTAAACATTTGCAATAACAAAACTATTTTTAAAATATGGTTAGGTTGTCGAAAACATCCCAATGTACCAGTTAATGCTAATACTGCTAGAACAAAAATTAAATATTAGTGTGTTTTGAAAACTCTACCTGTTTTATGTATCCCAGGTCAACACTAATCTCTTGTCCGCAATCTGGACAGGATATATTTAGTTGTTCGCAATCTGGACGATTTTTGACTTGTTCGTAATCAAGACACAACCGATTTGAAATGAGTCACTTCAAATTCACACCACTCGACACAACATAATTCGGTAGAGGGGTGGAGGGAGGGAAGCTACCTGACCGCTCTCAATGGGCGCAGTTCCACGGCCAATTTTTGAAGGCTGATGCTAATGACCAGGGTCATTAGTGAAGATTGGGTGCAGTTCCATACCACCCAAAATGACAACGAAATAAAAACCATAACGAAATTTAAGTCTAACAAGATGTTCAGTAAAGAACATATAGCCTACTTTCTCCTAAATGCATGGGTATTGTTATAACTCTTTGTCCTTTTCAAGGAGTATGATTGAATGTTGGTTGTAGTAGCTTGTTGAAATACAACGTGCTATAGGGATATTAAACATGAATATGAGGTGCCCTTTGCTAGTGCTACCTCTGTACCAAATTTCGTTCCATTCGGTTTCACCGTGTTCGAATTGATAAGGGGAATCGATTTTCACACAAAGATGGCCGCCATCCGCAAAATATTAGGCTGATGACCTATTAGTTTGGTCAAAGGATGCTCCCTCCATAAAGGTATGTTGTTGCTAAATTTGCTAGAGATCGGATGATTAGGCTAATCGTAATTTGATTTAAGCTTTGAACATTTGTGTGGCCGCCATTACGTTTCTGTCAATATGGCGGCGATATAAATCATGACACTGAGATGCCCTTTACTAGTGCTATCTCTGTACCAAATTTCGTTCCATTCGGTTTCACCGTGTTTGAATTAATAGGGAGAATCGATTTTGACACAAAGATGGCCGCCATCCGCAAACTATTAGGTGAATGACCTATTAGATTGGTCAAAGGATGCTCCCTCCATAAAGGTATGTAGTTGCAAAATTTGGTAGAGATCGGATGATTAGGTTAATCGTAATTTGATTTAAGCTTTGAACATTCGTGTGGCCGCCATTACGTTTCAGTCAAGATGGTGGCGATATAAAACATGACACTGAGGTGCCCTTTGCTAGTGCTACCTCTGTACCAAATTTCGTTCCATTCGGTTCCACCGTGTTCGAATTAATAGGGGGAATCAATTTTGACATAAAGATGGCCGCCACCCGCAAACTATTAGGCTAATAACCTATTAGATTGGTCAAAGGATGCTCCCTCCATAAAGGTATGTAGTTGCAAAATTTGGTAGAGATCGGATGATTAGGTTAATCGTAATTTGATTTAAGCTGTGAACATTTGTGTGGCCGCCATTACGTTTCCGTCAAGATGGCGGCGATATAAAACATGACACTGAGGTGCCTTTTGTTAGTACTACCTCTGTACCAAATTTCGTTCCATTCGGTTGCACCGTGTTCGAATTAATAGGGGGAATCGATTTTCACACAAAGATGGCCGCCATCCGCAAACTATTACGCTGATGACTTATTCGTGTGGTCAAAGGATGCTCCCCCCATAAAGGTATGTTGTTGCAAAGTTTGGTAGAGATCGGATGATTAGGTTAGTCGTAATTTGATTTAAGCTTTGAACATTTGTGTGGCCGCCATTACGTTTCCGTCAAGATGGCGGCGATATAAAACATGACACTGAGGTGTCCTTTGCTTGTGCTACCTTTGTACCAAATTTCGTTCAATTCGCATTCACCGTGTTCGAATTGATAGGGGGGGACAGACATTCAGAGTACACACACTCACACACACACACACACACACACTGACACACACACACACAGACTCACACACACACATACACACACACAGACAGACACACTTTTTTCGCCCTGTGTTGATCTCATAAGTCTACTTTCATTTTTTGCAAAAATCGAAAGTAGGCTAAAAATGGAACTCACAAAACGTACATGTTGGATTTTATTATTAGCAGGCCATAGAGTTATGTACTAATAGATGATGGTTATTGTGTACGTTCATTATGCAAATGTTGATTTTGATCGCGTGATTAGAACACATCAAATAAAAACTTAATTTTCGAAATTCGCACAGCCGCCATTTTGTGGTTATATAAACAATTGAACTAAATTAGATACCATTGCATTACAATGTATATAAACATTGCTGTACCAAGTTTCATTGCGTTTGGATCATTAAATCGCGAGAAAAGTCTATTTAAAGTTTCAAATTTGCTTGGCCGCCATGTTCGTTTTGTAGTTAACCGGTTTTTGAAAGTCTCATAGATGGACTTCCAGTATCACCCTTTATCTTTGTACAAAATTTCATGGTGATACCGGTAATAGTTTCAGAGATATAGAATGCCGGTGAAATATTTCGCACAGTCGCCACCTTGAGGTTATGTAAACAATTGAACAAAGTTAGATGTTGGTGCATTACAATGTGTATAAACATATACTGTACCAAGTTTCATTGCGTTTGGTTGGTTAAATCGCGAAAACGTCTATTTAAAAGTCGCAACTTCGCTTGGCCGCCATGTTGGTTTTGTAGTTACCAGGTTTTCATTGGTCACATAGGTGAAATTCTATTAGTTCTCTTTATCACCGTACAAAATACCAGGATGATATCGGTAATAGTTTCGGAGATATTGAATGCTGGTGAAATATTTCGCACAACCGCCATGTTGGATTGGTGAGACGTAACAAAATTTGAAGGGTACGGTCAGAGTCGCTCGGAATAGTGCTATGAACTTACCGAGTTTAGTTGAAATCGCTCCAGCCGTTTAGAAGTTATTAGGGGGGGGACACAAAAATCCATCACACACACCATCACACACACACGCACACACAGACAGACACACGGACAAAAGGTGATCTCATAAGCCTATTTTTTTTTTCATAAATGAAAATAGGCTAAAAATACTTTAAATTTGTAACTTCTAAACATTATCTTCCATTAACAAAAAACTATTCCGGAATTATATTCATCTTGTGTCTTTGAGATCAGTGGCCTGTGGGAGAAGTCTCCAAATTTCTAAGTGGAGTAGTAGTAGTCAAAATATTATGAAATATCACATAAAAATATATAACAAGAATTTAAAATATTCGAGGAGGGGAATTTAGTCAACACGGCACCGTTAAGAAACAAATGATTGACTAGTTTTTAGTGTAGAAAATTTCAGACATATTTAGGGTCTTAAATGTAACCTTGAATTTAGAGGGATACACCGAGAGAAGAAATATCGGTGGAGCGGCATGAGGCGAAAGGAAGGACTGGAAATATTATCCTCAGGGCCCAATCTTGCTCTCCATGACCCTGATTGTGCTTACAGCAACAACGTAAATGTGAACATCGTTTTAAAGGAATGACAAGAGACAATAGACATAGACGTAAATAACGATCGTAAAGAAGCATTTGTCCGTAATTACTTCTCTACTAAAACTCTTCATTGATTGTAAGGCTGTTGTTAGATGGGAGCTAGAATTAACTCCGATTCAATTTATATGTACGTACGTACTTTTTCTGAATGATTAAGGTAGTGGATTCCCATTATACTTGTTTCCATTTAGAGTAAACGGTCGAGCTGGAATATACAATAGACTTTCCCTTTCCCTTGAGAATTGTTCCACAAAATATCAAGAAGTGCGGAAAGATTCCAAAGAGGCATGCAGACTTGCCCCATAGAACGGTCGTGAAGACTTGCCCAACTTGTGTCCTGTCTGTGCTTTCATAACATTCTACCTCGATTCGAACAGTCCTTTCACAATAGTCTGCCTTGAATACAGTCCATTGAGCACTCCTTTATCTGATTTAAACTAACAGGATGAAGAAATACAATTTATTTTGTAAAAACATTTCCACTGCTTCATCTTCATTCCAACTCAGGATTTAACTGTTAATCTGCCTATCCCACTTAAGTTATACTATATATCACTCTTTTAATTCGGATCAATAACGTGTAAGAATTTAATTAAGATCCTCCAATCAGGCTATGGTATTCTATTTCTGTAATTAAACCCTATACCATGTACTTTTAGCACAGTGGAAAGAAAAGAGAAAATATAAAAACTCTTTGTAAAGAAATTAAGGAGATATTGTAATGATGAACGATGATTTGATGATTATTAATAAATATGTATAAATAAATCAATACAGCTCTAGACAGCAACAGTGGAGACCCCGATGTGATACTGATCCGACGTGTCGAGTTGTGTTGTTCGGTAATAAAACAGAAAATGACTTACTGAAATGTACTGTTTATTAATAATCATCAAATCATCTTTATTATTTTTATTTTCAATACGAAGAGTTTTCATAAGTTCTCTTTTCCTTCCATTGCCTGCTAAATACTGCCACAGACTCTTATTTCACCTTCCTAATAATAAACTATACATCAATTTTATTTCTCGCTGAAAATTGCAAAGCTTTCAATCAAATGTATATTTAGGTCATTTAGCCTCTGGTTCTTCAGTGCATTTACATCTCTACCACCATCGTAGTGATCTTTCTCCAAGGTTAAGTTGCTGATGTGAAGGAGCGTCCTCGATACAGACGTTTGACATCGTTGATAAATTTGGAATTAATGAACGTGATCATCAGTTATTTACTCTCTTCATCCCACCATGAATTGACGGTTGAAACCAACATCAATGCACGATGTTTACCCTCAAATTCTATCAAATCGTAAATACGTTCACGTGTATTGTAAGGTTCGGGTCTTATACGTAAACTGTACAAAATAGGCTTTAACAGAAGCTACCATTTTAATCGCAATCTTCGATTCGATAACGTCACTGGCAGAAGGCATGATCGGAGACCGAATTGGATATGTCTCACGGCTCCATCGATTGCAAAGATTCTAGCTGCCGGTTTCACTTCGTAAGGAGATGTTGATGTTGTTGTCTTGTTATCGAATGGTTCCACTTCCTCTTAACCTTTTTCTGAGTACTATGGCGGCAATATAAGCGCCAACTGAACGAACTAAAATATTACCCTAGACACGAACGTATCACGGTATATACTTGAACCTATAGTGGCATACCTAGGCACTACATGCAACAAATTAACATTTACGTCCTTTACATCAACCGTGACATCATTGACTACAGGTAAAAAGCCCCTAGACACGTATCGCAGTATACACTTGAACCCATACCAGCATATCTAGGCACGTCATTGTACAAATGAACATTTACGTCCTTTGCATCAGTATTATTCTTCTTTGAAGATTTTGTGTATTAACCCAACGGCTCTTACGTATTGGTGGCATGGTTATACACACTAAACTGACAAGTCATGGACACCAAGTGTTATACCATACCCTTTGTTGTATGTAGCTCACTAAATCTATCACTACGAGTGCTCGTGTTGACCCATAAATACTCAAATCAAAATCGGAATATCTACTTCCGTTTTGACTGACAAGTCTTGCACACCAACAGTTAGACCACATCATTTGTGCCCTAAAACTATCACTACGAGTGTTCGTGTCGACCCATACAGGATCAAATCAAAATATCTACTTCCGTTTTGAAAAATTCAAAAAACCGCCTCTCACATATTGAAGATAGAGAATTATTAAATAATGGATTAAAACAATCAATCTTTAATTTCATTCAAACGGTAGAAAAAGCTCCATTTATAAAACAAGCGTTTTCTGTTTTTTTTTCTTCAAAATATCATTTTTAGCTGGAAGGAACTTTTTATAATTTTATTTTTAAAACACGCATTTTGATAGTTCTTCAGGTCTTCTGGCTTTTTATCTTTTGGCACAATTGTCAAAATATGTTAACTTTACGTTTTTACTGAACTGAACCGCTATAGTCTGAGTGCTCTTAGTGTCATTTAAAGAGTGTTGGCAACACTAAAACAATGTCCTTAGTGGGAAACAAATCAAATTATGAGGAATTGGGACTTACAATATTATTCGTGGGTGCTCTTCAATTACTACAGAAGTCTATATCTTCATCGCTCATTAAGGCCAAACATGAGACAGACGGTTACACACACAATCTTATTGGTGCATGCCATGCTCTAATTAGAGTTCTGTTTGTGAATGTCATTATTCATTGGTTGTTATGTCATATTGATGTCATCAATCACAGCTTAGTTACCGTGAGCCGCTCTATCATTACTCCGCTATCTCTCCGAAAGAAATTGCCCTGTCGTGCAAAGTCGATTTTAGTGAGTAGGGGAGAAGAAGGCATTTGCTAGGCTCGTATCCACTCATACATTCTTCGTAGCTCTACTATTTGTGGCCTTTTTCTGCCAAATGAGACATTGAAGGGAAGGTGAAGTGGTGCGAAAATCCCAACAAATGACTCCCACCCGCTAAAATCTGCCATTGGAGAATACTTTCATTGTAAAGAGACAGGGATAAACAACATATCTATGTTACCGTACTGTAATGTCTTTTGCTATGTGTGAATACCAGCAATAATATGAGTAGTGGAGTGGTGGTGCTTCTGCCCCACTTCAGAACATACATGTCGTTACTACTAAGCCTCAGCCATGTAATATTTGTTGATATCTCGCGAACCCATGGTCGGATGTTGACATATGAGGTGTCGTTGAACTCGAGCTGACGTCCTCTTTCCTATTGACCATGTATTATATTTTTCAAAAATTCTTTGAATTTTTTTGTTTTCGAAAGTTGGTGATAGTTTGAAAACCAAAAAATGATAGAACGTTGTGCCATAGCTCAAACGAATGGTCTTTATGCCCTTTATTTTCTATAATGAAACTTTTTTACTTTTATGTTTTTTTTTCAAAACACTCGAATTTTGAAAATCCTATATTTTGGAAACTAGGAACTCTACAAAAACGTTTATTTGACATAAATGAAAGGTCCCTATGCCCTCTACCCCCAAAATAAATTTCAAGTCTCTAGAATGAAAACCTGTAGTAGTGTGGTAAGGACAGAGCTGGACCACTTCTTATTGAGCCACCCTCGTATTTGCCCCGAACTTGATATCTCGCTAACCAAACATGGGATTAGAACATACAGGGTGTCCTAGCACTCGTAGTGATGTCCCCTACTTTCCTATAGCCTCTTTATTTGATTAAAAGACCAAAACTAAAAGGTCATGTGCTTTTAATATCTCACGAACCAATAACGCTAGAGGCGTGTTCGACAGGTCCAAGGACTCGGGGTAACGTCCTCTCTCCTATGGACCACTCGTTATAATTTTTAATAAAATTGGAAACTCGGTTTTGGGGTAAACACGTGTTTTTTGTGATTTTGCCAATATCTCACGAAGCAATAACGCTAGAGGCATGTACGATGGGTCCAAGGATTCGGCCAGACGTCCTCTTTGCTATGGACCACACGTTATATTTTTTTAAAAAATTTGGAAACGCGATTTTGGGGTAAACACGTGTTTTTTGTGATTTTTGCCGATATCTCATGAACCAATAACGCTAGAGACGTGTACGAGGTGTCCTAGGACTCAGGCTTTCGCCCCCTTTCAAATGTGGTAGATATTTATTTTCCAAAAAATAATTCACAAAGGGCCTAACGCCATACATGTTGAAATAACGTTTTCTTTTTCTTTACTTGTTTATAATGTTTATGAAGCGTGGTGGTTGAGAGAGACGATACGGCTGGGTGTGTGTGTGTGTGTCGCTGACCACGGTGGCTGTGTTCAATAGAACAATCGCTATTTCGGCGGATTGGTGTATGACAGAGCGAGCGTGCGTTTTTCCTGATATTTTACCTTTAACGTGTAAACGGTGATGAGAACTTGATTCTATGTTGGTCGAAGCGAGTATCGAAAACAAACGAGCAGGAGGTGAAGGTCATTTGAGCTTATTGGAAGGCTCCGATCTGACTTGACAACAGGTGCAATGGAAAAAATGACCAAGACGCTTGAAGGTGAAATAATCTGACCATCGTGGTGGCAGGGGAGTGCGAAAGGCGTGCACACATGTGTGAAACCACAGGCACGCTAAACCAGTGACATCCTGTCTTGCTTCGTACGTGACAAAATGCAAGTCCATGTGAAATTTGATCTACCGCAGGTGTTCACCTTGGACGTTATCTGTCCACGTGCATGATAACTGTTAACAAGTCACATCCTGTTTTGCTTCGTACGTGACAAAATGCAAGTTCATGTGAAATTTGATCCGGCACAGGTGTTCGCCTGGGACGTTAGCTGCCCACGTGCACGATAAGAGAATGTTCAAAGCGTGGGAAAAAAAAAGATTATACATGCAATGTGATATATAAAGACACGTCGCTGACATTTCCACTCGCACTTATGTGACTACTTTTGAACACGCTACAGCGTTGTGTGAAACACTTGGCCTTGTTTAACAGTTTTGGTGTTGGTGGAAAATACTTATTCTTGTTGTGAGGTAGGTATATATTTATTCATTTATACATTTATTGATTTATATATAAATACATGCAATTATTTATTGATTAGGTAATTAATGATTTTATTTATTTATTTGTTTGCAGATAACCGGCATACCTTACATGTCAGAGGGAGAAGAAACTATTGCACTTTTGAGCCCACTAGAAGGGAAGAGTAACAAGTCACTGCAAGTAAAGGTGAGATGATTTTTTTTAAACTAACTTGTTTCATTTTTTTTGTTTTATGTTTTATTTTATGAAATGTATGTATTAACCTGAATTTAGGTATTTATAGCGGTTTATTTTATTTATTTTTAGAAACTTGGAAAGAATAGCCTTACCGCCGTAGCAGTCGCTGAAAAAAACCAGAAACGCACTAAAGCGAAACCACTGCCAAAGAGTGAACTGTTTAAAACTCAGGTAAGTCCAACTTAAAAATGCTATTCCATTTTACCACTACTGAAAACTCGTAGACAAAAAAAAAATTCATTACCTGTACATGACTGGGACAATGATTGCTTTCTTGATTAATGGCTATGTTGTTGTTGTTGACTGGGAAAAGTACAAGGCCATGTTGGATTTTCTAAAAATAAAATAATAAATTTAATTTATGGGTGGTTCCCCATGGACTCAACGAATATCCACAGGTTTGAACATGATAATGTGAACAAAATGACATGACATTCATTTTTGTTTATATATTGGTTAAAGGGAGGGTGGGGGAATGTAAATGACTGTAGCTTTATAAAAAAGAAAATAAGTACATGGGTTACTGTTTGTGCCAACATACAGTTTATTTTTAATGGTGTTTTGATATATTAATGCCAATTAACGTTAACGTTTTATTTACAAGTATTGATTGATTGATTGATTGATTGATTGATTGAGTGATGGGTTATTTTGTTTGCTTTTAGGTGTCGTCATGTGCCATTAACGTAATGAACAGACAGTGAACAAGCATGCATTATGCTTTAAAGTACTCTGTGCAATGTTAATAACTTACAATAAGAAAACGTTTTATTATAACACATGGCGTTAGTACCAAATACAACAAGTGAGCAAGTTGGTTTACCACGTGGGTTAAATTTAAAATCAGAACATGATCGATGGTTAACATTTGAATCCTGGCCTGTAGGCTTTTTGTCGACGCATGAACTTGCAAAAGCCGGTTTTTTTTACTTGAACCGAGGAGATGTGGTGCGCTGTGTGTTTTGTCGTATTGAACTTTCACACTGGGAAGAAGGGGATGATCCCTTTAGAGACCATTTGCGATGGTCTCCTCACTGTCCTTACATGCTTGGAAAGCAAGTGGGTAACCTACCCGTGCATTCATTTTACCGAACCACAAGGCCTATGGCCGCTACTTACGTTGCTGAATCACAAATAAATAATAATAATGATGTATTACCAGCCAACGGTAGTGTCGATATATGTGGTCCATATGCCATAGACAGTGTTGAATTGGCGTGTGCTTTTGAAAAATTGGGAGTTTGCAAGACTAAAGCACTAGCACACCCAGAGTACAGCTCTGTTGAAAAACGTTTCGAATCTTATAAAAATGTTTGGCCATTAATATTAAAACACCTTACCAAACAGCTAAGTGAAGCTGGATTTTTTTATACTGGTGAAGGGGATAAAACAATATGTTTTTATTGTGGATTTGCTTTAAAGGATTGGCAAATGACTGATGACCCTTTTGTGCAACACGCTCGTTGGTTACCAAACTGTAAATACATGGTGTTGCTTAAAGGTCAGGAATTTGTGAACACTATTCGTAAAGAAAAAGTGATTGCAGCACAAGACATAAAAGTGCCTTTAGAGTTAGAGCACGCGGAGCAAATACATAAGGCTGAAAGAAAAGACTTGTCTCACGAACAGATACAAAAGTGTGACCAACAATTATGTAAAATTTGTTATCAAGATGAACTAGGTGTTGTATTTTTACCCTGTGGACACATGATAGCCTGTGTCAAGTGTGCATTAGAACTTAACACTTGTGCTATATGCAGAAAAGTAGTATCTGCAACAGTTAGGGCATTTCTTGCATAACTAGTATAATTTATTCGCCATGGATAGTGCAAAATCCCTAATTGCACAATATTATTAAAGCTGTTTTAGAGTGTAATAGATATGCTTTTGTTTTGTTTATAGACTACTACAATGAATGTTTTGAATGCTGTGGGACAATCATGTGGCTTAGAGACAAAGAAGCTCAGCGAATTGCCAATGCATATTCCATTCCGCATTATCAAGATTCGGAAATTGAAAACAGCATATGGTGATCGTGTACTTTGTGTATGTGAAAACTTTGAGACATTTCTGCCTATACGGTTTAATGATATGTCGGAGAGTGTTTTTGATGAAGTCAATAATGCTGTGCAACCTGTACACTTAATTTATGAAGGTTTTAAAAACAATAGGTGCATGGTTCGTTTTAATTAAATAAATAAATAATGTGAAATAATAATGGAAATTATAAGTAATGACAATATACTGAAAAAGAAAGAAAATATGTGCATAGAATAGTAATGTTTTAGTGTTTAGTGTTGTCTTTAAAAATATTATGATGAAACCAAAAAAAATGTATATAAAGTTTGTAAATAAATGCAAAATGATGTTACAATGCTGTTTTATTTTATACAAAGTTAGTATATTTAACATTGCAGAGTATACATGATTATGACAATAAATGCATACTGAATACAAGCCTTTCTCACATTACAATAGTCTGTTATAGTTTTAAACACAAGGCTTGTTGTAGATCATTTTATAGCAATGTCCCTTTAATGTTGTTTTCGAAAAGTGGGGAAGCCACAATGGTTGTATTGACATAAAAACCTTATGGTTATTACTATTTAGTCACTTTGATCCCCTTGCAGATCAACAGTAGATGACCTAGTTGTTCCACTCTTTAAAACGACAACAACAACACTACCTCTTGCATAGTTTGTGATGTTGATGGCTCTTGCGACGTGGAAGATGGATTAAAAATAACTTTGAGAACAGGGGTTAAACGTTGATCATTAAACAATGCACTATTTTGAGTAGCAATATGGTTTTCTTGATTTTTTGTCGACGGCAACTGTGTTTCATGCGGTACACTACATTGATGATCACTGACACTTAAAACCTCACTATTTTTACTTTTTAGGTCACCACGACAATGTTTGGAACGTTGCTTTGAACAACGCCAAATAACAGTTCCATTTTTATTGGTTCGTTTCACAATATATGAATATCCTTTATAGTATGCGTAAGGCTTACCATACCTAGTCACTGATACTTCCATATCAACTGTCGAGCATAGACTAAGCTCTAGTAAAGTCAACTTGGTAATAAGAATACTAGTTAAATGTGAGAGCAAATATGGATCCAAAGAGTTCAGGTAAAAGTGAAAGCAAATAAGCAAATATTAGAAACAAGAGTTGGGGTGAAAGTGGTCGCAAAGTGGTAGACCCATTACACAATAATTTCAGCACGACGAAGCTCTTGTTCAATTTCTTTGATTTCCCAATCGTGACCAGTATGGCCAGATTGACGTGAGGCATGCAACAACTGTAGCCGCTGGACGAGCTTATCGGGATTGTGCCAGTATACAAATTTAACAAATGGATTTTTAGGTGTAAACAAAGCATTACCATTATCATGATCATTATCATCATCGTCATTATCATCATCATGATCACCATTATCATCATGACCATCATCACTGTTACTATATAGTCCTTTTTGATCCTCTTGCAATACCACTTTATTTATAGTCTGAGTTGATTTTGACAGTGTTGAAGGTTTCTTGGACGTTGACAACTGTCCTAACATGACGTTTTGAGGACATGATAAGTCCTTTTGAACAAACACTGTACTATCTTTAGCCGCAATATCGTTTTCTTGAACTTGCTTTTTAGCATTTTGATAATTGTTTGTAAACAGTAAGCGTGGTTCGTTTCGAGCACTACATTGATGAACACTCACACTTAAAACCTTTCCATTTTTACTTTTCAGATTGCCTCGACATTTTGTTGACCTCTCTTTTGAGCATCGCCAGAATATTATTCCATTCACATTCTGGCGATTATAGTTATAGGAGTAGCCTTGATAGAGTGCACGTAGCCTACCTTTGTTGGTTGTAATAAGTTCCATAGTAGTAACTGACCTGTCAGTACGATGTTCACACTACAAAGGTTACAACTGTTTTGCTGATGGAGTGACCTACTATAAGCTTATATATTGGCTTATGTGTTGGCTTTTTGTGTTGGCTTTTCGTGTTGGCTTTTGTGTTGGCTTATGTGTTGGCTTTTTGTGTTGGCTTTTTGTGTTGGCTTTTCATGTTGGCTTTTCGTGTTGGCTTATGTGTTGGCTTTTTGTGTTGGCTTTTTGTGTTGGCTTTTCGTGTTGGCTTTTGTGTTGGCTTATGTGTTGGCTTTTTGTGTTGGCTTTTTGTGTTGGCTTTTCATGTTGGCTTTTCGTGTTGGCTTTTCGTGTTGGCTTTTTGTGTTGGCTTTTCGTGTTGGCATTTCGTGTTGGCTTTTGTGTTGGCTTTTCGTGTTGGCTTTTTGTGTTGGCTTTTCGTGTTGGCATTTCGTGTTGGCTTTTCGTGTTGGCTTTTTTTGTATTGGCCTTTCGTGTTGGCTTTTTGTATTGGCTTTTCGTGTTGGCTTTTTGTGTTGGCTTTAGTATTGGCTTTTGTATTGGCTTATTTGACAAGTTATTTGTGTCAATGTATTTAGTGGATTTTTTCTTGGTGTTGGAAAGTAGTTGAAAGAGAGGGAATATTTAAAGACTTAACCTCAGCTCACTAACCTAACCTAACCTTTCAACTCTCAGATGTTAATTAAATTCTGTGCATTGTCGAGTTGGAGCCCAAGACCTCAGGGGTTAAAAAAACAATTATTTTTGACGACTTATTTTGGTAACTTATTTTAATGGCTAACCTAACTTTACCTAACCTAACCTAACCTAACCTCAGCTCACTTTGGATATTACTAGTAAGTGTTCATATCCTCTGCTAGGTAGCATGCTAGTAGTACAGGTAGTGCTCATATTTACCGCTAGATAGCGGAAACATACTTTGCATGTTGCATGTGACACTTGTGAAGTTTAACCACATGCAAGACGTGCTTGTATAAGTTCTCTATTTAAACTCAATATACAATTAACCACTAAATGTTCAGAACTAACATGTATAGCCATGTTTAGGGTATATAGGAGACCCTTAGCAAGAAAGGCTGTCTAACCCACGAGTGTACAGCCTTGTCATACGCAGTAAGCCCCTGTTGGCAGAAAACAACAACAACAACAATTTGAGAAAGCCAACAGGGGCTTACTGCGTATGACAAGGCTGTACACTCGTGGGTTAGACAGCCTTTCTTGCTAAGGGTCTCCTATATACCCTAAACATGGCTATACATGTTAGTTCTGAACATTTAGTGGTTAATTGTATATTGAGTTTAAATAGAGAACTTATACAAGCACGTCTTGCATGTGGTTAAACTTCACAAGTGTCACATGCAACATGCAAAGTATGTTTCCGCTATCTAGCGGTAAATATGAGCACTACCTGTACTACTAGCATGCTACCTAGCAGAGGATATGAACACTTACTAGTAATATCCAAAGTGAGCTGAGGTTAGGTTAGGTTAGGTTAGGTAAAGTTAGGTTAGCCATTAAAATAAGTTACCAAAATAAGTCGTCAAAAATAATTGTTTTTTTAACCCCTGAGGTCTTGGGCTCCAACTCGACAATGCACAGAATTTAATTAACATCTGAGAGTTGAAAGGTTAGGTTAGGTTAGTGAGCTGAGGTTAAGTCTTTAAATATTCCCTCTCTTTCAACTACTTTCCAACACCAAGAAAAAATCCACTAAATACATTGACACAAATAACTTGTCAAATAAGCCAATACAAAAGCCAATACTAAAGCCAACACAAAAAGCCAACACGAAAAGCCAATACAAAAAGCCAACACGAAAGGCCAATACAAAAAAAGCCAACACGAAAAGCCAACACGAAATGCCAACACGAAAAGCCAACACAAAAAGCCAACACGAAAAGCCAACACAAAAGCCAACACGAAATGCCAACACGAAAAGCCAACACAAAAAGCCAACACGAAAAGCCAACACGAAAAGCCAACATGAAAAGCCAACACAAAAAGCCAACACAAAAAGCCAACACATAAGCCAACACAAAAGCCAACACGAAAAGCCAACACAAAAAGCCAACACAAAAAGCCAACACATAAGCCAACACGAAAAGCCAACATGAAAAGCCAACACAAAAAGCCAACACAAAAAGCCAACACATAAGCCAACACAAAAGCCAACACGAAAAGCCAACACAAAAAGCCAACACATAAGCCAATATATAAGCTTATAGTAGGTCACTCCATCAGCAAAACAGTTGTAACCTTTGTAGTGTGAACATCGTACTGACAGGTCAGTTACTACTATGGAACTTATTACAACCAACAAAGGTAGGCTACGTGCACTCTATCAAGGCTACTCCTATAACTATAATCGCCAGAATGTGAATGGAATAATATTCTGGCGATGCTCAAAAGAGAGGTCAACAAAATGTCGAGGCAATCTGAAAAGTAAAAATGGAAAGGTTTTAAGTGTGAGTGTTCATCAATGTAGTGCTCGAAACGAACCACGCTTACTGTTTACAAACAATTATCAAAATGCTAAAAAGCAAGTTCAAGAAAACGATATTGCGGCTAAAGATAGTACAGTGTTTGTTCAAAAGGACTTATCATGTCCTCAAAACGTCATGTTAGGACAGTTGTCAACGTCCAAGAAACCTTCAACACTGTCAAAATCAACTCAGACTATAAATAAAGTGGTATTGCAAGAGGATCAAAAAGGACTATATAGTAACAGTGATGATGGTCATGATGATAATGGTGATCATGATGATGATAATGACGATGATGATAATGATCATGATAATGGTAATGCTTTGTTTACACCTAAAAATCCATTTGTTAAATTTGTATACTGGCACAATCCCAATAAGCTCGTCCAGCGGCTACAGTTGTTGCATGCCTCACGTCAATCTGGCCATACTGGTCACGATTGGGAAATCAAAGAAATTGAACAAGAGCTTCGTCGTGCTGAAATTATTGTGTAATGGGTCTACCACTTTGCGACCACTTTCACCCCAACTCTTGTTTCTAATATTTGCTTATTTGCTTTCACTTTTACCTGAACTCTTTGGATCCATATTTGCTCTCACATTAAACTAGTATTCTTATTACCAAGTTGACTTTACTAGAGCTTAGTCTATGCTCGACAGTTGATATGGAAGTATCAGTGACTAGGTATGGTAAGCCTTACGCATACTATAAAGGATATTCATATATTGTGAAACGAACCAATAAAAATGGAACTGTTATTTGGCGTTGTTCAAAGCAACGTTCCAAACATTGTCGTGGTGACCTAAAAAGTAAAAATAGTGAGGTTTTAAGTGTCAGTGATCATCAATGTAGTGTACCGCATGAAACACAGTTGCCGTCGACAAAAAATCAAGAAAACCATATTGCTACTCAAAATAGTGCATTGTTTAATGATCAACGTTTAACCCCTGTTCTCAAAGTTATTTTTAATCCATCTTCCACGTCGCAAGAGCCATCAACATCACAAACTATGCAAGAGGTAGTGTTGTTGTTGTCGTTTTAAAGAGTGGAACAACTAGGTCATCTACTGTTGATCTGCAAGGGGATCAAAGTGACTAAATAGTAATAACCATAAGGTTTTTATGTCAATACAACCATTGTGGCTTCCCCACTTTTCGAAAACAACATTAAAGGGACATTGCTATAAAATGATCTACAACAAGCCTTGTGTTTAAAACTATAACAGACTATTGTAATGTGAGAAAGGCTTGTATTCAGTATGCATTTATTGTCATAATCATGTATACTCTGCAATGTTAAATATACTAACTTTGTATAAAATAAAACAGCATTGTAACATCATTTTGCATTTATTTACAAACTTTATATACATTTTTTTTGGTTTCATCATAATATTTTTAAAGACAACACTAAACACTAAAACATTACTATTCTATGCACATATTTTCTTTCTTTTTCAGTATATTGTCATTACTTATAATTTCCATTATTATTTCACATTATTTATTTATTTAATTAAAACGAACCATGCACCTATTGTTTTTAAAACCTTCATAAATTAAGTGTACAGGTTGCACAGCATTATTGACTTCATCAAAAACACTCTCCGACATATCATTAAACCGTATAGGCAGAAATGTCTCAAAGTTTTCACATACACAAAGTACACGATCACCATATGCTGTTTTCAATTTCCGAATCTTGATAATGCGGAATGGAATATGCATTGGCAATTCGCTGAGCTTCTTTGTCTCTAAGCCACATGATTGTCCCACAGCATTCAAAACATTCATTGTAGTAGTCTATAAACAAAACAAAAGCATATCTATTACACTCTAAAACAGCTTTAATAATATTGTGCAATTAGGGATTTTGCACTATCCATGGCGAATAAATTATACTAGTTATGCAAGAAATGCCCTAACTGTTGCAGATACTACTTTTCTGCATATAGCACAAGTGTTAAGTTCTAATGCACACTTGACACAGGCTATCATGTGTCCACAGGGTAAAAATACAACACCTAGTTCATCTTGATAACAAATTTTACATAATTGTTGGTCACACTTTTGTATCTGTTCGTGAGACAAGTCTTTTCTTTCAGCCTTATGTATTTGCTCCGCGTGCTCTAACTCTAAAGGCACTTTTATGTCTTGTGCTGCAATCACTTTTTCTTTACGAATAGTGTTCACAAATTCCTGACCTTTAAGCAACACCATGTATTTACAGTTTGGTAACCAACGAGCGTGTTGCACAAAAGGGTCATCAGTCATTTGCCAATCCTTTAAAGCAAATCCACAATAAAAACATATTGTTTTATCCCCTTCACCAGTATAAAAAAATCCAGCTTCACTTAGCTGTTTGGTAAGGTGTTTTAATATTAATGGCCAAACATTTTTATAAGATTCGAAACGTTTTTCAACAGAGCTGTACTCTGGGTGTGCTAGTGCTTTAGTCTTGCAAACTCCCAATTTTTCAAAAGCACACGCCAATTCAACACTGTCTATGGCATATGGACCACATATATCGACACTACCGTTGGCTGGTAATACATCATTATTATTATTTATTTGTGATTCAGCAACGTAAGTAGCGGCCATAGGCCTTGTGGTTCGGTAAAATGAATGCACGGGTAGGTTACCCACTTGCTTTCCAAGCATGTAAGGACAGTGAGGAGACCATCGCAAATGGTCTCTAAAGGTATCATCCCCTTCTTCCCAGTGTGAAAGTTCAATACGACAAAACACACAGCGCACCACATCTCCTCGGTTCAAGTAAAAAAAACCGGCTTTTGCAAGTTCATGCGTCGACAAAAAGCCTACAGGCCAGGATTCAAATGTTAACCATCGATCATGTTCTGATTTTAAATTTAACCCACGTGGTAAACCAACTTGCTCACTTGTTGTATTTGGTACTAACGCCATGTGTTATAATAAAACGTTTTCTTATTGTAAGTTATTAACATTGCACAGAGTACTTTAAAGCATAATGCATGCTTGTTCACTGTCTGTTCATTACGTTAATGGCACATGACGACACCTAAAAGCAAACAAAATAACCCATCACTCAATCAATCAATCAATCAATCAATCAATCAATACTTGTAAATAAAACGTTAACGTTAATTGGCATTAATATATCAAAACACCATTAAAAATAAACTGTATGTTGGCACAAACAGTAACCCATGTACTTATTTTCTTTTTTATAAAGCTACAGTCATTTACATTCCCCCACCCTCCCTTTAACCAATATATAAACAAAAATGAATGTCATGTCATTTTGTTCACATTATCATGTTCAAACCTGTGGATATTCGTTGAGTCCATAGGGAACCACCCATAAATTAAATTTATTATTTTATTTTTAGAAAATCCAACATGGCCTTGTACTTTTCCCAGTCAACTACAACAACATAGCCATTAATCAAGAAAGCAATCATTGTCCCAGTCATGTACAGGTAATGAATTTTTTTTTGTCTACGAGTTTTCAGTAGTGGTAAAATGGAATAGCATTTTTAAGTTGGACTTACCTGAGTTTTAAACAGTTCACTCTTTGGCAGTGGTTTCGCTTTAGTGCGTTTCTGGTTTTTTTCAGCGACTGCTACGGCGGTAAGGCTATTCTTTCCAAGTTTCTAAAAATAAATAAAATAAACCGCTATAAATACCTAAATTCAGGTTAATACATACATTTCATAAAATAAAACATAAAACAAAAAAAATGAAACAAGTTAGTTTTAAAAAAATCATCTCACCTTTACTTGCAGTGACTTGTTACTCTTCCCTTCTAGTGGGCTCAAAAGTGCAATAGTTTCTTCTCCCTCTGACATGTAAGGTATGCCGGTTATCTGCAAACAAATAAATAAATAAAATCATTAATTACCTAATCAATAAATAATTGCATGTATTTATATATAAATCAATAAATGTATAAATGAATAAATATATACCAACCTCACAACAAGAATAAGTATTTTCCACCAACACCAAAACTGTTAAACAAGGCCAAGTGTTTCACACAACGCTGTAGCGTGTTCAAAAGTAGTCACATAAGTGCGAGTGGAAATGTCAGCGACGTGTCTTTATATATCACATTGCATGTATAATCTTTTTTTTTCCCACGCTTTGAACATTCTCTTATCGTGCACGTGGGCAGCTAACGTCCCAGGCGAACACCTGTGCCGGATCAAATTTCACATGAACTTGCATTTTGTCACGTACGAAGCAAAACAGGATGTGACTTGTTAACAGTTATCATGCACGTGGACAGATAACGTCCAAGGTGAACACCTGCGGTAGATCAAATTTCACATGGACTTGCATTTTGTCACGTACGAAGCAAGACAGGATGTCACTGGTTTAGCGTGCCTGTGGTTTCACACATGTGTGCACGCCTTTCGCACTCCCCTGCCACCACGATGGTCAGATTATTTCACCTTCAAGCGTCTTGGTCATTTTTTCCATTGCACCTGTTGTCAAGTCAGATCGGAGCCTTCCAATAAGCTCAAATGACCTTCACCTCCTGCTCGTTTGTTTTCGATACTCGCTTCGACCAACATAGAATCAAGTTCTCATCACCGTTTACACGTTAAAGGTAAAATATCAGGAAAAACGCACGCTCGCTCTGTCATACACCAATCCGCCGAAATAGCGATTGTTCTATTGAACACAGCCACCGTGGTCAGCGACACACACACACACACCCAGCCGTATCGTCTCTCTCAACCACCACGCTTCATAAACATTATAAACAAGTAAAGAAAAAGAAAACGTTATTTCAACATGTATGGCGTTAGGCCCTTTGTGAATTATTTTTTGGAAAATAAATATCTACCACATTTGAAAGGGGGCGAAAGCCTGAGTCCTAGGACACCTCGTACACGTCTCTAGCGTTATTGGTTCATGAGATATCGGCAAAAATCACAAAAAACACGTGTTTACCCCAAAATCGCGTTTCCAAATTTTTTAAAAAAATATAACGTGTGGTCCATAGCAAAGAGGACGTCTGGCCGAATCCTTGGACCCATCGTACATGCCTCTAGCGTTATTGCTTCGTGAGATATTGGCAAAATCACAAAAAACACGTGTTTACCCCAAAACCGAGTTTCCAATTTTATTAAAAATTATAACGAGTGGTCCATAGGAGAGAGGACGTTACCCCGAGTCCTTGGACCTGTCGAACACGCCTCTAGCGTTATTGGTTCGTGAGATATTAAAAGCACATGACCTTTTAGTTTTGGTCTTTTAATCAAATAAAGAGGCTATAGGAAAGTAGGGGACATCACTACGAGTGCTAGGACACCCTGTATGTTCTAATCCCATGTTTGGTTAGCGAGATATCAAGTTCGGGGCAAATACGAGGGTGGCTCAATAAGAAGTGGTCCAGCTCTGTCCTTACCACACTACTACAGGTTTTCATTCTAGAGACTTGAAATTTATTTTGGGGGTAGAGGGCATAGGGACCTTTCATTTATGTCAAATAAACGTTTTTGTAGAGTTCCTAGTTTCCAAAATATAGGATTTTCAAAATTCGAGTGTTTTGAAAAAAAAACATAAAAGTAAAAAAGTTTCATTATAGAAAATAAAGGGCATAAAGACCATTCGTTTGAGCTATGGCACAACGTTCTATCATTTTTTGGTTTTCAAACTATCACCAACTTTCGAAAACAAAAAAATTCAAAGAATTTTTGAAAAATATAATACATGGTCAATAGGAAAGAGGACGTCAGCTCGAGTTCAACGACACCTCATATGTCAACATCCGACCATGGGTTCGCGAGATATCAACAAATATTACATGGCTGAGGCTTAGTAGTAACGACATGTATGTTCTGAAGTGGGGCAGAAGCACCACCACTCCACTACTAATATGTTGTACGATTTTTAAGCATATACTGAATTTTTGAAAAGGAAGATTTTATCTTGCTTAGTTTTCATTTTCTTCATATCTTGTTGTTTTATTCTTAAGTCTTTTCACTGGTTTGATGCAGCCTTCCAAGCCTTCCTGTTTTGAGCTAATCGTTTCATCTCTACATAGCTACCACACCTTACATCCGAGGCAATCTGTTTAACATATTCTAATATTGGTCTAACCCTACAGTTCTTGTCCTCGACCCTTCTCTCCATACCTAAGTTTGCTAATTCTGGGTTTCTTAGTATGTGTCCTACCAACCTATCTCTTCTCTTCATTAGCAGTCGCCAGAAATATCTCTCCTCTACCACTCGTCTTAATACCTCTTAATTTGTTACTCAATGTTTACCCACCTGATCATCTTTCTCCTGTTACATCACATTTCAAATGCTTCCATTCTCCTCCTTTCGGTATCCGAGGCCTAGGGAGTCTCTTCCTTTCCCGCCTTAATTGGCCCTTGTCTCATCTTTTCTGATACCCTCCTTCTGCGAGGGGTCAGCCTTCTTTTTCTCTTCCTTTTACCTCCTGCCGTGTGCTCTAGGCCCTTAAGGAGGCAGGGTGTATGTAGCCCCACCACTTCTGGTGCACCCTAGATAATGCTACACCCTCAGGGGCTCACGGCTGGTGAGTTCGGGAGTTGGCGACCCCGAGGGATTCCTGAGCTGGGTCCGTTTTCCCCTTTTGTCCCTTACCTTTGGGGCGGACCCTCTCCTCTTTCACTTTCCTATATGCCTTTCATGGCTCTCCTTCCTTCCAAGTCCCTCAATCCGCCTTCTCCGAGGGTTGAGGGCATTTCTTTTCCTTCTGTCCTTTTATTTGCCTTACTCTCCGTTATTTTTCCATTTCTTCTTCTAGTATGTAGGTTAGTAGTTAGTTTTAGTTTTAAGTTCGCTTTTCATTTTCATCTTCACGATCACCCAAACCATCAGGGGCCGATAACCTAGATGTTAGGCCCCTTAAAACAACAATTATCATCATCATCTCCTCCTCCTTTCTGCTGCACCAACAGTCCAAATTTGACTTCCATAGAGAGCCATGCTCCAGACAAAGGCTTCAGATCCTGCAAATATTAAACTACTACTCCATATTACCTACTCCTTTTCTAAGACTCTTGTTACGGGGCACCAATCATTGCATGCCTTCGTCATAGAACGTCACCTTACGTGATGACAGCCATATCTCAGTCAAGGAGTAATAAGGAGAGGCCCTAACGGCAAGGAAGTGAAGACAGAAGTTACTCCTTCACATATGCTCAAAACATTGCGGTAGTCCCATAAGAAAAGCTTGTAATGGTACAACGTACGTACTTAAAAGTGGTGATATTTCGCGTGTGGGACGAAATGTTGACAGTGGGGCATATGTTTGCACAAACAGAACTCCCACCTGCCAAAGTAAAGTCATTTCACAAGTAAATGCACTTTATTTGCCATTTATTGAGTTAAGTTTTCATCCTTAGAGTAGCCACCTTACGGCACTGTTCTAGCATCATTCGTTAAATGTTCAAATATTGGCATATGTGTCCAGAAATATAAGTATTTTCATTGCTAGGAATTAATAACGGATATTTTTCTTCGTTTCATACTGGAAATAGTTTCTGCTTGTCAATTAATGAACGGTATTACTGTAATCTAATTAGTCTACCCCAAACTATTTTTAACGTGGCTTGAGCTCTCGATTTATTGCTCTCTCTCTCTCTCTATTCGTTTAGTCGATTCAGACTCTCCGTGACCCCATGTACTAGACTACGCCAATTTCTCCTGTCCTGCACTGCCTCTCGAAAATTTTCCAAGCTGGAATTTAGTGCTTCTGTGATGCCATCCATCCATCTCATTCTTTGCCTCCCTCTTCTTCTTGTGCCTTCTATCTTCCCCAGCATTAAGGTCTTCTCTAATGAATTATGTCTTCTCATGATGTGTCCAAAGTAGCCCAGTTTTTGTTTCAGGATTAAGCCCTCCAAGGAACAAGCTGGTTTAATTTGCTGTAAAACTGACTTATTGGTTCTCTTCGCAGTCCATGGAACTCTAAGAACTCTTCTCCAACACCATAATTCGAAGGAATCTATTCTACGGCGTTGAGCTTTTCTTATGGTCCAGGTCTCACATCCGTACATCACAACTGGAAAAACCATAGCCCTTATTATACGGATCTTTGTTGTTAAGGTTAGGTCTCTACTCCTTAAGATATTGTCCAGATTTGAAAATGCCTGTCTACCAAGTAGCTATTATTTGCAAATTTTAGCGTGTTATTTCAAACCTCAGCCTAGATCGTGTTTATTTTGTTACCGGAAATGAACTGTCCTATTTAAAAAAACGTGCAATAAAAACAATAACGCCATAACCCAATTAGTTCACATGCCTTAATATTTTAAATTTATTTAATTTATTAAATACATATTCGTGAATATAAAGGCAGGCCTACTGGTATCTCGATTATTTGCCTATTGACTGCCGTACACTTCACGCTAGCCAGCAAAAATTATCAAATATTCCTTGATTTCCATGGTCATATAGTGTGCCCGTTTAGACCGGAGTCCGCACGACCACATATGCATTTTACCAAGAATCAGTCAGCACGAGAGTCAAAAATATCCCGGGGCGCCAGATGGGTTAAAGCTAATCGCAAAAACGACATCAAATGAAAAAAAATGCTTTACTGATTTTTGGCTCAATACAACAATAAGGATAGAAGGAGATTCAACTGGGCATAACACATCATGTAAAATTATCTCATTTTATTCTGAATTTAAAATTGACTGCAAAATAAAATGTTCAAAGCAGCATCATTCATGTGTGGCGACCCACATTACTATTTACACAATTTACAGAAATTTTCCAACACATTGGACAATTATCTTTGGAGACACAAGTCTGATTATCAGTCCTGTAGACTGTGTTCCAAAATTATATCCATTATTTATGATTAAATCCAGTTCAAATTTAATTGTCTTTACTGGAAATACTGTAGTTCACTGGTTGAATTTTTACATAAAATTAACACTCGTAGAATAATTGTTCATAGAATTTTTAACTTTCACTTATTTTTCCAGTTTCAAAAAAATATTGTCAAAAAATATTATTATCTCTGAATCAACACAAATTATGTACACATATTAATAACAACATCTGAAAAGTATCTGACCCTTGAGCATAGCATCGAAGAACTGTGCGAAGCACAACAAAATTAATTGTTCTTCTGACATTAAACGTTTCGAGAAGTGACTCGATTATGAACTTCAAGTTCCTAACAAAATATATGATTTCTGAATCATCAACTTTATCAATAAATTGTTGGAACATTCAACTATTCGATTTTCCACTTGGAATCATTATTAAGAAAATTATTTATATTTGTGGCCATTTTAGTAACTTTCACAACTTGCAATTCTTAAACAGAATGCGGAAATAAGAATTGTAGCTTCATAATAAATTCATTTAGTTCATGACACTAGGATTGAAAACATCCTTCAAATTATTCGTGGTTATAGAATTATTTTAATTGGCAGTGGCCCATTCTATTATTTTTATAAGAACACAATATTCCAACAACAACGGCAAAGGTCTTCCTCTGAAGAAGAATAAAATACTATCATGACAAATCCGGGTTCTAGCAAAATCAAAGTCTTAATGGAATCCGTAAACAAGGTTGAAATAAGAACTGATGGTTTTTAAGAAATAACCTTTGGGTCATTCATACGACTCAATGTGTAGTTCCAATACTCCTTCTTTAACACTGAGTCATCGAAACTGCTATTTGATTGATGCTCAAATAAAAACCTCCTCATTCCTGCGACTTAAACATGCGCACCTGGGATGGCATTTCAACTACTCCACACACATAAATTTTCTTCCCAAAATTTATACAATAAATCAAGCCTCTGCTTATTATCAACACTGGAAGATTTATAAACTTACAAGTTTATTTTATTTTACCATTCAGTTCAAATCGTGAAGTTACCACACTTATGATACTCTCTATTTCACTTTCGAATGTGTATCTACGTCATGATTTTATATAAATACAAAAATATCCTAATTGATACAAATATCATTTGCTTCCCGTTTCATGCCTCTCCGTGTTATCTGAAAAATATACTTTGCTCATTGCAAATATTAACTGTTCAACCAGAACTGTAATGTTGGTTGAATGCGGGCTTGCGCTAACCACTATCCTTCGGAAAATCACCTGTTCCAAACTAGAAATGATTAAACTACTTCCTAAGCTCTCTCTCAATGAATGTGATTATTAGAAAATATAAGATCCAAGAATTATTTAGAAAAGTTATAAAAATCATTATTATTATTATTATTAGTGGATTATTATTATTATTATTAGTTATATTATTGTAAATGTGTTTAATTATTATTTCATTATGTGAGAATCCACATGTTCGATTCTTCGAATATGGATAAAATATCAATTTCTCCACAAAAATAATTATTAACTTTTACAGTTACCTCGGCTGATTACCGTGATTATCAAAAAAATATGAAACAATCAAATAAATGCTCGAAATGCTCGGTCATCGATCCTAAACTGTTCTGAGTGCTGAAAATACTCAGAATAACTCTAATATGTCTTGCGTAAATCATTGCAAGATTTAAATACGAAGAAAAACAAATGTGTTGGTCATCTGCAGAAAATGAGTTTGTTCCAATTAGCTAGGCATAATATAAAAGTCAAATGTGGCTTACATTTCTCGTTGGTCTTGAAGCGTAGTGAACCTGGTCTGTACCAGATTTATCCAGATACATGCCCTATTGGACACGCACGTCTAATCCTTGTATCGGCCGCCATTATATACCCACAATCTGTCTAACACGACATAGTGGAAATACTTCTTGAAGTTTGAAGTAACTGCTGATCCATTTTAATATTGGCTTCAATTAAATTCATAGCAGTTCGCTTAAATGGGGTCAGATCCAAATGATCTATTCTCAAATACGTCAGTTGTAACATAACTCACGGTAATCTTTTCAGTACAAGAAAACACTGACAGTCTAAATCAATCAACGGCTGTTCTGAAGATCGTTCCCTGGGCATGGTTTATCACCATCTATCATGCGCGAAGCCACTTATAGTTTCCCTTTGTCGGCTAATGAACAACACCGTGATATACTGGCCTTCAATATACTGAAAGATCGGAGTGGTTATCAAGTTACAATTTATGAAACTGACTAATTGGATTAAAATATCCAAGTATTGAATTATTATTACTGGACTGTGACAAAGTACTTTCTAGACAAAGTCTAGCATGTGTCCATATAGAAATTAAGTATTTCACCAGTGTCCGTAGAAAAATAACAATCACCTTAGTGATTCCCTTTTGCCGGAAACTTACTATGTTCCACATGTATCGCAGCACTTTTGTGCCTATCACAATTTAAAGATATCTTCTGCGTAGATCCGGCAACCATGTGCCTTGGCTCAACGTAGCAGCAGCACCTTGTCATGCAAGAGCTTGGTTCGAAGTGAGCTGATGATGCTTGGGCCGGTCGGCTTTTATTCAAAACGGTCGGGTCCACGCTGGATCACGCTGAAATCTGGAAATCCTCATATCTCCGGTGTCTCTGGTCCGATTCACTTGAGACTAAGTGCATTCTCTTTCATTTGGCCGTGCCAGTAATCTGATCCAAGTCTCAAGTCTCTACTCCATGGCTAACTATTTAATCAACAAATAGTCTCGACCTCTGCTACTACTCGCTACGTCACTTAACATGCTCTTGGCTGCACAAAGTTTCCATTCCATTCTAGAAGTAATGGAGCGCGATATTCAAATATCTCAACTTTCAAAAGCGGCTGTAGCCTTTCCCTTGATATCTAGGTGTCTGAATCTTGGAATACCCATTCCTAGAGTTGGGCACAATAGGCCTACTTTACAACTTCGTACTACACCTGCACACGAATCTTTTACTGGTAATCATACTTAAATCGCACTAATAAATAAGTTTACGTTCGTAGGCTCAATCACTGCCTTCGTAATGTTACTTTACGAAGGCAGTGGTTGCATTTACTGCGAGCCGGGCACGTATGGGGGCGTGGTCAGTGCTTCAACACTCCGTATGCTATAGCGCTGGCAGGGCGTCTCCTTATTACTCCTTGATCTCTGTACTTTCTCTTTGCAATCATCATCGTCAAAACGCTTGCTCCCAAGGAACTCCTTCAGAAGAAGGAAAGGACGGATATCATATGGTGCCAACTCACGTCTGTAGAGTCATGCATATGTTAATGACCTTAGTTAGACATTTGAACCCATTCCCTCACTAATCCATCCGATATTACATTCACACCGTTGCGTTGATACATCTCATACACTTGGCCATGAATGTCAGCGGGTTTAATGTTTCAAGCACAGGAGAAAAGAATCATGGACCGTATCTCACAGCCACAGTCGGTGGGCTGATCTATTGCCTTGAATATTTTAAGCACTCTCTATTAGATGGACACATGATGTGAATGCCTACAACGTTGCACGTAGCGTGTCTACAGATGAAGGAAGTCATTGCGCATGGAAACAATTGCAACAGCGCTGCGGCGGAAATTTACGGACAGGGAAAATGCGACTCATAGTTACAAATAGCTTTGGGAAATACTTCCCCTTGGAGAGGTCATATCTTTTCCGTGGTTTCCACCCCAGACAAATGCTGGGATGGTACCAAACATAAGACCATGGCCGCTTTCTACCCAAATCCTACCTTCATTACAAATACATACACTAGTACAGACATCATAGTGACACAGGTTACAGAGAAACTCTACACACATTCAAGTGCACGGGGCTACATGACCATGGTATCACAAAGTCCCTAAAGAATCAACAAGAAGAACCGTCAGTTTAATGACTCACGGTTGTTCAGATAACATTTAACTCATTCACGAATGGTGCACAACAGTGTGCGGCCTTTAATTTGTTACTCCCCCCAGGGACTCACATCTAGTGGGACGTGGGTTGGCGACCACGGGGCCCCAGCTGAGTCCGGCATTGCTTCCACTTACTTGTGCCGCGCTCCTCTCCGTCTTCTTGGTCAACTCTTGTTCTCTTCCAACCCCGACGGAATTAGGGTATCCGAGGCATAGGGAGTCTCTTCCTTTCCCGCCTTAATTGGCTCTTGTCTTATCTTTTATGATACCCTTCTTCTGCGAGGGGTCAGCCTTCTTTTTCTTTTCATGTTAACCCCTGCCTTCTGCTCAAGGCCCTCAAGAAGGCAGAGTGTCAGTAGCCCCACTACTTCTGGTGCACCCAGGATGTTGCTACACCCTCAGGGGCTCACGGCTGGTGAGTTCGGGAGTTGGTGGCCCCGAGGGATTCCTGAGCTGGGTCCGGTTTCCCCCCTTTTTCCATTACCTGTGGGGCGGACCCTCTCCTCGTTCACGTTCATATCTGCCTTTCATGGCTCTCCTTCCTTCCAAGTCCCTCAATCCGCATTCTTCGAGGGTTGAGGGCATTTCTCTTCCTCCTGTCCTTTATTTGCCTTATTCTCCTTTTGTTTTCCATTTCTTCTTCTAGTACATAAGTTAGTAGTTAGTTTTAGTTATAGTTTACTTTTCATTATCATCTTCACGATCACCCAAACCATTAGGGGCCGATAACCTAGATGTTAGGCCCGTTAAAACTACAATTATCATCATTTAATTTGTTACTGGCTTTCGTGCCAAGAGTTCCAACAGGAAATAATACGTCAAGTTCTGTAACTGCGTAACAAGTTCATGTGGAGCTTATGATTTCAGATTTAGAGACTTGATATGCACAAAAAGGAAGGTTATACTATTTACTACACCCTATATCTGACCAATGAAAGTCTTGGAGAGAAAGTAAATTAACATTTACTGTATAATGTCACCACGCTCCAGAGTGATTTCATTAAAATATTCTGCACTGTACTTATGCTTGAAGAATTATTAAAGTATACAACTTAAAATCCTGTCTCTGTAATATGTGCTCCTTCTTTTTTACGACAGGCGAAATGTTTTAATTTGATTTTTATATTTCCATGAAAGTAGTATAGGGTTAATGTGAAGTGTTTCAAAGGTCATTTTTCTAATATTCCCCCCAGGGGCTCACATCTAGTGGGACGTGGATTGGCGACCATGGGACCCCAGCTGAGTCTGGCATTGCTTCCACTAACATGTGCCGGGCTCCTCTTCGTCTTCTTTCCTGTCGATCTCTCTTGGTCAACTCTTGTTCTCTTCCGACCCCGACGGTATTAGGGTATCCGAGGCCTCGGAAGTCTCTTTCTTTCCCGCCTTAATTGGCCCTTGTCTCGTCTTTCCTGATCCCTCCTTCTTCTAGGGATCATCCTTCTCTATCTTTGTATTACATTTCCTTTTCTCTTTAAGATTTCCGCACCGTTTTTGTGAATTACTTTTTGTGATATTTTTGTATCTACACTACATTTTGTAAGTTTAAAAAAATCTAAATTGCATTTTGTAAGTATTTTTAATCTGGTTGGTTGGTTCCTTAGTTTAGGGGCTGCGACAACGCGGTCATGTAGCCCCGTGTACTTTGGGTGTGTGTAGAATCTGTCTGATAACCGGTGTTAATTGTGATGACTGTATTAGTGTGTGTTATCTGTTTTCAATTCAAGTGAGGACTGCAGACTTTTAATTTCAAGTAGTTCCTACTTTTGCCGCCAAACGCCACCGTCATCGACTAATAGTTCAGAACTTAACTACCAGACGCCACCACAGTCGGCAACGAACGTAGGAACCCAAGAGCGGTGTTTACATTCTTAACCTATACAATTTAGCTTCACACAGGTGTAATTAGTGGAAGGTTCTTTAACATGCCGTAAATCTATGACATGGGACCCCCAGCTTTAGTTCCCCTCCGAAGGAAGGCATACTGAGGGTTTTTAACGCTCTTAAAAAATCCGACGACTTCGGCCGGATTTGAACCCGCGATCTTGGGCATAGAAGCTCAGCATGCTACCAACTACGCCACCGAAGCCGCCGAATATTTTCAACCTCAATTGCATTTTGTAAGGTTTGGCAATCTAAATTGCACTTTGTCAATTCTTTTTTGACTCTAACCTGCATTTTGTGCGTATTTTCAATTCAAATTACTTTTGTGAGTATTTTCCACCTAAATTCCATTTTGTCAGTGTTTTCCACTGTAAATTACATTTCGTGTGTCTTTTCAATCCTTTGTCAGTATTTTAAATTTCTGTTAGTTTTAGCTGTGGTTTCCGTCTCATTGCCATTTTCGCTAACATTCAGACCATTAGGGGCCGATAACCCAGGTGTTAGGCCCTTTAAAACTACAATCATGATGATGATGATGATCATCATCATCATCATATGTAATATTTAAGTTCAGTCCTTCATAACTTAAATCATTCAAATAGGTAGTCCCGTTAATAACTAATCCACCTATTTTCTTATGTCATTACTGTCAACCTATGGATTCGAACAATAGTTAAATCAAGTGTTTGGATAAATAGATTTTCTGCTCATACGCAACTTTATGGTGACAAAATAGTTACTCATTTTACAAACAATTTGTCTGCTCTAGCCTCTCGTTGCGTATTGTCTCGCACTCTTAGCTGCCACCGCGGAGGCTAGGGTTCGATTTCCGGTTCTGTCAAGAAATTCAAATTCTGGCGTGAGGGCTGGAACGAGGTACGCTCAGGCTCTTGAGGCAAAACTGAGAAAGGAGGGTTCGATTTCCACCTCGACCATCCTGGAAGTGGTCTTCCGTAGTTTCCCACTTCTACTCAAGGTGAATGCCGTGATGTATTCAAAAGTAAGGCCACGGCTGCCTCCTTCCCAATCTTCATCTAAACTACAACTATACACACTAATACAGCCATCACAATAGCACAGATTACAGGACAAATTCCATACTCACTCAAGTACACGGGGCTAAATGACCTGGTTGCGATGTCGCAAAGCCCCTAAATGAATCAACAACACTACTACTGTGATTCAGTAATTGTTTATAAGCTAAGCATCTAGCTGAAGATGCGGTCGAAACTCGTACTATCTGAATAATATACAGTATTTTCATTTTTATTGACTATGATGGAAGACTATAATTATTGTCTTCATAACATTTAATAAATTATATTAGGCGGCTGGCTGCGTGGCTAAGTGGTAACGTTCTCGCCTGCTGAACCCAAGATAGCGGGATCGAATCCTGGTGCAGTCAGTTGATATTTTAGGGTGCTCAAATTCATGGGATGCGTGTCAGTTGACTTACTGGCACGTTAATGAACCCCTTCGGGGCAAAATTACGGCACACCGGCGTCCCTAAAAGCCTCAGTATTTAACAGTGATGTAAAACCAATATCATTATTATTATCACTAGGCGGGAGAACAAGTATATATATATGCACTTACATGAAAAACATTGTACACTGTAAGATATTTATAACAAAATAACACGCTTTTACGTACAAAAATGGGGGTACTTTAATTGAATGATATGTTTCGAACGTCAGGCGTTCATCTTTAGATCCTGCTCACTTAGGCTTAATTAATTACAATGTTTATGAATAATTGTAATATTAAGAGTTATCTGTCAATTAATCAATACGGTAAAATCATACATTTTCCTAGCATGGTAAATGATATTGCTTTATATTCACTTCAATACTTGTTATTGGTCAGATTCTATGTCGCTTTGTTGAGCAAGTTTACAGTAAAGCGGAGATCATTGACCCAAGTATTTAATTTGAAACCACCCTGAATCAACCAGAAGAAGTAGATAAAAACAAGATGTTCAGTAAAGAACATATAACCTACTTTCTCCTAAATGCATGAGTATTGTTATAACTCTTTGTCCTTTTCAAGGAGTATGATTGTTGGTTGTAGTAGCTTGTTGAAATACAACGTGCTATAGGGATATTAAACATGAATATGAGGAGCCCTTTGCTAGTGCTACCTCTGTAAAAAAAATTCATTCAATTCGGTTTCACGGTGTTTGAATTGATATGAGGAATGGATTTACACATACTTGGCCACCATCTGCAAACTATTGGGCAGATGATCTTGCAGTTTGGTCAGGATATGCTTTCCACATAAAGATATGTTGTTGCAAAATTTGTTAGAGACTAGATTATTAGGTTGGTCGTATTTTCATTTTAGCTTTTAACATTTGGGTGGCCGCGATTACGTTTCCGTCAAGATGGCTGTGATATAAAACAATACACTGAGGTGCCCTTTGCTAGTGCTACCTCTGTACCAAATTTCGTTCCATTCGGTTTCACCGTGTTCGAATTGATAGGGGGAATCGATTTTCAAACAAAGATGACCGCCATCCGCAAAATATTAGGCTAATGAACTATTATTTTGGTCAAAGGATGCTCCCTCCATAAAGGTATGTTGTTGTAAAATTTGGTAGAGATCGGATGATTAGGTTAATCGTAATTTGATTTAAGCTTTGAACATTTGTGTGGCCGCCATTACGTTTCCGTCAAGATGGTGACGATATAAAACATGACACTGAGGTGCCCTTTGCTACTGCTACCTCTGTACCAAATTTCGTTCCATTCGGTTTCACCGTGTTCGAATTAATAGGGGGAATCGATTTTGACACAAAGATGGCCGCCATCCGCAAACTATTAGTCTAATGACCTATTAGATTGGTCAAATGATGCTCCCTCCATAAAGGTATATTGTTGCAATATTTGGTAGAGATCGGATGATTAGGTTAGTCGTAATTTGATTTAGGCTTAGAACATTCGTGTGGCCGCCATTACGTTTCAGTCAAGATGGCGGCGATATAAAACATGACACTGAGGTGCCCTTTGCTAGTGCTACCTCTGTACCCAATTTCGTTCCATTCGGTTCCACCCTGTTCGAATTAATAGGGGGAATCAATTTTGACATAAAGATGGCCGCCATCCGCAAACTATTAGGCTAATAACCGATTAGATTGGTCAAAAGATGCTCCCTCCATAAAGGTATGTTGTAAAAAATTTGGTAGAGATCGGATGATTAGTTTAGTCGTAATTTGATTTAAGCTTTGAACATTTGTGTGGCCGCCATTACGTTTCCGTCAAGATGGCGGCGATATAACACATGACACTGAGGTGTCCTTTGCTAGTGCTACCTTTGTACCAAATTTCGTTCAATTCCCGTTTACCGTGTTCGAATTGATAGGGGGGGACAGACATTCAGACTCCACACACTCACACACACACACACACAGACTCACACACATACACACACACAGACAGACACACTTTTTTCGCCCTGTGTCGATCTCATAAGTCTGCTTTCATTTTTTGCAAAAATCGAAAGTAGGCTAACAAGAAGTTCCGTGACGAACTAAAGAACCTACTTTTCTTAAAATTTAACATTCATGCCAATGATTAATCTATATGGATCTATCTAGAATAATGACGAAATTAAGTTGCTTATATCGAAATTTCTAATTAGTTAGAAATACGGTATACCTGGCATAATGTAGCCTAATAGAGCACTACAGTTGGCAGCCCTGGTGACTGAATATATTCTTAGTTCCATCTCTTAAGGTACAGAATACAAAATTTGGTTGAAGTCCAATGAATATCATGGACGTTACATGCAGTTAAACATTGGATCTAACAGCGCGCGTAAAATCATGTTGGCAACAATGTCATGCATGTAATGGTCAGAAATAATCTGAAATAATATGATCTATTGTTGTGCCAATTTTGAATGAAATCCATTAGTTAGTATGGAAGTTACATGCATTTTAAAATTGGACAGATCAGCAGGCTTAGAATCACGTTGGCAGCACTGACGTATATTAGTTACTCCAAATTCATCTAGAATGCCAGGTAGTATACGTGTGCAAAGTTTAGAGCTATTGGCTTGCATACTTTCTGATATATTGATATTAGGGTAACAAAAATTGAGACAGCACATATTAACAGTTGGCAGCCCTGGTTGCTCTTAAGAATACGCATAGTCATATACATGTTATGGTACATATAGCACATGCGAAATTTGGTTGAAATCCAAATGATAGTATGGCAGTTACATGTATTTAAAGTTGGACTTCTCGGCAGGCATAGAATCATGTTGGTAGCACTGACGCATATAAGTTACTCCAAATTAATATAGAATGTCAGGTACTATACGTGGGCATAGTTTAAAGCTGCCGGCTTGCATACTTTCTGATATATTTGTATTTGGATAAAATAAATTAAGAGCATTTATTAACAGTTGGCAGCCCTGGTGGGTCTTAAGAATACGCTCAGTCATATCTGGTTATGTACACATACAACATACGAAGTTTCGTTGAATTCCAATTGATAGTGTAGGAGTTATATGCATTTGAATATTGGAACTATCAGCAGGCTTATAATCATTTTGGCAACACTGCCATGTATGGCCTCCTGGAAATTAAACTGCAATATTATTATCTATACGTGTGCCAATTTTGAATTAGCTCCCATTCATACTTTCCATGATATACAACATGGAGCTCAAATTTCAATTGCGATTTTTTAGCAGTTGGTAGCACTGATATCGTTTTCAAATTTGGCCGTGAGATATTCAGGTATAGATCTTCACTCCTATCAAATTTTGTTTCGATTGCTCCAGCCGTTTAGGAGTTGTTAGGGTGACACACACACACAGCCAGACAGACAGACAGAAGGACAGACAGACAGAAGGACAGAAAGACACACTTTTGCCCGATCTCATAAGTCTACTTTTCCCTCATTTTTAGCCTATTTTCAATTTTGAAAAAATAGGCTTATGAGATCACCTTTTGTCCGTGTGTGTGTGTGTGTCTGTGAGGTGTGTGTGTGTGTCCCCCTAATAAATTCTAAACGGCTGGAGCGATTTCAATGAAACTCGGTAAGTTTATTGCACTATTCCGGGCGACCTCGACCGTGCCTTTCAAATTTTGTTACGTCTCACCCATCCAACATGGGGACTGTGCGAAATTTTACACCAGCATTCAATATCTCCGAAACTATTACGGATATCACCCTGGAATTTTTTGCGGTGATAAAGGGAACTACTAGAAGTTCACCTATATGACTCTTGAAAAACTGGTAACTACAAAACCAACATGGCGGCCAAGCGAAGTTGCGACGTTTAAATGGACGTTTCTCGCGATTTAATCAACCAAAGGCAATAAAACTTTTTACAGTCTATGTTTATACACATTGTAATGCACCGACATCTAACTTGGTTCAATTGTTTACATAACCACAAGATGGCGGATGTGCGAAATATTTCACCGGCATTTTATATCTCAGAAACTATTAGGGGTATCGACCTGAAATTTTGTACGGAGATAAAGGGCACTACTGGAAGTTCAACAATAAGATTTTCAAAATCAATTTAACTATAAAACGAACATGGCAGCCAAGCGAATTTGAAAATTTAAATAGACCTTTCTCGCGATTTAATGTTCCAAACGCAATGAAACTTGATACAAGAAATGTCTATACACATTGTAATGCACTGGTATCTAATTTATTTCAATTCTTTACATAACCACAAGATGGCGGCTGTGCGAATTTTAAAATTACGTTTTTATTTCTTGTGTCGTAATCATGCGATCGAAGTGAAAGTTTCAAAATGAACCTACGCAATAATTTTCCTTTTATGGTACATGACTATATGGCCTATACATTTATCAATCCAACATGGCGACCATCCGAAATATTTAGACGGCGCTGAATATCTACGCATCTATTATAGCAATCAAACCAAATATTTGTATGTGCATAGGGGCTATGATCATAAGTTCACCTATAGGACTTTCCATAACCTGGTGATCGTAAATCCAACATGGCGGCGACGCGAATTATAAATATTCACCTGGACGTTTCTCGCAATTTAACCATCCGAGTGCAGTGAAACTTGGTACAGAAAATCCATATATGAATGTTAAACCACTGGCATCTAATTTATTTCATTGTTTCCATAACCACAAGATGGCAGCTGTGCGAAATTTTAAAATCTCCTCGTTACTTCTTGTGTCCTAATCATGCGATTGAAGTTTGAATGCTACACGTACACAATAATCTTCATGTAACAGTACATAACTGTAGGACCTACATATATAAAATCCAACATGGCGATCATCCGAAATATTTAGTCGGTTCTCAATAGCTACGAATCTATTACAGCTATCAAACTGAAATTTTGTATGTTGATAGTGGCAATTAACATAAGTAGGATATATGAAAATAGGCTGTATAGTTCCTCACGGAACTACTTGTTGCAAAATATGAAAAGTAGGCTAAAGAGAATAGGCCTATATGAACCCACGATTCCCTATTCTTTGGAAAATGTCAAGGCGAATACAATATCAGCTACTGGCCTATTTTTCGGCTCTAGGGGAACTATTTCAAAATCATTTGTTAACTGGAGAGGGATTTACAAAATCGAAAAAAAAGTTCTAGAATAAATTGTTATAACAATCCTGAAATCATCAGTAGCCATCCTATGAAACCATTTGTATGGACCACTAGTTTTGTAATAACTCTTGTTTTACGATGACTATATCTGTATTTATAAAATTACGAAGGCTATTTTTTAAATAAGGGGCGTTTTTTTAAGCCCGTAGTTAGTGTGCACGCCGCAACAAGCGTGCGCGCTACCTCCCGGCATCCTTTGCGAACAAGCAGGTGTCAGTTGCAGCTGTGTAGCTAACCTATACGCTGAACTGTGCATCTTTACAATGTTCAAGATTATTGATTCACCCGCCGCGTGTGAGGTACGATCTGTGATGCGTTTTTTGAGTGCAAGAAACGTGTCAACTTTGTGAGGTGTATGGTGATAATGCAACAAACATTTTCACGGCCACTTTTGAACTCACGTACCCATTTTCGCACTTTGCCGTCACAGCGCAAGATCATGGCAAGACCTCACACTGCTGCGCGGACTCGGGAACTGATTGACTCTTTCGGGTGGGAAGTTTTGGGTCACCCACCCTATAGCCCTTCGTCACCTTGGTGGGAAGCGCTTCGCCGACGGTGAAGAAGTGAAAACAACTGTGAATTCTTGGTTGTCAGAGCAGGCGGCGCACATTTATGCAAAGGGATTTAAGAACTTAATTTTGAGGTATGACAAGTGCCTAAATGAACAAGGCAACTATGTAGAAAAATAGAGGAAGGCATGTAAAACCTAAAAATAAATGTGATTTCAAAATAAAATGTTCGCTTAATAAAAAATAAATTCCTCTCGGCACGCCGGAAGGCGGAGGTAGATTTCACCGGGCAAACTAGGGGATAGGCTATAATAGGCAAAATATGCAAGTTTTCGTAGGAGGATCAGACCTCATTTATTGCGAGAAAGTATTTTAAAATTGGAGGTTAGTTAACATTTTGTCGTCTTTCTATGCATATTTTTAACATTTTACTGTCTTATGGGGATGGTAACCTTCTTGTCATTTGGGGTTCATTTTTAGCCTACTTTCGATTTTTGCAAAAAATGAAAGTAGACTTATGAGATCAACACAGGGCGAAAAATTGTGTGTCTGTCTGTGTGTATGTGTGTGTGTGAGTCTGTGTGTGTGTGTGTGTGTGTGTGTGAGTGAGTGAGTGTACTCTGAATGTCTGTCCCCGAAACCGAATTGAACGAAATTTGGTACAGAGGTAGCTCTAGCATAGGGCACCTCAGTGCCATACTTTATATCGCCGCCATCTTTACCAAAACTGAATGGCGGCCACTCAAACGTTCAAAACGTAAACTCAAATTACGGCTAAACTAATCATCCGATCTCTACCAAATTTGGTGACAACATACCTTTATATAGGACGCGTCTTTCACCCAAACTTCAAGGTCATCGGCCTTGCCATTTCAGGATGGTGGCCGTGTGAATTATGCAACCATTATAATCAATAGCTTAAGACCCACCAATTCAGATTATCAAGCCTAGGGTGGTTTAAGCTATCCTGAAGGTCGTGATCCGTTATTCATTATAATTTAATATTATAATATTATTCTGTATGACTGGCTTAAAAGAGCTGAGCTGTATCTGCCACATGACAAGATGGCAGCTGTCCTCATGAGCCTGTCTTATATTTCAGTAGTTTTAGTATGTTGTATGCGATATACCCTACTGATACAATAATATAAACTTTGTATGAAATGATCTATAATGAAGATGTACTGCAGTGAAGAAATAGTTTATTTCAAGTCATTATTTGCCAACAGGTTGAATCTAATATATCAGTTAAGATCGCCATGATGTTACGGATATATTTAGCTCTGAGCTAGCGTGTTAGCCTGTCACGCAGTTGACTGGGGATCGAATACTGCTACAGTTGACTTTTTTTTCTTGAATTCTTTTACAAATGATGTGCACAAGCTCTTTTCACAGATACTGAATAAAATGTCATTTAGCTCAAAGGGGAGGCTAATGTATACACTCGTTTATGAATAAAATCACAGTCCCAGCATTGCACATAAACAGAAGACATTACGAAAAGGAGAATAGAAGAATTAGATACACGTTGTTATCAACCACAGCCTTCTTAATGTCTCTGTACGGTGCTGTCCTCTTGTGGGTTATGTGGGTAGTATTGTTCCAAATATACCGCTGTGTCAATACCTGGCCTCCTAAAGTATGGCAATTTTGTAATACTGGTAGTTCGACTATTAGCCACGATCGCGCTCCGATTACCTTTAATGATAGAACGTACAAGGCACTGCCGGCAGGAAGTTAGGTCCTCATTTGAGTACGTAATTCAATTGCTTATATGAGGACGAAGCGTCCTGCTGGCAGGACCGTTCTTTTTTCCATTATATAGAGGGAAATGTAACGAATCAGCGCATGCAAGTCTGAAGTTGGTAGCTCTGACCGTTCAGTAATGGCGGCGATTATACGTAATGGTGACTGTGTTTATGTTTTTGCTACCTATTTCGATGCTCCAAACAGCGGAGATGCATGGAGTCGCTCGTTATTTGCTAGTAATTATGATATCAGTAAATGTCATGGTACTGTAGTTTAAATTACGTGTAGTTGTGCAACTGTGCAGTGGGATATTGACAAAAACACAACTAGGCTTTTTTTTATTTATTTATTCTCGAGTGATGGACGCGCCGTCGCTCATACATTTATTTAGTCTCTGTACTATAAGAAAACACGTTTATACTTTATACGTTTATATATTTTAGAGTCAATATGTTGTTAAGAGACAGTTATTGTATTAGTCAATGTGAGTCATATTGAATATTTTAGAATATTTACAGACTTTTATTGTTTGCCCAGTACCAGAACTGCAATATTATTACGTTCTGATATCCCAAAGTACTGCCGGAAGGACGCGTCCTGCTGGAAGGCCAGTTCAAACATTTGCCATAAGGGTCCAAAGTCCTGCTGGAAGGACGCACCGCTGTGTACAAAAGTACTTCCGGAAGGTCCTTCTAGCAGGACGAGTGACTGTACGCTCTATCATTAAACACTGCCAGTTGGATCGCCTCCCTCCTGGCTACTTTAAACTGCCTACTCGTTGAACACCCAGGGGCGTACTAGATAAATATGAATTCACTGCTAGGTCGCAGCACCAACCTACTGTGATTGGCGCGGATTTTTTAAGGGGAAGGTACCCAAAACGATAGATCCTTAAGTTTGCAGGCTGGCTTAATATAGAGATTAACGGACGTGAATGCATTACAATAAGTTAGTAGTTTTGTTATTCAATCATCATAAAGTATATAATATTGATTTTGACACTTACTGGCTAATTATCAATATAAAAGAAAACAAACACTACATGGTGGTAGAGGTGGTTTTAGGGATGAGGACAAAGAGATATAAATATACCCATACATTTAGGAGAAAGTAGGCTATATGTTCTTTGCTGAACATCTTGTTATACTTGTGATCACACTGTCCTTATGCAAGGTTTGGAACTAATGCGTAACTATCTAACAGTCTGTTAATTCTTCACGCAAAATTTTATCTCCCGCAGAGATGGTGGTTAGTTCCTCAGTTTAGGGGCTGCGACAAGGTGGTCATGTAACCCCGTGTACATTGGGTGTGTGTAGAATCTGTCTGATAAACGGTGTTATTTGTGATGACTGTATTAGTCTGTAATTCAGGTAAGGTCTGCAGACGGTCAATTTTAAGTAGTAGTACCTAATTTTGTACCAAATACTAACGTCAACGACACCTAGCTGTAAACTTGGCTGTTAGATGCCACCGCAACCAGCAACTTGCAACGAACGTTGTAACTTCCCCTCCGAAGGAAAGCATGCTGACGGATTTTTAGCGCTCTTAGAAAATCCGGCGACTTTGGCCGGATTTGAACAAGCGACCTTAGGCATAGAAGTTCAGCTTGCTACCAGTTAGCCGCTTCCCTCATAGTCAGATGGAACAAGAAGTTCCGTGACGAACTAAAGAGCCTACTTTTCTTAAAATTAAGATTCATGCCATAGATTAGTCTACAGTATATGAACCTATCTAGAATAATGACGAAATTAAGTGGGTAATATCGAAATGTCTTAATTAGTTCGAAATAAGGTATACTAGGCATAATGTAGCCTAATAGAGCAATACAGTTGGCAGCTCTGGTGACTGAATATATTCTTACTTCCATCTCCTAAGGTACAGAATACAAAATGTGGTTGAAGTTCAAAGGACGTTACATGGATTTAGACATTGGATCTATTAGTACACGTAAAAGCATGTTGTCAACAATGCCATGCGAGTGCTGGTCAGAAATAATCTGAAATATTATATCTTTTTGTGCCAATTTTGGATGAAATCCATTTGTTGGTATAGAAGTTACATGTATTTAAAAATTGGTCCTATCAGCAGGCTTAGAATCATGTTGGTAGAACTGACGTATATAAGTTACTCCAAATTAATGTAAAATGTCAGGTAATTTACGTGTGCATAGTTTAAAGCTGTCGGCTTGCATACTTTCTGATATATTTGGATACAAAATAGAGAGCAATTATTAACAGTTGGCAGCCCTGGTGGCTCTTAAGACAACACTCAGTCATATCTGTTTATGTACACATAATACATACAAAATTTGGTTGAAATCCAATTGATAGTGAAGAAGTTATATGAATTTAGAAATTGGACTTATCAGAAGGCTTAAAAATATTTTGGCAACGCTGTCATGTATGGCCACCTGGAAATTAAACTGAAATAGTATTATCTACATGTGTGCCAATTTTAGAATAGCTCCCATGTATACCTTCCAAGATATCCAACATGGAGCTCAAATTTCTAGTGCGTTTTTTTATCAGTTGGTAGCACTGGCATCTTTTTCAAATATGGGCCTGAGATATTCCGGTATACAACTTTACTCATACTAAATTTGGTTTCGATTGCTGCAGCCGTTTAGGAGTTGATAGGACACACACACACACACACACACACACACACACACACACACACACACACACACACACACACACAGACAGACAGGACTGACAGACAGAAGGACAGACACATTTTCCCGGATCGATCTCATAAGTCTACTTTTTCCTCATTTTTGAAAAGTGTGAAAAGTAGGCTAAAAATGAATGTGATCTCGTCAATGGCGTTGTCTTGGCAACCTCTGATAGATCATCCCTTATCAATTTAAAAGCGTTGTTATGGTAACCTCTGATGGCACTTGGCATTTTTTAGCCTACTTTTCACATTTTGCAAAAATGAGGAAAAAGTAGACTTATGAGATCGGGCAAATGTGTGTGTCTGTCTGTCTGTCTGTCTGTCTGTCTGTCCTTCTGTCTGTCTGGCTGTGTGTGTGTCCCCCCCTATCAACTCCTAAACGGCTGCAGCAATCGAAACAAAATTTGGTAGGAGTAAAGATCTATACCTGAATATCTCACGGCCATATTTGAAAATGATGTCAGTGCTACCAACTGCTAAAAAATCGCAATTGAAATTTGAGCTCCATGTTGGATATCTTGGAAAGTATGAATGGGAGCTATTTCAAAATTGGCACACGTACAGATCATAATATTTCAGTTTAATTTCCAGGAGGCCAAACATGGCAGTGTTGCCAAAATGATTATAAGCCTCCTGATATGTCCAATTTTAAATGCATATAACTTCTACACTATTAAGTGGAATTCAACCAAATTTCGTATGTTGTATGTGTACATAACCAGATATGACTGAGCGTATTCTTAAGACCTACCAGGGCTGCCAACTGTTAATAAATGCTCCTAATTTATTTTATCCAAATACCGATATATCAGAAAGTATGCAAGCCGACAGCTTTAAACTATGCACACGTATAGTACCTGACATTCTATATTAATTTGGAGTAACTTATATACGTCAGTGCTACCAACATGATTCTAAGCCTGCTGACAGGTCCAACTTTAAATACATGTAACTTCCATACTATCATTTGGATTTCAACCAAATTTCGTATGTGCTATGAGTACCATAACAGATATGACTATGCGTATTCTAAGGAGCAACCAGGGCTGCCAACTGTTAATATGTGCTGTCCCTATTTTTGTTACCCTAATATCAATATATCAGAAAGTATGCAAGCCAATAGCTCTAAACTTTGCACACGTATAGTACCTGGCATTCTAGACGAATTTGGAGTAACTAATATACGTCAGTGCTGCCAACATGATTCTAAGCCTGCTGATAGGTCCAATTTTAAAATGCATGTAACTTCTATACTAACTAATGGATTTCATTCAAAATTGGCACAACAATAGATCATATTATTTCAGATTATTTCTGACCAATACATGCATGACATTGTTGCCAACATGATTTTACGCGCGCTGTTAGATCCAATGTTTAACTGCATGTAACGCCCATGCTATCCAGTGGACTTCAACCAAATTTTGTATTTAGTACCGTAAGAGACGGAACTAAGAATATATTCAGTCATCAGGGCTGCCAACTGTAGTGCTCTATTAGGATACATTATGCCAGGTATACAGTATTTCGAACTAATTGGAAATATCGATATTAGCAACTTAATTTCGTCATTATTCTAGATAGGTTCATATTCTGTAGAATAATCATTGGCATGAAAAGTAGGCTGTATAGTTCTTCACGGAACTTCTTGTTAAAATTCCGAAATCATTTTTCTCATCCCTTGGCGTAATGGTGGGTCATATCAAAAATTCTTTCAGACAAAAGTTTTAGGTAATTATTAGGGGAATATTTTCCATTTTGTACGGTTTTGATATTGTGCCTATTAAGAGAGATATGACTAATGTTTCCCGAAAAAAAAACCACTTTTTTCCACCCCTTTGGTCAATGGTTGGTTCTATCAAAAAACTTATTTGACATAAATTTTTGACACTTATCCGACACATATTATGAACTTTGAATGGATTCGATATTTCACGTATTAAGAGAGTTATAGCGAAATTTCACTTTTTCGAAGAAAGCCTCCCATTTTCACCCCCTTCGGCCGATTTTGCCCATTAACGAACTCGACCGAGATTTTATAGGGATACATATTAAGTAAAAAATTCAAAGTGATTGGTACAAAATTACGGCAGATATCGTGTCCACAAGAAACTGATATATATATATACACACATCAAAAAAAGTTTTGCATCACCTCGGTTCCAAGAGTTCCGGAACCGTTAAATACAAAGGGAATAGAGATCAACACAAACAACATTTCAGCTCGTTTTATTGCTCATGAGACCCACACATTGCATGTTGTACCATCATACAGCTAGACTTTCAGCATTTGTGGTCCAGATTGCAGTACACACCACTACCTCTAATACCCAGTAGCACGTCCTCTTGCATTGATGCATGCCTGTATTCGCCGTAGCATACTATCCACAAGTTCATCAAGACACTGTTGGTCCAAATTGTCCCACTCCTCAACGACAATTCGGCGTAAATCTCTCAGAGTGGTTGGTGGGTCAAGACGTCCATAAACAGCCCTTTTCAACATATCCCAGGCATGTTCGATAGGGTTCATGTCTGGCGAACATGCTGGCCACTGTAGTCGAGCGATGTCGTTATCTTGAAGGAACGCATTCACAAGATGTGCACGATGAGGTCGAGAATTGTCGTCCATGAAGACAAATGCCTCTCCAATATTCTGCCGATATGGTTGCACTATGGGTCGGAGGATGTCATTCAGGTATCGTAAAGCCGTTTCGGAGCCTTCTATGACCACCAGTGGCGTACGTCGGCCCCACATAATGCCACCCCAAAACATCAGGGAACCACCACCTTGCTGCACTCGCTGGACAGTGTGTCTAAGACGTTCAGCCTGACCAGGGTGCCTCCAAACACGTCTCCGACGATTGTCTGGTTGAAGGCATATGCGACACTCATCGGTGAAGAGAACGTGATGCCAATTCCGTGGGGTCCATTCAGCATGTTGTTGGGCCCATCTGTACCGCGCTGCATGGTGTCGGGGTTGCAAAGCTGGACCTCGCCATGGACGTCGGGAGTGAAGTTGCGCATCATGCAGCCTATTGCGCACAGTTTGAGTTGAAACACGACGTTCTGTGGCTGAACGAAACGCATTATTCAACATGGTGGCATTGCTGTCAGGGTTCCTCCGAGCGGCAATCCGTAAGTAGCGGTCATCCACTACAGTAGTAGCCCTTGGGCGGCCTGAGCGAGGCCTGTCATCGACAGTTCCTGTATCTCTGTACCTCCTCCATGTCCGAACAACATCGCTTTGGTTCACTCTGAGACGCCTGGAAACTTCCCTTGTTGAGAGCCCTTCTTGACACAAAGTAACAATGCGGACGCGATCGAACTGCGGTATTGACCTTGTAGGCATGGTAGAACTACAGACAACATGAGCAGCGTACCTTCGTCCTGGTGGAATGACTGGAACTGATCGGCTGTCGTACCCCCTCCGTCTAATAGGCCCTGCTCATGCATGGTTGTTTACATCTTTGAGCAGTTTTAGTGACATCTATGAACAGTCAAAGGGACTGTATCTTGGATACAATATACACAGTCAACGTCTATATGCCGGAGATCTGGGAACCGAGGTGATGCAAAACTTTTTTTGATGTGTGTATATAGATACATATATACATAAATTATATATAAACTTTTGAACTGACGGTGGTTTTGGGGTCTGGGGATGTGAAACGCGAAGATATGTCGAAATTTTCCGGAAGTCGAAACATGGTACCCATTGCAATAGTTAGCTTTCTAATGAAATCTACCTAAAAAACCGGCCCTCACTTAAAAACAGCCCTCGTATGTATATTATTCTGTGTCGTTTGGCAAACCCTCTATGGGTCAGACAAATAAATAAAATTCAGATTATAGCTGTTTTGGGAATGGTATTCTTAGTCATACGGCAGCAAGAAAATTAATAAATTAAAAAAAAACTTCTCTTGGAAGGAAATATGGGACAACATTTTCATTAAATATGCAAATTTGTAATATTGTGTTTCGTTGTGAAAGCTGTTTGTAATAACGAGCTTAGAGAGCTCTTTATGTAACTCCCATGGGAGCTTAAAAGTTCTAAAAGGTAGAGGAAGTTTATCATGTTCTGTATCCCTGATGAAATCCAAAGTAAGGATAACTTAATGAGTCGCTTACCAGTCTTGTTTAAGATAAGGTACAGAAGAGTGTGTTCATATGATACAAACTTTTGCTTTGCCATGCTGCCCCAGAACATACAGCAGTAATAATAGCTACTTGTTTCACCCAGCCACTAGAGAGTAGTCATTTAAACATTGTTTTTGTTCCCTTCTTCTTAGCCACGTATTGCAGTTAGAGATTTGTACGCAGATAAGCAACCACTCCCATGTGTGCAGTGGTAGAAATGGGCTGGAATGGAAGCTTTCAGATCCGTCTCCTGAGGAATGGTAATGGTCCGTTCCGGTTCCTTTTAATTTGGTATTAATTGTTCCGTATATGATATGTCAAGAATCCTAGGTACTTACCTTGTAATATGCCATGGCCACTACCTTCCATTTATTTGTCCATTTCATTCACTAATATTTATTTCGTACTTCTCTAACTCCTCTCTTGAGGCAGGCATCGGGTAGAGCATCTAGACTTAAAGAAACCCAACACATGAATGATAATAATAATAATAATAATAATAATAATAATAATAATAATAATACATTGGAAATACACAACATCCGCAGTACTCGAAAATGCCACACACGAGCTCTGCTGGGACAGAGGAGTTGTGACAGATGTTGCAGTCAGAAACAATAGGCCAGATATCATTGTCATCAATAAAGAACACCGAGAGACATTACTGATAGATATCGCATGTCCCAACACTCACATCCAAACAACAGCTGCTACTAAAATATCTAAGTACACAGAGCTGGCAATTGAGATAAAGCAGATGTGGAAACTTGAGTCGGTGACTACAATCCCAATAATTGTATCGTGTAATGGTGTTATACCTAAAACTCTCCACAGAAATCTAGCAATATTGAATCTGCATCCACAGATATATATTGAACTACAGAAGGCAGTTCTGTTAAACACCTGCCATATTGTCAAGAAATTCCGTGGTGGCACTACCCTGGTCGAATACTTAGCAAGGCTCGATGATTCAGATGGAAATTTAGCTCATCCTATAAATGAAGGAGACTTGTGTAGAGTGCGGGCACGACATGGATGTACAGTAATGTGAAGTCTCTGAGCAGTGTAATCTACAAAATTACCTCAGTACAGATGGTTCCTTGCTAAGGTCGAACCAGGCTGTAACATAAAATGTAGCCGATTGGCCATGATAATGATTTCTAACAATAAATAATAATAATAATAATAATAATAATAATAATAATAATAATAATAATTTCAAAGAGAACAACACCCGTGATTTCTATAAAACCTTCAAGCAAAATCTCAGTAAATACACACCACCCAGTCTTCACTTTAGGAATCCCGATGGGAAAGTTGCTTACAATGACAAAGACAACTGCCAGATCCTGGCGAAATACTTTGAGTCCCTTCTCAATTGTGAGGCTCCAACATCGAAATTTTCCTTTCACAGTAATGTGCTCGTCAATCCAGACTCAAGTCCACCAACTAGGGAAGAAATCAAGCAGATCATTCACTCACTTAAGAACAATAAAGCACCAGGTGAGGATTCAATAGTTGCCGAACTCTGGAAATACGCAGGTGAAAAACCAGTCGATAAGCTAACGGATATCATCCGGGAGATTTGGGAAACAGAGAAACTGCCCAGTGATTGGACATCGGCCCTAATTCATCCCCTGCACAAGAAAGGTGATAAAGCGGACGTAAACAACTATCGTGGCATATCACTCCTCTCGATAACATACAAGATTCTCGCGAAAGCGCTTCAAACGAGAGCGGAAGCACAGCTCGATCAACACCTGGGCGAATACCAAGGTGGATTTCGAAAGGGGCGCTCTTGTGTTGAGCAAATCATGAATATAAAATCAATTCTATCGTACATGAATCTGAGAAGTAAGAAATTTGTTGTGACTTTTGTTGATTTCAAGAAGGCTTACGACTCGCTGGATCGAAGTACCCTGATCCAGGTTTTAAGAGAATTTGGTTTAGATAATAAGACAAGAGCAATCATTCACCAATCCCTATTGGATACGGCTTCCAAAGTGAAATTCAGGGGAGAGATTTCTGAATCCTTCGCAATACGGACAGGGGTGAGACAGGGAGATGGGCTCTCGCATCTTTTATTCAACTGTGTTCTTGAGAAAGTTATTCGAGAATGGCGTAAAGAATTGTGTAAGGATGGTATAGAGAATGGGGTCAGACTAGGTTGTAAGAACAAAAACCTGACAATCGACTGTTTAGCTTTCGCAGATGATGTTGCAATTTTCTCTAATTCTCTTGACACAGCCACACAACAAATCAATCAATTACAGGTGCAAGCAGCAAAGGCAGGTCTTCAGATTTCGTTTGAGAAAACGCAGTTTATAACGAACATCAAGTCGGAACCCAGAGAACTTACGGTGAATGGAGGACAAATAAAACAGGTAGAGAATTTCAAATACCTGGGTGAATGGATTGAGCCCAACATTCGTGAAAAGGAATCCTTCGTGGCACGGATTAACAAAATGGAAATGGCTTACCATTTAACCAAAGACATTTACAAATCACGATCAATGTCCTTCAAGGCCAAACTGAGGCACTTCGTTACCGTTATTCGCCCGGAGGCGTTATATGCATCAGAATGCCTGGCGATGAATAAGAAAGGCCTGGCAGAACAACTCGAAGCCAAAGAGAGGAAGATTCTGAGAAAGATCTTGGGCCCGGTCAAGGAACGAGGAGAGTATAGAAGACGACACAACGATGAACTCTATCTACATGTGGAGAAAATAACGGACACCATTCGCAAAAGAAGACTCTCCTTTTATGGCCATTTAACACGAATGAACTCCGGAAGATTGTCCAATCGAATCTGTGCCTACTTTGTGGGAAAGAAAACCAAAGGGATCTGGTTTACAGAGGTGGAAAAAGACCTACAAGAACTGGGGATATCACATGAGGACATCTTGGAACGTGACTCTTTGAAGAAGAAACTTGGGGAGATACGGAGTTTTCAGCCAAAACCTATATTGAAAACTGGCAAGAAGTGGACCGAAGAACGAAGGGAAGCTCACCGAAGAAGAATGCGCGAATACTGGGCCAATGTGAAAGAACGAGGGAAAAGGCAGTTGAAATAACGTGGTCCATGACGACCGAAACGATAAAATAATAATAATAATAATAATAATGTTTATGATTCGCCAGGCAACCAGACAGAAATTAATCAATTCTCATACCCGATCACACTGAAACGAAATTAATGAGTAGAGATGCATATGATGATGATTATTATTGTTTCGTTTTGGTCAATTAAGGACCATGCCATTTCAACTGTTTCATTTTAGCTTTAAAATTAGTGCAGTGTCCTTTCATTTGTAGACGGTGTTGTTCCTTTGTCTCTTTTGTCCACACCTTAACAGTTGGAAACTCCGATATTCGAAGGGTTTTCTTTTCATAAGCTGGTCATGATCCTGGATATCTTCACATGAGATATCTCGTGCAGATCTTTTTTGTATCTCACAACCAACCTCCCTTTGTCTTTTTCTCTTGGAGAAAAGTGAAAATGCCATAAATAAATCATGTTGACATCATTCGGGCCACGTGCCCATAAAACGTAATCCGCCTTTTCCGCATCGCGTCAGTAATTGTCTCCACATGTATAAATCCTGGTTATGCCGTCTTACAAGCTCACATTATTCTCTTTAACAGGACCTAAGATTTTCCCTTGTTTTCCAATTTCAACCTCATCCCTTTCATGTTCATATCAAGACATTCCGGTTCATATAAAGCTTCTGGCTGGATGACAGTACAGAAATATTTAATTTTTGCATTCAAGGATATTAATCTTTTGTTGTAGGTATTTTTTCTGTTAGATGATAGGCCATTTCAGTTTTATTAACGCGAGATGTAAAGGCTTCCTTTTAGGACATGTTAGGTTCTGTCCACTCACCAAGGTACTTTAATATTTCAACCTTATTGATTATTCCATGATTCACTTCTATTTTTCTTGGCGCTGGTTTGTTTTTTTTTTGTAATAAATTCCATTTTTCTTTTTCAAAAGAGATCTGGAGGCTTGCCTTTGAATCTTTTGCTTGAAGCTGGTTGATCTGTTTCGTGACCATCTCCAAGGAATCAGCGAAATTGCAAGATCGTCTGCAAATGCTAGACAGGCAATTGAAAGATTCTCGTTCCTTGTAGCCTAGTAGATTCTTTCAAATTTCATTTGTCATAATTATTATTATTATTATTATTATTATTATTATTATTATTATTATTATTATTATTATTATTAAAATAATTATTTAGTTTGGTTTGTTATTGATTTATTTTATGGGCTTGAGACATCTTGGTCATCAATTCCTGTTTAGTAATACAGGGTCATCGAAGAAGATTGCAGCAATTTCAAAAAATCATATCTCCCGTTGTAAGTGAGATAAATTAATAATGCGACCTGAAAACTAATAACAAACTCATCGGGTTTTAGTTTTATAAGTGACTACTCCACCCGTGATCTTCAACCGATGCGCAGAATGAGTGCGCCACAGGAAGCTACCTTGCCACTGTTTCAGTAGTGAGTGTGATTGCAATGGCGACAGTTCATCAGAAAGCACAGTGGCGAGTTGTGGTTAGCGGAGTTTATATCTGTTTTACTGTTCATCGCACTTTGCGACGTGTTTTGGTAGGGATCCCCCTCATGCTAATAGCGTTAGACGGTGGTACGAACGGTTTCAGGAAAATGGCAGCCTTGACGGTAAGAAGTCCCCCGGACGCCCTAGAATGAGTAATGAACCAAGGGAGCGCTTATGGGAACATTATAACGTATGAAAAGAACGTTTTGAGTTGGTGAATTTAACACAAAAATACTCGTTTTATTATCTCAAATAGTTCCTGAGCTATGATGTTTTGAAATTGCTGCAACTTTTTTCGATAACTCTGTACTTGGCATAGTATGACTAGCTATTAACTGTATCTTGTCGTTGCCTTCAACACCACCAAATAATGGTACTCGCGTTGTAGCCATGCGTGTAAAATGGCTCACCACGACTGCGATGGGGTGCTGCATCAGGTTCGGAGTTGAGCGATTCGAATCCTGGCGCTGACAGTGAATATTCAAGGTGTGGTTATTCCCCGTTTCTTTACACAATCACTTCAGGCAAATGCCGAGATAGTACTTTATGTTACGGGGCACCTACCTCATACCCAACCCTAATTATAGTTCTACACCCTACTACAGTCACCACAGAGACCCCCCAGGGGCTCACATCTAGTGGGACGTGGGTTGGCAACCTCGGGACCTCAGCCGAGTCCGGTATTGCTTCCACTTACTTGTGCCGGGCTCCTCTCCGCCTTCTTTCCTGTCGACCTCTCTCGGTCTACTCTTGTTCTCTTCCGACCCCGACATTATTAGGGTATCCGAGGCCTAGGGAGTCTTTCACCTTCCCGCCTTAATTGGCCCTTGTCTCATCTTTCCTAATACCCTCATTCTTCGAGGGGTCAGCCTTCTTTCTCTTTTCATGTAATCTCCTGCCTTCTGCACAAGGCCCTTAAGGAGGCAGGGTGTGTGTAGCCTCACCACTCCTGGTGCACCCTGGATAATTCTACACCCTCAAGGGCTCACGGCTGGTGAGTTCGGGAGTTGGCGACCCCAATGGAATCCTGAGCTGGGTCCGTTTTATCGCATTTTTCCTCCGACCTTGGGGCGGGCCCTCTTTTCCCTTTCCTATCTACCTTTCATGGCTCTCCTTCCTTCCAAGTCCCTCAATCCTCATTCTTCGAGGGTTGGGGGCATTTCATTTCTTCCTGTCCTTTATTTGCCTTATCCTTTATATGTTTACCATTTCTTCTTCTAGTATGTAAGTTTGTAGTTAGTATTAGTTATAGTTTACATTCTCATCTCATCTCATCTTTCACAATTACCCAAACCATTAGGAGCCGATAACCTAGATGTTAGGCCCCTTAAAACAACTATTATCATCATCATCATCATCATCATCACCCCAGAGCAAGACATTATCTCAAACAACAGCGACGACCAAGATGCTCCAAGCCCCTGAAAACGCATGAACAACAACAACAACAACAACAACAACAACAACAACAACAACAACAACAAACAAACAACAACGAAATGACAGCGTTCGGGTTCGTGAAAATATGCATTTCGAGCCTTGCTTTTGTTCGATCTTTATGTGCAGAGTTCGGGTGCGCGCAACATTTGCATCTAACTAGGGAAAGTGGCAATAGTTGAACGTGCATGTCGCAGATAGAGCCCTTAATGACTACTTAATATGGATTACCATATTACCGGTCTCATATTACTGTCGCATGCTGTGCCGGTGAATGTCATTTCCATCTCATTACACTTGACATAAAACCGTTATGTCGTCAGAAAAACTTCAATCTCGGTGTTACTGAATTATAGATTCCATTATCGTATGCGCGACTTGTCTCATTCTTAGCAAGCAAATGTGTCTTTTCGTAATGAGGTTTTAACTCACCTTGTTCAGAGCCAATTCAGTTTCATTATCTTTGAAAAATATCTATGTATTATTAAACTATAAGGCCTGACGCACACTAGCAGTAAATCGACGTTATGATGTGGCGTCCTTCACGCTGCGTCTCCATGCCCGGCAACGTGAGGTGAGAACCAGAGGGTACTATCTACACTTTTTGAGGATTTTGATTTTTTCGTTGTAAATGGTACTGGGAGATAAGTACTATCGTTATCCATGACGAAAACAACCGTATCATTTACCATTTCCAGTCAATAAGCAGATAAATTTGGTTCTATCTGCAAAAGTTTGCAAGACTGAGAACCAGATGGTTCTATGTACAGAATATTGGTAGTCAGTACACAGTATCAGCTGTTTGGAGTTGTTCACTTCTATCCCATCTCATATGTTTGGCTATAACTCTTAAGAAGTCCAGGAAGAGAAAGCATAACCCTTAACAATGTAAAAAGAATATTCAAAAGAGACTGCGACAAAGTGGTGGCTGCGAAGGAAGCAAAACATAAAGACTAAGTGCAAATTTAAGTGTTAACATAAGATTTTTAAAGATGACCGGAATATCATAATGATTTCATTTTATTCACTGCAAGATACGAAAAAAAACATTATATTTAACAAAACTCCGAGTGTAAATCTTCTCCGAGGACCATGAAAGTTGACCGTAAGAAACGTAAGTCTTTCTCTTACTTTTTACTAGTGAATGGCACGCAGGTAAGAGTATGCAAGATACCTTGTTGGTCAGTCAAAAAGTAATATGCAATGTGCATTCTAACAGAGATAAAACATCCGGGACACCAAAATCCAATGAGAGAGGAACGAAAACAAGAGAGGATTTCCAAAAATTGTAAAGATTTTGTTAAAAAGCACATTGAATCATGTCACGAGCAGAGTCGCATTACTGCAGGACTGTGACACTAAAGGAATAATTAAGTCCTGATTTAAATGTAACTAGAATGTATGAGATGTATTCTGATACAGAATTGCTATAATGCGGCAACACTGTCAAAGCTCTTGTCAATATTTAACACTGAATATAATCTGGGCTTCTTAGCACCAAAATCCGATCGGCGTGACCTTTGTGAGGAGTTTATCATGGGGAAAAGGGAAAATAGTCACTGAGAGTTTGTCAACGAAGTTTGATAACCATTTAGAAGAGAAATCACTCATGCGACAGGAATGAGAACATGACAGACGAAGTGGTGATATGCTTTGATCTACAAAATGTGATAGCATTACCTCGCGCAAATGTTAGTTGCTTCTTTTATGAAAGAAAGCTGATCGCTTGCAATCTTACTGCTCATGTATCGAGGAATAGACATGGCTATTGTATTATTTGCCATGAAGCACTCTGCGGCAGATCTGGAAATGGCATTGCAAGTGCTGTAATTAAAGTATTAAAAATGTTTCAACCGGAAGTTAGGAAATGTATTCTTTGGATTGATAGCTGTGTTCCTCACAATAGGAACTCACTGATTTATTTTGCTTTGGCTAGCTTTCTTCAAGAAAGTATCAACATAAGGGAAATCCCCATGAAATTTTCAACACCGGGGTATTCTTGCATTCAGGAGGTTGACAACATCCATTCAAACATAGAGAAGTCTTTGTGGTTATCAGAGGTATGGTCTCCAGTTTTACTAATAAGAACTCTTCTTTCTTGCAACAGGAGGTCACCATACCATGTACTTTAGATGAGAGCATCCGATTTCCGTGACTATCGGATTCAAACGAAACTGTTTCAGTATAGTAAATTACCGTATCTGCAGGTACCGCAACTGAAATTTTGTGCAGACCTGTTCAGTGTGTAATTTAAGACAAGTCACGGTACTCAGGAGTGGAATAAAGTCAAGATACCGTAGAGTAGAACCAACAGGACTGATAACAATCAGCAACAGAACATAGTACCAATCCGACTTCCAGAAGCAAGAGTTTCTATATCATGGAGGAAAATTTCCAAGGAGAAGACTACAGATATCCATTCCATGATGAAATGGATGCCCTCTGTCGATGTAGAGTTCTACAAAGCAAATTTGAAATGAAGAACCTTATGACTCCAACATCTTATGCAAATTTTAGAGCCAAAAAGTTCTATCTGCATGTAAACTTTGGAATAAGTCATTAAAATACCTATGTTCTCTATGTAATTGTAATATTTGGTGTTAATTCATTAAAGTAGAACATTGTATCATCATTTTGAAATACTTCGCAAATAGCTAGCTTCAATACTACATACTTTATTCAATTCCAAACTTCAAACACCTCTCCTGAAAAATTAACTTAAAGTCAGATAGAACCCTCTGGTTCTCACCTCACGAATTCCCACGTTGTGTAGAAGTGACGCGTGTCATTCACCCTCGTACACTGTATTGAGACTAGCTATTCATCCAGTAGAAATGTTGGCTGTCACTTTAAGGGATGTGCAATCATTATACGTATAAGGATTAATATGGGAACTCTTATTAATTATTTTAGGAATGGAAACTCTTCTTATTTTATTTAAGCGAAAATTCCCCTACGGGGGAGCGATCAAACTTGACATGATGTCATTTGGAGGTGTGTCTCCTCCGCTCCTCCAAAAAATCTCTTCATTCTCACGGAATGCTCCCTCTTCCTCTCATCCGTCCACTTTTTTCCAGGTTGTCGTAATGATCTTGATTCGAACTTAACTTTCGCGATTTTCGTCTGGCACTCAATTCGGTCTTCGAAATTTTGTATACTGATTGCGTGTAAGTCTCTCTGTACCTCTTTAAGCTATTCTGTGCCGCATTTTCTCTGTGTTACGATGCCGAGTAGTTTCTTGGGCAATCTGGAGGGGGCCATCCTGTGGATGTGAGTGTAAAATTTGGCTCTGCGTTTTCTAATTTCGTCTGTTATCGTAATGTGTTTTGATAGAGTTCAGTACTAGGTCTCTTTATCCAAATGCCGTTTCTGTTGATTGCTCCGTAGAACTTCCGGAGAATTGTCAACTGTTTCTTCTGCATTCTGATGTTGGCCCAGTACTCTTCCATTCGCAATCGATGTTGCACCTTTCTCTCCGTCGTCCACGCCTTTCCGGTTTTTAGTTTCGGCTTAGGTTGAAAACTCCGATGTTCTTGAAGAATTTCCCTGAGTGGGCCACGGTCCTAGATATCTTCACATGTTATCCCAATCTCCAACAGATCTTTCTCTACTTCACTTAACCAGGACCCCTTTGTCTCTTTTTCATGGAGAAAGGCAAAAATTACTGAAAGTTATTATTGTTATTATTATTATTATTATTATTTTCATCATTATCATCATCATCATCATCATCATCTCGATAAGAGCGTTTCAAATCTTGCCGATTGTCAACAACAACATCAACAACAACGATTTACATCACAACAGCCCGTGTTATTATGCGGTTTGGGATTAACCTTAGCAATACATGCTATTTATAAAAACCACGGGCTACCAACTTGGGGGAGGGGGGGGGGGGTATTTTGTGACCACCATAATAAATTCCTTTTGTGTGATTAGCATTATTCTTTAATCAACATATCCTGTATTTTGAACCTTAAATGAACCTTAAATGGTAAAAAATAGAATTTAATTAACAACAGTTGCAAACAAAATCAAACAAGTAGTTCCGTGAAGAACTATACAGCCTATTTTCATATATCCTACTTATGTTAACTGCCACAATCAACATACAAAATTTCAGTTTAATTGCTGTAACAGATTCGTAGATATTGAGAACCGTCTAAATATTTCAGATGGTCGCCAGGTTGGATTTTTATTTTTGTACTATTACATTAAGATTATTGTGTACGTGTGGTATTCAAACTTCAATCGCATGATTAGACAACAAGAAGTAAAAACGAGATTTTAAAATTACGCACAGCAGCCATCTTGTGATAATGCAAACCATTGAAATAAATTAGATGCCAGTGGATCAACATTTGTATAAGCATTTAACGTGCAACGTTTCACGGCACTCGGATAGTTAATTCGCGAGAAACGTCCATTTAAATATTTATACTTCGCGTCGCCGCCATGTTGGATTTGTGCTCACCAGGTTCCTGAAAGTCCTATAGGTGAACATATGTTCATAGTCTCTATGAACATTAAAAATTCAGTTTGGTTGCTGTAAAAGATCCATAGATATTGAGAACCGTCTAAATATTTCGGGAGCTCACCATTTAGGAGTGTTATGTGTATAGGCCATAGAGTTATGTACCATTCAAGGACAATTATTGCCTAGGTTCATTATTCTAACTTTCACTTTGATCGCATGATTACGACACAAGAAATTGAAACTTAATTTTAAAATTCGCACAGCCGCCATCTTGAGGTTATGTAAGCAATTGAATTAAATTAGATGGCAGTGCATTACAATCTGCAAAATCAATTACTGTACCACATTTCACTCCGCTCAGAGAGTTAAATCGCGAGAAAAGTCTATTTAAATATCTCAACTTCGCTTGGCCGCCATGTTGGTTTTGTAGTCACCAGGTTTTCAAAAGTCTCATAGGTGAACTTCTAGTAGTGCCCTTTATCACCGTACACAATTTTAGGGCGATATCGGTAATAGTTTCAGAGATATCGAATGCTAGTGAAATATTTCGCACAGCCGCCATGTTGGATTGGAGAGACGTAACAAAATTTGAAGGGCACGGTCGAGGTCGCCGGGAATAGTGCTATGAACTTCCCGAGTTTCATTGAAAACGCTCCAGCCGTTTCGATTTTATTAGGGGGGGACACACACACGAATCACACACACACACACACACACACACACACACACACGCACACACACACGGACAAAAGGTGATCTCATAAGCCTATTTTTTCAAAATTGAAAATAGGCTAAAAATCATGGAAAAAGAAGTTCAGAAAGTAAATTATTCCCTGATCACTCTCTTCGCCATCTTCAACACACGTGGAACATACGACTGTTCTTTATTCTGTTTTCCGCATGTGTACCTCTTGCAACCAGAACAAATTAAGGTGGTTTTGTTATCTTTGTTGTACTTTTGGCCTTACCACAGTGCACATTATGACGAGGAACACGAACTACCAACGGACGGGAGGGGGAGTTTCCGTGCCCACCGATAGAGAATAAATTGTTAATATGTTATACAAGAATTAAAATTAAAAAGAAAGTAAGTGTGTGGGTAGGTAACTGGATTCAAAATAGACACATAACTATCTGTACAGTAAGCGTAGAAAAGTAATACAATGAATAAACCGTAAACAACGGCACTGGTGGGCACGAAATGCCCCCTCCCCGTTGGTATTGCTAGAGTTAATGTCATTAGTTCCCCCCAGGGGCTCACATCTAGTGGGACGTGGGTTGGCGACCACGGGGCCCCAGCTGAGTCCGGCATTGCTTCCACTTACTTGTGCCGCGCTCCTCTCCGTCTTCTTTCCTGTCGACCTCACTTGGTAAACTCTTGTTCTCTTCCTAGCCCGATGTATTAGGGTCTCCGAGGACTAGGGAGTCTCTTCCTTTCCCGCCTTAATTGGCCCTTGTCTCATCTTTTCTGATACCCTCCTTCTGCGAGGGGTCAGCCTTCTTTTCCTTTGCATGTTATCTCCTGCCTTCTGTTCAAGGCCCTCAAGGAGGCAGGGTGTATGTAGCCGCACCACTTCTGGTGCACCCTAGATATTGCTACACCCTCAGGGGCTCACGGCTGGTGAGTCCGGGAATTAGCGATCCCGAGGGATTTCTGAGCTGGTTCCGTTTTGTCCCCTTTTTCCTCTGATCTTGGGGCGGGCCCTCTCTTCTTTCCCTTTCCTATCTGCCCTCATTCCTTCCAAGTCCCTCAATCCGCATTCTTCAAGGGTTGAGGGCATTTCTTTTCCTCCTGTCCTTTATTTGCCTTATTCTCCTTTTGTTTTCCATTTCTTCTTCTAGTATATAAGTTAGTAGTTAGTTTTAGTTATAAGTTTACATTTCATTTTCATATTCACGATCACCCAAACCATTAGGGGCCGATAACCTAGATGTTAGGCCCCTTAAAACAACAATTATCGTCATCATATAATGCCATTAATTCTTAAACGTTTCAGTGCAACATTGGTGAGCAACTGTGCTCTAATTTGATTTTTAAATGCTCATATTTCATAAGTTAAGAACTAAACTGAGTACAAATGGTATACTAAGTCCTGTATGTATTGTAAACTTTCACAATAGTGGACTGCTTTCTCCCGAGCAAGCCTGTTTGCTTCACGACTGTTGAAAGAACGTAACCATTCCATTCAGGTGTACTTGAAGAAAATCAATTATAAGAAATTAATTGCAATGTTGTATGTGTGTGTTAGATGCAAGGTGTTGGGATACTGGTAGTGCAGGTTGGATGTATAAGGTGGCCGTCAGTCACGACTTATACCCTGTCCTTTTAATTCTTGCTCATTTATCTGCTTGCAGACATGCTTATTGAATTATGTGGGGTGATCCATATCGATCAATGAGACTCACCTGGATCAGTACTACTATTCTAATTCGTCATGGTACTACTAAAACTTATGTGCATTTACAGGCCGTTTCCTTGACACAGTAGCTATACAGACTTTCAGATTGCTTCCACGTACAGGTACCGGGCTTTTCTCCGCCTTCTTTCTCGTCAACCTCCCTTGGTCTTATGCTCATTCGACTCCGATTGTAACAGGGTATATGAGACCTAGAGAGTCTTTCATTTTCCTGCCTTAATTGGCTCCTGTCTCATCTTTTCTGATACCCTTATTCTTCGAGAGGTCAGACCTCTTCTTTTTCTACTTTTCATGGTATTTCCAGCCTTCTGCTCAAGGCCCTATAGAAGGCAGGGCGTGTTTAGCTCCACCGCTAATGGTGCACCCTGGATCGTGCTACACCCTCTAGGCAACGCCACCTAGATAATAAGGCCTCCGCACTGGCTGACCAGCGCTAGGTAGGTCGACCAACAGTAGTCAATCGCGTTGTTTGGGCAGCGTTACAAGTTCGGCGCATAAGTTGTAGTTTTTGCTTTAGTTTTGCTCTTCAGCGTTCGAAGTGTGTTAATCAGTGTAGATACATGTGTATTGAAGTGTGTGTATTTGTGGATATTTGTAATACTGTATTAATCACCAAAATGCCGTATAGATGTTGTGTGACAGGGTGCAGAGGGAATTATCCAACGGGACCAAAAGTCCAAGTGTTTTCTTTTCCGAAAGAAGCAGACTTGACAAACAAGTGGATACGAGCCATCCCAAGGGAAAATTTAACAGTCAGAAAAACAACAAAGGTAAGTTATACAGTACTTATACTACCCATATTAAATATAGATTAAAGATAGAAGGTCTGAACCACATGGTGTACATAACCTCAGATACACCTACTGTACGTACATCTGTTTGATAGCATTCTCTATTTCCTTAAACCACGGAGTTTCATTGTTTTGTTCTTCCGGCCTAGACCATATTGATGACCAGTAGTCGGTAACACTCTCCGCACTGGGTCCTTCTGGAGAATCATTCTGAACTTGAGGTGTATTTTTCAGGTCTTCATAGAACTTTCTCTCATTTCTCTTGAAGTCATTGTTCTGTTTCTTCCCTTCGGTAGTGTTCTGGTATCTCTTAAGACGCTTAGAGAGGGCTGCAAGTTTTTGTTTATAAGTATCAAGTACTTCTGTTATCACAACGTCCTCGGGGACCTGAAATTCTTGTTGTGAGGAGTCCATCATGATCCTTCATAAGCGGTTAACAACAGGTTTATTTGGTTCATTAGTTATAAGTTCATAAATTCTTTTATGGTATGGAATTTAGGCTAGCATAGGCCTACCGGTATATTAAAATTAGAGTATTCCTAGAGTTTAGGTTCCAGTAAGTTGGCCTAAGGTGTTTGTCCACCTAGATACAAGATTTTCTCTAGACCTTCTTGTTTAGGTCCTATAAAGAAATATTATAAAGCGTTTTTCAGGTGTAGCAATTTATCACAAATATTTTATTTTGTGAAATAGGGCATAGCTTAAAATTATGTCTGCCTTAATATATAAGGTCAATTGTTCGTTAGCTTAATAATTCCTTTGAGCTTTAATAGAAAGAACACTTCTTTGTCTGTTAGGTAGTCAGCCCGAAGGCTGGTTGGATCCTCAAAAGGCACTGCCGTTAGGTTATGTGGGTAGATAATAATAATAATAATAATAATAATGATAATAATAATAATAATAATAATAATAAAGAATCATTTTGTTCCCGACCCTGTTGTGGATCGAATCAGACAGGAGATATCTCATGAACTATATCCCTCAGCTGCAAGTGGTGAAACTAACCAAATAAACACTAATAATGAGGTCACCATGAAAAAATCGACTCACGTAATTGAACTTCAGAATGGGGAAACAAGCCATCATTCCAAGATCCAAGACGAATTTAATTCAGCTCTGCTTGAATATGCAGGTACTGACCCGACCCAACGTCCAATACATCCGAGGCAGCAGTCTTCCCGCAAGTTTGCCATGGTGTTGAAAGAACTGAACGAAACCGTACTTCCCAACTATTTAGAAGAGCACCAGTCTTTCATGGAGGTTCATACTGCTATTTATTGTACAGCCCTAGCTGCAGTACGAATTAATGGGGGTAGGCCACGCCCTCCAAACCAACAATCTGCTACAAGGAAACCCAGCGATCCACCATGGGCAAAACGTTTGAAACAACGCATTGAACAACTACGCCAGAATATGAACAGACTGCAACAGTATAAGAATGGAGTGAGAAGTAGACGTCTGGTTTTGATAAGTACAGAACACAGACTGTTATTAGAGGCTCGCACTCTGCACAAGTAATACCTGTTGGAGAGGGACAGAGAAGTATTCAGCCGTTGTAGGAAGGCGCATTGTACAAATATCTTGGGTTCGCCCAGAGTACCCGTCTCAGACATGGTGATATCAAGAAGAACATAAATGAGAAGTATACTTCACGACTTTGCAGTGTTCTGCCTTCAAAACTTAGCGCTAAACATATCATTAAGGCAGTTAACATATTTGCAATGCCCGTAGTTACATACTCCTTTGGTATCATCAGGTGGACTCAAACTGAGCTGCTCGATCTGCAACGAAAAACATCGGTGCTTTTATCACGCCATCGTATGCACCATCCGAAATCAGCAACAGAGCGCCTGACTCTACCTCGGTCTGAAGGTGGTAGAGGACCGATAGACATCATGAACCTTCATACAAAACAAGTGACAACTCTGCGTGCATTTTTCCACAACAAAGGAGAAACATCCCCTCTCCATCGCACTGTATCTTCAGCTGATGATAATTACACACCGCTCCATCTGTCATCTTTAGATTCACCAGTAAACGAAGTAAAAACTACTGAATACAAGATCGAGAATTGGAAACAGAAGGCGCTTCATGGGAAGTTAACACATGAGTTGGACCAGCCTCACATCGACAAGTTAGCGTCACACGCATGGCTGACCCACTCGGTTCTCTTTCCGGAAACAGAGGGATTTGTTGTAGCTATCCAAGACCATGTTGTTGCTACTCGAAGTTATCGGAAATTTATCATAAAAGATCCAGCAACAGAGAGTGAGAAGTGTCGCCGCTGTGGCAAATGTAGTGAGACCATTCAACACATAATATCAGGTTGAACGTTCCCACCTTGCCAACACTGACTACAAACATCGACACGATCAAGTTGCCAACATTATCCACCAGAAACTGGCCTTGAAGTACAAACTTCTTCAAAGCTCCGTCTCCTATTGGAAATACACACCATCCGCAGTACTCGAAAATGCCACACACAAGCTCTACTGGGACAGAGGAGTTGTGACAGATGTTGCAGTCAGTAACAACCGGCCAGATATCATTGTCATCAATAAAGAACACAGAGAGGCATTACTGATAGATATCGCATGTCCCAACACTCAAAACATCCAAACAACAGCTGCTATTAAAATATCTAAGTACACAGAGCTGGCAATTGAGATAAAGCAGATGTGGAAACTTGAGTCGGTGACTACCATCCAAATAATTGTATCGTGTACTGGTGTTATACCCAAAACTCTCCACAGTAGTCTATCAATATTGAATCTACACCCGCACATATATATTGAACTACAGAAGGCAGTTCTGTTAAACACCTGCCATATTGATAATACTTGGGAGAGATCATCATGAACGTGGGCTGGACAAATAGGCACTCTAGGAACGAGTATGCTAACTCAAAATAGCCTATCAAACATCGCGCTCAATCTACAACAAGTAGTTCCGTGAAGAACTATACAGCCTATTTTCATATATCCTGCTCATGTTAATTGCCACTATCAACATACAAAATTTCAGTTCAATTGCTGTAACAGATTCGTAGATATTGAGAACCGTCTAAATATTTCAGATGGTCGCCAGGTAGGATTTTTATTTTTGTACTATTACATTAAGATTATTGTGTACGTGTGGTATTCAAACTTCAATCACATGATTAGAACACAAGAAGTAAAAACGAGATTTTAAAATTACGCGCAGCAGCCATCTTGTGATTATGCAAACAATTGAAATAAATTAGATGCCAGTGGATCAACATTTGTATAAGCATTTAACGTGCAACGTTTCACGGCACTCGGATAGTTAATTCGCGAGAAACGTCCATTTAAATATTTATATTTCGCGTCGCCGCCATGTTGGATGTGTGCTCCCCAGGTTACTGAAAGTCCTATAGGTGAACATATGTTCATAGTCTCCATGAACATTTAAAAAAATCAGTTTGGTTGCTGTAAAAGATTCATAGATATTGAGAACCGTCTAAATATTTCGGAAGCTCGCCATTTAGGATTGTTATATGTATAGGCCATAGAGTTATGTACCATTCAAGGACAATTATTGCCTAGGTTCATTATTCAAACTTTCACTTCGATCGCATGATTACGACATAAGAAATAAAAACTTAATTTTAAAATTTCGCACAGCCGCCATCTTGAGGTTATGTAAACAATTGAATTAAATTAGATGGCAGTGCATTACAATCTGCAAAATCATTTACTGTACCGCATTTCACTGCGCTCAGAGAATTAAATCACGAGAAAAGTCTATTAAAATATTTCAAATTCGCTTGGCAGCCATGTTCGTTTTGTACTTTACAGGTTTATGAAATATACATAGGTAAACTTGTATCAGTACCCTTTATCACCGTACAAAATTGCAGGGTGATATCTGTAATACAGTAGTTTCGGAGATATAGAATGTCAGTGAAATATTTCGCACAGCCGCCATTTTGAGGTTATGTAAACAATTGAACTAAATTATAATCCAGTGCATTACAATGTGTATACATATTTTCTGTACCAAGTTTCATTACATTTCGATAGTTGAATCGCGAGAAAAGTCTATTTAAAAGTCTCAACTTCGCTTGACCGCCATGTTGGTTTTTTAGTCACCAGGTTTTTGAAAGTCTCATAGGTGAACTTTTAGTAGTGCCCTTTATCATCGTACACAATTTCAGGGCGATATCGGTAATAGTTTCGGAGATATTGAATGCTAGTGAAATATTTCGCACAGCCGCCATGTTGGATTGGTGAGACGTAACAAAATTTGAAGGGCACGGTCAAGGCCGCCGGGAATAGTGCTATGAACTTACCGAGTTTCATTGAAATCGCTCCAGCCGTTTAGATTTTATTAGGGACACACACACACACACACACACACCCCTCACACACACACACACACACACACACGCACACACACACGGACAAAAGATGATCTCATAAGCCTATTTTTTTCAAAATTGAAAATAGGCTAACAAAAAATACCTGTCCAAAAATACTAAACTACGTCATTATGAAACTGTTCTGAAGCCAATTTTTATGTAAGCCGAAACTCTATTCCTAAATGCCAATAAAGGACGCCTTGAAGACGTGGAGGGAAGAAAAGCGCATAATCGTTAGAGGTGTAATGGGATCAAATTACAAGACTGGCATGCATTATAATTAATCCAACAAAGAAGTCTACAGTGAAATAGAGAAAATTACAGAAACGATCCGTAAGAGGCGGGCACGGTATTACGACCATCTCAAACGAATGGACGGATACAGGCTGACTAAACAGATTTTTCATTTTCTTGACTCCAAATCCAAAACCACAGTGTCCTGGTTTATGAGCACCAGAGACGACCTCAAAATGCTGTATCTAAATCCCGACGACGTCTTCAATAGAGATCTCTTAAGCAAAGATATACTGACTAATGGGCTAACCCGAAATGAGACACTGAAACCGAAAAGAAGACAAGGTACCACCTGGGCAGTGGAGCGCAAGATGGCCCACTCACAGAGGATGGGGGAATTCTGGGCTCAGAGGCAAGCGAAGCAAATTGCCAAGCGTAACAAGACTTAACGTGGTCCTAGATGGCTTCAACGAATTATGTACAGTATATATAATAATGGTGATGATGGTAATCAACACTGTACAAGCCGATTCATTCTAATTCTAGTTCAAAATAATTCGTGTGGTCTCCATTTTGAACTTACACGGCCAGTACTTTATTTAGGAATTGCATATTCGGGTGGTCGCTATTCTTTATTTCATCAAAGAGGCGGTAATCTACTTCATAGGATTAAAGTGCCCTCAACCAAGGCTACCTCTTGCCTGCGTAGATTTCATAAGACTACTATTCCTTTCTTTATACATATTTGAGAGTAAGCTAATATTCCAAATTCTCTCTATTGTTGGATTATTCTTCTCGGGGTGATATACAGTACTTGCTTAGGCACTTATGAAAATTGATATACTGCACGTGATAAAATACAGGCGAGGGCAATAACTCGTATATCTTTATGTATGGAAAGACGCCAGACGGCTGGAGAGCATGGTTATTGTTATCGACGGCGGGATGAACATTACGAACATGATACAAGGTCACAAGACACACGATTGGTGGAAACGATCTTGTATACTGGAATATAGCACAATGCATTCCGTGTTTTGCATTTATACATTTTAGACAGTACTATATCTGCAGTGAAAGCCTTCCCTATAGAACGGAGCTTCGCTGGGCCGTGTGGCGGGAAGAGTGATTAATCACCGCCAATTGACTAGCTTCTACCGTTACATAACAGCGGGTTGAGAATCACCGCATGCGGTCATATCATTGATTACATTCCCAGCTAGCAACACTGAAAAATGGCTTCCAACATATTATTATTGATATAAGCGGATTCGGTGGCATAGTTGGTAGCATGCTAAACTGCTGTGCCCAAGATAGTGGGTTCAAACCCGGCCGAAGTCGTCGGATTTTCTACGAGCGTTAAAATCCTTCAGTATGCCTTCCTTCGGAGGGGAAGTAAAGCCGGCGGTCCCATGTCATTGTACCCATGTGAGTAATCTCGATGGAAAATATGCTTCCGCCTCCAGCTAGCGTCAGGATTCGGGCGTGTACCGTTCCCCCATTGAGCAGTTGCATATTTTAGATTTGAGGCTAAAAGGTATCAACTCTACAATGATAAGGCACAACTCTATTCTAAAACTTTAATTCAGTAATAAAATTATGGCTTCAAACAAACAAAACAATCCCCACAACCATAAAACAAAATCAAACAAAAATTACTTCCACAATCCACTAATATTAACATAATATTATCATAATAAAATCATATCATAACTCAAACCTTTACCCTTATATCAACTTCACAATATACTCTAGTGCGCTGATGCACATACAACTTCAGAAACACACTGTACTTTGATACTTCTGTCATCCAAAGTGACTTCTTTAATTTCACAAAATTACTTATTCCTTAAACCTCGTCTTAATTTGACGATTATGTGTACCGTGTGTGTTTGATCTTTCTCTTCCCACCAAATGCTTTACATGCATTAGCCTATTCAGGTGTTGCACAGCAGTCTACGTGCAACTCCATAATTATGTAAGCTACCCCTACACTTCCTCTATTTATATAGCTCCACTGCATGCCGTTGTGATTTCATCTTAAAAACGTTAGTTACCGCTGTGTCGGATGGTACTATTAAACTACCCTTGCGCGCGTAGCCTGTGGCGTCCAGTAACCAACTTCTGAAAAAGTTGTCAGTGACAGTACAAATGTAACTTCTAACCATTCGTTAGATTGCTAAAATCATGAACCATCAGGGTGATTTATAATTATCAATGTGTTCTTAAACCACATGACTTCATTACTCAATATAACAATGTTTCATTTCACACTACAACTAGGGTCTAAAATCTGCCCTTTTGTTAATCTTCTTTCACGGTTCGCTGGAAAGCCCAACCCTCTTCCGAGTGGCCTGTATACAATAGAAGTGGAGTGAGGTTACCGCAGTAAACCGTTCCCCGCCTTCCTGTCTCATGGCTTCATCTCCCCAAGCAGTATAAGAGTTTAAAAGACAAATACCGTGGTCCCAGTGACTCACATATCCCAATGGATTTAAACTGAATATTATGCAAATAGGTACTGGATGAGCTTTAACATTTATTCCTACCCTGAGGATAATAATTGTGGAGGGATAGAGGGGTGGTAAACAGACAACACACACCGGTCACTATTCTAAACTCGCCATCTTGTATTGCACACCACAGAATACAGAGTAACAAAATACAAAGAACAGAGAGGGATAGATATAACACACACACACACTGCAGTCCAACATAATGTCAATGGCTATGGAGCTTGGGAGGTGGCACCATCTGTGGCCAGGTTGGAAGTCAATTCCCAACATCCTCCCCACCCTGGTCTACCTCTAGAGGTACTACCAGCTGAACGGGTCGGGCCAGCTGTTTTCCATCTGCTGTGGAAAGGATTACAGTCCTTACAATCCCGTCCCTTCCAGTACGCAGCTCGTGGATCCGAACCTTTCTCCAGAGATGTCTCGGCTGAAGGTCACTTTGAAGGAGCGCGACGTCGCCTACCCTCAGCGTGGAGTTCTTCTTGGGCTGCTGGACTTGATGGAAGCTCTGCAGCAACAGTAGGTACTCCTTACTCCAGCGCTTCCTGAAGTCGTCTGCCAGTTGTTGACGCAGTCGGAATTCTCGAACAGGAACTCCCGTTGGTGGTTCAGGCCCAGATGGAACTGTAGTGAGTTTCTCTCCCACAAGAAAGTGTGCGGGAGTCAACACATCGCCGGTGTCTCCATTGCGAGTCAAGGGTCTAGAGTTCAGTGCGGCTTCGATGCTGACCAGTACTGTTTGAAGTCCTTCTTCGTCGATGCTGGAGCGTCCAAGTACCTTCCGTAGGCACCGCTTCGTCGATCCAACCATCCTCTCCCACCATCCTCCCAACCAAGCCGCGCGTGGGGCGATGAATTTCAAAGTTACACCGTGCTCGGAGAGGTAGCGGTGAGTCTTCGCCGCAGACAGTGAAGCCCAAATGCCACTCAGTTCCCTGTTAGCCGCGTGAAAGGTCTGGGCGTTGTCCGAATAAATAGTGTGTGGCAGACCGCGCCTACCGACGAATCTCTGTAGTGCTTGCATGAATCTGTCGGCGCTCATATCACCACTCAATTCCAAATGTAGGGCCCGTGTAGTGGCACACGTAAAGAGGGTGATATAATACTTTTTGGCTGATGTTCCTGCCCTGACGTACAGCGGGCCCGCGAAGTCGATACCTGTGACAGCGAATGGCTTGCTCGGGGTCACTCGTTCGGAGGGCAGTGGAGCTTCTATTGCCTGGCCGCCAACATTTTTTACCATCTTGCAGGGTAAACATTGGTGAAGGACGTGTTTGATGGCACGGCGAGCACCAAGGATCCAGTAGGTGCTTCGGAGGTCAGAGAGAACAATCTGTACTCCGAGATGATGGAGCCGTATGTGTTTGTCTCTTATCAGCAGTTGTGTGAAGTGATGTCGTCCTTCCATGATGATTGGATGCCGTTCACTCTCTGAAACCGCAGCATATTGTAGGCGTCCACCGAGGCGAAGTATGCCATTGTCGAGAAATGGATTGAAACATTTGATCTTTGATTTCTCAGGCAGAGGGGTCTTCCATTCGAGAGCTGCAATTTCGGCAGGGAAACATTCCATTTGCACTGCCTTTATCCAATAGCGGAGGGCTCCATTTATGTCTTCTGCTGTCAGTTCCCCCGTTGGTTGGTCCTCATGTCTAAGTAGGCGTACGAAGCGAAGAACCCATGCGGTTACACGAAGAAGTTTGATATAGGAGCTGTATCTGGTAGCTTCAATTACTGGGTCTGGTGATTCAATTTGGAGCACATCCTGAGCGCGAATTCTTGCTTCAGGGAGGGGCGTAGAGAGGGGTGAGCTGTGGGGCCAATGGCATTGGTCGAGAGATAGCCATGAAGGTCCTTTCCACGAGGCCTGAAGAGTTTTGATCTTCTCTGCCGTCGATCCTCGTGACAAGTGATCTGCTGGATTAAGTGTGATTTAGGGACTCGGGGGTGGCGGAGTGTATCGGCGGTATGTTTTCCAGATAGTCTAAGTGCGCCTGGATAATTCTATTTTCAACTCCGTACTTGGAAATGAGAATTTTCTTTGTGTTATTATAAGTGCCAGCTGTGATGGCAATACCGTCGGCGAGATGCTTGGGTTCCCCTTCTAAGTAACCTCTCAGAAAGACGTGTTTGTCGACCTGCGATACTGTAGATTCTGGTCTATGGAAGTAGTGAACTGCTCCCAAAAGCGAGACCATTCTTCTATATCTCCCGTGAAGGGGCTAAGTTTTATGGTGGGTAACTTGATTGGTTGTGACGTGGGCAAGGCGGGAGTGGTGGGAGCTTCGTTTATGGTCAAGGTAGAGGTGACAGAGTAAAGCTTCTTGTCCGCTCCAATAGTAGCTTTCTGTATGGCGCGCTTTACCCGTTCAGCTGGTCGTACCTCTAGAGGTAGACCAGGGTGGGGAGGATGTTGGGAATTGACTTCCAACCTGGCCACAGATGGTGCCACCTCCCAAGCTCCATAGCCATTGACATTATGTTGGACTGCAGTGTGTGTGTGTGTTATATCTATCCCTCTCTGTTCTTTGTATTCTGTTACTCTGTATTCTGTGGTGTGCAATACAAGATGGCGAGTTTAGAATAGTGACCAGTGTGTGTTGTCAATATATTCGTCACATACAGTAATGTCAGCATTGTATTCTGCGTCCGATAATAGATCATGTATACCATCGTCCAGTTGGGTTAAGCTGGTGAGTGTTTCCTGCAGTCTATCGCGGTGGAATGTGAAGTCTTCCAATGCTGTGTTTCCTGTAAGGCTGTTAATGGCTGTAATGAAGCGTGTGGCATTTGCTCTCTCACGTGTTCTTTTCCTTTTCAGATTGTGCAGGCTTTCTGCAGTAGCGGTCTCTTGTTCCGTCGGCATAATGGGTGCAATAAATCTTAAGCTTGACTAACAGGCCTCCCTCCAGACGTGACGTAGTGAGCGGTGAGCTTACGGGCGGGTAGGGGTGATCCGTACCGCACCGGTACCTTCAAGGGCTAACAGAGGGCGTGCTAGGTCCGTGGAAGATCTTAAGACCTTGTTAACAGAGTGCGCTGGAGAATGACTGGTAGGACGCGTGAGTTAATAGATGGCGCTGTTGAGTTGATTTAGGCATGTGCGCTCAGATCGCACGGAACTGAACGGAACTACACATGCGTGACCCGTTGCAAAGTCCAGCGGAGGAAAGATATTCTACTACTTTGGAATACTGTAGATTAAAGGAACACTGGATTCCTTAATAAGTCATGCACAATTCATGCAGGCATTTCATAATAATACAACATCCGTGCATACAGTTTCTGTTTAGCGAGGGCCAGTCATGTCTATCTCGCTAATAATAATAATTAACAAATACAGTAGACAGGATGCGTGCTTCTTGATTGACAATACGCAGTTCCTGTTCGTGTAATAGCAGTCTTATATTAGCTTCATCAATCCAAATGATAATAATGAAGAAATATCAGTTGTTTCAACATGCTATTTCCTTTCGTATTGAAGTTGACTTATCTGAGAGTGCAGTGTAGACTAATGGTGGCGTCTCAGCGTCTGGCGTGGGGTGGTGCAGTGGAGTATCCTCTTTCCCTCGTCGTGGAGCTTCCTGTAGTGTAGAAAGCTCGTCTGCAGATACAATTCCGTTGAAGAAGTTAATCCTTAGTCTTTCCGAGTGTTTCTGCACCAAATGTGGAGGGATAGAGGGGTGGTAAACAGACAACACACACTGGTCACTATTCTAAACTCGCCATCTTGTATTGCACACCACATAATACAGAGTAACAAAATACAAAGAACAGAGAGGGATAGATATAACACACACACACACACACACACACACACTGCAGTCCAACATAATGTCAATGGCTATGGAGCTTGGGAGGTGGCACCATCTGTGGCCAGGTTGGAAGTCAATTCCCAACAATAATAATTGGCACCAATAGGTCCATTTCAACATGAAGGTACGAGATTCATAAAACATTGGTCTAGTAGGTAACCGGTATCTTAAATAAATGCTGCGGTCAGCCCACATGCTGCCGTCATAAGATTCACTTCACAAGAGCCGAATCACTCAATAATAAGTTCACGGGTGATCAGATAGAGTGCAGGGGTGTCCAACGTTCTCCCCTCACCTATCCCAGGATTCGAACCCGGAACATTCCATATCCATCATCAGAGTTAGGGTCCAAACACTAATTACACTCTGGCACAAAGCACATATCCCAGTATGTCCACGGCATACGAGATTTCATACGTCGAATAGACTACCTGGCTCCTGACCTAATGTTATGACCTTCGTCCTATAATATTTAAGAGAAATCTATCAATTACTCTATGAGCTTTTACTCAAGCTGCAAATTCAATTCACTAGAAAGCTCTTCCATTTCCTGGCATAATTATATTCCCATTAATACAATATATTCTGATATTAAATTATTTTCTTAATCCCTTGATGTAATCTTACTGGATAATCTTACTGCTTAGATCGATAAGTCTTGCCCTTAGCGTAAATATTTCTTGCTTACAACATTTTGCCTGATGCATTCATTCATACCTTTTATTATTTATTATTATTATTATTATTATTATTATTATTCTCAATGACATAAATTACCACAATCCGACACAACTTAACCATCTTAAAACCCGAACAACCGTGTTCGTTATGTTACGTTTACATAACTGATTTGCCATTTTTAATAATAGTGGTAACGATTAATCCACTCTCTGATGCAAAATAATATCTCAACTCTATTAAAATCAACACAATAAAGATTAAACCTGGAGGGTCTATCTCCTACTACTGATTCTTACTGGCATCTTTATAACTCTGAAATCACATTACATGCAGTGGCCTATACTTCTACATAAACATAATTTGTGGGGTACTCACATATATAAGCTCATCATGGTGGCTCCAACCACTTATATCCTTCCGGGTCGCCTGCCATATGCAGATTTAGTGCGACATTTGCATCTTGAATACACACATTTTATGATACATTTCTCTCACTAACCACACGGCACTTTGCATTTCTATAAAGAAGCTATTGCTTCCAAAACACATGACACTTTATAACACTTATTAAACCATTAATTTAAAAGATATTTCACATATGATTTACACATAACACACGTCACTTTTTACACTTTTCATTGGTTGAAATTCCCTGGCAAAAATATCAGAATTGCAGGTGTCGACGGCATCTTCCGTGCTCCTACCAACTCCTGATTGAAAGTCTGGTTCATCTGCCCCCGGAATTCACCAACAGTCTATCAATAATCCTACGGTAAACTTCCTGCTTTGCATAAATATGCTTACTTCCGTCCTGAGCGGTACTATTTGGTATTCTTAAGACATTACCAAATGCTTCGTAAAGTTTCTCTCAGCGCATTCCAGCGTAATTAGACATGTATAACCAGTCAATATATTATACAGTACACTGCGCTTAACATTGTACATAATTTTTACACAAATTATTACTTTCAATAGTTCTGCAACTTATATCACACGGTGCTTCCGATGCGAACACAAACCATTGTTCGTACTGCTGACTACCCATGCAGCACGACTGTCATTAATAAAAGCCTTCTAAAGGTTTTACTGCACGGCTTCCCAAGTTGAAGTCCGGGCCTCCTTCCTTGCCTTCGGTAATACACATTTCACACAATAAATTCGTCGATTACCGTACTTCTTATTACTTCCTGACTGTACATTATTATCTTCTCACTTGGTGCATTACGATGTGCGGTGAATATAATGGTTCACTCAAATGTACAAGTCTTTGTTTGAGCGTCCTTTCCAGAGCCGGACCGACATACGTTCCGCGCTCGAGTCTGTTCACAAACAACCACCAACTGTCTCCGACTGTCTGACAACGACTGTCCTCTGCAAAGGGTCGACTCCCTTATATTGGTTTCACACAAAAAGTAGAGCTAGAATTCCCGCGCTATTCCAACTCCTCTCCCAGCATGATTCTGGTCTCGAAACAATGCTCATCGGGTTCCTTTTTCTTCACTGATCCCAGACCTATCTGCGTGCTGAAGGATCGATCGGCCGATTAATTAATATTAATTGTTTCTCCATAGCGTGGGGACGCGGTTTCGGTGGGAATCCCTGGCGACATCGTCAAACCCAGCCGCGAACATCCATAGTCCTATGTCCTTCCGCACTCCATTAAATATGCGTCAATTTCGCAGATCAAAGGCTCTAAAATTAGCCTCCTGGCTAACGATTCACCTGTGTGCAACTCTCATGTCATTGCGTTACTCCAGTCACGAGTAATCAATGATTTTCCCTGGGATCTCTCCCCACTCTTCTTAGTCCTATTCTCAGTCGGGGAAGAACTGGGTCATTATTCAACCCCCCAACCTCTTCCAGACGACTTAACTAGGTCAGCAAGATTGACACGGCTCCAAGAGTCTCCTCCTACTATTCTGGGCCTATTAGTAAAACGTCAAACTCTGCACTTCTGTGCTCCAAGTCCAGCATAGCCTACTCCAAGTATTCCAATAATGCTGTATTCCGCTCCTTTTCCCTGCATTATTTTAACAAATAATGTCATCATCAACTGAAATCACACCAGTGATTAAATATATACTTTTCTCTAGGAGTTTTTACAATGAAACTCCCTCAACAGACCTCGGGTTCGTTCCCTGGTGGAACCTTTATTATGAGATCACAGTCTCTGAGATCCCCGTTCGATATCAGTCAGCTTGACCCCCTCGGGTTCATCATAGATGTATGCCATGTAAAGGACCCTACCACATAGAAAACTTGTGTGAAGCTAAATTTCTAGGTTAGATTTCGTTGGAACGCTCTATCAAAATTCCAACGTTCACCGCTAGGTTTCAGTGACATCTGGTAGCGAAAGTTGGAACTACTTGAAATTGAACGGATTTTGTAGCTCACTTTATGTGTGTCCGCTTGAAGCAGCTACAGCCTTTGGCGAGCCGAGCATGTCCTCGAACACTCCCGGCACTAAAAGCCATACAAAAAATAAGATAAATACATTATTTTTATTATTATTATTATTATTATTATTATTATTATTATTATTAATATTATTATTATTATTATTATTATTATTATTATTATATATGAAATCCCATAAGATCTTGGCTTTATCATTGTTCAGAACCTGCTCAGGTCTGCATTTATAATGTGGGACTTCCTGCTCAACAAAACCGTATCGCCGCGCAAAAGCTTGAAGTAGGCCTACTATGTCGCTACGTTTTTATGCCGCTCCAAGTAGTCTTTTGGAGCAAGCGTTTGGCATCCCCCTGCGTTGTGCTGGATTGATTCAGTAGATCCAATGCACAGATGGCATTTGTCCGATGTATTCTTCCCAAGAATGTGGCGCTCATTATAGTGCACAAAACTTGGTCCTGAATCGCGAAAAAAATCCTTCTGTTTTTCCAAATAATCCAGCCGACCAAAGCCACTCTGATGAATTTCGAATTTCTTTTTAATAATCGTTTCGGTCTCTTATGGACCACGTTATTTCAACTGCCTTTTCCCTCGTTCTTTCACATTGGCCCAGTATTCGCGCATTCTTCTTCGGTGACTTTCTTTTCGTTCTTCGGTCCACTTCTTGCCGTTTTTCAATATAGGTTTTGGCTGAAAACGCTGTATTTCCCCAAGTTTCTTCTTCAAAGAGTCACGTTCCAAGATGTCCTCATGTGATATCCCCAGTTCTTGTAGGTTTTTTCCACCTCAGTAAACCAGATCCCTTTAGTTTTTTTCCCCCACAAAGTAGGCACAGATTCGATTGGACAATCTTCCGGAGCTCATTCGTGTTAAATGTCCATAAAAGGAGAGTCTTCTGTTGTGAATGGTGTCCGTTATTTTCTCTACATGTAGATAAATTTCATCGTTGTGGCGTCTTCTATATCCTCCTCGTTTCTTGACCGGGCCCAAGATCTTTCTCAAAATCATCCTCTCTTTGGCTTCGAGTTGTTCTGCCAGGCCATTGTTATTCATTGCCAGGCATTCGGATGCATATAACGCCTCCGGGCGAATAACGGTAACGTAGTGCCACAGTTTGGCCTAGAAGGACATTATTATTATTATTATTATTATTATTATTCATTTATTTATTTACATTGTTTAGACCCAAAGGATCACATTAAGCAAATTATGTTCTGGTGCTGTTCTTCTTGTTCTTCCAGAACTCCTTCATCATCTCACTGTGTCGGACTCGACGTTCCTCCGTCCATCCTTTCCCTGGTCTCCTTGGTCGATCTTAATGTGTGACTTCCCAACTGTGGATCTTATGTCGGAATGTCATTCGATCGTCTATGTCTATTGGTATGATGTTGGCACTTTCGAGATCAATTTGGACTTGGGTAACCCAGACTGTTGTCACTTTAAGTTTTCGTAAGTAAGTCAATATTCTCTTTGTTAGCCGGTCGTCATTCAGTCTCATAATGTGGTCGTAGAATCTCAGTCGTCGCTTGCGGAAATCTGACTCGATGTTAGAGTATCTCTCTGTGATTGTGTGTGATTGCAGACGATATCCATCATCTGTGAGTTTAGGGCCCAATATTTTACGGATGATTTTTTTCTCAGCCTTCTTGATGTTCTCAAGATCCCCTTTGTAGTTGAGGTTTAGTGTCTCGCTGGCCTAAAGTGTCTCAGGTTTGATGACAGTCGTGTAGTGTTGAATTTTGGTGTTGATGCTCATGCATTTCTTGTTGTAAATATTTGCGATTTTTCCGTATACTTTCCGCAATTTAAGTTCACGAGATTTATGCGCCACTTTTTCCATACCTGTGGGTTCAATAATTTCACCCAAATACTTGAATTGATTAACCCTGTTTATCATACCGTACTGTACCCGATAGGGCAATCCTTTAGGCCTGGATAAAATAAATTGATCTCGGGGGTGGTGCGTTCGTTATAGTAACTGACTTAAAGGCCTAAAGTGAAGGAAACAGGTGACTAACAATTACAGAAATGGCGTACACTCACATCTTACTGAGTCCGTAATTTATTTCCAACAAAAAAAACTTGCAGAAAGAAATTACAGAACAAAAACAACAAATAAAAACCCAACTGACATCAACAAAGAAAACCAACACCTTCAAAAATTAAATATAAAAACAAAGAATATGTCATATCCCAGTGCGCCCCTCTTTAAAAAAAACTAGAACAAACCTCATCCCACAGGATGAAACCTTAATAACAGCTGAGTTCAACCATAGAATTTTCATTAAATCATTACATCACGTTACTCAGCTGTGCGAGGTGGTCAAAAACTACTTTAAATGGACTGTCAACTGCCTCTAACACGAATTTGGGTCAAAACAAACTGCAGTTGCGCTTACTGATTTTATTATAAACAAATAGTGTTATTCTGATTTTTATGTCATACAAATATACACTCTAGCAGGAAACAAGGACAATTTTTACACAGATAATGACGAGTACCTTTCATAGACGGGCTTCGGACCACATGGGGCCCAACCTACGTCGGGCTAATATAACTACGATATTTAGGGCGGGCGGATCATATCCAAGTATACGGGGCTAGGCACAAGACAAAATTACTACAAAATAAACACGGGCTGAACCCGGATGAACAAAAGAAAACTACTATTCACGAACAGTAGTACAAGCAAAGAAATACGAATCAGCATGGCAAAACGACATGCACCCTTAAATTAATTAGCTAACAACGGTAAGTGGTAATTACAGCTTTGACCAAACGAGACAGAAGGACTCTCCCTGCTTACACAATGGCTCGCGCGGGCCGACCGAACTATAAATAGCTCCCTACCTGAGCAGCTGACAAAACAAAACAAACCTCTACTGTGCCTACATTATGCGAATATACAAATGGTAAATTTATAATATGCTGGTGTACATCGGCGGGGGGGTTGAACCAGTGTTTCTTCATGGTGTTCCTGAAAAACACATATATATTTTCCCATGCGTGTGTGACAGAACTTTCTCTGTTATGAGGCATACACCCTCTCATACAGAAACAACAACAACAAATGTACCATCACTTGCATCACGACGCCTTTCGTATCAACATACGTCTACCGCACGTGGTACGAACCTCGGCTAACTTCGCCGGCAACCTAAATCCCCATCACACATAAATATCACACACGCTCCTGTGGGAACAACTCACCATAACTCACTCGTAACCTCTCGCCGGACACTGGTTCGACCCCGCCGGTCTCACGGAAAATACAAGGGGCAAAGGGTCACTCGATATACCTCAATATGTGGCGAAAAACTATCCTCACTGGAATTTATTAATCTCACGATAAGCAAATATAAACCAACATATGGTCAAAGTCATTAACATCATTACATTAAATGCCACACGAACAAACATCAAAACTTCACGTGAATTTAATCTACGTGCCCTGGCTCACAAATCATTCTTACTTACTTGGACATACTCGTACCATTTGAGCCCAAAGACATGCATTAAACTAATAATGGCGAGTACACACACAACTCCTAACTAGAACATGCTGACCGTTAAATAACTTGCCTCCCGCATCTATAATGACTGTGACTAACATCGTCACGCAAGCTACTGGATCTACATTACTGTCCGCCCCCCTTTCGTAAGTTATATACCCATAATTTGAAAGTCAATACTCATCATTTCTGCCGTCCAGGTGAGGTGGTCTGCATGGTGTCCTGGGTTCGCTCAGACCCACAAAGGCCACCTTAGCCCATGGTGCGGAGTCGCCAATAATCCTGCCCATTGTTACGCGCTGGGATTCACACACACAGATATCTGCCTCCAACACAGGCAGCACTGGTATTTTCCACATACACTGGAATTACACTGAATTTGAATACACGTATTTTTACACCTCGGAAGTCACTAGTAAAAAATGTTCTTCCCTATCACTTCTTGCTGGTGGAACTTGTCCTATCGGGCTCCGAACCTCGTTCACTTGGTCTCGCGTTGGTGGACCCGTACCGTTTTGTTCGGCACTCCCTCAGGATTTAAAACAGGATTAACCTGGACCGAACCACAGTTTCGTAGGCGTTAACTTAGAGAGTCCGTCTGGCAACACTAGTGACGTCACGCTTCGAACGCTCAGTCCCGTACTTCGGCAATCAGCGGGGATCCTCCAGTCCCCCGTGAACTTGTCGCTATCGCGACAGCAAGTTTAGCACTGGGTGAGATATCCAACACCCTATTTCCCTATCGGCGTAAAGACTCCAACCAGTCTCACTTAATGCATGATATCTCAAACACAAGTACTTCGCGGCTCCAGCTCGCGGCTGGTACACATGACCGTCCCGACCTCAACAGTCCGTCGCATGAAGTCTATACAAGAAACTGAACCCCCGCTCCTTGTACTTTGGGCTTATAATGGCAGGCCGTTGGTACACAATGGACATATTACCGCCAAAGAATCCGCTCCTCAGGAAATGGTCGTAGATTCACGAGCGACAGCTCATATTGTCACGTTAAATGGGCAGGTACCGAATATCCAGTTCTGATTAGGATTCGATCGTGGGGAGACTCTACATATGCCATTGCATCATGACGCTAGCAAATAGTCCCAAGTAGCGTCATCTACACCCCCATCAGGCTACGTTTCGCGCCGATTCGGAGATCACTGCGCCTGCGAACTTAAAAATCCACCAATCCCGAGTGCTATCTCCGGTGTCTTACCAAAGTTAAGGATATTTCTTGCACCAAAGAAAACAGTTTATTTTTCTGAACACAGCTCTTCTTTCCTTATAAATTTTCATCATCTAGTTTTCCAATTACATTTATTCGCGTAGCTTCCTATTGTCCTGGGTCATGTACCTTGGTTTTACAACCCACGCTGGCCCATCCTGCAGCACTGGTATCATAAATTTTTAGTGACTAGCATACAATAAGTCTCCAGCACAAACAATGACATGGAGCTGGCCAAGTCTTCTCGGAAAAGGGGCTAGTCTATTGTCCTGGGGTGGGTGTGCCTTCCCATCTCTACACTGTGCTCTGAGCTGGCAATATCCTACCAGTAGCGAAATAATATATTCATAACTTTCTGTCTTAAATGCTTCAAAATTACATTCAAATTTTGCCCTTCGGTTACAGTAATCTGTGAGTAAATTTTGTGCTTGAATGTGTTTTGTCGATATAAACTCGGTCTTTGTGAAGGAAATTTGTAGTCCGACCTTTTCAGCATACTCTTTTAAGACCTCAATCTGAAGAATTGCCGTTCGTTCATCAGCGGAGAGGATTGCAAGATCATCCGCGAAAACGAAGCATGTCACGTCAATATTATCCGTTTGCCTTCCTAGCATGACGGGCTTCCAGGTATTCCGACTCCTCAGTTCATTTCTCCATTCTTTGATGACCTTCTCTAGGACGATATTAAAGAGTAGAGGGGAGAGCCCATCACCCTGCCGTACACCTGTCCCGATGAGGAAAGGTTCAGATACTTCACCAAGGAACTTGACTTTGGAAGTTGTTTCAGATAGGGTCTGTTGGATGAGGCGTCGTATTTTCGGGTCGAGCGTGTATTCTTCGAGTATATTAAAGAGGGATAGGTGGTCGACAGAGTCATAAGCTTTCTGAAAATCGACGAATACGCAGATGGTTGGGAGATTTCGTAAAGCTCGAAGTTTCAGTGTGGACTTGAGGTTGAAAATTTGTTCAGTACTTGATCTGTTTGGTCTGAACCCTGCCTGGTATTCACCAATGAGAGGCTCGAGCTATTCTTGTGTGCGTTGTAGGAGGCAAGCAGAGAAGACTTTGTAAGGTACAGAAAGGAGGGATATCCCTCTATAGTTATTCACATCCAATCTGTCTCCTTTTTTGTAGAGTGGGTGAATGAGTGCGCATTTCCAATCATCTGGGAGTTTTTCACTTCGCCAGACTTCTTGGATGATCTGTGTAATTTCCTGCAGTGATCGTGGTCCAAGAATTTTCAGCAGTTCCGCGACAATTCCGTCTTCTCCTGCTGTCTTTCCATTCTTGAGTTTTTTGATATGGCGAGTGATTTCTTCTTGTGTTGGTGGATCAGCGTCTGGCTTGACGTGTTCTGGGGTCGTATGCAAGAAACGTACAGTTGGTTCGGGACAGTTAAGGAGCCCAGAATAGTTCATCGCAATTTTCACGATTAGTAAGTGCCAGTTTTCCATCCTGTTTCCTAAAGGTTAAATTTGGCGGTGCATAACCCTTAATATTATTCGCGAAGGTCCTGTAAAAATTCCGACTATCGGAGTTTCTGAAATCATTCTCCATGGACTTAAGTTGCTCAGTGATATAATCACGCTTGACTTTCCTGATAGTCTTGTTTGTCTGTTTGCGGATGTCGAGGAAGTGTCCCAGGGTTCCTGGTGATCTACTGCTGTTGTATTTTTGGAATGCGATTCGGCGATTGGCAATGGCTTGATCACACTCAGAATTCCACCATGGATGTTTTGTCTTTCTTTTTAGTGGGATCAGTGCTTTAGCTTGTCCGTTAATTTTGCTACGAAAGTCGTTCCAGTTATTCGCCGGTTCCTTTTCCCATTCCTCTACAATATTTGTTTCTTGAATCATAGCTAAATCGAATTTCGGGATATGTGGTTTGCGACGGTGAACTCTCTTTGGGGTGAACTTTACTTTGATTCTTGTAAGGTAGTGATCCGAGTCGATATTCGCGTCTCGTCGGACTTGAACGTCGTGAATGGTTCTGTAGTGGGCGTAGGAAATGGCGACGTGATCAATCTGATACTCACCGAGATGTTGGATCGGAGATCGCCATGTTTTCTGTTTATGCGGTGATTTTCTAAAGTGCGTGGACATAATTTTAAGGTTGAATTGGTGACAGATATCAAACAGACGCGTGCCGTTAGTGTTCGTGTTTTGGTGTGCGGAATATTTACCGACGATTTTTCGATAGATTTTCTCTTTGCCAAGTTGAGCATTGAAATCTCCCATGAGGATTTTAACGTCGTCGCGGGAAATCTTGCTCATGATGTTCTCAAGTGTGTTCCAGAATTTTTCAACCGTTTCAGGGTTCTTCTTATTGTCAACATTGGTGGGGGCATGCGCATTGATGAGTGTGAAATTTTTGTTGGCGCATTTGAAGCGCATGGTCATGAGCCGACTATTGACGGGTGTAATTTCCCTGACGGAGGTGATAATAGATCTGTGTACAAGAAACGCCATACCGAAAATTGGTGCGCCCCTTGCGACTCTTTGTTGTGGTTTGCTTTTAAAGATGCGGTAGTTTCCGTAGTCCATAGTGTCGTTGTCTGTCATTCGTGTTTCTTGAAGAGCAAGGATGAGAATTTTTTGTCGGTCAATTTCCTGCGTGAGGTCATGTAATTTACCTGTTTGGATCAATGTATTGATGTTTATCGTTCCAAGGAATGATTTCTGGTTGTAGGGAAGTTTACCAGAGATCTCCGATACTCTCTGTTGCGCACGTCTGAACTCCCCAGAATCCGAAAGTTCAGTGGCCGTCTGTTGACGGATGGATTGTGTACCACCTAGGGTAAGATTGTATTTACTTGCACATTCCATATTTGCTTGTACTCAGTACTTGGCCTAGCAGATACCAGGACCATATAGGACCAGAGGTTGCTGAGGCCTTTGGAACTTAGATTTTCAGCCGAGCTCACTGAGCTAACAGACGCTGACCACTCGCCGCTGGATACCAGTACAGACGCTCATGGATTTAAGTAAAGCTGACATCTAACCAAATACTAGTATAGATGCCTTTTATCCTATTAATCCCGGATACAAGGCCGCCTCGTCCGCCATTAACACTGTTCTATAGATCATCCATACCACCATCAATGCCGTTGAGGACTTCACCGTAACCCTGGCAAGGGACCCTTACAAGGTACTACCAGCCGGGTCAGCTGGACCTCGGTTTTTTAAAGAGGTGTTACTCCTCTATCCCTCACCGCTTTGTCCTGGCTTGTGACAGGCAGAGCCTGGCTTCCCAAACATTGGGCCCAGGTTGGCGGGGTTATTATTATTATTAGTATTATTGTTACTATTATTATTATTATTAATTTATTCTTTCCGATGAGGCCTGCTAGGGACCACGTGCATATTTCAATTCTTCACACTTTGTTGTGTTCTCTTCCGTTCCCTCCAGTACTTCTTCATCCGTTCACTATGCTGCTTCTTTCTGTCCTCGGACCAATTCGCACCAGGTTTCTTTGGCAATCTTCCTTGGAATCCTTTCATACTTAATACCTTTTTTCTGAAGATCTCTCTGTTCACCGTTTCTTCTTCTCTTATATTATTTCTTTGTAAATCTTTCTTTACTTCTTGAATCCAGCAAGTTGTTGCCCTTTTCTCCCAAAGGTACTTGAATATCCTTCTTGTTAATCTGGAATCATCCATTCTGTAAATATGTCCAAAAAATTGCAATCTTCTTTTTCTTATCGTTTCTGTTATATTTTCTATGTTCCTGTATATTTCATCATTATATCTTAATTTCCATACTTCTGCTGTTTTCACTGGGCCTAAAATTTTCCTCATGATTCTCCTTTCTAGTACTTCAAGTTTATCTAATCTATAGTTTAGCACCAGACATTCACTTGCGTATAGGCATTCCGGTTTCACCACAGTAGTGTAGTGCCTTATTTTAAGATTTTTAGATAAGCACTTTTTGTTATAAAAATTCTTAGTGATACCATATGCTCTTTCCATCTTGTGTACCCTTTCTTCTACCGAAGATTTGTCTAAACCATTTTCTTGAATTATTTCTACCAGATATTTGAATTTCTTTACTTTTTCCACTGGGCCAATATCTGTTGCCAAATATTTTGAAGCGTTCTTGATGTTTGTAATAAATTTAGTTTTTTCTACGGAGATTCTCAAACCTGTTTTGTTGGCCATTTCTTCCAAGAGATTGATTTGTGTTGTTGCACTTGTTAGGTTTTCTGACAATATAGCAAAATCGTCTGCAATATTATTATTATTATTTATTTAGGAACGTTTCAACCTCCCATGGGTTACGATTACACAACTGCCTTGACTGTTGATGTTCTTTCCTGTTACGGCAATACTCTTTCATTCGTTGGCTCACTCTTGCTCGTTCCTCGACCGAGAACACCCTTCCAGTTCTCTTGGGTTTCTCTACGGACAGATCTGTCACCTCCGCAATTTTCCTTCTGAACACTTTTCTGTTGGCAATATCTCCCTCCTCAATGCCACATATTTAAAGATCCTGATAAACTTCTTTCAACCATGGTACTTGAGTCTTTCTCCTTTCCTGAAAGATGAGGATTTTATTTGCTAGGCGTTACGGTCCCATTCTTCTCAAGTGTCCATAGAAAGTTAATTGTCTTTTCCTCATAGATGTTGAAATGTTCTCGCATTATTATTGTTATTATTATTATTGTTATTATTATTATTATTTCTAACGATGAAATCAAACATACAGTACGTGTGTTGCCACCTGATAGCCCGAGACAAGTTTGACGTTAGGATAGTTCTATCTGTGGGATGCCCATAGAGGTCAGTCTCTCCGTTACTGTTCTCTATAGCCTTTGTGTTTCCTATTGAATATGAAGCAATTTGCTGGTATGTGCCTTTGTGAATCACCACCAGTACTCCTGTTTATCAGCGTCACTAAACAGAATGTTATATTGATGTACCTTGCTTTGTGAATGGATGTTGGCAAAGCTCTCTCTCTTGCCAAATGACTAGGAGTACACAAACATTCCGCAATGAACACGGTGCGGTACTTAATTAGAAATCCTAAAGAGTGCAGCTTAAAAGCTAACATCAGACATGCGCAATCGTACAGGAGGGTCAGGAAGTTTTTAATTTAAAGGCACAGTATGTGCGGTAAGTCTCGTTGTGTAGCATATAATTGGGCTCCTGTCAACGTGTTCCCCTAGTAAAGAACAGCATACGCATCTAAGACTATTGTCTGCGCTCCAGGTAAAGTCAGTTCGACATGCTGCGATCGGGAGCCGGGTTTGGCTGTACGCATCCGCAGTCTGTCTATTCGTCACCTAAATATATCGGCAGTCAGTTACTACTTCTTCCCACATTGTACTGTCTTGTTATTCACCCAGATTTACGTATGTACTTTCAACTTATACCATTTGCAATAAATAAATACACAAATTAATTAATCAATCAATCAATCTTTCTTTCTTTTATTATTTACTTTTCTGTTAATTTATGTTCAATGTAATTTTTGTTTTTGCATCCACATATTAAAATTTTTGATTTTTAAGTTTTGAATAATTTTTAATTTGTATTTTTTTATTTAAAATTTCTTACTTTTTAAGTTTTTTATTTTAAATTTATTGAATTTTTATTTAAAAAAGAAATTTAAGTTTTTTAATGCTACTTGTTGTTGTTGTTTTAAGGGGCGGAACAGTGAGATCATCTGCCCCTATTTATACATGCATCGAACAGTTTGCAGAGTCATTCCTTAACCTCCCAATGTTGTCTTCCTATTGACTGACTGCACATTACTAGCTAGACAACAGGACTGTGCTAGTCACGCGACGACCGCACTTAGCTTACCTTGAATCTCAGCTCGAGCGATAACTTATCTACAGCTGATAGTGTCGTCAGCAGCCTCACCTACTTCACTCGTAGCTTCCTCAGTGAGTGTGCACCTCATGAACCCAAGGTGGCGTGTATCATTCATGGCCGAGGAACGGTGGCGGATCCAGGCCTTGCGGGGCCCTGGGCGATATGATAAGGTGGGGCCCACAACAATAGTAAATAAAACAAGATGTTCAGCAAAGAACATATAGCCTACTTTCTCCTAAATGTATGGGTATCTTTATGACTCTTTGTCCTCATCCCTAAAACAATCACCCCAACCACAATGTATTGTTTGTTTTCTTTTATATTGATAATAAGCCAGTAAGTGTCAAGATCAATATTATATACTTTATGATGATTGAATAACAAAACTACTAACTTATTGTAATGCATTCACGTCCGTTAATCTCTATATTAAGCCAGCCTGCAAAATTAAGAATCTTCCGCCCCAATCACAGTAGGTGGTGCTGCGACCTATCAGTGAATTAATCTTTATCTTGTACGCCTATGCACTGCCATCGTAATGTACTACGATGGCAGTGTTCTATGGGTGTTGAATGAGTAGGCAGTTTAAAGTAGCCAAGAGGGAGGCGATCCAGCTGGCAGTGTTTAAAGGTATTCGGAGCGCGATCGTGGCTAATAGTTGAACTACCAGTATTACAAAATTGCCATACTTCAGGAGGCCAGCTCAGGCATTTACACAGCGTTATGTTTGGAACAATATTACCCACATAACCCACAAGAGGACAGCACCGTACAGAGGCATTAAGAAGGCTGTGGTTAATGTCAACGTGTATCTAGTTCTTCTATTCTCCTTTTTCTAATGTCTTCTGTTTATGTGCGATGCTGGGACTGTGATTTTATTAATATACGAGTGTATACTTTATCCTCTCCTTTGAGCTAAATGACATTTTATTCAGTATCTGTGGAAAAAGCTCGTGCACATCATTTGTAAAAGAATTCAAGAAAAAAAAAAAAACCTAACTGTAGCAGTACTCGATCCCCAGTCAACTGCGTGTCAGACTAACATGCTAGCCCAGAGCTAACCGTATCCATGATGTCAGGTGTTCTTAACTGACATATTAGATACAAACTGTTGGCAAATAATGACTTTAAATAAACGGTTTCTTCACTGCAGTACATCTTCATTAAAGATCATTTCATACAAAGTTTATATTATTGTATCAGTACGGTATATCACATACAACATACTAAAACTACTGAAATATAAGACAGGCACATGAGGACAGCTGCCATCTTGTCGTGTGACACAAACGGCTCCGCTCTTTTAAGCCACTCATACTGTATAATATTATAATATTAAATTATAATAAATAACGGATCACGACCTTCAGGATAGCTTAAACCCCCCTAGGCTCGATAATCGGAATTGGTGGGTCTTAAGCTATTTATTAAAATGGTTGCATAATTCACACGGCCGCCATCCTGAACTGGCATGGCCGATGACCTTGAATTTTGGGTGAAAGACGCGTCCTATATAAAGGTATGTTGTCACCAAATTTGGTAGAGATCGGATGATTAGTTTAGCCGTAATTTGATTTTACGTTTTGAACATTTGAGTGGCCGCCATTCTGTTTTGGTAAAGATGGCGGCGATATAAAGTATGACACTGAGGTATCCTTTACTAGTGCTACCTCTGTACCAAATTTCGTTTAATTCGGTTTCACCGTGTTCGAATTGATAGTGGGGGACAGACATTCAGAGTACACACACTCACACACACACAGACACACACACACGTCTGGCTGCGTGGCTCAGGGGTAACGTTCTCGCTTGCTGATCCCAAGGTTGCAGGTTCGAAACCTGGCGCAGTCAGCTGGCATTTGAGGGTGCGCAAATGCGAGGGAGCCGTGTCAGTAGATTTACTGGCACGTTAAAGATCCCCTTCGGGGCAAAATTCCGGCACCCCGGCGTCTCTAAAAGCCAGTGTAGTTAAAAGGGACGTAAAACCAATAACATTATTAACACATTAGACACACACACACACACACAGACTCACACACACACATACACACACACAGACAGACACACTTTTTTCGCCCTGTGTTGATCTCATAAGTCTACTTTCATTTTTTGCAAAAATCGAAAGTAGGCTAAAAATATGAAATCAAATGAAAAGTAGTTTTGTAATAATAATAAAATAAAGAATAGTTACAATATTTTGAATATACTACAGTACATTTTTTAGCCTACTTTTCACTTGAGACTTATGAGATCAGGCAAATGTGTGTCTATCTGTCTGTCTGTCTGTCCTTCTGTCTGTCTGTCTGTTTGGCTGTGTGTGTCCCCCCTATCAACTCCTAAACGGCTGCAGCAATCGAAACAAAATTTGGTAGCAGTAAAGACCTATACCTGAATATCTCACGGCCATATTTGAAAAGTATGTCAGTGCTACCAACTGCTGAAAAATCGCAATTGAAATTTGAGCTCAATGTTGGATATCTTGGAAGGTATGAATGGGAGCTATTTCAAAATTGGCACACGTATAGATACTACTATTGCAGTTTAATTTCCCGGAGGCCATACATGGCAGAGTTGCCAAAATGATTATACGCCTGCTGATAGGTCCAAATTTTAAATGCATATAACTTCTACACTATCAATTGGATTTCAACCAAATTTCGTATGTTCTATGTGTACATAAACAGATATGACTGAGCGTATTCTTAAGAGCCACCAGGGCTGCCAACTGTTAATAAATGCTCTCTTTTTTAAAGTCCAAATACCCATATATCAGAAAGTATGTAAGCCGACAGCTTTAAACTATGCACACGTATAGTATCTGACATTCTATATTAATGTGAAGTAACTTATATACGTCAGTGCTACCAACATGATTCTAAGCCTGCTGAGAGGTCCAACTTTAAATACATGTAACTTCTATACTATCATTTGGATTTCAACCAAATTTCCTATGTGCTATATGTACCATAACAGATATGACTATGCTGATTCTTAAGAGCAACCAGGGCTGCCAACTGTTAATAAATACTGTCCCTATTTTTGTTATTTTAATATCAATATATCAGAAAGTATGCAAGCCAATAGCTTTAAATTTTGCACACGTATAGTACCTGGCATTCTAGATTAATTTGAAGTAACTAATATAGGCCTACGGTGGTGCTGCCAACATGATTCTAAGCCTGCTGATAGGTCCAATTATAAAATGCATGTAACTTCTATACTAAGTAATGGATTTCATTCAAAATTGACACAACAATAGATCATATTATTTCAGATTATTTCTGACCAATACATGTATGTCATTGTTGCCAACATTATTTTACGCCCGCTGTTAGATCCAATGTTTAACTATATGTAATGTCCATGCTATCCATTGGACTTCAGCCAAATTTTGTATTCTGTACCTTAAGAGACGGAACTAAGAATATATTCAGTCACCAGGGATGCCAACTGTAGTTCTCTATTTGGCTGCATTATGCCAGGTATGCAGTATTTCGAACTAATTAGAAATTTCGATATTACCAACTTAATTTCGTCGTTATTCTAGATAGATCCATATAGATTAATCATTGGCATGAATCTTAAATTTTAAGAAAAGTAGGCTCTTAAGTTCGTCACGGAACTTCTTGTTTAATAATATGAAGGAAACCTTTAAGTCCAATGAAGAAGATTATGTAAACTGTGAAATATTAAAATATTACAGTACTTTGCGACTTTTTTCTGTCGGCTGAAGTCGTCTATTATTTCGCTGAAATCTAAACTTACTAAACGGTCAAGGGAGGTCATAGCTGCACTGAAAAAATGAATTATAGATTAGTTTGAAAAGTATAATTAATTAATTAATAAAATTTAAAAATTCCAGGGCGTGGGCCCCCCCGGATAGTGGGGCCCTGGGCGGTCCCCCTCCTCGCCCTGCCCTAGATCCGCCCCTACCGAGGAAGTTGGGATTCTGAAAAGTTCAAAATAACCACAGCACTCTGAGACGTAGCCCTAGGTCTCTAGATTCACGTTTGGGAATTATAAGACAACATCGGAGAGGCTTGGACAACTTCGTCATTTAGCCCCGTGTACTTCAGTGTGTGTAGAAGTTAACTAATGACCTGTGTTATTGTGGTGTCAGTAGTAGTGGTAGTAGTAGTAGTAGTGATGATGATAATAATTGTTGTTTTAAGGTGCTTAACATCTAGGTTATCGGCCCCTAATGGTTTGGGTGATCGTGAAGATGATAATGAAATATAAACTATAAATAAAACTAACTACTAACTTATATACTAGAAGAAGAAATGGAAAACAGAAGGAGAATAAGGCAAATAAGGACAGGAGGAAAAGAAATGCTCTCAAACCTCGAAGAATGCGGATTGAGGGATTTGGAAGAAAGGCAGAAGAAGAAGAAGCTTGTAGTTTAACGTGACCGTTAATCTCGCGATCATGAGCCACGGGACCTCCGTTTAACGTGGAATCCGAACCACAGGACATGGCATTTCACTATGAAAATCTCACATGCATTGACCGGGAATCGAACCCGGTCCGCCTTGGTGAGATTGGAAGAAAGGAGAGCCATGAAAGGCAGATAGGAAAGTGAAAGAGGAGAGGGTCCTCCCCACAGGTAATGGATAAAAGGGGGAAAACCAGACCCAGTTCAGGAATCCGTTGGGGTCACCAACTCCCGAATTCACCAGCCGTGAGTCCCTGAGGGTGTAGTAATATCTAGGGTGCACCAGAAGTGGTGGGGCTACACACACCCTGTCTCCTTGAGGGCCTTGAGCAGAAGGCAGGAGATAACAGGAAAAGAAAACAAGAAGTTCCGTGAAGAACTATACAGCCTCTTTTCATGCCAATGATTATTCTACAGTATATGAACCTATCTAGAATAATGGCAAAATTAAGTTGGTAATATCGAAATATCTAATTAGTTCAAAATATACCTGGTATAATGTAGCCTAATAGAGCACTACAGTTGGCAGACCTGGTGACTGAATATATTCTTAGTTCCATCTCTTAAGGTACAGAATACAAAATTTGGTTGAAGTCCAATGGACGTTACATGCAGTTAATCACTGGATCTATCAGCACGCGTAAAAGCATGTTGCCAACAATACCATGCGTGTGCTGGTCAGAAATAATCTGAAATATTATGATATCTTGTTGTGCCAATTTCGGATGAAATCCATTTGTTAGTATAGAAGTTACATGTATTTTAAAATTGGATATATCAGCAGGCATAGAATCATGTTGGCAGCACTGCCTTGTATTAATTACTCCAAATTAATCTAGAATGTCAGGTGCTATACGTGTGAAAAGTATAGAGCTGTTGGCTTGCATACTTTCTGGTATATTGATATTAGGGTAAAAAAAATATAGACAGTATTTATTAACAGTTGACAGCCCTGATTGCTCTTAACAATACTTATAGTCATATCTGTTATGGTACACATAGCACATACGAAATTTGGTTGAAATCCAACTGATAGTATAGAAGTTACATGTATTTAAAAATTGGTACTATCAGCAGGCTTATAATCATGTCGGTAGAACTGACGTATATAAGTTACTCCAAATTATTCTAAAATGTCAGAATATACGTGTGCATAGTTTAAAGCTGTTGGCTTGCATACTTTCTGATATATTGGTATTTGGATAAAAGAAAATAGAGAGAGCAATTATTAACTGTTGGCAGCCCTGTTGGCTCTTAAGAATACGCTCAGTCATATCTGTTTATGTACAGATATTACATACAAAATTTGGTTGAAATCCAATTGATAGTGTAGAAGTTATATGCATTTAAACATTGGACATATCAGAAGGCTTAAAATTATTTTGGCAACACTGTCATTGTTGGCCTCCTGGGATTTAAACTGAAACGGTATTATCTGCATGTGTGCCAATTTTGGAATAGCTCCCATGCATACCTTGCAAGATATCCAACATGGAGCTCACATTTCTAGTTCGTTTCTTCAGCAGTTGGTAGCACTGACATCATTTTCAAATATGGACGTGAGCTATTCCGGTCCACATCTTTACTAATACTAAATTTCGTTTTGATTGCTGTAGCCGTTTAGGAGTTGATAGGGGGGGGGACACACACACAGCCAGCCAGCCAGACAGACAGACAGAAGGACAGACAGACAGACAGACACACATTTTCCCGGATCGATCTCATAAGTCTACTTTTTCCTCATTTTTGCAAAATGTGAAAAGTAGGCTAAAAAAAAGGCTGACCCCTCGCAGAAGGAGGGTATCAGAAAAGATGAGACAAGGGCCAATTAAGGCGGAAAGGAAGAGACTCCCTAGGCCTCGGATACCCTAATACCGTCGGTGTCGGAAGAAAACAAGAGTTGACCAAGTGAGGTCGACAGGAAAGAAGACGGAGAGGAGCCTGGCACAAGTAAGTGGAAGCAATGCATGACTCAGCTGCCCCAGCTGACCCGTGGTCACCAACCCACGTCCCACTAGATATGAGCCCCTGGGAGGAGTAGTAGTAGTACTAGAGTGTGTATTTGTAATTCATGTGAGAATTGGGAAGGAGCTTGTCGTGGCCCTATGGTGGGAACCATCCCTGCATTTGCCTGGAGTAGAAATGGGTAACCATGTAAAATCACTTCCTTGGTGGCTGAGGTGGGGACGGAGCCCTTCTCTTCTCAGTTTTGACACACGGGGAAGAGTGCACCCCGTTCCAGCCCCAGACCACAATTTAATTTCTTGGTAGAGCTGGGAATCGAACCCAAGAGCTTTGAATAATACAAGGACTACCTAGAAGTTATGTTTCCTTATTTTCTTTCTCTTAGAGTGCGCGTATTTAGCCGGGAAATATGGGCATGGGCGACAGATCTCTGACGTAGCCGGACAAGTCCCGACTGGTGCCAATAGTGCTGCAGCACTGGCTTGGAATGGTGGCTCTTATTCTGTCTCCCGCCGCCTGCGAGGCTTGGTCTGTGAAAAAGTCTCTAAATGGACAGAGCATAGTGCTGTCATGGCCGGCTCTACGGAAGGCCGCGGCGAGCGAAAATTGGCAACCTCGCCGTGAATGGCCAGTCTGCTCTGCCTAGCCCACTGAGTTACATGGAAAATGTGTCACGCGCTCGTGTTTTCTTCAAAATACTCTATGTAAATGAAATTATACCATTGATTATTACTGTATAGTGGCTAGCTACAATGCCAAAGACTTGTGTTGTGCCGAATTGCAAGTCTAATTATCGTTCATCGATAAAAACTGAAGGATTTGTGACAGTGTTTGGGTTTCCTAAAAATCCACAATTGAAAGCCATATGGGAACGTGCTATTCCTCGAGCCAATTGGGTACCTACGAAATATTCCTTCGTATGTATTAAACACTTTCTTCCTGAAGACGTAAGTTATGTTGAAAAATACAAGGATGGTGATGGGAATAATAAGGCATTTACACGGAAGAAGCCTGTATTGTTACCTCGTGCGGTTCCAAAGGTATTCCCAAACTTACCATCGTATTTGAGTAAGTGCTCCTCCAAGAAAAGGAAATCCCCAGAAGAAAGAAGAGAAGAAGAAAAAGAACGGAAAAGGTCTGCAGAGGAATGTGAGAAGACCCTTGCTGAGGAAGCCAACAAAATTGCGACTTTCGAGTCCTTTGTTTGTGATATACAAAATAAATTGGTGGAGCATAAAACAGACTGGTCTGTAAGTACTAGTGAAAATTATTGAATTTTGTATAAATTAGATGTGTCAAACATCTGCTCTAAACAAGTATTGTTATAAAGGTACTGCTTTTTTTTTGTCAGAGTAATCCTAATGTGGTGGTCCATTGTTAATATTAAGCGGCCTCTCACCCATGTTGTTAAACGTAATAGTCTTCAAATGCCTTTCAAAAATCCCGAAGACAAAAGGTTGGCTTTCCTAAAGGCATTCCTCTAATGGTTGTCCACGTGGAAAAAGAACGATGAAAATGATTCCTCAAAAAAGAGTTGTTTAACCAATGAAACTTACAACGCTTTGTATGTAACAACCTATGTATTACGTGAGATTATTATTTATGCTCTACAGAATGTGAACCCCTCTTATGTGTTAACTGGCAAATTTCAGAGTGACCAATTAGATTCCATGTTTGGGCAGTACCGCCAACTAACAGGCGGCAACTATAATATAACAGTTACTCAGGTAATGGAGGTCGAATTGAAAATAAGGTTGAAAAGCGTACTTGGCCTTCATTCAGCCAGGTATGGAGCAGTTACTTTTTCGAAAGAAATGATAATGTCCTCTTCCGATACAAATTCAGGAGAAAGTACAACAAGCAGCCTTTCGTCAGCTACTGTTGACGATACCTTTTACAGTATTTTAGAAGACAAGTACACTGAAAACATACAATTCGTTGAGTCGGGTTTTATATATGCCTGTGGTTACATATCGTTCAAGCAATGTTCAAGAATAAAATGTGAAGAATGTTTGGCTTTGCTTAGAAATAAAGAAAAGATAAATGACAGCTACTTCAATGAAATAAATAGGAAAAGAAGATTGTAGTTTTACGTGACCGTGAATCTGGTGATTATGAGCCACGGGACCTCCTTTTTACGTGGAATCCGAACCACAGGACATGGCATTTCACTTCGAAAATCCCACATGCATTGACCGGGAAATAAATAGGGGCGGACTTTCAGTTCCTGCAGATTTTATTTTATCAGTGTGTAAACATGTTGGAATTACGCAGGCACTAATTTCTGATAACTTTGAGGAACAATTTTTAAAATGTAAATGTAACAATCAACGCCAAGTAATTCAAAATCTTAGTCTACTCGGTATTTTATCAGATATTGAATTGTCAGAAACTGCCGAGAAAACTTGTACCTGTGGATGTTATGTTATGACAATAGTCACAAGTATTGTCTTAACAATGAGTAACATTTTGTTAAATAATTACAGGAAGTTGAGGAATGAACGGGTAACTTGCCATAGTAATCACAGAAAACTTGCTATTCTTTGTTAGAGGCCAACCTGTTGTATATTTTGTAAATGTCAAATAAATATTGAAAACAAATTGGTTTTGTTACTCCAAGTAAGCCCTACTCACTCTTGACAATCCTTTTACTTTAATGTTGAAAAGAACAAATATTATTTCGTTATTTCAATTTGTTTTCGTGGCGAAGCACACGCATCAACAGCTGACCGGCTGCTATGGCCATCCCAGTTCAGAGAAGTGCAGCGTTGCAAGGTCGAACGCCGCGGCCTTCCGTATAGCCGGCCATGGCTCAGTGCAGGTGTTCTGCGACTCCATTACAATGTCCGACCACTTACGGTTCGGCGCACAGCAACTGTTCTACAGGAGTTCAGCTGGGAGCTGTTTGATGATCCACCATAGAACCCTGATCTTGCTCCCAGCAGTTTCCATATTTCGGTTGGTTGGTTCTTTAGTTTACGGGCTACGACAACGCGGTCGTGTAGCCCCGTATACTTTGGGTGTGTGTAGAATCTGTCTGATAACCGGTGTTCATTGTGATGGCTCTTTTAGTGTGTTTTATCTGTCTTAATTCAAGTAACGACTGCAGACAATACTTTCAAGTAGTTCCTAATTTTGCTACCAAATGTTGTCGTTCACGACACCTAGCTTGCGGACTTGGCTACTAGATGGCATCGCAGTCAGCACCTGACGGCGAACGTTGGAACTAATAGAGTGTTATAAATTCTAACCTACTAATTTTGGCTTCACGCAAATGTAGTTAGTGGAAGGTTCTTTTTCGTGCCATAAATCTATGACATGGGACCGTCAGCTTTACTTCCCCTCCGAAGGAGTGCATACTGAGGGATTTTTTAATGCTCTTAAAAAATCCGACGACTTCGGCCGATTCGAACCCGCGACCTTGGGCAAAGAAGCTCAGCATGCTACCAAATACGCCACCGAAGTCACCTTTCCATATTTCCTTGCAGCTCAAGAAATTGCCGACCTCCGGTGAACATTCTTACACTGTCGAAGAGCTGAAGATTAATGTCACGCGCTGGTTCCATTCCCAGATGGCCGACTCCTACGACACAGGAATACAAAAGTTGATTGCACGATATGACAGGTGCCTCAATTCTGGTGGTATTTATGTCCAAACATAGCTCATACATTGCAGTGTCTAGCGCTAATAAAGTTTCTCATGTAACTTTTTATTTAGAAATGGGGAAACTTAATTTCTGGATGTGTCTCGTAGATTAACCCGGCAGTGGTCGCGGTATAATTTTGACGTAAATGTGTCGCGGGTGAGATTTTCGCTCACCTTCGTAATTTCAAGTTAGGTAGATTTCATTAGAAAGCTGACTATTGCAATGGGTACCATGTTTCGACTTCCGGAAAATTCCGAGATATCTTCGCGTTTCACATCCCCCAGACCCCAAAACCACCGTCAGTTCAAAAGTGTATATATAATTTATGTATATATGTATCTATCTATCTATCTATCTATCTATCTATATATATATATATATATATATATATATATATATATATATATATATATCAGTTTCTTGTGGACACGATAACTGCCGTAATTTTGCACCAATCACTTTGAATTTTTTACATAATATGTATCACTATAAAATCTCGGTCGAGTTCGTTAATGGGCAAAATCGGTCGAAGGGAGTGAAAATGGGGGGCTTTTTTCGAAAAAGTGAAATTTCGCTATAACTCTCTTAATACGTGAAATATCGAATCCATTCAAAGTTCATAATATGTGTCGGATAAGTGCCAAAACTTTATGTCAAATAAGTTTATTGATAGCACCAACCATTGACCAATGGGGTGGAAAAAAGTGGGTTTTTCGGGAAACATTAATCATATCTCTCTTAATAGGCACAATATCAAAACCGTACAAAATGGAAAATATTCCCCTAATAATTACCTAAAACTTTTGTCTGAAAGAATTTTTGATATGACCCACCATTACGCCAAGGGATGAGAATTTTTTTTTCGGAATTAAAAAAAACGCCAAGTGCCATCAGAGGTTACCATAACAACGCTTTTAAATTGATAAGGGATGATCTATCAGAGGTTGCCAAGACAACGCCATTGACGAGATCACATTCATTTTTAGCCTACTTTTCACACTTTTCAAAAATGAGGAAAAAGTAGACTTATAAGATATATCCGGGAAAATGTGTCTGTCCTTCTGCCTGTCTGGCTGTGTTTGTGTGCCCCCCCCCCCCCCATCAACTCCTTAACGGCTGCAGCAATCGAAACCGGAATATCTCAGGCCCATATTTGAAAAAGATGCCAGTGCTACCAATTGCTAAAAAAACGCACTAGAAATTTGAGCTCCATGTTGGATATCTTGGAAGGTATACATGGGAGCTATTCTAAAATTGGCACACATGTAGATAATACTATTTGAGTTTAATTTCCAGGTGGCCATACATGACAGCGTTGCCAAAATAATTTTAAGCCTTCTGATAAGTCCAATTTTTAAATGCATATAACTTATACACTATCAATTGGATTTCAACCAAATTTTGTATGTAATATGTGTACATAAACATATATGACTGAATGTATTCTTAAGAGCCACCAGGGCTGCCAACTGTTAATAATTGCTCTCTATTTTGTATCCAAATATATCAGAAAGTATGCTAGCCGACAGCTTTAAACTATGCACACGTAAATTACCCGACATTTTACATTAATTTGGAGTAACTTATATACGTCAGTTCTACCAACATTATTCTAAGCCTGCTGACAGGACCAATTTTTAAATACATGTAACTTCTATACCAACAAATGGATTTCATCCAAAATTGGCACAAAAATATATAATATTTCAGATTATTTATGACCAGCACTCGCATGACATTGTTGCCAACATGCTTTTACGTGTACTAATAGATCCAATGTCTAAATCCATGTAACGTCCTTTGGACTTCAACCACATTTTGTATTCTGTACCTTAGGAGATGGAAGTAAGAATATATTCAGTCACCAGAGCTGCCAACTGTATTGCTCTATTAGGCTACATTATGCCTAGTATACCTTATTTCGAACTAATTAAGACATTTCGATATTACCCACATAATTTCGTCATTATTCTAGATAGGTTCATATACTGTAAATTAATCTATGGCATGAATCTTAATTTTAAGAAAAGTAGGCTCTTTAGTTCGTCACGGAACTTCTTGTTCCATCTGACTATGAGGGAAGCGGCTAACTGGTAGCATGCTGAACTTCTATGCCCAAGGTGCTGGTTCAAAGCCGGACAAAGTCGCCAGATTTTCTAAGAGCGCTAAAAATCCGTCAGCATGCTTTCCTGTGGAGGGGAAGTTACAACGTTCGTTGCAAGTTGCTGGTTGCGGTGGCATCTAGCAGCCAAGTTCACATCTAGGTGTCGTTGACGTTAGTATTTGGTACAAAATTAGGTACTACTACTTAAAATTGACCGTCTGCAGACCCTACCTGAATTACAGACTAATACAGTCATCACAAATAACACCGTTTATCAGACAGATTCTACACACACCCAATGTACACGGGGTTACATGACCACCTTGTCGCAGCCCCTAAACTGAGGAACCAACCAACATCTCTGCGGGAGATAAAATTTTGCGTGAAGAAGTAACAGACGGTTAGATAGTTACACATTAGTTCCAAACCTTGCATAAGGACAGTGTGATCACAAGTATAAAAATTAACCCCAAATGACAAGAAGGTTACCATCCCCATAAGACAGTAAAATGTTAAAAGTATTCATAGAAAGACGAAAAAATGTTAACTAACCTCCAATTGTAAAATACTTTCTCGCAATAAATGAGGTCTGATCCTCCTACGAAAACCTGCATATTTTGCCTATTATAGCCTATCCCCTAGTTTGCCCGGTGAAATCTACCTCCGCCTTCCGGCGTGCCGAGAGGAGTTTTATTTTATACACAAATGATTGTTTTGAAAGGGACGGTAATACGTTTATCTGCTTTCGTGAAGTGTCTAAGAGATGTTTACATAAAATATACTTTAATTTTGCCAGACCAATGAGAATAATTAAACATTTTAAATCAGAGCAGTCTAAGTATGGCATCTAAATATCATATTCTCTGGCGGACGCTCGCATTTATTAAGCAAGCATACAAAAGAGAAGATTATAAGAGAAAGCAACCCGATGGACCTTACTCTGTTGTGAGTAAGCCTGCAGAGGTCGTCAAACGACTAGCACATCCTATTGAGAATAACGGAAGGAACTTCACTGTGGATAATTGTTTTTCATCGGTTTCCCTGGCTTTAGACTAGCTGAAGATTGGGTTGACAGTAGTGGGAACTGTTAGAAAGAAACAAGTAGTTCCGTGAAGAACTATACAGCCTATTTTCATATATCCTACTTATGTTAATTGCCACTATTTAACATACACAATTTCAGTTTGATTGCTGTAATAGATTCGTAGATATTGAGAACCGACTAAATATTTCGGATGGTCGCCATGTTGGATTTTATGTATGTAGGTCCTAGAGTTATGTACTGTTACATGCAGATTATTGTGAACGTGTAGTATTCAAACTTCAATCGCATAATTAGGACACAAGAAAAAACAAGGAGATTTAAAAATTTTTCACAGCTGCCATCTTGAGGTTATGGAAACAATTGAAATAAATTAGATGCCAGTGGATTAACATTCGGATAAAGATTTACTGTACCAAGTTTCACTGCACGCGGATGGTTAAATTGCGAGAAACCTCCATGTGAATATTTATAATTCGCGTCACCGCCATGTTGGATTTGTGATCACCAGGTTATTTAAAGTCCTATAGGTGAACTTAAGTTCATAGCCCCTATGAACATTAAAAAATGCAGTTTGATTGCTAAAATAGATTCGTAGATATTCAGTATCGTCTAAATATTTCGGATGGTCGCCATGTTGGATTGTTAAATGTATAGGCCATAGAGTCATGTACCATAAAAGGAAAATTATTGCGTAGGTTCATTATTCAAACTTTTACTTCGATCGCATGACTACATCACAAGAAATAAAAACTTAATTTTAAAATTCGCACTGCCGCCATCTTGAGGTTATGTAAACAATTGAACTAAATTAGATACCAGTGGATTACAATGTGTATAAATATTTCCTGTACCAGGTTTCAGTGCGCTTGGAACATTAAATCGCGAGAAAGGTCTATTTAAAATGTTCAAATTCGCTTGGCCGCCATGTTCGTTTTGTAGTTAACCGGTTTTTGAAAATCTTATAGATGGACTTCCAGTAGTGCCCTTTATCTCAGTACAAAATTTTAGGGAGATACCGCTAATAGTTTCAGAGATATAGAATGCCGGTGAAATATTTCGCACATCCGCCATCTTGTGATTATGTAAACAATTGAATGAAGTTAGATGTCGGTGCATTACAATGTATATAAACATATACTGTACCAAGTTTCATTGCGTTTGGTTGGTCAAATCGCGAGAAACGTCTATTTAAAAGTCGCAAATTAGCTTGACCGCCATGTTCGTTTTGTAGTTACCAGGTTTTCAAAAGTCACATAAGTGAACTTATAGTAGTTCCCTCTATCACCATAGAAAATATCAGGGTAATAACGGTAATAGTTTCGGAGATATTGAATGCTGGTGAAATATTTCGCACAGCCGCCATGTTGGATTGGTGAGTCGTAACAAAATTTGAAGGGCACGGTCGAGGTCGCCGGGAATAGTGCTATGAACTTTCCGAGTTTCATTGAAATCGCTCCTGCCGTTTAGATTTTATTAGGGGGGGACACACACATGAATCACACACACACACACACACACACGCACACACACACGGACAAAAGGTGATCTCATAAGCCTATTTTTTCAAAATTGAAAATAGGCTAATAAGGCAGAGATTGTTCAATAGCCTTCTGAATTCACATGAGAGACCTTCAAAAGCCCAGAGAGATAGAATAGGCCAAATAACGCAGTTATTACTTCACAGCAACACAGCATTATAAATTTGTTGACCACACTAGTCTGTCGAGTAAAAATAAATTATTAGATGAGACATGATAACCACACCGCCTACTGTACGCCTCCAAGACTGATACCGACTCCCAAATACGCGATAATATCTGGTTTCTACGGTACAACCTGCTTATGAAGTCATCGCAAGACTAAGATAACTATCAGCGTGCCTCGGCAGTTATTAAGATGATAGGTGTGCAACAAAATCTAGATATTGAACTCTTGATATATATATCAATGGGACATTATAGTTACACGGTGTATTATAGATTAGTATGCTGGCCATGGACGGCAGTAATGAATTCAGAAGGTGCCCGGAGGGGAAAATCCCTCAGAAATTTAAATGTTAAACCTCTTTGTAAAAGTGTACAGTTATTTATAATATGTATAGTTTATCCACGAACCTACTACGTTGTCGTAGGAAGTGGGGAGGTGATACTCCGACGTGGCGCGTCCCAGGTGGCGGATAGGGGGGTCCTCACCAGTTTTGCTGGCGGACTTGAGCGAAATAAAATAGCTCTCGCGGACCAAACACACTCCCATTTCTCATCAATCATCCTATCATATTCCATTCATCACCTTTCCAGATCACATCTGGAATTGTAATCCCTGACTACGGTCAGATCATGGGTCCTAGACCAGACAATCAACTCAAGTATGAACAGTCTTCTAATGAACTCTTCCACCGCAAGGCACCATTCGGATACGGTGGGGTGCCGCGTAGAAGAGTCAGGTGAGTCGGAGCGCCTGGAAACCCGAAAGTCCAAATACAAACTCAAAATTAACAAATATAGGGAATTTTCATTCTTTGCAACATTAAACATAAATTCGTTAATTAAAATTGGAAAACTTAAGCATTTAACGGATATATTGGACCAACACAAGATCTTAATAACAGCACTTCAAGAACTTAGAAACACAGATCAAGACCCCATTGAATCTGGAGGATACTGTCTCTACAAGGGACCTCCAGGACCACGAGTTATGAAAAATGTCCCCCAATTTGGTATGGGAATTTTTAGTACATACCAGTATTATTGATTCAGTGGAAGACTTTTCGTCGAACTCATCAAGGTTAGCAACTTTAACAATTAGGACAGGAAACAAAATGTACTCTTTGATAAACGTTCATGCCCCAACTAATGACAAGAATGTCAAAAAAATTATAGATGAAACGGACAATTTTTGGGAAGAACTTGCCTTACTAATATCAAACATTCCAGACACTCATGTTAAAATCTTGCTTGGGGATTTTAATGCAAAAATTGGTCAAAAAGAAAATTTCGTCCAATAGTAGGTAAGTGGCCAGCTCACAAATTCACTAACAAGATTGGTCAAAGATGAATCATCCTTTGTGAAGAACATGGCCTACGTCTCGAAACTACTAGATTTAAGCGAAGGCCACACAAACTTATGACCTGGAAATGCCCTAATAGTGCACTAGGGGAATTCCAGATAGACCATGTTGCAATGGATAAAAAGTTCTACAAAGAAATATATAACGTGAAGGTACTACGTGGGGTCGATGTTGACTCTGATCATTATATATCCAAGATAAAGATCAAGTTAACTCCACGACGTAAACAAAAATCGTCAAACTCGACCATGCAAAGGCAATATGACCCTAGTTTTTTAATAAATAATGTGTCCTATAAGGAAAAGTCTAAAACTCTCTTAAGTGACAAGCTAGAAACGATGGTTGACACCCTGAAAACCGTTGCTGTCGAAATTGCCCCTATTAGGAAAAGGAAAAAGCATGCATGGTGGAATGCGGAATGTGATGCTGCAATTCGGAAAAGACACACAGCATGGCTCAATGATCAGCAAAAGAGGACCACACAATCGCGAGAAGAATTAACCATTGTTCGAAGGGAAACTGCCAAAGAAATTAGGAGAATTAAAAGAAAAAAATCAAAAAAAGTCCATACAAATTATTGATGATTCCTTTAAGCAACACAAAACAAGGGACTATTACAGGACATTTCGTCAATATCATTCTAAATACAGCCCTCCTACACTATTAATGAAAGATAAATCAGGTAAACTAGCCCACAATGATACTGATAATGCTAAAATTCTAGCAGATTATTTTCGAGAACTACTAAATGCTGATGAACCTAAGGAATATCTTGATTTTGAGCCTAATCCAAAAAATAAAACAAATTTACAGAACATTATTCCTCCTGACTTGACTGAAGTATGTGCAGCGATTAATTGGCTCAAAAATTATAGAGCAGCGGGAGAGAATTCATTGGTAGCAGAACTATGGAAATATGCAAATGAACAAACCATCTCCAACCTCCATAAACGCCTCATCGATGTATGGAATTCGGAACAAATACCAGAGGATTGGAGAATGGCTGTAATCCACCCAATTTATAAAAAGGGTGATAGATCAGACCCGAACAACTACCGTGGGATTTCTTTGCTTGATGTAACATACAAAATTCTATCTAGAATTATCTTGACAAGAATTCAACAACAACTCGATCAAGAACTAGGAGAATATCAAGGAGGGTTCCGACCAGGTCGCAGCTGTCCGGATCAGATCATCAGTCTGAAATGGATAATGAAATATCATAGAATGAGACAAAAGGATTTGGTCATTACTTTTGTGGATTTTAAGAAAGCTTATGACAGTATCCATCGAGGGTCATTACTTAACATCCTTAGGGAATTTGGGTTACATCAAAAGCTTATCAACCTCATCGGCGTTACTTTGAAAGATACTAAATCAAAGGTTAAATTTCAAGGCGCCTTGTCTGAACCATTTGATATCCGGACTGGACTTCGACAGGGAGATGGTCTATCACCATTATTATTTAATTGTGTTCTTGAAAAGATCATGCGTGAGTGGAACAAAACTTGTCCTCCAAATGTAAAGATTGGTAATAATATAAAACTGAATTGCTTGGCCTTTGCGGATGACCTTGCACTGCTTGCAACCAGTATAGATGAGGTTAAACACCAAATTGAAGAACTTGGGTCTCTTGCAGCAAAAGTAGGACTTCAAATTTCATTTGAAAAGACTGAAATCATGGCATCCTTTGATGTGGAAACACAAGCTATTACATAGATCAACAATAAAGAAATTAAAGTTGTACATAAATTTAAATATTTAGGGGAGATTATAACATGGAATTTGAATGAGAAAGCGTCAATCGAAAATAGAACAACAATGTTAAGACAAGCGCAATATATTACTTGGTCTAGTAACAAAAAAATCACTCTCCATAAATGCCAAATTACGACATTACGAATCAGTTATTAAACCGGAAGCAATATATGCTTGTGAAACACTTTTCAAGTTAAACACTCGATCAGTTACTGACACATTACAGAAGATTGATAGAAGAATTCTCAGAACTATAATTAATAAAAAACATCAGGTGGATGGTCAATGGCGTCTATTACCAAATGAAGTGGTTTATAAAGAAACTGAGTCTATAGTCGATACTATGCGAAAAAGGCGAATTGCTTTTTTTTGTGTCATATCTCACGCCCGCCGGATACCAGATATTTAAAAGTATTATTTAATTATTTTTTCAAAAGTAAAACAAAGAACTCTTGGTTTATGGAAATTCAAAATGATCTGGATGAACTCGGCTTGACAATGTCCCAAATTGCTAACAAAGATGAGAAGAATATCTTGAAAAACAAGAACATCCGACTTCCCTTAAAAACCTTTACCCGCAAAACTTACACCATAAGCGATGCAGAGAGAGCGGCAAGGTCGACTAGAATGAAAATGTTTTGGGAAAAGAAGAAAAATCAGAAGCTGAATCTTTAATATTGTTTTTGAGATATGTATATACTTGTGTTGGTTAAGTGCTCCAATGAGGGCGTAACATATGTAAATAAATAAATAAATAAATAAATAAATATGTATAGTTTATAATTACGTGTAAAAATATAAATAATAGTAGTGAATGAAATTTAGTTAGTAACTGTTACTTGTAATCTAATTAATAAAACTGGGGTTTTGTAAGTACAATGCGTTCCTTCTTTAAATTTCAAGGTAACTAATCGTTTCGTGTCATTTTATAACCAAGTCTACCATTTTCGAAGTTTCTGTCTGTTTGTCTAAATGTGTGTGCTACTATCACTGGTTTTTACGAGGTTTTGTATACTCATACGTTCAAAATTAACGTTGTTTTTAAGCTAAAACTAAAGTGACCATAATTCATTGATTTTTTGGGGTTGTGGGGACGCTTTTACAAAGTCACTTATTACATGAGTTATGATCCCCGGAAGCGTTTATTGAAAGAAAATCCACAGCTTGCTTCCAGTCTCCCACCGGGTCAGGAATGGAATTTATTTTTTTGTCTTTCACAGTGTTGAAGTTAGGCCTCATGGTCCTTTCTTATACGGGGTGCGTGGCGGTACAGCAGTCAAGCTGTTTGCCTCTTACCAAGGTAAACCGGGTTTGATTCCCGGTCAATGTATAAGGTGCGTTCAAACAATAACGAGCCGGAGGCTGGAATGCGCAAACCGGTGACTACATCGGCTAATCGTGGCGTGTGTAACGAGGTGCGGTTCCGACCAGAGCGTGCAATGTCACAGCCCGTCGCTAGGGGGCACGCGTGCACATCACGTGACGATACAAAGTGAGCAACAGCATGCATCAATCGTCCAACGCTGCCAGTCGCATTGCAAACAGTGACATGGAGGCGTCATCCGAAGAGTAAAGAGGTGTTGTTCGGTTTCCGAGAGCGGAAGGAGTAGGGGGAACGGATATTCATCGTCGAATGTCGCAAGTGTACGGCGAACACTGCATGTCAAGGCGTGGCACAAGCGCTTCAGGGAAGGACGGGTGTCGTTAGCCGATGATGCCCGGTCTGGGGCATCCCCCTGCATTACCGATGACAACGTCCAGCTGGTTGATGCACTCATTATCCAGGACCGCCGAGTGACAGTGAGCGCCATAGCCGCCGTGGTCGCTCCACGACAATGCACGACCTCATACAGCCAACACAGTCGCGGCCTTCCTGCAGAAATTCAAATGGGAGGTTCTCGGCCACCCTCCATACAGTGCAGACCTCTCTGCCTGTGATTACGACATGTTTGGTCCCCTGAAAAGGGCTCTGCGGGGCCAACGATTCACCTCGGACGCCGACGTCCAGCTGTACGTGCGGAACTGGTTCACATCGCAGACCAGGGAATTTTATGAGACAGCCATTCACCGCCTCATGTCACAGTGGGACAAGTGCCGCAACAGCCAGGGCCAATACTTCTAACATACAGGTACTGGTTTCTGTAATTATGCCTCCGGCTCGTTACTTTTTGAACGCACCTTATATGTGAGACTTTCGAAGTGAAATGTTCTCTGTGGTTCGGATTCCACATAGAAAGATGGGCCCGTGGCTCATGGTCACGAGATTAACGGTCACGTGAAACCACAAACTTCCTTATTTTCCTTTCTTACACTTAACTCGTGAAGTGTCCCATTTTCCATCTCTTGATAAATGCAGTACATTTGCATTTGTCTGTTGGCACAGGCCAGAGTAAAATGTGACTTTCTGCCGAGGCCTTAATCCTACTCATGGAAGCTTTGAGGTATGAGTGGTGCTGACAAGTGAAGTATCAGGTAAGACAGGTCAAAACCTATCTTGAAACTTTGTGAACTCAATCGTTGTACTATAAGAGGACAATGTGCGGAATATCAGCCGCCAGATTGAACTGTAAGTCTCCGAAATCATGGGGCGAATGTGTTATATAAATCAATGGGAGGTAGCGAGTACCGTACAAGCTGGAATGGACAGCCCTGACCGCCCAACCACTCAAGACCGGTGGGAAGGAGCCGCTCGCTCCACTCGCTGCTACTACTACGAGTGCCACAGGGATGTCCTGCTCCGCCAGTCGTCATGCCTGCGTACCAGGATGTCACCTACGATTTTGGAGCCTTGCAGTTCAATCTGGCAGCTGATTTTCCGCACGTTGTCCTCTTATTATAGTAAAACGATTACGTCCACACAGTTTCAAGATAGGTTTCGACCTGTCTTACCTGATACTTCCCTTGTGAGTAATGGCCTTCAAGGCGCAACTAGTGCCTGTATGTACTGCAAAAGGTTCTACTCATAGGGTCAGTGCTATTCTTCCGACTTGGTGAGGAAAGCAATGGCCATCTACCTCAGCTTGCCTAGTATGCCTCATTATAGTGCTACCTTAGGATTTAGTGGGTATCTTCTGACCTAACCTGTGGCGGTACATTTTGAGGATCCAACCAGCTTCTGGGCTGACTACCTAACCTCGTGAAGTGGTACGTAGTCGGTTGGTTCCTTAGTTTAGGGGCTGCGACAACGCGGCCATGTAGCCCCGTGTTCTTTGGTTGTGTGTAGAATCTGTCTGATAACCGGTGTTCATTGTGATGGCTGTATTAGTGTGTGTTATCTATTATTAATTCAAGTAAGGACTATAGACGATAATTTCAATTAATTCCTACTTTCGCTACCAAATGCTACCCTCAACGATACCTAGCTGTGAACTTGGCTACTACTAGATGCCATCGCCTGATGACGAACTTTGGAACTTAAGAGCGTTAATGAAACCTAACCTACAAATTTTGCTTCACACAAATTTAGTTAGTGGAAGGTTCTTTTACATGCCATAAATCTATGACATGGGTCCGCCATATATACTTCCCCTCCGAAGGAAGGCATACTGAAGGATGTTTAACGCTCTTAAAAAATCCGACGACTTCGGTCGGGTTTGAACCCGCGATCTTGGGCATAGAAGCTCAGCATGCTACCAACTACGCCATCGAAGCCGCTCGCTGTAAGTGGTAGCCTACGTATGATATAATTACATGAAATACAATAAATATGAGTTCATGATGATCATTCATAATTAAGAGTACAGTAAATTATGTTAATACTGATATTGATGAGTAAGACACATGAATTATAATAACGAAGGGCCTTATGGAGAAATTCGAAGTCAAAGGAATGACCCCCAGGGGCTCACAACTAGTGGGACGTCCACTAGCGACCACGGGATGTCTGAACCCAAGAGTATCTCCTGCCTTCTTCTCAAGGCCCTTGAGGAGGCAGAGTGTATGTACCCCCACCACTTCTGGTGCACCCCCGATATTGCTACACCCCCAAGGGCTCACGGCTAGTGAGTTTGAGAGTTTGCGACCGCGAGGGATTCCTGAGCTGGGTCCATTTAGTACCTTTTTTCCATTGCCTCTGGGGTGGAAAATCTCCTCTTTCCCCTGTCCTATCTGCCTTTCATGGCTCTCCTTCCTTCCAAGTCCCTCAATCCTCATTCTTTGAAGATTGAGGGCATTTATTTTCTTCCTGTCCTTTATTTGGTTTATTCTTTATTTGTTTACCAATCCTTCTTCTAGTATGTAAGTCTGTAGTTAGTATTAGTTATACCGTGAGTCCGGGAATGTTCTCCGTAGCGCCTACATGCGTCTGCGAGAGCTAGCTACAGCAGTTACGTTGGCAGCACGGCTGCCGCTTGCATCACATTAGCCTTTCACGAATTGATTGCCGGCGGTTGAGATGGGAACAATTCTTTGTTTACTTGTGTCACACGTCAGCCTGCTTCGTTGACAGGTACAGTTGCGCGAGTAGGATATGACTCAGCTCAAGTAGCCTCTGTCATCGTTTAACTGTCCGTGGTGACATGAGCTCCTATGACACGCAATGCTGCTTAACTTATGTGCAGAATGCATTCTGTCATCGCTGTGTTCCCTAATAACAAGCAAACAGTATACTTTGTACTCGCCACAGCCATTCATAACAGATGCTGGAAGTGCTGATGACACATACGCTCGCTAATTGCAATACACACTGACGATTTCGACAGGCCCACACATGTGGGATTCACCCTGTCAAAGACACCGTGCTACCAACTAAGCCGATGACTCAACCACTCTCAGCTGCACATAACCACTTCGGAGAACATTCTCGGGCGCCCTGTGGTTTTTATTACACCTTGTCTTTCACTATGACCCAAACCATAAGGGGCCGATAACCTAGATGTTAGGCACCTCAAACAACACTTAACATCATCATCAACATTATCATCATCAAAGAAATAAGGATTCTAAGGAAAATCTTTTGTCCAGACAAGGAAAACCGTGAATACAGACGACGCGACAGCAAAAGCATAAACTTTACACTCACGTGGACAAAATAACTGATAAGTTATCATGCGGAAGAGGAGCATCATATTCTATTGGCACATAGCAAGAATGGGGCCTATGAAAATGACAAACAGGATACTTATCTACTTTCTGTGAAAGAAAAATCAAAGTAGCCTGGCTTACAGAGGGACTTGAAAGAGGAAGTGGGAATTATGTATGACTATGTTCAGAAGCAAATATCCAGTAAGATAAAACTTAAAGAGCATCGGAGTTTCTAGAAAAAGCCTTAAACTAACAACACGGAAGACGCTGACCGAAGAGAGGAGCAATGCCACCGAAAACGAATGATACCGTACTAGGCAAATGTTACAGCTCCAGGAAGAAAGAAGTTTGATTACCTTTGGCCATTAGCAAGCCGAAATAATAATAATAATAATAATAATAATAATAATAATAACGGAACGAAAAAATCTCAGAAAGATTTATGGGGCAGTCAATTAAAAGGACATTTGGATGAAGAGACCTCAGAACGAACTCTATAAAAAAAACACAATAACGGAAACAAATCAGAAAACGCCGAGCAAAGTTTTACACACACATCTACAGGTTGGAAAATTCTAGAACGGCAAAGAGACTACTCAACATCGTAACAAAGATGATTATTAATCGTATGGCATTTACTCATCGCTTTTGGAACACAAAAAAAAATATATACAAGATTTATAAATTTACAGATAAATTATTTACATATTCGTAACAAAGAGTAAATGCGTCGCGGAGTGGCTGACAGAGGTCCAGTGGGACCTACAACAGATCAACATAGAAAATCTCAAGGACCGCACCGAGTGCTGGAATAATCACTAATGTTAAGTTTGAGCAAAAACATCACGACAACCTGGAAGAAAATGGACAGCTGAGCGGAAGCAGAAGCATTCCGAGAGGATGAAGAGATTTTGGGAAGAAAAGAGGGAAAACGCCCGAAGATAAATTCAAGTTCAATCGCTTTCCTAAAGGGGAACAATTGATCAAATACATACATAATGTTACAAACCATTATAAATATCCTTATCCTTGCGCACTCACGCGTCCTACCACCCATCACCGCTCACATGCTTGCCACTGTGGGTGAGTGGTTATCCTGTCGGATTACCAACACCAAGCTTGCAGGTTCGCTCCTGGCCACGGTAAGTGATTTTTGAAAGGCGACAAAATTCACGACACGCATGTTATACGTTGTTGGCATGTTAAAGAATACATTTTAATTCAGTAGGCCGTATTCATAATGGAAAATATAATCTCGGGATTTTCCGCCAACACAAAAGTTTCTCCTTTCTCTACTAGAAAGCACTATAGTGTCAAGGAGCTTAGATGTCTAACTCCTTGACTTTCATAATGCTCCAAGGAACAACAAATTTTGACATGCAAGCGCAAATAACAAAGCTTGCACCCGGCACCCGAGGCCATACGATATTATTATTTATACCGCTCACACGAGACAGTCAGCGGTATTCAAGATGTAATTTCAGCTTGCGGCCTTCCATTTCTTAATTGCTTTAGAATTTCTGATGTCGGCAGAATTTGATTTCTATAGTCGGGACTCAGCTATAATACAAGCGTTTCGTGATTATGATGTACACAACCTCGTGGTTCTTGGTTCTCGCCTTCGAGGTTCGGTTTGATTCGTGGCTCTTCCAAGAAATGTGTTTCTGATTTGAGAACTGGGACGGGTTACACTCAGCTTCATGAGGCAAAATTGTGAACAGGTAGCTTCGACTCCCACCTCAGCCATCCTGGAACTTGTTTTCTGAGGTTTTAACACTTCTACTACAGGCAAATGCCGGGATGGTATCTAACTTAAAAGGCAGCTTCGTTCCCAATCCCCACCTGAGTTACAAACTATACACACACTAACAGAGATATCCTGTATTTATATTCTTTTTTTAAATATTGACACGAATAAAAAAGAAAGAAAGAAAGATCAGACAAATTCTACACACACTCAAGTACACAAGGATAAACGACCACTATGTCCAAGCCTCTCAACTGAAATGAAAATGGAGTAAGCAAATACAGAGGAATAATATCTTGCTGTCCAGAGGAAATCCAGAGGCAATATATTTCTTTCAATCTTTCTGCCTCTCTGTCTCCCTCTCTTTACCCGTCTCTCAAATTACAGCGCAACTAAATTACGAAACGTAAGTGAAAGCGTGGACGCAGGCAGGCCGTGTGATGGAAATGAATACAAAAATATAGCTCAAGGTTGCGAGTGTAGCATAAAAAGTTAATATGTAATCTTCTCTTTCATTTCGCTTGATAGTTGGCTGGAGTTTGTTTTGCGAGAGAAGCCATTACCGGTACATTTCCGTAATGATGATGTTAAGATAGGATTACATCTCTGTGCAATCGCTCGCTATTTACTTAGCGCTACGCTTCACACGGTTATGGACCAATTCTACGATAGCAGAAAGCAGCAGATGTCAGAATAATAATTAAACTAGAACGAAGGATATTACGGAAGATTTTAGGGAACAGATGGGTTGATGGCCAGGTACGATTGATACCAATGAAGAACAGTCCAACAAGATAGAACCAATAATGTCGTCCGTCAAAATAAAATGATTGATATTCTACGGGCAAATCTTCCGTATGACTGATGACCAATTGACTAATAAAATCGGAGATTTCACAAAGCCAAAGGCAACCAAATGGAGATGATTTCAAGAATGTGAGAAAGACCTGATGCAAATTGGCATCCCAAGAACGAAAATTCAGGGCGGATTTTAAATTCAACAAATGGTTACAAACTACCAAACTTTCAACCCTTTATAGGGCAAAATTATTTTATATTTTTTTGTGTATTTACATTTTATTTTATTTTAATTAAGCCTATTTAAATTATTAATATTATTATTTTAAGTTTCACTAATTTTAATTTTTATATATTTATTTTTAATTTTTGATTTATGTTCTGATAGATTTAATTTTGATATTTTCACTGAATTAATTAAGTAACTAATTTCGAATTGATTTTTACAATTATTTTCAATTTTTATAGTTATGTTAATTATTTTAATTTGTATATTTCTTTTATTATTGTAATTTTTTATGATTTTTATTTCTATATTTATATTTTATCTTTACACTTTAATTGTTAATGTTTTTAGATTTTTTTTTAAGTTTATCCAACACATTACTTCAAGTAGATACGTTTAGAAATACTAGCACTTCGGCAAGAAAAATCTCGGAAATTTGGCTTAAAGATTCAACTACCAGCACTTTCAAAAGCATTAACTGTCCTTATGACAGGTGATTAATATAGAGACCACTATCCCATGAAGGGTTAAAGTGGAATTTAAACCCAGTAGAAGGAGAGGGTCTTTACCAGAAGCACGAAAGAATGGAATCAAATAGTACTGGTAGGATATTAAGGCTGGTAGAAGACAGAGTTGTAGACACAAATGAAATTGATTATTAATATCATTAAATAGAAGTTCAATTTAAATGTAAAATAATAATAATAATAATAATAATAATAATAATAATAGAAAAAAGAAAGAGAAAGAATGGGCATTCTCCGGAAAATGTATGATCCCACGAGCGGAAATGGAATGTGGATTAAGAGAAACGCAGATCTATATTTACTCCTTAACTGACAGGTTCACAGACCGCATGCAAGAGACGCTTGAAATTCTATGGCGATATCTATAGAATGGACCGTGACAGATTCACCGACTATTTAAGAAATAAACTCAAAGAAGGCCCAAATATACTGGATAGAAGAAACTATGGTGGACCTACAAGAAATATAATAGAATATGTAACCGTAGTAGTGACTAACAGTTCAGGCTGACCATGCCATATCGTGTTTGTCCATACCGTCCCGTTGGGTCAAAATAGAGGCTATTGTTTACTCACTGATCCATATTTCAGTAATTTCGTAAGTTTATATCCTTTTAGGAAAGTACTGAACAAAATAATACATATTTAGTATCAATTGGTTTATAAAAACGGCAGAAAACCCAAACGAAATCGTTCATTCCATGACATAATATGTTATGCAGTTATACTATACCAGTAAGTTGTTAACCTAACGTTATTTCTTGATGTATGTAGCGTAATGGTAGCGTTCTATACTCTTAGCCTAGAGGTCCGTGGATCAAATACAAGCTGGGTCAAATATTTTTACGAGATTTCTTTGCATGTATCGGTTTATAACTACTCACACGTTATAATGTTAAGCATATAGTGTTTATTTAAAATCGAAAATATTATATATACCGGTATATAGGCTATACTTATAACATTACACATTTCAACACTCGACTATAGCAATTATAATTCGTTGTCCTTGTTCCACGGTAGAGTATTGTTGTTGTCCTTTTATACGAGGAAGGATTTGGGTAGGAAGCTGTTGTTGTTGTTGTTGTTGTTTCATTTGAGATGCATGGACATCAATGTCATTTAGACCCAAGTACTTGGGTGAGTGTTGAATTTTGTCTGATAATCTGTGTTATTGTGATGGCTGTATTAGTGTGTGTATATATAATTCGGGTGAGGTTTCAATCAATCAACGTCTACAACCAACATTCAATTATACTCCTTCAAAAGGACTAGGAGTTATAACTATACCCATGCATTTAGGACAAAGAAGGCTATATGTTCTTTACTGAACATCTTGTTTCTTCTTGTAGTGCGTAAGTATGTCGTAAGTTCGTAATTAGACCTTAATTAGCATTATTTGTAGTTTTCCAATTCACCATAACTTTTTCACTCCTACCTTAAACATTAGGGAGCCGATAACCTCGAGTTTAGGCCCATTAAAACGACAATCATCATTATCGTAATTTATATTTGTGTTTGAGTGATAATTTTCTGATAACCTGTGTCATTGTGATGGCTGTGCTCTTGTACAGTACGTATTTGTAATTGAGACTAGGACCTGAAAATGAGGTGGTCGTGGCCTTAGTCTAGGTACCATCCCGGCATTTGCCTGGAATTAATGAGAGGAAACCACGGGAAACCTTTCTAGTATGGCGAAGGGGAGAATATAGCCCTCAGACCAGAATTAAATTTTTTGACAGAGCTGGGAATTGAATAGGGACATCAGGGGTGACAGCCACGAACAATGCTAGCTACTGCTCTACGAGGTGGACAAGAAAGGGTCCAAAATGTCCCTGATTGTGTGAAAGCAGCTTGTGCCAACAGCATTTCACTGTTTTGCTGCCCTTCGCACGTCAAATTACACCCGTAAATGGACTTACGATACTGAGCTATTAGCTTACCAGCCGATAGAGGGATTTACTTGGTATTAACGCAAGTAATCTGTGAGCCCAAAGCGAGCTCAGATTCTCGACCAGTAGAGGCATGCGAAAACGTGTATAAAATCTCAAATGTCTTTTAATTCAATTACCAGGTGATTACATACCTGATGTCTGGCCCAGTGGTGAATAGGTTAGCACGCTAGGCATTGGCGCGAATGGCCCCGGGCTCGATTCCAAGCTGGGCCATCAGGGATTTTAATATCCTGGAGTTAATTTCCCTGGCCCTGGAACTGGGTGTATGTGCCGTCGTCATCACCACTTTATCCTCTTTAAAATGCGCAGACCACCCTCGGGCGTCAACTGGAGAGACCAGCACTCGGCCTCCCAGGAGGCCACACGGCACTGTTTTCTGCAATAAAATGACGTACAAAATCAGGGTGGACCCGATATGGTGGCACACAGTGTGACCAAATCACCAAAAATTGGCCAAAATCTAAAATAAGGTGGCGTGTATTTGTGAACGTACAAGGATCAATACTTGTTATTGCTTCATTTGAAGGGCTTGGACACCATGTTCATTTAGCCCATTGTAGTTGGGTGTGTGTGGAATTGTGTTTGATAACCTGTGTTGTTATGATAGTTGTAATTCTGGTGGGTGGCCGTGGCCTCGAGTTAGGAACCCCGAGTAGAAGTGGGAAACCACGGAGAACCACTTCTAGGAATAAAACTCACACCAACTTAATTTTCCCCCACGAAGTGCAGTGTACACCGTTCCAGTCCTCAGACCAGAAATAAAGATAACACAATAAGGTACGTGTACCAAATAAGGCCCACCTAAAGTTCAGCGCTTGTTATTTCACTTCTATGGGAGGTGATAGTTGAGAAACGGCAATCAAACATACCCCCTGTGTTTGCGACTTAAAATGTTAGCATTAAAAGTTGTCTGACTTAAACATTATATCCGCAATAAACGACAATAATACCTCGCACCAATGGGCCTTATAAGGAACACCTGATCCAAACAAGGCCCATCATAGATCCCCAATAAGGCCCACCCCTCAATCCCTTAAAAAAGCAGTATAATTCCAAGCTCTTATTATTTTATACTACGTTTTATTGATGGCAGATGTAAAGTAATAAAATACACTTCAAACAACAACAGAAATTTTGGAATTCAAGTCTTTTACGTAAACACAAAAAATATTTTCTCTTTGGTAAACAAAATATGTAAGTTAGAATTATTAGAATGATATTGAATAATTTTTCAAAGTACAGGAAACGCTAAATCAATGCCTTTTTAAAACAAGAAACCATAAAAAAAACCTCGTCACTTAAAATACACTTGCTTCCTGAAAAATATGTTCACTTAACAAACTCACCTCACTTCATTTCACTTATCACACGATGGACACATGAAATTTGGCATTTTGTCTTCCCTTCTTATGCCTACACATTCTTCGTGAACATATTTTCTGCAATTTTTGCAGAGCCTCATATCGGCAACTCTGTCTTCGCAACACATGTGACAAAACCAGCTTACCACTTGCTGGTTCACTCCGCTACTCGACTGACTACACTCTCCTTCATTGCAAGGGCTCCCCTTGAGCCCTGTTTCCAGAATGGTCAACGTTTTCTTCGAACTGTCCTTGGCTTTTGTCACGTGACCTTTTTGATTAGCTTTCTGACCAGTTTGGTCAAGACGCTTTGAGATTTTGTCCTTAAACAATTCCTTTGTGACCACTTGGGCCTTGTAATTCAAGGCCTTCCTTCTAGGTGTTTGAGGTTTTTTTTTGAATTCACGAGTTTTCAGGATGTCTTGAAAAGATGATTCCATTTCCTCCTGATCATCATCTACAATGTCTAAGTCACTCAGACTGTCGTGAACCGAGAACTGCTCACTCACGCTTGAGCTAGAATCACTTTCGTTTGGAAGTCTTCTTTTTCTAGATGTAGCTGATGCTTCTTGATTTTGCAAAATTCTGCCGGGCTGAGCTTCATCTGGAATGACTTCCGGTAGATCAGCGTGTTGCGTTGGTATTGATGGAGCGAAAGCACTTTCAGGAATAATGTTTGCATCAAACGGAAAAATACCGGTTGCACGAAACCCGGAAATAACATTTGCTGGCGACGTTGCTTTCGGCCACACTTTACTGAATATCTTCCCGAACACTCGCCTGCTGATCGCCCTACTTTCATCTGATTTATTTTTTGACCAATAAAGTTGAACTTCGTCATCCCAAAAGGTTTCAAAAGGTTTAAATACTGATTTGTCCATTGGTTGAAGTTCATGGGTAGTGTTGCTCGGCAAACAGTAGAGATTTATGTCGTGTTCTTCGGCAGCATCGCAAATATCCGGATCTAAGTGTGATGACGCTCCATCAAAAATCAGTAGCACTTTGCCTGCAGGTTTGTACTTGGCAAAGTGATGCAACCACTTAACGAAGGTTGCAGTGTTCATTGAACCCTTCTCAGTCATTTCTATCTCAGTTCCGGGGGGAAGATAGTCCTCCCATTCCGGTTTACGGCGTTTTCCCTTAAAAAGTATCATGGGAGGGATCACCTGGCCAATGGCATTGCCACAAGATACAATTGATACATTTTCTCCATGCTCTGGAGCAACAAAGTGAAGTCGTTTATCACCCCTTTTAGCCAAAACCTGTGGTGATTTATGTAGTGAAAGGCGACACCCCTTCTCATCCATATTATAGACCAACTGAGGATTGTTGAAGAGTTCTAAGTCAGTCATAACAGTTTTCAGTTTTTCGAAATGGTCACTCACGATCACTTTATTTAGCTTGGCAGCTCTTCCAGGGTTCATATGCTGCGCCTTCCTACGGGCGATGTCAGGTTGCCTCATTAAGAAAAGCTTTAACCACTTGCGCCCAGCTAGTCCTTTTGCATCATTGAAAGGATTCTGTAGTTTATTCTTTTCGCAGAATTCATACACAGATCGCCGAAGAACTTTGCCTGTAACTGGATAGCCAACTTCCGCGAGACGAAAAATTCTCTGACATAGTTCTTTCTCCTGTGCCTCATTCAAACAAGCCCTACGTCCTAGTTTCTTAACAACAACGCCTGAATCCACATGATTGCGTAATGTGCGCCTGGGTATATTGAAATTCTTTGATGCTGTCCTGACAGACATTCCTTCTGCAACAGCTTGCATAGCTCTCTTCAAATCATCTTCACTCCAACTTGCACGTTTGTTCTTGAGTGGATTCATCTAAATAAGAAGAAACAGAACAATTGTTTTACTAAAATCTAAATAAGACAGCCACGTGTGCAATTTTACAAACGGCTATAGCTAAAATGAATTTAATGAATGTTAAGTTTTCTTAAAATATATTTTTTATTTTTTTCTAAACCAACCCCCCCCCCCCCCGGTCCAACCCCCCCCCCCCTTTCCCCCTCCCCCTTCCCCCCTCCTCCCATCCAAAATGTCCCTCCACCAGAAAGCACATTAAATGCCCTTTTACTGTGATATCAAGAGTTAAAAACACCAAAATATAATTTAATGCGTACATTGACCAGATAGGCCTAATAAGGCCCACCCGGGCTTTATTTGGCACACTAGGGGTGGGCCTTATTGGGAGCCACCTTATGACAGTAAAGATGCAGCACACATGTTGTTATAGGCTTTTACAGATTTCATTTTTCCAATAACTAAATCCACCGTCTTAAAGAGCATAATTTACTCTACTGTTGGATATATTTTCAATAGTACCACTTAAGTTAAAACATGCGTTATGAAGCAAATACACATACCTTGCAAATAAGAACAGCGCTCTCCTTTGTTGAAGGTTGCTACATAACTACTGTACAGGCGACTGGAGGACGGGGTGTCTTGGAAGTAGTTGTTTCCCCTCTCACTAGATGTCAGGAGCTAACGGAATCCTGGGGAAATTATGTCGTAATTGCAGCCATGAGGCCAGGATGAGGGGGTGGGCCTTATTTGGAGCCGGGCCTTATTTGGTACGGATACCTTATATGAAAGTGGTTTCTAATATATGTAGGCCAACCTTCTGTGCGTTTAGGTATAGAATGACGTTTGTTGTGCTCAGTCCACGTAGGGGTGCCTGAGGAGGAAAGAAGTAGTGCGTACTGTAAATAACTTTAGTGTGACTGTTTTCATTGTTTTCACTGCATACTAGGCACGTCCAGAAATTAAGTTCCGTTTTTATACGTTACCCTGGCATCGCTGCAATCACGGTTCGGCGCTTGCACGGTAGCTGCTCTGAGTCAGGGAGTAGATGACGCCATTTTGAGATCTCTGTCTGTTTTTACGCCCTTTAGCGCACGGCTAGAATGGTGAAGTTGATAGAAAATTAAATCGACAGATTTGCGAGGTGTGCGGAGAAGATACGATGAGTAATTCAATGGTAAAGAGATCGGTCCGACAGTTTGATGAAGGGCGTGATCAAGTGTACGAATACAAACGAAGAGGGCGTTTATCGTTTGTTTTCGTGCAGTTGAAGAACGCGTGAAGGAAAATCGTTCTACGAATTTTCTACAAATTTCGAGATAACTTCTTCATGGAATTCAGAAGCTGGTAGGAGAAAGGACGAATCTGCAATAAGATTACATACAATATTCGCCCTTTCAACTGGGAGGAGACAGGACGAATCTGCAATAAGATTACATGCAGTATTCGCCCTTTCAGCTGGGAGGAGACGGGGCAAATCTGCAATAAGATTACATACAATATTCGCCCTTTCAGCTGGGAGGAGAAAGGGCGAATCAGCAATAAGATTACATACAATATTCGCCCTTTCTCCTCCCAGCTCCTGAATTGTTGATAACACAGTTGGCAACTCCGAAGCGTATGCGCTTACATTTTGTGTAATTTGAGATATTCGCGAAACAAACATCAATGATGTTTTCTGATTACGTATTTTCAAGTAGGGAGCATATCTCAATAGATGGGCTACAATATTCCTGAAATTGTGAAGTGAAATGCACCATAAACATCACGGAACAAAAGTCTGTTACATCGCTTCCCGTTCGTACGCGGCAACAATGTTAAGAAGTGAATGCAAATAATGAAAACAGCTTACTCAGAGCAGAGACATGTGAATTTAATTTGAAAATGAAAATGCGACTGCCTGCTTCCAGTCGACCAACCGGGTCAGGGAATGGAATGAATGAAGCCCCCATCAAGCGGCGAGGATATGAACTGTGCCGGTTGCCGAAGCCTGTCACACTCCCCTGAGGCAATGGTTAAATGAATGACAGATGAAATGAAATGATAGTTGAGAGTGTTGCCGGAATTATATTTGGACAGGGAAAACCGGAGTACCTGGAGAGAAACCTGTCTGCCTCCGCTTTGTCCAGCACAAATCTCACATGGAGTGATCGGGATTTGAACCATGGACCCAGCGGTGAGAGGCCGGCATGCTGCTGCCGAATCCATGGAGGCTTCCTGAATTTTAGTCATTATTTGAAATAACATTAGTCTGGTATTACAGACTGCAAGCGAGTTGAAAAATGAAACTTGAAACTTTTCTATTCTGTACTCATCAAAATTATCTCTGTGTGCATTTTTTTAAATTTTGCCGTTTTCATGTGACCAGGTGATTTAATATTAGGCCTAGATAGAGGGAAGAAATATGTGCAAATTATTGTGTTGAAATTCCAAAAGTTGTATTTCGAAACTTACGAAAAAACTATCTTGACCACATCAAAGAAAGGAGGTTATTCAAATTTTACATTTTAAGGAACATTATTTTCTCAGACTAAAAGATTATAAGTAGGTTCAAACAATATCAGTAGACTTAAAATAACGCTATTCTATTCTCATTTAAATGCGAATGAGTGAGTAAACGCTGTAGTGTGTTGATATATGGAACAAAAGTCTGTGATACGTCTTACAGCGTAGCTCTGTCCCACGGACAACAGTCACGTTTATTGTCATTTTTAGCCTACTTTTCATATTCTGCAAAAATGAGGAAAAAGTAGTCTTATGAGATCGATCCGGGAAAATGTGTGTCTGTCTGTCTGTCCTTCTGTCTGTCTGTCTGGCTGTGTGTGTGTCACCCCCTATCAACTCCTAAACGGCTGCAGCAATCAAAACCAAATTTAGTATGAGTAAAGATGTGCATCGGAATAGCTCACGTCCATATTTGAAAATGATGTCAGGGCTACCAACTGCTGAAAAAACGCACTAGAAATTTGAGCTCCATGTTGGATATCTTGCAAGGTATGCATGGGAGCTATTCCAAAATTGGCACACATGTAGATAATACTATTTCAGTTTAATTTCCAGGAAGCCAACCATGACAGTGTTGCCAAAATAATTTTAAGCCTTCTGATAGGTCCAATGTTTAAATGCATATAACTTCTACACTATCAACCGGATTTCAACCAAATTATGTATGTAATATCTGTACATAACCAGATATGACTGAGCTTATTCTTAAGAGCCACCAGGGCTGCCAACTGTTAATAATTGCTCTCTCGATTTTTTAAAATCCAAATACCAATATATCAGAAAGTGTGCAAGCCAACAGCTTTAAACTATTCACACGTATATTCTGACATTTTAGATTAATTTGGAGTAACTTATATACGTCAGTTCTACCAACATGATTCTAAGCCTGCTGATAGTACCAATTTTTAAATACATGTAACTTCTATACTATCAGTTGGATTTCAACCAAATTTCGTATGTGCAATGTGTATCATAACACATATGACTATAAGTATTGTTAAGAGCAATCAGGGCTGCCAACTGTTAATAAATGCTGTCTATATTCTTTTTACCCTAATATCAATATAACAGAAAGTATGCAAGCCAACAGCTCTATACTTTGCACACGTATAGCACCTGACATTCTAGATTAATTTGGAGTAATTAATACAAGGCGGTGCTGCCAACATGATTCTATGCCTGCTGATATGTCCAATTTTAAAATACATGTAACTTCTATACTAACAAATGGATTTCATCCAAAATTGGCACAACAAGATATCATAATAATTCAGATTATTTCTGACCAGCACACGCATGGTATTGTTGACAACATGCTTTTACGCGTGCTGATAGATCCAGTGTCTAACTGCATGTAACGTCCATTGGACTTCAACCAAATTTTGTATTCTGTACCTTAAGAGGTGGAACTAAGAATATATTCAGTCACCAGGGCTGCCAACTGTAGTACTCTATTAGGCTTCATTATACCAGGTATATTTTGAACTAATTAGATATTTCGATATTAACAACTTAATTTCGTCATTATTCTAGATAGGTTCATATACTGTAGAATAATCATTGGCATGAAAAGTAGGCTCTATAGTTCTTCACGGAACTTCTTGTTCTCAATGTTACATAGACATTTGGACATTTGTTCGCGCATTGACTTTGTTTTATGAAGAAGGCATACAAAAACGTGTGCCACGCTGTGATAAGTCACCTGGATAATATAGTCATCTAACGACTGCTGACTTTTACTAGGTGATTTTTGTTAAATTTGAGTTGGCAACGTTGTCTAACACTGGAGCACAGGTTCGAATAGCGTGCCTGCTACCTTTGCGCTCCCGACTTGGTTTGTGCTTGTTGGTACGCTTAAGCCTACCCATTGTGTTAGAACTGCGTCCGACTGGGATATCTCGTTATGGGCATATTGACAGCCGAGATCAACACAATGGGCCTTATGAGCTGAATCTCACCCGTGATTGTTTACACAAGTGCCCTGAGGAGATTAGGCAGCCAAGTGGTTTGACTCCTAATAATGGCAATTAGCAGTGACGTTTCTTCCCTCTCACCTTGTCTAGTACGCCTCATTATAGCATTGCCTCAAGGTGGCTTCGGTGACGTAGTCGGTAGCATGCTGAGTTTCTATGCCCAAGATCGCGGGTTCAAAGCCGGTCGAAGTAGTCGGTTTTCTTTACGAGCGTTAAAAATCCCTCAGTATGCTTTCCTTCCGAGGGGAAGTAAAGCCAGCGGGCGCAAGTCATGGATTTATGGGATGTAAAAGAACCTTACACTAACTACAAGTGTGTGAAGCTAAATTTGTAGGTTGGATTTGATTAAAGTTATATTAAGTTCCAACGTGCACCGCCATGTGCCGTTTGCAGTGACATCTAGTAGCCAAGTTCACAGCTAGGTGTCGTTGACGGTAGCATTTGGTAGCAAAAGTAGGACCAACTTGAAATTGATCGTCTCCAGTGCTTATCTTAATCACAGATAACACACACACTAATACAGCCATCACAATTTATTAATACCGGTTATCAGGCAGATTCTACACACACCCAAAGTACACGGGGCTACACCACCGCGTTGTCGCAGCCCTTAAACTGAGGATCCAACCAACCAGCATTGCCTCAGTTTTTTTTAATTTTCATTTTTGTTTTATATACCTCACATATTTGGCGTTACTTATTGAAGATACTATCAGCCTTCGGTCTGACTGCCTAACAGACTGAACCCCGGACAGTTCTAAGGTTACATCTTATCTAAGTCTTCTCAATTTCAGCACAAATTTTAAAAGTTCTTACATTGATAGAGGCACAAGTTTAATTTATAATTTGCATGCAATATTAAGTATTGCAAACGTGAATTAGATAATAATCTCGATGCTTCAGTCCTGAAAATATATGGAGCAACACTCTATTAGAATAGACCATGGAAGACATTGTAGTTAGAGTTTCAAGCTGCTGGCATTATTAACATAATATTTGAAAGAGTCCAATTGTTTAAAATATTTGTTTCTTCAAAGCTTTAATTTATGCCGGTTCATTCCAGAAATCATTAGTCAAATGTTTTTGAATGGCTTCAACTCTATAAAGATTAATACTATATAGCCGAGGCAATTGTTATTGTTAGTATTTACGAGGGCTGTTTTTTAAGTAAGGGCTATTTTTAAAGCGCGTAGTTAGTGCGCACGCCGCAACAAGCGTGCGCGCTACCTCCCGGCATCCTTTGCGAACAAGCAGGCGTCAGTTGCAGCTGTGTAGCTAACCTGTACGCTGAACTGTGCATCTTTACAATGTTCAAGATTATTGATTCGCCCGCCGCGTGTGAGGTACGGTATGTGATATGTTTTTTGAGTGCAAGAAACATGTCGGCTGCAGACATTCATCGTCAACTTTGTGAGGTGTGTGGTGATAATGCAATGACAGAAGGTGAAGTGCGAAAATGGGTACACGAGTTCAAAAGTGGCCGTGAAAATGTTCATGACGATGAACGCTCAGGTCTGTGATCACAGATGACTTGGTGACTGCAATTGCCACGAAAATTCACGAGGACCGAAGATTCATGATAACCAATCTATCAATGGATTTTCCTCAACTGTGAATTCTTGGTTGTCAGAGCAGGCGGCAAACTTTTATGCAGAGGGATTTCAGAACTTACTTTTAAGATATGACAAGTGCCTAAATAAACAAGGCAATTGTGTAGAAAAATAGAGGAAGGTACGTAAAACCTAAAAATAAACGTGATTTCAAAATAAAATGTTCGGTTAATTTTAAGAAGAAAAAAAACGGCCCTTACTTAAAAAACAGCCCTCGTACATCGTTGCGCTCATCTGTGAACGGCGATACAACGATTTTAACTGATATTGTTGATTTTTTCTTCTCCCAAAATCTCTTCACCTGGGCACTGAACAGTTTTGTCCGTTCTGCAGTACATGGATTATTGGTCGTTATAGGCTATTGATTTTATAAGCAAAATGATGGTATTATTATTATTATTCCCCCCCCCCCCCAAATGTCCAATTTTGAAATTGACTATATTTTGGAAACTATGAATTTTACAAAAATGTTTATTTCACTTAAATAAATGGTCTTTATCCCCTCTACCCACAAAATAAATTTCAAGTCCCTAGGACAAGAATGAAAAAAGTTCAATTTTGAAATTAGGCTATATTTCGAAAACCAAACATCATAAAAAGTAATATATAGTCTTAAAAATGGTTTTGTGTCCTTTATTTTTTAATAAAACAATTTTGTGTTTTTTTCCCAAAATGTCCAATTTTTAAATTGACTATATTTTGGAAACTAGGAATTTTACAAAAAATATTTATTTTACTCTACCCACAGAATAAATTTCAAGTCTCTAGGACAAAAACTATGTTGTAGTATAGTAGTGGGAGAATGATGATAATTCTGCTTCGCTTGGCCGCCATGTTGCTTTGTTGGGCACAGCCGCGCCAAGTGAAGCAGAACTATCATTCTAATCGGCCAACTGGGGAACACGATATGTTTCACTATAGGCCTACATTCTGGCGTTTATTCAATTTACGATTGATCCCGTAGGTTTTCATTAGCTTGCTGTGTCGAAAGGTTATCAGACAGATTCTACACACACTACATGTACATGGGGTTGAAATGACCATGATATCCAAGCTCTTAAATGAAACAACTATGACATCGGAACAAGAGTTCAGCTGAGGTCCCATATCAACGTTCCACCAACCGAGATCACCATGGGAGGGGACTGTTCTCTACACCTGAATCTTGGATCACGACATTAAGCACCGTGACTAAGAAGCTGATAGAATACTTCGCTCCAGTCGGGCGCTTGCTGGAACTGGGTCAAGGAGGACATGTGTTCCATAACCTGACCATTGACTCGGCAGCTCACACAACTCAGGGTGAATCTGAAAAACTCTTTGGCATTTTTACAATGCCTACGGTGAGTCATCCACGGGTATAATTGAACAACGCTAGGCCGGCTGCCTGGTGTAATATTGTTAAATCTCATGTGGTCTGTGTCCAAGGTTGTGACGTCGAGTCCTGGTTATTTATTTATCGTATGGCTTTTAGTGCCGGGAGTACCGGGTGAGTTAGCCGTGGTCGTTACGGCATGACTGATGGCAGTCGCTCACATCCGGAAGGCGAGGAGGTTCGAATCCCCCCGCCGGTAACCTTGAAGATGGTCTTCTGTGGTTTCCCATCTTCCTTCCAGGCAAATGCCGGGGTTGGTCCCTAACTATAGGCCACAGCCGCTACCTTTCAACTCCTCGTCCTTACCTTCCAACTTTCCTTCCCAACGGTACTTGTAGCTCACCCATTGGGTGTCCGTCTCGAAGCAGCTACAAAACTGGCGAGCCGAACATGTCCTCGGGCACTCCCGGCACTAAAAGTCATACGCTAAAAACAAAAGTGCCGGGAGTGTCCGAGGACATGTTCGGCTCGCCAAGTCTGAAGCTGCTTTCAGTGGTCACCCTTAGGGTGAACTACGGTACAAGTTCCATTCAATTTCAAGTAGTTCCAACTTGCGCTACCAGATACCAATGATACATAGTGGTGAACGTTGGAGTTTTGATAGAGCGTTCCGACGAAATCTAACCTAACAATTTAGCTTCACACATGTTTAGTCTGTGGAAGGATCTTTTACATGCCATAAGTCTATGACATGGGACCACCGGCTTTACTTCCCCTCCGAAGGAAGGCATACTGAAGGATTTTAACGCTCTTAAAAAATCCGACGACTTCAGCCGGGTTTGAACCCGGTATCTTGGGCACAGCAGTTCAGCATGCTACCAACTACGCCACCGAAGCCTGGTGTAGTCATTGATTGAAATTGAAATTTCTTTATTTTACGTCAATCACAATTAGGACTAAAAGTCGCTTTAGCTGCAACTAACTGCCCCTACTATACATGCGTCTTTTATACATAGTCTTAAATTAACCTAATTAAACTAAATACTACGGATAGAAAGAAATATATACAAAACTTTTTAACCTAGTTAATTAATATGAAGTAATACTATGATGATACAATTTTATCATAAACTTATTCAGTACACGTTTTAATAATTACACAGATAATAGGAGTGAATATACAATTTCTGAGTCTTGACAATCATCTGCCGTACTTCGCCCAGTCTTAAATTGTTATATATTTTACAAATGATTTATTACCTTTCATAGTACGATGTTGAGAGATCTGCAGAGTTTTAGCGGTGAATGTATTGTTGCTATCATATTTCACGGTGATTATAGTGGGAAAACCTTCTAAGGAAGGTACTGAACAGTGTGTACCTAAATCTAGTGTATTATGTTTCCAGATGTAAAACAAATGAACCTAAATTGCAATAGTAATCCACGTGACCCTTGGAGGGTTAAGCGGAGGTTTTAGCTTGAAAATACCTTTACGAATATTATTTTTCGGAAGTCTATATTCATGAGTAACTTATAGGAGTTTCATGACCGCCATTGTGTGAGGCACCACATGAATAAATCTAAACTAATGCGTCAGAAATATATTTGCAACTCAAGCTCTCTTAATAAAGCAGATATCTTGCTCCTAATAACCAGCAGCTTTAATTAGAAGAAAGGAAGTTTCTAGTTGAGCATCATCAACTTAGCAGGCAGCGTTTCAAAGGAATAAAGAATCCTTTTACTTCAAAGATGTAGCTCTACCGTCTCCAATTTCTAGAAGAAAAACAAACGATGAGACCACCTTCACAGAAATAAAGATAACACAAATATGGAAGTGGATTTGGTGACCAAACTCAATTTACTTGAAGTAAGGCCGGCAAAATCTTTGATGCCTCTTGCTCACAGTTGAAAGACTTGAGAATGAAGTATACTTTTCTTCTTTCAGCTCTGATTCTAAAAGATGTCATTTATGAGAAATGAAATTCTTACTACGCAGTGGCTTGCGATATTGTGGTCATGTAGCCCCGTTTAGCTTGGAGTGAGATGTTTTGGATTTTTCTGATAACCTGTGTTATTGTAGGTTTGGAGTAGGCCTATGTATTTGTAATTGAGTAGGGCCTATAGCATTTAGAAGGAAGCGGTTGTGCCTTTAATAAGGAAACATTCTGTTATTTGTCTGCTATGGAAGTTGGAAAACCACGGAAGACCACTTTTAGGGTGACAGAGGTGGTAGTCGAACCCACCTGCTCTCAATTCTGCCTCACTCCTGCACTCATACTAAATTAATTTCTTGGCAGAGCCAAGAATAGAACTCTGCTAGCAAACAGTGTTAGCAACTGCACCAAGAGACGCACAAATAAAAGACTAAACAAAATGCTACTCTGCGTCAATAAAAATGAGTTACAAATCAATGTAACCTTACCGTTTGTTCCGTATCACTACTTACATGGGGGTTCATACAGGCTGTAACAAAAAGGTACTGCACAAAATGCAGGACACATTCCACACACGTTGACGAAGAAATTATGTTATATGAACATGGGTCTGGAAACGCTTCGTTTCCATGTTATACCCCATGGCCCTATTGCCATGCGACTTACGGTAACATCAACTGTTCTTGTGATCAGTACGACCTTGGCAAGCACACGGGTTACTATGGCCAGTTCATCACAGACTTGGCTCGTGCAATAGCAGTGTACACAAATGGCAGAGATTCGGTGACAGATGGATAGGTAGGGATGGACCAATTGCCTTGTCTGCACGCTCTCTGGACCTAAACCCACTGGACTTTTATTTGTTGGGACATTTGGAAGCTCTAGTGTATCTAACCCCTGTACCAGATGTTCAGAGTCTGCGTGCCCGTATTATGGAAGGTTGCGAAACCAAACGCAATACTCCAGGGATACATCAGCGCATCCGAGATTCACTACGACGGTGGGTTGATGCATGCATCAATGCGCACGGAGGGCATATTGAACAACTCCTGTGACAAAGAGCTGCATGTGGTATGCAGATATGTTCCGTTCTTGGGTGTTTTTCATGATTTATGCGTTGGAGACAAGGAGGTAAAACATGGAAACAAAGCGTTTCCCGACCCATGCTCATATAACAAAATTTCTTCATCTACGTGTGAGGAATGCGTCCTGCATTTTTTGCCGTACCTTTTTGTTACACCCTGTATAGTTTAGTGGCTAAACAACACCCACTTGAAAGCGTTTCATCTCCAAACTCTTGCCGCTTAGACCTGCACAAGAGGCTGTAGAAACTGCCAATGGCATAGTTGCCACATTTTGCGTCGACTATTTTTAAACATTACCATTCATTTTTAAGACAAAATATAATTTAAAAGACTGACAGTGGACCATAGAACAATGTTTACCGAAGTATATTTTGCTTCGTGCCCCAAAGGTTAGAAGTGACATTCAATTTAACTTACCTTATAGAGGTTTCTAACACAGGCTAACACAGTAATGAATAATTAGACACATTTCATTCTATCTATGGGCCATGTCGGGCACGAAACATAGAGCCAAACATGGTCCAAAATAAATAAATAAATAAATAAATAAATAAAAAATAATAAAAAATAAATAAATGAATGAATGAATAAATAAATAAATAAACAAATGTATTTATTATATACAAAACACACGAAGCCTCCGTGGCTTAGGCGGCAGCACGCCGGCCTCTCACCGCTGAGTCCGTGGTTCAAATCCCGGTCACTCCATGTGAGATCTGTGCTGGACAAAACGGAGGCGGACGGGTTTTTCTCCGGGTACTCCGGTTTTCCCTGTCCAAATTTCATTCCAGCAACACTCTCCACTATCATTTCATTTCATCTGTCATTCATTTAATCATTGCCCCAGAGGGGTGCGTCAGGCCTCGGCAGCCGGCACTGTGCATATCCTCGCCGCTAGATGGGGGCTTCATTCATTCCATTCCTGACCCGGTCGGAGACTGGAAGCAGGCTGTGGATTTTCATTTATTAAATACAAAACACAAAGTGCACATAAGGCGTGTTGAGTTCTAGACAAGTAATTCGTCAAGAGCGAAATGTTTTCGAAGAATTGCCAAGAACCCATAGAAGCAGGCGACTACTTAGGTGAGAACAGGAAACATGAGAGAGGGGAGTCGGCACAGGTAAGTGGAGGCAATGCCAGACCCAGCCGGGCCTAAATGAATTTAAGGTCATTGGCGTAATTGGCGAGTGCGTTAGTTCTTCTTGAGCAGTTCCTCAGGTTGTTTATAAACCTGTGATTCTGTGGCGACTATAATCAATAGAGTCTGGTATTAGGGTGGATGCCTCGGAACTTAAAATCAGGCACCATATCGGCATTTGGCCGGAAGGGTGGATCACACCCAATATGGCCACTGTCTGTGCCTAAACACGCACGGCTACGATGATGGATAATAAGATTAGAATAAGTAAAAAAAGGTATTTAAGCGTTAAATAAAGTCATTATTTTCCTAATTGACTTTCTCTTGTGTTCCAAATCCCGCAGCCTGCTTGATGTGGCTAGAAGGAAGACTTGTGAAGTAAATTGGACTCAAAGTGAGCACACTGGGTGGAAATGCTACTATAATGAGCAATGAGCCTCTTCAAAGATTCGACAAGTGAAACAAAAAGTTGCGTGTTAATTTTCTGGAGATTAGGCTCATTATTAACAACGTGTAGCGAGGTTGTAACTCGTTTCATAACAAGGTCTGGACGCTTGCCGTTATCTTACGGGAGGGAGGGACGCGTTCCCGCAATAAAATACGGTACGAAAACATAAGACTGTTCCCAAGTATAAGGCGTGATCGAAAAGTTTCGGGTTTATGGCCGTAAAGTCCAGGATCGGTATGTATTTTGTAGCTCTTCAGTCGGTCAAGACGAATTTTCCCAATGACCGGGCGGAGTACAATGTTTGAAATATTTAAATAACGCCTTCAAAAATATTACTATTTTTAGTTATTTATCACTAAGGTTCGGATGTTTAGGACTTAAAGGAACCAGAAATATGCAAGCAAATATGCCCTAAAATATACTGAAATATGATCCGAAATAAGGTACAATATGACCTAATATACAGTGAGATTCTTTTGCTGGAGCGGGACCGGCGGCCGGCTGCCGGGCGCGCGCCTTCCGCCAGTAAACTGAGTTCTGGCTGAGGGGTTGTGCGAGGTGGAGGCGAGCTAACCAGGGTCATTAAAGTCCATTAAGTCACTGAACTTTCATCAACGAGGGTGTGTTGTGTCAGCGCACAGATAAGAACGTAGCATAAACAACAGCTGCAAGATTTAATTAAAGAAGCACAGATGTTCTTTTATTTCTTGGGAATCTGGATGACCTCACGTCACCAGTTAAAGGTTAGAACTTATCTTTTCACAGAAGATACTAAACATGTTCTCCTTCAGCTGACAGACAGGCATCGTTACATTATGTAGCTACTCCTGCACCCCACCCCCCTGTGTGTTTACTGTGATTAATCAAAGCACGGACCTAAGCCCGTTTGTTGTTAAATTGTGGATTAATTTAACATTCAAAGTGTACAGATCAATTACCCGTACTCTAGTGGAGCTGGAGAACAATATACGGCAGCAAATATCGCTCACAACAGAAGGGAATTACAACGTGTAAACGCTAATTTATTTACACGGTACAACGCCTGTCTGTCAGTTGAAGGAGAACATTTTCAGCATCTTCTGTGAAAAGGTAAGTTCTTTAGTCATGATTTGCTGGTTAATTTACCATTAATTAATGTACTTAGTTACGGTTTCCACCTGGGCACAATCTGCGGTGCGAGCTCGGTTGGCTAGTGGAAGGCGCAGGCGCCCGGCAGCCAGTTGCCCGTCCCACTCCAGCAAAAGAATCATCCTGTATTTACCTGCTTTCTAGAAAAGGTTGTTAATCATGTAGTGAAATGTTATTTTAAAATAATAATTCTACATTCAAACCTAATTCATTGTTAAAATCGACGCCAATTTCATGAATAGGCCTACGATAGAACAGCGGTAAGACGGTGCGTTTCCGGACACAAGTTCCTATGCTGAACTTATCCGTATTGGTGCCCACTACAAGGCCTGAAAGTCTGTAATGGGAATGTATACTGAAGTCCGAATATTAATGTATTGCATTCATGAATTGTTCCTCCTATGGGAGCTAAGGTACTTGAAACAAACCCTCCATATACATGTACGAAGCTGCAAAACACGCTGTGTCAGTCTCGAGGAGAAGGCGATAGTGCTTACTGTTACACTCTAATCTCTAACAGACGTGTCAGTCAATGTTGTCAATATAATTTCATATAAGCCTTTGCAAAGCTCCTTTATTGCTGTGCACACAATGTTACTTCTGTGAGCTTTGAGGAAGTCTTGTCAGCTTGTCGGACTCTCGATAGCTCAGCGATATACCGATAAGAACATTCATTGAAGTCGAGATGAGGTGAATATTTCAGTGTGTTTTAGCTCTAACCCTTATATGAGTGAGGAAAGGGGCTTTTTGTAAGAAATATGTATTTTGCTACAGTATTGATCACAGATTGCTGTCTATAATATTATTAATAATAATCATCATCATTCATTCATTTCCGTGTCCGGTCAACATTTCTAAAAATTGCAGCTGCGATGGCCTTGTTACTTCCTCTAAAAACATCTTCCATTGAGCATGGGTTGTCTAGGAAGGGGCAGATAAGTAGGTGGCTTGGGTCTTGTTTAGCTCCAAATTCACAAGAGGTGTCTGCATCTGCTGGAAGGATCCCCCATCTTTGCAGGTTGGTCTTGCATCGAGGGACACCAACTCTTAATAGATTTGCAAATGATATTTTAATAACAAAGTTTATGCCAAACATAATTGATGTCGTACAAACTATCACAATTCATAACAAAACAATATTTAAGACAAATTGCTTTAAATACCTAGGAGAGTGGATAACGAACATCTCTCAGCCACGTGAGACAAAGCTGAGAAGAGGTGGGTTCGAATCCCACATCAGCCTTCCTGGAAGTGGTTTCCGTGATTTCCCACTCCTACACTAAACAAATGCCTGGATTGTTCCTAACTTAAGGCCACGGCCACCTCCTTCCCATTACTCATCTGCATTACTAATAGGCTACACACACCACTACTACTACTACAGATACCAAAACAACACAGGTTATCATACAAAATTCTACACTCACCTACGTACATGGGGTTGAATGATCACGACGTCCAGGTCCCAAAAATGAAGCAACAACACGGATTTTTGACTGGCCCAGCACTCTGTATCGCACATCACTGCTGGTCTGAATGCAGTTTTTAGAACTTTTCTCAAGTAGGGGAGACTCCTCTAAATCCACAATATTAAAGGATTGATATAAACATGAAGACCTTAATGCTGGGGAAGATAGAAGGCACAAGAAGAAGAGGGAGGCAAAGAATGAGATGGATGGATGGCATCACAGAAGCACTAAATTCCAGCTTGGAAAATCTTCGGGAGGCAGTGCAGGACAGAAGAAATTGGCGTAGTTTAGTACATGGGGTCACGGAGAGTCGGAATCGGCTAAACGAATAGAGAGAGAGAGAGATAAACATGATCAATTGAGATAAATTGTTCCAAAAAATGAACATTAGAAATTAAACTACTACACATTTGTGACATAAATTCAGTTCTTAACATTTCATCTGGCATGGGTTGTCTGAATCAATTACTATTATTTTCGAAGAAACGTGAATTTTGGAACATTATAGTGTTTTGTTTTTGTTCGTAGGCCTACTAGTGCTAAATCTCCAATATAAGTCTAAGAATATGCTTACTACCACTACCGTATAACTGCATCACCAAAACACATGCGATCTTATAAAATACGGTATATTCACGATTTTACCGCTACATGGCAGAATTTGTCATTTTGAAATACACAGTGAAGAGAAATAAAATAATCGTCTCAACACAACTGGTGAGATGAACTCGTCTCTTGCACTGAGATATCTCTGCAGAAAAAGTATATTTCAAGTACTGCGAAATTAGTCGTTGGTAGGTTGGTGCCTCAGTTTAGAGGCTGTGACAACGCAGTCATGTACCCCGTGTACTTTGGGTGTGTGTAGAATCTGTCTGATAACCGGCGTTAATTGTGATGACTGTATTAGTGTATTAGTGTGCGTTATATGCTTTTAATTCAAGTAAGGACTGCAGACATTCAATTTTCAAGTAGTTCCTACTTTTGCTACAAAAAGCCACTGTCAACGACAACTAGTTTTGAACTTGGTTACTAGATACCCACGCAGTCGGCTCCTGGCAACGAACCTTGGAACCTAAGAGCGTTAGTCAAATCTAACCTATAATTTAGCTTCACACAAGTGGAAGGTTCTTTTACTTGCATAAATCTATGACATGGGACCGCCGGCTTTACTTCCCCTTCGAAGGAAGGCATACTGAGGGATTAACGCTCTTAAAAAAATCAAAGACTTCGGCCGGGTTTGAACCCGCGATCTTGGGCATATAAGCCGTACTGTGGAGTTAGTAAAGTCTCCCATATGTATGGGAATTCTCCTGGCGCACAGTACACAGGACAGTTCTCACTGTTTAATTCACCCGGAGTTTATACGATGGATGATGTCCGTGCTTCCATTATTATAATTATTATTATGTTATTCTTCTTCTTCTTTTATTTTTATTATTATTATTAGTAGTAGTAGTAGTAGTAGTAGTAGTAGTAGTAGTAGTTATATAACATCAAAATCATCATATTAATATTATTATTAATTAATTTAAGGGCTGTTGACGACGTGGTCATTTATCCTTGTGTACTCGAATGTGTGTGTTTACAGAATTTGTGTTAATGGAGTGTCTGTACTAGTGTGTGTATTTGTAATTAGGGCTAGGATTGGCAAGGTGACCTAAAGGTCAGTTACCATCCCACCATTTGCGCGGAGTATAAGTGGGGAAAGCACGGAAAACCATTCAGGGATGGGTGAGATGGAAACCCAACACATGCCTTGTCAGTTTTGCCTCAAAAGGCTGAGTATACCTCGTTTCAGTCCTCATACCAGAATTAAATTTCTTGTTAGACTCGGGAATTGAACCCGGATCGTAGCAGTGACAGCCATGAATGCTAACCATGGCACCACGAGGTATTATTATTATTGTTCGCATTTGCGAAAGGCCACAAAGCCCGTAAATATTAATTTAATTTTTCTAATCTTTGGAGAGAAAAATCGAGAAATCAAGACGTCATTTTTTTCTTAACCTAAAAATTACTAACATGTCATACACTGTCCATCACGCAAGATCCATCTATAATGACAGCCATTACTTCATTCTCATTGGTCAACTTTCTTGCTGACCTAGGGAGTCTTTCACTTTCCCGCCTTAATTGGCCCTTGTCTCATCTTTCCTGATACCCTCCTTCTGTGAAGGGTCAGCCTTCTCTTTCTTTTCCTTTTCCCTCCTGTCTTGTGCTGAAGGCCCTTAAGGAGGCAGGGTGTATGTAGCCCCACCACTTCTGGTGCACCCTAGATAATGCTACACCCTCAGGGGCTCACGGCTGGTGAGTTCGGGAGTTGGCGACCCCGAGGGATTCCTGACTTGGGTCCGTTTTCCACTTTTGTCCCTTATCTTTAGGGCGGACCCTCTTCTCTCTCCCCTCTCCTCTCCTCTCCTCTTTTCCTTATATTTCCTTTTCTCTTTAAGATTCCCGCACTGTTTTGTTCCTTGGTTCACCGTGTATCTAAATTCCCTTTTAGCGATTTTTACGGCATTTTTGATCTACGTTGCATTTTGTGAGTTTTTTCGATCTAAATTGCATCTCGCGATTGTTTTCAGCCTCAATTGCATTTAGTAGGGATTGACAATCTCCATGGAAAGGCCAAGAAGCTTTCCCGGCCACTATAAAAGCACCTGGATTCTCCATCAACTTTATGAATACCAGGAATTCATCGAACATGTCTGAATTCGACGGAACACTACGAATACAACGATTATCTTCGAGTACTGTTTCATCATGGCGCATCGCTGCACCTTCGACATGTTCCGTCGTAAGGACATTGAATGAACCATACTTGGTTCACCGACTTCATCCTGACACGTCGCTTTCTCAACGACATTTTTTGATGACAAACTTGCATTATGTTTGCCAGCCAAACATTCATGTTTTAAAGTTCAGCTCTGGCAGTTGTAACACTTCAAACTTCGTTATATATTCACTGCAATGATTTAACTTTATTTAAAGTCACCTACTGAATTTGCTACGAGTCTCCGACAATGGAACTTAGCAGTTTTAACAACTGTTCACTCTCAACTAAGTGCAGCATGCTTCCTTCAAGTGTTCAATCAGTGCAAGTGCTTTTAGTGTGCGACAGTTCATACTGTTTGCATTTTATATTTTACTACCTAATCACCTGGTGAGGTGTCATCGATTATGTGCCATTCACTATGGTAGTTCCAGCTATGATTGATCTAACCTACAAATGCTCCGACAAGGATCTGGATAAGTAACATCTATCATTATATCTTCAAACTTTAAAATTAATGTGCAATGTTTTCACCTGGGCTCTTTTGATAGGCCCTACAGCTTTGATTTTGACCATCTCAGCTCAAGTAATTCAGTCTAAACGTTTTCTATATTCTTTTAAGGCTTTGATTTTGCCTTTCTCTACCTTCAAAAGTGGTTGCATTACAAAGTGTTTATATGCATTTATTATCAACACACAAAAAAATACTTTGTTATACGAGGCACGTTCAGAAAGTAAGCTCCGTTTGGTAATAAAATTAAATTGTGTACAGATACAGAAAAAATATTTATTGCACAACATTCTACACCTCTTAAACTACTTTTCCACATAACTGCCGAACTTTTGCAGGCATTTGTTATAACGTGGCACAAGTTTTTGGATACCTTCCTCATAGAAGTTTGCCGCCGACCGTAAACGAGAGTGAAGACTCCCCAGTAAGATATTCTACCGTTTAGCCACCACTGTTAGGCAAATTGCGTATGAGGTCAGGAGAACTCCTAAACATACGCAGTTCTCCTGGTAAGCACGCAATTTGCCTAACAGTGGTGGCAAAACGGTAGCATATCTTACAGGGGAGTCTTCACTCTCGTTTACGGTCGGCGGCAAACTTTTATGAAGAAGATATCCAAAAACTTGTGCCACGCTATGACAAATGCCTGCAAAAGTTCGGCAGTTATGTGGAAAAGTAGTTTAAGAGGTGTAGAATGTTGTGCAATAAATATTTTTTCTGTATCTGTACACAATTTAATTTTATTACCAAACGGAGCTTACTTTCTGAACGTACCTCGTATTTACAATATACAGTTTAGCTTGTTACTATCATGAAATATTTAACCAGCTGTTAAATGTTAAAAGAAGTGTTTATTATCTTGTTATGGCTACACACGTTAATTGACAATAAATATCAACCTTTTTAAGCAACTTGTTCTCTTCTTCGCTTGTTCTATTTACCTTAAATGTGTCGAAACCTTTTCTTTCATAACGTTCACTTCAGTTTCAACTCCAACCGTCAGTTGGAGTTCTCTCCGATACGGGAGGTCTTTAATTGGCCGATCCTGTACCAATTATTATTACCGCAGTAGCTACTGTAGGTTCGCTAGGGCGTAACGCAAAGCCATGGAGTCAAGCAACTCCGGTCTGGGCGGACGAGTGGATTCGAACCCCATTGTCAGCCGCCCATGGAATTGTTTTCATAGTTTCCCCAATTTCAGCAAATGTTGGGACTGTACCTCTTGTTTGGCCACGGCTATTTCCTTTCTATTACATATCCAATGTCACTCATCAATCTCTCACGTGACTGACTTGACAACGGAAAGAGTATCCCGCTGCACAAACCACCCTCTACATAGAAGCTAATCCCACGGTATCTTAGTAATAATGTTAATGGTTTTACGTTCGTTTCAACTGCTGAGTACGGTATCTAATCCTCAAGTTCGTAGAATATAAGGGATAGATATAATAGTAAACCTGGCATTCTATGCTGGTGATTTCTCAACATCGCTTCAAGTGATTTGAATGCGGTCGACTGCTATGGAAATCTCTCATATATTGTGTGTGGTTGGAGAGCTTCTATTTCCCTGAGTGATTCCTCCTCGAGCACATGAATAGCAAGCGAGTCGACTCCAGTGATGAGAGCGAATGCGATCAGCTGGAATGAGCCGGAGTTAAGTACAACATGATGAACAAGTGTTGTTCATCCAGGAGTCGCGATTTGGTAAACTACTACCGTCTACCCAATATATTGAGTGGCTTCGTTGGCTTAGTTGGTAGCATGCTGAGTTTCTATGCCAAAGATCGCGGGTTCAAAACTGGCTGAAGTCGTCGTTTTTTTAAGAGCGTTAAAAATCCCTCAGTACGCCTTTCTTCAGAGGGGAAGTAAATCCATCGGGCCCATCTCATAGATTTATGGAATGTAAGAGAAATTTCCACTAACTACAATTTTGTGTGAAGCTAAATTTTTAGGTTAGATATGATTTAACGCTCTATTAAGTTCCAAAGTTCAACGTCAGGTGCCAGTTGCTGTGGCATCTAGTAGCCAAGTTCACAGCTGGGCGTCGACGGAAGCATTTGGTAGAAAAGGTAGGAACTAGGCTACTTGAAATTGATCGCCTGAAATCCTCACCTGAATTACAGACAACACACACTAATACAACCATCACAATTAACAGCAGTTATCAGACAGATTCTACACAGGTGCTGACTGCGGTGACATTTAGTAGCCACGCCCGCAGCTAGGTGTCGCGGACGGTAGCATTTGGTAGAAGAAGTAGGAACTACTTGAAAAAATTAATCGTCTGCAATCCTACCTGAATCACAGATAACACACACTAATACTGCCATCACAATTAATAAAGTATAATATGCGTAAATTAATTGAACCTTCAGTAAGACAAAATGTAGAAGAGCAGCTCAATGATGAACTTGGATCCCTATCTGATGCCTTATGTACCGATGAGAAAATTAAAACATTAACTAATACCGTTGAATCTATGAAGAAAGATCACTTAGTAACAGATATCGCTAAAAAGAAACCATGGATGACTGAAGAGATTCTTAAAATGATGGATAAGAGAAGGAAAGCAAAGGGTAATCCTGATGAATATAAGAACATCAACAGGGAAATCAGGAAAGAAATAAGATTAGCTAAGGATAGGGACATCCAAGAAAAATGTAATGAAATAGAGATGTTACAATTAAAACATGACAGCTTCAATGTTCATCGAAAAGTTAAAGAAGTGACAGGGAATTATAGAACTAGACAAGGAAATAGATTGGTCAATATTGAAGGAAAACTAATTGTTGGAAAAGAAGAGTTTAAAGATACGTGGCAAAGATATATAGAACACTTGTTTTATGATACTCGACAGGAGCCACCTCGAATAAATGGTGAAACAGGACCCCAAATTCTGGTAGATGAAGTACAAACCGCGATAAAAGCCATGAAGGATGGTAAAGCCACTGGCCCTGACAATGTGAATGCTGAATTTTTAAAGCTTTTGAATGAAGATAATGTGAGATGGTTGACTAAAATATTCAATGACATTTACAATTCTGGGAACATTCCTCTGGAATGGCTTAAATCGGAATTCATCACACTACCTAAAAAACCCGGAGCTAAGTTTTGTAGTGAGTACCGAACACAGTCTCATGAATCACATCTTGAAGGTATTTCTGAAGATCATTCATCGCAGAATATACAAAATATGTGAAGAGCAAGTTTCTTCTACACAATTTGGTTTTAGAAACTCATTTGGCATACGTGAAGCCCTATTTAGCATTCAAGTATTGTTTCAAAGGTGCCGTGATGTGAACTGCGATATATATGCCTGCTTTATTGACTATCAAAAGGCTTTCGATAGAGTAAGACATCATAAGATGATAGAAATTTTACAAATGATTGGCTTAGATGATAAAGATTTACGAATAATTGTGAACTTGTACTGGAATCAATCTGCTGATGTGAGGTTGGGTAACGAGAACACGGAATATATAGATATTCTAAGAGGTGTAAGACAAGGCTGTATATTGTCTCCATTGTTATTTAACATCTATTCGGAATATATCTTTAAAGAAGCTCTAGAGGATGTTGAGATGGGAGTGCTCTTAAATGGTAACTGGATAAATAACATTCGATATGCCGACGACACTGTGATTTTTGCGGAGAGTCAAGAAAGCTTGCAACATATCATTGATAAAGTTATCCAAAAAAGCCATGAATATGGTTTAGATGTAAACCCTCAGAAGACAAAATTGATGGTCATTAGTAAAAACAAAGTCTCTGCATGCAAACTAAATATAGACCAGAAACCCATTGCACAAGTGCATAAGTATATATACCTTGGCACTACCATAAATGACCAATGGGACCCTTCTGATGAGGTGAAGTCTCGAATTGGGAAAGCCCGGACAACTTTCAATAAGATGCGGAATTTGTTCAGACATCACGGGCTGACAATGACTACGAAAATCAGGCTTTTGCGTTGTTATGTGTTCTCTACTCTTTTTTACGGTGCTGATACATGGACTCTGACAGAGTCTTTATGTAAACGGTTAGAGGCCTTTGAAATGTGGCTGTACAGAAGGATATTGCGGATACCATGGACAGACCATGTCACAAATGTTGAGGTTCTCCAAAAAAATGAAAAAAACTAAGGAGGTATTAACCACCGTGAAAATCAGGAAAATCCAATACCTAGGACACATCATGAGGAATACCACCAAGTACCATCTCCTACAGTATATTCTTCAAGGAAAAATACCAGGGAAGAGAAGTGTTGGACGAAGAAGAATATCCTGGTTAAAAAATCTCACAGCCTGGACCTCAAAAACATCTACTGATTTATTTCGAGCTGCAAGTGATAGGAACAGCACAGTCAAGATGGTAGCCAACATCCGGAACGGATAGGAACCAGCAGAAGAAGAATTAACACCGGTTATCAGACAAATTCTACACACATCCCAAGTACACGGGGCTAATTGATCGCGTTGATGCAGCCCCAAAACTGAGGAACCAACCAATTCAAAATATTGCCATGCTAAATATTTTGCCTTCATTATTATTATTAACCTATGGCTTGGTCATGTTGAAGCATCGGATCCCGTGAGATCTTCAAGGTTAAACAATATTGAACTTGGTGAAAAATTAGAGAGATTGTGTGATGGTGCCTCCGTCTAGGCGGGCCGGGTATGATTCCAGGTTATTGCATGTGGGGTTTTCGATGTGAAATATCACGTCGTGGGGCTCGGATTCCACGCATAACAGCGGTCCCGTGGATTTCGGTCACGAGATTAACGGTTACTTCAAACTATAATTTTCTTTCTTTCTTTCTTTCTTTCTTTCTTCAGAACTTGCGTAGATGACCGATTCTGGATGATTGCGTGCTGTTGGTAGGGAAGGAAAAGAACTGATCACCCTTACTTAGTCTACTTACTTACTCCATGGCTTTACAGCTCTTGAAGAGCCTAGGCCTCCTTGATGACCTTCGCCCATTCTGCTCGGTCCACTGCCTTCCTCCGCCATCCTTGGACGCCCATGCCATGTAGATCCTCTTCCACATCGTCCCGCCACCGCTTCCTTGGTCTGCCCCTACTCCTTCGTCCTTGTGGTTTTCCTAGTAATACTGATCACCGTACCGCAAGTTAACTCCGGTCCGCCTGGTTGAGTAGTGGCTAGCATTCTTGGCTGTCACCGCGGAGGCCCGAGTTCGAGTCTCGGCTCAGCCAAGAAATTTAATTCTGGATAGAGGGCTGGAACAGGGCACACAGGAATTATACGAAATAATAAAAACTAGCATTACCCGTCGCGGCTTCGCCCGCGAATATTCTAGTTGTAAAGAGTGCACTTAGCAAAATCTCAATCATGAATGCTATGACTGATTTATCCTTGGTATAAATAATCCGACTTTATCAATTCAGCTACTGGTGCAGTGGTTAGGGGTTTGTCATTCCATCAAAGTTAGTTTTCTGGGAATACCGGTATCACAGACACTGTTAATTTAAGGGCCTTTAAATGTGGTTTTCGGAGACCCTTTATAGTCGGGTGAAAAAGACCTTTCGTACCACACTCACACTTGAAAATTGCGTGAAAAATTCTAGAGTGCCCCTTGACCCCTGGGTAGATTATAGGCTAGGGAATAACCCACCCACCAAGGGAAGATGATTAAGAGAAGGAAGTAGATTTGGGATTGGAAAAGAAGGATAGAAGAATAGGAGGAGAGTCCCACAAAAGTCATTAATTTGACTTTTAATCCATTTAGAAGCGGTTGCCACCGCAAATATGTGCTCGGATACCTAAAGTGGCTACGAGCTTGGTCGAAGCTGACGGGAACCGCAGCTAAGGCTTGGGCAGTTTGCCAGAGAGAGGCTTTAGTGTGTTTCCTTCCAAGCACGAATAAAAGTACTATAGGGAAGGGTGATGATCTGGCCAGACCGATAGTAAACGATTTATTGTATATGAACGAGGGCATAAACCTAGGAAGAGCTAGGAAAGCCAGGATCCTGCCTAACTGTAGTATCAGAGAAATGATGAATCCAAAAACAAATATTTAATTTATTTAACAATGCAGGAAGTTTGAGGAAATTAACAATTATGCAATATAAGTTTAATAAACATAGTTCATTTGAACTTTTTAACAAATAGGGTCGCAGACCTCTTAACATCAAACAGTTGCTCCAGGCAATTGACAATTTTTAAGGTTTTTTAAACCGTGTACAAAAATCTTGGTAAGATTTCATAAATAGGCAAAATGGAATAATTGAAGTTTTAACATTTACAGGAGTACAGGCAGTGTACTATACGAAACCTCCGAAAGAACATTCTAACGAGAATAACAATTTCGAACATAGCAAAATGTAAAACATAAAGAACAAAAAGGAAGTTTCTACAACTTCTTATATTTAAACAGAATTACTATATGAGAATTATACAAAGAGGGCAGGTCACTTACTGTGAAACCTGGAGAAAGTGAAGAGGAAGTTTCTAGACTTACTATGTTTAATTAGGAATCATGAGAAAAATGGGGCAGTTTCCATTTCGTGAAACCTGAACATGACTCGCTCAAGAGCTTAGAGAATTGTTTTCCCTGATTATGGGAAAGGAACAACGTGAATTTAAAACTTGTATCACACAAGCAATTATGCAGAATGTACTTAATGTTAAACTAGCAAAGTTGGAAGGGCACCTCGTGAGTGACACCTTATAGAGAAGTTTCAATTTTATAAATAATGGTTGTTAGTAGAAGGTTAAGGAAAGATCATTGGGATATAGGATCAATGTTCATGGCCGTATTTAATATAACCGGACGATCGCGACGCGGTAGAAACGTGGAGAAGGCACTGTTTATCACTGTAATCTATGAAGATGGATTCAAAGTTCACTATAGAAACACGTAAGTTCATGAAAAAGAAAGTTATTGCAATTATGGAAAGAACTGATTGCACTATATAGATGAGAGTCTATTTCTTGAAAAAGTGGTAATTTACAAATAAATGCGCCATAGAATTTTCCAGAGGTTCCAGCGGTGGAAGAAAGTTAGCTATTGCAAAAATTTATAAGGAAGATTCCTCATTTTAACTAGCATTTTCACAGTGCGTGAACAATACTTGACGACAAGACTCGCAGATAGAGAACAAGTTCTAGAAGGTTCCAGAACGACCTTAGCAGAAAATGGGGTTGAGAAAATCCAACGGAGGAAATAGTTTTAAAATTATAGGCAGCGGGTATTAGATAATATCCCACGTAGCGAGAGGATTTCTCGTTTGAATCGCTTAAGAAAAGCTCTTTTATAGTAAGGTTGGCTTATACAAGTAAAAGCTCAACATGGCAAAACCCACGAAGAATGATTATTGCCCCAAGTAAATAATTTCACACTGCCTATAATTAAAAGCACTTGGAAGTTAAAACCATGAAGATGAGGTTAAAACTTTTTTAAAAATGGTACTTATCTCGATTTCATGTTGAAGTCGGAGTTCCTTATGAAGACTATCTAGCCAACATGGCGTGGAATAGTGTGTGCCTCTTGGTTTGAGGAGGCAAGCTCGAGCGGAGCTTTGACTGCACGAGTCAACTGCAGACGGAGAAGTGAGAGCAGCTCAACGAAGCACGGAGAGACCACGGAAGGGGAAAAGAGTGGGGGGTGGGAGACAAAAGGTATACATATAAGCATTGCCAACTTCAACACAACAAAATAATCTTCTTTTGCTGAGCTGGTCTTCAAAGAGTTGACAACAGTATCTGGTAGCCAAATGGATATGGAATTCCTCTTGCGCGAGGAAGAGTTGAAGAGCTTCAGAGATTCGTTGTTATATGACGCTGGGTGGGTCACAGAATATATATCTGGAACAGACTCATACAAAATATAAGAGATTTGCACATAAAGGAGAAAACAAATGATCACTGTTGGTGTTTGACAAAAAGGAAGGAAAGAACGTGCAAAAGCCTTGAAAATTATAATCTCAGGTACCGTGCATTCCAAGAATGCACCATACTGGGAGGGGCAGACACCAACAGGGAACAAATAAGCAATTAAACATTTAAGAGTAATACAGTAATTGAAGAGAAGTGGTCTTGTGATCTGACCATTAGTAGTCAAGACTCTGAATACCCTGACTCTCCTATCTCTTCCAGGGTAACACTTAGTCACTTTTCCAAAAGGCCAGACTAGGGGGGGGTGAAACATCCCTAACTAAGACCAAGTCTCCCACTTTAATGTCGGGACTGGAAAGAAACCACTTCTGCCTCCGTTGCAAGGAAGTTAAATATTCCAAGTTCCACCTTTTCCAAAAGGAATTAAGGAGGGCTTCAAGTTTCCGCCAAGCGATAGGTAGATTAGAATCCCTGAAAGAAATGGAAAGGGAAGGAGGGCCAGAGAGAGAAGGGCGTGTAAGACAGTGACCAGGTGTAAGTGGAAGGAGGTTATCAGGGTCATTGGAAAGCGGAGTTGAAAGGCGAGAATTATCAACACTTTCAATCACAAAATAACTAGAAGCTGAGGGAAATAAAGCACTAGTAAAGATTGCGATACGATGAGAAAGAAGAATTGTCAAGTTTAAACAAAGCGTATAGAAACAAGTACATCTATTCAAGACAAGAATATACCAAATAAACAAAGGAACTATGCGAGTAGAAAGCAAGAACGCCATAGGTAACAAACTAGTAGCCATAAACAATAACCTCAAGTTATAATGAGTATCAAAGGGGTTACTCAGAAAAATACTTAAGTCAGCGAAAAACGTGACAGGACAAGTATGAATACAAAAACACATCGAATGTGACGACGAGAAAAAACAAGTCTGTTCATCAATGAACATTAAGATCGCAAAATATGTAAGCAAATTGCAATACATGAACGCGTGAGAAATACGCAACGAAGTTTTGAAACAGGGATCAAAGCAGTTATAGAATACGAGCATGAGTAAGCGGAAGACGTAAACAAGCACGGCCTTGACACACATAGTACAACGAGATAAGACATATAAATAGCTGACAGAGTCCTTAAGCGGAACGAGTTTATTTTGGGAAGTAGGTAAACGGCTTCTGTACTTGTAGTAGCAACTCGCTAGACAATGCTTGGCAATCAGCCAAAGTTGAGATAAGAGAAACTTGCTTTGAACTGTGTCAAGCGTACAGGAAATAAACAACTTGGCATTCCTCAGGCGTGTATACATACAAGTCTGACAAACAAGCAGTTCGAAGTACACACACAACATTTGGTGAATCAGCTGTAACTTAAAGCAGATATTCAGTTTGAACGGAATGCAGTCAATCGTAACTTGGACGTGAACAAACAATTTAAAGCTACATGAAATAAAGTAGGAAATCAATTTCGCATAATTGAGAGGATCACGAAATCGAACAATTTTCAACAAAAAGAAGCTTAATTCTTCCGAGCAAAGAAGACAAGCTGGGACATTGAGACGAAGGTTATGCATAAGAATAGTTATTCTAGATGCTATAGAATTCAGAGTTTCAATCGGTTTCATGAGCGACTTCCAATTGCGAGGAAGGGGGGAGGAGCCGGCCGTGGCCATCCTTCTACATAAAGAAAGAAGTGAAACATAGCGTACAGCAAAGTGATGGTGACTGATAGCCATGGTTTTACACAAGGGGAAGATAGTTTTCGAGGAATAGTTTAAGCAATTAACTGCTATAAAAAATGACATAAGAAGATAGACGAAATAACACAAAGCAAGGCGAACTTGAATGGCCATCTTGTGCGGGAAGAAGGAAAAACCATTTAAACAACTTACAGGGGTAGCGCAGTTGTTAACGATGAGACATCGTTTCGACAAGTGGTTTTCAAAAATATTGAGATTTGAAACATGAGCGTTCTTTTTTTCAGAAATGGGATTTATGTCAGCTGTGACGAAATGACATTGCGTTTTGGTTTGAACACTGGTATGTTTGATTTCACCAGTAATAACCCAACCAAAATCGGTGTCTCTAGCGACCACGGTTGAAGATAACTTGCGTGTTTGTTTGCGAATGCAATTCCAAAAAACATTGGCACTGAAAAGCACATCAATGGGACCTTGAACATTAAACTGAGGATCGGCTAACCTTAAGTGCGAAGGAATCTTTAATCCGGAGGTATTGATAGAGTGACTTGGAGTGTCCTTGCCAATACTGGTAAGAATGAGACAATTTACATTAAGATTGGTGTTTCTTTGGCAAACGTCTCTGATTTTCAATTTTGAAGACTGCAAAACTTGAGTTTTCAAATTGTCAATGCCGGTCACATTGATAGAAGTAGGCGATGACGAAAGACCTAGTTTTTTAATCAACGATTGCGAAACAAAGTTGTGCGTTGAAGCGGAATCGAGAAGACCACGGGTTTTGAACCAATTTCCAAATCTATCTTGGATTTCAAATTGTACAGTGGTCAACAGGGTTTGCGCACTGTGAGAAGGTTCGGCATTAGAAATGCAGGAAGAAGCATTAGTTTATTCGGAGCTGCTCTGCATGGAGCTTGAAGAGGCAGGTGCTGATGACCTCGATTTATCGTGAACGTGCAATAAAGAATGATGCGGTTTTTTACAATGAAAACAGAGATTTGATGACGTACAGTTCGAAGAAGAATGCTTAGGTGATAAGCAATTGAAACAATGTTTGCTATTCGAGACAAACTTTCTTCGATCTTCGACAGACAATTCTTTAAAGGATTTGCACAAATACAATGTGTGAAGCTTTTTACAGAGCGTGCATTTTAACGATTTGTTAAGCGGCCTGATATCTTCTCTTGAATGATTGAAAGAAGAACGGGTTTGTTTGTTTTCGACAAATGGGGGCTGATGTCCCTTTGAAGAAGCAAGTTTTTTTTCAAAAATTTGACACTGAGGATTCGTTTCGACTTTTTCGCACTGAAATGCGAGTGCTGTAAGGAATTGACATCGACTGTTGAGAAACGAGATAAGGTGTTCGAACGAATGTTCCTTGTTGCAGGTGAGTTCGATCTCCCAGGCCTTCAGTGTCGAAAAATCGAATCTTGATGTAGCTAGGTGAATAAGTATGGTGTCCCATGTTTGGACAGGCTGTTTTAGTTGGTATAACGCTCTGACATTTAACTGCATAGAATCTAAGAGGTCTCTTAAAGATGTGACGTCATTAGGTTTGACGGCAGGTAAGTTGAAGAGACAACGGATATGACGAGCTACACTCAAACGTAAATTGCCATATCTCTCTTTAAGGAGATTAAAGGCGATGTGGTAGTTGTCTGCGCTTAAAGGCAGTGACTCCACCAAGGTCAAGGCCTCAGATTCCAAAGACGTACGGAGGAAATAAAATTTATGTATGTCTGGGATCTCGATATTTTCATGAATTAGGGAGCAGTAAAGTTCGTAAAAAGAATACCATTCACCTTCCTTGCCTGAGAAATGCGGTAGGCTTATCTTGGGAAGTAACGGTTTCGGTTTGTTCTTGTGAACTGAAGCGGGTGCTAACTGGGCCGGATTGATGACCCTAGTGTCCGGTTCTGAGATATTGCGGATCAGTTGGTGGGCCTTTGCAATTCCTTCAAAGTACAAGGGTTCGACCTCGTCCCGATCCGATTGAAGGTCTGGACAAGCGGATTCGATCTCGGTTTGAATTTGGTCATAATAATCATAAGACCGTTCGTACAATTTAAGACGATGTGTTAAGATATCTAAATCACACTCGGCGGGATCTAATTTGTTGATAAAATTTCGGAATCTAGTGAGTTGCCCTTTATAGGAAGAACGTCTAGCAATGAGAGTTTCATCTTTTTCAGAAGGGGCCATGATAAAGAGAATAAATTGAAATACAACTCACAAAACTGTAGAACCTTGAAGATGCTGTCAAGTTGGCAACAGCGAAAGAGTAGAAAGAACAGGACACCCCAAAGGAGACAGGAGCGGCCTCCTTCCCGTTCACAGGCTTTGCATGACGTAGATATAGCTGAAAGATCCAAAGGAGATATTAAAAATTTGCAAAGTATTGTCAAATGACACTTGACAAACAATAGAAATAAAAAATGGACTCTCCCGGGTTTCGGCACCAAATTTTGGGTAAATTATAGGCTAGGGAATAACCCACCCACCAAGGGAAGATGATTAAGAGAAGGAAGTAGATTTGGGATTGCAAAAGAAGGATAGAAGAATAGGAGGAGAGTCCCACAAAAGTTATTAATTTGACTTTTAATCCATTTAGAAGCGGTTGCCACCGCAAATATGTGCTCGGATACCTAAAGTGGCTACGAGCTTGGTCGAAGCTGACGGGAACCGCAGCTAAGGCTTGGGCAGTTTGCCAGAGAGAGGCTTTAGTGTGTTTCCTTCCAAGCACGAATAAAAGTACTATAGGGAAGGGTGATGATCTGGCCAGACAGATAGTAAACGATTTATTGTATATGAACGAGGGCATAAACCTAGGAAGAGCTAGGAAAGCCAGGATCCTGCCTAACTGTAGTATCAGAGAAATGATGAATCCAAAAACAAATATTTAATTTATTTAACAATGCAGGAAGTTTGAGGAAATTAACAATTATGCAATATAAGTTTAATAAACATAGTTCATTTGAACTTTTTAACAAATAGGGTCGCAGACCTCTTAACATCAAACAGTTGCTCCAGGCAATTGACAATTTTTAAGGTTTTTTAAACCGTGTATAAAAATCTTGGTAAGATTTCATAAATAGGCAAAATGGAATAATTGAAGTTTTAACATTTACAGGAGTACAGGCAGTGTACTATACGAAACCTACGAAAGAACATTCTAACGAGAATAACAATTTCGAACATAGCAAAATGTAAAACATAAAGAACAAAAAGGAAGTTTCTACAACTTCTTATATTTAAACAGAATTACTATATGAGAATTATACAAAGAGGGCAGGTCACTTACTGTGAAACCTGGAGAAAGTGAAGAGGAAGTTTCTAGACTTACTATGTTTAATTAGGAATCATGAGAAAAATGGGGCAGTTTCCATTTCGTGAAACCTGAACATGACTCGCTCAAGAGCTTAGAGAATTGTTTTCCCTGATTATGGGAAAGGAACAACGTGAATTTAAAACTTGTATCACACAAGCAATTATGCAGAATGTACTTAATGTTAAACTAGCAAAGTTGGAAGGGCACCTCGTGAGTGACACCTTATAGAGAAGTTTCAATTTTATAAATAATGGTTGTTAGTAGAAGGTTAAGGAAAGATCATTGGGATATAGGATCAATGTTCATGGCCGTATTTAATATAACCGGACGATCGCGACGCGGTAGAAACTTGGAGAAGGCACTGTTTATCACTGTAATCTATGAAGATGGATTCAAAGTTAACTATAGAAACACTTAAGTTCATGAAAAAGAAAGTTATTGCAATTATGGAAAGAACTGATTGCACTATATAGATGAGAGTCTATTTCTTGAAAAAGTGGTAATTTACAAATAAATGCGCCATAGAATTTTCCAGAGGTTCCAGCGGTGGAAGAAAGTTAGCTATTGCAAAAATTTATAAGGAAGATTCCTCATTTTAACTAGCATTTTCACAGTGCGTGAACAATACTTGACGACAAGACTCGCAGATAGAGAACAAGTTCTAGAAGGTTCCAGAACGACCTTAGCAGAAAATGGGGTTGAGAAAATCCAACGGAGGAAATAGTTTTAAAATTATAGGCAGCGGGTATTAGATAATATCCCACGTAGCGAGAGGATTTCTCGTTTGAATCGCTTAAGAAAAGCTCTTTTATAGTAAGGTTGGCTTATACAAGTAAAAGCTCAACATGGCAAAACCCACGAAGAATGATTATTGCCCCAAGTAAATAATTTCACACTGCCTATAATTAAAAGCACTTGGAAGTTAAAACCATGAAGATGAGGTTAAAACTTTTTTAAAAATGGTACTTATCTCGATTTCATGTTGAAGTCGGAGTTCCTTATGAAGACTATCTAGCCAACATGGCGTGGAATAGTGTGTGCCTCTTGGTTTGAGGAGGCAAGCTCGAGCGGAGCTTTGACTGCACGAGTCAACTGCAGACGGAGAAGTGAGAGCAGCTCAACGAAGCACGGAGAGACCACGGAAGGGGAAAAGAGTGGGGGGTGGGAGACAAAAGGTATACATATAAGCATTGCCAACTTCAACACAACAAAATAATCTTCTTTTGCTGAGCTGGTCTTCAAAGAGTTGACAACAGTATCTGGTAGCCAAATGGATATGGAATTCCTCTTGCGCGAGGAAGAGTTGAAGAGCTTCAGAGATTCGTTGTTATATGACGCTGGGTGGGTCACAGAATATATATCTGGAACAGACTCATACAAAATATAAGAGATTTGCACATAAAGGAGAAAACAAATGATCACTGTTGGTGTTTGACAAAAAGGAAGGAAAGAACGTGCAAAAGCCTTGAAAATTATAATCTCAGGTACCGTGCATTCCAAGAATGCACCAACCCCCTTAAGCGCATTATACTGTATGTATTGATGAATTTTACATCTTAATTTGGTTCAGTGATAACCTTATAACCGTCTGGTAATTTTCACAGTAATGTAATAATTGGAATTGCATTGCGTCTTAAGGTGCCTGTACAATGGAGAGTGATTTTCATAGAGCAAGTCTAGCTAGACCGCTCTAGCTAAGCTGAGTGCGTGTACACTGTAGATTAATTTTCCCTAGGTAGAGTATTCGTAGAGTGGAGATAGACAAATCTACCTAGAGCACTTTGTGAACCTGTGTACACTGTCAATCGTAAATGCACTAGGTAGAGCAGTACTAAAACATTCTGAGAGCAGTGTGAGTCTAGGTTTTTAGCGCTGTGCTGTGAAGTTAAAATGTCTTCAAGAGAGCGTTTAGCATCTGTGGTGATTGTGTGTGCCTTGTTAAAAAAGAAAACTACGAAGAGGAAAAGAAGGTTGTGGGTGAGGAATTGGATATCAAAAGGAGAATACGAGGGAATGCACGCTAAATTATTGCTAGATTCTGAATCGTACAAGAACTTTTTAAGAATGAACAAAAATTACTATGATTATATTTTGGCCAAAATTACCCCCAGGATCAGCAAAAGGGATCACCCGAAACGACTGTGCCTTCAAATTTCTGTCTCTGTATTCTTTCCGAGTACAATTGAAAGTTTCTGGATGGGCTTCAATATTTTCAATGAATGTTATTGTTTTTTTCGCGACTTCACACACATTCAACCATATTCAAACACTATAATTAACAACAAAGAAATAATCCGAACAATCCATCACTGACTCTACATAGAGCACTTTCCAATATTCAACTGAACGAGTAGAGCTAGACTGGTCTAGCTATGGCACCCAAATACTGTTTATACCGTAGAGTCAGCCGGCACTAGCTAGAGCTTAGAGCGGTCTCCGCTAGGGTTCTCTACCACCTGTGTACACTGGAGAGAAGATTAGAGTGCCCTAGCTAGAGCTACTCTACGCTCTAGCTAGGGCAAAAGCTCTCCAGTGTACAGGCACCTTAACAGAAATAGATGCACCTGTGAGATTATGTTACCATGGTTACCGTGTTGCATTCTTTCATTATTTAATTGTAAATATACATGTTTTAAGGTATGTATTTAATTGTGAGGCATTTAAAGAGTAAGTGAGTGCGTTTCGCTTACGCATTGGGTTATGCTGAACATTTAGGTACCCCATATGTGTAGGTTGGTGTTAATGGGACCTTATTTTCGGTACAAAACTGGAATGGGACCTTAGCAGAATAATATAGGGAGGGATAAATAAACTATAGGCCTACTTAATGCTAGAAAACTGCAAACATTTCCTTATTAAGCGTGGAAATCAGATTTAGTGGCATTTATTTTCATTTGTGGCTACTACAGTAGAATGATTTTCATTTTATTGACCTTTTGTCTGTTTCAGGCAGCGGCAGTTCCCCGCGCTCCTGGAGGTTCCGTAAGGGTAATGCAGAGAAGGACAAGGTAGTGCAGCCCATCCCAAGGCCGTCCCTTCCTCAGGTAAGACAATGTCTTGTTATCTTTCCGACATAATTGAATGTATGAGAAATAACTGCGTCACAGCTACAATATTGTGGTTTTCTACAAACAGCCATTGGAGTATCCAGGTACACACGATCTCGACTAGTAGGCTATACGAACTTGTTGGTGAACCTTTCCTACTCGAAACTTTGAGACATAATAGTACATTATGCAACGAGCCTATAATAGCAATAATTAAGACACGAGATTGTTTATAAAACGAGCGAAGCGAGTTTTATAATTTCCATATGAGTGTCTTAATTACCATTATAGGCGAGTTGCATACGACTGTTTATGTTCGACGATAATTATAACTCTATTAAATGTTATAACAAAAATATTCATAAATATCTGTCGATATTTAGTCGGTTGAATTCTTCTTCTTGGGAATTGTGTGGGCTCAGCATTTGATCTCTACCCAATAACGAATCACTAAGCTTAAGAATAAGTACAAATTTTTCGGGCTTGCAGGCCGTGGTCCAGACAGGATATCTCCCGACGTTTCACCGGAAACTGCGTCCGGCATTATCAAGGGTTCCGCTCCTTTCCTTGGTCAGCAGCTGACCAATGCCGGACGCAGTTTCCGGTGAAACGTCGGGAGTTATCCTGTCTGGACCACGGCCTGCAAGCCCGAAACACTTGTACTTAATTATGAACGCCGGCCGTGAAAGCCTAAGCTGTTATATCTTTGAAACATTGTTTATCCTGAAGTAGCACCAACAGATAGCGCACGGGTACTATGTATGATCATTTTGTTATTTTGGTCAAATAACACAAAATAGGCTGTTTCAAACGATTTAAAATTAAAATGTATCGTATTATCAAATAGTTATTCTTGAAATTCGATGTGTATAGCATGTCAACGGAAGGCAAAATCAATTTAGTCCTAAATAGAACAGTAACGGTATCTGGCGGAAAAGTTTCGCATAAGAAATCCATTTACTGAACAGAGAGCTGTATTATAATTTCCGTGGAACTAATGTCATATGCCTGCTTCCTCCATGACGTTCTGGTGTGTGTTATGTCTTCGAACATATGCTCGAAGATTTATGTCAACAACAGTATTCACTAAAATTGTCCACGAAATGTGGAGAGCGATCAAGAGACCTACGGCAGATTTCTGGGCCCCTCCATTTCTGTTCAGCCTGAGACATTATTTTGGAAGTAATCTGGCTTTCTGGGAACCCTTAAAATTAACTCCATTAAATTTAACTTGTTCATATTGAATATCAGTGTAATTAGTTTTCAATAATTCAACCACTCTTCTTTATGTCTCACATTGCTTGTTCCTTTACTTCAAGATGTAGACCAACATGCTCCCCCAGGGGCTCACATCTAGTGGGACGTGGGTGTGCGACCACGGGACCCCAGCTGAGTCCGGCATTTCTTCCACTTACTTGTGCCGGGCTCCTCTCTGTCTTCTTTCTTGTCGACCTCACTTGGTCAACTCTTATTCTCTTCCGACCCCGACGGTGTTAGGGTATCCGAGGCCTAGGGAGTCTCTTCTTTTCCTGCCTTAATTGGCCCTTGTCTCATCTTTTCTGATATCCTCCTTCTGCAAGGGGTCAGTCTTCTTTTTCCTTTCATGTTCTCTCCTGCCTTCTGCTCAAGGCCCTCAAGGAGGCAGGGTGTATGTAGCCCCACCACTTCTGGTGTACTCTGGATATTGCTACACCCTCAGGGGCTCACGCCTGGTGAGTTCGGGTGTTGGCGACCCCGAGGGATTCCTGAGCTGGGTCCGATTTTTCCCCTTTTATCCTTTGCCTCTGGGGCGGACCTACTCCTCTTTCACTTTCTTATCTGCCTTTCATGGCTCTCCTTCCTTCCAGGTCTCTCAATACGCCTTCTCCGAGGGTTGTGGACATTTCTTTTCCTCCTGTCCTTTATTTGCCTCATTCTTCTTTTGTTTTCCATTTCTTCTTCTAGTATATAGTAGTTAGTTTTAGTTATAGTTTACATTTCATTTTCATCTTCACGATCACCCAAACTATTAGGGGCCGATAACCTAGATGTTAGGCCCCTTAAAGCAACAATTATCATCATCATCATCATCATCCTTTACTTCAAGATGTTGACCAACATACATTTAAAATTTCATTTACATTTACTTTCAGAATGAAGTAAATAGTCAAATTATTCAGAGATTGAATTAGAACATTTCCGGTCTATACATAATTTTCGTACTTAATAAAGTAAGTGGAGGATTCTGGCAACTGTGCCCTAAGCCACGAGAGCGGCGAAAAACATAATGGGTACCGTATTTATAAAATTCGTAACGGTATAACCAATGTTCTCTTTGTAATGTTTCGGGTACCATTCACTGGTTCATTTACACCGAATAGAGTCATATAAGAATATTTCAAAATAGAGTGAAGTTGCCCACTCAGCCCTTTTACCGCCCTGGGCTCCTCAGCAAGTCTGGGCCCTGGAGTTAAAGCCCCGCTTGCCCCTCCCTCTCGTCAGGCCTGCACTTACCTTCTACGGATAGTTGGACGTGGCTAATGCTTAAAAGGGACACGAAGAGATCCGAGATTTGGCAAGTCTTCAACTCTACAGAGGCTATGATATACAAATCATGGGTAAACACAGACCAGGAACTATGACATGTTGTGACTTCGCTGGCACTACCTGGGTATCACCACACGGTGTGCAAAGTCAAGTCTTTCCACAATCCAAATGATAATTGCGTGTGTGACCTCTGTGACAATTACTGTGAACGATATCACGTTGTCAATATTGCAAAAGACTTCCCAAATCAATCACAGAATTTTGTACGAGCGCAGTGTGAGCCACTTATCACACTTTGATCTGTGATTTATAAACAACTAACTGAAGTACCCGTGCTTCGCTACGCGTCATAAATAAATTAAAATGTGAAAGTGACTGTAAAAACAGGGGATAGGCGAGGTGCTGCACAGAGGGAGATTAAGGATTGAACAATTTGTCCAACTACACCGTTCGGCGTTGACCGTGTTTTATAGCACAAATTTAGGTTTTACTCGCTAACCGTTGGAGATACCTTTCGGATAGTAAATGTAATTTTAAACCACGTAGGCTATATGCCATCAAAAGTTTGGTATTTCTTAGCGTTCACTTTTTATTTGAAATGGAAATATGAAAAATTGAAACCAAAGGGTGCAGTGACGTCACTAAAATGGTCGCCATCTTAAAATAGTGCAACGTATTGAAATCAAAAGTAGTCTATATGTTAACCAGGTAAATCAACTACTTCCATGTAAAATTCATGTAAGTCGGACCAGTGGTTCTTGCGGGATTGAGTAATACACAGACACACACCATCTCATTTTAGCCTCGCTTCGCTCGCGTCATAGTCGTGTCATATTGTTATTCAATGACATGCAGGTTTAACCCCCTTAACACCCCTTTAGAACCAGAATATCCAAAAATCCCTCCTTAGTAGACTTTTTCGACACACAACAAACATATTCCCTTCTTCTAACTTTAATAGTTTTGATTGGTCGAAGAGAGTGAACATCCAAAATCCTTCCTTAGTGGACGTTTTTCTTCCAGAATTTCACCCCTCCCAATTGGATTTATGAAAAAAAAAACGGTCGAACACCTACTTATTTTAATTATTTATTCATTTATTTATTTTTAAGCTGATTGAAACTCGGAGAAAATCAAACTCCTCGCCTATGTCGTTTAAGAGATACACGCTCCGTTAGGAATCTTTCAACCACCACTTTTCATCCCTTTCACCTCATAATATACACCACATCGAAAAAACATTAGACATGTGTCAGCTTATTTTTAATGATTAGTATATATGCCAAGTATCACATCCCCAAATGAAACCACTCGTGAGATATTGTTATTCAATGAAATGCACGTTTACCCCCTTAACACCTCTTTAGAACCTGAATATCCAAAACTCTTTCCTTAGTGGACGTTTTCCTCATACAAAGAACTTATCCCCAAAATTTCATGTTTCTAACTTCAATAATTTTGGCTGGGCGATGATGAGTGAGTGAGTCAGTCAGGTTATTTTCTTTCATTTATTTTTGAGAATTTCACCCCTCCCCATGAACCCCTTAAATTGGATTTATGAAAAAAAAAACGGTCGAACACCTATTTACGTATTTAAAGTTGTTTCCCCCCTGAGTTTGATGAGTGAGTAAGTGATTCAATCAGTTAGGACACTTTCTTTCCTGTTTTTTTCCCCCGAATTTCACTCCTCCCCATGGGCCCCTTAAATTGGATTTATGAAGAAATGGTCGAACACCTATTTACTTATTTTTAAGCTGCGTTTTCCGCTGAATTTCAAACTTATCGCCTATGTTGAATAAGAGATACAGTACACGCTCCGTTAAGAATCCTTCAACCCCCAATTTTCTCCCCTTTCACCTCATAATATACACCATATCGATAAACCCTTTGACATATGTCTGCTTATTTTGAATGCTTAGTTTATATGCCGAATATCACATCCCCAAATGAAACAACTCGTGAGATATTGTTATTCTATGAAATGCAAGTTTAACCCCCTTAACACCCCTTCAGAACATGAATATCCAAAAATCCATCCTTAGAGGACTTTTTCGACATACAACGAACATATCCCCAAAATTTCAAGTTTCTAACTGCAATAGGTTTGCTGGGGGATGATGAGTGAATATCCAAAAATCCTTCCTTAGTGGACTTCTTTCCCCAGAATTTCATCCCTCCCCATGAGCCCCTTAAATTGGATTTATGAAAAAACGATCGAACACCTATTTACTACTTTTTCAATCTGATTTTTATCCCTGAGATTCTTACTTTTTGCCTCTGTCTTTTAAGAGATACTTGCTCCGTTGAGAATCCTTCAACACTCACTTTTCACACATACACCTCATAATATACACCACACCGAAAAACCCTCAGACATGTGTGTTCTTATTCTTAATGATGAGTTTATATGCCTTGTATCCCATCCCAAAGGAAACCAATCGGTAGATATTGTTATTCAATTAAATGCATGTCTACCCCCTTAACGCCCCTTTAGAACCTGAATATCCAAAATTCCTTCCTTAGTGGACGTTTTCGACATACAACGAACATAGCCCATTAATGTCATGTTTCTAGCTTCAATAATTTTGGCTGGGGGATGATGAGTGTGTGAGTAAGTCAGGACATTTTCTTTCAATTATTTTTCAGAATTTCACCCCTCTCATGAACCCCTTAATTTGGATTTAAGAAAAAAAAACGGTCGAACACATATTTACTTATTTTTGAGCTGTTCTTCCCCCCTGAGTTTGATGAGGGAGTGAGTTAGGACACTTTCTTTCCTGTTTATTCCCCCAGAATTTCACCCCTCTCAAAAGCCCCTTAAATTGGATTTATGAAAAAACGGTCGAACACCTATTTACTTATATTCTAAGCTGTCTTTTCCCGACGAATTTCAAACTTCTCGCCTATGTCGTTTAAGAGATACACGCTCTGTTAAGAATCCCTCAACCCCCAATTTTCACCCCTTTCACCTCATAATATACACCACATCGATAAACCCTTAGACATTTGTCTGAATATTTTAATGATTAGTTATATACCGAATATCACACCCCCAAAGAAACAACTCATGAGATATCGTTATTGAATGAAAAGCACGTTTACCCCCTTAACACCTCTTTAAAACCCGAATAACAAAAATCATTCATTAGTTGACGTTTTCGACATTCAGCGAACATATTCCCAAAATTTCATGTTTCTAACTTTAATAGTTTTCGCTGGGCGTGATGAGTGAGTGAATCAGACAGGACATTTTCTTTCAATTATTTTTACCAGAATCTCACCCATCCCCATGGGCCCCTTAAATTGGATTGATGAAAAAACGCTTGAACACCTATTAACTTATTTTTAAGCTGTCTTTTTCCCCTGAGTTTGATGAGTGAGTGAGTTAGTCAGTCAGTTAGGACACTTTCTCTCCTTTCCCTCCCCCAGATTTTCACTCCGCCCCATTGGCTCCTTAAATTAATTTATGAAAATACGGTGGAACACCGATTTACTTATTTTTTAAGCTGTTTTTTTTTCGCTGAGTTTCAAATTTCTCGCCTATGTCGTTTAGGAGATAGGCCTACACGCTTCGTTAGGAATCCTTCAACCCCCAATTTTCACCCCTTTCATCTCATAGTAATACACCACATCGAAAAAACCTTAGACACATGTCTGCTTATTTTTAATGATTAGTTTATATGCCGAGTATCAAATCCACACATGAAACCACTCGTGAGATATTGTTATTCAATGAAATGCAGGTTTAACCCCCTAAGACCCCTTTAGAAGCTGAATATTCAAAAATCCTCCCTTAGTGTATGGTTTTGACATACAACGAACATATCCCGAAAATGATATGTTTCCAACTTCAATATTTTTGGCTGGGCGATGATGGGTGAGTGAGTCAGGACATTTTCTTTCATTTTTTTCTTCAGAATTTCACCCCTCCCGATGAACCCCTTAAATTTGATTTATCAAAAAACTGTCGAACTCACATATACTTATTTTTAAGCAGTTTTCCCCCTGAGTTTGAAGAGCGAGTGAGTCAATCGGTTAGGACACTTTCTTTCCTGTTTTTTTAGCCAGAATTTCACCCCTCCCCATGGGCCCCTTAAATTGGATTTATGAAAAAAACGGTCAAACACCTATTTACTTATTTTTTGTTGATTTTTTTCCGCTGAGTTTCAAACTCCTCGCCTATGTCGTTTAAGAGATACAGGTTCCGTTAGGAATCTTTCAACCCCCACTTTTCTCCCCTTTCACCTCATAATATACACCACATCGAAAAACACTCTGACCCGTGTCTTCTTATTTTTAATGATGAGTTTATATGCCGAGTATCACATCCCCCAATGAAACCAATCGGGAGATATTGCTATTCAATGAAATGCAGGTCTACCCCCTTAACACCCCTTTAGAACCTGAATACCCACAAATCCTTTCTTAGTGGGCGTTTGCGGCCCTTGAGGAAGCTGCATACCAAATTTCATTCCAATCCGTTGGGTTGTTTCTGAGATTTCGTGATGAATGTGTGAGTGAGTGTGTGAGTTGTATTTGACAAATATCTAGTAGATAGTGTCAAGTCTTTGTTATGCTATACTCGGATGACAGTTGCTTTGTGAGCAGTTGAGTAACTAACGGGATTTCAAGTAAAGATCCTCATTTTCTATACCGGTAGTGCAGAGCGCAAATGGCATCCAGTCGGCCGTGTCTCGACTTGAGCCATGTTGCCATGGAAACTATCTGCCTTGCCATTCCTTCATGAGTATATTTTATGATTTGATTAGCCTGTGCTTGAGTGCAAAAGGGCCGAAATCAGAAGAATTAGAAAGTCTATCAAAAATTCATGTAGCCAGCGGTTCCTTCTGGGTCCTAAACTATGTGTATGCAAAATTTGGTTGAGATTGGTGAAACTGTGTAGATTTGTATACGGAACCAACCCACCCACCCACCCACCCACCCACCCGCATACATACATACAGACTTTGACTTTTATATATAAGATTTGTGCGTTTTATTTCTTTATTAGTTAAAAAAATGTTAATCGATACGTGGATAATTGGCATTGGGAGAACGTGGGTTCTAATCCCACCTCAGCCGTCCTGAAAATGTTTATTGTGGTTTCCCATTTTCACCACCAGGAAAATGCTGGGACGGTTTCTTACTTGCCAAATCCTTTCACTGACCCTTCCTTAATTAGGTCCAATTTAGCGATCGCCTGGGTGATCGACCTGTCACCATCCCCAGTTGTATCTGCTGAAAAGGGGGTGTTCAAATCCCAGACACCATCCTTGCCACGGTAGAGGAATGATCCCTTGCAATGTCCGTGGGTCAAGCCGAACTAGGAGGATAAGCGATTCTTTTTAAGGATCTACTTTCCCCGCTCCTACATTTGGCAATGTGTAAATCATATTCAATAATAATTAAGCAAATGAATATTGTGATAACCACATTTCTGTAGATTTAGGGTTCGTTTACAAATTCTTTAGGGATAAAATTAAAAATGGATATATCCTGACTTTCCTGGTAACCCGCGATCACTTTTTTCTCAAATAATTGTTTAACATTACCGTGATGAGAACCGGTCAGAGGTCACCTGAGTTCAGGCATCTATAGATATAGGATCACAGTTATAAACTATTGTTAATCTCAGTACCAGATACTTATGCGTTTATATTTGATGTCTACCAAATATGTCTGATCCGGATAATGACAAAGTGGTGAAATGGGAATCTTAAACGTGTCGAACAGTAAATTGATTTTGTGTGAAGAAAATATTGGCAAGAATTGACTTGAAGATATCACTTTTTAAGAAGAGAATGGACTCATACTTCCAAAAAGTTTTTTAAGAATTTTTAAAAAATTTAGATTTTAACAAAATAAGTGTTATTTTTATGTAGATTAAGGCTTTCACGGCCCGGATTATTATACAAATAATTCATGGTTTTCGGGCTAATGTCGTGTGAAATTAAATTAGATACCAGACGTTTCGAAGGTACCTTGCCTCCTTTTTCAATGGAATCAAACAATGTGGCCAAAGAAAGTATATCAATTTGATTACCAAAAATTAGATAAATTCCTCTGTTCGTCACCAGAGAGCAGCTGCCAGAAATTACTGTATGGACCATGGTGGAACGGCGGACAGAGTAGTAAGTAAGGAGAAGGGAAAAGGGGCGGGGTGAAAATATAGAGACTCCTCGAAGAATGAGGATGTCCAAATAAGGAGTAAGAGGGATGGGGGGGGGGGGATATAAGGAATCAGAAACAAAAGGGAGTGTATATGAACGATACCTAACGTCATACAGGCAACGGCGAAAATACAGATGGAAACTCCTCCAGTGACGAACAAAGAAGATCAAATCCAGGCTCTGTAGCCGTAGAGGAAAACGTACAATTTGGAATAGGTGAAGAACAGAGAAACTGAGAGGAACTATCTTCCTAGATGTTTAATAACTGGTAGCCAAGTGTCACTTAGCTGATATCCAGTGTCTCTGTTAAAATTATTGGTGTTTTTTACGAATTGCAACTGCCTCCCTTATAATTCAAGACCAGTTGTGCTTAACAAGGGCAAGCTCATGAGCATCCTTGAAACATTTGTGAGGTTGGTTTAGACAGATGTTCCTTTGATGCTCTTTGATGCGAGTTGCAATGGACCGTTTTGTTTGTCCAATGTAGACTTTTCCGCAAGTACAAGGGACTTCATACACCCCAGGTTGTAGTATTTGGGACAATTTATCTTTGTTTAATGCTAAACGTTGACCAATTTTCGTCATAGTGCCGAAAACTGTTTAATAATTTCAAATGATCTTGTCGACTTTATCGTTATGCTTGAATCAAAAGTTATGCGTTACGGAGACGGTTGCGTTACGAAGACGGAGACGGTGACGTCATGCAGCCGCGCGGGAAGCCTAAGTTAATGGGTAATGGACGGCGAGTGTGTGACGTCATGCAGCCACGCGGAAAGCCCAAGTTAATGGTTAATGGAGTCTGTTGAAAGTGTCCTGGTGCGTTGAGCGACCTGGAGCTTCGAGCGAAGCGAAAATAATACAGGGTGACTCCTAAAGAGGTGTACAAGATGCCAGATAAGAATACAGGGTGACTCCTAAAGAGATATACAAGATGCCAGATCAGAATACAAGGTGACTCTTAAACAGGTGTACAAGATGGCAGAGAAGAATACAGGGTGACTCCTAAAGAGGTGAACAAGATGTCAGACAAGAATACAGGGTGACTCCTAAAGGGGTGTACAAGATGTCACACAAGAATACAGGGTGACTTCTAAGGAGATATACAAGATTCCAGATAGGAATACAGGGTGCCTCCTAAAGAGGTGTGCAGGATGTCAGAGCAAAATACAGGGTGACACTTAACGAGGTGTACAGTATGTTAGATTCAATTCAAATACTGGGTGACCCTTAAAGAGGTTTGCAAGATATCAGATTCAAATAATGTGTGACCCTTAATGAGTTGTAAAATATGACAGACTCAAATACAGGGTGACCCTTAAAGAGGCGCGGGAAGCCTAAGTTAATGGGTAATGGAGTCTGTTGAAAGAGTCCTGAGCCTTTCTAACATGTGTAGCATTTGTAGCATGCGTCATTTGAAATAATATAACGTCTAGTCTTTTTTTTTAATCTTGTTCTTGCGGAGAATCTTAGCAACGCGGTCAGTGGTGTTGTGAATATAAGGGAGGTAAGCGGTGTTATTTATGTTTTATGATATTATTTTAGGATATCATGTTTCATATCATTATGATGTTTACATTCGTATTTATATGACCTGCCCATAAGTGTATACATTTGAGGTTGCAATGGCTGAAGAATGTGTTTCGAAAACCGAAACATGTAGCCTACCTGTGATTAAAGGACATACGTTCTTAAGTAAAAGAATTTGTACTGAAAAGTGGAACAATTACACTGTAACTACACGGGTCTATAACTAGAGTAGGTGTTATATTCAAGGATTATGTTTGAAAATCCGTGGAGAAAACCACGTCCAGGTATATCGCTATCGATTCCAAATTTCCAACTTTGGACATTCAAACGGTCAGCTGCCTAGTTAAATCGCGGATAGTGTCATAAGCTGAATCTTGGGTATGTCACTGGATAACTGAAAAATGCATTGACAGAAGATTCTATAGGTTTTATTGAAATTCATCGCGAAAAGAACTTTGAATTCAGGTATTAAAATTAAACAGAACAGGCGAGCTGTGATGTCATCTTATGCACGAACTCCTGTACCTAGATAACAATATATCTGAAGCTACAGTAACGAGCTGTATATTAGAAAAGAATGGTCTGGAATTTAAGGAATTTTATCAAACGAACGTTAATTAATTTTCTGGTGTATAAGTAATTATAATTAACTGAAAGAGACTGTCTCGTGCTATTCAAGTTAAATTTGATGTTGGGAAGGTAATTCCAGAGAGTGGAAATAGCGAGGTGGTATTTCAGCTTCAGTTATCTCCAAAGAATCTTTTGTGTTGAAGGTAAGCTGCTCAAACAATAGCACTCTCACTCAGTACAAATGAAGGTGCCTTTAATCCACCTGGAGAAGCAGATTTCCAAAGATATCCAACAGATTATCTCTTCTCGGGTTTGTGCAACACGCTGCATTAATAATTATATTGCTGTTAAAGATTTCGCTGTGGTGTAGTTGGTAGCATGCTGAGATTCTAAGCCCAAGGTCGCGGGTCGAACACGACCGAAGTCGTCGGCATTTTAAGAGCGTTAAAAATCCATCAGTATGCCTTCCTTCGGAGGGGAACTAAGAAAACACTTAAGTTAATTATACGCCAAATCAATACTAATAAAAACACACTTAAATGTCTACAATTTATAGATCTATGATCTATAAATTGTAGACATAGGTCTTAGATCTATAAATTGTAGACATTTAAGTGTGTTTTATTAGTATTGATTTGGCGTATAATTAACTTAAGTGGGTGGGGCGTGGTGACCCAGTGGTCTAGCTGTATGCCTCTCACCAAGGCGGTCCGGGTTTGATTCCCGGTCAATGCATGTGAGATTTTCGATGTGAAATGCCATGTCCAGTGGTTCGGATTCCACGTAAAAAGGAGGTCCCGTGGCTCATGATCTCGAGATTAACGGTCACGTTAAACTACAAGCTTGCTTGCTTTTTAACTTAAGTGTTTTCTTAGTTATTCTGTCAATACGGATCAAAACCATTTGCTATTATGGCAAATATTTTTGCTTATTATTTTTGCTTATTCGGAGGGGAAGTAAAGCCGGCGGCGGTCCTATGTCATGGATTTATGGCATGATAAAGAACCTTCCACTAATTACACCAGTGTGAAGCTAAATTATAGGTTATATTTGACCAACGCTCTTAGGTTCCAACGGACGTCGCCAGGAGCTGACTGCGGTGGCTTCTAGAAACAAAGTGCAGAACTATAAGTAGTTGGTCGTTACCATGCCGTTTGGTAGCAAAAGTAGGAACTACTTGAAAAATCGAATGTATGCAGTCCCTACTTGAATTAAAAACAGAAAACACACACTAATACAGCTATCACAATTAACACCGGTTATCAGACACATTCTACACACACAAAGTATACGGGGCTACATGACCACGATGTCGCAGCCCCTTAACTGAGGAACCAACCAAAAAATATTTCGCTAAGGGATTCTTCTTATGTTATATTGACTTATTTATTTATTATTGCTTTATTTAGCCGAGAAGGACTAAGGGGAAGAGTAAATCACCTACTTTCACAATTTATAAGAATACTAGCTGAAGTACCCGTGCTTCGCTACGCGTCATAAATAAATTAAAATGTGAAGGTGACAGTTAAAACAGGGGATAGGCGAGGTGCTGCGCAGAGGGAGATTAAGGATGGAACATTTTGTCCAACTACACCGCTCGGCATTGACCGTGTTCTATAGCACAAATGTAGGTTTTACTCGCTAACCGTTGGAGATACCTTTCGGATAGAAAATGTAATTTTAAACCTCGTATATGCCGTCAAAAGTTTGCTATTTCTTAGCGTTCTCTTTTTATTTGAAATGGAAATATGAAAGTTTGAAACCAAAGGGTGCAGTGACGTCACTAAAATGGTCGCCATCTTTAAATAGTGCAAAATATTGAAATCAAAAGTTACCTATATGTTAACCAGGTAAATCAGCTACTTCAATGTAAAATTCATGTAAATCGGACCAGTGGTTCTTGCGTGATTGAGTAATACACAGACACACACCATCTCATTTTTAGCCTCGCATCGCTCGCGTCATAGTCGTGTCATATTGTTATTCAATAAAATGCAGGTTTAACCCCATTAACACCCCTTTAGAACCTGAATATCCAAAAATCCCTCCTTAGCAGACGTTTTCGACACACAACAAATATATACCCAAAATATCATTCTTATAACTTTAAAGTTTTGGTTGGTCGATGAGAGTGAATATCCAAAAATCCTTCCTTAGTGGACGTTTTTCTTCCAGAATTTAACCCCTCCCCATAGGCCCCTTAAAAATAGCATTTATGAAAAAACGGTCGAACACCTATTTATTTTATTTATTTATTTATTTATTTACTTTTAAGTTGATTGATTTCCTCCGAGTTTCAAACTCCTCGCCTATGTAGTTTAAGAGATACACGCACCGTTAGGAATCTTTCAACCGCCACTTTTCATTCCTTTCACCTCATAATATACACTACATCGAAAAACCATTAGACATGTGTCAGCTTATTTTTAATGATTAGTATATATGCCAAGTATCACATCCCCAAATGAAACCACTCGTGAGATATTGTTATTCAATGAAATGCACGTTTACCCCCTTAACACCTCTTTAGAACCTGAATATCCAAAACTCTTTCCTTAGTGGACGTTTTCGAAATACAACTAACATTTTCCCAAAATTTCATGTTTCTAACTTCAATAATTTTGGCTGGGCGATGATGAGTGAGTGAGTCAGTCAGGACATTTTCTTTCATTTAATTTTGATAATTTCACCCCTCCCCATGAACTCCTTAAACTGGATTTATGAAAAAAAAAATCGGTTGAACACCTATTTACTTATTTACTTATTTTCCCCCTCAGTTTGATGAGTGAGTAAGTGAGTCAATCAGTTAGGACACTTTCTTTCCTGATCCCCCCCAGAATTTCACCCCTCTCCAAGGGATCCAATTGGATTTATGAAAAGACGGTCAAACACCTATTTACTTGTATTTTGAGCTGCTATTTCCCGCCGAATTTCAAACTCCTTGCCAATGTCGTCTCAGAGATACACGCTCCGTTAAGAATCCCTCATCCCCCAATTTTCACCCCTTTCACCTCATAATATACACCATATCGATAAACACGTAGACATATGTCTGATTATTTTTAGTGATTAGTTTATATACCGAATATCACATCCTCAAAGAAACAACTCATGAGATATCGTTATTCAATGAAATGCACGTTTACCCCCTTAACAACTCTTTAAAACCCGAATAAACAAAAATCATTCCTTAGTTGACGTTTTCGACATACAGCGAACATATTCCCAAAATGTCATGTTTCCAACTTAAATAGTTTTCGCTGGGCGTGATGAGTGAGTGAGTCAGACAGGACATTTCCTTTCAATTATTTTTACCAGAATTTCACCCCTCCCCATGGGCCCCTTCAATTGGATAGATGAAAAAACGCTTGAACACCTATTAACTTATTTTTTAAGCTGTCTTTTTCCCCTGAGTTTGATGAGTGAGTGAGTTAGTCAGTCAGTTAGGACACTTTCTCTCCTTCCCCCCCCCCCCCCCCAGAATTTCACTCCACTCCATTGGCCCCTTAAATTAATTTATGAAAAAACGGTCGAGCACCGATTTACTTACCGTTTAAGCTGATTTTTTTTCGCAGAGTTTGAAATTTCTCGCCTATGTCGTATAAGAATTAGCCTACACGCTCGGTTAGGAATCCTTCAACCCCCAATTTTCACCCCTTTCACCTCATAATAATACACCACATCGAAAAACCCTTAGGCACATGTCTGCTTATTTTTAGCCTATTTTCAATTTTGAAGAAAACGGGCTTATGAGATCACATTTTTGTCCGTGTGTGTGTGCGTGCGCGCGCGTGTGTGTGTGTGTGTGTGTGTGTGAGAGGTGTGTGTGTGTCCCCCTAATAAATTCTAAACGGCTGGAGCGATTTCAATGGACCTCGGCAAGTTCATAGCACTATTCCGGGCGACCCCTGCCGTGCCCTTCAAATTTTGTTAGGTCTCACCAATCCAACATGGCGGCTGTGCGAAATATTTCACCAGCATTCAATATCTCCGAAACTATTACCGATATCACCCTGGAAATTTTTACGGTAATAAAGGGAACTAGTAGAAGTTCACCTATGTGACTTTTGAAAAACTGGTACCTACAAAACCATCATGGCGGCCAAGCCAATTTGCAACTTTTAAATAGACTTTTCTTGCGATTTAACCAACCAAACGCAATAAAATTTGGTACAGTATATATTTATACACTTTGTAATGCACCGACATCTAACTTCGTTCATTTGTTTACGTAACCACAAGATGGCGGCTGTGCGAACTATTTCACCGGCATTCTATATCTCTGATACTATTAGCGGTATCACCCTGAAATTTTGTACGGAGATAAAGGGCACTGCTGGAAGTTCACCTATAAGATTTTCAAAAACCGGTTAACTACAAAACGAACATGGCGGCCAAACGAATTTGAAAATTTAAATAGACCTTTCTCGCGATTAAATGTTCCGAACGCATTGAAACTTGGTACAGGAAATGTTTATACACATTGTATTGCACTGGTATCTAATTAATTTCAATTGTTTACATAACCTCAAGATGGCGGCTGTGCGAATTTTAAAATTAAGTTTTTATTTCTTGTGTCGTAATTATGCGATCGAAGTGGAAGTTTGAATAATGAACCTATGCAATAACTTACCTTTAATGGTACATGACTCTATGGCCTATACATTTAACAATCCAACATGGCGACCATACGAAATGTTTAGTCGGCTATGAATGTCTACGAATCTATTACAGCAATCAAACTGAATATATTTATGTTCATAGGGGCTATGAACATAAGTTTACCTATAGGACTTTCAATAACCTGGTGATCACAAATCCAACATGGCGGCGACGCGAAGTATATATATTCACATGGACGTTTCTTGCAATTTAACCATCCGAGTGCAGTGAAACTTGGTACAGTAAATCCTTTGAGAATGTTAATCCACTGGCATCTAATTTATTTCAATTGTTTCCATAACCACAAGATGGCAGCTGTGCGAAATTTTTAAATCTAGTTTTTACTTCTTGTGTCCTAATCATGCGATTGAAGTTAGAATGCTACACGTACACAATAATATTCATGTAACAGTACATAAATCTAGGACCTACATAAATAAAATCCAACATGGTGACCATCCGAAATATTTAGTCGGTTCTCAATATCTACGAATCTTTTATAGCAATCAAACTGAAATTTTGTATGTTGATAGTGGCAATTAACAAAAGTAGGATATATGAAAATAGGCTGTATAGTTCTTCACGGAACTACTGTACCCAATTAGACACGATGACGATTGGGTACACTACTTGTTAATGATTAGTTTATATGCCGAGTATCACATCAACAAATGAAACCACTCGTGAGATATTGTTATTCAATGAAATGCAGGTTTGACCCCCTTAAGACCCCTTTAAAACCTGAATATCCAAAAATCCTCCCTTAGTGTACGGTTTTGACATACAACGAACATATCCCCGAAATGCCATGTTTCCAAACTTCAATATTTTTGGCTGGGCGATGATGAGTGAGTGAATGAGTCAGGACATTTTCTTTCATTTCATTATCTTCAGAATTTCACCCGTCCCGATGAACCCCTTCAATTTGATCAATAAAAAAAACTGTCGAAAAGCTATTTACTTACTTTAAAGCAGTTTTTTCCCCTGTGTTTGATGAGTGAGTGAGTCAGTCAATCAGTTAGGACACTTTCATTCCTGTCCCCCCCACCCAGAATTTCACCCCTCCCCATGGGCCCCTTAAATTGGATTTATGAAAAAAACGGTCTACACATATTTTCTTATTTTTTATGCTGATTTTTTCCCGCTCAGTTTCAAACTCCTCGCCTATGTCGTTTTAGAGATACACGCTCCATTAGGAATCTTTCAATCCCCACTTTTCACCCGTTTCACCTCATAATATACACCACATCGAAAAACCCTCAGACACGTGTCATCTTACTTTTTAATGATGAGTTTATATGCCGTGTATCACATCCCCCAATGAAACCAATCGGGATAAATTGTTATTCAATGAAATGCCGGTTTAACCCCCTTAAGACCACCTTAGTACCTGAATATCCGTAAATTCTCCCTTAGTAGACGGTTTTGACATACAATGAACATATACCCAAACTGTCATGTTTCTAACTTCAATAATTTTGGCTGGGCGATGATGAGTGAGTGAGTCAGGACATTTTTTTCAATTTTCTGTTTTCAGAATTTCACCCCTCCCCATGAACCCCATAAATTTGATTTATGAAAAAAAAACTGTCGAACAGCTATTTATATCTACTTTAAAGCAGCTTTCCCCCCTGAGTTTGATGAGTGAGTCAGTCAGTCAATCAGTTAGGACAATTTCTTTCCTGTTCCCCCTCCCCCCCACAGAATTTCACCCCTCCCCATGGGCCCCTTAAATTGGATTTATGAAATAACGTTTAACACATATTTACTTATTTTTATGCTGATTTTCTTCCCGCTGAGTTTCAAACTCCTCGCCTATGTCGTTTAAGAGATACACGCTCCGTTAGGAATCTATCAACCCCCTCTTTTCACCCCTTTCACCTCATAATATACACCACATCGAAAAACCCTCAGACATGTGTCTTCTTATTAGCCTACTTTCGATTTTTGCAAAAAATGAAAGTAGACTTATGAGATCAACACAGGGCGAAAAAAGTGTGTCTGTCTGAGTGTGTGTGTGTGTGTGTATGTGTGTGTGTGTGAGTCTGTGTGTGTACTCTGAATGTCTGCCCCCCCCCCTATCAATTCGAACACGGTGAGCGCGAATTGAACTAAATTTGGTACAAAGGTAGCACGAGCAAAGGACACCTCAGTGTCATGTTTTATATCGCCGCCATCTTGACGGAAACGAAATGGCGGCACACAAATATTCAAAGCTTAAATCAAATTACGACTAACCTAATCATTCGATCTCTACCAAATTTTGCAACAACATACCTTTATGGGGGGAGCATCCTTTGACCAAACTAATAGGTCATTAACCGAATATTTTGCGGATGGTGGCCATCTTTGTGTGAAAATCGATTCCCCTATCAATTCGAACACGGTGAAACCGAATGGAACGAAATTTGGTACAGAGGTAGCACTAGCTAAGGTCACCTCAGTGTCGTGTTTTATATCACCGCCATCCTGACGGAAACGTAATCTTGGCCACCCAAATGTTAAAAGCTAAAATGTAATTACGACTAACCTTATAATCTAGTCTCTACCATATTTTGCAACAACATATCTTTATGTGGGAAGCATATTCTAACCAAACTGCAAGATCATCAGCCCAATAGTTTGCAGATGGTGGCCAAGTATGTATGCAAATCGATTCCCCCTATCAATTTAAACACAGTGAAACCGAATTGAACGATATTTGGTACAGAGGTAGCACGACCATCCTAATAATTTGATCTCTACCAGATTTTGCAACAACATGCCTTTTTGTGGAAGCATCTTATGACTGACTACAAGGTCATCAGCCCAATAGTTTGCAAATAGCGGCCATGTATGTGTGCAAATCCATTCCCCATGTCAATTCAAACATGGTGAAACCGAATTGAATGTTTTTTTTTACAGAGGTAGCACTAGCAAATGGCACCTCATATTCATGTTTAATATCCCTATACCACGTTGTATTTCAACAAGCTACTACAACCATCATTCAATTATACTCCTTGAAAAGGACAAAGAGTTATAACAATACCCATGCATTTAGGAGAAAGTAGGCTATATGTTCTTTACTGAACATCTTGTTTTTAATGATGAGTTTATATGCCGACTATCACATCCCCCAATGAAACCAATCGGGAGATATTGCTATTCAATGAAATGCAGGTCTACCCCCTTAAAACCACTTTAAGACCTGAATATCCAAAAATCCTTTCTTAGTGGGCGTTTGCGGCCCATGAGGAAGCTGCATACCAAATTTCATTCCAATCCATTCGGTGGTTTCTGAGATTTCGTGATGAATGAATGAGTGAGTGAGTGAGTGAGTGAGTGAATGGTATTTGACAAATATATTGTAGATAGTGTCAAATCTTTGTTATGCTATACTCGGTTGACAGTGCTGTGTGAGCAGGTGAGTAACTAACGGGATTTCAAGTACAGATCCTAATTGTCAATACCGGTAGTGCAGAGCGCAACTGGCATCCAGTCGGCCGTGTCTCGACTTGAGCTATGTTGCCATGGAAACTGCCTTGCCATTCCTTCATTAGTATATTTTAGGTAGATTTCATTAGAAAGCTAACTATTGCAATGGGTACCATGTTTTGACTTCCGGAAAATTTCGACATATCTTCACGTTTCACATCCCCTAGACCCCAAAACCACTGTCAGTTAAAAAGTTTATATATAATGTATGTATATATACATATATCACTTTCTTGTGGACACGATAACTACCGCAATTTTGCACCAATCAGTTTGCATTTTTTACATAATATGTATCCCTATAAAATCTCGGTCGAGTTCGTTAATGAGCTCAATCAGTCGACGGGGGTGATAATGGGCGGCTTTTTTTTCGAAAAAGTGAAATATCGCTATAACTCTCTTAATATTTGAAATATCGAATCCACTTAAAGTTCATACTATGTGTCAAATAAGGCCCAAAAATTTTTGTTTGAAGAGTTTTTTGATAGCACCCACCATTGACCAAGGGGGTGGGAAAAAGTGGGTTTTTCGGGAAACATTGATCATATCTCTCTTAATAGGCACAATATCAAAACCGTACAAAATGGACAATATTACCCTAATAATTACCTAAAACTTTTGTCTGAAAGAATTTTTGATATGACCCACCATTACGCCAAGGGATGAGAAAAATTATTTCGGAATTATAAGAAAATGCCAAGAGCTATCAGAGGTTGCCATGACAACACTACTAAATTGACGAGGGATGAGCCATCAGACGTTGCCATGACAACGTACTTGCTCGCGATCATATTCAGTTTTCTATCGAAGTGAGAAGCGGCCTCGGTGGCGTAACTGGTGGTATGCTGAACTTCTATGCCCAAGTTCGCGGGTTCAAAGCCGGCCAAAGTCGTCGGATTTTCTAAGAGCGCTAAAAATCCCTCAGTATGCTTTCCTTTGGAGGGGAAGATCTAACGTTCGTTGCGAGTTGCTGGTTGCAGTGGCATCTCGTGGCCAAGTTCAGAGCTAGGTGTCGTTGACGGTAGTATCTGGTAGCAGCACCAGGAACTACTGTTTGAAATTGACCGCCTGTTGTCCTTACCTAAATTACAGACTAATACAGCCATCACAATTCACACTGTTTATCAGACAGATTCTACAGTCACCCAAAGTACACGGGGTTACATGACCGCGTTGTCGCAGTCCCTAAACTGAGGAACCAACCAAAATCTCTGCGGGAGATATAATTTTGCGTGAAGAAGTAACAGACCGTTACATAGTTACACATCAGTGTCAATACCTTGAATAAGGACAGTGTGACCACAAGTATAAAAATGTACCCCAAATTACAAGAAGGTTACCGTCCCCATAAGACAATAAAATGTTTCAAATTTGCAAAAAAAAAAGGCCGAAAAACAAAGTTCATTAAGCTCCAATTATAAAATACTTTCTCGCAATAAATGAGGTCTGATCCTTCTACGGAAACGTGCATATTCTGCCTATTTTCGCCTATCCCCAAGTTTGCCCGATGAAATCTACCTCCGCCTTCCGGCGTGCCGAGAGGACATTTATGATTTGATTAGCCTGTGCTTGAGTGCAAAAGGGCCGAAATCAGAAGAATGAGAAAGACTATCGAAAATTCATTTAGCCAGCGGTTCTTTTTGGGTCCTAACCTATGTGTATGCAAAATTTGGTTGAGATTGGTGAAACGGTGTAAATTTGTATACGGAACCAACCCACCCACATACATACATACATACATACATACATACAGACTTTCACTTTTATATATAAGATTTTATTGGAAACCATATTAGCTACTGAAAGTAGCCTGAAATGATGGTTTCATTGCGAAATAATTGTGATGTACAAAGCAGACCAGGGTATCCTATTCCGTGCCGCCCCAGGGGCTCACATTGTGTGGGACGTGGGTTGGCGACCACAGAGCCCCAGCTGAGTCCGGCATTGCTTCCACTTTCTTGTGCCGGGCTCCTCTCCGTCTTCTTTCCTGTCAACCTCACTTGGTCAACTCTTTTTCTCTTTCGGCCCCGACGGTATTAGGGTATCCGAGGCCTAGGGAGTCTCTTCCATTCCCGCCTTAATTGGCCCTTGTCTCATCTTTTCTGATAGCCTCCTTCTGCGAGGGTTCAGCCTTCTTTTTCTTCTCATGATATCTCCTGCCTTCTGCTCAAGGCCCTCAAGGAGGCAGGGTGTGTGTAGCCCCACCACTTCTGGTGCACCCTGGATATTGCTACACCCTCAGGGGCTCACGACTTGTGAGTTCGGGAGTTCGCGACCCCGAGGGGTTCCTGAGCTGGGTGTGGTTTCCCCCTTTTATCCATTACCTCTGGGGCGGACCCATTCCTCTTCCACTTTCCTATCTGCCTTTCATGGCTGTCCTTCCTTCCCAGTCCCTCAATCCGCTTTCTTCGAGTGTTGAGGGCATTTCTTTTCCTCCTGTCCTTTATTTGCCTTATGCTCCTTTTGTTTGCCTTTTCTTCTTCTACTATATAAGTTAGTAGTTAGTTTAGTTATAGTTTACATTTCATTATCATCTTCATGATCACCCAAACCGTTAGGGGCCGATAACCTAGATGTTAGGCCCCATAAAACAACAATTATCACCATCATCATCTTATTCTGCAAGGTGCTGAGCAAGACCGTTCTCTAGAAGGGATTCTTGCCAGCACTTAATATCGCGATAAACATGCAGCACTGCGATAATGCGAGAGTCCAGAGGCTAGGGATTCACTCGCGCGATGCGAAGAAAAGAGTGGGCGTGACTTATCAACCGATATACCACGTGAGCCCCTCAACTAGTAACAGCAAAAATAAAACTCACTTAAGGACTACCGACTAATATGAAGGAAACATAATTTTGTTCAATATCGTTTGCGAGATATACTTACAGTACATTAGTACCATACGGGATGCAGGCAGAGATATATCGACCTTCCTGCCAACACGCGTTAGTTGGGTTGCAGCAAACGATATTGGAAGGGGCTGCTGAATCACCAAGGATACACACGGGGCTCAAAAGTAACCGATTGTAACAAATGAGCAGTTACAAAGGAAGAGAATTATCCACATCAGTGAGACATTGCAGTCTGATTTCATAAATATCGACTATCTTATATATAAAAATGGAAATGTATATCTGTCCGAGGTTAATGGACTCCGACACCGTTTAACCGATTGCTTTGAAATTTTGTAGGGTTGTAGTGCACACCCCAAGGAAGGATTTTGGCAACAATAATTTTAGATAGCCCTCTCCATTCCCTTCATTTAAGCCCTTTGGCACAAATCTACACCGTTTCACCGGGCTCAAATCTACACCGTTTCACCGATCTGAACCGAATTTTACTTACACAACATTTGGAACAAGACGAGAAACACTATCTACTTGTAATTTCGGACAACCCTCTCCATTCCCTTCATTTAGGCCCTTTGGCACAGATACTAAATTTTCATGCCCCACAAGATTTATTATTTTATTCTAGGGTGTCATCAGGGGGATGGGGACTTACAGCATTGGTGAGGATTCATTATTTTACAGTATGAGCGGAATTAATATTATTTTCCTTGCTTGTTTGTTTAAAAATGCGTTTATACAAATGAACAAGACGATAGTCCCTGTCAGAACTGTGTCGCGTCGAGCCCACAAACAATAGAATCTTGGCGGGTGGTTTGTACGAATGCGAGAATTTTCGCACGGGACCGCTATTTTATTTTATTTAAAGGTTTACCTCGAATACTAGCTTTATACAAATCAACTGAACCTTTGTCTACAGTCTCATATACTGTGCATCACGTGCTAATGTGCGAAGCTCTGATATGGTTGACCTTAACTTAGAGTCTTTGTCTTGCCACAAAACATCTGACGATACGTCCAGACGTCTTGTGTGACTCGACCCTATCTAGCGTCGTGACGCACTTGTCGATCTTCTACCCTGCGGCTTCTGACGTCATAGGAGGGCTATGACGTTCCTCGTCATAAACACTGACCGCTTGCTTGACTTGATCCTTGGGGAGAACGTAAAGTATTTTTATCTCGGCGTCCAGATTGCGCCGTGCCGGCAAGACACACTGGGATTTCCCCAGTGAATCTCCGTGCATTTGAGATAATACTGGAGCTAGCAAATGACTATTTAAAGCAAGATGGATCATAATCTTTAGAGGACGTGTGAGTTGGTAACTCTTCAGTCGGTTAAAATGAATTTGCCCAATGACTGGGCGGGGTATAGTTTATATAATATATACGAATAATAAGTAAATAACACTCCTGGAAAAAATACAGTCATGTATCAGTTATGATCACTTTTATACTGGACAATTTTAGGATTACGCGTTTTGACCTTCAAGCGGTCATCGTCAGATCCTGATCACTGTGTTGAGGTTTAAATTTATACGACGCGAAGTATAAATATTTAAATGGACGTTTCTCGCGATTGGGTATGGTAAATGCTTATACACATTTTAATCCACTGGCATCTAATTTATTTCAATTGTTTACATAATCACAAGATGGCTCCTGTGTGAAATTTGAAAATTTGGTTTTTAATTCTTGTGTCCTAATCATGTGATTGAAGTTTGAATACTACACGTACAAAATAATATTCATGTAATAGTAGTCTACATAAATCTAAGACCTACATATATAAATAAAAAATCCAACATGGTGACTATCCGTCATATTAGATGGTTCTCAATATCTACGAATCTATTACAGCAATCAAACTGAAATGTTGTATGTTCATAGAGACAATTATCATAAGTAAGATATATGGAAATAGGCTTTAGTTCTTCACGAAACTACTTGTTTGATATATGAAAATAGGCTAAAAATATATGGACACACACATACGGTGAACGAAGATTGACCAAGAAGATTTTTAATATAGTTATATGAATATTACACTGATAACCAGGGTTCGGAAGTTTAAGACCTAAAGAAGAAGAAAATATGCAAGAAAATATGCCCTAAAAACTACATAAATATGACCTAAAAACTATAAAGTATGACCTAAAAACTATAAAGTATGACCTAAAAACTATGAAGTATGACATGAATTTTTGGGATAATTACTTCTGAGCTAAATATATCTACTGGAGTGACATCCTGTTGAAAGGTGGAAGCACACTATCGTCATGTTCCGTGACCTCATGCGTACAGTGTCGCAATCTAACTTGTCCAGAAAGATGTGCTAAAGGACGTCCGTAGAGGAGCGCCTTCTTGGAATCAGTTCTTATAAACCTGATATCTGCCTGTTCCGGGAATAGAAAGAAAAATATATCTACTACACTATTCGGATATCTTGTGTTTGAAACTCGAAGCAGATAACACGCACCTTGTTAACGACGCCTCAATTTAAACACAAATGCTGAAATTATAACCAAATATGACCTTATATCACTAAAATGTGATCAAATATGACCAAAACATTAAAAATGGCCGAAATATGCATTTATAGGCAACATCAAATTGCTTTAAACGTGGTCAGGGACCCGTCATTCAAACTTATTTTTCATATTTCGGATAAACTGAGCTCAGGGAAAAAATATGACTTTTCCTTAACATCCGAACCTTACTGATAACCAATTGGGTAAAAGAAACCGTGGAAGACATGGCAGACAGGAAAATATACAGAGAAAAGATCAGAAAAGAGAAATTTGAGTAACGCCCAAAGAGAGAAAAAAAACAGAAAGAAGTGGACTGAAGAGATGAAGAACATGCATAGTAAATACTGTATATGGGAAAATACTAATTATAAAATAAAATTAGAGAATGCACTTGAATTATATTATGTATATGGTTACTTATCTGAGAGGGACCGTTGGTTGTACAGTAGTTTCACTATCGCGTGTCTCCTCCCGACTTCACATTTCAGAAGACATTACAGTCTTTCAATTTTCCGACTTAATCGAAAACAGAGTTGCTATCATTTATTACCAGGATTGTTGGAGAGTAACGAATACATGCTATGTCGTTACTAGTAACCGTTAATATAAGGTAACGTCAGGGTATCTACGTTACTAATTAAGGAAAGACGGTGGCAGGAAATCTTTGAGAACATTATCCCAAAATGATACATCGAAATTCAAGCTCTAAATGGTATTTAAAAATTATAACCTCATCCACTGCAATATTTTCGGCCACGCTGTTTGTTTCTCTTTGCCAAAGGACGAGGTATTCTCAAACAATGTTTTCAGTAAAATATTAATAAGCTATTTACTGATTCCAAGGAGACTGGGAAGATTCAGTACGAAGCTTGAAGTGCGACAGATTATTAATATGACTCAAAGAAAAAAGAAAAAACCTATTCACTTTAAAAAGATAATTTTACCTCAAATTAAAAAAAACACAGAAAATCCAAGAAGATGTTTATCAATAACTTATTGCACTTACGGCTCTTTAGACTAATGTAGATTAGTTTTAAACACGCAAACTAAAACTTTGTGCCCACATAAGAACATAACGTGTACAGAATATAAAAGGGTAGCAGAAATTAAATGTCCTAATTTCTCTACAAATAATAATCCCAGAATCCTTAAAAGAAACTCACCATAAATCATTCCAAACAATGGTTGCAAGTTACGTGCATCTGGAATTCGTTTGCTTTTTCTGCCTACGTCTCTCCTTAGGTGACTGTACTTTTATCAGGAATGAGCAAGCATGACATTAAATTTTAATATTATTCGCATTTATTTTGAAATGAAATTGTATTATTATTGTAACCCTTGCAGTCATGGAGTCGTAAAGTCTCCAGCTCCCATTTATTTATTTATATGTTTGTTTGTCTGTTTGACTGTTTGTCTGTTTGTTTATTTATTTATTTATTTATTTTCTGCGTTGATGGGGAGATGACCTATAAGTTGTTCTCATTAACTCCCGTCCATTACTCTATGATCCCTTCAACGACGGGTAAGGACATTTAGTTCATGGTGGCATATAGCACTTTGGTAAGAAATTAGCGAACAAGTGAATCAGATATTGGCACTGTATCCTGAATGCAAAATTAGTTGTTTCTAGGGGCCATAAATCTAGGTTATTGACCCCCTAATGATTTGAGTTACAATGAAAAAATGATGATATGAAAAGTACAATTAAAACTAACCACTAACTTACGTACTAGAAGAAGAAAAGGGCAAAAACAGAAGGAATGGGCGAAATGAAAGAGAGAAAATTAATGCCCTCAACCCTCGAAGAAATAGGACTGAGTGATCTGCAAAGAAATAGATCCATGGAAGGCAGATGGGAAAGGGAAAGAGGTGAGTGTCCACCCCATGACAATGGGAATGGGGAAAACTGGACGCAACTTCAGAAACTCTCGGGCTCGCCAACTTCCTAACTCGTCTGTCGTGATCTCTTGAGGATGTAAGTCTATCCAGGGTGCACAATGCTGTACATTGTGAGGTTACAGACACTCTGCCTCCTTTAAGGGCTTGTGCAGAAGACAGGAGATAACTTAAAAAGAAAAGAAAAGATTTCTGACCCCGTCAAAGAATGTTTGTATCAGCAAAGATGTGATAAGGGTCGATTAGGATGGGAAAATTAAATATACTATAATAGGCCTTGGATACCCTAATACCGTCGGGGTCGGGAGGGAAAATGATTTGACCAAGGGGGTTTGACAGGAAAGATGACAGAGAGGAGTCCATACAAAACTCTCATGGTTTTATTAGTACTGTAATTCCAAAAATCTGAGGTCTTTGAGACCTCAACCTCTTCGGTGAATTTGTTATCCCGCCTGGGGGAATGCAGCTGGTAGAGAACGAACCAATATGGTGAGAGAATAGAATAATATAAAGTTTTTTAAAAGAGCTTACGCCGACCGGCTCGACTTGTATCCGGACCACTTCTGAGAATCATCACCACAGAGACGTTGTCAATTCTCACTATTCAGCTGACTGACATTATGTTTCTGAACACGTCAACAACAAAAATTTGTCTCTCTTGTCAAACAGGTAGTCGGCACAGATTGGCGACAATAGCATACTTGAGCAGAAACACCAGCATCTGTCAGCACCTAATTTATCGAGTGAACGTGCGAGCAATATCTGCCCAAACAACATAGTTGGCCACTGTGCTCTTATTTCTAGTGACACGTGGCTCGGCGATCACGGGACCCCATCTGAGTCCAGCATTGCTTCCCCTCGTTCCGGGCTCCTCTCCGTCTTCTTTCTTGTCGATCTCTCTTGGTCAACTCTTGTTCTCTTCCGACCCCGGCGGTATTAGGGTATCCGAGGCCTTGGGAGTCTCTTCCTTTCCCGCCTTAATTGGCCCTTGTCTCATCTTTCCTGATCCCTCATTCTACGAGGGATCAGCATTCTTTTTCTTTTCATTATATCTCCTGCCTTCTTCACAAGGCCCTCAAGGAGGCAGGGTGTGTGTAGCCCCTCCACTTATTGTGCACCCTGGATTGTGTAACACCGTCAAGCGCACACAGCTGGTGAGTTCGGGAGTTGTCACCACCGAGAGAATCCTGGGCCGATTCCGGCTTTTTTTTCCTTTTTTCCATTGCCTTTGGGGCGGGCCCTCTCCTCTTTACCTTTCCTAGCTCTCCTTCTTTTTAAGTCCCACAATCATCATTCTCCGATGGTTGAAGGCATTTATTTTCCCTTTCAGTTTCATTCCTCTCAGGGGCTCACATCTAGTGGGACGAGGCTTGGCGACCACGGGTCCCCAGCTGAGTCCGGCATTGCTTCCCCTTGTGCCGGGCTCCTCTCCGTCTTCTTTCCTGTCGACCTCTCTTGGTCAACTCTTGTTCTCTTCCCACCCCGAAGGTATTAAGGTATCCTAGGCCTAGGGAGTCTATTCCTTTCCCACCTTAATTGGACTTCTCTCATCTTTCCTGATCCCTCATTCTACGAGGGATCAGCATTCTTTTTCTTTTCATTATATCTCCTGCCTTCTTCACAAGGCCCCCAAGGAGGCAGGGTGTATGTAGCCCCACCACTTCTGGTGCACCCTAGATATTGCTACACCCTCAGGGGATCACGGCTGGTGAGTTCGGGAGTTGGCGACCCCGGGTGATTCCTGAGCTGGGTCCGGTTGTCCCCCTTTTATCCATTACCTGTGGGGCGGACCCTCTCCTCTTTCACTTTCCTATCTGCCTTTCATGGCTCTCCTTCTTTCTAAGTCCCTCAATCCTCATTCTTCGAGGGTTGAAAGCATTTATTTCAGCTTTCTTTTATTTCCCTTAATCTTCTTTTGTTTTCCTTTTCTTCTTCTAGTTTGTAAGCTGTAGTTAGTTTTAATTATAGGTTCATTTTCAATTTTCATGATCATCCAAACCATTCGGGGCCGATAACCTAGATGTTAGGCCTCTTAAAACTACAATTATCATCATATCATCTTATTTCATTGCACTCCCACGGCGTAGCTGTGCTCGTTAAATCGTGAACCACGGCCCCCAGGGTAGGTGCATCTAGTCAAGACATCATAGGTTTGAATGCCGACGTTGACAATGACTACCCTGAGTGTTGTTTTTCCCCGTGTTGTTCCGCACTCCTTCGAGGCGAATGTCGAGATAGTACCTTATTCCAGTCCCTAACACAGTTGCACACACTAGTCTACAGTCATCACATATGTACAGGTTATCAGACAAGTTCAACACTCACCCATCTACACGGGGCTCATGACCAAGATGTCAAAAACCCAGAAAATGAATTTACAACCACAACGTATTTCATTGCTGCCACTCTACAGGAAAGGCGAGCCTCCTAACGAGTAGTTCATTGTATTCAGTGGTCCGCTGCAGAGGCTGTAAGCTCCAGGAGGAAACAGAGAGATTCCAGGTCCCTCCAGTAATAATAAAAACAACAATAATAATTATTATAATAATAACTAGAAGTTCCGTGACGAACTAAAGAGCCTACTTTTCTTTTAAGATTCATGCCAACGATTAATCTATATGGATCTATCTAGAATAATGACAAAATTTAGTTGGTAATATCGAAATTTCTAATTAGTTCGAAATTCTGTATACCTGGCATAATGCTGCCTAATGGAGCTCTACAGTTGGCAGCTCTTGTGACTGAATATATTCATAGTTCCATCTCTTAGGGTACAGAATACAAAATTTGGTTGAAGTCCAATGGATGGCATGACGTTACATGCAGTTAAACATTGGATCTAATAGCGCGCGTAAAATCATGTTGGCAACAATGTCATGTATATCAGAATTAATCTGAAAAATTACGATCTATTACAGTGCCAATTGGTAATAATTGTTAGTATAGAAGTTACATGTAATTAAAAATTGAAATTATCAGAAAGCTTAGAATCATGTTGGCAGCACTGAGGTATATTAGATACTCCGAATTATTCTAGAAAGTCAGGTACTATACGTGTGCAAAGATTACAGATGATGGCTTGCATACAATTCTGGTATATTGATATTAGGATTAAACAAATAGAGAGAGCATTTATTAACAGTTGGCAGCCCTGCTGGTTCTTACGAATACGCAGAGTCATAACTGTTATGGTACACAAAGCACATACGAAATTTGGTTGAAATCCATTTGTTAGTACAGATGTTATATACATTTAAAAACTTGACTTATCAGCAGGCTTAGAATCGTGTTGGCAGCACTGATGTATATAAGTTACACCGAACTAAGATAGAATGTCAGGTACTATACGTGTGCAAAGTTTAGAGCTGTTGGCTTGCATACTTTCTGATATATTGACATTAGGATTAAAACATATTGAGAGCATTTATTAACAGTTGGCAGCCCTGGTGGCTCTTTAGAATATGCACAGTCATATGTGTTGTAATACACATAGTTGAAATCCAATCGATAATATAGAAGTTACATGCATTTAGAAATTGGACTTAACGGCAGGCTTAGAATCATGTTGGCTTGTACGAACTTCAGAAAATTAATTTGGAATCATATTATCTATATTTGTGCCAATTTTTGAATAATTCGCATGCATAACTCCTGAGATATCCAACATAGAGCTCAAATTTCAATTGTGATTTTTCAGCAGTAGGTAGCACTGACATCAATTTTAAATATGGCCGTGAGATATTCAGATATAGATCTTTACTCTTACCAAATTTGGTTTCGATAGCTGCAGCCGCTTAGGAGTTGATAGGGGGGGGGGGGACACACACAGCCAGACAGACAGACAGACAGAAGGACAGACATACAGGACAGGACAGACAGACAGACAGACATACATACATTTTCCCGGATCGATCTCATAAGTCTACTTTTTCCTCATTTTTGCAAAATGTGAAAACTAGGCTAAAAATGAACAGATGCCAGAATGTAACAAGATGTTTAGTAAAGAACATATAGCCTACTTTCTCCTAAATGCATGGGTATTGTTATAACTCTTTTTCCTTTTCAAGGAGTATAATTGAATGTTGGTTGTAGTAGCTTGTTGAAATACAACGTGCTATAGGGAGATTAAACATGAATATGAGGTGCCTTTGCTTGTGCTACCTCTGTAAAAAATTTCATTCAATTAGGTTTCACCGTGCTTGAATTGATATGGGGAATGGATTTGCACACATACATGGCTGCTATTTGCTAACTATTGGGCTGATGACCTTGTAGTCAGCCATAATATGCTTTACACAAAAAGGCATGTTGTTGCAAAATCTGGTAGAGATCAAATTATTAGGATGGTCGTAATTTGATTCAAGCTTTTAACATTTGGGTGGCCGTCATTCCGTTTCCGTCAAGATGGCGGCGATATAAAACATGACACTGAGGTGCTCGTTGCTAGTGCTACCTCTGTACCAAATTTCGTTCCATTCGGTTTCACCGTGTTTGAATTGATAGGGGGAATCGATTTGCACACATACTTGGCCACCATCTGCAAACTATTGGGCTGATGATCTTGCAGTTTGGTCAGAATATGCTTCCCACATAAAGATATGTTGTTGCAAAATTTGGTAGAGATTAGATTATTAGGTTGGTCGTAATTACATTTTATCTTTTAACATTTGAGTGGCCGCGATTACGTTCCCGTCAACATGGCGGTGATATAAAACATGACACTGAGGTGCCCTTTGCTAGTACTACCTCTGTACCAAATTTCGTTGCATTCGGTTTCACCGTGCTCGAATTGATAGGGGGAATCGATTTTCACACAAAGATGGCCGCCATCCGCAAAATATTAGGCTAATGACCTATTAGTTTGGTCAAAGGATGCTTCCTCCATAAAGGTATGTTGTTGAAAAATTTGGTAGGGATCGGATGTTTAGGTTAATCGTAATTTGATTAATGCTTTGAACATTTGTGTGGCCGCCATTACGTTTCCGTCAAGATGGCGGCGATATAAAACATAACACTGAGGTGCTCTTTGCTAGTGCTACCTCTGTACCAAATTTCGTTCCATTCGTTTTCACCGTGTTCGAATTAATAGGGGGAATTGATTTTGACACAAAGATGGCCGCCATCCGCAAACTGTTTGGTTAATGACCTATTAATTTGGTCAAAGGATGATTTCTCAATAAAGGTATGTTGTTGCAAAATTTGGTAGAGATCGGATGATTAGGTTAATCGTAATTTGATTAAGCTTTGAACATTTGTGTGGCCGCCATTACGTTTCCGTCAATAAGGCGGCGATATAAAACATGACACTGGGGTGCCCTTTGCTAGTGCTACCTCTGTACAAAATGTCGTTCCATTCGGTTCCACCGTGTTCGAATTAATAGGGGGAATCGATTTTCACACAAAGATGGCCGCTATCCACAAACTAATAGGTTGATTACCTTTTAGTTTGGTCAAAGGATGCTCTCCCCATAAAGGTATGTTGTTGCAAAATTTGGTAGAGATCGGATGATTAGGTTAGTCGTAATTTGATTTAAGCTTTGAACATTTGTGTGGCCGCCATTACGTTTCCGTCAAGATGGCGGCGATATGAAACATGACACTGAGGTGTCCTTTGCTAGGGCTACCTTTGTACCAAATTTCGATCAATTCGCGTTCACCGTGTTCGAATTGATAGGGGGGACAGACATCAGAGTACACACACTCACACACACACACACACACACAGACTCACACACACACATACACACACACACACAGACAGACACACTTTTTTTCGCCCTGTGTTGATCTCATATGTCTACTTTCATTTTTTGCAAAAATTGAAAGTAGGCTAAAAATGAGGCTTATCATAGTCCCTAGTTGGCCGATTAGCGAAATTGAATGAATTAATTATAGGCCTAATTATTAGCCTATTATTAGTATATATTTGATGTGCAACCCCAGGCCCTAGCAGGGTATTTTAATTGAAGGCCCGAAGGTTCCCCATCAAGTTCAAATTCAAGTATATCCAACTTTGACTGCCAGAGATGCCCTTGTCCCTGACACCTTGCAGCGAACGTTGGAACTTGATAGAGCTTTTCTAACCAAATAACCTAGAAATTTAGGTATACACTGCCAATTGTAGTGGTAGGTTCGTTTACATGCCATAAATATATGACATGGGCCCGCCGCACCGGCATTTCTCCCCTCCGAAAAAAGGCACACTGAAGGATTTTAATGCTCTTAAAGAATCCGATGACTTCGGCCGCGTGTGAACCCTCGATCTTGGGCATACCAGTTCAGCATGCTACTGAATTCTCCATCGAAGCTGTCATATTTTTATTATTATTATAATTATTATTATTATTATTATTATTATTATTATTAAACCTGAGGTGCTTTATGCTAGTGAGACGTAGACGTTACACACTAAGGGCGACTTGGAAAAAATCCTCACAAAGGAAAGAAAAATAATAAGGAAAATAATTGGACCAAAGCACACAGATGAAGGATACAGGCTTCACTCCAGAGACACCACAGAGAAATTGTCCAACCTCGCAGCAGACATCAGAAAGAGGCGACTAAAATTTTACGGCCACATCAGCAGACTCCCACAAACTAGACTCACCAACAAAACTCTTAGATACATACAGCGGCTCAAGATTACTACACCCTGGATAATGCAATTCAAAATTGATCTAGTAAAAGCACAGGCCGACCCAGAAGACGTCATTGACAAAAGCGTATTTAGACACAAAGTATACAAGTGGGAAGTGTTGTCAAAGAGAGCTGCACCTACAGCCCAAAGACCAAAGTGGACCGAAGAAAGGAAGAGGGCCTTTAGTGCACGAATGAAAGAATACTGGAAAGACAGGAAGAACAAAAAGTCATGATTGCTTCGCGTGGTCTAATAGGCCTGTAACGTGTAAGATAAAATAAATAATAATAATAATAATAATAATAATAATAATAATAATAATAATAATAATAATAATAATAGATTTATGGCATGTAAAAGATCCTTCCACAGACTAAACTTGTGTGAAGCTAAATTGTTAGATTATATTTCGTCGGAACTCTGTATCAAAGTTCCAACGTTCACCACTAGGTATCATTGATATCTGGTGGCGAAAGTTGGAACTACTTGAAATTAAACGGAACTTGTAGCTCACCCTAAGGGTGTCCGTTGGAAGCAGCTACAGACTCAGGCGAGCCGAACATGTTCTCGGACACTCCCGGCACTAAAATTCATACGATAAATAAATAAATAAATAAATAAATAAATAAATAATAATAATAATAGATAGATAGATACAGTCAGTCTGAGAGACTAGACTTTATCATTTCAAATGACGCATGCTACAAATGCTACACATGTTAGAAAGGCCCAGGAGGGCTTAGACTTCCCGAGCGGGGAACAGAGATCGGGAGTTGCATTCTGCTGCATGACGTCACGCACTCGTCGTCTCCGTATCGCATAACGCGAGACCCCATTAGTGAACTCGGACTCAACAGACTCCATTACCCTTTAACTTAGGCTTCCCGCGAGGGGAACAGAGAACGGGAGGTGCACTCTGCTGCATGACGTCACGCACTCGCCGTCTCCGTATCGCATAACGCCAGAACCCAGGAGTAAACTCAGACTCGGTGCATATGCACTGAACAACATGATGACGTCATACACACCGTAACCGTATCGCATAACGGTAGACCAAAGCATAACGATGAAGTCGACAAGATCATTTGAAATGATAATGATGATAATAATAATAATAATAATAATAATAATAATAATAATAATAATAATAATAATAATATATCCATGGAGAAAGTCGTCATCTTGGAGACCAGTTCCATTGTTCGCTCGTTTCTCAATGTGCCACCCTAAGGCAAATTGTCATACCGCCTTGCTAACAAGCCGACGATATGTTGATTTGTCCCACTTCTGTGGTGAAATGAATGTGATTGCAATAATAATAACCTTCCTTATTGATGTTACTATCCTGGAGCCTCCATGGTTTAGGCGACAGCACGCCGGCCTCTCATCGCTGGGTCCATGGTTCAAATCCCGGTCACTCCATGTGAGATCTGTGCTGGACAAAACGGAGGCAGACAGGTTTTTCTCCGGGTACTCCGGTTTTCCCTGTAAAAAATTTCATTCCAGCAACACTCTCCACTATCATTTCATTTCAGCTGTCATTCATTTAATCATTGCCTCAGAGGTGTGCGACAGGCTTAGGCAGCCGACACAGTTCATATCCTCGCCGCTAGATGGGGGCTTCATTCATTCCATCCCTGACCCGGTCAGTCGACTGCAAGCAGGCTGTGGATTTCATTGATGTTACTATTCCTATACCCCGGAATCTTGAAATGACAAAATATAAACATTAATAACTCTTGTCTACTCTGGCGATAAGAATACAAATGCATTCTCAGAACTTGATGTCTTGTAGCAAATTCCCTCCGATGAGATTACATCGATTGGTTGACGATTCCCAGCCTTGTTCTCGAGTTGATGCATTGTCTACTAGAGGCCTCATTAACGGAATGAGCTAATGAAAGCTAACAGTACGCTTCTAAAATTAACTGCTTGTGCCCACACTGCCGAAGTGTCTCTTGTGAAATGGAAAGACAGTAGGCAACTCTTGTGTTTTATCGAAAAATGTGGTCCCAGAGCTCCCCACATTGTCTCCTTAAGTAAGTGACAAGTAGACAGAAATACTTCTTAGTCAAAAGAACTAGCAGTTATACAGTATGTGAGGATGCTATTGTGCAGCAATATTGCTCCTTCATGTAAGTTATTACCCAGTGTTGTCGCTGTGAGTTGTTCCAATTAACACTGTATAATTATTTCGGTGTCGTAGTCGGTAGCATGCTTGACTGCTATGCCCAAGATCTCGCTTCAAGCCTGGCCGAAGTCATTGGATTCTTTAAGAATTTTAAAATCCTTCAGTATGCCTTGCTTTGTAGGGGAAGTAAAGCCTGTGGGCTTATGTCATAGATTTATGGAATGTAAAAGAACCTACCACTACAACTGGTAGTGTGCAGCTAAATCTGTAGGTTATTTGGTTAAAAACACTCTATCAAGTTTCAACGTTCGCTACTAGGTGTCAGTGACAGTGGCATCTTCGGTAGCCAAACTTGGAACTACATGAAATTGAACTTGATGGGGAACCTTCGGACGTTCAATTGAAATGACCATTGGCTGCAATTCAAATCTAAAAATTATTTCGTGAATGTAAATTCACCTGACACCATTAAAGCTGCAGTGTTTGTCGTCGTCGATCCTCAAACACTTCAATAAATATTCGACTGTGGCAATTAATTAAATCTAAGTTGTTTCGACGAAGACAATACAACGTGGCATGACATATATTTTTGCTCAATTTTAGTCTCTTTCCCAATCCCCACCTGAATTACAAATGCACATAACTTACTACTAATATAGACATCACAATATCACAGATTATCACGCAAATTCTATACACTCACCCAAGCACAGTGGGTTAAATGACCACGATTTTCAAACCCCTCAAATTATGCAACAGCTACGTGATTCGTGCGGTCATATGTGTGGCATCGTGTCTAGACTTCTTGGCTGTCACCGCAGAAAGCCGGGTTCAATTACCGGCTCTGCCAAGAAATTTAAACGCAGTCTGAGGGCAGGAACGATGTGCACTAAGCCTCGTGAGGCAAAAGTGAGAAGAGGCGAGTTTGATTCCTACCACAGCCATCCTGGAAGTGGTTTTCCGTGGTTTCCCCACTTCTTGTTCAGGCAAATGCTGGGATGGTACCTAACTTAAGTCTACGGCCGTCTCCTACCAAAATCCTACATCGATTACAAAGGCACACACTAGTACAGACAACAGACAGCCTCCGTGGCTTAGGCGGCAGCACTCCGGCCTCTCACCGCTGGGTCCGTGGTTCAAATCCCGGTCACTCCATGTGCGATTTGTGCTGGACAAAGCGGAGGCAGATAGGGTTTTCTCCGGGTACTCCAGTTTTCCCTGTCACAAATTGCATTCCAACAACGCTATCCACTCATCTGTCATTCATTTAATCATTGCCCCAGAGGAGTGCGACAGTCTTCGGCAGCCGCTAGATGGGAGCTTCATTCTTTCCATTCTCCGCCCCCCCCCCCAGGGGCTCACATCTAGTGGGACGTGGTTTGGCGACCACGGGGCCCCCAGCTGAGTCCGGCATTGCTTCCACTTACTTGTGCCAGGCACCTCTCCGTCTTCTTTCCTATCGACCTCACTTGGTCAACTCGTGTTCTCCTCCAACCCCGACGGTATTAGGGTATCCGAGGCCTGGGGAGTCTCTTCCTTTCCCGCCTTAATTGGCCCTTGTCTCACCTTTTCTGATACCCTCCTTCTGCGAGGGGTCAGCCTTCTTTTTATTTCCTGTTACCTCCTGCCTTGTGCACAAGGCTCTCAAGGAGGCAGGGTGTATGTAGCCCCACCACTTCTGGTGCACCCTAGATATTGCTACACCCTCAGGGGCTCACGGCTGGTGAGTTCAGGAGTTGGCGAGCCCGAGGGATTCCTGAGCTGGGTCTGGTTTTCCCCATTTTATGCATTACCTGTGTGGCGGACCCTCTCCTCTTTCACTTTCCTATCTGCATTGTATGGCTCTCCTTCCTATCAAGTCCCTCAATCCACATTCTTCGAGGGTTGAGGGACTTTCTTGTTCTCCTGCCCTTTATTTGCCTTATTCTCCTTTTGTTTTCCATTCCTTCTTCTAGTATATATGTTAGTTTTATTTATAGTTTACATTTCATTATTATCTTCATGATCACCCAAACCATTAGGGGATGATAACCTAGATGTTAGGCCCCTTAAAACAGCAATTATCATCATCATCATCATCATCTTCACGATCACCCAAACCATTAGGGGTCGATAACCTAGATGTTAGGCCCCTTTAACAACAATTATCATCATCATCATTCCATTCCTTGACCCGGTCGGTCGACTGGAATCAGGCTGTGGGTTTTTCAGTACAGACATCACAGTGATGCAGGTTATAGGAAAACTTCTACACTCACCCAAGTCCACGGGGCTACATGACCACGATGTTGCAAAGCTCTTAAAGAATCAAGAACCACAACATACTGTATCTGTGGAGTAAGGCTTGCCAATGTGTCCAGAGTGGGGATTCAAACCTGCATCTACTGCTGTCCGGGCAGGTGCGTTTAACCACTTACACCAATACGGCCATTCCAGAAGCCAATGCAACAGCACCTCTCCATCTAAAGGCTCCATCACATAGCCGCAATATGCAGTTTGGGACGGTTAGGGACGATATGGCCGAGTAGACTGCCCACAACAGCTATTTGCTATTTGACCAATCACGTATGTCCTCGGCAAACGCAAGGTACAGAGGTGTGCAAATTATTATATTTAAATAAAGAATGTGAATCAGTCACACATTTCCATTCAAAATCATTTTATTTGATTTGTATTACCCTACGAAGTGATGCTTTCTCCTCTATAGACTTCAAGTTTCCCCATAAAATATTGCGTCTGAGAATTTTCAAAATTGGAGATTCTGAGGGATACGTTGAACTGAGTCCGATATTTAGCCTATTTTCATTTATGAAAAAAAAAAAAAAAGGCTCATGCGTTCACCTTTTGTCTATGTGTGTGTGTGTGTGTGTGTGTGTCACCCCAATAACTTCTAAACGGCTAGAGACTATTTCGGCCGACTCCGACCGTGCCCATCACATTTTATTACGTCTCACCAATCCAACATGGCGGCTGTGCGAAATATTTCACGGGAATTCTATACCTCCGAAACTATTACTCATATCACCCTGAAATTGTGTACGATGATAAACCATCAGAGCGCCTTGAAACTTGGTACGGTATATATATGTTTATATAAATTTTAATCCACTGGTATCTAATTCATTTAAATTATTTTCATAACCACAAGATGGCGGGTGAGCGAAATTTTAAAATCTCGTTTTTAGCCTACTTTTCACATTTTGCAAAAATGAGGAAAAAGTAGTCTTACGAGATCGATCTGGGAAAATGTGTGTCTGTCTGTCTGTCCTTCTGTCTGTCTGTCTGTCTGGCTGTGTGTGTGTCCCCCCCTTTCAACTCCTAAACGGCTGGAGCAATCGAAATAAAATTTGGTAGGAGTAAAGATCTATACCTGACTATCTCACGGCCATATTTGAAAATGATGTCAGTGCTACCAACTGCTGAAAAATCGCAATTGAAATTTGAGCTCCATGTTGGATATCTTGGAAGGTATGAATGGGAGCTATTTCAAAATCGGCACACATATAGCTAATAATATTGCAGTTTAATTTCCAGAAGGCCATACATGGCAGTGTTGCCAAAATGATTATAAGCCTACTGATAGGTCCAATATTTAAATGCATATAACTTCTACACTATCAATTGGAATTCAACCAAATTTCGTATGTTGTATGTGTACATAACCAGATATGACTGAACATATTCTTATGAACCACCAGTGCTGCCAACTGTTAAAAAGTGCTCTTAATTTCTTTTATCCAAATACCAATATATATGAGAAAGTATGCAAGCCGACAGCATTAAACTATGCACACGTATAGTACATGACATTCTATATTAATTTGGAGTAACTTATATACGTCAGTGCTACCAACATGATTCTAAGCCTGCTGTGAGAGGTCCAACTTTAAATGCATGTAACTTCCATACTATCATTTGGATTTCAACCAAATTTCGTATGTGCTATGTGTACCATAACAGCTATGACTATTCGTATTCTTAAGAGCAACCAGGGCTCCCAACTGTTAATAAATGCTGTCTCTATTTTTGTTACCCTAATATCAATATATCAGAAAGAATGCAAGCCAATAGCTCTAAACTTTGCACACGTATAGTACCTGGCATTCTAGATTACTTTGGAGTAACTAATATATGTCAGTGCTGCCAACATGATTCTAAGCCTGCTGATAGGTCCAATTTTAAAATGTATGTAACTTCTATACTAACTAATGGATTTCATTCAAAATTGGCACAACAATAGATCATATTATTTCAGATTATTACTGACCAATACATGCATGACACTGTTGCCAACATGATTTTACGCGCGCTGTTAGATCCAATGTTTAACTGCATGTAACGTCCATGCTATTCATTGGACTCCAACCAAATTTTGTATTCTGTACCTTAAGAGATGGAACTAAGAATATATTCAGACACCAGGGCTGCCAACTGTAGTGCTCTATTAGGCTACACTATGCCAGGTATACAGTATTTCGAACTAATTAGAAATTTCGATATTACCAACTTAATTTCGTCATTATTCTAGATAGATCCGTATCGATTACATTGGCATGAATCTTAAATTTTAAGAAAAGTAGGCTCTTTAGTTCGTCACGGAACTTCTTGTTATTTCTTGTGTCTTAATCATGCAACTAAGTTTGAATAAAACGCCAACACAATAATCTTCATGTAATAGTACAGAACTCTAAGGCCAACATGGTGACCATCTGTAATATTTAGACTGTTCGCAATATCTACGAATCTATTACAGCAATCAAACTGAAAATTTGTATGTTGATAGAGGCAATTAATATAAGTAGGATACGGTATATAAAGAGAGGCCATTTAGTTCTTCACGGAACAACTTGTTCCTTTTTTATTTATTTATTTATTTATTTATTTATTTATTTATTTATTTATTTATTTATTTATTTATTTATTTATTTTGGAATCTACAATCGAAATTAGTTGATTTTAATCCATTGCCAACTAATCTTTTAATAGTTCAAGATTGGACCATCAGTAGTCTAACAAAAGTCTTCAAATTCCTTAGCTCTAATTTCACATACAACTGCAATAAATTAATCAAAATGAAACGTGTGACATTCTGCACTAGCAAGGCCACTATTTTAGTGGAAATTTAAAAAAATCAATTTAGTGAGAGTCTTAAAAGAAAATGTAATTGAGACTACTAATTAAACGTGTTTAGATCAAAGGCTTTCGCGACCGGTGTCTAGTTTATCATCTAGGTTTACAGGATGGAGCCGCGTCGTGTATCGGTGATTGATTCCCGACAAAGATAGGCCCTACCATAAATACTTTCTGCCGTATGTACAGGGGTTGACTGATCGAATCGCCAGGTTGCTAAAGAAGCACAATATGACAACGGAAATGCATCCAATAAATAAGCTCACGCAAGTGGTGCGTAAATCAACCGAGATAAAGCAGTCAAACCAGGACGCAGGAGTTTACAACGTGCCTTGCTCCTGTGGATAGGTTTACATAGGGCAAACAAAAGGACGCGTTTTCATTAGGAATTCAGAGCACATTCGAGAGACAAATCAGATAAATTACAGATCTGCAATAGATATCTAACCTCCTTGACTTTCATAGTGCTTCAAGGAACAACAAATTTCGACATGAAAGCTGCTCCCTGGGTGTCAAATAACAAAGTTTGCACCCAGCACCCGAGGCCCTACGATATTATTATTATTATTATTATTATTATTATTATTATTATTATTACCTAGCGTATGAGTAATGTTTCATTAGGAATTAGGAACCACAACAGCATGGTTGTATGGGCCAATGCTCAGCGCTGTACAGTTGGATTGAGGACTTTTCAGCCTGCACACAATTTGTGTCTGCGAGTAGACATCCCACCAGATAAAATGTCCGGCTAGGCTTTTGCCCACCATGTCCCGGGTTCGATTCCTGGCTGGTCAATCAGGGATTTTAATCTCATGGCGTTAATTCCCGTGGCTCGGGGACTGGGTGTATGTGCCGTCATCATAATCCCTTCATCTTCATTAGAAAGACCTGCACTCGACCTCTCAGGAGGCCACACGATCATCACATACCAGATATAATAACCAGACCACTCTACGTACTTTCAGTCAGTAAGCACAAAATAATCCTAATTACTGGATTATGTAATAAATAAAAAAGTAACCTGAAACAAATTAAGATATAATATATCATACTAATATATGTTCAACATTTAATTCTTTACCTGCAGGGCTAAACTAATATATAAAAATGATATGGTGTGTGTCTGTCTGTCTGTTACTCAATAACGCAAGAACCACTGGTCCGATTTAAATGAAATTTTGCATGGATGTAGCTGATTTACCAGGTTTACATACAGGATACTTTTTATTTCGAAAGTTTGCACTATTAAAAAATGACGACCATTTTAGTGACGTCACTACACCCTTTGGTTTCAAAATTTCCTATTTCCATATCAAATAAAAAGAGAACGGTAGGAAATAGCAAACTTTTGATGGTACATGTGAGCTTTGAAATTTAATTTCCTATTCGAAAGGTCCTTATCACTTTTCGTGTATCTCCAACAGTTAGCGAGTAAAACCGACATTTGTGACGTCACTACACCCTTTAGTTTCAAAATTTCATATTTCCTTTTCAAATAAAAAGAGAACGCTAAGAAATAGCAAACTTTTGATGGTATAAATGAGCTTTAACATTTAATTTTGTATCCGAAAGGTCCTTATCACTTTTCGTATATATCCAACGGTCAGCGAGTAAAACCAAAATCTGTGCAATAAAACACGGTCAACACCGAGCGGTACAGTATATCTCTCTAGATATAAAAATGAAAATTTGTGTATTTTTCTCTGAATTTCTACGGAAATTTGAGTTGTTTACGCGTTTCAGACTGTTTTATGATGGATGCGCGCGAAAATAAAGTTTTTGTCTGTCTGTCTGTTTGTTTGTTTGTTTGTTTGTCTGTGGAAAAATTTGTTCCCTTATAACTCGAGAACGGCTGGGTGTATCAACGTAAAATTTGGTACAGATATCCATCAGAGGCACGACACTAATCATTGATGTAACTCTTCTCCGTACGTCTCATAAAAGGGGGCCTACCCCCTTAAAATACATGCTGAAATAGGCATAGAAGGACGAGACAAAACTCATTTTCAGCCCCTCAATGTGAGAGACAAAACTCGGGGCCCCGAAAACCACATTTTAAGGACCGAAGACCAACCGTTTTTGAGATATTCCCAGAAAACTAATTTAATTTAATAAACTAATGAACGAATACAAGCCAGTAACCATGCAAACGGATTCTCAGAGGTCCATTTATTGCTGTAAGACGCAATGCAATTCCATTAATTACATTAGTGTGAAAGTTTACAAACGGCTAGAAGGTTATCACGGAACCAAATTAAGCCGTAAAATTCATCAATACGTATATGCGCTTAAGGGGATCAAGGGGTACTCTAGATTTTTTCACGCGATTTACACCTGCGGGTGTGGTACGGCAGGTCTATTATATTCCTATCCCCGTATTATTCATTCATTCATGTCGTATAGGCCATCTATGGACCGCGTCATTCCAACCGTCTCCTACTGGCTTTGATGTTTGCCCTGTACGCCCGCATTCGTTCTCGGTGGACTACCTTCCGTTCCTGGGTCCAAATCTTTCCCGTTTTCTGCTTCGGTTTTTCTTGGAAACCTTTACAAGCTTGAAGTTTCCTTTTGAGTGGGGCGCGCTCCTGAATGTCTGTTGGTGTAATCCCCACTTCTTTCAGATCTTTATCCAGTTCAATGGACCAGGCCCATTTTGTTTTCCTCTCCTGAAAGTAAGTTATGTTGCGGTTGGTCAGTCTCGCTGGGTTCAATCGTGTCACATGCCCAAAGAATGGTAACCTCCTCTTCCGGATGACGTTGTATATCTTCTCCACATGAGTATATAGGTCATGGTTATGCCGTCTCCTGTATTCCCCATTGTCTTTGATGGAACCCAATATCTTTCTCAAAATTTTCCTTTCTTTGCCCTCCAGTTTCTCGACCAAGCCTTTTTTGTTCATCGTGAGGCATTCAGAAGCATGCAAGACCTCCGGACGGATGACACTGCAGTAATGTTTTAGTTTTGCGTTGAAGGATATTGACCTTTTCTTATAGATGTCCTTAGTTAAATGGTAGGCCATTTCCATTTTGCTCATGCGTGATGTGAATGCTTATTTCTCTGATATTATCCCTTCCCTGACCCGTCCTGAAAAGAAAAGTACATGGCCATTGGCTGAATTAAAAATTTAAAAAATAGGTGTTATAATTTCTCCCTATATTATATTATTATTAGTATTATATTATGGCGTACAACGACGAGATAAATCCCCTCGGTGCCAGCCACAAAACTTGGGGGCCCTAAAGGGTCCTCGAAAACTACATTATAAGGCTCTAAAGGCAACAGTTTCTGAAATATTCCCAGAAAAAAAAAAATTTAACAAACTAATGAAGGAATGCAGATCGGTAACCATGAGAACATTATCTCAAGGGGTGGCATACAACTTTCCTTCTATTTCTGTAAGAAGCAATGTCACTCCATTTATTACATTTCTGTGAAAGTTAGCAAATGGCTATAAGGTTATCACGGAACTAACGTAGACCGTATAATTCATCAATGCAATTAAGGGGGTGAAGGGTAACCTAGAATTTTTTCATGCAATTTTCACTTTCGACATATAGTACAGAAGGTCTATTATATCTCCAAACAGCAACATTATTTTCAAAACATCCTGAATTGAACCAGCATTTTTTGCGGCTTTTATGAATTTGGGCAATTTGAGGCTAATGAACCTGAATTTTCATGCACCACAAGCCTTTATAATTTATGAAAGGGGTCTTCCTGTGTATGGGCATCTAGCACAACGTAGAGGTTCAGTTTTTATGTGACGTGTATTGCGTTTCGTCTACAAGGCTTTCAATTGTATTTCACGTCAGGAAGTACACGTTAGGTAAATTTAGTCTGAGAGCACATTTTAACTTTTTTTTTTGTCGACATACGGGTTCATCGTACGCATGATTTTATTTGATACTGTGTGGTAGATATACCCATGTTTGGATATCTGGGTAATATGTTGTAGACAATAGAATTGTCTGTTTGTCTTTCTGTGTATCTTTATGTACGCCTAAACCTCGTGTTCGGATGCTTGGTGCATCGTAAAATTAGGTATGGTAACCATGAGAGTCAATACACCAATCATTTATAAAACTCTTCACCGTACTTTTCATACAGTAGAAGGGTGGATATAGAGAAAAACTTCTCAATACATGCTAAAATAGGCGAAATATAAAAATTATCCTAGAAGGACGACCAAAGCATATGTTGCGCTTCTCAATATGAGACCCAAAATTCGGGAATCTATAAAGGGTCTCCGAAAACTACATTTTAAGGGCCTTAAATTAACAGTGTGTGTGATATGCCCAGTAAACTAACTTCGTTCTGATAAACTTGAAGGAATGACAAACCGCTAACCATTGCAACAGTAGCTCAATTGATAAGGTCTGGTGTTAACAACGAACACCGTTCGAAGAACGGGTACTTCTGCTAGTATATATATATATATATATATATAATGTGCCCTTTTATCAAGAAATATGCAAATCACAGTATGCCAGCAATGCTCAAATCGGGATTTTCGGGGTTTTGGTATGTTCTCCCACTCTGTGACTTACACATTTTGGATTAAATAGAGGATACACTTCCAAAATAAAAACAAAATCAACTCCTATTATAAAACATTTAATTAACCAAATATATGGCGCTACAAACAAATAAAACAAATAAACTACTGACCAATCCTTCTAACTTGTTCAAAGTGAACAAGGAATACATAAAATCAAACAAATGTTATATTAAAATACATGGTTTCCTTCAAACCAGCAAACTTATAGTTCTTTACACTTCCATAAAGTATCCCTTTTAAACTTCACTACAATCACGAGCTCCAATGGCTCGATACTTTCCACTATAAACTGTGGTATTCTTTTACACACCTCAATATCTATTTTATGAGTTTCTTATAATCAAAACAATATATAATCTTATTCAAAGTAATTGTTACTCCTTTACTTAAATTTTTGGGCATTTCACAATGTTCTCATGTTACCACCTCTCTCAAGTTAACAAATTCACTACAGTGATCGGGAAAAATACTTGTGTACTCCCGAGTTATAAAAGACTACTTGAACAAAGTCAAAAATTATGATCACTCCCGAAATCTAATTGTCTTCATTTAACTCGTGAAATCCTACATCAATATCTCATTACATTAGGGATTTATATTTATTATTATCTGTCTTAAAAGATCATCATCTCATAAGAAAGCAAACGATCTGAACTTGCAAACGGTAACTTTCATCTACAAGAACCTCGGTTCGAATCCCGGGTCATTAACAAACTCTAAACACTCATGGTTTATTATTACTTTAAATAGACGGTTCCCCTGACCTACCATACTTTCAATAGCGAGGGGTTGGACCGTGACACTCGACTTGATTTATTGCCCGGGAGGGAGACCCTTAGTATCGCCCACACGGGACCGTTCTACTCATGCTTTAAAACAGCTATTTCTCAAACACAGTTCTCTGAACAGACCTGGCGTTTCTTTCATTCATATTAACAACATTATTTAGGTTCATATACCACTTTCGTAACCTTGGCATTTATTCATTATGAAGTGTCATCATTGATGGGTAAGAATAATTCAATACAACAACAATATTTAGGGGCTTCAAAAATATACGAGTCTGGGTTCGACTCTCTCAACTGCCTCGGGAACCAATCCCATACTGGAGGACTTTATAACAAATTAGGGGCTTAGGGTGACCTCGGTCTAACCTGCGCTCATCAATACAATAATTCGCACCCTTATACAACGCCTCGTGATCTACATCACTCGATGGAGGACTTATCATAGCTCAATTACCGCAATCAACTGTCCCTCACAATTAATTTACCAAGTATATTTAGATTCAACGCCTTCCTAGCGTGACAATTTACTTTAATGCGCGACAATGCTCTATATATTACTTTAAGGCCTAGCGTCTTCCAGAGAACTGATAAATTCAAAATCAACCTTTGATCTATATCTCAAACTTTCATATTAATCCTCTCCCGTGACAATAATCGCTATACTTTAAGAACATGTATTCACACCATGTTTTTATTCCTTTACAAAAGCTCAAAAGTTATTACCTTCATATAATTCAACTTAATCTTCATTTATATAATTTTTATTATTATTATATTTTTCCGCTTGCTTTCATAACATTTATCAAATACACTGATATTTTATTTCATACATTTCCTCTAAGGATTTATTCATTTCACATAATCATTTTATAATTTCTCATTTTTTTATTTGTTCAGATCGCGCTCTCATTCTGTTATTTGTTATTCAAAAACATCCCTATTTATCATTTTCAGGTGGATTGTACACAAATTTTCCCCCAGCACATAACATAATGAAAATAGTTACTTACATGTTCAGACGGCCCACTACCGTGCTTTCCAACGATGTTTCATTTTTGCCCACTATTTGTGATTACACCATCGTGCTCAAAATCATGTCATACACTGACATATCTTGACACACATATACTTTATATACTTTAAACACTGGTAACATTTTAAAAATACACTTCGGTATTCTTCTATTACACACAATAAAATCACTGAAAAATTACTATCTAACACAAATTTTATATATTTACACTACACTGATTCTAATCACTAAGGCTTTGATTAGGCCTTGCACACGTGATATTTGCTTCCCCGTCTCCGAGGGTGAAACTAGTAGATGTCGGCTTCCTATCTGACCAGAATATGAAAGTCTCGAACACTCTACCCCTCCCTGGAATGGTACTTCTTCGAATCCGTTTTCCTGATGATCGGCTATTATTATTTTTAGCTCAAACCTGCTTCTTTCTAGACCCTATTAGTTGTCTAGCGAAAATCTGTCTTGTTCTCGGTCTCCCAAATACTCTATCGGTGACCTATTATTTTCTAGCATCTAATATTCCTCGTAACTTAGTGCTTTTTATAGTTCGTTCGTTTCCCTGAAACAACGTCTTGAATTTAGTTCTCCTTTCTGATTACTCAGTTCTATAATTCCTCTCTTTTCAGAATACTATGCGGACCTTATTTTGTACGACCCTGATCGGGTTCTTTTAACGTTGATAGAATGTTTGTTTCGCTGTTATGGTACTTCAAAATGTTACGATACACTTGGTCGTTTAAATAAACTGTTATTGAAGACCTATCGCCTATTCTTTAAGTTCGCAGCCTACTTTGACTGTAATACTGAACTTTTCACTGTAAGACTGATATTGGCGGAACTAAATCCTGTATTAGAATTTTCCTAATTCTCCACACGGCGATAGTTTGATGATACTTCTCGGCCACTCCTTACGGGTGCACGTTGGTGATTGATACAGAGTATCACGACCTCTCGAGGTCTAGTAAGTACTGCATGACTAGCCTGGCCCTGCCAGGGCTTTTATACAAATCGGCGACAAAATGATAAATTCTACGTCTTTTTCGGAACCAACTTTTGAAGTAATGGTCGCACATTATTTAAAATTATATCTCTGGAAAGCTCGTTTTCTAAACGTAAACTGACTTCTTTGCACATGAAAATCGATCGTGCAGTTCTGAGATATTAAATAAAATTTAGTCTTCAGCTGTGTGGGTGTTACAGTTGTTTTTAATTTCTCCCTCCTCGGGTCTCGGGAAACCCCCAATGACGTATGACCACGTCGGCACTTCTTTCCTGGGCATTTATTATAACATCTTTCTCCACACAAAAATCTCTATTCCGAAATGATTCACAATGCTGTATTTCTTTAGTTAATTTTATACTTGCAAATGGGTTAAATCTAATTATTCTTCTTCTGGCACAGCTGCGCGGTTGCCATTTTACTGCAAGGTAAGGGCGATTTCCGAAACACGCTCTTCGTCACTCGCTTGGAAAATTCCACTCGTTCTATTTATATTCGTGACTGGCTCCTTATCAATGCGTCAGGCATGATCTCATTTCCTGGCCACCTGGCTTCAGTTTATTTCACAACGTTATGCTATCCTTCTTGTATAAACTCTTTCTATGTTCCTCTGAAGACTGTATATTTCCTTCCTTACTTTTACAAAAAAAAAACATGGATTCGACCCCTTGAACCAATGGTACATGGGTTCATCTCTCCCCTCCTTAGGTAAATAAATTTTTGACAAATTTTGAGAAAATTTATTTCAATAATTTTCATAAAAATCTCTTTCTTCTTTAGTGTCGAAGCCATCCTAACATTCTCAGTACCTTTTGATCTGTATTCCTTTAAAATCCCACGATAATTTGGGTTTTTCCACCTGTTAAGTCACATCCGGTAATATTGTAGGTTGGGTACGCTCTGTCCTTACCCTTTCTTTCTTATTTGTCTGGACTACAAGTTTCCAGAACATAATTCTTCGTTACGGGTGTGGTTTATCCCTACCCGTTTCTTTATTTCATAATTCTCTCTTCTTAAATTGAAATTTTCCTTTTCAACAAAATCAATTATTTCTCTTATCTCACAATACAGTTTCTCTAATTCGCATTCGCACTCGAATGGTTGAGCTCTGTTTCCTAGTTCTACCTTACCATTGTTTTTATCAAAAGTGGATTCATCATCTCTAAATTTTTCCATAACCAGGGCTTGTTCATTTGCTTCATCGAAGTCTTCGGGAGGGTAATATACCTTTAAATCCGATGAGTTCATGGTCACTTCGTAATTCGTTTCACAGTGCCGAATTCTATAGGCATTATTTCTTAAATCTCCTATTATTTGATACGGTCCGTGGTACATTTTCTGGAACTTCTTGTACACGCGGTTCCCTGGATCCGAAATGGCTGGTCTTTTCACTAACACCATTTCTCCTGCTAATAGTGGTCGATGATACCTCTTGTGCCTATTTCTTCTTTGCCTTCTATCAGCTTGAGCTTTTAGATGCTCAAAGGCTCTTCTAATCCGTACATCTCTTCCAGGCTGAGCGTCTGCTGGCCTAGGAATGACCAGACTCCAAGGTCTCTCTGGTTGCTCATTCCTATGTAACGTTATTGGTATCTCTTCCGTAGATTCATGGATTGTGTTGTTTATACAAAATTCGATAATATCCAGGATATCTATCCATTTCCAATTTTCCTCGGCACAGTATATCCTACAATACTTGGCCGTCTCCCTCATCACTCTTTCCACAGGATTTGCCTCAGGATGGCGAATACTTGACAAAATCTGACGTATTCCAAGTCTCTCTAATTCCTGTCTGAATTCTACACTTGTAAAACAACTACCGTGATCCGACAACAAATTCTCGGGTTTTCCCAGAGTCGCTATCACTTTTTCTTTGAGTCGTTTTAATACCTGTTTGGTACTAGTCTTCTGTATGGGAGCAAGGACAACCATTTTCGTGAAAACATCCATAGCCACCATTATGTGTCGATTTCCTCTCCGAGCCTTTGGCAAAGGTCTGAAATTGTCAATAGAAATAATTTGACCTGGCCTCTCGGGCAACAATGGTATTGGCTTTTGTCTCATCAAAAACGCATTTGGCTTAATCCTTTGACATAGATCACATGTCTTTAGCGTATCCCTTACAGTCACTCTCAGTCTCGGCCATACAAATGCTTCTTTCAGCATCGAGACTGTTTTGTCGACTCCCATATGTCCAAACGATCTATGGGCTAACCATACCATTTTCCTCTGCAAAATCGCAGGTACAACGATCCTTAATCGTGTATGGTCAGAGTCCACAAACTTATATAACAATCCATTAAAGAATGTGTAATCCTGAGCTATCTTATTAGCTTCAGTGTACGCCGGTGTTCCCCTTATCAAACCCCCTTCCAAGAAAGATATGAGCATGTTCATCCATGGATCCTCACGTTGTCGTTGACCAATGCTTCTTAATTCATTCAGAGTACGCTGATCCCTGTCTTCCAAATCAATAGCCATTACTTCCTCTTCTGTGGACTCTGGCTGTCTACTTAAATAATCTGGAACTACATTTTCTTTACCTGGGCAATACTCTATATTTACGTCGAACTGTTGAATGTATAAAGCCCAACGCATCAACCTTTGACTGGATAAATCCGTCTTCATCAAAAAGGTTAAGGCTTTATGATCCGTCCTTAATGTGACTTGAACCCCATATACGATCTTTCGCCAATATTGCAGCGCGTGCAATATTGCTAACAGCTCGATCTCGCTGATTGTATAATTTTTCTCGTGTGGTTTCAGTCTCCGACTTGTGAAAGCTAGATAATTTTCTTATCAGGGTTATCCGGGTTTTCCTGATATAGCATTGCCCCTATTCCAATCTGGGATGCATCTGTTTGTATAACAAATCTCTGATTAAAATCAGGATATCCTAGCTTCACATAATTTAAGAGCATTTCTTTGGCCTCTATAAATGCTTTTTCTGTTTCTTCCGTCCATTTCCACTTACCCCCCTTCTTCAGAAGGTGCTGTAGTGGTGCAACAGTTTTGGTGTATGATGGACAATGTCCTGAGAAAAATCCAATCAATCCCAAAAACTGGCGAACGTTTTTCACCTTCAAAGGCCTGGGAAAATCTCTTATCGATTCTAATTTGCATGGATTTGGTTTAACACCATCCTTATCTATCACATGCCCCAAAAATGTAACTTGTCTCTGACAAAAATTTGATTTCTTCAAATTAATCTTAAAGTTAGCCCTTCTTAAATCTTCCAATAATTTCTTTAATTTTTCCAAATGTTCCTCAATGTTTTCTAAAGTAAGCAAAATGTCATCCACGTAACGGATAGTGCAATCTTTCACTTCCTCTGACAGGTTACGATCAAGCGCTCTTATTAAGGCGGATCCCGCGGTCTTCAAACCAAACGGACATCTCTTGAAGCAATATGTTTGTTGGTCGAACTGAAATCCAGTTAAGAGACTGGTTTTCTCTTCCAGTTCGAGATGATGATACGAAGAAGTCATGTCAATATTTGTGAATATCTTCTTGCCTTTAAATTTCCTCAGTATTTCTTTTATGGGTGGTGCCGAATCATTTTCTGGTATGATTTTCGCGTTCAAATTTCTGGCATCCAAAAACACCCTTACTGAGCCATCCGGTTTACTCACAATTACTAATGGACTAACATATGGTGTCGCCATCTTTTCTATAACACCTGCATCCATCATCTCCTGCAGTGTTTTCTTCGTTTGTGGGCAATGTTTTTCTGCAACCGGGTATGGTTTTTGTCTGAACGGTGCCCAATCATTTACTTGAAAAGCGTATTTAAAATGTTCAATCATTCCTGGCTTGGAATCAAATACGTCCCTGTAATTTAATAGTAATTCCTTTAATTTTTCCTTGTTTTCGAGGTCAACTTTAGCTTCCTCTATTTTTCCTGACAAGTTGGTTTCGAACTCAGTTTCCAAACTATCTTCAAGTTCTATGTTTAGGACTTCAAATATCTTTCCTATGTCCTTACAACCTTCCTCGTTCACTTCTTCCACATGCCATACCTGTTCTCCTATTTTCGCATCCTGTTCCTGTAAATTAATGTTTTGTTCGTCCACATCCTCTCTTTGAATCCTAATGCAATTTTGCGCTAGGTCTATAATGACCTTGGTCTCACGGATAAAATCAATACCTAATATAACATTATATGGCAATTGATTTACCAGCAAAAAGCATTGCGAAATTTCAGCGTTACCTATGATCAAATCAATGTATACCTGAAATTTACATGTTAAAGATTTTTCAGGAATAATTCCCTTAATCTTCACACTTGAGGTGGGAATTTTCAATACGCGGCCTCTTGGTTCCAATTCATTTAAGAGGGTTTGCGTAATTAAACTTATGGTTGATCCAGTATCAATTAATGCCCTGACCAGTAATCCTTCTATCTTTAGCATGATAATATGTAGTTCTCTTCTAATAGGTGGGATTCCTTCCACATCCTCTTTAATTAGCTCATCTGGTCTTGCTATCCAATTCACAATCTCTACCTCCTCCCAGCTCCTGGTATGTTTCCACTTTTGGTGATTTAATTTTGAAGTTTTTTTTAATCCTGAGGGCTTCCCTTCCCTCATTCTTCAATTGAGCTTGTAGCTCCAAGCTTTGAGCTCCTTCTAGTCGGTCGGGTGATTTTCGGTTGTTTATTGCCTCACTCCAACGGACTCTTTGCGTTTCAGGTTCTTCTGTTCGTTCATTCATGTAACGAAGACTTTCCTGATATCTTTCTTCTATTTCGGCCCGATATTCATCATGTCTATCTTCCGGCCTCACATTCCTTCTGGGATAATTTTCCCATCTCTTTCTGTTATCCTGCCTCTGATTATTATAGTTATAGGGTCGGTTCTCTTGTTGCCTATAACCCGTATTTCTAGGATTCCTTCCTCGATATCCTCCTCTATAGTATGGCTTTATTCCCCTAGGCTCTTGATGTCCATATTCTCGACCCAGTCCCTGAGTATCAGTACTAGTGGACTGATTTCAGGTCGGTGGTTTTTCTTTGTTTTCTTGACTGCTGGCCATATGTACCTGTTCAGTCTGTCTTTGATGCCTGGAAGTAACGTGTGAAGTCGTCGTATCTAATTGACGTAAAACGCTCTCCACTTCCACAGCACTTCTGGCTTTAGATGAGATTAACAACCTCTGGATCTCATATGGAAGTTGTCTTGCAATGGCGGCACACAGGTCGTTCTCAGCAGGAGCAATATCAAGTTCCCGGAATTTACACAGCTGAGCGGTGAAAAATTCTGAGTACTTAGTTGGGGCATTTGTGCTATACTTCCTAGAGTACAGATCTAGCCTCAGATACTCTTGGACATCTGCTGCCCAATATCGTTTCAGAAAAGCCTCTCTAAAACAATCCACCGTGTCAAATGTATACCTGAAACTCCTGAACCAGGTGAGACAATCACCTGCCAACAGCTTCTCAATTGCTCTCAGTCTCCGATCCTGAGGAACTTTCATTTCATTCAAGTACTCTGCGACCTCCTTCAACCAGTATTTAGGAGTAATTGACATATTATTACCCGTAAACTTCACCGGTCTGTCCTCATTTGACTTGATGATATTTATTATTTGACCATTTGTTTGGTTCATATAAGGAGTTGACATCGCCATTGGATATCCTGGGTTCTTATAAGGGCTCTCCCCTCCTAAGTCCCTATCTTGATCTATGCCTCGTTCATGGGGATCTACCCATCCTGTCTTTTGAAATTCATCCTGACTTTCAAATTCTAATTTCCTTTCTTTTCGGGCACTTTCCTCATTAGCCATGAGTTGAATTTCCATTTGACTGTTCTTGTGTTCAGTCCTTTCCAACCGGGATCCTAATTCATTCTGAATTCTGTCTTGATCCTTTTTGAGTTGGAATTTCTCTTCCCTGAAACTATCCCTGATTTCGGCTAATTGATCTTCTGCCTCTTTCTTGATGACCATGACCTGTTCTTTTATAATTTCTGGCTTAACGTCACCTATGGTATCTAGGTCATATCGTATCTCCTTTTTCTTCTCCATTTATTTTTGTCCTTTGACCATATCTACTTTAATTCCCTCAAGCTTTTCCTCAGTTTTCCCTTGGCTCTTAGACACTATCGTCAATTCATCTTGGACCTGGTTTACTTCGGTATTGGGTTTTCCTACTTGTTCCTTTAATGTTCCGATGGTTTCCTGAACCTCATTAATACCCTTACTTATTTCATCCATCTTCTGGGTATTTTCCTTATTTTCTTCATTTCGTTGTCCTCTTTCTTTCTAGAGATGCTCTTCGTATGTACTGTGCCCGCTTCTCCAATGGGACAGGCGATCACCCGGCTAGCACCCCGGCCCCATTAGAAGAAACAGCCAAGGGAGTGGGTACAAAAAAAATTAGGGCATGAATCTTGGTTCATACAGACAAGACTATGAAAAGCTCCAGTGAGCTAGAGACAAAGGATCTCGGGTCGTTTACGGGTTGGGATGGTAAATAGACTGAACCAGGATTCACAAGCAAAACCCTAACTTGAATTGACAAACAGAAAAGAAAGTAAAAGCCCTCGTAAAATCACATCTGCTCCTTTATTGGCCAAAGGATAAATAAGTATGCAACCTGCCTATCACGCACGAGTATAATGTTATGGTGGGACAAAGTCCGGAAAAGAAATAAAGTTCATAGTCCCTAAACAAAGAAAAGAAAATTACGCTTATTCAAACTCGTGGGTGTCCTCTCTTAAAGTTCCGACAGGGAGATCGTCTTTCAAAAAGCTAAATTAACCATAATTTATCGGTGCACACGCATGTAAACATCACTAGCCAATCAACATAAAGTTCACCTGCGGCAAAAAAACTCTTAAGAAAATATCGAATGTCTATATAAATTACAACTGTCTACCCTTATACAGTAATGGACGGATCTCCTCTATCGAACTGCAAATGAATAATTAAAAGAGCATCATGTTACATCAAATAGCACTCACACATCGACTCAGCTTCACATAAGATGACATTTCAACAATTAATTATAACCTATCATAAATTATTAACACACCCAGATTGTGCTCACATATTTACACTACTAATTCTTATTATTATTATTAATTTATCTTCCTCTTTCCAACAACCTTGATCCACATGGTCATATTTGTCCTTGTAATTAAATTATAGCATTGTCAAATGTTTATGAAAGGTTAAGAACCTCGCAATAAGGCGCCCTAGCGTATATCATACTCACATAACCAACATTTAATCGTAACCCTTCCGCCGAACACTCTGTGTGAAGATCCAAACAACCTGACCGTCGAGCGCACCATCAATTACACCCCTGCGCTATTCAATACAACTCATCAATGAACGTGGCACGTTCGTCAAGAGGACCCTGTCCTTACAACAACAATTCCACGGACATCCGTCGCCCCGTGAATAATCTCGTCACATTTTGACGGAAAAATACCATATCTAATTACCACATAATTATCACATAAACTTTACACAACATCATTACAAAATAAATCAGGCATTATCAGCATGTGTCCAGAACCCACACTAACAGAGCGTATCAACTTTATCGGGACCACGAGGTCGTATGATAATATGGCATCCTATCCAAGGAACCTTATCCGGCAATCTTCAACCATATTCATTGCTATAAAAATCTGTTCATTCCGTGACAAACCTTTCAGAATAGAATTCGAATAATGACCTCTGAAATCGACGTGCTAGGATCTCCCAGCAAAATGGGCATCTCTTATTATGGTTACCCAATTTCAAATTATTATTATTATTATTATGACTCAGAGACTAAATACATGTCTTACTCCTACCATTGATGCTGTAAATTTATATAGGTCAAATGACCCGAGAAGAAAGACAAAAAAACATCTGCACGACCCTATGAAAAGAAAAAAATGATGCTCTTATTCAATCTGGAATAAATTATTATAAAGGGCGTTAAGTTACACGATCTCAGGTTATCTCATGGCATGGCTATTCGAGGTAGAAGTTCTCTTCTTTCTGATGAACAAGGATGGAAAGGAAACGTCTTACTTTATATCTGGCGTCCTCGGAAATCCATGGCGTCGGCGTCGTCATCGTCGGCGGCGTCAGGGCGGCGGCGTCCCTCCAGCGTCCCCGCGATGTGGTCTCCCAGCGTACTGGCAGAGGTATCCGCCTCTGGCAACTCCCGATCTCCTGGCGACGCCCATGTCTGCCCACAGGTTGTCCCCCGTCACCTTCATCAGCGCCGTGGATCGACGTCCCAACCATGGTCCACTCGTCCACCTCGTTGAGACCGTTCACCCCATTATGGCCCCTTAGCAGTTCAGTGCAGCATAATTCGCGTGTTAATATGCATGTTGATGCCCAGAATATGTGAGTCCATGGCTAATAAGTTCATGCTGCCGTGCGGCAATATACACCTCACTATATCAGAGCACATTTATGCTCGCACACTAAAGCGTCTAGTTCCTGGTTCACTTGAGTCATATGTTTTCACTTCCTTTAGCCCGGTGACACACTTCCTTCCACGAGGAGCTATTTCGAGCTGGCCTTGACCGACATATCAAGTTGCCTGCGGCCCGTAGTCTTCCAACCCAAGCTTAAAGTAGATGTGGCCTCCCTTACTGCGTTTTCACAACGTGTCTTAAAACGCCGTACTGCTATGCTATTTCCGAATGAATGTCAGTTAAAATATAGGGCCTCGCGATAATGTTTCGCCTCGACTATCCTTATATAGTTCTTCCCCTGATACTCGTAAATTTAAACACCTCCTGGTATCAATCTTTAATGAACATAAATTGTCGGCATAAACGGACTTCCTTTATCAGTTCTAACTGTTTCCTCACATACTAGCAGGTCCGATATCGCCTAGAAATTCACACTGTTCGACAAACAAACTGACATGCTTCACTGAAAAAAACTCACTGGCAATATATGCACGCTAGTTTCAGGCTTCATGGCCTGCTGGTTACTCACAAAAACCATTCAAGTTCCCGATGTAAAATCACTGTCTACATGACATGGGCTAATCTTCCGTGCTCCGCTGTGTGACATTCTCGTCCACGCACTACTGACTCACATACTGCTGATTCACATACTAAACATTCCGGAACTCCGTCCTTCTTCGAGAAAAAGAAAGTGGGAGGGGTTGGAACCTTCTGGAGCATTCCCCTGCTCTCGCCGCGTCATGCCATGACGTCATACTGACTCTCCGAGTTCCTTCATCTTCTGTCATCCGGGGCTGGTAATTGACCCTGACTGGATCGGTCACATCTCTCCCGCGGCCTTCAAAATATAAGCGGTGGGAACATAGCTTATGTTTTTCCTCAAGTGATGCATGTGAACGATCTTTTTCAGTCATCTCCTCAATGCTGACTAACGGGCTTGCCGGTGATACTTCCGCAGATTCGCAGCATTGAAATTCCCAACAAGTGCATTCGTGACGTTGTCAACCACCCTATAGCAATTGTTGTCCATCACTCTGGCAACCCTATGGGGTCCCGAAAATGGGCGCGCAAATTTCCCATACACTCTGAGTGGTAAGTTTGATGACGTGGGTTTTCGAATCAGCACTAGGTCATTGACTCGAAGTGGCTCGCGAAAACGGCGGCCAGCCTTCCTTCTCTCCCGTTTATGCGCCTGTAGCTGCATCCTCTCCCGAGCCAGTTCGTTTCTCCTTTGCACCGACGGCTCAATCTCTGGGGGTGCCTGTATAACAGCATGCCAAGGTCTACTCGGTTTTCGTCCATGGTGCAGAAGGCAAGGAATTTGTCTGGTACTCTCATGTGTTGTAGAATTCAAGCAACGTTCAATTATGGGTACCACTTCCATCCATCGATGATGCTGTTCATGACAGTAAATCCGGCAGTACTTTCCAATCTCCGCATTTACTCTTTCAACAGGATTTCCTTCTGGGTATCTTATGGAGCTCAAGATATGCCTTATGCCGAGTCGTGCCATAGCTTCTTGAAATTCAGCGCTCGTAAACTGCGTTCCGTGATCGCTCAGAAGGAACTCTGGCTTCCCTGCAGTTGGAATCACGCCGGTCTCAATCCTGCGAATCACGTATCGGGATGTTGCCTTCTGGATAGGGTGCAACATGACTAATTTGGTAAACACATCCATCGTCACCAAGATGTATTGGTTACCCCTGGTGGACCTCGGAAGGGGGCCATACAGGTCCGTAGCCATTAATTCATTCGGACGAGTCGGTATCCTGAAATATCTCTTGAATTTCTATCAGTTCGGGAGGACCAAGGTTTGAGGAATTTCTTAATTTGAAGTTTTTTTTTGTTGATCTGACCGACTTGTGTCAGGTGGTCGGTCAGCTTCCCCCGGTGGTGCGGATGGATTACTCCGTAATTGTTGTAAATATTCCTGGCTCTCTCGATGTCTTTCCGTATAGCTCGGCCGCGATCCCTGCGAACGAGAATCCCTGTAGGCATTCTGTCTTTGATAATATTGATTTGACTGCCTTCGTTGATATTCACCATATCGTCCCTTCGTATTGTTGAATCGGGATCTCCTACGTTCTTCATACGGTTTATTCCTCCATCTGGGTCGCTCGTCTGTTCCACTGTAGCTCCTATCTCGGCTCCGATAGTACCCCGTGTCCCTTGGCCTGTCCGTCTCCCGCGGCGTTCGCTCTTCCGTCTGCGCAATTTTGTCAATCACGACCGTGTTCACATCTCTATTTTCCTGTCGTCCGGACCTCGCCTGTAACTGTGCGCTAGTGTGGTCCAGTTTTCGAAGAATCTCTTCACATCCCTCTAAAGTCTCGGCTCCTGACGCTATTACACTCTTCTGGACCTCTACAGGTAACTGTCGAATAATAGCTTGGACCAATTCGTCCTCCGGCACTGGTGGAGTCAAATACTGCAGCCTGGCGAGTTGCGACGCGAAGTACCCCGCGTACCTAGTCGGATTGGATGTCGCATACCGTTTAGCGTATAGTTCCGCCCGTATGTTCAATTGTTCTTCAGGGCTCCAAAAACGTTTGATTAATAATCGTTCGAACTCGTCCGTGCTCGTGAACGTGTATCGAAATGCGCGAAACCAAGTTAATGCCGTCGATTCCAGGGACCTCTCAATAACTCTTAGTTCCCTCTCACGTGGTATCTTATTCTCCGCCATGTATTCACGGACCTCCCTCATAAATTCGATAGGTGTGACGTTATTAGTCCCATTGTTCCCCGAGAATTTCCTCGGCTGGTGGTCTATACTTCTAATGATAGTAAGGTGTCCCGCGGGATTTGTACTCCGTATTCTCGGCGTTGCATCTACCTCACCCGCCTTTCTAGAAAATGGGGCGTTTTCACTTTCCGTCCCGTTAAGATGTGGCGTGGTTTCAATTTCGGACCATCTAACCCTTTCTGACTCCGATTTGTCTTTTATCTGCGTCATTTCCGCCTCTAAGTTGCCTAATCGAGTGAGCTGCCTTCCCTGTTGAATAATGATCTTCTCCTCCAACTCAACAATGGAAGTGTGGATAGATTCTCTCACATGTTCGATTAATGTCGTTTGTGAATGAGTGATTTTCCTGTCATACGTGTCCTGGAATGATTCAACCTGTATCTGCATGTTTTTCACGTCCTTCGCAACCTCTTCTTTCCAACCTGACACGTCCTGTTTCAACTTATCCAGGGTTTCCTCGCTAGACTGACCAATTTGCTCAATTTTTGCCGTCAAATCTTGTCCCATGCATTTAATATTACTGTTCAACTTCTCCTCAAGTCCTTCAATATTCCCCCGAAGCGAACTCTGAGTATCCCTGATTTGCCGTGCCATAGAATCTTTGAGCTCCGCGGTGAGCACTTGGAATGTAGTTTCTACCTTTTTATCGAGTAGATTAATCTTATTGTCTATAGCCTTTCCTGATAGCCTAAGATTACGTTCTACAGCATCAATGTTTTTCTGCAAATGAGATTCTAAACTCTTAAGATTAGATCCCATGACTTCTAATAAGTCGGTTCTGAGACCATCGACTTTATCACTAACATCCTTTTTTATTCCTGCTACCTGAATACCGACACCCTCTTGTGTCCTCTGTACCTCTGCTACCTGAATGCCGACACTCTCTTGTGCCGTCCATAAGCGATCCATATCGCTCTTCATGTTTGTTTTAATTGACCCAACACTATCCTTAACATTATTAATTTCAGTGGTTAGACCAGTTAATCCAACTTGGATTTGTTTTAATATATCAGCAATATTTTCTGTGGTTACTACTTGTGACATCTTACAATACAACTTAAATATAGGGGCCTACATGGGAATGTAGGTCGTCGAGTATAGCCATAACCTGAGATCGTGTACCAACCCTGTCAAATGGTTCACTAAAGGCTCAGTGTGATACGAGGTTAATTTTACACAAGAATTACACATGGCAAGTATCGCGCTCCCATCAAAGGCACGAATCTGACCACACAGTATACTCCCATCACCACAACAAATGATTGAGTACAAAAAAAAACATGCCCATGACGGAAACGAAACACACCATCGTCGTCGAGCCCAACACGTTGGCGGCGCCACTTCCCCCCCCTGTGCCCGCTTCTCCAATGGGACAGGCGATCACCCGGCTAGCACCCCGGCCCCATTAGAAGAAACAGCCAAGGGAGTGGGTACAAAAAAAATTAGGGCATGAATCTTGGTTCATACAGACAAGACTATGAAAAGCTCCAGTGAGCTAGAGACAAAGGGTCTCGGGTCGTTTACGGGTTGGGATGGTAAATAGACTGAACCAGGATTCACAAGCAAAACCCTAACTTGAATTGACAAACAGAAAAGAAAGTAAAAGCCCTCGTAAAATCACATCTGCTCCTTTATTGGCCAAAGGATAAATAAGTATGCAACCTGCCTATCACGCACGAGTATAATGTTATGGTGGGACAAAGTCCGGAAAAGAAATAAAGTTCATAGTCCCTAAACAAAGAAAAGAAAATTACGCTTATTCAAACTCGTGGGTGTCCTCTCTTAAAGTTCCGACAGGGAGATCGTCTTTCAAAAAGCTAAATTAACCATAATTTATCGGTGCACACGCATGTAAACATCACTAGCCAATCAACATAAAGTTCACCTGCGGCAAAAAAACTCTTAAGAAAATATCGAATGTCTATATAAATTACAACTGTCTACCCTTATACAGTAATGGACGGATCTCCTCTATCGAACTGCAAATGAATAATTAAAAGAGCATCATGTTACATCAAATAGCACTCACACATCGACTCAGCTTCACATAAGATGACATTTCAACAATTAATTATAACCTATCATAAATTATTAACACACCCAGATTGTGCTCACATATTTACACTACTAATTCTTATTATTATTATTAATTTATCTTCCTCTTTCCAACAACCTTGATCCACATGGTCATATTTGTCCTTGTAATTAAATTATAGCATTGTCAAATGTTTATGAAAGGTTAAGAACCTCGCAATAAGGCGCCCTAGCGTATATCATACTCACATAACCAACATTTAATCGTAACCCTTCCGCCGAACACTCTGTGTGAAGATCCAAACAACCTGACCGTCGAGCGCACCATCAATTACACCCCTGCGCTATTCAATACAACTCATCAATGAACGTGGCACGTTCGTCAAGAGGACCCTGTCCTTACAACAACAATTCCACGGACATCCGTCGCCCCGTGAATAATCTCGTCACATTTTGACGGAAAAATACCATATCTAATTACCACATAATTATCACATAAACTTTACACAACATCATTACAAAATAAATCAGGCATTATCAGCATGTGTCCAGAACCCACACTAACAGAGCGTATCAACTTTATCGGGACCACGAGGTCGTATGATAATATGGCATCCTATCCAAGGAACCTTATCCGGCAATCTTCAACCATATTCATTGCTATAAAAATCTGTTCATTCCGTGACAAACCTTTCAGAATAGAATTCGAATAATGACCTCTGAAATCGACGTGCTAGGATCTCCCAGCAAAATGGGCATCTCTTATTATGGTTACCCAATTTCAAATTATTATTATTATTATTATGACTCAGAGACTAAATACATGTCTTACTCCTACCATTGATGCTGTAAATTTATATAGGTCAAATGACCCGAGAAGAAAGACAAAAAAACATCTGCACGACCCTATGAAAAGAAAAAAATGATGCTCTTATTCAATCTGGAATAAATTATTATAAAGGGCGTTAAGTTACACGATCTCAGGTTATCTCATGGCATGGCTATTCGAGGTAGAAGTTCTCTTCTTTCTGATGAACAAGGATGGAAAGGAAACGTCTTACTTTATATCTGGCGTCCTCGGAAATCCATGGCGTCGGCGTCGTCATCGTCGGCGGCGTCAGGGCGGCGGCGTCCCTCCAGCGTCCCCGCGATGTGGTCTCCCAGCGTACTGGCAGAGGTATCCGCCTCTGGCAACTCCCGATCTCCTGGCGACGCCCATGTCTGCCCACAGGTTGTCCCCCGTCACCTTCATCAGCGCCGTGGATCGACGTCCCAACCATGGTCCACTCGTCCACCTCGTTGAGACCGTTCACCCCATTATGGCCCCTTAGCAGTTCAGTGCAGCATAATTCGCGTGTTAATATGCATGTTGATGCCCAGAATATGTGAGTCCATGGCTAATAAGTTCATGCTGCCGTGCGGCAATATACACCTCACTATATCAGAGCACATTTATGCTCGCACACTAAAGCGTCTAGTTCCTGGTTCACTTGAGTCATATGTTTTCACTTCCTTTAGCCCGGTGACACACTTCCTTCCACGAGGAGCTATTTCGAGCTGGCCTTGACCGACATATCAAGTTGCCTGCGGCCCGTAGTCTTCCAACCCAAGCTTAAAGTAGATGTGGCCTCCCTTACTGCGTTTTCACAACGTGTCTTAAAACGCCGTACTGCTATGCTATTTCCGAATGAATGTCAGTTAAAATATAGGGCCTCGCGATAATGTTTCGCCTCGACTATCCTTATATAGTTCTTCCCCTGATACTCGTAAATTTAAACACCTCCTGGTATCAATCTTTAATGAACATAAATTGTCGGCATAAACGGACTTCCTTTATCAGTTCTAACTGTTTCCTCACATACTAGCAGGTCCGATATCGCCTAGAAATTCACACTGTTCGACAAACAAACTGACATGCTTCACTGAAAAAAACTCACTGGCAATATATGCACGCTAGTTTCAGGCTTCATGGCCTGCTGGTTACTCACAAAAACCATTCAAGTTCCCGATGTAAAATCACTGTCTACATGACATGGGCTAATCTTCCGTGCTCCGCTGTGTGACATTCTCGTCCACGCACTACTGACTCACATACTGCTGATTCACATACTAAACATTCCGGAACTCCGTCCTTCTTCGAGAAAAAGAAAGTGGGAGGGGTTGGAACCTTCTGGAGCATTCCCCTGCTCTCGCCGCGTCATGCCATGACGTCATACTGACTCTCCGAGTTCCTTCATCTTCTGTCATCCGGGGCTGGTAATTGACCCTGACTGGATCGGTCACAGTACCTAATCTTTCATTTATTTCCTTCTCGTGCTTCTTCAAGTTCTCATCTACCTGCCCAGTAAAATGATCAAATTGACCTTTCATGCTCTTCACATCCTTCTGATTTTGATTTTCATCTCTTTTACTTCGTCCTGAACTCCATCGACTTTTCCCTCCAGTTCTCCTATTTTTTTCTCAACCCCTTTAAATCGATTTCCTAGCATATTAACACTTTCTTTTATCTCATCCCGGGATTTTTCACAAATTTTCATATTTTTTTCTATTTGACCCCATAACTCTGTTCGCACCCCTTGGATCTGGGTTACAAGTTCATCTTTACATGCATCTACATTCTCTTTACAAGTTTTTTCCATGTTACATGTAATTTCCACTTTAAACTGATTTAACTTAATCTCCAACCCCGTATCAAAACCTTGAAATTTGGTATTCATTGTTTCCTCTAAAACCTTGGATTGTGCTGCAAAATGGTCTGAATTTTTTGTTTTTATACTATCCAATTTACTTTCTATCTCAGCCTTCAGTTCATTGTTCAGTCTTATACAGTCGGCCTCAATAGCTTCTAATTTAGTTCCCATGTTGTCACTATTAGTTTTTAAAGATCCTAAATTGTGATTTATGGATTCGAACTCTTTTTTATTTTCATCCTGTTGGAGACCCAATGTATTGTCTATTTTTTCGAATCTATTGTTCATGGCCTCCAAGAGCCTTTGCATTTCCTCACTTAATGCCATCTTATTAGAATACAGTGGGCTATCATGCCACATCGCTGGTACATGCTTGAGAGATGGTAATCTGAACTATTGTGTCCCAATTTTCAAAATTTTTACCTTAGTACGGGTGTTTACTAAAACGTACCCTTTTGATATACTCATTCAATGTCAAAACCTTTATGGAAGTATTTAAAAATTCAAAATTTCGAAGAACCATATTTTTCAAAAAAATGAAAATTTTGATTTTTCAACAAATTTCGGGGTTTCCCAAGGAAAACTCATCCCTGCGTACTAGGCGCCAAAATTATAATGATTTTTAGGGGGTCTATTTATATTTATTCAGGGCTGCTCGGTGTGAGTTTCCACGGACCCACGCGGTCAGTTAACATTATATGTTGTAGCTATTCCTATCATTACTTTACTTTACATGATATGACCGTCTTAAGTGTTCCTCTAATTATTAATCCAAGCACAGTACTTTTATGCCCCCCTGTGCCCTTTTATCAAGAAATATGCAAATCACAGTATGCCAGCAATGCTCAAATCGGGATTTACGGGGTTTTGGTATGTTTTCCCACTCTGCGACTTACACATTTTGGATTAAATAGAGGATACACTTCCAAAATAAAAACAAAATCAACTCCTATTATAAAACATTTAATTAACCAAATATATGGCGCTACAAACAAATAAAACAAATAAACTACTGACCAATCCTTCTAACTTGTTCAAAGTGAACAAGGAATACATAAAATCAAACAAATGTTATATTAAAATACATGGTTTCCTTCAAACCAGCAAACTTATAGTTCTTTTCACTTCCATAAAGTATCCCTTTTAAACTTCACTACAATCACGAGCTCCAATGGCTCAATACTTTCCACTATAAACTGTGGTATTCTTTTACACACCTCAATATCTATTTTATGAGTTTCTTATAATCAAAACAATATATAATCTTATTCAAAGTAATTGTTACTCCTTTACTTAAATTTTTGCGCATTTCACAATGTTCTCATGTTACCACCTCTCTCAAGTTAACAAATTCACTACAGTGATCGGGAAAAATATTTGTGTACTCCCGAGTTATAAAAGACTACTTGAACAAAGTCAAAAATTATGATCACTCCCGAAATCTAATTGTCTTCATTTAACTCGTGAAATCCTACATCAATATCTCATTACATAAGGGATTTATATTTATTATTATCTGTCTTAAAAGACCATCATCTCATAAGAAAGCAAACGATCTGAACTTGCAAGCGGTAACTTTCATCTACAAGAACCTTGGTTCGAATCCCGGGTCATTAACAAACTCTAAACACTCATGGTTTATTATTACTTCAAATAGACGGTTCCCCTGACCTACCATTCTTTCAATAGTGAGGGGTTGAACCGTGACACTCGACTTGATTTATTGCCCGGGAGGGAGACCCTCAGTATCGCCCACACGGGACCGCTCTACTCATGCTTTAAAAAAGCTATTTCTCAAACACAGTTCTCTGAACAGACCTGGCGTTTCTTTCATTCATTTTAACAACATTATTTAGGTTCATAGACCACTTTCGTAACCTTGGCATTTATTAATTATGAAGTGTCATCATTGATGGGTAAGAATAATTCAATACAACAACAATATTTAGGGGCTTCAACTATACGAGTCTGGGTTCGACTCTCTCAACTGCCTCGGGAACCAATCCCATACTGGAGGACTTTATAACAAATTAGCGGCTTAGGGCGACCTCGGTCTAACCTGCGCTCATCAATACAATAATTCGCACCCTTATACAACGCCTCGTGATCTACATCACTCGATGGAGGACTTATCATAGCTCAATTACCGCAATCAACTATCCCTCACAATTAATTTACCAAGTATATTTAGATTCAACGCCTTCCTAGCGTGACAATTTACTTTAATGCGCGACAATGCCCTATATATTACTTTAAGGCCTAGCGTCTTCCAGAGAACTGATAAATTCAAAATCAACCTTTGATCTATATCTCAAACTTTCATATTAATCCTCTCCCGTGACAATAATCGCTATACTTTAAGAACATGTATTCACACCATGTCTTTATTCCTTTACAAAAGCTAAAATCTATTACTTTCATATAATTCAACTTAATCTTCATTTATATAATTTTTATTATTATTATATTTTTCCGCTTGCTTTCATAACATTTATCAAATACACTGATATTTTATTTCATACATTTCCTCTAAGGATTTATTCATTTCACATAATCATTTTATAATTTCTCATTTTTTTATTTGTTCAGATCGCGCTCTTATTCTGTTATTTGTTATTCAAAAACAACCCTATTTATCATTCTCAGGTGGATTGTACACAAATATTCCCCCAACACATAACATAATGAAAATAGTTACTTGCATGTTCAGACGGCCCACTACCGTGCTTTCCAACGATGTTTCATTTTTGCCCACTATTTGTGATTACACCATCGTGCTCAAATTCATGTCATACACTGACATATCTTGACACACATATACTTTATATACTTTAAACACTGGTAACATTTTTAAAATACACTTCGGTATTCTTCTATTACACACAATAAAATCACTGAAAATTACTATCTAACACAAATTTTATATATTTACACTATACTGATTCTAATCACTAAGGCTTTGATTAGGCCTTGCACACGTGATATTTGCTTCCCCGTCTCCAAGGTTGAAACTAGTAGATGTCGGCTTCCTATCTGACCAGAATATGAAAGTCTCGAACACTCTACCCCTCCCTGGAATGGTACTTCTTCGAATCCGGTTTCCTGATGATCGGCTATTATTATTTTTAGCTCAAACCTGCTTCTTTCTAGACCCTATTAGTTGTCTAGCGAAAGTCTGTCTTGTTCTCGGTCTCCCAAATACTCTATCGGTGACCTATTATTTTCTAGCATCTAATATTCCTCGTAACTTAGTGCTTTTTATAGTTCGTTCGTTTCCCTGAAACAACGTCTTGAATTTAGTTCTCCTTTCTGATTACTCAGTTCTATAATTCCTCTCTTTTCAGAATACTATGCGGACCTTATTTTGTCCCACCCTGATCGGGTTCTTTTAACGTTGATAGAATGTTTGTTTCGCTGTTACGGTACTTCAAAATGTTACGATACACTTGGTCGTTTAAATAAACTGTTATTGAAGACCTATCGCCTATTCTTTAAGTTCGCAGCCTACTTTGACTGTAATACTGAACTTTTCACTGTAAGACTGATATTGGCGGAACTAAATCCTGTATTAGGATTTTCCTAATTCTCCACACGGCGATAGTTTTATGATACTTCTCGGCCACTCCTTACGGGTGCACGTTGGTGATTGATACAGAGTATCACGACCTCTCGAGGTCTAGTAAGTACTGCATGACTAGCCTGGCCCTGCCAGGGCTTTTATACAAATCGGCGACAAAAAGATAAATTCTACGTCTTTTTCGGAACCAACTTTTGAAGTAATGGTCGCACATTATTTAAAATTATATCTCTGGAAAGCTCGTTTTCTAAACGTAAACTGACTTCTTTGCACATGAAAATCGATCGTGCAGTTCTGAGATATTAAATAAAATTTAGTCTTCAGCTGTGTGGGTGTTACAGTTGATTTTTAATTTCTCCCTCCTCGGGTCTCGGGACACCCCCAATGACGTATGACCACGTCGGCACTTCTTTCCTGGGCATTTATTATAACATCTTTCTCCACACAAAAATCTCTATTCCGAAATGATTCACAATGCTGTATTTCTTTAGTTAATTTTATTCTTGCAAATGGGTTAAATCTAATTATTCTTCTTCTGGCACAGCTGCGCGGTTGCCATTTTACTGCAAGGTAAGGGCGATTTCCGAAACACGCTCTTCGTCACTCGCTTGGAAAATTCCACTCGTTCTATTTATATTCGTGACTGGCTCCTTATCAATGCGTCATGCATGATCTCATTTCCTGGCCACCTGGCTTCAGTTTATTTCACAACGTTATGCTAGCCTTCTTGTATAAAATCTTTCTATGTTCCTCTGAAGACTGTATATTTCCTTCCTTTTACAAAAATACATGGATTCGACCCCTTGAACCAATGGTACATGGGTTCAATAATGGTATATTGTTACTAGCTGTACCCGGTGTGCGTTGCAATGCCAATCAAAGAAAGTATTGGCGTTGTAATTTTGTTCGTTGAAGTGCTTTTGGATACAAAATATTATTTTATTTTGTTTCCGTTAACTGACTCTAAACTGTTTTAAAATGGATTAACTAATTTAGAAACATTCGTGGGAGCGTACACAACAACTCACCAAAGTTTCATCGCAATCGCATGAATGGTATATGAACGCATAAGGGACTTTGTTGAAACGATTCGCGCGCCATTACTCATTTGTTGAAACTATTCGTAAGTTGTCTATTCTAAAATGGATTTACTAAGTCAGAAACCTTCCCTGGAGTGTACACAACAACTAACCGAAGTTTTATCGTAATCGGATGAATGGTATATGAACGCATTAGGGACATACATACATACAAACTATCACGTAACGTTAATTTTTAGCCTACTTTCGATTTTTGCTAAAAATGAAAGTAGAATTACGAGATCTACACAGGGTCAATCATTATGTGTCTGGCTGTGTGTGTGTGAGTTTGTGTACTCTGAATGGCTGTCCCTCCCCCCCCCCCTATCAATTCAAACACGGTGAAACCGAATTGAACGAAATTTGGTACAGAGGTAGCACTAGCAAAATTCACCTCAGTGTCATGTTTTATATCGCCGCTATCTTTACCAAAACTGAATGGCGGCCACTCAAATGTTCAAAACGTAAAATCAACTAACAACTAAACAGATCATCCGATCTCGACCAAATTTTGTAACAACATACCTTCAGATAGGACGCGTCTTGTGACCAAACTACAGGGTCATCCGCTGTACCATTTCAGTATGGCCGTGTGAATTATGCAAACTTGATAATCCATATCATGGGACCCACCAGTTCCGATTATCGAACCGAGAATCGTTTAACTGTTCTAAAGGAAGAGGCACGTTCGAAATTAAAAGTTTATAATGTAACACTATTGTGCAGAAGTGATTTTAAAAGGCTGAGCCGTCTCAGTTACAAGGCAAGATGGCAGCTGATATCTTGTGCCTGACCTATATTTCACTAGTTTGAGTATTGCATGCAAAAAAGCCTACTGATACAAAATATATAATCTTTGTATGCAATGCTTTATATATAAATAATATACTCTAGTGAAGAAATCGTTTAGTTTAAATCATTATTTGCTAACACGTTGTATGTAACTCATTTGATATCGAGAAATGTTCGTTGGCACGTTTGGCTGCGTGGGAAAGCGTTGGCCTATCACTCGTATGGCTAAGGTCCAAACCCTATCAGAGTTTTTTTTTTGCTTGAATTTTTTTATATTTATTGTTTTGTGAAGACTCAGACGTTTGAAAATTAAGCATAATATTGTGAATTTTACAATGGAAAATACAGTATATATTTAATTAAAATAAAATTCGCCAGCGGATTTACACGAGACATCTAACAGCAATCAAGTGAATTATCTTGACCAACTGGCTGCGAATTGCACGCTGGCCTACAGATTAACTTACAGATTTAATTGAAAATTTTCTTTTTATGGCCACTAGAATGCACTCGCCCAATTAGGATTATCTTCTTTGATATCTTCCACTAGATGTCACGACTGGTCTACGTGGGACTCCATTGATTAGCATACCATTGGCATTCTATACGCATCGAATTTGAAGAATAACAAGTTAATAATACGATACATTTTTATTTTTTACAAGCTGTACCCGGCATACGTTGCAATGCCAATCAAAGAAAGTGTTGGCATTGTAATTTGGTTTCTTGAAGTGCTTTTGGATACACAATTTTTTCTTCAATTTCCGTTAACTGCCTCTAAATTATCGTAAAATGGATTTACTAATTTTGAAACATTTGTGGGAGAGTGCGCAACAACTCACCAAAGTTTAATCGCAATCGGATGTATGGTATATGAACGCAGATGGAACTTTGCTGAAACACTTCACGCGTCGTAACTCATTTGTTGCATCAACTCGTGCGCTACCTATTGTAAAATGGATTTACAAAGTCGAAAACCTTCCCTTGCGTATACACAACAAATCATCAAAGATTCATCGCAATCGGATGAATGGCATATGAACGCTTACGGGATTTTGTTTAAACGATTCGCGCGTCGTTGCTCATTTGTTGAATCTACTCGTGCGCTACCTATTGTAAAGTTTAATTGCAATCGGATGTATGGTATATGAACGCAGATGGAACTTTGCTGAAACACTTCACGCGCCGTCACTCATTTGTTGAATCAACTCGCGCGCTACCAATTGTACAATGGATTTACTAAGTCAGAAACCTTCCCTGCATTGTGCACAACAACTCACCCTGGTTTCATCACAATCGGATGAATGGTATATGAACGCAGATGGAACTTTGTTGAAACGGTTTGTGCGCCATCACTCATTTGTTGAAACTACTCGTGCGCAACCCATTACACAATGGACTTACTAAATCAGAAACGTTCCCTGCAGTGTGCACAACAACTCACCCAAGTTTCATCGCAATTGGATGAATAGTAGGCCTATATGAACGCATACGAGACTTTGTTGAAGCGATTCGCGTGCCTTCGCACATTAGTTGAATCTACTCGTGCGCTACCTATTGTGCAATGGATTTTCTAAGTCAAAACCTTCCTTGGACTGTGCACCAAATCTCAGCCAAGTTTCATCGCTATCGGACGAATGGTTGGCCTATATGAACGCGTACGGTTCTTTGTTGAAACGCTTCGCGCGTCGTCGCTCATTTGTTGAATCTACTCGTGGGCTGCCTATTGTAAAGTATATTTGCTAAGCCAGAATCCTTCCTTAGAGTGTACTCAATATCTCACCCAAGCGTCATCGCTATCGGACGAATGGCATATGAACGCATACGTGACTTTGTTGAAACGCGTTGAAACGCGTTGAATCGCTATCGGACGAATGGTAGGCCTATATGAACGCGTACGGTTCTTTGTTGAAACGCTTCGCGCGTCGTAGCTCATTTGTTGAATCTACACGTGCGCTGCCTATTGTAAAGTGGATTTACTCAGCCAGAAACCTTCCCAAAAGTGTACACAACATATAACCCAAGTTTCATAGCTATCGGACAAATGGTATATAAATGTATTTGGGACTTTCTTGAAACGTTTTGCGTGTCGTCAATCATTTGTTGAATCTACTCGTGCGCTATCTACTGTGAAGTGTATTTACTCACCCAAGTTTCATTGCTATCGTACGAATTGTATATGACCTTATATGGGAGTTTCTTGAAACGATTCGCGGGCCGTCACTCACTTGTGTAACCTATTCGTGCGCTGCCTATTGTAAAGCAGATTTACTAAGCCAGACATCCTCTCTGGAGTGTACACAACATCTCACCCTAGTTTCATCGCTATCGGACGAATGGTATATGAACGCATACGTGCCTTGGTTGAAACGCTTCGCGCGTCGTAGCTCATTTGTTGAATCCACTCGCGCGCTGCCTATTGTAAAGGTGATTTACTAAGCCCGAAACCTTCCCTGAAGTGTACACAACATCTAACCCAAGTTTCATAGCTATTGGACGAATGGCATATGAATGCATACGGGACTTTCTAGAAACGCTTTGCGTGTCGTCACTCATTAGTTGAAGCTACTCGTGCGCTATCTACTGTGAAATGTATTTACTAAGTTAGAAACCTTCACGTAAGTGTACACAATATCTCACCCAAGTTTCATTGCTATCGTACGAACGGTATATGAACACATACGGGACTTTGTTGAAACGCTTCGCGCGTCATCGCTCATTTGTTGCATCTACTCGTGCGCTACCTATTGTAAAGTGGATATACTAAGCCAGAATCCTTCCTTAGAATGTACTCAATATCTCACCCAAGTTTCATCGCTATCGGCCGAATATTATAGGAACGCATACGGGACTTTGTTGAAACGTTTCGCGCGTCGTAGCTCATTTGTTGAATCTAATCGTGCGCTGCCTATTGTAAAGTAGATTTACTAAGCCAGACACCTTTCCTGGAGTGTACACAAAATCTCACCCAAGTTTCATCGCTATCGGACTCATGGTAGGGTATGAACGCATACGTGACTTTGTTGAAACGCTTCGTGCGTCGTAGCTCATTTGTTGAATCTACTCGCGCGCTGCCTATTGTAAAGTGGATTTACTAAGCCAGAAACCTTCCCTGAAGTGTACGCAACATCTAACCCAAGTTTCATAACTATCGGACGAATGGTATATGAATGCATACGGGACTTTGTTGAAACGCTTTGCGTGCCGTCACTCATTTGTTGAATCTACTCGTGCGCTATCTACTGTGAAATGTATTTACTAAGTTAGAAACTTTCCCTGGAGTGGAAACAATTTCTCACCCAAGTTTCATCGCAATCGGATGAAAGGTTTACGAATAAATACGGGACTGTGTCGAAATGCTTCGCGCGTCGTCGCTCATTTGTTGAATCTACTCGTGCGTTGCCTGTATAAAATGTATTTACTAAGCCAGAAACCTTCCTTGGAGAATAATTAACATCTCACCCAAGTTTCTGCGCAATCGGATGGGTGGTGTATGAACGCATAGGAGACATACACACCCACACACCCACATACATACTATCAAGTAACATTGATTTTTAGCCTACTTTTCACATTTTGCAAAAATGAGGAAAAAGTAGTCTTATGAGATCGGGCAAATGTCTGTCTGTCTGTCTGTCTGTCTGTCTGTCTGTCTGTCCTTCTGTCTGTCTGTCTGGCTGTGTGTGTGTCTCCCCCGTATCAACTCCTAAACGGCTGCACCAATCGAAACAAAATTTGGTAGGAGTAAAGATCTATACCTGAATATCTCACGCCCATATTTGAAAATGATGTCAGTGCTACCAACTGCTGAAAAATCGCAATTGAAATTTGAGCTCCATGTTGGATATCTTGGAAGGTATGAATGTGAGCTATTTCAAAATTGGCACACGTATAGATAATAATATTGCAGTTTAATTTCCAGGAGGCCATACATGGCAGTGTTGCCAAAATGATTATAAGCCTGCTGATAGGTCCAAATTTTAAATGCATATAACTTCTACACTATAAATTGGAATTCAACCAAATTTCGTATGTTGTATGTGTACATAACCAGATATGACTGAGCGTATTCTTAAGACCCACCAGAGCTGCCAACTGTTAATAAATGCTCCTAATTTATTTTATCCAAATACCAATATAACAGAAATTATGCAAGCCGACAGCTTTAAACTATGCACACGTATAGTACCCGACATTCTATATTAATTTGGAGTAACTTATATACGTCAGTGCTACCAACATGATTCTAAGCCTGCCGATAGGTCCAATTTTAAAATGCATGTAACTTCTATACTAACTAATGGATTTCATTCAAAATTGACACATTAATAGACCATATTATTTCAGATTATTTCTGACCAATACATGTGTGTCATTGTTGCCAACATGATTTTACGCGCGCTGTTAAATCCAATGTTTAACTGCATGTAACGTCCATGCTATCCATTGGACTTCAACCAAATTTTGTATTCTGTACCTTAAGAGATGGAACTAACAATATATCCAGTCACCAGGGCTGCCAACTGTAATTCTCCATTAGGCTACATTATGCCAGGTATACAGTATTTCGAACTAATTAGAAATTTCGATATTACCAACTTAATTTCGACATTATTCTAGATAGATCCGTATAGATTAATCATTGGCATGAATCTTAAATTTTAAGAAAAGTAGGCTCTTTAGTTCGTCACGGAACTTCTCGTTATATATAGAGATTTTAAAGGGTTTGAAACAGCCTATTGTGCGTTATTTGAAAATATTGTTTGAACTAAAGAACAAAACGATCTCACATAGTACCTGAACTCTAGCAGTTGGTGCTAGTTAAGGATATTAATTAATATTTTTATTCCAGAAATAGCGATGCCACCATTTTTGTCTATTGCTACCATATATATCTATGTTGGACTTGGCTACACCCTTAAATTATTTGTAATAATATTAAACATAATTCAAATCATTTCCTAATCGAAACTTTGACTTAACCTCAAGTAAGTTCATCAAATTTATTAAGTTTATACTCATCCAATGTCATTTAAATTAGATTTTATAGAACTTCGTAATTATTTTAATATATTTCAATCAATAAATTTCCCCTCATTCCCTTTTATTATGGTCTTTATTTTTCCATTGCTTCTTTTTAGGTTATGCTTCGAGCTAACCTCATTGCCAAGTGAAGTTTTTCCTACCACGTTCGTGTTCTTTTGCATGCTGCCGTTTGATTTGCCTTATGGATCTTTTAAGCATAAAACGCATCTTCATTGATTGTATACGGAATGGTGAAGTATTGTAATCCCACGTAAGTCATTTCAAGCTATTGACCTTTGCTTGGAGCGGGAATGTGAATGAACTGTTGACTGGTTTTCTTCATATATCTTCGTTAATATTTGCAGGCTGAATACTATCACCGTCACAAACTATTTCATTTTGATCTATACTTAGAATATTTTTCTACGACCTACCTATATGGTGCACCATATTAGGTTAAATAAACATTTATATTTATGTGCTACGCTACATCATTATTTTCATTATTCTTTACAATTGGCTGATGAAGGGGATAAAAATATTGTTGATTAATCCCTGAAACTTGTACCAAGAACAACTTTAATAATTATTATTTTCATTTATTTATTGATTAAGGCGGTTATATAATTCTTATTAAAAACTCTCTCAACTATTCTATGAAGATGTAGCTACTATTGCTGTGATACTCTTAATCAACAAGCCCTAAACTTCTGTACAATTGTAAACTAATATGCGCAAATGACCCACTAGTTCTCTGCTGTGATGATGGTAAAAACCTATGACTACAACATACGAGAAAGTGTTGATCTACTATTAATGTGTTGAAATCTATCTTTACTTTTACGTTTGACCATGTTTTCAACTAATATTAATAATAATAATAATAATAATAATATCGTTTATCCTCGGGCGCCGGGTGCAAGCTTTGTAATTTTACACCCAGAGGGTAGCTTGCATGTCGAATTTCGTTGTTCCTTGAAGCACAATGAAAGTCAAGGAGGTTAGATATCGAAGCTCCCTGAACACTATAGCGCTTTCTAGTAGAGAAATGAGGAACTTTGTGTTGTCGGAAACTCCCGAGATTAATTTTGCCATTATGAACATGGCCTACTGAATTCAAATGGGTTCTTTAACATCCCAGCATCGTATGACATGCGTGCTGTAATTTTTGCCGCCTTTCAAAATTCACTTACCACGGCCAGGAGCGAACCTGCAAACTTGGGGTTAGTAGACCGACACGTTAACCACTCATCCACCGGGTGACGTAACATAAGCAACGTCAAAACATTATTTTTGAAGCTACATTATCCATTGGGCACCTCTGACAGTGACTGTCAGTGCAATTCTCCCGGTATGTCAAATGTCTTCCCATAATATTAGGGGACTGTATGTACCCGTCAGTGCCGGGAATGTGATGCTAGTTAATTCTAATTTGCTACATTGGGGAACTCGCTGATTTACGTAACATTTCCTCAAGCAAGTACTTCTCGTAACGCCACATTAAGTGTAATGTATGAAGTTTACATCCGCCTCTGTACATACTGTGCTCTAAATTATCCAATTTGAATAAATTAGGCCACTACATGGCAACAGGACTTTCGTTTTAAAGCCATTACCACTGCTCCTGACAGCAAAAGGCTTCAAGGCTAATCATTTTTGAACCTGTTAAAGTTGTTGCTTAGACCAAACATTCCGCTAAACTCAAGCAAAAATATATCACGTGGTATCTTTCGAACTGCTTTCCATTGTACATGCATTGAAAATACTAATATTAATGAATTTATATGCAGCTATTTGCATGTGATGTGCTGACATACATCAACAGTGAATAAGCACAGCGATAACAATTGAAGAAATGCAACCTCTGCATTATGTTGGTATCACATACACAGAAGTAATAACTATTGTTGATTCTAACACCTTATCTCTTTAATCTTTTCAGAGAATGCAGTTAGAGAAAAGAAAGAGAAAACAAAGGGGGTGAAGTTTTATGGTATGCAGGTGCACAGTATCCGCTTTGCGGATGACATTGCACTCTTTATCGCAGTCGACAGGTAGTTTCAGATAGAAAAAGGTCGGAATTTAATGAAACTTTGGGATGTTGTTGAAGGTTGGTTAATTAACATTTTCTCAAGTTTTGGACCTCGAGGACCCTGTGCGAAAAGAAGAGGGGGGGGGGGGAGGGGAGGGGGGAGGAAACTGCAAAAGTTTCGACCATCCTCCTCAATAACATTTTACCCTTACGTCTTAAGGCAAAAGCATTTTCACGCTTATTTGTAGAGCATTAAATTTCCTTCAATTTTGACTATTCAAACATGTTATTATATCAATTCGTTACCGAGATCTAGCGCTTCGAAAAAAATGTCATCTTTTCAAAATTCACAAAAAAATGCCCAAAAATGCAGAGTTCCCCCTTATTTCTTCTCTTATACTCAAATTATGATGAAATGTTGTTGTAATTATGGTTCCTGGTTACATCACCAACTTTGGATTTCATCACAGAAGAAAATTAGCTTTTGTAATTTGGGGTTGAACAAATCACTAATTCCCATATTTGGGTAGTGTGATACCTCTAATAACAAGTACCTGTTAGAAATCGAGAAGAGAATAGTAGTAGCAATACAAACCTTCCGAAATAAAAAGAACTTATGCTAAATAATCACCTCAGAAAGTCATTTATCAAGACCTTAGTTTGGAGTGTTATACTGTATGGATGTGAAACCAGGACATTAGGGAAACTGGAAGAAACAAAACTTAAGGCTGCAGAAATGTGGTTTTGGAGAAGAATGACAAGCTAAATTGAAATTTCATTCAAGTTAATAGAGACTAATCTAAAGTGTAGTGACTAGTATAATTGAGAAGAGATGGGTTAGTTCCCACCTAACCCATCCTAGAAGTGGTTTATGGTGGTTCCTCAGTTTTGCTGCTGTTGCCCATTTTAGGGGCTGCGACATCGTGGTCATATCACCCCGTGTAATTTGGATGTTTGTAGAATTAGAGTGATAACCTGTGTTATTATGATTGCTGTACTAGTGTGTGTATTTGTAATTCAGGTGAGGTTTGGCAAGGATGAGCCCGTGGCTTGAAGTTACATACTATTCTAGCATTTGCCTGGAGGGCAAGTGGGGAAACCACTGGAAACCATGTACAGGATGGTTGATGTAGAATCTAACCTTCTTCTACTCAATTTTGCCTCACGAGGCTGTGTACCCCGTTCCAACCCTAACATCAGAATTCAAATTTCTTTAACCTCCGGGGCGACAGCCAAGAAAGCTAGTCGCTACACGACGAGGTGGTCATCCCACTTCTAACTCCAGGAAAACCACACCACCTCCTTCCCAAATCCTAGCCTCGAATACCAAAATCACACACTACTACAAACACCACAATAACATAGGCAATCAGACAAATTATACACAAGATGTCCAAGTACTAATTAAAATCAACATCAACAATATGAAAATAGGTGTGACAGACAAACACATACATACATACATACATACATACATACATATTGTCATCGCGCCATGAGATGGTAGTTCAACACGCTGTGACGGGGTGCGGCGGCGGGGAGGGGAGGGGAGGAGGACTTGTAGTAAGCATGCGCGGTCCACCTATTCCAATCCAAACCTAAATATATTGGCTTCCCGCATGCCAATGGTTGTTAACGCAGCAGACAACACGCAGCCTGTGAAAGAAGGGATGTGCTGAGTGAGTGAAGCAAGTAGTGACCAACGTAATGTATTTGGAATGCGTGATACGCAGTGAGTGGGAAGACATCTTCAGTTCAAACCCAACTGCCATCTCCTGGCGCGACATCAGTACATACGTTGTTGTTTCATTTAGAGGGCCTTGGATTTGGTGGTTATTTTTGCCCCGTGTACTTCGTTATTTTGTATAGAATTTGTCTGATAACCTGTATTTTGTGGTATTTGTAATAGTGTGTGTGTATTGTTTGAAGGTTTGGGATAGAGGCGGCCGTGGCCTTAACGTTAGGAACCATTATGGTATTTGCCAGGAATAGAAGAAGGAAACCACGGAAAACCACTTCTAGGATGGCTGATGTGGGGATCCAGCCCACCTGCCCTCAGTTCCTCCTCACGAGCCAAGTATAGTCTACCAACCTTCAGACCAGAATTAGATATCTTGCCACAGCCAGGAATTGAACCCAGGATCATAAAAGGCGACTCTGATACACGAGTCACGTCATTACAGTGCTCTTAGGAAGCTACATAACCTATCAAGATCCACTATTATTTACGCGTTGAGAAATAGACATCTCTTTAAGTGTGTCTGTGTGTTTGTAACTTGTCACGCCCCCGGGGGTGCCCCAGAGCTCATCTGGGCAAGCGATTGACGTCACGCTTGTGGTGACCATGGGTGTGGTGTGCAACACAATACATCTCACGACCAGGGACACGTTATGTATGTCTAGAAGAAACTTTAAATCTTACCAGAGAACTGCTTTTTGTTGCCAGAGCTACTTGTAGAGAATACACGATCGCAAAGTTCAATATTCACCCCAATACACACTGGCAGTTTCTTAACATTGTCAGCTGCTATCCAAGAAGCTTTGATCCCGTTTCTGACAAAATTCCCCGGGATGTGGGTTGGCGACCACGGAACCCCAGCTGAGTCCGGCATAAATAAATAAGTAATTAAATAAATCCACTTACTTGCACCGGGTTCCACTCCGTCTTATTTCCTGTCCACCTCTCTTGGTCAACACTTGTTCTCTTCCGACCCCGACGGTATTAGGGTATCCGAGGCCTAGGGAGTCTTTCACTTTCCGCTTTAATTGGCCCTTGTCTCAACATTCCTGATACCCTCATTCTACGAGGGTTCAGCCTTCTTTTTCTTTTCATGTTATCTCCTGCCTTCTGCTCAAGGCCCTCAAGGAGGCAGGGTGTATGTAGCCCCACCACTTCTGGTGCACCCTGGATAGTGCTACACGCTCATGGGCTCACGGCTGGTGAGTTTTGGAGTTGGCGACGCCGAGGGATTCCTAAGCTGGGTCCGCTTGGTCCCCATTTTCCTCTGCCTTTGGGATGGGACCTCTCATATTTCCCTTTCCTATCTGCCCTTCATGGCTCTCCTTCCTTCCAAGTCCCTCAATCCTCATTCTTCGAGGGTTGGGGGCATTTCTTTTCTCCCTGTCCTTTATTTGCCTTATCCTTTATTTGTTTACCATTTCTTCTTCTAGTATGTAAGTTTGTAGTTAGTATTAGTTATAGTTTTCAATCTCATCTCATCTTTCACTGTCACCCAAACCATTAGGGGCCGATAATCTAGATGTTGGCCCCTTAACATAACAATTATCATCATCATCATCATCATCATCATCATCTGACAAAATGTCTGGACTAAGGGCTGAAAATGGGCTCGCTCACTTTCGTAAAATTAGCACGTGGGTTCAATTCCCACCTCCGCCATCCTATATGTGGATTCCCGTGGTTTCTCAATTCTATTCCAGGCAAATGTTGGAATGGCTCGTAGCTTAAGGCCACGGCAGCCTCCTTCAAAATTAACAACAACGACGGGCTTCACTGCCACACTTATCTCACCCTCTAACCCGTAGAAATGTGAATAATAAAGACTAGTCATACAAACCCTTGTTTTATTTCGCTACGCCCTTCTAGGGATGATGATGATGATGATAATTGTTGTTTTAAGGGGCCTAACATCTAAGATATCGGCCCCTAATGGTTTGGGTGATCGTGAAGATGATAATGAAATGTAAACTATAACTAAAACTAACTACTAACTTATATACTGGAAGAAGAAATGGAAAACAAAAGAAGAAAAAGGCAAATAAAGGACAGGAGTGAAGGAAACGCCCTCAACCTTCGAAGAATGCGAATTGAGGGACTTGGAAGGAAGGAGAGCCATGAAAGGCAGATAGGAAAGTGAAAGAGGAGAGGGTCCGCCCCAGAGGTAAGGGATACAAGGGGGAAAACCGGACTCAGTTCAGGAATCCCTCGGGGTCGCCAACTCCTGAACTCACCATCCGTGAACCCCTGAGGATGTAGCAATATCTAGGGTGCACCTGAAGGGGTGGGGCTACATACACCCTGCCTCCTTGAGAGCCTTGAGCAGAAGGCAGGACATTACATGAAAATAAAAAGAAGGCTGACCCCTCGCAGAAGGAGGGTATCAGAAAAGATGAGACAAGGGCCAATTAAGGCGGGAAATGGAAAGACTCCCTAGGCCTCGGTTACCCTAATACCGTCAGGGTCGGAAGAGAACAAGAGTTGACCAAGTGAGGTCGACAGGAAAGAAGACGGAGGGGAGCCCGGCACAAGTAAGTGGAAGCAATGCCGGAGTTAGCTGGAGCCCCGTGGTCACCAACCCACGTTCCACTAGATGTGAGCCACTGGAGGAGCCCTTCTAGGGTCCGTGTTAGCAAGCTGCTACTTTTAGCCAATGGAGATAATTCACCTCCACGTGCCATTAGGCTTGTAGTGCGTGTTAAATTCATTAGCGTACTCTATGCGTGTCACGCACTGTGCTACAAAGGTCAAACTGTTCGTGCACAGCAAACCGGGAGGTCGTGAGAGAACTGCTGGTTAATCTAACTGATGGGTGGGAAGGTGTTAGAAATTGGGCTTTCCTTGATTACAGCGTACGTCAATATAATTAAGGGTAGAGCATGGATCAGATACAGGAAGGGAACTCTGATTTATATAAGCCGACATTGCTTCCACTTCCTTGTGCAGAGCTTCTCATTTTCATCTATTCTGTCGACTATCCTCGGTCAACACTTTTTCTCTTCTGATCCGCACGGTAGTCTATTACGGTATCAGGATTTAGGTATTCTTCCGTATTCTCGCCTTAATTGGATTTTAATTGGATTATGTATTATCTTGAGGTCCTCATTTGCTAATTCTCTTCACCATAGTGTATGTTGTTGTTAATTCATTTAGAGGCTTTGCAACTTCATGGTCATTATTTTAGCCCCATGTACTTGGATTAGTGTAGAATTTGTCCGATAACCTGTGTTATTGTAGTGTCTGCATTAGTGTGTGAATAGGTAATGCAGTTGATTGGGAAAGACGCGGCCGTGGCCTCAAGTTCCTCAGTGGTCATGAAGCCCCGTGTACTTTGGGTGTGTATAGAATTCGTCTGGTATTCGGTGTTAATTGTGATGGCTGTATTAGTGTGTGTTATATGTAATTCAGGTAAGGACTGCAGACGATCAATTTCAAGTAGTTCCTATTTTGCTACCAAATTCTACCGTCAACGACACCAAGCTGGGAACTTGTCTACTAGATGCCACCGTAACCGGCACCTGGCGACGAACATGGGAACTTAATAGAGCGTTAATCACATCTAAACTACAAATCTAGCTTCACTCAATTGTAGATAGTGGAATGTTCTTTTACATCACATGACAATCTATGGCATTCGCCTGCCAGCATTACTTCCCCTCCAAAGGAAGTCATACTGAGGGATGTTTAACACTCTTAAAATATCCGACGACTTTGGCCGGGTTTGAACCCTAGATCTTGGGCATAGAAGCTCAGCATGCTACCTACTACGCCACCGAAGCCGCCTTGGCGTTTGCTTGAAGTAGAAGTGGGGAATCCACGAAAAACCACTTTCAGTATGGCTGAGATGGGAATCGAACCCACCTCTTTTCAGTTTTGCCTCACAAGGCTGAGTGTACCCCGTCCCAGCCCTCGCACCAGAATTACATTCCTTGGCAGAGCCGGGAATCGAACCCGGGCCTCCGTGATGACAGCCAAGAATACTACCCAATAGGCGAACTCGCCTTAGTGTAGAAAGTTACTAAATAGGGAATGGAGGAAGCCATATCAATAAGCGAATCTATTCAATATTTTATGTCCGCCCCGTTGCTTAGTGGCCACTACTCTTGGCTGTCACCGTGGAGGCTCGGGTTCAATTCCCGGTTCTGCCAAGAAATTTAATTCTAGTCTCAGGGCTGGGACGGGGTACACTCAGCCTCGTGAGGCACAATTGAGAAGAGGCGTGTTCGATTCTCTCCTCAGGCATCCTGGAAATGGTTTTCCGTTGTTTCTCACCTCCACTCCAGGGAAATGCCAAGATGGTTCCCAAATTAAGGCAACACACCAATACAGTCACAGGAGGCAGGTTGTATGTAGCCCCGCCACTTCTGTTGCACCCTGGATAGTGCTACACCCTCAAGGCTCACGGCTGGTCTGTTTGGGAATTGGCGACCCCGAGGGATTCCTGATCTGGGTCCGTTTTGTCCCATTTTCCCCTCTGACCTCTGCCTTTCATGGCTCTCCTTCCTTCCAAATCCCTCCATCCTCATTCCTCGAGGGTTGAGGGCATTTCTTTTCTTCCTGTCCTTTATTTGCCTTATCCTTTATTTGTTTACCATTTCTTCTTCTAGTATGTAAGTTTGTAGTTAGTATTAGTTATATTTTTTATTCCCATCTCTTATTTCACTCTCACCCAAGCCATTAGAGGCCGATAACCTAGATGTTAGGCCCCTTAAAAGAACAATCGTCATCATCATAATACAGTCACCACAATAACACAGTTTATCAGACAAATTACACGCCCACCCAAGTACATGGAGCTACATGCCCACAATGTCTCAAAAGCCCGTAAATGTATCAACAACAAAACAATCAATATTTTAGGGGAAATGTGGCTTCGGTGGCGTAGTTGGTAGCATGCTGAGCTTCTATACCCAAGGTCGCGGGTTCAAACCCGGCTGAAGTCGTCGCATTTTTAAGAGCGTTAAAATCCCTCAGTATGCCTTCCTTGGGGGGGGGGGGGGGGGAGTAAAGCCGGCGGGCCCATGTCATAGATTTTTGGCATGCAAAAGAACCTTCCACTGACATAAACTTGTGTGAAGCAGGTTTAATTAATGCTCTCAAGTTCAAACATTCGTCACCGGGCGCTGGTTGCGATGGCATCTAGTAGTAGCCAAGTTCACAGCTAGGTGTCGTGGACGGTAGCATTTGGTAGCAAAAGTAGGAAATACTTGAAATTATCGTCTGCAGTCCTTACCTGAATTAAAAAGCAGATACCACTTACTAATACAGTCATCACAATTAACACCGGTTATCAGACAGATTCTACACACACCCAAAGTACACGGGCCTACATGACCGCGTTGTCGCCGCCCCTTAACTAAGGAATCAACCAACCAAGAAATACAAATAAGTTGCATGTGAGAAATATAAGGGTACATAAAACATGCGTAATGACCTTCATTGATGTTTCCCTTTCTATACATATTAGGCCATTTTTTAATGCACAAAAAATCCAAACTTTCTTATTTTCTGAAAGCATGTGTATAAAGAAAAATCCCTGATAAATTTCAATTGTTTCAGAGGAATTAGTGAATAAAAGTTGAAAATTAACATGGACAGACTAGGACATTCTGGCTCCCCTTAAAACATTGTAAAAATGAAAATTCACAGCCTGCTTCCAGTCGACCGACCGGGTCAGGGATGGATTGAATGAAGCCCTATCTAGCGGCGAGGATATGAACTGTGCCGGCTGCCGAAACCCGTCGCACTCCTCTGAGGCAATGATTAAATGAATGACAGATGAAATGAAATGATAGTGGAGAGTGTTTCTGGAATGAAATATTTGACAGGGAAAACAGGAGTACTCGGAGAAAAATACGTCTGTCTCCGTTTTGTCCAGCACAGATCTCACATGGAGTGACCGGGATTTGAACCACGGACCCAGCGGTGAGAGGCCGGCGTGCGGCCGCCTACTGTCGTCCAAAATAGTATGTGTACTCGAGTTTGAAGTTTGTGAAGTAACCAATAGACCTACATAAAATCCAATAACATCATCATTTTCATCGTTCTATTTTAAGTTAGTTCATGTAGGTTTGGAATTTTAATTTATATTTTAATATTTTTTATCGCAGTTAGAACACAAAAAGTGCCCGTTTTTAAGCCTGTTTCAACGATGCGTCACATTTAAGAATTATTATCTCACAAACCCGTCATTAGATCGAATCCAAATTTTAACACAATACACATTGGAATGTTGTATAACTGGTTTATTAATTTCAAAATTTTGTGTGTTCAAGAACGAAAGTTGTTATCATTTTTGTAAGGTAACTTTTTCTCGGCTCGGGGTGGTTTGAAAATGTAGTTCTTGGTCGCGTTGTAATCCTTATACATCAAAAAGTTATGCTGTATGATTGTGAAATACGTAAATTAATTCACTAATTTTATGTCGGTTTGTATTTGTATGGGGAATTAAGACATGGTTCACCAGTTAGCCGCTCCGGTGAAAGCTGTACAACGTTGCCAAGATGGGCTCCAACACGCGTCATGGCGCGCCTCGCTCGGAAGTGATGGGCTCCATATCAGCAACGCTGTACAGCATTTCCCGGAGCGGCTAGCTGGTGAACCATGTCTTAATTCTCCGTACAAATACAAACCGATACAAAATAAGTGAATTAATTTACGTATTTCACAGTCATACAGCATAACTTTTTGATGTATAAGGATCACAACGCAAATAAGAACTACATTTTCAAACCACCCCTAGCCGAGAAAAATTTGCCTTACAAAAATGATAACAACTTTCGTTCTTGAGCACACAAAATTTTGAAATTAATAAACCAGTTATACAACATTCCAATGTATATTGTGTTAACATTTGGACTCGATTTGATGACGGGTTTGTGAGATAATAATTCTTAAATAGGACGCATGGTTGAAACAGGCTTAAAAACTGGCACTTCTTATGTTTCAACTGCGATAAAAAATATTAAAATATAAATTAAAAATTCCAAGCCTACATGAACTAACGTAAAATAGAACGACGAAAATGATGATGTTATTGGATTTTATGTAGGTCTATTGGTTACTTCACAAACAACCTTCAAACTAGAGTGCACATAATATTTTGGTCGACAGTAAGCCACGTAGGCTTCCCCTTAGGCCACGGGGGCTTCCCCTTAAAACATTGTAATAGAAGTTAATTTATTTGTAGATTTCGTTGATTTAATATTTTATATTTATGTTGTGTTTTTTGTTGATACTTTAACTTATTTAAAACTTTCTCAGATTTTCTTTTGTACTAGGCAATTAGTTTATTATGGTAACTTATTTTATAATCATTTGTATCAAGTGAGCCGGCTCCGTGGCGTTGGATAGCGCTCCTGCCTCGGAACCGGGAACCCCGGGTTTGATTCCCGGCTCTGTCAGGGATTTCAGAAACTGACGTGAGGGTTGGAACGTTGTGCACTCAGCCTAGTGAGGACAATTGAGTAGCTGTCTGACAGCGAGGCAGCGCCCCGGTTACGGAGACCAAGAATAACGGCCGAGGGGACCCGACGCGCTGATCACGTGTCACCCCATAATCTGCACGCCAAATGGCTGGGCAGTGGTCGCTTGGTAGGCCTAGACCCTTCATGGATTGTAGTACCACTGGGTTTGGTTTCGTATATCAAGTGACGGTTGCAATAAATAACACTGTATTCCCAATTTCTAATTCATACTGCAGGACGGTTTGCTGTACAACCTGGCATCATTTCAACAATATCCCGCTCTTCATCATAGCCTTTCTAGATCCAGTCTTCGAACTTTTGTGTGTAATGTAAGGATAAGCTAGCTTCCCTGGCCGGTGATGCTCCACTTAAACAAGAACCATGTCTTGACTCCCGCCGAGCCACTCCACGGAACTGGGCTGATCTATCATTACAGCAAGTATCCCAGTTTGCACGCGACAGACTTACAGAATTGTTTATCTGATAAGATCATAATGAACACCAACACGCAATGTGGGAGGAGGGAGTGCTGCTTAGTACTTGATTCGGAAACTAGAAACATGCAGTGTGAGACTGATACTTCACGATACATGTGTTTCATTTCTTCTGACTCTTTCTAGCCTACTTTCGATTTTTGCAAAAAATTAAAGTAGACTTCTGAGATCACTACAGGGCCAAAAATGGTGTGTCTGGCTGTGTGTGTATGTGTGTGTGTGAGTCTGTGTGTGTGTGTGTGTGTGTGTGTGTGTGTGTGAGTGTGTACTCTGAATGTCTGCCCCCCCCCTATCAATTCGAACACCGTGAAACCGAATTGAACGAAATTTGGTACAGAGGTAGAACAAGCAAAGGGCACCTCAGTGTCATGTTTTATATCGCCACCATCTTTACCAAAACTGAATGGCGGCCACTCAAACGTTCAAAACGTCAAATCAAATAGCGACTAACCAAATTATCCGATCTCTACCAAATTTGGTAATAACATACCTTCTTATAGGACGCGTCTTGTGACCAAACTACAAGATCATCCGCCGTACCATTTCAGGATGGCGGCCGTGCGAATTATGCAAACCTTATAATAAATATCACGGGACCCACCAGTTCCGATTATCGAGCCGAGAATCGTTTTAACTGTGCTAAAGGAAGAGGCTCGTTCGAAATTAAAAGTTTATTTTGTAATACTATAGTGCAGAAGTGATTTTAAAAAGCTGAGCCGTCTCAGTAAAAAGACAAGATGGCAGTGGATATCTTGTGCCTGACTTATATTTCACTAATTTGAGTATTGCATGCAATATAGCGTACTGATACAAAATAAATAAACTTTGTATGAAATGCTTTATATATAAATAATATACTCCACTGATGAAATCGTTAGGTCTAAATCATTATTTGCTAACAAGTTCTATGTAATTAATTTTATAAAGATCAATGTTCTTTGGCACAAATGGCTCCGTGGTAAAGCGTTGGTCTATCATTCATATGCCTATGGTTCAAACCCCATCAGTGTTAGGTTTTTTGCTTGAAATTTTACATATTTATTGCTTTGTAATGACTCAGACGTTTTAAAATTAAGCGTTATATTGTACATATTACGGTGGAAAATATATATTTTATTAAAACATAATTCGCCAGCAGATTTGCTCGAGACATCTAGCAGCCAAAAAGGTAACTGCACGCCGGCCTACTTATTAACTTCCATATTTTATTGAAAAGTTTCTTCTTATGGCCGCTAGAATGCACTCGCCCTGTTAGGATTATATTGATCGATACTTCTCCACTAGATTTCACGACTGGTCTACATGGGACTCCATTGATAGTATACCATTGGCATTCTATGCTTATCGAATTTGAAGAATGACAAGTTGATACTATGATACATTTTTACTTCTTATTTTAAAGGGTTTGTAACAGCCTATTGTGCGTTATTTGAAAATGTTATTTGAAGTAAAGAACAAAACGATTTCACATAGTAACTGAATTCTAGCCGTTGGTGCTAGTTCAGGTTATTAATACTTTTATTTCAGGCAAATAGCAATCGAAAATATCCACATAGTTTGTATTCACACGTCTCTGTAGGGTCATGGAAAGATTTGTTAATTCAATTAGGGTTGTGAAAGCCATGCACAACCAGACGTGTAAAGACATGCCTCAACTCAAAGTTGGATGTTGCCCACGGCAGGTCGATTATGTAATAATAATAATAATAATGTTATTGGTTTTACGTCCCTTTTAACCACTGCTGCTTTTAGAGACGCCGGGGTGCCGGAATTTTGCCCCGAGGGGAATCTTTAACGTGCCAGTAAATTTACTGACACGGCTCCCTCGCATTCGTGCACCCTCAATCGCCAGCTGACTGCGCCAAGATACGAACCTGCAACCAAGGGCCCAGCAAGCGAGAACGTTACCGCTGAGCCACGCAGCCAGTCCGGTCGATTATGTCTCCAGATCCATAACATTCTTGAGATACTTCTTATCTTTCTTTCTTCAATGATGGTAGCAGTTTTTTTTTCTAGGTTGTGGCGTTTGGTGGAGGTAAATAGTTTCTAAGGTCTTCAACAAAGAAATTATTCTATTATACTCTTTGATAATAACAACGAGTTATAACTATACTCATACATTTAGGAGAAAGTAGGCTATATGTTCTTTACTGAACATCTTTTTTTTTCTGTAGGTTTAGTGAGATCTCTCTAATTTGTATATTTCCTGTTTACCTCTCTTGGCCTTTAAATTGTCAAATTAGGAGATTTAATTTTTTTATTAATGTTTTCAACCACTTCAACTTCAAATTCAGACTACCTAGGTATATGCATTCAATATTGGGATTCATTATCATCATCGTTTGTTCAATCCAGCATGCAGTGTGTGGATATATATGAGCCGTCTCCAATTTCTCCTGTCCATCCATACTGTGGTTCCTGTATTTGATGCCAGTTGTTATCCCTAGCTTCAAGTTCCTTGTCAATTTGCTTCTCCCACACATCGCGAGGTCTTCCTCTCGGTCTCTTCCCAGGGACACACTGGCCAAAGTACACTCGAGGTATCCTGTGGGAAGTCATCCTCTTCATGTGACCATACCTTCTCAATCTCTTGAGTTCAACTGTCTCCAGCAGGCTCCTCTTCAATCCCAGTTGTTATCAGATATCCCCATTCCTTATTTTATCCATTTTCGTCTTTTGAAAGCAAGAACGGTGGAACTTCATTTCTATTGCCTGGAGACGACTTTTTGTTGGGATGTTGCTTCCAGTCCATAAGTTAGCATAGGAATTAGGTACATATTGGACAAACTAATTTTGGTAGCTTGTGGAAATGTATCATCCCAAAGTAGCTGACGCACTGACTGATATAAATTGGAAGCTTTCTGTATTCTGCTGTCAATTGGGAATAAAGAGTAAAAATAGTAAGTAAATGTAAAAGATAAATAGTTATTTAAATAGACAATACTTACCCAAACTAAAACATTAATAGAGTGTTAATAATCGTTAGTTTTTAAATGCTTCCTCTGCGAATACCCCTATAATACCCCAATCACGAATCTAGTAGACGGACCAAGAGAAGGGAAATTGTATTGCCAAATGTTAGGAGACAATCGTTATAACATTACATTTGTAACTTCGTTGTTATCATATACAGGGTGTTTCTAAATACCCATTACAGGTTTTGAGCGCTTGCAGTGAGGACCAAGACGGTTACGTTTAGCACAGGAACTTGTGTCCAGAAACGTACCGTCTACCCGCGACCCGCAAAGAAACACTACAGCATACGTTCAAATTTCCCGCATTTTTGACGCCACTGACTAGAGAACGTATGTCTTATGTCCCATATCCCCTACAGGTTTATTTACATTCTTTACATTCTTCCACGAGATCTAACGGGTACTTGCTATTCCCTCAAGACGAACTGCATGAATTCTTAGACGATGTGCCACTGCACGTGCGACTAAACATACATGGTTTCAGCACCACCTAATTTTTCACTTGTGGTACGAGATCATCTGCACCACAGATTTGGGCATCAATGATCCACTGGTGGCCTGATTGCTTGGCCTGCACGTTCAACCGACTTGAAAACACTTGACTACTACCTGTGGGGTCACATTAAAGCCTTGATTTACGAAACCCCTGTGGAATCCGAGGAAGACCTACTGGCGCGGGTTATGGCTGCAGCGGATATTGGAGGACCAGGGATTGGCGATCGTGTGTACCAGAACATGGTATAGAGGTACCGTGTCTGTGTTGACGTTGGTGGTCGTCACATCGAGCCCCACCTGTAATCGTATCCAGACGACAAGCAACAGGAGTTGGACAGAGCGCCGAAAATTCGTGAGCTGTGAACGTGTGCTCTAGTGGTTTTCTTCGGGTAGTGGGAAGATGGTGCGTTTCCGGACACAAGTTCCTAAACTAAACTTAACCGTCTTGGTCCTCACTACAAGCCCTCAAAGTCTGTAATGGGAATTTATTAACACCCTTTATATAACGCTAAGGTATGTGTTTCACAAAACTCAAGCTCTTAAACCAGAGGTAGTTAGAAGTTGTGGTTTGTGTCAAAATCTTCTAAATCGTCTCTTTCTTGTAAAGTCTACGGAAATATATTTATTTGTTTATAAAGTTGCGTTTAAACAAATAAAAGGACCCTCACTCTCCCCATGAAAACAGGCACCTATGCTTCAATTCTCTATACCCTTAAGTAACAATCAGCTGAAGCACCACCAGGGTCCGTTTCAGACGAAACGTATTCAACGAATTCTAAATCGCACTGGAAATCCATGATCACATTCCGTGCGTCTGACATACCAGGAAACAGAAGTGGAGGTCGTCTTTGCATGACGGACTTTAATGACAACTTTATGTAACGATCTAACTATTAATTTGCCAACTAAAAGCATTTTCATGTTGTGAACGCAGCTATGAATACCACTATACTCACACGCTCGATAAAATCTCATTGGCCATTTCCTTTGGTGTCGACACTCATGAAGGCCATGAGGGATTAACATTGTCTTAGTTGATGTTACTGTGTGTTTCACACCACACCTGCCCTTCACCACTCTGCGGAAACTTCAACAGGCAACAACAACAACCTTTTAATTGAGGGCCTTGAACAACGTGGCAATAACTGTCGTGTTCCTTGGGCATTTGTACACACACACACACATCATAAAAAGTTTTGCATATTACTGGCCGAGAGTCATAGTGGTCTCACTCGTTCTTGTGTGCCTGTATATCGGCTGTGTACACTCGCCTGTGTCAATGAGGATAGATCTGTGCGAGTGTGGAGACGACCCGGTGAACGTATACACGACCAATACATCCGAGACCGGTACCAACAGGGAGGTGGTGGTGCAATGTTTTGGGGTGGCATCATGTATGGTCGCCGAACCCCTCTTGTGTACATCCCAGGGCGTATGAAAGGCATACGTTACAGGGATACTATCCTGGCATCTGCAGTGAAAGGATATGCTGACATTTTTGGCCCGAATTTCATTTTTTTCGGATGATAACGCTCGCCCGCACAATGCCTTTCTTCAGGGGAATGGTATTCACAGAATGGAATGGCCTGCCTATTCTCCCGATATCAATTTTATAGAGCAGGCGTGGACACTGCTTAATAAATAAGTTCGCCCTCACTTTCATCACCACTGTGCTCCATGGCAATATGCTAAACTTTTTTTTGATGTGAGTAATTTAGATGATAGCCTATGTCTTTAACACTTTGTGTATTTGCAATTGAGTCTAAGATTGGTACAGAAGCAGCCTTGGCCATAAATTAGCCTATTGTAAGAGCCATCCCAGCATTTGACTGGTATGGCGTAAGACGGGCAGGATAGTTTTCATTTCGTTTTTTTTCCTCCTTCTTCGTAGTCAGTTTAACCTCCAGATAGGCTTTTCCCATGGACTCAGCGAGGATCCCATCGTTACCGCCGCCAAGGAAGTGTCCTGGAGCTTGACATTGGGTCGAGGGATACAAATAGGGATGCGGGACTAGCACCTCGCACAGGCGGCCTCACCTGCAAAGCGAACAGGGGGCCTCATGTGGGATTGGACGGAATGGGAAGAATAGGAGGGATAGACATGGAAGACGGAAGGAGACAGCCGTGGCCTGACGGTACTTTTCACTAAATCTTAATCGTATCATTTAACTTTCTCCGTAATCCCAATACAATTTGAAAGACCTGTCGTCATTGCCGGAGACTTGGTACTACCGAGGAATGGGACGCAATAAGCATAAACTAAATCACTCTATACGTTTAGAAAAAGCAGAATTGTAGTGATGTTCCATTCATTCATTCATTCATTCATTCGTTCGTTTATTTGCAATTGGGGGTGTGTCCCCCGGTGGCAAATTAGATATACATAACAAATAAATAATTGTACATAACAATTCACAAACAATTAAACTGGAGTATTTACACAAATAGTCAGTCTTTTCTTAAACACACCTATTTGTTTGGGAAAAGGCTCTAAGACTGCGGCAGGTAGAGAGTTCCAATTATCAATGGCACGGTTTACGAAATTATATTTACCATAATTTGCTCGCTGTGGTCGGCCCTTAACTTTGAAAGAGTGATCGCTCCTACCCATGTAAGTAGGCTTTTCCATACGTTTGCTAAGCTCACCCCATGCTGGTTGATATGTATACGCGTTGTACATAGCGCAGAGTCTAGATTTCATCCTCCTAGCCTCAAGTGATTCCCACCCAAGTTTCTTTAACATACGGCTCACACTGCTCCTGGGATTAAAGTCACTGAGCACAAATCTAGTGGCCTTTCTTTGTACCATTTCCAACTCATTTATGAGCCCTACTTGATATGGATCCCAAACCGCCGAGGCGTATTCAAGAATAGGTCTTACAAGTGACAAATATCCTAATTCTTTAGCAGAGGTACAACTTCCTTTTAATACCCTCATTACAAAGTGCAGGGATTTGTAAGCTTTCGAAACTACACATCCTATATGACTACTCCATTTCATATCATTTCGTACGTGAACGCCCAAATATTTGCAAGAATCTTCTTCTACAAGTATTTCCGAGCCAATGTTATATTGAAAATCTTGCCTTCGCACTTTCCCTATTTTTATTAGTCTACATTTTCTTGTGTTTATTTTCATTTTATTTTCAATCGCCCACTTATAGACCAGGTTCAGGTCATCTTGAAGTACTGCATTGTCTTTTGAGTCATGTATCTTTTGATATATTACACAATCATCCGCAAACAATCGACAGTCACTGCGAATCCCATTTGGTAAGTCATTTATAAACGCCAAAAATAACAAAGTTCTGATTACGCTGGCCTGAGGGATACCCGACGTTACGGTAATTTCATCCGAGAATCGGCCTTCAACTTTCACTTTCTGGGAACGACCCGTCAAAAATTCTTGGATCCATAAAATTACTCTTCTATCAATCTTCGTCGAAGCTAATTTATGGAGTAGCATGTCATGCGGCACGACATCAAATGCCTTCGCAAAATAAATAACTACGGAGTCGACTGAAACTCCATCGTCTAACGATTCGCTAATATCTTGAAAAAGTGATAGCATCTGACTCTCGCATGAGTAACCTTTCCGAAATCCATGCTGCCTATCATTAAACCATGATAATGTTTCCCACTGTTCCCTCAAGTAGTCGCAAATGAGATGCTCCATCTGTTTACAAACGATGGACGTAAGACTAACCGGCATGTATTTGCCCAATTCAAGTCTGCTCCCTCCCTTAGATATTGGGACTACCGTAGCTCTTTTCCAGTCATCCGGGATTTGCGCATTGTTAATGGACACATTAAAAATCACCTCTAAGTATCGTGACACGGCCCTACCTCCTAGTTTAAGTACTTCACTAACAATATTATCAGGACCCTTCGATATATTGTAACGTAATTTTTGTATTAGCTTTACAATTGCTGACTGGGTTATTTGGAGAAGTGGAGCCCCTGATTCACCGTTAAGGTCCAACACACAGCTATTGGATTTATTGAACACACTACCATAAAAGACATTTAATTCATTAGCAATGGCTTGCTTCTCAGTAATTAATTTACCGTTACCGGACATTATCATCGACAAATTATTTGAATTTCCCTTTCTTCTCCTAACATAACTGTAACTTTTTTTCCACCCATCGCCTCCCGAACCAAGTAAACCTTGCATATAATTGTCATGAGCAGCCCTCTTTTTTAAGACGAGCTCTCTTGATAAGGACTTAAATTTCAACATATACTTGTCACTATCATGTCTTTTATTGTATAATTTCCTAATTTTCCGTTTAAGACTCCTGGTTTCCCGTGTGTAATACTCAGGATCTGGGTTTTGTTTCAGTAATTTAAATGGAACAAATTTATCAATAGCGCTATTTAAAATTTTCAAAAAGTTAGTCCACAGGATATTAATGTGATTTCCTTCCGATGCCCATCCTACAAATAGCTCATTCAAATACCCCTGAAATTTGCCCTGATCCGCCCTGCGATACTGGAATATGATCTTATTTGCTACATCAGAGTCTAATTTTGTAATGTCACCGTATCTAATATTTAATTCAACCCCAGAATGGTCACTAATTCCTGGTACTTTCAGACAGTTAATATACAGCTCTACAGGCCTTACGAGATAAACATCTAAGGTATTATTGCCTCTAGTTGGGAAGTCAACTACTTGGTAAAATCCCCCATCCCTTAAGAATTTGTTTGCAGCGCTCTGAGCTTGACCACAGCTAGTTGACTCACCAGACCAGTCTACTTTGGGGAGGTTTAAATCTCCGGCAATTATTATGCTCTTTTTCATAGCATTACCCGTACAAGTTTTATCATACAGTGTTTCGAGGAGAGAAAAGTTATCTTTCGGTGCTCTATACGCCCCTATCACCTGAAGAGTGAATTTATTCCCTTTATCCGAAATTTGTACACATAACATTTCATGATCCGTATCAGCCCACTTTAAGAAACTAGCTATAGTTTTGCCCACACAAATGAATAGCCCACCACCTCGCTTCCCCCGATCCCTTCTGTACATTTCGTAGGCCCCTTGAATTATTTCATTACTATTTATATCCTAATATAACCAAGATTCAGTAGCAATGACAATGTCCGGAGAATACGTCTCTACAAGATTCAAAAATGCAATTAATTTATTTCCTAAACTCTGACAATTAACCTGCAGTAATCTTAGAGTCTTACCTCCGCAGCAAATATCCCGAAGTAGCTCCTTCTGTTCCCGTCGGCTGGCAACCTCTGGACCTGCTCCTCCTCACAATGGCCGGCACGAACCGATGACCCTGTCATGTAGGCTCCCTAGGTTAAAAGCGCAATTACAAAACGATTTCCGACAGTATATTCAAATTATGAACATGCTCTGATTTTTAGAATATATAACCACACAGTAGATTGCCATCTTTTTGTTTCGTCGTTGAGACTGCAATAACGCGTGGATGACAATGTTTCTCCCATTATTTTGTTTATGACTGGTCTCACCTCGTAGCCATATGTGGATATGTAATCCAACAATTGATAGATGTCGTTTCACTTGCTGAGTCGTGGCGCGACGTGAGGGGGGGGGGGGGGAAGACAAATAAAAAGTCGTTAGAGTCTTGTGAGGAAACGTGACTGCGGAGTGATCCAATCTTCGTGCTACCGCAATGGAGTGGTGTATGACTATTTTTTGAACGCAGGTAATATGATACCACGCCGAACGTTGCAGTTTCCACTGTGACTGTCTAAATTCACCAAGAGAACTTGGCTTTAAACATTTGGGAGCACTTGTACCACCATGCCAGCCAGACAATAGGCTAGTGACCTAGATGTTAGGTCCTTTTAAACAATAACGAAAACAAATAGCATGTTAATATACATCCCGGATGTGGAATGTGTAAGGGAAACACGACCTGGTGTCTGGAGACGAACACAATATAAACTAAATCACAACAAAAGCATACATATGACAGTTGGAGGGAGTCTAATACAACTACTGTTGCAGGAGAAAGTGAAATATGATCACATAGTGTGCCCTTGGCCTATGTCTTAGGCCATGGACACATTATGTCACTGGAGTACTTATATGGGGCAATGTCATGATGTTAATGAGAATGAAATCATCATTATGTAATGATCATAAGAAATAACTAGGATCTTTCTGCCGTAGTGAGACCACATATACTGTATATGGCTTGGCAGTTCTGACAGGGAGAAATTTATGGTTTTCACACAATGGACAGAGCAGGTGCATTCCAAGTCGCTTGCCTGCAAGTTTCAGAGCAGGAGCACCCCAGCGAATTCTGAGAATCTTGCCAAAACGCAGTAACTATCTCAAGTTAGCACGCAGTAGATGCCTGACTCCGCCCTTAAAGAGTACGCTTCAGTTAGTTACAAGAGATCAAGGCATTACAGGAATGATCTGAAACGCCCATGATGAATCTAATTATTATCAAGAATTTTGGGAATGCGGTAACGGATTAAATATCTCTGTGTTCATCGAATGAAAGTAGTCCCTGCGCAAGGAAATCTGACAACGTCGAGTGTGTGAGAGAGAGAACATAGCGTCCTTCAACAAGAAATTAGTTCTACCCAAGCGCTGATGATATAAACTTAGCCTATGATCGAGTTCCGTCGTGAATCATATGATTAGCAAGGCCATATTTTTGTGTATAAATTAAGGTACCTGATTACTGTAGCCTATGATTGTGAAGGGAGCATTTGGTGTCGTATGTGCAAAACTGTGAATTGGCAACCATTTTGTCATATATGTGGGTAAAGTCTGTGACAGGAACATTGTTCATCTTTCAGCCAACGTTAGTGGATGCGGGCCATATGTAGCACCACGCCAGGCATTAATGTACGAGACGCATAGTCCATTGTTCGGCTGATGCGAAATAATATTAAAAATGAATACTAAGTTGTGAATATGTATAACAGAAAGGAAAGATGTGAAATCATATATAATTCGAGTGAAAATATATAACAGAAAAATATATCCGCCATGAGTGTGTAGCCCACTAATGTGTAATCTTTTTTTTAGTGGTGCATAAATTTAATCAAATATGTGTGTGTGTGCATTTTAAAAGGGTGCTGGCTTATAGCGACCTAGTGATAATGGAGGGTTGCAGTGATATTATCGAGTGGTTCTACATCATCGTGATGGGATTCGAACCGGCCATGGAGGTCATGTGTTAAGTTATACTGTTGCGGGCCTCTGGTCCAACTCTTGCAAATGATGAAGGAAGTCTTCAATATGATAAGTACCTTTTGATTATATTTTAAAGCGTCAAATAATTCATGGATTTTATCGCCATAATGTTAGCATGTTATTTGTTTTCTTTTGATTTGTTTTATCTTGTGTGTACAATGACCGTGTCAATGGCGACCATAGTTGTGCATCTGAAGGAGCTGGGTACGCTCATAAGGATTAGGGATCAGAATAATTATTTTAATGGATTAAAAGTGCCTAACTTAACGTAAGGATGTTGCTAGGTAATCGTATCCGTACATAAAACACATGGTAGAATTCCCTATTTTATTTATAGATGTGTGTTAGAAATATCCCCTGTGTTTTCGACCCAAATAGAACGAACGAAGCATGGTATTTCGATAGGTGCCCTTTCCAGGCAAAATCTCATTATTTCGTGTAATTGACCAGAGATAGTAATTTATGTATTTACATACCGGATGAATTAATAGCCGATGATTTTTTTTGGGACGATATTTAAAGGACCATGGTGTATTGTGATGGATGATATGGAGTATTATGGTGTAGCAATGAGTAAAGTTTATAGGACAGTTTACAAAGGCGTGAATTATGTCAGATGAGAGGTAGTATGATAAGTTTACAATGATATGAGTGACGGCTGACCCAGCCTCACCAATTGTTATATTAGTTTTTATTGAACGCGTGTGATATTTAAGGCCATACAGGTAAGATGTTGTAAGGAGGAATCTACGATGAAATAAGATAAAATAGATAATGATGCCAGGTAATAAGACCTGAGGGAAGATGTCGGATGAAAGTATGATAAGTTGTATGTGTAAGGTAGTGGCCATCAAGCGCAGATAAAATAATGCTATAATTAATCTATATCCAAATGAGAGCGTCCCGCTCCACATTTAGAATACTAAGATCCAGTCCGATCAGCTGGTGAGAATACAGTCAAATATTAGCCCGGGGGAAGGGGTGAAGACTTGCATTTCTACCTTTCACGGTCAAGGTCAGCCAGCAGGCGAGGCCAGTCCATTGTCACTTGCCACAAAGAGAAGGAGGGGTCCACTCTGGACTCGGGTGTTTGCCGCAGCGATTCATTTAAATTTTTCTTATGTTTGGTCCCAAGTTTAATATTCACGTAAGGGTATGTTAGGTCACTACCCTGATGCCTCCAATCGATAGCGTTTCTTTTACTGGTCATTTTGATATGAGGGACGGTTTTGTCTGCTGATCATACAGTCCCGGGTTCGATATCCTTTTGTTGTGCCTGGTCCAGACGCTATTTTTAAACGGGTACTAGATAGGCAATAACCTTGCGGTCCCGTGTTCGAAATCCTTTTATTCATACCTGGTCGATCAGTCTTTTTAAATGGGTACTAGCTAGACAGTGACCTTAGAGTCCTGTGTTCATGAATAATTATTTTCGGTCCTGGAAAATAATTATTATTAGTTTTTTTTTATAGTTAATATTGGTTCAAAATTATCTTGAGATTTCTTTTTCTCGATAATTGTTGAACGGACCATGCTTTGTTCTATTGTAACCTCGTTCTGCGAGATAAGGCATTCAAGGTAAGAAATGTGTAGGTAGCGAATACCCCTAAATACATATTGACCCTATTGAATAATCCGCTAAGAACATGTTTGTGCCATGTCTATCTTTTTCAGGGGTCGCGGCTTCAAATACATTCACCGTTGCTTAACATAACACTGATACAAGGTATTTCTTCTGTGCCATGTCTATCTTTTTCAGGGGTCGCGGCTTCAAATACATTCACCGTTGCTTAACATAACACTGATACAAGGTATTTCTTCTGTGCCATGTCTATCTTTTTCAGGGGTCGCGGCTTCAAATACATTCACCGTTGCCTAACGTGACTCTGACACGATACGATTACTTTAATAATGTTTGGTTGGAATTATTAATTGTTTTTCATGTTTATCCAACCCAAGTTTGAAAGGCAAATGATTAGTCATCATTTTTTTTATGATGCTATTTTTGTCTGTTTTTAAGGCATTTTTCTTAGTTTGTTTATTATATATCCATGAATTATTTGACAAGGCATCGAGTGCTTGGTTCGAGAATGTATCACGTCGAACGCAAGGGCCGAAGCCAGGCTTATCATATTGCTAATATGTTAATGTAATATGTGACAATTTGTAAGGGTGTTTCAAGGCTAAGTAAATTCAATGGCTTCATTGATTCAGCTGATTTGTTTTAAAGCTAAGACGTCCAAAGTAACGTCGGGATTGAACATTAAGATTCCGTACGGAAAGGCTTCCATGATTAATTTACAAGAGTATGTAAATAAGATGCATAAATCATATTCATGTTCGCAGATAGAAATACATAATTAATGCCATGAAGGTTAAGATTTGATATGAGGGTAAACTTTTATTTAACGGAGGGATTCTAGTAAATGTTAATTAAACGCCATTAATAATTAAATAAGCCAATGGCTAGGCTATAATGTATACTTCGGAATGGCCATGGATGTCTCTGATATTTGAACATACCATGTATCTGAAATGTAATTGGATGATATTAGACTCAATGATTATTATGTTTACTCAGATTAATGATTGATTAATTTCGTATAAATGGATTTCTTTTTCTTAATCCATACTGTTGTTACAGTTGACCGGACCCTCTTGATCCATCATCTCTTAATAACTTAACTTTCTGATGATATCTTATCATCGTAATTAATAAATTTGATTATGGCAATTAATGCTAATTGGTGTTAACCAGATTTCATTTTTGATTCATTTTCTTTTTTTTGCCATATGATTGGTTTTTATTTGTCAATAAATTTGATTATAATCATACATCATAACTACTATGATAAGTATTAATTGATGCTGATTAGCATTTAATTGGTGGTTTTTGGACATTAATTAGTCCATTGTTTATATTTTTGATTTCGACTTAATTTTATTGATTCCGTATTTGATTTATTTTACCTTTGAGTTATTATTATTATTATTTTAAATTTCATTTCTACTATTTTGGTTTTATTTCATTTATTTGTTTTTGCTGTACTGGTGTTGGTGCATTAAATTTGTTTATTCTCATTCAGAATCTGTGTGTGATGAATTTTATTCAGCCCTAGTGATCTTCCTATAATATCCAGAACAGTTTCATATTCAAGCTAGTGTACCGTTCATGCCCCGACGACAGAGTCCTGTTCTGAAGGCCTTGTGCAAGGGTACATGGCAAAGGATAGATTATTCTCTATTCTTCTTCGATTTTTCTATTCTGGAAGATCCTAGTGGTTAACATACACAGATGCACCCGGGTTTTGTGCTTGTTTGATTAAGTTTGGCTTGCCTACTCGTTTGGCATGTTAGTTATTTTTTTGACTTTATGCTGAGCGGGTAAACGCTGGAAGATACCCATAAGTCACTTATCAATTCAAACCCGAATCCAAACCGTATTCCATTCATTTCATACCCGTTATTTTTCCGTGAGGATCAGCCTTGCCCTTTTTCCGCTTGCCACATTCATTTAATACCAAACCCTGTTCTCCCCACCACCAGTGTAAAGTGCAAAATGGCGCCCAACGGTGTGACTTAAGCTTGAAACAATAGCAGCCCAACATAAGGTCGAAATGGAGCTCAATTAATTGAATGAGAGTTACTGTAATTAAATTTTCATTTATATAAATTTTTATAGTATCATACAGTAATCTCAAGGAGTCCCTTGCAATTTTTATAGCATTGAGCATCCATCAGATAGTTAATTAAGGCTCATTAGTGGCCTGATGAGAAACATTAATCACTTTAATTAATGTTTGATTAAATTAAATTAATTAATTAATTTTTCTTTGAGTGATAAGTCAAATATTTAATGACACCAATGGATTACAATCAAATTTTGAATCGTTTTACTGTTGCAATATCACTGTAGGTGATTGCAAATTCGAAGGATAGGGGAAGGAAGCCTTGAAAGCTTTGAAATACACTTACATTGCATGGTGTGTTGATGTGTATATTTGCATGAGTTGGGACAAGCCCGCATATTCTCCTATTGATAATTATGTCATCGACAGAGGACCTGATGGTCGTATTGCAAGAATTTAAGGACAGTAGTTATAAGCAGATGCAGGAAATAAAAGACAGTAATCAGGAACTTAGAGTTAGTACTGAACAGCAATTGTCACAGATGCAGGAAATAAAAGACAGTAATCAGGAACTTAGAGTTAGTACTGAACAGCAATTGTCACAGATGCAGGAAATAAAAGACAGTAATCAGGAACTTAGAGTTAGTACTGAACAGCAATTGTCACAGATGCAGAGAAATATAGAACATGTAGGCCGCATTTGCAATCAGAGTACTGAGAAAATAGAAATTCATATGGTCACGATCGAGAACGAGATCAGGAACGTGTCTCAGAGAATGGCTAGTATGGAAATTCGAGTCCAAGCGCAGGTAGCGAAATGTGAAGTGGGAATCGCAGCAACTCAGGCAGATGTCGACAAGCTGAGAGATGAGAATAAGTCAACGCAAGCTAAGATAGGAGTGATCGAGACCGACATCTCTACATTTAAGGACGAGATTAAGGATTCATTGCAGCTCATACGAGATGATATGGATGGCCAACATGACGAATGTAAGAAATCATGGGAAAAGGATAAGGAAGGATTGAAGAGAGATGTCGAATTAGCATACGATGACATGAGCCAGGAGGCTAAGGAAGAAAGGATAGCTGTACTCCGTAAATTAGAAGAGAGCAAATTAAAGATGAATAAGGTCGAGATGGAGCTTTTGTCAAGGATGGAACGACAAGAAAATAAACAAGTCAAAAGCGACCTCAAGATGCTGATCCAAGAAGAGGTCATCGCCGACTTACAAAAAGGATTGGCCAAGTCCATTACAGAAACCCGTATGGAAGGGAAAGTAGGATTTCAGGAGCATACGACCATAGATGAGGGGATGGAACCTCACAGTCAGGAATTCAGGGGTCGTACTTCGACACCCGTCGAGTCTAACGCAGCTGCTCAGGTCATTCACGTTATAAAAACGAGTGATGACCGGCCGAACAAATTTTCAGGGAACAATAACTTTACTCCTAAGAGTTTCCTCAGAGAATTGATGGAATACATCAAAGAAAGCAAGATCTCAGAAGACCGACAGTTAAGGACAGTGGAGAAACTGTTGACTGGACACGCGTTACAATGGTTCCGTAGCTTCAGGTATACCTTTGACACTATGGGAGAATTCCGTGAAGCATTTCTGAAGAAGTATTGGAGCCTTGCCTCGCAACAGAACCTGAGGATGGAACTATACGCGCGCCGCTATAGTACCACATCACCCACAAAATATTCAGAATATTTCATCACACAGCTACACCGAATGAAAGAGTTGGATATGCCTCCATCAGAAGAAGAGATGATCACCGCCATTGAGAAGCAACTGCCAGTCGGGGTTCAACAGATCATGGCGGCAGCGAACGTACGGACAGCGGTACATGCCGAGGAGATATTAAGAAACCTCGATGAGACGACGATCCACAGTCCACAAAGATCAGGTCGAATGACTGAAAATGTAAACGTGGTCGGCCTAGAAGAAGCACCTAGACGACGCATGAAAGACCAAAGTACAGACGCCATGGACATGAGGCAGAACTGGGAACGTCGGGAATACCAAGATCAAGAACTGAGGCCCCCGTGGTATGGTAACCGAGGAAATAATAACTGGAGGTCGTCCCAAAGACAAAATGAACCACGGAGAGGACATCGTGGATCATACAGGCCGTATAACAAGAGAGGTGGGCGTTTTCAACGCGGAAGGCCACCGTGGGACCAAAACAGAGAGCCAGAAGTGAGATGGGACTTGCCAGATGACCACAGAGAGGAAATGGAAAGGTGGCACAGCGATTCGGAGCGGTATTTGGCAGAATTACGTGCCAAAGAATCGGCCGAACAAAGTAAGAAAGACAGATGGAACAGGGGAATGAATGATCGAAGGGATCCAGATGTCATCGAACAGGGAGCTGAGAGCCTGGAACTCCAGAATGCCCGGAGGAACAGCAATCAATCATCCGGAGGTACACCAGATAGGAATGGCAACAACGAGAAAAAAAACGCCAATTTTAGAAGATGGGAACGTCGCTAGTGCACAGAACAGTCACAATGCAAAGCATATGGTAGTAGCGCAGATCAGTGATTGGGTCATCAAAGAAGAGGATTTGACGGAGGACACAACAGGGCCAAAGATTAATACAATTAGAGAATTACCCATAATTTACGCCCGAGTGGGAGGTCTAACGGTACGATGTATGGTAGATACGGGTGCCAGCATCAGTATAGCTTCCCAAGCATTAGTTAAAGAGTTGGAGAGATTGGGGAAGGTTCCCGTGATGCCAATTTCTAACATCACAGTCAAGGGCATTATCCCAGACAAGTCCGCAGTCTGTAAGTTCCAAGCATTGTTGGACATTACACTGCAAGGACATAATATGCCGCATTCGTTCATCATAATGAACAAGATAAATTATAACATTATCTTGGGAGCGGACTTCATTCGAGAATATAAAGCAGTCATCAACCTATATGAAAACACCATTTGTTTTAAAGATATTGGAGAGGAAAATCATTTGGACATGCAATTAAATACGGATATTCCAAGAGATGGCGAAGAGATATGGACATTGTGCACCACTGAAGAGATGGAAGCATATGAGAAAATCGACGAAAGGTTAAGGGATATTGAGGATGATTTAATGGAACCTGAATCCTGGGTCATGGCGCTAGAAGAATTGGAAGACAGAGTTACTGACGCTTTTGAGGAGAAGGCTCGTGAAGCAAAGATAAATGAGGAGAACAGGATCAAATTGATGGACATGTTAAAGCGACACGAACCGGTTTTTAATTCTAAACCCGGTAAGATAGAACATTTCAAGTACCAAATGCAGGTCAACGATTGGTCACCGTTTAGGAAAAAGCCTTATCCGATAGCCGAAAAACATATGAATGAGGTGAAAGAAACCATCAAGCAAATGGAGGATGCTGGAGTCATAGTTAAGATGGCTACCCCATTCGTGAGTCCGTTGGTTGTAGTCAAGAAACCCAATGGCTCTGTTCGAATATGTCTGGACGCCAGGACAATTAATGAACGATTGATTCCTGAATATGACCAAGCTCCAGCGATCAAAGAGGTCATAAACAAATTCCAGAACAAGATATATTTTTCATCGATAGACTTGACTAGTGGCTATCACCATTTGGAACTGGATGACAAGTCAAGGTTGTTGACTGGATTCCTATTTAATCAGCAAACTTATGCATTTCAAAGATTACCATTCGGTATCAAAACAGCAGGTTCGGCACTCATACGAGCGTTAGACCGGAACCTGACGTCGGAAGTCAAGGATGCCACTGTAAGATATGTCGATGACATACTCTTGGCGTCTGATAATTTGGATGATCACCTCACGAATTTAGAGAAATTACTAGACAATTTGGAGAAGGCCAATTTCAAAATTAACATCCAAAAATCTCATTTTTGCCAGAAGGAGGTACTCTATTTAGGCCACATCATCGATGGTGAAGGAGTACGCCCAAATCCTGCGAAACTAGAGGCTATTCGGAACTTTCCTAAACCAAACAGGGTAAAACACGTCCGCCAATTTCTGGGCATTTGCAATTTCTTTGCAAATCATTGTCCCGGGTATACTGAGGCTGTGGCGCCACTACAGGATATGCTTCGTAAGAACAGCAAATGGGCATGGAAGGAAGAACGCGACGCGGCTTTTCGGAAAACGAAGGAATTACTAATCAATAGCATTAAATTGGGTTACCCGGATTTCTCAAGAAAATTTATAATTCAAACCGACGCCTCACGGATTGGAATTGGATGCATGCTGTACCAAGAGGATCCAAACAACCCTCGAGAACGATCTTACTTGGCATTTTCTAGCCGTAAGCTAAAGACACACGAGCGGAATTACACAGTAACGGAATTGGAACTTCTATCCATCATTTTTGCTTTACAACAATGGAGGAAGACTGTCTATGGTTTCGAGATTTTGATAAGAACCGACCACAAGAGCCTTATCTTCCTATTGAAAACTCCCATGGCTAGCGAGCGAGTGAACAGATGGTCGTTGTATGTTCAACAGTTCAATATTGACATTGAACACTGCCCAGGAAGATTCAATGTGATACCCGACGCATTAAGTCGAAACCCAGAACGAGGAGAAGGAGTAGTATCTGTACATCAAGTCGAGCTCACTCAGGCAGATCAGGAATTTTTGGTTAAACTGGGAGAAATTCAGGCTGAACAAATTAAGGATCCGTGGATGAATATGATCATCGATTATTTAAGAGGAAGATTGCAACGAGGAACGCCCGCGTATTTGGAAGCGGAGAAAATTTCGACAAGTTATATTTGGTATAATAACCTGCTGCACAAGTACGTGGATCCCGATCGCGTGAAATCAAGGATTGTGGTGCCACCTTCTTTACAGAGAGGTCTAGTCTGGCACGCACATAGCATATCTGGACATGGAGGAATCGATAAGACAAGTGCTCTTATTCAAGAAGCATTTGTATGGCCAAAATTAAGGGAAACCATTCGCAGTGTTTTGAAGACCTGTGACAAATGTCAAAGGGTTAAGCCAAACTCATTCCTCATGAAGCAATATCCCAAACCTCTACTGCCACAGAAGCCGTGCGAACTGGTCGCCATGGACGGTTATGGTCCATTACCAAAAGGCAGAAGAGGATCCAAATACATTCTCGTCAGCATCGATGTATTTACAAAATACGTGGTGTTATGTCCAGTTCAGAAGTTAAACACTAAACAGGTACTGAACAGAATTAAGGCAAGGGTAATTCCAACGTTAGGGAAGATGGAATTCTGTCTTACGGACCACGGCAGTTATTTCACTAGTGCCGAGTTTAGGAGTGAGATGGTGAGGTTAGATGTCCGGCACGTGTTGAGTTCAGTGCGCCATCCTGAGGGAAATCCATCAGAAAGAATAATGCGGGAGATCGCAAAATATTGCCGAATTTACTGTTCTGATCAGCATTGGAAGTGGGTCGACGTATTACACATAATGGAATTCTGTATAAACAATACGATCCATGAGAGCACAGGACAGATCCCCACGGTCCTTCACTTAAATCGATGTCCGGATCGACCGTGGAAGAACATCTTGCCTTGTCCGTTGGACGCTCGACCAAGCCATGAATTAACCATACAGGCCACGGCAACTTATTTGAAGAAACAAGCTGATCGTCGATTACGTAGAGTGCGTAATAAAAGATTTCACCGTCCTTTGGAATTGGAAGAATTGGTCTTGGTGAAACGACCAGCAGTGTCCGATCCAGCGAAGCGAATATACTCAAAATTTTGCGAGATATTCTATGGACCGTACCGAGTCATAAAGGTGATTGGAAATAATGCCTATAAAGTAAAACACCTACGCACTGGAGTCGAGTCTGTCTATAACGCACAGAATCTAAAACTATACTACCCCGCCGAAGAAGATGAGGTCCAACATCGAGTCAACGTAGTGGAGAAGAAAGAAGAAGGGGATGATCCGGTCCAAGTAGAAGAACCATCGGAAGGAGAAGAAGAGATCCAGCGAACAAATAATCACGACTGTCAATGGATAACGCTGCGTGAAGAATTTGATAATGCTAAGGGAGAGTGAACTAAGGATAAATGCAGAATTTAAAGCTGAGAATAAGAGGCTGCTGGAAGAATTTCACGATCCGAATTAATTTAGAGTCCATCAGAAAGCCAACTTCGAAAGAAGGTCGATGAGGAAGACATGACATTGTTAAAATGGATTATGTTGCCGAGTATTGTTGAATTGTAAAAACTCTTCGTAACCTCAGCAGTTTTTCCAAACTAAGAAGGAGGGAGATGTGCCCTTGGCCTATGTCTTAGGCCATGGACACATTATGTCACTGGAGTACTTATATGGGGCAATGTCATGATGTTAATGAGAATGAAATCATCATTATGTAATGATCATAAGAAATAACTAGGATCTTTCTGCCGTAGTGAGACCACATATACTGTATATGGCTTGGCAGTTCTGACAGGGAGAAATTTATGGTTTTCACACAATGGACAGAGCAGGTGCATTCCAAGTCGCTTGCCTGCAAGTTTCAGAGCAGGAGCACCCCAGCGAATTCTGAGAATCTTGCCAAAACGCAGTAACTATCTCAAGTTAGCACGCAGTAGATGCCTGACTCCGCCCTTAAAGAGTACGCTTCAGTTAGTTACAAGAGATCAAGGCATTACAGGAATGATCTGAAACGCCCATGATGAATCTAATTATTATCAAGAATTTTGGGAATGCGGTAACGGATTAAATATCTCTGTGTTCATCGAATGAAAGTAGTCCCTGCGCAAGGAAATCTGACAACGTCGAGTGTGTGAGAGAGAGAACATAGCGTCCTTCAACAAGAAATTAGTTCTACCCAAGCGCTGATGATATAAACTTAGCCTATGATCGAGTTCCGTCGTGAATCATATGATTAGCAAGGCCATATTTTTGTGTATAAATTAAGGTACCTGATTACTGTAGCCTATGATTGTGAAGGGAGCATTTGGTGTCGTATGTGCAAAACTGTGAATTGGCAACCATTTTGTCATATATGTGGGTAAAGTCTGTGACAGGAACATTGTTCATCTTTCAGCCAACGTTAGTGGATGCGGGCCATATGTAGCACCACGCCAGGCATTAATGTACGAGACGCATAGTCCATTGTTCGGCTGATGCAAAATAATATTAAAAATGAATACTAAGTTGTGAATATGTATAACAGAAAGGAAAGATGTGAAATCATATATAATTCGAGTGAAAATATATAACAGAAAAATATATCCGCCATGAGTGTGTAGCCCACTAATGTGTAATCTTTTTTTTAGTGGTGCATAAATTTAATCAAATATGTGTGTGTGTGCATTTTAAAAGGGTGCTGGCTTATAGCGACCTAGTGATAATGGAGGGTTGCAGTGATATTATCGAGTGGTTCTACATCATCGTGATGGGATTCGAACCGGCCATGGAGGTCATGTGTTAAGTTATACTGTTGCGGGCCTCTGGTCCAACTCTTGCAAATGATGAAGGAAGTCTTCAATATGATAAGTACCTTTTGATTATATTTTAAAGCGTCAAATAATTCATGGATTTTATCGCCATAATGTTAGCATGTTATTTGTTTTCTTTTGATTTGTTTTATCTTGTGTGTACAATGACCGTGTCAATGGCGACCATAGTTGTGCATCTGAAGGAGCTGGGTACGCTCATAAGGATTAGGGATCAGAATAATTATTTTAATGGATTAAAAGTGCCTAACTTAACGTAAGGATGTTGCTAGGTAATCGTATCCGTACATAAAACACATGGTAGAATTCCCTATTTTATTTATAGATGTGTGTTAGAAATATCCCCTGTGTTTTCGACCCAAATAGAACGAACGAAGCATGGTATTTCGATAGGTGCCCTTTCCAGGCAAAATCTCATTATTTCGTGTAATTGACCAGAGATAGTAATTTATGTATTTACATACCGGATGAATTAATAGCCGATGATTTTTTTTTGGGACGATATTTAAAGGACCATGGTGTATTGTGATGGATGATGTGGAGTATTATGGTGTAGCAATGAGTAAAGTTTATAGGACAGTTTACAAAGGCGTGAATTATGTCAGATGAGAGGTAGTATGATAAGTTTACAATGATATGAGTGACGGCTGACCCAGCCTCACCAATTGTTATATTAGTTTTTATTGAACGCGTGTGATATTTAAGGCCATACAGGTAAGATGTTGTAAGGAGGAATCTACGATGAAATAAGATAAAATAGATAATGATGCCAGGTAATAAGACCTGAGGGAAGATGTCGGATGAAAGTATGATAAGTTGTATGTGTAAGGTAGTGGCCATCAAGCGCAGATAAAATAATGCTATAATTAATCTATATCCAAATGAGAGCGTCCCGCTCCACATTTAGAATACTAAGATCCAGTCCGATCAGCTGGTGAGAATACAGTCAAATATTAGCCCGGGGGAAGGGGTGAAGACTTGCATTTCTACCTTTCACGGTCAAGGTCAGCCAGCAGGCGAGGCCAGTCCATTGTCACTTGCCACAAAGAGAAGGAGGGGTCCACTCTGGACTCGGGTGTTTGCCGCAGCGATTCATTTAAATTTTTCTTATGTTTGGTCCCAAGTTTAATATTCACGTAAGGGTATGTTAGGTCACTACCCTGATGCCTCCAATCGATAGCGTTTCTTTTACTGGTCATTTTGATATGAGGGACGGTTTTGTCTGCTGATCATACAGTCCCGGGTTCGATATCCTTTTGTTGTGCCTGGTCCAGACGCTATTTTTAAACGGGTACTAGATAGGCAATAACCTTGCGGTCCCGTGTTCGAAATCCTTTTATTCATACCTGGTCGATCAGTCTTTTTAAATGGGTACTAGCTAGACAGTGACCTTAGAGTCCTGTGTTCATGAATAATTATTTTCGGTCCTGGAAAATAATTATTATTAGTTTTTTTTTATAGTTAATATTGGTTCAAAATTATCTTGAGATTTCTTTTTCTCGATAATTGTTGAACGGACCATGCTTTGTTCTATTGTAACCTCGTTCTGCGAGATAAGGCATTCAAGGTAAGAAATGTGTAGGTAGCGAATACCCCTAAATACATATTGACCCTATTGAATAATCCGCTAAGAACATGTTTGTGCCATGTCTATCTTTTTCAGGGGTCGCGGCTTCAAATACATTCACCGTTGCTTAACATAACACTGATACAAGGTATTTCTTCTGTGCCATGTCTATCTTTTTCAGGGGTCGCGGCTTCAAATACATTCACCGTTGCTTAACATAACACTGATACAAGGTATTTCTTCTGTGCCATGTCTATCTTTTTCAGGGGTCGCGGCTTCAAATACATTCACCGTTGCCTAACGTGACTCTGACACGATACGATTACTTTAATAATGTTTGGTTGGAATTATTAATTGTTTTTCATGTTTATCCAACCCAAGTTTGAAAGGCAAATGATTAGTCATCATTTTTTTTATGATGCTATTTTTGTCTGTTTTTAAGGCATTTTTCTTAGTTTGTTTATTATATATCCATGAATTATTTGACAAGGCATCGAGTGCTTGGTTCGAGAATGTATCACGTCGAACGCAAGGGCCGAAGCCAGGCTTATCATATTGCTAATATGTTAATGTAATATGTGACAATTTGTAAGGGTGTTTCAAGGCTAAGTAAATTCAATGGCTTCATTGATTCAGCTGATTTGTTTTAAAGCTAAGACGTCCAAAGTAACGTCGGGATTGAACATTAAGATTCCGTACGGAAAGGCTTCCATGATTAATTTACAAGAGTATGTAAATAAGATGCATAAATCATATTCATGTTCGCAGATAGAAATACATAATTAATGCCATGAAGGTTAAGATTTGATATGAGGGTAAACTTTTATTTAACGGAGGGATTCTAGTAAATGTTAATTAAACGCCATTAATAATTAAATAAGCCAATGGCTAGGCTATAATGTATACTTCGGAATGGCCATGGATGTCTCTGATATTTGAACATACCATGTATCTGAAATGTAATTGGATGATATTAGACTCAATGATTATTATGTTTACTCAGATTAATGATTGATTAATTTCGTATAAATGGATTTCTTTTTCTTAATCCATACTGTTGTTACAGTTGACCGGACCCTCTTGATCCATCATCTCTTAATAACTTAACTTTCTGATGATATCTTATCATCGTAATTAATAAATTTGATTATGGCAATTAATGCTAATTGGTGTTAACCAGATTTCATTTTTGATTCATTTTCTTTTTTTTGCCATATGATTGGTTTTTATTTGTCAATAAATTTGATTATAATCATACATCATAACTACTATGATAAGTATTAATTGATGCTGATTAGCATTTAATTGGTGGTTTTTGGACATTAATTAGTCCATTGTTTATATTTTTGATTTCGACTTAATTTTATTGATTCCGTATTTGATTTATTTTACCTTTGAGTTATTATTATTATTATTATTTTAAATTTCATTTCTACTATTTTGGTTTTATTTCATTTATTTGTTTTTGCTGTACTGGTGTTGGTGCATTAAATTTGTTTATTCTCATTCAGAATCTGTGTGTGATGAATTTTATTCAGCCCTAGTGATCTTCCTATAATATCCAGAACAGTTTCATATTCAAGCTAGTGTACCGTTCATGCCCCGACGACAGAGTCCTGTTCTGAAGGCCTTGTGCAAGGGTACAATAGTAATGTCAGAGAATAATATTGTCTCCGGATACATTGCGTGAAGATATAAAGGTCACATATGACACGTCACTATTTCATTATTATTTATACAGTTCTTTGGGAGGGTGGGGGAAAGAGGGAAGGTATAAAGAATGGGGCCTAGGTGGCCATTGACTCTCTGAAAACGTTCATAACTTCTAGGTGGAGATTGGCGACTTAGGGACACCTAGGCAAGGTGTAACTTGCAACCCCCGTTCTTTCTTTCTTTCTTTCTTTCTTTCTTTCTTTCTTTCTTTCTGGGGGCTGTAACGGGGTACACTCAGCCACGTGAGACAACATTGAGAAGCGGTGGGTTTCAGTCTAGCCTCAGTTATCTGGGAAGTGGATTTATGTAGTTTCTCACATTTACTCCAGGCAAATAACCTTATGGTTCCTAACATAAGGCCACAGCCACTTCCTTCCCAAATGATGAATTATCTCGATGTCCACGCCCCTCAAATGAAACAACAACAACAATAAGCAGACGGGAACCAGTCAAGGAATATGAATATGTTGCGGCACAGAGTGATATAGGCGGAGAAATACTCTCTCTCTCTGTCTCTCTCTGACTACAGAAATCAATAACTTTATTTCATTACTGAACTCGGCTTCTTATTACATTATGTTGCTTCTTCTGAGTGGCGATAAGCAAACTCCAGAGCGTGTACACATCGCTGTTCTTCAGGCTAATAGTAGCTACTGTGTTTCTAAAGGTGTGGCTTTGAGGGAAATGGGTGGTACCATTCTTGCCGGCCACTTTCTTGGTCAGGGGTACAGCGTGGAATATTTGTATCTTACCCGAGCATATTCTTCTCGTTCTTCCTTCTTCCTTGAGGGGCAGATGCCCTCGTAGTTCCGCCCCTTAAAACAACAATAACTAACTTCTTCCTTGAATTATCTGGCATATATCAGGCAGCCTATGCAATGATAATAGTGTGAATGTGGCAGATAAACTATCACCACCACGTGATCACTTCGTGGTGGAGTGCCTAGCATTTTTGGCTGTCGCCCTGGAGGCACAGGTTTGGTTTCCGGCTCTACTAAGAAATGTTAATTCTGGTCTGAAGGATGTAACGGAGTACACTCAGCCTTGTGAGGTAAAACTGAGAAGAGATGGATTCGATTCCCATTTCAGCCAACATGAAAGTGTTTGTCAACTTCAATTTCAGGTGAATGCCAGGATGGTCCTAACTTAAGGCCACAGCCGCCTCCTTCCCAATCCTCACCTGATTTACAAATACCCACTCTAATACGGCAATCACAATAACACATGTTACCAGACAAATTCCATGTATTGTACACACAAGTACATTGGGCTACATGACCTCGATGTTGCAAAGCCCCCAATTCAATCAACAATAACAACACCATCACGTAAGCTATGCGATGTATGCGGGTTAGTTCACAGGATGCAAGGTGTTAGGAATCTTAGTATTCTGTGTGTTTTTTTATATTTTTTTTTAGATATTGGTATTGTCGGAGTTCCAACAGGCTTTGTTTTAAAAGAAAAATATTGCGTGGTCATGGAGTAATACCATATAGTTGTTGGAATTTGTTTTAATAAATATCTTGGAAAATGATTCCTAAAATATTCGTTATAGTTTTAGGCCCTCCGTAATTATTATTCCAAATACGGAACACAAGGGAAGAATATGCTCGGACAAGATATGATTAGGGGAAGGCGACATCACTGTTCCACCCCTTAAATCAGCAGTAATTACATAATAATGTTAATGGGCTTTCGTCCATTTTAACTACTGCGTCTTTTAGAGACGCCGGGGTACCAGAATTTTGTCCCGAAGGGAATCTTTAACGTCCCAGTAAATCTACTGACTTGGCTCCCTTGCATTTGCACACCCTCCAATACCAGCTCACTGTGCCAGGTTTCAATCCTGCAACCCTGGGAACAGCAGGCGAGAACGTTACCGCTGAGCCACGCGGCCAGCTACTACAGTAACTAACTAACTAACTAACTTACTAACTACCAAGATACGATTACCCGTGACTCTACGTATTGAGATTTCTGTCCTGAGAGTCCATGTTACAATTCCCTATTCTGAAAAGAATTATATTTCTGCCCTAAGGGAGGAAAATATGGTTTCGAATTGTACCCCAGGTCATTGGTAATTCACCCTTCATGTCGAGGACTGAGCAGCTAGACGTTTAGAGGTCCAAGGTTAGAATCTCGACACTGACAGAGGCCTCCTTGAATGTTGCTATTTCCAAGAGTTTGCCTCTTTTGCTTTGGACATTTTTTGTGGTATAGTTACTTATCTTACGTCCTGAAGCACCAACCCATAACCTGAACTTAGATAATTACTTGATAGAACAGCTGCAACGAATGCCAATGGTCTTTCAGATTTGTCAGATATTGCATTTCTTTACTTTCCATCTATAAGACTCGCATTCTTTGTAATAAACAAGACATAATAGCCAATAGGCCTTTTCGGCAAATGGAGATATACTTACAAATCTACAGACATTAGAATACCACTGGTTATCAGATACATTAAACACATACCCAAGGAATGAACAAAACGTACATTTACTTCATCTAAAATCACCGTCAAAATCAAAGTTTGTTTGGAATGTTTCTTTGTTTTATTAAATACGAGCAACCCACCCCCGGCTTTGCCCGGTATCTTGAACAGAGAGGCTTCGGTGGCGCAGTTGGTAGCATTCTGAGCTTCTATGGCCAAGATCGCGGGTTCAAACCCGGCCGAAGTGGTCGGATTTTTTAAGAACGTTAATAATCCCTCAGTATGCCTTCCTTCGGAGGGGAAGTAAAGCCGGCGGTCCCATGTCATAGATTTATGGCATGTTAAAGAACCTTCCACTAGTTACACCTGTGTGAAGCTAAATTATATATAGGTTAAACATTTGACTAACGATCTCAGGTACCTACGTTCGTCGTCAAGAGCCGACTGCTGTGGCATCTGGTAACTAAGTTCTGAACTAGTTGGTCGTTGACGGTGGCGTTTGGCGGCAAAAGTAGAAACTACTTGCAAAAATTGAATGTCTGCAGTCCTTACTTGAATTAAAACAGATACACACAATAATACAGACCTCACTTGGTCAACTCTTGTTCTCTTCCGACCCCGACGGTATTAGGGTATCCGAGGCCTAGGGAGTCTCTTCCTTTCCCGCCTTAATTGGCCCTTGTCTCATCTTTTTTGATTCCCTCCATCTGCGAGGGGTCAGCCTTCTTTTTCTTTTCATGTTATCTCCTGCCTTCTGCTCAAGGCCCTCAAGGAGGCAGGGTGTGTGTAGCCCCACCACTTTTGGTGCTCCCTAGATAATGCTACACTCTCAGGGGCTCACGGCTGGTGAGTTCGGGAGTTGGTGACCCCGAGGGATTCCTGAGCTGGGTCCGTTTTCCCCTTTTGTCCCTTACCTTTGGAGTGGACCCTCTCCTCTTTCACTTTCCTATCTGCCTTTCATGGCTCTCCTTCCTTCCAAGTCCCTCAATCCGCATTTTTCGAGGGTTGAGGGCATTTCTTTTCCTCCTGTCCTTTATTTGCCGTATTCTCCTTTAGTTTTCCATTTCTTCTTCTTGTATGTAGGTTAGTAGTTAGTTTTAGTTTTAAGTTTGCATTTCATTTTCATCTTCACGATCACCCAAACCATCAGGGGCCGATAACCTCGATGTTAGGCCCCTTAAATAACAATTATCATCAACACACTAATACAGTCATCACAATTAACGCCGGTTATCAGACAGGTTCTACACACACCCAAAATACACGGGGCTACATGACCGCGTTGTCGCAGCCCCTAAACTAAGGAACCAACCTACCAACCAACCATCCTATCTTTAACAGTTTACCCAGCTTAAAAGGAATATTTTTTTCGATATCAATGAACTATGATCTGTATCCGTTCTCCGTCTCGGCATGATGGGTTAAAATCACTGATTGGACTGTTAATTATATATTCATGGAAATAGCATGTGCAACGAATTCTTGTCAGACGTAGTTTAAGAATGGCGAGTTGCATGAAACACAAATCCCTTCCATCCAATCTAAACTTGACTGTGTATTCTGCGGAACGAAGGCTAAAACTGGAGTAATAGGCTCACTCGCTAGCTGGCTCGTGAACTGTCTTCAAAGCTAGTAATTGAAAGGAGGTTGTTGGGAGAAATGAAAACGTAAAATCACTTATAGAGGGCGATGTATTAAAGATAGAGATATGCTGTCACGGACTTTTTGTAGAACATTTCATGCTAATCAATTCTTACACTATTTGTAACGGTCTACCCAGCGTAAGCTTAAAAGGCGCACGGTCGGTAGGCTTCTTTTTTTGAATCGATTCACTGAAATCGTTACTGCTCGGCTTCCGTTGGTCATAAATAAATAATTTTCTACAGAAGTCTTCCTCGAGATATTCTTTACAGAATGGTGAAAACCGCATCAGAATCCATCCAGTGGCTCTCGAGATTACTCGTGACATCCAAGAATCGGGGACATTGTTTTATACTATGTAGAGATGTGGTCCAAGTATGTGTGTCATTGATTGTCTAGGAAAATAGTAAACCCCAACAGGTATATACCGGTACCTGAAATATATTTTCATGTTTTATAAATAAATAGCTAAATAAATTAATAAATAGGAAAGTATAGAGAAAGAAAGAAAGAATGAAAGAATGAAAGAAATAGGGAAGAAAAAAAAATAATAATAATGGTAAAACTCAGCAATTCTTCTAGGTTTGTGCCGCGACTTGTGTCGGGTTTCACCTAGGACACGGCATAAACCTAGAAGAATTTCTGAGTTTTAATTCACTGGCCGTGAAAGCATATATACCAGTAGTAATGTTATTTGGTTTTACGTCCATTTAACTACTGCGGCTTTTAGAGACACCAGGATTCCAGAAGTATGCACCAAATGGGATCTTTATCGAGCCAGTAAATGTGCTAACATGGCTCCCTCGCATTTGCGCACCTTGAAATGCCAGCTGACTACGCCAAGTTTGGTTCTTGCAACCTAGGACTCAGCAGGCGAGAACGGTGCCGCAGAGCCACGCATCCAGCTAGGAAGAAAAGTAAAAGAAAGGAAAGGAAAAAAATAAAATAAAAATGAATGATCGGGTTGAACTAAACATCTTGCTATTTTTTTTTGTCACTTTCCGTCACGTAGAACAACTTCCCATCTACGTGCAATTCGCAATTTAGTTGTTTTGACGTAGAAGCAAGGAAATTGTGGTTTTACGTAACCTCATTGGTTATAAATAGGGTTCGGAAGTATAAGACCTGAAGAAGTACAAAATATGCAAGCAAATATGCCCTAAAAACTATAAAATATGACCTAAAAATCTCTGAAATATGACATGAATTTTTGGGATAAGTAGAATATCACTAACATCCAGTAAACGTCAAGTGCCAAAACGTGATCAGACACATTTAATCATACAAAGTGACAGAGAGCTACAGTACATTAAAATTTTCAATATTCATTATCACACTAGACTACACTATTCGGAAATCCTGTGTTGGAAACTCGACGCAGATAACACGTACCTTGTTAACGACGCCTCAATTTAAACAACAATGCTGAAATTATATCACTAAAATATGACCAAATATGACCAAAACAATAAAAATGGCCGAAATAAGCATTTATAGGCAACATCAAATTGCTTTAAACGTGGTCAGGGACCCGTCATTCAAACTTATTTTTCAGATTTCGGGTAAAATGAGCTCAGAAAAAAATATGACTTTTCCTTAACATCCGAACCTTAGTTATAAACCATGCGACCTTATTTTTACTTAAAATCTGAACCACCTGGCTTGATATTTCACCTTGGAAATCTAACCAGGAATCGTACCTAAACTACATTAATGAAAGGCAAACAGTCAACACATCACATCCGAATTTGAGAGTGGCATTGTAAAAAAAAATTAATGAACATTTCACGTTATGTACAAATGTCCAACCACACATTGAGCCAGTAATACGACAGTGAATTCCTAATCGGATTTTAAATCCAGCATTTTCGCGCAGTTGAGAATAGAAAGCTAGTGCTCTAGAAATGTGTTGCGGCAAGCGCATCGTTTGTGAAGCGAATGAGAGTGTACTTCAATCAGATTACCTGCACGTATTAGTCTGTCATTTGAAAACGAACACAACATACTAAACTACTGCTATATTGAAGCGTACCTTTTATGGCAGTCTAGCTACACTAAAGCTATTGCATTTCCCCGTCCATTCATCGTAATCTATTGAACCGACATGTAGCAGTATGTAAAGACCGGCTGCTAGGTAGTGCTGCCAACGTCAGCGTTGTTGTTGTTGTTGTTTGAGTCTTCAGTCTTTTGACTGGTTTGATGCAGCTCTCCATGCCTCCCTGTCCTGAGCTAATCGTTTCATCTCTACATAGCTCCGATACCCTACATCGGAGGCAATCTGTTTAACATATTCTAACCTTGGTCTACCCCTACAGTTTTTGTCCTCGACCCTTCCTTCCATAACTAAGCTTGCTATTCCTGGGTGTCTTAGTATGTGTCCTACCAACCTATCTCTTCTCTTCATTAGCAGTCGCCAGAAACATCTCTCCTCTCCCACTCGTCTTAATACCTCTTTGTTTGTAACCCTATCTACCCATCTGATCTTCATCATTCTCCTGTAACACCACATTTCAAATGCTTCAATTCTCCTCTTTTCTGCTGCACCAATAGTCCAAGTTTCACTTCCATAGAGCGCCACGCTCCAGACAAAGGCTTTCAGCGACAACTCTCTAAAACTAGAGGATTTAAAAGGCATGTGTACAGTGGGGCATGTAGTGAAGTGGATATCAGTACAGGAACATCCGAAAATCAGCCAAGTCTACAAAACTACTGTACCTTGTCAACTCAGTTAAATTTAAGTGTTTGTTTAAGTGTTAAATATAACTAACCGACTACAGAATCTCACCAAGTAAATAAGAAATTTGTAAAATAACGTTCAATAAACCCTCCGTTGGTGGCATGGTTGGTTAGTTAGTTAATTATTGTTGTTTTAAGGGGAGGAACTACGAGGTCATCTGCCACTTTCGGTGACGTGGATTAGACTACTTTTGTAATCCAGATTCATTTGTTTTATATCTGCGAATATAATACGTTAAATGCCTTGGTTGGTTCCTTAGTTTAGGTGCTGCTACAACGCGGTAATGTAGCCCCGTGTACTTCGGGTGTGTGTAGAATCTGTCTGATAACCGGTGTTAATTGTGATGACTGTATTAGTGTGTGTTATCTAGTTTTAATTCAAGTAAGGACTGAAGACAGTAATTTCAAGTAGTTCCTACTTTTGCTACCAAATGCTACCGTCCACGACACCTAGCTTGCGGACTTGACTACTAGATGGCACCTGGAGGCGAACGTTGGAACTAATAGAGCGTTATCAATTCTAACATACACATTTTGGCTTCACACATGTGTAGTTAGTGGAAGGTTCTTTTTCATGCCATAAATCTATGATATGGGACCGCCGACTTTACTTCCCCTCCGAAGGAAGGCATACTGAGGAATGTTTAACGCTCTTAAATAATCCGACTAACAACTACGCCACCGAATCCGCCGCTAAATATTTTTCCATACTGTTCAGTACCTTCTTTAGAATGTCTCCACATTACAATCACCATCTCAAATGCGAAGTGGGGCTTTGCTCATTTCAGAGACTCCCTAAAGTGTACTGTAAATATAGTGTAAGGTACTGATGAAGAAATATGAAATGAAAATGAAAATATTACATCATTGACCACTAGCGTGTCAGTGGCAAACCAAAGAGTTTACTTGGATTACAAGTGTACTACACGCGACTATTTTCGGAACTACGCATGAACTGCATTGTATAGAATTGGGGAAACTGAATATCTCATGAACACTTAATTGTAGAAAAATACTCATCTGTTTGGAAATACACTGCCGGAGAAAGAAAATAGGTTACTCTTTTAGAGGTTACCAATTCACTCAAGATTTAATGTGGCAACAGTGCATATGGACTACATGAAATGATTTAATATACAGATCAAAAGGTCAAGCGGTTCAGAGATACCAGGTATCACCCATGTTGAAACACCCATATTAGTACGAGGTGTAGCCTCCACGGGCGGCAATGCAGGCACTGACTCATGCTTCCAGTCGATCATACAGATGGCGAATACTGTCTTGGGATACGTTATCCCACGCCTACTCGACCTGTTCACACAGTTCTGTAAGAGTTGTGGGTGGACGAGTAGCACGAGTTACTTGTCGGCCCATCATGTCCCACACGTGCCCGATTGGCGACAAGTCCGGCGATCGTGCTGGCCAGGTAAGTTCCTGCACGTCTTGCAGTGTACGTTGAGTTGCATGGGCAGTGTGTGGGCGAGCATTATCCTGTTGGAACAACACATCCCCTTCCTGTTGAAAGAACTGCAAAAGAACGGGTCTAACAACATCCTGCACGTACCCAGCGCTGGTTAGCGTTCCCTCTACAAACACCAAAGGTGAACGAGAGTTGTAGCTTATCTCATCGCTGAAGACCACGGCGCGCCATTCCATTTTCCAAGTGATCCTCTGTCGGCACCAGTCGAGCCGTGCACGTCGATGCTGTGGCGTGAGTGGAAGACGGGCTAGAGGTGTGCGTGCCCTCAGTCCCACGGCTAGTAACCGGTTCGCAACAGTTCGTGTTGACACTTCTGGGCTCACAAACCCTCGTATCCGTGCTGTGGTAGCTGTACGATCTGCCACTGCTGCCCTTACAATACGACGATCCTGGCGGACGTCTGTGCTGCGTGGACGTCCAGAACCTCGTCTACGGGTGTGAGAATGTTCACGTGACCACTGATAGCAGCATCGTTGCACAACGGACACAGCACGTCCAACTTATGTGGCAATTCTCCGAAAGGACCAACATCCCGCCACTCGGAAGGCCCCAATTTGACCCACTTTCAAACTCGCTCAGTTGGTTGTAGGAATCATGAGTGCATCTCCGTGGCATTGTACCTTTCACTATTAAATGGTAGACACAGATGGCGCTCTGGTAGCTATGTCACTACGCTATTTGTTGGCGGACGACGTTGAAAACCTAATCAGTACGTCTACTATCCCTCAGGTGGCATCTGCCGTCATCGGATCAAAATCGACGTCGTCTTTTCAGATGACCTATTTTTTTTCCCGACAGTGTATTTCTTACGGGAACTATTACCAAATTTCTTTCAAAAGTTCAAATTAAGTATGTTTTTCATGCTGTGTCAAAATATTTGGTATTTCATGTATTTGTCTATGATTAGTATATTTATCACACTCGATCCATCTTATTATGATGTCAAAAATCAAAATGTTAATTCAAAAAATTAGCTGAAGAGATGTCCATTAAAATCGGCCTAAGATTGTAATTCACGCGACTACTGGCCGTCATCTTTAATGTATGAAGTATCTGTTTTTTTTTGCCTTGAGCTTGCAGAGCCACTTACACGGTGTTGTATCTTCTTACCAATTTTCTTAAATAAATCCACAAAATGTTTGCACATTATACACTTCTTCATATCCGCTAACCAATGGTTGCTCTTTATTCAGTGTGATAGTGTTGTGCCTAATGGTAGCAAGTTCTCGTATATGATACTGATATCTTTTCACGTTTCGTGTTATATGTGCAATTATATCCAGACGTATTGAGTATAATGTTTTAAATACGCCCAGCCACTATCTTGAGTAGCCTATATGGAGCGGATGATTTTTTTCCCTTTGGGCATACAAAGACTCAATTACTGTTCCACCTTTTTAACACATTTTCGGTAATGTTCCTGGGAAATATTGAAAGTTATTTAATTTTACATTCTATAATTTCAAGATGGTGGTTAAGCGTAATATTCAATCTGAAAAATTGACCAATTTGGTTGCATAGGATCCTTATATAACACTACGGGATTGCTATCTACGGTAATTGCTTCTTTTGTGCTAGAGCTAGGTTTATAACTTTTGAATGCTTCATACGGACGCCATCTTGAAATTGTATAGCTGACGACCTTGTAACTCAGGATTATAACGCATCCCATAGTGTGGTTAGTATTAACGAGCGAAATTTAGAGTAATTCAATGATTACTGTAATCGGTGCTTGACTTAGATCTTTGTTTTCGTTCGTGTGACGCCCATATAAAGCATATTTTAAGCTGACTTCTATTAGTGCTAACTCTATTCGAAACGTTATTATGTTCAGTTTTATCGTTTGGGAATTAATAGGGAAGGCGAGATACACACACACACACACACAGACACAAGGAGATGTCGAACAAGTAGATCTCATTACTCTACGTTCATTTTCTACAAAAATACCAATTTTTACCTTGTATCACTAAGATCGTCCTTGGCTTTGATCAACCCCACAAGGTATGGTCAACTCTAAACTGACTGAGAACAGGTCACGGAAGATGTGCAGATTCACTTTATAAATGAGGAATGTCGGCCTAACCAGCATACGACTGCAGTGCACCAAGGCAGACTATTCAACATATCAAGGGAAAACTGCATTGTCAGACCATATACAGGAGATTATGAGGAATTCCTGTTGACAACCCTGAATTCCATCAAATTTATACAAGAACTAGATTTTTGTTTGTGATTAATTGTTTAGAAATAATGTAATTTACTGATTAAATGTACTTATATGCCATACGCTAAAGAAATAAATAAATCTACAAAAATACATTTCAAGAACATTAATGTTATCTGTATTACACGGACACTGTAGCAAGATTTGTTGGTGCGAGAAGGTAGGCCTACTATGTCCTGGTGATGTTCATTTAAACTTCAGCCCGTCATCTCTGTCGCTAAGCAAACACCGTGTTGGAAAGTTCCAGCTATCTCACGGTCCAAACTTGGGGATCATATTTCAGTCGAGGGAAGTTGGTCTAGAGACGGAGGATATTGTGTACAAAGATTCTGAGGCTGCTGAATACTGGCTTAGTTTCATATACAGTATGTTAAATCTATTTACCTCCTTCCCATCACATCCCATCCTATCCCATCCCATCCCGTGGCAACGCATCGTTATTACTACCTTTATATTATACTGGGCCGCTATGGATTACGAGTTTACAATCAATATCATTCTCAGTATTTAACTCTCGTATGTATGCCGGTGTCCTATATTTCTCGCCCAGTACAAATCGCACCCAGCACTGTCTCGACCAGGAGTATTTGTGGCTGATACGGAACTACTCCAGCGCTCGAAGAAACTTAAAAGGCTCTAGAAATTCCTTCTTCCGCCTCAAATATGCCGGATGTCCCGATTGTTAAAACACATGTATTCTTAAAATGTTTCCAGATTTAACCTTGGTTAATGATTCAAAATACCTGCGTACTCAGCGAAGTTGGAGGTCCACAATGATGGTCGTTTGAAGCAAGAACTTTGGAGTCTTTTGGTCTTAAGCATTGCTGAACACCGCTTCGATCATTGCTTTGAACAGCGCCAAATAACAGTTACTTCTTCAAGGGTTCATTTTTCGATATACGAGTATCATTCGTAGTAGGCACATGGCTGGTCGTTGAGACTTCCATATCAACTGAAGCGCACAAACTTAACTCTAGTCAAGTTACCGCAGTAATAGGGATGGTAGAGAGAGATCTGGATGGGGTAGGTATTTTCAAAGGAAAAATTTCCAAAGTATTGTTCAGAGGTCATACACCGATTACGTGCCGAGTGCGACCGTGCCGCATGCGACCCAGTAAAAATCATGGCTATATCGACCCTGCTAGAGCTCCTTGTGACCCATTGTTCTAGAGAATAATTGAAGATCTTATTTCCAAACTGACTTAAATCTATGAAATGCGAAACTTCAGAAATCGCGTTTTTGTATCTTCGTATAATTAAATTCAGATATGGTTATGAATATAATGTAATTTCATTCATTACTTTTTATGCACATCCTGACACTGTGTTTTAAAAATCTCCTATCAATGGAAATTGTGGTAATCGTCTCCTGTAATTTGGAGTTCGGACGTTTTGGAAGTAAATCATATATTGACATACGCTTTGAGTGGCATTTATGAACATTTAAATGGTTTAAACACAGCAAACACAAACTGATGCTGTACATATTCTTCAAAATTATCCATGACTTTGATTTATCACGTGATATCACGTAATGTCAAGAGAGCCATCGGACTGGTCAACATGGATATAAGACACAATGGAAATACCCGTTGGAGTTACATCACTTTACAAATAAACTTAGTTTTTAGATCTCTGTTAATATGGGATATTGCGACTTAAAACCTTAGCTATATGATAAGAGAACCTATAAACTTGCTTATGAAAGAAAAAAAACTGAAAGACCGCCAATTTTGGATTTACGTCACTATGTAAATAAACTCTTCAAATGTTACGGCGCCTAACCTAACCTAAGCGGAATTTTAGCAGAGACAGAAGTGTTAGAAATTCCCAGATTCCACCGTTACATCAGTGGTTGGGTCCCTAGTGGCACGATGGCAAATTGGTGGGTCGCTTGCGGCACGGGTAGCCTCAGGCACGGTTGCATCCGGCACGACACCCATACACCGGGGTAGCCTGTGATCTAAGGGACAAATATCTGACCCAAATTACATGGAATGAAAAACTACGCCTCAGGTGGTTCAATTGTGACTCATTTGGATCGGTAGTCATCAGGACAAGTTATAGACTGGGCGCGATTTACGCACATTTCTCAGTGGGCGCTATTTTCCATGGGCGCTATTTTTGTACAATTATGTATGCCTGTTTTGATATCGTACCAGTATCTCTTGACCTAATCACTCCCAATCAGTGCCTTCTTCCACTTCACTGAAACAGGTCCCCTCCTCCATTTGGGTTATACCCCTACCTTAAATCCCCATTAGTTTTTGATCGTGCGCCTAAATTCATTCCTGTTCATAATTCAATCTTCCGGAATACTGAATTCTAAAGGATCTTTGTTACATTCTCGGAACCATCCCAATTTGTTTACCTTTGGTTTCACAAAACTCCAAATTATCTTTGTCAGTCGATCTTCAGACATTCTAAAGAAGGGCCCGTAGAATAACAACATTTTCTTCTTCTCTTTCCTCCAAGGGATCACAACTAATGACAAGTGGTTTGGCAACCACGGGACCCCAGCTGAGTCTGGCGTTGCTTTCACTTAATTGTGCCGCTCCTCTCAGTCATCCTTTTGACTTCCCTTGGTCAACTCTCGTTCTCTTCCAACCCTGACGGCGTTAGGGTATCAGAGACCTGGGGTGTCTTTCACTTTTCCGCCATAATTGAGCCTAGTCTCATCTTTCCTGATACCCTCATTCTCTGAGGGCTTAGACATTTTCTTTTTATGTTATCTCCTGCCTCCTGCTCAAGGTCCTAAAGGAGGCAGGGTGTGTGTAGCCCCACCACTTATGGTGCACCCGTAATAGTGCTACACCATGAAGGGCATATGGCTGGTGTGTTCTGGAGTTGGCGATCCCGAGGGATTCCTAAGCTAGGTCAGGTTTTTCCCTTTTTCCGGTGCCTCTGAGGCGGACCCTCTACTCTTCCCGTATCGTATACACACTAAAACAGCCATCACAGTAATACAGGTTATCAGGGAAATTCCACATGCACCCACATATACGGGGCTGCATGACCACACTGTCGTAAAGTCTGTCAATCAAACAACAACAACAACAACAACAACAACAACAACTTTCTCTTTCTTATCGGCCTTGCATAGCTCTCCTTTATTTCAAGTCCCGTAATTCCCATTTTTCGAGGGTTGAGGATCTTTCTGTTCCTCCTGTCCTTTATTTACCTTATTCTTCTTTTGTTTTCCATTTCTTCCTCTAGTTCGCAAGTCTGTAAATAGTTTTAGTTATAGTTTCCATTTCATTCACATTTTCCTATTATTTCAACTATTAGGGGCCGATAACTCAGATGTTAAACCCCTTAAAAGAACCATCATCATCATCATCATTTCTTCTTCCTCTTCTCCTTCATCTTCTTCTTCTTCTTGTTCTTCTTCTCATTTTCATATGTTAATGAACGCAATTATCCATTCCATTGACATTTATCGCGATATGGAGTGGATTTTCTTAGGTTGGTAAGTCTTACTTTGGATTAGGTCTCCAGAATGATTGCCATCTGCATTAAAATATACAGATTGTGGTATAATCCCAGCTTACCAAGTTCCCTCCCCCAGGGGAAGAGATTATAATAGGCAACATCAGCACACATTCTTGTTGTCACATTTGGCGGATCTCTTCAGACAGAGACAGGTGCTTGTTCCCTTTGGCAAACTGTTTCTTGAATATACAGTAGTACGAGATTGCAACATCGATGAGAAGTTCTCTCATTTGGAGTTCATCAACAAGAATAATGAATTATTAGTCATTGGGGAATTGAAGATAATTTTATTTAAATGGTGTAAATACATTAACATGTATATTTCTAAAGTTAAATACAAACAGTACAGTTTGAATATATTAATAAGAATGTAAATGTTGTCATTTAGACTTTCACGGCCCGTGTTATTATTCATAATGTTGAATTTTGGGCTTATGCCGTGTTTTATTATATTGCAATTCGACGCGTTTCGAAAGAAACCATGTCTTTCATCGTCAGGAATAATCTGGAATACGACAATGTTGCTAAGAGAAAGCAACGAAGAACATATAGAAGGTGCCCAAAGATGGACGCCATTATAGCCCCATGTTAGGGACAACGGAAAGCAGCAGTGAATTACTTTCTCAGGGTTCTGATAATAGGTAGCCAGGATTCACTGAGATTGTAGCCGGTGTCGCGGTTGAAATTATCTGGGTGTTTACGTATTTCAACCGCCTCCCTGATGATTCTGGGACGATATTGCTTTATACGGGCAAGAACATCCACCCCTTGGAACATGACATCATGGCCAGGTGTTAAAGCATGATCGGCAACAGCTGATTTATCAGGTTGAATGAGCCTGATACATCTATTATGTTCCTTAATGCGAGTGCATATTGTTCTCGAAGTCTGCCCGATGTAAACCTTGCCACAAGTACAGGGAACTCTGTAGATACCCGGTTGTTGCAATTTAGGCAAACTGTCCTTAGTTGGTCGCAGGAGTTGCCTAATCTTAACAGAAGTTCCAAATACAGTCCGTATGTTGTATCGACGTAGGATTTTAGCAATACGATCCGTTGTGTTATGTATGTACGGAAGGTAAGCAGTTCCTCTTACATCTCTTTTCTCAACTGACGTCCTATTATTATTTGTTGGTTTCAGAACCGTAGAAATCAAAGCCTTGCTATAACCGTTGCTCTCAAAGGTGGTTCGCAGGGTGTTAATTTCTTCTTGTAAAGAAGACACTTCACAAATCCTCCTAGCCCTGGTAGTTAGAGTTGTAAGGATACCATGTTTCTGGGCAGGGTGATGGTGAGAACTTGCGTGGAGATATCTATTGGTGTGTGTAGGCTTACGAAAAACGCTGTGTCCTAAAGATCCATCCTCTTTCTTGGTGACGAGAACATCTAAAAAAGGTATTTTGCCGTCAGATTCCTTTTCCATGGTGAAACAAATAGAAGGGTGCTGGAGATTAAGGTGATCCAGGAAATGGCTAAGATTTTCCTCACCTTCCGTCCAAACAACGAACGTGTCATCCACATAACGCCACCAGATCTTCGGTTTGAAAGGAGCCGACGACAAAGCTTTCTCTTCAAAGTTCTCCATGAAGAAATTAGCCACAACAGGAGAGAGAGGACTACCCATGGCCACACCATCAGTCTGCTCATAAAAATTCCCATTCCATAGAAAGTAGGAGGAGGTCATGCAGTGATAAAAAAGTCTTGTGATGTCTTCAGGAAAAAGGCCATTAATGAGAGACATAACACCATCAATAGGTACTCTCGTAAACAGAGACACCACGTCGAGACTCACTAGAATATCACCCGGCTGAAGTGTTATAGCTTTTAACTTTTCCACGAAGTGTGTGGAATCCTTAATGTACGAAGGCGTGTTACCCAGAAGCGGCTGAAGTAGTCTACCTAAGTATTTGGAAAGGGCATATGTAGGAGAACCAATCGTACTAACAATGGGTCTAAGAGGAACATCGTCCTTATGTATTTTAGGAAGACCATAGAGTCTCGGAGGAATAGCATCCCCTGGAAGGAGAGTCTTCGCTGCATCCGCTGGAATAGATGATTGCTTGATCAATTTGACGGTGACATTTGAGTAGCGAGTAGTAGGATCACGACTATTAATCCTATATACAGGATCTGATAACAAAGACGAGATCTTGGAATCATAATCAACCTTATCCAATACCACTGTCGCATTACCCTTGTCAGCGGGGAGAACGATAATATCAGAATTGTCCCTTAGATCTTTAAGTGCCCGGCTTTCACCTTGTTTTAAGTTGGTGTTAGGTGGCTTAGCTGTCTTGAGAACTCGGGAACATTCTTGCCTGGCTTCCTCGGCCTCTTCAGGTGTGAGGTGATGTACTGAGGATTCTACGGATGTAATAAGTTCTTCAATAGGAATTCTTCTAGGCGCTACAGCAAAATTGAGACCTTTAGCGAGAACTGCCTGTTGGGTATCACTTAGGGGGTTGCTGGACAAATTTACGACAACCTTGTTAGCATCAAGTCTAATGGCTTGAGATTTCTGCAACTGACATAACCTATCATATTTGGAAATATGTCTGTCCCTCACCTGATCTAGAACGCTGTTAGCTTGCACTGAAGAAATACGATCGAAGATATTCCATAATTCCTCACTTACGAAGTTTGAGAGGCGTAGATGTAGCTGTAGTAACTCCCTCGAAATAAAATCCAACTGCTTACGAGTATGCTGTAACCTCTCTATCAATAACGCCTTGCTTGCACGACGATAGATTCTCGTTGCCTTAGGTGTTCTGAAGGAATGCTTCAACATAACAAAATTCGGTAGAATATCATGATCCCGGCATCTTAGGAGAAAAGCGAGTGAAGAGATTAGACACACCTTCTTGCGTCGTAACCTACTGAATCTAGACATCAGTCGGAAAATATCCTCCCCATAGAGGTTTCTAATATTGTCATTTAGACTTTCACGGCCCGTGTTATTATTCATAATGTTGAATTTTGGGCTTATGCCGTGTTTTATTATATTGCAATTCGACGCGTTTCGAAAGAAACCATGTCTTTCATCGTCAGGAATAATCTGGAATACGACAATGTTGCTAAGAGAAAGCAACGAAGAACATATAGAAGGTGCCCAAAGATGGACGCCATTATAGCCCCATGTTAGGGACAACGGAAAGCAGCAGTGAATTACTTTCTCAGGGTTCTGATAATAGGTAGCCAGGATTCACTGAGATTGTAGCCGGTGTCGCGGTTGAAATTATCTGGGTGTTTACGTATTTCAACCGCCTCCCTGATGATTCTGGGACGATATTGCTTTATACGGGCAAGAACATCCACCCCTTGGAACATGACATCATGGCCAGGTGTTAAAGCATGATCGGCAACAGCTGATTTATCAGGTTGAATGAGCCTGATACATCTATTATGTTCCTTAATGCGAGTGCATATTGTTCTCGAAGTCTGCCCGATGTAAACCTTGCCACAAGTACAGGGAACTCTGTAGATACCCGGTTGTTGCAATTTAGGCAAACTGTCCTTAGTTGGTCGCAGGAGTTGCCTAATCTTAACAGAAGTTCCAAATACAGTCCGTATGTTGTATCGACGTAGGATTTTAGCAATACGATCCGTTGTGTTATGTATGTACGGAAGGTAAGCAGTTCCTCTTACATCTCTTTTCTCAACTGACGTCCTATTATTATTTGTTGGTTTCAGAACCGTAGAAATCAAAGCCTTGCTATAACCGTTGCTCTCAAAGGTGGTTCGCAGGGTGTTAATTTCTTCTTGTAAAGAAGACACTTCACAAATCCTCCTAGCCCTGGTAGTTAGAGTTGTAAGGATACCATGTTTCTGGGCAGGGTGATGGTGAGAACTTGCGTGGAGATATCTATTGGTGTGTGTAGGCTTACGAAAAACGCTGTGTCCTAAAGATCCATCCTCTTTCTTGGTGACGAGAACATCTAAAAAAGGTATTTTGCCGTCAGATTCCTTTTCCATGGTGAAACAAATAGAAGGGTGCTGGAGATTAAGGTGATCCAGGAAATGGCTAAGATTTTCCTCACCTTCCGTCCAAACAACGAACGTGTCATCCACATAACGCCACCAGATCTTCGGTTTGAAAGGAGCCGACGACAAAGCTTTCTCTTCAAAGTTCTCCATGAAGAAATTAGCCACAACAGGAGAGAGAGGACTACCCATGGCCACACCATCAGTCTGCTCATAAAAATTCCCATTCCATAGAAAGTAGGAGGAGACTCTCCTTCCAGGGGATGCTATTCCTCCGAGACTGTATGGTCTTCCTATAATACATAAGGACGATGTTCCTCTTAGACCCATTGTTAGTACGATTGGTTCTCCTACATATGCCCTTTCCTAATACTTAGGTAGACTACTTCAGCCGCTTCTGGGTAACACGCCTTCGTACATTAAGGATTCCACACACTTCGTGGAAAAGTTAAAAGCTATAACACTTCAGCCGGGTGATATTCTAGTGAGTCTCGACGTGGTGTCTCTGTTTACGAGAGTACCTATTGATGGTGTTATGTCTCTCATTAATGGCCTTTTTCCTGAAGACATCACAAGACTTTTTTATCACTGCATGACCTCCTCCTACTTTCTATGGAATGGGAATTTTTATGAGCAGACTGATGGTGTGGCCATGGGTAGTCCTCTCTCTCCTGTTGTGGCTAATTTCTTCATGGAGAACTTTGAAGAGAAAGCTTTGTCGTCGGCTCCTTTCAAACCGAAGATCTGGTGGCGTTATGTGGATGACACGTTCGTTGTTTGGACGGAAGGTGAGGAAAATCTTAGCCATTTCCTGGATCACCTTAATCTCCAGCACCCTTCTATTTGTTTCACCATGGAAAAGGAATCTGACGGCAAAATACCTTTTTTAGATGTTCTCGTCACCAAGAAAGAGGATGGATCTTTAGGACACAGCGTTTTTCGTAAGCCTACACACACCAATAGATATCTCCACGCAAGTTCTCACCATCACCCTGCCCAGAAACATGGTATCCTTACAACTCTAACTACCAGGGCTAGGAGGATTTGTGAAGTGTCTTCTTTACAAGAAGAAATTAACACCCTGCGAACCACCTTTGAGAGCAACGGTTATAGCAAGGCTTTGATTTCTACGGTTCTGAAACCAACAAATAATAATAGGACGTCAGTTGAGAAAAGAGATGTAAGAGGAACTGCTTACCTTCCGTACATACATAACACAACGGATCGTATTGCTAAAATCCTACGTCGATACAACATACGGACTGTATTTGGAACTTCTGTTAAGATTAGGCAACTCCTGCGACCAACTAAGGACAGTTTGCCTAAATTGCAACAACCGGGTATCTACAGAGTTCCCTGTACTTGTGGCAAGGTTTACATCGGGCAGACTTCGAGAACAATATGCACTCGCATTAAGGAACATAATAGATGTATCAGGCTCATTCAACCTGATAAATCAGCTGTTGCCGATCATGCTTTAACACCTGGCCATGATGTCATGTTCCAAGGGGTGGATGTTCTTGCCCGTATAAAGCAATATCGTCCCAGAATCATCAGGGAGGCGGTTGAAATACGTAAACACCCAGATAATTTCAACCGCGACACCGGCTACAATCTCAGTGAATCCTGGCTACCTATTATCAGAACCCTGAGAAAGTAATTCACTGCTGCTTTCCGTTGTCCCTAACATGGGGCTATAATGGCGTCCATCTTTGGGCACCTTCTATATGTTCTTCGTTGCTTTCTCTTAGCAACATTGTCGTATTCCAGATTATTCCTGACGATGAAAGACATGGTTTCTTTCGAAACGCGTCGAATTGCAATATAATAAAACACGGCATAAGCCCAAAATTCAACATTATGAATAATAACACGGGCCGTGAAAGTCTAAATGACAATATTAGAAACCTCTATGGGGAGGATATTTTCCGACTGATGTCTAGATTCAGTAGGTTACGACGCAAGAAGGTGTGTCTAATCTCTTCACTCGCTTTTCTCCTAAGATGCCGGGATCATGATATTCTACCGAATTTTGTTATGTTGAAGCATTCCTTCAGAACACCTAAGGCAACGAGAATCTATCGTCGTGCAAGCAAGGCGTTATTGATAGAGAGGTTACAGCATACTCGTAAGCAGTTGGATTTTATTTCGAGGGAGTTACTACAGCTACATCTACGCCTCTCAAACTTCGTAAGTGAGGAATTATGGAATATCTTCGATCGTATTTCTTCAGTGCAAGCTAACAGCGTTCTAGATCAGGTGAGGGACAGACATATTTCCAAATATGATAGGTTATGTCAGTTGCAGAAATCTCAAGCCATTAGACTTGATGCTAACAAGGTTGTCGTAAATTTGTCCAGCAACCCCCTAAGTGATACCCAACAGGCAGTTCTCGCTAAAGGTCTCAATTTTGCTGTAGCGCCTAGAAGAATTCCTATTGAAGAACTTATTACATCCGTAGAATCCTCAGTACATCACCTCACACCTGAAGAGGCCGAGGAAGCCAGGCAAGAATGTTCCCGAGTTCTCAAGACAGCTAAGCCACCTAACACCAACTTAAAACAAGGTGAAAGCCGGGCACTTAAAGATCTAAGGGACAATTCTGATATTATCGTTCTCCCCGCTGACAAGGGTAATGCGACAGTGGTATTGGATAAGGTTGATTATGATTCCAAGATCTCGTCTTTGTTATCAGATCCTGTATATAGGATTAATAGTCGTGATCCTACTACTCGCTACTCAAATGTCACCGTCAAATTGATCAAGCAATCATCTATTCCAGCGGATGCAGCGAAGACTCTCCTTCCAGGGGATGCTATTCCTCCGAGACTCTATGGTCTTCCTAAAATACATAAGGACGATGTTCCTCTTAGACCCATTGTTAGTACGATTGGTTCTCCTACATATGCCCTTTCCAAATACTTAGGTAGACTACTTCAGCCGCTTCTGGGTAACACGCCTTCGTACATTAAGGATTCCACACACTTCGTGGAAAAGTTAAAAGCTATAACACTTCAGCCGGGTGATATTCTAGTGAGTCTCGACGTGGTGTCTCTGTTTACGAGAGTATCTATTGATGGTGTTATGTCTCTCATTAATGGCCTTTTTCCTGAAGACATCACAAGACTTTTTTATCACTGCATGACCTCCTCCTACTTTCTATGGAATGGGAATTTTTATGAGCAGACTGATGGTGTGGCCATGGGTAGTCCTCTCTCTCCTGTTGTGGCTAATTTCTTCATGGAGAACTTTGAAGAGAAAGCTTTGTCGTCGGCTCCTTTCAAACCGAAGATCTGGTGGCGTTATGTGGATGACACGTTCGTTGTTTGGACGGAAGGTGAGGAAAATCTTAGCCATTTCCTGGATCACCTTAATCTCCAGCACCCTTCTATTTGTTTCACCATGGAAAAGGAATCTGACGGCAAAATACCTTTTTTAGATGTTCTCGTCACCAAGAAAGAGGATGGATCTTTAGGACACAGCGTTTTTCGTAAGCCTACACACACCAATAGATATCTCCACGCAAGTTCTCACCATCACCCTGCCCAGAAACATGGTATCCTTACAACTCTAACTACCAGGGCTAGGAGGATTTGTGAAGTGTCTTCTTTACAAGAAGAAATTAACACCCTGCGAACCACCTTTGAGAGCAACGGTTATAGCAAGGCTTTGATTTCTACGGTTCTGAAACCAACAAATAATAATAGGACGTCAGTTGAGAAAAGAGATGTAAGAGGAACTGCTTACCTTCCGTACATACATAACACAACGGATCGTATTGCTAAAATCCTACGTCGATACAACATACGGACTGTATTTGGAACTTCTGTTAAGATTAGGCAACTCCTGCGACCAACTAAGGACAGTTTGCCTAAATTGCAACAACCGGGTATCTACAGAGTTCCCTGTACTTGTGGCAAGGTTTACATCGGGCAGACTTCGAGAACAATATGCACTCGCATTAAGGAACATAATAGATGTATCAGGCTCATTCAACCTGATAAATCAGCTGTTGCCGATCATGCTTTAACACCTGGCCATGATGTCATGTTCCAAGGGGTGGATGTTCTTGCCCGTATAAAGCAATATCGTCCCAGAATCATCAGGGAGGCGGTTGAAATACGTAAACACCCAGATAATTTCAACCGCGACACCGGCTACAATCTCAGTGAATCCTGGCTACCTATTATCAGAACCCTGAGAAAGTAATTCACTGCTGCTTTCCGTTGTCCCTAACATGGGGCTATAATGGCGTCCATCTTTGGGCACCTTCTATATGTTCTTCGTTGCTTTCTCTTAGCAACATTGTCGTATTCCAGATTATTCCTGACGATGAAAGACATGGTTTCTTTCGAAACGCGTCGAATTGCAATATAATAAAACACGGCATAAGCCCAAAATTCAACATTATGAATAATAACACGGGCCGTGAAAGTCTAAATGACAATATTAGAAACCTCTATGGGGAGGATATTTTCCGACTGATGTCTAGATTCAGTAGGTTACGACGCAAGAAGGTGTGTCTAATCTCTTCACTCGCTTTTCTCCTAAGATGCCGGGATCATGATATTCTACCGAATTTTGTTATGTTGAAGCATTCCTTCAGAACACCTAAGGCAACGAGAATCTATCGTCGTGCAAGCAAGGCGTTATTGATAGAGAGGTTACAGCATACTCGTAAGCAGTTGGATTTTATTTCGAGGGAGTTACTACAGCTACATCTACGCCTCTCAAACTTCGTAAGTGAGGAATTATGGAATATCTTCGATCGTATTTCTTCAGTGCAAGCTAACAGCGTTCTAGATCAGGTGAGGGACAGACATATTTCCAAATATGATAGGTTATGTCAGTTGCAGAAATCTCAAGCCATTAGACTTGATGCTAACAAGGTTGTCGTAAATTTGTCCAGCAACCCCCTAAGTGATACCCAACAGGCAGTTCTCGCTAAAGGTCTCAATTTTGCTGTAGCGCCTAGAAGAATTCCTATTGAAGAACTTATTACATCCGTAGAATCCTCAGTACATCACCTCACACCTGAAGAGGCCGAGGAAGCCAGGCAAGAATGTTCCCGAGTTCTCAAGACAGCTAAGCCACCTAACACCAACTTAAAACAAGGTGAAAGCCGGGCACTTAAAGATCTAAGGGACAATTCTGATATTATCGTTCTCCCCGCTGACAAGGGTAATGCGACAGTGGTATTGGATAAGGTTGATTATGATTCCAAGATCTCGTCTTTGTTATCAGATCCTGTATATAGGATTAATAGTCGTGATCCTACTACTCGCTACTCAAATGTCACCGTCAAATTGATCAAGCAATCATCTATTCCAGCGGATGCAGCGAAGACTCTCCTTCCAGGGGATGCTATTCCTCCGAGACTCTATGGTCTTCCTAAAATACATAAGGACGATGTTCCTCTTAGACCCATTGTTAGTACGATTGGTTCTCCTACATATGCCCTTTCCAAATACTTAGGTAGACTACTTCAGCCGCTTCTGGGTAACACGCCTTCGTACATTAAGGATTCCACACACTTCGTGGAAAAGTTAAAAGCTATAACACTTCAGCCGGGTGATATTCTAGTGAGTCACGACGTGGTGTCTCTGTTTACGAGAGTACCTATTGATGGTGTTATGTCTCTCATTAATGGCCTTTTTCCTGAAGACATCACAAGACTTTTTTATCACTGCATGACCTCCTCCTACTTTCTACGGAATGGGAATTTTTATGAGCAGACTGATGGTGTGGCCATGGGTAGTCCTCTCTCTCCTGTTGTGGCTAATTTCTTCATGGAGAACTTTGAAGAGAAAGCTTTGTCGTCGGCTCCTTTCAAACCGAAGATCTGGTGGCGTTATGTGGATGACACGTTCGTTGTTTGGACGGAAGGTGAGGAAAATCTTAGCCATTTCCTGGATCACCTTAATCTCCAGCACCCTTCTATTTGTTTCACCATGGAAAAGGAATCTGACGGCAAAATACCTTTTTTAGATGTTCTCGTCACCAAGAAAGAGGATGGATCTTTAGGACACAGCGTTTTTCGTAAGCCTACACACACCAATAGATATCTCCACGCAAGTTCTCACCATCACCCTGCCCAGAAACATGGTATCCTTACAACTCTAACTACCAGGGCTAGGAGGATTTGTGAAGTGTCTTCTTTACAAGAAGAAATTAACACCCTGCGAACCACCTTTGAGAGCAACGGTTATAGCAAGGCTTTGATTTCTACGGTTCTGAAACCAACAAATAATAATAGGACGTCAGTTGAGAAAAGAGATGTAAGAGGAACTGCTTACCTTCCGTACATACATAACACAACGGATCGTATTGCTAAAATCCTACGTCGATACAACATACGGACTGTATTTGGAACTTCTGTTAAGATTAGGCAACTCCTGCGACCAACTAAGGACAGTTTGCCTAAATTGCAACAACCGGGTATCTACAGAGTTCCCTGTACTTGTGGCAAGGTTTACATCGGGCAGACTTCGAGAACAATATGCACTCGCATTAAGGAACATAATAGATGTATCAGGCTCATTCAACCTGATAAATCAGCTGTTGCCGATCATGCTTTAACACCTGGCCATGATGTCATGTTCCAAGGGGTGGATGTTCTTGCCCGTATAAAGCAATATCGTCCCAGAATCATCAGGGAGGCGGTTGAAATACGTAAACACCCAGATAATTTCAACCGCGACACCGGCTACAATCTCAGTGAATCCTGGCTACCTATTATCAGAACCCTGAGAAAGTAATTCACTGCTGCTTTCCGTTGTCCCTAACATGGGGCTATAATGGCGTCCATCTTTGGGCACCTTCTATATGTTCTTCGTTGCTTTCTCTTAGCAACATTGTCGTATTCCAGATTATTCCTGACGATGAAAGACATGGTTTCTTTCGAAACGCGTCGAATTGCAATATAATAAAACACGGCATAAGCCCAAAATTCAACATTATGAATAATAACACGGGCCGTGAAAGTCTAAATGACAATATTAGAAACCTCTATGGGGAGGATATTTTCCGACTGATGTCTAGATTCAGTAGGTTACGACGCAAGAAGGTGTGTCTAATCTCTTCACTCGCTTTTCTCCTAAGATGCCGGGATCATGATATTCTACCGAATTTTGTTATGTTGAAGCATTCCTTCAGAACACCTAAGGCAACGAGAATCTATCGTCGTGCAAGCAAGGCGTTATTGATAGAGAGGTTACAGCATACTCGTAAGCAGTTGGATTTTATTTCGAGGGAGTTACTACAGCTACATCTACGCCTCTCAAACTTCGTAAGTGAGGAATTATGGAATATCTTCGATCGTATTTCTTCAGTGCAAGCTAACAGCGTTCTAGATCAGGTGAGGGACAGACATATTTCCAAATATGATAGGTTATGTCAGTTGCAGAAATCTCAAGCCATTAGACTTGATGCTAACAAGGTTGTCGTAAATTTGTCCAGCAACCCCCTAAGTGATACCCAACAGGCAGTTCTCGCTAAAGGTCTCAATTTTGCTGTAGCGCCTAGAAGAATTCCTATTGAAGAACTTATTACATCCGTAGAATCCTCAGTACATCACCTCACACCTGAAGAGGCCGAGGAAGCCAGGCAAGAATGTTCCCGAGTTCTCAAGACAGCTAAGCCACCTAACACCAACTTAAAACAAGGTGAAAGCCGGGCACTTAAAGATCTAAGGGACAATTCTGATATTATCGTTCTCCCCGCTGACAAGGGTAATGCGACAGTGGTATTGGATAAGGTTGATTATGATTCCAAGATCTCGTCTTTGTTATCAGATCCTGTATATAGGATTAATAGTCGTGATCCTACTACTCGCTACTCAAATGTCACCGTCAAATTGATCAAGCAATCATCTATTCCAGCGGATGCAGCGAAGACTCTCCTTCCAGGGGATGCTATTCCTCCGAGACTCTATGGTCTTCCTAAAATACATAAGGACGATGTTCCTCTTAGACCCATTGTTAGTACGATTGGTTCTCCTACATATGCCCTTTCCAAATACTTAGGTAGACTACTTCAGCCGCTTCTGGGTAACACGCCTTCGTACATTAAGGATTCCACACACTTCGTGGAAAAGTTAAAAGCTATAACACTTCAGCCGGGTGATATTCTAGTGAGTCTCGACGTGGTGTCTCTGTTTACGAGAGTACCTATTGATGGTGTTATGTCTCTCATTAATGGCCTTTTTCCTGAAGACATCACAAGACTTTTTTTATCACTGCATGACCTCCTCCTACTTTCTATGGAATGGGAATTTTTATGAGCAGACTGATGGTGTGGCCATGGGTAGTCCTCTCTCTCCTGTTGTGGCTAATTTCTTCATGGAGAACTTTGAAGAGAAAGCTTTGTCGTCGGCTCCTTTCAAACCGAAGATCTGGTGGCGTTATGTGGATGACACGTTCGTTGTTTGGACGGAAGGTGAGGAAAATCTTAGCCATTTCCTGGATCACCTTAATCTCCAGCACCCTTCTATTTGTTTCACCATGGAAAAGGAATCTGACGGCAAAATACCTTTTTTAGATGTTCTCGTCACCAAGAAAGAGGATGGATCTTTAGGACACAGCGTTTTTCGTAAGCCTACACACACCAATAGATATCTCCACGCAAGTTCTCACCATCACCCTGCCCAGAAACATGGTATCCTTACAACTCTAACTACCAGGGCTAGGAGGATTTGTGAAGTGTCTTCTTTACAAGAAGAAATTAACACCCTGCGAACCACCTTTGAGAGCAACGGTTATAGCAAGGCTTTGATTTCTACGGTTCTGAAACCAACAAATAATAATAGGACGTCAGTTGAGAAAAGAGATGTAAGAGGAACTGCTTACCTTCCGTACATACATAACACAACGGATCGTATTGCTAAAATCCTACGTCGATACAACACACGGACTGTATTTGGAACTTCTGTTAAGATTAGGCAACTCCTGCGACCAACTAAGGACAGTTTGCCTAAATTGCAACAACCGGGTATCTACAGAGTTCCCTGTACTTGTGGCAAGGTTTACATCGGGCAGACTTCGAGAACAATATGCACTCGCATTAAGGAACATAATAGATGTATCAGGCTCATTCAACCTGATAAATCAGCTGTTGCCGATCATGCTTTAACACCTCGCCATGATGTCATGTTCCAAGGGGTGGATGTTCTTGCCCGTATAAAGCAATATCGTCCCAGAATCATCAGGGAGGCGGTTGAAATACGTAAACACCCAGATAATTTCAACCGCGACACCGGCTACAATCTCAGTGAATCCTGGCTACCTATTATCAGAACCCTGAGAAAGTAATTCACTGCTGCTTTCCGTTGTCCCTAACATGGGGCTATAATGGCGTCCATCTTTGGGCACCTTCTATATGTTCTTCGTTGCTTTCTCTTAGCAACATTGTCGTATTCCAGATTATTCCTGACGATGAAAGACATGGTTTCTTTCGAAACGCGTCGAATTGCAATATAATAAAACACGGCATAAGCCCAAAATTCAACATTATGAATAATAACACGGGCCGTGAAAGTCTAAATGACAATATTAGAAACCTCTATGGGGAGGATATTTTCCGACTGATGTCTAGATTCAGTAGGTTACGACGCAAGAAGGTGTGTCTAATCTCTTCACTCGCTTTTCTCCTAAGATGCCGGGATCATGATATTCTACCGAATTTTGTTATGTTGAAGCATTCCTTCAGAACACCTAAGGCAACGAGAATCTATCGTCGTGCAAGCAAGGCGTTATTGATAGAGAGGTTACAGCATACTCGTAAGCAGTTGGATTTTATTTCGAGGGAGTTACTACAGCTACATCTACGCCTCTCAAACTTCGTAAGTGAGGAATTATGGAATATCTTCGATCGTATTTCTTCAGTGCAAGCTAACAGCGTTCTAGATCAGGTGAGGGACAGACATATTTCCAAATATGATAGGTTATGTCAGTTGCAGAAATCTCAAGCCATTAGACTTGATGCTAACAAGGTTGTCGTAAATTTGTCCAGCAACCCCCTAAGTGATACCCAACAGGCAGTTCTCGCTAAAGGTCTCAATTTTGCTGTAGCGCCTAGAAGAATTCCTATTGAAGAACTTATTACATCCGTAGAATCCTCAGTACATCACCTCACACCTGAAGAGGCCGAGGAAGCCAGGCAAGAATGTTCCCGAGTTCTCAAGACAGATAAGCCACCTAACACCAACTTAAAACAAGGTGAAAGCCGGGCACTTAAAGATCTAAGGGACAATTCTGATATTATCGTTCTCCCCGCTGACAAGGGTAATGCGACAGTGGTATTGGATAAGGTTGATTATGATTCCAAGATCTCGTCTTTGTTATCAGATCCTGTATATAGGATTAATAGTCGTGATCCTACTACTCGCTACTCAAATGTCACCGTCAAATTGATCAAGCAATCATCTATTCCAGCGGATGCAGCGAAGACTCTCCTTCCAGGGGATGCTATTCCTCCGAGACTCTATGGTCTTCCTAAAATACATAAGGACGATGTTCCTCTTAGACCCATTGTTAGTACGATTGGTTCTCCTACATATGCCCTTTCCAAATACTTAGGTAGACTACTTCAGCCGCTTCTGGGTAACACGCCTTCGTACATTAAGGATTCCACACACTTCGTGGAAAAGTTAAAAGCTATAACACTTCAGCCGGGTGATATTCTAGTGAGTCTCGACGTGGTGTCTCTGTTTACGAGAGTACCTATTGATGGTGTTATGTCTCTCATTAATGGCCTTTTTCCTGAAGACATCACAAGACTTTTTTATCACTGCATGACCTCCTCCTACTTTCTATGGAATGGGAATTTTTATGAGCAGACTGATGGTGTGGCCATGGGTAGTCCTCTCTCTCCTGTTGTGGCTAATTTCTTCATGGAGAACTTTGAAGAGAAAGCTTTGTCGTCGGCTCCTTTCAAACCGAAGATCTGGTGGCGTTATGTGGATGACACGTTCGTTGTTTGGACGGAAGGTGAGGAAAATCTTAGCCATTTCCTGGATCACCTTAATCTCCAGCACCCTTCTATTTGTTTCACCATGGAAAAGGAATCTGACGGCAAAATACCTTTTTTAGATGTTCTCGTCACCAAGAAAGAGGATGGATCTTTAGGACACAGCGTTTTTCGTAAGCCTACACACACCAATAGATATCTCCACGCAAGTTCTCACCATCACCCTGCCCAGAAACATGGTATCCTTACAACTCTAACTACCAGGGCTAGGAGGATTTGTGAAGTGTCTTCTTTACAAGAAGAAATTAACACCCTGCGAACCACCTTTGAGAGCAACGGTTATAGCAAGGCTTTGATTTCTACGGTTCTGAAACCAACAAATAATAATAGGACGTCAGTTGAGAAAAGAGATGTAAGAGGAACTGCTTACCTTCCGTACATACATAACACAACGGATCGTATTGCTAAAATCCTACGTCGATACAACATACGGACTGTATTTGGAACTTCTGTTAAGATTAGGCAACTCCTGCGACCAACTAAGGACAGTTTGCCTAAATTGCAACAACCGGGTATCTACAGAGTTCCCTGTACTTGTGGCAAGGTTTACATCGGGCAGACTTCGAGAACAATATGCACTCGCATTAAGGAACATAATAGATGTATCAGGCTCATTCAACCTGATAAATCAGCTGTTGCCGATCATGCTTTAACACCTGGCCATGATGTCATGTTCCAAGGGGTGGATGTTCTTGCCCGTATAAAGCAATATCGTCCCAGAATCATCAGGGAGGCGGTTGAAATACGTAAACACCCAGATAATTTCAACCGCGACACCGGCTACAATCTCAGTGAATCCTGGCTACCTATTATCAGAACCCTGAGAAAGTAATTCACTGCTGCTTTCCGTTGTCCCTAACATGGGGCTATAATGGCGTCCATCTTTGGGCACCTTCTATATGTTCTTCGTTGCTTTCTCTTAGCAACATTGTCGTATTCCAGATTATTCCTGACGATGAAAGACATGGTTTCTTTCGAAACGCGTCGAATTGCAATATAATAAAACACGGCATAAGCCCAAAATTCAACATTATGAATAATGTAAATGTTATTTATAAATAACTAGCTGTACCCGGCATGCGTCGCAATGCCAATCAAAGAAAGGGTTGGCATTGTAGCTTTGTATGTTGAAGTGCTTTTGGATTCCCAATACTGTTTCTCTTTTTCCGTTAACCACCTTTAAACTATTGTAAAATTCCCCACAGGGGCTCACATCTAGTGCGATGTGGGTTGGCGACCACGGGGCCCCAGCTGAGTCGGGCATTGCTTCCACTTACTTGTGCCGGGCTCCTCTCTGTCTTCTTTCCTGTCGACCTCACTTGGGCAACTCTTGTTCTCTTCCGACCCCGACGGTATTAGGGTATCCGAGGTCTAGGGAGTCACTTCCTTTCCCGCCTTAATTGGCCCTTGTCTCATCTTTTCTGATTCCCTCCTTCTGCGAGGGGTCAGCCTTCTTTTTCTTTTCATGTTATCTCCTGCCTTCTGCTAAGGCCCTCAAGGAGGCCGGGTGTATGTAGCCCCACCACTTTTGGTGCACCCTAGATAATTCTACACCCTCAGGGGCTCACGGCTGGTGAGTTCGAGAGTTGGCGACCCCGAGGGATTCCTGAGCTGGGTCCGTTTTCCCTTTTTGTCCCTTAACTTTGGGGCGGACCCTCTCCTCTTTCACTTTCCTATCTGCCTTTCATGCCTCTCCTTCCTTCTAAGTCCCTCAATCCGCCTTCTTCGAGGGTTGAGGGCATTTCTTTTCCTCCTGTCCTTTATTTGCCTTATTATCCTTTAGTTTTCCATTTCTTCTTCTAGTATGTAGGTTAGTAGTTAGTTTTAGTTTTAAGTTCGCTTTTCATTTTCATCTTCACGATCACCCAAACCATCAGGGGCCGATAACCTAGATGTTAGGCCCCTTAAAACAACAATTATCATAATATCATCACTATTGTAAAATTGATTTACTATCTCAAAAAATTCATGGGAGCGTGCTCAACATCTCACCAAATTTTCATCGCAATGAAATGAATGGTATATGAACGCATACGGGACTTAGTTGAAACGATTCGAGCGCCGTCACACATTTGTTGAATATACTCGTACGCTACCTATTGTAAAATGGATTTACTAAGTGAAAACCTTCCCTGGCGTGTACACAACAACTCATGAAAGTTTCATCGCAATCGGATGAATGGCATATGAACGCATACGGGTTTTTGCTTAAACGATTCGCGCGACGACACTCATTGTTGAATCTACTTGTGCGCCACTCATTGGAAAACGGATTTACTAATTCATACAGCTTTGCAGGACTGTGCTCAACTCCCCAAACTTTTATGATAATCGGATGAATGTTATATGAACGCATAAGGGACTTTGTTGAAACGATTCAAGCGCTGTCGCCCGTTAATTGAATCTAATCGTGCGCTACCAATTGTAAAATGTATTTACTAAATCAGAAATCTTTGCGGGAGTGGAAACAACATTTCTCCAAATTTCATTGCAATCGCATGAATGGTAGATGAACGCATACGGATTTTTTTTAAACGATACTCACGCCGTTACTCATTTGTTGAATCTACTTGTGCGATACCTATTGTAAAGTGGATGTACTAAGCCAGAAACCTTCCCTGAAGTGTAAACAACATCTCATCCAAGTTTCATCGCTTTCGGACAAATGGTATATGAACGCATACGGGACTTTGTTGAAACGCTTCGCGCGCCTTCGCACATATGTTGAATCTACTTGAGCGCTACCTATTGTAAAATAGATTAACTAAGCCTGAAACTTCCCTGGAGTGTACACAACAACTCGCCCAAGTTTAGTCGCTATCAGACGAATGGTAGGCCTATATGAACGTATACGGTACTATGTTGAAACACTTCGCACGTCGTCGCTCGTTTGTTTAATCTACTTGTGCGATACCTATTGTAAAATGAATTTACTATCCCAGAAACCTTCCCTGAAGTGTACACAACATCTCACCCAAGTTTCATCGCCATCAGACGAATAGTATATGAATGCAAACGGGACTTGGTTGAAACGATTCGCACATCGTCGCTCATTTGTTGAATCTACTCGTGCGCTACCTATCATGACATGGATTTACTAAGACAGAAACCTCGCCTGTAGTGTACACAACCTCTCGCCCAAGTTTCATCGCTATCGGACGAATGGTATGTGAACGCATACAGGACTTTGTTGAAACGCTTCGCCCGTCGTCGCTCATTTGTTGAATCTACTCCTGCGCTACCTATTGTTAAGTGGATTTACTAAGCCAGACACCTTCCCTGAAGTGTACACAACATCTCATCCAAGTTTCATCACTATCAGACGAATATTACATGAACGCATACGGGACTTTGTTAAAACGCTTCGCTCGTCGTCGCTCATTTGTTGAATCTACTCGTGCGCTGCGTATTATAATATGGAATTACTAAGAGAGAAACCTTGCCCGTAGTGTACACAACCTCTCACCCAAGTTTCATCGCTATCGGACGAACGGTATGTGAATGCATACAGGACTTTGTTAAAACGCTTCGGTCGTCGTCGCACATTTGTTGAATCTAATCGTGCGCTACCTATTGTTAAGTCGATTTACTAAACCAGAAACCTTCCCTGAGGTGTACACAACATCTCACCCATGTTTCATCACTATCCTACGAATAGTATATGAAGGCATACGGGACTTTGTTGAAACTCTTCGCTCGTCGTCGCTCATTTGTTGAATCTACTCGTGTCCTACCTATTATAACATGGATTTACTAAGCCAGACACCTAGCCTGTAGTGTACACAACCTCTCACCCACGTTTCATTGCTATCGGACGAATGGTATGTGAACGCATACAGGACTTTGTTGAAACGCTTCGCCCGTCGTCGCACATTTGTTGAATCTACTCGTGCGCTACCTATTGTAAAGTGGATTTACTAAGCCAGAAAACCTTACATGAAGTGTACACAACATTTCACCCAAGTTTCATCACTATCAGACGAATAGTATATGAACGCATACGGGACGTAGTTGATACGCTTCGCTCATCGTCGCTCATTTGTTGAATTTACTCGTTCGCTACCTATTATAACTTGGATTTACTAAGCCTGAAACCTTGCCTGTGGTGTACGCAACCTCTCACCCAAGTTTCATCGCTATCGGACGAATGGTATGTGAACGCATACAGGACTTTGTTGAAACGCTTCGGCCGTCGTCACTCATTTGTTGAATCTACTCGTGCGCAACCTATTGTAAAAAGGATTTACTAAGTCAGAAACCTTTCCTGGAGTGTGCACAACAATACAACCCAAGTTTCATAGCAATCGGATGAATGGTATATGAACGCATACGGGACTTTGATTAAGCGATTCGCGTGCCGTCACTCATTTGTTGAATCTACTCGTGCGCTACAACTTTCAGATTTATTCACCTTTTAAACCTTCTCTGGACTTCCACAAATAATTCAAGACCAAAATTAGCCAAATCGGTCCAGCCGTTCTCGAGTTTTAGCGAGACTAACGAACAGCAATTCATTTTTAGCCTATTTTCAATTTTGAAACAAGATGTTCAGTAAAGAACATATAGCCTACTTTCTCCTAAATGTATGAGTATAGTTATAACTCGTTGTTATTATCAAAGAGTATAATAGAAACATTTCTTGGTTGAAGACCTTAGAAACTATTTACCTCTACCAAACGCCACATCCTAGAAGAAAACTACTACCATCATTGAAGAAACATAGATAAGAAGTATCTAAAGAATGTTATGGATCTGGAGACATAATCGACCGGACTGGCTGCGTGGCTCAGCGGTAACGTTCTCGCTTGCTGGGCCCTAGGTTGCAGGTTTGTATCCTGGCGCAATCAGCTGGCATTTGAGGGTGCACAAATGCGAGGGAGCCGTGTCAGTAGATTTACTGGCACGTTAAAGATCCCCTTCGTGCCAAAATCCCGGCACCCCGGCGTATCTAAAAGCAGCAGTAGTTAAAAGGGAGGTAAAACAAATAACATTATTATTATTGTTATTATTACATAATCGACCTGCCGTGGGCATCATCCAACTTTGAGTTGAGGCATGTCTTTACACGTCTGGTTGTGCATGGCTTTCACAACCCTAATTGAATTAACAAATCTTTCCATGACCCTACAGAGACGTGTGTATACAAACTATGTTGATATTTTCGATTGCTATTTGCCTGAAATAAAAGTATTAATTAATAACCTGAACTGGCACCAACGGCTAGAATTCAGTTACTATGTGAAATCGTTTTGTTCTTTACTTCAAATAACATTTTCAAATAACGCACAATAGGCTGGTACAAACCCTTTAAAATAAAAAGGAAAAATTTATCGTAGAATCATCTTGCCATTCTTCAAGTTCGATGCGCATAGAATGCCAATGGTATACGTTACTAACCAATGGAGTCCCACGTAGACCATTCGTGACATCTAGTGGTGAAGCATCGAACAATATAACCCTAACAGGGCGAGTGCATTCTAGTGGCCATAAGAAGAAACTTTTCAATAAAATCTTGAAGTTAATATGTAGGCCGGCGTGCAGTTACCTTTTTGGCTGCTAGATGTCTCGAGCAAATCTGCTGGTGAATTATGTTTTAATTAAATATATATTTTCCACCGTAATATGAAAAATATAACGCTTAATTTTAAAACGTCTGAATCATTACAAAACAATAAATATATAAAATTTCAAGCAAAAAAAAAACTCTGATGGGGTTTGAACCATAGGCATATGAGTGATAGGCCAACGCTTTACCACGGAGCAATTTGTGCCAACGAACATCGTTCCATATAAAAAGACCTACATATAACTTGTTAGCAAATAATGATTTAGACTAAACGATTTCATCAGTGGAGTATATTATTTATTTATAAAGCATTTCATACAAAGTTTATTTATTAGCCTACTTTCGATTTTTGCAAAAAATGAAAGTAGACTTGTGAGATCAACACAGGGCGAAAAAAGTGTGTCTGTCTGTGTGTGTGTATGTGTGTGTGTGAGTCTGTGTGTGTGTGTGTGTGAGTGTGTGTACTCTGAATGTCTGTCCCTCCCCCCTATCAATTCGAACACGGTGAATGCGAATTGAACGAAATTTGGTACAAAGGTAGCACTAGCAAAGGACACCTCAGCGTCATGTTTTATATCGCCGCCATCTTGACGGAAACGTAATTGCGGCCACACAAATGTTCAAAGCTTAAATCAAATTACGACTAACCTAATCATCCGATCTCTACCAAATTTTGCAACGACATACCTTTATGGGGGGAGCATCCTTTGACCAAACCAATAGGTCATCAGCATAATAGTTTGCGGATGGCGGCCATCTTTGTGTGAAAATCGATTCCCCCTATTAATTCGAACACGGAGCAACCGAATGGAACGAAATTTGGTACAGAGGTAGTACTAACAAAAGGCACCTCAGTGTCATGTTTTATATCGCCGCCATCTTGACGGAAACGTAATGGCGGCCACACAAATGTTCAAAGCTTAAATCAAATTACGATTAACCTAATCATCCGATCTCTACCAAATTTTGCAACTACATACCTTTATGGAGGGAGCATCCTTTGACCAATCTAATAGGTCATTCACCTGATAGTTTGCGGATGGCGGCCATCTTTATGTCAAAATTGATTCCCCCTATTAATTCGAACACGGTGGAACCGAATGGATCGAAATTTGGTACAGAGGTAGCACTAGCAAAGGGCACCTCAGTGTCATGTTTTATATCGCCGCCATCTTGACTGAAACGTAATGGCGGCCACACGAATGTTCAAAGCTTAAATCAAATTACGATTAACCTAATCATCCGATCTCTACCAAATTTTGCAACTACATACCTTTATGGAGGGAGCATCCTTTGACCAATCTAATAGGTCATTCGCCTAATAGTTTGCGGATGGCGGCCATCTTTGTGTCAGAATCGATTCCCCCTATTAATTCAAACACGCTGAAACCAAATGGAACGAAATTTGGTATAGAGGTAGCACTAGCAAAGGGCACCTCAGTGTCATGTTTTATATCACCGCTATCTTGATGGAAACGTAATCGCGGCCACCCAAATGTTAAAAGCTAAAATGTAATTACGACCAACCTAATAATCTAGTCTCTACCAAATTTCGCAACACCATATCTTTATGTGGGAAACATATTCTGACCAAACTGCAAGAACATCAGCCCAATAGTTTGCAGATGGTGGCCAAGTATGTGTGCAAATCGATTCCCCCTATCAATTCAAACACGGTGAAACCGAATTGAACGAAATTTGGTACAGAGGTAGCACTAGCAAAGGGCACCTCATATTCATGTTTAATATCCCTATAGCACGTTGTATTTCAACAAGCTCCTACAACAAACATTCAATCATACTCCTTGAAAAGGACAAAGAGTTATAACAATACCCATGCATTTAGGAGAAAGTAGGCCATATGTTCTTTACTGAACATCTTGTTTTGTATCAGTACGCTATATTGCATGCAATACTCAAATTAGTGAAATATAAGTCAGGCACAAGATATCCGCTGCCATCTTGTCTTCTTACCGAGACGGCTCAGCTTTTTTAAATCACTTCTGCACTATAGTATTACAAAATAAACTTTTAATTTCGAACGTGCCTCTTCCTTTAGAACAGTTAAATCGATTCTCGGCTCGATAATCGGAACTGGTGGGTCCCATGATATGGATTATAAAGTTCGCATAATTCGCACGGCCGCCATCCTGAAATGATACGGCGGATGACCTTGTAGTTGGTCACAAGACGCGTCCTATATGAAGGTATGTTATTACCAAATTTGGAAGAGATCGGATAATTTGGTTAGTCGCTATTTGATTTTACGTTTTGAACGTTTGAGTGGCCGCCATTCAGTTTTGGTAAAGATGGCGGCGATATAAAACATGACCCTGAGGTGCCCTTTGCTTGTTCTACCTCTGTACCAAATTTCGTTCAATTCGGTTTCACCGTGTTCGAATTGTTAGGGGGGGGGGGGGACAGACATTCAGAGTACACAAACTCACACACACACACACACACAGACTCACACACACACACACACACACACACATACACACACACAGACAGACACACAATTTTTGGTCCTGTAGTGATCTCATAAGTCTACTTTCATTTTTTGCAAAAATCGAAAATAGGCTAAAAATAGGCTTATGAGATCACCTTTTGTCCGTGTGTGTGTGCGTGTGTGTAGGTGTGTCCCTAATAAATTCTAAACGGCGGGAGCGGTTTCAATAAAACTCTGTAAGTTCAAAGCACTATTCCCGGCAACCCCGACCGTGCCCTTCAAATTTTGTTACGTCTCACCAATCCAATATGGCGGCTGTGCGAAATATTTCACAAGCATTCAATATCTCCGAAACTGTTTCGGATATCAGCCTGGAATATATTACGGTGGTAAAGGGATCTACTATAAGTTCACCTATGTGACTTTTGAAAAACTGGTAACTACAAAACCAACATGGTGGCCACGCGAATTTGCGACTTTTAAATAGACGTTTCTCACTATTTAACCAACCAAACGCAATATAACTTGGTACAGTATATGTTTATACACATTGTAATGCACCGACATCTAACTTCGTTCAATTGTATACATAACCACAAGATGGCGGATGTGCAAAATATGTTTCCGGCATTCTATATATCTGAAACTATTAGCGGTATCACCCTGAAATGTTGTACGGAGATAAAGGGCACTACTGGAAGTTCATCTATAAGACTTTCAAAAACCGGTTAACTACAAAACGAATATGGCGGCCAAGCGAATTTGCAAATTTTAAATAGACTTTTCTCGCTATTTAAAGTTCCAAACGCAATGAAATCTGGTACACGAAATGTTTATACACATTGTATTTCACTGGTATCTAATTTAGTTCAATTGTTTACATAACCTCAAGATGGCGGCTGTGCGAATTTTAAAATTCGGTTTTTTATTTCTTGTGTCGTAATCATGCGATCGAAGTGAAAGTTTGAATAATGAACCTACGCAATAATTTTCCTTTAATGGTACATGTCTCTATGGCCTATACATTTAACAATCCAACATGGCGATCATCCGAAATATTTAGACGGCTCTGAATATCTACGAATCTATTATAGCAATCAAACTGATTTTTTAATGTTCATAGGGGCTATGAACCTAAGTTCACCTATAGGACTTTCAATAGCCTGGTGATCAGAAATCCAACATGGCGGTGACGCGAAGTATAAATATTTACATGGACTTTTCTCGCAATTTAACCATCCGAGTGCAGTGAAACTTGGTACAGTAAATCCTTATACGGATGTTAATCCACTGGCATCTAATTTATTTCAATTGTTTCCATAACCACAAGATGGCAGCTGTGCGAAATTTTAAAATCTCCTTAACACTTCTTGTGTCCTAATCAGCGATTGAAGTTTGAATGCTACACGTACACAATAATCTTCATGCAACAGTACATAACTCTAGGACCTAAATATATAAATTCAAGATGGCGACCATCCGAAATATTTAGTCGGTTCTCAATATCTACGAATCTATTACAGCAATCAAACTGACATTTTTCATGTTGATAGTAGCAGTTAACATAAGTAGGATACATGAAAATAGGCTGTATAGTTCTTCACGGAACTACTTGTTATAGGCTACATAAGAAGATATTCAAAATTATCATTAATTTCTTCAGGTTGGTAGTTTGGAATTTGATGGTAGTCTATATACAGTATACAGAAATAGATAACGAGTGGTGCTAGTTTTGAATGACATTTATTTTTAATAATAATAATAATAATAATAATAATAATAATAATAATAATAATGGACGGAGGAACGTAAGAAGGGGCATAGTGAGTTCATGAGGAGATTTTGGGAGGAGAAGAAGAGGAAAGCTCCATCAACCCGAGTCAACAAGTTCAAGCGCGCTCCCTAAGTGGGCAAAACGAAGAAAGAAGAAAGAAGAATAATATCGTATGGCCTCGGATGCCGGGTGCAAGCTTTGTTATTTGACATCCAGTGGGTAGCTTGCATGCCAAATTTCGTTGTTCCTTGAAGCACTATCAAAGTCAAGGAGGTTAGATGTCTAAGTTCCTTGAACACCGTAGCGCTTTATAGTAAAGAAATGCGGAACTTTGTGTTGGCGGAAACTCCCGAGATTAATTCTGCCGTTATGAACACGGCCTACTGAATTCAAATGGGTTCTTTGACATGCCGACATCGTATGACATGCGTGTCATAATATTTGCCTCCTTTCAAATATCACTTACCACGGCCAGGAGCAAACCTGCAAGCTTGGGGATAGTAGACCGACACGTTAACCACACACCCACCGTGGCCAGCTCTATATACAGTATTTATCTGTGAGAACTGACCTGTGCCAGAGCAGCCTGTTCTCCAAAGCAATAGCGGGAATGTAGTGATGGTGAAGTAGCCTAAAACCTTCTTGCTTGCTCCTTACGTTTTTCTTTTCAGGTTCAGGTAGTCTACGATAGCTTTTCAGTCGGTCAACTTGAATGTTCGCAATTAAATTGAACGGGGAATAACACTTACTTTATCAACCTACTACGTGAAGAATTTTTACATGAATTACTTAAAATTTCTCGAACAAAAGTGTGTGTGGGTGGCTGGGGAGGGTGGTTGTAATAGGATGACATGTTTCGTTCTTCAGGCTAGCATCTTTAGATCTCATTCACTTAGACATTTTTTTGGTTCGGTGGAGCTTCCATGGGGGAGGAGCTCTGAACTGAGTAAGGGCTTTTCTGTACTCTGTGGAAGACGGATCTGGGCGGGGAAGTCCTCAACCCCGACATGGCGCGTCCCAATGGCTGATAGGGGCTCTTGTTGAGAGTGGTGCTTGCACCCGCGGATCAACTGAGGACATGATATAGTGGCAGCAGCTATATCATTATTGTTGATACAAGACCGATCTGTCGACCTTGCATCAGCAAACAGCTGCATCATATCATGGCATCCTTGGATGTTGGGATGTGATGTGGTTACTGCGCATTGAGGAAGGCAACGGGAAACCACCTCAATTTTTTTCCCCAGGATAATCTTCATGGCTGAAAACCCAATTACATTGGCCCTTAGTCTCGGGCAGACCTTAAGTGGTCAGAGGGTGCGAAGAATCTCCCGGTCAGCCCTGAAGATAGGAACGTGGAATGTACGGAGTATGTTTGAAGCAGGAATGATTCACAATACAATTCATGAGATGAAGAGGATGAATGTATCCATAATGGGTATAAGTGAGATGAGATGGCCGGGGACAGGAGATTGTAATGTGGAGGATTGCATGGTATATTACAGTGGTAATAATGATGCCAGGCATTTGCATGGAGTGGGTTTTATAGTGGACAAAAGTTTGCAGTCTGCTGTTATCAGTTGTATACCATTCTCCAGTAGAATAATGATGTTAAAGTTACGTGGCAAACCTTTCCACATTAATCTCATTCAAGTGTATGCCCCTACTAGTGACAAAAGCGATGAAGATGTTGAGGAATTCTTTGCCCAAATTCAGACCGTCCTCAAAGACACCAAAGAACATGATGTAACCCTTGTTATGGGAGATTTTAATGCAAAGGTTGGGAAAGGTTCTGAAGAACACATTGTGGGCTAGTGGGGTTTCGGACAAAGAAACAACAGAGGGGATCGTTTAGTGCAGTTTTGTAGAGAGGAGAACTTTGTCATTGCTAATACTTGGTTTAAGCTTCCTGCCAGGAGACTTTATACGTGGAAAGCACCTGCTGATAGTCCAGACAACATAATAAGAAATCAAATTGATTTCATTCTAATTAAACACAGATTTAGAAACAGCGTGATTTTTGCAAAAACCTATCCAGGAGAAGATGTTCTTTCTGACCACAATCCTCTCATTAGCAAAATTTGTGTCCGGATTAACAAGATTCCGATAAAAACAACACAAAAGAAATATGATACTGATGCCCTTCGGGAAATAAATACAAGGTCACAGGTGGCTGCTGCTCTTACCACTGATCTTAAGACGTTGAATTCAAATGACATGCAGCCCTTGGAACATTGGGACACTTTTAAAACCTCATTGAAGAGGGTTGGAGATCATTTTCTTAAGAACAAGAGACAACATAACAAAAGGAAGGCATGGATGACGGATGAAATATTGAATCTAATGGATAAACGAAGAGAAGTCAAAGGAAGAGATAATGAAGAATATTGGTTTATTCATAGATTGATAAAGAATAAGATCAGACAAGCCAAGGAAGCTTGGATGTCAGATAGGTGCAAAGAAATTGAAGAACTTAATAGTAAATATGATACTTTCCAGGTCCATAAGAAAATCAAAGAAGTTTCAGGTAGACACAGGAAAAGAAACACAGTCAACTTAGTTGATAGTCAAGGTAACACGGTATTTGAAGTTGAAGAAAAATTACAGGTTTGGGAGAACTATATACAAGAGTTTTTTAATGATGATCATCGTCCTTCCCGACCCGAAATTCCTTCAGTTGTTGGACCCATGATCACAATGGATGAAGTGAAATATGCGATTAGGATAGCGAAAATGGTAAGGCTCCTGGTCAAGATGACATTCCAGTGGAATTATTGAAGTTCTTGGATGATGATAGCATTGTGACGCTCACTAATTTATATAACAAGATATACGACTCGGGCATATTACCAGAAGACTGGCTCTTGTCTACATTTATTGCTCTTCCGAAGAAACCGATGGCTAAGTCATGTTGTGACTTCAGGACAATCAGTCTTATGAGTCATGTGCTCAAGATATTTCTCAAAGTTATCCATAATCGCATATACAGGAAATGCGAGATGCATAACAGTGACACGCAGTTTGGGTTCCTCAACGGTCTAGGAACTCGTGAGGCATTATTTGCGCTTCATGTTATTTTCCAGAGATGCCGTGAGGTAAATCAGGATGTATATGCATATTTTCTGGACTATGCAAAAGCCTTTGACCGTTGTCAGCATGATAAGTTGTATAATGCACTCACGAACTCAGGAATAGATGAGAAAGACATTCGGATCATCATTAACTTATACTGGGGTCAAAAGGCTAGTATCAGAATTGATGGACATATATCGAGATCAGTGGAAATAATGCGTGGTGTGAGACAAGGATGCATTCTTTCACCGCTTCTTTATAATATCTATGCAGAACAGATTTTCTCTGAGGCACTTGATGGCTTAAGGTCAATGATAATTATATTAATAATATACGGTACGCAGATGATACTGTATTGATTGCAAATAGTTTCGAAGGACTTAAAGAGATTGTTACTATGGTGTATCAAAAGAGTAAACAATATGGCCTTGACCTCAACATTAAGAAAACAAAATATATGATAATATCGCGAAAACCAGCATTGTCACAAGTCCTTTTAGTCGATGGACATCAGCTTGAGCGAGTCAAGAGTTTGGTTTATTTAGGACAGAATATTAATGAGAATTGGGATCCTTTGGTTGAAATAAGATGCCGTATAGAGAAGGCTAGATCCATCTTTATGACAATGAAACAACTACTATGCTGTCGAGATCTCAGTATGACGCTTAAGAAAAGAATTGTGAAGTGTTATGTTGTCTCCACCCTTCTTTATGATGTTGAAGCTTGGACCTTGTCCGTAGCTACAGAAAAGAAGATTCGAGCTTTTGAAATGTGGATATACCGACGGATTCTTAAAATTTCGTGGACAGAACATGTGAGTAATGCCGAGGTTCTTCAGCGTGTGAGCAGCCAACCTGAGCTGTTAAACACAATTAAGAAGAGGAAATTGTAATACTTGGGACACATGATGAGGAGTCCAAAATACCGTCTGCTCCAAGTTATATTTCAGGGTAAAATTGAAGGTCAGCGTGGACCGGGAAGGAGACGAATAATTTGGATGGATAATTTAAGAACGCGGTTTGGGCTGTCTTCCACGGAACTCTTCAGGATTGCACAGGATAAGAAGGTGTTAGCCATGGTGGTAGCCAACGTCCGTATCGGATAAGGTAGAAGAAGAAGAAGAAGAAGGAGAAGGATATATGAAACACGTTTGTATTACTATTCATCAAGATATCAACTTAATACATTTTATCATACCTACTTGAAGTTCTGAATATTCACGAATGGGAATATGATGTTATTTCTGTTTGGGCAGATAAATTATCAATTAATATGATAAAATTGGTCCGGTCAACTCAAACATAAAATGCCAGCGTTTCGCCCCAGTGTGCCGTTGGGCTCGTCAGTTGGTACAGAATCACCTCACCAATACGAGTGGCTAGCACATACTGAGAAGGCCATCGCAAGACACAAAATACAAGTAGTACTGACGTCACGAGCGATGCCAATGTGCTACGGAAGTCAAGCTCCCTTTCATAAAACAAAAGCCTTACCTTGGCAAACCAAATAGGTTATGAATATTCCCGAATGGGAATATGATGTTATTTGTGTCTTGCGATGGCCTTCTCAGTATGTGCTAGCCACGCGTATTGGTGAGGTGTGTCTGTACCAATTGACGAGCCAACGGCACACTGGGGCGAAACGCTGGCATTTTATGTTTGAGTTGACCGGGACAATTTTATCATATTAATTGATAATACTTGAAGTTCAGTGTAAAACTATCAAATACAGTATATAAAGTGAATACAGATGTGCTATCAAAATAGTCAAATATTTTGTAATGTAGCAACGACCAAAAATAAATTTTGGTCAGTAGAACCTCGTCTAGAAGTTATTAAATTACATCTTCGTTTTTAGCCTACTTTTGATTTTTGCAAAAAATGAAAGTAGACTTATGAGATCAACACAGGGCGGAAAAATTGTGTGTCTGTCTGTGTGTGTGTGTGTGTGTGTGTGTGTGTGTGTGTGAGAGTGTGTGTGTGTGTGTGTGTGAGTGAGTGTGTGGACTCTGAAAGTCTGTCCCCCCCTATCAATTCGAACACGGTGAATCCGAATGGAACGAAATTTGGTACAAAGGTAGCACTAGCAAAGGGCACCTCAGTGTCATGTTTTATATCGCCGCCATCTTGACGTAAACGTAATGGCGGCTACCCAAATGTTCAAAGCTTAAATCAAATTACAACCCACCTATTCATCTGATTTCTACCAAATTTTGTAACGTTATACCTTTATGTGTGAAGAATCTTTTGACCAAACTACGATGTCATCTGCCCAATAATTTGCGGATGGCGGCCATGTTTGTGTGCAAATTGATTCCCCCTATCTTTTCAAACACGGTGAAAGGGAATTGAAACGAAATTTGGTACAGAGGTAGCACAAGCAAAGGGCACCTCAGTGTCATGTTTAAATTGCCGCCATCTTGACGTAAACGTAATGGCGGCCACCCAAATGTTCAAAGCTTAATTCATATTACGACCAACCTATTCATCTGATCTCTACCAAATTTTGTTATCTTATACCTTTATGTACGAAGAATCTTTTGATCAAACTACGAGGTAATTTGCCCTATAATTTGCGGTTGGCGGCCATGTTTGTCTGCAAATCGATTCCCCCTATCTTTTCAAACACGATGAATCCGAATTGAACGAAATTTAGTACAGATGTAGCACTAGCAAAGGGTACCTCAGTGTCATGTTCTGTATCTCCGCCATCTTGACGTAAACTTAATGGCGGCCACCCAAATGTTCAAAGTTTAAATCAAATTACGACCAACCTATTCATCTGATCTCTACCAAATTTTGTAACAGTATACCTTTATGTATGAAGAATCATTTGACAAAACTACGAGGTCATCAGCCAAATAGTTTGCAGTTAGCGGCCATGTATGTGTGTAAATCGATTCGTCATATCAATTCAAACACGGTGAAACCGAATTGAATGAAATATTGTACAGATGTAGTACTAGCAATGGGCACCTCATATTCATGTTTAATATCCGTATAGCACGTTGTATTTCAACCAGCTACTACAACCAACATTCAATTATACTCCTTGAAAAGGACAAAGAGTTATAACAATACCCATGCATTTAGGAGAAAGTTGGCTGTATGTTCTTTACTGAACATCTTGTTTCTTCTTGCTCCTACCATGAGTCTCAATCCATCAATTTCTCCTTGGTGGTGAAATACCTGCTCTGGTAGCAGGTGAAATCAATAAGCATTCGGACGGAAAAAGACATCCATTCCTTGCCAATATCGTGCATTAAACATCGAACCTTCCCGTAAATCAGGATTGCTCAACTTACGGCGCGCGGACCAGATACGGCCCGCGAGACTATCTTGTCTGGCCCACCGCTCCTCGTCCGCGCCGTGTCGCCAAATTTGAAACACCTAAAGCCAACTGGACAAAGAAGTGCGCGCGCACCTCTACCCAAGGTCATTGACTCACTGATGCACACTTCAAATCCTTATTAATGATTGGTAGGCTACAAGTAAGTTCGATCCTAAGTGGAGAGACATTTTAAGTACCGGTATAAAGTTTTTTCAGTCATCGCACTAAACTAAATTATCATGAACTTTATTTCATAATTTGATTAATAATTGTGTCAGATGAACATAATACTCACTCCTTGTCATTCATGCTGTAGGAGTGCATTGAATATCATCGTACTTCTATTTTAAAGGGATGTATTACAAATATTTAATTGTTGTTGGTGTTTTATTTTTTTATCCACTATAAATAAATATAGAAAACGGCAACAATACTAACAAAACTAAGCTCAGACAGCCAAAAAGCTCACCATATTGTACCTATACTTAAAAAAAAGTCCATAACCCTCAAACCCCACGGAGTGTTTTTGCCCGCAAGGTCCCCCAACTATTTACAATGTGGCCCTTAGTTAAAAACTGGATGGGCACCCCTACCGTAGCTAAATGAAGTAGTATAAAATCTAGAATTTACTGTACAGCAAAAATAACTTTTGAATTCTGGAACACTTTATTTCCGAGCACGTTGCATACTTACTGTATACGAGTATTATTAGGATGAATAATGACAGGTTGTTGAAGAGAAACTTCAGAGTACTGCACACGAGAATTTGAAAAGCGAAAATTAGGATGAGATCGTACTTATATACAAGTATTCTTAAGATAAATCATGACAGTTTGTGAAGAGAAACTTTCCTTTGTAAGCCTGCGTAATGGCAACAAGACGAGAAGAAGAGAGAAGTGTTAAGGCTGAGGTGAAATATACAAGTTAACACTTTACTTCAAAAGAGCTATGAGGTAGATCATGATTATTATGTGAAAGCGCAGGGAAGGGAAATTTTGCAGCAGACTAAGAGCTCCATAGACTTTGGATATGAGAGGACTACTTAAATACAGTATCTTCTGAGTACAGTGAGCCAGATTTGGATACTAGCGGAGCAGAATCGTTGTTGTTGATGATGATTTATTTAGGGTGTGTGTGGAATATGTCTGATGACTTGTGTCACTGCGTTGTCGGTACCAGTGTATGTATTTCTAATTGAGTTAGGATTTCGGTAGGAAGTTGTCGTTGCCTTAAATTAGGTACCATCCCGGCATTTGCCTGAAGTAGAAGTGGGGAACCATGGAAAATCACTTACAGGATAGCTGGGGTGGTAATTGAACTCACCTCTTCTCAGTTTTGTCTCGCCAGGCTGTGATCCCCCTTTCAGCCCTCAGACCAGATATATATTTTTTTGCTGATCCGGCATACGAATCAATGATCGTGGGTCCGATCCCAAGTTCAATCAGATGCCATATTTTTTTTTTGTCGTGTAGCCTCCTGAGAGACCGAGTGCAGGTCTTTCTAGTCGACGCCCGTGGGCGACCTGCGCGTCGGGAGAGATGGAATGGATGAAGATGAATGACACTGGGCAAGGATGTGGAAGGAAGCGGCCGTGGCCTGTCAGAAGGTACTGTCCCAGCATTTGCCTGGTCTTGAAAATGGGAAACCACGGAAAACCATTTCAAGGACAGCCGACGGTGGGGCTCGAACCCACGCGTCTACCGAGTCAGCAGAGAGCTTGGCCCCTTGACCTAACGCAGCGCTTTAGCCCGCGTAGCCACTACTGTCGGTATCAGATGCCATTTAAAGGTGGTAATATAAGATAACCTTTTATCGGCAGAGATACCAGCTTGTTAAGTGGGGAGACACAGCTGAAATAGACAAATGTTGTACCGTAGATACACTGGCGGAAAATAAATCCCAACACAAAGAAGGGGTTGTGCTAGATTAACGAACGTTGGTAGGCATGTTGACACATCTGAAAGATGACGTTGATTCAAATTTCCCGCAAATCACATTAGCTTGGCGCTAGTACTGGCCCAATGACGTTGCACATCAGAATTTCTTTAAATACGGGCTGTACTGTGTGAGAGCTTTAGTTACCTGTGAGATTGGACGGAGTGACTGTAAATGGGTCAAAAATGCCTTCACGACGACGATGAGGCCAGTATCAACAGTTCACTGCGTTTTAACGAGGCCGTGTAATAGGGCTACGTGAAGGTGGATTTTTCTTTCGCGGTATTGCAGAATGACTTGGCAGGTATGTCTCCACTCTGAATGCATTCTGGCAGCAGTGGTCACGAGAATATATGGTAGCAAGAAGACCGGACTCCGGACGTCCCCGTAGCACCACTACCGAGAGGGAGGACCGCCGTATTCGGCGTATGATTTTGACGGATCGGACGGCGTCTGCATCAGCTATTAGAGCGGCTGTTGGCACTACAGTGACGCAACGAACCGTTCGAAATTGGTTTCTTGAAGGACAGCTTCAAGCCATACGCCCAGTGGCGTGTATTTTACTTACCCCAAACCACCACTGTTTGCGATTTCAGTGGTGTCAAGCGAGGGGTTATTGGAGGATGGAGAGGAGGTCCGTTGTGTTTTCCGATGAAAGCCGATTTTGTCTTGGTGCCAGTGATGGCCATGTGTTGGTTAGAAGGAGGCCAGGTGAATGTCTGCATTGCACCTGTCTGAAGCGTCGACACACTGGATCTACAACAGGCATTCTGGTCTGAGGAGCAATTGCCTATGACAGCAGGAGCACTCTCGTGGTTATCGCTAGCACCCTGACTGCAGATGTGTACGTCTATCTGGTGAAACGACGTGTTGTGCTGCCATTCATGAACAGCATTCCCGGGGGTGCTTTAAAACAGGATCACGCACGCCCCCATGCCGCTGTTGTAACCCAACGTGCTCTACAGAGTGTCAACATGCTGCCTTGGACTGCTCGATCCCCCAATATGCCCCAATCGAGCACGTATGGGACATCATTTGACGATAACTGCAGAATCATCCACAATCGTCATTAACCGTCCCTGTATTGACCGACCAAGTGCAACAGGCTTGGAACTCCATCCCACAAGCTGACATGCGGCACATGTACGACACAATTCAACAGTCTGGCGATTATACCGGTTATTAATCGACCATTATGGCACATTTTCGATGGCTTTTCTCGCGTGGACATTGACCTCTTTTCTTGCACCTTTAATCAAATAAATATGTTACCTCACCAAATATATTGCCGACATTTCCGTACTCAGCATTCCCTATTTCATGGTGTTGGTACATATGTCCGCCAGTGTATAATATTTCGAAGTTAATATTAATAATAATAATAATAATTATAATAATAATATACCGACAGTAGTGGCTACGCTGGCTAAAGCGCAGCATTAGGTCATGGGACCAAGCTATCTGCTGACTCGGTAGACGCGTGGGTTCGAGCGCCACCGTCAGCCGTCCTTGAAATGGTTTTCCGTGGTTTCCCATTTTCAACACCAGGCAAATGCTGGGACGGTACCTTATGACAGGCCACGGCCGCTTCCTTCCACATCCTTGCCTAGTTTCATTCACCATAATTCATTTCATCTCTCATTAACTCCTCTCATGAGGTTGGCGTCAGGAAGGGCATTCGACCGTAAAAACCATCGCCACAACGACTTCCTTCGCATCTCATCCCCGACCCCGTTGGAAAACGGGAATAATAAGGGGTAGACATACATACATACAATAATAATAATAATATATTATTTTATTAGAAAATTGGAAGATTGTGGCACCAACAGTGCTTCTCCCTGACCTAATATGTAGCGGTAATTTGTAAGCAAGGCCAATGAGAAACGAGAGATGTTTTAGATGGTCGATCACCCTAACTTAATTCACATGCCATATAACCATGTCATTGCTAACTCTTACGCCTATAGCAATGCAAAAACAAGAAGTTCCGTGACGAACTAAAGAGCCTACTTTTCATGCCAATGATTATTCTACAGTATATGAACCTATCTAGAATAATGACGAAATTAAGTTGGTAATATCGAAATGTCTAATTAGTTCGAAATACTCCTGGTATAATGTAGCCTAATAGAGCACTAGAGTTGGCAGCCCTGTGACTGAATATATTCTTAGTTCCATCTCTTAAGGTACAGAATTCAAAATTTGGTTGAAGTCCAATGGACGTTACATGCAGTTAGACATTGGATCTATCAGCACGCGTAAAAGCATGTTGGCAACAATGTCATGCGTGTGCTGGTTAGAAACAATCGGAATTATTATGATATCTTGTTGTGCCAATTTTGGATGAAATCCATTCGTTAGTATAGAAGTTACATGTATTTTAAATTTGGACCTATCAGCAAGCATAGAATCATGTTGGTAGCACTGACTTATATTAATTACTTCAAATTAATCTAGAGTGTCAGGTGCTATATACGTGTTCATAGTATAGAGCTGTTGGCTTGCATACTTTCTGATATATTGATATTAGGATAAAAATATAGACAGCATTTATTAACAGTCGGCAGCCCTGATTGCTCTTAAGAATAATTATAGTCATATCTGTTATGTTACACATAACACATACGATTGATTGAAATCCAACTGATAGTATAGGAGTTACATGTATTTAAAAATTGGTCCTATAAGCAGGCTTTGAATCATGTTGGCAGAACTGAAGTATATAAGTTACTCCAAATTAATCTAAAATGTCAGGTACTATACGTGTGCTTAGCTTAAAGCTGTCGGCTTGCATACTTTCAGATATATTGGTATTTGGATGAAGAAAATAGAGAGAGCAATTATCAACAGTTGGCAGCTCTGGTGGCTCTTAAGAATATACTCAGTCATATCTATTTATGTACACATATTACATACAAAATTTGGTTGAAATCCAATTAATAGTATATAAGTTACATGCATTTAAAAATTGGACCTACCAGAAGGCTTGAAATTATTTTGGCAACACTGTCATGTATGGCCTCCTGGAAATTAAATTGAAATAGTATTATCTACATGTGTGCCAATTTTGGAATAGCTCCTATGCATATCTTCCATGATATCCAACATGGCGCTAAAAATTATTGCGTTTTTTCAGCAGTTGGTAGCACTGACATCATTTTTAAATATGGGCTTGAGATATTCCGGTATACATCTTTACTCATACTAAATTTGGTTTTGATTGCTGCAGCCGTTTAGCAGTTGATAGGGGGGACACACACACACACACACAGCCAGACAGAAGGACAGACAGACAGACACACATTTTCCCAGATCGATCTCATAAGTCTACCTTTTCCTCATTTTTGCAAAATGTGAAAAGTAGGCTAAAAATATACAATACGTCTACGAGACTTTTAAATTTCACCCACCCTCTATTATCTAAAGCGCTTTGGATAAAAAACGAATTAAGATTTGCATACATAAGGAAGCAAAAAATTAACCAACAATTATACGACATTCAATTGCAACTAAGTAATTTCTGGCACGCAGCCCAATGGGACAGCTTCACCGAGCGCCTACATGACACCATCAAAATCAGAGCAACGAGGAAGTATGACACGCTAGAAAATAAATTAAGAAAACTAGGAGAAACACAGAACAATCAATCTAATGAACAACACACGAATAACAATGAATTCTATTTCCACAGCAGAGTAAACAACAGAACGAACGTAATCTTTTCTCAAGGTGAAATGAATATGTTAGACAATGGTTTGAAATACAACTGCACAAACGCACACACGAACCACAATATAAAACAGTTAATCACAGATATTGAGATAGCCAGTCACAAGCTCCCAGCAGAAGACAGGGAATTAACCAAAAATCACGCCACCAACGAAGCCAAAAAAATCCTCAAACGAGAGGGCGATAGCAATAACATTCAAAACAACAAACAACTCAAAGAAATAAAGTCATTGAAACAAAAAATAAAAGAACTTGACTTAATCATCACAAAAGCAGATAAGGGAAACACTACAGTAATTTTGAACAAAACAGAATACATTGAAAAAAACAGTCGAATTCCTAAACAACAACGAAATCAAGGAATTAACAAAAGACCCCTCCAACAAATTCCAAAAACAAATAAAAAGTGTGCTAAAAGAAACAGAATAAATACTGACCAAAGCCGAAAAATCAAAACTAATAAACATGAACCCGAAAATACCATCATTGAGGGGACAACCAAAAATACACAAAAAGGAATGCCTAATGAGACCAATAGTCAATTGTAGGAATGCCCCTAATTACAAAATCAGCAAAGAGTTACTAAAAATCTTAAAATGCCGTCTTTCCAACGACAAAAACACTCTGTAAAGAACACAACAGAACTAGTAACAACATTGAACACCATACAAATGAAACCTAGCTACAGGCTAGTATCCTTCGATGTAACTAACATGTACACCAATATTCCGATTATTGAAGCAATCAACACTATCGAAAACAAATTAGAATCCAACAATTCGGTAAAAGAAACTGAAGAGATTGTGAGATTACTGAGGGTCGTTCTCAGCCAAAACGTGTTTCAATTCGACAATAAAATGTACACACAGAGAGAAGGCCTAGCGATGGGATCGCCACTAAGTGGGTTAATCGCTGACATCTTCATCAATGCACTCGAAAATGCGTTCTTAGAAAAGACTTCAACAAAGGGAATAGTAATATGGAAAAGATACGTAGATGCTGTAATTTGCATCTACGATACTGAAATAACAAGCGAAGAAACAATTCTCCAATCCATTAATAGCCTACACCACTCTATCAAATTCACTAAGGAATCCGAAATAGACCGAAAAATAAATTATCTCGATATAACTATTGAACGTAAAGACAACGACCTTTCATATTCCATATTCCGGAAAGCAACACAAACCTCGCATGCAATCGACAATCAGTCTAATCACTCCAGTACGCACAAACTAGCGGGTTTCAATTCAATGGTGCACAGGGCTTTAAACATACCCATGTCAAAAGACAACTATAATAAGGAAATAAGAACTATTAAGCAAATAGCAAAAGAAAACAATTTCCCGCCAAGCAAAATAAACAAAATTATAGCCTAACATTAAAATAAAGATAAAACGATTCCCAAACCGGACAGTAATGAGAAAAAATTTGCGCGTTTCAACTATGTGAATGCGAATACATATAAAATCACTAACCTATTCAAAAAGCAAGGCATAAAGATAGCTTTCACAACGAAAAACACAACCGCTAGGCACCTCCTAAATACTAATCTAAATAAATGTGACCCGTATTCAAGGTCAGGGGTATATTCTATAACGTGCCAAGACACCGGTTGTCAAGCTAATTACATCGGGCAGAGTGGAAGACGAGTAGACACACGTTATAATGAACATAGGAATGCGATAAGATACGGAACACATTCAGCCGTGTGCGAAGATATGTGTGACACGGGGCACAGCTTTACCAACATAGAGTCGGATCTTAAAATAATCCATCACGAATCGAAAGGCAGAGCTCTTGACATAAAGGAAGCAATCGAGATACACCTAGCCAAACGAAATAATCCCAACAATCTAAATGAACAAACGTTCGTGGAGAGCTCACCCCTCTTCACGCTACTAAAAAACACACCCTGTCGGAAACAAGACACAATTTAGCAACACAGCCAAGCTAGATAAAAAGGGGGGGGGGGAGGAATTAGTTTTTTTTAATAGGTAAATGTTATCTGGATCAGGTGTACGATGTACTTTTTTTCTGCAATAAACCAAGGCCCATATTCGCGGCAGTATTAAAGGTGCCGGGACGTCCTCATAAGACCGTCAACGCTTAGTTCGAATGGCTTATGGTCCACGCGTGGCGAGGGCTAATCCACGGTCTTTAATAGTTGTAGACCCACCTCATTCAATAACATACATCTTTTCTAGGTTGGCAACACCTCACATAAGCACGTCGATATGACTCCACACAGCACGTATGGGCAGGGGGGAAAAGGCAGGGAAAAACCAGTCGTTAAGATAACCACTGCAGTCGACCGCACCGTGAGTTACAGTGAGCACGAAAACTGCGAGTAGCTGTAGTAAGGAAGAAAATCAGATAAGTAGTAAGCCTATAATTTTATAGTTTAACCATAGTTGATTATTACAACCATATAATCTCTCCAAAGTACAAACTCCGGATAGCTATCACCATTTAGCATTTCACCTAACATCATATATACTGCATTTAGCATACACCGACAGTTGCAGTACCAATACTGCAACTAAATAATTGTACATATTGTAAATATTTTCACCTGTATTTCAAACATAGATTTTATAGCCTAGGTGTAATGGATCTGATGATGATCGCTTGACGATCGAAACTGGTCATCCTAGTGTTTTATTAATCTCATGTAATTGATTTCAGGATTAGGGCATAACCCATCTATTTTGGGTACATTCGTGTTGACCGACTGAAAAGCACTAAACTCTTGTTATCAGATAATTTCACACAATCAAGTACACAGGACTGTCACAAAGACCCTAAATGAATCAACAACAACAACAACAACTACAACTACTACTACTACTACTACTACTACTACTACAAAAGGTACATCTAAAAATACATGACTGCGATTGCATGGCAGGTAGCAACAATAACTGTAGAAACTGTACAACAGTAAATAATGTAACTGTTCAAAAATACTTAGGTGTGTATATCGATTGTAATTTCAGGTGGGACAAGGATATTAATCAAGTTACCTCCAAACTAAGAATAATTTTAAGTAAATTTTTCCATCTGAGGCAAAATATGGCTACCTCAGTGCTAAGAATGACATACTATGGATTAGTGGAAAGTATAATTCGATATGGAATAGAGGCTTGGGGACTTGCTTCAAATACTTATATTAATAGAATTACCAGCATTCAGACACGTTTCCTTAAATTCTTTGTAAGCCATGGTGATAGGCATGGATTATACTCACCAGTGATATTGTTCTCCAATTGTCAGATAATGCCTTGTAGGGTCTGAGAATAACATTAATAATAATAATAATGTATGTATGTATGTCTACCCCTTATTATTCCCGTTTTCCAACGGGGTCGGGGATGAGATGCGATGGAAGTCTTTGTGGCGATGATTTTTACGGCCGGATGCCCTTCCTGACGCCAACCTCATGAGAGGAGTTAATGAGAGATGAAATGAATGATGGTGAATGAAACTGGGCAAGGATGTGGAAGGAAGCGGCCGTGGCCTGTCAGAAGGTACCGTCCTAGCATTTGCCTGGTGTTGAAAATGGGAAACCACGGAAAACCATTTCAAGGACGACCGACGGTGGGGCTCGAACCCACGCGTCTACCGAGTCAGCAGAGAGCTTGGCCCCATGACCTAATGCTGAGCTTTTAGCCAGCGTAGCCACTACTGTCGGTAGATAATGCCTTGTAGGGGCCTAATATATTTAATGATAATTATGGATAATTTTTAATAGTACTTTCAAAGATCATTTAAAACATCAAAACGATACAAGATTTAAGAATTCACAATTTGTAATTCCAAAAACAAATAATGAATTTGGCAAAAGAACATTAGCTTACATGGTACCTTTTCTATTTAACAAGCTACCACATTGACTGCTGGTCTTTGAGAGTATGTCAAAAACAAAAAAAGATATAAAAAATTGGATAGTAAATAACTCCTTAGACTAAGTGGACAACTGCTTTTATATATATTAGACTATGAACATGATAGTAACATTTGTATTTAAAGTTTTAGGTTAAGTTTTTACAATAGTAACGACATAACTGTTGTTTTAAGGTGGGTAAACATATTATAATTTTATAATTAACATATTATAATAATGTTTACCAATATTAATTGTTATGAGCTGATTGAATATCTTTGTGAAATATTATTAGGGGCACTATATAAAATAATTGGAAGGTGACAGATTGGACTGTATATTGTGTAAATTTAATTGTGTTTGTTAACATATATATTGTAACCATAATTGGCACCTGCCGATAAGCGTTAGCTTGGTAGGACCAAAAAAATGTAAAATTGGGCATTAATAAACAAACTGTAACTGTAACTACAGTATTAGTTACGAAGTAGGGGGCGTGGTGGCTCAGCGGTCTAGCTGTATGCCTTTCACCAAGGCGGTCCGGGTTCGATTCCCGGTCAATGCATGTGAGATTTTCGATGTGAAATGCCATGTCCTGTGGTTCGGATTCCACGTAAAAAGGAGGTCCCGTGGCTCATAATCACAAGATTCACGGTCACGTAAAACTACAATCTTCCTTCAGTTACGAAGTAGCCTCGAGCGTTCTTCTCCTTTCATTGCTGAACTAGGCAACCTGCACTGCCATATCAGTTTTGCGGGTAGCCTTACACGGCGCGAGTTTTCCAATCACAGGTTTTCAGTAACCTGCACTTACTGTGTGCTGTGCAGTTGCCCCATGTTCGCTTAACAGTAATCCATGTTATACAGCATACTATCATATTGTTTACTAGTTACATAAAATACAGTACTCGATTATTGGCCCATTCTAGCCTGTTTTCATTTATAAACAAGTAGTTCCGTGAAGAACTATACAGCCTAATTTCATATATCCTACTCATGTTGGTTGGAATTTTTATTTATGTACTGTTACATGAAGATTATTGTGTACGCGTGGTATTCAAACTTCAATCGCATGATTAGAACACAAGAAGTAAAAGCGAGATTTAAAAAATTCACACAGCTGCCATCTTGTGGTTATGCAAACAATTGAAATAAAATAGATGCCAGTGGATTAAAATTTGTATAATCATTTAACGTGCAAAGTTTCACTGCACTCGGATGGTTAAATCGCGAGAAACGTCCATTTAAATAGTTATATATCGCGTCGCCGCCATGTTGGTTTTGTGCTCACCAGGTTACTGAAAGTTCTATAGGTGAACTTATGTTCATAGCTCTATTAACATAACAAATTTCAGCTTGATTACTATAAAAGATTCGTAGATATTGAGAACCGTCTAAATAATTTCGATGCTCGCCATTTTGGATTGTTATATGTATAGGCCATAGAGTTATGTTCCAAAGAAAACTTATTGCGTAGGTTCATTACTCAAACTTTCACTTCGATCGCATGATTACGACTTAAGAATTAAAAACTTAATTTTAAAATTTCGCACAGTCGCCTTCTTGAGGTTATGTAAACAATTGAACTAAATTGGATGCCAGTGCATTACAAAATGTATAATTATTTACTGTACCACTTTTCACTGCGCTAAGAGAGTTATGGTTGGTTCTTAAGTTTAGGGACTGCGACAGCGCGGTCATGTAGCCCCGTGTACTTTGGGTGTGTGTAGAATCTGTCTGATAACCGGTGTTAATTTTGATGACTGTATTAGTGTGTGTTATCTGTTTATTTAATTTAAGTACTGCAACTTAGAATTTTTCAAATAGTTCCTACTTTTGCCGCCAAGCGCCACCGTCAACGACTACTAGGCCAAGTTCAGAACTTAGCTACTAGACGCCACCGCAATCGGCTCTTGGCAACGAATGTAGAAACCTAAGAGCGTTGTTTACATTCTTAACATACCCAATTTAGCTTCACACAGGTGCAATTAGTGGAAGGTTCTTTAACATGCCATAAATCTATGACATGGGACCGCCGGCTTTACTTCCCCTCCGAAGGAAGACATACTGAGGGATTTTTAACGCTCTTAAAAAATCCGACGGCTTCGGCCGGGTTTGAACCCGCTATCTTGGGCATAGAAGCTCAGCATGCTACCAACTACGCCACCGAAGCCGCCTCAGAGAGTTAAATGACGAGAAAAGTCTATTACAATGTTTCAAATTCGCTTGGCCGCCATATTCGTTTTTTACTTTACAGGTTTATGAAAGTTACATAGATAAACTTGTACAAGTGCCCTTTATTAATGTACAAAATTTCAGGGTAATATCTGTAATAATTTCGGAGATATGGAATGCCAGTGAAATATTTCGCACAGCCGCCATTTTGAGGTTATGTAAACAATTGAACTAAATTGGACGCCAGTGCATTACAATGTATATAAGCATTTGCTGTACCAAGTTTCATTACGTTTGGATGGTTAAATCATGAGAAAAGTCTATTTAAAGTCTCAACGTCGCTTGGCCGCTATGTTAATTTTGTAGTTATCAGGTTTTTGAGAGTGTCATAGGCGAACTTCTAGTAGTGCCCTTTATCACCGTACACAATTTCAGGGTGATATCGGTAATAGTTTTGGAGATACTGAATGCTGGTGAGAAATTTCGCACAGCCGCCATGTTGGATTGGTGAGACACAAAAATGTTTAAGGGCACGGTCAAGGTCACCTAGAATGGTGCTTTGATCTTACCGAGTTTCATTGATATCGGTCCAGCCGTTTAGAAGTTATTAGGGACACACACACGCACACACAGACACACGGACAAAAGGTGATCTCATAGGCCTATTTTTTTTCATTTTTTGTTTCGTGTGGCCTCCTCAGAGGCCGAGTGCAGGTCTTTCTATTCGACGCCCGTGGGCGACCTGCGCGTCGGGATAAGAGATGGAATGGATGAAGGTGAATGAAACTGGGCAAGGATGTGGGAGGAATCGGCCGTGGCCTATCAGAAGGTACCGTCCCAGCATTTGCCTGGTGTTGAAAATGGGGAAACCACGGAAAACCATTTCAAGGACGGCCGACGGTGGGGATCGAACCCACGCGTCTACCGAGTCAGCAGAGAGCTTGGTCCCATGACCTAACGCTGCGCTTTAGCCAGCTGAGCCACTGCTGTCGGTTTTTCAAAAATGAAAATAGGCTAAGAAAATAGGTTTATGAGATCACCTTTTGTCCGTGTGATGCGTATGTATGTGTGTGTGTGTGTGTCCATAATTAAAGCTAAACGGCTAGAGCGATTTCAATGAAACGTACTAAGGACATACAGTAGAACTATTTTGTATGACCCCGACTGTTCCCTTCAAATTTTAATACGTTTCACCAATCCAATATGGCGGCTGGGCACAATATTTCATCGACATTCTATATCTCTGAAACTATTTCTGATGTCAGCCTGAAATATTGTACGGTGATAGACGATACTCATTTACGTTCATCTATGTGATCGTAAGTTCAAAGTCAACATAGTGGCCAAGCAAAGTTAAAATATTTAAATGGCATTTGCTCGAGATTTAATCAACCAAACGCAGTGGAACTTGGTACGGTAAATGTTTATAAAAGATTTAATTTAATAGCATCTGATTCAATTCATTTTTTTTTCATAACAACAAGATGGCGGCTGTGCAAAATTTAAAAATAATTATTTATGTTTTTGTTTCCTATTCAGGCGATTGAAGTGAACGATTAAATAATAAACCAATGTAATATTCTTCATTTAATGGTAAGTATCTCTATGGCCTACATATAGAACAATCCAACATGGCGATCATCCAAAATATTTCGACATTTCTCAGTGTCTCCGAATCTATCACAGCAATAAACTGAAATGTTGTACGTTGATAGAGACTATTAACATTAGCTCACCTATGGGCTTTTCAACAACCGATGAACACAAATCCAACGTGGTGACGATAGTAAATTTAAATAGATGTGTCTCGGAAAATCCTTGTAATAGCCCCCCTCCCCCCCAGGGGCTCACATCAAGTGGGACGTGGGTTGGCGACCACGGGACCCTAGCTGAGTCTGGCATTGCTTCCACTTACTTGTGCCGGACTCCTCTCCGTCTTCTTTTCTGTCGACGTCTCTTGGTCAACTCTTGTTCTCTTCCGATCCCAACGGTATTAAGGTATCCGAGGCCTAGGGAGTCTCTTCCTTTCCCGCTTTAATTGGCCCTTCTCTCATATTTCCTGATACCCTCATTCATCGAGGGGTCAGCCTTCTTTTTCTTTTCCTGTTACCTCCTGCCTTCTGCACAAGGCCCTCAACTAGGCAGGTTGTATGTATCCCCACCACTTCTGGTGCACCCTGGATAGTGCTACACCCTCAAGAGCTCACGGCTGGTGAGTTTCGGAGTTGGCAACCCCGAGGGATTCCTGAGCTGGGTCCGTTTTGTCCCGTTTTTCCTCTGTCCTTGGGGCTGGCCTCTCCTCCTTCCCTTTCCTATCTGCCTTACATGGCTCTCCTTCCTTCCAAGTCCGTCAATCCTGATTCTTCGAGGGTTGAGGGCATTTCTTTTCTTCCTGTCATTTATTTGCCTTATCCTTTGTTTGTTTACCATTCCTTCTTCTAGTATGTAAGATTTTACTTCGTATTAGTTACAGTTTTCATTCTCATCTCATCTTTCACTCTCACCCTAACCATTAGGGGCCGATAACCTAGATGTTAGGCCCCTTAAAACAACAATTAGCATTATCATCATCATCATCTTGCAATAGGCAGGAGAATTTTAATGGAACAGACCAGTGAGATATATGAAAATAGGCTATTTAGTTCTTCACCTAACTACTTGTTTATTTATGAAATACAGGATTATGACATCACCTGTTGTCCGTGTGTGTGTCACGTAATAAAATCTTGGCGATTTCAGTGAAACTTGGTAGGCCTAAGGACTAACTACTACCTCGTCTAACCTTGACTATGCCTTTCATATTTTAAAATCGCCAATCCAACATGGCAGCCGTGCAGAATATTTTATCAGCATTCAATATCTCCGAAACTATTACAGCTGTCAACTTCACATTTTGTAAGCGGCTTCGGTGGCGTAGTTTAGAGCATGCTGAGCTTCTAAGCCCAAGATAGTGGGTTCAAACCCGGCCGAAGTCGTCGGGCTTTTAAGAGCGTTAAAATACCTCAGTATGCCTTCATTTGGAGGGGAAGTAAAGCCGGCGGTCCCATGTCATAGATTTATGGCATGTTAAAGAACCTTCCACTAATTACATCTGTGTGAAGCTAAATTGTATAGGTTAAGAATGAAAACAACGCTCTTAGGATCCTACGTTCGTTGCCAAGAGCCGACTGCGGTGGCATCTAGTAGCTAAGTTCTGAACTAGACCTAGTAGTCGTTGACGGTGGCGTTTGGCGGCAAAAGTAGGAACTATTTGAAAAATTCAAAGTTGCAGTCCTTACTTGAATTAAAAAACAGATACACACACTAATACAGCCATCACAATTAACACCGGTTATCAGACACATTCTACACACACCCAAAGTACGCGGGGCTACATGTCCGCGTTGTCGCAGCCCCTAAACTGAGGAACCAACCAACCAACCAACTACGCCTACGAAGCCACTGCAATTCGAGGTTGATGGAGATAACACTCCACTCAAAAACTTCCTCTTGTGACAGACAGACCACATGCAGGTAAGGAACTAATGAGCCTACTTGTGCTCCCTTGTCCAAACAGAATAGAGCTGATCAACTTGCTCACCACATTATCACCACTTCCAGCTGGAATTATGCGGCAAACTGGCAGCGGACACAACTCCGGAGGGAACGAACCTCAGTTAGTTATTTCATAGAAGAAGGACTCATTTGGGAGACACTTGAACGTAATTACAATCCCACACACTCATTTTAAAACACTTACTGACTCTGGTGCACCTTTGACTACGAGAACGACCAACGCAGCTTGCACTCATGATGGAACCCACCTCTTGATACAGTGGATAGCGTTCTTGGCTGTCACCACGGGGATGAAGCTACGATACGGGTAACTGACAACACTGGGTACTGCAGCGCCATCCCACTACGAGCGCTGCTAGGCAAAAGGCCGCCTTGTGATTGGTTGATTTGGCCTTGTTATAGTTGGTGTTCTGTAGTTGTTGATAACATGGCGGCTCCACATGCTTGAAGCACGTTACGGTAACTGTTTTTATCCTGATTTTGAGAGAAATTTAAGTCACTTAAACCTTCAAAATATTCGCAAGAGCAAATATTGTTCCTGGATAACACGATACTCTCGTATTTATGCAGCTTATAATCGTGCTCCATACATTTTATTCGTAAACTGTGTTTGTCAAATGCGTGTGTTGCTCACGCCAAAGAATATGAGTCATACGACATCATCGTGAACAGTTCTGAATAAAACCATCCTGTCCAAAGCCTCAAGTTTGTGCAATTTTAGGTAGATTTCATTAGAAAGCTAACTATTGCAATGGGTACCATGTTTGGACTTTCCTGAAAATTTCGACATATATTCGCATTTAACATCCCCCAGACCCCAAAACCACCGTCAGTTCAAAAGTTTATATATAATTTCTGTTACTTAGGAAGCAGAATAACCAGTGATGGACGAAGCAAAGAGGATATAAAAAGTAGGTTGGCTCAGGCAAGAAAAGCATTTCTACAAAAAAGGAATCTGCTGACATCGAATATAGATTTAGGTATTAGGAAGTCATTTTTGAAAGCCTTTGTCTGGAGCGTGGCGCTCCATGGAAGTGAAACTTGGACTATTGGTGCAGCAGAAAAGAGGAGAATTGAAGCATTTGAAATGTGGTGTTACAGGAGAATGATGAAGATCAGATGGGTAGATAGGGTTACAAACAAAGAGGTATTAAGACGAGTGGGAGAGGAGAGATGTTTCTGGCGACTGCTAATGAAGAGAAGAGATAGGTTGGTAGGACACATACTAAGACACCCAGGAATAGCAAGCTTAGTTATGGAAGGAAGGGTGGAGGACAAGAACTGTAGGGGTAGACCAAGGTTAGAATATGTTAAACAGATTGCCTCGGATGTAGGGTGTGGTAGCTATGTAGAGATGAAACGATTAGCTCAGGACAGGGAGGCATGGAGAGCTGCATCAAACCAGTCAAAATACTGAAGACTCAAACAACAACATATATATATATGTATATATGTATATCAGTTTCTTGTGGACACGATAACTGCCGTAATTTTGCACCCATCACTTTGAATTTTTTACTGAATATGTATACCTATAAAATCTCGGTCGAGTTCGTTACTGGGCTAAATCGGTCGAAGGGGATGAAAATGTTTTTTTTTCTAAAAAGTGAAATATTGCTATAACTCTCTTAATATGTGAAATATCGAATCCGTTCAAAGTTCATACTATGTGTCGAATAAAGCCCAAAAATTTATGTTTGAAGAGTTTTTTTTATAGCACCAACCATTGACCAAAGGGGTGGGAAATAGTCGGTTTTTCGGTAAACATTAATCATATCTCTCTTAATAGGCACAATATCAAAACCGTACAAAATGGACAATATTCCCCTAATAATTACCTAAAACTTTTGTCTGAAAGAATTTTTGATATGACCCACCATTACGCCAAGGGATGAGAAAAATAATTTCGGAATTACAAGAAAATGCCAAGAGCTATCAGAGGTTGCCATGGCAACACTACTAAATTGATGACGGATGAGCCATCGGACGTTGCCATGACAACGCACTTACTCGATATTAGATTCAGATTTCCATCCAAGTGTGAAGCGGCTTCGGTGACGTAACTGGTAGCATGCTGAACTTCTATGCCCAAGGTCGCGAGTTCAAAGCCGGCCGAAGTCGTCGGATTTTCTAAGAGCGCTAAAAATCCTTCAGTATGCTTTCCTTTGGAGGGGAAGTTCAAACGTTCGTTGCAAGTTGCTGGTTGCGGTGGCATCTAGTAGCCAAGTTCACAGCTAGGTGTCGTTGACGGTAGTATCTGGTAGCAACATTAGGAACTACTGCTTGAAATTGAGCGTCTGCACTCCTTACCTGAATTACAGACTAATACAGCCATCACAATTCACACCGTTTATCAGACAGGTTCTACACTCTCCCAAAGTACACGGGGTTACTAGACCGCGTTGTCGCAGCCCCTAAACTGAGGAACCAACCAAAATCTCTGTGGGAAATATAATTTTGCGTGAAGAAGTAACAGACTGTTACATAGTTACACATCAGTGTCGAAACCTTGCATAAGGACAGTGTGACCACAAGTATAAAAATGGACCCCAAATGACAATAAGGTTACCGTCCCCATAAGACAATAAAATGTTTAAACAAGATGTTCAGTAAAGAACATATAGCCTACTTTCTCCTAAATGTATGAGTATAGTTATAACTCGTTGTTATTATCAAAGAGTATAATAGAACTATTCTTTGTTGAAGACCTTAGAAACGATTTACCTCTACCAAACGCCACAACCTAGATAAAAACTGCTGCCATCATTGAAGAAAGAAAGATAAGAAGTATATCAAGAATGTTATGGATCTGGAGACATAATCGACCGGACTGGCTGCGTGGCTCAGCGGTAACGTTCTCGCTTGCTGGGCCCTAGGTTGCAGGTTCGTATCCTGGCGCAGTCAGCTGGCATTTGAGGGTGCACAAATGCGAGGGAGCCGTGTCAGTACATTTACTGGCACGTTAAAGATCCCCTTCGGGCCAAAATTTCGGCACCCCGGTGTCTCTAAAAGCAGCAGTAGTTAAAAGGGATGTAAAACCAATAACATTATTATTATTATTATTATTATTATTATTATTATTACATATACGACCTGCCGTGGGCAACATCCAACTTTGAGTTGAGGCATGTCTTTACACGACTGGTTGTGCATGGCTTTCACAACCCTAATTGAATTAACAAATCTTTCCATGACCCTACAGAGACGTGTGTATACAAACTATGTGGATATTTTCGATTGCTATTTGCCTGAAATAAAAGTAGTAATTAATAACCTGAACTAACACCAACGGCTTGAATTCAGTTACTATGTGAAATCGTTTTCTTTTTTACTTCAAATAACATTTTCAAGTAACGCAAAATAGGCTGTTACAAACCCTTTAAAATAAAAAGTAAAAATGTATCGTAGTATCATCTTGTCATTCTTCAAATTCGATGCGCATAGAATGCCAATGGTATAGTAATCAATGGAGCCCCACGTAGACTAGTCGTGACATCTAGTGGTGAAATATCGAACAATATAATCCTAACAGAGCGAGTGCATTCTAGCGGCCAGAGGAAGAAACTTTTCAATAAAATCTGGAAGTTAATAAGTAGGTCGGCGTGCAGTTACCTTTTTGGCAGCTAGATATCTCGAGTAAATCTGCTGGCGAATTATGTTTTAATTAAATATATATTTTACACCATAATATGCACAATATAACGCTTAATTTTAAAACGTCTGAGTCATTACAAAACAATAAACATATTAAATTTCAAGCGAAAAACCTAGCTCTGATCGGGTTTGAACCATAGGCATTTGAGCGATAGGCTAACGCTCTACCACTGAGCTAATTGTGTCAACGAATATTGTTCTATATAAAATGACTTACATAGTACTTGTAGGCAAATAATGATTTATACTAAACGATTTCATCACTGGAGTATATTATTTATATATAAAGCATTTCATACAAAGTTTATTTATTTTGTATCAGTACGCTATATTGCATGCAATATTCAAATTAATGAAATATAATTCAGGCACAAGATATCCGCTGCCATCTTGTCTTATTACTGAATCGGCTCAGCTTTTTAAAATCACGTCTGCACTATAGTATTACAAAATAAACTTTTAATTTCGAACGTGCCTCTTCCTTTAGAATAGTTAAAACGATTCTCGGCTCGATAATCGGAACTGGTGGGTCCCATGATATGGATTATAAAGTTTGCATAATTCGCACGGCCGCCATCCTGAAATGGTACGGCGGACGACCTTGTAGTTTGGTCACAAGACGCATCCTATACGAAGGTATGTTGTTACCAAATTTGGTAGAGATCGGATGATTTGGTTAGTCGTTATTTGATTTTACGTTTTGAACGTTTGAGTGGCCGCCATTCAGTTTTAGTAAAGATGGCGGCGATATAAAACATGACACTGAGGTACCCTTTACTTGTTCTACCTCTGTACCAAATTTCGTTCAATTCGGTTTCACCGTGTTCGAATTGATAGGGGGGGACAGACATTTAGAGTACACACACACACACAGACTCACACACATACACACACACAGACAGACACACTTTTTTTCGCCCTGTAGTGATCTCATAAGTCTACTTTCATTTTTTGCAAAAATCGAAAGTAGGCTAATATGCAAAAAAGGCCGAAAAACAAAGTTAATAATTAACTTTCTCGCAATAAATGAGGTCTGATCCTTCTACGAAAACCTGCATATTCTGCCTATTTTCGCCTATCCCCAAATTTGTCCGGTGAAATCTACCTCCGCCTTCCGGCGTGCCGAGAGGACTTTTATAAAATGGAAATGTGTCCTTAAATAAAATACGGGTTGGGGTGACCCAGTTAAATAAAATAAAAACATAAAATGAAAACATATTTGGGAGCTAATATTTCCATACTGGTAGTTAGGTTGCCACACCACTAGGCGTGTTGCAGTAGTTTCTTGTTTCCATGCTTTACCAAGCGTCATTCACTTCTATTATATTTGGGGTTCTGTGGCTGTCACCCCTAAAGTCCGAGTTCATTCCCCACTCTACCAACAAGTTTGATACTGGTCTTAAGGCTGGATCGTTGTACATTCAGTCTCGTGAGACACAACGTAGAAGAGCTGTTATTTAGATAGTTTGTGTTGTTTTATGGGGTAGAACAGCGTGGCCATCTCCCCTAAGAGATAATGTGAGTGCCATTCCCACGTCAGCTGGTGTAGAAGTGGTTTTACAATTCAACTCCTCGTGTTGTTGTTGTTGTTGTTTTTGTTTGAGTCTTCAGTCTTTTGACTGGTTTAATGTAGCTCTCCATGCTTCCCTGTCCTGAGCTAATAGTTTCATCTCTACAAAGCTACCACACCCTACATCCGAGCCAATCTTTTTAACATATTCTAACCTTGGTCTACCCCAGCAGTTCTTATCCTCGACCCTTCCTTCCATAACTAACCTTGCTATATAATGTATTCTACCAACCTATGTCTTCTCTTCATTAGCAGTCGCCAGAAACATCCCTCCTCTCCCAATCGTCTTAATACCTCTTCATTTTTAACCCTATCTACCCATCTGATCTTCATCATTCTCTTGTAACACCACATTTCAAACGCTTCAATTCTCCTCTTTTCTGCTGCGCCAACAGTCCCAAGTTTCACTTCCACAGAGCGCCACGCTCCGACTTTCAAAAATGACTTCCTAATACCTACTGTAAATCTATATTCGATGCACTTCAAAACCACGGGCGTCTCCCACCCAATCCATAGGCCTAGTCCCAACTACAAGTAGAAATTTACACATGCTACTAAAGAGACCACAAAAACACAGGTTATTTCATTTATTTATTATATATTTTTAAAATTAATTATGTTTTTTCTTTCTTTCCAGGTAACATGTTTCCTTCAAGATGTTCTAATTCAACAACTGTGGGGGATTAAGGTAATGATTGATTTAAAATAATATTTTCTCTTTTTCATACAAAAGAACATTAGTAGAAGTATCGCATACTACAACAATAATAATAATAATTTGATATATAAGACAATAATAATAATAATAATAATGATATGGAATTTGAGACTCGTTTCGCTTTTGTTGTTGCTAATTTTAGGGGCATCGTGTAATTGGGTGTGTATGAGTAATGTGAGTGATAACCTGTGTTATTGTGATGGCTGTATTAGTGTGTGTATTTTTAAATTGGGGATAGTATTGGGAAGAAGGCGGCCGTAGGTTAGGAATCATCCCAGCATTTACCTGGAGTAAAAATAGGAAACCACGAAAAACCGCTTCCAGGATTGCTGAGGTGGAAATCGAACCCTCCTCTTCTAAGATTTACCTCAAGAAGTTGAGTGCACCCCGTTACAGCCCTCACATCGGAATTAAGATCTCTTGGCAGAGTCGGGAATGGAACCCGGACCTCTGGGATGACATTCAAGAACGCTAGCCACTACACCACGAGGTTTCATAAGTAATTACGCTTGATAGTGATGAGATTGTCACATTTAATATTACGCACAGTGGCCATATTGACTATACAAGCATTAACTCAATAAGTCAGTATCTTAGTTAAAGAATCATGTAACATGGCGTTATAACAATATCGTATGTAACTGTTCTTACGTCTTCAACACTGTTATTTTGTATGTCTGACCACTTAATGATGTAGTGGCTACCATTCATGGCCGTACATCTGAGTCCTGGGATTGATTCCAAGCTCTGACAAAAAATGTTTGATTTTGGTCTAAGTGGGGTATATTTTTTCCCCCAGACCAATCTCATAAGAATGAACATTCAAATTCTTAGGAGACACGTAGGGTAAATCTGACCATTCTGGACTGGTGACTTGAAAAATCACGCCTGTACATGCACTAGCCTGTACTTAGCAAGTTATTAAGTCATATGTTTTTCAGCTTACATGTTGACTGCCTGAAGATCTGCCTACGCCTTCATAGGCTTTGCAGATTGATAATGATCAATAATTAGTACATTATGAAACGAGCCTATAATGGCAATAATTAAGACACGAGTATGTTTATAAAACGAGCGAAGCGAGTTTTATAATTTTCATACGAGTGTCTTAATTACCATTATAGGCGAGTTGCATACGCCTGTTTATATTTGACGATAATTGTAACTATTTTATGTCCAAACATAAATATTCATAAATATCTGTCGAGATTTCGCCAGTTTTATGTACTGAACAGGGCGCATGGGACGCAGAGAATACCTTGTGTTTGACCATGGCCTCCTCAAATACCCCACTATGATATGAGCCACGCAGTTAAATTCAAAATAGGAGGCCGTGGAAGTCAGCGCAGGTGCGATGCTATCCTTACCTAATTGGTCACACAACTGTTTCTTGAGCTCTGATTGGTGGGAGAAACTGTTTCAAATAGAACAAGAAGTTTCGTGACGAACTAAAGAGCCTACTTTTCTTAAAATTTAAGATCATGCCAATGATTAATCTATATGGATCTATCTAGAATAATGACGAAATTAAGTTGGTAATATCGACATTTCTAATTACAGTAGTTCGAAATAATGTATACCCGGCATAATGTAGCCTAATAGAGAACTACAGTTGGCAGCCCTGGTGACTGAATATATTCTTAGTTCCATCTCTTAAGGTACAGAATACAAAATTTGGTTGAAGTCCAATGGATAGCATGGACGTTACATGCAGTTAAACATTGGATCTAACAGCGCTCGTAAAATCATGTTGGCAACAATGACATACATGTATTGGTCAGATATAATCCGACATAATATGATCTATTGTTGTGTCAATTTTGAATGAAATCCATTAGTTAGTATAGAAGTTACATGTATTTTAAAATTGGACCTATCAGCAGGCTTAGAGTCATGTTGGCATCACTGACGTATATTAGTTACTCCAAATTAATCTAGAATGCCAGGTACTATACGTGTGCATAGTTTAGAGCTATTGGCTTGCATACTTTCTGATATATTGATATTAGGGTAACAAAAATAGAGACAGTATTTATTAACAGTTGGCAGCCCTGGTTACTCGTAAGTATCGGCATAGTCATATCTGTTATGGTACACATAGCACACACGAAATTTGGTTGAAATCCAAATTATAGTATAGAAGTTACATGTATTTAAAGTTGGACCTCTCAGCAGGCTTGAAATCATGTTGGTAGCACTGACGTATATAAGTTACTCCTAATTAATATAGAATATCAGGTACTATACGTGTTCATAGTTTAAAGCTGTCGGCTTGCATACTTTCTGATATATGGGTATTTGGATATAAAAAAATTGAGAGAATTTATTAACAGTTGGCAGCCCTGGTGGCTTTTAAGAATACGCTCAGTCATATCTGTTTAAGTACACAGAGCACATACGAAATTTGGTTGAAATCCAATTGATAGTGTAGAAGTTATATGCATTTAAAATTTGGACCTATCAGCAGACTTATAATCATTTTGGTAACACTGCCATGTATGACCTCCTGGAAATTAAACTGCAATATTATTATCTATACGTGCGCCAATTTTGAAATAGCTCCCATTCATACTTCCAAGATATCCAACATGGAGCTGAAATTTCAATCGCGATTTTTCAGCAGTTGGTAGCACTGACATCATTTTCAAATGTGGCAGTGAGATATTCAGGTATAGATATTTAGTCCTACCAAATTTTGTTTCGATTGCTGCAGCCGTTTAGGAGTTGATAGGGGGACACACACACACACACACACACACACACACAGCCAGACAGACAGACAGACAGAAGGACAGACAGACACACATTTGCCCGATCTCATAAGTTTACTTTTTCCTCATTTTTGCAAAATGTGAAAAGTAGGCTAAAAAATAGTGTTATAATGACCCAAATTATGATACAGTTTACTGACATATGATATTTACATTTCGACATCGTGGAACATGAATGAACATTTAAATTTAAATTCTTAGTATACACGTAGAGTAAATCGAACCATTCTTGACTGGTGACTTGAAAACTCACGCCCGTACATGCACTAGTCTGTACTTAGCAAGTTATTAAGTCATATGTTTTTCAGCTTACATGTTGATCGCCTGAGGAGCTGCCTACACCTTCATAGGCTTTGTGGATTGAAAACTAGCTCTTAACTCGCACCATAATGATCAATAAACCAACTAACGAAACAGTGGGACTAAAGAAAGCAATAATCTTCCAGTAGAGATTAAAGATAAGAATGTTCCTTGGAACATACAGTAGAAGCTGTACGGATGTTATTACGGAAAGTTTATGTCATTAGAACACGATATCCATCTGACAGGTGATAGTCATGTCACTGGTAGAATTATAACCATAATATTTGCAATATAAACAAAGTCTTTAGTTCTTATAAAGCACTTGACATAAATTTAAATGGTCGGTCACCAATATTCTTGTCATAATAGTTGATATTTCTAATAAAAACTATAATAGGTTCTTTTTAGTTCACTCGGCTTGTTCAGGTGTACTTAGATGGCTTAACAATTTTGGTATAGCCTACTGAGCCTGGACAAAGATGGCATCTAAAATCAAAAAGGAAAATATTGTTGAAATAAATTAATCGTCTAATTCTGGAATGACATGAAAGAACCATCATTCGGTCGCGCGGATGGTGTATTACCGTCTCATTCATAAAAGCTCGCATATTTTGTTGCATACGATTACACAGGCGGGTGGGAGGGCAATATATTCTACTAGCGGACGCGTGCGAGAGCTCTCGCATAATGGGTTGTGTGCGTCCCATGTGTACAGAATACCCGCCCGATCCTAGTGCTATGCGGGCTGTACGTGACACAGTTCTGCCAGGGACCATCTATCGTCTTGTTTATTTGTTTAAAAGCACTTTATAAACAAATATATTTCCGTTTACTTATCAAGAAATGCAAGATTTTTCCTGTACTATTGAGACGATTTGGAAGATTTCGGTACAAACCACACCTTCTAACTCCCTCTGGTTTAGGAGCTTGAGATTGTGAAACATACACCATCGCGTATTATATTATAGGCTATATTAAGATAGTCATACAATATGTCACTAGATGCCCGTGGAGTCCTTCCTTCGTCAGTTTCCTTCCAAGTTTACAAGTGTTCAGTAGATTACCGTCGCGTGCCCGCCAACTATACTAAAACCATTCTCTATCGGAGAAAAATTTGAGTACCGAATTCAGATTTTTCGTAGCCTAGCTATATTGCATTTATTTGCAATCACAGGCCCGCACTCATTCTCTTTGTCTCCCTCATTAAAGTTTTCACTGGTCTGCACTTTCTCAAAACGTTATCGGTGGTAAATGATAATTTACGTATGTTGCTAATATCTTGGTACTTATTGTACTTATTGAAATGTTAATACATTTTGTCTATTTTTACACAAGTATACCAGGTGTTTTTCATCACGTAGAACCAAATTTTGAATGTATATGATGAAGTGTTGAATAAAGAAATACACAAATGCAGGAAGACTGCTAGGAGCGCGCCTGGTTGAAGGCTAATGAAGTAAAGCCATGATTCAACAATGTATTTCCTGATGATCTCATTTTGCCTTTTGTTGGAAACTTTATGAAAGTACTTTATTTGACTTTTTATTTTCATTTGTAGTTCTGATACCCGTCATCAGAGTCGTTGTGTTTTTTAGTTGTCATCATGTATCAATTTAGAATTTCCGTTAACTAGGCTAAATTTGCCATTTGCTTTCAAATTTTGGAATCCACCCGGAGTGAATTCTTGCTTTACGGTGAACGTAAACAACGCGTCTATAATTCTCCATCTAGTTAGATTCACGGCCTGATTAAGCGGTGAAATTGCACAAATAAGCGAAGGGATTGTACCAAGCCTATGATAAGACGGATATGCATCAGAGAAGATTGTGGGAAGATTCCAATTCTAAGACCTCCAAGTAAATGGTCTACACAGAGACATGCCAGAATTATTGCGGCTCGAAGAGAATTTAGAACGTTTATCGCACCAGTGCGGGCGTACGTTAAGGGAGCAGAATGGCGCAGGTGCTTGAACCTTTCAAATACATCATACATTCACGGTTCCTTTATGGTTATTGTTTTAGAGATGGGCTGGTTCATAATGGAAAGTTCTTGGTTCCATTCCCAAGTCCTATTGACAACTGTATGCTCCATGTTGAAAAAGTAACAAACATTTTCGTTGCTCTTAAAAGTAATGGCGTTACAGTAACTTTAAAAAAGTAACTTTGTTACCCTCTCGTTACTGTAAAATTAAACTGTCACTAGTAACGGCGTTACATTTAGTTATCTATTTTAAAAAAATACGAGCCTTACAGTAGTCGCATATGATGTGTAACATGTGACATGTTATTCGAATAATTCCATATTACTTACTCGCAATTTTTAGCCTACTTTCAATTTTGAAAAAATAGGCTTATGAGATCACCTTTTGTCCGTGTGTGTGTGCGTGTGTGTGTGTGATTCGTGTGTGTGTCCCCCCCCCCCTAATAAAATCTAAACTGCTGGAGCGATTTCAATGAAACTAAGTAAGTTCATAGCACTATTCCGGGCGACCTCGACCGTGCCCTTCAAATTTTGTTACGACTCACCAATCCAACATGGCGGCTATGCGAAATATTTCACCAGCATTCAATATCTCCGAAACGATTACCGATATTACCCTGACATCATGTATGGTGATAAAGGGTTCTACTATAATTTCACTTATGTGATCTTTGAAAACCTGGTAACTACAAAACCAACATGGCGGCCAAGCGAATTTGCGACTTTTAAATAGACGTTTCTCGCGATTTATCCAACCAAACGCAATGAAACTTGGTACAGTATATGTTTATATACATTGTAATGTACCGACAACTAACTTTGTTCATTTGTTTACATAACCACAAGATGGCGGATGTGCGAAATATTTCACCGGCATTCTGTATCTCTGAAACTATTAGCGGTATCTCCCTGAAGTTTTGTACGGAGATAAAGGGCACTACTGAAAGTCCATTTATACGACTTTAAAAAACCGGTTATATACAAAACAAACATGGCGGCCAAGCGAATTAGAAAATTTGAAATAGACCTTTCTCGCGATTTAATGCTCCAAACGCACTGAAATCTGGTACAGGAAATATTTATACACATTGTAATGCACTGGTATCTAATTTAGTTCAATTGTTTTCATAACCTCAAGATGGCGGCTGTGGGAATTTTAAAATTAAGTTTTTATTTCTTGTGATGTAGTCATGCGATCGAAGTGAAAGTTTGAATAATGAACCTACCCAATAATTTTCCTATAATGGTACATGACTCTATGTCCTATACATTTAACAATCCAACATGGCGACCATCCGAAATATTTAGACGGCTCTCAATATCTACGAATCTATTGTAGCAATCAAACTGAATTTTTTAATGTTCATAGGGGCTATGAACTCAAGTTCACTTATAGGACTTCAAATAACCTGGTGATCACAAATCCAACATGGCGGCGACGCGAATTATAAATACTCTCATGGACGTTTATCGCAATTTAACCATCCGAGAGAAGTGAAACTTGGTACAGTAAATCCTTATACGAATGGTAATCCACTAGCATCTAATTTATTTCAATTGTTTCCATAACCTAAAGATGGCAGCTGTGCGAAATTTTAAAATCTCCTTGTAACTTCTAGTGTCCTAATTATGCGATTGAAGTTTGAATACTACACGTACACAATAATCTGCATGTAACAGTACATAACTCTAGGACTACATATATAAAATCCAACATGGCGACCATCCGAATTATTTAGTCGGTTCTCAATATCTACGAATCTATTACAGCAATCAAACTGAAATTGTGTATGTTGATAGTTGCAATAAGTGGGCTATATGAAAATAGGCTGTATAGTTCTTCACGGAACTACTTGTTTTAGAATGAACTCATAGTACTTCTTTGTGCCAGCAAACTTGTAGGATTCCTTCATGTTATTACCATCGGTATGTTCTCATTACTGTTATTTTTGCAATATCTACTTGTGAAAAACTCAAGTGACAAATCCTTTCAGCAAATATGTTATATTGAATATTTTCACTCCAAAGAACGACAACTTGAAGGTGATTGATTGTAGGAATTTATTTAATGGGGCCTCCAAACCTGGAATTAAATCGTATGCTATATACATATGCTGTATTTTGGCCAACATTACCTCGAGTGCTTATATTAAACAAGAACTCAGCAAAAGTAGTAAGATTTAATAAATCATAATTATTTTCAGCAAATATGATATAATGAATATTTTCACACCCAAAAACGACAATTTGAAGATGATTTATTGTAGGAATATCTGTAATGGGGCCTCCAAACCTTGAAGTAAACCATATGCTATTAACATTCCACATAGCCACATGGCCGACAGTATGCCGTTGTACCAATCTCCGCCACCGCGCGCGCTCATTGTTTCCGTTGCATTTCCGTCCCACTTCCGTCCCTTTTTACAAAATCACCCCCACACAAAAATATTCAGCAACCTAGTAGAATGATGTTACACATTAAAATATCCAGCAGCTTCGTTACATTTACAGTTACCTATTTAAAAAGTTATTTAATTACCCTCTCGTTACCATAAAATGTAACAGATACTAGTAACGGCAATCCTCTCTCGATGTCTCATTGGGTTACTTTCTATGGCTTCTGTTCTCTTCATGGTGTCGGTTAGTTGACGGATTGGGGGAGAAGAGGCAATCTATTGGCGAAGCGATCACCCTACCGGCAGTAATAAGTTCTGGGATGGGAAGATCGAAGATAAAACAAACAGAGTAAATTGCCTTTCTGTGGTAGATGAGATGAATGAGCCGAGAGACAGAAGAAGTGGCATTCGGTCTTATTCTAGAGAACATGTTCAGTGAACTGACGGAGCTCAACAGGTATTAGGGAGTTTACTTTCCTGAAGAGCTTCCACATTTTTTCGTTCGTTCATTTGCCGTGTGCCACGCCACCTTCGCTTTCTTATGCATAACCACCTTCCGGTTTGTAGTCAGGTAATGGAAGCTACGGTTTTCCTTGCCAGTAATTTAACAATTTATGTTGCAAAGAAAATTAAAAATTTAAAAATAGGCTACAGCAAGAAATTAATGATTTGCAGATGTGTGCAGTGTGAAAGTTATATTTGTGGTTACTCATTATGAAGTATGGGAGCGTGATGGCGCAGTGGCTTAGCTGCTTGTCTTTTACCCAGACGGCAGGGGTTTGAATCCCGTTGACAGCGGTGTGTAATTTTAACCTGAAAAATCACGTGGCGTCAGGAAGGGTATCCCAATTTAATCCCCCGCTAAATCCCTAAATAATTGGCAAAATCCGAAGGAAGGAAAAAGAAACTCATTTTATAGTTGTTGTTTTTTGAATGGTTTGATGCAGCCTCCCTGTCCTGAGCTAATTGTTTCATCTCTAAATAGCTACCACACCCTACATCCGAGGCAATCTGTTTAACATATTCTAACCTTGGTCTACCCCTACAGTTCTTGTCCTCGACCCTTCCTTCCATAACTAAGCTTGTTATTCCTGGGTGTGTTAATATGTGTCCTACTAACCTATCTCTTCTGTTCATTAGCAGTCGCCAGAAACATCTCTCCTCGCACACTAGTCTAAATACCTCTTCGTTTGTAACCCTATCCACCCATCTGATCTTCATCATTCTCCTGTAACACCACATTTCAAACGCTTCAATTCTCCTCTTTGCTGCTGCACCAATAGTCCAAGTTTCACTTCCATAGAGTGCCACGCTCCAAACAAAGGCCTTCAAAAATGACTTCCTAATACCTAAATCTATATTCGATGTCAACAGATTCCTTTTCTGTATAAATGCTTTTCTTGCCTGAGCTAACTTAATGACGCGACATTCCAGTTAACGTTGTTCCACAGAACAACATTTGCTGTCTCTAATGTTTCATATTCTCCCATTATTTTACTGTAAATCATGGTTGAAATTTTTGAGAAACAGACTGCGTTTCTAAATGGGAGAATGTATTTAACTGTAGGCCTATGCACTTGATAATATAATCTTGACTGTATTAGTTTTCCACACAGTGATTTTACCCTGTAGTAGGTATATTAATATATTTAGTATTCTGTCATCTTCTCTTAAATTACTAGGGGCATGGCGGCGCAGTGGTCTATCTGCTGGCCAATCACCAAGGTGGGCCGGGTTGATTGCCGGTCAATGCAGGTAAGATTTTTGAATTCAAATGCCATGTCCTGTGGTTCGGATTTCACGTAAAATGGAGGTCCCGTGGCTCATGATCGCGAGATTAACGGTCACGTAAAACTAAAGGCTTCCTTTCTTCTTAAAATACTCAAGAGCCCACCTCGTAGGTAAGTGGCGCACATTTGGCTGTCACCGTGGAGGTCTGGGACTGTTCCTAACTGAAGGCCATGGCCGCCTCCTTCCCATCCTCATCTGAATTACAAATACACACTCTAATACTGCCATCACAATAACACAGATTTTCAGACAAATTCCACACACATCCAAGTACACGGGGATACATAACCACGATGTTGCAACGCTCCTCAATCAACAACAGCAACAACGTTTCCTGAAGAAAGCTATGTCTATGAGAAAGTTTATATCCAAAAATGTGTCCATAATTTAATATCAGGTTAATTTGTGTATACTCCCCCTAGGGGCTCACAGCTTGTAGGACATGGGTTGGCAACCACGGGACCCCAGCTGAGTCCGGATCTGCCGTCCGTGTGCCTTTTAAGCTTACGCTAGGTAAACCGTTTTGGATACCAGGCGAAGCCGGGGCGGGTTGCTAGTATTAGTATATTGGTTGATTTTTGACCCTCCCCCCACCCCTCCTTTTAATGACATGTAATCATGAAATTGACCGCCCCCTCACCTCTGTATAACGTAATCACAAATCAATACCGAATATTACTGATTTCATCACGATTTAGCCGTAGATAACTAAATGAAACAAGAAACACAATGCCAGAGATATCAAAAAACTGTTAAAAGATAGAAAGCTACAGTTTCATGTGGTGCTTCGGGGCAAGGAAACACAAGCTCAAAATGACCAAAAAGAAATAAACAAAAATTAGTCTAATCCCCTCCCCACACAAAAAGTATAATTAAAGATAGCTCTGAATCTATTGTTCAGTGTTACCTAATTAACAATTAATATTGTAGCTTTCGGTCGCTCAACGCAAAAATCAATCCAATTGGGCTACTGTAATATGTGAAAAATAGTCCGTAACAATAGCCTATATATTGTGCCCTTCTGACAAAGAAGTGTGCAAAGCATAGTCAGCTAGCTCAAATCAGAAATCCGGGGCATAGTATGTTCCCCCACTGTATGATTTACACACTCTGGATCATGCTTAGGATACACTCAAAAATAAACATCAAAAATCAAAATCTAAAATATATTTAATAAATTCAAAAATTAGGCGCTACAAATAAAACATAAAAACTGAAAATAAACCCTTCACACTTGTCCTACTAAGAACAAGGAATCATTAAATAAAATGTCTTACAAAAACACTAGTTTACGGTTCCATTTGAACCTTACCAAAATATCATCTAGGTTTCACTTCAATAAAGCAATTACATAAATTCTCAAGCGAGCTCAAAAGCGGCTCGGTGTTTATTTCAACATATTATTTTCATAATTAAACACACATTTATTACTCCTTAATTAGGTATTAATTATTACAGAGTTATAATTACAATGGTACTGATAATTACCATTTGTTTAGGCTCTCATGATATTCAAATGTTACCATCTCTCTCTTCAATACTACCAAATTACACTCGTGTCGGGAGAACTCATGTGCCTCGAGTTTATGGAAACTACTGATAGAATCAAATCAGGATGAACCGTTAGCCCGAATGTTTCCATCATACCTCGGGAACAATAGAATGGTCATGTAACAATCAGAAGGGATTTTGATATTTGTCTCCAAAGACAATTTAATCATCGTGAAACGCGGATCTGAATTATACACGCAATAATAATTAGCAAGCATGGATCTCAGTACAACTACTGGGTCCTCTTAAAACATTTCTTAATTACTTCCGTCTAGCATGGGATACTATGGTTCGAAGACCTGACCTATCTCAACCCGAGGGTTCTGTCAGTGTGTCAAACACTTAGGCAAGATTTACAACTTGAGGAAGGGAGCGCTCGGCTTCTTCCCTCCTGGACGAGACATTCAATGAGTCTGCGGACAGCAGCTCTTTCTAACGACTTGGGAAGGCAAGGCTATTAATTCATTTCGATACCATACTTTATGAGGTTCTTATAACCTATTTATCTGGCTCAGGCAAGAATATAATTATGGAGTGTTTGCATTGGCAGGTAAGATACTGAATAGAAACCAACAAATATAAAAAGGCTCTTCGAAGTAAAGGAACATCGGTTCGTTCCTGGGCCAGCCTCTGGAACAACTTCCAACTTTGAGGACTTAGGACTCCACAATAACAGGATCGCTGGAATCAGACCAGTCGTCCACAATAGCGTATTATGGGTGACAATAATGTAAATACCTGTGCTCACAATTCAATAAATTAGCACCCTTTCGAATCTTGCTCATAGCAATACACACATTTAAATCAATTACCGCGACCTACTGTCCCCCATAATTAATCTGCCTTGCATATTTACACTGCATACTAGCGTGAATATTACAATACATGCGCATCAAGAAGCTAATTACTTCAATATTGCCAAGTTGCCTTCCGAAGTAAGAAATATCTAATTCCCATTACTTATTTGATCTTCGTCCCAAAACATATTTAGCGTTTGCCTTTATTAAACAATTCTGACATTATATTTTCAAGAACTCTGATATTTCAACAATCTGATTATCATCTTTACAAGGAGCTCTTCGGCTTCCGTCATTATCATATGAAAATTAATTAAACAATTAATTCATGAATGTATTATTATTATTATCTTCCTTGTTTAAATTATTACATTATTCAGTCATTTACTGGTATTCCACTGAATACATTTCACTGAGTATTAATTGACACATTAATTATTTATATTTATCATCAAATTATTTGTTCAGATCTCGCAATACATCGTTATACACTGTTTTATACATCCCTGTTTCAAATTTGAGAATCATATATCCATATGCTTGTTACATGAGCTCTCCCGGACACCACATATTATAAAACTTGGTACTCACACGATTATTTCAGGTCAGCAACCCGGTCTCCAGTAACGGCACATTTTGCCCACTCATTTGTTTTCATACCATATTCACACTCATAATTACACACGTTTATATTTCTTCCATGTTACACAAATTACATACACTGATCATCTTAATTTTAAGAAATGCACTCATGGTATTTATTACCATTTAAAAATCACAACAAATATTATTACACTACAAATTTTCAAAAGATTATATAACACATAAATTTTCACTTTTAGGCACGTATTTATTGCCTTACACACGTGATTTCTTCCTTTTTCCTGCCTCCAAGGGATGCAAGTTTTTACGTCGGCTTCCTACTCCTACTCAGGGTGATTGAAAGTCTCGACTGCTCTTTCCCTCTACTGGTACGGCTGATTCTCTGATTCGGGTTATTTTTTACTATCGGCACTCTTACAATTACTGCACGATGTCGTATCTCGTTCAATGCGCAAATGTTCGTCTAGTAAATGTTTATAACTTACGTTCACTCCTAGATTCGCGGTGTCTGATACTACGGCGACCTAGTATTTGCTGCTCTTATGGTCCTCGTCTGGACATTTACTTCTGACGAATATAGTCTTTGCCTGTGGAACTGATTCCACAAGTCCTACGGCGTTTTGACTTGGCAGATGATGCCTCAAGTGTAGATTCCTAAGATCTGTCGTCACTGGCTCTAATTTCCGCAGCTCAGGACAATTAGGCGTTTATCCTACGTTTGCCCTAATTCGGTTCTTTGACGTACTGGATAAAAGATGTATAGAGTTCACTACTCTTTCGTTGTCTCGTATACTTTGAGATATTGCGATGCTTCTACTTCACTGAAGTTATAAGGCTTATGCCCTCGCCGGCTAAGTATTTAAGGCCCAAGTGTACTAACTTGCCTAAATTAGTAGATTACTTTTCAAAGTTCGAAGCTTGACACTACTTCTAATGACAAGGATTACGACGCTTCAAATTGCACGGCGGCACTGTTGAATAATTACTGGAACAGCAACTCTCCACACGGAATGCTCTACGTTGGCTACAGTATATCGTCCCACGGACTGATAAAGACTGCTTACGCTGTGATGCGACGTGACCAATCCCGGTCAGATGAAAACTGCTTGAATTTACTGGCGCTCCCAAGGTTTATATTTGATTTTGCTACAAAAAGATCAATTTGGCTTCTTCTCCAGATCTAACTTCTAAAGTAATCGTCGCACGATTATAAAAAAAAATATATCCTGAATGCGTATGGCTACATCTAAAAACCGATCGTAGGTTATAATGATATTAATTAAATTTAGCTCCTGAATTGCGTAGGTGGTAGCTTCGTTTTTTCCACCACTATTAACTCCTGGCTTGGTGAATACCCTATTACGTCGTGCTGACATGGCATTTCTATACGGTGAAATATTGTTATTAACTTTTCTTGCTCTCAAAATTCTCTCCTCCAGGATAAATAACATTGGCGGTGTGCTTTCTTCTGATTATTGCACGTAACTGGCTAATTTTAAATATTTCTCTTATTTCTTGGCCACGCCTTCGCTACAGCGTTGGCATTTAACTGCTGAATGAGGGCTTTATCACTGAATCTTTTCTCTCTCTCTATAGTGGAAAGTTTGGTCGATCTATTTCCGTCCCATGCGGAACCCTTTCTTGCTGAGCTGTCATTGACATCACTCCCACAGCTGCAATAGTTACACCACGGTTGCTCACTCATCCGATGCGTCACATACAGGCGAGTTTTCTATTAACCATTCAACAGCCTTAAAAACTGTTCAAAAGTTGGTATTTGTCCTCTATTCCTACAGCAAAAGAGTATGGGTTCGATATCTTGTGCCATCCACATGGGCACAATATATAAATCCTAATCACATGTAATTTATTTCAGGTTATTTCTTACATATCCCAGTTGGCCTAATTAGAATGATTATTTTGTTGACCGACTGAAAGATACAATATTAATTGTAGTCAAAATCAGTCAAAACAACTCGAACAGTTTTAAGAATTTACAAATTATTCAAAATAAAAATAAAATAAAAAACTGTCAAAAGTAGTCAATTTAAGAACAATTGATGAATGTCGTACTTTCTACTGTAATAAAATTGAACCTCTTTATGATCTGAATCGACGTATTCTTTGGCTTCGCTCGTGCCTTCCGTCAGCTTGGCTTGAAAACTATGTAGTGCGTAAATTGAGTTAATTTGTATATTTGTTAAGTGATTATGTAATCATTTATTTTACCTCACCCTCCTCCCCTTTGTGATTTCGTAACATGGGTACGACCTCATTCCAGAAGATGAATTGGAAATACTTTCATAGAATTATTGTTCAAAATGAATATTAAATAGAAAAAGCTGAGTTGTTTGTAAATGTTATACAAACATCGTAGGTGTAGTCCGATGATGCTGTCGCATTTTCGTATTTAAACAGGTCAAGTAAGTGCATAATATACCAATGTAATGACCAGATAGCAACTGATTTTAATATCATCACATACAACTAATTAATAAATTTACACCAACTACACCATTATGGTCTAAGAGGTGCCAGTGTGCCAGGTTGATGTTTGAAAATGTCAATCGCACACATTTTGAGGTGTACTATCTGTTGAGGTATTTTCTGTTGCGAAGTTTTACTAACTATTCTTTCAAGTGACACTTGTCTTGTGGGTATCCATGAAAGGCCAAACTTCTACTTTCTGTCCATATGCTGAACACCCAAAAACAATACCACAGCACGAGGTAATAAAGAAAATAATAGCCCAGATGAATCATTGCCAATGATAACCAAATGAAGACTTCCAGAAGTTCGATATGCTCAGTACTCAATCGTGAAGTTCCATAAGGAGGACAAAACTCAGTCCCTAGTACTAACAAATACATTGGGGGGGGGGGGGGGGGGGGGGAGAATACCATCACCAAGAAGGCATTCGCTTTTGAGGAATGCAATTTAGACTAAGCAATTGCCTAGGTCAGGCCACGCCAACTCAGGTGCTTCGCGAGCACCGGCCGGCATCTGCAAAAGCACCGGTACTCTGCTATAGCGCCGGTGGGGTGGGGGAAGGTGAGGGAGGCAGTGGAAGGAGAGGAACGTGTAGTGGCAGCGCTTAGCGAGGCGAGAATCATGTTATTGTTGTTTGGTGAATGGGACTGGGCAAATCAGCGCCCGTCAGGTGACGTACCGGTATGAAAACGAATAATAATAATAATAATATATATATATATATATATATATATATATATATATATATTACGAGGGAGTGTGGAAAATCTTCAAAAGACACATGTGAAGGGTCCGCACTTCACAGTAGTGTGGGATTCTTACCCACTAAAAACCACATCCCTTCTCCCACGTTGCGTTCATCACCCCGGAACCGCTCTCGCATTACTTCAGGGTGATGTCGTGCTTACTTAGCCTTTCTGACTTCTTCTTTCTTCATTTCTTCTTGAGGGCATTCGTACGCTTCCAAATCCCGCCTTTTCTAGCGAATAATAATAATATTAATAATAATAATAATAATAATAATAATAATAATGTCATTTTTTGTAGACAGAAATAAGTCATATTGCGCTCCAGATTTTGCACTAATTTTCAACATTCTTTGTTTATCATTGGATCGCTTTGTAGCCACTAATTTTCCGATATTTGAAACAATCGTTTTGGCAGTAGTAATTCGAAGTATAGTCTCCAAGGAAGCATCAGACAAACTTGACATTGTTTTGTTAATAGTCTATTCATAATTGAAAACATTTGTTCGCAAACGAACGTTGTTCCGGACATAGCAAAAAAATTCAGGGCAAGGGCATGAATCCTCGGGTATTCTTGTCCCACAACGCCTTTATAAAATGAAATAAAATCACTATTGTAATGGTAATAGCGGTCGGTCAAAATTGAATCGCACTGTAGTTTTATCAGTTCAACTTGGAGATTTGATGGGCATCCTCTACCGCCACTACACGGGGAGGAAAGAGGGGAGGGAGGGGAAAAGCACCGGTGCCACTCGGTGCGGCACCGTGGCGCGCAAGCACTAAGTGCTCGCGTTGGCGTGGCCTGGTCTAGGTGATATACTTATTTGATTAAAGCTTCCTGGTCACAGGTTCAAGTATGCGCTAGAAGACACATGACATGGTAGCACATTAATAACCGCTGTAGTCCCACGATTTTGAATGCAAGCATGCAAACGTGTATACATTGTGTCGAACAGGTGCCGTGTATCATTTTGAAGGATGGAGTTCCACACCTGTTGCACTTGAGGTCTATTTACACTTAGTAGTGGCGTAACCGTGTCGTTACAGGCACGTGATCCCGCCGGCCGTGAACTCACAGTGATGTCTATTCACACTTAAACGTGGCATCATCAGCATCAGGCAGTGTTTTCTATGGCGAAACTCGCAGAAGTTGATTTATAGATGATTGCTCTTATTTTGGATGAAGACGAGGAGCAACAAGTGAGAAATCGGAAATGGGTTCATCCTGCCTGGAGAAGGAGAAGAACAGAAGGGAATTTTCTGCTCTTTATATTTCATCATCATCATCATTTCCCCTTTTCCAGTTGACACTGGGTGGGGGCAAATATGGTTCCTCTCCACTTTGTTCTGTCGTTCCACCATTTCTCTTCCGACACAGTGTTCCAATCCAGGTTCCGCTTCTTATACTATTCTCCACCGAGTCCATCCAACGCATTCTTGGTCTTCCTCGTCGTCTCTTCCCTGTCATCCGTCGTTCCAGTACTCGTCTTGGTAGCCTCATTCATCCTTTTGACATGTCCAAACCATCTCAATCTGTTTTGCTCCAGTTTGTCATTGAGTTTCTGTACTCCCAGTTCTTTCCGTATATCTTCATTTCTCACTCTGTCCCTCCTCGTTTTCTGGACAATATTTCTCAGGAATCTCATCTCAGCTGCTAGTACTCTGTTCTCATCCCTCTTAGTATTGTCCAAGTTTCTGCTGCATATGTCATTATAGGAACATAATATGCTTTGTACATAACTTCCTTAGCCTTAATTGGTATATCCTTGGTCCATACTAGTCCCCGTACCTGTTGGTAGAAAGCACTCCAGAGTTGTATTATTCTGCTAATTTCCAAATCTAGTCTTCCATCTTCAGTCAGATCACTTCCGAAATATTTGAAGTGTTTCACCACTTCCAATTCCTTACCTCCCACTTTGTTTACTCGTTTTTCTTCTTTCTTATCTCTACTCACCACCACTGTTTTACTCTTCTTCACATTTATCTTCAATCCCCATTGCTCAATCTTTTCATTTATTACGTCTAACTGTTCTTGTACCTCCATCTCATCCTCGCCCCAGATCACAACGTCGTCTGCAAACAACATTACCTTCATCTTTGCCCTACTATATATTCTTTCATTGCTGCCTTCATGATGTCATCCATCACCATGACGAACAATAATGGTGACAACACACTTCCTTGCTTTAGTCCAATGTCAATTTTAAACCATTCTGATGTCCCGACTCTGGTCTTCACACTACTGTAGCACTCCATGCACATTCCTTTAATCATGTCTCTCAGTACCTTGCCTATCCCCCAATTTGATAATCTTTCCCAAACTTTTGTTCTGGGGATGCTATCATAGGCCTTTTCTAGATCAATAAAAGTCATTACCATATCCTTCCCATATTCCCAACTCTTTTCAATGTTCTGTCTCAGAATGAAAATATTTATACTCCATATATTATTGTTAAAATCCGTGTACATGTACTCAGGGTTGGACAGATGATACAGCACAGGATAATTGCGCAATTGTTCAATAAGGTTTTCAACATTCATCTATATAAAACTTTGAAATGATCCAGTGACTCGGCCATGAAATGAGAAGAATATCGGTGGGGACTAACTTGACTGTCACGGTACGGTGACGGTTAGAGCACTGATTGCACTATCACGGCCAGGTGCCGGGCGGGTGTGAACACCACCACTCAATATCATAGACGAATATTTTCAGGCTCGCCGGTAGAAGCACGTGCCGGTCACGTCACGGTTACGCTACTCCTAAGTGTAAATAGACCTTTGGTCAGTCAAATCAGCAATGGTTAATGCAGGTATTGGATGACCCTGGATTTTTCGTCTCATAATGCCCCTTGCGTGCTTATTGGGCAAAAGGTCTGGCCAAGGCAATTGACCAACACTCGGTAGAGCACGTTGAGTGACGGCATAGGTATGAGGAGGAGCGTCATCCTGTTGAAAAACACCCCCTTGAATACTGAAAACAAATGGCAACACAACCAGTTCTATCACCGATAATTCGTAAACATGTGCTGTCACGGTTCTTGGGACAATAACGAGAGTGCTCCTGCTGTCATAGGCAATCGCTCCCCAGACCAAATGTGGCGTACCCAGGGGGGGTGTTACTGGGGTTTAACACCCCCCCCCCCCCTTTTCGAAATTTTACACAAAAAAGTGATAATAATTAATAAACTAAATGAACAATTCTCAAATTAAATAATGACCCTTACTGATGAATCTATAACTCATGCTTAGTGGGAAATCGGTCTGGTTGTGATTTCTGTCTGCATCACCACTGCTTGGTGATGTATCGTTGTCACCTTTCTGTCCGGCAACACACGTCATCTTGACAATGCATAACTCCGTCCTCCCAGGTTTGCCAATCTTGCCTTTCCCCTGCTAAATATAGCTTTTTTCAAACTGAGCCTATTCACAGATAATGTTAACTCCCGCCTAGCGGGGCAATTAGCTTTCTTTATTTCTTTCTTAGCGGGAGGGAAATTGTATTTAAAATAATAATAACAATAAGGGCCTAGAAAGATGAGCTGCGCAGTCGAGCAGGATGAAAGACTTCTGGAAGAGAAAGGAGGAAACTAGACCTATAAAGAAGTGATATTTGCGTGGTCCTTGTTGGCCTGTCCGCGGTGTATATATATATATATATATATATATATATATAAGGGCCTAGCATATTCTATGGGTACATTAACACTAATTTACAGATCGTTGTTACCATCTAACTCACCATTTCCTTGGAGTTGATGATGATAATTGTTGTTTTAAGGGGCCTAACATCTAGGTTATCGGCCCTTTCCCTGGAGTAGATGCGCTGTAGTGTTCATGCCACTTACGGTCACGTCCACCTCCTTCCCCAGCTAGCTTTCACCCAGGGGCTCACAACATGTGGGACGTGGGTTTGCGACCACGGGATCCCAGCTGAGTCCAGCATTGCTTCCACTTACCTGTGCCGGGCTCCTTTCAGTTATCTTTCCTGACGGCCTCCCTTGGTCAACACTTGTTCTCTTCTGATCCCGACGGTATAAGGGTATGCGAGGTCTAGGTAGTCTTTCACTTTCTCGCCTTAATTGGCCCTTCTCTCATTTTTCCTGATCCCTCATTCTTTGAGGGGGTCAGACCTCTTGTTTTTTTTTCGTGATATCTCCTGCCTTCTGCTGAAGGTGCTGAAGGAGGCAGGGTGTGTATAGCCCCACCACTTGTGGTGCACTCTGGATAGTGCTACACCCTCAAGGCCTCACGGCTGGTGAGTTTGGGATTTGGCGATCTCAAGGGATTCCTGAGCTGGGTCAGTATTTTTCCCCTTTTCCACTGGCTTTGGGGTGGACCCTCTTCTCTATCCCTTTCCGATCTGCCTTTCATGGCTCTTCTTCCTTCCAAGTCCCTCAATCCTCATTCTTTGTGGATGAGGGCATTTCCTTTCCTCCTGTCCATTATTTCTATTTTTAGCCTACTTTTCACATTTTGCAAAAATGAGGAAAAAGTAGACTACTTAAGAGATAGATCCGGGCAAATGTGTGTTTGTCTGTCTGTCTATCTTTCTGTGTGTGTGTTCCCCCCCTATCAACTCCTAAGCGGCTGCAGCAATCGAACCCAAATTGGTAGGAGTTAAGATCTATACCTGAATATCTCAAGCCCATATTTGAAAATGATGTCAGTGCTACCAACTGCTGAAAAACCGCAATTGAAATTTGAGCTCCATGTTGGATATCTTGGAAGGTATGCATGGGAGTTATTCCAAAATTGGCACACATATACACAATAATATTTCAGTTTAATTTCCAGGAGGCCATACATGGCAGTGTTGCTAGAATGATTATAAGCCTACTGATAGGTCCAATATTTAAATGCATATAACACTATCAATTGGATTTCAACCAAATTTCGTATGTAAGCAAAAAGCAAGCTTGTAGTTTAACGTGACCGTTAATCTCGAGATCATGAGCCACGGGACCTCCTTTTTACGTGGAATCCGAACCACAGGACATGGCATTTCACTTCGAAAATCTCACATGCATTGACCGGGAATCGAACCCGGACCGCCTTGGTGAGAGGCATACAGCTAGACCGCTGAGCCACCACGCCCCCTAAATTTCGTATGTACCATGTGTACATAAACAGATATGACTGAGCGTATTCTTAAGAGCCACCAGGGCTGCCAACTGTTAATAAATGCTATCTCTATTATTTTATCCAAATACCAATATATCAGAAAGTATGCCAGCCGACAGATTTAAATTATGCACACCGTATAGTACCTGTCATTCTAGATTAATTTGGAAAATCTAATATACGTCAGTGCTGCCAACATGGCTCTAAGCCTGCTGATAGGTCCAATTTTAAAATAGATGTAACTTCTGTACTAACGAATGGATTTCTTCCAAAATTGGCACAACAATAGTTCATAATATTTCAGATTATTTCTGACCAACACATGCATGACATTGTTGCCAACATGATTTTACGCGCGGTTATAGATCCAAAGTCTAACTGCATGTAACTTCCATGCTATCCATTGGACTTAACCAAATCTGTATCTTGAGTGATGGAACTAACTGCTTCAGACCTCCACACGAGGTTAGCAGCCATATGTGGGGAGGCAGCACCAAGTTGCCAGACCATTGCCACCATTCGTGAACTAGGGTTTACTGTGCTGCCATATATCCTCCATATTCGCCGGATATGGCTCCTAGCGTCTATGCCCTATTCGACACAATGAAAGAGGGCATGCGGGGTAAGAAGTCCACCACCAATGACGAACTCCATGCAGTTGTCCTACAGTGGCGCTGGGACACCCCCAAGGAATGGTTTGCTACACAAATACGGAAGCTACCTAAACGATGGTAAAAGTGCATAGACATTGGTGGGGATACCTGTAATGTAATCAGAATGAGTTCGTTCAATAAATGGTTCCTGTGAACGAAAAAGAATTGTAGTACCAATCATTTTTGAACGCCCCCAGTATTCATATAGTTATTATTATTATCATCTCTGCAGCAGAGCAGTTGTTCGCTTTATGTCATAAATTTACTATTATTTATTACTATCAAGTAATGTTTTTTACGTATAGGGAATAAAACCCATTACAATATTGGGTATAAACGTGATGACCGACTAAAAATATTTCAAATTTCGTTTATTAAGGCAACACTGAAAAATAGCTTCCATCACGATAAAGTTCATTAATTCCAAGTGAAAATAGGAGAAAGTAATTTGTACAGACTATAAGAGAAGGATGTAAACGAAAGATTCAAGAAATGTATAAAGGAAGGACTAATGAAAAACCCTAAGCAAACTTCAATTGCAGACGAATGGGCACTTTCAAAGAATGAAATCACAAAATCCGCCGACAAAAATATTGGTAGGAAAAAAAGAATAGGTAGAAAACCGTGGATCACTCAATATATACTAGAATTGATGGATGAAAGGGGGAAACAGAAGAATGTAAGAGATGAAAAGGTGAAAGCAGAATACAGACATCTGAGAAATGAGGTTAACAAGAAGTGCAAGGAAGCGAAAGAAGAATGGTTGAAAGAGAAATGTGCAGGTATAGAAAATTGTCTGAAATTAGGAAAAGAAGACACAGCTTATCGAAGGTTTAAGAATACTTTTGGGGAAAAGAAGATTAAGTGCTGTAATATTAAGGACACAAATGGAAAGCCTCTAGCAGATAGGGAAGAAAAGGTTGAGAGATGGAAAGCTTACATAGAGTGTTTTTATAAGGGAAAGGAGATTGAGAATCATGTAATGGAAAGGGAGGAGGAAATGGATGAGGACGCAAAAGGAGATTTAATATTGAGATCAGAATTTGACAGAGCATTGGATGACTTAAACAGGAACAAAGCACGAGGCATAGATGATATACCAATTGAGTTGCTACGCTGCATAGGAGATGAAGGTCTGATCAGGTTATTTCACTTGGTGTGTAGGATTTATGAGACAGGTGAGGTACCCTCTGATTTCAAGAAGACTGTTATCTTCCCAGTACCAAAGAAATTGGGAGCTGACAGATGTGAAGATTACCGTACAATCAGCTTGATTTCTCATGCTTCAAAGATCCTGTCTGGAATAATTTACAAGAGGATGGAAAGCCAGATAGAAACGGAGTTGGGTGAAGACCAGTTTGGTTTCAGGAGAAATGTGGGAACAAGGGAAGCTGTACTAAGTCTTATGCTGATTTTGGAAGGTAGAATAAGGAAAGATAAGAGAACGTTCATGGCATTTGTAGACTTCGAAAAGGCTTTTGATAACGTTGATTGGACTAAATTGTTTGACATTTTGGAAACGATTGGAATAAAGTACAGGGATAGGAGGATGATCTACAATCTACACAGAAACCAGACAGTATCATTCGAGCTGAAGGACATGAGAGAGAAGCTGGTATTCAGAAAGGTGTAAGGCAAGGCTGCAACTTATCACCCATACTTTTCAATATTTACATTGAACAAGCAATGAAGGAAATTGGAGAAAAATTTAAAGTGGGAGTAAATATTCAAGGAGAAATAATTTCAACTCCGAGATTTGCCGATGACATAGTCATCTTGTCCGACACGCCTAAGGATTTGAATGCGTTTTTGAATGGTATGGACTCCGTCTTGAGGAAAGAATTCATGATGAAAATTAATAAATGTAAAACAAAAATACTGGAATGCAGCCGAAATAAATCAGAAACATCTATGGACATCAAATTGGCAGGTGAAAAACTAAAGGAAGTAGGAGACTTCTGTTACTGAGGAAGGAAAATATCCAGTGATGAACGAAGCAAAGAGGATATAAAAAGTAGGATAGCTCAGGCAAGGAAATCATTTCTACAGAAAAGGAATCTGTTGACATCGAATATTTTTGAAGGGCTTTGTCTGGAGCGTGGCACTCTATGGAAGTGGAACTTGGACTATTGGTGCAGCAGAAAAGAGGAGAATTGAAGCGTTTGAATAGTAGTGTTACAGGAGAATGATGAAAATCAGATGGGTAGATAGAGTTACAAACGAAGAGGTATTAAGACTAGTGGGTGAGGAGAGATGTTTCTGGTGACTGCTAATGAGGAAAAGAGATAGGTTGGTAGGACACATACTAAGACACCCAGGAATAGCAAGCGTAGTTATGGAAGGAAGGGTCGAGGTCAAGAACTGTAGGGGTAGACCAAAGTTAGAGTATGTAAAACAGATTGCCTCAGATGTAGGGTGTGGTAGCTATGTAGAGATGAAACGATTAGCTCAGGACAGGGAGGTTTGGAGAGCTGCATCAAACCAGTCAAAAGACTGAAGACTCAAACAACAACAACAACGATTTGTACAGGGAGTCGATAAAGTTACGTCGTTCCTGGTGGATATAGGATAACCTAATTTGTACAGGGAGTCGAAAAGGTTACGTCATTGCATGTGAAAATAGGAGAACGTAATTTGCTCAGGGAATCGATAAATTTACGTCATTCCAAATGAAAATGTGAGAACGTAATTTGCACAGAGAGTCGAAAAAGTTACGTCATTCCAAGTGAAAATGTGAGAACGTAATTTGTACAGGGAGTCGATAAAGTTACGTCATTCCGAGTGAAAATAGGAGAACGTAAATTGGAGGGGGACTTTATAAAGTTACGTCTTTCCTTGTGAAAATAGGAGAACGTAAATTGCAGAGTGACTCGATAAAAAATGTCATTCCAAGTGAAAATAGGAGATCCTAATTTGTAGAGGGAGTGGAGTTATGTCATTTCAATTGAAAATAGGAGGCTCTATGTTGTAATTTGTTGATCTGTCAGAGGCGCGGCGACAAGCTCACATACTGATGAGGGCTTGAATTTGTCGAGCTCCACAAGGCTAGTTGGTATGTCGGGACCTTGCCAAAAGGAAGTGTGTCTGCGTGATCGGAGAGCAAATGGAAACAGAAATAGGGCAGGTTATCTTAAGCCAGGTCGAGTGGCATGCCACACGCAACGTGTGACCAGAATCGATAAGCTTTCTTAACAATGTGCACTCAGCGACTTAATAGTGCTTAACAGACCTATCCGCACCATACTGGATAAGACAAGCAGGACAGGTTAGGGAGGCTCCTTCAGATGCAACTAGCCAAACACATTTCGCTCCCTGAATAGTAAAACATCACTCTGAAGTACACTGACAAGAAGAAAGAGAAAAACATCACTTGAAGAAACAAGTGAGTTTAGCAAGGTTTTCTATTAACCGACCGGTTAGCTCAGCGCGGTGATGCCCCAGGCTAATCCAGGCTCGGGAGATGAGTGAGTTCAAATACCACTGTCTGTCGTTCTTGAAATTATTCTCCACGGGGTTTCAAGCCAGACTATTCCATTTTCAACTCGTGGAAAATGCTGGGACGGTACTTTCTAATAGGCCACGGTCACCTCCTTCCAAAGTATTGCCAAATTATTGTTCCCCTTCATTCATTTAATAAAATTATCTACTTCTTCTCTTTATTCAGCGTTTATTCCATCTGTCTGCAGGGTCCGCTATACGCTGTATCCATGTTTCGTATGGCCTCCAAGAAGGCCGAGTGCTGATCTTTCTAGTTGACGACCGTGTGTGAACTGCACGTTTTAATGAGGATGATGTGAAGATGATGATGATGAAGACGTTACATACCCCAGTCCCCGGACAAGGGAAATTCAACTCAGGAGAGTAAAATCTCCGACGGCCCAGCCAGGAATTGAACCAAGAACCCTTCAGGCCAAAGCCTAGCGTGCTAATCAATTAGCCACGGAACCTGACATAGTAGTAATAACAATAACTAGTTGAAACCCGTCAATACATGACGGCCAATAAGAAAATATTTACTGAAGAATTTTATTATATACGTTTTTTGTACAGTTATTTTTTGGCACTATTGAAACTTTAAGGGCCAAGCGAATCGGAAAATGTTGCCTCTTAAAAGAAAATGATTGTTTTAACCGGTGGTGTTAAATCAAGTCGAAGGATTAGACCTCTCTGCCTATTTTCAACTGCACGTATTTCCAAATCCAAGCATTTTCATTCATATTTCATATAATTAATATGGAATCAAGTCGAAGGGTTAGATCACTCCACCTAATTTTAACTGCACGTATTATTTCCAAATTCAAGCAATTTTCGTACATATTTCTTATAATTAATATGGTAGCATTTAGATGCCCTTACGAAACTTCAGATTTCTAAGGAGCATATCTATGGGTCAATCGTTTGGAGTATGTGGAAGCAAATCCCTTAATTCCAAGGAATTCAAGAATTCTGAGGAGTCTAATATATACAGCTGGCCGCAGGAACCGTCGCTTATAATTTTGGAATATACATTAACAAAGAAATGCGATGACGTGCAATTCCATACATTTTAAAACAATATGGACCGTGTGCATGTGGCACAGTGACATTGGCACCAAATGAAACCAAGGACATAGCATTTGTTCTACTGCCGATTATTCTCTCTTAAATTCCTTGAGATATCATTTACAGTGAAAAATTGTTGCAGTCTGTCAAATATTTTATATTTAGTAAGATTAAGTTTGCCATTACAACACCAAAGGTCAAAGTAACAAAGCGTAGATTTCTCGCTACAGAAATACAGTGCAGAACAATGTTTACATTTGTTCGTCAAGGACCATACACTGTACGGCATAATATCTGGAATTGTTTCTGAAATGGCATTTTTATATTAGATTTTAAAAGTGGCTTCGTAGTTTTCTACGATTTCCCACTTTTTTGTGGCTAATGTTCTTTTTCGTCAAATGGGTATATTTATTGCAGCATTTCTCTCCAAATTAACGTCATATTCTATAACACTATAGTGGCCTGCATCAACGCAGCCGCCAAATATTAAATGGCAAATAATACTTCCATTGCCAAAATCAACAGCGTTGTTAGACTCATTGTTATGCACTCTAAACAAATAATCAATAAACAATAATATTCACGTATACAATGAAGTTCAGATACTTTCATTCTCAAGTTTGTTGCTGATGGGAATGCTATGATACTGATCGCCAATAATAAAATCCTTATAATTATTCATGCCAGCAACAATTTTTGCAATTTGCTTGCAAACGTGGCTCAGGATAACGTCCTGAATTTTGGAATAAACAGTACGAAACTGCTCTAAATAAGCAATTTCCATCACCTGATATAGGTACAATCCTTTGCATTTCCATGACAGTAAATTAAGCAAGGGAGCATACTTCGCCAACTACTGGAATGAGCATAGACTCACTTCGACAGCCACCGTAATGGAGGGAGTTGAAGAGTTAGACTATATGTTCAGTGCTTGTCAAAAATCGTATTAACACAGGGAAGCCCAATCTGAAGGCTACATTCTGAGCTATCGCCCCGGATTCCAGGTTCGATCCCTGGTTTGCCAAGAAATTTACTTCTGGTCTGAGGGCTGGAACGGGGCGCACTCTTGAGGCAAAACTCTGGAGAGCAAGGTTAGATTCCTATCTCAACAATCTGGGAAGTGGTTTTCCGTGGTTTGCCACGTCCACTGCAGGTAAATACCGGGATAGTTCGTAACTTAAAGCCTCGGTCGTCAATTCCCCATTCCCCACTTGAATTACAAATGCACACATCAGTAGTCTACAGCCATCACAATAACACAGGTTATCAGAGAAAATTTTACACACACACACCAAAGTAGACGGGGATGAGTGACCACGATGTCTGAGTCCATCAAATGAATTATATTCGTCAATTGTCTCTCATGGCGAAAGCGATTGTGGCCATTTTTTATTTAATAATTTAAAAGTATATGGCAATGTAAATCGTGGAGAATTCCTTACTGTACGGGAATAATAAAAGTTAAATATGTTAAGACAATGAATTACCAATAGCCAGAAAGAATAATTAGGAAATAAAAATACATGTCTGAGGTGACACTCCTTCGACTATGCAAAATTCATTCCTGGGTACGCAATGTTACCCCTGAGCCACCCAGTCAACAGACTTCTAAACCAATATTAAGTTACTTAAACAACAAACGAACTCAAACGCCTGTTGAAGTTCTTCAATCCCCTCTTTTTAATTCTCAAAAACAAAGATCACACTACGATACGGTGAATCCTTTATCCGCCATTTCTCTAGAAATGTAATTCTGGTCTGAGGGCTGGAACGGGGCGCACTCTTGAGGCAAAACTAAGTAGGGCAAGGTTCGATTCCCATCTCAACAATCTGGGATGTGGTTTTCCGTGGTTTGCCACTTCCACTGCAGGTAAATACCGGGATAGTTCCTAACTTAAAGCCTCGGTCGCCAATTTCCCATTCCCCACTTTAATTACAAATGCACACATCAGTAGTCTACAGCCACCACAATAACACAGGTTATCAGAGAACATTTTACACACACACCAAAGTAGACGGGGCTGAGTGACCACGATGTCTGAGTCCAACAAATGAATTATGTTCGTCAATTGTCTCTCATGGCGAAAGCGATTGTGGCCATCTTTTATTTAATAATTTAAAAGTATATGGCAGTGTAAATCGTGGAGAATTCCTTACTTTATGGGAATAATAAAAGTAAAATATGTTAAGACAATGTATTACCAATAGCCAGAAAGAATAATTAGGAAATAAAAATATGAGACGGAGGTGGGATTCGAACAGCTTCCATTGCGCGATTCATAAATTAAGAGGTTTGAACGCTGCCGTCTGAGCTACCAAATCACTGGTGAAAGAGTGCAATATTAAGTTACTTAAACAACATTCACTCTCAACAGTCCGTATAAGTTCTACTACATTTCTCGTTTTTTATAATATTCTATTCCTGTTTATATCGTGTAAACTTCATAATCAATATTCCCCTCCTTTATTATAATTCTTATAAATAACTATTACATTAAAACGCGGTGGACATCCGCCATGTCTGTCATTAACCAAGGTGATTGATTCTGCGCATGCGCTTGAGCCAATAATTTTGCAGTTTTGTTTATAAATTTAAAAATATGTGGTAACATATTTGTTTATTTTAAAGACACTCTGCAAATCTACAGGCCTACAGCTTTCGACAGATTGCTCTACGAAGTGAATCGGTTCTACCGTTCCCTCAATCTCGCGGTAACAAAAATCAGCTTAGTGTTTTAAATATATAGATAATTTTAATAATAATAATACCGTAATTTAACAGCTGTGGCTAGAGACCCCCCAGGGTCTTGAAATTGTGTTCCGGAGGGAAATCTACTAACTCGAGGTTGTCGCATTTTAACACCCATAAATGCCATCATAATGATATGGAGTCAAACCCATAATCAAAGGTTTTGAAGGTCATCGAGACAAAAAAATATGTGTCTCCATGAGACCGACTTTTGTATATTTTTCGGTGGTGTAGTCGGTAGCATGCTGAACTGCTTTGCCTAAGATCGTAGGTTCAAACCCGACCGAAATCGTCGGATTTTTAAGAGCGTTAAAATCCTTCAGTACGTCTTCCTTCGGAGGGGAAGTAAAGCCAGTGGACTCATGTCATAGATTTATGGCATGTAAAAGAACCTACCGCTGCAATTGGTAGTGTGGAGCTAAATTTATAGGTTATTTGCTTAAAAACGCTCTATCAAGTTCCAACGTTCGCCGCTAGATGTCAGTGACAGTGGCATCTCTGGTAGCCAAAATTGGAACTACTTTAAATTGAACTTGTTGGGGAGCCTACGGGCGTTCAATTTAAATACCTTGCTATGGCTATTGGCTGCAATTTAAATATAATTAATATAATTTTTTTCAAGTGACTGTGATTATAGGCATATCAATCGTTTGTCGGCTGCTTCCTACCAATCCTAACCCCAATTTCCAAATACAGCCACTAGTACCATCACAATAACACAGGTTACCTCACAAATTCCGAACACATCCAAATGCACGGGGCAATATAACCACTATGTCACAGCCCCTAAAATAAGCAACAAGGTAGGCTGGTTCCTTAGTTTAAAGGGCTGCGACAACGCGGTCATGTAGCCCCGTGTACTTTGGATGTGTGTAGAATCTGTCTGATAACCGGTGTTAATTGTGATGACTGTATTAGTGTGTGTTATCTGTTTTTAATTCAAGTATGGACAGCAGACGATAATTTCAAGTAGTTCCTACTTTAGCCACCAAATGCTACCGTTGACTACACCTAGTTGTGAACTTGACTACTACTAGATGCCCTCGCCTCCAACGAACGTTGGAATTTAAGAGCATTAATCAAACCTAACCTACAAATTTTGCTTCACACAAGTTTAGTTAGTGGAAGGCTCTTTTACATGCCATAAATCTATGACATGGGCCCACCAGCTTTACTTCCCCTCCGAACGAAGGCATACTGAGGGATTTTAACGATCTTAAAAATCCGTCAACTTCGGCCGGGTTTGAACCCGCAGCCTTGGGCATAGAATAAGCAACAAGAAGTCAAATACTCACCTACTCAATCTCAGCGTTCAACAGTGGTTTCTTATTTCAGCTAGTCCACCTTGTGGTGTAGCATTTAGCATACTTGGCTGTCGTACCGGAGGTACTTAATTCTTGTCTGAAGGGTTGATCGTGTTACACTGAGTATTGTGCGGCATAAGTCAGAAGAGGTGGGTTCGATTCTCACCACAGCCATCCTGGAAGTGGTTTCCAATTTCTGCTCCAGGTAAATCTCGTGAAGGTTCCTGACTTAAGGCCACGGCCACCTCCTTCGCAATCCTCACGTGACTTGCAAACACAAACGCTACTACAGACACTACAATAATACAGGTAATCAGACAAATTATATACACACACCCAAGTACACGGGGATAAATAACCATGATATCCTTGCCCCTCAAATGAAACAACAAGAACTTCCTTCAGCTACAGAACAGTAAAATAATCCTATATGCTAAGATTGACCTTTCTTTCATCAAGATAAATAAGCAACTCATATGTTGTTCTGAGTTGAAGCGAAAGTGGTGGTACATTTTTAAAGGAGCCGACAGTTGATCGCTCGATTTCGGCTTCTTTCGCCTGCATTCGGCAGACGTTTCCATGAATCTCCAACGTCACGTCACGTCTGTCGCGTGAAACAACAGGTAGCCCGAGCAAGAACACCTGCCAAATATTTATTAGGGTTTGCCACCAAATGGTGTCATCTGGCCATTTCAACTTTGAATGAAAAAAGCGGACTAGTTTCAACTCGACCAGTCTTGCATTTTAACCGGGTATTTTCTGAATTGGTCAGCTGCGTGGAGAAGCGGTAATGTTCTCGACTGCTGTACTCAAGATTGCGGTCCGAATCCTGGCTCAATTGATTGGCATTTGAGGCCGTTAATCTTGGTTTTCGTGATCGGGGAGCTGCCTCACTGTCAGACAGCTACTCAATTGTGCTCACGAGGCTGAGTGCACCCCGTTTCAACCCTCACGTCAGTTTCTAAAATCCCTGACGGAGCCGGAGATCGAACTCGGGGCCTCCGGGTGAGAGGAAGGCACGCTACCCCAACACCACGGGGGCCGGCAATAAGACATTAAATAAATAAATAAATAAATAAATAAACAAGATGTTCAGTAAAGAACATATAGCCTACTTTCTCCTAAATTGTTATAACTCTTTGTCCTTTTCAAGGAGTATGATTGAATGTTGGTTGTAGTAGCTTGTTGAAATACAACGTGCTATAGGGATATTAAACATGAATATGAGGTGCCCTTTGCTAGTGCTACCTCTGTACCAAATTTCGTTCAATTCGGTTTCACAGTGTTTGAATTGATAGGGGGAATCGATTTGCACACATACTTGGCCACCATCTGCAAACTATTGGGCTGATGTTCTTGCAGTTTGGTCTGAATATGTTTCCCACATAAAGATATGGTGTTGCGAAATTTGGTAGAGACTAGATTATTAGGTTGGTCGTAATTACATTTTAGCTTTTAACATTTGAGTGGCCGCGATTACGTTTCCGTCAAGATAGCGGTGATATAAAACATGACACTGAGGTGCCCTTTGCTAGTGCTACCTCTGTACCAAATTTCGTTCCATTCGGTTTCACCGTGTTCGAATTGATAAGGGGAATCGATTTTCACACAAAGATGGCCGCCATCCGCAAAATATTAGGCTGATGACCTATTAGTTTGGTCAAAGGATGCTCCCTCCATAAAGGTTTGTTGTTGCTAAATTTGCTAGAGATCGGATGATTAGGCTAATCGTAATTTGATTTAAGCTTTGAACATTTGTGTGGCCGCCATTACGTTTCTGTCAATATGGCGGCGATATAAATCATGACACTGAGATGCCCTTTGCTAGTGCTATCTCTGTACCAAATTTCGTTCCATTCGGTTTCACCGTGTTTGAATTAATAGGGAGAATCGATTTTGACACAAAGATGGCCGCCATCCGCAAACTATTAGGCGAATGACCTATTAGATTGGTCAAAGGATGCTCCCTCCATAAAGGTATGTAGTTGCAAAATTTGGTAGAGATCGGATGATTAGGTTAATCGTAATTTGATTTAAGCTTTGAACATTCGTGTGGCCGCCATTACGTTTCAGTCAAGATGGTGGCGATATAAAACATGACACTGAGGTGCCCTTTGCTAGTGCTACCTCTGTACCAAATTTCGTTCCAATCGGTTCCACCGTGTTCGAATTAATAGGGGGAATCAATTTTGACATAAAGATGGCCGCCACCCGCAAACTATTAGGCTAATAACCTATTATATTGGTCAAAGGATGCTCCCTCCATAAAGGTATGTAGTTGCAAAATTTGGTAGAGATCGGATGATTAGGTTAATCGTAATTTGATTTAAGCTTTGAACATTCGTGTGGCCGCCATTACGTTTCTGTCAAGATGGCGGCGATATAAAACATGACACTGAGGTGCCCTTTGCTAGTGCTACCTCTGTACCAAATTTCGTTCCATTTGGTTTCACCGTGTTTGAATTAATAGGGGGAATTGATTTTCACACAAAGATGGCCGCCATCCGCAAACTATTAGGCTAATGACCTAGTTATTTGGTCAAAGGATGCTTCCTCTATAAAGGTATGTTGTTGCAAAATTTGGTAGAGATCGGATGATTAGGTTAATCGTAATTTGATTTAAGCTTTGAACATTTGTGTGGCCGCCATTACGTTTCCGTCAAGATAGCGGCGATATAAAACATGACACTGAGGTGCCTTCTGTTAGTACTACCTCTGTACCAAATTTCGTTCCATTCGGTTGCACCGTGTTCGAATTAATAGGGGGAATCGATTTTCACACAAAGATGGCCGCCATCCGCAAACTATTACGCTGGTGACTTATTAGTTTGGTCAAAGGATGCTCCCTTCATAAAGGTATGGTGTTGCAAAATTTGGTAGAGATCGGATGATCAGGTTAGTCGTAATTTGATTTAAGCTTTGAACATTTGTGTGGCCGCCATTACGTTTCCGTCAAGATGGCGGCGATATAAAACATGACACTGAGGTGTCCTTTGCTAGTGCTACCTTTGTACCAAATTTCTATCAATTCGCATTCACCGTGTTCGAATTGATAGGGGGGGGGGGGGGGACAGACATTCAGAGTACACACACTCACACACACACACACAGACACACACACACACAAACACACACACAGACTCACACACACACATACACACACACAGACAGACACACTTTTTTTCGCCCTGTGTTGATCTCATAAGTCTACTTTCATTTTTTGCAAAAATCGAAAGTAGGCTAAAAATAATAAAGAAAGACAGAAAAAGAGAGAAAGAATGAAAGAAAGAAGGGAAGAATGAATGAAATTAAGGAAGAAACAAAGAAGCAAAACAACAAAATAACAAATAAATAAATAAATAAATAAATAAATAAATAAATAAATAAACCTACAGGCAAGTAAAACAAATAAATTAAAAAAAAAGAAAGAAAGACACAACTACTCAATCTGGCAATTAATTAATTAAATAAATAAATAAATAAATAAATAAATAAATAAATAAATAAATAAATGCAGAACAACGCATTTAAAGTAATTTATTGAAATGAGATCGATGTAGGCCTATACATTTGAATAAATTCTTTGTCACTAAAACCATCTCCTGAATCGTTCCCGCGCTGGTCTCTACCTTTCGCTGAGAAGTAAGTTAATCTCAGTTGGTTACTATAACTGTAACTATGTATCATAACTATGTATCACTCAATGAAAGGGAGCAGACGACCAGGATGTTTCGCTCCTTAGAAACAAAAAACACTACCATCTTCAATCGATGACCTTATAACAATACAACACTGATGGTATATATTTGAACAGTTAAATCTTTTGTCACTCCACCAGGGGCTCACGATACTGAGTCCGGCATTGCTTCCACTTACTTGTGCCGGGCTCCTCTTTGTTATATTTCCTGTCAACCTCCCCTGCTCAACTCTTGTTCTCATCCGACCCCAATGGTATCAGGGTATCCGAGGCGTACGGTGACTTTCGCTTTCCCGCCATAATTGGCCCTCTGTCTCATCTTTGCTGATCCCTCATTCTTCAAGGGGTCAAAACTCTCCTTTTTCTTTTCATAGTATATCCTGCCTTCTGCTCAAGGCCCTCAAGGAGGCAGGGTGTCTATATCCCCACCTCTTATGATGCACCCTGGATACTGCTACACCCTTAAGTGCTCACAGTGGACAACCCTGAGGGATTCCAGAGCTGGGTCCGGGATTCCACTTTTTCCAGTGACTGAAGGGCAGGCCCTCTCCTCTTTCCCTTTCTTAACTGCCTTTCCTGGCCCTACCTTTTTCAAGTCCCTCAATTCTCATTCTTCGATAATTCAGGGCATTTCTTTTCCCTGCCTTTTATTTTCCTTTTTTTTTGTCCGTTTCTTCTTCTTGCCCGTAAGTTAGTTGTAAGCCATAGCTAGTTTTAGCTCTAGTTCCTGGCTGAAAACAGACTTTAGATAGCGTGGGTCCTTGGGACGTGAACGATAGATACTGTGCGAACTGTTGAGGCTAGTGCACAGTGACAATGATATTGAAATGAGAGAGTTTCCCAAGTATATTCCAATGTTGGATCTCGGTTATAAGATTGGTATGTAGGGGGGAGAGGAACGTTTAGCTTTAGGGGGTTTAATAAAGTACTGATGCTCTATTTTGAGCCTCGTGCACGCTTGAGGTCTGCTAACGAGATCGATTTTTGAAATAAGATAATGTGTTATATAATCTCGTTCTGGCACAATTAATTTATTTCTTAGTTATTTTCACAATAACAAAAGCTTTTAAAATTAATTACCACTCGTTTTCCGAGTTCAGAGATAGTTTCGCCCCGTAGCCTTGCGCCTCAGCGCTGTTAGCTACCGCAATATAGGCTTCATTTCTTTCTTTCTTTCTTTCTTTCTTTCTTTCTTTCTTTCTTTCTTCGGCTTATCCCAAGTAATTGGGGTCGCAGAGCCATCCTGGTTCATCTTGATTTTGGCCGGGGATTTGAGACTGGATGCCCTACCAGACGCCACGTGATTTTCGGGTGAAAATTCCACCCCACTTCACCGGGAGACGAGCAGCAAATCCACTACGCCATCACGCTCCCCTATCGCAATATAGGCTCCGTGCGTAGGCTATACTAAGTGCTGCTGTAGGCGGACGTTCCGAAAAGCTGTTACATGCCGCTAACAGCTGAGTACTGAGTACATCGAAAACGTGTGAGCATTTATTCCATTAATTTTTACAGTATCGATGTCAAAACGTAGTGTAGTATTGTTGGTTGCAATAATAGATATTTTAACACACAGAACAATGTAATGTTCTACATTGTTTCCCTTTACGAATGCGGGTTCAAACCCGGCCGAAGCCGTCGGATTTTTTAAGAGCGTTAAAAATCCCTCAGTATGCCTTCCTTCGGAGGGGAAGTAAAGCCGGTGGTCCCATGTCATAGATTTATGGCATGTTAAAGATCTTTCCACTAATTACACCTGTGTGAAACTAAATTGGATAGGTTAAGAATGTTAACAACGCTCTTAGGTTGCTACGTTCGTTGCCAAGAGCCGACTGCGGTGGCGTCTATTAGCTAGTTCTGAACTAGGCCTAGTAGTCGTTGACGGTGGAGTTTGGCGGCAAAAGTAGGAACTATTTGAAAATTCGAAGTTGCAGTCCCTACTTGAATTAAAAAAAAACAGATACACACACTAATACAGTCATCACAATTAACACCGGTTATCAGACAGATTCTACACACACCCAAAGTACACGGGGCTACATGACCACGTTGTCGCAGCCCCTAAACTAAGGAACCAACCAACCAAATGGATTTGAAAGCACAGTGGATATTGACGGAGAATCGCAAGCTGTACGTTTAAATTGTGTATTTAGTATTTAATTAGCCTATCTCTAACTAGGTTTGTTTATGTTAAAAGTTAGCTTGGACTGTCAGCAAATGTTTGAGGTCATGAAAACTAATAGGTCATCGCATTTGGAAACAAGTTAACATATGGGTGAATATATGCCTGTGTACTTACGCCGAACAGCTTCTGATACCCAATTTTAAAGGCTACCAGTTCAGTCCCTTAGCAAAACTGTTAGATATTTAAATTTTTCTAGGGATCATGGCGACATCAGTTTCTCTGGTACCTAGTTGTAAGTTTCTAGGATACCCGGAAGTGTTGCATTAATTCATGTCTATTTTCATTTTTGTCTTTATCATACATCATTGCACCATGATATTACCTCCTTAATAATTCGGAAATTTTCCTCAACACTTCCTCTGGGTTTTATGTATAAGTTATTTTGGACGTTCAGGAAACGTTTGAGTCCAAAAATCTATAGGTTATCCCTTTGGAAAAAGGGTTGATCTACGGTTGAATTGCTTACTTACACCGTTCTTCTCATAAGCCGTCATTTCAAATCCCTCCAACTCGGTCCCAACGATAAATGTACGTTATTTTAGAATCTTAGCGGTCATGTGAGTATCAGCTTCACTGGTTCTAGGTTTCATGTTTCTAGGATATCTGGAAATCCCTCATTTTGTGTTCAGAATGTACCTACTCATCGCCGCACCTCGGCAATGGTAGCATTAACAAGCTTGTAAGTTTGGCCAATTGTAGCACGGTGGTGCATTTCTCATCCCAACGCACGGAACCTATACCACTATTAACCTTAAATAATGCCTCCTTGTCTTTCTTATGGTATGTTTTGCGCCTTGCTCCAATTGTTTCCACAGACTTCACACTGTTAAATTATTTATATATAGGCCTAGATCGTATATCGAACGTTCTCAAGTGTGTCGTCAGAGTGTTTGATATGTTACAGCTGCGTTCAATATGCCTCTGCCAGCAAACGAAGTTACTGTGCGCCATTGCGAAAAGTATCAGTTATTAACCATCATCCTCCGTCAAATCGTGCAATATTGCTTTTAGAATTCTCCCCTTTGTTCGTTCCATGTCAGTGCTCGCTGACTGTCAATAGCATTCACTCTTTGAGCTTTGATGTCTGCACTGTACCTGAACAGCAACTCGATAAGCAACAAGGAAATCCTAGAGTACACATGCGAAACAATAGACATGACAATAGTGCAACAGGCACGCATTGTCACACAAGTGACACACAGGTGGAAGATACCTACTGCAAGAAATGTCATACAGCTATTAGGCATGATCCACAGAGCACAGTGTATAGGCTATCTCTACATACAGTAGTATGAAACCAAGTCCCCGATTCTTGGATGTAACGGGTATTCTCGTGAACCACTGGATGGATTTTAATGCGGTTTTCACCATTCTGTAAATCATTTCTTGGCGGAAGTTTCTGTAGAAAAACATTTATTTATTACCAAAGGAAGCCGAGCAGTAGGCTAACTATTTCAGTGAATCGAGTCGAAGAAATAACAAGATGTTCAGTAAAGAACATATAGCCTACGTTCTCCTAAATGCATGGGTATAGTTTATAACTCTTTGTCTTTTTCAAGGAGTATAATTGAATGTTGGTTGTACAGTAGTAGCTTGTTTGAAATACAACGTGCTAGACGGACATTATACGTTGATTGATTGAATCCCCACCTGAATTATATATCAGCCATCACAATATCACAGGTTATCAGATAAAATTCATCACTCACCCAATTACACGGGGCTAAATGACCATGATGGCGATGCATCTCAAATTAACCAACAACAACAACAAGGGCGGTCGCGTAGGTCGATACCACTACGTCGCACACGCCCTACACTAACATTAGGTTAACAACTGCTTTATAACTCCATAATATTTTGTCTTGGAATCAATGATTTCATTACCGTTTTCTGCCGTATCTTTAAACCATTTGATACTAAAAAAAGTCCTCTCGGCACGCCGGAAGGCGGAGGTAGATTTCACCGGACAAACTTGGGGTTAGGCGAAAATAGGCAGAATATGCAGGTTTTCGTAGAAGGATCAGACCTCATTTATTGCGTGAAGGTATTTTATAATTGGAGATTAATTAACTTTGTTTTTCGTAATTTTATGCATATTTTAAACATTTTATTGTCTTATTATGACGGTAACCTTCTTGTCATTTGGAGTCCATTTTTATACTAGAGGTCACACTGTCCTTATGCAAGGTTTCGACACTGATGTATAACTATGTAACGGTCTGTTACTTCTTCACGCATCTCTCGCAGAGATGATGGTTGGTTCCTCAGTTTAGGGGCTGCGACAACGCGGTCATGTAACCCCGTGTACTTTTGGTGAGTGTAGAATCTGTCTGATAAACGGTGTGAATTGTGATGGCTGTATTAGTCTGTAATTCAGGTAAGGAATGCAGACGCTCAATTTCAAGCAGTAGTTCCTAATGTTGCTACCAGATACTACCGTCAACGACACCTAGCTGTGAACTTGGCTACTAGATGCCACTGCAATCAGCAACTCGCAACGAACGTTGGATCCTCCCCTCCAAAGGAAAGCATACTGAGGGATTTTTAGCGCTCTTAGAAAATCCGACGACTTTGGCCGGCTTTGAACCCGCGACCTTGGGCATGCTACCAGTTACGTCACCGAAGCCGCTTCACACATAGATGGAAATCTGAATCTGATCTCGCGCAAGTGCGTTGTCATGGCAACGTCTGATGGCTCATCCCTCATCAATTTAGTAGTGTTGTCATGGCAACCACTGATAGCTCTTGGCATTTTCTTATAATTCCGAAATCATTTTTCTCATCCCTTGGCGTAATGGTGGGTCATATCAAAAATTATTTCAGACAAAAGTTTTAGGTAATTATTAGGGGAACATTGTCCATTTTGTACGGTTTTGATATTGTGCCTATTAAGAGAGATATGATTAATGTTTCCCGAAAACCCCACTTTTTTCCACCCCTTTGGTCAATGGTTGGTGCTATAAAAAAACTCTTCAAACATACATTTTCGAGCTTTTTCCGGCACATAGTATGAACTTTGAACGGATTCGATATTTCACATATTAAGAGAGTTATAGCAATATTTCATTTTTTCGAAAAAAGTCCCCCATTTTCATCCCCTTCGACCGATTTAGCCCAGTAACGAACTCGACCGAGGTTTTATGGGTATACATATTCGATAAAAATTTCAAAGTGATTGATGCAAAATTACGGCAGTTATCGTGTCCACAAGAAACTGATATATATACATTTGAACTGACGGTGGTTTTGGGGGCTGGGGGATGTGAAACGCGAAGATATGTCGAAATTTTCCGGAAATCGAAACATGGTACCCATTGCAATAGTTAGCTTTCAAATGAAATCTACCTAAAATACTACCATCAACGACACCTATCTGTGAACTTGGCTACTAGATGCCACCGGAACCATCAACTCGCAACGAACGTTGGAACTTCTCCTCCGAAGGAAAGCAAACTCCGGTTTTTTAGCGCTCTTGGTATATCCGACGACTTCAGCCGGGTTTGAACCCGCGATCTTGGGCATAGAAGTTCAGCATGCTACCAGTTCCGATACCAAAGTCGCTTCCCACAGACAGATGGAAAACTGAATGTTATCTCGTGCAGTGGCGTTGTCATAGTAACTGCTGATGGCTCATCCCTTATCAATTAAAAGTAAAGTTGTCATGGCAACCTCTCTCGGCACTTGGCATTTTCTTATAATTTAAATCATTTTGCTCACCCCGTGGCGTAATGGTGGGTCATATCAAAAATTCTTTCAGACAAAAGTTTTAGGTAATTATTGGAAGAATATTGTCCATTTTGTACGGTTTTGATATTGTGCCTATTAACAGAGATATGATTAATGTTTCCCGAAAAACCCACTTTTTCCCACCCCTTTGGTCAATGGTTGGTGCTATCAAAAAACTTTTCAAACATAAATTTTAGGGCCTTGTCCGACACATAGTATGAACTTTGAATGGATTCAATATTTCATATATTAAGAGAGTTATAGCGATATTTCACTTTTTCGAAAAAAGCCTCCCATTTTCACCCCCTTTGACCGATTTTGCCCATTAACGAACTCGACCGAGATTTTAAGAGTATACATATTATGTACAAAAATCAAAGTGATTGGTAAAAATTACGACAGTTATCGTGTCCACAAGAAACTGATATACATATATATATATATATATACATATATATATATATATATATATATATATACATACATACATAAATTATATATAAACTTTTGAACTGACGGTGGTTTTGGGGTCTGGGGGATGTGAAACGCGAAGATATGTCGAAATTTTCCGGAAGTCCAAACATGGTACCCATTGCAATAGTTAGCTTTCTAATGAAATCTACCTAAATGCTAATATCGTACCGGTCACCTCCTTGAGAGCAGTTTAAGCCTTCCTATGTACGATGAGCATATTTTGTATGGCCAGGCCTTGTTGAAGGAAGGAAGCTTGTAGTTTAACGTGACCGTTAATCTTGAGATCATGAGCCACGGGACCTCCTTTTTACGTGGAATCCGAACCACAGGACATGGCATTTCACTTCGAAAATCTCACATGCATTGACCGGGAATCGAACCCGGACCGCCTTGGTGAGAGGCATACAGCTAGACCGCTGAGCCACCACGCCCCCTAGGCCTTTTTGAATCGTAAGTTACGATTAGGGTATAATACCTGCATGATTCATACATCGGCCATCTCAAAACTTTTCAGCTGATGATCTTGTAGTTTACGCAAAAGATGATTCCCAAATAAAGGTATATTGCTGCAAAATTTGGTAGAGATCGGATGATTAGGTTAGTCGTAATTTGATTTAAGCTCAGAACATTTGGGTGGGTGCCGTTTCTTTTTTGTTATGATGTTGGTGATATACAACATGCCACTGAGTTGTCCTTTGCTAGTGCTACCTCTGTACGAAAGGTGGTTTGATTTGGTTTCGTTGTGTTTGAATTGATAGGGGGGATCGATTTGCACACATACATGGCCGCCATCTTCTAACTATTTGGCTGATGACTTTTTAGTTAGGTCAAAAGACGCTTCGCACAGGAAGGTATGTTGCAAAATTTGGTAGAGATCAGATGATTAGGTTAGTCGTAATTTGATTTAGGCTTTGAACTTTAGGGTGGCTGCCATTACGTTTCCGTCAAGATGGTGGCGATATAAAACATGATGCCGAGATGTACTTTGCTAGTACTACCTCTGTACCAAATTTCATTCAATTCGGTTTCCTCGTGTTTGAATTGATAGGAGGGGGGGGGGACGACGACGACGACGACGACGACAAATATACACACTCACACACAGACAGACTGACAAATTTTGGCCCGTGTGGATCTCATAAGTTTACTTTCATTTTTCTCAAAAATCGTCGAAATTAGGCTAAAATAGGACTCGTGAAATCTCTCACCCACTCATCGTCACACTCGAATGCTCCAACTGTATTGGTGCAAAACCAATGGAGACCTCATCTAGGAGCGCTACAAACAGCAAGGAGGTTCAGTTATGTTTTGGGGTGGAATCATGTTAGGTCGACGTACGCATCCAATTCCTATCCACGGTAACATGACTGGTCTGGTGTAAAGAGACAACGTTCTTGAACCTGTCGTTACAGGATTCGCTGCAACAAAGGGTGAGGGCTTTACACTAGTGGTCGATATTGTTCGTACCCATCTAGCTAGGGTGGTCCATCAGTTCCTTTAGAGGCATGGTATACAGAGAATGGAGTGGCCTTCCTATTCTGCGGACATGAACTGAATTGAACAGGCATGGAAAGAGCTCACGAGTGCACCGTCTCCAACAAACATTCATTAACTGTTTGAAGCTGCTCTCTAAGAGTGGGATAATCTGCCCCAAACCACGTGGGATTCTTTGGGATTCTAGTTTGGTCTGCAAGCACGCTTTAGAGCCCGTGGTAGCCGTACTCGGTATTGATATAGTTCAACATGAATAGGACGTTTGTGTGCTCTGTCTCACATTATCACTTTCGTTATTCGTTATGCGTTTCTGTATCTTTTGCAGGGAAGATTGTGTGTTGTTTTAATTTGTATGTACCCTATATTGTGTTTAATGTGATTACATACACATAGCAAATTACACTAGTCACAAAATCGCAATATGCAAACATTTCTTTTAGTACTGTAGAATGGTATTACGTTGAATGTTAAAGTATAGTTGTGGAGTCCATATATGTTATTATCATCAAGATGTTTTATATTACTTGAAGATTTTCGAAATTTACTCATAATTAGTTGAAACATCGCTTTTCCGTAATTTCCAAGACAAAACTAACAGATCTGCTAGTTTATTATTATTTATTTATTTATTTAGTATGTTTCGACCCATACAGGATCACATAAAGCAAGTTATGATCTGTTGCTGTTATTTTTCTTGTTCTTCCAGAATTCTTTCATCATGTCGCTATGTTTAACTCGACGTTCGTCAGTCCATTTTCCCCTAGGTCTGCTGGGCGTATCTTCTGATGCAGCTTCCCAAGTGTAGATCTTATGTCTGAAAGTTTTGCGGTCTTCGATATATGTGGGTGTGATGTTGGCGTTATTGAGATCAGTTTGGACTTGTTTAATCCAAACCGTTGTCGTCTTTAATTTTTGTGAGTACATCAATATTTTCTTTGTTAATCGGTTGTCATCTAGCCTCATAATGTGTCCATAAAATTTCAAGCGTCGTTTACGGAAATCGGTTTCAATGTTTGAATATTTTTCTGTGATCTTGTGCGATTGTAAACGATTTCCTTCATCTGTAAGTCTTGGGCCAAGAATTTTTCGGATGATTTTCCTTTCAGCTTTCTTGATGTTTTCAAGATCCCCTTTATAATTGAGGTTTAAGGTCTCACTGGCGTAGAGTGTTTCGGGTTTGATGACCGTCGCGTAATGTCGAATTTTAGTGTTAATGCTCATGCATATTTTGTTTTAGATGTTTGCGTTTTTCCCATATGTTTTCCGCATTTTGAGTTCACGTGTTCTTTGTGCTATTCTTTCTGTGCCTGTAGGTTGAATAATTTCACCTAAGTATTTGAAATGATTAACTTTGTTGATTGAACCGTATTTTGTTACCAAAGTTTGGGTTTCAAGGTGTTTTGTAGCCATGAATTCAGTTTTTGTGAAGGAGATTTGCAACCCTACTTTCCCAGCACATTCTATGAGGACTTCAATCTGGTGAATTGCCGTTCGTTCATATCCGGAGAGGATTGCCAAATCATCAGCAAAAGCTAAGCATGTAACATTGGTATTATCCTTCTGTCTTCCTAACACGACAGGTTTCCATATATTGCGACTTTTTAATTCTTTTTCCCATTCTTTGATGACCTTATCGAGAACGATGTTGAACAGCAATGGAGAAAGTCCATCACCCTGCCGAACACCAGTTTTAATGGGAAAAGGTTGGGAGATCTCTCCAATGAATTTGACCTTGGAAATTGTGTCGGTTAAGGTTTGTTGGATGAGTCGTCTCGTCTTCGGATCGAGATGGTTTTTCTTCAAGTACATTAAAAAGAGATTTTCGATCAATGGAGTCAGAAGCCTTCTGAAAGTCGACAAATGTACAGATGGTTGGGAGATTTCGTGTGGCTCGAAGTTTCAAAGTGGATTTCAGATTGAAGATTTGTTCGACGGCTGATCTGTTTGGTCTGAAGCCGGCCTGATATTCACCGATGACTGGCTCGAGCTGTTCTTGCGTGCGTTGTAAAAGACAGGCGGAGAGGATTTTATAAGCGATGGGTAAGAGGGAAATTCCTCTGTAGTTATTTACATCAGATTTATCTCATTTCTTGTGGAGTGGGTGGATGAGTGCGCATTTCCATTCGTCCGGTAGTTTTTCACTTCGCCAAATGTCCTGAATGATCTGTGTGATTTCCTGTAGTGATCGTGATCCTAGATTTTTCAATAGTTCTGAGATGATTCCGTCTTCTCCTGATGTCTTTCCGTTCTTGAGTTTTTTGATGTGGTGGTGGATTTCTTCTTGCGTTGGTGGTTTGGCTTCGGGTCGTATGTGTTCTGGGACTGTGTGTATAAATCGCTCAGGTGGTTCAGGTTAATTGAGGAGGTCAGGAAAATAACGCGCTAGTTCTTCACAGTTTTCTTGGTTAGTGAGTGCGAGACTTCCGTCTTGTTTCTTGAAAGTCAAATTTTGCGGTGTGTAACCTTTAATTCTGTTTCCGAAGGTTTTATAAAAATCTCGACTGTTGTGATTCCTGAAGTCATCCTCGATTGACTGAAGTTCCTTAGTTACAAAATTACGTGTAGTTGTCCTGATAATTTTGGTTGCCTGTTTGCGGACGCCGATAAAGTGCAGTAAAGTTTCTGGAGATTTGTGGCTATTGTATTTTAGGAATGCGATTCGGCGATCAATAATGACTTGATCACAATTGGAATCCCACCAGGGGTGTTTTGCTTTCTTTTTTAGTGGAATCAGTTATTTGACTTTTCTGATAATTTTGCTGCAGAAGTCCGTCCAATTGTTCACTGGTTCTTTATCCCATTCTTCTGCGATTTTTGTTTCTTGAATTTTGGATGTGTCAAATTTTTGGGATGTAATATACTTTTTTATGAATCCCCTTAGGTGAAAATTTCATTTTGATTCTTGTGAGATAATGGTCTGAATCAATGTTTGCCCCTCGTCGGACTTGAACGTCATGGATGGTTCTATAGTGTGCATGGGAGATGGCAATATGATCAATTTGGTATTCACCGAGATGTTGAATGGGAGACCGCCAAGTATTCTGTTTGTGTTCAGGTTTCCTGAAATGCGTGGACATAACTTTGAGATTGAATTGATGACAAATGTCTACCAATCGTATGCCATTGCTGTTTGTATTTTGGTGTGCAGAATTTTTGCCAATGATTTTTCTATAGATTTTTTCTTTGCCAAGTTGGGCATTGAAATCTCCCATCAGGATTTTCACGTCATCTTGATGAATGTTACTCATAATTTTTTCCATTTTATTCCAACATTTTTCAACATTTTCAGGATTTTTCTTCTTGTCGATGTTAGTAGGTGCATGAGCATTGACACGAGTGTATTTCTTGTTGGCGCTCTGGATGCGCATGGTCATAATTCGATCATTAACGGGTGTGACTTCTTTGACAGATTTAATGATGGATTTGTGGACAAGAAAAGCCATTCCGAAGATTGTTGCACCTTTCGCGACTCTCTGTAATGTTTTTCTCTTGAAATTGCGGTAATTTCCATAGTCCATGGTTTCGTTGTCAGTCATTCTAGTTTCTTGAAGAGCAAGAATGAGATTTTTTTGTCTGTCGATTTCTTGCGTGAGATTGTATAATTTTCCAATTTGAATTAGGGTATTAATGTTTAGTGTTCCAATGAATGTTTTCTGTTTGTAGGGAAGGTGACCAGAGATCTCCGACTCTCTCTGCTGCGTTTGCTTGGACTCCCCAGAATCCGAAAGTCCAGTTGCCGTTTTTGGACGGGTGGATTGGGTACCACCTGGGGTAGAGTTGTGATTGCTTGCACAGCTCATGTTTGCTTGTACTTGATTTGTTTGTCCTGGTGAGTGCCAGGACAATATAGGACCAGAGGTTGTTGAGGTCTTTGGAAAATCGTGTTTCCAGCCGAGCTCACTGAGCTAACAGACGCTGACCATTAGCCGCTGGACACCAGTACAGACACTAATGGATTTAAGTTGCATCAAAGATCGTTCTTCCACCTTCTTCGCCGTTGGGAATTATTTTCCTCTTCCGCCGTTGTAGCTGTTGACCATCTTTGCATTTCCCCCAACACTGATCGGCTCGCTGACCTAGTTTCCCGCTGGGATTGGTTAACCAACCTTCCAATAGGTTGCTCGGCATAACAGTGGCACCTCGGGTAGGTTACATGTTGGAGTTGGAGTGACAGAGGCTAGTTGGATTCACTTGGTGAATCCAATTTATTGCGCATATCACTCCCAATATGCCACCTGTTTATTATTATTATTATTATTATTAAGATATATTAGAATCTTAACATCATTAACTACAACGGGATTTATTGATTTAACTTTTATATTCATTTCATTAGCAATTTCCTCTTCACTAGACAATATTAGTCCCTATTTACATTTACAAAATAGACTAATAATTGTATTACATTACTCGCATTTGGTTTAATGTGTTTAGATGTGGCTGAAACTGGTACTATTTAATGAATTAAATTCACATTGATTATAATTATTGATTTAGATGGAATAAATATATTAAATACCATTTTGGTATTTGCTTTAAATTCTATAATAAAAATTACACTTTTTTAGATTGTTTTCCGTATTTTGAATTTGGGGTACTTACCCCAATCCTCGCCCCAAATAATTACGATGAATAACACCACTATAGTCACCACCGAAACACAGGTTATCAGACAAATCCAACGCACAGACCTAAGCACACGGAGCTGAAGACCAAGGCCGCTAGATTTGTGCTCAGTGACTTTAATCCCAGGAGCAGTGTGAGCCGTATGTTAAAGAAACTTGGGTGGGAATCACTGGAGGCTAGGAGGATGAAATCTAGACTCTGCGCTATGTACAACACGTATACAAATCAACCAGCATGGGGTGAGCTTAGCAAACGATTGGGAAAGCCCACTTACATGGGTAGGAGCGATCATCCTTTCTAAGTTAAGGGCCGACCACAGCGAACAAATTATGGTAAATATTCTTTTGTAAACCGTGCCATTGATAACTGGAACTCTCTACCTGCCGCAGTCTTAGAGCCTTTTCCCAAACATATAGGTGTGTTTAAGAAAAGACTGACTATTTGTGTAAATACTCCAGTTTAATTGTTGTATAATTGTTATTGAATTGTTATGTATAATTATTTATTTGTTATGTATATCCAATTTGCCACCGGGCGACACACCCCCCATTGCAAATAAATGAATGAATGAATGAATGAATTATCCCAAGTTCCTTAAAATGAATTTCCAACATAACAACATTCTAGTTCTGTCGAAGTGACAGACGGATATTTTACTCAAACAGAATAGACTAATCATAATAAACATAAAACCCTCCCATCTGCTGTGGGTCGTAAAAGTATTGTAATGGCATTCAAAATGCTGGTTACTATAATAAACATATAAATCATGCTCGACTGCAATAAAAGATCTGCGGTGATCTCAACTTCCCACGCTAGAAGCACGGGAGCTCAAGGAGGAGTGCTACAAGTTTCACTTTGACTTGTGACAGTCGTAGTCTAAGTTAACTCTGAATTAATGTGCAATTATTGCATTAGTCTTCTTGATTGTAGTTTATTATGGCGATAAACAAAAATCTACCGAGCAGTCAACTGAGAATAATATCACAATAATGGTAGGTACTAAAAGGGGTGAGCAGATACAAGGCCTATATTCCTGGTGTTACGTCTGTTATAGAGAAACTAGCAACCCGCCCCGGAGTTACGAATGCACTAGTGGGCCCGTGCGAGCTTTCGCAACGTGAATGTAGGTTTATGGGGTTGTAGGGCCTAGCGGCAGGTTCGCCTAGCAGTACGCCGCGCTCCCGGCAGATGGCTGCCGCCGCCGCGCTGCCCTGCGCTCTAGCGGCAGGCTCGCCAGGTTACGGTGCTCCCATGGTAAATGTAGATTTTTAAGGTATTTATTTAATTGTGAGGAATTTAAAGAGGAAGTGAGTGCGTTTCGGGCCCACATGGGGTTATGCGGAACCTGTAGGTACCCCATATGTGTAGGTTGTTGTTAACAGGACCTTATTTTCGGTACAAAACCGGAATGGGACCTTAGAAGAATAATATAGAGAGGATTACGTCAAGGGCGCCCAACCTTTTCTAACTAAGGGCCACATAATAAATAGTTGGGGGGACCTTGCGGGCTAATAACACTGCGGGGGGCTTAGTGGGTATGGATTTTTTAAAATATAGATGCAATAGCTGAGATTAGTTTTCTTAGTATTGTTGCCGTTTCCTTGTTTATTTATCTATAGTGGATACAAAAATAAAACACTGAACAAAATTTAAATAATTGTAATAAATCCCTTTAAAATAGAAGTACGAGGATATTCAATACACTCATACATCATGAATGACAAAGAGTGAGTATTTATGTTCATTTGACACAATTATTAATCAAATTATGAAATAAAGTTCATGATAATTTAGTTTAGTGCAACCGCAAGAACATATCTCTATCTTCAATCTATCGCCCAATATAAGTGTTTTTACGTTTTCATTTCTTCCAACAATTTCCATTCAATTACTGAGGCGACAGTTTACGAGATAACTAGGGGCAGGCCTATCTTCCCAGTCACAGCCTAGCTAGCGGGCCAGCAGCAAACTGTCGAGTGGTGTTGAGTTAAGACTTCAGAGAAGTACTTTGTACCGGTACTTAAAATGTCTCTCCACTTAGGATCGAACTTAGTTGTAACAAACATTAATAATATTTTTAAGTGTTCATCAGTGGATCATTGGCCTTGGGTAGTGGTGCGGGCGCACTTCTTCGTCAAGTTGGCTTTAGTTATTTCAAAGTTGGCAACACGGCGCGGATGCAGAGCGGCGGGACAGACAAAATAGTTTCGCGGGCCGTAGGTTGGGCAGTCCTGCATTACGTGATAAGCGCTTTCTTTTTGTCAATGAACTACGACCTACATTCGTTTTACGTCTCGGCATGATGGGTTATAATCACTGACTGGACTATTAATTATATTATCAAGGAGATGCATATGCAACGAATTCTTGTCAGACGTAATTAATAATGGCGAGGTGCATGAAACACAAATCCCCCATCGTCCAATCTTAACTTGACTGTGTATGTTGTGGAACGAAAAGTTCACAGGCGAAATGAAGAAAAGCAGAGTTGCACTTCCAGGGAAACTGCAAACCCAACCACTCTTCTCTGAAGTCTTAACTCAACACGACTCGATAGTTTGCTGCTGGCCCGCTAGCTAGGCTGTGACTGGGAAGATAGGCCTGCCCCTAGTTATCTCGTAAACTGTCGCCTCAGTAATTGAATGGAGATTGTTGGAAGAAATGAAAACGTAATAACACTTATATTGGACGATAGATTGAAGATAGAGATATGTTCTTGCGGTCTTTTTTGTAGCCGGCCCCGTGGTGTAGGGGTAGCGCGCCTGCCTCTCACCCGGAGGCCCCGGGTTCGATCCCCGGCTCCGTCAGGGATTTAAAAAAAAACTGACGTGAGGGTTGGAACGGGGTGCACTCAGCCTCGTGAGGACAATTGAGTAGCTGTCTGACAGTGAGACAGCGCCCCGATCACGAAAACCAAGATTAACGGCTGAGGGGACCCGACGCGCTGATCACGCGTCACCCCAATATCTGCAGGCCGAATGGCTGGGCAGCGGTCGCTTGGTCGGCCTTAGCCCGTCATGGGCTGGATAGTGCCAGGGGTTGATTTTTTTTTTTTTTGTCTTTTTTGTAGAAATTTTCATGCTGAACAATTCTTAAACTCGTAGTATGTAGATATTTTTAACGGTTTTCCCAGCGTAAGCTTAAAAAGCGCACGGACGCCATACTTTTCGAATATTTCACTGAAATCGTTACTGCTTGGCTTCCATTGATTATAAATATATTATTTTCTACAGAAACCTTCCTCGAGATATCCTTTACAGAATGGTGAAAACCGCATCAAAATCCATCCAGTGGTTCTCGAGTTTACTCGTGACATTCAAGAATCGGGGATTTTGTTTTATACTAACAAGTAAGTAGAGATTAGTAGTGGTTTTTTTAGCGTATGGCTTTTAGTGCCGGGAATATCCGAGGACATGTTCGGCTCGCCTGTTTTGTAGCTGCTTCGAGACGGACACCCAATGGGTGAGCTACAAGTACCGTTGGGGAGGAAAGTTGGAAGGGAAAGGTCGAGGAGTTGGAAGGTAGCAGCCTATAGTTAGGGACCAACCCCGGCATTTGCCTGGAAGGAAGATGGGAAACCACAGAAGACCATCTTCAAGGTTGCCGGCGGGGGGATTCGAACCTCCTTGCCTCCTGGATGTGAGCGACTGCCAGCAGCCACGCCGTAACGACCACGGCTAACTCACCCGATGATCAGAGCCATTAAACTTAGGCTATATAATGTACGTCTGAAAGTATGGGTGAAAATATTTACAATATGTACACTTATTTAGTTGCAGTATTGGTTGAGGAAATACAATTCGTTAGTATTTGTTAGTTGTAGTCTATGTGATGTTTTGTTGAGATACTGGAAGTGGTGATAGACCTCCGGAATTTGCCTATTTGGAGTGAATATGTGGTTGCTGTAAATGGTCAATTCAGATTGTATTGTACAGGCTACTTATCTGGTTGAGTCTTGCATGGTCCTGTTGAGAGCAGTTCACTTGGTCACTGTTTGCACTTGACTGGAAATTCCTGTGTCCGTTATCTCGCTGGGCTGATCCCCCTCTCGCATTCCTAAGTGCTGTGTGTTCCTCGTGCAAGTGTACCTATAGCGAGTTGCCAAGTCTAGTCTCTCAAATGTGGGGTATGTTACTGTCTTCAGGATAATACAGTAAGATTCTTTTGCTGGAAGAGGGCTGGCGGCCGGCTCCCAGTCCCACGCACCTTCCTCCAGTCAACCGAGTTCAGGCCGCAGGGTTGCTGCCAGGGTCATTAAAGTCGTCACTAAACTTTCATCAACGAGGATGTGAAAGTGTCAGTGCACAGTTAAGGAGGTAACATAAACACCAGCTTCCTACAAGATTTAATTAAAGAAGCACGGATGTTTCTTTTTATTTCTTGGGAATCTGGATGACCTCACGCCACCGGTTAAAGGTTAGAACTAACCTTTTCACAGCAGATAATGAAAATATTCTCCTTCAGCTGACAGACAGTAACTTTTCAAGTTTCATCGTTACATTATGTAGCTACTCCAGCACTCCCTGCGTGTTTACTGTAATTAATCAAAGCATGGGCCTGAGCCCGTTTGATGTTCAATTGTTGAGTAATTTAAAATACAAAGTGTAGATATCAATTACCCATACTCTAGTGGAGCTGGAGAACAATATACGGCAACAAATTTCGCTCACAACAGAAGGGAATTACAACGTGTAAACGCTAATTTATTTAGGCTACACGATACGATGCCTGTCTGTCAGCTGAAGGAGAACACTCTCAGCATCTTCTGTGGAAAGGTAAGTTCTTTAATCATGATTTGCGGATGAATTTACCATTAATTAATGTACTTGGATACGGTTTCCACCTGCGCACAATCCGCGGCCCAAGCTCGGTTGGCTGGCGGAAGGCGCGCGTGCCTGGCAGCCGGCCCCGCTCCAGCAAAATAATCTCCCTGTATATGTGAAGCACCAAACATTGGTTTTCTAAGGCAACACTGAAAAATGGCTTCAAAAACCATAATATGTACTATCAGTTGACTGTATTGGTTATGTGAAATAAAATGTACACATTTCATGCAGGCTTTGTATCCTTAGTTTCTGATCACCCCTCGTAGATATAGCACTTGTACAGCCGTAAGGTGGTTGATTCCCCAACATGTCCGGATGACCCTTCCGCATTTCGACACAGTGGAGGAGTTCTCTTCTTCTTGTTCTTCTTGCCTTGCCGTCTTCTATCGTTTTGCCTTGCATCAGAAGGGAGGTAAAGCCGGTGGTCCCATGTCATTGAATTGTGGCATGAAAAAGAACCTCCCACTAACTACACTTGTGTGAAGCCGAAATTTGTAGGTTAGAATTAATAACGCTCTATTAGTTCCAACGTTCGCCGCCAGATGCTGACTGCGATGCCATCTAGTAGCCAAGTCGGCAAGCTAGGGGCCGTGGACGGTAGCACTTGGTAGCAAAAGCAGGAACTACTTGAAATTAAAAGTCTGCAGTCCTTACTTGAATTTAAAAAAAGAAAACAGATAACACATACTAATACAGCCATCACAATTAAAACCAGTTATCAGACAGATTCTACGCACACCCAAAGTACACGGGGCTACATGACCGTGTTGTCACAGCCCTAAACTAAGTAACCAACCAACCAACCAACCGTCTTCTGTCGAAGGTTGGCGGTCTTCAATCTTCATGGCTTTTCTAGTTTTGGAGTCTGCCACACGGAAAAGGGTCGTTGTGTTCACCTCAAATCAGTCCCTCAGACATGAGATTCTCTTTTGGCCAGGTCTCCGTTCTCCTGTATCACCAACTGTAGGATCCTGTATTATGCATTCCGCATTACGCTACTTGATGGAAAGGAGCACTTCAGTCTTCTTGTAAGGGGGCACATACAGCGTAAGGAGCCACAACAATAACGATTTAAATATTATAACTCTGCCTGTCACAAATCTTGTACAACAATGATATACATTTCCAAGGAAACACACACTTCTTGCTATTAGAAGCAAAGTTCAAAATGTTCAAAATTCAAATCGTATCTATTTCTATACATTTTCAAAAATTTCTCCTTACTTTGCGCTGACCTTCACCGTTTCCCCACAGACTATCTCCCATGTTTATAGGAAGGTTTGGACTTTTCGTTTTCTAACGTGGCTGTTAAACCTTCAGCTAGAAAATGAATCTCACACATTTCCACATCATTCTTTAATTAAGCATTATTATTTCATATTTTACTATTTTTATTCTGAGCAGACCCATAAAAAAAATTCTAACGTTTCATAAAAGGACTCATTAAAGCTAAATATGTTTGAGTGAGATTCATATTTTATCTGGGTGTTAACACACTTTAAAGATAGAAACATCCTAAAGTTTACGTAAACATGAGAGATACGAGGGAAGCGGTGAAGATCAGCATAAAGCAAGAACCAAATTTTTAAAAATGGATAAACATAATTACCATTTGAATTTTGAAAATTTTGAACTCTGCTTCTAATAGAAAAATGTGTTATTTCCTTGGAAATGTATATAATTGTTGTACAAGATTTATGACAGGCACAGTTATAATATTAAAATAGTTCTTGGTTTGGCTCCTTAAGCTGCATGTTCCACCTTTTATTCATTCCATCACCTAAGTATTCCCCATTCTTTCGGTCAACGAGATACGTAACATCTTCCGATACACCCACATTTCGAAGGCTTCCAGCTTCTTGCACATAGCCTTAGTTAGAGTTCACCCTTCCATTCCGTATAATAGTATGGAAAATACATATCCCCTGACCATTCGCAGCATAAGATCTAGACATATATTATACAGCGGTTACTGAGGAGCTGTTTCATTTTAATGAAGACTGTTCTCGCTTGATCAATTCTTGCCTTGTACATTCATTTGATGCTCTAAGTGATGGCGTGCTGTAAAGTTGGAGAGAAGTTTTAATGTTTTGGTTTTCCATGTATTTTGGGGTGCTGATTACGAATCTGAACTTTGCCACCTCAAAAAAATTACGGAAATATGGACAAGGAAATAGCACAAATTTGGCCGTTTTGTTTTCAATGTTTTTCATACTTCCCGAACTTTTTTGAGCTGGCAAAGTTCAGATTCGTAATCAACACCACAGAAAATATGGAAAACTCAAAAATGAAAATGTATCTCCAACTTTCCAGCGAGCACTACCAAATGACTGTAATATTGATCTCTTGACTGAGTTTCCATTGTCCGTTCATATTGCACCAAAGCTGTAAAACTGTAATTATTAGATTCGGAGTAGGTGCCTCAGGATGTGAAGTAAGATATCATCTCAGCTTTTGCTTGAAGTCTGGAATATTCTTGGAAATACCCGTAAAGATTACCGACCCTTGTGCCACGATTCTAACCCCGGTTCTCTGAGCGTGCAGCTGGCCTGGAGGATCGAAGTCGTGAACCTACTGATCTCGTTGAAACTTTGCACAAATGTTGGTTAGATTTCAAAGAAAACACCTGTGATGGCATGTCATCCCTAAATTCATTTGTATCATTCCTAAAGAGGGTGAAGTTGTACGGACTTGAAAACACATGTGGAACTTGAAGCAGCCCAGGTAAGAAAACCTACCACGTTCTGAAATCCTTTCCAATCAATTGCACTACTTCAACCATTCCCTGAGCTGCCAAACTGCCGATTTACGGTGAGAACGACACTTGGTGGGGAAAGTGCTTATATCAGTAAGTTACGATTGGTATGAGAGGATATGAGAATTCGGATTACTCTTAGGTTTCATGCGTGGATTTTTTTTTCAGAAATCTCTGGTAAACTACTGAATGGTTCTGCCCTTATAATAATCATACGAAAGAATGGTTTCAGGAAGGTCTGGAGAGACTGACACATCGATGGCAATAGTGCATAAAGTTACAAGCAGATTATGTTGAGAAGGTGGACGTAACAACTGATGTGTTACTTCATTTGGGTTTAAAAAAATGTAAAACAATATAGAACGCCCCTCGTAATTGCTAGGCCAATATTTATATAATACCAGCTGTACCCGGCATGCGTAGCAATGCCCATCAAAGAAAGTGTTGGCATTGTAACTTTGTATGTTGAAGTGCTTTTGGATTCCCAATATTGTTTTTCTTTTTCCGTTAACCACCTCTAAACTATTGTAAAATTGATTTACTATCTCAGAAAAAATCATGGGAGCGTGCTCAACAACTCACCAAATTTTCATCGCAATGAAATGAATGGTATATGAACGCATACGGGACTTTGTTGAAACGATTCGAGCGCCGTCACCCATTTGTTGAATATACTCGTACGCTACCTATTGTAAAATGGATTTACTAAGTGAACACCTTCCCTGGCATGTACACAACAATTCATGAAAGTTTCATCGCAATCGGATTAATGGCATATGATCTCATACGGGTTTTGCTTAAACGATTCGCGCGACGACACTCATTTGTTGAATCTACTTGTGCGCCACCCATTGAAAAACGGATTTACTAATGCATACACCTTCGCAGGACTGTGCTCAACTCCCCCAAAGTTTTATGGTAATCGGATGAATGTTATATGAACGCACACGGGACTTGGTTGAAACGATTCACTCGCTGTCGCCCATTAATTGAATCTAATCGTGCGCTACCAATTGTAAAATGTATTTACTAAATCAGAAATCTTTGCGGGAGTGGAAACAACATTTCTCCAAATTTCATTGCAATCGCATGAATGGTGTATGAACGCATACGGATTTTTTTAAACAATACGCATGCCGTTATTCACTTGTTGAATCTACTTGAGCGCTACCTATTGTAAAATGGACTAACTAAGCCTGAAACTTTCCCTGGAGTGTACCCAACAACTCACCCAAGTTTAGTCGCTATCAGACGAATGGTATATGGACGTATACGGGACTATGTTGAAACACTTTGCGCGTCGTCGCTCGTTTGTTTAATCAACTTGTGCGATACCTATTGTAAAGTGAATTTACTAACCCAGAAACCTTCCCTGAAGTGTACACAACATCTTACCCAAGTTTCATCGATATCAGACGAATAGTATATGAACGCAAACGGGACTTTGTTGAAACGCTTCGCGCATCGTAGCTCATTTGTTGAATCTACTCGTGCGCTACCTATCATGACATGGATTTACTAAGACAGAAACCTTGCCTGTAGTGTACACAACCTCTCACCCAAGTTTCATGGCTATCGGACGAATGGTATGTGAACGCATACAGGTCTTGTTTGAAACGCTTCGCCCGTCGTCACTCATTTGTTGAATCTACTCGTGCGCTACCTATTGTTAAGTGGATTTACTAAGCCATACACCTTCCCTGAAGTGTACACAACATCTCACCCACGTTTCATCACTATCAGACGAATAGTATATGAACGCATACGGGACTTTTTTAAAACGCTTCGCTCGTCGTCGCTCATTTGTTGAATCTACTCGTGCGCTACCTATTATAATATGGATTTACTAAGAGAGAAACCTTGCCCGTAGTGTACACAACCTCTCACCCAAGTTTCATCTCTATTAGACGAAAGGTATGTGAACGCATACAGGACTTTGTTGAAACGCTTCGCCCGTCGTCGCTGATTTGTTGAATCTAATCGTACGCTACCTATTATAACATGGATTTACTAAGCCAGACACCTTGCCTGTAGTGTACACAACCTCTCACCCAAGTTTCATCGCTATCGGACGAATGGTATGTGAACGCATACAGGACTTTGTTGAAACGCTTCGCCCGTCGTCGCACATTTGTTGAATCTACTCGTGCGCTACCTATTGTTAAGTGGATTTACTAAGCCAGAAACCTTCCGTGATGTGTACACAACATCTCACCCATGTTTCATCACTATCAGACGAATAGTATATGAACGCATACGGGACGTAGTTGAAACGCTTCGCTCGTCGTCGCTCATTTGTTGAATCTACTCATGCGCTACCTATTATAACATGGATTTACTAAGGCAGAAACGTTGCCTGTAATGTACACAACCTCTCACCCAAGTTTCATCGCTATCGGACGAATGGTATGTGAACGCATACAGGACTTTGTTGAAACGCTTCGGCCGTCGTCGCACATTTGTTGAATCTACTCGTGCGCTACTTATTGTTAAGTGGATTTACTAATCCAGAAACCTTCCATGAAGTGTACACAACATCTCACCCATGTTTCATCACTATCAGACGAATAGTATATGAACGCATACGGGACTTAGTTGAAACGCTTCGGCCGTCGTCGCTCATTTGTTGAATCTACTCGTGCGCTACCTATTGTAAAAAGGATTTACTAAGTCAGAAACCTTTCCTGGAGTGTGCACAACAATACAACTAAAGTTTCATAGCAATCGGATGAATGGTATATGAACGCATACGGGACTTTGTTTAAGCGATTCGCGTGCCGTCACTCATTTGTTGAATCTACTCGTGCGCTACAATTTTCATATTTATTCACCTCTTAAACCTTCTCTGGACTTTCACAAATAATTCAAGACCAAAATTAGCCAAATCGGTCCAGCCGTTCTCGAGTTTTAGTGAGACTAACGAACAGCAATTCATTTTTAGCCTACTTTCGATTTTTGCAAAAAATGAAAGTAGACTTATGAGATCAACACAGGGCGAAAAATTGTGTGTCTGTCTGTGTGTGTGTATGTGTGTGTGAGAGTCTGTGTGTGTGTGTGTGTGTGAGTGTGTGTATTCTGAATGTCTGTCCCCCCTATCAATTCGAACACGGTGAAACCGAATCGAACGAAATTTGGTACAGAGGTAGCTCTAGCATAGGGCACCTCAGTGTCATGCTTTATATCGCCGCCATCTTTACCAAAATTGAATGGCGGCCACTCAAACGTTCAAAACGTAAACTCAAATTACGGCTAAACTAATCATCCGATCTCTACCAAATTTGGTGACGCGTCTTTCACTCAAACTTCAAGGTCATTGGCCTTGCCATTTTAGGATGGCGGCCGTGTGAATTATGCAACCATTATAATCAATAGCTTAAGACCCACCAATTCAGATTATCAAGCCTAGGGTGGTTTAAGCTATCTTGAAAGTCGTGATCCGTTATTTATTATAATTTAATATTATAATAGTATTCTGCATGAATGGCTTAAAAGAGCTGAGCCGTATCTGCCACACGACAAGATGGCAGCTGTCCTCATGGGCCTGTCTTATATTTCAGTAGTTTTAGTATGTTCTATGTGATATACCCTACTGATACTATAATATAAACTTTGTATGAAATGATCTATAATGAAGATGTACTGCAGTGAAGAAATAGTTTATTTCAAGTCATTATTTGCCAACAGGTTGTATCTAATATATCAGTTAAAATAGCCATGTTGTTAAGGATATGGTTAGCTCTGGGCTAGCGTGTTAGTCTGTCACGCAGTTGACTGTGGATCCAATACTGCTACAGTTAACTTTTTTTTTCTTGAATTCTTTTACAAATGATGTGCACAAGCTCTTTCCACAGATACTGAATAAAATGTCATTTAGCTCAAAGGGGAGGCTAATGTATACACTCGTTTATTAATAAAATCACAGTCCCAGCATTGCACATAAACAGAAGACATTAGGAAAAGGAGAATAGAAGAACTAGATACACGTTGTTATCAACCACAACCTTCTTAATGTCTTTGTACGGTGCTGTCCTCTTGTGGGTTATGTGGGTAATATTGTTCCAAACATACCGCTGTGTAAATACCTGGTCTCCTGAAGTATGGCAATTTTGTAATACTGGTAGTTCAACTATTAGCCTCGATCGCGCTCCGATTAACTTTAAACACTGCCAGCTGGATCGCCTCCCTCCTGGCTACTTTAAACTGCCTGCTCGTTGAACATTCAGAGGCGTACAAGATAAATATTAATTCACTGCTAGGTCTCAACACCAACCTACTGTGATCGGCGCGGATTTTTAAAGGGGAAGGTACCCAAAACGAAAGATTCTTAACTTTGCAGGCTGGCTTAATATAGAGATTAACGGACGTGAATGCATTACAATAAGTTAGTAGTTTTGTTATTCAATCATCATAAAGTATATAATATTGATTTTGACACTTACTGGCTAATTTTCAATATAAAAGAAAACAAACAATACATGGTGGTCGAGGTGGTTTTTGGGATGAGGACAAAGAGTTATAAATATACCCATACATTTAGGAGAAAGTAGGCTATATGTTCTTTGCTGAACATCTTGTTATATATAAGATTTAACATAGAATTAGGAAACATTTAAGGTGCAGGTAACAACATTTTATAGGGGCCGATAATCTAGATGGCAGAGTCTAGACTAGACACAAGCAACGATGTCCAAGCCCCTAAAATGTAACAGCAACAACAACAACAACAACAACAACAACAACAACAACAACAGCTTTTCCGTCTAATGGGGGGCGGGGGGTTTGTTTTTGTTTTTACAATCTGACCAGCATGTAAGTTTCAGCGAGACGGGGATCTCATGTTCACGATTTTCTTGTATTAGACCACTTGCCTACACCAGTGATTACCTAAATATTAAATGCACTCTGCCGCGCCTGAAAGTTTCTTGATAAAAGGATAATACTACATTACTCTTATAAACATCTTCAGATAAGAGTGATAAGCGGTTGATGTATCAGCCGTTATCTTAAGGAGAGTCAAGTGAGCCAGTTCGGTGGTGGATACGTGTACGGTGGTGTGAGTTTTGTGATGCTCAAATCATGTCTGAGCTGCACCTGCCTTAGTGCTGGTGGATCCATTTCCGTTAGTGGCAAACGCAGCAAGAAGCTCATCAATGGATCTTCCCTGACGAGCAGCATCGACGACTTTGTGAGTGGCCAAGTTCTTTTTGTTTGTTGTTGTAGTTTGAATCTTCAGTCATATTACTGGGTTGATGCAGCACTCCATGTCACCCTGTCTTGAGCTAATCGTTTCATCTCTACATAGCTATCACACCCTACATCCAAGGCAATCTGTTTAACATATTCTAACCTTGGTATACCCCTACAATTCTTGTCCTCGACCCTGCCTTCCATAAGCTTCCTATTCCTAGGTGTCTTAGTATGTGTCCTGCCAATGTATCTCTTCTCTTCGTTAGCAGTCATCAGAAACAACTCTGTCTCCCTTCCTGAGCTAATCGTTTCATCTCTACATAGCTATCACACCCTACATCCGAGGCAATCTGTTTAACATATTCTAACATTGGTATACCCCTACAATTCTTGTCCTCGACCCTGCCTTCCATAAGTTAGCTATTCCTAGGTGTCCTGCTAACGTTCTCTTCTCTTCGTTAGCAGTCATCAGAAACATCTCTCCTCTCCCACTCGTCTTAACACCTCTACATTTATAACCCTGTCTACCCATCTAATCCTCATCATTCTCCTGTAACATCACATTTCAAACGCTTCAATTCTCCTCTTTTCAGCTGCACCAATACTCCAAGTTTCACTTCCAGAGAGTGCAACACTCCACATAAAGGCTTTCAAAAATGACTTCCTAATACCGAAAGTATATTCGATCTCAACAGATTCCTTCTCTGTAGAAATGCTTTCCTTGCCTGAGCCAACCTACTTTCTATACCCTCTTAGCTTCGTCCATCACTGGTTATGTTGCTTCCTAAATTACAGAAGTTTCCTATTTCCTTTAACTTTTCACCTGCCAATTTGATGTCCAGAGAGGTTTCTGATTTCTTTCGGCTGCATTCCAATATATTTTGTTTACATTTAGACTATTCATTTTCATTATGAATTATTTCCTCAAGACGGAGTCCATACCATTCAAAAACTCATTTAAATCAACTGGCGTGTCGGCCAAGATGACGTCATCAGCAAATCTCAGAGTTGAAATTATTTCTCCTTGAATCTTTACTCCCACTTAAAAATTTTCTCAAATTTCCTCCACTGCTTGTTCAATATAAAGATTAAAAAGTATGGGTGATAAGTTGAAGCCTTGGCTTATACTTTTCTGAATACCAGCTTCTCTCTCATGTCCTTCATCTAGAATGACCTCTGAATGGTTTCTGTATAGATTGTTTACAATATACGTGATAGGTGACAGCTGGCGGATTTTTGTTCTGGGCGTTGCACCATTTCCACCAAGGAGGGATGGTTAGTGCAAAAGACTGCTTTATATCAGAGATGACGGTACAGCGTATACACGTGAACACGTTGTTTCTTTTGGGGAGCCAATTGAGTCTCTTAATACAGGGTCATCGAAAAATAATGCTTGGATTTTAAATAATTGCTATAATTGCCTACAATGGCAATAATTCAGACACGAGTATGTTTATAAAACAAGCAAAGCGAGTTTTATAATTTCCATACGAGTGTCTTAATTACCATTATAGGAGAGTTGCATACGACTGTATATGTTCGACGATAATTATAACTATTTTATGTTCGAACATAAATATCCATAAATATCTGTCGAGATTCAGTCACTTGAATTTTGTGATCGGAGTGCAAGCGCTGGGTATGATATCTGTGTTTTCCAAGTTCTCTGACCGACGCATGTGCACTGCCTGCTTGGCAATGCCATATGTTTACAACCTGCCGATGTGCACCCGCATTCACTCAAACTGTCACCAAAATCGTTTGAATGCAATGCCAAGTGCAGAAATTGGGGTTAGGGTATTAAGGTACAGTGCCATTTCTTGTCTCATATTTCGCCAGTTTATTTACGCGAACATATAGGACGGTGCACTTTCCATGTCAGTAATTTAGGCATAGATTAAGCATAGAAGGATGCTGTGTTGCAATCTTCTGAACGTAGATTCATACATTTCTTGCATATGTCATAGTATTTTCTTGTTACCGTAAAGGTTCGTGCTGATTTTGTCTTTGTGTTTGGGATTGTAACTACAATGGTTGATCCAATATACATTGTCAACTTTCAACTTTCAAATCATGTAATTAATGTCCGACATGTTCGAATTTGAGCGCATGTGTGAAACTGGTCAATGAATGAGCTCTGATTGGTTGGAGAATCTGTTTCATAATGAAAAATAGTACTTTAATGACCCTCATTATGATACAGTTTTCTAACATATAATATCTACATTTCGCCATGGTCGAGTATTAAAAACTGTTAGGGAGAATGTATAGCCTTAATATGCGTAGAAACGATTTTTTTCATACCTCAGTAAGTTTCAATATGAGTTCCGTTTGTTGCTCTGAAGACGTGCGTCGAGTGTATCGTCGCGTTCCTCATGAAGGTAGTGAGGCGGAGTCCCACCTTGCATAAAAATGACACGCTGTATAGTCTGTTGTCCAAAATCTTCTATTTGAGCGAACACAAACTGTTCAAGCATGTTGAGGTAAACTACGCTTGTAATTGTCTTTTCAGCCAAAAATAAAGGTCCAATAACTTGGTCATGAAATAATCCGCACCACACATTGACACTCATTGGACGTCTACTGAGCAACAAATTGAATGCACATTGAAATTTAGTAAGATATATTAAAAACTATTATCTTTTCCACGCATTTTGAGGCTAAAACCATTACATTATCTGTAATAGTTTTTATAGCAATTATTTAAAATATGGGCCTTATTTTTCGAAGACCTGTTTTTAAATAAAAATTCTTAGATTTAAAACTGAAAATGCTTCGTTAGGAATGGATTCAATGGATCGCGTTCTTTGTATGTCGTTTTTTTAATCTCAGGAGAACAGATCCGCAATTAATATAAAATTTTTTTGATTTTGACAGTTAATGCATTCTCAAAAGAAAAGATCTTACATAAGAACAGATGGGAATGAAAGGATTTATTTTCAACTACTGCGTCTAGCGCAAGCAACAACTAGCGCAGGCTTACGAGATGTTAAAGAATCGGGGGCAGCGGATTGGTACAGGATGTTTTGTGTCATATTTACAGACAGTGACGTGTTCAAGCATGGGTGAACCCAACAGCAAACGGGGGCCTCAAGTTTCAGGAGGCCTCGTATGTTATCCCTTTATTTCATATGAGGCGTTCCGTAAGAGAAGGGCGAGCCCACCGTGAGTCGGCTTTTTAAAATTTACTGATCAAGTAGCTGCCTTTATGCTCTATAATGCAAGGGTGCCCCATGCTGGCGATTCCGCCCTTATCGCAGGGCAAGTGAAGCCTACAGCGACAAGGTGGTGGCCGAGGTGTGATCGCCGCGGTGAGTCGATGTAGTACGTTTGAATAGACGTTGTAATAGTGTTGCGTTATCCTATCCGTTATATATCGTCACGTTTAGTGTATTGCAATGTCTATTATGATACAATACTATGTTTCACTGTACATAGTGCCTTATCTCATTAAATGAACCTATATTTTGTTCTATTCATTTACAACGATTAACATCAGTAACAATAAATATTTGCACTGTATGTTACATATTTCAATGGTAGTCGTAGTATTGCAATACAGTGTGCATTTGAAACAGCTCGCAGCATTAACGTGTCAGGAGCACTGAACGGTGGCCTCGCCCTTATCCAATTCCTTGCACTCTGATTATCTCGAAATGCACATGTGGCGGGCTCGCCCTTCTCTTACGGTAAGCCTCATATCTGAAAGTGAATGACAACTACGTGCCAGAAAATACTGGAGCGAATGAGCACTATAGTGATGATGATGATAATAATAATAATAATAATAATATCGTATGGCCTCCGGTGTCGGGGGCAAGCTTTGTTATTTTCGCCCAGAAGGCAGCCTGCATGTCGAATTTTGTTATTTCTTGGAGCACTATGAAAGTCCAGGAGGTTGGATATCTAAGTTCCTTCACACTATAGCGCTTTCTAGTACAGAAAGGAGGAACTTTTGTGTCGGCGGAAAATCCCGAGATTAATTTTGCCATTCTGAACACTGCCTTCTGAATTCAAATGGGTTATATAACATGCCTTTCAAAAATCACTTCCCATGGCCAGGAGTGAACCTGCAAATCATCTTAACATAAAAATCAAAATCGCTGTATGAATCAGTATTTTATCAAACCCATTTCGGAAAACATCCCGTGATTTATTTCTAACATTGTTTATGACTAATACATCTCAAGAACGCTCATTTTCCCAGTAATATCTTATATATTAAAATAGTTTTCAAAAAATTTCACCCTTTACTAAAACTGAAATATCTCGGGAAGTATTTGCGCTATGACGACGTTTGTTGTCTTAAAATGTAACGCCAGTCAAGCACCGTCGATTGATACCCACCTTACTTGATTATATCATTCGAGTAATAAAATAATTGCGAATATTACATCCTTCAAGGTCTCACGAAAAATAGAATATCGAATGACTTGACGGACATATTGTCGTTAGGTGACAACGACTAACACTGTATCATGATATTCAACGCCGCCTCAATAATAAATCTAACTTGATATTAACAGAGAGTTCCCTAATTACGTCATGATATCGTTAACTTCTACCTGCTCCACTCGGGCGCTAATGTCGCATATATCCATACATGATATCGTTAACCTCTACCTGTTCCACTCTGACGCTAATGTCGCATGTATTCATACAATAAGTAGAAGGGGATTCTGTGCACATAATTTAATTAAAACTTCTCAAAGAATGGATTATTTTGAGACTGAAATGCTCATGCACAATCAGCAGTCATTTTGCTAATGACACTGTCATGTCAACATCTGTTTGAATGACATCAAATACTGTATACGAATGACAACTAATTTCTCGAAGATGCCGCTACAGTCGAATGTTGGAACCGCCATTTTGTATTGCGTATCCGATCTTTCTGTTATATACTCTTTGGCTCACCAGCTACAAACTGCCCTATTTTCGTTTCATCATTCGTCCTTATAGGTTGTGTGCTCAATCAATACAATGAATCATATTATGATGAATGAGAGGCGACACTCAATTACAAATGTTATAAAGATTAAAGGTGACGGTAATTGTCTGTTCAGGTCACTGGCATATTGTGAGTACAACAATCAGAGTTTATTTACACAGGTTAGAAATCGAATTGTAAAACATGTTACAGACAAGTGAAATAATTATTCTTCCTTTATTGTTGGCAACAGCGATATGTACGAAACTGCTATCAATACGAGCGATGATTACAAAATGTATATGTCTATGAATGGTGTTCATGGAGGTCATGTTGAGTTAGTTGTTGCTGCTCAAGTTTGCAAAATGGATATTTATTCGTGGATTACTACTGTTGTATGGAAGGTGACGGGTTAAAATATATACGTCATCAACAAACGAAGTTACGAGTTGATACATATGCCGGTTTAGCAGACGCCTTACATATACGAGCAGAAAATGGAAATCTCAGAGTCGGTCGTATTGTAGCATTGCCATCTTCTTTTACTGGTAGCCCAAGGAAAATATTGCAAAATTATCAGGATACGATGGTGACAGTGAGGAAGTTTGGAAAGCCAGATTTATTCATTACGTTCACCTATAATACTTAACAGCATTCATCTCTGGGAAACGGCTAATAATAGGCCTGATATTTTATATATTGAAATCCACAAGTATGTGTATAAAGGTCATGACTGCTGCATTGTTAAAATATGTCCCGAAGGTGAAACGGTGAACTACGATGAAATTACTTCTTTCCTAAATGCTAGATATGTTGGTCCAACAGAAGCCGCATTCAGGATATTTTCATTTCACATGCATGAACAGTCACATTCTATCGTGAGATTACCAGTTCACCTGCCAAACTTGCAAAATATCTATTTTAAAAATGATAACGCTCCTGATATTTTACTTCAAGCACAGTTGCGCAACACGGAATTACAAGCGTGGTTCAAGTTAAATCAAGATTCGCAAGCCAGAAGTCCGTATATATCCTGAAACACCAGCACATTATGTCTGGAATAAGAGTAACTGCCAGTGGCCAAAAAGAAAAAAATGTTTCAAAAACTATAGGCAGAATGTATAATGTTTCGCCTACAGAAACAGAAAGGTATTATTTACGCCTGTTATTGCTTCACGTCATAGGTGCTACCAGCTTCCTGGAACTACGAACATACAAAGCAGTTGTCTATTCTACTTTTAAAGAAACAGCTAAGGAGCGAAGTTTGTTGATTGACGATTCTGAATGGCAGCGTTGTTTGGCAGAAGCGTCACAATTTCAGATGCCTTCTCAGTTACGACAACTGTTTTCTTACATATGTATCTTTCAGACCCCTTCAAATGTAAGATAGTTACGGGACATTTTCAAGAATTCATTATCAGAAGATCATCTGAAGTTTCACGAACCTAACATTGCTTATCAGTTCACTCTTATACATATTTCTAATACATTAAAGCTCCATGGTCTTCCCATTACTTCTCTCGAATTGCCAGCTGTTATTGATAATTTCCCTCAGACAAATTTACCAATGAATTACCCAAAACTTAATGAGGATCAATTAGGTCGGATGATAAACCAAGCATATGGAAACCAAACGGCTATAATTACAGAAATTTTGGGGTTAGTACAAAATCGCAATAAAAGGATGAGTAATGCATATTTTATTGACGGTTCAGTGGGCACCGGGAAAACATTTCTTTGCCAATGCTTGATTCACAGTTGCACAAATTTGGGGTTAAATGTAGTTTCTGTTGCATGGACTGGTATTGCAGCAATGTTACTACCTCAGGGGCGCACTGTACACAGCCAGTTCAAGTTACCTCTACATGAAAGTTCTGTATCAGGAATAAAAGTTAACAGCAAGGAAGCTTTTTATATTCGTTCAGCAAAACTTATCATCTGGGATGAAGCCTCTATGGCAAATAAGCACGCATTGATATGTGTAAATCGGTTGCTCAAGGACATCATGAATAACGACGTGCCTTTCGGAGGAAAATTTTTCTTATTAGGTGGAGATTTTAGGCAGGTATTGCCTGTTGTGCCTCACGCATCTAAAGCAGCATCAGTCCAAATGTCAGTAAGGTTCTCTCCTTTGTGGCCATTATTCAAAATTTTTAAACTCAACAAAAATATGCGAGAGGATACAGATCAACGTGACTTTGCAAACTTCGTCATACAAATTGGTAACGGTGAATACCGTCGCGTCGATGGAGAAAATTCAGAATTAGTCCCACGCTGAAAAATATTTCACGCTTTTCAAAAATAGCGTTTTTAGCACCTAAAAATGAACATTGTAAAGAAATCAATTACAAAGTTTTAGACCTAATCCCAGGATCATCGAGAACTTACATCAGTGTGAATAATTTGATTACTGAAGATGAGAGTGAACTTCTACAATTCCCAATAGAACTTTTAGACAGCATAGGCATAAGTGGATTGCCACCTCATATCCTTCGACTGAAAGATGGCTCAATTGTGATATTGTTGAGAAATATTAATTTTACCCAAGGTCTGTTGAACGGTACTAGACTGTTGGTTTGGAAGATGCATGACAATTGCTTACACCTGGAAATTATTACTGGCGTAAATGTTGGGAACAATGTCCTACTCCCTCGCCTTGACCTTACGCCATCAGATGCCATTTTCCTTCAAAAGGAGGCAGTTTCCAGTACCTTTGGCTTTTTGTATAACTATCAATAAAGCTCAAGGTAAAACACTAGATCAAGTAGGCATTTATTTACCTCAACCGGTGTTTAGCCACGGACAACTTTACTGTATGCCGCACTATCGCGAGCAAAATCATTTCATGACGTCAAAGTTCAAATAGAACCAAAAGGCAAGCGAACAGCAAATGTCGAATGGAAGGAAGTACTATTAGAATTTTGAAATGAATATTGCGGAGGAGCACAGACCTCAGCAAACGGGGCACAGATTAAATAACAATTATACAAGGACGTCCGCATCCCTAATACGATAACTGTCCTGTGGTAATGGTAAAAAAAAACAAGATGTTCAGTAAAGAACATATAGCCTACTTTCTCCTAAATGCATGGGTATTGTTATAACTCTTTGTCCTTTTCAAGGAGTATAATTGAATGTTGGTTGTAGTAGCTTGTTGAAATACAACGTGCTATAGGGATATTAAATATGAATATGAGGTGCCCTTTGCTAGTGCTACCTCTGTAAAAAAATCATTCAATTCGGTTTCACCGTGTTTGAATTGATCTGGGGAATGGATTTGCACACATACATGGCCGCTATTTGCAAACTATTGGGCTGATGACCTTGTAGTCAGTCATAAGATGCTTTCCACAAAAAGGCATGTTGTTGCAAAATCCGGTAGAGATCAAATTATTGGGATGGTCGAAATTTGATTTAAGCTTTTAACATTTGGGTGGCCGTCATTCCGTTTCCGTCAAGATGGCGGCGATATAAAACATGACACTGAGGTGCCTTTTGCTAGTGCTACCTCTGTACCAAATTTCGTTCAATTCAGTTTCACCGTGTTTGAATTGATAGGGGGAATCGATTTGCACACATACTTGGCCACCATCTGCAAACTATTGGGCTGATGATCTAGCAGTTTGGTCAGAATATGCTTCCCACATAAATATTTGTTGTTGCAAAATTTGGTAGAGACTAGATTATTAGGTTGGTCGTAATTACATTTTTCTGTACCAAATTTCGTTCCATTCGGTTTCACCGTGTTCGAATTAATAGGGGTAATCGATTTTGACACAAAGATTGCCGCCATCCGCAAACTATTAGGCTAATGACCTATTAGATTTGTCAAAGGATGCTCCCTCCATAAAGGTATGTTGTTGCAAAATTTGGTAGAGATCGGATGATTAGGTTAGTCGTAATTTGATTTAAGCTTTGAACATTTGTGTGGCCGCCATTACGTTTCCGTCAAGATGGCGGCGATATAAAACATGACACTGGGGTGCCCTTTGCTAGTACTACCTCTGTACCAAATTTCGTTCCATTCGGTTTCACCGTGTTCGAATTAATAGGGGCAATCGATTTTCACACAAAGATGGCCGCCATCCGCAAACTATTAGGCTTATTGACCTATTAGTTTGGTCAAAGGATGCTGCCCCCATAAAGGTATGTTGTTGCAAAATTTGGTAGAGATCGGATGATTAGGTTAGTCATAATTTGATTTAAGCTTTGAACATTTGTGTGGCCGCCATTACGTTTCCGTCAATATGGCGGCGATATAAAACATGACACTGAGGTGTCCTTTGCTAGTGCTACCTTTGTACCAAATTTCGTTCAATTTGCGCTCACCGTGTTCGAATTGATAGGGGGGGACACACATTCAGAGTACACACACACACACAGATTCACACACATACACACACATAGACAGACACACTTTTTTTTCGCCCTGTAGTGATCTCATAAGTCTACTTTCATTTTTTGCAAAAATCGAAAGTAGGCTAATAATTCTATTGTCCTACATCGGTGATTACTATCCTACATCCTGTTATTTCATTCCCTCAGTTCTATAACAAAGATATACTCAATCAAATTTACAGCTTAATAAATATTAATTCCTTCTGTGTGAGTTATCTTTTCATTTCTCATCAATCGCCTTTACTTACTATTCTATCTGTAGGGGTGGAGGCGATAGCTGTCTTTACAGAGATGTGCAAATTATTAGATTCGATGTCAGTTTTCCAAAATTGCATTTTTACTTTTCACGGTTTAATGCACTAAGTATATTTACAAGGCGATGAAATTACTTCAAATGTTTAACCAAGACTCCTAATTATATTTTCATTTAAGAAACCCAAATTAAAATGAATTTTTAGAATTTCCACTAACAGAGGAGCCTTGCAAATGCAAATTGGCACACGTTTCGTTTTTATTACTTCACTCTACATTACGTGTGAATTTAGAGCGGAGGGATTTGGGGTCTTTTAACTGATGAACGCTATTGAACTATTCAAAGATTCATAAATTATGCATTGAAATCACCTGACTTGAATTCTAAAGTCAATGAAAAATTGAAAATGGATCCAGCTCAGATATCCATCGGAATCCAATAATCTGAAAGTTTCCAGACGCAATTCCTTACGGGAAAAGGTGTAATTCCACGGGAGAGGAAACACTACTAAGTAGGACAACAAAAGAAGTTGGTCAATAAAATGATTTTGAATAAAAGTAATTACGACTAATTAAAATTATTTATTTAATTCTATTCATTTGCACACCTCTATATGTTAACCAAGAGTTACATCTCTAAATTCAAATATAAGAGACCCATCTTTTATTTTAAATGTATACCATTGTTCATAAGTAGACAAAACACCAAATTGTACCGCTGTAGCCTTAAATTGTGTGGATATCTCTATCTACTTAGTATAACACAAAGTTCCCAATTCATGGATGTAACGGGTAATCTCGAGAGCAACTTGGTGGATTTTGATGCGGTTTTCACCATTCTGTAAAGGATTTCTCGATGAAGGATTAGGCAGAAAAACATTTATTTATGACCAAAAGAAGCCGAGCATTTACGATTGCAGTGAATTGAGTTGAAGAAAAACCTAACGTCCATGAGTCTTTAAAAAAAATCGATATTCTCTGAGAATTGTTCAGCATGAAAGTCCGCGACAGCTCCCACATCGACCACTGTAAGTGTTTTCACGTTTTCATTTCTTCCAGCAATCTACATTCAGTGGAGATTTAAATTACTAGCTTCAGAGTGAGTTTACGAGCTTGCGAGCGACCTATCACCATAGCTTCAGCCAGCATCAAACTGCCGAGTCGTGTCGAGTTAATTCTTCAGAGAAGAGTATAGCTTATGTGTTTGGCGTTAGCTGTTCACCTCGGCCTGACGTCCGTGCGCCTTTTAAGCTTACGCAGGGTAAATAGTGGGACACACACACAGAGGACAGGCAGACACCCACACATTTGATCTCATAAGTCTACTTCATCATTTACCCAAAAGCGACGGTACCGTAAATTGTCTGTTCAGGTCACTAGCATGAAGACATGCAAATGTCATATGGACAGAAGTGCTGTAGGATTGTTGAAGTGAATGCTGCGGAGCAGCACGGGTCTTCTAGTATATTTTTAAATCGCTTCTCCTTCCAGCTCAGCTTCACCAAAGGATTTTGCAATGCGTTAATAAATTCATCTATCGTCGCAAGGGCTATGTCTGGGAGCTGAACAGAGTTTGTCCATAGATACAACTGGGGTTGATGACAGACCGATCACTCAGACGACCGCTAACTAGGCTCTACTCTACATAAAAGGTGAATCAAGAAATCACAAGACACAACCAAGCCTAAATAATTTAATTTTGACGCGTAATGAACATGAAATTTTACCGGAGATATTGATTTTGAAGACATAATTCACTGTCGTTCATGATTAAAGTGCTGTAGTGTTACGCCCTAGAATTCATTTTGAAGGCAAGAGTTATGAATGAGTGATTATGAGTGGACTTTGTTCGTGCCTTCAACATCAGAGGGTCGAATATCGGTATTATTAATAATTATATATGACTATATTTATACCGGGTGAGTTAGCCGTGGTCGTTACGGCATGACTGCTGGCAGTCGTTCACATCCGGGAGGCGAGGAGGTTCGAATCCCCCCGCCGGCGACCTTGAAGATGGTCTTCTGTGGTTTCCCATCTTCCTTCCAGGCAAATGCCGGGGTTGGTTCCTAACTATAGACCACAGCCGCTACCTTCCAACTCCTTGTCCTTACATTCAAACTTTCCTCCCCAGACAACACTCCACACGCGACGGTACTTGTAGCTCACCCATTGGGTGTCCGTCTCGAAGCAGCTACAAAACTGGCGAGCCGAACATGTCCTCGGACACTCCCGGCACTAAAAGCCATACGCAAAAAAAAACACACCTATATTTATGACTTGTTGCAATTCCCCATCGTGGTCGTGGTGAATGATTTATTCCACACAGCTACACCGTGCGGTGATGTCTTAAATCTATTTCCACGTAATATTATTCAAGTCAGGTTTGGGTTTAGTGCACAGAAGTTTCATCTAGCGATTACAGATATATCTGGGTCAAAACAAAAGTTTGGTGCTTTTCAGTCTGCAACCTCGAATGTACCCAAATGAGATGGGTTATACCCTAATCCTGAAAAAAAAAAACATGAAATTATTAAATATTTTTTATTTCTTACTTGCGAATTGACCACTTAGGATCCCGCTACAATTTCACTGTTTTAAATGTAATTTCCTCTGCCTCCAGTACTCCTTCATACGATCGCTGTGCTGCTGCCGTTGTTCGGCCGTCCAACCTATTCCGGTCGTTGTAGCTCGTCTCTCGTCATGAAATCCTTCCAAATTGTGTATACTGTTTCGAAACGTATCCCTCTCCAACATTTGGGCCTCTGGGGTGTTAGATCTTTCAAGGTTTCATGCTCATATACATTTTCAAAATATCCAGTCCCTAGTTACTACTTTCACCAGAGGTCAATAGCATGCCGAGTCATATGTATGTGTAGGTTTGGAGTATTTATCGAACAGGAAATTCACTAATCCTTAAATGCCAAGAATTACTGTATGTTTCAAGTATATTACCGTGCCATAATGGCAAATCGTTCACAGATTTTAATCATTCTACGGAACTACATTATATAGCTCTGCCTCGCAAATCACTCGTATTCCTGCGTGACCTTCACCATCACCTTTTATAAACGAGGAAATCTATCAAAATGAAATCCATTTGAGTCACTTCTGTATCTTTATACGTCAATTTAGGATATGTGTCAATATTGATAGATATGTTTAGATGTCTTCAGGGATTAGCCTATTTTCTGACCCACGGCAGATAAACGTAATCTTGTATTTGTTACCTGATTGATTAATTCACGAAACTGATACGACCCACTATCTGGCTGTGCATTGATGCTAGTGTTATGTTCACTTAGCTGAAGTACCCGTGCTTCGCTACGGGTCATAAATACATTAATATGTGAAGGTGACAGTTAAAACAGGAAATAGGCGAGGTTCTGCGTTGAGAGAGAGTATGGTGGAACATTTTGTCCAACTACACCGCTCGGCGTTGACCGTGATTTATAGCAGAAATTTAGGTTTTACTCGCTAACTGTTGGAGATACACGAAAAGTGATAAGGACCTTTAGGATAGAAAATTATATTTTAAACCTCTTAAAAATGCCATCAAATGTTTGCTATTTCTTAGCGTTCTCTTTTTATTTGAAATGGAAATATGAAAGTTTGAAACCAACGGCGTATTTATGTCACTAAAATGGTCGCCATATTTAAATAGTGCAAAGTATCGAAATCAAAAGTACCCTATATGTTAACCAGATAAATCAGCTACTTCCATGTAAAATTTAATGTAAATCAGAACAGTGGTTCTTGCGTGATTGAGTAATACACAGACACACAATCACACACCATCTCATATTTATATATTAGTATAGATAATTTTGTTAAGGCAGTCCAATATTTAACGCATATTCAAATAAAACTTAGACTGATGTCTAGAAACAAACACATCATGTGTACACTATATCACAACGACAGTATACACATGTCAATTCTAGTGAGCCTGCAAAAATTCACCTCTATTATTCAAGAACCTATTCTAAAGCTAAACAAGTTTCTGTATACCCTCCGCGGACACGTTTGAGCTAGGATCACAGTCAAAACTTCCCTTCTGGGTTTCTTTAGAACAACCCATATGCTGTGCCTACTATAGTCGGTCAATGTTGTAAACGATGTCAGTTCAAAAACAATATTATTAACTTTGACCGGGCTCTGTCTTCAATCTCTCTTTTTAACCCTTTATAGGGCAAAACTATTTTTTACTTTTATGTGTTTCTACATTATAATTTATTTTAATTATTATAATTATAAATAATGTTATTTTTGGTTTCTCTAATTTTAACTTATATATTTATTTTTACAATTTTTATTTTTATATTTATTTTATTATTGTAATTGTATTTGTATGATTTTTATATCTTTATTTATATTTTATTTTTACACTTAAATTGTAAATAATTTTAGTTTTACATTTTTTTAAAATTTTATCCAACACATCATGTCAAGTAGATACGTATATCATATTTGATTTTTAGAAATACTAGCACTTCGGCATGAAAATTTTACCGAAATTTGGCTGAAAGATTCCACTATCAGCTTCTTTGAAAGCATAAACTGTGCTTATGGCAGGTGGTTATTATAGAGAACACTATCCCATAAAGGGTTAAAGGAGTATTTTTCTAAATAGCCACATAATATGACACATTTTTAATCGCTTATCCTCCAAGCTCGGCTTCACCCACGGACTCGGTGAGTGATCATTCTTCTACCGCCACATGGACTGTGTGTTGGAGTTGGACACACTTTGTTAGCAGATATAACTGGTCGATCGCCCAGACGACAGCTTACTTCGTTCTAATGAAGGGATTGAGAAGGAAGTCGGCCGTGGACCTATTGGAAGGAACCATCCCTGTGTTTTCCTGTGGGTGAAAATGGGAAACGACAGAAAACCATTTTCAGTGTGGCCGTGTGCTCCCCCGATTCCAGCGAGGCATGAAGTAGTGCGTTCGTGCTCTTGGCAATCACGGCTGGTACATATATGATACGCATAATAGATTTATTTAAAATTGTAGAAACTAACATTGGTTGGTTGGTTCCTTAGTTTATGGGCTGCGACAACGCGGTCATGTAGCCCCGTGTACTTTGGGTGTGTGTAGAATCTGTCTGATAAACGGTGTTAATTGTGATGACTGTATTAGTGTGTGTATCTGTTTTCTTAAATCAAGCAACTTCGAATTTTTCAAATAGTTCCTACTTTTGCCGCCAAACGCCACCGTCAACGACTACTAGGCCTAGTTCAGAACTTAGCTACTAGAAGCCCCCGCAGTCGGCTCTTGGCAACGAACGTAGCAACCTAAGAGCGTTGTTTACATTCTTAACCTATACAATTTAGTTTCACACAGGTGTAATTAGTGGAATTTTCTTTAACATGCCGTAAATCTATGACATAGGACCGCCGGCTTTACTTCCCCTCCGAAGGAAGGCATACTGAGGGATTTTTAACGCTCTTAAAATATCCGGCGGCTTAGGCCGGGTTTGAACCCGCTATCTTGGGCATAGAAGCTCAGCATGCTACCAACTACGCCACCGGAGCCGCTTAAACTAACATTGCACTAAGACTAAAGAAAGTCCACGAAGAAAATAATAGTAAAGTAAAAGATTCTTTTTACAACTACAGCAACATAAGCTCCCTTGAAATTTGGAATTGATTGCGACGCTTACAAGGTACATGGACACCTCTTCATATGGCACTCTGTCTTGCAAGTACATCAACCAAACCCTTGCGAGTCCCATATTATTATTGTAGTTTTAGCTGCTGAATCAACAGAAAATATAAATAAATTTCCAAATGTGCATAATTGGCCAAGACAAATCACTGATAGGCAGAAATTCCAAGCCTATTCCATAATCACTTCCTCTTTGCATTGTCCTAGTAGTATAACACATTTATTTCGCTCTTTTCTTTACTTTGAGATACGATTAATGCAACCAGACTGGTTTGTAAATAATAATTATCGTCCATCTTCTTTTCTAAAATAGATCATATTATTTCTTTAACGAATCTCTTACCTAATTCACTTGAATTTATACCACGGTAGCAAAATAATCGTAATAATCGTATGGATTGTTGTACTTTATTGTCCATTAATTGAACTTTTTTAATAATAAATTTAACTTTTTATGCATATCTGATTAATTGTGTTTACATTGTCCAATAGCAACCTTCCAATCCAAAAAAGAATTTCAATTAAAACAGTCATTTTGTTTTCCATATTTCTGAACCTCGTTGAAAATAATTTTAAGCACGGTATCCTTAACAGATAAAAATTCATGTCTTAAGGAATTGCCTGAATTCAGTGACACAGTTCACTTGATAAAATACGAATTAAAAGATCTCATTTGATTAGACTATCAGTCAGTTTGCAGACGACATCGTGCCGATGGCAAAACAGTACCGGACTTAACATACAGTACGTTAAAAGAATTAGACAAGGCCAGTAAAGAGTCTGAATCCGAGAAAATCGATACTGATAAAAAAATGCGACAAAAAAACTACTAAACATACACGGCGAAGAATTAGAGTGCGTGCAGGTCTATACATACTTAGACCAGAAAATATCATTCCATAACAAGACTGAGAGGGAAATCTAAAGAAGAATTGGGCTGGCATCGAAAAATTCTGGTTCTTGAAATTTATTTTAAGATATACATTCCAGAAGCTATGTCTGAAGTCACTACTTATGAAGGATGGAACGATAAATATTCAACATCACGCTGAAAGAATAAGGAACGAAGAGATACTGAAAAGAAGTGACGCCCTCAACTCAACGGATAAAATAAAATGGAAATAGGGAGGCTACGTAGAGGTGATGGAGCACAAGATTTGGACGCACCTCTCAATCGGCAGGAGAAACTTAGGAAGATAGAGGACACGCTGAGCTGACACATTCAAGACAATGGTTGGACCACAGTGGACAGAAGAGTAAGAGACTGGCAAGAGAGGAAGACCCTAAGAACTCCTTTTTTCAAAACATAGTACGCGCGAGGATAAGTCTTTGATAGTACTGCAAACCTGCTATGTCAATAATGAGTAGGCCTAATTGTGCAATTGGAGCTGTCTGTGTGATTGATATGAAGGGGTCGTGTGTACGTTGGATCACCTTTTACGCCATTGTGTAGATCTTCAAGAGCGTTTACCCTTAACGTGAATGAGACGGTAGTAATAAATTAAATACCGTAATGAGTAGATGACTCATATCCGGCGAGCTGTGAATTACCAGTTTAACTTGGAGAGACAGGTGGGATAAAGAGAGAAAAACTGTTCGGAAGTCGCTTGTAATCAATCCTACAACCAATAACAATTACCATTCCTCTCGTTTCTCAGGGAAGAAGAAAACAGGAATCTCTATCTCTTTCTCTATTTCTACGCACGTGTTAATGACACTGTCTGTCCCTAATAGGTTTTTATTGGAGTTAATACTGACAGTATGAGGATCGATTTTTAGAGTACCAGAATCTGAAAGAAAAATGTCGGTGGGATAGTGTTATGATAATAATGATGATGATTGTTGTTTTGGAACGGAACAGCAAGATCATCTTCCTCTCGAGTGATGAAATGACGGATAGGATATGAAAATACGAGAGTAATTCGTCAAATAATTTTAATGAGTCTTTAATGCACTCTGCGGTGAAGCCATGCGTGGTCACTGACTGCGGTTATCCTGACTGAGATTTTCTCCCGGGTTTCTTCACACTCCATCCAGGATAGTAGATCCGTTCAAGTCCCTGGGGACCTACCCCACCCCTGGAACCAATAATTGCAGTTACAGTACTACAGTCAACACAGAAACACAGGTTTGCAGACAACTTCAAAGCCCACCCAAGTGCTTGGGACTGATGACCAAGATGTCCCAAGCTCCTGAAATAAATTAACAGCAACAAATTTTATTCAAGAAGCCAAATACATAATCACCAGAACTAGGTATACATTGTATGGTGATAATTTTATTTTCTTCTTTTCATCTTCTACTACATAGTTACCATGAGCATCATGAGCGTATCGTTAACGAGTTACTGAGAAGATAATTTCAGCATAACATAAATAAATAAATAAATAAATAAGATATTCTGTGACGTATGGATGAAATTTAATTCAGTGTGTCTTTTAAAATGTGATAAAAGAGATCTTTTATGAGCTGACATCGTACGACTTGGAGGAGTCCTTCAAAAGTCCGAATTCTTCGAACGGGAAACGATCCCACGAATACATCCTCATTTTTTAAATCGTATGTCATGTGACTTGATATAAATTGATAATAGACCTTGTGATCACAGGATATACGATTTTAAAAGATTGAAGATGTTTTCTGTATTGATAACTGGTTGCACATTATTTCGAAAATATTTGAAGAAGTATTCAGTTTTGATAACTGACTGCACGTCATCGATGAGAACATTTTATTGGTATGTGGTCAGGATAACCCCTAAACATAAGCAGTTCTCCTGGTAAGCACGCAATTTGCCTAACAGTGGTGGCCAAACGGCAGGATATCTTACAGGGGAGTTTTCTCTCTCGTTTACGGGTCGGCGATGCCATTTCAAAAGCTTGTCACACACCCACACATGGGCGACTGTTGCCGTGATGGCGTCTTAGCCTTGCCAATAGATGCAGGTACACAGCGCACCTGCACGGAATGCCGACCGCAGCGCTGCAATGGCGTAATATCAGAACGGGTATTACTTAAAAAACAGCCCTCGTAGAAAAGCTGTAGAAGACTCCATCGAAGGGTCGAAACATACACTACATTCAATATTACACCCTCTGTCTGGAAAGCTCGGTGAATGGTCTATATTACGAACGGATTGTTGGGTTACCTGAAACAGCCGTTACTATCCTTCGAAGTAATCCTCGTGGATGGTTATGCACTTCTTAGAACGGCTGTACAAGTCCTGGCATAGTCTTCCTGAGGAATAGCCTTCAGTTGGGTAGTCGCATTACGTTGGATGTCCGAAATGTTCGAAAACCTCTGGCCTCTTCAGGGCTTTTCGTCGACCTTGGACTCCTATACTCCATACTTTGACGCTTGCCATCGAGGTCGTACCTCAGGCACCAGGTCTCGTCACCCGTGACGATGGTTTTCAGGACCATTCCATTCCACGGAACATTCACCCTTCTCACTGCCGCCCGTCTATCAGGTGTGCAAGGCAGGTTGCATTAATTCACGCTTCTCTCTTGCTTTCAATTTCGAGTTTTGACGACCCAAACTGAAGGCTATTCCTAAAAAAGATATAATAGTGTTATTGGTTTTACGTCCCTTTTAACTACACTGGCTTTTAGAGACGCCGGGGTGCCGGAATTTTGCCCCAAAGGGGATCTTTAACGTGCCAGTAAATGTACGGACACTCCTAAAAAAGACTATGCCAGGAGTTTCCAGGACTTGTTCAGTCGTTCTCAGAAGTACATAACCATCCACGGGGATTACTTCGAAGGACAGTAACGGCTGTTTCAGGTAAGCCAACAATCCGTTCGTAATACAGTCCATTCACCGAACTTTTCAGACAGAGGGTGCATATTTCTTGAATTGTCTTGATAGGGGTAGGCTATTATTGTTAAGAGGAATGGGCTCCTCCTCCACTCTGGCTCACAAAACTGCAGCCACATATGAAATATCCGTTGTGAACTGGTCACCGGTAATGGTCAGAAGTGTCCAGCTAACTTGTCTGGTGCAGAAACCGGTCCCCGGATGTGACAACTGTTAAATTGACTTGATATTCAAATCTCCTCAGTGAATCTCAACGATAGTATGGAAATAAGACGAGTCTGGCTTTAAACTTCAGTGTCATCCATCACTGTCATACTGATTATCGAGGTAAAGATTCTGATAAGCTCGGGGAACATCTTTAACAATGTATAAAAAGTAAACACCTGCAAGCTACACGATTCAAGTGACGTCCCACTGGGTAATGAAAGTCTACCCCTTATTATTCCCGTTTTCCAACGGGGTCGGGGATGAGATGCGATGGACATCTTTGGGGCCGATGGTTTTTACAGCCAGATGCCCTTCCAGCCGCCAACCTCATGAGAGGCGTTATTGAGAGATAAATAATATAATGATATCGTATGGCCTCAGGTGCAAGCTTTGTTATTTGACACCCAGAGGGCAGCATGCATGTCGAATTTTGTTATTCCTTGAAGCACTATGAAAGTCAAGGAGTTATATATCTAAGCTCCTTGACACCATAGCGCTTTCTAGTAGAGAATGGAGGAACTTTGTGTTGATGGAAAATACCGAGATTAATTTTGCCATTATGAACACGGCCTACTGAACTCAAATGGGTTCTTTAACATGCCAACATCGTATGACATGCGTATCGTGATTTTTGCCGCCTTTCAAAAATCACTTACCACGGCCAGGAGCTAATCTGCAAGCTTGGGGTTAGTAATCCGACATGATAACCACTCACCCTCCGTGGCAAGATGCAATGAGAGATGCAATGAATGATGGTGAATGAAACTGGACAAGGATGTGTAAGAAAGTGGCCGTTGCCTGTCAGAAGGTACCGTCCCAGCATTTACCTGGAGTTGAAAATGGGAAACAATGGAAAACCATTTCAAGGACGGCCGACGGTGGGGCTCGAACTCACGCGTCTACCGAATCAGCAGAGAGCTTGGCCCCATGACCTAACGCTGGGCTTTAGCAAGCGTAGCCACTACTGTCGGTGAAGTCCACTGGGTTAAAATATCATTTATTCAGATACGGGTTGCATGAGAGACAGAAATAAAAGATTGATTTGATTCTCACCTCAACTGCCCTAGAAGTTGATTTCCATATTTTTCCCCACTTCTACTCCAGGCTAGTGCTGGGATGGTACCTAATTTAACAGCGCGGCCACCTCCTCCCCAATTATACAAATGCACGACTTACTACAGGCATCACATTGATACAGGTTAACAGATATAGTAAAACAGGTCCCTTTATATACCGGAAACCTGGACAAACGGAAAATAAACTTCGTAACGGAGGTAATTCCCATGTTAAATGACACTGTAAACTGGAAAACTGCCTAACGTGGAAACAGAAAGAAATTCCGGAACTTTAGGCGTAAATAACCTGGCTAAGACGGAATACCTTATCTATTTTTTTAATTTTTTTTAGCGTAAGGCTTTTAGTGCCGGGTGTGTCCGAGGACATGTTCGGCTCGCCAGAGTTGTAGCTGCTTCGAGTCGGACACCCAATGGGTGAGCTACAAGTAGACTACCGTCGCGTGGGGAGGAAAGTTTGAATGTAAGGACGAGGAATTGGAAGCTAGTGGCTGTGGCCTATAGTTAGAGACCAACCCCGGCATTTGCCTGGAAGGAAGATGGGAAACCACAGAAGACCATCTTCAAGGTTGCCGGCGGGGGGATTCCAACCTCCTCGCCTCCCGGATGTGAGCGACTGCCAGCAGTCATGCCATAACGACCACGGCTAACTCACCCGGTATCTTATCAATAATACCCACCTATGTACTAAATTTTGAGCGTGATTGTACTTGCACCAAATTATAGGAAACATTAACTCTAATTTTTCCTCAAGGATGCAGCAGGTATGCTACATTTCACATAATTTGTAAGGGAATGGAATGTACCGTTACTTCCTCGAACACAGTTTCCTTCTGAGAAATCAGAGTAGAAATATGAATAGAAGAAAACAGTGGACTTGAGTGATCTTTAAAGGTGTACTTTTTTTACTGTGTACTGAATTTAATTACGAACTGTAATTCACTGACAGAAGCCTCCGTGGCTTAGGCGGCAGCACGCCGGCCTCTCACCGCTGGGTCCGTGGTTCAAATCCCGGTCACTCCATGTGAGATCTGTGCTGGACACAACGGAGGCAGACAGGTTTTTCTCCGGATACTCCGGTTTTCCCTGTCAAAATTTCATTCCAGCAACACTCTCCACTATCATTTCATTTCATCTGTCATACATTTAATCATTGCCCCTGAGGAGTGCGTCAGGCCTCGGCAGCCGGCACAATTCATATCCTCGCCGCTAGATGGGGGCTTCATTCATTCCATTCCTGACTCGGTCGGAGACTGGAAGCAGGCTGTGGATTTTCATTTCAATTCACTGACAATGATTTCTAACCATAAGACACTTACACTAGAAGAGAAATTAAAGTTATTGAAGAACACGAGAAAACCAATCGTTCGGCTAAACAATTAATTGTGTTGTTTAAAGTGGGAACAATTAGAGACAGTCAGTCTGAAAGACTGGACTCTATATCAATTTAAATGCTACAAATACTGAAAAATGCTAGAAAGGCTGGAGGCTTCTTGCTTTGCTCGAAGACTTTTGACATGTTAGATAATCAAGAAACAATCAGAACGCTAGAAAGTTACAAGTCACGCGGTGAAAGGAGGGAGCTGGCTGGATGACGTCACGCTCGCCGTGCCATTGCCGTCTCGTAACTCCAGAGCTCACCAGTGAACTCAGTAACATACACCCAAATACATGGAGCTACAACGGGGTATACTCATCCTCGTGAGGCAAAACTAAGAAGAGTTGGGATCGATTCTCACTTCCGCCATCTTGGAAGTGGATTTCTGTGGTTTCCCACATCTACTACATGAGAAATGCCGGGATGCTTCCTAACTAAAGGCCACGGCCGTCTCCTTACCAATACTCACGTGACATACAAATACACACATTAATACAGTCATCACAATAAGACAGGTTATCATAAAAATTCCACACTAACCGAAGTACACGGGGGTACATGACCACGATGTCGCAACGCCAATAAATAAATCAACAACAAATAACAACAACTTTTCCTTCTTCTTAACTTTGAACTTGTTTGGAATTCTCTTATGTCATATACCGTGTGCAACCAGTCAATTTCATTGGAAATATAACTTGGATGTGAAGGCTATGGAACTTTGCCAATGCGTGTTATGTCTTTTGTCGCAGTTGGTATCAGGAAGCAGTGAAAGACCTAGAATTCAAAACCGATGTTATGTAGTAGACATTCGGGTTTATGAACGAATGAATAATATTTCTCTCTCTATTGAAGTCTACATTGATTTTATAAGAAGAGAAGCATTCTAAATATCTGGAAGTCACGATAGGAGACAGGGTTCAAGTTGGTTGAAAGATGTTTGTTATGAATTGAAAACGAACTACTATGATTCCAGCTTTATTCAGCCAGGAATGGAAACATTTCACTGCACGACATGAACAGTTTATCCTTCCTCCCTCCTCCCCTCCCCCTAGTGGCGGGCTATCAATAGCGGCTCTTTTTTTAACCTATTTTCATTTATGAAAAAGGAATAGGCTTATGAAATCACCCTTTGTCCGTGTGTGTGTGTGTGTGTGTGTGTGCGTGTCCCTAAAATCTAAACGGTCGAACAGTAAGTACATACTAATACCTTGTCCGACCTCGAACGTGCCTTTTTATTACGTTTCACCAATCCAACATGGCGGCCGCGCGAAGTATTTCACTGCAATTTTATATCTCCGCAACAGTAACAGACACCACCCTGACATTTTGTACGGTGATAAAAGGTACTACTTGAAGTTCACCTATGTGACCTTCATAAAACTGTTAAGTACACCACGAACATGGCGGTCAAGCGAAGTTCAAACATCTAAATCGACTTTACCCGCGATTTAACCATCCGAGCACAGTGAAACTTGGCACAGCAAATGTTTATACACATTGTAATGCACTGACATCTATTTTAGTTCAGTTGTTAACATAACCACAAGATGGTGGCTGTGCAAACTTTTTATTTATTTTTTTATTTATTGTGTCCATATTATGCGATTGAACTGAAAGTTTGAATAATGAACCTAAGAACTAATCTCCATCTAATGGTACATAACTCTATGGTCTACATATATAACAATCCAATAGAGAGTCCATCTGAAATAACCCCAGGGGCTCACATCTAGTGGAACGTGGGATGGCAACCACGGGACCCCAGCTGAGTCCGGCATTGCTTCCACTTACTTGTGCCGGTCTCCTCTCTGTCTGCTTTCCTGTCGACCTGTTTTGGTCAACTCTTGTTCTCTTCCGACCCCGATGGTATTAGGGTATCTGAGGCCTAGGGAGTCTCTTCCTTTCCCGTCTTAATTGGCCCTTGTCTCATCTTTCCTGGTACCCTCCTTCTGCGATGGGTCAGCCTTCTTTTTCTTTTCATGTTATATCCTGCCTTCTGCACAAGACCCTCAAGGAGATAGGGTGTATGTAGCTCACACCACATCTGGTACACCCTGGATAGTGCTACACCCTCAAGGGCTCACGGCAGGTGGGTTTGGGAGTTGGCAACCCCGAGGGATTCCTGAGCTGGGTCCGTTTCGTCCCCTTTTCCTCTGACCGTGGGGCGGGCCCTCTTCTCTTTCCCATTTCTATCTGCCTTTCATGGCTCTCCTTCCTTCCAAGTCCCTCAATCCACATTCTTCGAGGGTTGAGAGCATTTATTTTCTTCCTGTCCTTTGTTTGCCTTATCCTGTGTTTACCATTTCTTCTTCTAGTATTTAAGTTTGTAGTTAGTATTAGTTATAGTTTCCAGTCTCATCTCATCTTTCATTATCACCCAAACCATTAGGGGCCGATAACCTAGATGTTAGGCCCCTTAAAACAATAATTATCATTATCATCATAACCATCTGAAATATTTAGATATCTACAAATCTATCAACCTGAAATTTTGTACGTTGATAGAGGCTATTACAGAAGTTCACCTATGGATCATTCAGGAATCTGGTGAGTACAAAACCAATATGGCGGTGACGCAAAATTTGAATATTTAAATGGATTTTTCTCGCGACTTTTCATCCGATTGCTGTGAAACTTGGCACGGTATATCTTCATACAAGCCTTAAAAAGCTGATGTCTAATTTAATGCAATTTTATGAGAACTTAATAATGGTGCCTATGCATTTCTTTTAAACTCGTTTACATTTCTCGTGTCCTAAGTAAGAACAGTAGGATATATGAAAACTAGCAACCCGACCCGGCTTCGCCCGGGAACAGTTGTGGATGCATTACGTGATAAGAGCTTTTTTTTTCATGTCAATGAACAACGACCAATATCCGTTTTACATCTCGGCATGATGGGTTAAACTCACTGACTGGACTATTAATTATATTATCATGGAGATGCAAGTACAACAAATTCTTGTCAGACGTAATTTAAAACTGGCGAGGTACATGAAACACAAATCCTCCTTCCGTCCAATCTTCACTTGACTGTGATTTTTGCGGAACGAAAAGTTGCTCTTCCAGGGAAACTCCAAACACAACCACTCTTCTCAGAAGTCTTAACTCAACATGACTCAACGGTTTGTTGCTGGCCGTATCTGGAGCAATAGGTTCGCCCGCTAGCAAGAGATGATAGACTCGCCCTTAGCTAGGTCGGAAACTGTCGCCTTAGTAGTTGAATGGACATGGTTGGAAGAAATTAAAACGTAAAAACACTTACATTGGGCGATGTATTGAAGATAGACATATGCTCTCGCAGACATTTTTGTAGAATTTTTCATGCTGAACAATAGTATATTGTAACCGAAGGGCAAAATTTGAATGTAATTTTGAAGCATTTAAGACAGAAAGTTATGAATATATTATTTCGCTACTGGTAGGTTGCCAGCTCAGAGCACAGTGTAGAGAATGAAGGCACACCCACCCCAGGACAATAGAGCCCAGGTACGGACTAGCCCCTTTCCGAGAAGACTTGGCCAGCCCCATGTCATTGTTTGTGCTGGAGACTTATTGTATGCTAGTCACTGGAAATTTATAAGGAAAGAAGAGCTGTGTGCTGGAAGAGAAATTGTTTTCTTTGGTGCAAGAAATACCTTTAACTTTTGGTATTGGTGGATTTTTAAGTTCGCAGGCGGAGTGATCTCCGAATCGGCGCGAAACTCAGCCTGGTGGGGGTGTACATGACGCTACTGGGGACTATTTGCTAGCGTCATGATGCAATGACATATGTAGAGTCTCCCCACGATCGAATCCTAATCAGAACTGGATATTCGGTGCCTGCCCATTTAACGTGACAATATGAGCTATCGCTCGTGAATCTACGGCCATTTCCTGAGGAGCGGATTCTTTGGCGGTAATATGTCCATTGTGTACCAACGGCCTGTCATGATAAGCCCCAAGCACGAGGAGCGGGGGGTCAGTTTTTCTTGTACAGACTTCATGGGACGGACTCTCTAAGTTAACACCTACGAAACTGTGGTTCGGTCCAGGTTAATCTTGTTTCAAATCCTGAGGGAATGCCGAACAAAACAGTACGGGTCCACCAACGCGAGACCAAGTGAACGAGGTTCGGAGCCCGATAGGACAAGTTCCGCCAGCAAGAAGTGATAGGGGAGAATATTTTACTAGTGACTTCCGAGGTGTAAAAATAGGTGTTATAAAACCAGTGTAATTTCAGGGCATTTCAGTGAAATTCCAGTGTATGTGGAAAATACCAGTGCTGCCTGTGGTTGAGGCAGATATCCGTGTGTGTGAATCCCAGAGCGTAACCATGGGCTAAGGCGGCCTTTGTGGATCTGAGCGAACCCAGGACACCATGCAGACCACCTCACCTGGACAGCAGAAATGATGAGTATTGACTTTCAAATTATGGGTATATAACTTACGAAAGGGGGGCGGACCGTAAAGTAGATTCAGTAGCTTGCGTGACGATGTTAGTCACACTCATTATAGATGCGGGAGGCAAGTTATTTAACGGTCAGCATGTTCTAGTTAGGAGTTGTGTGTGTACTCGCCATTATTAGTTTAATGCATGTCTTTGGGCTCAAATGGTACGAGTATGTCCATGTAGGTAAGATTGATTTGTGAGCCAGGGCACGTAAGATAAATTCACGTGAAGTTTTGATGTTTTGTTCGTGTGGCATTTAATGTAATGATGTTAATGACTTTGACCATAGTTGGTTTATATTTGCTTATCGTGAGATTAATAAATTCCAGTGAGGATAGTTTTTCGCCACATATTGAGGTATATTGAGTGACCCTTTGCCACTTTTATTTTCCGTGAGACCGGCGAGGTCGAACCAGTGTCCGGCGAGAGGTTACGAGTGAGTTTTGGTGAGTTATTCCCACAGGAGCGTGTGTGATATTTATGTGTGATGGGGATATAGGTTGCCGCGAAGTTAGCCGAGGTTCGTACCACGTGCGGTAGACGTATGTTGATACGAAAGGCGTCGTGATGCACGTGATGGTACATTTGTTGTTGTTGTTTTGTATGAGAGGGTCTATGCCTCATACCAGAGAAAGTTCAGTCACACACGCATGGGAAAATATATATGTGTTTTTCAGGAACACCATGAAGAAACACTGGTTCAATCCCCTCGCCGACGTACACCGGCATATTATAAATTTACCATTTGTATTTCGCATAATGTAAGCACAGTAGAGGTTTGGTTTGTTTCGTCAGCTGGTCAGGTAGGGAGCTATTTATAGTTATGGCCGGCCCGCGCGAGCCATTGTGTATGCAGTGGGAGCCTTTCTGTCTCGTCTTGGTCAAAGCTGTAATTACCTCATACCGTTAGCTAATTAATTTAAGGGGTGCATGTCGTTTTGCCATGCTGATTCGTATTTCTTTGCTTGTACTACTGTTCGTGAATAGTAATAACTTTTGTTCATCCGGGTTCGGCCCGTGTTTATTTTGTAGTAATTTTGTCTTGTGCCTAGCCCCGTATATTTGGATATGATCCGCCCGCCCTAAGTGTCGTAGTTATATTAGCCCGACGTAGGTTGGGCCCATGTGGTTCGAAGCCCGTCTATGAAAGGTACTCGTCATTATCTGTGTAAAAATTGTCCTTGTTCCCTGCTAGAGTGTATATTTGTGTGACATAAAAATCAGAATAACACTATTTGTTTATAATAAAATCAGTAAGCGCAACTGCAGTTTGTTTTTGACCCAAATTCGTGTAAGAGGCAGTTGACAGTCCATTTAAAGTAGTTTTTGACCACCTCGCACAGCTGAGTAACGTGATGTAATGATTTAATGTAAATTCTATGGTTGAACTCAGCTGTTATTAAGGTTTCATCCTGTGGGATGAGGTTTGTTCTAGTCTTTTTTATATGAGAGGGGCGCACTGGGATATCACATATTCTTTGTTTTTTTATATTTATGTTTGAAGGTGTTGGTTTTTCTTTGTTGATGTCAGTTGGGTTTTTATTTGTTGTTTTTGTTCTGTGATTTCTTTCTGCAAGTTTTTTTTGTTGGAAATAAATTACGGACTCAGTAAGATGTGAGTGTACGCCATTTCTGTAATTGTTAGTCACCTGTTTCCTTCACTTTAGGCCTTTAAGTCAGTTACTATAACGAACGCACCACCCCCGAGATCAATTTATTTTATCCAGGCCTAAAGGATTGCCCTATCGGGTACAATATAGATATTTTTAACGGTTTGCCCAGCGTAAGCTTACAAAGCGCTCGGATGCCAGGTTTCTTTTCGACTTTTCCACTGAAATCGTTACTGCTCGGCTTCCTATGATCATAAATAAATAATTTTCTACATAAATCATCCTTGAGATATCCTTTACAGAATGGTGAAAACCGCTTCAAAATCCATCCAGTGGTTCTCTAGTTTACCCGTAACATCCAAGAATCGGGGACTTTGTTTTGTACTAAGTAGAGATAGGCTATTTAGTTGTTCACGGACTTATTGTTAATTTCTCCGAGAACACCTCGTGATGTAGTGGCTAGCATTTATGGCTGTCACCTCGGTGGTTCGGGTTCAATTCCCGGCTCTTCCAAGAAATTTTATTTTGGTTTGATATCTGGAACAGTGTACAACCAGCCTCGTGAAGAAAAACTGAGGAGAGGTGGTTTCGATTCGCACCTCAGCCATCCTGGAAGTGGTTTCCTACTTCTACTCCAGGCTAATACTGGAATTACTGAATTGTCTTACTCTGAGAATTTAGTTGTTGTTGTTGCTTCTTTTGAAGCGCTTGGACATCTGATCATTTAGAAGCTCAGCAACTTGAAGTGCGACCCTGCGTGATTGCTAGCTCCGTCAACCAGTGTGACAGAGATGACAGCGAGATTGTAGTTCGCATTTTTCCGGGGTTTCAGTTGGAATTGCTGAGTTCTAGTCCCGTACACTGCAGTGATTGGGGAATTTTCTCTGATAACTTGTCGTGTATGTGTATTTGTAATTCAGGTGAGGATTGGGAAGGAGGCGGCCGCAGCCTTAAGTTAAAAACCATCCTGGTATTTGCCTGGAGTAGTACTGGGAAACCACAGAAAATCACTTCGAGGATGGCTGAGGTGGAAATCGAACCCACTTCTTCTCATGTTTGCCTCACGACGCTGAGTATACCCCGTTCCAACCCTAAGACCAGGATTACATTTCTTGACTGAGCCGGCAATTGAACCTGGGCCTCTGAGGTGACAGCTAAGAAAGCTTGTCACTACACAAAGGGGAGGACAGAAAAAACTAGTGAAACGTAAAGAAAATGCACATACAGTATTAATCCGAGAGATATACAGAATGAATTGGTTGTCGAGTGAACATTAAATATCTGACGAAAGCCGCTTTCTGTGGTCTCATGATACGCTCAGAAACATCGGAACTAGAGGTCCTGGGTTCGATTCCCAGATCTGACAAAAAAATTTACTTCTGGTCTTATAGTTGGAGCAGGATTTATTTAGCATTAAGAGTCAATATTGAGAAGAGTTGGGTTAGATTCTCACCTGAGATGTCCTAGAAGTGGTTATCTATGGTTTCCTCTCTTCCACTCCAGGTAAATGGTTATTAAGGCTAAACTCTTGCCTCAATTACAAGTACACACTAGTAGAGCCGTCACATTTAGACAGGTTATCATACAGATTCCACACACACCCAAATACACGTGGCTGCATGGCTGTGATATCGCAAAACCCCTGTATGAATCAAGGACAAACAAAAGTTCTTAGATGCAACGCGTGTAAGTAATACAAACTATTACTATGGTATTGAAACCATTTTATGCTCTTTAAGTCCAGTCTGGGAAGGAGGTGACAGTGGCTAACTAATTAGCCAAATTAACTTTTAATCTGCCAACTCCAGATCTCAGTCTATTCAAGGACTTCCAATTCGTCCATTCCTCGTCATAACCAGGAGGTAAGGATTCAGAGATTCTTTTCCTACCGGGGGGAAGGTAGGTCGTAGCTCTCCACAGTTGCAACCTAGCTTTTTCAGTAGTGGTTCAAAGTTCCTTCGATGTTCTAAGGAACTCTTCCTTCAGGGGCAGATGACCTCGTAGTTCCTCCCCTTAAAACAACAATAACTAACTAACTAACTAACTACACTCTTCCAGGGCTTCAGTCGTTGCGGGTGTGGTTCATGCCCATACAGAAGATGGGTTTTTTCCTGCTCCACTGTCTTTCTCTCCTTGTTCGCAGCTATTTCTCTTCGAACAGAAGGTGGTGGTATTCCTGCGAGGTGGTAAAGCCACTCAACTGGAGTGTATTCCAAGCAACCTGTTATAATTTTGCAGGTCTCGTTGAGAGCTACATCCACCTGTTTGGCATATACTAGGCTGGTAACACTGTTTGACACGGTTGGGGGTTTTTTGAAATAAAATCCTGCCATTTATTGCAAGGGAAAATCAATTACATTCAAAACAAGTTGTTTAGTAAAGAGCATATAGCCTACTTTCTTCTAAATGTATAGGTATAGTTATAATTATATGTCTTTATCAAAGAAAAAAAGAAAAGACATACCTCAAGAATTTCATGGAACCGTAGACATGATCGACCCGACATTAGCAATATCCAACTTTGTGTTTACACGTCTGGCTGTCCATGGTTTTTACCACCTTAATTGTATTAACTGTCGCCTCCGTAGCGTAGCGGTCAGTATAGTTAGCTGCCGCCCCGGAGGTCCTGGGTTCGATTCCCGGCTCTGCCACGAAATTTGAAAAGTGGTACGATGACTGGAACGGGGTCTCCTCAGCCCGGGTGGCCCAAATGAGTAGAGGGGGTTCGATTCCCCCTCAGCCTTCCTCGAAGTGGTTTTCCGTGGTTTCCCACTTCGTCTTCGGGCAAATGTCGGGATGGTCCCTACCGTAAGGCCACGGCCGCCTCCTTCCCTCTTCCTTGCCTATCCATCCCAATCTTCCCCTCCCTTCCCTCATGAGGCCCCTGTTCGCTTTGCAGGTGAGGCCGCCTGGGCGAGGTGCTAATCCCACCTCACCAGTTGTATCCCTTCCGATTAGATGTTCCCAGCTCTAGGACACTGCCTGAATAGGCGGTAGGGGTGAGTTCCCTCGCTGAGTCCCTGGGAGCCACCACCCTGGAGGGTAAACACGATTTTAAAAAAATGTATTAACAAATCTTTCCATGGCTACAGTGACGTGTGTATGCCAACTATGTGGACAAGCATGTGAACGCTACAACGTAGAGCCTTGTAGTAAAAGAAAACAATCAATCAAAGACTATGCAATTCAAACCGCCAAAGCGCAATTTTAGTGTACATGCCCACTCTTTATTTTCGATTGCTATTTGGCTGCAATAAAAATATTAATTAATACCCTGAACTAGCACCGACAGCTAGAGTACAGGTACTATGTGGGATCGTTTGTTCTTTAGTTCAAGGGGCGTGGTGGCTCAGCGGTCTAGCTGTATGCCTCTCACCAAGGCGGTCCGGGTTCGATTCCCGGTCAATGCATGTGAGATTTTCAAAGTGAAATGCCACGTCCTGTGGTCGGATTCCACGTAAAAAGGAGGTCCCGTGGCTCATGATCTCTAGATTAACGGTCGCGTTAAACTACAAGCTTCCTTCCTTCCTTCTTTAGTTCAAATAATATTTTCAAATAACACACAATAGGCTCTTACAAATGCTTTAAAATAAAAAGATAACGTATTATCAATTTGTAATTCTTCAAATTCGATACATGTAGAATGCCAACGGAAGGCAAACCAATGGAGTTCCGACTAGACCTGTCATGACATCTGGCGGAAAAGTTTCGCATAAGATAATTCTAATAGGGCGAGTGCATTCTAGCGGCCATAAGAGGGAACTTTTATGTACAGCTGTTCCAACGTCCAGGCCGGTGCGCAGCTCATATCCAGTTGGCCGTGTTTGTAACCCTCATAGTTCATCCGGTTGCTGTTAGATGTCTCCGTGCATATTCGGTGGCGAATGTTGTTTTAATAATATATATATTACTTTCATTGTAATATGCACAATATAATTCTTAATTTTATGACGTCTGAGTAATTACAAAACAATAAATATTTAAAAAATTCACGCAAGAAAATACCACAACTCTGATAGGTTTTGAACCCCGGCCGAACGGGTAAAAGACTAACGCTTTTCCACAGAGCTAAACATGTCCACCGAAATTCATCGTGATAAATTGACTTACATACAACGTCTTAGCAAATAATGATTTGTAGTCAACGATTTCTTCAGTGGAGTATATTTTTATTAAAAAGCATTTCATACAAAGTTTATATTATTTCTATCTCAAACTAGTGAAATATAGGTCAAGCGCAAGATATCAGTTGCCATTATGTCTTGTAACTGCGACGGCTCGGCTATTGAAAGTCACTGCTACCGTGTAATATTATAATATGAAGGTTATTTTTCGTCGTGTGGCCTCCTGAGAGGCCGAGTGCAGGTCTTTCTAGTCGACGCCCGTGGGCGACCTGCGCGTCGGGATGGAATGGATGAAGATGAATAAAACTGGGCAAGGATGTGGAAGGAAGCGGCCGTGGCATGTCAGAAGGTACCGTCCCAGCATTTGCCTGGTGTTGAAAATGGGAAGCCATGGAAAACCATTTCAAGGACGGCCGACGGTGGGGCATGAACCCACGCGTCTACCGAGTCAGCAGAGAGCTTGGCCCCATGACCTAACGTTGCGCTTTAGCCAGCGTAGCCACTGCTGTCGGTATAATATGAAGTAAAGATGTTCAGTAAAGAACATATAGCCTACTTTCTCCTAAATGCATGGGTATTGTTATAACTCTTTGTCCTTTTCAAGGAGTATGATTGAATGTTGGTTGTAGTAGCTTGTTGAAATACAACGTGCTATAGGAATATAAAACATGAATATGAGGTGCCCGTTGCTAGTGCTACCTCTGTACCAAATTTCGTTCAATTCGGTTTCACCGTGTTTGAATTGATAGGGGGAATCGATTTGCACACATACTTGGCCACCATCTGCAAATTATTGGACTGATGTTCTTGCAGTTTGGTCAGAATATGTTTCCCACATAAGGATATGGTGTTGCAAAATTTGGTAGAGACTAGATTATTAGGTTGGTCGTAATTACAATTTAGCTTTTAACATTTGGGTGGCCGCGATTACGTTTCCGTCAAGATAGCGGTGATATAAAACATGACACTGAGGTGCCCTTTGCTAGTGCTACCTCTGTACCAAATTTCGTTCCATTCGGTTTCACCGTGTTCGAATTGATAGGGGGAATCGATTTGCATACAACTTGGCCACCATCTGCAAACTATTGGGCTGATGATCTTACAGTTTGGTCAGAATATGCTTCCCACATATGCTGTTGCAAAATTTGGTAGAGATCGGATGATTAGGTTAATCGTAATTTGATTTAAGCTTTGAACATTTGTGTGGCCGCCATTACGTTTCCGTCAAGATGGCGGCGATATAAAACATGACACTGAGGTGTCCTTTTCTAGTGCTACCTCTGTACAACATTTCGTTCCATTCGGCTTCACCGTGTTCGAATTAATAGGGGGAATCGATTTTGACACAAAGATGGCCGCCATCCGCAAACTATTAGCCGAATGACCTATTAGATTGGTCAAAGGATGCTCCCTCCATAAAAGTATGTTGTTGCAAAGTTTGGTAGAGATCGGATTGTTATGTTAGTCGTAATTTGATTTAAGCTTTAAACATTTGTGTGGCCGCCATTACGTTTCTTTCTATATGGCGTCGATATATATCACGACACTGAGATGCCCTTTGCTAGTGCTATCTCTGTACCAAATTTCGTTCCATTCGGTTTCACCGTGTTTGAATTAATAGGGGGAATCCATTTTGACACAAAGATGGCCGCCATCCGCATACTATTAGGCGAATGACCTATTAGGTTGGTCAAAGGATGCTCCCCCCATAAAGGTATGTTGTTGCCAAATTCGGTAGTGATCGGATGATTAGGTTAATCGTAATTTGATTTAAGCTTTGAACATTTGTTTGGCCGCCATTACGTTTCAGTCAAGATGGCGGCGATATAAAACATGACACTGAGGTGCCCTTTGCTAGTGCTACCTCTGTACCAAATTTCGTTCCATTCAGTTCCACCGTGTTCGAATTAATAGGGTGAATCAATTTTGACATAAAGATGGCCGCCATCCGCAAACTATTAAGCTAATGATCTATTAGATTGGTCAAAGGATGCTCCATCAAGAAAGGTATGTTGTTGCAATGTTTGGTAGAGATCGGATGGTTATGTTAGTCGTAATTTGACTTAAGCTTTGAACATTTGTGTGGCCGCCATTACGTTTCTGTCAATATGGCGGCGATATAAAACATAACACTGAGATGCCCTTTGCTAGTGCTACCTCTGTACCAAATTTCGTTCCATTCGGTCCCACCGTGTTTGAATTATTAGGGGGAATCGATTTTGACACAAAGATGGCCGCCATCCGCAAACTATTAGGCTGATGACCTATTCATTTGGTCAAAGGATGCTTCCTCTACAAAGGTATTTTGTTGCAAAATTTGGTAGAGATCGGATCATTAGGTTAATCTTAATTTGATTTAAGCTTTGAACATTTGTGTGGCCGCCATTACGTTTCCTTCAAGATGGCGGCGATATAAAACATGTCACTGAGGTGCCTTTTGTTAGTACTACCTCTGTACCAAATTTCGTTGCATTCAGTTGGACCGTGTTCGAATTAATAGGGGGAATCGATTTTCACACAAAGATGGCCGCTATCCGCAAACTATTACACTGATGACCTATTAGTTTGGTCAAAGGATGCTCCCCCCATAAAGGTATGTTGTTGCAAAATTTGGTAGAGATCGGATGATTAGGTTAGTCGTAATTTGATTTAAGCTTTGAACATTTGTGTGGCCGCCATTACGTTTCCGTCAAGATGGCGGCGATATAAAACATGACACTGAGGTGTCCTTTGCTAGTGCTACCTTTGTACCAAATTTCGTTCATTTCGCATTCACCGTGTTTGAATTGATAGGGGGGGACAGACATTCAGAGTACACACACTCACACACACACAGACAAACACACACACAGACTCACACACACACATACACACACACACACACACACACACAGACTCACACACACATACACACACAGACAGACACACTTTTTTCGCCCTGTGTTGATCTCATAAGTCTACTTTCATTTTTTGCAAAAATCGAAAGTAGGCTAAAAATACCGAACGGGCCACGTCCTTTAGAACATTTTAAACTATTCTCTGTTCGATAATCAGAACTAGTGGGTTCCAGGTTACAAATTATAATGCTTGCTCAATTCACACGGCTGCTATCTTGAAATGCTCCAGATGATGACCTTTTAGTTTGGGTGCAAGACGCGTCCTATGTCACTAAATTTGATAGTGATTTTAGTCGTAATTTGATTTTACGTTTTGATCGTTTGAGTGGCCGCCATTCAGTTATGGTAAAGATGGCGGCGATATTAAACATGACATTGAGGTGCTCCTTGCTAGTGCTACCTCTGTATCAAAATTTCGATCAATTCGGTTTCGTCATGTTAGAATTGATAGGAGGGGACAAATATACACACTCACACACACTTACACTCACTCACACACAGACAGACTGACAACTTTTGACCCGTGTAGATCTCTTAATTTACTTTCATTTTTGTTTGCAAAAATCGAAAGTAGGCTAAAAGACACATTCCAAATTGCATTCGAAATACTGTATTCCATTAGATCATTAAAAAAAAAACAAGTTCATCTTATTTACCATCATGCATTCAAATCCTATGACGTCACTGCCAGCTGGTGAAAATTATGTACAACACTCCTCGAGCACCAGCAAATGATATGAAAAGGGGGTGGTTGGGACAGGCAAGACACAAGCACTGTGCGATAGATCCAGTTAATTACGCCCACCTTTACAGACTTGCTGCGATGCAAGGCCCTTATATTAATTGAAAATACTTATTTAACAATCAATCCAATCATGTACAGAACAAGCTTTAATTTTTGGAATTTAAAATCGCTTCTCAGAGGTGACGTCATGCCTATTTAAAACTGCTTGCCTTTGGTCCGACCCCCGGTCTGGACCTGGGAATTAAGTTTCATACCGTTAATTCTCTTACACGGGGACTGGGTATTTGTGATGTTTTCTCCATTCACCCCCCCCCCCCCCCCCCCCCCTGAATTCCACAATTTCTGGGACGTGGTTTGGCGACCACGGGACCCCAGCTGTGTCCAGCATTGCTTTCATTTACATGTGCTGGGCTCCTTTCTGTTATCTTTCCTGTCGGTCTCACTTGGTCAACACTTGCTCTCTTCCGACTCCGACGGTATTACGGTATCCGTAGCCTAGGGAGTCTATTAATTCCCCACCTTTATTGGCCCTTGTCTCAGCTTTCCTCATACTTTCATTCCTTGAAGGATCAGCTTTGTTTTTCTTTTCCTTATATCTCCTACCTTCTGCACAAGGCAGGGTGTATGTAGCCCCCACCACTTATGGTGCACCCTGGCTAGTACTATACCCTGAAGGGCTCACGGCTGGTGAGTTTGGGAGTTGGCGACGCCGAAAGATTCCTGAGCTGGGTCCTGTTTACTCCCTTTTACACTGAATTTGGGACGAGCCCTCTCCTCTGCCCCCTTTGCCTTTCATTGCTTCCAAATCCCTCAATCCTCATTCTTCGTGGATACAGGGCAATTCTTTTCCTCCTGTCCATTATTTCTCTTTTTTTCTTTTATCTCTTTTCTCCTTCTAGTATGTTAGTTGTCAGTTGTTAAGTCAGTAGTTAGTTTTTGTTGTAGGTTTCATGTCATCATCTTTAATTTGCATTATAACCCAAGCCATTAGGGGCTGATAACCTAAATGTTAGGCCCCTTAAAACAAACATTTTCATAATCATTATCATCTATTCATTACATCCTCATCAGGTCTCGCCGTTCTCCCACGGGTGCCAGCTGCAATGACCTACCCCCAGACCTTTCCGGCGACAATACGCCCTTGTTATTAGCCTACTTTTCACATTTTGCAAAAATGAGGAAAAAGTAGACTTATGAGATCGATCCGGGAAAATGTGTGTCTGTCTGTCTGTCCTTCTGTCTGTCTGTCTGTCTGTCTGGCTGTGTGTGTGCCCCCTATCAACTCCTAAACGGCTGCAGCAATCAAAACCAAATTTAGTATGAGTAAAGATGTGCACCGGAATATCTCACGTCCATATTTGAAAATGATGTCAGTGCTACCAACTGCTGAAAAAACGCACTAGAAATGTGAGCTCCATGTTGGATATCTTTCAAGGTATGCATGGGAACTACTCCAAAATTGGAACACATATAGATAATACTATTTCAGTTTAATTTCCAGGAGGCCAACCATGACAGTGTAGCCAAAATAATTTTAAGCCTTCTGATAGGTCCAATGTTTAAATGCATATAACTTCTACACTATCAATTGGATTTCAACCAAATTTTGTATGTAATATCTGTACATAAACCGATATGACTGAGCGTATTCTTAAGAGCCACCAGCGCTGCCAACTGTTAATAATTGCTCTCTCAATTTTTTTTATCCAAATACCAATATATCAGAAAGTATGCAAGCCAACAGCTTTAAACTATGCACACGTATATTCTGACATTTTAGATTAATTTGGAGTAACTTATATACGTCAGTTCTGCCAACATGATTATAAGCCTGCTGATAGTACCAATTTTTAAATACATGTAACTTCTATACTACCAGTTGGATTTCAACCAAATTTCGTATGTGCTATGTGTACCATAACAGATATGACTATAAGTATTTTTTTTACCCTAATATCAATATATCAGAAAGTATGCAAGCCAACAGCTCTATACTTTGCACACGTATAGCACCTGACATTCTAGATTAATTTTGGAGTAATTAATATAAGTCAGTGCTGCCAACATGATTCTATGCCTGCTGATATGTCCAATTTTAAAATACATGTAACTTCTATACTAACAAATGGATTTCATCCAAAATTGGCACAACAAGAAATCATAATATTTCAGATTATTTCTGACCAGCACACGCATGACATTGTTGGCAACATGCTTTTACGCGTGCTGATAGATCCAGTGTCTAACTGCATGTAACGTCCATTGGACTTCAACCAAATTTTGTATTCTGTACCTTAAGAGATGGAACTAAGAATATATTCAGTCACCAGGGCTGCCAACTGTAGTGCTCTATTAGGCTACATTATACCAGGTATATTTTGAACTAATTAGATATTTCGATATTACCAACTTAATTTCGTCATTATTCTAGATAGGTTCATATTCTGTAGAATAATCATTGGCATGAAAAGTAGGCTGTATAGTTCTTCACGGAACTTCTTGTTATTATTATTATTATTACTAACTATACAAAAGTTTGGTGTTTTTCAGTCGGTCAACACGAATGTACCGAATGCAGCAACTATATATTGTATTTTCAAACATAGATTTGTAGTCAAAGTGCAATGGATCTGATGATGATCGCTTGACGGCCGAAACTGGTCATCCTAGTGTATTTATTAATTTCATATAGTTTTTTCAGGATTAGGGCACAACCCAGCTCTTTTGGGTACATTCGTGTTGACCGACTGAAAAGCACCAAACTTTTGTTTACTAAGGCAACACTAATAATTTTTAATATCGTATGGCCTCGGGTGCCGGGTGCAAGCTTTGTTATTTGACACCCAGAGGGTACCTTGCATGTCGAATTTCGTTGTTCCTTAAATCACTATGAAAGTCAAGGAGGTTAGATAATAGATATCTAAGCTCCTTGAACACTATAGCGCTTTCTAGTAGAGAAATGAGGAACTTTGTGTTGGCGGAAACTCCCGAGATTAATTTTGCCATTATGAACTCGGCCTACTGAATTCAAATGGGTTCTTTGACATGCCAACATCGTATGACATGCGTTTCGTATTTTTGCCGCCTTTCAAAAATCACTTACCACGGCCAGGGGCGAACCTGCAATCTTGGGGTTAGTAGACCGACACGCTATCCTCTCACCCACCGTGGCAAACTAAAGGCAACACTGAAAACTGGCTTCAAACCCCATAATAAAATTACTAACTCTATTGTAGACACTTCATGACTCTGTCACTAGTGTGGTGCCTGCCACGTCAGGCAATTTAAATTGGAGACACCTGCATGCAAAATACGATTTAATAATAATAAAAAAGATAAAAATACCAAATATGTAATACATCTGCAATAACATCAAAAAAGTGCCAGTACATTGAAAATATTCATAAACAAATTATTCACCTATGACTGTCGTTTTATGAAACGTAAAAATGCCATCTTTGAATGGATTCCAATGAGCTAGGCTATTAAGAAATTTCATACACATTCTGAACATGATCATTAGTCTCAACGTTCTTACGAAAACAGGTGACTATCGTGCTGCGGACAGCTTGTTATGAGTCTCAATATGGCTTCTTAAACAGAACAACATATAGCCTAATAATCTCAAGTTACTTTTTGTCTGCCTTATATGTACTGTCGAGTGGAAGGGCGAAAGTAGCGTTTATTTCCCAAAGGTTGGTTCAAGTATCCACCGCGATCTAGGGGATTTTAGTGTAGTCAATGACGTCACAGATGACGTGCGGTGGTTGATGTTCGTTTGTTTGATGTTCTGGCTGGAATTGCCGCCATATTACACAGCTGTATGAAGTTTCAAACAGTGCGTCGTTACATGCAGTTGAAGTCAGATGTGTTCAAGTTGTGAGTTAGGAATGTTCATTAATTACTTTTAGTTGTTAAATTTAATTTAAAAATTGCACTGTACTCTTCTGAAGCCATAGAGAGACAAAGCCATTGGTCGCTACTTGGTTAGACGACTGTCTGGACGAAACCATTGGCCACTAGTAGGTACGACGACTATCTGGGTGAAACAATTGGTCGCTACTTGGTTAGATGATTATCTAGACTAAACCATTGGCCGCTACTAGATTAGATGACTGTTGCAGCGAAACCATTGAACCTACTTGATTAGACGGTGGTCTGGGCAAAACCATTCGTCACTACTTGCTTAGATGACTATCTGGGCGAAACCATTGGTCGCTACTTGGTATGACGGCAGTCTGGGTGAAGCCATTCGTCGCTATTTCTTGTGATGACTGTCTGGATGAAACCATTGGCCACTACTAAGTTGACGACGGTCTGGACGAATCCATTGGTCGCTACTAGGTTAGACGACTGTCTGGACGAAACTATTGGTCGCTGCTAGGTTAGACGACTGTCTGGATGAAAATTACTGCTTGTACTCCATCTGAGTGTCATGGCGACTGAGATGCATCGCGCGTAAAAGTGCTCCGTAGAATACCTGCCGAAACCGCAACATAACTCACAAATAGAATCTGCTAGGGTGTGTATTATTAACTATATGCAACTTAGTGAATATTCAGTCAACAGTCATGACCCTAAAAGCCGTCAATCAAAGAATTTCAGCGTTTGAAGAAAAGCTCAAAGTATTTCAAACTCGCCTAGAGGGAGCCACCACAGCTGGAACGAGCACTTCTACCAACCTCAACTCCGTGAAAGTGGAAACCCTAGCTTCGGAGTTCGAGACTTTTCGCCTCGAAGTCATAACGGAGCTAAGTGACTTAAAAAAGGATTTGAATGACCAGATTGTGAAGCAAGAACTTCGAATTGATGAGGCAGAACAATACAGCCGCCGGAACTGCCTACTGCTACATGGGGTAAGTGAAACTCCCAACGAAGACGTGTACGCTAGAGTAACGGAGGTACTTAAGGACAAGCCTAATATAGAACTGACTATGATGAGCATCGATCGGTGTCATCGATTGGGAAAACCAAAGAGATCGTCTGCGGATGTGGTGGTTACCGGTAAAAGACCAATAATTGTTAAGTTCACCCGCTACCACGAGAGGGAACGTGTCTGGCGCGCCAAGAGGCTTCTCAAAGGGACTTCGATCCTCATAACTGAGTCCCTCACAGCATCACGCAAGGACATGCTCAACAAGTAGGAGTCCACGCAGCACGACCTGCTTTGGATGAGAAGGTGCGGCAAGATAGCGGCGAGCAAGAAGGGTAATAATCTCAAACAACAACTTGGTTCGCGGCAAGGCATGCGGAATTGCATTTCGGACCATCGACCTGATTGCGTGGAAATGTAGGACAATTATAAAAATTTATTCTAGGCAATGCTGACACCATCACATGGTTATGAAAGCCGGAAGTCCTCGGAAATGGACTATATCTTACATCTATAAATACGCTATTTAACTTCTTTAACCTTACCAAATTTCAGCTTAATATCTTGAAAATTGCGGCCTGTACTTCGCTAAACCCAAATATGCCACGCACAATGGACATCTTCAGGGCCCCAAAAAGGAAAACGATGAGAGATATCAAAAAATCATTATGAGTAAAAAAGTTGCATACCGCGGAGATCTTACACCTATACCTTTAACATTTTTCGATACGATCAACTGTTTCCGAGATATATCGATTCCAAAAAAACAATTGAAATTCAGGGCCCCCAAAAAAGATCCGACCCTGCACCGATTTTAACGCCCAACAATAGGATTCGTCACAGTCACTAACTCTTTCACCGTACCAAATTTCAGCTTAATATCTTGAAAATGGCGACCAGTACGTAGCTAAACGCAAAAATGTCACGCACAATGGACATTTTCAGGGCCCCAAAAAATGAAAACGGTGAGAGATATCAAAAAATCGTTTTGAGTAAAAAAGTTGCATACCGTGGAGATCTTACACCTGTACATTTAACATTTTTCGATACGACCAACCGTTTCCGAGATATATCGATTCCAAAAAAAGTTTGAAATTCAGGGCCCCCAAAAAAGATCCGGCCCTGCACCGATTTTAACGCCCAAAAAAAGGATTCGTTACAGTCACTAACTCTTTCATCGTACCAAATTGCAGCTTAATATCTTGAAAATTGCGACCAGTACTTAGCTAAACGCAAAAATGTCACGCACAATGGGCATTTTCGGGGCCCCAAAAAAATGAAAACGGTGAGAGATATCAAAAAATCGTTTTGAGTAAAAAAGTTGCTTACCGCGGAGATCTTACACCTATACATTTAACATTTTTCGATACGACCAACCGTTTCCGAGATATATCGATTCAAAAAAATAGGATGAAATTCAGGGCCCCAAAAAAATGGTCCGGCCCTGCACCGATTTTAACGCCCAACAATAGGGTTCGTCACAGGCCCCAACTCTTTCACCGTACCAAATTTCAGCTCGATATCTTGAAAATTGCGACCTGTAGTTTGCTAAACGCAAAAGCGTCACGCACATACATACATACAGACAGACTTTTTCCCACATACCACGGCTATATGAAAGCCTATAGGATCTTTAGATCCGGCTTTCATAACAAGTAGGAGTCCACGCAGCACGACCTGCTTTTGATGACACGGTGGCACAGCAGCAAGGGGCCAGCAAGAGGGGTTATAATCTCAAACAACAACTTCGTTGGCGGCAAGGCCTGCGGAATTGCATTTCGGACCTTCGACCCGATTGCAAGGAAATGTAAGAAAATTATAAAATGTTATTCTAGGCAATGCTGACACCATCACATGGTTATGAAAGCCGGACGTCCTCGGAAATGGAAATTATCTTACTGCTGTAAATACATGATTCAACTTATTGAAAAGGTTAAAACGATTTATTATAGATAATTTTCCGTAGAATTCAATTAGACCATCATTTAAATTTTTACCAATTATTATTAACATTTGGGCCCCCTTTTTTTTTTTTCAAAAACCAAATACATTTAATAACATCTTCAGGGCCCCAAAATAGGAAAACGGTGAGAGATATCGAAAAATCGTTATGAGTAAAGAAGTTGCATACCGCGGAGATCTTACACCTGTACATTTAACGTTTTTCGATGCGACCAACCGTTTCCGAGATATATCGATTCCAAAAAAAAGTTTGAAATCAGGGCCCCCCAAAAAGATCCGGCCCTGCACCGTTTTTAACGCCCGACAATAGGTTTCCTCACAGGGTCTAGCTCTTTCACAGCTCCAAATTTCAGCTCGATATCTTGAAAATTGCGACCTGTACTTCGCTAAACCCAAAAATCTCACGCACAATGGACATTTTCAGGGCCCAAAAAATAGAAAACGGAGAGAGATAACAAAAAATCGTTTTGTGTAAAAAAGTTGCATACCGCGGAGATCTTACACCTGTACATTTAACGTTTTTCTATACGACCAACCGTTTCCGAGATATATCGATTCCAAAAAAAAGTTTGAAATCAGGGCCCCCCAAAAAGATCCGGCCCTGCACCGTTTTTAACGCCCGACAATAGGTTTCCTCGCAGGGTCTAGCTCTTTCACCGCACCAAATTTCTGTTCGATTTCTTGAAAATTGCGACCTGTACTTCCCTAAACGCAAATATGTCACGCACAATGGACATCTTCAGGGCCCCAGGAAAGAAAACGGTGAGAGATATCAAAAAATCGTTTAGAGTAAAAAGGTTGCATACCGCGGAGATCTTACACCTGTACTCTTAACTTTTTTCGATGCGACCAACCGTTTCCGAGATATATCGATTCTAAAAAAAAGTTTGAAATTCTGGGCCCCCCAAAAAGATCCGGCCCAGCACCGTTTTTAACGTCCGACAACTGGTTTCCTCACAGGGTCCAACTTTTTCACATCCCCAAATTTCAGCTCGATATCTTGAAAATTGCGACCTGTACTTCGCTAAACCCAAAAATGTCACGCACAATGGACATTTTCAGGGCCCCAAAAAAGAAAACGGTGAGAGATATCAAAAAATCGTTTTGAGTAAAAAAGTTGCGTACCGTGGAGGTCTTACACTTGTACATTTAACGTTTTTCAATACGACCAACCATTTCCGAGATATAGACTATCGATTCCAAAAATAAGTTTGAAATTCAGGGCCCCCAAAAAAGATCCGGCCCTGCGCCGATTTTAACAACCAACAATAGGATTCGTCACAGTCACTAACTCCTTCACCGTACCAAATTTCAGCTCGATATCTTGATTATTGCGACCTTGTACTTCGCTAAACCCAAAAATGTGACGCACAATGGACATTTTCAGGGCCCCAAAAAAAGAAAACGGTGAGAGATATCAAAAAATCGTTTAGAGTAAAAAAGGTGCATACCGCGGAGATCTTACACCTATATCTTTAACATTTTTCGTTACGACCAACCGTTTACGAGATATATCGATTCCAAAAAACAGTTAGAAATTCAGGGCCCCCAAATAAGATCCGGCCCTGCACCGATTTTAACGCTCAACAATATGATTCGTCACAGTCACTAACTCTTCCACCGTACCAAATTTCAGCTTAATATCTTGAAAATTGCGACCAGTACTTAGCTAAACGCAAAAATGTCACACACAATGAACATTTTCAGGGCCCCAAAAAAAGAAAACGGTGAGAGATATAAAAAAATCGTATTTAGTAAAAAAGTTGCATATCGCGGAGATCTTACACCTGTATATTTAACATTTTTCAATGCGACCAACTGTTTCCGAGATATATCGATTCCAAAAAAAGTTTGAAATTCAGGGCCCCCCAAAAAGATCCGGCCCTGCACTGATCTTAACGCCCAACAAAAGGTTTCGTCACAGTCACTAACTCTTTCACTGCACCAAATTTCAGCTTAATATCTTGAAAATTGCGACCAGTACTTAGCTAAACGCAAAAATGTCACACACAATGGACATTTTCAGGGCCCCAAAAAATGAAAACAGTGAGAGATATCAAAAAATCGTATTGAGTAAAATAATTGCATACCGCGGAGATCTTACACCTGTACTTTTAACATTTTTCGATACGACCAACCGTTTCCGAGATATATCGATTCCAAAAAAAAGTTTGAAATTCAGGGCCCCCAAAAAAGATCTGGCCCTGCACCGATTTTAACGCCCAACAATAGGATTCGTTACAGTCACTAACTCTTTTACCGCACCAAATTTCAGCTTAATATCTTGAAAATTGCGACCAGTACTTATCTAAACGCAAAAATGTCACGCACAATGGACATTTTCAGGGCCCCAAAAAAAGAAAACGGTGAGAGATATCAAAAAATCGTTTTGAGTAAAAAAGTTGCATACCGCGGAGATCTTACACCTATACGTTTAACATTTTTCGATACGACCAACCGTTTCCGAGATATATCGATTCAAAAAAATAGGATGAAATTCATGGCCCCCCAAAAAGGTCCGGCCCTGCACCGATTTTAACGCCCAACAATAGGGTTTGTCACAGGCCCCAACTCTTTCACCGTACCAAATTTCAGCTCGATATCTTGAAAATTGCGACCTGTACTTTGCTAAACGCAAAAGCGTCACGCACATACATACAGACTATTTCCCACATACCAAGGCTATATGAAAGCCTATAGGATCTTTAGATCCGGCTTTCATAACATGCATTTCGGACCTTCGACCCGATTGCAAGGAAATGTAGGAAAATTATAAAATGTTATTCTAGGCAATGCTGACACCATCACATGGTTATGAAAGCCGGACGTCCTCGGAAGTGGAAAATATCTTACTGCTGTAAATACATGATTCAACTTATTGAAAATGTTAAAACGAGTAATTATAGATAATTTTCCGTAGAATTCAATTAGACCATAAGTTGAATTTTTACCAGTTGTTATATACATTTGGGCCCCATTTTTTTCAAAAATGAAAACATTTAATAACATTAAAACGGTGAAAGATATCAAAATATGATAACGGGTAGAAAAGTTGCAAATCACTGAGATCTTACACCTATACGTTTAACATTTTTCGATACGACCAGCCATTTCCGTGATATATCGATTCCAAAAAAAGTTTGAAATTCAGGGCCCCCAAAAAAGATCCGGCCCTGCACCGATTTTAACGCCCAACAATAGGATACGTCACAGTCACTAACTCTTTCATCGTACCAAATTTCAGCTTAATATCTTGAAAATTGCGACCAGTACTTAGCTAAACGCAAAAATGTCACGCACAATGGACATTTTCAGGGCCCCAAAAAAGAAAACGGTGAGATATCAAAAAATCGTTTTGAGTAAAAAAGTTGCATACCGCGGAGATCTTACACCTATACCTTTAACATTTTTCGGTACGATCAACCGTTTCCGAGATATATCGATTCCAAAAAAAAAAGTTTGAATTTCAGGGCCCCCAAAAAAGATCCGGCCCTGCACCGATTTTAACGCCCAACAATAGGATTCGTCACAGTCACTAACTCTTTCACCGTACCAAATTTCAGCTTCATATCATGGAAATTGCAACCAGTACTTAGCTAAACGCAAAAATGTCACGCACAATGGACATTTTCAGGGCCACAAAAAAAGAAAACGGTGAGAGATATCAAAAAATCGTTTTGAGTAAAAAAGTTGCATACCGCGGAGGTCTTACACCTATACCTTTAACATTTTTCGATACGACCAACCGTTTCCGAGATATATCGATTCCAAAAAACAGTTAGAAATTTAGGGCCCCCAAAAAAGATCCGGCCCTGCACCGATTTTAACGCCCAACATTAGGATTCGCCACAGTCACTAACTCTTTCACCGTACCAAATTTCAGCTTAATATCTTGAAAATTGCAAACAGTACTTAGCTAAACGCAAAAATGTCACACTTAATGGACATTTTCAGGGCCCCAAATAAAGAAAACGGTGAGAGATATCAAAAAATCGTTTTGAGTAAAAAAGTTGCATACTGCGGAGATCTTACACCTATACGTTTAACATTTTTCGATACGATCAACCGTTTCCGAGATATATCGATTCCAAAAAAAAGATAGAAATTCAGGGCCCCCAAAAAAGATCCGGCCCTGCACCGATTTTAACGCCCAACAATAGGATTCGTCACAGTCACGAAGTCTTTAATCGTACCTAATTTCATGTTAATATCTTGAAAATTGCGACGAGTACTTAGCTAAACGCAAAAATGTCACACACAATGGACATTTTCAGGGCCCCAAAAAAAGAAAACGGTGAGAGATATCATAAAATCGTTTTTTGTAAAAAAGTTGCATACCGCGGAGATCTTACACCTAAACATTTAACATTTTTCGATACGACCGACCGTTTCCGAGATATATCGATTCCAAAAAAAAGAAATTCAGGGCCCCCAAAAAAGATCCGGCCCTGCACTGATTTTAACGCCCAACAATAGGATTCGTCACAGTCACTAACTCTTTCACCGTACCAAATTTCAGCTTCATATCTTGAAAATTGCAACCAGTACTTAGCTAAACGCAAAAATGTCACGCACAATGGACAATTTCAGGGCCCCAAAAAAAGAAAACGGTGAGAGATATCAAAAAATAGTTTTGAGTAGAAAAGTTGAATACCGCGGAGATCTTACACCTATACATTTAACATTTTTCGATACGACCGACCGTTTCCGAGATATATCGATTCCAAAAAAAGTTAGAAATTCAGGGCCCCCAAAAAAGATCCGTCCCTGCACCGATTTTAACGCCCAACAATAGGATTCGTCACAGTCACGAACTCTTTCATCGTACCTAATTTCAGGTTAATATCTTGAAAATTGCGACGAGTACTTAGCTAAACGCAAAAATGTCACACACAATGGACATTTTCAGGGCCCCAAAAAAAGAAAACGGTGAGAGATATCAAAAAATCGTTTTGAGTAAAAAAGTTGCATACCGCGGAGATCTTACTCCTATACCTTTAACATTTTTCGATACGATCAACCGTTTCCGAGATATATCGATTCCAAAAAAAAGTTTGAAATTCAGGGCCCCCAAAAAAGATCCGGCCCTGCACCGATTTTAACGCCCAACAATAGGATTCGTCACAGTCACTGACTCTTTCACCGTACCAAATTTTAGCTTCATATCTTGAAAATTGGAACCAGTACTTAGCTAAACGCAAAAATGTCACGCACAATGGACAATTTCAGGGCCCCAAAAAAAGAAAACGGTGAGAGATATCAAAAAATCGTTTTGAGTAAAAAAGTTGCATACCGCGGAGATCTTACACCTATACCTTTAACATTTTTCGATACGACCGACCGTTTCCGAGATATATCGATTCAAAAAAATAGGATGAAATTCAGGGCCCCAAAAAAAGGTCCGGCCCTACACCGATTTTAACGCCCATCAATAGGGTTCGTCACAGGCCTCCACTCTTTCTCCGTACCAAATTTCAGCTCGATATCTTGAAAATTGCGACCTGTACTTTGCTAAACGCAAAAACGTCACTCACATACGTACATACATACATACATACATACATACATACATACATACATACAGACAGACTTTTTTTGAAATTTTTTTTTTCGATTCCGAATCGATTGGTATAGGTTTGAACCCTGGGCGACGCTTAGTTTCCGAGATCTCGAAAAATCCTACCACGGCTATATGAAAGCCGATGCGGCTTTCATAACAAGGCGTTCAAGCGAAGTTGCGACTTTAAATAGACATTTCTCGCGATTTTACCAACCAAACTTCGTTAGCGGCAAGGCCTGCGGAATTGCATTTCGGACCTTCGACCCGATTGCGAGGAAATGTAGGAAAATTATAAAATGTTATTCTAGGCAATGCTGACACCATCACATGGTTATGAAAGCCGGACGTCCTCGGAAGTGGAAAATATCTTACTGCTGTAAATACATGATTCAACTTATTGAAAAAGTTAAAACGAGTAATTATAGATAATTTTCCGTAGAATTCAATTAGACCATAAGTAGAATTTTAACCAGTATATAACATACATTTGGGCCCCATTTTTTTTTAAAAAACCAAAACATTTAATAACATCAAAACGGTGAGAGATATCAAAATATGATAAGGGGTAGAAAAGTTGTAAATCACTGAGGTCTTACACCTGTAGATTTAACTTTTTTCGATAGTATCGACGCTTCCCGAGATATAACGATTCGAATAAAAGAATGAAATTCACGGCCCCAAAAAAGGAAAATGGTGACAGATATCAAAAAATCATATGAGTTAAAAAAGTTGCTAATCACTGAGGTCCTAAATTTGTAGATTTTACTTTGTTCGATACGTTCAACCGTTTCCCAAATATAACGGTTCGAAAAAGAGGAAGAAATTCAGGGCCGCAGGAAATCAAATCGGTGAGAGATATCAAAAAATCTTAAGGGTTGAAAAAGTTGCTAACCACTGAGATCTTACACCTGTAGATTTAACTTTGTTAGATACGGCCAACCGTTTCCCAGATATAACGGTTCGAAAAAAGGAAGACATTCAGGGCCCCAGAAAATGAAAACGGTGAGAGATATCAAAACATCATCAGGGGTAAAAAAAAGGATGAAATTCAGGACCCAAAGAATGTTCCGGCCATGCACCAATTTTAACGCCCGACAAGAGAGTTCCTGACAGGCCCAATTTCTTTCCCCGTGACACATTTCAGCTCGATATCTTGAAAATTCCGACCTCTAGTTTGCTAAATGTAAAAACGTCACACACATACGTACATTTTCAGGGCCCCCAAAAAAGACAACGCTGAGAGATATCAAAAAATCGTTATGTGTAAGATCGTTGCATACCGTGGAGATTTAACACTTCTGTATTTAACTTTTTTCGATATGACCAACGGTCTCCGAGATATATCGATTCCAAAAGAGTTTCAAATTCAGGGCCCCGAAAAAAGAACCAGCCCTGCACCGATTTTAACGCCGAAAAATATGGTTTTTCATAGGCTCTAGCTCTTTTACCGCTCCAAATTTCAGCTTGATATCTTGAAAATTGCGACCTGTACTTCGCTAAACCCAAAAACGTCACGCACATACGCACAACTTCAGGGCCCCAAAGCAGAAAACGGTGAGAGATATCAAAAAATCGTTTTGAGTAAAAAAGTTGCATACTGCGGAGATCTAACACCTATACATTTAACGTTTATCGATACGACCAGCCGTTTCCGAGATATATCGATTCAAAAAAAGTTTGAAATTCAGGGCCCCCAAAAATATCCGGCCCTGCACCGTTTTTAACCCCCGACAACAGGTTTCCTCACACGGTCCAACTCTTTCACCGCTCCAAATTCAGCTCGATATCTTGAATATTGCAACCTGTACTTCGCTAAACCCAAAAATGTGACGCACAATGGACATTTACAGGGCCCTAAAAAAAGAAAACGGTGAGAGATATCAAAAAATCGTTATGAGTAAAAAGTTGCATACCGCGGAGATCTTACACCTGAACATTTAACGTTTTTCGATGCGACCAACCGTTTCCGAGATATATCGATTCCAAAAAAAAGTTTGAAATTCTGGGCCCCCCAAAAAGATCCGGCCCTGCACCGTTTTTAACGCCCGACAACTGGTTTCCTCACAGGGTCCAACTCTTTCACATCTCCAAATTTCAGCTCGATATCTTGAAAATTGCGACCTGTACTTCGCTAAACCCAGAAATGTCACGCACAATGGACATTTTCAGGGCCCAATAAATAGAACACGGTGAGAGATATCAAAAAATCGTAAAGAATAAAAAAGTTGCATACCGCGGAGATTTTACACCTGTACCTTTAACTTTTTTCGATGCGACAAACCGTTTCCGAGATATATCGTTTCCAAAAAAAAATTGAAATTCAGGGTCCCAAAAAAAAGATTGGGCCCAGCACCGATTTTAACGCCCAAGAATAGGATTCGTCACAGTCACTAACTCTTTCACCGTACCAAATTTCAGCTTCATATCTTGGAAATGGCGACCAGTACTTAGCTAAACGCAAAAATGTCACGCACAATGGACATTTTCAGGGCCCTAAAAAAAGAAAACGGTGAGAGATATCAAAAAATCGTTTTGAGTAATAAAGTTGTATACCGCAGAGGTCTTACACCTGTACATTTAACATTTTTCAATACGACCAACCGTTTCCGAGATATATCGATTCCAAAAAACAGCTAGAAATTCAGGGCCCCCAAAAAATATCCGGCCCTGCACCGATTGTAACGCCCAACAATAGGATTCGTCACAGTCACTAACTGTTCCACCGTACCAAAAATCATCTTAATATCTTGAAAATTGCGACCAGTACTTAGCTAAACGCAAAAATGTCACGCACAATGGACATTTTCAGGGCCCTAAAAAAAGTTAACGGTGAGAGATATCAAAAAATCGTTTTTAGTAAAAAAAAGTTGAATACCGCAGAGATCTTACACCTGTGCATTTAACATTTTTCGATACAACCAACCGTTTCCGAGATATATCGATTCCAAAAACAGTTAGAAATTCAGGGGCCCCAAAAAAGATCCGGCCCTGCACCGATTTTAACGCTCAACAAAAGGATTCGTCACAGTCACTAACTCTTCCACCGTACCAAATTTCAGCTTAATATCTTGAAAATTGCGACCAGTACTTAGCTAAACGCTAAAATGTCACACACAATGGATATTTTCAGGGCCCCAAAAAAAAAGAAAACGGTGAGAGATATCAAAAAATCGTTTTGAGTAAAAAATTTGCATACCGCGTAGATCTTACACCTGTACATTTAACATTTTTCGATGCGACCAACTGTTTCCGAGATATATCGATTCCAAAAAAAGGAATGAAATTCAGGGCCCCCAAAAAAGATCCGGCCCTGCACCGATCTTAACGCCCAACAAAAGGATTCGTCACAGTCACTAACTCTTTCACCGCACCAAATTTCAGCTCAATATCTTAAAAATTGCGACCAATACTTAGCTAAACGCAAAAATGTCACGCACAATGGACATTTTCAGGGCCCCAAAAAAAGAAAACGGTGAGAGATATCAAAAAATCGTTTTGAGTAAGAAAGTTGCATACCACGGAGATCTTACACCCATACATTTAACATTTTTCGATACGACCAACCGTTTCTGAGATATATCGATTCCAAAAAACAGTTAGAAATTCAGGGCCCCCAAAAATGATCCGGCCCTGCACCGATCTTAACGCCCAACAATAGGATTCGTCACAGTCACAAACTCTTTCACTGTACCAAATTTTAGCTTAATATCTTGAAAATTGCGACCAGTACTTAGCTAAACGCAAAAATGTCACGCACAATGGACATTTTCAGGGCACCAAAAAAAGAAAACGGTGAGAGATATCAAAAAATCATTTTTAGTAAAAAAGTTGCATACCGCGGAGATCTTACACCCATACGTTTAACATTTTTCGATACGATCAACCGTTTCCAAGATCTATCGATTCCAAAAAAAACTTTGAAATTCAGGGCCCCAAAAAAGATCCGGCCCTGCACCGATTTTAACGCCCAACAATAGGATTCGTCACAGTCACTAACTCTTTCACCGTACCAAATGTCAGCTTAATATCTTGAAAATAGCGACCAGTAATTAACTAAACGCAAAAATGACACATACAATGGACATTTTCAGGGCCCCAAAAAAAAGGAAACTTTGAGAGATATCAAAAAATCGTTTTGAGTAAAAAAGTTGCATACCGCGGAGATCTTACACCTATACCTTTAACATTTTTCGATACGACCAACCGTTTCCGAGATATATCGATTCCAAAAAAACAGTTAGAAATTCAGGGCCCCTCAAAAAGAACTGGCCCTGCACCGATTTTAACGCCCAACAATAGGATTCGTCACAGTCACTAACTCTTTCATCGTACCAAATTTCAGCTTAATATCTTAAAAATTGCGACCAGTACTTAGCTAAACGCAAAAATGTCACGCACAATGGACATTTTCAGGGCCCCAAAAAAAGAAAACGGTGAGAGATATCAAAAAATCGTTTTGGGTAAAAAAGTTGCATACCGCAGAGATCTTACACCAATACCTTTAATATTTTTCGATACGATCAACCGTTTCCGAGTTATATCGATTCCAAAAAAAAGTTTGTAATTCAGGGCCCCCAAAAAAGATCCGGTCCTGCACCGATTTTAACGCCCAACAATAGGATTTGTCACAGTCACTAACTTTTTCACCGTACCAAATTGCAGCTTAATATCTTGAAAATTGCGACCAGTACTTAGGTAAACGCAAAAATGTCACGCACAATGGACATTTTCAGGGCCCCAAAAACGAAAACGGTGAGAGATATCAAAAAATCGTTTTGAGTAAAAAAGTTGCATACCGCGGAGATCTTACATCAAAACCTTTAACATTTTTCGATACGATCAACCGTTTCCGAGATATATCGAATCAAAAAAAAAGTTTGAAATTCAGGGCCCCCAAAAAAGATCCGTCCCTGCACCGATTTTAACGCCCAACAATAGGATTCGTCACAGTCACTAACTCTTTCACCGTACCAAATTGCAGCTTAATATCTTGAAAATTGCGACCAGTACTTAGCTAAACGCAAAAATATCACGCACAATGGACATTTTCAGGGCCCCAAAAAAGAAAACGGTGAGAGATATCAAAACATTGTTTTGAGTAAAAAAGTTGCATATCGCGGAGATCTTACACCTGTACATTTAACAATTTTCGATACGATCAACCGTTTACGAGATATATCGATTCCAAAAAAAGTTTGAAATTCAGGGCCCCCCAAAAAGATCCGGCCCTGTACCGATTTTAACGCCCAACAATAGGATTCGTCACAGTCACTAACTCTTTCATCGTACCAAATTTCAGCCTAATATCTTGAAAATTGCGCCCAGTACTTAGGTAAACGCAAAAATGTCACGCACAGTGGACATTTTCAGGGCCCCAAAAAAAGAAAACAGTGAGAGATATCAAAAAATCGTTTTCAGTAAAAAAGTTGCATACCGCGGAGGTCTTACACCTATACATTTAACATTTTTCGATACGACCAACCGTTTCCGTGATATATCGATTCAAAAAAATAGGATGATATTCAGGGCCCCAAAAAAAGGTCCGGCCCTGCACCGATTTTAACGCCCAACAATAGGGTTCGTTACTGGCCCCAACTCTTTCACCGTACCAAATTTCAGCTCGATATCTTGAAAATTGCGAACTGTACTTTGCTAAACGCAAAAACGTCACGCACATACATACATACATACATACATACAGACTTTTTCCAATATACCACGGCTATATGAAAGCCTATAGGATCTTTAGATCCGGCTTTCATAACAAGTAGGAGTCCCCGCAGCACGACCTGCTTTTGATGAGACGGTGGCGCAGCAGCAAGGGGCCAGCAAGAGGGGTTATAATCTCAAACAACAACTTCGTTGGCGGCAAGGCCTGATGCCTAGCATTTCGGGCCCTTGGCCCGATTGTGTGGTAATGTAGGAAAATTATAAAATGTTATTCTAGGCAATGCTGACACCATCACGTGTTTATGAAAGCCGGACGTCCTGGGAAATGGAAAGTATATTACAGCTGTAAATACATTAATTAACTTATTGAAAAGGTGAAAACGGGTTATTATAGATAATTTTCCGTAGAATTCAGTTAGACCATCGTTTAAATATTTACCTACTATTATATACATTTGGGCCCCATTTTTTTTTCAAAAACCAAAAGCATTTAATAACATTTTCAGGGCCCCAAAATAAGAAAACGGTGAGAGATATCAAAAAATCGTTATGAGTAAAAAAGATGCATACCGCGGAGATCTTACACCTGAACATTTAACTTTTTTCGATGCGACCAAACGTTTCTGAGATATATCAATTCAAAAAAACAAAGTTTGAAATTCTGAGCCCCCCAAAAAGATCCGGCCCTGCACCGTTTTTAACGCCCGACAACTGGTTTCCTCAAAGGGTCCAACTCTTTCACAGCTCCAAATTCCAGCTCGATATCTTGAAAATTGCGACCTGTACTTCGCTAAACCCAAAAATGTCACGCACAATGGACATTTTCAGGGCCCGAAAAATAGAAAACGGTGAGAGATTTAAAAAAATCGTTTAGAGTATAAAAGTTGCATACCACGGAGATCTTACACCTGTACATTTAAGTTTTTCGATGCGACCAACTGTTTCCGAGATATATCGATTCCAAAAAAAAATTGAAATTCAGGGCCCCCAAAAAAGATCCGGCCCTGCACCGATTTTAACGCCCAACAATAGGATTCGTCACAGTCACTAACTCTTTCACAGTACCAAATTTCAGCTTCATATCTTGAAAATGGCGACCAGTACTTAACTAAACGCAAAAATGTCACGCACAATGGACATTTTCAGGGCCCTAAAAAAAGAGAACGGTGAGAGGTATCAAAAAATTGTTTTGAGTAAAAAAGTTGCATACCGCAGAGATCTAACACCTGTACATTTAACATTTTTCGATACGACCAACCGTTTCCGAGATATAACGAAGCAAAAATAAGTTTGAAATACAGGGCCCCCAAAAAAGATCCGGCCCTGCACCGATTTTAACGCCCAACAACAGGATTTGTCACAGTCACTAACACCTTCACCGTACCAAATTTCAGCTCGATATCTTGATTATTGCGACCTGTACTTCGCTAAACCCAAAAATATGACGCACAATGGACATTTTCAGGGCCCCAAAAAACGAAAACGGTGGGAGATATCAAAAAATCCTTTTGGGTAAAAAAAGTTGCATACTGCGGAGGTCTTACACCTGTACATTTAACATTTTTCGATACGACCAACCGTTTCCGAGATATATCGATTCCAAAAAACAGTTAGAAATTCAGGGCCCCCAAAAAAGATCCGTCCTTGCACCGATTTTAACGCCCAACAAGAGGATACGTCACAGTCACTAACTCTTTCACAGTACCAAATTTCAGCTTAATATCTTGAAAATTGCGACCAGTACTTAGCAAAACGCAAAAATGTCACATACAATGGACATTTTCAGGGCCCCAAATAAAGAAAACGGTGAGAGATATCAAAAAATCGTTTTGACTAAAAAAGTTGCATAACGCGGAGATCTTACACCTGAACATTTACATTTTTCGATACGACCAACCGTTTCCGAGATATATCGATTCCAAAAAACAGTTAGAAATTCAGGGTCCCCAAAAAAGATCCGGCCCTGCACCGATTATAACGCCCAACAATAGGATTCGTCACAGTCACTAACTCTTTCACCGTACCAAATTTCAGCTTAATATCTTGAAAATCGCGACCAGTACTTAGCTAATCGCAAAATGTCACACACAATGGACATTTTCAGGGCCCCAAATAAATAAAACGGTGAGAGATATCAAAAAATCGTTTGAGTGAAAAAGTTACATACCGCGGAGATCCTACACCTATACATTTAACATTTTTCGATACGATCAACCGTTTCCGAGATATATCGATTCGAAAAAAAAGTTTGACATTCATGGCCCCAAAAAAAGATCCGGCCCTGCACCGATCTTAACGCCCAACAACAGGATTCGTCACAGGCACTAACTCTTTCACCGTACCAAATTTCAGCTTAATATCTTGAGAATTGCGTTCAGTAGTTAGCTAAACGCAAAAATGTCACGCACAATGGACATTTTCAGGGCCCCAAAAAAAGAAAACGGTGAGCGATATCAAAAAATTGTTTTGACTAAAAAAGTTGCATACCTCAGAGATCTTACACCTGTACATTTAACATTTTTCGATACGACCAACCGTTTCCGAGATATATCGATTCTAAAAATAAGTTTGAAATTCAGGGCCCCCCAAAAAGATCCGGCCCTGCACCGATTTTAACGCCCAACAACATAATTCGTCACAGTCACTAACTCTTTCACCGCACCAAATTTCAGCTTAATATCTTGAAAATGGCGACCAGTACTTAGCTAAACGCAAAAATGTCACGCACAACGGACATATTCAGGGCCCCAAAAAATGAAAACGGTGAGAGATATCAAAAAATCGTTTTGGGTAAAAAAAGTTGCATACCGCGGAGATCTTAGACCTGTACATTTAACATTTTTCGATACGACCAACCGTTTCCGAGAAATATCGATTCCAAAAAATAATTTGAAATTCAGGGCCCCCGACAAAGATCCGGCCCTGCACCGATTTTAACGCCCAACAGTAGGATTTGTTACAGTCACTAACTCTTTCATCGTACCAAATTTCAGCTTAATATCTTGAAAATTGCGACCAGTACTTAGCTAAACGCAAAAATGTCACGCACAATGGACATTTTCAGGGCCCAAAAAAAAAAGAAAACGGTGAGAGATATCAAAAAATCGTTTTGAGGAAAAAAGTTGCATACCACGGAGATCTTACACCTATACATTTAACATTTTTCGAAACGACCAACCGTTTCCGAGGTATATCGATTCAAAAAAATGAGAAGAAATTCGGGGCCCAAAAAAAAAGGTCCGGCCCTGCACCGATTTTAACGCCCAACAATCGGGTTCGTCACAGGCCCCAACTCTTTCACCGTACCAAATTTCAGCTTAATATCTTGAAAATTGCGACCAGTACTTAGCTATACGCAAAAATGTCACATACAATGGACATTTTCAGGGCCCCAAATAAAGAAAACGGTGAGAGATATCAAAAAATCGTTTTGAATACAAAAGTTGCATAACGCGGCGATCTTACACCTGAACATTTACATTTTTCGATACGACCAACCGTTTCCGAGATATATCGATTCAAAAAAACAGTTAGAAATTCAGGGTCCCCAAAAAAGATCCGACCCTGCACCGATTATAACGCCCAACAAGAGGATTCGTCACAGTCACTAACTCTTTCACCGTACCAAATTTCAGCTTAATATCTTGAAAATTGCGACCAGTACTTAGCTAAACGCAAAAATGTCACACACAATGGACATTTTCAGGGCCCCAAAAAATGAAAACGGTGAGAGATATCAAAAAATCGTTTTGAGTAAAAAAGTTGCATACCGCAGAGATCTTACACCTGTACATTTAACATTTTTCGATACGACCTATTGTTTCCGAGATATATCGATTCCAAAAAAATTTGAAATTCAGGGCCCCCAAAAAAGATCCGGCCCTGCAACGATCTTAACGCCCGACAATAGGATTCGTCACAGTCACTAACTCTTTGACCGCACCAAATTTCAGCTTAATATCTTGAAAATTGCGACCAGTACTTAGCTAAACGCAAAAATGTCACGCACAATGGACATATTCAGGGCCCCAAAAAATGAAAACGGTGAGAGATATCAAAAAATGGTTTTGAGTAAAAAGGTTGCCTACCGCGGAGTTCTTACACCTGTACATTTAACATTTTTCGATGCGACCAACTGTTTCCGAGATATATCGATTCCAAAAAAAAGATTGAAATTCAGGGCCCCCAAAAAAGATCCGGCCCTGCACCGATCTTAACGCCCAACAACAGGATTCGTCACAGTCACTAACTCTTTCACCGTACCAAATTTCAGCTCAATATCTTGAAAATTGCGACCAGTACTTAGCTAATCGCAAAATGTCACACACAATGGACATTTTCAGGGCCCCAAATAAAGAAAACGGTGAGAGATATCAAAAAATCGTTTGAGTGAAAAAGTTACATACCGCGGAGATCCTACACCTATACATTTAACATTTTTCGATACGATCAACCGTTTCCGAGATATATCGATTCGAAAAAAAAGTTTGACATTCATGGCCCCAAAAAAAGATCCGGCCCTGCACCGATCTTAACGCCCAAAAACAGGATTCGTCACAGGCACTAACTCTTTCACCGTACCAAATTTCAGCTTAATATCTTGAGAATTGCGTTCAGTAGTTAGCTAAACGCAAAAATGTCACGCACAATGGACATTTTCAGGGCCCCAAAAAAAGAAAACGGTGAGAGATATCAAAAAATTGTTTGACTAAAAAAGTTGCATACCTCAGAGATCTTACACCTGTACATTTAACAATTTTCGATACAACCAACCGTTTCCGAGATATATCGATTCTAAAAATAAGTTTGAAATTCAGGGCCCCCCAAAAAGATCCGGCCCTGCACCGATTTTAACGCCCAACAACAGGATTCGTCACAGTCACTAACTCTTTCACCGCACCAAATTTCAGCTTAATATCTTGAAAATTGCGACCAGTACTTAGCTAAACGCAAAAATGTCACGCACAATGGACATTTTCAGGGCCCCAAAAAAAAAGAAAACGGTGAGAGATATCAAAAAATCGTTTTGAGTAAAAAAGAAGCATACCACGGAGATCTTACACCTATGCATTTAACATTTTTCGAAACGACCAACCGTTTCCGAGATATATCGATTCAAAAACATGAGAAGAAATTCAGGGCCCCAAAAAAAGGTCCGGCCCTGCACCGATTTTAACGCCCAACAATAGGGTTCGTCACAGGCCCCAACTCTTTCACCGTACCAAATTTCAGCTTAATATCTTGAAAATTGCGACCAGTACTTAGCTATACGCAAAAATGTCACATACAATGGACATTTTCAGGGCCCCAAATAAAGAAAACGGTGAGAGATATCAAAAAATCGTTTTGAATAAAAAAGTTGCATGACGCGGCGATCTTACACCTGAACATTTACATTTTTCGATACGACCAACCGTTTCCGAGATATATCGATTTAAAAAAAACAGTTAGAAATTCAGGGCCCCAAAAAAAGGTCCGGCCCTGCAACGATCTTAACGCCCGACAATAGGATTCGTCACAGTCACTAACTCTTTGACCGCACCAAATTTCAGCTTAATATCTTGAAAATTGCGACCAGTACTTAGCTAAACGCAAAAATGTCACGCACAATGGACATATTCAGGGCCCCAAAAAATGAAAACGGTGAGAGATATCAAAAAATGGTTTTGAGTAAAAAGGTTGCCTACCGCGGAGTTCTTACACCTGTACATTTAACATTTTTCGATGCGACCAACTGTTTCCGAGATATATCGATTCCAAAAAAAAGATTGAAATTCAGGGCCCCCAAAAAAGATCCGGCCCTGCACCGATCTTAACGCCCAACAACAGGATTCGTCACAGTCACTAACTCTTTCACCGTACCAAATTTCAGCTTAATATCTTGAAAATTGCGACCAGTACTTAGCTAATCGCAAAATGTCACACACAATGGACATTTTCAGGGCCCCAAATAAAGAAAACGGTGAGAGATATCAAAAAATCGTTTGGAGTAAAAAAGTTGCATACCGCGGAGGTCTTACACCTGTACATTTAACATTTTTCGATACGACCAACCGTTTCCGAGATATATCGATTCCAAAAAACAGTTAGAAATTCAGGGCCCCCAAAAAAGATCCGTCCTTGCACCGATTTTAACGCCCAACAAGAGGATACGTCACAGTCACTAACTCTTTCACAGTACCAAATTTCAGCTTAATATCTTGAAAATTGCGACCAGTACTTAGCAAAACGCAAAAATGTCACATACAATGGACATTTTCAGGGCCCCAAATAAAGAAAACGGTGAGAGATATCAAAAAATCGTTTTGACTAAAAAAGTTGCATAACGCGGAGATCTTACACCTGAACATTTACATTTTTCGATACGACCAACCGTTTCCGAGATATATCGATTCCAAAAAACAGTTAGAAATTCAGGGTCCCCAAAAAAGATCCGGCCCTGCACCGATTATAACGCCCAACAATAGGATTCGTCACAGTCACTAACTCTTTCACCGTACCAAATTTCAGCTTAATATCTTGAAAATTGCGACCAGTACTTAGCTAATCGCAAAATGTCACACACAATGGACATTTTCAGGGCCCCAAATAAATAAAACGGTGAGAGATATCAAAAAATCGTTTGAGTGTAAAAGTTACATACCGCGGAGATCCTACACCTATACATTTAACATTTTTCGATACGATCAACCGTTTCCGAGATATATCGATTCGAAAAAAAAGTTTGACATTCATGGCCCCAAAAAAAGATCCGGCCCTGCACCGATCTTAACGCCCAACAACAGGATTCGTCACAGGCACTAACTCTTTCACCGTACCAAATTTCAGCTTAATATCTTGAGAATTGCGTTCAGTAGTTAGCTAAACGCAAAAATGTCACGCACAATGGACATTTTCAGGGCCCCAAAAAAAGAAAAACGGTGAGCGATATCAAAAAATTGTTTTGACTAAAAAAGTTGCATACCTCAGAGATCTTACACCTGTACATTTAACATTTTTCGATACGACCAACCGTTTCCGAGATATATCGATTCTAAAAATAAGTTTGAAATTCAGGGCCCCCAAAAAAGATCCGATCCTGCACCGATTTTAACGCCCAACAATAGGATTTGTCACAGTCACTAACTTTTTCACCGTACCAAATTGCAGCTTAATATCTTGAAAATTGCGACCAGTACTTAGGTAAACGCAAAAATGTCACGCACAATGGACATTTTCAGGGCCCCAAAAACGAAAACGGTGAGAGATATCAAAAAATCGTTTTGAGTAAAAAAGTTGCATACCGCGGAGATCTTACATCAATACCTTTAACATTTTTCGATACGATCAACCGTTTCCGAGATATATCGAATCAAAAAAAAGTTTGAAATTCAGGGCCCCCAAAAAAGATCCGTCCCTGCACCGATTTTAACGCCCAACAATAGGATTCGTCACAGTCACTAACTCTTTCACCGTACCAAATTGCAGCTTAATATCTTGAAAATTGCGACCAGTACTTAGCTAAACGCAAAAATATCACGCACAATGGACATTTTCAGGGCCCCAAAAAAAGAAAACGGTGAGAGATATCAAAACATTGTTTTGAGTAAAAAAAGTTGCATATCGCGGAGATCTTACACCTGTACATTTAACAATTTTCGATACGATCAACCGTTTACGAGATATATCGATTCCAAAAAAAGTTTGAAATTCAGGGCCCCCCAAAAAGATCCGGCCCTGTACCGATTTTAACGCCCAACAATAGGATTCGTCACAGTCACTAACTCTTTCATCGTACCAAATTTCAGCCTAATATCTTGAAAATTGCGCCCAGTACTTAGGTAAACGCAAAAATGTCACGCACAATGGACATTTTCAGGGCCCCAAAAAAAGAAAACAGTGAGAGATATCAAAAAATCGTTTTCAGTAAAAAAGTTGCATACCGCGGAGGTCTTACACCTATACATTTAACATTTTTCGATACGACCAACCGTTTCCGTGATATATCGATTCAAAAAAATAGGATGATATTCAGGGCCCCAAAAAAAGGTCCGGCCCTGCACCGATTTTAACGCCCAACAATAGGGTTCGTTACTGGCCCCAACTCTTTCACCGTACCAAATTTCAGCTCGATATCTTGAAAATTGCGAACTGTACTTTGCTAAACGCAAAAACGTCACGCACATACATACATACATACATACATACAGACTTTTTCCAATATACCACGGCTATATGAAAGCCTATAGGATCTTTAGATCCGGCTTTCATAACAAGTAGGAGTCCCCGCAGCACGACCTGCTTTTGATGAGACGGTGGCGCAGCAGCAAGGGGCCAGCAAGAGGGGTTATAATCTCAAACAACAACTTCGTTGGCGGCAAGGCCTGATGCCTAGCATTTCGGGCCCTTGGCCCGATTGTGTGGTAATGTAGGAAAATTATAAAATGTTATTCTAGGCAATGCTGACACCATCACGTGTTTATGAAAGCCGGACGTCCTGGGAAATGGAAAGTATATTACAGCTGTAAATACATTAATTAACTTATTGAAAAGGTGAAAACGGGTTATTATAGATAATTTTCCGTAGAATTCAATTAGACCATCGTTTAAATATTTACCTACTATTATATACATTTGGGCCCCATTTTTTTTTTCAAAAACCAAAAGCATTTAATAACATTTTCAGGGCCCCAAAATAAGAAAACGGTGAGAGATATCAAAAAATCGTTATGAGTAAAAAAGATGCATACCGCGGAGATCTTACACCTGAACATTTAACTTTTTTCGATGCGACCAAACGTTTCCGAGATATATCAATTCAAAAAAACAAAGTTTGAAATTCTGAGCCCCCCAAAAAGATCCGGCCCTGCACCGTTTTTAACGCCCGACAACTGGTTTCCTCAAAGGGTCCAACTCTTTCACAGCTCCAAATTCCAGCTCGATATCTTGAAAATTGCGACCTGTACTTCGCTAAACCCAAAAATGTCACGCACAATGGACATTTTCAGGGCCCGAAAAATAGAACACGGTGAGAGATTTAAAAAAAATCGTTTAGAGTAAAAAAGTTGCATACCACGGAGATCTTACACCTGTACATTTAAGTTTTTCGATGCGACCAACCGTTTCCGAGATATATCGATTCCAAAAAAAATATTGAAATTCAGGGCCCCCAAAAAAGATCCGGCCCTGCACCGATTTTAACGCCCAACAATAGGATTCGTCACAGTCACTAACTCTTTCACAGTACCAAATTTCAGCTTCATATCTTGAAAATGGCGACCAGTACTTAACTAAACGCAAAAATGTCACGCACAATGGACATTTTCAGGGCCCTAAAAAAAGAGAACGGTGAGAGGTATCAAAAAATTGTTTTGAGTAAAAAAGTTGCATACCGCAGAGATCTAACACCTGTACATTTAACATTTTTCGATACGACCAACCGTTTCCGAGATATAACGAAGCAAAAATAAGTTTGAAATACAGGGCCCCCAAAAAAGATCCGGCCCTGCACCGATTTTAACGCCCAACAACAGGATTTGTCACAGTCACTAACACCTTCACCGTACCAAATTTCAGCTCGATATCTTGATTATTGCGACCTGTACTTCGCTAAACCCAAAAATATGACGCACAATGGACATTTTCAGGGCCCCAAAAAACGAAAACGGTGGGAGATATCAAAAAATCCTTTTGGGTAAAAAAGTTGCATACTGCGGAGGTCTTACACCTGTACATTTAACATTTTTCGATACGACCAACCGTTTCCGAGATATATCGATTCCAAAAAACAGTTAGAAATTCAGGGCCCCCAAAAAAGATCCGTCCTTGCACCGATTTTAACGCCCAACAAGAGGATACGTCACAGTCACTAACTCTTTCACAGTACCAAATTTCAGCTTAATATCTTGAAAATTGCGACCAGTACTTAGCAAAACGCAAAAATGTCACATACAATGGACATTTTCAGGGCCCCAAATAAAGAAAACGGTGAGAGATATCAAAAAATCGTTTTGACTAAAAAAGTTGCATAACGCGGAGATCTTACACCTGAACATTTACACTTTTCGATACGACCAACCGTTTCCGAGATATATCGATTCCAACAAACAGTTAGAAATTCAGGGTCCCCAAAAAAGATCCGGCCCTGCACCGATTATAACGCCCAACAATAGGATTCGTCACAGTCACTAACTCTTTCACCGTACCAAATTTCAGCTTAATATCTTGAAAATTGCGACCAGTACTTAGCTAATCGCAAAATGTCACACACAATGGACATTTTCAGGGCCCCAAATAAATAAAACGGTGAGAGATATCAAAAAATCGTTTGAGGGAAAAAGTTACATACCGCGGAGATCCTACACCTATACGTTTAACATTTTTCGATACGATCAACCGTTTCCGAGATATATCGATTCGAAAAAAAAGTTTGACATTCATGGCCCCAAAAAAAGATCCGGCCCTGCACCGATCTTAACGCCCAACAACAGGATTCGTCACAGGCACTAACTCTTTCACCGTACCAAATTTCAGCTTAATATCTTGAGAATTGCGTTCAGTAGTTAGCTAAACGCAAAAATGTCACGCACAATGGACATTTTCAGGGCCCCAAAAAAAGAAAACGGTGAGCGATATCAAAAAATTGTTTCGACTAAAAAAGTTGCATACCTCAGAGATCTTACACCTGTACATTTAACATTTTTCGATACGACCAACCGTTTCCGAGATATATCGATTCTAAAAATAAGTTTGAAAATCAGGGCCCCCCAAAAAGATCCGGCCCTGCACCGATTTTAACGCCCAACAACATAATTCGTCACAGTCACTAACTCTTTCACCGCACCAAATTTCAGCTTAATATCTTGAAAATGGCGACCAGTACTTAGCTAAACGCAAAAATGTCACGCACAACGGACATATTCAGGGCCCCAAAAAATGAAAACGGTGAGAGATATCAAAAAATCGTTTTGGGTAAAAAAGTTGCATACCGCGGAGATCTTAGACCGGTACATTTAACATTTTTCGATACGACCAACCGTTTCCGAGAAATATCGATTCCAAAAAATAATTTGAAATTCAGGGCCCCCGAAAAAGATCCGGCCCTGCACCGATTTTAACGCCCAACAATAGGATTTGTTACAGTCACTAACTCTTTCATCGTACCAAATTTCAGCTTAATATCTTGAAAATTGCGACCAGTACTTAGCTAAACGCAAAAATGTCACGCACAATGGACATTTTCAGGGCCCCCAAAAAAAAAAGAAAACGGTGAGAGATATCAAAAAATCGTTTTGAGGAAAAAAGTTGCATACCACGGAGATCTTACACCTATACATTTAACATTTTTCGAAACGACCAACCGTTTCCGAGGTATATCGATTCAAAAAAATGAGAAGAAATTCGGGGCCCAAAAAAAAAGGTCCGGCCCTGCACCGATTTTAACGCCCAACAATAGGGTTCGTCACAGGCCCCAACTCTTTCACCGTACCAAATTTCAGCTTAATATCTTGAAAATTGCGACCAGTACATAGCTATACGAAAAAATGTCACATACAATGGACATTTTCAGGGCCCCAAATAAAGAAAACGGTGAGAGATATCAAAAAATCGTTTTGAATAAAAAAGTTGCATAACGCGGCGATCTTACACCTGAACATTTACATTTTTCGATACGACCAACCGTTTCCGAGATATATCGATTCAAAAAAACAGTTAGAAATTCAGGGTCCCCAAAAAAGATCCGACCCTGCACCGATTATAACGCCCAACAAGAGGATTCGTCACAGTCACTAACTCTTTCACCGTACCAAATGTCAGCTTAATATCTTGAAAATTGCGACCAGTACTTAGCTAAATGCAAAAATGTCACACACAATGGACATTTTCAGGGCCCCAAAAAATGAAAACCGTGAGAGATATCAAAAAATCGTTTTGAGTAAAAAAGTTGCATACCGCAGAGATCTTACACCTGTACATTTAACATTTTTCGATACGACCTATTGTTTCCGAGATATATCGATTCCAAAAAAAGTTTGAAATTCAGGGCCCCCAAAAAAGATCCGGCCCTGCAACGATCTTAACGCCCGACAATAGGATTCGTCACAGTCACTAACTCTTTGACCGCACCAAATTTCAGCTTAATATCTTGAAAATTGCGACCAGTACTTAGCTAAACGCAAAAATGTCACGCACAATGGACATATTCAGGGCCCCAAAAAATGAAAACGGTGAGAGATATCAAAAAATGGTTTTGAGTAAAAAGGTTGCCTACCGCGGAGTTCTTACACCTGTACATTTAACATTTTTCGATGCGACCAACTGTTTCCGAGATATATCGATTCCAAAAAAAAGATTGAAATTCAGGGCCCCCAAAAAAGATCCGGCCCTGCACCGATCTTAACGCCCAACAATAGGATTCGTCACAGTCACTAACTCTTTCACCGTACCAAATTTCAGCTTAATATCTTGAAAATTGCGACCAGTACTTAGCTAATCGCAAAATGTCACACACAATGGACATTTTCAGGGCCCCAAATAAAGAAAACGGTGAGAGATATCAAAAAATCGTTTGAGTGAAAAAGTTACATACCGCGGAGATCCTACACCTATACCTTTAACATTTTTCGATACGATCAACCGTTTCCGAGATATATCGATTCGAAAAAAAAGTTTGACATTCATGGCCCCAAAAAAAGATCCGGCCCTGCACCGATCTTAACGCCCAACAACAGGATTCGTCACAGGCACTAACTCTTTCACCGTACCAAATTTCAGCTTAATATCTTGAGAATTGCGTTCAGTAGTTAGCTAAACGCAAAAATGTCACGCACAATGGACATTTTCAGGGCCCCAAAAAAAGAAAACGGTGAGAGATATCAAAAAATTGTTTTGACTAAAAAAGTTGCATACCTCAGAGATCTTACACCTGTACATTTAACAATTTTCGATACGACCAACCGTTTCCGAGATATATCGATTCTAAAAATAAGTTTGAAATTCAGGGCCCCCCAAAAAGATCCGGCCCTGCACCGATTTTAACGCCCAACAACAGGATTCGTCACAGTCACTAACTCTTTCACCGCACCAAATTTCAGCTTAATATCTTGAAAATTGCGACCAGTACTTAGCTAAACGCAAAAATGTCACGCACAATGGACATTTTCAGGGCCCCCCAAAAAAAAGAAAACGGTGAGAGATATCAAAAAATCGTTTTGAGTAAAAAAGTTGCATACCACGGAGATCTTACACCTATGCATTTAACATTTTTCGAAACGACCAACCGTTTCCGAGATATATCGATTCAAAAACATGAGAAGAAATTCAGGGCCCCAAAAAAAGGTCCGGCCCTGCACCGATTTTGACGCCCAACAATAGGGTTCGTCACAGGCCCCAACTCTTTCACCGTACCAAATTTCAGCTTAATATCTTGAAAATTGCGACCAGTACTTAGCTATACGCAAAAATGTCACATACAATGGACATTTTCAGGGCCCCAAATTAAGAAAACGGTGAGAGATATCAAAAAATCGTTTTGAATAAAAAAGTTGCATAACGCGGCGATCTTACACCTGAACATTTACATTTTTCGATACGACCAACCGTTTCCGAGATATATCGATTTAAAAAAACAGTTAGAAATTCAGGGTCCCCAAAAAAGATCCGGCCCTGCACCGATCTTAACGCCCGACAATAGGATTCGTCACAGTCACTAACTCTTTGACCGCACCAAATTTCAGCTTAATATCTTGAAAATTGCGACCAGTACTTAGCTAAACGCAAAAATGTCACGCACAATGGACATTTTCAGGGCCCCAAAAAAAAGAAAACGGTGAGAGATATCAAAAAATCGTTTTGAGGAAAAAAGTTGCATACCACGGAGATCTTACACCTATACATTTAACATTTTTCGAAACGACCAACCGTTTCCGAGGTATATCGATTCCAAAAAATGAGAAGAAATTCGGGGCCCAAAAAAAAAGGTCCGGCCCTGCACCGATTTTAACGCCCAACAATAGGGTTCGTCACAGGCCCCAACTCTTTCACCGTACCAAATTTCAGCTTAATATCTTGAAAATTGCGACCAGTACTTAGCTATACGCAAAAATGTCACATACAATGGACATTTTCAGGGCCCCAAATAAAGAAAACGGTGAGAGATATCAAAAAATCGTTTTGAATAAAAAAGTTGCATAACGCGGCGATCTTACACCTGAACATTTACATTTTTCGATACGACCAACCGTTTCCGAGATATATCGATTCAAAAAAACAGTTAGAAATTCAGGGTCCCCAAAAAAGATCCGACCCTGCACCGATTATAACGCCCAACAAGAGGATTCGTCACAGTCACTAACTCTTTCACCGTACCAAATTTCAGCTTAATATCTTGAAAATTGCGACCAGTACTTAGCTAATCGCAAAATGTCACACACAATGGACATTTTCAGGGCCCCAAATAAAGAAAACGGTGAGAGATATCAAAAAATCGTTTGAGTGAAAAAGTTACATACCGCGGAGATCCTACACCTATACATTTAACATTTTTCGATACGATCAACCGTTTCCGAGATATATCGATTCGAAAAAAAAGTTTGACATTCATGGCCCCAAAAAAAGATCCGGCCCTGCACCGATCTTAACGCCCAACAACAGGATTCGTCACAGTCACTAACTCTTTCACCGCACCAAATTTCAGCTTAATATCTTGAAAATTGCGACCAGTACTTAGCTAAACGCAAAAATGTCACGCACAATGGACATTTTCAGGGCCCCAAAAAAAAAGAAAACGGTGAGAGATATCAAAAAATCGTTTTGAGTAAAAAAGTTGCATACCACGGAGATCTTACACCTATGCATTTAACATTTTTCGAAACGACCAACCGTTTCCGAGATATATCGATTCAAAAACATGAGAAGAAATTCAGGGCCCCCAAAAAAGGACCGGCCCTGCACCGATTTTAACGCCCAACAATAGGGTTCGTCACAGGCCCCAACTCTTTCACCGTACCAAATTTCAGCTTAATATCTTGAAAATTGCGACCAGTATTTAGCTATACGCAAAAATGTCACATACAATGGACATTTTCAGGGCCCCAAATAAAGAAAACGGTGAGAGATATCAAAAAATCGTTTTGAATATAAAAGTTGCATAACGCGGCGATCTTACACCTGAACATTTACATTTTTCGATACGACCAACCGTTTCCGAGATATATCGATTTAAAAAACAGTTAGAAATTCAGGGTCCCCAAAAAAGATCCGGCCCTGCACCGATCTTAACGCCCGACAATAGGATTCGTCACAGTCACTAACTCTTTGACCGCACCAAATTTCAGCTTAATATCTTGAAAATTGCGACCAGTACTTAGCTAAACGCAAAAATGTCACGCACAATGGACATATTCAGGGCCCCAAAAAATGAAAACGGTGAGAGATATCAAAAAATCGTTTTGAGTAAAAAGGTTGCCTACCGCGGAGTTCTTACACCTGTACATTTAACATTTTTCGATGCGACCAACTGTTTCCGAGATATATCGATTCCAAAAAAAAGATTGAAATTCAGGGCCCCCAAAAAAGATCCGGCCGTGCACCGATCTTAACGCCCAACAATAGGATTCGTCGTCACAGTCACTAACTCTTTCATCGTACCAAATTTCAGCTTCATATCTTGAAAATCGCGACCAGTACTTATCTAAACGCAAAAATGTCACGCACAATGGACATTTTCAGGGCCCCAAAAAAAGAAAACGGTGAGAGATATCAAAAAATCGTTTGGAGTAAAAAAGTTGCATACCGCGGAGGTCTTACACCTGTACATTTAACATTTTTCGATACGACCAACCGTTTCCGAGATATATCGATTCCAAAAAACAGTTAGAAATTCAGGGCCCCCAAAAAAGATCCGGTCCTGCACCGATTTTAACGCCCAACAATAGGATTCGTCACAGTCACTAACTCTTTCACCGTACCAAATTTCAGCTTATCATCTTGAAAATTGCTACCAGTACTTAGTTAAACGCAAAAATGTCACACCCAATAGACATTTTCAGGGCCCCAAAAAAGGAAAACGGTGAGAAATATCAAAAAATCGTTTTGAGTAAAAAAGTTGCATACCATGGAGGTCTTACACCTGTACATTTAACATTTTTCGATACGACCAACCGTTTCCGAGATATATCGATTCCAAAAAACAGTTAGAAATTCAGGGCCCCCCAAAAAGATCCGGCCCTGCACCGATTTTAACGCCCAACAATAGGATTCGTCACAGTCACTAACTCTTTCATCGTACCAAATTTCAGCTTAATATCTTGAAAATTGCGACCAGTACTTAGCTAAACGCAAAAATGTCACGCACAATGGACATTTTCAGGGCCCCAAAAAAAGAAAACGGTGAGAGATATCAAAAAATAGTTTTGAGTAAAAAAGTTGCATACCGCGGAGATCTTACACCTATACATTTAACATTTTTCGATACGAACAACCGTTTCCGAGATATATCGATTCGAAAAAAAAGTTTGACATTCATGGCCCCAAAAAAAGATCCGGCCCTGCACCGATCTTAACGCCCAACAACAGGATTCGTCACAGTCACTAACTCTTTCACCGCACCAAATTTCAGCTTAATATCTTGAAAATTGCGACCAGTACTTAGCTAAACGCAAAAATGTCACGCACAATGGACATTTTCAGGGCCCCAAAAAAAAAGAAAACGGTGAGAGATATCAAAAAATCGTTTTGAGTAAAAAAGTTGCATACCACGGAGATCTTACACCTATGCATTTAACATTTTTCGAAACGACCAACCGTTTCCGAGATATATCGATTCAAAAACATGAGAAGAAATTCAGGGCCCCAAAAAAAGGTCCGGCCCTGCACCGATTTTGACGCCCAACAATAGGGTTCGTCACAGGCCCCAACTCTTTCACCGTACCAAATTTCAGCTTAATATCTTGAAAATTGCGACCAGTACTTAGCTAAACGCAAAAATGTCACGCACAATGGACATTTTCAGGGCCCCAAAAAAAGAAAACGGTGAGAGATATCAAAAAATAGTTTTGAGTAAAAAAGTTGCATACCGCGGAGATCTTACACCTATACATTTAACATTTTTCGATACGAACAACCGTTTCCGAGATATATCGATTCGAAAAAAAAGTTTGACATTCATGGCCCCAAAAAAAGATCCGGCCCTGCACCGATCTTAACGCCCAACAACAGGATTCGTCACAGTCACTAACTCTTTCACCGCACCAAATTTCAGCTTAATATCTTGAAAATTGCGACCAGTACTTAGCTAAACGCAAAAATGTCACGCACAATGGACATTTTCAGGGCCCCAAAAAAAAAGAAAACGGTGAGAGATATCAAAAAATCGTTTTGAGTAAAAAAGTTGCATACCACGGAGATCTTACACCTATGCATTTAACATTTTTCGAAACGACCAACCGTTTCCGAGATATATCGATTCAAAAACATGAGAAGAAATTCAGGGCCCCAAAAAAAGGTCCGGCCCTGCACCGATTTTGACGCCCAACAATAGGGTTCGTCACAGGCCCCAACTCTTTCACCGTACCAAATTTCAGCTTAATATCTTGAAAATTGCGACCAGTACTTAGCTATACGCAAAAATGTCACATACAATGGACATTTTCAGGGCCCCAAATTAAGAAAACGGTGAGAGATATCAAAAAATCGTTTTGAATAAAAAAGTTGCATAACGCGGCGATCTTACACCTGAACATTTACATTTTTCGATACGACCAACCGTTTCCGAGATATATCGATTTAAAAAAACAGTTAGAAATTCAGGGTCCCCAAAAAAGATCCGGCCCTGCACCGATCTTAACGCCCGACAATAGGATTCGTCACAGTCACTAACTCTTTGACCGCACCAAATTTCAGCTTAATATCTTGAAAATTGCGACCAGTACTTAGCTAAACGCAAAAATGTCACGCACAATGGACATTTTCAGGGCCCCAAAAAAAAGAAAACGGTGAGAGATATCAAAAAATCGTTTTGAGGAAAAAAGTTGCATACCACGGAGATCTTACACCTATACATTTAACATTTTTCGAAACGACCAACCGTTTCCGAGGTATATCGATTCCAAAAAATGAGAAGAAATTCGGGGCCCAAAAAAAAAGGTCCGGCCCTGCACCGATTTTAACGCCCAACAATAGGGTTCGTCACAGGCCCCAACTCTTTCACCGTACCAAATTTCAGCTTAATATCTTGAAAATTGCGACCAGTACTTAGCTATACGCAAAAATGTCACATACAATGGACATTTTCAGGGCCCCAAATAAAGAAAACGGTGAGAGATATCAAAAAATCGTTTTGAATAAAAAAGTTGCATAACGCGGCGATCTTACACCTGAACATTTACATTTTTCGATACGACCAACCGTTTCCGAGATATATCGATTCAAAAAAACAGTTAGAAATTCAGGGTCCCCAAAAAAGATCCGACCCTGCACCGATTATAACGCCCAACGAGAGGATTCGTCACAGTCACTAACTCTTTCACCGTACCAAATTTCAGCTTAATATCTTGAAAATTGCGACCAGTACTTAGCTAATCGCAAAATGTCACACACAATGGACATTTTCAGGGCCCCAAATAAAGAAAACGGTGAGAGATATCAAAAAATCGTTTGAGTGAAAAAGTTACATACCGCGGAGATCCTACACCTATACATTTAACATTTTTCGATACGATCAACCGTTTCCGAGATATATCGATTCGAAAAAAAAGTTTGACATTCATGGCCCCAAAAAAAGATCCGGCCCTGCACCGATCTTAACGCCCAACAACAGGATTCGTCACAGTCACTAACTCTTTCACCGCACCAAATTTCAGCTTAATATCTTGAAAATTGCGACCAGTACTTAGCTAAACGCAAAAATGTCACGCACAATGGACATTTTCAGGGCCCCCCAAAAAAAGAAAACGGTGAGAGATATCAAAAAATCGTTTTGAGTAAAAAAGTTGCATACCACGGAGATCTTACACCTATGCATTTAACATTTTTCGAAACGACCAACCGTTTCCGAGATATATCGATTCAAAAACATGAGAAGAAATTCAGGGCCCCCAAAAAAGGACCGGCCCTGCACCGATTTTAACGCCCAACAATAGGGTTCGTCACAGGCCCCAACTCTTTCACCGTACCAAATTTCAGCTTAATATCTTGAAAATTGCGACCAGTATTTAGCTATACGCAAAAATGTCACATACAATGGACATTTTCAGGGCCCCAAATAAAGAAAACGGTGAGAGATATCAAAAAATCGTTTTGAATATAAAAGTTGCATAACGCGGCGATCTTACACCTGAACATTTACATTTTTCGATACGACCAACCGTTTCCGAGATATATCGATTTAAAAAACAGTTAGAAATTCAGGGTCCCCAAAAAAGATCCGGCCCTGCACCGATCTTAACGCCCGACAATAGGATTCGTCACAGTCACTAACTCTTTGACCGCACCAAATTTCAGCTTAATATCTTGAAAATTGCGACCAGTACTTAGCTAAACGCAAAAATGTCACGCACAATGGACATATTCAGGGCCCCAAAAAATGAAAACGGTGAGAGATATCAAAAAATCGTTTTGAGTAAAAAGGTTGCCTACCGCGGAGTTCTTACACCTGTACATTTAACATTTTTCGATGCGACCAACTGTTTCCGAGATATATCGATTCCAAAAAAAAGATTGAAATTCAGGGCCCCCAAAAAAGATCCGGCCGTGCACCGATCTTAACGCCCAACAATAGGATTCGTCGTCACAGTCACTAACTCTTTCATCGTACCAAATTTCAGCTTCATATCTTGAAAATCGCGACCAGTACTTATCTAAACGCAAAAATGTCACGCACAATGGACATTTTCAGGGCCCCAAAAAAAGAAAACGGTGAGAGATATCAAAAAATCGTTTGGAGTAAAAAAGTTGCATACCGCGGAGGTCTTACACCTGTACATTTAACATTTTTCGATACGACCAACCGTTTCCGAGATATATCGATTCCAAAAAACAGTTAGAAATTCAGGGCCCCCAAAAAAGATCCGGTCCTGCACCGATTTTAACGCCCAACAATAGGATTCGTCACAGTCACTAACTCTTTCACCGTACCAAATTTCAGCTTATCATCTTGAAAATTGCTACCAGTACTTAGTTAAACGCAAAAATGTCACACACAATAGACATTTTCAGGGCCCCAAAAAAGGAAAACGGTGAGAAATATCAAAAAATCGTTTTGAGTAAAAAAGTTGCATACCATGGAGGTCTTACACCTGTACATTTAACATTTTTCGATACGACCAACCGTTTCCGAGATATATCGATTCCAAAAAACAGTTAGAAATTCAGGGCCCCCCAAAAAGATCCGGCCCTGCACCGATTTTAACGCCCAACAATAGGATTCGTCACAGTCACTAACTCTTTCATCGTACCAAATTTCAGCTTAATATCTTGAAAATTGCGACCAGTACTTAGCTAAACGCAAAAATGTCACGCACAATGGACATTTTCAGGGCCCCAAAAAAAGAAAACGGTGAGAGATATCAAAAAATAGTTTTGAGTAAAAAAGTTGCATACCGCGGAGATCTTACACCTATACATTTAACATTTTTCGATACGAACAACCGTTTCCGAGATATATCGACTCAAAAAAATAGGATGAAATTCAGGGCCCCAAAAGAAGGTCCGGCCCTGCACCGATTTTAACGCCCAACAATAGGGTTCGTCACAGGCCCCAACTCTTTCACCGTACTAAATTTCAGCTCGATATCTTGAAAATTGCGACCTGTACTTTGCTAAACGCAAACACGTCACGCACATACATACATACATACATACAGACAGACTTTTTCCAATATACCACGGCTATATGAAAGCCTATAGGATCTTTAGATCCGGCTTTCATAACAAGGCCAGGGATCACTTTGGAGCAAGGAACACCTTCACTCTGGATGGGCAGATAGTGATCGTGGATTCTGACGGTAAAAAACATTATGTTAACACTCCAGCAGATCTTGCCTGCTTAATGAAAGGGCAGGTATCGGAAGTTAAGTGAACAGGTTAATGTGTGTAATTGTGAGTGTGTGTTTAATATATTATTTTAATTTTAGTGTAAGTGATAGGGGGTTTAATTTTAAATTCAGTGAGAGTGGTTGTTTAATTGCTTCTAGTGGCTTGTGCATACATGAGGAAACAATGGTAAGTTGCATGCTCTCTTCTGTTTTATGGCCAGTGTAGTTGGTACCGTTACATTCAGTCCCGACAGAGATAATGACCTTCACCTTGACAATGAGCCTCCCAGCCCTCACCAACCCCTGTCTCCGTCTCCCCCCACCCGCAATCATCTGGAAAGGGAATTTTCCGCCTTTCCCCGTTCACTGATGTGTGCACATGTCAATGCCCAGTCCTTAATAGCGCATCACGCTGAGCTTCAAGCTATTTTTGAAGGAAGCATGGTAAACGTTGTAGCAATTAGTGAAAGCTGGATGAAAGACTCTGTCCCTTTAAACATGATAAGTATAGTAGGGTACAATTCGCTCTTTCACAACAAACTGAAGCGTCGAGGAGGAGGAGTAGCTTTATTCTACAAAAACAATTTAACGGCAAAGATTATAAAAACATCGAACCTATCTACTGACCCCTTGACCGAATATATGTTTGTTGAGCTCACTGTTGACGTGACTAAAGTGCTTATTGGTGTAGTATATAAACCACCTAAAGAAGGGAACTTCATGGATTTTGAAGAAACTCTACTAAGACTGTTACCTACCTACGAACACGTACTTATATTTGGTGACTTTAACACAAAGATATTAATAGACTCCACTGACGCAAATCGTTTACGGAATATGTTTACCTCTTGTAACATGACAATATTACCACTCGGGCCTACTCACCACGTACACACCCCCCACGGGTCTTCACGCACTCTAATTGATTTAATTATCACAAATAACCCACAGAAAATACTAAAACACGGACAGATTTCAGTACCTGGCATATCTTTACACGACCTGATTTATTTAGCTTATTCTCTAAAAACTCCAAAATCTGCACCTAAATACATAACATATAGAGACATGAAAAGATTGAACCTTCAAGAACTAACACAAGACGCAATTCTCTGTCCATGGAACGATATACTACACTTGACTGATGTTGATGAAAAGGTGAGCAGATTTAACTCAATACTGCTGGAACTATATGACAAACATGCACCTAAACGAACAGCTAAAATCACTCGTAAAGCTGCCCCCTGGCTATCAAGTGACATTAAATCCGCAATGGCCGAACGTGACGCACTTCACAGACGTTATAAGCAGACCTTATCAAGTGACGATTTTGAAAAATATCGTGTGCTTAGAAATCGAGTTAAACAAATGATTCGAAATAAAAAGTATGCCTACTTCCAACAGCTAGCCGGCAACTTGAATGCTAGGAGCACCTGGCAGCAACTCAGGTCGGTAGGTATTGGGAGACGCACTAAAAACACCAATAAGCAGGATATTAATCCCAATGAATTAAATGCTCACTTTGCTCGAGAAATAATTAGTACTGATCCCCAAATAATACAAACAACAATAAATTCACTGCAATGTGTCCCACTACCTCACCGACCGTTATTCAAGTTTCGTAAAATAGATGATACTGTCGTAAGAAAAAAAATATCTATCAAATCACAAGCAGTCGGAATAGATAACATCCCAATTTCCTTTATCGTTAACCTGATAGAAGTATTACTGCCAATCATTACGCACATTTGTAACACATGTCTCTTAGAAGGGTTCTTCCCAACAATATGGAACGATGCTTTAGTTATTCCAGTTCCGAAAAATTCTCTTGCAAATTCTCCATCCGACTATCGACCTGTAAGCTTACTTTCCTCAATTTCCAAAATACTAGAAAAACTTATGCATGAACAACTTCTTCAGTACTTGACGCAATACTCACTACTTGATCCGTTACAATCTGGATTTAAGAAAGGACACAGCACATCTACTGCACTCATTAAGATCACTGATGACGTAAGACGAGCAATGGATGAGCATAAAGTGACTATACTCATTCTTCTAGACTTCAGCAGTGCATTCGACACCATTAACACGGACATACTTATGGCTAAATTGCAATCCTTCCATCTTAGCCCCGTTGCTCTCAAATTATTCGCCTCCTATCTTCATAACCGAAGACAACGTGTACTCCTTAATGAAAACAGAACTGAGTGGAAGTTCAAAATAAATGGAGTACCTCAGGGATCAATTCTCGGCCCCCTTATATTCATTCTATATCTGAACGACATCTCTTCGAAACTGGAAAACTGCAACTTCCATCTATATGCTGATGACCTTCAGATATATTGCCACACAAAAGTAAACGACATAGATGCGGCAATTGAAAATATGAATCTAAATCTAAAGAGGATCAGCCGCTATGCAACTGAAAATTCTCTTGCCATCAACCCAATTAAAACACAAGCTATCATAATAGGGCAGACTAAATTGCTTTTCCATTTACACAGTAGACCGCTATCTTTAATTCAACTTAATGGTGTTGCTATCCCGTACTCTAAATCGGTAAAAAGTCTTGGAGTCACACTGAATGAAACTTTGAATTGGGATGGGCACGTTACTAATACATGCAGGAAAGTTTACTCGTCACTTCATCCACTTAAGATTCACCAGTCCGTTCTACCCCGTAACTTGAAAATAAAACTCGTCCAAACCTTGATACTCCCTATATTTAACTACTGTGATGTTGTATTAGTAGATGCTACCGGTGAACAAAACAAGAAACTTCAGAGAGCTTTAAATTCCTGCATTAGGTTTATTTTCTCCTTGAAATTTTCCTCACACGTGTCTCCTTTTTATGATCTACTTTCCTGGCTAAAAGTAGAACAACTAAGAAACCTGTACATATGTACCCTCATCTATCGACTTCTCAATGAAAGTACTCCTCACTATCTCTCTTGTAATTTTCGTTTTCTTTCTTCCTTTCATGATCGTCACACGCGATCTGGATCTATAATTGCAATTCCTCTACATCATTCAACTGCCTTCAGTAACTCTTTCCTCGTGTCGGGAACTAGAATTTGGAATAACTGTCCTCGTGACGTCAGAAATTGTACATCCCTAACAACTTTCAAACGTGCATGTAAAGATTTCCTCTTGAATTCGTAGGCCAACTAGAACAATTTGTGTATGAATGTGTGAGTGAATGACCATAGTATAATTTTGTTAAAAATGTATGTCATTTAAATTGTATAGCTTAGTAAATATCACACAGTTGCCAATTTAACTTAATTTAATTTAATTTTTATTCTATTCTATTTTATTTTATTTTATTTTATTTTATTCTAGTATTTAAGGTTTTTCTAGTATTTAAGTTTGGTAGGTTAAGAATAACATATGTGAGTATTCATGTAAGTTGCACTGTGTGTGGTTAAGGGTAAGAGAGGGCCTAGAGCCCTAACTTCGCCACAATAAAGGCACCAATAAATAAATAAATAAATACAGGCCAGAATGTTCATCGAGAATATTTTGCTCGTCCCTTGGCGTAAGGGTGGGTTATATCTAAACAGCTTTCAGACAAACGTTTTAGGAAATGCATAGACGAGTAATAACAATTAACAATTTTAAACTGTTTTGGTATGATTTTGTTTTCAAAAAACTCCATTTTCCCACCCCTTTGGTCGAATGTTGGTGCTATCAAAAAACTTTAGTGAGATAAGGTTTTGGCTGCACATTGAATGGATTCGATTGTTTTCATATTAAGAAAGTTATAGCGATATTTCAATTTAAAAAAAGGCCCCCTAATTCGACCCATTTGTTGCGATTTTTCCTATTAACGAATTCGACCGAGATTTTATAAGGTAATATTTTATGTATAATTTTAAAAGTGATTGGTGGAAAAAGGTGGTCGTTATCGTGTCCTCAAAAAAGTGAGGGTCGATAGATATATATATAAGGTAAGTTCATAAAGTAACGAGCCGGAGGCATAATTAGAGAAACCTGTACCTGTATGTTAGAAGTATTAGCCCTGGCTGTTGAGGCACTTGTCCCACTGTGACACCAGGTGGTGAATGGCTGTCTCATAAAAATCCCTGGGCTGTGATGTGAACCAGTTCCGCACGTAGCCTACAGCTGGACGTCGGCGTCCGAGGTGAATCGTTGGCGTCGCAGAGCCCTTTTCAGGGGACCAAACATGGCGTGATCACAGTGAGAGAGGTCTGGACTGTATGGAGGGTGGCCGAGAACCTCCCATTTGAATTTCTGCAGGAGTGCCGTGACTGTGTTGGCCGTATGAGGTCGTGCATTGTCGTGGAGCGACCACGACGGCTATGGCGTTCACTGTCACTCGGTGGTCCTGGGTAATGAGTGCATCAACCAGCTGGACGTTGTCATCGGTCATGCAGGGGAATGCCCCAGACCGGGCATCATCGGTTAACGACACCCGTCCTTCCCTGAAGCGCTTGTGCCACGCCTTGACCCTTGCAAGGGACATGCAGTGTTCGCCGTACACTTGTGAAATTCGGCGATGAATGTCCGTTCCCCCTACTCCTTCTGCTGTCAGAAACCGAACAACACCTCTTTGCTCTTCGGCTGACGCCACCATGTCACTGTTTGCAATGCGACTGGCAGCGTTGGACGATTGATGCATGCTGCTGCTCGCTTTGTTAAGTCACGTGATTTGCACGCGTGCCCTCTAGCGACAGGCTGTGACCTTCCACGCTCTGGTCGGAACCACACCTCGTTACACACGCCACGATTAGCCGATGTCGTCACCGGTTTGCGCAGTCCAGCCTCCGACTCGTTACTTTTTGAACGCACCTTATAGATAGATTATATATAAACTTTTGAACTGACGGTGGTTTTGGGGTCTAGGGGATGTGAAACGCGAAGATATGTCGAAATTTTCCTGAGTCAAAACATGGAACCCATTGCAATTGGTAGCTTTCTTATGGAATCTACCTAATATTGTAACTCTACTGTAGCTAAAAAAAAAAAATACACGTTTGGCGTTAAAGGGTAAGTTTCGTGATCTAGTAACTAAGATTACGATGTTGATGGTGGTTATGATGATGGAGCTTGAATTTGTAACGTGAGTACCAACTGAATATAGTCACGTTTTCCCGTTTAACGAACACATGAAAGGAAGGTTACGTCTCTAGACACGCAGGTCGCAGACGGTGCGGTGGCGGCGGTGGAAGAAAGAGAATCGCGTGACGTTGCGAGCTAGACGGGTAGGGCTCAAGGGAGAACTGGGGACTAAAACACTTCTCGCTTCCTCCACTACTAAGTACACACTAAGGAGCAAGAGCAGTACTTCTCTATTATACTGTGCACCACCACTGTCTGTGGGGAGCAGTCCGACCCCAGGACAAACACCAAATACGAAGGCAAGATAAAGAGTTTATTATATATATTTGTTCAGCTAGTTTAGGGGATTGAGATCTCGCTGTCATCAGCTCCGAGTACTTGTGTGAGTGTGTGGAATGTACGTATCTTATAACCTAGCATATCTTAAAAAAAGTCTAACTAATGTGAACTGATCAATATTACTAAAACTTTGTAAACATGCAGGTCGGGTCACAAGAAAAACATCTGTGATGTTAGCGCAGGCATGAGGCGCATGTTTAATGAAATGAAATTAAAATCCACAGCCTGCTTCCTGTCGACCGACCGGGCCAGGGAATGGAATGAATGAAGCCCCCATCTAGTGGCGAGGATATGAACTGTGCTGGCTGCCGAAGCCTGTCGCACTCCCCTGGGGCAATTAATAAATAAATGACAGATGAAATGACAGTTGAGTGTGTTGCTCGAATGAAATTTGTGACAGGGAAAACCGGAGTACCCGGAGAAAATCCTGTCTGCCTCCGTTTTGTCTAGCACAGATCTCACATGGAGTGACCTGAATTTGAACCACGGACCCAGCGGTGAGAAGTCGGCATGATGCCGCCTAAGCCACGGAGGCTCAGGCGCATGTTTAATAAATTGAAATAAGTGAAGATGAAAATATTTTTGAAACAAGTTAGATTATTAATGGCGAGAAACATTTTAACAAATTGGAATAAGTGATGCAGAAGAATATTTGATAGAATATTTTATAAACTTACTAAAATATAACCATAAAATGCATAAGTCACTTTCAATACAGAAATATTTAATGGTAATCAACGTAATAATAATAATAAATATTCTCATGAATAGGCTGTAGGCCTATATGAAATGAAAATCCACAGCCTGCTTCCAGTCTCCGACCGGGTCAGGAATGGAATGAATGAAGCCCCCATCTAGCGGCGAGGATATGAACTGTGCCAGCTGCCGAGGCCTGACGCACTCCTCTGGGGCAATGATTAAATGAATGACAGATGAAATGAAATGATAGTGGAGAGTGTTGCTGGAATGAAATTTTGACAGGGAAAACCGGAGTTCCCGGAGAAAAACCTGTCTGCCTCCGTCTTGTCCAGCACAGATCTCACATGGAGTGACCGGGATTTGAACCACGGACCCAGCGGTGAGAGGCCGGCGTGCTGCCGCCTAAGCCACGGAGGCCTGCTGTAGGCCTATATATTTTTGTTTATTTATTTATGAAACTTATAATCTTCAATTTTATTTGTCATTAGTCTATATTATTATTATTATTATTGGTATTCTGCCCGAAGGCAGGTCCGTGCCTCCGAAGAGGCTACCTCAGCCAGAGTTTACGTGCGGAAGGGTGGCCACGGCCTTTCCGCTCCTCCTTTCCCCGCCAACAGCGCGTGGTCCCACTAAACCGGCATTCCATCCAAGGTCCAACCACGCCCAATGCTGCTTAACTGCGGAGTTCTCATGTTTCGAACATGGCCAGGCCATATACAGTGTGGTCCACCAGCCCCTTATTTTTTTGGAGGAAGGCAACCCAACTAACGCGTATATCACAGTCATCCTAAAAACATTAGTACCTGCCCTTTTACGTCCATTGTACAACTTTACCGTTGAGTACATCCTCGCGAATATAGTAGAAATCAATAGTGGCAGTGTTCTTTCAATGACCTTAAATATAATGCATGATTGAAACGATCGGAGCTCCGAATAACACCTTCTTACGTTTGGACAGGAAGTGTCTACGAATAGATTCAATACGTGCCAGCAATCCACCATGGTTCTCGGTAGCTATAGTGGCTAAATCAAGAATTGCTAGAGTAGCGTCAACGAAGTCGCATTGTAGTAAGTTCGAACCTTGAACTAGTACATTTTTTAAACATTTTTTTTGCTTAATGTCGTTTATTGTGGATGTATTATGGACGCATATCTACAGTATCTGCTCCAACGAGTGATTTTTTTTATTTGGTCCTCAAAAGGACCGTACTTATCCAATGGTACGCAGCCAGATTGGACGACGACATAATGATCTGCAGAACGAAAGCAAGGTATCCTGTATATTCAAGGTAGCAAGTGTTCGAAATTTTGACCATCTTTGTTTAAAGGAAAACTCCGACTCACTCAGACGACCCACATAACGAATAGAATTGTTATGTGGGTAGGCTCACGAATAAATACATAAGACCGAAACTATAATTTCTTTCAACGGCGTCTGTGCGAAAAGCGCTTGCTATACACTTACAGTAATAGTTAGTTAGTGAGGTTTTAAGGGGTGGAACTCCGAGATCATCTGCCCCAAACATACAGTAAATACAGATAATTATAACATTATTGGTTTTACGTCCCTTTTAACTGCTCTGGCTTTTAGATATGCCGTGGTGCCGGAATTTTGCTCCGAAGGGGATCTTCAACGTGTCAGTAAATCTACTGACACGGCTCCCTCGCGTTAGCGCACCCTCAAATGCCAGCTGACTGCGCCAGGATACGAATCTGCAACCTTGGGCACAGCAAGCGAGAACGTTACCGCTGAGCCTCGCAGCAAGGCAGTATTTACAGAACGTGTCATATTATTCTAAATATTGAACTATTAAAATTCTAATTACACGAATAGAGTCGCCTCCGTTGCGTAGTAGTCAGCGTGATTAGCTGCCACCCCCCCCCCCCCGGACGTCCTGGGTTCGATTCCCGGCTCTGCCACGAAATTTGAAAAGTGGTATGAGGACTGGGACGGGGTCTACTCAGCCTCGGGTGGTCCAAATTAGTAGAGGGGGTTCGATTCCCACCTCAGCCATCCTCAAAGTGGTTTTCCGTGCTTTCCCACTTCGCTTTCGGGCAAATGCCGGGATGTTACCTACCGTAGGCCACGGTCGCCTCCTTCCCTCTTCCTTGCCTATCCCTCCCGATCATTCCCTCCCTTCCCATCCATCAAGAGGACCCTGTTCGCTTTGCAGGTGAGGCCGCCTGGGCGAGGTGCTGATCCCACCTCCCCAGTTGTAACCCCCAGACGAGATGTTTCAAGCTCCAGGACACTGCCCGTAGAGGCGGTAATGATGGTATCCCTCGCTGGAGGGTAAAATCGACTAAGAAAATAATAATTATAACGAATAATATCCATCCATGGTTTTGAACAGTATTTAGAGAAAATAACCATTTAAAGGAGACAAGAAAATAACTTTCTCTGTCGTCTTCATAGATAATGTGAACAAAACCAAGTTGAAACCTTGCTGTACGAGGTAGGGAGGGTATAATAAAATAGTTAATAAGAATTTAAAAAATCTGCCGTTGTATAGTCTTGAACCCGGGATCTTCGAAAGAGCGAGCGGGCCCAATAACACTTGTACACATTTCCAACACACTCTGGAAGTTTTTGTTGCGCTTCTTATTAACGCGTATGGTCAAATATTCAATTATTACAGCTAGATCTTAAAATATTGATTGGAATGCATTCATTCAGTACCTGGCATGTTTTCTAATTTACTTAAAGCAAGTTTCGCGACCACTTTGCGTTAATAAGGCGAAAAAACTGCAAATAATGCCCTCAAACGACAGCCCTTCGGTTTTATTTCATAAAACTTACCGTACAAAATGCTAGCGTGTGATACACTTCGGTCATACAAGCAGGTGTACTGACGAAGAGAACAGAATCATACAGGATTTTGTATCAGCGATCACAGCAGCTTCCTTGGCAGCGAGTGTCGTGTGATACGGGCCTAAAGATATGCTCAGACTTTTTGTTAAAATTGAATAACAAAACAAGATGTTCGGTAACGAACGTATAGCCTACTTTCTCCTAAATGCATAGGTATTGTTATAACACTTTGTCCTTTTCAAGGAGTGTAATTGAATGTTGGTTGTAGTAGCTTCTTGAAATACAACGAGCTATACGGATATTATACATGAATATAATGTGCCCTTTGCCAGTGCTACCTCTGTAAAAAATTTCATTCAATTAGGTTTCACCGTGTTTGAATTGATACGGGGAATCGATTTGCACACATACATGGCCGCTATCTGCAAACTATTGGGCTGATGACCTTGTAGTTCAGTCAAAAGATGCTTTCCACAAAAATGTATGTTGTTGTAAAATTTGGTAGAGATCAAATGATTAGGTTGGTCGTAATTTTATTTAAGCTTTTAACATTTGGGTGGCCGCTATTCCGTTTCCGTTAAGATGGAGGCGAAATAAAACATGACACTGAGGTGGCCTTAGCTATTGCTACCTCTGTAGCAAACTTAGTTCCATTCGGTTTCACCGTGTTTGAAAAGATAGGGGGAATCAATTTGCACACATACATGGCTGCTATCCGCACATTTTTGGCCTGATGACCTTGTAGTGTTGTCAAAAGATTCTCTACATAAAGGTATGTTATTGCAAAATTTGGTAGAGATCAGATTATTAGGTTGGTCGTAATTTGATTCAAGCTTTTAACATTTGGGAGGCCGCCATTACGTTTTCGTCAAGATGGCGGCGATATAAAACATGACACTGAAGTGTCCTTTGCTAGTGCTACCTCTGTACCAAATATCGTTCAATATGGTTTCACCGTGTTTGAATTGATAGGGGGAATCTCTTTGCACACATATATGGCCACCATCTGCAAACTATTGGGCTGATTACCTTGTAGTTTAGTCAAAAGACGCTCGCCATATAAATATATGTTGTTGCAAAATTTGGTGGAGATCGGATGATTAAGTTAGTCGTAATTTGATTTAAGCTTTGAACATTTGGGTGGCCGCCATTACGTTTCAGTCAAGATGGCGGCGATATAAAACATGACACTGAGGTTCCCTTTGCTAGTTCTACCTCTGTACCAAATTTCGTTCAATTCGGTTTCACCGTGTTCGAATTGATTGGGGGGGGCAGACATTCAGAGTACACACACTCACACACACACACAGACACACAGTCTCACACACACACTGACACACAATTTTTGGCCCTGTGTTGATCTCATAAGTCTACATTTATTTTTTGCAAAAATCGAAAGTATGCTAATAATACCATGGGAATTTGAAAGGATTACGTATACTTCGATGCAAGCACTGGCGATCAGAATATCCTTCGATATATTGTTATGTTTCATTTGAGGGGCTAGAACATCGCGGTCATTTAGCCCCGTTTACTTGGGTGTGTGTGAATAATTCGTCTGATAACCTGAGTTATTTCGGGCTTGTAATGATGTGTGTATTTGCAATTAAGGATTGGGAAGGAGGCGGCCGTGGCCTTAAGATAGAATCTGTCCTGGAATTGGGCCCATAACCCAGAGGTCCGTGGATGGAAACCACGTTCTGCTACCCAATTGGACCGGTAGAATTCCCCCCTTACCCTTTAAATAAACCAAAATGATAATAATAATAATGATATTATCATATCAAAATATAATTCATCAACATGATATTACCATACCAAAAATTAATAATTTATAACACACAGAAAAGGCCTAATTTAATTACTCACTAGGTCAGCTGAATTCACAGCTAAGAACCTAGGCAGAGAATATTCCTAGCTTCATATCATAGTGGAATACTCTAGTCTAATTTAGAATAAGGGAAAAGGTGGGATGTAACCGAGGTCAAGACTAGCTTGTTGAATGGAAGGCTGGATGCGTACCTCAGCAGGCCGTATTAAAATGACCCTGCCAAAGATGAAGAAGGAAAGGGGAATAATCTTCCTAGTGACTTCATGCAATAAATAACGAGACAAATCGAAATAAGCTAACATGTATTGAGCAGAAAATAAAACAATTACAAGAGAAGACCCTTCCACCGCTTAAATAACTAACTGACAAATATGATCTAATTAAACGCAAATGAATGGCTTAACCTAAACAAACCAGACACTTGCCCGGTTGGCAACATTACACACATCTACATTTGTGATAGAAATGAATTTAACCAGAATGATTCCCCTGGCGACAAAACTAAAGGAATCACAACATGAAATTAGGCTCTATGTCACCTCAAGAAAACAATGTCACATGGCAATTTAAAAGCCGTTTAATATGACTAAGGCGGTCCGAAAGCCTGCTTTTGACTTACCGTCCCCAGCAGCCTTTCTGACCAAAGTTAAAACCTTTTTCCCTCCCTGAATCAAATACCAATCAAACGAATCTGCGTATCCAAAAACTTAGCAAAATATACTTATTAACTAACAATCGTAATTCTAGAAATATCAGTTCAGAAACGCCATTCGACACATGGCATGTAAAATTCATAGTATTGAAAGGCAGTCCGGTATGAGTTAATTAAAACGTCAGTTACCCCCAGAACAAAAGTAATTTGATACTTCCTGCATCCTGAACCCGCCCCGAGGAACAAGTCCCCGGGGAAGTCGTTTCTCAACACGTCAAGCTTAAACCAGTCTCAGTCGAGAAGTCTCTCTTACACACTTGGTAACGCGTTCAGTCGGAGAGAAAACAACCCCCTCTCCTGACCTCAGATACAGGTCGTGCCAACATAACATGGGGGTGCAGACCACCATGACAACGACAGAGTCCTTGAGAAATGTTGGTACCACAAGTGGTGCCATGACCCAAATCTTTAAGAGTTTACTCAGAAGTGCTACGACGAAATGTTCCCAGGGTAGAAACTCAACCCACTAATGGGGCTTAAAGGGGTTTCTAGGAAACTGTGCGCAGCAGTCCACTTCACAACAGCAGCGTAGAAATGTCAATCTTCCAGGGTATTAACGTCAGCTCCTTTCTCAGGCAACAAATGTAGGTTCAAGAGGTTTGGGAACCAATTAGCTGGTATCAGGAGTGCTTGCGAAATACACCAGCTCCAGGACGTTGCGAAATAGTAGCAGTCTTCATGTAACGATGTTAAAAGTCGTTACAATTTTTTTAATAATAGCCCCAGGGGAGTGCGACAGGCTTCGGCAGCCGGCACAGTTCATATCGTCGCCGCTAGATGGGGGCTTTATTAATTCCATTCCCTGACCCGGTCGGTCGACAGGAAGCAGGCTGTGGATTTTCATTTCATTAGAGTGCAACGCACTACCTCGTGCCTCGTTGGAATAGGGAGAGCGTGGGTTTGAATCCCACCTCAGCCGTCCTGGGTAGATTATAGGCTAGGGAATAACCCACCCACCAAGGGAAGATGATTAAGAGAAGGAAGTAGATTTGGGATTTGGAAAAGAAGGATAGAAAAATAGGAGGAGAGTCCCACAAAATTAATAAGTTTAGTGTTAAACACGCTTAAAGGTGGTTGCCACCGCAAATTTGTGCTCGGATACCTAAAGTGGGCACGAGCTTGGTCGAAGCTGACGGGAGCCGCAGCTAAGGCTTGGGCAGTTTGCCAGAGAGAGGCTTTAGTGGGTTTCCTTCCAAGCACGAATGAAAGTACTATAGGGAAGGGTGATGGTCTGGCCAGACAGATAGTAAACGATTTATTGTATATGAACGAGGGCATAAACCTAGGAAGAGCTAGGAAAGCCAGGATCCTGCCTAACTGTAGTATCAGAGAAATGATGAATCCAAAAACAAATATTTAATTTATTTAACAATGCAGGAAGTTTGAGGAAATTAACAATTATGCAATATAAATTTAATAAACATAGTTCATTTGAACTTTTTAACAAATGGGGTCGCAGACCTCTTAACATCAAACAGTTGCTCCAGGCAATTGACAATTTTAAGGTTTCAAACCTTACATGTTTCTAAAATTATTATAAGATTTAAACAAATGAGCAATAAAATAATTAAAGCTTGAACGTGAGTTGAAGTACAAAAAGTGCACCTTAAGAAATTCTGGAGAGAATGTTCTAGAGAAAGTGACAACTTTGAAAATAACAATAATAACAACGTGAAAAATAAAATAGAAGTTCCTACAACTTCTTATATTTATACAGAATTACTTTGTGAGATTTATACAAAAAGGGCAGGTCACTTACGGTGAAACCTGGAGAAAGTGAAAAGGAAGTTTCTAGACTTCCTATGTTTAATTAGGAATCATGAGAAAAATGGGGCAGTTTCCATTTCGTGAAACCTGAACATGACTCGCTCAAGAGCTTAGAGAATTGTTTTCCCTGCTTTTGAAGGGAGGAACAATGTAAGTTTGAAACGTGTGCTAGACACGTATCACAAAGATTATACAGAGATACTTAATGATAAACCAACAAAAATGGAAGGGCACTTCTTAGAATGACACCTTATTGGAACAGACCTAGATTAAAAATTTATTGCAGATTGTTAGTGAGAGGTTTAGGAAAGAGAAATGGGAATTAAGGAGAATGTTCATGGCCTTATTTGAATATAAGCGGACGATCGCGACGCGGTAGAAAAGTTGAGCAAGCACTGGTTTTCACTATAGTTCATTGAAACATATGAAATGTTCACTGTGGAGACACAAAGTTTGTGGAAAAGAAAGTTATTGCAATTATAGGAAGAACTGATTGCACTATATAGGTGAGAGTCTATTTCTTGAAACAGTTGTAATTTACAATTAAATGCGCCATAGAATGTTCCAGAGGTTCCAGCGGAGGAAGAAAGTTAGCTATTGCAAAAATTTATAAGGAAGATTCCTCATTTTAACTAGCATTTTCACAGTGCGTGAACAATACTTGACGACAAGACTCGCAGATAGAGAACAAGGTCTAGAAGGTTCCAGAACGACCTTAGCAGAAAATGGGGTTGAGAAAATCCAACGGAGGAAATAGTTTTAAAATTATAGGCAGCGGGTATTAGATAATATCCCACGTAGCGAGAGGATTTCTCGTTTGAATCGCTTAAGAAAAGCTCTTTTATAGTAAGGTTGGCTTATACAAGTAAAAGCTCAACATGGCAAAACCCACGAAGAATGATTATTGCCCCAAAGTAAATAATTTCACACTGCCTATAATTAAAAGCACTTGGAAGTTAAAACCATGAAGATGAGGTTAAAACTTTTTAAAAATGGTACTTATCTCGATTTCATGTTGAAGTCGGAGTTCCTTATGAAGACTATCTAGCCAACATGGCGTAGAAGAGTGTGTGCCTCTTAGTTTGAGGCTAGCTCGAGAGGAGCTTTGACTGATCGAGTCAACTGCAGACGGAGAAGTGAGAGCAGCTCAACGGAGCACGGAGAGACCACGGAAGGGGGAGAGAGTGGGGGTAGGAAACAAAAGGTATACATATCAGCATAACCAACTTAAATACAACAAAATAATCTTCTTTTGCTGAGCTGGTCTTCAAAGAGTTGACAACAGTATCTGGTAGCCAAATGGATATGGAATTCCTCTTGCGCGAGGAAGAGTTGAAGAGCTTCAGAGATTTGTTGTTATATGACGCTAGGTGGGTCACAGAATATATATCTGGAACAGACTCATACAAAATATAAGAGACCTGAACCCCTAAGAGAGAACAGAAGATCACTGTTGGTGTCTGACAAAAAGGAAGGAAAGAACGTGCAAAAGCATTCAAAATTGTAATCTCAGGTACCGTGCATTCCAAGAATGCACCATACTGGGAGGGCCAGACACCAACAGGGAACAAATAAGCAATTAAACATTTAAGAGTGATACAGTAATTGAAGAAATGTGGTCTTGTGATCTGACCATTAGTGGTCAAGACTCTGAATACCCTGACTCTCCTATCTCTTCCAGGGTAACACTTAGTCACTTTTCCAAAAGGCCCGACTAGGGGGGGTGAAACATCCCTAACCAAGACCAAGTCTCCCACTTTAATGTCGGGACTGGAAAGAAACCACTTCTGTCTCCCCTGCAAGGAAGTTAAATATTCCAAGTTCCACCTTTTCCAAAAGGAATTACGGAGGGCTTCAAGTTCACACCAAACAATAGGTAAATCAGAATCCCTGAAAGAATTAGGAAGGGGAGGATGGGCAGAGAGAGAAGTGCGTGTAAAGAAACGACCAGGTGTAAGTGGAAGGAGGTTATCAGGGTCATTGGAAAGCGGAGTTGAAAGGCGAGAATTAACGACACTTTCAATCACAAAATAGCTGGAAGCTGAGGGAAATAAAGCACTAGTAAAGATTACGATACGATGAGAAAGAAGAATTGGCAAGTTTAAACAAAGCGTATAGAGACAAGTACATCTATTCAGGACAAGAATATACCAAATAAACAAAGGAACTATGCGAGTAGAAAGCAAGAACGCCATAGGTAACAAACTAGTAGCCATAAACAATGACCTCAAGTTATAATGAGTATCAAAGGGGTTACTCAGAAAAATACTTAAGTCAGCGAAAAACGTGACAGGACAAGTATGAATACAAAAACACATCGAATGTGACGACGAGAAAAAACAAGTTTGTTCATCAATGAACATTAAGATCGCAAAATATGCAAGCAAATTGCAATACATACGCGCGTGAGAAATACGCAACGAAGTTTTGAAACAGGGATCAAAGCAGTTGTAAGATACGAGCGTGAGTAAGTGAGAGACGTAAACAAGTACGGCCTTGACACACATAGTACAACGAGATAAGACATATAAATAGCTGACAGAGTCCTTAAGCGGAACGAGTTTATTTTGGGAAGTAGGTAAACGGCTTCTGTGCTTGTAGTAGCAACGCGCTAGACAATGCTTGGCAATCAGCCAAAGTTGAGATAAGAGAAACTTGTTTTGACCTTTGGCAATCATACAGGAAATGAACAACAACTTGGCGTTATTCAGGCTTGTAAACAAACAGGTTTGAAAAACAAGCAGTTCGGAGTACACACACACTAGCTGAATCAGCTGTAACTTAAAGCAGAACGAGTAACACGACATGCAGTCAATCGTAACTTGGACGTGAAAAAGCAATTTAAAGCTATATGAAATAAAGTAGGAAATCAATTTCGCATAATTGAGAGGATCACGAAATCGGACAATTTTCAACAAAAAGAAGCTTAATTCTTCCGAGCAAAGAAGACAAGCTGGGACATTGAGACGAAGGTTATACATAAGAATAGTTATTCTAGATGCTATAGAATTCAGAGTTTCAAGCGGTTTCATGAGCGACTTCCAATTGCGAGGAAGGGGGGAGGAGCCGGCCGTGGCCATCCTTCTACATAACGAAAGAAGTGAAACATAGCGTACAGCAAAGTGATGGTGACTGATAGCCATGGTTTTACACAAGGGGAAGATAGTTTTCGAGGAATAGTTTAAGCAATTAACTGCTATAAAAAATGACATAAGAAGATAGACGAAATAACACAAAGCAAGGCGAACTTGAATTGCCATTTTGTGCGGGAAGAAAGAAAAGCCATTTAAACAACTTACAGGGTTAGCGCAGTTGTTCACGATAAGACATCGTTTCGACAAGTGGTTTTCAAAAATATTGAGATTTGAAACATGAGCGTTCTCTTTTTCAGAAATGGGATTTATGTCAGCTGTGACAAAATGACATTGCGTTTTGGTTTGAACACTGGTATGTTTGATCTCACCAGTAATAACCCAACCAAAATCGGTGTCTCTAGCGACCACGGTTGAAGATAACTTGCGTGTTTGTTTGCGAATGCAATTCCAAAAAACATTGGCACTGAAAAGCACATCAATGGGACCTTGAGCATTAAACTGAGGATCGGCTAACCTTAAGTGCGAAGGAATCTTTAATCCGGAGGTATTGATAGAGTGACTTGGAGTGTCCTTGCCAATACTGGTAAGAATGAGACAGTTTAAATTAAGATTGGTGTTTCTTTGGCAAACGTCTCTGATTTTCAATTTTGAAGACTGCAAAACTTGAGTTTTCAAATTGTCAATGCCGGTCACATTGATAGAAGTAGGCGATGACGAAAGACCTAGTTTTTTAATCAACGATTGCGAAACAAAGTTGTGCGTTGAAGCGGAATCGAGAAGACCACGGGTTTTGAACCAATTTCCAAATCTATCTTGGATTTCAAATTGTACAGTGGTCAACAGGGTTTGCGCACTGTGAAAAGTGTCGGCGTTGGAAATGCAGGAAGAAGCATTAGTTTGTTCAGAGCGGCTCTGCAAGGAGCTTAAAGAGGCAGGTGCTGATGACCTCGATTTATCGTGAACGTGCAATAAAGAATTATGCGGTTTTTTACAATGGAAACAGAGATTTGATGACGTACAGTTCGAAGAAGAATGCTTAGGTGATAAGCAGTTGAAACAATGTTTGCTATTCAAGACAAACTTTCTTCGATCTTCGACAGACAATTCTTTAAAGGATTTGCACGAATACAATGTGTGAAGCTTTTTACAGAGCGTGCATTTTAACGATTTGTTAAGCGGCCTGATATCTTCTCTTGAATGATTGAAAGAAGAACGGGTTTGTTTGTTTTCGACAAATGGGGGCTGATGTCCCTTTGAAGAAGCAAGTTTTTTTTTCAAAAATTTGAAACTGAGGATTCGTTTCGACTTTTTCGCATTGAAATGCGAGTGCTGTAAGGAATTGACATCGACTGTTGAGAAACGAGATAAGGTGTTCGAAGGAAAATTCCTTGTTGCAGGTGAGTTCGATCTCCCAGGCCTTCAGTGTCGAAAAATCTAATCTTGATGTAGCTAGGTGAATAAGTATGGTGTCCCATGTTTGGACAGGCTGTTTTAGTTGGTATAACGCTCTGACATTTAACTGCATAGAATCTAAGAGGTCTCTTAAAGATGTGACGTCATTAGGTTTAACGGCTGGTAGGTTAAACAAACAACGGATGTGTCGAGCGACACTCAAACGTAAATTGCCATATCTCTCTTTAAGGAGATTAAAGGCGATGTGGTAGTTGTCTGCGCTTAAAGGCAGTGACTCCACCAAGGCCAAGGCCTCAGATTCCAAAGACGTACGGAGGAAGTAAAATTTATGTATGTCTGGGATCTCGATATTTTCATGAATTAGGGAGCAGTAAAGTTCGTAAAAAGAATACCATTCACCTTCCATGCCTGAGAAGTGCGGTAGGCTTATCTTGGGAAGTAACGGTTTCGGTTTGTTCTCGTGAACTGAAGCGGGTGCTAACTGGGCCGGATTGATGACCCTAGTGTCCGGTTCTGAGATATTGCGGATCAGTTGGTGAGCCTTTGCAATTCCTTCAAAATACAAGGGTTCGACCTCGTCCCGATCCGAGTGAAGGTCTGGACAAGCGGATTCAATCTCGGTTTGAATTTGGTCATAATAATCATAAGACCGTTCGTACAACTTAAGGCGATGTGTTAAGATATCTAAATCACACTCGGCGGGATTTAATTTGCTGATGAAATTTCGGAATCTAGTGAGTTGCCCTTTATAAGAAGAACGTCTGGCAATGAGAGTTTCATCTTTTTCAGTAGGAGCCATGATAAAAAGAATAAATTGAAATACAACTCTCGAAACTGTAGAACCTTGGAGATGCTGTCAAGTTTGCAGCAGCGAATGGGAAGAAAGAACAGGACACACCATAGGAGACAGGAGCGGCCTCTTTCCCGTTCACAGGCTTTGCATGATGTAGATATAGCTGAAAAATCCAAAGCAGATGTTAATACTTTGCCAAGTATTGTCAAATGACACTTGACAAACAATAGAAATAACGAATGGACTCTCCCGGGTTTCTGGTACCAAATTTTGGGTAGATTATAGGCTAGGGAATAACCCACCCACCAAGGGAAGATGATTAAGAGAAGGAAGTAGATTTGGGATTTGGAAAAGAAGGATAGAAAAATAGGAGGAGAGTCCCACAAAATTAATAAGTTTAGTGTTAAACACACTTAAAGGTGGTTGCCACCGCAAATTTGTGCTCGGATACCTAAAGTGGGCACGAGCTTGGTCGAAGCTGACGGGAGCCGCAGCTAAGGCTTGGGCAGTTTGCCAGAGAGAGGCTTTAGTGGGTTTCCTTCCAAGCACGAATGAAAGTACTATAGGGAAGGGTGATGGTCTGGCCAGACAGATAGTAAACGATTTATTGTATATGAACGAGGGCATAAACCTAGGAAGAGCTAGGAAAGCCAGGATCCTGCCTAACTGTAGTATCAGAGAAATGATGAATCCAAAAACAAATATTTAATTTATTTAACAATGCAGGAAGTTTGAGGAAATTAACAATTATGCAATATAAATTTAATAAACATAGTTCATTTGAACTTTTTAACAAATGGGGTCGCAGACCTCTTAACATCAAACAGTTGCTCCAGGCAATTGACAATTTTAAGGTTTCAAACCTTACATGTTTCTAAAATTATTATAAGATTTAAACAAATGAGCAATAAAATAATTAAAGCTTGAACGTGAGTTGAAGTACAAAAAGTGCACCTTAAGAAATTCTGGAGAGAATGTTCTAGAGAAAGTGACAACTTTGAAAATAACAATAATAACAACGTGAAAAATAAAATAGAAGTTCCTACAACTTCTTATATTTATACAGAATTACTTTGTGAGATTTATACAAAAAGGGCAGGTCACTTACGGTGAAACCTGGAGAAAGTGAAAAGGAAGTTTCTAGACTTCCTATGTTTAATTAGGAATCATGAGAAAAATGGGGCAGTTTCCATTTCGTGAAACCTGAACATGACTCGCTCAAGAGCTTAGAGAATTGTTTTCCCTGCTTTTGAAGGGAGGAACAATGTAAGTTTGAAACGTGTGCTAGACACGTATCACAAAGATTATACAGAGATACTTAATGATAAACCAACAAAAATGGAAGGGCACTTCTTAGAATGACACCTTATTGGAACAGACCTAGATTAAAAATTTATTGCAGATTGTTAGTGAGAGGTTTAGGAAAGAGAAATGGGAATTAAGGAGAATGTTCATGGCCTTATTTGAATATAAGCGGACGATCGCGACGCGGTAGAAAAGTTGAGCAAGCACTGGTTTTCACTATAGTTCATTGAAACATATGAAATGTTCACTGTGGAGACACAAAGTTTGTGGAAAAGAAAGTTATTGCAATTATAGGAAGAACTGATTGCACTATATAGGTGAGAGTCTATTTCTTGAAACAGTTGTAATTTACAATTAAATGCGCCATAGAATGTTCCAGAGGTTCCAGCGGAGGAAGAAAGTTAGCTATTGCAAAAATTTATAAGGAAGATTCCTCATTTTAACTAGCATTTTCACAGTGCGTGAACAATACTTGACGACAAGACTCGCAGATAGAGAACAAGGTCTAGAAGGTTCCAGAACGACCTTAGCAGAAAATGGGGTTGAGAAAATCCAACGGAGGAAATAGTTTTAAAATTATAGGCAGCGGGTATTAGATAATATCCCACGTAGCGAGAGGATTTCTCGTTTGAATCGCTTAAGAAAAGCTCTTTTATAGTAAGGTTGGCTTATACAAGTAAAAGCTCAACATGGCAAAACCCACGAAGAATGATTATTGCCCCAAAGTAAATAATTTCACACTGCCTATAATTAAAAGCACTTGGAAGTTAAAACCATGAAGATGAGGTTAAAACTTTTTAAAAATGGTACTTATCTCGATTTCATGTTGAAGTCGGAGTTCCTTATGAAGACTATCTAGCCAACATGGCGTAGAAGAGTGTGTGCCTCTTAGTTTGAGGCTAGCTCGAGAGGAGCTTTGACTGATCGAGTCAACTGCAGACGGAGAAGTGAGAGCAGCTCAACGGAGCACGGAGAGACCACGGAAGGGGGAGAGAGTGGGGGTAGGAAACAAAAGGTATACATATCAGCATAACCAACTTAAATACAACAAAATAATCTTCTTTTGCTGAGCTGGTCTTCAAAGAGTTGACAACAGTATCTGGTAGCCAAATGGATATGGAATTCCTCTTGCGCGAGGAAGAGTTGAAGAGCTTCAGAGATTTGTTGTTATATGACGCTAGGTGGGTCACAGAATATATATCTGGAACAGACTCATACAAAATATAAGAGACCTGAACCCCTAAGAGAGAACAGAAGATCACTGTTGGTGTCTGACAAAAAGGAAGGAAAGAACGTGCAAAAGCATTCAAAATTGTAATCTCAGGTACCGTGCATTCCAAGAATGCACCATGTCCTCAATATGGTTTTCCTGGTTTCCCATATTCACCACCTGGCAAATGCCTGGAGACTTTCACTAGCTCCACGGCCGATTTCCTCCAATCCTCCCCCTCCCCCCTGACCCGTCCTGAAAATAAAAGAAATGGCCATTGGCTGCAATTAATAAAAAAAAACGCATCTCAAGAGCTCATGTGGGTGGGTGCGCGCGCAAGTACCCATATTTTCCCCGACCAATAACACACCAATCTACTTCCCTCGATATGTATTGCAGGCCCACTCTCCGTAAATAGGCCACTGGGTAGGGTTGCCACACGATTGTATATTTTTGAGACAGGTTGTGTTTTATGAGCAGTGTTCGTGTCCATCAGACGTCCTTATTTTTCGGACAGTTTGTGGTTTAATATTATTGTCCATCACTGTCAGTTACAATTCTTCAGTCGATCAACACGGATTTTCCCAATGATTGGGTGGGGGAACTACACCCAGGACGGCCGTTGTCAGTGACAGGATCGAACCTTCGATCTACGGACTTCCACCTGACCTATGCAGTTGTGAATTGCGACTGAACACGCATGGCTACATAGCAAAATGCCTGGCACTCCATAGCTTTAATTATGGAATAAGACCATCAAAATGGACACACATGGCTAGTATTCTACTGTTTATCTCTATTTATTTATTTGTTTATATCGTATGGCAAAATAAGGATACATTACGTACATAGCCTATATCTTACAATTATAATACAATTATTTATAGGTCAACATTCAAAACTTAATGTCTATTCAGCCAGTCCACTGCCTCTGTAGAGGCACTATGCAGTTCTTGAACAGATCATAACAATGTACTGGATGGTCTGGGGCACATTATCACAGTCGCAGAATGGGTCAGCATAGACCATCATCATCATCATCTTGTACAGTTTCCAGCCCCAGGCTGGGTCTGTTTGGAACATAAGCCTCGCCACTTAGTTCTTTCTTCCCACCACCTCTCCGCTGTCACTCTGGTCCAGTCCTCGCCTCTCTTCTTGACACATTCCTCCACGCCTTTCAGCCATCTATCTCTTGGTCTTCCCCTTGGTCGTTTCTTCTGCATCTGCATCTCATGTATCCTCTTGGGAATCCTCTTCTCATCCATTCTCTTTAAGTGTCCATACCACCTCAGTCTTGATGTCTCAATCCTACCTTGCAAGGGCTCCTCTTTCACCATTTCCCTGACCTTTTCATTCCTCACCCTGTCTCTTCTTGTTACTCCGATCCTACTTCGCAGGAACTTCATTTCACCTGCTTGTAATCTGCTTATGTCTCTTTTCTTCATTGTCCACGTTTCTGAAGCATAGGTCAGTATCGGGATATAGTAGCTTCTGTATAACACTTCTTTGCTTTTTTGTGGGACATCTTTATTCCACACGAAGCTCCTAATGCTTCTCAGAAATGCTTCTGCCTGTCTGCCACGTTCCGTAATCTCTTTGTCATTTCTCCCATTTTCCTCCACTATACTTCCCAAGTACTTGAGACTTTCCACCTTCTTCAGCTGTCCACCTCCAAGTGTTATCCCACTCATTGGTCTGTCCTTTTTCCGGGTCGTTAACAGGATCTCACATTTACTGATGTTGAACTTCCATCCGTACTCTCCCACTGTTTCTTCCCAAGCCTTCAGTTGCTCCTGAATTTCCTCCTCCTTGTTTCCCCAGACCATGAGATCATCTGCAAACCCCATTGCTTTAATCTTATCTTCTCCTATCTTTCCTGCTATCCGTGTCATTACCTCGTCCATAACCATAATAAAGAGAAAGGGTGACAGCGCTCTACCCTGTTTCAGGCCACTCATTTGTCTGAACCAATCTGTTCTTTCCCCTCCAACTTTCACACAACTCACACTTCCACAATACATCTCCTTCACTCTGCCTACAGTCTCTTTTTCCACTCCCATGTTTTCCATTGCTTTCCAAACCTTCTTCCTACACACACTATCATAGGCCTTTTCGATGTCCAGGAAGGCCATCAGCAGATCCTCTCCAAATTCGTAGTGGTGTTCCTGGAGCTGTCTCACTGAAAATATGAGATCCACTGTTGATCTCCCAGGTCTGAATAGACCAATTGTTCTAAAAATTGGCATTGAAGTCCCAATAATAAGATCATCCATCACCTGTACCTCACTGGAATATTGAAAAGGCAAACTAGGAAGAGTTTATCAATGGAATGGATCACAATATCCAATGGATTCCACCCAAACAGGACAACTATCAGCGATTTGTTAGTTTAATATGCTCCATAGCAAATAAACACATTCCCAGTGGATTTAGAAAAGAATACTGTACATCCCCGGCTGGAATAGAAGGTGTAATGAGCTTTACGAAGAGTTGAGTACCAACTCAGCAACAGAACAGAAGCCGCTGATGAACTGCTGCACTGCGTAGATTCTGCCAGAAAAGATAACTGGAACTCAATGACAGCAAGCATGAATTTTCAACACTCAAGTAGAAAAGCATGGACTCTTCTAAGAAAACTTGGAAGTTGTATTCACAAATATATTAATAAGAGCTCAGAGGTACAGTAGAAACCCGCTTATCCGAGGTAATTGGGCCGAGGGTAGCTCAGAGAGCAGAACTCTCGTCTAAGAGGAAATGTGTAGGGAATCGTATTTAATTCAACGAATCTCAAAACAATAGCGTACAAAACGATGCAACGTGTGTATAAACGTCAAAATACAAATATACTCTGATTTACAAAAGATGAACGGTGAAAGCTGTCATCCGCTTGAAGGGTGAGGTGAGGAGTGGAGACAAGAGGAGTAACGGTCTCCATAGCAACAGTGAGCAATGTTGCAATGTATGCCGACACAGCAGTGAGCACATGGTTTGACAGTGTTCTACTGTGCCTTGACTCGTCACGGTCAGTAGACCGCCAGGTAGGGGGGCTAACTACCCCAGTATTTGTGTATTCCTGCGAGCCTCAAGGAATGTTATGAGTCATGATCTGCATCAGTGGCAACGCGGCATTTCCCCACGTTCTAGCTTTGACAGCTGTCAGCGATCATTATTGGTAAATCAGAGTATAGTCGAGCAAGCGAAGCAACACGCGGTGACGCGGGACTTAGAGTAAAGATCAACGAAAGGCTCCGATCCCTGCCGAAGTTCGTCTATATAGACTCTCTCGCACACTAAACTTGAGGGGTGTTGGGCTAGTTTGTTACTATCATTACTAGCAGCACGTTATTAGGCTAATTTAATTAATTACGTTGTCAAAATGAGTGCCTCGGTTAACACGGAGACTTGGATAAGCGGGTCTCGGTTAAGCGGGTTTCTACTGTATTTCCAGAAGTTGTAGCCAAAGGAATAATCAAACCATCTAAAATTCCAGATAACGTCAATAAAGTTGTAGACTATATCTCTAATTTCCACGTTCTGATTATTTCAAAACTCTTACTCTCTCTTTCTAGTAGACTTAATTATTTTCCATTCGCATTGAATACAAAAAGGGCCAGAACAATGGCAGCCTTCGTACAATTGACAGATTCACGTATTGACACAGAGGAATTATTGATGAAGGTTGAGGGGTGAGTGAATGTTTCTTTGTAGATTTTAACGATGTTTAATTGCTGTTGGCATTTGGGAGCATTGCAATGAATTGGAGAATATTACGCTTCGCTCGTTATATCATCCTCATATTGTTTGCCAGCTTACTGCGTATAATAGCTTGAGTCGACTGTCAACCTCGCTAATAGTGAAGCCATTGTTCCTCGCGCCACTGTGCTTCCATTTCTATGGTAACTTCAGTGCTACCGATCTGTCTTGCCAGGCGGGCTACGTTTGCTTTCGTTGGTCTTCTTTGTAACATAAATTGTCAACTCCCCATCGCAATATTGTTGTTGCATTATTCAGGGGATTGGCCATCGTGGTTATCAGCTCCGTGTAATTGTGTGTGTGTGGGGGAGAGGATTTGTCTGATAACCTGTGTTAATGTGGTGACTCTATGAGTGTATGTAACTGTACTTTTTATGTTGGAGTTCTTAATTCCGGCCCTGACCGTAGTGTGTGTATTTTTAGCCTAATTTTCACATTTTGCAAAAATGAGGAAAAATCTCATCTCATAAGATCGGGCAAAAGTGTGTCTGTCTGTCTGTCTGTCTGTCTGTCTGTCCTTCTGTCTGTCTGTCTGTCTGTCTGGCTGTGTGTCTGTACGGCTGCACCAATCAGAACAAAATTTGGTAGGAGTAAAGATCTATACCGGAATATCTCACGGCCATATTTGAAACTGATGTCAGTGCTACCAACTGCTGAAAAATCGCAATTGAAATTTGAGCTCCATGTTGGATATCTTGGAAGGTATGAATGGGAGCTATTTCAAAATTGGCACACGTATAGATAATAATATTGCAGTTTAATTTCCAGGAGGCCATACATGGCAGTGTTGCCAAAATGAATATAAGCCTGCTGATAGGTCCAAATTTCAAATGTATATAACTTCTACACTATCAATTGGATTTCAACCAAATTTCGTATGTACTATGTGTACATAAACAGATATGACTGAGCATATTCTTAAGGGCCACCAAGGCTGCCAACTGTTAATAAATGCTCTCAATTTTTTAAATCCAAATACCCATATATCAGGAAGTATGCAAGCCAACAGCCCTATACTTTGCACAGGTATAGTACCTGACATTCTATATTAATTTGGAGAAACATATATACGTCAGTGCTACCAACATGAGTCTAAGCCTGCTGAAGGTCCAACTTTAAATACACGTAACTTCTATACTATCATTTGGATTTCAACCAAATTTCGTGTGTGCTATGTGTTCCATAACATATATGACTATGCCGATTCTTAAGAGTAACCAGGGCTGCCAACTGTTAATAAATACTGTCTCTATTTGTATTACCCTAATATCAATATATCAGAAAGTATGCAAGCCAATAGCTCTAAACTTTGCACACGTATAGTACCTGGCATTCTAGATTAATTTGGGGTAACTAATATAGGCCTATGCCAGTGCTGCCAACATGATTCTAAGCCTGCTGATAGGTCCAATATTAAAATGCATGTAACTTCTACACTAACTAATGGATTTCATCCAAAATTGACACAACAATAGATCATATTATTTCAGATTATTTCTGACCAACACATGTATGTCATAGTTGCCAAAATGATTTTACGCGCGCTGTTAGATCCAATGTTTAACTGCATGTAACGTCCATGCTATCCATTGGACTTCAACCAAAATTTGTATTCTGTACCTTAAGAGATGGAACTAAGAATATATTCAGTCACCAGGGCTGCCAACTGTAGTTCTCTATTAGGCTACATTATGCCAGGTATACAGTATTTCGAACTATTTAGAAATTTCGATATTACCAACTTAATTTCGTCATTATTCTAGATAGATCCATATACAGTAGATTAATCATTGGCATGAATCTTACATTTTAAGAAAAGTAGGCTCTTTAGTTCGTCACGGAACTTCTTGTTAATAACTGAATTTGGGATTGGAATGCAAGCGGCCGTGGACTTAAGTCATGAAGCATACCGGCAACTTCGATTGCATATGGGAAAACTAAAAGAAAACCACTTCAACGATGACTGAGATGGGAATATTCATTAGAATGTTTTGATATTATTCCAGGTTGTCTTGAGCCTTACATTTAAAGCACAAGTACGGCGATTTCTTTGTGTTTCTCAGTTGATATTCAGGTCTGCTATAAGGTGCATTCGTAATTAAATGGGCAGAGCATTCCTTGTTCGAATACTTCCACTTTTGGCCCCGCTGTGACAATTCGAACTTACAAAATGTATAGTTTCCTATAACGTGCAATTCTCCACGTCTTTGACTGTCCATGGATAACATGTTAGTGGCACTGAAACTCCAGGCAGTCCATGTGTACGTAGCTGTCAGTCAACTCATGGCTTAATCAACATTTCAGGTAAGGTCACCTGTCCCCACTCTCTTCCCAAACCCATTAGCGCAAGCTAACTGGACTCTCTGGGTTTAATCCAATTAGCACAGCAAGACCTAAAACATCGCTCACCAATCACAATACAGCACCTATAACTTTGGTATTTTTAAATTTAGGTGTCCACCTCAAAATTTTAAATTCAATTCCAAATTTGTATTCTTTAATCTGTGTAAAGAGGGGCAGATGACCTCGTAGTTCCGCCACTTAAAACAACAATAACTAACTAAAAATCATCCAATCACAAAACAGCACAAGGTATTTCAAACCAAAATAATCAACAGTACATTACAACTAACATTAACATACTTCACACAATTCAAACCCAAAAAATAATCAAAGAGAAGGTGGGAACTTAAGCCTTTTATATGCTAAATATTTGCCGACCAACGCCAAACCTGATATGGATCTAAATCATGTTTACTCTTTATTTCAACTTCTGCAATCAAATCATTCCACTTGTGGTCTCTCTTTCTTCAATTTGCTGCCCACGGTGGGTGAATGGTTAGCTTGTCGGACTACCAACCCCAAGTTTGCATGTTCGCTCCTGGCCGTGGTAAGTGATTTTTGAAAGGCGGCAAAAATCACGACAAGGATGTCATACGTTGTTGGCATGTTAAAGAACCCATTTGAATTCAGTTGGCCGTGTTCATAATGGCAAAATTAATCTCGGGATTTTTCGCCAACACAAAGTTCCTCCATTCTCTACAAGAAAGCGCTATAGTGTCAAGGAGTTTAGATATCTAACCATCTTGACTTTCGTAGCGTTCAAAGGAACAATGAAATTCGACATGCAAGCTGCCCTCTGGGTGTCAATTAACAAAGCTTGCACCCGGCATCCGAGGCCATACGATATTATTATTATTATTATTATTATTATTATTATTATTATTATTATTATTATACCGACAGTAGTGGCTACGCTGGCTAAAGCGCAGTGTTAGGTCATGGGGCCAAGCTCTCTGCTGACTCGGTAGACGCGTGGGTTCGAGCCCCACCGTCGGCTGGCCTTGAAATGGTTTTCCGTGGTTTCCCATTTTCAACACCAGGCAAATGCTGGGACAGTACCTTCTGAAAGGCCACGGCCGCTTCCTTCCACTTCCTTGCCCAGTATCATTCATATTCATCCATTTCATCTCTCATCTCGACGCGCAGGTCGCCCACGGGCGTCGACTAGAAAGACCTGCACTCGGCCTCTTAGGAGGCTACACGACACAAATAATATTATTATTATTATTATTATTATTTCTTCAATTTCACATAAAATTGATGCTGCTGAAAAAGTTACAACAAATCATACACAACCATAACGACCATGGCAGTTGGTCGTCCGATTGCAATCGTGTTCCCTTGAGATGTTTCGTTAACGGACCAAACAGATGGAAGTCACAGGGTGACAAGTCCGGACTGTAGGGCGGATGCTCAAGTTGCTCCCACTTGAACGTGGCCAATACACCTTGTGTGACGTCAGAGACGTGTGGGCGAGCGTTATCATTGAGCAGAATCACTCCCTTCCTGAGCAGTCCGGGCTGTTTGGTCTTGATGGACTTGAGCAGGCTACAGAGTGCCGCACAATATACGTTACTGTTAATGGTTCATCTCAAGGGAAAACGTTTCCTATCGGACGACAAACTAAACGACACCGTACAGGATTGGTTCCTGTCACAACCACAAGACTTCTGGGAACAGGGAATCCTGCGGCTAGTGAAGCAATGGGACACCTGTGTACAGACCTTTGAATAACGAATAAATTGTACCCACAGTATCGTTTCGTACCTTTTCATTTGAACACCTGTTATATGCTTTAACAACATCAACAACAACCTAATCAATATATTTCAGGCGCACCAATAACAAGGACAATTACGACTTTTTTTCTTGTAACTAAGGTTACTGGTGATAATGTACTGAAATTTTACCTGACCATGACCTAACCTGCAAGTCCACGTGATATGGCATAGTCGCCGCTAGGAAGGGGTGTGCAACAACCCTCGCCAAAAACACCGCCGTAACACGTGGAAGCCATACAGGAAGTTATTCAATAAAAGGAGCTTACATATAAGAAGGTTTTCATCGGTAAGAATTTCAAACTTGTCATGTTGTTATAGTGGAGACAGTGTTGCCACGTTTATTTGTCTTGAAGGAGATTGATTTTCTTCTTTCCGGTGTTCACTCTCGAAAATGTAACTTCAGTAGTCGCGTGGATTACAATCGTAGGCCAATTTTTTATGGGTATTTCAATAGCTGCAGTTTTTTGTTTGTTTTAAAATTTTGATTTTCTATTTTATAAGAAGGATGGAGTCTAATAAATATACTAATCATAGACAAACACAATTCCAAATATTTTGGCACAACATGAAAAACTTATTTAATTTGAACTTCTGAAAGAAATTTGGTAATATTTCTCGTTGAATAAAAACATTAAATATTTGCGAACAGATGAGTCTTTTTCTACAATAAAGTGTTCATAATATATTCAGTGATCTAATTATATACAATGTTATTCCTATGTAAGCAAACCAACGCAGTTCTGGCGCAGTACCGTAAATAGTCGGTTTGACTACAGTTGTAATCGAAGTTAACTCCCTGGTATTCTACTGACGTGTTAGTGGTCAATAATGCAATATTTTACGTTGAATGTTATGGGGAGACTTTTATGAAAGTTACTGAACAGTATGTATCAAACGCAGGTGTATTAGGTTTGAAAATACAGTATAAAACAAAAACAAAAAACCTGGATGACAATAGTAATCCACGTGATCAACGGGGGGTTAACTGCTGTATGTATACTTTTCTACATGAAACGTTTGAGAAAAACAGAAAATCTCCTTACTTTATACACAGCTCCTTTAAGATATGTATGTTCTTGTTCTTTTTTGTCAAATGTATCATTTTGCAATACCGTACGTAAGAAAATGTAGCCTACATAAAAGTGAACAGGAAGAAAAATAATAATCATAGTTTATTTCGGTGCTAAGACATGGAGGAATCACTGGAACACTGAGAAAATGAGTAAACATTAATGTCTCTTGGTGCAATATGGTCATCCTTCACGATAATTTCCTCACGCAAATAAACATGCGCTCTTACATCATACAACTTATTCCAGTCTTGCAGATTTGAACTCATGGTGTTCCCTTGATGAGCGAAACATGTTTCTCCCTCTTCTGATTATCTGTCTCAATTCTTCAAATGTTTGGTGCTTTTCAGTCGATCAACACGAATGTACCCAAATAGGATACACTAGGGTGTTGACCGACTGAAAAGCACCAAACTTTTGTTGACTTATGCAACACTGAAAAATGGCTTCAAACCTCACAATGTCTCAATTCTATTTTAATGACATGAAATTTATTCATGTTGATTTCCCCATTTCCCATTAATTGAGATTATATTATACTAGCTGAAGTACCCGTTCTTCGAACGGCTTTTAGTACGTGCTGGCCTAAATCATTAATATAATCACACATTCGTAATGTAGTTATGTTATTTCCCTGTTACCAACTACATGTGTAGACTACATGCATTTTCACTCACCCAATTATTAATCAGAGGTAGGAAAGTGAAAATCCACAACCTGCTTTCAGTCGACCGACTGGGTCATGGATTGGAGTGAATGAAACCCCCATCTAGCAGCGAGGATATGAACTGTGCCGGCTGCCGAAGCCTGTCGCACTCCCCTGGGGAAATGATTAAATAAATGACAGATGAAATCAAATGATAGTGGAGATAGTTGCTGGAATGGATTTGTGACAGGGAAAACCGGTGTACCCGGAGAAAAGTCTGTCTGCCTCCGCTTTGTAAGTGAGAAAGTGCGTTTATATATTGGAAATAAATATCAGCTTCTATGTAGTAAAAGTTAAATGACCTTTCTCAAATATTGAACATCGATCGTTTAACGTCTTCATACTATATTTAAACATATAAACAGTATGCTAAAAATACATCAAACTTGGTAGCAATTATCATATCCGCAGTAAGTAATATTGCGGAAACTACGTATCATGTCATGATAAAGAGTTACAGTAACAAAACAAAATTTAATCATCCCAAGTAATAATAACAAAATCAGTTTTAATCACAGCAAATTTTCTAAGTGTATGCCGTGTCTTGTGCGAGATTTCGCCTAGTAACTCCGAGATTGTTCATCAGCGAGCTCTTGTGGTCTATATGCGGACTTCCAAAGGAGTAGCAAGCTGTGCGATACCTAGATTTTTATTTAGAACACCTCCGCTACTTTACTGCGAGAGCTAAACACTTAAACAGTCTTTCACCTCCCTCTAAAGGCTTCCAAATGATTGTATATTGAATTTCAGGGCCAAGCAATTAAAACTCAGCAACTTTTCAAGGTTTACGCCGTGTTTTGTGAGGGGGTTTCAATGGCCGTGAAAGGCAAAATACCAACTTCATTGAAATAAGTTTGCCCAGTTCTGCAGTAAGATTAATTATGAACACTAAATAAACTAATGTGACAGTCGGTAGACTTCGACACACTCGTCTGTGAATTTGGGTTTCTGATCATGGTAAAAACGACAAAAAGCAGATAAAAATTGGCCAACAGAAATATTCATTTAACAAAAAACAAATCTATAAAAAGAAAGAAAGCGTACCGTGCAACGTAGCAAGCACTATAACATTGTGAAAACAGCGTAGAGATCCAAATACTCACAATAACCGGCACAAAGAGTATAAAATTAGACTGAAAATCACGTTTCGTTCCAGACCCCACAAACTACCTCTATAAATAAAACAGTTCATGTAGAGACTAACATAGACTAACATCGCTCGGCGTTGACCGCTTTTTTTAGCACAAATTTAGGTTTTACTCGCTAACCGTTGGAGATACACGAAAATTGATACGGATCTTTCGGATAGAAAATTAAATTTTAAAGCTCGTATATGCCATCAAAAGTTTGCTATCTCTTAGCGTTCTCTTTTTATTTGAAATGGAAATATGAAAATGGTCGCCATTTTTAGCCTACTTTCGATTTTTGCAAAAAATGAAAGTAGACTTATGAGATCACTACAGGGCGAAAAAAAAGTGTGTCTGTCTGTGTGTGTGTATGTGTGTGAGTCTGTGTGTGTGTGTGTGTGTGTGTGTGTGTGTGTGAGTGTGTGTACTCTGAATGTCTGTCCCCCCCCCTATCAATTCGAACACGGTTAAACCGAATTGAACGAAATTTGGTTCAGAGGTAGCACTGGCAAAGGTCACCTCAGTGTCATGTTTTATATTGCCGCCATCTTTACCAAAAGGTAATGGCGGCCAATCGAATGGTCAAAACTTAATAATGCATTACGACCAATCTAATCATCGGATCTTTACCAAATTTGGTAACAACCTACCTTCATATGGGACGCGTCTTGTGCCCAAACTACAAGATCATCAAACGTACCATTTCAGGATGGCGGCCGTGTGAATTATGCAAAATTTATAATCCATAACATGGGACCCACCAGTTCCGATTATCGAACCAAGAATCGTTTAATCTGTTCGTTCGTGGTTCGTTCGAAATTAAAAGTTTACATTGTAATATTATAATCTAGAAGTGACTTTAAAAATCTGAATCGTCTCGGCTATTTGACAATATGGCAGCTGATCTCTCGTTCTGACCTATATTTTACTAATTTCAGTATGTTGCATGCAATATAACCTACTGATAAAAATTATATGAACTTAATATGAAATGAACTCGGTTTGAAATATACTCCAGTGAAGAAATCTTCAGTCCAAGTGATTATTTGCTAATACAGTACGTTATATGTATTTAATCGATAACGCGTTAGTTATGAGTGTACGATTGGCTGTGTGGTTAGAGCTCCCGTCTCTCATGTGGCTGGCCGGGGTTCAAATCCTATCAGAGTAGAAATTTTTTGCTTGATTTTTTTTATATTTATTGTTTCTTGAGTACTGAGACGTTATAAAATAAAGCGTTATATGGTGCGTTTTGCAATGGAAATTATATATTAAAAAAAAAGACATTCTCCACCGGAGTGACATCTACCAGCCTTCAGTTGTACTATGCAGAAACTATAGATTCGAGCAGCGCTCTATACCGGCCAGTTAGTGAACCCAGTCTTAACGACTGCTAGGAGTAATAATACTGTAACATTCGTGTATTCCTTGTGCACATCGAACCAAGAATCGTTTAATCTGTTCTAAGCGACGTGGTTCGTTCGAAATTAAAAGTTTATATTGAATATTATAATCTAGAAGTGACTTTAAAAATCTGAATCGTCTCGGCTATTTGACAAGATGGCAGCTGATCTCTCGTTCTGACCTACATTTTACTAATTTCAGTATGTTGCATGCAATATAACCTACTGATAAAAATTATATGAACTTAATATGAAATGAACTCGGTTTGAAATACACTCCAGTGAAGAAATCTTCAGTCCAAGTGATAATAATAATAATAATAATAATAATAATAATAATAATAATATCGTATGGCCTCGGGTGCCTGGTGCAAGCTTTGCTATTTGACACCCAGAGGGTAGCTTGCATGTCGAATTTCATAGTTCCTTGACTATGAAAGTCAAGGAGGTTAGATGTTAGATATCTAATCTCCTTGAACACAATAGCGCTTTCTAGTAGAGAAATGAGGAACTTTGTGCTGGCGGAAACTCCCGAGATTAATTTTGCCATTATGAACTCGGCCTACTGAATTCAAATGGGTTCTTTGACATGCCAACATCGTATGACATGCGTATCGTATTTTTGCCGCCTTTCAAAAATCACTTACCACGGTCAGGGGCGAACCTGCAATCTTGGGGTTAGTAGACCGACACGCTAGCCACTCACCCACCGTGGCAAGCTAGTCCAAGTGATTATTTGCTAATACAGTACGTTATATGTATTTGATCGATAACGCGTGAGTTATGAGTGTACGATTGGCTGTGTGGTTAGAGCTCCCGTCTCTCATGTGGCTGGCCGGGGTTCAAATCCTATCAGAGTAGAACTTTTTTGCTTGATTTTTTTTATATTCATTGTTTCTTGAGTACTGAGACGTTATAAAATAAAGCGTTAGGGTAAACCTGGGTAATTTCGTGTTAATGTTAGGATGATTTCATTTATAGGGGTAAGAAAATAATTTCAAAATTTTATGAATTACTTTTCATGAAGCTACAATGTTGGTGCGCAAATCATCACGGATAAAGTTGTAATTAAATGCACATGACTTCAATTTAAAATCAGTTGAGTCTTGGAAGGAATATGTTGGTTATTTCGCGATATAATTGGCAATATCGTGACAACACCTTGATAATTTTGTGATAGTTAAATAAATATCTTAAGCAATGCAACAAAAACTTATAATACACATTTATTGAAATATCTACCTCGAAATTGACAGATCAACCGCATGAAAATGCTGTAACAGCAGATCAGCAGCGAGAAAAATGATATTTAGGAGGCATTTGATGAAAAGAAGAAAACACGGTATGGTAATTTCGTGATACATTGGTTAATTCGTGATATGTTAATTTACTGTAGTATATAATGCAAAATGAAGAATTTTTAATTTACTATCTCTATTTGATTATTGAATGACTAATTTTCTAATTTTAAGGACACGTAACGGCTAACATATTGGAACGGTGCCGAGCGCGGAAAAAATAGTTATGAAATCGTAAAAATTCTGCCAGCAAAGCTAAGGTGGTACCATGTAAACAAATAATGTAAAAAATATCTAAATATGTCAAAAAATCCAGTATTGTACAATTGGTTGTTATACGAAATCATAGACTTACCTTTTATATATCTCCAATTATCTGTTGTGAAATAAGCACACAAATACCTCTGTGATAAATGCACTACAGATATCCCCTCAACAAGCACAAAGACTCACTCAGTCAACCAGCACTCAAGGACAAAGCCTAGCGTGGTGAATTTAGAAACACGACATGTCATGCCATCTATGAGAGAAATTTGGCACTGCTAGTACGGTTGGTTACTTCATGAAGAAAAGATAAAAGAATACCACGAAATAATCAATGTCACGAAATAACCAAGGTTTACCCTATATGGTGCTTTTTGCAATGGAAATTATATATTAAAAAAAACGACATTCTCCACCGGAGTGACATCTACCAGCCTTCAGTTGTACTATGCAGAAACTATAGATTCGAGCAGCGCTCTATACCGGCCAGTTAGTGAACCCAGTATTAACGACTGCTAGGAGTAATAATACAGTAACATTCGTTTATTCCTTGTGCACAGAGGCGTTGTTGATAACCTCAAAACTTGCAATATGGATGATTTGGAGATGGATTATTTTGTTATACCGTGTATTTAAGATTAGCCTATAAATTAACGGGTTGCGAAGTTACTTCACTTAGACCTATATCATTCGTATACGACACAGAACAACAACGTGACGTCAGTTTCTGATCTGCTCTGATTGGCAATTACATTGCTGCAGTCGGGTAGTTGGCAGTCAAGGATAAAATTCGCGACTGCCAACTGCCAGCTACCAACTGCAACTTCATGTTGTGTATGGTGCCTATAGAATACACGGAGTCGATCGCGACTGCCGACCGAGGACTACCAACTACGGACTGCTGACTGCGCATTGTAGATGGGCCTTATTAGAGCAACGAAGTTTCAATTATTGTAAGTAGTCGGTGTTTGGAGTGTTTGCTGATGAAATTGCAAAATGCTGGGGTAAATTATAAACTATGGTTTGATCGCCACTGTTCAAATCCTGTGTGCCAATTTGCACTTCAAATAGGAAGAAATTAGGAGATGATAAGGACAGAGAGTTATAAGTATACCCATACATTTAGGAGAAAGTAGGCTATATGTTCTTTCCCGAACATCTTGTTAAATAGTGCAAAAAATAGAAATCAAAAGTAGCCTATATGTAAACCTGGTAACTCAGCTACATCCATGCAAAATTTCATTTAAATCGGATCAGTGGTTCTTGCGTGATTGAGTAACAGACAGACACACACACCACCTCATTTTTAGCCTACTTTTCACATTTTGCAAAAATGAGGAAAAAGTAGACTTATGAGATCGATCCGGGAAAATGTGTGTCTGTCAGTCTGTCTGTCCTTCTGTCTGGCTGTGTGTGTGTCCCCCCCTATCAACTCCTAAACGGCAGCAGCTATCAACACCAAATTTGGTAAGAGTAAAGATCTATATTTGAATATCTCACGACCATATTTGAAATTGACGTCAGTGTTACAAACTGCTGAAAATTCGCAATTGAAATTTCAGCTCTATGTCGGATATCTCAGAAGTTATGCAGGCGAACTATTCCAAAATTGGAACACGTATAGATAATATCATTCCAGATTAATTTTCTGAAGTTCATACATGCCAGTGTTGCCAATATGATTCTAAGCCTGCCGGTAGGTCCAATTTCTAAATGCATGTAACTTCTATATTGTCGATTGGATTTCAACCAAATTTCGCATGTACTATGTGTACTACAACACATATGACTGTGCATATTCTAAACAGCCACCAGGGTTGCCAACTATTAATAAATGCTCTCACTATGTTTCAACCCTAATGTCAATATATCAGGAAGTATGCAAGCCAACAGCTCTAAACTTTGCACACGTATAGTACCTGATATTCTACCCAAGTTTGGTGTAACATATATACATCAGTGCTGCCAACACGATTCTAAGCCTGCTGATAGGTCAAGTTTTTAAATGCATATAACTTCTATACTAACAAATGGATTTCAACCAAATTTCGTATGCTCTTTGTGTACCATAACAGTTATGATTATGCTTATTCGTAGGAAGCAGCAGGGCTGCCAACTGTTAATAAATGTTCTCTCTATTTGATTAACCCTAATGTCAATATATCAGAAAGTATGCAAGCCAACAGCTCTAAACTTTGCACACTTATAGCACCTATATTCTACCCAAGTTCGGTGTAACTTATATACTTCAGTGCTGCCAACACGATTCTAGGCCTGCTGATAGGTCAAGTTTTTAAATGCATATAACTTCTATACTAACAAATGGATTTCAACCAAATTTCGTATGCTCTTTGTTACCATAACAGTTATGATTATGCGTATTCGTAGGAACCGGCAGGGCTGCCAACTGTAAATAAATGTTCTCTCTATTTGTTTTTTAATCCTAATATCAATATATCAGAAATATATGCAAGCCTTCAGCTCTAAACTTTGCACACGTATAGTACCTGACTTTCTAGATTAATTTGGAGTATGTAATATACCTCAGTGCTGCCAACATGATTCTAAGCTTTCTGATAGTTTCAATTTTAATTAAATGTAACTTCTATACTAACAATTATTACCAATTGGCACTAGGCTATAATAGATCGTATTATTTCAGATTAATTCTGAGCATCACATACATGACATTGTTCCCAACACGATTTTACGCGCACTGATAAATCCAATATCAAGCAGCAGTCTTCAACCAAATTTTGTATGTGCATTCTATAACTTAAGAGAGGAAGCTCAGAATATATTCAGAGTCACCAGGGCTGCCAACTGTAGTAAGTTACTGTATTAGGCTACATTATTTTAAGTGTATTTCAAACTTCAGTACTTAGAAATGTTGGTATTAGGAACTTGATATCGTTATTATTGCAGATAGGTCTATATAGATTGGCATGTATCTTACATTTTAAGAAAAGTAGGCTGTTTAGTTCGTCGTGGAACTACTTGTTATATATTACTATGATTGACCGACTCAAAAGCGTCAATAACAGTTTCCTAGGGATGGGCGCGACTGAAGCCCGGAATCGAGAGTGTCGACTCGATCGACTCCAAACACCGGTCTCGGTTCGCATGAAGCCTCGCGACTCCAAGCTCACGTGATGAGTAAGGCCCAAGTAGAGGAGCAAGGAGGGTTCTGCTTCAAATACCGTTATTTATGCAAATGAGGGGGGCGTGGCAAGGTCAATGACCTTGAGGTAGGTCATGGTCAATGACCTTGAGGTAGGTCATTGACCCCAAGGTCGCCGGGACCCCGGAAGGTAAACAAACCTTGGAGGGTCCAGGAACCGGTTTGAGGGGGTGTGGGTGGAGGGAAGGGGTGGGGGAGGGGGGAGGGTGGGGGGTGTGGGAGGGGGGAGTGGGAGGGAAGGGTGGGGTGGGGGACGAGGGGGGAAGGATGGAAGAGGATCTGCACGAGACCCTCCTCGACCCAGTCTCTTTATTGGACTGAGCGCCTTCTCTGTTATGGTCTCGTGCTATATAGCTTTGCTTTGTACTTGATGAGATCCGAGTGTTGCCGAAGGTTTCCGAATCTTTGTCGGTGAATGAATCGTCAGATTTGAACGGTCAACTAGTGTGTGTGTGTGACGTCATAGCAGATTACGGGATGTGGGGTAGGTCATGGTTGGAAGTGTTCTTAATGGGAAAACATGAATGGAGATGGATGGTGGTTGTTGAAACCTGACGTGGTAGGTTGGTTAGGTGTGAATGGGTCTGAGAGACAAACAAAATGGGATTGAAAGCGCTCAATGGTAAACAAACATCAATGGTATCTGGAGTAGTGAATGGGATTGAGAGAGAGAGGGGGAATGAACTGGTTGTTGAATGTGCTCAATGGTAAACAAACGTCAATGAATCTGGAGTAGTATTTCCTGTAAATGGTAGGGTGGGTGAGGATACAAAACGCATAGCATGTTGGGTCGGCCAGCTCGACATGAAATAAAAACCAGAAGGCGTACACCAGATCTGATTTATTAATCCATGAATTATATGTGGCATTAAAACCTAGCCACTTAACAAAAAGTTTATTGCCACGTTTTTGTACAATTTTTTCAACAAGATAATGCTTGGGATATTGCGTCCTTTGCAGTTCCTCCATGTAGAATCCTCCTTGGATTGGCTGCTTGTTGAGGTCATCAAGTAAATAAACAACTGGATTAGAAAGTTTTACCTTGCGAATACGAAATATTTCTGTGCTCCAGTTTGGTGTGTATCCTTTGGCGAAGATTGTTTTATGTTTACTGATGCGCACATAATCACCAATACGTAATCGATGACGTCGCGGATCTGCCGTTTTGATTTTGTGATGAATGCGATCCAATTGCGCAATGTTCTTGGTTACAAGGCGTGGTTTCATTCTGATAGTTCTATGTTTAGTGTTGTTGTAACGTGTCACCAGGTCGCGTACAAGTTCAAGCCAGCGATAGGATCCTCTTGCTGTAAATTGTTCCCACATGCGCGTCTTGAGTGTGCGGTTGAAACGTTCTACAACACTTGCCTTTAGATTGCTAAAAGTGGAATAGTGATGGATGTCAAGTGATTTGAGATAAGCGGAAAAAGTCTTGTTGAAAAATTCTTTGCCTTGATCTGTTTGAAGCAAACGAGGTTGTCGTCTTGACCGCTGAATGATGGTCTTGAATGCAGCGGTGACTAGTTGTGCAGATTTATTCCGAACAGGTTCAACAAAGGCCATTTTGGAATAAACGTCGATGACGGTGAGCAGATAGTTGACCCCGTTGTTAGCTTTGGCATAGGGAATCATTTCAACCAGATCAGCTTGCCAAAGATCGTCAACGCCCCGTGTGATGACATGAGGACGATGGTAGAGACGACGAGCTGGTCTATGCAACTCGCGAGCAATGGCAGCCTTAACAGGCGAGGGTGTATGAACACGTTGACTCATTAGACAATAATGCCAGCATGACGAAGCTCCTCTTCTATTTCTAAAACTTCCGCCTCGTGTCCGGTATGACCAGCCTGTTCTGATGCACGCAACAGTTGCAGACGTTTAACCAACTTATTTGGATTGTTCCAATAGGCGAAATCGATGAAAGGTTTCAAAGTATTAAATGTGATACCGGACGCTGAATTTGCATGGCGAACACTTGCATAGGTGGGAAACAATTTTGATATGATGGTTTTATATTTGAAGCTCTTATTAGCATTTACTGCTTCAGAATGTTTATAATTACGTCTAAAACCATTTGTAGCCATCAAGATGTTTTTATACTTTTCAAGATCTTCTTTATCATAGTCCTCGGTAGAAGGTGTACGTGAAAATAAAAGTTCTAAAAGACCTGGCGTCAATTTGTAACGAACTGTTTTAACAATCAAAACATTGTCACTTATCTTGATTGGTGAATCGCCAATTCGAAATCTATTGTTTTCATAGCGAACACCATAGGTAGTATCAGTTTTCTTAGTAAAAAGATCTTCAAGGAAGGGAGTAACCAACGCACCATAATTTTGTAGTAAAATGGATTTTAACCGCACATATTGTTCGGGCGTATTTAATATTTCTTTAAGAGTAGGCTGCTTTTCTTTGGGTCTAGTGGGTGTTTCAGCAATTATTGATGTTTTCAAAAACTGGGGCAGCGGTGATTCTTTGGAGCTAGAAGACGGAAGCAATGGAGAAAAAACATCGTCAGGTTCTTCATCATTTTCTTCCTCCTCTTCAATTGTTTGTGTTTCTTTTGAGCGTGTACTAGGCTTTGATGTTCCTTTCAACACAGCTTCCAGAGGTGACTTCAAATGTTTTTCGACAAACAGTTCACTGTCGGCATGTGCACGTTTTAGATAGCGAAACTTTTGTCGAATGCTATTTCGCGCACGGATTATGTGCTTTTTTAATTGACTCCCTGTTGTCGCCATGACATCTGAACTAATGATGTTCAGAAAAGCGATGCAGCTACTTAAATACGAATGAAATGATCAAATCCCATGCGGTAGCGTCCATTGTTGATGTTGCTCTGCTTATCAATAACAAGACAACTGTGGTGATGAGCGTTCCAACACATGGCACACAACTGTGTAAAGGCTTGAAAGGTCATGTCTGGGTTCACGTGATCATCGTAGACGTGATGCATGTTGCGCTCATCCTGACGGAAGAGAACAATCACGTTGGCATTGTCACGAATCAACTGTTTTGGTATTCGCGAATAGGTTTGAGCGAGATAAAAACAATCAATATATTTATGACATCCCATGCTAAAGTAAGCCTGAATAATGCCCTGTCGTTCTGTGGCCACATCGTCAAAAATCATAAGCGAATGGGGGCGAACATTGTCTGGAGAAATGACATCTTCGTGTGCTGCGAATGTGAAGTAGCCCATGTTGCGCAGACCTGACATGACCTGTTCCAAGAACACATACAGCGGTTGATACAGCGATTTGGCAAAGATATAGATATTTTGAAAGCGCACTCCGTTTAAGGAGGTGATGAGGGTAAGCAGAAGATTGGTTTTTCCACATCCTGACGGGCCGGCGATGAGACAGCGAATGGAGGATGGGAAGAGTGATCCATGACGTTGTTCGGACGATGTTGAGAAGAGGTTTGAAACCAAGTCTCCCACCGGAAGTGAATGTTGTTGCTTAATAATCTGCATATCAACTAAATGTGAAAGGGGAAGAGCTGGTCTCTATATACATGAGGCAAGCGGGTGTTTCAGTTCCAGTGTAACCATGGACGCCTTTGGAAGAACTCTTAAAACAAATGAACGATTTGCTTTGACAAACGATCCAAAACATGATACAGATCCGGCTACTAAACGATATGTCGATGCTAATGTATTGCCACGCACAACAGATGGTAATTACGACTTTAATGGAAAGCGATTGACCAATATAACAGAACCCGTATTACCCTCGGACGCATGTTCAAAAAAGTATGTAGATTATTACCGCTTACGACGTATCAAAGGAGATTATGAGGCTCAGAATAAACGTATTACGGGCGTTGCAGATCCTGTGAACGATCAAGATGTGTGCACCAAAGCCTATGTGTTAACCAATGCTGTGGTGTTAACAGAAGCAAAGGACTATGACGTACACCAACGTCGAATCACTCAGCTGGCTCTTCCAACAAACAACACGGACGCTGCTCGAAAGGACTATGTAGATAACAAGGTGAAACAGGTGCTCAGTATTGTGCCCACCCTAACTGTAAAGGGCTATACAGCAAATAATGCACGCTTTGTGCATGTGGCCGATCCTGAAGATGATCAAGATGTTTGTACAAAACGGTTTTTAAACTCTGAAATGGATAAGGTGTGGGAAATTAAGGAGAACGCTCTACAGATGAAGCGAAGACGAATAGCCGAAGTTGCTGATTCTGTGCAACCTCACGACGTGACGACCAAACGATTTTTGGAACAACGGTTATCGCTTTTTATTAAATCAATACCCTCTATATTTCTGCTTCACATTGTAAACCAACAACCGGTAAAAGATCCCAATAACCTCGCCTACATACTACGTTCGGGGTATGACAATTACCGTTTAATGTATGATGGTGCCATTCGTGTAATTGAGTATGCACCAGATTTGAAACATTTAGAGGTACGATTAAACGGTAGTGTTCAACCACTTATTGATCAACCGGTGAAAGCCGGAGACAAATTATTCTTTTATTTGAAACTCTCGTCTGAAGAAAAAGAGGCGGGGAAAACGATGAACGATTTTCCTCTGTATATAGAACTTGAATATACAGCCACCATTGAATAAATAATTATAGGTTCCCTTCCTGAGGAGTGTTAGTTGTGTTCTATACTTTGCGGTGTGAGGTTGTCTTGTTCTTTGGTCGCGATGGTGAAACAGAGATATGTGGTGAAGAAGAGGAAGAAGTTGTCAAGAAAGGGAGGCTTTAAAGCTATTCTTCATGCGGCACGTCAAGCTTCGCGCGGAGAAACAAATAGTGAGTTGGCTATTAAGAAAGCACTCCGAGCAGCACGATTGCATGCGAATCCCAAAAGTAAACTACGTTTTAGAAAACGTGCCCGAGTTATTCCTGTGCCGAAACGTGGTGGATTTTTACCTGCACTGTTTGCTGGACTAGCAGCCCTGGGTTCACTTCTTGGAGGAGCAAGTGCGGTAGCACGAACGGTGAAAGCTGTTGAGGAGGCGAAGCAACAGTTGAAGGAAAGTGAAAGGCATAATAAAACTATGGAGGCCATAGCACTGCGCGGCAAAGGTGTGAACATGAAGCTAGCACCCTACAAGAAAGGACTCGGCATTTACATATCGCCAAAAAACGTTTAATCGATGCACTGCCACGATGAGCCATGACGCATGAGGAAGTTTTAAGATATGCAAAACAGCTAAAGATCTCCCACTTTCGAGGTGTGTTTATGCGCAACCAACTACCGTCTCGACCACGGAGCCATGAAAGTGCAGTTGTTAATTTGGATGACAGTCATGGACCGGGAACGCATTATGTGGCCTACATAAAGCATGGGCGAACCGTGTGGTACTTTGACAGTTTTGGAAACCTTCCTCCTCCGACAGAGCTTGTTCGCTATTTTGGAAGCAGTGCAACAATACACTATAATGTGAAACGAGTGCAAAATTTTAACACGCAACAGTGCGGTCGTATATGTTTGACTTTTCTATATAAGACCGAGCATGGCGGGTGACGTGGTCACTATGACAACAGAAAGTAGAACGTTTACAGTGCACGGACAAGGTGCGGAAGTAACTGTTGACTTTTATCCTCCTATTGAATTGGGACGACGACCCTACGTGCTGGGACTTGTTTCGTTTGAAGGCTATAATAGAATCTGCAACATAATTGAAGACGTCAATGATAAGTTCTACTACGATGACTATGTGTTAACTCTACCGTCTGGCAGCTACACCGTAGATGATATTCACGATTACATCTACACAACTCTCACCAAAGAATTTAGTCTAAAAGCATTTCTGGACGGGACACGCAAGTTTGAACTCATAGCCAACAACGTGACACATCGCTGCAGTATTCTTTCTTCTTTTAGGATTGATTTTAAATCTCAACCAGATTCGATTGGGTCATTGTTAGGCTATTCACCACAAGTGTTAGTACCAAACGTGATACACAAGTTTGACCAACCGGTGAAAATAATTGAAGATCATCACATATCTGTCACGTGTAATATTATTACAGACGTCTACACCAATCAAGATCCCTCGCATTCGCTTTATGATTTTATTGTTACTTCACCTGGTGGTTACATCATCCGCGAAAACCCGTCGGTGGTGCTCTATCATCCTGTGAGTGTGACCAACATCAGGAATATTACCTTAAGACTGGTGAATAGAAACCAACGTCTCATTCGGTTAGACCCTCATACACCTGTGACCTACAAACTGTATCTGAAGCCAGCATGAAACAAGTGTATAAAGCGGCAACGCTGTCAAGAACAGGCGTTAGTTGTGCTCAACACGTGTACAGGTTAACACGTGTCAACAAGCAGATCCTACAACAACTTGGTTACACCTTACGTCATGAATTCGATTCTAGACGTGACAAACCCTGTCGAAGTACAGGAGGGTATTGTAAGAATTGAACACCATTCCTACCAACCGTATACTCAGGGACTAAATAATAATGATGAGATTCGCATTACTATTAACCAACAAGATATCTACACGCTTCCACATGAAAGTTACATCCAGATTGAAGGGCAACTCACCAAATTGGATGGTACCATTCCAACAACGTCAAAGTTGGCCAACAATGCTTTGGCCTTTTTGTTTTCTGAGGTTCGCTACGTGATCAACGGTATTGAAGTGGATACTACTCGAAATGTTGGCATAACAAGTGTCATGAAACTTTATCCCTCGTATGGAAGCGAAGAGAGTAAAGCTTTTTGTATGGCTGGTTGGTGTCCCAACTCAACCAACGACTGGATGATTAACGATGATGGTACATTTACTGGACATTTACCTCTAAAATTAATACTAGGCTTTGCAGAGGATCATAAGCGCATTGTTGTGAACGCAAGACAGGATCTGATTCTTGTACGAGACAGGAGTGATTATAATGCGCTAAAGGGAGCTGATACAGCGCCAATAGATACAAAAATTCTACTGCAACGAATTCTATGGAAAGTACCGCACGTTACTCTATCAGATCAGAAAAAATTGAGTCTGCTCAAGATTGTGGAGAAGGATACAGCTTTACCCATTCAATTTAGAAGCTGGGAGCTGCATGAATACCCGGTATTACCACTCTCCGATACACATACTTGGTCTATAAAAACCTCACGGTATACAGAGCGGCCACTCTACGTCCTGGTTGGATTTCAAACAGATCGCAAATATCAATATAATAAAGATGCATCAAAATTTGACCACATCCAATTTCGAAATATACGACTCATTTTGAACGGAGTTACCTTTCCCTATGAGGGAATGGATTTAAACTTTAACAAGAACAAATATGGTAAGCTCTATGACATGTTTGTAAACTTTCAGTCATCCTATTATCAGAAAGAGGCATGTCCGCTATTATCACCACAAGACTTCAAGTCCAAGGCGCCTCTGGTGGTGATGGACTGTTCGTATTTGGAGGAGTCGATGAAGGAAACAACTATTGATATCAGACTAGAATTTGAAACATCTACAGTTATTCCAGAAAAAACAACAGCCTATTGCCTTATTGTTCACGAGGCGCAAGTGTTTTATCAACCGCTGTCCAATATGGTGACCAGAGTATAAATAGCATGTCTTCCTCCATTGCCCTTCACAGTCATGGAAAGCTACGATGAAGTCACAACCCCCTCTGCGAGGTGGGTCTGCAAATGTGAAAGTGATTCACCAGGCTCAGATGAAGATTCAAGGTTTACCATTTATCGCGCCCTAGTGAGTGAAGCTATAACTGCCTATCACAAGAATCATACTGTGCTTAGAATGCCGCCGCATCTGGTTCACTATTTACCGGATGGATTCATGTCTACGTTTGGTATTCATGACAGGGGGTACAACAACAAGCCCATCGCTAATCAAACAAATAATGTGGACGATGGTGTTGCCAAAGCTTCATCTTGTCATGTTGGAGAGCGGGTAGATTGCATGGACTGCAAATGCGATCGTTGCTCAACAAGTCGAGACGCTGATGCAGCATTTGAGATTTATCGCACCCTGGTGAGTTTAGCAATACGCGCCTACCATAAAGCGCAATTTCTTCGTGAAATGCCGCAGCATCTGATTGCCTATTTACCAGCTGGATTTCTGACCGCGTACGGTGCACACGACATTGACCTTAATTGGGATAAGCTACCATTACACCTCCGTATGTCGGCGGATGTTGCAGCCTGCCGTCCTTGTCGTAGACACTTTATGCATCGAGGAGATTCTCACTGTGATTGGGATGGTCCAAATCCTATGATAAAAAATTGTAAGCGATGTACTGATAACTTTATGAATAAAATTGTGTAATTGATTTTTGTGTGTATATTATTTTCCCGCTCCTATCCAATCAGTTAGTTGTTAAGAAGCAGCGGTAGTGGATGGTCTGATATCCGTCGCCATGCCGAAAACATTGATTGTCGACGTGCAGGGTTTCAAGGTGAACGGAAACAAGTTTGTATTTAAAGAAGTTGGAATTACTGACTGCACAACCATGTGGGCACCAAGAGTAACCAGTTTTGTCTTTGAACCACCGTTTCCATTGCATTTGCAGTCAGACGAGGACAGAAGACAAACAGAGTGGTTGCAACGCAATTTGGGACTAGTCTGGAAAGAAGGCGACATTCCTTACCATCATCTATCACTTGTTCTGAAAGCTCACTTGTTTGGTGCTGACCTTGTATTTGTAAAGGGAAGTGAAAAAAAAGGAATGGTTGCGTCAGTATGTTAATTCAACATGTCAACTTGTTGACCTTCATGATCTGGGATGTCCTGCACTGTACAACCTGTCCGTGCCTGATGAACCTCTACAAAATAAAACACTTCAAAATGTTTGGAAGCTTTTTGATTGGCTAGCTCGCAGAGCATGTCAAAACTTGCATGTTGAGTGCAAAGCGTTGTAACGTCAGCTTCAGTGTGAGACATACCAGTGATCAGTGTGGACGTGTAGTAATATGGCAGCAATTGAAGGTTTGGACTCAAACCCCACAGAGCGAGCTATTGTCAAGTTTTTTGCCTGTAAAAAAAGCTTGACAGTTTCACAGATGAGGAATTGAACGCTTTGCCCAAGGCGTTCCTTTTTTATGTTGCTTCAAACGCGGTGAAAAATATTTGGCACAGTGTACCTAGTGAATGGAGCAGAGATCCTGGTCTGCGTGAACTACAACCATGCACTGACTTTAGTCATCACCAGCAAGTGTCTATTACTAAAATGCCCTCCATTAAACAGTGTGGAACGTGTCAGCTCATCAAATTGTACCACGGTCATACAAATATACCGTCCTGTAAAGACTTTGCTTCATCATTCCATGGTTGCGATGAAGAAGAGGAAGAAGAGACAGCAGCGGCAGTATCGCCAGCACCAAAAAGTAAGTCAACGCTTGAAAAAGATATATCGGACCTTTGCTGGTCATGGTCTAGTTAACAAGGCCATTGATCTACTTCCCATTGAACTGCATATTCCCGGCTATCAATTTTGTGGACCTGGAACTAAACTAAGCCAACGTCTAGCACAAGGGAACTCTGGAATCAACATATTGGATGCAGCGTGTAGAGATCATGACATTGCTTACAACAACAAGAATATAGAAGTACGTCGAGTTGCAGACCGCATTCTTCTAAGAAAGGCCATGCAGCGTGTGATGTCATCTACTGCTTCTATTGGTGAGAAGATTGCAGCCTTGATTGTAGCAGGAGCGATGAAGTCAAAGCTATTGATTGGTGGTGGATTAGTGAGGAAAAGGACAAAGTAATAAACATGAATCAAATATTGTGGAGTATTTATTTGAGAGTCAGTCCACCAGTTCATAGTAAACACAAAATATGGTTTAGTTTTCTTCTTGTAAAAAACATACAATTTTAATAAAAAGAATTGAAAATGAAAGTGTGTTCTTTTTTACAAGGTGTGGAAATGTCCATAAGGCAAGCTATTTACACCATCCCACAGACGTTTATTGTCATATGTTGTCAGCGATGTTTTATTTTGATTTACTGTAAAAATATTATGGTTCTTTGAAAGAATGCGTGTTTGCTGGTATAAGCGAGAGGTGTTTGCGTAGAGTACACATCGATATTCCTCAACATTGAGGAATTGTGTGACGCTACGAAGAACACCCTTCGCTTTGCATTGACCTTTATTCTTTTGTGTTGAAAATGCGTACATTTTCGGCGCCAAAGCCACAAATTCTGTCATAACATCACCGGCGCACTCATCCTTAAATAGACCTATTTTTTTTTATTCATGGGAATTATGCCAAACATATTGTTAACCTCATAGTTTGAGGTATCAAAGTAATTTGGATGTTCTCTCATCACTGAGTAAACATCTATCTTATTGGTTTGATAAATAAGACTGTCTGTATCCATATACAGTAATTTTACATCTCCAAACTTTTGTTTGGCAAACTCATAATGAAATTGATACATTACAAATTTTGAAAAGTCAAGTATCACCATTCCCAAGTAAATTGGTTTGTTATACATGATTTCTGTCTTTGACAATTCAATGGTTACTAAATCAGTTTCAATAACTCGTACAGAATGGAAATTAGGCATAGCTATATATTTTCGTGCGCCATATCGACCGTCCCAGTGGTTTACCAAATGAATAGTTCTATGCTTTCGAATATTTTCCATTGATTTACCGTAGCACGCATTGTTCATTAATTTATAAAAATTTGATTCAAATGTGGTCTTGGCGTGTTGCCGATGATGAGTATTCAATTGCATGTACGGTTGTAACCATGGTTTTTGGTCAAAGCAAATAATGCGGTGAATGGATTGCAGTTTCAAACCATGTTTCAAACATTGCATTAAATTTTCAATGTGTATGACGTACCGATTTTTTGAATTTAACGTTGCCAGCAACTTTTTATTGTTGGAACGTGAACTGGGAGGTTGTAATTTTTCAACACAAAATGGTAGATCAGAATGATCATTGTGTATCTCACAGGGATATAATAAGTCGACCTCTAGAACGTAGCCACGCGTGTCATTGCTCAACACATCTTTTAAATTAAAATTTGAAACTTCATCTGAAGTCAGCCATCGAAAATTTTGATATGGAAGAGGTTTTTCCATAGCATATCCGTATAAATTGTTACAATCTAGGTAGGTGAGGTATGTTGTAGGTTGGTTTGGTTTGTATGTATCCATATATGGATTATTTGCTTTGGCGTGCTTTTGTACAAGCGAAACAAGACCACCACGTATTCCGCGTTCAAAAAAGAGTAACATGTCGATGTCTGTTAATAGTTCCAGTTCTATGTCAGTCACCTTCAACATACAGTCCCAACTATATCCGGCAAGGGTGTAGTAATGGGCTGGATCTAGATTGTAGATTTCAAGACACAGTTTGCGAAAGTGTTCAAACACGTCTGTCAAAAGTAGTGTATCAATTTTGAGGTATAAATCAGCATACTCGCCCAAAGTTGATATCTTGAACACGTTCCATACTTTTTGAGCGTGTAAATAGTCTTCTTCAGAAATATGACTTTTTGTTAAGTCATTGTAAAATTTGTCCTTTGAAGGGAGTGCAGTTTCCTGTAAACATGCCCAATTGTTTACATAATTATAGGGAAACACCCCCTTTCGAATGCATAATTCAAATTGTTTGGCATCAGTAAAGTGTTGACGTACAAAATGCAAATTGTTTGGGTGAAGCCCTTGAACAAGCGCATCCAATGATGATGCGAGGAATCTATACGAATCTAAAAATCGTATACTGATTCCATTTCGCCATTTCGAAAACGAAATAAAATTTTCATGATTTTGTGGAATTAAATTAAACTTTTGGTTTTCAAGGTTAGCAAATTCCTTAATAATTAAATGGCTGTCATACCGAGACATGTTGTGTAAGAAACAAGAAATATAGCGTGCTCTTTTATACGCCAAATTACATACACTATGAGCCGCTCCTCTAAATTTTCCAGTGTACCGATTATGGTCTCTCACTGGTGTGTCACAAGGTGCTATTGGTTTTTGACAAATGTGACAAGTGGTTGCTGTTGCAAAAACCGCCTCGTCTGCGTCCGACATTTGAAGCGGAATTGGATTTTGCAGGATATTGTACACCCGATCTGCCAAGGCGTCCAATTCATTTAAAAACCAAGCAGCAGCATCTGCATCGCGATAAGATTTGAAGTATGAAAGTGAAGGGTCGTATGAACAAATCACGTTTAGGGCACAACTGAATGGCACATGTTGCTGTACTTGTTGAGTGTACGGACGTGTCGGATCTGGTTTACATGTGTCAATGGGTGTGGTTAAACATTCAAAATCTGCATATACTGTAAATGGAAGCGGTTCTTGACGAGACACATTTTGAAATTTCATACTGGCTTTATCCTTTACTGGAAATATAATTTTTACCGCTGGTTGTGTGATGCAATCAATAGTATGTGCTGTCAACTTTTGATTGCTAGTAAAATATTGCAAACAGCGATCACATATATGTACCCTATTTTTTTTTGTAACTTGTGAACGAACTAGTCTAGAAAGATCTTTGATATAGCAATAATGGTTGCACAATTCCCCTTCAATGTACAGTAAATTAAAATGCTTTTCTTTTTTTCCCTTTGTCACATACAATGGACCAATAACTTTGTCCCCTTCAACTCCGTATACACTAATGGAGTAAAGCGGATTTTTAGATTCAAAACGAGAAATGGCGTTGAGGTCCATTGGGAATTCTATGTCTGCTAAATTTAGACTGATCATTAATTCCATAAATTTCTGGTGATATTTTCCCATTCTGTGAACATTTTCAGTTGCAGGACTTAACCCAGCAGCCAAGGACCACACAAAGCAAAAAACGTCATTATTATCCACATTGATGACTGCGTGATGTTTTTCCAACTGTTTAGGTAAATTAACATGAGCTGAACCACTGTTCATGGGATCAAAGGTGCATACATTAATTTTAAAATGGTTGATAGCTTCCAGCGATTTGCCACTTTCCAATTCTTGAAACTCGGCAAAGCGCGTCATGAGCTTATCGACAATGTTTGTACTATACCAACTGTGTATATTATCAGTGCGGTACAATTCACACATTTTCGTATGTAAATAAATCGGTTTGGTTATTTCAACACCTTGTTTTAAAATAACAAAATCACATAATAACTCAGCGTTAATCTTTAACGCTACATGTTCTCTTAAACAGTCTTGCATTTTATTTTGAAAAATGTTGTAGCTAGCGTTTAAAAATTCATTTGGGTCTAAAAATTTAGCATCATTATTAATTTTAAAGCTACATAACTTATTATTAAAACAACTATCCACGTTCTGCCAACTAAGTTCTGGTGCTGACATCATGACACTTACAGTAATTACATTTACTACAAAAACAGCAAATCACTGAACAGTTTGCAGAGAATGAAAACAAACAAAGTTTATTGTCTCTGCAAATTCTGTTTTAACATTAACAAATTTTAAATTTTATTTGATTCTTCAATAAATTCTACCAAACATCTTTTATTTTCTACTCCCAAATATTTAAGGTAGATGGTTCCTTTGTTGAGGTCATTTACAGCTTCGTCGTTGAGTTCCATGAACCTCGCAGGTAAGAAGACAGCGAAATCTTCTAGTTCGCAAACTATTCTTCCCCCATATTTCGTTTTCACCCTGCGAACAGCTGTCACCAAATAGGACTCGTTAACTGGCAGGTCCTGTAAACGTTTAGTCTCCAGAACCGGTTGCTCTGCCAATGAGATTCGCAACTGTTATAGCAGACATATTGGTTCTGAAAGGTAATTATAAAGTGTTTAGGTAAACTATTAAAAAGGTTCAGGTACCCTCCACCTTTATTTATTAGCACATTAACTCAAACCCTGATCTATAGACTAAACCATCAAATGTGTATACAAAACTTATTTGCTAAGACGAGGAGTCTCCTAACAGCGCTTAGGCCCAGTAATCAGTCGGATAGAGCGAGATAAGGTAATATCTCTTTTGACTGACGTCAAGCCTGGTAATGACTGTTAGTTGCAATAATAGTTTCATATATCCACTTGAGTAGTGTGTCCCGCATCCCCATCCAAACCTCTAGACTAAACCATCAAATGTGTATACAAAACTTATTTGCTAAGACGAGGAGTCTCCTAACAGCGCTTAGTCCCAGTAATCAGTCGGATAGAGCGAGATAAGGTAATATCTCTTTTGACTGACGTCAAGCCTGGTAATGACTGTTAGTTGCAATAATAGTTTCATATATCCACTTGAGTAGTGTGTCCCGCATCCCCATCCAAACCTCTAGACTAAACCATCAAATGTGTATACAAAGCTTATTTGCTAAGACGAGGAGTCTCCTAACAGCGCTTAGTCCCAGTAATCAGTCGGATAGAGCGAGATAAGGTAATATCTCTTTTGACTGACGTCAAGCCTGGTAATGACTGTTAGTTGCAATAATAGTTTCATATACCCATTTGATATTATTATTATCCACTTGATAAATATTTAAGGTCAACTGTATAACCATCGACAGTTAGAGAAACTGAAAGTACTCTGTTCAATATTACCTGATAGAAGATCTTTGCAGCAAAGCGATGTGTATACTACCAACTCGTGGACTTCTCTGGCTAGCAAGAATAATGTCACGGCTTATATACCCTTACAATCAGAGGCAACACTCCGGTTTGTCCGCTTTCTCAGTAACTGGATGACCTCCATATTTAGTATAAATGAACCTGCTACTTTACAAAGAATTGTCATTCACTGCTACTGCTATGTCTGATGAGGAAAACACCCGTGCTGAGGAAGAAGAATCCATCAATTGGGATTCTTCTTTGGACATTTTCATGTAAGTAATATTCATTTTTTAAAATTGATACCAGGCTAAAAAAATTAAATCAAAGCCTAGAACGCTAACCAATTAACCATGGGACCGGAATATATTTTTAATTAAGACAACACAAAACACCCAGTCCCCAAGCCAGGGGAATTAATCACCAGAAAATACAATCCCCACAGACCTCCCAAAAATCTAACCCAGGACCCTCCAGTTCAGAGTCTAACAGCAGCCAAGAACAGTATAGTTGAGCCACACAGCTAAACACATAGTTGTATCTTGTCTCGCAATAAGCAGTCAAGTAAATTATTACACTATTGTTTAAATGCAATGTCAAGCTTGGCTAACACTATTGCTGTTAATGTTAATAGCGTTTGTCAAATTGTGGTCAAGTAGCTTTGAACACTTAGATAGGTGTTAAGGTTTTATATACTTAGCCGGGTGTAGCCCAAGGACGGCCGACGGTGGGGCTCGAACCCACGCGTCTACCGAGTCCGTCCTGCCAAACTTTTAATTGAATTTCATAGCTAGTTTTTTTGTCGTGTGACCTCCTCAGAGGCCGAGTGCAGGTCCTTCTATTCGGCGTCCGTGGGCGACCTGCGCGTCGGGATGGAGTGGATGAAGATGAAACTGGGCAAGGATGTGGAAGGAATCGGCCGTGGCCTATCAGAAGGTACCGTCTCAGCATTTGCATGTGGAAGGAATCGGCCGTGGCCTATCAGAAGGTACCGTCCCAGCATTTGCCTGGTGTTGAAAATGGGAAACCACGGAAAACCATTTCAAGGACGGCCGACGGTGGGGCTCGAACCCACGCGTCTACCGAGTCCGTCCTGCCAAGCTTTTAATTGAATTTCATAGCTAGTTTTTTGTCGTGTGACCTCCTCAGAGGCCGAGTGCAGGTCTTTCTATTCGACGTCCGTGGGCGACCTGCGCGTCGGGATGGAGTGGATGAAGATGAAACTGGGCAAGGATGTGGAAGGAAACGGCCGTGGCCTATCAGAAGGTACCGTCCCAGCATTTGCATGTGGAAGGAATCGGCCGTGGCCTATCAGAAGGTACCGTCCCAGCATTTGCCTGGTGTTGAAAATGGGAAACCACGGAAAACCATTTCAAGGACGGCTGACGGTGGGGCTCGAACCCACGCGTCTACCGAGTGAGCAGAGAGCTTGGACTCATGACCTAATGCTAGCCTTGTTGGAACTGAGCAGAGAGCTTGGACTCATGACCTAATGCTAGCCTTGTTGGAACAAAACAACTTTCTTTTTCACCCATTACGACTTAAGAAACATGGCTAATTTATTGTAATTTAATGCAAATTGTATTAGCGGTTGGAGACCTGTTAAATTTATTACCGCTGAACTGTTCCCGGGCGAAGCCGGGGCGGATTGTTTGTATAATTTAACTGTTGCCGGACAAAGCCGGGGCAGATTGCTTGTATAATTTAACTGTTCTCGATCGAAGTCGGTGCATGCTTTTGGTATAATATAACTGTTCCCGGGCGAAGTCGGGTTGGGTTTCTGGTATAACATAACTGTTCCCGGGCGAAGCCGGGTCGGGTTGTTTGTATATTATATCTGTTCCCGGGTGAAGCCGGGGCAGGTTGCTTAAATAATTTATCTGTTCAATACATCCCAAGTGCATGGGGGCTACATTGGTCGGGAGGTGATGATTTAAATGTCCTTAACTAAATAGGTTACTTGACCTGGAACTGATGTATAGAAGTGAATGCATGTCTCGGTGCTAATGTTACATAAATCCTTCACCTTTGCAATACATAAGAGATCATTATCTATCCCGTGACTGCCTCGAGCACTGTAATTATCTCGCGGGCAATGCAGTGAAATCGGCAACATTTAATTGGATAATAACAGTAATTATATATAATTGAGCTGCATTCATTTTATATATCCCAGGCAGCTAGTGGTTTAAGATGCAAGTCACGTTAAAACCAATCTTATTACATGCTATGAATTCTGCTCGTTTCATATTTGAAGTAATTATTGCTTGTCTGATTCATACCATATAACTTTTAAACCAGCTTTGTCAATAGGCCATTATACTATTAAAATTCTAAACATCTTCATGTGGATTTAAACCTACCATCTCAGCATTTACAAGTACTGTAATGTACAGTTGTTGTTTGAGTCTTCAGTCTTTTGACTGGTTTGATGCAGCTCTCCATGCCTCCCTGTCCTGAGCTAATCGTTTCATCTCAACATAGCTACCACACCCTACATCCGAGGCAATCTGTTTAACATATTCTAACCTTGGTCTACCCCTACAGTTCTTGTCCTCGACCCTTCCTTCCATAACTAAGCTTGCTATTCCTGGGTGTCTTAGTATGTGTCCTACCAACCTATCTCTTCTCTTCATTAGCAGTCGCCAGAAACATCTCTCCTCTCCCACTCGTCTTAATACCTCTTTGTTTGTAACCCTATCTACCCATCTGATCTTCATCATTCTCCTGTAACACCACATTTCAAATGCTTCAATTCTCCTCTTTTCTGCTGCACCAATAGTCCAAGTTTCACTTCCATAGAGCGCCACGCTCCAGACAAAGGCTTTCAAAAATGACTTCCTAATACCTAAATCTATATTCGATGTCAGCAGATTCCTTTTTTGTAGAAATGCTTTTCTTGCCTGAGCCAACCTACTTTTTATATCCTCTTTGCTTCGTCCATCACTGGTTATTCTGCTTCCTAAGTAACAGAAATCTCCTACTTCCTTCTGCTTTTCACCTGCCAATTTGATCTCCATAGAGGTTTCTGATTTATTTCGGCTGCATTCCAGTATTTTTGTTTTACATTTATTAATTTTCATCATGAATTCTTTCCGTAAGACGGAGTCCATACCATTCAAAAACTCATTCAAATCCTCAGGCTTGTTGGCCAAGATGACGATGTCATCAGCAAATCTCAGAGTTGAAATTATTTCTCCTTGAATCTTCACTCCCACTTCAAATTTTTCTCTAATTTCCTTCATTGCTTGTTCAATGTAAAGATTGAAAAGTATGGGTGATAAGTTGCAGCCTTGCCTTACACCTTTCTGAATACCAGCTTCTCTCTCATGTCCTTCAACTCGAATGACTGCTGTCTGGTTTCTGTATAGATTGTATATCACCCTCCTATCCCTGTACTTTATTCCAATTGATTTCAAAATGTCAAACAATTTAGTCCAATCAACGTTATCAAAAGCCTTTTCTAAGTCTACAAAAGCCATGAACGTTCTCTTATCTTTCCTTATTCTACCTTCCAAAATCAGTCTAAGACTTAGTACAGCTTCCCTTGTTCCTACATTTCTCCTGAAACCAAACTGGTCTTCACCCAACTCCGTTTCTATCTGTCTCTCAATCCTCTTGTAAATCATTCTAGACAGGATCTTTGAAGCATGAGTAATCAAGAAGGTTGAATTAAGGATAACAAAATTAACAGTATTATTCTCTTCTTGCAAAACATTTTTTAAACTCAGCTTCCAAAAGCTTACATATAGCAGAACGCGGATTTTACAACTACAGAGGTGACAGCCGAGTTCAGCATTGCTTCCACTTGTGTCAAGCTCCTCTCTGTCTTCTTTCCTGTCAACCTCGCTTGGTCAACTCTTGTTCTCTTCCAACTCCAACAGTATTAGAGTATCCAAGGCCCTTGCCACATCTTTTCTGATTCCCTCCTTCTGCAAGAGACCAGTCTTCTTTTCCCATTATTTCCTACCTTCTGCCTGTCATTTAATCATTGATGCAGAGAAGTGCAAGGAGTATGCCTCCATAACTTAGGAGGTTTTCTTCTGTGTACTTTAATTTTCCCTGACACAAACATCAAGACAGTTTATATCCTCGCCGCTAGATTGGGTATTCTAATGACATTGATAGACATTTTTTCTATTTTATAGTTTTTCGAATGACCGCGTCATGGCGGAATTTTTCGTGCAGATGATGTTGATGATGGAGGCCGAGAATGACACGGAGGAGGACGATGATAGTGAAGAGGAAGGAGAAGAAACTAACGAAAAAAAATAATTAAATAAGTAATTGTAAGAAAACAATATTAATAAAAAATATTCTTGTTTTGATTGATTTATTTGTCTATCATTCCCACTTTTATTTTTTTTATATGAAGCTGAGCGAGCCAACATGTCAGGTGTCAATCTCAGAAATTCGCTCCTGTGACATCACACATCAGTTGACCGTTCAAATCAGATTATTCATTCTAACACCCATCCATGTCCATTAAACATCTAGCACGCCTTCCATATCCTCAGCTCCATAACACATAAATTCAAATCTCCCAAGTCAGCATAAATAAAAAAATCCTTCGGCTGCACTAGGTCTCTGTGATTATGCCTCCATGGCTTAGGGAGAAGCATGCCAACCTCTCACCGCTAGGTCTGTGTTTCAAATCCCAGTTACTCCATGTAAAATCTGTGCTGGACAAAACAGAAGCAGACTGGTTTTTCTCCGGGTACTCTAGTTTTCCTGACTAACTTTCATTCCACCAACACTCTCCACCATCATTTAATTTTATCAGTCATTTATTCAATCGCTGACTCAGAGGAGTGCGATAGGCTTCGACAGTCGGCACAGTTCATATCTTCACAACTAGATGGAATATTCCAATGTCATCAATAGTCATTACACCATCTTGTTTTTATTTCATGTCGAGCTGGCTGAACCGACATGCCATGCGTTTTTGTATCCCCCACCCATTAACAATTTGTTTACCGTTAAGTATTAGAAAAAAAACAATCCCATCCATGACCTACACTACATTCTGCCTGTGACGTCCCAACCTCCATTCACAGTTCCATCTTCATTCACGTTTGTTTACCCGCCAACCTAGCACGTCAGGGTTCAACAACCACCATCCATCTCCATTCATGTTTCCCATTAAAACACTCTCATCCATGACCTGTGCTACATTCCGTAATCTGCTGTGACGTCACACACACACACTAGTTGACCGTTCAAATCTGACGATTCATTCACCGACAAAGATTCGGAAACCTTCGGCAACACTCGGATCTCATCAAGTACAAAGCAAAGCTATATAGCACGAGACCATAACAGAGAAGGCGCTCAGTCCAATAAAGAGACTGGGTCGAGGAGGGTCTCGTGCAGATCCTTTTCCATCCTTCCCCCCTCGTCCCCCACCCCACCCTTCCCTCCCACTCCCCCCTCCCACACCCCCCACCCTCCCCCCTCCCCCACCCCTTCCCTCCACCCACACCCCCTCAAACCGGTTCCTGGACCCTCCAAGGTTTGTTTACCTTCCGGGGTCCCGGCGACCTTGGGGTCAATGACCTACCTCAAGGTCATTGACCATGACCTAACTCAAGGTCATTGACCTTGCCACGCCCCCCTCATTTGCATAAATAACGGTATTTGAAGCAGAACCCTCCTTGCTCCTCTACAGGCCCAGATAGTCATGTGTTTATATATATTTAATTTTACTAAATATTTTCTATTTATTTACATATCTTTGCCGTTTTTATAAATAAATAATTATTATGGTGAATTTATTCGTAAGTAGTTATTATTATTACCTGTCTTTGGTGGCATGTCGCACTCCTTAGATAAATGCTGCCGACGTTTTCGACCCTTGGCAATTCCATTAATTTGCCCCTCTGTTTCGTGAATGTACCCTTGTTTCTGTATTGTAGTAGTATTTCAAGACAGGAATTCCCTGGCCATTATGTATAGCAGGGGGGCCGGAGAAGACTCGTGACTCCAAGCTCTCCTGATGAATATTGCGGGGTCGCTTCGCATGAAGCCTCGTGACTCCAAGCTCCCCTGATGAGTATTGCGGGGTCGCTTCGCATGAAGCCTCGTGACTCCGAACTCACCTGATGAGTATTGCGGGGTCGCTTCGCATGAAGCCTCGCGACTCCAAGCTACCCTGATGAGTATTGCGGTGTCGATTCGCATGAAGCCTCGCGACTCCAAGTTCCCCTGATGAGTATTGCGGGGTCGCTTCGCATGAAACCTCGCGAATCCAAGCTCCCCTGTTGAGTATTGCGGGGTCGCTTCGCATGAAGCCTCGTGACTCCAAGCTCCCCTTATGAGTATTGCGGGGTCGCTTCGCATGAAGCCTCGCGACTCCAAGCTCCCCTGATGAGTATTGCGGGGTCGCTTCGCATGAAGCCTCGTGACTCCAAGCTCCCCAGATGAGTATTGCGGGGTCGCTTCGCATGAAGCCTCGCGACTCCAAGCTCCCCTGATGAGTATTGCGGGGTCGCTTCGCATGAAGCCTCGTGACTCCAAGCTCCCCTGATAAGTATTGCGGGGTCGCTTCGCATGAAGCCTCGCGACTCCAAGCTCCCCTGATGAGTATTGCGGGGTCGCTTCGCATGAAGCCTCGTGACTCCAAGCTCCCCTGATAAGTATTGCGGGGTCGCTTCGCATGAAGCCTCGTGACTCCAAGCTCCCCTGATGAGTATTGCGGGGTCGCTTCGCATGAAGCCTCGCGACTCCGAACTCACCTGATGAGTATTGCGGGGTCGCTTCGCATGAAGCCTTGCGACTCCAAGCTACCCTGATGAGTATTGCGGGGTCGATTCGCATGAAGCCTCGCGACTCCAAGTTCCCCTGATGAGTATTGCGGGGTCGCTTCGCATAAAACCTCGCGAATCCAAGCTCCCCTGTTGAGTATTGCGGGGTCGCTTCACATGAAGCCTCGTGACTCCAAGCTTCCCTTATGAGTATTGCGGGGTCGCTTCGCATGAAGCCTCGCGACTCCGAACTCACCTGATGAGTATTGCGGGGTCGCTTCGCATGAAGCCTCGCGACTCCAAGCTACCCTGATGAGTATTGCGGGGTCGATTCGCATGAAGCCTCGCGACTCCAAGTTCCCCTGATGAGTATTGCGGGGTCGCTTCGCATAAAACCTCGCGAATCCAAGCTCCCCTGATGACTATTGCGGTGTCGCTTCGCATGAAGACTCGCGACTCCAAGCTCACCTGATGAATATTGCGGGATCGCTTCGCATGAAGACTCGCGACTCCAAGCTCACCTGATGAGTATTGCGGGGTCGCTTCGCATGAAGCCTCGTGACTCCAAGCTCCCCTTATGAGTATTGCGGGGTCACTTCGCATGAAGCCTCGCGACTCCGAACTCACCTGATGAATATTGCGGGGTCGCTTCGCATGAAGCCTCGCGACTCCAAGCTACCCTGATGAGTATTGCGGGGTCGATTCGCATGAAGCCTCGCGACTCCAAGTTCCCCTGATGAGTATTGCGGGGTCGCTTCGCATAAAACCTCGCGAATCCAAGCTCCCCTGTTGACTATTGCGGGGTCGCTTCGCATGAAGACTCGCGACTCCAAGCTCACCTGATGAATATTGCGGGGTCGCTTCGCATGAAGCATCGCGACTCCAAGGTCACCTGATGATTATTGCGGGATCGCTTCGCATGAAGACTCGCGACTCCAAGCTCCCCTGATGAGTATTGCGGGGTCGCTTCGCATGAAGCCTCGCGACTCCAAGCTCCCCTGATGAGTACTGCAGGGTCGCTTCGCATGAAAGCTCGCGACTCCAAGCTCCCCTGTTGAGTATTGAGGGGTCCCTTCGCATGAAGACTCGCGACTCCAAGCTCCCCTGATGAGTACTGCGGGGTCGCTTCGCATGAAGCCTCGTACTCCAAGCTCCCCTTATGAGTATAGCGGGATCGCTTCGCATGAAGCCTCGCGACTCCAAGCTCACCTGATGAGTATTGCGGGGTCGCTTCGCATGAAGCCTCGCGACTCCAAGCTCCCCTGATGAGTATTGCGGGGTCACTTCGCATGAAGACTCGCGACTCCAAGCTCCCCTGTTGAGTATTGCGGGGTCGCTTCGCATGAAGCCTCGTGACTCCAAGCTCCCCTGTTGAGTATTGCGGGGTCGCTTCGCATGAAGACTCGTGACTCCAAGCTCACCTGATGAGTATTGCGGGGTCGCTTCGTATGAAGACTCGCGACTCCAAGCTCCCCTGATGAGTACTGCGGGGTCGCTTCGCATGAAGCCTCGCGACTCCAAGCTCCCCTTATGAGTATAGCGGGATCGCTTCGCATGAAGACTCGCGACTCCAAGCTCACCTGATGAGTATTGCGGGGTCGCTTCGCATGAAGCCTCGCGACTCCAAGCTCCCCTGATGAGTATTGCGGGGTCACTTCGCATGAAGACTCGCGACTCCAAGCTCCCCTGTTGAGTATTTCGGGGTCACTTCGCATGAAGACTCGTGACTCCAAGCTCCCCTTATGAGTATAGCGGGATCGCTTCGCATGAAGACTCGCGACTCCAAGCTCACCTGATGAGTATTGCGGGGTCGCTTCGCATGAAGCCTGGCGACTCCAAACTCCCCTGATGAGTATTGCGGGGTCACTTCGCATGAAGACTCGCGACTCCAAGCTCACCTGATGAGTATTGCGGGGTCGCTTCGCATGAAGACTCGTGACTCCAAGCTCCCCTGATGAGTATTGCGGGGTCACTTCGCATGAAGACTCGTGACTCCAAGCTCACCTGATGAGTATTGCGGGGTCGCTTCGCATGAAGACTCGCGACTCCAAGCTCCCCTTATGAGTATAGCGGGATCGCTTCGCATGAAGACTCGCGACTCCAAGCTCACCTGATGAGTATTGCGGGGTCGCTTCGCATGAAGCCTCGTGACTCCAAGCTCCCCTGATGAGTATTGCGGGGTCACTTCGCATGAAGACTCGCGACTCCATGCTCCCCTGTTGAGTATTGCGGGGTCGCTCGCATGAAACCTCGCGACTCCAAGCTCACCTGGTGAGTATTGCGGGGTCGCTTCGCATGAAGCATCGTACTCCAAGCTCCCCTGATGAGTATTGCGGGGTCGCTCGCATGAAACCTCGCGACTCCAAGCTCACCTGGTGAGTATTGCGGGGTCGCTTCGCATGAAGCCTCGCGACTCCAAGCTACCCTGATGAGTATTGCGGGGTCGATTCGCATGAAGCCTCGCGACTCCAAGTTCCCCTGATGAGTATTGCGGGGTCGCTTCGCATAAAACCTCGCGAATCCAAGCTCCCCTGTTGACTATTGCGGGATCGCTTCGCATGAAGACTCGCGACTCCAAGCTCCCCTGATGAGTATTGCGGGGTCGCTTCGCATGAAGCCTCGCGACTCCAAGCTCCCCTGATGAGTACTGCAGGGTCGCTTCGCATGAAACCTCGCGACTCCAAGCTCCCCTGTTGAGTATTGAGGGGTCCCTTCGCATGAAGACTCGCGACTCCAAGCTCCCCTGATGAGTACTGCGGGGTCGCTTCGCATGAAGCCTCGTACTCCAAGCTCCCCTTATGAGTATAGCGGGATCGCTTCGCATGAAGCCTCGCGACTCCAAGCTCACCTGATGAGTATTGCGGGGTCGCTTCGCATGAAGCCTCGCGACTCCAAGCTCCCCTGATGAGTATTGCGGGGTCACTTCGCATGAAGACTCGCGACTCCAAGCTCCCCTGTTGAGTATTGCGGGGTCGCTTCGCATGAAGCCTCGTGACTCCAAGCTCCCCTGTTGAGTATTGCGGGGTCGCTTCGCATGAAGACTCGTGACTCCAAGCTCACCTGATGAGTATTGCGGGGTCGCTTCGTATGAAGACTCGCGACTCCAAGCTCCCCTGATGAGTACTGCGGGGTCGCTTCGCATGAAGCCTCGCGACTCCAAGCTCCCCTTATGAGTATAGCGGGATCGCTTCGCATGAAGACTCGCGACTCCAAGCTCACCTGATGAGTATTGCGGGGTCGCTTCGCATGAAGCCTCGCGACTCCAAGCTCCCCTGATGAGTATTGCGGGGTCACTTCGCATGAAGACTCGCGACTCCAAGCTCCCCTGTTGAGTATTTCGGGGTCACTTCGCATGAAGACTCGTGACTCCAAGCTCCCCTTATGAGTATAGCGGGATCGCTTCGCATGAAGACTCGCGACTCCAAGCTCACCTGATGAGTATTGCGGGGTCGCTTCGCATGAAGCCTGGCGACTCCAAACTCCCCTGATGAGTATTGCGGGGTCACTTCGCATGAAGACTCGCGACTCCAAGCTCACCTGATGAGTATTGCGGGGTCGCTTCGCATGAAGACTCGTGACTCCAAGCTCCCCTGATGAGTATTGCGGGGTCACTTCGCATGAAGACTCGTGACTCCAAGCTCACCTGATGAGTATTGCGGGGTCGCTTCGCATGAAGACTCGCGACTCCAAGCTCCCCTTATGAGTATAGCGGGATCGCTTCGCATGAAGACTCGCGACTCCAAGCTCACCTGATGAGTATTGCGGGGTCGCTTCGCATGAAGCCTCGTGACTCCAAGCTCCCCTGATGAGTATTGCGGGGTCACTTCGCATGAAGACTCGCGACTCCATGCTCCCCTGTTGAGTATTGCGGGGTCGCTCGCATGAAACCTCGCGACTCCAAGCTCACCTGGTGAGTATTGCGGGGTCGCTTCGCATGAAGCATCGTACTCCAAGCTCCCCTGATGAGTATTGCGGGGTCACTTCGCATGAAGACTCGCGACTCCAAGCTCCCCTGTTGAGTATTTCGGGGTCACTTCGCATGAAGACTCGTGACTCCAAGCTCCCCTTATGAGTATAGCGGGATCGCTTCGCATGAAGACTCGCGACTCCAAGCTCACCTGATGAGTATTGCGGGGTCGCTTCGCATGAAGCCTGGCGACTCCAAACTCCCCTGATGAGTATTGCGGGGTCACTTCGCATGAAGACTCGCGACTCCAAGCTCACCTGATGAGTATTGCGGGGTCGCTTCGCATGAAGACTCGTGACTCCAAGCTCCCCTGATGAGTATTGCGGGGTCACTTCGCATGAAGACTCGTGACTCCAAGCTCACCTGATGAGTATTGCGGGGTCGCTTCGCATGAAGACTCGCGACTCCAAGCTCCCCTTATGAGTATAGCGGGATCGCTTCGCATGAAGACTCGCGACTCCAACCTCCCCTTATGAGTATAGCGGGATCGCTTCGCATGAAGACTCGCGACTCCAAGCTCACCTGATGAGTATTGCGGGGTCGCTTCGCATGAAGCCTCGTGACTCCAAGCTCCCCTGATGAGTATTGCGGGGTCACTTCGCATGAAGACTCGCGACTCCATGCTCCCCTGTTGAGTATTGCGGGGTCGCTTCGCATGGAGCCTCGCGACTCCAAGCTCACCTGGTGAGTATTGCGGGGTCGCTTCGCATGAAGCCTCGTGACTCCAAGCTCCCCTTATGAGTATAGCGGGATCGCTTCGCATGAAGCCTCGCGACTCCAAGCTCCCCTGTTGAGTATTGCGGGGTCGCTTCGCATGAAGACTCGCAACTCCAAGCTCCCCTGTTGAGTATTGCGGGGTCACTTCGCATGAAGCCTCGCGACTCCAAGCTCCCCTGTTGAGTATTGCGGGGTCGCTTCGCATGAAGCCTCGTGACTCCAAGCTCCCCTTATGAGTATAGCGGGATCGTTTCGCATGAAGCCTCGCGACTCCAAGCTCACCTGATGAGTATTGCGGGGTCGCCTCGAATGAAGACTCGCGACTCCAAGCTCCCCTTATGAGTATAGCGGGATCGCTTCGCATGAAGACTCGCGACTCCAAGCTCACCTGATGAGTATTGCGGGGTCGCTTCGCATGAAGCCTCGCGACTCCAAGCTCCCCTGATGAGTAATGCGGGGTCACTTCGCATGAAGACTCGCGGCTCCAAGCTCCCCTGTTGAGTATTGCGGGGTCGCTTCGCATGAAGCCTCGTGACTCCAAGCTCCCCTTATGAGTATAGCGGGATCGCTTCGCATGAAGACTCGCGACTCCAAGCTCCCCTGATGAGTATTGCGGGGTCACTTCGCATGAAGACTCGCGACTCCAAGCTTCCCTGTTGAGTATTGCAGGGCCGCTTCGCATGAAGCCTCGCGACTCCAAGCTCATCTGATGAGTATTGTGGGGGGCACACAGTCGCTTTTTATCCGAATCTCTCATTATTATTATTATTATTATTTACAATCATTGTACCAAATTGTTTTGATATTGCACTTTTGACTGGTTGTATTACTATTATTGTTATTAATAATTATCATCATAATAAACACAATAACAATTACGCCTACAACATTACCGATGATAACCCGAAACAATCATCCATGTTTGCTGGCTAATAATCCTATTGTATTCATCGTAAAACAAGGTATCAAGGGACAAACGTGGACGGTTAACAAGACCGTCACATTATGAGAGGCCTGTGCGCACATCTTAAACAAAGCAATTAACAAACCATAACATAGGCCAAATCTTACATTAATTCAACACCCACATTTTGTTATTGGAGACACGGAAATGAAACACCCTATAATGAAAGTAGGAATAACACACACAGTGCCAAAAACTTCGTAATTGGTATTCGACATTCCATATAACGATCTTGCCAGCAAAATAAATATCCTATCACTATACATCAACTAGGCCTATCCAGCATATTCTCATACTGTAGAATCCCACAGTAGATCATAACAAAGAACGACTATGCATATAATCATTCTATTGAATCGTTTTGCAGGTTATAATAGCTTGCCATACATTTCAATACCAAAACAGTATCACTGGCAAGCTAGCAGCAAGATTTATTCAGTTGTATTTTAAACATGCCGCAGCGATAGCGAACTACTACTTCAGTACTTTGCTGTGTTTGCTGCCGGCATACATGTTCAAGCAATTCCAAAAACAGTTGTTAGATGGCGTTAGTGCATCAGTGGAGTCGACACTGGAGTCGCGAGTATCGGTTCCAGCGCCAGCAGTCTCGACTCTTCGCGACTCCGTTCGCAACCCATCCTTAGTTTCCATAGATAGGTTTGAAGCCTAAGGCATATAGGCCCATATTTGTTATGGACTATAAAAGAAGGGGAAATTCTAAGGGATGACATGTTTCGCTCGTCAAGCGAGCATCTTCAGATTCCCATATCGTTATAAACACATGTATTAACGGAATTAATGAATACATAATATGTATTAATGAAATTAATATGTACATATGTATTTATTAATTTCATGTATTTTTTCAGGATTAAGAAATAACCCATCACAATTGGGTTCAATCGTGTTGACCAAGTGAAAAACATCAAATTTTTGATTAAATAGGCAACACTGAAAATGGCTTCAAACACTATAACGGTGTACATGAACGTTCACTTTCGTGTGCCGAGTTGATCTCTGGCATGTCCTGCCATCTGTTGGACATTATGTAGTACTACTTGAGTTTGGATTTTTGCTTCCGAAGTAACTAGCAGATCATTCTGTACACGACTGTCCTCTACAGCTGATGTTCATCTGTGATGTATATAAACATGGCGGAATATGAAGCTAATTATTCACGCCGCGTTGTGATTACGGATAAAAGAATATCAATTGTTGTATTAGTGAGGAGCAACAAGTATTTCTTGCCTACTGATTTTAGGAAATAATATTATATAATGATGCAAGCGTGGGCACAAAAGTTTAATTTTGATTCGTCTCAAAATAATAATAATAATAATAATAATTAGTATAAACGAAGGATTTTGAATTTTCATTTAGAGTAATAAAGATATGGAAGGGATGGAAGTAACAATTAACAATACATACTATTCAGGACAGACCACTGTTCAGAAATATGATAAAAAATTGCAAGGGTTTCCAGGAGAAGGAAAAGAAAAAGCGGGTTAGCATCTGGACGGAAGGGAGAAGAAGGAGACAAAGTGAAGTAATGAAGAACTACTGGAAGGCAAGAAAGGATAAAGGAAATAAGGGACAGTGGATGCAATGGGATATATCACGCGGTTAAAAGATGGCCAAAATCGTGGAAAGAAGAAGAAACACCAAAAATCCATAGACATTTTAAGTTAATACCCCAGGGGCTCACAACTTGTGGGACGTGGGTTGGTGACCACGGGACTCCAGCTGAGTCTGGAATTGCCTCCAATTACATGTACCAGGCTCCTTTCAGTTATCTTTCCAGTCGACCTCCCATGGTCAACACTTGTTTTCTTCCGACCCTGGTGGTATTAGTGTATCCGAGGCCTAGAGAGCCTTTCACTTTCCAACCATAATTGACCGTTGTCCCATCCTTCCTGATACCCCCACTCTTCGAGGGGTCGGTCTTCTTTTTCTTTTCAAGGAATCTCCTGCCTTCTACTCAAGGCTCTAAAGGAGGCAGGGTGTTTGCAGCCCCACCACGTATAGTGCACCCTGGACAATGCAACACCCTCAAAGGCTCGCGGCTGGTGAGATTGGGAGTTGGCGACCCCGAAGGATTCCTGAGCTGGGTTCATTGTTTCCCTTTTTCTACTGACTTTGGGGAGGACAATCTCCCTCTTTCACCTTTTCCTCTCTGTCTTTCATGGCTCACCTTCTGACTTGGTCCCTTAATCCTCATTCTTCGTAAATTGAGGGCATTTATTTTCCCACTGTCTTCCAATTAACTTTTTTCCTATTCTATTTATTCATTTCATCTTCTAGTACGTAAGTTAGTTGTATGTTTATATTTAGGTTTAGTTCTATTTGTGATGTGTAACATCTTTCCGTTCGGTTGCGGGATAGTTTTGTGGGAGTGATTTTGAAAATTGGGGTCGTAAGTGGATCGGAACGATCGAGCAGGCAGTGGTGGATCAAACGGAAGTATGCACTGCCCGCTCGATCGATCAAACGGAAGTGTACTAGCTGGCAGTGGTGGACAACGGAAGTATGCACTGCCCACTCGATCGATCAAACTGAAGTGTACTACCTGGCAGTGGTGGACAACGAAAGTATGCACTGCCCGCTCGATCGATCAAACGGAAGTGTACTAGCTGGCAGGGGTGGACAACGGAAGTATGCACTGCCTGCTCGATCGATCGAATGGAAGTGTGCCCTAGCTGGCAGTGGTGGATTTAACGGAAGTTTAAAACGCACTGCCAACTCGATCGGTCGATCCAGCTGGCACTGGTAAGAGAAACAATCAGCGCGCGGTGTCGAAAATTGATACCATGACGCACTCTCGGCCATGTGGAATGTATATGTCATACTGAACGGAAAACGCTCATGTGATCTCTGGTGTCAAGTGATTTAAACAAATGACATGGTACATGTTCGAAGTCTTCGTATCAGTATTTAAATGGTAAAATGCCTTAATATCAAAGATTGTAAGTAGTCGGCATTGCATTGGCATAAGACATTTGAACTCAATGTCACTCAGGAACATTATCGAAACAAGCAAAATATAAATGACACTTAATTCTGTAATGCAGTATTATTGGAACGTGGAAATAAGTCACCATCTTGTGCACAATATTTGCGTAGTCGAAATAGCCGTGGGGTCATTGCGTATGACTGTGAATCTAGAGAACTTGGGTTCGAATCCTGGGCGGGGTAGATATTTTTGCTACCAGATTATCATTTTAAACGATATTTATCATATCAATATGACTCATTTTAACAGAATCCATTTGAAATTACGTGTTGGTCTGTGAATCAAGAGGACCTATTTATAAGGAATTTAAGTTTATGAGCGGTGTCGCGTCTATTAATCTAGTTGATCCATATCGTATTCTTTATTTAGGCTAGTGGTGGTGGAAGCTACAAATCATCTAATAAAGTTCCGTATTATAAACTACAATATCTGTAAAACACTCCCTTTTACACTAGATGGATATTTGTGCCAATAATACTATAAAATACCGGTGTATCAACAATTTCACGTGAGGTTTCTTCTATGTCAGATGTTACACATAATATGCGACTACTGTAAGGCTCGTAATTATTTTAAATATCATTTCACTTTCATCACACCATTAGGGGCCGATGACCTAGTTGTTAGGCCCCTTTAAACAAAAATTATCATCATCATTATTATCATTATTGCGCCAACCACCGGGGACGGGATGGGCCTACTTACCTTGTTTTCAGAGGTCCGCTCGCCACTGCAACTCACCGACAGATGACATACCCCAGCAGACTAACACCTACAGATGAAGGAAGGAGGGGGACAAGGAATCCCACAGGCCAGTCCACAGATACCCTCTCAATAACCCATAGAAATGCCACCGGCGAAATAATGCCACGACAATTAGCTTAGCTTAAGAAAAACATTTAATCCAAAAGTGAAGCAAGCACCCATGTTAACATGAAAAGACTGGGGATTCGGTCAACATTAACAGACATAACATTATACTCCTAAACAAAACTAAATTCTTACAAGGGCTCCAAAAACACTTATGTCTCGAGCCAAACAATCAATCACCCACAGGTGAAGTAAAAGAAAAATTACATGAAGCTTGAGGAGCAAAAAAAGAAAAAATTAAATAAACAAAATCCAAGGAAAATCGGAGCCCACAAGGATTAGATTATCACTTACAAAATGAAGCGATTTAGTGAACCACAAACACTGAAAATTAGGCTCGACATTCAGTCAACCGTACCATGCCAAAAATCAAGGAGCTAAATAAAAATTAAGAGACCAAAATAACAAAAACAAATTAAAATTACTGTGGCACACGCAGGGAAACTTAAAACAGAAGTTTGAACTAAACCATAAATCAGCATGATTAAAAACAAGAACAAAAAAAAATCAAGAACTACGACATCATGTTTGAACGTCGCGCCAGACGCCGAAAGACTCCTACCTAAGACCACAATGCATCATGAAAAAACAAAACTACAATGGCCGCGAAACAGATGACTGAATATCCTGCCCAATTACGCCAAAAAGGATTTTAAGGATTAACATTCGGCCAGAGAGAAATGACAAAAAGGAGATAAATATGATCTTTTAACAAAATACGAACAATAAAAATAGAAATAGGAAGCGACGGATCAAAAAACTAAAGACCCCCAAAAATATATCAACCCCAATTTATGAGAAGAAATTTACCCCTTAATAAAATAAAATAAATAAATAAATAATAAATTACAATGTAAGGTAAGCTTGAAACGTGTCTCCGGAAGGTGCAAAAGAAAACAACAAGATTTACATATCAGGAAATATTAACAAAACAGAAATCTTAGGCCTATAATGCAAAATAACATACAGTATTAAAACATCCATAACGGAGCTCCCATAACAATATATATATTACATAATAAAACGTACCTTAAAATCCTTCTTTTGTGGAGACACAAAAATAACAAAAAACTAACACATTTTAAATAATTTTAAAAGATATAAACTTTGCCTCAAAATGGCTACGCGAGCACACACACGCCGCTTCGATCACCCACGCAGCTTCTCCTTGCAGCCAGTTACAAATAAATAGACCACACTTCATCTTCAAGACGAAATGACGAATTTATAGCCTTCAGGGCACAGGCATTTCCTTTTTATAGAATACATCCATATTTCGTGGAGACTAGGGGCCAAGCCCCCAGCCTCACGGAGACACACCTTTGCACGACGACTTAGTTCAAACAGTCCAGACGACAGCCCGTGAAGAAGCCAACATGGCGGAGACCACAGTTATAGGCCGCAGTGCATTAATGTTAATCGAAATTGTCCAATCACAGATTGACACACCATGTAACAATGTGCATATTATATAAACAATTTGGCGGAATATTTTATATATAGTCCTTTGTTTTAATGACGCAGATTTAATTGAACATTTCACTTTTCATACAGACGAAGCTGCGCTCTGGTAGGTAGAGATTAAACCTCATCATCCGAACAGTACCTCAGAAGGTGCTGCCATCTCGAGCTCATTACCCAAAGCAAGACATCTTAGCGGGCACTTTAAATGGTAGGGGAGGGTAGGGATTACATGTCGAACGATGCAGGAAAATGTTTGAGACAGCCTGCACGGCTCAATTATCTTATTATGTAATACGCTAAGGTGTATGTTTCACAAAACTCAAGCTCTTGAACCAGAGGGAGTTAGAAAGTGTGGTTTGTGCCCCAAATCGATTCAATAACACAGGAAAAATCTTGCATTTATTGAATAGTCAACGAAAATACCTTTATTTGCTTATAAAGTGCTTTAAAACAAATAAACTAGACGATAGCCCCTGCTAGAACTGTGGCGCGTACAGCCCGCATAGAACTAGCACCGGGCGGGTAGTTTATACAAATGGGGCGCATACAACACTTTATACGAGAGTTCTCGCGCGGGTCCGCTAGTTTTATATAAATTACGACTTCTACATTAAAAAAATATAAATGAATAAACTCTGCACTGAGCTAGCAGCTAACTGGATATCTCAGCACTTAGAAGGTTAAATAATCCTTTATCTGCTAATTGGTACCTTTCTTCCACTGATGGCTTTTAGAAGCACTGCTAGCCATCGTATCAACGAGGGATGTGACCCTCGCAATTTGATTAACAACTATTTTAAAACAACCAAGAAGAGTGCAAATTGAACCACATAAACCACTAAGCATGAAGATTACAAGCAAAGGCTGGTGGTTTACAAAGATCTCTTTTAATTAGAGTAGCCCTTTGTAGAAGTTTGCGCGCTTCATTCGCGTGTTATTCTCAACGCTATGCTAATTAAAATAATTGCTTCAGCAACGGTCTGATGGAAAATTACGGTGGTAGGTTAGATTAGTGGTCTCTAAAGGGTAGGTAAAGTTGAAGCTTAAATAGTGTTCTTTTTGAAACAACACTCATAATCACCATCATTTAATAATCAAGGTCAGATTTCGGATAGTCGCAGAAGAATTTGACATAATGACATTCCATTTATAAGGTGCGTTCAAAAAGTAACGAGCCGGAGGCTGGAATGCGCAAGCCGGTGACTACATCGGCTAATCGTGGCGTGTGTAACGAGGTGTGGTTCCGACCAGAGCGTGGAAGGTCAAAGCCCGTCACTAGAGGGCACGCGTGCACGTCAGTTGACGATATAAAGCTAGCAGCAGCATGCATCAATCGTCCAATGCTGCCAGTCGCATTGCAAACAGTGACATGGAGGCGTCAACCGAAGAGCAAAGAGGTGTTGTTCGGTTTATAACAGCGGAAGGAGTAGGGGGAACGGACATTTATCGCCTAATGTCACAAGTGTACGACGAACACTGCATGTCCCTTGCAAGGGTCAAGGCGTGGTACAAGCGCTTCAGGGAAGGACGGGTGTCGTTAGCCGATGATGCCCGATCAGGGGCACCCCCCTGCATTACCAATGACAACGTCCAGCTGGTTGATGCACTCATTACGCAGGACCGCCGAGTGACAGTGAACGCCATAGCCGCCTTGGTCGCTCCACGTCAATGCACGACCACATACGGCCAACCATTGAACTGTAGGTACTAACGGAACAACTCCTCCCTTGGTAACCCTCGCTGAAAACTGCTTCCTGGTCATCGCCTCCTTGACGTGCACTACCAGCCGTAACTAGTCGCACCAAAAACCGTCATACCATTGAAGTCTAGGTTGCAAGTCAGCTGATATGTCGTGATTATTTTCATATATTTTATCGTACTTACCTCTGTGCAACGTTGTATGTATGGTATTTTCCAATAATACGGTAGGTTTACTGTCTACTTTATTTTCGAATTGAGATTTGTATTGAAGTAGCCTATTCTGCGTTTATGGATACGTCTTATATCAAATTTTGACATAATAGGCCTAAATAGCAATATGACAAATACACGTAGGCCCTATTATAGGTTATAAGTTATTAGTCACAGAATTATAACCTAGGCCTAGCTTATATTACAGATTTCCATGGAAACGCCCAGCTGCATTAAAGAAATAGGTTATAGCTGCGAAAAATTTTATAAATCATGCTGCTTTTTTCATTCAAATAGAAACAAACCACTGCTTAAAGATGATGCAGTACCTGCAATTTTCAATTTCCCACAGCATCTATTTCAGCCACCCAAGAAAAGACCGACAGTTATTGAATGACACGTACAAGTTAAAGCAGCCTATGTAGACCTAGGCCTAATATTTACTGTTACTTTTGTCATCAGCATAGGCATAAAATTTCACATTTTCCAGTATACTTTTATGATGTCAGTTGTGGAGACGATAAAAAGAATTGGGCTTAAGGGATCTTCCCTGCAGGACCCTGTTCGTTTGCTGTATGACTTATGTGAGGTCAAAGTTTCGACCTGCTTTGAAGAAAAAGAAGCTTGTAGTTTTACGTGACCGTTAATCTTGTGATCATGAGCCATGGGCCCTCCATTTTACGTGGAATCCGAACCACAGGACATTGCATTTCCCTTCAAAAATCGCACATGCAATGACCGGGAATCGAACCCGGTCCACCTTGGTGAGAGGTGAATTGCTTGACCGCGGCGCCACCACGCCCCATTGCTTTGAAGAATATTGAACATGTTGTTTTGTATAAATAAAGTATGTATTTTTGTTCAATAAGCATCTATTTAATTGTTTAGTTGTAGGTTTATGCATATTCACACGCCTTTGAGTTAATAAAAATGTTGAATACCAATTACCATACTTTTTATCTTTATTCTTAGTCATTCCCTGTCTAACCTTATTTTTATTTTATTTTAAGGAACTTACGGCTTGTATTTGTTTTGCCAGTAGGCCTATAGTTATTGTGTATGCTGAGGATTTAAAAAAAAGATGAGTAATCAGGCTGCAATATAATATTTTATGTTGGCGTATATTAAGTATCAAATTACTATGATATTTTGAAATATGTATTTCGGCGTAAGTTCCGTTTAATTTACCGTTCGCCTAAATGTTCAAAAGTACCTCTTTTACTTGTATCTTGCCGTACATACGTACATCATCCTTGCGTTCGTATACGTCAAACTCTCCTCCTTGACGTGCACTACCAGGCGTAACTAGTCGCACCAAAAACCGCACTTTGCTCCCATACAGTCGGCATTCCAGTATTACCTAGAGTTCAATGCGGCCAACACAGTCGCGGCACTCCTGCAGAAATTCAAATGGGAGGTTCTCGGCCACCCTCCATACAGTCCAGACCTCTCTCCCTGTGATTACACCATGTTTGGTCCCCTGAAAAGGGCTCTGCGGGGCCAACGATTCACCTCGGACGCCGACGTCCAGCTGTACGTGCGGAACTGGTTCACATCGCAGCCCAGGGAATTTTATGAGACAGCCATTCACCGCCTCGTGTCACAGTGGGACAAGTGCCTCAACAGCCAGGGCCAATACTTCTAACAAACAGGTACTGGTTTCTGTAATTATGCCTCCGACTCGTTACGTTTTGAACGCACCTCATATAAATGGTAAGGAATTCCCCCTTGTCTGTCTGTCTCTCTCTTTCTCTGTGGGGCGAGGTGGTGCAGCGGAAAATCTGTTGTACACTCACCATGGTGGATCGGGTTAGATTTCCAGTTCATGCATGTGCGATTTTCAAAGTGAAATGGCTTTTCATAAGGTTCGCATTTCACGTGAAAAGAAGATCCCTTGGCTCATGATTGCGTGATTAACGGCCACTTGAAACTACAAACTTCCAAAACGTTAACTATTTAAAATCATTAAAAATATTCTAAAAGTATAAAAATCGGTTCTGTTACAACTTTCTTTAGGTTAATAATGTAAGAACCAATTCTTCAAAAGACCCCGGAGTGGAGATGTCAATGTTATGGAACTGATGTAGTGGTTCATTGAAAACCATTTTCTTTGAGGTTGGGATTGATTGTTATCTTATGCATACGTAGGCTTTGTGATTGTAAATGATAATAGTTCGTTCAAACATTTAGAGAAGCTATAGATGAGTATTTTAAATGTAGTTAACGTTTTGGAAATATTTCTTGAACTCATATATTTTATAACATTATATGAAATCTTGCATCTTCATTCGTGTCCAGCTCCATGGGTAAATGGTTAGCACGCTAGACTTTGGCCCGATATGTCCTGGGTTCGATTACCGGCTGGGCCATCGGGGATTTTAATATACTGGGGTTAATTCCCGTGACTTGGGGACTGGGTGTGTATGCCGCCTTCATCACCACGGCATCTTCATTACGACGCACAGGTTTCCCACGGGTGTCGACTAGAAAGACCTGCACTCGGCCTCTCAGGAGGTCACACGATCATTCATTCATCTTCATTCGTATCATGTACTGTCTGCGGAAGAAGGTTATAATATAACCGATACCGGTACAGTGTACTCAAATATAAATTTTTATTGACTTAAGGTATCTTTTCCATTTCATTAGTCTAGTTTCTCTTAAATGCATGGGTATAAATTAGTTCATTTTTGTCAATACTGATTGTTGGACAACATTATTTCACTCATTATAACGAAGTGATAATCGCAGCCAAATAATAACCTACAGATCGTCATTTGTTTCTTAAAGACTTTCAGGACGGAAGAAACCCGTGTCAGGTACTTTGAACTGGTGCCATCTGATGACTAACAAGCAAACTATATTTGAAATTGGAGACAGTACTTGATCAAACAACACATCGTCTTCCTGAAGGACGATCCGAGGCTCTAGTGTTAAGGGATTGAATATGACCACCTATACAATGATAGGCTATAGCTCATCGTACTGAATAAAGTTTTCCTTGTCAATGAACTTTAGGGATGCCCAATATGTAATTCGATAAAAGAATATAGATTTTGCTATTTTCTGTAATTTCGTACAGGTGTGTGATCCAAACGTACTGTTACGGCTGTGAGTTTGTTTTGTCGACCCGCCGAGTGAGTCACAGCCGACCCCGGGCTATGTTCTGCCTCTGTGTGTTACCTGCGCCTTACGCAAGGGGCTGCGAGGACAAAAGGGATGGTCCAGAACATTCGTGACCCAGCCAGTGATGGAAATCTCGAGAAGCCGTGAGTCCTGGACGGTTCTAGAAGCATTCATTGAGTCACCAGCTTGCTATATAAGCGGCCTCACCAGCGCGACAGGGACTGTGTTTTTGAGCTAGTGCGTGTTTTTACCTGAGCGACAGTAGTGTGGCGACGTGACGTGCGAAGTTGCAAAACCCAAGTGAGACTATTGCATGCAGTGAAGTGCTGTGTGAATTTCGAAACCCAGTGAGATTCTTTCCAAGCCTGCGGAGCAGTGTGTTGCAGACTCGTAAGTAGCCTAACGGTAGTTTGTGTACTCAAGGGAGTGTACAGGTATTTCGGTGAGTGACAGACTGGCTAGACACTGGTCAGCCTAATTAGTGAACGGACAGCTGCTCGAAAGAGTGGAAGGGAAGTGTTCCCAGTCAGAGAGAGGAACTAGAGTGAGCTACTAATTGATTGTATCTGTTTATTGTGCGGTGTACTGTAACTTGCTAAGACCTGCAATAAAATTACTATTTCTTTAAAAGGACCATTGTTTTGTGCTTCTACCCACCGTAATCCAGTTAACGAATGTGCCATAAGGGGTAACACGTAACAGTACTGTACACGCACGATATAGGGGAGACAATTTTGCTAACTTCGCGTTACGACTAATTCCGCAGTACTTGAAATATCCTCTTTATGCAGATATACCCCAACGCAAGAGACGAGTTCATCTCACGAGTTGTGTTGAGTCAACTATTTAATTTCCCTTGCCTATGAATTGAGACAACAAATGCTACCACCTGGTGGTAAAATCACGAAAACTTGTGTTTGAGTTTGTGAAGTATTAATATAATCCCATATTATATTTTGGTGATGCATTTATGCCGTAGGTGGTGATTATTAGATTTATCATATTGCGGATTTAGACAAGGTACAACGGATTTAGCCCCAGTACCACTAGTATCAACTAAATATCTCTAAATATCTATAAATTGAAACTTAATTGCAAGTGTTATTTTAAGTATTCTATTAGATAATCTTGACAATCGTTGCCAGATGAAGTTTTAAGAACGGAATGTATGTTATATGTATGTAGAAATGTATTTTCTATGTTAATTTTTCGAAATCCTTTCCCTTTACCATCAATCCCTTAATATTGCGAATTTAGCCGAGCGGCAAGTTTGTGTGGCACCTCCAAGAGCTATTATACTGCTACTCTTTGCTGACGTCATAAGTTTAGTAAGAAGCTCTTCTCTTTCTGCTCACTCGCCATGAATGATTGGAGTTACCTGAGGATGTTCTAAATACTATCGGAACAGCTGCCTTCCCCTTATCAGACAGTTGTTATTGTTGTTGTTGTTGTTGTTGTTGTTGTTGTTTGAGTCTTCAGTCTTTCGACTGGTTTGATGCAGTTCCCCATACCTCCCTGTCCTGAGATAATCGTTTCAACCAACATCCGAGGCAATCTGTTTAACATATTCTAACCTTGGTCTACCCCAAGAGTTCTTATCTTTGACCCTTCCTTCTGTAACTAAGTTTGCAATTCCTGGATGTCTTAGTATGTGTCCTATCAACTTATCTCTTCTCTTCATTAGCAGTCGACACAAACATCTCTCATCTCCCAATCGTCTTAATACCTCTTCATTTGTAACCCTCCTGTAACACCAGATTTAAAACGCTTGAATTCTACTCTTTTCTGCTGCTCCAACAATCCAAGTTTCCCTCCCATAGAGTGCCACACTCCAGACAGAGTCATCCAAAAGACTTCCTAATACCTAAATCTATATTCGATGTCAACAGATTTCTTTCCTGTGGAAATGCTCCCCTTGCCTGTGCTAACCTACTTTTTGCTTCGTCCATCACTGGTTATTTTGCTTCTTAAGTAACATAAGTCTCCTACATCCTTTAGCTTTTCACCTGCCAATTCGACGTCCATAGTGGTTTCTGATGTATGTAGTAATTTATTCTCTATGTTTTTCTATTAAAATCCTTTATCCTTTACCACCATTCCTTTAATATTGGGTTTTTAGGCGAGTCTCCCCAACGTGCGGCACCTCCAACAAGACCTATTATACTCCTGCTCTTTGCTGACGTCAGAAGTTGAGTAAGTTACTCTTCCTGTTCACTCGGCATGAATGACTGGAGTTACCTGAGGCTGTTCTAAATACTGTCGGGACGAGGAAGGAACAGCTGTCTTCCACGTATCAGTTAGTTGTACTACCTCCAAAAGTAGCAAATACCGACGTTTCACCAGCATTACTGTAGACTTTGTTAACATAGAATGGCTTTCAAAACGAATGTAGCCATTACTAGGTGGGGCACATGGGGATCGTGCTGCTAGGGACCGCACAAACCGCTCCTCGCAACCTCAATTTGTAGGAAGTTTAGTTGGTTAGTTATTATTGTTTTAAAGGGTGGAACAGCAAGGTCATCTGCCTCTTGTAGGAAATTTCCTGGGCGGTCTGATCATAAAAATGAGGTTTCCTTTTGCGGGACACATTGAACTCCAGCTTCATAATTGTACTGTATCATTATACCGTAAAAGGAATTAATTCACTGTTTGTTAATATCTTTCCCGCTTCGTGGTGCAGTGGCTAGCATTATTCACTGTCAACCTTGAGGTCCGGGTTCGATTCTCTGCTCTTCCAAGTAATTGACTTCTGGTCTGAGGGCTGGAACGGGAATGAACTCAGCCTCGTGAGGCAAAACTGAAGAGGTAAGTTCAATTCTCATCTCAGCCGGTGGTTTTCCCGGGGTTTGCCACTTAACTCCAGGTAACTTAAGCCCATGGCGAGGGAGCCGTGTCAGTAGATTTATTGACACGTTAAAGATCCCCTTTGGGGCTGAATTCTTGCACCCCGATGTCCATAAAAGCAGCAGCAGTTAAAATGGACAAAAAACAATAGGCCCTCTATTATTATTGTTTATTTTGCGCATGTGCTTTCATATTTGCTGGATAGAAACCATTGACAATCCCAGATATACAGTACATCATATGGAGAAAATTCTTCGATCTCTCGGTGACTGCATCCTGTAGTACCATTAATCTTCTCCTTCTTTCTGACCAGATTGCCCAAGAAAGTACGACTGTCTATTTCTTAAACTAAAAGAGGCCTGGGTCTAACTTCAAATATGCGCGAGATTCATTTATTTATGTTCGACCCTGGCGAAATGTAAATATTATCTGTCAGAAAACTGTACTATAATGAGGCTCATTATAGTACAAGTTTTCATTATGATACAGTTTTTTCCCCAATCAGAGCTCAAGAAACAGTTCTGTGACCAATTAGGTGAGGATAGCATCTCACCTGATCTGACTTCCACGGCCCCCTATTTTAAATTTCACTGCGTGGCGAGTGTCATAGTGAGGTATTCCAGGAGGCCATGGTCAACAACAAGGTATTCTCTGCGTCCCATGCGCTCTGTTCAGTACATACAACTGGTGACATCTCGAAGGACATTTATGAATATTTTTGTTCGATCATAAAATAGTTATAATTATCGTCGAACATAAACAGTCGTATGCAACTCGCCTATAATGGTAATTAAGACACTCGAATGGAAATTACGCTCTACGCTCGTTTTATAAACATACTCGTGTCTTAATTATTGCCATTATAGGCTCGTTGCATAATGTACTACCTGGTATTATTGAAGACTATTTTCATTTATGAAAAAGTAGGTTTATAAGATCACCTTTTGTCCGTGTGTGTGTTTGTGCGTATGTACGCCCCCAACCCCAATAAAATCTAAACGGCTGGAGTGATTTCAATGAAACTCAGTAAGGACACACAGTAGTACTATTTTGTCCGACACCGACCACGACCTTTACATTTTAATACGTCTCACCAATCCAACATGGGGGCTGTGCGAAATATTTCACCGGCATTCTACATATCCGAAACTATTACTGATATCACCTTGAAAATTAGTAAGGTGATAGAGATACTCGGGTAAATTCAGCTATGTGTTGCTTAGAAACATGGTACGTACAAAACTAACTTGGCGGCCAAGCGAAGTTAAAATATCTAAATGGCAATTTCTCGATATTTAATCAGGTTATCAGATAAACTGTGTACATCCAGGTACAAGATGTCCCAAATCCCCAACACGAATTATGAAGAACGACAACAAAGGAAGTATCTTACTCTAATAGATACACACACTAATACAGCCATCACAATTAACACCGGTTATCAGACAGATTCTACACAGACCCAAAGTACACGGGGCTACATGACCGCGTTGTCGCAGCCCCTAAACCGAGGAACCAACCAACCATCTTACTCTAATATTCTCTGAGAAGGAGGCGATCTAAATATTCCATCCATTATGGAACATGCGTTTAAGTCGCCCGTTCCAAAACTCAGGAGGAATATATTATTAGTAAGGTTCGGATGTTAAGGAAAAGTCATATTTTTTTCCTGAGCTCATTTTACCCAAAATCTGAAAAATAAGTTTGAATGACGGTCCCTGACCACGTGAAAAGCAATTTGATGTTGCCTATAAATGCATATTTCGGCCATTTTTATTGTTTTGGTCATATTTGGTCATATTTTAGTGATGTAAGGTCATATTTGGTTATAATTTCAGCATTTTCGTTTAAATTGAGGCGTCGTTAACAAGGTACGTGTTATCTGCGTCGAGTTTCAAACACAGGATTTCCGAATAGTGTAGTAGATATATTTTCCTTTCTTTACCCGGAACAGGCAGATAGCAGGTTTAGAAGATCTGATTCCAAGAAGGCGCTCCTCTAAGGACGTCTTTTAGCACATCTTTCTGGACAAGTTAGATTGCGACACTGTCCGCATGAGGTCACGGAACATGACGATAGTGTGCTTCCGCCTTTCATCAGGATGTCACTCCAGTAGATATATTTAGCTCAGAAGCAATTAGCAAACAAGGAATTTTATAATCCATAATGGTTCGTATTGAATTTAAATTCCACTAAATAACTTACTCTTAATTTCATCTTTTCAATACTTGTAATATTGTTAGCCCTGTTTAATAGTCTACTGGTACATGTTTCGAACAATAATGTCGTTCGTCATCAACCAGATATACACATTATAAACACTTATGGGCATAAAATACATTGCAAATACACACAGTTCATTAAAAAGTCACTTGTAAAATCAAAATATAACATGTCCGATACACTGAAAAAATGTTTTGGCACTTAAGACGTTTACAGTAACTTATGTTAGTGATACTCTACCTATCCCAAAAATTCATGTCATATTTTATAGTTTTTAGGTCATATTTTATAGTTTTTAGGTCATACAGTGAAACCCCTCAAATCCGAACTAATTGGGGCTGTAGCCCGTTCGGATTTCAATTTGTTCGGATTAGCCAAAAAATATCCATAACATAATAACCAGCCCTCATTACGGTATATGACTGTACATTGAGCGAGGAAGAAGAAACTTGGACAGACAATGTGACTTATACTGAGCTGAATCTGTTCTTGACATCGCATTGCGCTTCGTAGTACAACACACAGCAGCCACGCCAAGCGATGTCATGTTCATGCGACGCTCGAGCACAATTGCCTCCGCAGGAAGGTTTTCGTCATTTGGACAATTGTTGATAGCTGATTTCAAGTGAAAGATTAAGTAATATTTTGTGTATTTCTATGGTATTTCATTGTTTGTTTCGAAGTGATTAACCTAAGGAATTACAATAAGCAACTTCTCCGTTGTTCAATCCTGGAAGAGATAAGTAAGTAGGCACATTTTCACTTTGCTAACTGTACTTCTTTGTTAATTCTTCGATTAATTATGTAAAATAAAGTTATAATGTAGAATTTATCAATGTTTTATGACTGAATAAATAAGCTTCTCTTTTCTTAGCGCGTGTTTTTCAAACTTATGACTGTCGGAAATAACTCGTTCGGATTATCCGGGATTTCGGATTTCCGGGGTTCGGATTTGAGGGGTTTCACTGTATTTACTTGCATATTTTGTACTTCTTTAGGTCTTAAACTTCCGAACCCTGGTTATTAGCAACTGTCGACACCTGTGTTTTATCTTACTCCGACCACTTTGTGTGTGTGTGTGTGTGTGTGTGTGTGTAGTAAGACTTATGTGGTAATGCATTTGCCTGAGAATATACACAGAAACCTGTTATACACCTGGCAAGACCTCGTAAGTTCTCAGCGCACACACACACACACACACTAGATAGGGTCGGACCTCAAACTGCGATAAACTTGGCGTAATCTTGTTTCCAAGTGATCAGACATAGCTACCTACTTTTTTACGTACTCTATCTCACAGCAATAAATATAATTATTAACTCTGCGATATTGCTTTGAAGAAATATCGATCCATTTCGAATATTCAAGCAGCTGCTTTATGAAATATAGGCCATGTTCAGCGGCAGAGGTATACTGGACTCATTGTTTGAATGTGCATCGTATAATTTGCTCATTCTCCGTGGACGGATAGGCAATACAATGCAAGATAACTCATAGATAAATTATTTGCTGATGGTGTGCAATTAAAATTTAAATATATATGCTTAGATTACTCATGTGTGCTGCTAATTTGGAGGCCTGTTATTAATGACGGACAATGGATACACTGAATGAATAGAGTGCTTCTAAATTCACTTGTTAATTCCTCGATTGTTTGTAATGATGAGTGTTGTTTTAAGACGGGGAACATTGTGATCATCTGCCCTACTAACACTGCTAAGATACAAATAATAACAATAATATTCAAGAAAATGGTTTGGAAAAATCTGCTGTAGAAGAAAGAATACGAAAGATGGAAAGAGCGTATGGCGTAACTAGGAATACCTACAACAAAAAGTGTTTGTCTAAAGATCTTAAAATACAGCACTACAACACTGTAGTCAAACCGGAATGCCTGTATGCGAGTGAATGTCTCGTACTGAACTACAAATTGGATAAATTATAAGCAGTAGAAAGAAGAATTATACGCAAAATACTCGGTCCTTTAAAAACTGCTGAATTCTAGAAATCAAGAAGTAATGATATTGAAAAATAGAAAACATATCAGAAACAATACGGAAGAGAAGAATGCTATTTTTTTAACATTTGTTCAGGAAGGATGACAGTAGGTTAACCAAGCAGATCTTCACATTCCTGTGAGACAAGAAGTCAACAACAACGTGGGTAAAAGAAGAAAAAAAAAAGGATTTGGAGAGAAGCATTATCAGAGAAGAAGGTACACCACAGAGAGATATTTTTAGGCAAAAAGTGCTAAAAATGGAAGTATTCCAAGGGAGGAAGGCAAAGAAAACCGGCTCGAAATGGTCCGAAGAAAGGAAGAGGAAACATGGTGAGATGATGAAGGAATATTGGAGGAAGAAGAAGGAACAACAATGGACAAAGCATTGAAATTGACTCGTGGTTCCTAGACGACCAATAATAATAATATTGCATTGAATACACAAAGTACAGGGTGCCAGGAAATGTTCTCCGCAGTGACTACGTGCAGGAAAAAAAGGAAGCTTGTAGTTTAACGTGACCGTTAATATTGAGATCATGAGCCACGGGACCTCCTTTTTACGTGGAATCCGAACCACTGGACATGGCATTTCACTTCGAAAATCTCACATGCATTGACCGGGAATCGAACCCGGACCGCCTTGGTGAGAGGCATACAGCTAGACCGCTGAGCCACCACGCCCCCCAGACTACGTGCAGCTGCGAGAGGTTGCGTCATCAGTGTAGTTGGCAGCACAGTGTCCCTGATAGGGAGAGGGCCACATGTGTGGGCTGTAGGCTGTCAAAATCATCGTCATTGTGTATAGTTAGATTATTGGAAGAGTGCAACAGTATGTTATGAATGGCTGTGGTGAGTATAAAGTTAACTGTTTGTTTTTTATGATACAAGCGAAAGCCGTGCTGCCAACGTAACTGGTGACGTAATCTCTCGCAGCAGTTTGTAGGCACTGCGGAGAACATTCCCTGACACTCTGTATAATTTCAAATGAGAATGAACAAGCTCTTTGAATCACGAAATACTACCAGATTTAAGGTATCCTGCATACCTGCTCGCCACTGCGTGTTATATTATTTGACCATTTCGTTGTGTAGTGCCTAGTATTCGTGGTCCAGATTCGATTCCTGGCTCTACCATGGAATTTAATTTTAGTCTGAGGACTGGAAGAGGGTACACTCACTTCCAGGATGGAAGGGATGGGAATCGAACTCACCTCTTCCCAGTTTTGCCTCACGAGGGTGAGTTTACGTATTAAAACTTCGTAGTGTGTGTGATCTTTTATAATTTCATTGTCATAAACATATTTATTCATATGGATGAAAGTACGTGTGAAACACGGAAACAAACCGCCATTGTGGAATGCGCAAGGCAAAGTTCAACTGTTTCCCGCCACTTTAAAGATGCTTTAGATAGTTGAGTGGCCAGATTTGGCCATTTATCGTAATTGCTTGTTAGTGGTAAATTAACGAGCGTTCCTGTTTGAAGAAATGCTCGTGCAAAGTTAAATAACATTTAATGATGAATTAAGAGATAATTAATGTTGGTGAAAATGGCCCTAATACCGTCATCACAATTAACACCGGTTATCAGACAGATTCTACCCACACCCAAAGTACACGGGGCTACTAGACGCGTAGTCGCAGCCCCTAAACTAGGGAACCTACCAACCAAACTCTCTTCCTTTTTTGGCATCCATCTGAAATTCTAAAGGTAAGAAAATGACATCAATATTCCGCTCCTTAAACCAACAATCATCAACTTCATCCTACTCGGTCTGACCACTTGAATCATAATGGCCACAAATAAAGATGTGGTCAGTGTTCGAACCATAAGCTGCAACTTCCGAGTCTTCTGATGGTCTGTGAATATGTTTGAATTGAAAGCTGTCGAGGATTTGTTGATCCTTGTGCTAGACCGCTTAAATCCTAGGTATTATACACTCAAGAAACTTCACAGAGCCGGGTAATCCTCCTAAGCTGACAGCCACTTTGTGTGCCCGCCAGAGCTTAAGAGCTGGCAATGCAGGCAGGTGGGTCATCATGTGGCTCCCAGTGTTCCACCCAGAATTAGTCCTCCCCCAGGGGCTCACATCTAGTGGGACGTGGGTTGGCGACCTCGGGACCCCAGCTGAGTCCGGCATTGCTTCCACTTACTTGTGCCGGGCTCCTCACCGTCTTCTTTCCTGTCGATCTCTCTTGGTCAACTCTTGTTCTCTTCTGACCCCGATGGTATTAGGGTATCCGAGGCCTAGGGAGTCTCTTCTTTTCCCGCCTTAATTGGCCCTTGTCTCATCTTTCCTGATACCCTCCTTCTGCGAGGGGTCTGCCTTCTTTTTCTTTTCATGTTATCTCCTGTTTTCTGCTCAAGGCCCTCAAGGAGGCAGGGTGTATGTAGCCCCACCACTTCTGGTGCACCCTGGATAGTGCTACACCCTCAAGGGCTCACGGCTGGTGAGTTCGGGAGTTGGCGATCCCGAGGGATTCCTGAGCTGGGTCCGGTTTCCCCCTTTTGTCCCTTCCCTGTGGGATGGACCCTCTCCTCTTTCACTTTCCTATCTGCCTTTCATCGCTCTCCTTCCTTCCAAGTCCTTCAATCCGCATTCTTCGGGGGTTGAGGGCATTTCTTTTCCTCCTGGCCTTTATTTGCCTTAATCTCCTTTAGTTTTCCATTGCTTCTTATAGTATGTAGGTTAGTAGTTCGTTTTAGTTTTAAGTTTGCTTTTCATTTTCATCTTCACGATCACCCAAACCATCAGGGGCCGATAACCTAGATGTTAGGCCCCTTAAAACAACAATTATCATCATCATCATCATCATCATCATTATTCTCCTTTTGTTTTCCATTTCTTCTTCTAGTATATAAGTTCGTAATTAGTTTTAATTATAGATTACATTTCATTTTCATCTTCACGATCACCCAAACCATTAGGGGCCGATAACCTAGATGTAGGCCTCTTAAAACAACAATTATCATCATCATCAGAATTAGACCATCATCACGTTAACCAATATCCACTACCTAGTTTCCATCAGGGACTTAAAATGCCACACGATTGTTCGGTTATCAGCCCATCTGTACCAATTAGTGGCTAGCACTCTTCGCTGTCACCGCGGTGGCTCTATTTCGATTCCTCGCTATGCCAAGAAATTTAATTTTGGTCTGAGGGCTGGTATGGGGTACACCTAACCAGTCTAGTTAGGCGGGTTTGATTCCCTCCTCGGCCAACTTGGAAGTGGTTTTCCTTGGTTTCCCTCTTCTACTACAGGCGAATCCCGGAATGATTCCTAACTTAAGGCCACGGCCGCCTCCTTCCCAATTCTCATCTTAATTACAAATACACACACTAATTCAACCATTACAATAACACAGGTTTCACACTAATTCCACACACACACCCAAGTACACAGTGCTACATGAGCACGGTGTCGCAAAGCCCCTAAATGAATCAATAACAACTATCTTTACCGGTCCTTTATCTGTTGTTAATTGATTTTAGGTGGTTGGGACGTCTTTGTTATCAACTCAGTGAACTTAGTTGTGTGTTGAATTGGTCTGATAAACTGTGTTCCTGTGAAGACTGTAAGTTAGTAGTGTGTGTCTGTAATTGTTTACGGTCAAGAAATGGTAGGCTACAGGTCACATGCAGGGTGGCTATTGTCAGCGCCGGATATCGAACCTTTGATTTTTGGACTTCCAGTGCACCATAGCCGTCGTGGTGTGTGACCTCACTCTGCCCAACTGAGCTCTTTATGATGATGATGTTATTTCTTTAGAGGTACTTGAACATCATGGTCATTAGCCCCATGTAATGGGGTGTATGTGTATAGTATTGTATCTGATAAACAGTGTGTTATTGTGATGTAAGTAGTGTATTCGTAATAGCAAACTTAGTTATGGAATAAAGGGTCGTGGATAAGAATTTGGGGGGAGACCAAGGTTACAATTAACAGATTGCCGGGGATGTAAGGTGAGGTAGTTATTAACAGATGAAATAGCTCAGGACAGGGAGGCATGCAGAAATAATTGTATCAACCTGATAAAAGACTAAGACTCAAACAACAACAACAACAACAACAACAAGGAAAACAACGGAGTTATTTGTTTTCCCCTGTCTTTTATTTCCCATATATCGTTCGTTGTCCATTTCTTCTCCAAGGGCTGGCTGTGTGGCTCAGCGGTGGTAACGTTCTAGCCTGCTGTGTTCAAGGTTGCAGGATGGAATCCTGGCGAAGCCAAGGGGCATTTGAGGGTGCGCAAATGCGAGAGAGTCATGTCAGTAGATTTACTGGCACGTTAAAGATCCCCTTGGGGGTAAAATTCCGGCGCCCCGGCGTCTCTTAAAGCTGCAGTTGTTGAAAGGGACGTAAAATCAATAATATTATTATCTTCTTCAAGACAGATGACCTCGTATGTTTCGCCATTTTAAACAACAATCACCACTAACACACAGGGGCCAATGACTGGGATGGCAACAAAGCTAGAATAATGCGAATATGAACCAGAATAATGTTTGTTAGTTGTAGCAAGCATGAACTACTCCAATCCCCAATTCATTCATTCGTGTCAGAAACACTTGAAAATGAAAATCCACAGCCTGCTTCCAGTCTCCGACCGGGTCAGGAATGGAATGAATGAGGCCCCCTATCTAGCGGCGAGGATATGAACTGTGCCGGCTGCCGAGGCCTGACGCACTCCTCTGGGGCAATGATTAAATGAATGACAGATGAAATGAAATGATAGTGGAGAGTGTTGCTGGAATGAAATGTTGACAGGGAAAACCGGAGTACCCGGAGAAAAACCTGTCTGCCTCCGTTCTGTCCAGCACAGATCTCACATGGAGTGACCGGGATTTGAACCACGGACTCAGCGGTGAGAGGCCGGCGTGCTGCCGCGTAAGCCACGGAGGCTCTGTTAGAAACACTTACAGTGTGAAATTGAATATACAATAAATACATAATATTATGTACAAAATTTTAAATTTCAATTTGTTTAAACTATAGCCGCCCAGAAGTTGGCGAGCTCGATGGCATTAGGTGTTGCATGTAACAGGTCTTCTAGTGGACATGATGTTGGACACTGACTGCACTGAAGCAAATGGTAGGACGTCTGCGTTGTTCCACAATCACAAAACGGAGACTCCACATGGAAACCCCATTTCATTAAGTTGCTTTTGCATCTTGTGACACCCGACCGTAGTCTGTTGAGTGATCTCCATGTACTCCATTTCTCTGTGAAACCGGCTGGTAGTTTCTCAGAGGGTGGAAATCATTGTCCAGGGCTGTAGAACCTTGCACGCCACAAATTGGTTCGGGATTGTTGTGAAGTCCCGACAAGAGCTTCTCAGGAAGCTTTTCCAAGATTTTAGTCGGGGTTTTACAGGTCGATGTCCAAACAGAGGTTGGGCTTCAGATATTTCTGACCGTTTTTCCCCCCACATTTTTCGCCTCTACCTCTCGGCGGATGTCAGGGGGTGCGATACCAGCAAGGGTGTACAGCTTGTCCAGCGAAGTGGGCTTAAGGCACCCAGTAATAATACGACAAGTATCGTTAAGTGCAACATCTACCACTTTGGCATGACTGGATTTGTACCATACTGGGCTTGCGTATTCTCCGGCGGAGTAACATAACGCAAGAGAAGAGGTTCTCACAGTACTAGGATGTGCTCCCCATGTTGTGCCTGTTAACTTCCATATGATGTTGTTTCTAATCCCCAATTATAACGCGAGACCTATGTTTTGAATGAGTACCGTGCACAGAGAGAGATACGATGCTCGCTCCACTGAACTGGTTATGGTGTATACAATAGAGATTAATTAGCAGGTAGTACGAGATATTCATTTGAATCGTTCTAAAATATGATTTGAAAGCAGAATATAACCAGTTATACTTTACTATAGTGATCGTACTTTTCTGCCGGGTTTAAAATGAACGAGTGTTGAATCTGAATTATTTGAATGGCTAATTTATCAATTATTCTTCTAGTACGACCCCTCCCGTATTCCAAATTAGCAAACTGGTTTCTGTCACAAGATGTTTACGATGTATGCTGGACACTGGTCACGTGATCTGAGCAATTGTCCTCTTGGAAGTAAGTTATGTCATACATAATGTAACTTAGTTTCCATTGTAACTTTCTCAACGCGGCGCAATAGGCAACACCATTCATTTGAGTTTGATTATTGTGACGGTACTCTCTACTATAATCTGTAGTGCAGAACCCCCCAGGGGCTCATAAGTGTGGGACGTGGGTTGGCGACCACGGAACCCCAGCTGAGTCTGGCATTGCTTCTACTTACTTCTGCCGAACTCCTTTCAATTACCTTTCCTGTCGACCATCCTTGGTCAACTCTTGTTCTCTTCCGACCCCGACGGTATTAGGCTATCCGAGGCCTAGGTAGTCTTACCATTTTCCACCTTAACTGGCCCTTCTGTCATCTTTCCTGATCCCTAGTTCTTCGAGGTATCAGACCTTTTGTTTTTCTTTTCATGATATATCCTGCCTTCTGCTCAAGACCCTCAAGGAGGTAGGGTGTGTGTAGCCCCACCACTTCTGGTGCACCACTGATAGTGCTACACCCTCAAGGGATCATGGCTGGTGAGCTCGGGATTTGGCGACGACGAGGGATTCCTGAGCTGGTTCAAGTTTCTTCCCCTTTTTCCATTGTCTTTGGGAAATACCCTCTTCTCTTTCCCTTTGCCTTTTTACGCTCTCCTTCCTTCCAAGTCCTTCAATTCTCATTCTTCGAGGGTTGAGGGCATTTCCGTTCCTCTTGTCTTTTATTTACATTCTCCTCTTTGTTTCCCATTTCCTCTTCTAGTGTGAAGGACTAGAACTGTAGATTTTTGTAATCACAATAACGCAGGTTATCACACAAATTACACAGACTTAAATACATGGGGCTATATGGCCACAATGTCGCAGCCTCTGAAATAAGCAACAACAACAACAACATCGCTCTCCCACAAAGTGATTACAGTAGCATGGATACTTGGGAGAACCATTGGCCGTATGCAGATCCCCCCTGAGCCAAATTTCTTCATATTGTTATGCTACAAAACCTAGAGCAAACACAACATTTACAGAACGAATGATTATCCTGATATATCATCTAGGCATTCAATATGGACCCACGTCTTGTGTCGGTGATTGTTTCCTGGCGTTACGACTGTCTTTGCAGCAGCCTTAATCATGGTTATGAGTTCGTATCTGTACTCAAATGCATCTTTTGTATGTAATGAGTTCGTACCTGTACTCAAATGCATCTTTTGTATATTACGAGTTCGTACCTGTACTCAAATACATCTTTTGTATATTACGAGTTCGTACCTGTACTCAAATACATCTTTTGTATATTACGAGTTCGTACCTGTACTCAAATGCACCTTCTGTATATTAGGAGTTCGTATCTGTACTCAAATACATCTTTTGTATATTACGAGTTCGTACCTGTACTCAAATGCACCTTCTGTATATTAGGAGTTCGTATCTGTACTCAAATACATCTTTTGTATATTACGAGTTCGTACCTGTACTCAAATACATCTTTTGTATGTAATGAGTTCGTACCTGTACTCAAATACATCTTTTGTATTTTACGAGTTCGTACCTGTAGTCAAATACATCTTTTGTATATTACGAGTTCGTACCTGTACTCAAATGCACCTTCTGTGTATTAGGAGTTCGTATCTGTACTCAAATGCACCTTCTGTATATTACGAGTTCGTACCTGTACTCAAATGCATCTTTTGTATGTAATGAGTTCGTACCTGTACTCAAATACATCTTTTGTATGTAATGAGTTCGTACCTGTACTCAAATGCATCTTTTGTATATTACGAGTTCGTACCTGTACTCAAATGCATCTTTTGTATATTACGAGTTCGTACCTGTACTCAAATGCATCTTTTGTATATTACGAGTTCGTATCTGTACTCAAATGCATCTTTTGTATATTACGAGTTCGTACCTGTACTCAAATGCATCTTTTGTATATTACGAGTTCGTACCTGTACTCAAATGCATCTTTTGTATATTACGAGTTCGTACCTGTACTCAAATGCATCTTTTGTATATTACGAGTTCGTACCTGTACTCAAATGCATCTTTTGTATATTACGAGTTCGTACCTGTACTCAAATGCATCTTTTGTATATTACGAGTTCGTACCTGTACTCAAATGCATCTTTTGTATATTACGAGTTCGTACCTGTACTCAAATGCATCTTTTGTATATTACGAGTTCGTATCTGTACTCAAATGCATCTTTTGTATATTACGAGTTCGTACCTGTACTCAAATGCATCTTTTGTATATTACGAGTTCGTACCTGTACTCAAATGCATCTTTTGTATATTACGAGTTCGTACCTGTACTCAAATGCATCTTTTGTGTATTACGTGTTCGTATCTGTACTCAAATGCATCTTTTGTATATTACGAGTTCGTACCTGTACTCAAATACATCTTTTGTATTTTACGAGTTCGTATCTGTACTCAAATGCATCTTTTGTATTTTACGAGTTCGTACCTGTACTCAAATACATCTTTTGTATATTACGTGTTCGTACCTGTACTCAAATACATCTTTTGTATATTACGTGTTCGTACCTGTACTCAAATACATCTTTTGTATATTACGAGTTCGTACCTGTACTCAAATGCATCTTTTGTATATTACGAGTTCGTACCTGTACTCAAATACATCTTTTGTATTTTACGTGTTCGTATCTGTACTCAAATGCATCTTTTGTATATTACGAGTTCGTACCTGTACTCAAATACATCTTTTGTATATTACGAGTTCGTACCTGTACTCAAATATATCTTTTGTATATTACGAGTTCGTACCTGTACTCAAATACATCTTTTGTATATTACGAGTTCGTACCTGTACTCAAATGCACCTTCTGTATATTAGGAGTTCGTATCTGTACTCAAATGCATCTTTTGTATAATATGAGTTCGTATCTGTACTCAAATGCATCTTTTGTATTGTGCCCGATTGACGAGGATTCCGGGGAGCCATCGACCTTAAATGACCCTTCCGAAACCCCCATCTCCCAGGAAGACATATAGGCCGGGAAGGAATGCATTCTTGGACTGGGAAAGCACTCAAGAAACTGTACTCGGGGGGTGTCGGGTGTAATGAGAGGAAAAACTACCATTCCAGAGGAATACAAACTCAAGAAATACAATAAAGAGGCAAGGCTTACATATAAATCGCACTCAGATTATTCAAAAAAGTGGCAGACCCCTTACCACTTCCGAGAGGTGAAAACGGCTAGTCCGTGCTAACAATGTTCATAATAATTAATTCGTCTCCGTGCGATAATCCTAACAAATTAAGCCTCTCGAAGTCCTACGTAAAAGTGGAAAAGCAAAGAATGCAATCTAAGAGAATGACACGTAGATCTTCCCTATCCAATTACTTCGGAGATTCAATAATAGTAATAGTACAGGAATGATTCTACAGCAAGGTGAGTTATTTACTTGTTTACAATGCAAGATATTAGTTACATTTAAAGCATAATAAGTTTAAAGCTACGCTGTGGTGGTGTCATCTCCAACATTTAACGTTATAATCATTTAATCTAATGCCTATCGTACGTTAATCATAATGGCAACGATGTAAACGAGAAGCGTTTCATCCAAAATTTATTTACAAGCTAAAGCTATGGACATTCTGAACCTAACAGAAAGTATGAAAATCTATCCTAGTTACAACACAAATGAATAACATGTAAACACTCTTAAATTAGATGCGCAATGGGCGCCACTACAGTTGCCTTCCTACATAGCAAATTCGTTCTTTGCGAACTTGGGTCATGTTTGTGTTGGGAGAGAAACGTTATGTTGGCGATAGCATGAATTAATACATGTCTAACATCGCATCATCAGCTTAGCTACCGCGTTTAAACACGTAACTATCTGACTGTCGCCGCTCAATAGGGAAAAGCTATATTTGTATTTAAAATGAGACGAAGAAACAAGTCTAAGTTATGGTCATCAAGGTTAATTTAAGTTTATGGTTTTATTTAGATTTCATTAGAGTTCCTAGCTTTTGGTTTATATTCAGTTTTAGTTGAAAACCCCTGATATTTGATTATTACCTTCTTATTTATCAGAATAGTTTACTCCTATCAGTTTCATTGTATTTTTTAATGACCATGTTAAATTCGTATAGTGTAAACAATTGGTGTCCCAAGCATCCAATACAAAAACTTCATTGGAAGAAAAATCAATTCCAATACCATAAATAGCACCTCAGTGTGCTGATCAATACCACTGATCCATTGATCATCTGCTGTAATAACGTGACAAAAACCGTACGCGTCACCCGCTTATAAAGTACGAAAACTTGTAATAGCATCTAAGGGTAATCATATCCTACCGCTGTAGAGCGTTTTTACATTACAAGGTTCCTTTTAAATCTATACAATCCAAGCTTGAGGATAAGGTTTAAATATTGCTGGTATAACAGCTGTATACTCTGAAGTTAGAGAAAGGTGTCTCATTTACTCATATATCAGACCTGAGCGTCTGGAAATCTAGCATTTATAAACTTGGGTCTTTTGCTTACAGTCCTATAAAATGACCCGTTCTCTCGAACCAAGAATAGCCTGCTCAGCTCATCTTATAATGTTACAATTCATAGCTTGTTTGGCAGTCATCTGCATGTCAAAAAAAAGTATTTGTTTCACTTCTCCACACTACATAAACTGGTTTTCAGGTAACAAGAATGTTTGTTATTCACTGGGCCCACTGCCTTCTATATAACTTACTGAAGAAAAGAGCGCGCTGTCGTCGCGTCTGCAAGGTCAAAATAAACCAAATAAAGTGTGACATTGGCTCCTTTTCACGGCCAACAGCTGGTCGTTGAGTTTCACTTGTTAAAATAAAACACTGTTCTTTCAGACAAGATTATGATACAAATCCCACACGTAAAAGAGTGTTGGTTCGATGCTCTGTCGAAGTTATATAAAATGTTATGTACAATAATGGGTGGCAAATGCTCTTATCCTCAACAAGTGCAAATGATACGTTATATTTGTGGTTTCTCCACCACCTAGGAGTGCATGTTAAGTGTAAATCCTACCTAAGAATGTGCGGCGTAAGGTCTTAATAACTAATCTAGTCCCCACAGCAGGACCGTACATAAAAATAGGTTTTGGCCGTCAGCCTGACTCACGTGTCTTCTTCATAGTTATGCATTGCTTAGGTTGCAAATTAGGCGTATGGATGGAATGCCTGTAATCCCCGTGCTTGCTTTGTAGTTCAATCTCAGCCATTACTAAACCATTTGACGTGCGATCCCACCATCGCTAGACCATCTGGAATGCGGTCCGACCGTCTCTAAACCCCGCCATGACATGGGTCAACTCCATTTCAAAGCTCATGACTAGTTGAATAATTGGCGTTTCTTCATAATAGTTATGTTTCAATAAAGCCATGATGGTTACACTGAATTTATCGCTCTAGTTGCAATTTCACAGAATTTACACTGGTAGCGGTTAGCAAGATAGAATGGCCATGTGGTTTTTCCGCTCACAGAAGCTAACTTATGGCTTGTGCCAAAGTACACACTCAGAACTGATTGATTAAGTTCACTCGTGAATCGTTCATTACTTGTTTAACACTGATGATGATAATCTCGCTGCACATGTAAGAAAGAAAACGTGGCTTAGCAGCGTGCTTTGTGCCTATGTTAAATTGTTAGTGAAGGATCACAAATATTCCAAATTGGCGATTACTGATTATCCTAAACACACTCGGCAGTCATACTGCACATAATCATGTATGTTTCTTCACCAGATTAAATAGAATCACACAGATACTCCTCGATTTATCGAGCACGTTTTGACGTCAAGGCAGGACCATGCCTGTCAAAAATAGTACGTCACGCTGCAATCATGCTTGCGATAAGAGTCGCCTCATCAAGATGCCGGATGGACTCTCTAGTGAGTAGTCAAGTGTGTGACTAAAAATATCTGCGGCATTCACTAGGGATTCTTTATATTCATGCCTCCTATTTATCATAAATCATATTTCTCTTCTGAGCATCCAAAATATTTACAACAGTGGTTAATAATCATGGGGTTCACAAAATATTTACAACATAATATACTCTCGGCGCGGCAACTCATATTAGTCAAACGAGCGCCTTCTTGGCCTGCTCCATGGATGATGAATTCTTCATGAGCCAAAGAGGTCACATGGCAAATGTGACATCGGGTTCAGTATATTACAAGTTCGTATCTGTACTCAAATGCATCTTTTGTATGATATGAGTTCGTACCTGTACTCAAATGCATCTTCTGTATATTACGAGTTCGTATCTGTACTCAAATGCATCTTTTGTATAATATGAGTTCGTACCTGTACTCAAATGCATCTTTTGTATATTAGACTACGAGTTCGTATCTGTACTCAAATGCATCTTTTTATGTTATGAGTTCGTGTATGTACAATAACAATTTGGCTCGACCTTTTAATATTTGTGCTCACATTTCTTTGCCCTTACGATAAAATGCAAATGATTCGCACGAGTATATTATAATACACTCTTAATTATGATGGTACCTAAGTTTTGTATTGTCAGCAAATGTGGTCGACCCACGTGAGGTGTCATTTGTTAGATACATCAGAGAAACTTTTATTTCCTTTTCCTTTTTGTTTTGTGACCAGATTTCACGTAATTCACAGTCGTGTCGTTTAATTAAATACATTTCTTGGTAATGACATTTTAATTATTAAGTGAAGAAAGATTAATTATAAAGAATCACACATTAGAATTATGTTTAGCCTTTACTGTCTAATTAATTAACGCTCTTAATGGAACCTCGATTTATCGTTCCCAGGACGTCCTCTTTATCAAGAGCTGCAATATGGTTGCCCGATTGTTGGCACAAATATGTCGTGGTCATTTAAAGGGGGTGGTCTATAGGAGAAGTTTCACTGTGAAAGATCTCACATTTTTGCCTCTCTCTAAAGACAAACGCAGAACTTTCGGAACATTTCTGTTCCTCGCCGTCCCAGAGCAGCGACGCGGAGAGGCAATTCGTCGGAGAGGTGGCACGTTTCATTTACACGAATATGCATTAACTGTATTGAAGTGATGTACAAAGAGCAGCAAGAGTTGTGAAGTTTACTCTTGGGGAGAACTCTGTACACATAACTAATGGAATAAAGGATAAATAAAACGAGAAAACGAGCAGTCCCTGTACATTTGACTACGTACGAAGGATCCGGTGGAATCGTATGGTCATTTGGTATGGTTAGATACAGAAATACATATACGAGCTCTGTTGAATTGGAAAGCGTTCACATCACTACACTAAATGTGTTCGTTCATCCATTGACCTTTGATCTTTTTAGCATACGTGTCCACCTCCTGGTGTAGTGACTAGTATTCTTGGCTCTCACCCAGGAGGTCCGTGTTTGATTCTCAGCTTTGCTAAGAAATTCAATTCTGATCTGAGGGCTGGAACGGGGTACACTCAACCTCGTGAGGCAAAACTCAGACAAATCCATCTTCAGCCATTCTTAAAGTGGTTTTCCGTGGTTTTTCACTTCTACTCCAGGCAAATGCCGGGATGGGAACTAACGGCCGCCACTTAAAAATACACACACTACTCCAGACACCACAATAACAAGGGTTATTAGACGAACTTTAGATACACCCAAGTGAACGGGGATGAATGGCCACGATTTCTCAAAGCGTGTATTTGTAATAGAAGTAGGATTTAGGTAAAAAGCGGCTGTGGCTTTAAGTTAGGTACCGTTCCAGCATTTGCCTGGAATAAAAGTAGGGAAACCACGGAAAACTACGTCCAGGATGGCTGAGAAAGGTAATTAAACCCGCTTCTCGAAAGTTGTGTCTCACGAGGCTGAGTGTATTCTGTTCCAGATCACACACCAGAATTACATTTCGTCGCAAAGCCTGGAATCGAACTTGGTCCTCTGCGGTGACAGCCCAGTTCCCGAGCCATGGAAATTATCCCCAGGAGATTAAAATCTCTGATAGCTCGGCCGGGAATCGAACCCGGGGCACTTCGGGCCAAAGCCACGGAGCGGGACACAGGATGTTACTACCTAAATTCCCATAACAAACTTTGAGGGCTTGTAGTGCGGACCTAGACGGTGAAGTTTAGCATAGGAACTTGTGTCCGGAAACGTACTGCTCGGGTCCAAGCTCTGTGAACGTGCGTGATGAGGGGAAGGGGGAGGGAAGGGTCAGGCGAGAAGAGAAGGGTCTGTCAACAGCCCGCCGTGATATCTGGTATTCCTTTCTATTCCAATACTGCTAACATAGGGCCGTTGCTCAAACCACTGTGGTGTTGCGAATGAGTGAGTGAGTCACCGACTAATGTACGAAGGTGGATCAAAAAAGTTAGTTGCACTAACGCGCTGCAGCAGCGCGCTGTGTGTCGCAAATGTGGGCACAGCGGACAAAGGGACAGGCACTGCCCACACGTCTGTTAGGCAGGTCGCTGTGGTGTCTCGTCTTGTATGGTGTGAATAGCGGCCAAATGCAATGGCGCGTCGACTGGCCGTTCACTCCTAATATGAGGTGCGTGCAACAATCCGATTCCTATGGGCCAAAAGGAAGAATTGCTCCGACATTCATCGTAAAATTAGTGCTGTGTATGGGGAGCGGGCCATTTCCCGGCAAGGGATCGTAAAGTGGTGTCAGCAGTTCGAAGACGGACGCACGGATACCACGGGACAACGTTTCCAATCCTCCCTGGCATTTTTGAAACACTATGCCGCAGACGGCAACGGGTTTCTGCGGCGAATCGTCACAGGCGATGAAACGTGGGTCCACCACTTCACTCCCGATGTGGAGGTGAAGGCCGCTGTCTCCGTATGGTTGCAGAACGCTGGAGGAACTTTCTATGCATTCGGCAAGTTGGTTGTGCGTTCGCAGAAATGTTCGGAGTCTCTTGGAAACTATGTGGAAAAGTGACGTTACATTGTATGTCGTTATAAGCGTGTCGCTGTTGTATAGGTGGTGTAGCCTAATAAATGGCCATAACTGGGAAGTGCAACTTATTTTTTGATCTGCCCTCGTATTTGATTCTGTTAGTACGCTCGGACCGGGAAACCTCATAACCATATGAGTCATACCTTAATTGATCTTCTTGTGACAAATCAACCTCAGAAAGTAATTAAACACGTACAGATCCCTGCTCCTGGCATCTCTTCACATGATCTATTGTACGTATGTTATTCTATACGAATATCTAAGTATAAACCACGCTACATTACAATACGAGACTTACGACATATTGACCAGAATAAACTACGCTATGAAGCATATAACTTGCCTTGGGATAATATACGTAATTCTCAGAACATAAACTCTAAAGTAAATACACACATCAAAAAAAGTTTTGCATCACCTCGGTTCCAAGAGTTCCGGAACCTTTAAATACAAAGGGAATAGAGATCAACACAAACAACATTTCAGCTCGTTTTATTGCTCATGAGACCCACACATTGCATGTTGTACCATCATACAGCTAGACTTTCAGCATTTGTGGTCCAGATTGCTGTACACACCACTACCTCTAATACCCAGTAGCACGTCCTCTTGCATTGATGCATGCCTGTATTCGTCGTGGCATACTATCCACAAGTTCATCAAGACACTGTTGGTCCAAATTGTCCCACTCCTCAACGACAATTCGGCGTAAATCTCTCAGAGTGGTTGGTGGGTCAAGACGTCCATAAACAGCCCTTTTCCGGATATCCCAGGCATGTTCGATAGGGTTCATGTCTGGCGAACATGCTGGCCACTGTAGTCGAGCGATGTCGTTATCTTGAAGGAACGCATTCACAAGATGTGCACGATGAGGTCGAGAATTGTCGTCCATGAAGACAAATGCCTCTCCAATATTCTGCCGATATGGGTGCACTATGGGTCGGAGGATGTCATTCAGGTATCGTAAAGCCGTTTCGGAGCCTTCCATGACCACCAGTGGCGTACGTCGGCCCCACATAATGCCACCCCAAAACATCAGGGAACCACCACCTTGCTGCACTCGCTGGACAGTGTGTCTAAGACGTTCAGCCTGACCAGGGTGCCTCCAAACACGTCTCCGACGATTGTCTGGTTGAAGGCATATGCGACACTCATCGGTGAAGAGAACGTGATGCCAATTCTGTGGGGTCCATTCAGCATGTTGTTGGGCCCATCTGTACCGCACTGCATGGTGTCGGGGTTGCAAAGCTGGACCTCGCCATGGACGTCGGGAGTGAAGTTGCGCATCATGCAGCCTATTGCGCACAGTTTGAGTTGAAACACGACGTCCTGTGGCTGAACGAAACGCATTATTCAACATGGTGGCATTGCTGTCAGGGTTCCTCCGAGCGGCAATCCGTAAGTAGCGGTCATCCACTACAGTAGTAGCCCTTGGGCGGCCTGAGCGAGGCCTGTCATCGACAGTTCCTGTATCTCTGTACCTCCTCCATGTCCGAACAACATCGCTTTGGTTCACTCTGAGACGCCTGGAAACTTCCCTTGTTGAGAGCCCTTCTTGACACAAAGTAACAATGCGGACGCGATCGAACTGCGGTATTGACCTTGTAGGCATGGTAGAACTACAGACAACATGAGCAGCGTACCTTCGTCCTGGTGGAATGACTGGAACTGATCGGCTGTCGTACCCCCTCCGTCTAATAGGCCCTGCTCATGCATGGTTGTTTACATCTTTGAGCAGTTTTAGTGACATCTATGAACAGTCAAATGGACTGTATCTTTGATACAATATACACAGTCAACGTCTATATGCCGGAGATCTGGGAACCGAGGTGATGCAAAACTTTTTTTGATGTGTGTACATTCAATTTAACGGTACTAGAAATATTTGACAAACATGCACCAAAGAAACGGGTAAGAATTACCCGCTCTTCATCTGCGTGGCTTACGGCTGAGGTAAGATCTGCTATGGCCAGTCGTGACAAACTATACAGACAATACAGACTGACACATGATGCAGTTGATTTTGAGAGATATAGAATTCTGAGAAACAGAACCAAGCAGCTAATTAGAAATTCTAAATATAATTACTTTCAGGAACTGATGAAAACCAACAGCCCTAGACAAAAATGGAGTAAATTACGTGCGTTAGGGATAGGTAAGACAGTTGAACAACATGTACTAAGCATATCGCTAGAGGCTCTAAATGATAACTTCGCACGGCCAAAAGTTGCCTCTACCTCCTTCCCTAAAAGTTCACTACCGGTACCCTTGTTACAACAGCAGCCTGTTTTTGAGCAATTCTCTTTTAGAAATGTCAGCTCGAATGAAGTTAAAGGTGCGATATACTCTATTTCATCCAATGCCACAGGTAATGATGACATTCCTATATCACTGATTAAGGATGTCTTGGGAGCTGTTCTGCCAATACTAACTCATATATTTAACTACTGCCTGACAAACGGAGTGTTCCCAGATGTTTGGAAAGATGCACAAATTAGACCTATCCCGAAGAGCTCCAAGTTTGATTCTCCTTCAGATTATCGTCCAGTATCCATCCTACCACCATTATCCAAGGTACTTGAACGTCTAGTTCATACACAAGTTACTGAATACCTTACAAAGCATTCCCTACTCAACCCCTTCCAATCCGGCTTCAGAAAGGGGCATAGCACTGCGACAGCTTTACTACGAGTGACAGATGATATCAGATGTGCAATGGACCAACGGGACGTGACTGTACTGACATTATTAGATCTCAGTAGTGCCTTTGACACCGTCAACACTCATTTGCTACTGCAGAAACTTCGAGAACAAAATATTAATAGTGTGTCACTCCAGTTCTTTTCCTCTTACCTCGAAAATCGCCGGCAACGTGTGATAGTGGGAAATGCGAGATCGGGATGACAAAGTAAGACCCTCGGTGTCCCTCAGGGTTCGGTTCTTGGGCCACTGTTATTTATCATCCAAATAAATGACATATCAAAAGCCCTTAATTTCTGCAAATTGCAAGTGTATGCAGATGATGTACAGATCTACTATCATTCAAAACCGAGTGATATCAATAATGCAATTATTAAAATAAATTCTGACCTACAACAGCTTAGTGACTATGCTTATAAAAACAGTTTATTAATGAACCCAAATAAAACCCAAGTGATTATTATCGGTACCAGTAAAAACTTATATTCCCTCAAGCAACGTGACATCTCGCCAATAATTTTAAACAATAAAATCATACCCTACTCTACTTCAGTGACAAACTTAGGAATTATTATGACTGAGACCTTAAATTGGACTAATCAGGTGATAAGCACATGTAATAAAGTACATAAATGCTTATATCCTCTGAAACGGTTCGGTAATGTATTCTCTGTTCGATTTAAAGTACAACTAATTCGCTCTCTGATACTACATATATTTGACTACTGTGACACTGTGTTGACTGAAATAACCTGCGACAGTAACAAGAAACTGGACCGGTGCCTCAACAACTGTGTAAGATATATCTTTGGCCTGCGATATGATGTTCATATATCACCCTATTATAAGGAGCTGTCGTGGCTTCGAGTGCACCAGCGTCGTGAACTCCACATGTTATCACTACTGCACAAAATACTTTCCACTAATACCCCTAACTATCTTGTTTCACCGTTTTCTTACCTCTCGTCCTATCATGAACACAAAACAAGATCTGGCTCCTCTCTTGCCATACCTATAAACCGTACTGCTGTTTACAATCGCTCGTTCATAATCTCTGCGTCCAGGTCGTGGAATTTGCTACCTGCGAACATTAGAGACAATCCCTCTCATCGCAAGTTTAAAGTGGCTTTCTGCGAGTATTTGCTGGGTGGATCCCGCTGACTTCCTGGATAAATGATGAATGAATGAATGAATGATCGGATTACTGTAGTTACGCCATTTAATGGTACTTTACTTTGTTTATTTTTGAAATCAATGATTCTACCATTATTCATATTATCACTATTCTTATTGCTATTAATATTATTTGTGCTATTGGTATTTGTAATTATAAGTCATGTAGATGTAGACTATACTCTTCTAGTGGTTAAGTGTAAGAGAGGGCCTTGAGCCCTAACTTCGCCACCAATAAAGGCATTATCTATCTATTTATCTATCTCGTCACCATCACTTCTCATAGTCCACGATACACATTACTCTCAGGTTCACGCAGGTTGGACCCGAGCAGTACCATCTTCTCTCTACCCGCGATAAACCACCAAAGCACACTTTTAAAGCTCCTGCATTTTCGGCGCTACTGACTAGAGTACGTTTGTCATTGAAAGATCACCTCATGTCCCATATCCCCTACAGGTTTGTTGACATTTACGAGACCCCTGTGGAATCCGAGGAAGGCCTACTAGCGCGGGTCATGGCTGTGGCGATTGTTGGAGGACCAGGGATAGGTGATCGTGTGTACCAGAATATGGTATGGAGGTATCGTGTCTCTGTTGACCTTGGTGGTCGTCACATCGAGCCCCACCTATAATTGGACCCAGACGATAAGCAGCAGGATACGGACAGAGCGCCGAAAATGCAGGATCTGCGAAGTTTGTTGTAGTGGCTTTTTTTTTATCATTTTAAATGATCTTGTCGACTTCGTCAGATGCACTGACGTGTGTGACGTCATAGTACCGCTTGGTCATGTGTTCCCCGATAATCTCTACTTTGTTAGTATAAGACAAAAATCCCCGATTCTTGGATGTCACGGGTAATCTCGAGAACCACTGGATGGATTTGTATGCGGGTTTCACCATTCTGTAAAGGATATCTCGAGGAAAGATTCTGTAGAAAATAATTTATGTATGATCAAAGGAAGCCAAACAGTAACGATTTCAGTGAAAAAGTCGAAAACAAACTTGGCGTCCTTGCGCTTCTTAAGCTTACGCTGGGCAAACCGTTAAAAATATCAATATACTATGAGCGTAAGAATTGGTCAGCATGAAAAGTTCTACAAAAAAGTCGGCGAGAGCATATCTCTATCTTCAATAAATCACCCACTATAAGTGTTTATAGACTGGATGGAAGGGGCACGTACCCGCGCGCTTGACCTGGCTTTGCCATTGGTTTGCACTTGCCGTTCGCGAGTAATTTGAAACAAGCATTTTTCAGCATTTGTAGCATTTAAAATGATACAAAGTCTAGTCTTTCAGACTGACTGTCACTTTTTGCGCATATGGGTAAGACGGTATGTTTTCGGACATACTTTTGGGATGTTGTCATCCCCTTCACAGGTAGCAAAAGGCCTAGTGACCGCAAACCTCCGTGTGTGCATCCTTCCGGACACCACTCAATTGAGGTGGAGAGGAGGAAATGTCCAGTTAGCGAGTAGACATTTGCGAGCAATGTTTCTGGCCAACCCTGGATTAGAATTGCTCAAATTAAGCAACCATTAATACCGACTAGGCCAGAATTCTAGAGCATAAGAGAGGAACGCCTAACTCACAGCACCATAAATTCAGCTCAATATGTTCATGATCAAATACTGCATACATCCGTTACCCAGCATGACACACGCCCTGGCATAGGAAGACGGCGCTTGGGAACAAGTCAAATCCAAACAAGATAGTGAAAGTCAATCAGTACAAGACACGAGTGGTTCTGACCAAGTTTGGTTTCTGGGAGTGACTCGGAATGGGAATTTGTGAGCTAACCCATCATTATACATCTACTTTAAATCCCACTACATAATTATATACAAAATTCTGTCAATCAACTGAAAGACATTTGCTATAGCTAAAGGGGAAATGAGATTAATTAACATTTATTTTGTAAACAACTTGTTATTATGGATAACTGGTTGTTTGCCCTACCTCTGCCTCCTCATATACGTTCGTACTAATGCACGTAAATTACAGTGCTCAAGCCAATCTCGCACTGCAGTTGTTTTGCGTCTAGAAAGTTTTGCTGAATGTTTACAGAAAATAGACATTGCATACACATTGCCTTTATTGATATTAAGAGTAATCGCCATCAGGCACAACACATTCTTCCCCCCTCCCCCATGGGCTCAGAACTAGTGGCACGTGGGTTGGTGATCCCAGGACGCCAGCTGAGTTCGGTATTGCTTCCACTTATCGAACGCGCACCAGGAGAAGTCAGTTCGACACACTGCGACGGGGAGTGAGGGTTTAGATTGGGCGCATGCACAGATCGTCTATTCATAACCTAAATATATCGGCTGTCAGTGTTGACGCTACTCCCTCGTGCTGCTTGTTGTGTATCCGGTATAGGTGTGTATTGTTCTCTACTGCGGACACTTTCACATGGGATTTTTAATTATTTCTTGGCGGAGTACGAAGAAAGCGCCAAGTGAGTAAAGCACATAGTGGCTGACTTGATGTTTTTGGAATGCAAGGTACGTGGTACGCGGGAAGGCATCTACAGTTCCAACCCAGTTGATTTCTCCTGGTGCGCGGACAATACTTGTGACAATACTCTGTCATCTTTCTTGTCGACCTTCCTTGGTAAACTCTTGTTTTTCTCCGACCCCGACTGTATTAAGGTATCCCATGCCTAGGGAGTCTTTAATTTCCCCACCTTAATTGGCCCTTGTTTCATCATTCCTGACCGCTCATTCTTCATGGGCTAAGGGCATTTCTTTTCCCTGTCTCTTATTTCCCTTATTCCTTTTTGGTCCTTATCTTCTTTTAGTACGTCAGTTAGTTGGAAATTCTGTAGTTGGTTTTAGTTGTAGATTTCATGTTATTATCTCTCATTTTCACCATCACCCAAGGATTTGACAACCTATACAGAACGACAACACACAGTTCGAAACCGTTTAAGAGATCTACTGTACAGATATTCACCTCCATATTTCAGTTGGCCTGTGCTGCGTTGGCAGCGTATTAAAATATAAAATAGAAAATATTTATTTATTAAATTGTGATGTTAAATTTGGGTTAATTCCGTACTTATTTGTTTATTAATATACATATTGTAATTGTTGTTATTGTCTATTTACTTATTTATTAATTCAATTTCGCTAATCGGCCAACTAGGGACCACGATAAGCCTCATCTTACATTCTGGCATTTGTATATTTTTCGCTTGATCCACATTGTCTTCATGAGCTCACTGTGTTTAGCACGACGTTCTTCCGTCCGTTTCGCACCAGTTGTCCGTTTTTCGTCCCGGAAATTCCCAAACGTCTTGATGTCTGCTCTATAAAGACTTCGGTCTTGTGCATCTTTTGCTCGTATCCTCATTTAAGATCTTTCTGGACGTTGACTTACCATGGCATTGTCGTTTTTTGGATTTGAGTCAAAGATACTGAAGATACGTTTCGTCCATCGAGAGTCGATCATCCGTCGTATATGACCGTAGAAGCAAACTCTGCGCTTTTGCATTGTGTCTGTGATCTTCTCTATCTTAGGGTATCTTTACTTTTTTTTAAAATTTATTTATTTATTTATTTATTTAGAGCATTGGGGAGGAGAAATTACCTATGAGGTTAATGAGTTCGGCTGTAGAGGGTAAGATAAGAAACGGGTTGACGTAGGAGGCGATGGTTAGATTCAGTGTTTTACAATTTCAAAGTGAGAGGTGTAGAGGCAGAGGTGGCTGCAGTTTTAACTGCTAATAGGGGAACAAGGAGACGACTTGCTCGCAAACAGACTAGACTGGAAGCTACAGTAAAAGGCAAAACAGTCTCAAATGAAAATGAAAATGAATGCATTTATTTATTTATTCATTATTTATGTATTTATATACTTCTTTCTTTCTTTCTTTCTTTCTTTCTTTCTTTCTTTTTTCCTGGTTCTTTGAGGCACCTTGGGATCACGTGGTTCCTAACTCTGGCGAGCTTTCTTCTTAGCCCAGTATTTCTTCATCTTTGCACTATGGGTCCCTTTCCTTTCCTGAGTCCTTCACTCCTACTCCAAGACGCAGTGTTTTATTTATTTAATAGCAACCCGCCCCCTGCTTCGTCCAGTATCTTTAACGATTTACCCAGTGTAAGGTTAAAAGGCGCACGGACGGCAGGCCCCAGACGCAATTTAGAAAATGCGAGGTGAACAGCGGAACTCCGAACATATATATATACTCTTTTATGAAGTCTTAACTCGACACGACTCGACAGTTTGATGCTGGCCGAAGCTGTGGTGATAGGCTCACTCGCTAGCTCGTAAACTCGCTCCGAAGCTAGTAATTTAAATTTCCACTGAATGGAGGTTGTTGGAAGAAATAAAAACGTAAACACACTTATAGTGGGCGATATATTAAAGATAGAGATAAGCTGTCCGGGACTTTTTTGTAGAACTTTTCATGCTGAACAATTTTTGCAGTACATAGATTTTTTTAACGGTTTACCCAGCGTAAGCTTAAAAGGCGCACGGACAGTAGGATTCATTATTGACTTTTTCACTTAAACCATTAGTCTACTGCTCGACTTCCTTTGGTCATAAATAAATTATTGATGTGTAACATCTTTCCATTCGGTTGCTGGATATTTTGTGGGAGTGATTTTGGAAAATGGGACGGAAGTGGATCGGACGGAAGTGTGTAAGACGCACTGCCAGCTGGATCGTATCCCTCCTGGACATTCATCAATACACAAAAATCTTTTTTATTTACACACTAATAATACATAACAATTCCAAGACTCTCTTTTTCTTCTACACTGCCTACTTGATATTTCTACTCTCGCACTGCCTTCTTGATTGTTCTCGCACTGCCTTCTTGATACTCTGCTGCTAATCATATTAATATGACTCATTTTAACAGAATCCATATGAAATTACGTGTTGGTCTGTGAATCGAGAGGTCCGGGAACTGGGCAAGCCCTTCATGATCTACTGCTGTGCACATTGCATTTACTCACAAGTTGGCCTATTTATACTGAATTTATAGTTATGAGCGGTGTCGCGTCTATTAATCTAGTTGATCCATATCGTATTCGTTATTTAGGCTAGTGCTGGTGGAAGCTACAAATCATCTGATAAAATGAGTTCCGTATTATAAACTACAATATCTGTAAAACACGCCCTTTTACAATAGATTAATATTTGTGCCAATAATAGTATAAAATACCGGTGTATCAACAATTTCACGTGAGGTTTCTTCTATGTCAGATGTTGCACATCATATGCGACTAATGTAAGGCTCGTTAAGGTTTTTTTTCTCTACAGAATCGTTCCTCGAGAAATACTTAACAGAAGGAGAAAACCGCATCAAAATCCTTCTAGTGGTTCTCGAGATCACCCGGAACATCCACGAATCGGGACTTTGTTTTATACTAAGTAGAGATTTACTCATTGATTTCGGCATCTACCTCTAAACTTTTTAAAATATCCAAAATACATAATTTTGTTACGAGAGGCAGATGACCTCGATGTTACGAGTTACCACCACCAGTAGTATGTAGCTCATCATTCATAATTATACGTCAATAACAAAGCAGTCTCATTATCATTAGTATCCATAAGGAGCGGGAGAAGCCGTAGTAAACTTGTTCCAGATGCTTAGTCTGAGGAAGTGACTACACCCTCGACTGCACTCTTCACTCCAGTAAAGTGGATTTCATCTTCCCTCGAGCAGCTTCTCTCCAGCCAAGTGTGTGTGTCAACACAAGAAAATGAACGGGGATGAAAGCAATTCAAGGAGGGAGCTATTCTTCACGCTGACAAGCACCGTCAAACATGTAACTTGGTAATCACAAGACAGTAGAGGGAGGCACCACAAGCAGGGACTACCATGTCCAAATAGAAAGTAAGGTAATGTGGAGGTGGTGACTCAAGTTTCAGTCTCAGTCAACTTCTTGGGATAGTCACAAAATAAGCTACAGTAACTTCATAATAATATCGTATGGCCTTGGGTGCCGGATGCAAGCTTTGTTATTTAACGACCAGAGGGCAGCTTGCATGTCGACTTTTGTTGTTCCTTGGAGCGCTATGAAAGTTAAGGAGGTAATTTTTTTTTAGCGTATGGCTTTTAGTGCCGGGAGTGTCCGAGGACATGTTCGGCTCGCCAATTTTGTAGCTGCTTCGAGACGGACACCCAATGGGTGAGCTACAAGTACCGTTGGGGAGGAAAGTTGGAAGGGAAGAGCGAGGAGTAGGAATGTAGCGGCTGTGGCCTATAGTTAGGGACCAACCCCGGCATTTGCCTGGAAGGAAGATGGGAAACCACAGAAGACCATCTTCAAGGTTGCCGGCGGGGGGATTCGAACCTCCTCGCCTCCCGGATGTGAGCGACTGCCATTAGTCATGCCGCAACGACCACGGCTAACTCACCCGGTAAGGAGGTTAGATATCTAAGCTCCTTGACAATTATGCGTTTTCTAGTAGAGAATGGAGGAACTATTTTTTTGTTGGCGGAAAATCCTGAGATTAATAGTTTTGCCATTATGAACATGACCTACTGAATTCAAATGGGTTCTTTAACATGCCAACAACGTATGGCATGCGTGCCGTGATTTTTGTTGCAAGCTTGGGGTTGGTAGCCCGACACCATAACCAATCACCCACCGTTGCAAGTGAGATCCCGGTAAATACACACATCAAAAAAGATACAGTCAGTATGAAAGACTAGGCTTTATATCATTTCAAATGACGCATGCTACAAATGCTACACATGTTAGAAAGCCCCAGGACTCTTTCAACAGACTCCATTACCCATTAACTTAGGATTCCCGCGCGGGGAACGGAGAGTGGGAGGTGCACTCTGCTGCATGACGTCACGCGCTCTCCGTATCGCATAACGCCATAGCCCAGGAGTATACTCAGACTCGGTGCATATGCACTGAACAATATGATGACGTCATACGCTCTAGTTCAACCTTAGTACATTTCCTCTCCGTAACCGTAACGTATAACGGTAGACCAAAGCATAACGATGAAGTCGACAAGAACATTTGAAATGATAAAAGCTTTGCATATTGCCATTGAGCACAGTGGGGATGAAAGTGAGGACGGACTTATTTATTAAGCAGTGTCCACACCTGCTCTACACAATATTGAGATCGGGAGAATAGGCAGGCCATTCCATTCTGTGAATACCAATCTCCTGAAGAAAGGCATATGTGCGGGCGAGCGTTATCGTCCACGAAAGTGAAATTTGGGCCGAAATTGTCAGCATAGCCTTTCACTACAGGTGCCAGGATTTACATTCGGCTATCACTCGTGATACGAGTATGATTGTCTTCCAAGATATGGTTATATAAATCATCGCTGTAAACCAATATTAGGCCTAATCATATTTAATGAGTTCATTGGTGACTGTACAGTCCAATCCGTAAACCACAAACTCTTCCTCAATATTGGCACACAAGGCCTTCAAAAATAGCAACCCGCCCCGGCTTCGCCCGGTATCTCTAACGGCTTACTCATCGTAAGCTCAAAACGCCCACGGACGGCAGGTCCCAGATGCAAATCAGAAAAACCGAGGTGAACAGCTACACTCCAAACACATATACTCTTCTCTGAAGTCTTAACTCGACACGACTCGACAGTTTGATGTTGGCCGAAGCTGGGGTGATAGGCTCTCTTACTAGCACGTAAACTCACTCCGAAGCTAGTAATTTAAATTTCCACTGTATGGAGATTGTTGGAAGAAATGAAAATGTAATCGCACTCATAGTGGGCGATGTATTAAAGATAGAGATATGCTGTCCCGGACTTTTTTTGTATAACTTTCCATGATGAACAATTCTTACAGTCATAGTAGGCCTATATAGATATTTTTAACGGTTTACCCAGCGTAAGCTTAAAAGGCGCGCGGACTTGATTCACTGAAATCGTTACTGCTCATCTTTCTTTGGTCATAAATGAATGTTTTAGTGCAGAAACTTTTCTCGAGAAATCCTTTTCAGCACGGTGAACACCGCATCAAAATCTATCCAGTGATTCTCGAGATAACCTAACCTGTTACATTCATGAATCGGGGACATGGTTTTATACTATGCAGAGATGTTTAACTATTAATCTATCAACGCTGATGAAGATCTCTTTGTTATATCGAAATATGTAGTCTACGGTACGTATTAAATATATTATCAAACATCAACTCGTAATATTGACAGAGCGGATTACGCAATACATATTTTACCATTAGTCAATACGGATAAAACTGTTTACCAATTTAACATAGTTAACGTATACGCGTTTTATTTTAATACTAGATTCTGTTAACAGTTTTATATATCTATATTACACAAATTGAGCGTTGTAATTAGTTTGGAAATTAGACGAATACTGTTGGAGAGAATGCCTCTTAAAACTTGCCATTTTTCAGGAGTGAGTACGCCTGGTTGAACGGTGCGCCATCCGGAAGGCCATGAAAGTCGCTGCCACAACGCCTGTACATTGTAAGTTTGTATCCTGATTTTCTCAAGAAGTATTCGTTCGTAAACGTACAAATTACTCACTTTGTTACGAAAATAAATTGTCATAGGCATTGCAATCAATAATCAGGAAATTATCTGTTGTAGTGGTTCCTAAACTGTGGTTCAGAACCAGCTTGGTGTCCGCAAAGCATTCCAAGGGTTTTGCCTCCCGCCCCCCGCAATAGTAGATTTCGAGGTTCTGTTTTATTTCCACAGTATTATTAGTCTATTATTATTACATAGTTATGCCCGTCTAAGGAGTGCGATTGAACCTATCTAGCTGATCTTCCTTTCTTGTCTTCCAAAACCTCTTCATCTTATCGCTACGCCTCTTCCTGCGCTCCTCCGTCCAGATTCTTTTGGATGCAATGTTTGGGTGGTCGGAAGATTGATGATTTTCAACTAGTTCTCTGAAATTATATTTGTCCAGTACCACATCACTTGAAATGTCTACTTTCTGAAGGTCTTATTAAACTTCAAGCAGCCAAAGGAAACACCGAGGCAACGATGGGCCGATATGTTACACTAAGACCTCAGACGCGTTAATCTTCACCCACTTAAGGTTTGGAGACAGCGTATCCATGTAGCGGACCCTGCAACCAGGCGAGACAAACGCTTAGGAAGAATGTTATTATTATTATTATTATTATTACATCATTTTTGCCCTTATGGACAGTGTATGAACTTAAATATCTCATGATGTCACAATTTTCACTTCTTTCCCTTCTTCTCTTCCCAAAATCTCTTCATCCTTTGACTGTGTTCCTGTTTCCTTTGTTCCGTCCACAATGTTCCTATCTTCTTCCTTTCACTTACTAAAAATTTGGCGTTCTTAATTTTGTTTCTGAAATTTTCTCTGTTTTCTATTATTTGCTTGTTGATCCCTAATTGCTTTAAGTCGTCTTCTATTTCATGATACCAATTTGTTTTCCTTTTTGAACTGTTTACTACATCAAAGATTTTCTTTGTAAGTCGTTTATTGTTCATTCTCTGTATGTGCCCGTAGAAAGTTAGTCTGCGTTTTCGAATGATATCTGTGAGTCTGTCTGTGTGGTCATATTATTATTATTATTATTATTATTATCATTAATGTTGGACTATAATTACCATTACTGTGATAGAAATAATCGTACTATGTGACATGTATCGAGCAGCTCTGCCTTCTGCATTCTGGCAATCAGATGTTACATTTTTAGTTCCTCCAGACCCGTTACCAGAACCTATAGAACTGTTGCCGTTGCTGAGAACACCAGTGGTAAAATTTTCACCGAGTTTACTCGGCACATCTTCCTGATTTATTCTGCCAACGGTGCATATTTGTTGATTTTTTTGTGCGTGAGTGCCCTTGAGGTTTTGACTTAGTGGTACCGTGATATCTATCAGATAAACCCTTTTATTTGTTTTGTTAAGGTACACGATATTTGGTCGAATTGCCAAGATTTTCTGGTCTCGAGTCAGCCGGAAAGGCGGTGGGCAGAATACACTTTCACGTTAAAATGAATTCAGTGTATATTCAGAATCATCGGATAAAATGCTCCTAATAAAATGCCCGATATGTGCATAGTTTCAGGAGACCTACGATTGGGGAGTTCACTTTTACGATATTTCCTTGTGACAGATTTCGTCCTCTAGAACCTCCCTTCCCCTCCATTGAATATCCAAGGCACACTGATGCGTGCATTTAGAATAATAGTGGAATACGTATCCTTGAATCGTAAGTAAGAGTATTAAATGATCCTGATGGAGGATTAGAATGGGTACTTGTACAATCCTCGTAGCGATCGTTGGCTGCAAAGTTAATAAGCGGCTTTATTTTTAATATTCAGCAAGTCTGTGAGAGAAGCCAAACTAAAGTATGGACGCCAGTGGCTCTCTGGAGGTAATGAGCTCCAGATAGGAGATGTTCCACACAATACCCGAGGGAGATACAACCTGGAATAAAGTCGATGCCTTTAGAATATCCCTCTCCACTTTTAGGGGATGTATATGAAGGTAATATTGATGTTAAACGGACTTCCCAGGCACAGTTCCGTATCCTCAACAATAACCATGGGTGACTCAGGGATAGTTTAGGCCCGTCTTGTTGGCTGTCATCCCGGAGGTATGAGTTCGATTTCCGGCTCTGCCAAGAAATTTAATTCTGGTCTGAGGGTTGGAACAAGGTGCACTCAGCCTTCCGAAGCAAAACAGAATAAATGGGTTCTATTGCCATCTCAGACATCCTGAAAGTAGTTTTCCATAGTTTTCAACTTCTACTCCAGGCAAATGCCAGGATGGTTCCTAATATAGGCCACGGCCGTCTCCTTTCCAATCATCATATGAATGACAAATACACGCACTACTACAGGGTGTTTCTGTAATGTAACAAACTTTCAGGGATGATGGAGGAAGGCAAATTTATTCATTTGAGATCAGGACTCATAGTGTGGAAACGATCGAGTCAACAGCTACTCATTTTCCATGAGAGCCACTGCCCTGGCAACATCTTCAGGCCTCAAGCGCATATTCGTCTCTGAATTGGACAAGGACAACTGAGGACATGGCTGTATTGATCCTTTCATATGCCAACAAGTGACAAAAGAAATAATAATAAAACATTACATTGTTGACGATAGTTATGGCTCGCACATCTTTCCGTAGGAAACAGCATCATGTAAATGAATCGTTATTGTTAAGTAAAACAATGACATGAAGAATGGTAATGCATCCAGGAAACCAATTAAGCTTACTCTTCTTCCATGCTATAACTACGGTATGTACTGCACTAGGCCTATACCGTTCATATTGATGATTTGAATGAAAGTGATGTTGAATTTTTAAAGTAGTCATTGGTTTTTTTTTTTGCCGGTCATGTATTAATAATTACAGTCTTTTAACGTTCGTCCTCAATTCTAGTTCTTAACCGACGTCGGGGTGGCGGCTTTTCGTCCCACAGGTGTTCCTTAACATGCCGGAAGCCAACAATATGGGGTGGGTACTTGCTAACAGCCGTAAACGCCACCGACGTGCGCAGGTAAACGGTATTAAGTGAGTAGCTTTTTGCTTTTAACGTGTGACTCGATCATTTCCGTACTACGGTTCCTTATCGCACAATGATCCATTTGCCTTCTTCCATCATCCCTGAAAGTTTGTAACATCATCACGGATACGTCCTGCATAGACACAACAAGAACACAGGTTATCAGACAAATTCTACAGTACACACACCCAAGTACACAGGGCTAGATGGCTTCGATGTCCAAGCCCCTTTAATCTATGTTATGAAATTTGTTTCATTTATTTATATATTTACCTTCCATATATGGCTGCTATTTGAACAAGCCTGAAGGGCTCTCATAGGTGTAGTTTGTGCTTTGATTAATAAAAATAAATACATACTCGAAGAACAACTTCATTTTAAAATTCTGATTTCTTCCCTGCATTTTTTGTTTATTACTATGATTAACTTATTAGTTTTATTGTTGTTTTATTTATTGTAGACATTAAAAATATATATTTAGGCATTCATCTGTAAATTATGAAATTCTTCTAAATTGGTATCTTTGTTAAGAGGGCAGGTGATCTCGCTGTCCCGGCCCTTAAAACAACAATAACTCACTATAAAGTATATAACTCCAAGCGCCTCAAATGAAACAACAGCAGCAATCATCTTCATAACAAACTTCTTGGACTTTGAACAATCTACTCTGCAATCCTTTCTGAGGAAACGACTGCATCCATGTCCCCTATTGACATTTAAGTGGGAACGTCTCACATTGGAAAAAACGAATTTGACCTTCGCCTCGTAGGTTTAAGGAAACCTGGTAGTGGAGAATAGCCAACAATCCAACTGCTGAAAGCTTCATTCTTATGTATAACTAGCTGAAGTACCCGTGCTTCGCTACGCGTGATAAATAAAATAAAATGTGAAGGTGACAGTTAAAACAGGGGATAGGTGAGGTGCTGCGCAGAGGGAGATTAAGGATGGAACATTTTGTCCAACTACACCGCTCGGCGTTGACCGTGTTTTATAGCACAAATTTAGGTTTTACTCGCTAACGGTTGGAGATACCTTTCGGACAGGAAATGTAAGTTTAAACCTCGTATATGCCATCAAAAGTTTGCTATTTCTTAGCGTTCTCTTTTTATTTGAAATGGAAATATGAAAGTTTGAAACCAAAGGGTGTAGTGACGTCACTAAAATGGTCGCCATCTTTAAATAGTGCAAAGTATTGAAAACAAAAGTAACCTATATGTTAACCAGGTAAATCAGCTACTTCCATGTAAAATTCATGTAAATCGGACCAGTGGTACTTGCGTGATTGAGTAATACACAGACACACACCATTTCATTTTTAGCTTCGATTCGCTCGGGTCATAGTCGTGTCCTATTGTTATTCAATGAAATGCAGGTTTAACCCCGTTAACACTCCTTTAGAACCTGAATATCCAAAAATCCCTCCTTAGTAGACGTTTTCGACACACAACAAACATATCCCCAAAATATCATTCTGCTAACATTAATAGTGTGGGTTGGTCGATGAGAGTGAACATACAAAAATCCTTCCTTAGTGGACGTTTTTCTTCCAGAATTTCACCCCTCCCCTTAGGCCCCTTAAATTGGATTTATGAAAAAACGGTCGAACACCTATTTATTTTATTTTTTATTTATTTTTAAGCTGATTGATTTCCTCCGAATTTCAAACTCCTCGCTTATGTCGTTTAAGAGATACACGCTCCGTTAAGAATCTTTCAACCCCAACTTTTCATCCCTTTCACCTCATAATATACACTACATCGAAAAACCATTAGACATGTGTCAGCTTATTTTTAATGATTAGTATATATGTGCCAAGTATCACATCCCCAAATGAAACCACTCGTGAGATATTGTTATTCAATGAAATGCACGTTTACCCCCATAACACCTATTTAGAACCTGAATATTCAAAACTCTCTCCTTAGTGGACGTTTTCGACATACAACGAACATATCCCCAAAATTTCATGTTTCTAACTTCAATAATTTTTGCTTGGCGATGATGAGTGTGTGAGTGAGTGAGTGAGTCAGGACATTTTCTTTCATTTATTTTTGACAATTTCAACCCTCCCCATGAACCCCTTAAATTGGATTTATGAAACAAAAGGTCGAACACCTATTTACTTATTTAAAGCTGTTTTCGCCCTGAGTTTGATGAGTGAGTAAGTGAGTCAATCAGTTAGGACACTTTCTTTCCTTTTTATTCCCCCAGACTTTCACCCCTCTCCAAGGGCCCCTTAAATTGGATTTATGAAAAAACGGTCGAACACCTATTTACTTGTATTTTAAGCTGTTTTTCCCGCCGAATTTCAAACTTCTCGCCTATGTCGTTTAAGAGATACACGCTCCGATTAGAATCCCTCAACCCCCAATTTTCACCCCTTTCACCTCATAATATACACCACATCGATAAACCCTTAGATATATGTCTGATTATTTTTAATGATTAGTTTATATACCGAATATCACATCCCCAAAGAAACAACTCATGAAATATCGTTATTCAATGAAATGCACGTTTACCCTCTTAACATCTCTTTAAAACCCGAATAAACAAAATCATTCCTTAGTTGACGTTTTCGACATACAGCGAACATATTCCCAAAATTTCATTTTTCCAACTTTAATAGTTTTCGCTGGGCGTGATGAGTGAGTGAGTCAGACAGGACATTTTCTTTCAATTTTCTTTTTTCAGATTTTCACCCCTCCCCATGAACCCCTTAAATTTGATTTATGAAAAAAAAATGTCGAACAGCTATTTACTTACTTTAAAGCAGTTTTTCCCCCTGAGTTTGATGAGTGAGTCAGTCAGATAATCAGTTAGGATACTTTCTTTCCTGTTCCCCCCCAGAATGTGACCCCTCCCCATGGGCCCCTTAAATTGGATTTATGAATAAACGGTCAAACACATATTGACTTATTTTTATGCTGATTTTTTTCTGCTGAGTTTCAAACTCCTCGCCTATATCGTTTAAGAGATACACGCTCCGTTAGGATTCTTTCAATCCCCACTTTTCACCCCTTTCACCTCATAATATACGCCACATCGAAAAACCCTCAGACTCGTGTCTTCTTATTAGCCTATTTTCAATTTTGAAAAAATAGGCTTATGAGATCACCTTTTGTCCGTGTGTGTGTGCGTGTGTGTGTGTGTGTGTGTGCGTGTGTGTGTGATTCGTGTGTGTGTCCCCCCCTAATAAAATCGAAACGGCTGGAGCGATTTCAATGAAACTCGGGAAGTTCATAGCACTATTCCCGGCGACCTCGACCGTGCCCTTCAAATTTTGTTACGTCTCTCCAATCCAACATGGCGGCTGTGCGAAATATTTCACTAGCATTCAATATCTCCGAAACTATTACCGATATCGCCCTGAAATTGTGTACGGTGATAAAGGGCACTACTAGAAGTTCACCTATGAGACTTTCAAAAACCTGGTGACTACAAAACCAACATGGCGGCCAAGCGAAGTTGAGATAGTTAAATAGACTTTTCTCGCGATTTAACTATCTAAATGTAATGAAACTTGTTAGAGCAAATGTTTATACAGATTTTAATGTACTGGAGTCTAATTTAGTTCAATTGTTTCATAACCTCAAAATGGCGGCTGTGCGAAATATTTCACTGACATTCTATATCTCCGAAACTATTACAGATATCACCCTGCAATTTTGTACGGTGATAAAGGGTACTGATACAAGTTTACCTATGTATATTTCATAAACCTGTAAAGTACGAAACGAACATGGCGACCAAGCGAATTTAAAATATTTTAATAGACTTTTCTCGTGATTTAACTCTCTGAGCGCAGTGAAATGTGGTACAGTAATTGATTTTGCAGATTGTAATGCACTGCCATCTAATTTAATTCAATTGATTACATAACCTCAAGATGGCGGCTGTGCGAAATTTTAAAATTAAGTTTTAATTTCTTGTGTCGTAATCATGCGATCGAAGTGAAAGTTTGAATAATGAACCTAGGCAATAATTGTCCTTGAATGGTACATAACTCTATGGCCTATACACTTAACACTCCTAAATGGTGAGCTCCCGAAATATTTAGACGGTTCTCCATATCTATGAATCTTTTACAGCAACCAAACTGAATTTTTTAAGGTTCATAGAGACTATGAACATATGTTCACCTATAGGACTTTCAGGAACCTGGTGAGCACAAATCCAACATGGCGGCGACGCGAAGTATAAATATTTAAATGGACGTTTCTCGCGAATTAACTGTCGGAGTGCCGTGAAACGTTGCACGTTAAATACTTATACAAATGTTGATCCACTGGCATCTAATTTATTTCAATGGTTTGCATTATCACAAGATGGCTGCTGTGCGTAATTTTAAAATCTCGTTTTTACTTCTTGTTATCTAATCATGCGATTGAAGTTTGAATACCACACGTACACAATAATCTTAATGTAATAGTACTAAAATAAAAATCCAACCTGGCGACCATCTGAAATATTTAGACGGTTCTCAATATCTACGAATCTGTTACAGCAATTAAACTGAAATTTTGTATGTTGATTGTGGCAGTTAACATAAGTAGGATATATGAAAATAGGCTGTATAGTTCTTCACGGAACTACTTGTTTTTAATGATGCGTTTATGTGCCGAGTATCACATCCCCCAATGAAACCAATCGGGAGATATTGCTATTGAATGAAATGCAGCTCTACCCCCTTAAGAGCTGGCAGCTCTACCCCCTTAACACCGGGTGAGTTAGCCGTGGTCGTTACGGCATGACTAATGGCAGTCGCTCACATCCGGGAGGCGAGGAGGTTCGAATCCCCCCACTGGCAACCTTGAAGATGGTCTTCTGTGGTTTCCCATCTTCCTTCCAGGCAAATGCCGGGGTTGGTCCCTAACTATAGGCCACAGCCGCTACCTTCCAACTCCTCGTCCTTACATTCCAACTTTCCTCCCCAATGGTACTTGTAGCTCACCCATTGGGTGTCCGTCTCGAAGCAGCTACAAAAACTGGCGAGCCGAACATGTCCTCGGACACTCCCGGCACTAAAAGCCATACGCTAAAAAAAAAAAAAAAAAAAAAAAAAAAAAAAAACCTTTACACCCCTTTAGAACCTGAATATACAAAAATTCCTCTCTTAGTGGGCATTTGCTGCCCTTGGGGAAGCAGCATACCAAATTTCATTCCAATCCGTTCGGTGGTTTCTGAGATTTCGTGATGAATGAATGAGTGAGTGAGTGAGTGAGTGGTATGTGACAAATATATAGTAGAAGATAGTGTCAAGTCTTTGTTATGCTAAACTCGGTTGACAGTGCTGTGTGAGTAGGTGAGTAACTAACGGGATTTCAAGTAAAGATGCTCATTTTCTATACCGGTAGTGCAGAGCGCAACTGGCATCCAGACGGCCGTGTCTCGACTTGAGCTATGTTGCCATGGAAACTATCTGCCTTGACATTCCTTCATGAGTATATTTTATGATTTGATTAGCCTGTGCTTGAGTGCAAAAGGGCCGAAATCAGAAGAATGAGAAAGAGTATCGAAAATTCATGTTCCTTCTGGGTCCTAAACTATGTGTATGAAAAATTTGGTTGAGATTGGTGGAACGGTGTAGATTTGTATACGGAACCAACCCACCCACCCACCCACCCACCCACCCACCCACATACATACATACATACAGACTTTCACTTTTATATATAAGATAACAACTTGAATCTTTAAATTTTCACAGATTACCAATAATAACATTCACAGCTGCAGGTTGAAACAGTATTATATATAATAAACAAGCTGTACCCGGCATGCGTTGCAATGCCAATCAAAGAAAGTGTTGGCGTTGAAATTCTGTTTCTTGAAGTGCTTTTGGATACACAACATGTTTTTCAATTTCCGTTAACTGCCTCTAAGCTATCGTAAAATGGATTTTCTAATTTAGAATCATTCGTGGGAGAGTGCACAACAACTTTCAAGTGTTTCATCGCAATCGGATGAATGGCATATGAACGTATACGGGATTTTGTTTGAACGATTCGTGCGCTGTCACTTATTTGTTGATTCTACTCGTACGCTACCTATTCAGAAATGGATTTACTAAGTCGGAATCCTATCCTGGGGTGTACACAATAACTGATCAATGTTTCATCGCAATCGGATGGATAGTATATGAACGCATACCGGATTTTGTTTAAACGATTCGCGCCCCGTCACTCATTTTTTGAATCTACTCGTGCGCTACCTACTGTAAAATGTATTTAATAAGTTAGAAACCGTCACGTAAGACTCCACAACATCTCACCCAAGTTTCATCGCTATCGGACTAATGGGATATGAAGACATAGGGGACTGTATTGAAACGCTCCGCGTGTCGTCGTTCATTTGTCGAATCTACTCGTGTGCTACCTACAGTGAAATGTATATACTAAGCCGGAGACCTTCCTTGGAGTGTCCACCATATTTCACCCAAGTTTCACCGCTAACGGCAGAATGGTATATGACCTTATACGGGACTTTGTTGAAACGCTTCGCGCATCGTCCCTCATTTGTTGAATCTACTTGTGCGCTGCCTATTGTAAGGTAGATTTACTAAGCCAGAAACCTTCCATGAAGTGCACACAACATCTCACCCAAGTTTCATAGCTATCGGGCGAATGGTATATGAATGCATACGGGACTTGGTTGAAACGCTTCACGTGTCGTCGCTCATTTGTTGATTCTACTCTTGTGCTACGTATTGTAATATGGATGTACTCAGCCAGAAACCTTCCCTGGAGTGTACACAACATCTCACCCAAGTTTCCTCGCAATCGGATGAATGGTATGTGAACGTATACGGGACGTTGTCGAAACGCTTCGCGCGTAGTCACCCATTTGTTGAATCTGAATGTGCGCTTCGTATTGTAAAATGGATTTACTAAGCCAGAAACCTTTCCTGGAGTGTACGCAACAATTCACCAAACATTTATCATTATCAGACGAATGGTATATGACATTATACGGAACTTTGTTGAAACGCTTCGCGTGTCATCGCTCATTTGTTGAATCTACTGGTGCGCTACCTATTGTAAAATGGATGTACAGAGCCAGAACCCTTCCCTGGAGTGTACACAACATCTCACCCAAGTTTCATCGCTATCGGATGAATGGTATATGACCTTATATGGGACTTTGTTGAAACGCTTCGCGCGTCGTCGCTCATTTGTTGATTCTACTCGTGCTCTACCTATTTTAAAGGGATTTACTAAGCCAGAAACCTTCCCTGGTGTGCACACAAAATCTCAGCCTAGTTTCATCGCTATCGGGCGAATGGCATATGAACGCATACGTGACTTTGTTGAGATGCTTCGCGCGTCGTAGCTCATTTGTTGAATCTACTCGTGCGCTGCCTATTGTAAAGTGGATTTTCTAAGCCAGAAAATTTCCCTGAAGTGTACACAACATTTTACGAAAGTTTCATAGCTATCGAACGAATGGTATATGAATGCATACGGGACTTTCTTGAAACGCTTTGCGTGTCGTCGCTCATTTGTTAATTTTACTCGTGCGCTATCTACTGTGAAATGTGTTCACCAATTGTGAAACCTTCACGTAAGTGAATACAACATCTCACCCAAGTTTCATCGCTATCGGACGAATGGTATATGAACACATACGGGACTTGGTTGAAACGCTTCGCGCATCGTCGCTCACTTGTTGAATCTACGCGTGCGCTACCTATTGTAAAATGGATTTACTAAGTCAGAAACCTTCCTTGGAGTGTACTCAACATCTCACCCAAGTTTCATCGCAATCGGATGAATGGTATATGAACGCATAGGAGACATACACACCCACAAATAGACAGACAGACAAACAAACTATTAGGTAAAACTGATTTTTATATATATAGATGATGCATTTCAATAATTGTGGACTTTTGAAGACAATAAAACTATTGTGAACATTTTGAAATGTATTCGTAGTTAGGTAACTTTTCCTCTAATGTTATCGTAGGTAATCGGATGAGAGCAGTAATTTGTAACCTTCTGATAATGTTGGGTTGGTTGGTTCCTCAGTTTAGGGGCTGCGACAACTTGGTCATGTAGCCCCGTGTACTTTGGGTGTGTGTAGATTCTGTCTGATAACCGGTGTTATTTGTGATGGCTGTAATAGTGTGTTTTATCTGTCTTTAATTCGAGTAAGGACTGTAGACATTGAATTTTCAAGTAGTTCCTACTTTTGCCGTCAAACGCTACCGTCAACAACTACTACGAACTTGGTTACTTAAAGCTTGTAAAGTAAATTTGTTCTTGGTACCGGTACGCATTTAGTTTAGATTTTATAAATATTTGAATTCGTCAACTTTTTGAGCCATTATTTCAGATAAGTTTCTTATTCTTAATTATTTTATTTTTAGTCTGATGCGTTGATTTTGCGTCATAGTTTTAATCTCATAAGCGCCTGTAGGTGTGCAAAATATCAACTTGATCGGGCTCATAGTTCCTGTGACAAAGGTACATAACTTAGAAAAAGTAGACTTTGGAGAGATAGCTTTGAAATTTCCATGAAAATTATAAAAATGTTTTAAATTTTTGAAATACTTATGTTATACTACAAGCAGCCGTGAATCTCTACTTAGTATAAAACTAAGTCCCCGATTCTTGGATTGCACGGGTAATCTAGAGATCCAATAGATGGATTTTCATGCGGATTTCACCATTCTCTAAAGGATATCTAGAGGAAGGTTTCTGTAGAAAAAAAATATATTTACGATGAAAAGAAGCCAAACAGTAACGATTTCAGTGAAAAAGTCGAAAAACAACCTAGCGTCCGTGCGCATTTTAAGCTTACGCTGGGCAAACCGTTAAAAATATCAATATATTATGAGTGTAAGAATTGTTCAGCATGATAAGTTCTACAATAAAGGTCCTCGAGAGCATATCTCTATCTTCAATACATCGCCCACTATAAGTGTTTTTACGTTTCCATTTCTTCCAACAATATCCATTCAATTACTGAGGCGATAGTTTACGAGCTAGTTAGGGGCGAGCCTATCACCCCAGTTACAGCCTAGCTAACGGGCGAGTCTATTACCCCAGATACAGCCAGCAGCAACTGCCGAGTCGTGTTGAGTTAAGACTTCAGAGAAGAGTGGTTGTGGTTGGAGTTTCCCTGGAAGTGCAACTCGGCTTTTATACATTTCACCTGTGAACTTTTCCTCCCGCAAAATGCAGTCTAATAAAGATTGGACGGAAGGGGGATTTGTGTTTCATGCACGTCGTCATTTTTAAATTACGTCTGACAAGAATTCGTTGAACATGCATCTCCATGATAATATAATTCATAGTCCAGTTAATGATTTTAACCAATAATGCCGAGACGTAAAACGGATATAGGTCGTAGTTCATTGACATCGAAAAAAAAAGCGCTTATCACGTAAAGCATTCATAACTGTTCCCGGGTGAAGCTGGGACGGGTTGCTATTTATTGATAAACTGTGAAAGTGTCAGGTTTCTAGGTGTTATTGTTACCTAATAATGGAGCTTTTATTTAGCAGTTGCATTGTTGGTTACTCTACACTGCTAGGTTCCCTTCATTGTGCTTCTGTTGGGAGCAAATTAGGCTTACTTTGGTATTGGCTGGTGATTTAACCCATTGACTTTCAAGGTAACGATCTGTCGTTACGCCCTATTCGTGCCAAAACTGTCAGGGTAACGATCCATCGTTATAATTGATTATTTCGTTATTTATACGCTTTATAACAGCAATGTTCAGGGAATATGAAGAAGGCAATTTTAACTACGTCTATATTTCGTGGGAATCTCTGACAATCTGTATTTATATTAATTCTTAGCTTGAAGCATGTGTCTTGTTTACGTCGTGGTTGGTGGCAAACTTGTGTGTATTTTTCTCAGTTTTCGTTGGTAATTTTGTAATCTTGACATGTACCACGCTATCAAATAATATAGAGTTTCTTTTGACAAGCATAGTAGGCTTGATAAGTTAATTTCTCAAAATTACTTCAAAAATATCAAATCAGAAAATTTTATTTTTTTCCTTTGTTTTAAACGAACAGGCTATCAATATTGTGCGCATACTTCCAACCAGACCTAACAGAAGTAGACATTATAGACGAATTAGGCACAGCCATGTCGATAGTACCTACCACAAATCCGATAATGATAGCCGGAGACTTCAACTGCCGCATTGATGTCCCATGCAGGAAAACAAACGCGTTACTTGAATACTTAGAGGAAGAGGGCTTTTCCTTAACGAACAAAAGTGATGAGAAGACATACATAGCTTTCAATGGCACAAGCACGATAGATCTTTTATTCATAAGCAACGACATAGAAACATTGCATCAAGAAGTACTATCCAATGTTGTAGCAAGAAAACACCTCCCATTAGCAACCACCCTCTCAGTTAACATCAATATAAACATTCAAAAAAAGCTCCAGAACCCCTATTTCGCGGAAAATAGACATGAAAAAAATTGAGCACTATAGACATGGAAGGAATCACGAACATAATCAAATCTGGAAACATAGACGCCGCGCTAACACTGATTGAGAAACATATCAAGGACGCAACTCCTGAAATACGTCAAAATACAAGAAGAGCAAAACCATGGTTCACTACCGAATGTTACCAACGGAGGAAGGAGACGCTAGCAGCATTACACAAGATAAAAAGGGCAAGTACACATAGGCTACAGCACTACAAGAGTATGTCGAGAAAAGAAGATATTATAAGGAGGTAGTTAAAAGAGCAAAGGAAAGCTATCAACAATTGAAGGAAGCTCAACTAATACAGGAGGCTGAAACAAACCCTTTCTCAACCCTAAATCCCAGAAGACCCAAATTCCCAAAGGACATTCCTATGATAACGTGGATTCAGCATCTTACCGCAACTCTACAAGCGCGAGACACCAGACCCATTCAGGTTAGCAACCCTTCTCAACTACAGTACCAGTGCCGATCACGACACAAGAAGTCCTAATTGAGATAAACAACTGCGTAGAAAAGAAAGCATGTGGTCCAGATACAATTCACTACGAGCACCTGAAGATGACAGCACCGCTGTTAAAAGGGCTATGGGCAGAGCTTATGAACGAATGTTTACTTCAAGGTCACATACCGTCAAACTGGAGAACCTTGACTTTGAAGATGCTATATAAAGGAAAAGGTAATACAGGAGACCCGAATTCCTATCGTGGTATCGCTTTGGAAAACACAATCTTTAAGATCTTTACGAAAATAATCACTAGAAGACTTACAGATTTAGTTGACAACAAGATACCTGAAGAACAGTTTGGCTTCCGGAAAGGAAGGAATACACTACAAGCCATTAACTGTCTTTTAACGAATGTAGAAGACGCGCTAAGACAGAAAAGAGGAAAGCTACACCAAGGCGTTTGATCTAGTGAGTAGAAACACTTTGCTCAGGAAACTTGAAAATATGATCGGAAAAGAACATTACCTTTTTGGGATAATAAGGGACATTCTCCACAAAAACAGTCTGCAAATAGACGACAGTATAGTTCAATCAGAACGAATAGAACAAACAAATGGTGTACTTCAGGGTGACCCTTTGAGCCCGTTACTATTTAACATCGCTACAGCTGATGTCATTGAGGCTATTCACCTTGAGGGAGCGAAAATTTACATCTACGCGGATGATATGGTTGTGGCACCGACATCAAAGGAAACCTTGCAATCGTCCATTGATAAACTTACCACATGGGCTCAACAAAACCTGACTATAAACTGCACCAAGACAGTAATGCTGGCATTCCGTAAAGGCGGGAAACTATCCGCAGATGAGCATATACTACTAGATGGAGAACCCCTAGTCAATGTAAATCATTTCAAATACCTAGGAGTAGCAATGCAAATGTAAGGGAACGTATTCACGCGACATGTCGGGGATAGAACAACATCCGCCATAAAAGCAATGCAAGACATAATGCAACTGGGAAATCTATCTTTACAAACCGCAATGAATTTATTCAGAACGAAAATAACTCCAATAGTGACATACGGCATTCAAATAACTTGGGATCATTTGACACAAAGTAACCTTCGAGAGATAGAAAGAGTTAAGTCAACATTTCTAAAGAAAATTCTGCACTTATCAAAATACACGCCTTCTCGTCTAACGTATGTACTAGCAAGGGAGACTTTCTTCATAGAAGACCTGCGTTTGGAGAACTCCCTACCATCAACAGTGCAATACCAGAGACTGATCGAAGAACTAAACCTCAAGCGTAATGACATATGGCCTGATTTCTATTCCACAGAAGCTCTTATATCGACGAACTGGATGAATGCCAACTTTGATCTACGGCATACAATCACCCGTTTTGCAGTCCACGGTTTTCATTTTAAGATATGCACAACAAGGAGATTTCATGACCCAGGCCCCCAATGCACCTGTACTCTGTGTGGTAGTGCTTGTGACAGATATCACACCATTTCCTGCGCCCAGAGGAAAGTATCGCTAACACGCTTCTGCTGCGAATAACTATATATATAGCAAACAGAACCTGTCAGCCACTTTGTATATAGACACTTTGATGAGTAAGATTTAAGTTATCAGTATTAGTTTTGTATCTCGGCATGGCTATTAGCTGCAATAAATGATTATTATTATTAAACATTAAAATCACATGGTTCAGAGACATCACTTATTTTCAATGATAACAAGTGATTTATACACCTTTTTTATAATATTTTATTTGAATATCTTTATTGGTCTCTCATCCATCTCATTTTAAAAGAAGTGTGTGCACAGCTTGGAAAATATGGTTGGCAGTTTTCACACATCCATCAGATGAAAGCATGAAAGTGAAAGGGTTAAGATTGATGGCACCGTCATTCACATGAAAATTTCAACCCACTGCCTCAGATTTCGATCCCCGACCACCCGAGTGAAAAGCAACCGGTTATTCCACTGCCCATCCATGCGCCAGAGACAGAAAACCAAAAATTTTCCATAGTTGTTACATGATTAAACCAAAACAATATATCAACTGGACATATGGGCGCAGAGCCTTGAGTTGGTATCAGCTGCTAGATAATGGAAACACACACCTGTAAGACGGACGTAGCTTTTGACGTCGAGCCAACTAATCTGGTGTGTTTACTGGAAATGTGGCAGGAAGCAACGTGATAGCGCGACTGTCACTCATAATAGCGGGTGCCATACGGCAGCACGGCAGAGCAGAGCAGAGTAGAACACAACACAATACCACGCAAGGCAAGGCATGTCATCGAGGTATGTGACAAAGTCGTTAGCCGCCCTCAAACACCTGCAGACTTCACAGGTAAAGTCATTTACTCTTATAAATTGGAACTCGTGTATTTAACCTTCTAATTTGTATCTATGTTCCAATAGTACATTATGCAACAAGCCTATAACGGCAATAATTAAGACACGAGTGTCTTAATTACCATTATAGGCGAGGTGCATACGACTGTTTATGTTTGACGAAATTATAACTATTTTATGTTCGAACATAAATATTCACAAATATCTGTCGAGTTTTCACCAGTTTTATGTACTGAACAGAGCGCATGGGACGCATAGAATACCTGGTATTTGACCATGGCCTCCTGGAATACCTCACTCTGACACTCGCCACACAGTGAAATTTAAAATAGGGGCCGAGGAAGTGGGCGCAGGTGCGATGCTGTCCTCTCACAACTGTCACACAACTGTTGCTTGAGCTCTGATTGGTGGGAGAAACTGTCCCATAATGAAAACTTGTACTATAATGAGCCTCATTATAGTACAGTTTTCTGACATATAATATTTACATTTCGCCAGGGTCGAACATAAAAGTATATTGCAACTCTTCAATCAGTCAACACAATATAATCTAATTTACTGGGAATTTAACATGGTAGCGGCTTCGGTGGCGTAGTTGGTAGCAAGCTGAGCTTCTATGCCTAAGGTCGCGGGTTCAAACCCGGTCGACGTCGTCGGAATTTTTCAAGAGCGCTAAAAATCGCTCAGTATGCCTTCCTTTGGAGGGGAAGTAAATCCGGCGGTCCCGTGTCATAGATTTATGGTATGAAAAAGAACCTACCACTAATTACACCTGTGTGAAGCTAAATTATAGGTTATCTTTGACTAAAGCTCCTAGGGTCCAACGTTCGTCACCAGGAGCCGACTGCGGTGGTCGCTGATGGTTGCGTTTGGTAGCAAAAGTTGGAAATACTTGAAAATCGAACGTATGCAGTCCCTACTTGATTTAAAAAACAGGTAACACACACTAACACAGCCATCACAATAACAGTTATCAGACAGATTCTACACACACTCAAAGTACTCGGGGCTACATGATCTCGTTGTCACAGCCACTAAACTGAGGAACCAACCAACCAATTTAACATGGATCTGTTTTAGGGCAGGAGGTCTATCTGCAATTTGCATCATCCATTACTAGGGCAGATGACCTCGTAGTTCCGCCCCTTAAAACAACAATAACTAACTAACTAACTAACTAACACCATGGTAACCATGGCGACTAGTGTTCGACATCTTTGTATAATCTATACGTTGTTATAATTGGGATTATATTGTTACGTAAACTTTCTCGACCAATCATTATCCATTACCGTATATAGCTTTGGGCTATTAGGTCGAGTACCGACGTCAGCAGACCTCGTCATCTGGTTCACGAGGGAGAGTGGTTACTTTTTTAAGTTTTAAAACAGTTTAAGACTTTTAGTTTAGGTTTAGTCCTTTTTATGCCTTAACTGTGTACATATCTTTTTTCTAAATTACTCATTTGTTTTATCGATTTTTTATCATCCAAGTTTCTTTCTTTTATCCACATAAGACATTATTGTTTGGGCTCACTGTCTGTTTTACATAAACCATTTTCGTTTACATCCCTAGCAGTGGGCTGTTTTTATCCTCATCCTTCATTTCAAGAAATTTCATTACATTAGGGGCCGAGTACCTAGATGTTAGGCCCCTTAAAACAAGAATTATCATCATCATTATCATCTATAGGTTACTATAAGAACGCAAACTCTTAATTACGTGCCTTTGTTACGTGTTGTTTGTACATCTAGGTAATATATTGATATTATATACAGATGAGTCATATAAAAATACGTTACTATAAAAACACAAGCTCTTAGTTACGTGTTGTTTGTACATAATTATATACAAACTATTCGGCCTACAGCTGCGTCATCTATACGTTTCTATAAGAACACAAGCTCTAAGTTACATGTTGTTTATCCTTCTATACATACTAAACCAGTAGTCATCGATACGTTGCTATAAGAACGCAAACTCTTAGTTACGTGTTGTTTGTACATAATTATATACAAACTATTCGGCCTACAGCTGCGTCATCTAGACGTTTCTATAAGAACACAAGCTCTAAGTTACATGTTGTTTATCCTTCTATACATACTAAACCAGTAGTCATCGATACGTTGCTATAAGAACGCAAGCTCTTAGTTACGTGTTGTTTGTACATAATTATATACAAACTATTCGGCCTACAGCTGCGTCATCTATACGTTTCTATAAGAACACAAGCTCTAAGTTACATGTTGTTTATCCTTCTATACATACTAAACCAGTAGTCATCGATACGTTGCAATAAGAACGCAAGCTCTTAGTTACGTGCGTTAGTTACGTGTTATTTGTTCAGTTCATGAACTATACGTTGCTGCAAGAACACAAGATCTTAGTTACGTTTCTTAATCACTCTTTGTTTCGTGAGGAATTTATTAACATATCCATAATTCTATGGTTTGTAAAATACGTAATTTATAACGTGAAATTAACACAAGAGGTGTTCAGCACTCTGAATAAAAATGAACATAACATTTTCAGGGATTTTTAAAATGTATCTCGAAGTTTCCTTCAGTGTGTTGCTGAATACGTAGCCAAGTACTAAGGAAGTTCAATTGTAAACTCATAAACCACGTGAGCTAAAATGATGTGTGAGCCTGAACACCTGGTCATAGAGGTAAAGACAGTCACTGATTCTCTAATCAGCAATGGGTATACGGCCATGAAATGTGACGCAGTCACGTTAAAAACTCAAGGAAGTAAGGAACAGTACAAACGGCATGCTAAGCAATTTTCTTTTCTTTTGTGACGGGAGCCATTGAGAGCGTGGCCCCTGTACTCCGATAAAAATGTTCAAATGGTTCTCGGCACAGGAACCAATATCTGTAGTCCTCTGCGCCTTTTTAAATACGCTTTGCCCCTCAAAATTCCCTGTATTTAAATCAAACTATGTAAACCTAGATTTGAAGTGCACATTGATCAGACGAAACGTTTGGTGGTTATGAGACTGGAGCAACCATCCAATTTTGCAATAGACGTCCATGATTTGTAACTGAATGTGCAATTTGTGTTCCGTTAGGTAAAGGTCCTCGCTCCCCGTCATTAATAGCCTACTAGACTAGTGAGAGAGGCTATTAAGACTAAAAAGCATTCCCCAAAACATCAACAGAACCTGGAAGTCTATTTGGAGATTTCTATTACCAACATCAGCACGAACAGATGTTTTAAATCAAGCACAGGATGCTGAAGATTGAGTTTTTCTTTTTATTGTTTCTTTATTAATGTTTGACTGTTGGTCCATTTTTGAGACTCCACGAATCACTATTGTTTGTTCAGAGGAAATGTAACTAAATGTAGAAGATTTGAAGATTATACTGGGGGCAAAATTTGCACTTACTATTAGCGACTTTTAAAGGGATAGTTCTTGGAGTTTGGGCGGGAATCTAGGGTATTTTAAAAGCGAAAATGTAATAGATGTTTATGAACAAGAGAGTACGATGGTGATGAAATGAACACGAGGAAAAACTTACAGTAATTTTGATGTTGGTAACCAATAAGGACAGCAGTTTTCCGGTAACTTAAGGGTCCGGTACAGTAAACCACCTTCAAATGTTGACATTTTTAATAATTCTTATCTCAGCTCCTAATATATGTACAGCAATGAAACATTCTAAATAAGGTATCCTATATATTTACTAGTAAGCACATATCTCCGAATTGATTTTAGCATTATCAAACTCGCTAATTCATTATTCAAAATGGCGGCTGTTTGCGTGTCGGTGCTCAGCGTTATATTCATAGCCGGACCATTTATCAATATATTAGTGTTCTGATGTTTTAAATGTACTGTTAAAGGTTACAGCTACAAAATAGGAACACTTCCAGAATTATAAGTTCAAAATTAATATTTTTAATTTAGTGTCACTTAAAAATAGCGTATTTTGGTCAATTTTTGGGATTTAAATAATTTTTATCCCAATAATTATCAACCTTAGGAACATGAGTTTGGTCAGTTTAGTAGTATCTAATACTTAGAACTTTAGAGAAAAGTATCATTGTAATACAATGTATAATTTAGGAGTTCCAAGTAAAACGGATTTGAAAAATATATCGTTTTGAGAAAACGAACCGTAAAGTACTGTAGAGCTTATGCAATGTCTAGCATTTTAAATCATAACTCCTAAACTATTGCAGATATTTAAATAATTCTTTCACCAAAATGAACTAGACGAGCGAGGCTGTACATTAAAAATACATTGAAAAATCGAAATGTTGAAGGTAATTTACTGTACCGGTCCCCTTAACACTAATTTACCTTATGAAGGAAACTTCACTTACCATGTTGATACATTTTCATAGCAATTGATTCATTAGTTTGGATGATGGGGACATATTAAGAAATTGAAGTGTTGAACTATTGAGTTAGAGCCATCTTAAGCGGTTACGTTGAAGTTTGTTAATCCAGTGTTCGATGGCTTGCGGGGAAAGGAGGGGACTACCGCACCAATACAAGCTCAGTATTGGTTGTAAACACCGTGAGCGAAATTGGTTATGTTGTACTAGTGGGTGAATGTGATAATACTGCTTAAGGATGAGTTTGTTAAGTATGCGAGCATATCGGGATGATTGTGGAAGTGCCTAGAAATATCCAAAGATGAATACTCATTCAATGTGGCCGCCAAATGTCAGCCTGGTCCGGATTAATAACTTTCAAAAATAGAACATGTGTCAAACATGATAGCAAACAGTTCTGAAAGATGGTCAGGTGTATGTTGAAAAATATCTGTTGTTGGAATGGAATCTTTGTGGCACGTTTTCTTTCTGTTTGCCACCAAATGATATATTCCGTTTTCCACTGATAGTGTTGTTATCTACATAGAGCCTTCCACCGATAATAGAAAGATTGATTACTCACTGATAAACGTCACACTGTTCATGTCCAAATTCTTCTTTACACATAACGCTACTCTTCGATATACACGGGGAAGTGGTAATCTTCGTGGTTGCCTTTTAAATTAATTAATTAATTAATCAATTAATTAGTTTATTTAGTTACTTATTCATTCATTCATAGTCAGCCTCTGGGACATCTCCAGCTTGAGAAGACATTTTTGGAGGCCTACCATGAAGAAGGTCAAGATGATTATGATTATGATAATGAAGATTATTATTACTATTAGTATTATTATTATTATTATTATTATTATAAGGAGAAGAATGCTAAAATTTATTAAAAAAACAAGATGTTCAGTAAAGAACATATAGCCTACTTTCTCCTAAATGCATGGGTATTGTTATAACTCTTTGTCCTTTTCAAGGAGTATAATTGATTGTTGGTTGTAGTAGCTTGTTGAAATACAACGTGCTATAGGGATATTAGACATGAATATGAGGTGCCCTTTGCTAGTGCTACCTCTGTAAAAAAATTCATTCAATTCGGTTTCACCGTGTTTGAATTGATCCGGGGAATGGATTTGCACACATACATGGCCGCTATTTGCAAACTATTGAGCTGATGACCTTGTAGTCAGTCATAAGATGCTTTCCACAAAAAGGCATGTTGTTGCAAAATCCGGTAGAGATCAAATTATTAGGATGGTCGAAATTTGATTTATGGTTATAACATTTGGGTGGCCATCATTCCGTTTCCGTCAAGATGGCGGCGATATAAAACATGACACTGAGGTGCCTTTTGCTAGTGCTACCTCTGTACCAAATTTCGTTCAATTCGGTTTCACCGTGTTTGAATTGATATGGGGAATCGATTTGCGCACATACTTGGCCACCATCCGCAAACTATTGGGCTAATGATCTAGCAATTTGGTCAGAATATGCTTCCCACATAAAGATTTGTTGTTGAAAAATTTGGTAGAGACTAGATTATTAGGTTGGTCGTAATTACATTTTAGCCTTTAACATTTGGGTGGCCGCGATTACGTTTCCGTCAAGATGGCGGTGATATAAAACATGACACTGAGGTGGCCTTTTCTAGTGCTACCTCTGTACCAAATTTCGTTCCATTCGGTTTCACCGTGTTCGAATTAATAGAGGGAATCGATTTTCACACAAAGATGGCCGCCATCCGCAAAATATTAGGCTAATGACCTATTAGTTTGGTCAAAAGATGCTTCCTCCATAATGGTATGTTGATGCAAAATTTGGTAGAGATCGGATGATTAGGTTAGTCGTAATTTGATTTAAGCTTTGAACATTTGGGTGGCCGCCATTACGTTTCCGTCAAGATGGCGGTGATATAAAACATGACACTGAGGTGCCCTTTGCTTGTGCTACCTCTGTACCAAATTTCATTCCATTCGGTTTCACCGTGTTCGAATTAATAGGGTAATCGATTTTGACACAAAGATGGCCGCCATCCGCAAACTATTAGGCTAATGACCTATTAGATTTGTCAAACGATGCTCCCTCCATAAAGGTATGTTGTTGCAAAATTTGGTAGAGATCGGATGATTAGGTTAGTCGTAATTTGATTTAAGCTTTGAACATTTGTGTGGCCGCCATTACGTTTCCGTCAAGATGGCGGCGATATAAAACATGACACTGAGGTGTCCTTTGCTAGTGCTACCTTTGTACCAAATTTCGTTCAATTTGCGCTCACCGTGTTCGAATTGATAGGGGGGGACAGACATTCAGAGTACACACACACACACACACACACAGACTCACACACACGCAGACAGACTCACTTATTTTCGCCCTGTAGTGATCTCATAAGTCTACTTTCATTTTTTGCAAAAATCGAAAGTAGGCTAATAACTGAAATTGAAATTCCTGGATCGTGGAAGGTATAATCCCAAAACAAGTGTAATGTTCTACACCAGTTATGTGAATAACTATAAGAAATACACTTGCTTACTTTAAAACTAATATGTCTCCATGGATTATTGCTTTTCATGGGCCCTAGGTTCGATTTTTGGCCGGGTCAAGGGGATTTTAATCTCCTATAGTAAATTCCTCTGGATCGACGACTGGGTGTTTGTGACTTTCATAGAAGAAATGCAGAAGGAAAAAAGGAAGGAAGCTTGTAGTTTAACGTGACCGTCAATCTTGAGATCATGAGCCACGGGACCTCCTTTTTACGTGGAATCCGAACCACAGGACATGGCATTTCACTTCGAAAATCTCACATGCATTGACCGGGAATCGAACCCGGACCGCCTTGGTGAAAGGCATACAGCTAGACCGCTGAGCCACCACGCCCCTTAAGAAATGCAGAAAATAATATTGTCAGTTATTGTTGTTTTAAGGGGCGGTACAGTGAGGTCATCTGTCCGTATAATAATGTAAACAGCAAAAGTAAAAAAGTAGTTCCGTGAAGAACAGTACAGCCTATTTTCATAAATCCTACTTATGTTAAATTCCTCTATCAACCTACAAAATTTCAGTTTGATTGTTGTAATAGATTCGTAGATATTGAGAACCGACTAAATATTGCGGATGGTCGCCATGTTGGATTTTTGTATATGTAGGTCTTCATAGTCAGCCTCTGGGACATCTCCAGCTTGGGAAGACATTTTTGGAGGCCTAACATGAAGAAGGTCAAGATGATTATGATTATGATAATGAAGATTATTATTACTATTAGTATTATTATTATTATAAGGAGAAGAATGCTAAAATTTATTAAAAAAACAAGATGTTCAGTAAAGAACATATAGCCTACTTTCTCCTAAATGCATGGGTATTGTTATAACTCTTTGTCCTTTTCAAGGAGTATAATTGAATGTTGGTTGTAGTAGCTTGTTGAAATACAACGTGCTATAGGGATATTAAACATGAATATGAGGTGCCCTTTGCTAGTGCTACCTCTGTAAAAAAAAAGTCCTCTCGGCACGCCGGAAGGCGGAGGTAGATTTCACCGGACAAACTTGGGGATAGGCGAAAATAGGCAGAATATGCAGATTTTCGTAGAAGGATCAGACCTCATTTAATGCGAGAAGGTATTTTATAATTGGAGCTTAATTAACTTTGTTTTTCGTCATTTTATGCTTATTTTAAACATTTTATTGTCTTATGGGAACGGTAACCTTCTTGTCATTTGGGGTCCATTTTTATACTTGTGGTCACACTGTCCTTATGCTAGGTTTCGACACTGATGTGCAACTATGTAACGGTCTGTTACTTCTTCACGCAAAATTATATCTACCGCAGAGATTTTGGTTGGTTCCTCAGTTTAGGGGCTGCGACAACGCGGTCATGTAACCCCGTGTACTTTGGGATGGCTGTATTAGTCTGTAATTCAGGTAAGGACTGCAGACGGTCAATTTCAAGCAGTAGTTACTAATGTTGCTACCAGGTACTACCGTCAACGACACCTAGCTGTGAACTTGGCTACTAGATGCCACCGCAACCAGCAACTCGCAACGAACGTTGGAACTTCCCCTCCAAAGGAAAGCATACTGCGGGTTTTTTGGCGCTCTTAGAAAATCCGACGACTTCGGCCGGCTTTGAACTCGCGACCTTGGGCATAAACATTCAGCATGCTACCAGTTACGTCACCGAAGCCGCTTCACACTTAGATGGAAATCTGAATCTGATCTCGTGCAAGTGCGTTATCTTGGCAACGTCTGATGGCTCATCCCTCATCAATTTAGTAGTGTTGCCATGGCAACCACTGATAGGTCTTGGCATTTTCTTATAATTCCGAAATTATTTTTCTCATCCCTTGGCATAATGGTGGGTTATATCAAAAATTCTTTCAGACAAAAGTTTTAGGTAAGTATTATGGGAATATTGTCCATTTTGTACGGTTTTGATATTGTGCCTATTAAGAGAGATATGATTAATGTTTCCCGAAAAACCCACTTTTTCCCACCCCTTTGGTCAATGGTTGGTGCTATAAAAAAAACTCTTCAAACATACATTTTTGGGCTTTATCCGACACATAGTATGAATGTTGAACGGATTCGATATTTCACATATTAAGAGAGTTATAGCAATATTTCACTTTTTCGAAAAAAAAACCCCATTTTCACCCCCCCAACGACCGATTTAGCCCAGTAACGAACTCGACCGAGATTTTATAGGTATACGTATTCGGTAAAAAATTCAAAGTGATTGGTACAAAATTACGGCAGTTATCGTGTCCACAATAAACTGATATACATATACATACATAAATTATATATAACTTTTGAACTGACGGTGGTTTTGGGGCCTGGGGATGTGAAACGCGAAGATATGTCGAAATTTTCCGGAAGTCGAAACATGGTACCCATTGCAATAGTTAGCTTTCTAACGAAATCTACCTCTGGTTGGTTCCTCAGTTTAGGGGCTGCGACAACGCGGTCATCTAACCCCGTGTACTTTGGGTGAGTGTAGAATCTGTCTGATACACGGTGTGAATTGTAATGGCTGTATTAGTCTTAATTCATGTAAGTACTGCAGACGGTCAATTTCAAGCAGTAGTTCCTAATGTTGCTACCAGGTACAACCGTCAACGACACCTAGCTGTGAACTTGGCTACTAGATGCCACCCCAACCATCAACTCGCAACGAACGTTGGAACTTCCCCTCCAAAGGAAAGCATACTGAGGGATTCTAGTGCTCTTAGAAAATCCGACGACTTCTGCCGGCTTTGAAACCGCGACATTGGGCATAGACATTCAGCATGCTACCAGTTACGTCACCGAAGCCGCTTCCCACTTTATCAGGCGGCTTTGGTGGCGTAGTCGGTAACATGCTGAGCTTCTATGCCCAAGATACCGGGTTCAAACCCGGCCGAAGCCGTCGGATTTTTTAAGAGCGTTAAATATCCCTCAGTATGCCTTCCTTCGGAGGGGAAGTAAAGCCGGCGGTCCCATGTCATAGATTTATGGCATGTTAAAGATCCTTCCACTAATTGCACCTGTGTGAAGCTAAATTGGTTAGGTTAAGAATGTATACAACGCTCTTAGGTTTCTATGTTCGTTGCCAAGAGCCGACTGCGGCGGCGTCTAGTAGCTCAGTTCTGAACTTGGCCTCGTAGTCGTTGACAGTGGCGCTTGGCGGCAAAAGTAGGAACTATCTGAAAAATTGTTAGTTGCAGTACTTAAATTAACAAACAGATAACACACACTAATACAGTCATCACAATTAACACCGGTTATCAGACAGATTCTACACACACCCAAAGTACACGGGGCTACATGACCGCGTTGTCGCAGCCCCTAAACTTAAGAACCAACCAACCAACCACTTAATCAGATGGAAATACTGAATCTGATCTCGTGCAAGTGCGTTGTCATGGCAACGTCTGATGGTCCATGCCTCATCAATTTAGTAGTGTTGCCATGGCAACCACTGATAGCTCTTGGCATTTTCTTATAATTCCGAAATCATTTTTCTCGTCCCTTGGCGTAATGGTGGGTCATATCAAAAATTCTTTCAGACAAAAGTTTTAGGTAATTATTAGGGGAATATTGTCCATTTTGTACGGTTTTGATATTGTGCCTATTAAGAGAGATATGATTAATGTTTCCCGAAAAACCCACTTTTTTCCACCCCTTTGGTCAATGGTTGGTGCTATCAAAAATCTTATTTGACATACATTTTTGGCACTTATCCAACACATATTATGAACTTTGAATGGATTCGATATTGCACGTATTAAGAGAGTTATAGCGAAATTTCACTTTTTCGAAAAAAGCCCCCCATTTTCACCCCCTTCGACCGATTTAGCCCAGTAACGAACTCGACCGAGATTTTATAGGTATACATCTTCGGTAAAAAATTCGAAGTAATTGGTGCAAAATTACGGCAGTTATCGTGTCCACAAGAAACTGATATACATATATATATACATATATATATATATATACATAAATTATATATAAACTTTTGAACTGACGGTGGTTTTGGGGTCTGGGGGATGTGAAACGCGAAGATATGTCGAAATTTTCCGGAAGTCGAAACATGGGACCCATTGCAATAGTTAGCTTTCTAATGAAATCTACCTAACATTCAATTCGGTTTCACCGCGTTTGAATTGATCCGGGGAATGGATTTGCACACATACATGGCCGCTATTTGCAAACTATTGAGCTGATGACCTTGTAGTCAGTCATAAGATGCTTTCCACAAAAAGGCATGTTGTTGCAAAATCCGGTAGAGATCAAATTATTAGGATGGTCGAAATTTGATTTATGGTTATAACATTTGGGTGGCCATCATTCCGTTTCCGTCAAGATGGCGGCGATATAAAACATGACACTGAGGTGCCTTTTGCTAGTGCTACCTCTGTACCAAATTTCGTTCAAAGGGTTTCACCGTGTTTGAATTGATATGGGGAATCGATTTGCGCACATACTTGGCCACCATCTGCAAACTATTGGGCTAATGATCTAGCAGTTTGGTCAGAATATGCTTCCCACATAAAGATTTGTTGTTGCAAAATTTGGTAGAGACTAGATTATTAGTTTGGTCGTAATTACATTTTAGCCTTTAACATTTGGGTGGCCGCGATTACGTTTCCGTCAAGATGGCGGTGATATAAAACATGACACTGAGGTGGCCTTTTTTAGTGCTACCTCTGTACCAAATTTCGTTCCATTCGGTTTCACCGTGTTCGAATTAATAGAGGGAATCGATTTTCACACAAAGATGGCCGCCATCCGCAAAATATTAGGCTAATGACCTATTAGTTTGGTCAAAGGATGCTCCCTCCATAATGGTATGTTGTTGCAAAATTTGGTAGAGATCGGATGATTAGGTTAGTCGTAATTTGATTTAAGCTTTGAACATTTGGGTGGCCGCCATTACGTTTCCGTCAAGATGGCGGTGATATAAAACATGACACTGAGGTGCCCTTTGCTAGTGCTACCTCTGTACCAAATTTCATTCCATTCGGTTTCACCGTGTTCGAATTAATAGGGTAATCGATTTTGACACAAAGATGGCCGCCATCCGCAAACTATTAGGCTAATGACCTATTAGATTTGTCAAACGATGCTCCCTCCATAAAGGTATGTTGTTGCAAAATTTGGTAGAGATCGGATGATTAGGTTAGTCGTAATTTGATTTAAGCTTTGAACATTTGTGTGGCCGCCATTACGTTTCCGTCAAGATGGCGGCGATATAAAACATGACACTGGGGTGCCCTTTGCTAGTACTACCTCTGTACCAAATTTCGTTCCATTCGGTTTCTCCGTGTTCAAATTAACAGGGGCAATCGATTTTCACACAAAGATGGCCGCCATCCGCAAACTGTTAGGCTGATGACCTATTAGTTTGGTCAAAGGATGCTGCCCACATAATGGTATGTTATTGCAAAGTTTGGTAGAGATCGGATGATTAGGTTAGTCGTAATTTGATTTAAGCTTTGAACATTTGTGTGGCCGCTATTACGTTTCCGTCAAGATGGCGGCGATATAAAACATGACACTGAGGTGTCCTTTGCTAGTGCTACCTTTGTACCAAATTTCGTTCAATTTGCGCTCACCGTGTTCGAATTGATAGGGGGGGACAGACATTCAGAGTACACACACACACACACACACACACACAGACTCACACACACGCAGACAGACTCACTTATTTTCGCCCTGTAGTGATCTCATAAGTCTACTTTCATTTTTTGCAAAAATCGAAAGTAGGCTAATAACTGAAATTGAAATTCCTGGATCGTGGAAGGTATAATCCCAAAACAAGTGTAATTTTCTACACCAGTTATGTGAATAACTATAAGAAATACACTTGCTTACTTTAAAACTAATATGTCTCCATGGATTATTGCTTTTCATGGGCCCTAGGTTCGATTCTTGGCCGGGTCAAGGGGATTTTAATCTCCTATAGTAAATTCCTCTGGCTCGACGACTGGGTGTTTGTGACTTTCATAGAAGAAATGCAGAAAATAATATTGTCAGTTATTGTTGTTTTAAGGGGCGGTACAGTGAGGTCATCTGTCCGTATAATAATGTAAACAGCAAAAGTAAAAAAGTAGTTCCGTGAAGAACAGTACAGCCTATTTTCATAAATACTACTTATGTTAAATTCCTCTATCAACCTACAAAATTTCAGTTTGATTGCTGTAATAGATTCGTAGATATAGAGAACCGACTAAATATTGCGGATGGTCGCCATGTTGGATTTTTGTATATGTAGGTCTTAGAGTTATGTACTGTTACATGAAGAGTATTGTGTACGTGTAGTATTCAAACTTCAATCGCATGATTAGGACACAAGAAGTAAAAACGAGATTTTAAAATTTCGCACAGCTGGCATCTTGTGGTTATGAAAACAATTGAAATTAATTAAATGCCAGTGGATTGACATTTGTATAAGCATTTAACGTGCAAAGTTTCACTGCACTCGGATGGTTAAATTGCGAGAAACGACCATGTGTATATTTATATTTCGCGTCGCCGCCATGTTGGATTTGTGATCACCAGGTTATTGAAAGTCCGATAGGTGAACTTATGTTCATAGCCCCTATGAACATTAAAAATTCAGTTAGATTGCTGTAATAGATTCGTAGATATTGAGATCCATCTAAATATATCAGATGGTCGCCATGTTGGATTGTTATATGTATAGGCCATAGAGTCATGTACCATTAAAGGTAAATTATTGCGTAGGTTCATTATTCAAACTTTCACTTCGATCGCGTGATTACGACACAAGAAATAAAAACTTAATTTTAAAATTCGTGCAGCCGCCATCTTGAGGTTATGTAAACAATTGAACTAAATTAGATACCAGTGCATTACAATGTGTATAAACATTTCCTGTACCAAGTTTCATTGCGTTTTGATCATTAAATCGCAAGAAAGGTCCATTTAAAATTTTCAAATTCGCTTGACCGCCATATTCGTTTTGTAGCTAACCGGGTTCTGAATGTCTTATAGATGAACTTCTGGTAGTGCCCTTTATCTCCGTACAAAATTTCAGGGTGATACCGCCATTAGTTTCAGAGATATAGAATGCCGGTGAAATATTTCGCACATACGCCATCTTGTGGTTATGTAAACAATTGAACCAAGTTAGATGGCGGTGCATTACAATGTGTATAAACATATACTGTACCAGTTTTATTGCGTTTGGTTGGTTAAATCGCGAGAAAAGTCTATTTAAAAGTCGCAAATTCGATTGACGGCCATTTTGGTTTTGTAGTTACCAGGTTTTCAAAAGTCACATGGGTGAACTTCCGGTAGTTTCCTTTATCACCGTAAAATATTCCAGGTTGATATCGGCAATAGTTTTGGAGATATTAAATGCTGGTGAAATATTTCGCACAGCCTCCATGTTGGATTGGTGAGACGTAACAAAATTTGAAGGGCACGGTCGGGGGTCGCCCGGAATAGTGCTATGAACTTACCGAGTTTCATTAAAATCGCTCCAGCCGTTTAGAAGTTATTAGGGGGGACACACACCATCACACACACACACGCACACACAAGCAGACACACGGACAAAAGGTGATCTCATAAGCCTATTTTTTTTTTTTCATAAAAGAAAATAGGCTAAAAACGAAGGGAAAAATGCCAGGACTGGGTAAGGATGCTGTATGTGTAAAATGGATTTGTCTCCTTTTCCTTAACATACCGTACTTTCAGCAAACCAATGTACTTGATGGTCATGAGCTTATTTTGCCTGAAATTTGAAAAATGAGTGCGAATGAAGGGTCGCTGAGCCCGTTTAAAGCAATAAAAATATTATTAATGTTATATAATGAATTAGACAAATATTTCCTTCTTAAAATAATTATTTATAAATAGTACTTGGATTCTCCGGTCTCAACTTCTCAAATTTAACCATTCATCATCATCATCATCATCATCATTATCATCATGATCTAAAGGCTAGGCCTTGTCGCTGCAACCACATTTGTCTCTCACTTGCTGACCGTTTTAAGTCAGCACACTGTTTAAATTGAAGTCCATGCATCACACAATCCAGATGAGCCTTCTGGGGTCTTCCACTTCCTTTCTTCCTCAGAACCTTTCCTTCCAGTATGGTGGTCAGAAACTTATTATGACGTAGGGTGTGGCCAACGCATTTTGCTTTCCTCTTTTCTATTGTAGTGATCAATTTTCATGTTTCGTCTACTTCTTGTGGACCCATTCGTTAGTCTTTTTATCCAACCACCTTAATTTCAGCATCCTTCTCCACACCCACATTTCCACTGCTTCCAGGCGTTGTTTGTCCTGTTTCCTTAGAATCCAAGTTTCGCATCCGTATAACAAAACACTCCAGACAAATGTTTTGATAAACGATTTTCTAGTTTTAATGCTAATGTGCCTGCTTGTCAGAAGCTGTCGCTTATTGCCTGTTTAGCGAGGGCAATTCTCCTTTTGATTTCTGTGGTGCACCTATTATTGTCAGTGACAATGCTTCCTAAGTAGCAGAACTGACTGCACTGTTGAATGGTTTCACCATTGATCTTGATGTTTGTTTGGATATTTTCATTGGATTTGTTTGGTTTTGGAGGTATTAATTTTCAAATTTGCATCCTTTAGCGTTGATGACAAGACTCGCAGCACTTTACTTACTTCCTTCTCCGAGTCAGTGGATAATGCAATGTCATCTGCAAATCTTATACAATGGGTTTCCTGTCCATTAACTTTGATGCCCTTGGTCTGTTGTTTGAATTTGTATATGGCCTCCTCAATAAAAATGTTGAACAAATATGGGGACAGTGGATAACCTGGTCTCACCCCCCTCCTAATGTATGCAGTCCTTACTTTTCCATTCACATTTATATCCGTGCTTTGGTTTTTGCACAGAAGCAGAATGAGTCTTCTGTCCCTCCAGTTTAATCCTCAGTTTTTCATGGTCTTAAAGAGCCGTTTCCAATTTAACTTATCAAAGGCTTTCTGTATTTAACCATTGTATCTCCTTTATATGTGTGATTTTATTCTAAGGCCTTTGGCTGCATTAACTACTTTGTTATTTACATACTCAATTACGATCAAAACATAATTTACACTCTTGTGAGTATTGCCTGTGAATGCATATTTTGGCCAATTTTATGGTTTTACTAATAGTTTCATCATTTTAGTGATATAAAATCATATTTGGTTATATTTTGAACCGTTTAAATTTTCAAAAGGTATATGTTATTTGGTTTGAGCTTCAAACACGGGATCGCGAAATGGTGCAGCAGATATATTTTCACTGTATTATTAGTAAACAAGGGCGGCTTCGGTGGCATATTATGCTGAGCTTCTATGCCCAAGATCGTGGGTTCAAATTCGGCCGCAGTCGTCGGATTTTTTAAGAGCGTTAAAAATCCCTCAGTATGCCTTCTTTCGGAGGGGAAGTGAAGCCGGCGGTCCCATGTCATAGATTTATGGCATGTTAATTATCCTTCCACTAATTACACCTGTGTGAAGCTAAATTGTATAGGTTAAGAATGTAATCAACGCTGTTAGGTTCCTACGTTCGTTGCCAAGAGCCGACTGCGGTGGCGTCTGGTAGCTAAGTTCTGAACTAGTAGTCGTTGACGGTGGCATTTGGCAGCAAAAGTAGGAACTATTTGAAATATTCTAAGGTCTGCAGTACTCACTTGAATCAAAATACAGATAACCCCCACTAATACAGTCATCACAATTAACAACGGTTATCAGACAGTTTCTACACACACCCAAAGTACACGGGACTACATGACCGCGTTGTCGCAGCCCCTAAACTTAAGAACCAACCAACCATTAGTAAACAAGGAAGCTGGATTTTATCTCACGTCTAGTTCGACCTTGACCTTCGACCGCGTTACAGCCCCGTTCTCATTTCACAGCCAGTGTATTTAAACAGATTGGTCACATCAGTGAAGTCCATCTTGCCTAAAGTGTAGTGTGGTTCCTGTAAGAACAATGGCTTGTAACTTACGCCAGCAGATACCAAAAAGCATGCAAACATTTGTCTTTGTGGGTTCTCTTTTTAGGAAAAGCTAGTGAGAACTGCGTCCCATGGCAATGCTACTATCGTTCTGAATGAATATTAAAAGGTTAAATGTAGGTATTGTAGACCAGTTTGTATGATTAAATGTGTCAGCTGTATTGGTTTACGTTTTTATGTTAATAATAATAATAATAATAATAATAATAATAATAATAATATCATATGGCCTTGGGTGCCGGGTGCAAATTTGTTATTTGACACCCAGAGGGTAGCTTGCATGTCGAATTTCGTTGTTCCTTGAAGCACTATGAAAGTCAAGGAGGTAAGATATCTAAGCTCCTTGAACACCATAGCGCTTTCTATTGGAGAAATGAGGAAATTTGTGTTGGCGGAAACTCCTGAGATTAATTTTGCCATTATTAACACGGCCTACTGAATTCAAATGGGTTCTTTAATATGCCAACATCGTATGACAAGCGAGTCTTAATTTTTGCCGCCTTTAAAAAAATCACTTACCACGGCCAGGAGTGAACCTGCAAGCTTGGGGTTAGTAGACCGACACGTTAACCACTCACCCACCGTGGCAAGCTGTTTTTATGTTAGTACTATTCCAATACTTGATATTTATCCCTAAAGTTCATTCGTCATATTTTCTCGCTCTCAGGTCATATTAAACTAATTTTAGGGTATATTTGCTTGTATATTTTGTACTTTTCTTTAGGTCTTAAGGGGGAATATTCAGCTTAAGAAGCAAAAACAATAACGATTCTAGACTATGACCATGCCTGTCATAGATCCTGCACAACAATTATATACATTTCAAAGAAAAAGCATACATCTTGCTATCAGAAGCAAAACTTTAAATTTGTAAAATTCATATCGCAACTATTTTTTATCCATTTTTCAAAATGTAGTTCATGCTTTGATCTAATCTTCTCTGTTTCCCTCATACATCCCATGTTTATAGGCAAGTTTGGACTTTTCTTAAAGTGGATGTTAAACCTTCAGCTACAAAATTATTATTTTATTCTGAGAGAACTCAAACATTATTTAAACGATTTATAGAAATAGACTACTAATTAAAACCACAAAGATTTGAGCGAGTTTCATTTTATAGCCAAAGTTTTAACACACAATGTTTTAAAAGAACAAGCCCCAAAATTCCTATAAACCCGGAGATATGAGAGATAATATGAAGATCAGAACAAAGCCAAAAATAAATTTAAAAAAATGGATAATATAATTACGATTTGAATTTTGAAAATTAAAAACTTTACTTCTAATAGCAAGTTGTTTGTGTTCCTTTTGAAGTGTACATAATTTTTGTGCAATATCTTTGACAGGCACAGTGATAATATTAAAATCGTTTTTGCTTTGTCTCCTTAAGCTTTATGTTACCCCTTAAACTTCCGAACCTTAGTCATGACCATAGATCATTTCCTATTGGCTGGAAACATTTTTCAGCAGCGAGGGCAGGTAACCAAATAATCTGGTTAACACACCAGGACATATTAATAATATATTCTGTTTTAGAATTTGATAATAATCCTTTTGCAATCTAAACCTATACATGTTAGAACTATATATAAATGTCATTACTGAAATTGTGTAACTATTTGTATTTGCACAAATATATTAATTAACTAATTTTCAGGCCAGTTAGGATGGAAATGAGTTTCCCGGTGATGCCCCCTCCACACCTATCAGACACGGTCAGTGAGCTGTTATTATACGTGCTGCTATATCTCGTCTTTAGGGCTTGTGGTTTTAAAACATTAACGATAGATGCGAAATTTGTCCTAAACTGATTATGTAACGTTTCTTTACTTTTTGACCCATATGAATGAATTTGTGCGGTTTTTACCAAGTGATAATATATTAATTACATTCTCTAATAGGCTAGACACTTTGCTGAATTTATCGGTTATTGTTCCGGTGCTCCTCAAATATAGGTTGCTTCTGAGAAGAAGGATGTCGTTGTATCCTTGGAAATGTGTATAAATGTACAAATTTTTCGAAAGACAGAATCTAAAAATGAACAATGTTACCTACACAAGATGATTTGAATGAGTTTTTAAATGGTACAGATTCCGTCTTGAGGACAGAATTATGATGAAAATCAATAAATGTAAAACAAAAATAACCATCAATCGGATTGCAGGTGCGTTTGTACCCCCTGCGGCAAAGCGTGTGACAGATATCATGTAATGCAGTGTGATCAGAGGGAGTTATCTGTGTCACAGTTTTGTACTAGTGATAAGTAATTAATTTCACAGTCGTTCTGTGCAGAACCTAGTTAAAGGAATTGTCCTTCCTGCACAATTCAGTGCGTGATGACGGTCACATTGCTTCCCGCATAGGGCCTACGCGCATTCCTCGTTCGGCGAGTGGTGCGTCTTCGTGGAGCATGGCTTGGGGTGAGACCCGTGCTCAGCTAATCTGGTCGTTATGTGTCTAAATTCGTAGTTGGCTTCTTTCCACTTGTCGGTGGTTGTCGCGTCTGCGCTGTAGGACTCCAGTCAAATTTCTGTTTTCTTTCTGTGATGTTCGAGAAATAGGTACGTAATGTTTAATTCAATTGCATATTTTGTTCTCTAATAAATTTTATTCATAATGTCAGTAATTGAGGTCCGTATTGACTAACTATATATTAGAAAGAAAATAAAGGGATTCTGCCCTTTCAATACTTATATTGAACCTACTCACAGGTAGCCTACATGTTTCGAAGCTAAAACTCCTTCTTCCTCAGCCTGTACATAAAATAACAACGATAAATTACCTTTATAAGAACATACGTTACATGAATAAAGATTTCTTATTATTTATTCCACAAATCTTTATTCATGTAACGTATGTTCTTATAAAGGTAATTTATCTTTGTTATTTTTATGTACAGGCTGAGGAAGAAGGAGTTTTACCTTCGAAACATGTACCTGTGAGTAGGTTCAATATAAGTATTGAAAAGGCAGAATCCCTTTATTAGCACACTTTCGATTTTTGCAAAAAAATGAAAGTAGACTTATGAGATCAACACAGGGCGAAAAATTGTGTGTCTGTCTGTGTGTGTGTGAGTCTGTGTGTGTGTGTGTGTGTGTGTGTGTGTGTGAGTGAGTGAGTGTACTCTGAATGTCTGTCCCCCCCTATCAATTCGAACACGGTGAAACCGAATTGAACGAAATTTGGTACAGAGGTAGCTCTAGCATAGGGCACCTCAGTGTCATACTTTATATCGCCGCCATCTTTACCAAAACTGAATGGCGGCCACTCAAACGTTCAAAACGTAAACTCAAATTACGGCTAAACTAATCATCCGATCTCTACCAAATTTGGTGACAACATACCTTTATATAGGACGCGTCTTTCACCCAAACTTCAAGGTCATCGGCCTTGCCATTTCAGGATGGTGGCCGTGTGAATTATGCAACCATTATAATCAATAGCTTAAGACCCACCAATTCAGATTATCAAGCCTAGGGTGGTTTAAGCTATCCTGAAGGTCGTGATCCGTTATTTATTATAATTTAATATTATAATATTATTCTGTATGACTGGCTTAAAAGAGCTGAGCTGTATCTGCCACACGACAAGAAGGCAGCTGTCCTCATGAGCCTGTCTTATATTTCAGTAGTTTTAGTATGTTGTATGCGATATACCCTACTGATACAATAATATAAACTTTGTATGAAATGATCTATAATGAAGATGTACTGCAGTGAAGAAATAGTTTATTTAAAGTCATTATTTGCTAACAGGTTGAATCTAATATATCAGTTAAGATCGCCATGATGTTACGGATATGTTTAGCTCTGGGCTAGCGTGTTAGCCTGTCACGCAGTTGACTGGGGATCGAATACTGCTACAGTTTACTTTTTTTTTCCTTGAATTCTTTTACAAATGATGTGCACAAGCTCTTTTCACAGATACTGAATAAAATGTCATTTAGCTCAAAGGGTAGGCTAATGTATACACTCGTTTATTAATAAAATCACAGTCCCAACATTCCACATAAACAGAAGACATTACGAAAAGGAGAATAGAAGAATTAGATACACGTTGTTATCAACCACAGCCTTATTAATGTCTCTGTACGGTGCTGTCCTCTTGTGGGTTATGTGCGTAGTATTGTTCCAAATATACCGCTGTGTCAATACTGGTAGTTCGACTATTAGCCACGATCGCGCTCCGATTACCTTTAATGATAGAACGTACAAGGCACTGCCGGCAGGAAGTTAGGTCCGGCAGGACCGTTCTTTTTTCCATTATATAGAGGGAAATGTAACGAATCAGCGCATGCAAGTCTGAAGTTGGTAGCTCTGACCGTTCAGTAATGGCGGCGATTATACGTAATGGTGACTGTGTTTATGTTTTTGCTACCTATTTCGATGCTCCAAACAGCGGAGATGCATGGAGCCGCTCGTTATTTGCTAGTAATTATGATATCAGTAAATGTCATGGTACTGTAGTTTAAATTACGTGTAGTTGTGTAACTGTGCAGTGGGATATTGACAAAAACACAACTAGGCTTTTTTTAATTTATTTATTCTCGAGTGATGGACGCGCCGTCGCTCATACATTTATTTAGTCTCTGTACTATAAGAAAACACGTTTATACTTTATACGTTTATATATTTTAGAGTCAATATGTTGTTAAGAGACAGTTATTGTATTAGTCAATATGAGGCATATTGAATATTTTAGAATATTTACAGACTTTTATTGTTTGCCCAGTACCAGAACTGCAATATTATTACGCTCTGATAACCCAAAGTACTGCCGGAAGGACGCGTCCTGCTGGAAGGCCAGTTCAAACATTTGCCATAAGGGTCCAAAGTCCTGCTGGAAGGACGCACCGCTGTGTACAAAAGTACTTCCGGAAGGTCCTTCTAGCAGGACGAGTGACTGTACGCTCTATCATTAAACACTGCCAGTTGGATCGCCTCCCTCCTGGCTACTTTAAACTGCCTACTCGTTGAACACCCAGAGGCGTACTAGATAAATATGAATTCACTGCTAGGTCGCAGCACCAACCTACTGTGATTGGCGCGGATTTTGTAAGGGGAAGGTACCCAAAACGATAGATCCTTAAGTTTGCAGGCTGGCTTAATATAGAGATTAACGGACGTGAATGCATTACAATAAGTTAGTAGTTTTGTTGTTCAATCATCATAAAGTATATAATATTGATTTTGACACTTACTGGCTAATTATCAATATAAAAGAAAACAAACACTACATGGTGGTAGAGGTGGTTTTAGGGATGAGGACAAAGAGTTATAAATATACCCATACATTTAGGAGAAAGTAGGCTATATGTTCTTTGCTGAACATCTTGTTTTCTTTCTAATATAATACATTTTATGTTCGACCCTGACTATTATGTGTCAGAAAACTGTATCATAATGAGGCTCTATATAACACTATTTTTAGCCTATTTTCAATTTTGAAAGAATAGGCTTATGAGATCACCTTTTGTCCGTGTGTGTGTGCGTGTGTGTGTGTGTGTGTGTGAGGTGTGTGTGTGTCCCCCCCTAATAAAATCTAAACGGCTGGAGCGATTTCAATGAAACTTGATAAGTTCATAGCACTATTCCGGGCGACCCCGACCGTGCCATTCAAATTTTTTTACGTCTCACCAATCCAACATGGCGGCGGTGCGAAATATTTCACCACCATTCAATTTCTCCGAAACTATTCCCGATATCACCCTGGAATTTATTACGGAGATAAAGGGAACAACTAGAAGTTCACCTGTGTAAGTTTTGAAAAACTGGTAACTACAAAACCAACATGGCGGCCACGCGAATTTGCGACTTTAAAATAGACGTTTCTCGCGATTTAACCAACCAAACACAATAAAACTTGGTACAGTATATGTTTATACACATTGTAATGCTCCGAGATCTAACTTAGTTCAATTGTTTACATAACCACAAGATGGCGGATGTGCGAAATATTTCACCGGCATTCTATATCTCTGAAACTATTAGCCGTATCACACTGAAATTTTGTACGGAGATAAAGGGCACTACTGGAAGTTCATCTATAAGACTTTCAAAAACCGTTTAACTGCAAAACGAACATGGCAGCCAAGCGAATTTGAAAATTTTAAATAGACCTTCCTCGTGATTTAATTTTCCAAACGCAATGAAATCTGGTACAGGAAATGTTTTTACACATTGTAATGCCCTGGTATCTAATTTAGTTTAATTGTTTATATAACCTCAAGATGGCAGCTGTGCGAATTTAGAAACAAAAATTCTTGTGTCGTATACATGCGATCGAAGTGAAAGCTTGAATAATAAACCTACGCAATAATTTTCCTTTAATGGTACATGAGTCTATGGCCTATACATTTAACAATCCAACATGGCGACCATCCGAAATATTTAGACGGCTCTGAACATCTACGAATCTATTATAGCAATCAAACTGAATGTTTTATGTTCATAGGGGCTATGAACATAAGTTCACCTACAGGACTTTCAATAACCTGGTGATCACAAATCCAACATGGCGGTGACGCGAAGTATAAATATTCACATGAACGTTTCTCGCAATTTAACCATCCGAGTGCAGTGAAACTTGGGACAGTAAATTCTTATACGAATGTTAATCCACTGGTATCTAATTCATTTCAATTGTTTCCATAACCACAAGATGGCAGCTGTGCGAAATTTTAAAATATCTTTTTTACTTCTTGTGTCCTAATCATGCGATTGAAGTTTGTCTGCTAAACGTGCACAATAATCTTCATGTAACAGTACATAACTTTTGGACCTACATATATAAAATCCAACATGGCGACCTTCCGAAATATTTAGTCGGTTCTCAATATCTACGAATCTATTACAGCAATCAAACTGAAATTTTGTATGTTGATAGTGGCAATTAATATAAGTAGGATATATGAAAATAGGCTGCATAGTTCTTCACGGAACTACTTGTTTTCATTATGAAACAGTTTCTTCCACCAATCAGAGCTCAAGAAACAGTTGTGTGACGAATTAGATAAGGATACCTTCGCGCATGCGCTCAAAATCCAACATGTCTATATAAATTACCGAAGTGCACCGCCCATATGTTCGCGTAAATAAACTGGTGAATAGGAGACAAGAAATAGCACTGTACCTTAATTTCCCCGAATCCAATTTCTACACGGCGCGTTGTTTTGAAACGACTTTGGTGACAGTTTTACTGAATACTGGTGCACAATCCGAACATATGGCATGAAGCACACAGAGCGCATGCGTCGGTTGGCCAGAGAGCTTGGAAAACAGAGATATACTACCCACCGCAGCACCCGATCACAACATTGTAGTGACTGAACAGATATTTATGAATATTTATGTTAAAACATATAATAAAGTTATAATTATCGTCGAACATATACAGTCGTATGCAACTCGCCTATAATGGTAATTAAGACACTCGTATGAAAATTATAAAACTCGCATACGCTCGTTTTATAAACATACTCGTGTCTCAATTATAGCCATTATAGGCTCGTTGCATAATGTACTATATTAAAACAAAAGTAATGGGATGCAGCCGAGATAAATCAGAAATTCCTATTGACGTCAAATTGACAGGTGAAACGATAAAGGAAGTAGGAGGATTCTGCTACTTAGGAAGCAAAATAACCAGTGATGGACGAACCAAAGAGGTTATCAAATCACTCTTTGTCTAGAGCGTGGCACTCAATGGAAGTGAAACATGGGGCAGCGGAAGAGAGGTGAATAAAACATTTCAATGCGGTGTACAGTAGAATATTGAAGATCAGATGGGTAGATTGAGTAACAAACGAAGAGGTATTAAGACGAGCGGGAGAGGAGAGATGCTTCTGGCGACTGCTAATGAAGAGAAGAGATAGGTTGGTAAGATACTAACTCCGACAGCTAGGAATAGCAAACTTAATTATGGAAGGAAGGGTCGAGGATAAGAACTGTAGGGGTAGACCAAGGTTACAATATGTTATACAGATAGCCTCGGATGTAAGGTGTGGTAGCTGTGTAGAGATGAAATGATTAGCTCTGGATAGGGAGGCACGGAGTGCTGCATTAAACAAGTCCAAAGTCTGAAGGTTCGAAGAACAAAAACAACAAATCCCCTTTTAGTTCTTATGAACTGTATCACCTCTTCCCCTCTTCCTTTAAAAATGAAAGATTTGGAGCAGTTATGGATGTTACAAGTTTACAAGTTGTATTCTATTCATATTAGCACGCGGATCATTTGAAGCCGTGGATCGCAAGGAAGAGCAACAGATGAAATATCACGTCGACCAACATAAACGTGAATATTAGAATTGACTCTTTTTCATTGAACATCTAATTTGTGTTAATGACGGCTTATTATGTTTACTCGCTGAATCACGCGCTTCAGTGGTCCACTTCATATGGGATGGAGTTATTAATGCGCATGTTGTTTGTTTTATCAATACTCGACATGTGTTTACACAAATGATTATATACCATCCAAGTGTTTATGAGATGAAGCATGTACAGTATGATCAAAATTAACCTGCTTGGTCACCGTGGTCATTTTAGCCCTTGTACTTGAGTGTGTATGTGTGGATAATGTGTCTGGTAACCGGTATTATTGTCGTGTATATAGAAGTTTTTTTGTATTAGTAATTCAGACCAGAATTGGGACGTGGCCTTACGTTAGAAACCACACTGGCTTTTGCCTGGAGTAGAAGTGGGGAAACCACACGGAAAATAACTACTAGGATGGCAGAGGTCGGAATCGAACCCAACTCTTTTCAGATTTCATACACGAGATTGAGTGTACCCCGTTCCAACCCTCAGATTTGTTGGCAGAGCCAGGAATTGAATCCGGATCTACCCCAGTGTTTCACACCTTGTGGGGCGTGGGCTAGCGACCACTGGACCCCAGCTGAGTTCGGCATTACTTCCACTTACTTGTGCTGGGCTCCTCTCTGCTAACTTTCCTGTTGACCTCCCTTGGTCAACTCTTGTTCTTTTCCGACCCCGACGGTATTAGAGTGTCCGAGGCCTAGGGAGTCTTTTCCTCTCCCGCCTTAACTGGCCATTGTCTCATCTTTCCTGATCCCTAATTCTGCGAGGGATCAGACCTCTTGTTTTCTTTTCATGTTATCACCTGCCTTCTGCTCAAGAACCTAAAGGAGGCAGGGTGTGGGTAGTCCCACCACTTATGATGCACCCTGGATTGTGCTACACCCTCAAGGGCTCACGTCTGGTGAGTTTGGGCGTTGGCAACTCCGAGGGATTCCTGAGCTGGGTCTGGTTTGTCTCCTTCTTCAATTGCCTTTGGGGCGGTCCCTCTCCACTTTCGCTCTCCTCTCCACCGTTCGTGGCTCTCCTTCCTTCCAAGTCCCTTAATTTTCATTCTTCGAGGGTTGAGGGCATTTCATTTCCTCCTGTCTTTTGTTTCCCTTATTCTTCTTTTTGTTTTCCATTTCCTCTTCTAGTATATAAGTATGTAGTTAGTTTTAATTATAGTTTCATTGATTTCATTTACATTTTCTCGATCATCCAAACCGTTAGGAGCCAATAATCCAAATCTTAGGCCCCTTAAAACAACAATAAATCATCATCATGAACACGGATCTCCGTGATGACAGCCAAGAATGCAAGCCGCTAGAGCACTTGGGGGTCGATATTATTCGTGTTTATGTTTCGCATCTGTAGCAGCGAATTTGGTTTCTAAATAATCCAGTAGCTTCGTCCTAGATATTGCTTTTTCATTTAGGCACTTGGGCCTCGTGGTAATCAACTCCGTTTAATTGTATGTGTATATTTTGTCGGATAACCTGTTGTATTATGATGCCTGTATTGTATATTCGTAACTAAGGTTAAGGCTGGGAATGAAATGATTATGGCCTTATGTTAGGAACCATCCCTGCACTTGTCTGAGAAAACAGCGAAAACCAATTCCAGGATGGCTGAGGTGGGAATCGAAACCACATGTTGTCAGATTGAAGCGATGGCGTTAGCGACGTCGCCATTAGCAATGAACGGCCTCCTAGGAAAGGAAGAACTAATTTTGACAGTTGAGTCACAGTGTAATTAGCGTACAAAGAAATGCCGCACCGTATTTAAGTAATACACAACGTGAAGCTGTAATGAAGTGAGTAAGATTAATAGAATATCTGTGCAGTACTGCGAGTGCGAAATTCGATGCGAGTGTCAAAGGAGATGTAAGAATGAAATGTTCATGATACTATAAAACATTAAACGAATAAAGAAATGTGAAAAGATACATTTTTTGCGCTAACCAAAACTACGTGCCACTTTTTCATTAGCACCTCAATAATTATTTCAGGTAGATCTGTCGTAAGGGTTCGCATAAGGTTTGCTAAACCATGCCTTTACGTAAGGTGATACCATCATTTCATGATATTTAAAAATTAGAATGGCTGCGTGGCTCAGCGGTAACGTTCTTGCCTGCTGTTCCCAAAGTCGCAGGATCAAATACTGGCGCAGCCAGTTGGCATTTGAGGGTGCGCAAATGCGAGGGAGCCGTGTCAGTAGTTATACTGGCACATTCAAGATCCCCTTCAGGTCAAAATTCTGGCACCCTGGCGTCTCTAATAGCCGCAGTTGTTAAAAGGGACGTAAAACCATTAACATTATTACTATTACCTTTACTAAAGGAGGTCAGGGGACCAACGGATGCCTATAACCTATAGCTTTATCCCTCGAGGCAAGGTTTACATCTCTTAGTTAAAATAAACTCCATAATTAACCAAACTGAACCTAAGTTAATTCGCTGTAGAATTGAGCAGGCCAGAAGTTCTTTCATGAAAATGAGAAAAGTTTTGACCAGCCGTGATTTAAGTCTGTCATTACGCACCCGACTGCTTCGATGCTACGTTTTTAGTGTCCTGCTCTATGGAGTTGAATCATGATAGCATTTGAAATGTGGACGTATCACAGGATTTTAAGGATATCATGGACAGCTAAAGTCACAACTGTGGAAGTACTGCGATGTATGAACAAAGACTTGGAAATTGTCAGTATCATCAAAAGGAGAAAACTAGAATACTTTGGTAATTTCATGCGCAACAATAAATACCACCTCTTGCAATTAATTATCCAAGGGAAGATTGATGGCATTATGGGTCCAGGTCGCAGACGAATATCCTGGCTAAAGAACTTAAGCCAATGGTTTGGACTTAAAACAGTGTCACTGTTTAGAAGAGCTATGGACAAACAGCGGATCATGCTACTGATCGCCAATGTTCTTGGGAGGCGAGGCACTTGAAGAAGAAGAAGAACCAAAGTTAGACACAGACTGACGAGTTATCAAACCAAATCTGTCCCACCATACTGACTGCTTTTTCGAGCAGGGCGCTGTCACAATCAGTCCAAATTCCGTCGATAACGGGCCACTTAATGATCACTTCATGATCCGTTGCAAATGGGAATCTTTGCAAACGTTAGGACACCGTCAATGTTACCTCATCTGTCTTGAGTGTACCCCGTTCCAACCCTCAGAAAATAATTTAATTTCTTGAAAGAACCAAGAATCAAATCCAGCACCTTATAGACCGTCTCAATGTGCGGGTGAAGTTGACCAAGGTGAAGAATGTTCTTACGTTTAGTGTAGCTGTAGCCGTACATGGCCTAGAGACCTACCGGTCTTCCTGGACAAAACTGAGGGATGTAAAATCACACGATTTATTAACTAAAATATATTTTTAGATTCACTCCTCATATTGTTTCGAATTTAATTAAGGAGTTAAATTGTATTTGAAGTTCGCTATATACAGAACGTGAAATCTAATTTTCTATTCAAATGAACTCTGCTGGAGGCCTTTGTGAGACAATAAGTGAGCACCACCGCATGGTACGAGAACATTGTTTCCATTATTCAGTTAAATCTTCATTCTACAATTTATATACATAGATGGTGATAACTCGTAAGAATGAATGAATGTAAGTTCACAAAATATGTTTGAAAAGCACAGCTGTTTGTTGTGCTGCCTACTCATAGTGAGGTTTACAGACTAATCATGATACGACGCCACTTCTACTGCAAATATAATTTTTTGCATTTGTTTCACAAAAATATGTTAGAAATATAGACAGAAATCATATTACCCTGAAGTGGTAGCGAGTAATTTTTGAAATGGTTGGTAACGCGGATTGTCTTCACATCCTCCCCCAAATATTTCTTAAAGCATTTCATTATCCACTCAATGTTGCGGAGTGCCGTACTTTACACGCCAACTCGTTGCCCAAGTTGTTAGTTATATGTCAATAAATATTGACAAGTAGGCTAGCGCAAGTTTATAATAACATTTATGTTCAACGATGTCGAAATGTAAACATTATGTGTGAGAAAACTGTATCATAATGAGGCTCATTATAACACTATTTTTAATTATTAAACAGTTTCTCTCACCAATCAGAGCTCAAGAAACAGTTGTGTGGCCAATTAGGTAAGGATACCTTCGCGCATGCACTCAAAATCCAACATATTTCTGTGTTGGCAAGTAAAGTGAATGGTCTCTCCTTTCGGAGTGCCTTGACCACGCATGTGCTCTGTTCAGTCAGCAAAGCCAGCGCGCCCTGTTCACTAACTGAATTAACTGAATCCCACAGATATTTATGAATATTTATGTTAAAAAATTTAATAAAGTTATAATTATTGTCGAACATAAACAGTCGTATGCAACTCACCTATAATGGTAATTAAGACACTCGTATGGAAATTATATGAACTCGCATACGCTCGTTTTATAAACATACTCGTGTCTTAATTATAGCCATTATAGGCTCGTTGCATAATGTTCTATTATGTTCGACGCTGTCGAAATATAAGCATTATATGTCAGAAAACTGTTTCATAATGAGGCTCATTATACTACAAGTTTTCATTATGATACAGTTTCTCCAGCCAATCAGAGCTGATTCATTGACCAATTAGGTAAGGTTACCTTCTCGCATGCGCTCAAAATCCAACATGCCTATATAAATTGCCGACAAGGAAAGTGCACCGTCCATATGTTCGTGTAAATAAACTGGCGAATATGAGACAAGAAATAGCACTGTACCATAATATCCCCAACCCCAATTTCTACACAGCGCATTGCTTTCAAACGACTTTGGTGACAGTTTGACTGAATGCTGGTGCACAACGGCAGGCTGTAAACATATGGCATCAAAGAATATGATGATGATAATTGTTGTTTTAAGGGGCTTAACATCTAGGTTATCGGCCCATCAAAGAATATGTATGGCATTGCCAAGCACACAGAGCGCATGCGTCGGTCAGTCAGTGAACTTGGAAAACAGAGATATCAAACCCAGCACTTGCACTCCGATCGCAAAATTTAACTGACTGAATCTCAGCAGATATTTATGAATATTTATGTTAAAATATATAATAAAGTTATAATTATCGTCGAACATAAACAGTCGTATGCAACTCGCCTACAATGGTAATTAAGACACTAGTATGGAAATTATAAAACTCGCTTACGCTTTATAAACATACTCGTGTCTTAATAATTGCCATTATAGGCTCGTTGCATAATGTGCTATTGTAGCTAAATGAGTGAATTTAAGTTTATACCTATGAATAGGCAAAACAAATGATCCACCTTATAGTCAATAATATATTGGTAACAGTTATAATACAATACCAATCTCGTTTATCTTGTAACGTTCATCAGTTTTACGAAATAAACTACGAGCATCGAACTAACGTTAATATTCTAATAAACAAAACCAGCTTTAGAAATGAAATGATCACTGAAAAAAAAGTTTTCTTCAGTAAAACGTCGATTTCAATTCAAGGATAATATTATAGCCTATTTTCATATATCCTACTAATGTTAATTGCCTCTATCAAAATACAAAATTTCAGTTTGATTGCTGTAATAGATTAGTATATATTGAGAACCGTCTAAACATTTCGGATGGAAGCCATATTGGATTTTTATTTGTAGGCCTTAGAGTTATGTACTATTACATGAAGCTTATGGAGTAGGTGTATTGTTCAAACTTCAATCGCATGATTAGGACATAAGAAATAAAAGAGAGATTTAAAAATTTCGCACAGTTGTCATCTTGTGGTTATGAAAAACATTGACATAAATTAGATGCCAGTGGATTAAAATTTATATAAGCATTTACCGTACCAAGTTTCACTGTGCTCGGATTTGTAAATCGCGAGAAATGTCTATTTAAATATTTAAATTTCGCGTCGCCGCCATGTTGGATTTGTGCTCACCAGGTTATTGAAAGCCCAATGGGTTAACTTATGTTTATAGCCCCTATCAAGATACAAAATTTCAGTGTGATTGCTGTCATAGATTAATAGATAATGAAAACCGTCTAAATATTTCGGATGGTCACCATGTTGGATTTAAATATGTAGGCCATAGAGTTATGTACTATTAGATGAGGAATATTGTGTAGGTTCATTATTCAAACGTTGACTTTGATCGCATTATACAACAAATAAAAACTTAATTTAAACATTTCGCACAGCCGTTAACTTGAGGTTATATAAACAATTGAAGTAAATTCGATGTCAGTGCATTGCAATGTGTATACACATGTTCTGTAACAAGTTTCACTGCGTTCGGATGGTTAAATCGCGAGAAAAGTCTACTTAAATTGTTCAACTTTGCTTGGACGCCATGTTCGTTTTGTAGTTAACAGGTTTTTAGGTAGATTTCATTAGAAAGCTAACTATTGCAATGGGTCCCATGTTTCGACTTCCGGAAAATTTCGACATATCTTCGCGTTTCACATCCCCCAGACCCCAGTTCAAAAGTGTATATATAATTTATGTATATATATACCAGTTTCTTGTGGACACGATAACTGCCGTAATTTTGCCCCAATCACTTTGAATGCTTTACATAATAAGTATCCCATTAAATTCTCGGTAGAGTTCGTTAATGGGCAAAATCGGTCAAAGGGGGTGAAAATGGGGGGCTTTTTTTCGAAAAAGTGAAATATCACTATAACTCTCTTAATACATGAAATATCGAATCCATTCAAAGTTCATAATATGTGTCGGATAAGTGCCAAAAATTTATGTCAAATAAGTTTTTTGATAGCACCAACCATTGACCAAAGGGGTGGAAAAAAGTGGGTTTTTCGGGAAACATTAATCATATCTCTCTTAATAGGCACAATATCAAAACCGTACAAAATGGAAAATATTCCACTAATAATTACCTAAAACTTTTGTCTGAAAGAAATTTTGATATGACCCACCATTACGCCAAGGGGTGAGAAAAACGATTTCGGAATTAAAGAAAAGGCCAAGTGCCATCAGAGGTTACCATGACAACGCTTCTAAATTGATTAGGGATGAGCTATCAGAGGTTGCCAAGACAACGCCATTGACGAGATCACATTCATTTTTAGCCTATTTTCAATTTTGAAAAAATAGGCTTATGAGATCACCTTTTGTCCGTGTGTGTGTGCGTGTGTGTGTGTGTGTGTGTGATTCGTGTGTGTGTCCCCCCCTAATAAAATCTAAACGGCTAGAGCGATTTCAATGAAACTCGGTAATTTCATAGCACTATTCCCTGCGACCCCGACCGTGCCCTTCAAATTTTGTTACGACTCACCAATCCAACATGGCAGCTGTGCGAAATATTTCACCAGCATTCATTATCTCCGAAACTAATACCGATATTACCCTGACATTTTGTATGGTGATAAAGGGAACAACTATAAGTTCACCTATGTGACCTTTGAAAACCTGGTAGCTACAAAACGAACATGGCGGCCAAGCGAGGTTGCGACATTTAAATATACGTTTCTCGCGATTTAACCAACCAAACGCAATGAAACTTGGTACAGTATATGTTTATATACATTGTAATGCACCGACATCTAACTTCGTTCAATTGTTTACATAACCACAAGATGGCGGATGTGCGAAATATTTCACCGGCATTCCATATCTGTGAAACTATTAGCGGTATCTCCCTGAAATCTTTTAGGGAGATAAAGGGCACTACGGAAGTCCATCTATAAGACTTTCAGAAACCGGTTAACTACAAAACGAACATGGCAGCCAAGCGAATTTGAAAATTTTAAATAGATCTTTCTTGCGATTTAATGTTCCAAACGCACTGAAATCTGGTACAGGAAATATTTATACACATTGTAATACACTGGTATCTAATTTAGTTCAATTGTTTACATAACCTCAAGATGGCAGATGTGCGAATTTTAAAATTAAGTTTTTATTTCTTGTGATGTAGTCATGCGATCGAAGTGAAAGTTTGAATAATGAACCTACGCAATAATTTTCCTTTAATGGTACATGACTCTATGGCCTATACATTTAACAATCCAACATGGCGACCATCCGAAATATTTAGACGATACTGAATATCTACGAATCTATTTAACAATCAAACTGCATTTTTTAATGTTCATAGGGGCTATGAACTTAAGTTCACCTATAGGACTTTAAATAACCTGGTGATCACAAATCCAACATGGCGGTGACGCGAATTATAAATATTCACATGGACGTTTCTCGCAATTTAGCCATCCGCATGCAGTGAAACTTGGTACAGTAAATCTTTATCCGAATGTTAATCCACTGGCATCTAATTTATTTCAATTGTTTCCATAACCTCAAGATGGCAGCTGTGAAAATTTTTAAATCTCCTTGTTTTTTCTTGTGTCCTAATTATGCGATTGAAGTCTGAATGCTACACGTACACAATAATCTGCATGTAACAGTACATAACTCTAGGACCTACATATATAAAATCCAACATGGCGACCATCCGAAATATTTAGTCGGTTCTCAATATCTACGAATCTATTATAGCAATCAAACTGAAATTGTGTATGTAGATAGAGGCAATTAACTTAAGTAGGATATATGAAAATAGGCTGTATAGTTCTTCACGGAACTACTTGTTAGCCTACTTTTCACACTTTGCAAAAATGAGGAAAAAGTAGACTTATTAGATCGATCCGGGAAAATGTGTCTGTCTGTCTGTCTGTCCTTCTGTCTGGCTGGCTGTGTGTGTGTGTGTGTGTGTGTGTGTGTGTGTGTGTGTGTGTGTGTGTCCCCTTATCAACTCCTAAACAGCTGCAGCAATCGAAACCAAATTTAGTATGAGTAAAGATGAATACCGGAATATCTCAAGCCCATATTTGAAAAAGATGTCAGTGCTACCAACTGCTATAAAAACGCATTAGAAATTTGAGCTCCATGTTGGATATCATGGAAGGCATACATGGGAGCAATTCCAAAATTGGCTCACATGAAGATAATACTATTTCTGTTTAATTTCCAGGAGGCCATACATGACAGTGTTGCCAAAATAATTTTAAGCCTTCTGATAGGTCCAATTTTTAAATGCACATAACTTCTACACTATCAATTGGATTTCAACCAAATTATGTATGTAATATAAGCACATAAGCAGGTATGACTGAGCGTATTATTAAGAGCCACCAGGGCTGCCAGCTGTTAATAATTGTTCTCTCTACTTTTTATCCAAATACCAATATATCAGAAAGTATGCAAGCCGACAGCTTTAAACTATGCACGCGTATAGTACCTGACATTTTACATTAATTTGGAGTATCTTATATACGTCAGTTCTACCAACATGATTCTAAGCCTGCTGATAGGATCAATTTTTAAATACATGTAACTTCTATACTGTCAGTTGGATTTCAACCAAATTTCGTATGTGCTATGTGTAATATAACAGATATGACTATAAGTATTCTTATGAGCAATTAGGGCTGCCAACTGTTAATAAATGGTGTCTATATTTTTTACCCTAATATCAATATATCAGAAAGTATGCAAGCCATCAGGTCTATACTTTGCATACGTATAGCACCTGACATTCTAGATTAATTTGGAGTAATTAATATAAGACTGTGATGCCAACATGATTCTATGCCTGATGATAGCTCCAATTTTAAAATACATATAACTTCTATACTAAAAAATGGATTTCATCCAAAATTGGCACAAAAGTATATCATAATATTTCCGATTCTTTCTGACCAGCATACGCATGACATTGTTGCCAACGTGCTTTTACGTGTGCTGATAGATCCAATGTATAACTCCATGTAACATCCTTTGGACTTCAACCACATTTTGTATCCAGTACCTTAAGAGATGGAATTAAGAATATATTCAGTCACCAGGGCTGCCAACTGTATTGCTGTATTAGGCTACATTATGCCTAGTATACAGTATTTCGAACTAATTAAGACATTCCGATATTACCAACTTAATTTCGTCATTATTCTAGATAGGTTCATATACTGTAGATTAATCATTGGCATGAATCTTAATTTTAAGAAAAGTAGGCTATTTAGTTCCGCACGGAACTTCTTGTTCCATCTGACTATGTGGGAAGCGGCTAACTGGTAGCATGCTGAACTTCTATGCCCAAGGTCGCTGGTTCAAAGTCGTCGGATTTTCTAAGAGCGCTAAAAATCCCTCAGCATGCTTTCCTTCGGAGAGGAAGTTCCAACGTTCATTGCAAGTTGCTGGTTGCGGTGGAATCTAGCAGCCAAGTTCACAGTAGGTGTCGTTGACGGTAGTATTTGGTACAAAATTGGGTACTACTACTTAAAATTGACCTTCTGCAGACCTTAACTGAATTAGAGACTAATACAGTCATCACAATTAACACCGTTTATCAGACAGACTCTACACACACCCAATGTACACGGGGTTACATGACCACGTTGTCACAGCCCCTAAACTGAGGAACCAACCAACATCTCTGCGGGAGATAAAATTTTGCGCGAAGAAGTAACAGACTGTTAGATAGTTACACATCAGTTCCAAACCTTGCATAAGGACATTGTGATCAAAAGTATTAAAATGAACCCCAAATATGACAAGAAAGTTACCATCCCCATAAGACAATAAAATGTTAAAAATATGCATAGAAAGACGAAAAAAAGGTTAATTAACCTCCAATTGTAAAATACATTCTCGCAATAAATGAGGTCTGATCCACCTACGAGAACCTGCATATTTCGCCTATTTTAGCCTATCCTCTAGTCTGCCCGGTGAAATCTACCTCCGCCTTCCGGCATGCCGAGAGGAATTTTAAAAGTCACTTAGGTGAACTTCTAGTAGTGCCTTTTATCACCGAAGAAGATATCAGGGTGATATCAGTAATAGTTTCGGAGATATAGATTGCCGATGAAATATTCCGCACAGTCGCCATGTTGGATTGGTGAGACGTAATACAATTTGAAGTACACGGGGTTGGACAAAATAGTACTATGAAATTACCGAGTTTCATTGAAATCTCGCCAGCCGTTTAGAAGTTATTAAGTACACACACACCCATACGCACACACACACACACACACACACACACACACACACACACACACACACACACACACACACACACACACACACACAGAGACACGGACAAAGGGTGATCTCATATGCCTATTCTTTTTTTTTCATAAATCAAAATAGGCTAAAATCAGATCTGTTACAAATTGAGTATTAAAGAAAATTTTAAAAGTATGACAAAAAATTATACTGCTCTTATTTTTCATATTTTGAACGATTGATTAGACAGTATTTCTATTATAATTAACAGTATTTTAAAAGGAAAAAAATTATCATCTTGGAAGTTTAATCTACGTTTTACTGAAGATTTTTATAGTGATCATTTCATTTCTAATGATCATTTTGTTTAATAGAATATTAACGATAGTTCTTTCTTAGGTTACTTTGTAAAACTGAAGAAGTTTTCAAGATAACTGGAACTGGTATTGTAATATAACTGTTACCGATATATTATTAACCATAAAGTGTTAGTTATTGTTGTTTTAAGGGGCAGAACTACGAGATCATCTGCCCGTCGACCATAAGGTGGATCATTCATTTGAGGTATTCCTAAGTATAGACTTTAATTTATACGCCAATTCAGGCAAATACATGAAATTGATGAATTTCATTTCAATACATGAAATAAGTGTATATATTGTAAATACCATCACACACATACTTGTAGAAATGGATTTAATAGCCTAAGTGCAAGGGATCTGATAATAATAATAATATCGTATGGCCTCGGTGCTGGGTTCAAGCTTTGTAATTTGACACCCAGAGGGTAGCTTGCATGTCGAATTTCGTTGTCCCTTGAATCACTATGAAAGTCAAGGAGGTTAGATATCTAAGCTCCTTGAACACTATAGCGCTTTCTAGTAGAGAAATGAGGAACTTTGTGTTGGCGGAAACTCCCAAGATTAATTTTGCCATTATGAACACGGCCTACTGAATTCAAATGGGTTCTTTGACATGCCAACATCGTATGACATGCGTGTCGAATTTTTGCCGCCTTTCAAAAATCACTTACCACGGCCAGGAGTGAACCTGCAAACTTGGGGTTAGTAGACCGATATGCTATCCACTCATCCACCGTGGCAAGCTAAGGGATCTGATGATGATCGCTTGACGATCGAAAATGTTCATCAAGTGTATTAATATATATACACCGCGGACAGGCCAACAAGGACCACGCAAATATCACTTCTTTATAGGTCTAGTTTCCTTCTTTCTCTTCCAGAAGTCTTTCATCCTGGTCGACTGCACAGCTCTTCTTCAGCAGTCCATTCTCCTCTGTTGAGATTCTTCTTCTCCCGGACAAGAATTTTGAGGCCAATTTTTTTTTCTGTACTCTATTCGATTTAGACAATCTTCTTCAGTAATTTTGAATTTTTGAAGTTCTTTTTTCATTTGTTTTACATAGCCTCCTTGCCCTATATAGTTCCAGATTTTATCAAAAATTTGTTTGTTTAACCTTGAGCAATCCATGCGAACTGAAGTCGCCGTTTTCTGATCATCACTTCAAGGTTATCGATTTTACTATAAATTTCTGCATTGGATCTCAGCTTCTTCCTGTGTTTTCCTAGGACCATAAATCCTTCTTAAAATTCTTCTTTCTATCTTGAGCAAATTCTCCATTCCGGTTATATTTGTAGTTTCCATGCCGTACAAGATGACTGGTCTAACAACTGTATTATAATGTCGTAATTTTGCATTGATAGACAGGTTCTTTTTATTGTATATATTTTTTGTACACAAATTTAATCTTTACAATTTCCCTTTTTGTTCTCAATTGCCATTTTATCCGTCCCATTGCTACTAATTATTTCTCCAAGATATTTAAATCGGCCAGTGACCCTGATTCTCCCATAATTTGTTTTTATCATTTTCTTAGTGTATTTCTGATCACTTGTCATCATCTCTGTTTTTACCAACGAAATCTGTAAGCCCGCTTTTTCCACCGTTCCTTTTAACTGATCAATTTGGTTAATAGCTTCTTGTTCTGATTCAGCAAACAACCCTACGTCGTCAGCAAATGCTAAACCTTTGACGGTGAGGTTCTGATTCTTTGAACCAATTTTAGCACTTGAATCGTTCTTCTCCCAAAACGTCCTCATGACTTTATCCAAGACCAAATTGAAAAGCAGTGGTTATAGACTGTATTTATTAATCTCATGTAAATATTTTCAGGATTAGGGAGACGCCCATTACAATTGGGTACTAACGTGCTGACCGACTAAAAAGCATTATATTTCAATTACACGCATTATAAACGCAAATCACTATTCCAAAATACCACTTTACCATCAGCTCTCCTGAGGACGGAATTGGCAATTGTTTTTGTGAGGAAAGGTTAGCATGAAGACACTGTTGACAACGATATCATCAACACCCTCTTGGTGGTGGTGAATGTTGTTTTAAGGGGTACGGCATCGAGGTCATCTGTCCAGATTACCGCCCCATTTTATAGTCAGAGCTAGAGATTTCAGCAGGAGTCGGCAGCATCCCAAGAACAACTCAGTTTGTTGAATCACATTGTGTGTGTACATTTTGATTAAAACACCTCTAACTGTTTAATTCTCTTTTGTTTCAGCGAACATCTCAAGATCTGCGACTTGCAAATTTACTCAAGGGACGTAGCCAAACCCCTCTGAAAGTAAGTACGTACTGAACTTGCCATATATTATTAGGTAGAGAATATGCAGTTTCCCTTAATTATGTTTATTATATGGAATTTATAAAGAATAGTCTATTATCCACGAAGAGAAGACGTAGTTTACGATGGCTCTGCTATGAACAGTTAGTGGACATGTTGACATCAGGGCTGTTCGTTCGTAATGGTGACGGCTGAGGCCAACATATTATAAGTCCGTAAAATACTCCAATGCGCAAGCGCGAGCCCAGCCCCGAGATCAGTTATCAAGTATGGCAATACGAGAATTCGGAATGTTTGGAAGCAAAATATTTCTATCACTTAGGTCGGTCTGAAACGTCCCATGTGTACAATGTTAAATCATGCTGCAGGTAAGGATCATTTTATCAGAATATTTTTAGCCTCCTTTTCGCATTTTGTAAAAATGAGGAAAAAGTATACTTATGAGATCGATCCGAGAAAATGTGTGTCTGTCTATCTGTATGTCTGTCCTTCTTTCTGTGTGTCCCCCCTATCAACTCCTAAACGGCCTTAGTAATCGAATCCAAATTTGGTATGAGTAAAGATATATATCTCAATATCTCAATGCCGTATTTGAAAATGATGCCAGTGCTACCACCTGCTGAAAAATCGCAATTGAAATTTCAGCTCCATGTTGTATATCTTAGAATGTATGAATGGGAGCTATACCAAAATTGGCACACATATAGATAATAATATTTCAGTTTAATTTCCAGGAGGCCATATATGACAGTGTTGCCAAAATGATTCTAAGCCTGCTGATAGGTCAAATTTTTAAATGCATATCACTTCTACACTATCAATTAGATTTCAACCAAATTTCGTATGTACTATGTGTTCATAGACTTATATGACTGAGCGTAATCGTAAGAGCCACAAGGGCTGCCAACTGTTGATAAATGCACTCTCTATTGTTTTTATCCAAATACCAATATATCAGAAAGTGTGCAAGCCGACAGCTTTAAACTCTGCACACGTATAGTACCTGACATTCTAGATTAATATGGAGTAACTAATGAACCTCAGTACTACCAACATGATTCTAAGCTTGCTGATAAGACCAATTGTAAATACATCTAACTTCTATACTATCAATAGGATTTCAACCAAATTTCGTATGTGCTATGTGTACTAGAACAGATATGACTATGCGTATTCTTAAGAGCAACCAGGGCTGCCAACTGTTAATAAATGCTGTCTCTTTTCTTTTACCCTAATATCAATATATCAGAAAGTATTCAAGCCAACAGCTCTAAACTTTGCACACGTTTAGTTCCTTACATTCTTGATTAATTTGGAATAACTAATATACAGCAGTGCCTCCAACATGATTCTAAGCCTGCTGATTAGTCCAATTTTAAAATACATGTAACTTCTCTTCAAATAAATGGATTTCATCCAAAATTGGCACAACAATAGATCATAATAGTTCAGATTATTTCTTACCAACACATGCATGACATTGTTGCCGACATGATTTTACACGCGCTGATAGGTCCAATGTCTAACTACATGCAACGCCCATGCTATCCATTGGACTTCAACAAAATTTGGTATTCTGTACCTTAAGAGATGGAACTAAGAATATATTCAGTTACCAGGGCTGCCAACTGTAGTGCTCTATTAGGCTACATTATGCCAGTTATATTTCGAACTATTTAGAAATTTCGATATTACCAACTCAATTTCGTCATTATTCTATTTAGGTACATATAGAATAATCATTGGCATGAATCTTACATTTCGAGAAAAGTAGGCTCTTTAGTTCGTCACGGAACTTCTTGTTAAAGCATTCATTTGAAATTTTCGTAGTTTGGATATGCATATTTTTTTTAAAGGCCAATCAATTCAGTACTTTTTCTCCACATATTAGAATCATAAAGCCAGAATTAAGTTACATGCCACCAACGTGCCATTTCTGCACATGGATTACTAATATTATAAATGACCTGAATATTTCAAGTTCCTAAATTCAACACAAATTGAGAAAATGTTCCCTAAGTATCAAACAATTAAATTATGGAAATTGACATTTTAAGTTGCAACATTAATGCATACGGGCTATGCATGCTAAACAATAATTAAAGACACTTCCGGTTTGAATATTGTCAACATTTAATTAAACTCAGATAGAAAGTAAAATGATTACAGATTCAAACATTTTAAAACTGGTAATTTTCCATCAAATATTGGATTCCGGATGCCCTTAAGCAGACTTGTTTCATATAAGCTAAAACTGAGTTTGTACGAAGATAAATTTCATTACTATTACTATTATTATTATTCTTGGTTCGTTGAGCTTTCTTCTTAGCCCAGTATTTCTTCATCCTTGTACTATGGGTGCTTTCCTTTCCTGAGTCTATATTATTATTATTAATATTATTATTATTATACAGTAGTAATCTCAGTGTACTTAAGAATTCATCATCATCATTCTTCATCATTTACTAAAGACAAGGCCTTGCCGCTGCAGCCACATTTGACAGTGTTCTGCCAGTCTCTTCATGCTGCCATGAGAACCACTGCCAGTTCTCCAATGGAGTTCTTGATGTACAATATCCTTGGACGTCCCCTAGGTTTCCTTCCCAATACTTTGCTCTCGATAATAGTTTGGAGAAGAGAGTCGTGCCTGAATACATGTCCAAGGAACTTTGTTTACCTCTTCTTTATTGTTTTTAATAAACATCGAACCTCCTTCATATACTGCCGAACAAGATCGTTTTCCTGACAAATCCAACTTGTTCTTGTCATTCATCTCCAAAACCACATTCTGCAGCCTTAAATTTTGTTTCCTCAAGTTTCCCTAATGTCCTGGTTTCGCATCCATACAGTAAAACACTCCAAACAAAGGTGTTGAGAAATGACTTTCTAGACCTCAAACTGGGGTGATTATTTTGCAATAAGTTCTTTTTATTTTGAAAGACTTGGTTTGCTACCACTATTCTTTTCTTTGTTTCTGACAGACACATGTTATTAGAGGTATCACACCACCCAAATATGGACATTCTGTGATTTGTTCAATTGCAGTGTTATTCACTTTTATGTTTGTTCTAGTTGTATGGTCCTTTAGAATCACAAAGGATAAATAACCGTACATTTGGGGAAGCCTATACAGTAGTCTCGCAAACTCGGCTAATGTGGACCAAAGTGTGCCGAGTACGAGAAAATGCCGCGTTTGTCGGGAAATGTGTTAAAAAGAAGAAATAAGCTGTTTGTTTTGATTTAAATATAATGCAATGCAGTACATTTATTTGTTATTAACAGAAACACCAGTTTTTAAAACTATTAAGTCACTTCAATTACAGTACTTGAATATATAGTTCAGTACTGTACTGCTGAACTGCATACAAATCAAGGAAAACAATTACTGTAAATTATAAAAGAAAACTTAGGCCTACAAATTATTTGTATAATATGTACACTGTATAGAATATGTACAAAACAATTCACGTAGGCAATTTTTTTTTTCACTTAATGAAAATTACCATTTACTTTACCGGGTGAGTTAGCCGTGGTCGTTACGGCATGACTGATGGCAGTCGCTCACATCCGGGAAGCGAGGAGGTTCGAATCCCCCCGCCTGCAACCTGGAAGATGGTCTTCTGTGGTTTCCCATCTTCCTTCCAGGCAAATGCCGGGGTTGGTCCCTAACTATAGTCCACAGCCGCTACCTTCCAACTCCTTGTCCTTACCTTCTCACTCTCCTCCCCAACGGTACTTGTAGCTCACCCATTGGGTGTCCGTCTCGAAGCAGCTACAAAACTGGCGAGCCGAACATGTCCTTGGACACTCCCGGCATTAAAAGCCATACGCTAAAAAAAAAACCATTTACTTTTTTTTGTGCATAAAAGTAAGTAATATTCTTTTGCTTTTCGCTTTGAAACCTGTTTCTTGAAGCCTCGTCACGAAGACGCCGAAGAAACAGAATTCCGGAGAATGCGCAATCAAATGCATAATAACCTACAACGCTCTGCGCGAGAACCGTTTGTGCATTTATAGTACTGTACAACTACCTGTATTTATCGGGTCGTCGTTACTCTTCTTACTGTAGGTCAACTTCTTTCGCGTCGTATTTAACTGTCGATAATTCCATTGATGGAGAAGACGAAGGAAAACATAATAACGCTCTGTGCAGAAAGACAAAAACAAACAGAAGTCATGATTTTTTCTCCTGTCAGGGTGGCCGAGAAATCCGGAGTGCCGGGTTACCGAGTGCCGAGTTTGCTAGACTCTACTCTACAGTATTAGAGCAAAGACATTTGAATGGCACTTGCTTGGGTGATGATAGGGACTAGCTATGAAGTGGCAAGGTAAAATCAGGATATTTTGAAATAGACTATTCTGATGTAAAGAGATCGCTGCAGATGAAAACAAGCTGACCATGGATTTATAACGTTTGCATAACAAGTCTGCCTCGCCGCTCTTTCATCACGAGAATCGTGATTTGTGTCCGAGAGCGTTAATTTCCTCGTGTTGACTTGTGGTCGCCATACGCGACTCTGCACACGTACTGTACTGGATTTAGCACGGGAGGGTTAATTTTCTGAAGCCTTCCAGAGAATCCCCATCACACCCTCGTCACAGACTCATTTCCGGAGCTGGAGCTGGAGTTTGCCCGACCGGAAGTCCGAGGACAAAGAGCAACGTGGCAAGGACTGTATTTCCGCAGTTTACAGCGACGACAAATGGAAGACGGAAATTGAGCTGCTTGTGGTGAATCATAACACCCATACCATAAGAAATACACTGCTGCCAAATAAATCGTAACACTTACGAAAATGCAAATTTGTCGAAAAGTGATTCAAAATTACGTTTATGTTCGACCCTGACTATTATAGGCTATGTCTGAAAACTGTACTATAATGAGGCTCATTATAATACTATTTTTCATTATGAAACAGTTTCTCCCACCAATCAGAGCTCAAGAAACAGTTGTTTGACCAATTAGATAATTATATGCGCTGAGTTCCACGGCCTTCTAATTTAAATTGCACTGCCTGGCCTATTGTCATAGTAGGGTAATCGAGGAGGCCATGGTCAAATACAAGGCATTCTCTGCGTCTCATGCGCTCTGTTCAGTACATAAAACTGGCGAAATCTCGACAGATATTTATGAATATGTATGTTCGAACATAAAATAGTTATAAGTATTATCGTCGAACATAAACAGTCGTATGCAACTCGCCTATAATGGTAATTAAGACACTCATATGGAAATTATAAAACTCGCTTCGCACGTTTTATAAACATACTCGTGTCTTAATTATTGCCATTATAGGCTCGATGTATAATGTACTATTATTATATTGTTTTCTTCTTAAAGTCTTGGGGCAAAGGATCATGTTTTGTTCAAAGATATGAAAATGTACAGTTTATAAAGGGATTCTGTCGCCTAGGGTTGGATTTGGAATTTTATGGCGGTATCTGCATTAACTTAACAGCTTCTCGCTTCCGCTTATATTGGTACTAGCAGAAGTACCCGTTCTTCGAACGGTCTTTGGTATGAATAACCAGACGTTATCAATTCAGCTACTGTTGCAATGGTTAACGGTTTGTCATTCCTTCAAAAGTTTTATCAGAACGAAGTTAGTTTTCTGGGAATATCACACACACTGTTAATTTAAGGGCCTTAAAATGTGGTTTTCGAAGACCCTTTATAGTCCCCCGAATTTTGTGTCTCACATATGCTTTGGTCGTCCTTCTAGAATAATTTTTATATTTCGCCTATTTTAGCATGTATTTTGAAACTTATTTTCCCTATACCCACCCTTCTATGAGAAGAACAGTGAAGTTATATAAATGATTAGTGTATTGACTCTCATGGATACCTACCTAATTTTACGATGCTCCAAGCATCCGAACACGAGTTATAGGCGTACATAAAGATACACAGAAATACAGACACACAAATCCACGTTTTGCTTGCTTCCGTCAAAAAACATACCGAAACGCGTAAAAGAAACAAAATTGAAACTTTAATAAACAAACAATCATATGTTTATAGATAGGTGTATTTATGCAAGTGCAAAGGCAGCTAGTGGCCATGAGGCAAACTAACTCTATTGACTACAACGTATCACCCAGATGTCCAAATATGGATATATCAACCACACAGTATCAAACAAATTCAAGGGGCAGATGACCTCGTAGTTCCACCCTTTAAAACAACACTAACTAACTAACTCAAACAAAATCATCCTTACGATGTACCCGTTTGTTGTCAAAAAAGAATGATTAGTTAAAATGTGCTCTCAAACTAAATTCACCTAACGTGTACTACCTGACGTGAAAAAAAATTGAATACCTCAAATTCCTAAAAAGCCGCAAAAATACTATTTCAAATCAGGAATTTTTGAAAATAATATTGCTCTTTGGAGATATAATAGACCTTCTGTACAACATATCGCACGGGTAAGTCGGGTGAAAGAATTCTGGAGTGCCCCATGACCCCCTTAAGCGCATTGACGAATTTTACAGTCTTAGTTGGTTCCGTGATAACCTTATAGCCATTTGCAAACTTTCCCAGAAATGTAATAAATGGAGTGGTATTGCTTCTTACAGAAAGAGATGGAAAGTTGGATGTCATCTCTTGAGATACTGTTGTCATGGTTACCGGCTTGCATTCCTTGATTAGTTTATTAAATGAAATTAGTTTTCGGGGATTATGTGAGAATGGCTCATTGTTATGGCATTGTTGGGCTCTTATCTAATGACTTGTTATTCTTTACTTGCTAGAGAATCAAGAAGTTTGGTTGCAGTAAACATGAGTGAAGACTGAATGTGCAAGGATGTGTTGTGACGTTTATGTGGCAGTGATTTTGATTGAAGCACAAAGTATTGAAAATAAAGTAGCGACGTCTGATTATGAAAATTTGCCAAAAATCAAAGAACTGCATTTATACTCATCTGATAGGTGGCTTCGGTGGCGTAGTTGGTAGCATGCTGAGTTTCTATGCGCAAGGTCACCGGTGCAAACCCGGCTGAAGTCGTCGGATTTTTTAAGAGTGTAAAAAATCCCCCAGTATGCCTTCCTTCGGAGGGGAAGTAAAGCCGTCGGCACTTTATGGCACTTCCACTAATTACACTTGTGTGAAGCTAAATTATTGGTTAGATTTGACTAGCACTCTTAGGTTCCAACGTTCGTCGCCAGGAGCCGACTGTGGTGGCATCTAGTAACCAAGTTCTGAACTAGTTGTCCTTGACGATGGCGTTTGATAGCAAAAGTGAAACTACTTGAAAATTGAATGTCTGTAGTCCTTACTTGAATTAAAAACAGATAACACACACTAATACAGCCATAACAATTAACACCGGTTGTCAGACAGATTCTACACACACCCATAGTACACGCAACTACATGACCGCGTTGTCGCAGGCCCTAAACTGAAGAACCAACCAACCATTCTTTACTTCCTTGAGAATCAAGAAGTTTGGTTGCAGTAAACATGAGTGAAGACTGAATGTGCAAGGATGTGTTGTGACGTTTATGTTCGACCCTCACTATTATGTGTCAGATAACTGTATCATAATGATGGTCATTATAACACTGTTTTCTATTATGATACAGTTTCTCCAGCCAATCAGAGCTCGTTCATTGACCAATTAGGTAACGATAACTTCGCGCATGCGCTCAAAATCCAACATGTCGGACATAAACACAACATCGAACTATAATAAATTACCGACATGGAATACCCACCGTCCATATGTTCGCGTAAATAAACTGGCGAATATGAGACAAGAAATAACACTGTACCTTAAAATCACCAACCCTATTTTCTACACAGCGCATTGTCTTCAAATGACTGCGGTGACAATATTACTGAGGGACGGCTGATGTAAACATATGGTTGCATATGGCATTGCAACCACACAGAGCGCATGCGTCGGTTGTTCAAAGCTCTTGAAAGACAAAAATATTACACCCAACGCTCGCTCTGCGATCACAAAATTCCAGTAGCTGACTCTCAACAGATATTTATGAATATTTATGTTAAAACATATAATAAAGTTATAATTATCGTCGAACATAAACAGTCGTATGCAACTCGCCTATAATGGTAATTAAGACACTCGTATGGAAATTATAAAACTCGCATACGCTCGTTTTATAAAAAATACTCGTGTCTTAATTATAGCCATTATAGGCTCGTTGCATAATGTACTATTATGTGGCAGTAATTTTGATTTAATTACAAAATATTGAAAGTAGTGACGGCTGCTTATGAAAATTTGCCAAAAATCAAAGAACTGCATTTATACTCATCTCAAAGAAAATGTTGAAATGAAAAATAATATTCCCTTTAACATAAAGTTGATATTTGTCTTCCTTGCACTTTAGCTTCGAAATAATGGAAGTAACAATAATTTCGTGTATAGGCCTATTCTTTGAAAATATCCAAGTGCTACGCTTTTTGCTTTGACCGGCAGTGTATGTATACAAGGTAGAAAAATAATTGTGCAGTCATAAATAATCTTTGATTACAAGTGAGAGCTTCAATGTTTCAAGGATTAATGTTATATCTTTGTCAATTCATTTTAGGAGCTAGGAACATATCGTCATCAGCCTTATAAACTTGGGCATGCGTTGTATTTATCTGATTACCTGTGATTTTTTGATGACTTTAGTGGCGTAACTATAATTATTGGGGGGGGGGGGGGACTTGTGTCCACGGGACTTGAAATAAGTTACCTTCGTGGTATTTACCTGGAGAGAATGTAGGAAAACTGGGGGAAATCGTCCTCATTGATTACTGATATTATTTAATACTTTGGTTTAAGGTTTATTTTTAAATTCCGATTTCAATATAATAATAATAATAATAATAATAATAGTAATAATAATAATAATAATAATGTTATTGCTTTTACCTCCCTTTTAACTGAGTTACTGTGGCATTTCAAAAGCCTGGTTGCCGAAATTTTGATTCGAATGGGTTCTTTGACGTGCCAATAAAACTACTCACTCACGCAGGGGCTCACATCTCTTGGGACGTGGGTTGGTGACCACGGGACCCCAGCTGAGTCCGGCATTGCTACCACTTAATTCTGCCAGGCTCTTTTCCGTCTTCTTTCCTGTCGACTGGTCGACTCTTGTTCTCTTCTGACCACGAAGGTATTAGGGTATACGGGGCCATGGGAGTCTTTCACTTTCCCGTTTTTATTGGCCCTTATCTCATCTTTCCTGATACCCTCATTCTTCAAGGGGTGAGCCTCTTTTTCTTCTTGTCATGTTATCTCCTGCCATCTGCACAACGCCCTCAAGGAGGCAGGGTGTATGTATGTAGCCCCACTACTTCTGGTCCACTCTGGATATTGCTACACCCTCAAGGGCTCATGGCTAGTGAGTTTGGGAGTTGATGACCCCTAGGGATTCCTGAACTTGGTCCGTTTTGTCCTCTTTTCCCTTTGACTTTGGGGTGGGCTCTCTCCACTTTCCCTTTGCAATCTGCCTTTCATGGCTCTCCTTCATTCCAAGTCCCTCAATCCTCATTCTTCGATGGTTGAGGGCATTTCTTTTCTTCCTGCCTTTTATTTGCCTTATCTTTTATTTGGTTATGATTTCTTCTTCTACTATGTAAGTATGTAGTTAGTATTAGTTAGAGTATTCATTCTCATGTCATCTTTCACTATCACCCAAACCATTAGGGGCCGATAACCTAGATGTTAGGCCCCTTAAAACAACAATTACATTGAAGAAAATGTAAATTGCAACACCATGAAGGCATTGGTCGTTTGTGTTGATTTTCAAGATATGGAACGATGCCATGTAGGTATGTAAACGATCAAAGTTTCAGACCCATTGGATTGCTGCTACAGGTCTCCCCACGTGATTGGTCGCGGAGGAATCAACTCCAGTATACGGACTCTGGTCTAGCGTAGTTGACTTGCAGTCAAGTGTTCCCCGTCAAACATGCCTCGACGACAGAGAAGAGCACGCTCTCAACAACTGTCGCCGTTTGAGAGGGCTCGAATAATTGGGCTGTGTGAGGCTGGATTATCGCTAAGGACTGTCTGCACGTGTTGGCCGACAGGCATCTATGGTACAACGTGTATGGCAGCAGTGGTCAAATGAAGGTACCCACACTCGTAGACCTGGCACAGGCCCAGCGCGACAGACAACTGTGAGAGAGGATCGCCGCATCATTCGGATGGCCCGGATGGAACCCCATGCAACAGCAGCGCAAAATCGAGCAGCTGTGGCACCCCACGTTACACAACAAACAGTTGGTAATCGCCTGCGTGCAGCTGGGTTACGATCCCGTGTCCCTGCAGAAGGTGTTCCATTGACCCCACAACAGCGACGTGTAAGGTTGGCCTGGTGTCGAGAACGATCGACGTGGGTCGACGAATGGCATAGGGTCGTCTTTAGTGATGAATCGCGCTTCTGTCTTGCCCGCAGTGATCGCCGGAATCGTGTGCGCCGACGTACCGGGGAGAGGGGCCGCCCAGACCTTATTGTCGAGAGGCACACAGGGCCATCACCAAGCATTATGGTCTGGGGAGCTCTTGGCTTTAATGTGAAATCACAATTAGTGCTTGTTGAGGGCACTATGACTGCTCGACAGTACGTTGATAGGGTACTCAATCCAGTGGTTGTCCCTATGATGGCGAACATTGTTAATGGGATGGTTCAGCAGGACAATGCCCGGGTTCACACTGCACGCATCTCCAGAGAAGCTCTCCACGACATCACAACCTTAGAATGGCCCGCCAGATCCCCGGACCCCAGTCCTATTGAGCATGTGTGGGACCTGATGGGTCGACAACTGGCCAACCGCCCTCAGCCACCCACAACTCTGGAACAACTGACCCGTGCAGTGCATTAAGCATGGGCCACAATCCCTCAGGAAGCGATCCAGGGCCTTATTGACTCCATGCCTCGACGAATTCATCAATGTATTGCAGCTCGTGTTGGGCACATCCTGTATTGATTGTTGTCCAAACTTGCGGTCAGAGGGACCTGAAAGTGTAATCATCGAATCACAACCGAACACTCGTCCTGCATGTTCAATTGCAGCAATGTAGCACCACTCCTTCTGGGTGTTGTAATTTCCATTTTCGTCAGTGTATCATCATGATCTTCAAATCGACGCACTCTGCTTCCTCGCATGTGCACACCCTCAAATGTCAAATGCTTGCGCCAGAATTCGATCATGCAACAAAGGACACAGAAGGCGAGAACGTTGCCACTCCACCCCGTAGCTTCATTGTGTACATATGTGTGATACATATCTCGTGTAATATTTCCTTTAGGTTAGGATATTTAACTAGACTACTTGTTTTCCCGCCTAATGTAATTGGGTTATGTTGACCGACTGGAAAGCTTTCTATATTATAACTGAATATTAGAATAATAATGTATGTAATGTAAATATTTATGTAAATAAAGGAGTAAATCCTTGATATTCCCAACTGAAACCTCAATGTTGCCTATTGTCATGGAGTGAAATTTCACCTTCGATAACTGCCCTTTAAAAAGGAACACCGTATAGGTTCAGCCAACCAATAAATCTGATAAGACATAAAATAAATTAAATTGCTTTGAAATTAGCTTTGGACAGCTTCCATAAACAAATAAAATTTGACATATCTTGAAGTACTGCTCGGGTCCTAGATCTGTGAACCTGACAGGAATGTGGACGTGGACTAGGCGGAGTGATTATTTATTTATTTAGCGTATGGCTTTAAGTGCCGGGAGTATCCGAGGACATGTTCGGCTCACCAGAGGCTGTAACTACAATATAATAATAATAATAATATCGTATGGCCTCGGCTGCCGGGTGCAAGCTTTGTAATTTGACACCCAGAGGGTAGCTTGCATGTCGAATTTCGTTGTTCCATGAATCACTATGAAAGTCAAGGGGGTTAGATATCTAAGCTCCTTGAACACTATAGCGCTTTTAGTAGAGAAATGAGGAACTTTGTGTTGGCGAAAACTCCCGAGATTGATTTTGCCATTTTTAGCCTATTTTCAATTTTGAAAAAATAGGCTTATGAGATCACCTTTTGTCCGTGTGTGTGTGTGCGGGTGTGTGTGTGTGTGTGTGAGGTGTGTGTGTGTGTGTGTGTCCCCTAATAAAATCTAAACGGCTGGAGCGATTTCAATGAAACTCGGTAAGTTCATAGCACTATTCCCGGCGACCTCGACCGTGCCCTTCAAATTTTGTTACGTCTCACCAATCCAACATGGCGGCTGTGCGAAATATTTAACTAGCATTCAATCTCTCCGAAACTATTACCGATATCGCCCTGAAATTGTGTACGGTGATAAAGGGCACTACTAGAAGTTCACCTATGAGACTTTCAAAAACCTGGTGACTACAAAACCAACATGGCGGTCAAGCGAAATTGAGACTTTTAAATAGACATTTCTCGCGATTTAACTATCCAAACGTAATGAAACTTGGTACAGCAAATGTTTATACACATTGTAATGCACTGGAGTCTAATTTAGTTCAATTGTTTCATAACCTCAAAATGGCGGCTGTGCGAAATATTTCACTGACATTCTATATCTCCGAAACTATTACAGATATCATCATGCAATTATGTACGGTGATAAAGGGTACTGATACAAGTTTACCTATGTATATTTCATAAACCTGTAAAGTACAAAACGAACATGGCGACCAAGCGAATTTGATTTATTTTAATCGACTTTTCTCGTGATTTAAGTCTCTGAGCCCAGTGAAATGTGGTACAGTAAATGATTTTGCAGATTGTAATGCACTGCCATCTAATTTAATTCAATTGTTTACATAACCTGTGCGAAATTTTAAAATTAAGTTTTTATTCTTGTGTCGTAATCATGCGATCGAAGTGAAAGTTTGAATAATGAAGCTAGGCAATAATTTTCCTTGAATGGTACATAACTCTATGGCCTATACATATAACAATCCTAAATGGCGAACTTCCGAAATATTTAGACGGTTCTCAATATCTATGAATCTTTTACAGCAACCAAACTGTTTTTTTTATGTTCATCGAGACTATGAACATATGTTCATCTATAGGACTTTCATTAACCTGGTGAGCACAAATCCAACATGGCGGCGACGCGAAGTATAAATATTTAAATGGATGTTTCTCGCGAATTAACTATCCGAGTGCCGCGAAACGTTGCTCGTTAAATGCATATACAAATTTTGATCCACTGGCATGTAATTTATTTCAATTGTTTGCATAATCACAAGATGGCTGCTGTGCGTACTTTTAAAATATCGTTTTTACTTCTTGTGTTCTAATCATGCGATTGAAGTTTGAATACCACACGTACACAATAATCTTAATGTACACACATCAAAAAAAGTTTTGCATCACCTCGGTTCCAAGAGTTCCGGAACCGTTAAATACAAAGGGAATAGAGATCAACACAAACAACATTTCAGCTCGTTTTATTGCTCATGACACCCACACATTGCATGTTGTACCATCATACAGCTAGACTTTCAGCATTTGTGGTCCAGATTGCAGTACACACCACTACCTCTAATACCCAGTAGCACGTCCTCTTGCATTGATGCATGCCTGTATTCGCCGTGGCATACTATCCACAAGTTCATCAAGACACTGTTGGTCCAAATTGTCCCACTCCTCAACGACAATTCGGCGTAAATCTCTCAGAGTGGTTGGTGGGTCAAGACGTCCATAAACAGCCCTTTTCAACATATCCCAGGCATGTTCGATAGGGTTCATGTCTGGCGAACATGCTGGCCACTGTAGTCGAGCGATGTCGTTATCTTGAAGGAACGCATTCACAAGATGTGCACGATGAGGTCGAGAATTGTCGTCCATGAAGACAAATGCCTCTCCAATATTCTGCCGATATGGTTGCACTATGGGTCGGAGGATGTCATTCAGGTATCGTAAAGCCGTTTCGGAGCCTTCCATGACCACCAGTGGCGTACGTCGGCCCCACATAATGCCACCCCAAAACATCAGGGAACCACCACCTTGCTGCACTCGCTGGACAGTGTGTCTAAGACGTTCAGCCTGACCAGGGTGCCTCCAAACACGTCTCCGACGATTGTCTGGTTGAAGGCATATGCGACACTCATCGGTGAAGAGACCGTGATGCCAATTCCGTGGGGTCCATTCAGCATGTTGTTGGGCCCATCTGTACCGCGCTGCATGGTGTCGGGGTTGCAAAGCTGGACCTCGCCATGGACGTCGGGAGTGAAGTTGCGCATCATGCAGCCTATTGCGCACAGTTTGAGTTGAAACACGACGTCCTGTGGCTGAATGAAACGCATTATTCAACATGGTGGCATTGCTGTCAGGGTTCCTCCGAGCGGCAATCCGTAAGTAGCGGTCATCCACTACAGTAGTAGCCCTTGGGCGGCCTGAGCGAGGCCTGTCATCGACAGTTCCTGTATCTCTGTACCTCCTCCATGTCCGAACAACATCGCTTTGGTTCACTCTGAGACGCCTGGAAACTTCCCTTGTTGAGAGCCCTTCTTGACACAAAGTAACAATGCGGACGCGATCGAACTGCGGTATTGACCTTGTAGGCATGGTAGAACTACAGACAACATGAGCAGCGTACCTTCGTCCTGGTGGAATGACTGGAACTGATCGGCTGTCGTACCCCCTCCGTCTAATAGGCCCTGCTCATGCATGGCTGTTTACATCTTTGAGCAGTTTTAGTGACATCTATGAACAGTCAAAGGGACTGTATCTTGGATACAATATACACAGTCAACGTCTATATGCCGGAGATCTGGGAACCGAGGTGATGCAAAACTTTTTTTGATGTGTGTAATAGTACAAAAATAAAAATCCATCCTGGCGACCATATGAAATATTTAGACGGTTCTCTATATCTACGAATCTGTTACAGCAATTAAACTGAAATTTTGTATATTGATAGAGACAATTAACATGAGAAGGATATATGAAAATAGGCTGTATAGTTCTTCACGGAACTACTTGTTTTTTCGTGTAGCCTCCTGAGAGGCCGAGTGCAGGTCTTTCAAGTCGACGCCCGTGGGCGACCTGCGCGTCGGGATGAGAGATGGAATGGATGAAGATGAATGAAACTGGGCAAGGATGTGGAAGGAAGCGGCCGTGGCCTGTCAGAAGGTACCGTCCCAGCATTTGCCTGGTGTTGAAAATGGGAAACCACGGAAAACCATTTCATGGACGGCCGACGGTGGGGCTCGAACCCATGCGTCTACCGAGTCAGCAGAGAGCTTGGCCCCATGACCTAATGCTGCGCTTTAGCCAGCATAGCCATTGCTGTCGGTTATTTTGCCATTATGAACACTGCCTACTGAATTCAAATGGGTTCTTTGACATGCCAACATCGTATGACATGCGTATCGTATTTTTGCCGCCTTTCAAAAAAAAATCACTTACCACGGCCAGGAGCGAACCTGCAATCTTGGGGTTAGTAGACCGACACGCTACCCACTCACCTACCATGACAAGCTTCAAGCGGACACCCATGGAGTGAGCTACAAGTTCCGTTCAATTTCAAGTAGTTCCAACTTCCGCTACCAGACGTCACTGACATCTAGTGGTAAACGTTGGAACTTTGATGGAGCGTTTCAATGAAATATAACCTAGAAATTTAGCTTCACACACGTTTATTTAGTGGAAGGATCTTTTACATGCCGTAAATATATGACATGGGACCGCCGGCTTTACTTCCCCGCCGAAAGAAGGCTTATTGAAGGATTTTAACGCTCTTAAAAAGTCCGACGACTTCGACCGTTGTTCGAACCCGCGATCTTGGGAACAGCAGTTCAGCATGCTACCAACTACGCCACCGAAGCCACCATGAGGAGTGATGGTGACGAATAATGCGGGTTCCCGGTCCGTGCGTAGTAACAGAACCAAGCAAGTTGGTCGGTGACTCGCTCACTCATACACAATACCACAGTGGTTTGAGCAACGTCCCTATGTTAAGCAGATCTCCAGATAACACAGCGGGCTGTTGACAGGTCCTTCTCTTCCCGCCTCCCACTTCACAGGGCTTGGACCTGAGCAGTACATTAGTCTTCAGTCAAGAGCATATGAAAATATTGAGCGAGAGTTTTGATTTAAAGTGTGAGCTTCAACGATTCAAGTACAAATGTTGTTTTCTTGTTAGTTCAAAATTAGGAATATCTTGGGCGTGCGTTGTACTTGTCTGATAGCCTGTGATATTGTGGTGACTAAAGTGATGTAACTGTGGGGTTGTCCCCTCGCGATTTGAAAAACAAACCGATGACTTACCACTTACTGTATTGATTTAGTCCACCTCACGGTGTAGTGGGTAGCGTTCTAGGCTGTCACCCTGGAGTTCCGGGTTCGATTCCAGATTCTGCCAAGGAATTTGATTCTGATCCGAGGGCTGGAGCGGGATACATTCTGCCTCGTGAGGTAAAACTGAGAAGAGATAGATTCGATTCCCACCTCAGCCATCCTGGAAGTGGATTTCCATGGTATACCACTTCTACTCCAGGTAAATGCAAAGATGGTTCCTAAACTAAGGTCACAGCCGCCTCCCTTCATACATCATTGCTGTCACCACAATTTGGCATTTGAGGGTGTGCAAATGCAATGTAGCCGTGTCAGTAGATTTAATGGTACATTAAAGATCCCGTCGGGGCAAAATTCTGGCACTCCGGCCTAAAAGCCGCAGTTTTTAAGAAGTGACGTAAAACTAATAGCATTATTATACCTTCCATAGCGGCTTTGGAGGCGTAGTAGGTAGCATGCTGAGCTTCTATGCCCGAGGTCACAGGTTCAAACCTGGCCGAAGTCGTCGGATTTTTAAGGGAAGTAAAGCCAGCGGCGGTCCCATGTCATAGAGTTATGGCATGATAAAGAACCTTCCACTAATTACACTTGTGTGAAGCTAAATTGTAGGTTAGATTTGACTAACGTTCTTAGGTTCCAACGTTCGTCGCCAGGAACCAACTGCGGTGGCATCTAGTAGCCAAGTTCAGAACTAGTTGGTCGTAGACTGTGGCCTTTGGTAGCAAAAGTTGGATCTACATGAAAATCGAATGTCTGCAGTCCTTACTTGAATTAAAAACAGTTAACGCATACTAATACAGCCATCACAATTAACACCGGTTATCAGACAGATTCAACACACATCCAAAGTACACGGGCTACATGATCGCGTTGTCGCAGCCCCTAAACTGAGGAACCAACCAACATACCTTCTATAGAGCTGCAAATTAAATCCGTAATTTTTGGGCCATAATTTTCAATGTGTGTGCAGGTAGTCCAGGAACATGATGGGGTTTTCGTATATAGTGTTTAGAGTATGTGAAGTAGGTTTGTTTCAATACATGACATGTTATCCGAATGTAAATGTCTCCCTTTCTGTTGTGCTATATAAAGTTGTGTTATAAGAGTCCCCACCAAGACTCGCCATTTTTCCTCCGTTTCATGTATTATGTATCAGAGTAGGAGCTATTCGCTCCATATACCGTGAGGTGTGGCTTGCATCCGTAAACAGTCTATTGCATAAGTTTCAAGTCTGTCTCAGGTCGTATATTATTACAGGTGTTTCATAATTCGCTCACCACGCGGCGTGGTGATACGCGTAAAATCATGCATCACTACTGAGATTGGAAGCTGCAGCGACTCCGTAGACAAGTGGTTCGAATCCTGGTGCTCACAGCGGCTATCATAAGTGTTTGGTTTCTCTCCGGGGTTTTCCACATCCCTTCCAGTAATATTCTCGGATGGCAATTACATTAAAATCCCGGGGCCCATATCCAAATACTGACCCTAATAAGTTTCAGTTACACACATACACTACGGCAGTCACCACAAAATAGTACATTATGCAACGATCCTATAATGGCAATAATTAAGACACGAGTATATTTATTGACACCCCCCCTTTTAATGCGTGCAGGAGGACCGAACCCATTTGCGACATAACCCAGATGAATGTTTAGAGACTACAGTATCAAATGTAGGCCTAGAAATGATACACCTTTTCACTTTTAAGTAACAACTTCTATTCACAAACATTTAAGCTACACATTCACATAAAACAAATAACAGCTCAAATTTAAAAACAAGATATGGAAATAACATAAGCCCCAAAGGTACTTGCCTTATTGTTAACAGTCCGTCATATTCATAGTAATCCAGCCACAACCCAGGTGACAATAACATACACTCAACAAATATAATTTCTTCACTCTGCGTCGCCTCGTATTTACTTCGCTTCTTAAAAAAAAAAACACCAGTAAAGTACTATACGATGCTCAAACATGTCTTGCTACATGTCCAGAAGTCAAGATACATCCTCTCCACAAATAATCCAAGACCTTTTCAAAGCAATCTTTTCAAATTCATCGACCGTCGTCATAGCTCTATGAAGCCTGCAACATTACTAATATTACCGCTCGATACATATCATCTCTTAGTACACGTCCAGATGTCAGAATTCGTTTCTTCATTAAACAACTCGTGACTATTCCCACAGTAAACATTATAAGACGTGCGCTCTCTATCAAGGCGACTCGTATACTCTTCCAAATGTACCAATCGTTACTGCTTGTATACACATACATGTCTTAGTACATGTCAAGATGCCAGAATCCTTTTTGTCCCTTACAATCATTCATGACTATCCCCGCAGTAAAATATTAGACGACTTCTTCCTGTCATGGCTCCCAGAGCTCTCATCTTTTTTACAATCAGCTTACGCACGACCAATGTTATAGTCCGCCAACAGAAGATTCAATAAAACAAAACACCAGCTAACATAAACCCAATACGACACGATACAAATTCTCTACTCTTAGGTCTGTCCATGTCATTCACGGCCACCACAATTCTTACAAGACCAATAAATAGAACATCTAAATGTTAATGCTCCTTCCCAGGCCACCTGGATTCCTAATCCGGACTCGCAGCCAAACTTTTTCACCGAATCTTCCCACGGAGATCCAATTCAAACCACTATAATATACGTTCCAAGCATCCCTCATTCTTGACTGTAAAATAACAACTAAATAAACGAAGAACATCTCGGCGTTCGCTCTCTGGACCAGGGCACCAACTATATTCTGTAGAATAAGACATACACAAGATCATACCTTGCGGTGCAGCTCTCTAGCGGGAAACAGAGAACTGAATGTGACAAACCAAGCAGCAATTACTTACGCCAAGGCGAAGAAGCTTATAGGGTAAAATGAGACGAGATATCGGCTCATTTATAAAACGAGCGGAGCGAGTTTTGTCATTTCAAATGATTATGTCGACTTCGCTGGGGTCTGTCGTTACGTTACGGTGACGGGAAGAAATGTACCGAGAATGCACTGAGGTGTGTGACGTCATAGTACAGCTTGAGCTTCCTCTTTTTCTTTTTTCTAACGGACTTTTAGTTCACGCAGCATTTGTAGCATTTAAAATGATATATAGTCTTTCAGACTGACTATCAGTGTTTTTTATAATTTCCATACGAGTGTCTTAATTATCATTATAGGCGAGTTGCATACGACGGTTTATGATCGACGATAATTATAACTATTTTATGTTCGAACATAAATATTCATAAATATCTGTCGAGATTTCGCCAGTTTTATGTACTGAACAGAGTGCATGGGACGCAGAGAATACCTTGTATTTGACCATAGCATCCTCAAATACCCCACTATGACACGAGCCACGCTGTGAAATTTAAAATAGGAGGCCGTGGAAGTCAGGGCAGGTGCGATGCTATCCTTACCTAATTGGTCACACAACTGTTTCTTGAGCTGTGATTAGCGGGAGAAACTGTTTCATAATGAAAAATAGTGTTATAATGATCCTCATTATGATACAGTTTTCTGATCTATAATATTTACATTTCGACATCGTCGAGCATAAACACTCTTTATCATACAAAAACCAACACAGACACAAGTACACGAGGGTAATGCCCAAGATATCACACGACCCTGAAGAATTAATTATCAACGACCACCTCGGGATGTAGCAGCTAGCATTCCGGGCTGTCACCTTAGACGTCCGGGTTCGATTCCCGGCACTGTCAAGATATGTAATTCCGGTCTGAAGACTGGAACGGGGTACACTCAGCATTGTGAGGCAAAAATGAGCAATGGTCGGTTCTATTCCCACCTTAGGCATCCTGGAAATGTTGATGTCTTTCAGTATCAGTTAAACATATTTTAAACGTATTAGATGCTTATTAATACATTGTTTCATTAAATACTTTAATTTTTATTACTTAAATTGGTCCTAGGCAGAATCAAAGCAGTTATCAGTCGAAAATCCACCTTCACGCACTTCACTCAACATTAAATTCGTATTTATTTATTCTTCGTTCAGTGAGCTAGCCATATTTAGCACTACGTATCTTGGTATATTGGCTTTCACGGCCAGTGAATTAAAACTCAGCAATTTTTTGAGGTTTGTGCCGTGTCTCGTGCGGGGTTTCACCTTGGACAACAAGCTGGCTCATCAGCGGGCTCTTGGTGTCCGCGCCTGAATCCCCACAGGAGTAGCAAACTGCACGCTACCTCCCTTTTTATGAAGCACATCTGCACCTCTTCACTGCGAGAGAAAAAAGCCCAAGCAGTCCTCACCACCCTATGAAGGCCTCCATAAAGATGGTATATTGGCTTTCACGGTGACTGAATTAAAACTCAGCAATTCTTCTAGGTTTGTGCCGTGTCTTGTGTGGGGTTTCGCCTAGGACACCAAGCTGGCTCATCAGCGGGCTATTGGTGTCCGCGCCCGGACCCCCCCCAGGAGTAGCGAAAACCCACATAAGACACGGCACATACCTAGAAATATTGCTGAGTTTTAATTCACTGGCCGTGAAAGCCAATATACCATCTTTTTGGAAGCCTTCATAGGGAGGTGAGGACTGCTCGAGCTTTTAGCTCTCACAGTGAAGAGGTGCAGGTGCGCTTCATAAAAAGGTAGGTAGCGCGCAGTTCGATACTCCTATGGAGGTCCGGGCACGGACACGAAGAGCCCGCTAATGAGTCCGCTTGGTGTCCTAGGCGAAACCCTACACAAGACACGGCACAAACCTAGAAAAATTGCTGAGTTTTACTAAGTATCTTAATAATCTCCGGGAAAGAATGTAAACAAACACGAATTCAAAAGATAACACGTGCGGGAAGTCAGTCGACTGCAGCGTGTCCAAAGAATATATTTTATGATTCAAGTTGTTCACGGAATTTACCCACATCGATATAACCAGAAAGGGAACGACTCCCGCATCGTCTTGATTACAACAGTGATAGCACTGTGTACCTGGAAATAATAACTAGTGAAACATAGGTCAAACAGGAGAGGTTAGCTGCCATCTTGTCGTGTGACCGAGATGGCTCAGCTCTTAAAGTCACTCCTTACTTACAGCACATACTTTACTTTACGCGATCAGGCCCAGGGGACCTGCGCTGCTACCAGGGTTCTCCTCCACTGCATTCTGTTTGCTGCTCTCTGTTGCCAATCATCCTCTATTCCAATCTGCCGCAGGTTTTCACGGAATCCATCCTTCCATCTTTTCCTTGGCCTACTCAGTGGTCTTTTTCCATGAAGAACAAAATTGAGCAGTTTCAGAGGCAATCGGCATGTGTCCATCCTAGTGGCATGGCCTGCCCATGCCAGACGTTTGCTTCTCATTAGTCCTACGATGTTTGGGGTCTTATAAATGGCATCTAGATCTCGATTGTACCGTACACGACATTAACCAGTGTCCTCATCTTGACGGGACCAAAGATCTTCCTCAAAACTTTCCGCTCTAAAACGAGGAGATTATTAAAATCGTATTTCTGAGTACTCCAGGTCTCGCTTCCATACAGCAATACAGGCTGAATTAGTTTCTTATACAGTTGGAGTTTGAACTTTCTCGATAGGCAGAGGGACTTAATCAGATGACTGAGACTGTAGTAGGAGTGGTTTCCGGCTAAGTTCCTCGCTTTAATCTCTGCCTGATATGATGCATCCTCTACAAAAATGACGCTTAGGTACTTAAAATCATGAACTCTCCGGTAGAATGTTGTCCCAACTATCAATGGCTCCCATGGTTCCCTTGAATATCGGCTCATCACCAGGTAATCTATTTTCGGCTCATTTACCTGCAGACCTATCTTGCTTGCTGCAGCCTGAGCCATGTTTAACATATCTCTTTCTTTATTTTCTTTGGCGGCCGTCCCGGTAGACTCAGACGCCATGTGAGATACTTTCTGTCCGGACGTGCCTTGAGGCTCTCCGCCTTATTATTTAAAATGTTATGTTTTCCTTTTTATTTAACATTGTTATTATGCCGAAGCCTTCCATTTACTCATGTAAGTAATACATCTAACCTTGTGTCCACTATGCTCATTTCCTAAATTTAACCTTTGTTTTTGATCTTCGTCGTGTGCTTGGATTTGCTGTGGAACCAATCGAAATGGCGGTCTCCTGTTTTATTTTGTTTGAGTCTTCGCTTAACCTTTTATTTGTGCCGTGAAATATATCTGCGAGTGATTTTGTGAGTGTATGTTTTTCTTGCTGCCAGGTGCATTGTTGCTGTTTTGATTGGGCATATCTTCGAATGGGTCTCCCGTTGTTTGTGGACGTTGGCGTTTCGACCATTCTCCCAACACGAGGCATGACACCATATATTTTAGCCCTTATGTTTTCCCTTCATTCCATGCTTCGGGCAACTGGATCACGGCGGTAACTTTAAGTAGGCCTTACCGTATTCAGCTCGAACTCGGAACGTAAGTTGGGGACCATATAGGTTTAGCATGTTTTGCTAGACTACCTACAAGCACGAGTTGCTTTGAGTTTTATTTCTGCATCGTCGGCTGGCATTTTGTGTGTTTGACTGCGTGTATGTATCTTGATATATTTCACGGACACCTGACGTCATTTGTTTCTTCTTATAGTATCTTTGGTTTTGCATTTCTTTTCTCTGGAGACTGCCAGCTCGATCGCATCCCCATTTGCTCGCCACAGCCTTTGCGACACGCACACAGCCTCTTGTTTTATCTTTGCTATGCTTGTTATTTGTGGTCGTCATGACAACCATCCATCTCTAGGCAGAGAAGTGATTGTTGTGGACCAGCGACCGGTTCGATTGCCTCTTGATCTTTTACTTCCGCCCTTTTTACATCGTTTTCACCGAAGTGAGCACAGGTATGAATTTAATTTGTTAACGTTATTTACTATCGTAAGTTATTTATTGTTATTTATATTTATCTTCCCCGTTTGAAAGTGACTTTATTTGACCCCTAGGTGAAGGGTATTCTTTTTTTGTGTGTGTTATTATGGCCGGGTTTCTTTGTGTGTTCGGTTTCAATTCATTAAATTTCCATTTCTTTACCCATGTGTCTTATTTAGTAGTGTTTGGCGATCGGGCTGCTCACTCTCTCTCTTCAAACCTAGGCCTAACTTATTCTAGCTTTCTAGCACCAGGAGGGTATTCCTACCACTCGTCGTGGGACCACCTTCACGGAGTCTGGAGTCGCTCGGCACATCTGGCCTGCAAGTACGGGCCCAGCACAGGTCAGAAATTAACATCCATTTCCACTGCGTACTCCTTTCTTTTCTAGTTGGTTCCAGTGATGCAGCTAGGAGGCACGCCAAGAATATGTTTATTTTAATAGGGCGGTGCAGATGGTATCAGTTGCGAGGTTAAGTCTCCTGGTCGCTTAGCCATATCCATTGGATTTTAATATTTCGCTGCATATTTTTCAATGTTGTTTTTATTCTGTTTCATGTTCCTTATTGCATACTATGCAAACAAATATTAAGAGTCAATGTGAACTTCCAAGGAGTATGGACCATAAAAATAACAAACTGTAAGGAGAGTGCAATGAGTTGGACCCTATCAACGAACCCCAGCATTGGTAATGTACTAACCAACCCTACTTCTTGTTTCGTACTCATTTCAGGCGCAGGACGGAGGCAAGACATTTGTAGTTATTGTTTTGAATTGTAGCTAGCAGTACTTCTGTAGTTTAGCCATGTATTCTCTCCCAGGTTGTAACGTGAAGAAGGAGCTCATCCAGTCTGACGATGATCTGCTATCGTTTGAAAGTGTCTGTGGGAAAGACACTAATCCATTGACTGAGGTGAAAGGCCATCGCAAGGGAGGCGTAGCCAATATAGTGTCCAAGTGGGGAATTTCATTTTCTGGTGAACTTGGAGTTTCGTCAGTATTTGAGTTCTTAGACAGGGTCAGTGAACTCTGCCATTGTTATGACCTCGAACCAGACGACATTGTTGTCTGCCTACCGTTATTGTTGAGTGGCTTAGCTTTAAAATGGTATCGACTTACCAACAGATCTTTCATCTCGTGGGTTGATTTCTGTAAGTCAATAAAGGAGCGGTTTACGACTTATGATTTTGAACATGACTTGAAGGCTGAAATTCATCGCCGTACCCAGGGTTTGGAAGAGCCTGTAGACGATTTTGTTACTGGGATAATGACTTTAATAAGTAGGTTGTCGCAGCCCCTTCCCCTTATTGAAACTGTTGATATTGTGTATAGAAATCTAGCACCTGAGTACAAGTCTTTCATACGCCGGTCCAGTGTGTATAGTGTGGCTGACATTGTTGATCAAGGACGTGAATGCGAGTTCAATCGGCGCCTGCGCAAGTCATATGTACCCCCACCCCTCCCCTCTGACAGTTTGTTTCCAGAGACTGCATGCGCGCAATCCCAGATTCAGAGGACTGCGCACCCATCTTCAATATCTCGTCAGGAGGACCGGGCAGTTAACCGTCCCCACTCGCATATTGTCGGGAGTATTCCCAATGCTACTTCTTCTGCGAATCCCGCTCCTCAGGATCAACAGTTACCTCGAAACCCGAACATGTATAACCGTATAAAATGTTGGAATTGTGATCGTTTGGGGCATCATTTTAATTCCTGCCGTGCGCCCTCTCGTGTGTTTTGTCACACATGTGGTCTTCGTGACGTGACGCACATAGCCTGTCCTAGATGTGCTTCGCGTCAGGGAAACGAGCATGGGTCCCCGGTTTAGACCCGCCGGAGTGGCCATGCAATGAAGTTCGCCGGGAAATGAACATTTCCACGACTGGAAACTTCTGTCCTTGGGTCCCTGTAAGTGTTAAGAAATTGTCGATACCCGCTTTACTGGATTCTGGTGCTTCACGTTCATTTATTCAGCGCTCCATCGCGGAACAGCTTCCTGTTACTCAGATTTGTCCACAAGATGGGGGTTTAAAATTTTATTCTGCGGTGAAGTCATCTATTTCCGTTTCTAGCGTTGTAACATGTCATATTAAGATATGTGGTTATTCTTGGGATTGGAACTTCCATGTGGTGGATGACTTATCTACGCCTATGATCTTAGGTTCTGATTTTATGCACAAAGCAGGGTTGAGGCTTGATTTTTCGGATCATTCCTTCAGTTTTTTGTTTAAATCCAAGGAGCGGTTTCATTTTAATACTTGTGAAGCGAGTGTTCCTTGTAATTTTTCTGGTATCTCTGCTGTTCTAATCCCTCCTACTTTATTCACGAGTCAACGTGACGCTTTATCTGATTTGGTGAATGAATTTCCAGATGTTCTCACGTCGGAACTGGGTTCCGCTATCGGCTACGAGTGTCATATTGATTTAACTGATGAGGTTCCAGTTAGGTCGGCGCCATTTTCGTGCTCTCCACCCAAACTCATTGCCATGAGAGAATATATTGATGATCTTAAGGCACGCGGTGTTGTGAGTCCTTCTAAGTCTTCTTATGGTAGTCCAGCATTCCTGGTGCCTAAGAAAGAGGGTACTTTTCGTTTAGTAGTTGATTATCGTCGACTCAATTCTAAGGTGGTGTTCGACAACTTTCCCCTTCCAACTCTGGAGAGCGCTTTTCAGCATTTTCACGGGGCGAAGTACTATTCCGTCCTAGATTTGAATAGTGCATATTATCAAATTCCTCTCGATCCCGAGAGCCGTAAGGTAACTGCGTTCTCCACTCCGTTCGGCCTTTTTGAGTTCAATAAGTTACCCATGGGCATTTCTATCGGCGGACAAGTATTGAGTAGGGTTTTGGACGAGTTATTTGGAGATTTAAAGTATTCATCTGTGTTTAACTATCTAGATGACCTCGTGATTTACAGTCAGTCTTTTGAGGATCACCTGATCCATTTACGTGAAGTCCTATGTCGTCTTCGCAGAGCCGGACTCACTGTTAACCCGGACAAAATCTCTTTGGCTTCGAAGCAAATCAAATTTTTAGGTCACATTCTTTCGGATGGGGGCATAGAAGTGAACCCTGAGCGTGTGCAATGTATCCAAGAGTTCCCTACTCCCACGAATGTGAAAGCAGTCCGACGTTTTTTGGGAATGGCAGGCTTTTACAATCGGTTCATTAAGGGCTTTTCGGACATTTCAGCGCCCCTGAATTATTTGAAGAAGAAGAATGTACGATTCGTGTGGGGCCCCGACCAGTGTCTCGCCTTTGAGAAATTGAAAGAATGTCTTTCTTCTGCTCCCGTCCTTCGAACTCCGGATTTTGGGAAAGATTTTATGTTACATTGTGATGCGAGTGATGTCGCAGTTTCTTGTGTGCTTAGTCAGCAGGTGCATGGTAATTTGGCACCCATCGCTTTTGCCAGTCGGATGCTTAATGATTGCGAACGCCGGTATTCCACTTTCGAGAAAGAAAGTCTGGCTGTCGTATTCGGCTGTGAACGTTTCAGATCTTTTCTAGAACATCGGCATTTCATAGTGTATACCGACAATGAAGCTCTGTCCTGGATGCGCTCGCATGTCAACAAATTGTGACGTATAAATCGTTGGATTCTTCGTCTATCCTCTTTCAGCTTTGACATCATTCACGTCAGAGGCAGTGAAAATGTTGTAGCGGATTGTTTGTCACGCATGTTTGAGGAACCTCCTCCCATTGTTGAGATCCCCGAGCCAGTGAATCTTCTCCAACACATTCCATGGTCTTTTACTGACATCCGTACGTACCAAGCAGACGACCCATTTTGTGTCACATTGCATGAAAAAATTCTCGGGAAAGATCCTGGTGTATCTGAGTTTTCATTGCGCAATGATGTTATAGTGCATACCGCTCCTCGATCTTCGAAATGTAGGATTTTCGTGCCAGAGAATATACGAAGTATGCTCTTGGCGTATTTCCATGAATCCTGTTTTGGATTACATTTAGGTATGACGAAGACTTTCCATAAAATCTCTCAGGAATTCTTCTGGCCTCATTTGAAAGCGGATGCTTTTGCTTTCGTCCGAAAATGTGTTACGTGTCAACGTTCTAAGCCTGCAAAGAATTCCCGCATTGGACTTCACCACGCTGACACGATGTCATATCCTAATGAGCGCCTCTTTATAGATTATTTTGGTCCCCTAGTTAGGTCATCTTCTGGTCATAAAGCTATACTTACTGTCGTTGATGGATTTTCAAAATTTGTATGGTTATTTCCTGTCAGGGAAATCACGACACGTACCACTGTTAGGCTTTTGACCAATCATATTTTTGGTGTTTTTGGTCCTCCAAAGTTTTTAGTGTCCGATAACGCGAGCGTTTTCCGGTCCAAGTCTTTTAGATCAATGTGTTTTTCTTGGGGAATTGATCATGTCTTTTTGGCACCCTACCACCCTCAGCCAAATCACGTTGAAAGGTTTCATCGTAACTTGAAGGCTTGCTTGAGTGCGTTCCACAACGCAGATCAGTCACGTTGGGACGCAAATCTTCAGTTTTTCTCCTTAGGATTTAACACTGCTCTTCATGAATCGACGAATTCTACCCCTTCGGAATTGTTTTTAGGAAGGCGTGTTGTTGATCCACTTCAGCTTCAGTGGAAAATAGATTATCTGGCTGCGCCATCCCGCCGTACCTCAGTCAAAGAAAAATGGGAAGTTGCTGTACGGCATCTGAAAAGGGCACGAGATCGCGTGGCGTCTCGCTATAACAAGGGTAGGCAACCTGTTTGTTTTCAGGTGAATGACGACGTGCTAGTGCGCCTGCACCCACAGAGTTCGGCCAAGAATAAGGAGTCAGCTAAACTAATGCTTCGCTGGAGCACGCCCAAAACTATCACTAGATTTTTAACACCTGTCACTGTTGAATTGATCTCCAAGGAGAATCCCACCGACGTATCCAGAGCTCACATATCTCAATTGAAACCATTTATTGTGTAACCTTCTTATTTGCTGTGATTAATGTTGTCCTTTTTCTGCGTAGGTTAGCCAATCATAATTTGCTTATGTTATCCAAGGAAGCTAGTATTCATATGGCGTCTCCTTGACCTGCCTATTATTGAACCAATTTTGACCGAGGCAGAGTCAAGTACAAATTTACGAGCTCAAGAAAGAAAATAATACAAGAAGAAATAGGCCTACATACTCTGTGTAACTTAATATTTATTGTAAAAAAATGTATTTTTGCGAATTCGGCCAGTAGAGAATTTATATTCTATAAATAATGGACACATTATATCGCTTCTTTGTTATTTTTATACGTCACTTTCATCATGGGTATAAGGAGAATGGCAGACTTCGGCGTCAAAGGGCGAGAGTCTTTTGTTTATGATTTTCGTCCGTGTCTCTATCTACTTTTCTTGTCATTGTAACGCTCAGGCGAACCGTAATACCATTATGACAAGCCCAGGGATCGTCAAAGGAACGCGCGCCTTTGGGGACCCCGAAGGAGTTCTGTCCTGATATTGCGATCGCCGAAGCGATCTGATTATTTTTATATATTACTTCATTTTATAACTGTATTCTTTCTGATATGGCTCAATTGCTTAAGTGATTGTTATATCGATCACCCTCCCCCCTCATATTTTGTGTACTGTTATAGTTGTTGACAAACCACCTGTGTGATAAGGATGTTGTGTATTTTGGAACACTTGGGATACCATTGATTTCAAAGCGGTGGTGTTTAGTGATGTAAAAAGAAAAATCTTTTATTATTATAAATAATTTTTCTTTTGGGGGGTGGTGTGGATCCTGAGCCATGTTTAACATATCTCTTTCTTTATTTTCTTTGGCGGCCGTCCCGGTAGACTCAGACGCCATGTGAGATACTTTCTGTCCGGACGTGCCTTGAGGCTCTCCGCCTTATTATTTAAAATGTTATGTTTTCCTTTTTATTTAACATTGTTATTATGCCGAAGCCTTCCATTTACTCATGTAAGTAATACATCTAACCTTGTGTCCACTATGCTCATTTCCTAAATTTAACCTTTGTTTTTGATCTTCGTCGTGTGCTTGGATTTGCTGTGGAACCAATCGAAATGGCGGTCTCCTGTTTTATTTTGTTTGAGTCTTCGCTTAACCTTTTATTTGTGCCGTGAAATATATCTGCGAGTGATTTTGTGAGTGTATGTTTTTCTTGCTGCCAGGTGCATTGTTGCTGTTTTGATTGGGCATATCTTCGAATGGGTCTCCCGTTGTTTGTGGACGTTGGCGTTTCGACCATTCTCCCAACACGAGGCATGACACCATATATTTTAGCCCTTATGTTTTCCCTTCATTCCATGCTTCGGGCAACTGGATCACGGCGGTAACTTTAAGTAGGCCTTACCGTATTCAGCTCGAACTCGGAACGTAAGTTGGGGACCATATAGGTTTAGCATGTTTTGCTAGACTACCTACAAGCACGAGTTGCTTTGAGTTTTATTTCTGCATCGTCGGCTGGCATTTTGTGTGTTTGACTGCGTGTATGTATCTTGATATATTTCACGGACACCTGACGTCATTTGTTTCTTCTTATAGTATCTTTGGTTTTGCATTTCTTTTCTCTGGAGACTGCCAGCTCGATCGCATCCCCATTTGCTCGCCACAGCCTTTGCGACACGCACACAGCCTCTTGTTTTATCTTTGCTATGCTTGTTATTTGTGGTCGTCATGACAACCATCCATCTCTAGGCAGAGAAGTGATTGTTGTGGACCAGCGACCGGTTCGATTGCCTCTTGATCTTTTACTTCCGCCCTTTTTACATCGTTTTCACCGAAGTGAGCACAGGTATGAATTTAATTTGTTAACGTTATTTACTATCGTAAGTTATTTATTGTTATTTATATTTATCTTCCCCGTTTGAAAGTGACTTTATTTGACCCCTAGGTGAAGGGTATTCTTTTTTTGTGTGTGTTATTATGGCCGGGTTTCTTTGTGTGTTCGGTTTCAATTCATTAAATTTCCATTTCTTTACCCATGTGTCTTATTTAGTAGTGTTTGGCGATCGGGCTGCTCACTCTCTCTCTTCAAACCTAGGCCTAACTTATTCTAGCTTTCTAGCACCAGGAGGGTATTCCTACCACTCGTCGTGGGACCACCTTCACGGAGTCTGGAGTCGCTCGGCACATCTGGCCTGCAAGTACGGGCCCAGCACAGGTCAGAAATTAACATCCATTTCCACTGCGTACTCCTTTCTTTTCTAGTTGGTTCCAGTGATGCAGCTAGGAGGCACGCCAAGAATATGTTTATTTTAAGAGGGCGGTGCAAGCCTCCATGACTTTAGTCATCTGTGTCAGTTCTTACCTTGATCTGGTTAAGAGGGCTACAGTATATTAATATAATATAAAATTATAATACCCGACGGGTCACATCCTTTAGGACAGTTTACAACACTCTTTGTTTGATAATCGGAACTTGTAGGTCCCAAGTTATGGATTATAATTTTTACCTGATTCACACGGTTGCCATCGTGAAATGGCATGGCTGATGATCTTTAAGTTTGGGCGCAATACACGTCCCATTAAATGGTATGTTTTTACCAAATTTGGTAGAGATCCAATGATTAGATTAGTCGTCATTTGATTTTAAGTTTTGTACATTTGGGTGGCCGCCATTTAGTTTTGGTTAAGATATGACACTGAGGTGCCCTTTGTTAGTGCTACCTCAGTACCAAATTGATTAAATTCGGTTTTGTCGTGCTTGAATTGATAACACAGACTGACAACGTTTGGCCGGTGTAGATCTCATAAGTCTGCTTTATTTTTTAAAATCGAAAGTAGGATAAAATGGAGAGAATATATCGGGCCCTGGCACTATAAGGGTTATGGCCAACAGATGTCAGTTTTTTGTTCATTTTCACATTTCGTTTTCTTAACTTCTTAACATCAGGCCTTCATCCTATCCCGCGTCAATATTTTCTTTTTCTATTGATTGATCTGAACACCTATTTGCTTAGCCATTAAACCAAATTATCAATGAATCGACCAGAGATACCTTCTCTGTTCAGCTTCCGTTCACAACATTTCCATTTGAAACGATTTGCTTGTTAAATAATATGAATACATCTTTATGCAAACGTTTGGCAGCCATTATAATACAGCCAGGTTTGAATACACCTGCCAATCACTGTCACAGTAAATACTGTTAACTGATTTCATGGACTTGACTGGCTAAACGAACCGGCGAGCGGCCAACAGTTGACGTGTGACTTTTAGCCATGACTGGCAGCCAACGATTAGTTGCGTTTGAAATGCTGTTATAAAAAAAGGTTTAAAGTATCTGAATGGGTTGACATCATATTAAATTCATGACAAAATATATAATTTTTAAAGGTAATCGAGTGGACTAATAAAACACGCCTGCACTTGATGTAATCATGGTTTAGACGTGCACCGTATGAAACGTAGGCGTCCAACAGAACTATCATATGTGCGTGTAAAAATGAGATCCAATTAAGTTTGGACAGTATTTTAATGAAACTTGTCAATTGGCTGTGATTGTATAGTCCAACTCCAACTGTACTCTCTTATCGAAATTGGATGCCACACGAACGTATCGCCAACACAGGGTTATTTTTGGCCTTGTCGACGTGTGATGCTTAGCCCGCTGGCAGGGACATGAACCCTCACCATACGAGCTACGTGCCACTTACTGCCGGCTGTCGGTGGTAAAAAAAATGAAGAATAAACGACAGAAACAAAGATTTTGTATTAATTGATTTTACAGAGAGACACCTGTTAATACTATAAGGTGCGTTCAAAAAGTAACGAGCCGGAGGCTGGAATGCGCAAACCGGTAACGACATCAGCTAATCGTGGCGTGTGTAACGAGGTATGGTTCCGACCAGAGCGTGGAAGGTCACAGCCCGTCACTTGAGGACACGCGTGCACGTCACGTGACGATACAAAGTGAGCGGCATGCATCAATCGTCCAACGCTGCCAGTTGCATTGCAAACAGTGACATGGAGGCGTCAAACGAAGAGCAAAGAGGTGTTGATCGGTTTCTGACAGCGGAAGGAGTAGGGGGAACGGACATTCATCGCCGAATGTCACAAGTGTACGGTGAACCCTGCATGTCCATTGCAAGGGTCAAGGCGTGGCACAAGCGCTTCAGGGAAGGACGGGTGTCGTTAGCCGATGATGCCCGGTCTGGGGCACCCCCCTGCATTACCGATGACAACGTCCAGCTGGTGGATGCACTCATTACCCAGGACCGCCGAGTGACAGTGAACGCCATAGCCGCCGTGGTCGGATTGCGTCTGAAGTGTGCACACCATCATGAAGGAACAACCGCACTTGCGCAAAGTGTGTGCCCAATGGTACCCCACAGTCATCAACCACACCAGGAAGCATGTCGAATGGCCCACTGTCTTGGTCACCTGCAGCGGTATGCGAGGGAAGGGAATGGGTTCCTGGCACGAGTGGTGGTGGAGATGAGTCATGGTATCATCACTTCGAACCAGAATCCAAACGACAAAGCCTCCAGTGGAAGCACCCAGGGTTACCACCACCCAAAAGAGGAAAGGCCATCCACACGAGTGCAGGAAAGGTATCCTCCAGGTCGTTACTTTTTGAACGCACCTTATATAATGTTTATTGAAACATCTTTTTTACCCTCCATTGGGGTCTTCATCAGCATTGCTATAACATACTTATACACTAAATAGATCATGTGTTACGAAAAACAATATAATGAATAAAACTTAACTCTAAGAATACAATTTGAAATGAACAAGTCGTAATCATGTATTTATTTATTTATTTATTTATTTATTTATTTATTCATCGTATGACTTTTAGTGCCGGAAGTGTCCGAGGACATGTTCGGCTCGTCTGAGTCAGTATCTCCTTCCAGCTGACACCCATAGGGTAAGCTACAAGTTCCGGTTCAATTTCAAGTATTTCCAAATTTCGCTACCTGATATCTATGATACCTAGTGGTGAACGTTGGAACTTTGATAGAGCGTTCCGACAAAATCTAACCTAACAATTTAGCTTCACACATGTTTAGTCTGTGGAAGGGTCGTTTACATGCCATAAATCTATGGCATGGGACCGCCTGCTTTACCTCCCCTCCGAAGGAAGGCATACTGAAGGATTTTTAACGCTCTTAAAAATCCTACGACTTCGGCTGGGTTTGAACCCGCTATCTTGGGCACAGCAGTTCAGCATACTACCCACTACGCCACCGAAGCCGATTTTACAAGTCTAATAGAAGTGGACATCATTACAAAAGGATTTATGATAGTATTTAAAGAGCGGCTTCGGTGGTGTAATAGGTAGCATGCTGAGCTCTATGCCGAAGATCACGGGTTCAAACCCGGCCGAAGCCATCGAATTTTTAACAGCGTTAAAAACCCCTCCGTATGCTTTCCTTCGGAGGGGAAGAAAAGCCATGCCATAGCTTTATGCAATGTAAAAGAACCTTCCACTAACTACACATGTTTGAAGGTGAATTTCTATGTTAGATTTTACTAACGCTCTATTAAGTTCCAACGTTTACCGCCAGGTGCCAGTTGCGGTAGCATCTAGTATCCAATTTTCTTTGTTAGGTGTCGTTGACGGTAGCATTTGGTAGCTAAAGTAGGAACTACTTGAAATTGATCGTCTGCAATCCTTATCTGAATTACAGAGAACACTCACTAATACAGCCATCACAATTAACACCGGTCATCAGACAGATTCTACACACACACACAAAGTACACGGGGCTAGATGACCGCGCTGTCGCAGCCCTTAAACAGAGGAACCAACCAACCATAATATTTAAACATAAAAGCTTGTAATATGATTTTCTTTTGAAATACTGTACTAAAATACTTGTATTATTTAATTATTATATCTTGACATTTCCATGTAGGACCAACTAGTACTTTAAGTCGTGAAATAGTCTTAGTTTGAATTTCAATCGAATGCGTTATTTTATGAAGTGTGTGGAGGAAGTTATCAAAGTTTAATGTTGCTTGAGTATCTATGTTAGATTCTATTCTGGATACATTTTGTATGGTGTTTCATTTTGGGGTTGGGATATCGTGGTCATTCCAATCCTGTGTATAATACTTACGTGGATATACCGGGTGATTCAGCAGCCCCTTCCAATATCGTTTGCTGTAACCCAACTAACGCATGTTACCAGGAAGGTCGATATTTCGCTGTCTGCATCCCGTATGGTACTAATGCACTGCAAGCATTAAACCAGAGGACCCATAATTTGCATGGATATCTTCCGGCAACTTCCAGGCTCAAATCAAGAAATAGATCTCTTCCTTCTACAGCAAGCCTAACTGAACCACCTTCAAAATTCAGAAGAAATTCATGGCGTTCCAGATCGAACGGCACTATAGGATGGATGGTACCATCTAAAAGCTTGCTTCCAGGTCATGAGGGAAATTGGTCGATATGGATGGCATTAAACAGGTTGCGGTTCGGTGTTGGCAGATCCAAAAATAACATGAAAAAGTGGGGTTTTGCATGCGAATCCACACTATGCGAATGCGGTGGAGAGCAAACCATGGATCATCTCCTCAGCTGCAAGTTGTGCCCGACGATATGCTCTCCTCAGAATCTATTAGATGCCACCACAGAAGCATGTGAATTGGCAAGATACTGGTCACCTTACATATACATTCCATTTTTGGAGGATTAGCCAAAAGAAATGTTGTACTTATAGTACCAAATTATTGGTGTACTGGTGTATATTTGTACATATCACATTGATATATGAGGAGCTTGGTATCAAAGTTGGAAAACTCCTCGTTTGCTTTTTTCACAGAAGGGGTGACAATTAAATCCACAATATGGTTGTCAGTATCATGGTGATATTTTACATATCATTCTTATAGGCCACATAAACATTTTTTCATATTCCTTATTAAAATTAAATGAATATTTAAGCCATAATTATAATTTAAATAGTGGAGTTGGCCTAGTATGAAACAAAGTCATTGATTTGTCTGTTTTTTGAAGCCAAACGGAGCCATTTTTAAATTGAAGCTGTCCTCTTTTGAAACTAAATGATTATGAAATCGATATCGATGAATTAATTTTATATTCTTCATCTACACTTCTAATGACTGAGAGTGTTTTAAAATAATGTAATTATGACTAATGTATTAAAACAAAATCATATAAAATTGGTCTTTTAGTTAGAAAAAAATGAACAAATTGTACTGAGACTCCTTTTGACAAATCTGAAATCCTTGAGTTATTCACACACCTTAGAAAGGACTAGTTCATCAAAATCTGCACTCTCCAACTCATCACACTCCACTGTTTAGAATATTACCAGCATCGTTGCAGGTTAAACATTCAGCCATGATGGATTTACAGTGCATGTTGGGAGTAGAATGCATGAATGCAAGTTTTTCATTGGCTACTGAAGAAGTTGTCATATTTTGAAACGAAACTATGGTGGAATCCGGCTGATATCGGACCAGAGCACTGCCGGATTGCCGAAAACGCCGGATTACTGGAAAGTATCGAGAAAAATGCAGATATCATTTGAAAATCAGTTTTAATTACATTGTACTATACAAAGTAAAAAAGTACGAAAATATATCAGCGCTTTCGTCACAATAAAGTTTCTCACCCGTTGTACTTAGCAGTCCAATTCCATAACGTCGTTTGAATTTCTGCAACCATTCCTCGCTGGCTTGGAAATCATCCTTTCTTTTTTGTAATTTTCCGGTAAAATTTCCTAGCCTTTCCTTTAAGGATTTCACCAGAAATTGGTGTATGCCTACCACGTTCTTGTAAAAACCAAGCATAGAGGCTATCGTCAACTGTAGGATTTTCAGCAGTTTTCAATGTCTGTCGTTTACTTTTTAAATTTTCATTCATCTTAAATATCGACTTTATTTTATCACTGTTTTTTCTTCTGTCATGAACTGTAGCTCGACCAACACCGTATTCGTTAGCAACTCTAGTTAACGTTTCGCCCTTTTCAAGCCACTATAGGATTTCATGTTTATCTAACAAAGATAGAGTTTTATATTTACGTTTTTTTCTGCATGGATGCCATTTTCAACACAACATTACTACAGTACAACTGTCCTACACTAAGCACCTGAGGGGGGCGTGCGTGAGTCTTCACTCTTGGCGCCAATGCATTGTTTACTCAGACACTAGTTTTGTCGCTACGTGGGAAACATTGTACAATATTGGGGACACATTATCAAATCAAGTGTTGAGCTCGTACTCGAATACAAAACGCCGGATTACTGGGAGAGTGCTGGAGAGCTGAGATGCCGGATTACAGAGGGAGTACTGTATTTTGATTCTGAACTGAGCAAATACATGCTATTCTCCCTAAGTTCTGCCTTTTTTTTTTTAAGTAGAACAGTTTTAGATTCGCATTCAGCATAAAAATTCACATAAGAGTAAACCAACATCTCAAAACTGACAAAAATGGAGTTGTCCAACTTTGAAACCAAGCTCCTCATATGTTTTCTGATACGATTAAATAAATACTGCACGCATATCCCGCAAATGATACTGAACACTATTATGTTTCCCTCGTATTAGTCTGTTGTAACCAAGGCCCATTTCTTGAACTAGTCGCTTTCTTCTTTCACCACGCACAGTGCTATCAAAGCCATAGCGGTGAAAGGAACTTAATATGCGTGCTATTGGCGAGTTAGTGATTAACAGTTGGACAGCAGGCACATAGATCTGATGGCCACGATGTGTGTAATGGCGTCTTAATTGGGGTACTAATATGCTTGTATTGCGACATTGTCCAAGCTGATAACTTGATACTTGATTGAAAACACAAATTGCTCTCAGCGGGTGGTCATCAGGCATATAATGACCAGTAAGATCTCGTCCATCATTCTGACAGCAACAACAGCATCGATCAGCCTCCTCATTGTTGGCACTAAAGAGTTCAAACCTTGGGTTTAACCTGTGTAGAATTACGCAACGATTAATAAATCTTCCATAAATTGTTTTTTCATGACCACACTGATGACAAATGGATGGTTTCAGCGGTTACAGTATTTCGAACAAGAGTAGAGTTTTACGAGAAAGCGCCACTGTCGCTAAAAAGTCGATTATTCCTATTCGAGAGTGGTCAGTTGCTATGGAAATACGGACTAGGTTGCCATTACTAATAATGCCATGGTGTTCCGTTCTTTCGCTTTGTTTTTGTAAGTGCTATATTATATTGTAGAATTGTTGAGTATAGAATATAATTCAGCCAGCCAACTCCAGTATGTGTCTGTGGGTGTGTGCGTGTGAGTGAGTAAGTGAATGAGCGAGAGAGAGATTGTGATTATATTAATGTATTTAATCTAGGTTATCGGTGCCTGATGGTTTAGATGATAGTAAAATAAAATGGAAACTATAAGCATAACTGTAGAATTACAACTAAAACTAACTATTGACTTATATACCGTACTAGAAAAAGTAATGAAAATCAAAAGAGAAATAAGGGAAATAAAAACAGGGAAAATAAATGTCCACAAGCCTCGAAGAATGAGGGATTGAGGAACTTTGAAGGAAGTAGAGCTATGAAAGGCAGATACTGAAGGGAAAGAGGAGAGGGTCCGCTCTAGAGTCACTGGGAATAAGAAGAAAATACCTCTAGGTCGCCAAATCCTGAACTCACCAGCCGTGATCCCTTGAGGGTGTAGTACTATCGAGGGTACACCTTTAGGGCTTTGTGCAGAAGGCAGGAGATACCATAAAAAAAGAAAAATAAGGCGTCTGACCACTTAAAGAATGAGGGCATCGTAAAAGATGGGACAAGGTCCAATTAAGGTGGGAAAGTGAAAGACCCCCTAGAACTCGGATACCCTAATACCGTCGGGGTCGGATGAGAACAAGAGTTGACCAATGGTGGTTGACAGGAAATATAACAGTTGTGAGCCCCTGGGTGTGTATTTATCTAACTTCGAAAATGCCTGACTACAATTTAAGAACTTGGTTGATGAGAAACGCTGTCAAAATGCAGTCTTTATAAGTTGTTTATTGCTTCGACCTCCTGCTTCGGTTCTTGTGGAGTATTCAAATACGAAGAGGACTATGCCATTCGTGATAACCATTGCTAACTTACTTTTATGTTCTTTTGTTCTATCAGATCTTTCTTGTCGAAAAGATCACCAATATTTGTATGCATTGTTTACGTTAACTTTTTCGAGTTGTTCACATTCTATTTGTCCTGCAATACCACATCTATTTATGCATGCTATCAGGTCTTCTTCTTCACCGAAGGATGTACGTACAAGCTCGAAGTACTACGAAGCTCTTCAGTCTCCCGCTGGATGGCTGTTTGGTTCTGGTTCTTTGGTACCAGTAATGATCACACTGTGCCTATGTCGTCTCCGGTACGATACTTGGAATAAGGGTTCCTGTTTATCCCATACTTGCGTCTCCAATTAGTACACTCCATCCAGACTAAAATATGAACTATGTAGAGAACCGATGTTTTTGGAAGATTTGCAAGTACAACTGAATCGTCCATCTACATCACCTTACATAGAATTATTTCAAGACCATAACCGAAAGAAGTCAGAATTTTGGGGTGATTTCTATGCCACTGAAGCTTTGGTCGGAAATGGAGCAAATTATGAATTGAGCCACCTTGTGACAAGAAACGCAGTGCATGACTTCCATCCTAAAATTTGTAGTACAAAGCATTTCCACACACCGAGCAAAGAATGCTTTTGTTTCCTTTGTGAGGGACTATGCGAACGGTATCATGTGGAAAAATGCAAGAAAATAAACATATTATTGACACAATTTTGTAATGCGTAATTCTGATGTGACTTATTTATGGTCGTTGGCTGCATTAAAATTTGTTTGTTATATGCCACTCTAGATTTTAAATAGAACCCTTTGGTACTTCCACGTTACACACATTTCGGAACACCTTACATCTGTCAGTGTTTGTCCGTGTACTGGCATAAATACAACTATGCATCGTGGAACTACTGACATACTCGTGCCTTTCCTGTAGTTTTACGTAGAATTCATTTTATATGGAACGCCATGTTCTGTTGAAGAATTTCATTATTATATAATAGGGACATTCTTTCCCTCCCAACATCTTCGATTGCGGCCATCTAGCCGTCCCTTTGAATCGGGATTTTTGTGCAAAGTATTGGCCTCAAATATGAGAGCAAATAGCCCGTTCTAAGAAAGAAGGAATTCTGGGAGTTCCCGGTGATTACTGAGATGAAATGATGGAGTGTTGAGATATACTGGGTGTAATGAAATAATCCATGTCTGTACTGACAGCGGTGGCTACGCTCGCTAAAGCGCAGCGTTAGGTAATGGAGCCAAGCTCTCTGCTGAATCGGTACACGCGTGGGTTCGAGCTCCACCGTCGGCCGTCCTTGGAATGGTTTTCCGTGGTTTCCCATTTTCAACACCAGAAAAATGCTGGGACGGTACCTTCTGACAAGCCACGGCCGCTGCCTTCCACATCCTTGCCCGGTTTCATTCATTCCATGTCTCATCCCGGTGGTCAGCTCACCCACGAGCGTCGACTAGAAAGACCTGTACTCGGCCTCTCAGAAGGCCACAGGACAAAGAAAACTATTCCTGTTAAACTGGTGATTGAAGACACATTCCTATGCAAATAAAAGAGTTAATAAGGAGCCATAGCAACGTCCACCGATCGTGATAATTACACGCCCAACGCAGAAGGCCATGGGCCTTTGTCCTTGGAATGGTTTTCTGTAGTTTCTCGTTTTCGTCTTCTGGATAATATCGGAACAGTACCTTCTAATAGGTAACACTCGATTCTTTCCTCGTCCAGTATCAATTATTTTCTTTTTCTTTCATCTTTCATTAACTCCTCTGATGAGGTTGGTGTCCGGAAGGACGTCCGTCTATAAATCCCATCCACTGCACAGCAAAATATCAAACCATACCCTCGATCCCACAGAATAACAAGGGGTAGACATTCTTACAGCCAAAAATGACGTCCACTGCATGTATCTCTTAAATAGTTGATGATTTTTTTCCATTTGTGGGGATGGGTTTGCGTTCCAGATCGTTGAATCTCACCTAGGTGGACCGGGTTCGATTCCTGGTTAATGTGTGTGATATTTTCGTGGTGAAAAGCATCGTCTAGTGGTTCGAGTTCTGCTTAAGAAGGAGGTCCCATGGCTTACGATCGCGAGGTTAAGGACCCCGTTAAATTACAAGCTTGCTTTACTTACTATTTTCTCTTTCCATTCTTTCGAATATTAATAAGGTGCTCATAGAACACCGTGTGGTATTTGTTATCGCTCCGAAATTAAGCAGAGTGGATGCATCGAAAATCAGGAGTACTATTGGAGAAGGTGAGTTTTCAAACTTTCATTTTGAGGTGTGATTGTAGGTTGTTCCCTTGATTTGTTCATTATATTCAGCTTGGTGAAACTTTAACAATAATAATAATAATAATAATATCAATGATAATAATAATAATATAATAATATCGTATGGCCTCGGTGCCGGGTGCAAGCTTTGTAATTTGGCACCCAGAGGGTAGCTTGCATGTCGAATTTCGTTGTTCCTTGAATCACTATGAAAGTCAAGGAGGTTAGATATCTAAGCTCCTTGATACTATAGCGCTTTCTAGTAGAGAAATGAGGAACTTTGTGTTGGCGGATTTTTGACGCCTTTCAAAAATCACTTACCACGGCCAGGAACGAACTTGCAATCTTGGGGTTAGTAGACCGACACGCTATCCACTCACCCACCGTGGCAATAATTTTTTTTTTTCGTGTGGCCTCCTGAGAGGCCGAGTGCTGGTCTTTCTAGTCGACGCCCGTGGGCGACCTGCGCGTCAGGATGAGAGGTGGAATAGATGAAGATGAATGAAACGGGGCAAGGATGTGGAAGGAAGCGGCCGTGGCCTGTCAGAAGGTACCGTCCCAGCATTTGCCTGGTGTTAAAAATGGGGAAACCACGGAAAACCATTTCAAGGACGGCCGACGTTGGGGCTGGAACCCACGCGTCTACCGAGTCAGCAGAGAGCTTGGCCCCATGGCCTAACGCTGCGCTTTAGCCTGCGTAGCCACTACTGTCGGTATAATAATAATAATAATACCCAATATAAGTACATCAAGAAATCCCTTCTTATGGATGGGTTCAAAGTTAAACATTATAAGACAGTGAGTAAACCACAAGTACTGTACGCAGCAGACACCCTAAACATGAATTTCAAAGGCCAGATGGAGAACTCGATTTAAAGGTAACAAAAATTTTAAGAAAAATCATAGGACCAAAATTTGAGGATAATAAGATAATAGCCTATACATCAAGAATGAGACACTCTACAAGAAAATTGGAAAACTCTCAGATACATGCGAAAAAGGAGGATACCTTTTTACGGTCATCTTCTCAGAATGAACTCAAATAGATTTACCAAGCAAATCTTTGATATCTTCTGTAACCGCAAAAAAAAAAACACTTGGTTTAAAGAAGCTGAAATAGAAATAGTAGAATTAAAAATTACAGAAAATTCACTTCTCAATCAAAAAGCTAAAATAATTACTAAAGACGAAAATTTAAGGTTCCTAGACAAATCTGTACAAAAATACATACCCATGATCTCGGAAGAAGAGAGGAAAAGGAGATCATAAAGAATGATGAGATACTGGGCACTAAGGAAAGAACAACACACAGTAAAATGATTTATTCAACGTACCCCAAAGAAAGTGAAACGAAAGAAAAAGAAGTAGAAAAATACCCAATAATAATAATAATAATAATAATAATAATAATAAGTATTATTATTATTATTACAAAACTTGAAAGCAATGAAAATGTCCTTCCAACGGGTTGCTAGCCTGAAGAAAGTAAGTCCATTAATGGGGATGCCATCTCTCAAGTATTTAGTATATCATTTATCTTTTCAAGAAGAACGAGACATAACTGCAAAAATAACTAATTATACCAGAACAACAGGAATCATCAATCACGTCATGAAGCCATCTCTTGTCCAAAGGCATACACGCTTGCGTTTGTATAACACATTAGCCAGACCAACCCTATGCTATGGCAGCGAGGCATGGACAATAAGATGTCAGGACATCTCCTGACTCACATCACGCGAAATGACCTTTATACGCCGAACACCAGGCTATACTAAATGGGATCATAAGAGAAACGAGGATGTGCTGAAGGAACTAAAAGTGAAACCAATAACTACATACATTTGTGACTACCAAGAGAACTGGAAGCATCATGTCCAAAGGATGGAACCTGGAAGATTACCGAAGGAGATCCTTCGCTACCAGCCACGGGGAAATAGATCGATAGGACGTCCGATGAAGAGATGGAGGGAAAGTGCAAGACCGTAACGGGACATTTGGCCCAATACTTGGAAGGAAGATTATTATTATTATTATTATTAATATTATTATTATTATTATTATTATACACCCATGCTTATGGAAAATGCAACATCATAAAGGAACGGCGCTGCACTGCTGCATTTGAACTTTCAGGACAAGTGCTTATCTGTGATACGATGATAAAACTCTCAGATCTATTTGATCTCAAACGATGACTAAAATCTATTCAGGATATGTTCATCACGAGGCGCAATACAGTACTGAATCCTTCGATTGCTTCCTGTGGAATATCGTTGTAGTTACCGAACGAATTATCGTTCAGACAGTTGCCCAGTGCAAATGGCTCAACAGTTCACCACCCAACTATGCATTTAAGTCAGCTAGATCAATCTTGAGGTCCCGTCGAGGTAGCTGAAGTTGATCATAAAAATTGTCATCCGTGTACCCCATTGGGCGTACACTTGGGCAATCGTGGCCCGGGTGTGAATTGTCAAAACGAAGGCAGTAATCATCCTGCCAAGCACTTGTTTCCATCCAACAATGGCACTGATGACGTTTTTGGTTAGCACTAACCCAAGTCCTCATTCATGCCGCTTCTCGTGGGCAGAGAATGAGATAGTCCTGTCACCACGTCAGTCCACCTCTAGCTGTCTACCTAACTTACTAATCCCCAAGATGTCCATTGTCAAAGTCTCGAAAAAGTTGGACAAGTCGTCCTGTTTGATGCAGTGTGTATACATTCCATGTGCCAATATGTGTGACTGTCTTTGGTGAGAAAATTGAATCTACAATTTTCGGGTGTTGAACTTCGTGTCCTGTTTGCTCCGATACCATCATCCATATAGTCCAAAGATCGCTCCTACAGTGACAATACTAATTGCTGTTAACTCAGGTATTTGTAGTGCCGGTATGATCGGATCGATATCTTTAATAATGGAGATGTTCGTCGTTGTTTTTACAATAATGCTTTTACGGGGACAGGTTGCCTCATGCTCAAACCTCCTCTGTTATCTGGGTTTGGAAATGACATACTCACATAAGGGACTATGGAATGTCGTATATTGCCTATGCTAATTTTCAACCTTTTATTTCTTTTTTCTCAGAAACTTAGGTTTTAAAGGGGGATCTACACCGTTAACAACCAAAAATCATGTATATTTCACATCTTTCCCCTCAGTAACAGTATTAATGAATTGTAATTTGGTCTGCCAATCACACTATGTATTGCCAATATGTCCGTGTATTTACATGTCATAAGGTGAATGAATTTCAGGAAATTTGGCGTTGAAAATGGCGGCTGCATATCGTGCACTGTTCCACCGTTTCCCTGATAATTTATACAAATATAATTGTTTTTTTTTCTTCAAAAAAGTCTTATTTCATTGTATTAACTAATGCAGTAGCTAAGGAGTAACCTAGATTCATTGGAATCCATAAAGTTAGTTATTGTTGTTTTAAAGGGAGGAACTACGAGGCCATCTGCTCCTAGGAATCCATAAAGAAAAATATTTTTTAAAGTAATATATTAATATAGATCTTTTTTGCAAGTTTTTTCACTGAATAATTAAAAAAAATATGACATGTACTGCAACAGTTCCAAGCCATGTTGTTGTTCCCTATAAGATACACATATACAAAATGCCACTTCATTATCTTGAAAACTGTGGCAGTTACTAAGGAAACGGATTTGAATATCCATAGTTACGGAAAACGAGCAACGAAGTTAACAATGTATAGGAAAGCTTCTAAAACTCCCTGCTCGTTTTGTTCTTAACTTCAAAAGTATGACATTTCAAAAAATTCTTGCAGTGATTTGAAGAGGAAGGATTTATAAACAAAGAAAAAACTAAATTAAAAAAGACAATATTGATCCTTAAAGGTGTAGGTCCCCCTTTAACGGAAACTAATCGTATAATATCAGGGATATTTTCCAAGACTCGCTTCTTACTTTTTACATAGGAATTTTGAATATGAATGTATATTTTAATTTTCATGAATCTTCTAAACATTGCATAATCTTAACATCACTTTCATAAGCATTTCCATCTGGCAAATTTAAACTAAAGTAAATTTTGAAAAAATAAAATAAAAAAAAACGGACATGTTAAAATATAGTGCACATACGGAGGAGTTCCATCTAAATATTTCAGCATTTTATGTTGAAAAGGTCAAAAACAAGATGTTCAGTAAAGAACATATAGCCTACTTTCTCCTAAATGCTTGGGTATTGTTATAACTCTTTGTCCTTTTCAAGGAGTATATTTGAATGTTGGTTGTAGTAGCTTGTTGAAATACAACGTGTTACACGGATATTAAACATGAATATGAGGTGCCCTTTGCTAGTGCTACCTCTGTACAAAATTTCATTCAATTCGGTTTCACCGTGTTTGAATTGATATGGTGAATCAATTTGCACACATACATGGCCACTATCTGCAAATTATTGGGATGATGACCTTGTCGTTCGGTGAAAAGATTCTTCGTACATAAAGGTATAATGTTACAAAATGTGGTACAGATGATTAGGTTGGTCGTAATTAGATTTAAGCTTTTAACATTTGGGTGGCCGCCATTACGTTTCGGTCAAGGTGGCCGCGATATAAAACATGACACTGAGGTGCCCTTTGCTAGTGCTACCTCTGTACCTAATTTCGTTCAATTCGGTTTCACCGTGTTCGAATTGATACGGTGGGGGACAGACATTCAGAGTACACACACTCACACACACACACACACACACACATACACACACAGACAGACAGACACACAATTTTTCGCCCTGTGTTGATCTCATAAGTCTACTTTTATTTTTTGCAAAAATCGAAAGTAGGCTAATAAAACAAAATAAAAATCTTATACCAAGAAAGACATTTTAACAAGAAATTGGAATCACTTATTTTTCCAGTTTTTAGAATATGCCATTACTACAGGATTCCTATTTTTCCATTTTGAAGTACCAGAAAGCAGTTTTCTATTGTTTCATGTCCGTTTGCCTTGCTTCTGCCGCAGCCTCTTTTCTTAAAACCTTTTCTAGTGTCTAACTTGCGTGGGTTTACTAATAGGACGCATGATGGTGGGAAAGTATAAAGAAAGTAACCTCAGGAATGAGATATGAAAAAGAGAATATGTACCGTTAGAATGCCTAAAGTCCATATATTAATTTGGCGCGAAAAGAAAATTTTGAAAGTAGAAATAATAATTTTAATAAATCTTATCCCTTTGGGTCGATGACCAATAACCTATGACTATGTCGCGGTAAGGAGCCGCGACAGTGTGTAAATACTGATCCACGATCATATTACTGTGGACCTAATCCCTTACATAAAAGAAAGTGTCCTGACTGACTGACTGACTGACTGATTGACTAATCATCGCCGAGCCAAAATTATTGAAGTTAGAAACATGACTTTTTTGGGATATGTTCGTTATAAAAATAATAATAACGTATGGCCTCGGGTGTCAGGTGCAAGCTTTGTTATTTGACACCCAGAGGGTAGTTTGCACGTTGAATTTCGTTGTTCCTTGAAGCGCTATGAAAGTCAAGGAGGTTAGATATCTAAGCTCCTTGAACACTATAGCGCTTTCTAGTAGAGAAATGAGGAACTTTGAGTTGGCGGAAAATTCCGAGATTAATTTTGCCATTATGAACACAGCCTACTGAATTCAAATGGGTTCTTTGACATGTCAACATCATATGACATGCGTGTCGTAAATATTTGCCGCCTTTCAAAAATCACTTGCCACGGCCAGGAGCGAACCTGCAAGCTTGGGGTTAGTAGACCGACACGTTAAACACTCACCCACCGTGGCAAGCTATATGTTCGTTGTATGTCGGAAACGTCCACTAAGGAAGAATTTTTGGATATTCATGTTCTAAAGGGGTCTTAAAGGGGCTAAACCTGCATTTCATTGAATAACAATATCTCACGAGTAGTTTCATTTGGGGATGCGATACTCGGCATATAAACTAATCATTAACAAGTAGTTCCGTGAAGAACTATACAGCCTATTTTTCATATATCCTACTAATGTTAATTGCCTCTATCAACATACAAAATTGGAAGCCTTCGTAGGGAGGTTAAGGCTGCTTGAGCTTTTAGTTCTCGCGGTCAAGTGGTGCAGTTGCACCTAATATAAAGGGAGATGGCACGCAGTTCGTCACTCCTGTGGGGGTCCGGGCGGGAACACCAAGAGCCCGCCGATGAGTCAGCTTGGTGTCCTAGGCGAAACCCCACACAAGACACGGCACAACCCTACAAGAATTGCTGAGTTTTGATTCACCGGCCGTGAAAGCCAATTTACCATCTTTTTGGAAGCCTTCATTGGGAGGTTAAGGCTGCTTGAGCTTTTAGTTCTCGCAGTCAAGTGGTGCAGTTGCACCTAATATAAAGGGAGGTGGCACGCAGTTCGTCACTCCTGTGGGGGTCCGGGCGGGGACCCCAAGAACCCGCCGATGAGCCAGCTTGGTGTCCTAGGCGAAACCCCACACAAGACACGGCACAAACCTAGAAGAATTATTGAGTTTTAATTCACCGGCCGTGAAAGCCAATATACCATCTTTTTGGAAGCCTTCATTGGGAGGTTAAGGCTGCTTGAGCTTTTAGTTCTCGCAGTCAAGTGGTGCAGTTGCACCTAATATAAAGGGAGGAGGCGCGCAGTTCGTCATTCCTGTGGGGGTCCGGGCGGGGACACCAAGAGCCCGCCGATGAGCCAGCTTGGTGTCCTAGGCGAAACCCCACACAAGACACGGCACAAACCTAGAAGAATTGCTGAGTTTTAATTCACCGGCCGTGAAAGCCAATATACCATCTTTTTGGAAGCCTTCATAGGGAGGTTAAGGCTGCTTGAGCTTTTAGTCCTCGCAGTCGAGTGGTGCAGTTGCACCTAATATAAAGGGAGGTGGCGCGCAGTTCGTCACTCCTGTGGGGGTCCGGGCGGGGACACTAAGAGCCCGCCGATGAGCCAGCTTGGTGTCCTAGGCGAAACACCACACAAGACACGGCACAAACCTAGAAGAATTGCTGAGTTTTAATTCACCGGCCGTGAAAGCCAATATACCATCTTTTTGGAAGCCTTCATTGGGAGGTTAAGGCTGCTTGAGCTTTTAGTTCTCGCAGTCAAGTGGTGCAGTTGCACCTAATATAAAGGGAGGAGGCGCGCATTTTGTCACTCCTGTGGGGGTCCGGGCGGGGACACCAAGAGCCCGCCGATGAGCCAGCTTGGTGTCCTAGGCGAAACCCCACACAAGACACGGCACAAACCTAGAATAATTGCTGAGTTTTAATTCACCGGCCGTGAAAGCCAATATACCATCTTTTTGGAAGCCTTCATAGGGAGGTTAAGGCTGCTTGAGCTTTTAGTTCTCGCAGTCGAGTGGTGCAGTTGCACCTAATATAAAGGGAGGTGGCGCGCAGTTCGTCACTCCTGTGGGGGTCCGGGCGGGGACACCAAGAGCCCGCCGATGAGCCAGCTTGGTGTCCTAGGCGAAACCCCACACAAGACACGGCACAAACCTAGAAGAATTGCTGAGTTTTAATTCACCAGCCGTGAAAGCCAATATACCATCTTTTTGGAAGCCTTCATTGGGAGGTTAAGGCTGCTTGAGCTTTTAGTTCTCGCAGTCAAGTGGTGCAGTTGCACCTAATATAAAGGGAGGTGGCGCGCAGTTCGTCACTCCTGTGGGGGTCCGGGCGGGGACACCAAGAGCCCGCCGATCAGCCAGCTTGGTGTCCTAGGCGAAACCCCACACAAGACACGGCACAAACCTAGAAGAATTGCCGAGGTTTTATTTCAGTTTGATTGCTGTGATAGATTCGTAGATATTGAGAACCGTCTAAATATTTCTGATGGTCGCCAGGTTGGATTTTTATTTATGTACTATTACATGAAGATTATTGTGTACGTGTGGTATTCAAACTTCAATCGCATGATTAGGACACAAGAAGTAAAAACGAGATTTTAAAACTTCGCACAGATGCCACCTTGTGGTTATGAAAACAATTGAAATAAATTAGATGTCAGTGGATTAACATTTGTATATGCATTTAACGTGCAAATTTCACTGCACTCGGATGGTTAAATCGCGAGAAACGTCCATTTAAATATTTATACTGCGCGTCACCGCCATGTTGGATTTGTGCTCATCAGGTTACTGAAAGTCCTATAGGTGAACTTATGTTGATAGCCTCTATGATCATACAAAAAAAAATCAGTTTGATTGCTGTAAAAGATTCGTAGATATTGAGAACCGTCAAAATATTTCGGATGCTCGCCATTTTGGATTGTTATATGTATAGGCCATAGAGTTACATACCATTAAAGGAAAGTTATTGCGTAGCTTCATTATTCAAACTTTCTCTTCGATCGCATGATTGCGACACAAGAAATAAAAACTTAATTTAAAAATTTCGCACAGCCGCCATCTTGAGGATACGTAAACAATGAACTAAATTAGATGCCAGTGCATTACAATATGCATAATCATTTACTGTACCACATTTCACTGCGTTCAGATGGTTAAATAACGAGAAAAGTCTATTAGGCTAAAGTGTTTCAGCGTCGCTTGGCCGCAATGTGCGGTTTGTACTTTACAGGTTTTTGCAAGTTACATAGATAAGCTTGTAGCAGTGCCCTTCAACCGCAATCTTGTGGTTATGAAACTAATTAAAATGAATTAGATGCCAGTCGATAAAATTTTTATCACCGTACAAAATGTCAGGGTGATATCATAAATAGTTTCGGAGATATACAGTAGAATGCCAGAGAAATATTTCGCACGGCCGCCATTTTGAGGTTATTTAAACAATTGAACTAAATTAGACGCCAGTGCATTACAATGTACATAAACATTTGATGTACCAAGTTTCAGTACGTTTGGATGGATAAATCGCGAGAAAAGTCTATTTAAAAGTCTCAACTACGCTTGGCCATGTTGGTTTTGTAGTTACCAGTTTTTGAAATCCTCATAGGTAAATGTCTAGTAGTGCCCATTATCACCGTACAAAATTTCAGGGTGATATCGGTAATAGTTTCGGAGATACTGAATGCTGGCTAAAAAAAAAAATCGCACAGCCGCCATGTTGGATTGGTGCGACCGAATAAAATTTGAAGGGCACGGTCGGCCAAATTGTTTCATTGAAATCGCTCCAGCCTTTTAGAAGTCATTAGGGGGGAAACACACACACACACGAATCACACACGCACACACAGACAGACACACGGACAAAAGGTGATCTCATCAGCCTATATTTTTCTTAAAATGAAAATAGGCTAAAAATAAGCAGACACGTGCCTAAGGGTTTTCCGATGTGGTGTATATTAGGGGGTTCAAGGGGGGGGGGGGGAAATGTGGGCGTAGAGGATTTTGATTTGTGTAATTTTATGATGTCCACCCTTTTTCATAAGAATTTTGGTAAATGTATTTTGTGTTTAGTCAGTGTATTAAACATATCTCATGTATTTTATATTTACGTTTGTGGTCGGAAACCGTGTTGTGATTTGGAGTCGAATTTTATACATGCGATGCGATGTCACGTTTGTGACATTTTGATATTTATATGCAATTGTTGAGGCCGGTACTGCTATACGGAGCCGAAACATGGAGTGTGACCAAAAGGGAGGAACGCCAACTTGCAGTCTTCGAAAACAAGATATATAGAAAAATTTTCGGCCCCATCTTTGACCAGGAAACACAAAGATGGGTTCTCAGATCAAATCATGAGCTGTACAAGTTGGCCAATCAACCCAGAGTAGTGGACGTCATGAAAGCGAAACGGCTGCAATGGGCAGGGCATGTTATCAGAATGGACGCTGACAGAATAGTTCGCCAGGTGTATGAGAAGAAGATCGAAGGCTCGAGACCCCCTGGAAGACCTAGGAGTAGATGGCAAGATGAGGTGACCTCTGACTGCAGACAAATGGGTATTACTGTACGGGAGAATACTGCGCTGGGTAGGAGGAAATGGAGGCAGATAGTGAGAGCGGCACGGGATCGTCACGTCCCAGAAAAGCCAACGGAGTGAGTGAGTGAGTGTATTGTTGAGTTAAATTGTCTGTATTGTTCGATTGTTTACGATCGTTACCAAATTATTATCATTATTATTCAAAATTAAACTATAAATAAGTCATAGCATTCGTGATTCAGAAGTTGCTAAGTGTACTCTTTACAACTACACTATTCGCGGTCGAAGCCGCAATGGGTAATGCTAGTATTCCTATATTGCATGCCAACGTTATCGTGGGTGACTTGAAATACATGTTTAGGATGTTTCAATCTTATTTTCTGTCAGTATTATATTGGAGAAACATTATCTCCTGCTGAGATTTATAGAGATTCATGTTTAGTTATGTGTGGGTGTGACATATTGGTATGTTCTTCAAGAAACCAAGCCCAGGGATCATTGGATATTGCAGACAAGCTCTATAGGCAAACTTAATCACGAAATATGAACTTTGGACTTGGAGTTGTCAGACAAAACTAGCGATAATTGGTTCCATGCTCCTTGTCTGAGTCAATCAATAGAGACTTCACGAAGTTGAGCATCCTTCCACTTAGAGCGACACAACTCTCCTGGGATGGTTTATAAAGTCGCCCGCTGACGTGAGATGTTTCACTGATGGATAAATCCAATGTTCCGGAACTGAAAAGCTTCTACGTCATTATTTCAATACCGAGTCTTCAGTAAGTTAACAAAACTGTTGATAAGTTAATATCGAAGTAATTTTGGTCTTAGAGTAAGAATTAGGATTCTAGTCGCATAGGTCCTGAATTCGTATCTTGCCTCTGCCAAGTAATTCAAGTTTGGACTCAAGTTTGGACCTAAGTGCGCTCAGCCTCTTGAGGAAAACCTGAGAATATGGAGGTTTATTACCACCTCAGCCATCCCAGAAGTAGTTTTCCGCGATTTCCCACTTCTGCTACAGATTAATGCCGGGATGGTTCTAAGACTGATTCACCCAGGGGCTCACAACTTGTGAGACGTCGGTTGGTGACCACGGGACCCGATCTGAGTCCATCACTACTTCCACTTACTGATGCCGGGCTCCTTTCAGTTATCTCTCCTGTCTGCCTCCCTTGGGCAACTCTTGTTCTCTTCCGACCCCGACGGTATTAGGGTATCTGAGGCCTACAGAGTCTTTCAATTTCCCGCCTTAATTAATCCTTGTCTTATCTTTCCTGATACCCTCAGTCTTCGAGGGATCAGCCTTCTTTTTCTTTTCACGATATCTCCTTCCATCTGCTCAAGGCCTTCAAGGAGGCAGGTTGTGTTTAACCCCACCACTTCCGGTGCGCCCGGGATAGTGCTACACCCTCAAGGACTCACGGCTGGTGATCTCGGGAGTTGGCGACCCTGAGGGATTCCTGAATTGTTTCGGCTTTCCTTTTTCTCTCCCTTGACTTTAGGGTGATCATCTCCGCTTTCCCTTTCCTATCTGTCATATTTGGCTACTTCTTTGCAGATGACACAAAGCCGCTCAATGATTCATCAGCAACAACTTCTTTGCAAGTCCCTCAGGGCATTTCTTTTACCTGTATGATTCTTTCCCTTCTTCCATGCTTTTGTCGTTTCTTCTAGTGCACAGGTTAGGTGTAAGGCCATTTGTTAGTTTTAGTTTCATTTTATTATCATTTACACTATCACTTAAACCACGTTGGGCCAATAACCTAGATGTTTGGCGCCTTACAACAACAACAAGTAGAGAGAGAAACACGTTGTGTGTGAACAAGTCGTGTTGATGGAATACCTCACGTGTACTGTAGATCCCTATACCTCAGAAGTTCACTGTTGTCAAACTGCTGTTTGTGAGAATAAAACTAGCTCATTTCAGGCTACACTGCTTACCATATCAAGTTAAGTGTACGGCTGCTGGTTGTGGAATGGCAATAATGCAAATTTGGCAACGCTGAATGAACCCGTTCCTTATTCATTATGGTAGCTGTGATGGTCACACCAATCTCAAGAGCAAATAAAATTAATAATAATATCGTATGGCCTCGGGTGCCGGGAAAAAGCTTTATTTGACACCCAAAGGGTAGCTTCTTCTTCTTCTTCTTCTTCTTCTTCTTCTTCTTCTTCTTCTTCTTCAAGTGCCTCGTCCTCCAAGAACATTGGCGATCAGTAGCATGATCTGCTGTTTGTCCATAGCTGTTCTAAACAGTGACACTGTATTAGGCTAAGTGCAAACCACTGGCTAAAGTTCTTTAGCCAGGATATTCGTCTGCGTCCTGGACCCCTTATGCCATCAATCTTCCCTTGGATAATTAATTGCAAGAGGTGATATTTATTGCTGCGCATAAAATGACCAAAGTATTCTAGTTTTCTCCTTTTGATGATACTGAGAATTTCGAAGTCTTTGTTCATACGCCGTAGTACTTCCACATTTGTGACTTAAGCTGTCCATGATATCCTTAAAATCCTGCGATACGTCCATATATCAAATGCTGTCAGTTTATTATTTAAAACCTCGGTAAGTGTCCATGATACAACTACATAGAGCAGGACACTAAAAACGTAGCATCGGAGCAGTCGGATGCATAATGACAGACTTAAATCGCGGCTGATCAAAACTTTTCTCATTTTCATGAAATAACTTCTGGCCTGCTCAATTCTACAGCTTGCATGTCGAATTTCGTTGTTCCTTGAAGCACTATGAAAGTGAAGGAGGTTAGATATCTAAGCTCCTTGAACACTATAGCGCTTTCTAGTAGAGAAATGAGGAACTTTGTGTCGGTGGAAACTCCCGAGGTTAATTTTGCCATTATGAACACGGCCTACTGAATTCAAATGGGTTATTTGACATGCCAACATCGTGTCGTAATTTTTGCCGCCTTTCAAAAATCACTTACCACGGCCAGGAGCGAACCTGCAAGCTGGGGGTTAGTAGACCGACACGTTGTCCTCTCACCCACCGTGGCAAGCAAATGCCACTCTGTCATGCAACATGCGAACTAGAGGGATAAGAGTAAAGCTTAGAGTTTCGTATATTCTCCGAGGCTACAACTGTACGTCCTCTATGACTGAGTACTGACTTTCGGAACACACTGTAGACTTTTACCATTTAATATACCCCATCAGCGCTAATGCATGGCAGCTGTAATGACAGAGTGTACGAAATGATACTATTTCATCAGAGTGTACAGTGTACGGCACTGAAATAGTCAAGGATTAACAACCCGCTGAGAGCAGCATTACGTAGCGAAATAGCCTTGTCCTAGAGTGGAGAGGGTATTTTACTTTACAACTTGTTTCCGTATTGGACGCTCTCTAACAGTTTATACCGACGAAATTACACTGGGTACTCACTGTGTTGCGACCAACAAGTTAATTACCTACAGTACTTGGTCTTTCCGCCTTCAGCAGGGAGAAGAGCTCGTAGATTGGTTGGTTGGTTCCTCAGTTTAGGGGCTGCGATAATGTGGTCATGTAGCCCCGAGTACTTTGGGTGTGCGTTGAATCTGTCTGATAACCAGTGTTAATTGTGATGGCTGTATTAGTGTGTGTTATCTGTAATTCAGGTAAGGACTGCAGACGATCAATTTCAAGTAGTTCCTACTTTTGCTACTAAATACTACCATCAACGACACCTAGCCGCGAACATGGCTACTAGATGCCACCGCGACCAGCACCTGGCGACGAACGTTGTAACTTAGAGCTTTAATCAAATCTAACTTACAAATTTTAGCATCACACAATTATTGAAGTTAACGCCCTTAAAAATCCGACGACTTGAGCCGGGTTTGAACCCGTGATATTTGGCATAGAAGCTCAGCATGCTACCAACTACGCCACCAAAAACTACCTATTCCTCAAGGTGATTCTTAGATTACTCATTCGGATATGATACCACATACCCCTGATGGTAGCTCCTAGTGAGCCGATCGAGGTCGGTGCATGATGCACTGTTTAAGAACACGGGAATAGCAGACAATGAGCGAATCAACCTGCTAAACAGGCGGTATCACTACCATTTTACCGACAGCAGTGGCTACGCTGGCTAAAGCGCAGTGTTAGGACATGGGGCCAAGTCTCTGCTGACTCGATAGACGCGTGGGTTCGAGCCCCACCGTCGGCTGTCCTTGAAATGGTTTTCCGTGGTTTTCCATTTTCAACACCAGGCAAATGCAGGGACGGTACCTTCTAACAGGCCACGGCCGATTTCTTCCACATCCTTGCCCAGTTTCATGCATCTTCATCCATTCCATCTCTCATCCCGACGCACAGGTCGCCCACGGGCGTCGACTAGAAAGACCTGCACTCGGCCTCTCAGGAGGCCACACGACAAACAAAAACTGCCATTTTGACCAATGGAGGTACGTCTAGAGATATTCACTCTCAGGTACGACACCAAGTGCTGGATCGTGGGAAACTTTGTGGCTAGCTGATACTAGACCAATAACTAATATTGTGTAGCGGAGCTCCTTCCAGGCATGGAGGGAGTATTATGCAACGAGCCTAGAATGACAATAATTAAGACACGAGTATGTTCATAAAACGAGCGTACGTGAGTTTTATAATTTCCATACGAGTGTCTTAATTACCATTATAGGCGAGTTGCATACGACTGTTTATGTTCGACGATAATTATTAAAACTATTTTATGTTCGAACATAAATATTCATGAATATCTGTCGAGATTTCGCCAGTTTTATGTACTGAACAGAGCGCATGAGACGCAGAGAATGGCTTGTATTTGACCAAGGCCTCCTCGATTACCCTACTATGACACTAGGCCAGGCAGTGAAATTTAAATCAGAAGCCCGTGGAACACAGCGCATCTAATTATCTAATTGGTCAAACAACTGTTTCTTGAGCTCTGATTGGTGGGAGAAACTGTTTCATAATGAAAAATAGTGTTATAATGAGCCTCATTATAGTACAGTTTTCTGACTTATAATAGTCAGGGTCGAACATAAATACTTTTATGCAGTTTTAGGATAGGTTAGGCCTATGCAAGGTCCTATCACTTATACCTCTATGCGGCCTCAGTGGCGTAGTTGGTAGCATGCTGAGCTACTATGCTCAAGATCGCGGGTTCAAACCCGGCCGAAGTCGATGGAGTTCTTAAGAGCGTTAAAAATCTCTCAGTATGCCTTCCCTCGGAGGGGAAGTAAAGCGGGCGGGCTCATGTCATAGATTTATGACATGTAAAAGAACCTTCCACTAACTACAATTGTGTGGAGCTAAATTTGTAGCTTAGATTTGGTTAACGCTCTGTTAAGTTCCAACGTTCACCGCCAGGTGCCGGTTGCGGTGACATCTAGGAGTCAAGTTTGCAGCTAGGTATCGTTGACGGTAGAAGAATTAGGAACTACTGTACTTGAAATTGATCGTCTGCATTCCTTACGTGAATGACAGATAACACACACTACTGTGATACAGCCATCACAATTAACACCAGTTAGTGGACAGATTTTACACACAACCAAAGTACACGGGGCTACATAACCGCGTTCTCGCATCCCCTAAATTGAGGAACCAACCAACCAACCACTCATACCTAATGAGAAGGGATAACCCCGCTACTTTGAAGCTGTCTTCACCAGGTTCACCTAACCGAGCGTGTCGATCAGCCGAGCTACGAGTCCCATGGCTTAGCCATGCTTGTTAAATCGTGCATTTTTCCGCATTCCCTCCAGACAAATGCCGAGAGAATACCTTACTTCAAGTCCCTGGGCACCTTACCTCATCCCTGTTCCTAATATAACTACATACACTACTACAGACATCACATCAAATAGTGTTAATTATGCTTTTGATTTTACATTCCTTTTAACTACTGCGGCGTTTAGAGACGCCGGGGGCCCAAATTTACACCCTAAGGGGATCTTTAATGTGCCAGTAAATCTACTGATGCGGCTCCCTCGCATGTGCGCACCCTCAAATGCCATTGACTGCGTGAGGATTCGATTCTGCAACCCTGGGGGAGAACATTTCCGCTGCTCCACGCAGCCAGTCAGTCATCACATCAATACAGATTATCAGACAAGTTCAACACACACCCTACTACACGGGGCTGATGACAAAGATTTCTCAAGCCCCTAAAGTGAATTAACAGCAAGCTGACCTACAAAGAAAATCCGGTCAGCGTGATCCACTCAATCTCTTATTAGTGTACGGCAAGGTGACTGATTATGACGTCATCCGTTTATTGGGAGAGCTAGCAAACTAAATTAACAAAATTATTGTGTGTCTCAAAATATATTTTTGACATGAAATAGTTCTTTTCTTTCTTAGTCGTTTTGCCCTCAAGGGTTGGTTTTCCCTCGGACTAAGCGAGGGATCCCACCTTTACGGCCTCCGAGGCAGTGTCCTGGAAACTTCGAGTCAACGAATACAACTGGGGAGGTAGGACGAGCACCTCGACCAGGCGGCCTCACCTGCAAAGCGAACAGGGGCCTTATGAGGGATGGGAAGGAAAGGGAAGATTTGGAGGGAGAGGCAAGGAAGAGGAATGGAGGCGGCCGTGGCCTAACGTTAGGTATGATCCCGGCATTTTCCTGGAGACGAAGTGGGAAACCACGGAATATCCCTTCGAGGATGGCTGAGGAGGTGGAAATCGAACCCCCTCTACTCATTTGGACCACCCGAGGCTGAGTAGACTCCGTTCCAGTCCACAGACCACTTTTCGAATTTCGTGGCAGAGCCGAGAATCAAACCTCGGACCTCCGGGGTGGCAGCTAAGCACGCTGACCACTACACCACGGAGGTGACTGATATGAAATTGTAATTTTTGTTATTATTAGAATGTTACTTTCTGTTTGATTGAAATTAGACTGTTTTCTTTTTATGTTTCCACCTCGAAATTTTCGGGTGCTCGTCCCACCTTCCCAGTTGTATCCCCAACCCGATTTTTCAAGCTCCAGGACACTGCCCTGGAGGAGGTAATGATGGGATCCCTCGCTGAGTCCGAGGGTAAACCGAAAAAAAAAAGAAAAAAAAAGCTTTTCACCTGAACATTTTGAAATAACCAAAATGTACGTTTAACTGTGTTAAAAAGGGCAGATGACATCAATGTTCCGTTCATTGAAACAACAATTACCATCATCAACATCTCGTAACTCTTGGATGGCCGTCTTATGGAAATTTCACGCGGAAGTAGTGTGCTGCTTGCGTGCAAGATATAAGCGACATGCTTGACACTACCCTCTTCTAATATTATAAGTGGCTGGCTGCCTGGCTCAGCGGTAACCTTCTCGCTTGCTGGGCCCAAGGTTGCAGGTTCGTAACCTGGCGCAGTCTGCTGGCATTTGAGGGTGCACAAATGCGAGGGAGCCCTGTCAGTAGATTTATCGGCACGTTAAAGATCACCTTCGGGGCGAAATTCCGGCAACCCGGCATATCTAAAAGCCAGAGTAATTAAAAGGGACGTAAAAACCAATATCTTTATTATTATTATTAGGTACCGGCATATTATTATTATTATTTAATATTAATGTATAAGCAAAACAAAAATTACTTTTACTTCTGATAATATTATAATTAAAACAAAAATGAACTTGACATTCAACTTACAAGGTGAGGCTTTTGCAAATGATTATATAAGGACCGTTTTCACCAGCGTAATTTATCTCTTAATTCATCATTAAAAGTAATTTAACTTTGCACGAGCATTTCATCAATCAGAAATGCTCGTTAACTTACCACTAACAAGCAATTACGTCAAATGGCCAAATCTGACCACTCAACTTTCTAAAGCATCGTTAAAGTGGAAGGAAACAGCTGAACTCTACCTCGCCACACCTCAATGGCGGTTTGTTTCCGAGTTTTACAAACAATTCCATCCATATCAGTATACAATAAGTTTATGCCATGTTTATGTTTAATGCCAAGGAAGAAGAATACGGAAATAAAAAAAGCATATTCGAAGTGGGATTCGGACTCCTTCCAGCTATGCATAAGGAACTCTAAGTCTACAATGCAGCCACCTACAGGGAGAGCCTGTTCTATTTAGCTAATTAAAAACCACTGTCAGTTCCCTTAAATACTTTGTTCATATCCTTTTAAGTTTTTGCTACGAATAAGATCTCCTGTATTTCCCTTTCTTTATAATTATGTTGCAGAAAATCTCAAGAAAGCATCGCAAACAACGATCAGTGCAACACGCTTTTTGTTCTGTCCACCATGTTTCTCCAAGTTGAAACCGAGTCTGCGCATGCGCGAAGCCGTAAAGCAGTATTTAAGTAATTAGGAACCCGAATGGCGTCGTGAAATGCATCGATGATAATCACGCAATTACTCTCGTTATAACTAATTAATCGTTAGTAACGAGTTGGAGAAAACGGTCCTAAGAAAAACGAAAATGACTTGTATATTTAACTAACGTTTTCATTGGATGAAACGTTGCAATATTATCCTTCCGGGGTCCAGGGAGACGCACTCCATTTAGCGACGTTGAGAAAGCCGCCTAGAGCGTAAAATGCGTTGATTTCTGTTCTTTGCTAAGTGATTAAGCTTCGAACCCCTCCCCTTTGTGATTACGTTATATGTGGATGGCCCCCTCAGTAATTGGGATAAGCCGAATAAATGTTATCTCGTACTCCGTAGAAATGGCTACATTTTCATTGTTTTGGTTTTCATATTCTCTGAACTGAGCGTTGCCTAATTTGATAATATTGTTGAGGATAAAGTTAGTTAAGATCTTATAACTCAGTTAAAAGTTATAGCTGACTCCTTGTTTCAAATTTAATGATCTGTTTTAAGACATTGAACAATATTTAACAAGGAAACTTTTCACATGTTGTTAAGTGTTTGAAAACCTTGTTAAGAAATACCATTTGAAGAGAATCGGAATTGAAATTTATAAGTTAGTTTGAAAAGTGGTTGACGAATGTGGCAATCATCTGTCAGTGAAGACGGTAACTAACCTGTCAGAGGTTCTGAAGATGTCGTTATGTGTGACAGCATCTATCAGTCAGACCTAACTACGTACAGAGCACTCTGTACGACTGCCAATAACAAGTTGATGATTGCCAAGTGCAACTCTATTACACATATTAAATGTAAAACTTCTATCGTAGACTCAGTAATTGCACGATACATTTTCCATCAACCTCAGCCATAGATGTTAAATTTATCTTTAAGATAGCATGATTTCACAAGTTAGTAATACGGAGCCTAATCCCCTATGGACGTCTAATTGGTAGGTGAAAAGCTAAAGGAAGTAGGCTAGGAATATTCTGCTACTTAGGAAGCAAAATAACGAGTGATGTGACGAAACAAAGAGGATATAAAATGTAGGTTGGCTCAGGCAAGGAAAGCATTTCTACAGAAATATGTGTTGACATCGAATATAGATTTAGGTATTAGGAAGTCATTTTTGAAAGCCTTTATCTGGAGAGTGGCACTCAATGGAAGTGGAACTTGGACTGTTGGTGCAGCAGAAAAGAGGAGAACTGAAGCGTTTGAAATGTGGTGTTACAGGAGAATGATGAAGATAAGATGGGTAGACAGAGTAACAACTCAAGAGGTATTGAGACATGTGGGAGAAGAGAGATATTTCTGGTGAATGCTAATGAAGAGAAGAGATAGGTTGGTAGGACACATATTAAGACACCCAAGAATAGTAAACCTAGTTATGGAAGGAAGGATTGAAAACAAGAAGTGTAGGGAAGACCAAGGTTAGAATATGTTAAACACATTGCCTCAGATGTAGGATGTGGTAGTTATGTGTAGATGAAATGATTTGCTCAGGACAGAAAAGTATGGAGGCCTGCATGAAACCAGTCAAAATATTCGATGGAGTCTTCTTCAGCCTAAACATAATTTAAAATGTGTTCTAAATTTTACTTTAAGTTTTAATTAGTATATGTTTGAAATTAGACATAACTTACGCAGAAGAGGACTCCCCGATAGGTCGAAACATGTACAATTGATTGCCAAGTCTTTAATTTTTTATATTTTTTATTTACCTTTTGGTCAATTTTACCCTCCAGGTTGGTTTTTCCCTCGGACTCAGCGATTGATCCCACCACTACCGCCTCTACGGGCAGTGCCCTGGAGCTTGGAACATCTGGTCGGGGGCGATACAACTGGGGAGGTGGGGGTATTGATACACGTATTATTTTTAAGAAAGAGATGGCAGCTTGAAGCTTAACGTGACTATTAATCTCTCAATCATGAGCAACGGGACCTCTCTTTTACGTAGAATTTAAACCTCAGGACATGGCATTTCACTTCGAAATATATCCCTTGTTTTGACCGGGAATGGAGCCCGATCCGCTTTGGTGAGAGGTTAACAGCTTGACCGCCCCCTTATTTTTAAAAAGGAATGCTAGCAATATACAGTAGACTACAAATAGCTTATCTTCATACTGCAACTCTGTTATCTAAATACACGAGAGGAGGTACTTAGGAAAGGACATTTTGTGGGTCGATCTTGGTCTGGAACTGTTTTTGACCTACCACCATGGTTTATTTCTGGATGTGGGCATTGGTCTATGAATGTATTTTCTATAAGAGGAGATATTTAGCTTCGTAGTGCATGGAACAATGCACCTTTAACGGACGTATTTACAGCGATATGTTATAAATATTCCAGGTACTTCTCGCGTTCCCCAAAGATGACTTCCAAAGTGACGCGCTGTGGACGGCGGCCGAGAAGCTGGGATTTGAGAGCTACATGGCACGAACCCGTGACGCTGTGCTGGAAGCCTTCACCTCCAAGTCCCATGATGTGATCATCATCGACAACCGCCACCCTAAGATCCTGGATGGAGAAGGATTATGCAGGTGAGTCCGTAGTGACAGTTGACTAGCCTATTTGAGACTATTATCTTTGAAGTGGTATTCCGTTATTTCCCAATTCTACCAGACAACTGTTGGAATGGTTCCGAATAATACCCCATGGTGGGCTTCCTCCATCTCCTTTCTCAATTTCATTCGGGTCATCTTCCATTAATGTAAGGCAAGCCATCCGACCGTAAAATGATTTCCCTTGTGAAGGCTCATATCGCCATATTTTCGACCTCTTTCCCATCGTAAGAAAAAACTACGGTTCGTACAGGCTTTCCCTTTTCAAAGGAAAGCTCCATACACTGTATGTTGTTACATCTTGTAATGAAACAACATTAAACATATACATTTTATGTTCGACCCTGACTATTATATGTCAGAAAACTGTATCATAATCATGGTCATTATAACACTCTTTTACATTATGAAACCGTTTCTCCCACCAATCACAGCTCAAGAAACAGTTGTCTGACCAATTAGGTGAGGATAGCAACGCATCTGCGCTAAGTTCCAAGGCCTCCTAATTTAAATTTCACTGCCTGGCCTAGTGTCATAGTGGGGCAATCGAGGAGGCCATTGTCAAATACAAGGTATTCTGTGCGTCCCATGCGCTCTGTTCAGTATATAAAACTGGCGATATCTCGACAGATATTTATGAATATTTATGTTCGAACATAAAATAGTTATAATAATTATCGGCGAACATAAACAGTCGTATGCAACTCGCCTATAATAGTAATTAAGACACTCGTATGAAAATTATAAATCTCGCATACGCTCGTTCTATGAACATACTCGTGTCTTAATTATTGCCATTATAGGCTCGTTGCATAATGTACTAGTATGGTCGACCATGCCGCAATATAAATATTATATGCCAGAAAACTTCATCTTAATGAGGCACATTCTGATACAGGTTCTCCTCCAATCAGAGCTCAAGATTTTCATTCCGACACAGGTGTTGACCTATTTGGTAATGATAGCATAGCACCTGCGCAAAATCAAACTGTCTTTGACTTACGCGGCATCCTATTTTAAAATTTACTGCATGGCAAGTAAGTGTCATAGTGGAGCATTCGATGAGGCTGTGGTCGAATACAAGGCATTCACTGCGTTGCGTGCGCTCTGTTCAGTAAATGCAAGTGGCGGAATATCGACAGATATCTATGTTCGAACATAAAATAAAGTTATAATTATCATCGAACAAGAACAGTCGTATGCAACTAGCCTATAATGGTAATTAAGACACTCGTATGGAAATTATAAACATATACTTGTGTCATAATTATTGGCAAGCTTGCTACGGTGGGTGAGTGGTTAACGTGTCGGACTACCAACCCCAAGCTTGCAGGTTCGACCCTGGTCGTGGTAAGTTATTTTTTAAAGGCGACAAAAATCACGTCATGGAAGTCATATGTTGTTGGCATGTTAAAGAACCCATTTGAATTCAATAGGCCGTGTTCAATGGCAAAATTAATCTCGGGATTTTCCGCCAACACAAAGTTCCTCAATTCTCTACTAGAAAGCGTTGTAGTGTCAAGAAGCTTAGATATCTAACCTCCTTGACTTTCATAGCGTTCAAAGGAACGATGAAATTCGATATACAAGCTGCCCTTTGGGTGTCAATTGACAAAGCTCGCACCCGGCACCCGAGGCCATACGATATTATTATTATTATTGCCATTATAGGCTTGTTGCATAATAGATATTTCCTCACAACAGTGGTTTTAAGTTTGCTGGTGTACAAGTAATGGGTTTGTTAAGTCCGAGTAATATTCAAATGCTTGGGGTTAACACGCCAGAAAGGACAGCCAGGCACTACGCTGCAGCATCTTCTGAAGTCAAGGAGTAATAAAGAAGGAAGGAGGGAAGTACGTTTGTAGCTTTACGTGACCGATCATGAGCTACGGGACCTCCTATTTTTACGTGGAATCCGAACCACAGGACCTGGCATTTTACTTCGAAATTCTCACATGCATTGATCAGGTCCACCATGGTGAGAGGCCAACAGCTTGACCGCTGCGCCACCACACCCCGAGTGATAAGGAAACGCCCTAACGACCAGAGAGTGATGCCAGCGGGCACGCCCACTGATATGTTCAGAACAGGGATAGGACTGTTATCCAACCAAAACGTGCGTACTTTTGACGCACAAAGTGTTGTATGTAGATGACTAAAACTCTTAAATCGTAATGTTTTTTTTAAAATCGAGTTTACCCTCCAGGGTGGTGGCTCCCACGGACTCAGCGAGGAAACTCACCCCTACCGCCATATTTCAGGCAGTGTCCCAGAGCTAGGAACATCTAAACGGAGTGGATACAACTGGTGATATGGGATTAGCACCTCGCCCAGGCGGCCTCACCTGCAAAGCGAACAGGGGCCCCCATGAGGGAAGGGAATGGAAGGTCAGGATGGATAGGCAAGGAAGAGGGAAGGAGGCGGCCGTGGCCTTACAGTAGGCACCATCCCGGCATTTGCCCGAAGACGAAGTGGGAAACCACGGAAAACCACTTCGAGGATGGCTGGTCTACTCATTTGAACCACCCGAGGCTGAGTATACCCTGTTCCAGTCCTCATACCACTTTTCAAATTTCGTGGCAGAGCTGGGAATCGAATCCAGGACCTCCGGGGCGGCAGCTAACCATGCTGACCGCTACTCTACGGAGGCGACAATTCGTAATGTACTACTATTTAATGTTTAAGTCCCCTTAACCTAATCAAGCTGAAACTGATGGAAATGCATGTACATTGTCAATCCCCATTGAGTTGTCTTTTTAGTTACTATCCATTATCTCTCAGAAACCGGGTGAGTTAGTCATGGTCGTTACGGCATGGCTACATAGCATGGCAGTCGCTCACATCCGGGAGGCGAGGAGGTTCGAATCCCCCCGCCGGCAACCCTGAAGATGGTCTTCTGTGGTTTCCCATCTTCCTTCCAGGCAAATGCCGGAGTTGGTCCCTAACTATAGGCCACAGCCGCTACCTTCCAACTCCTCGTCCTTACATTCAAACTTTCCTCCCAAGACAGCACTCCACACGCGATGGTACTTGTAGCTCACCCATTGGGTGCCCGCCTAGAAGCAGCTACAAACTGGCGAGCCGAACATGTCCTCGGACACTCCCGGCACTAAAAGCCATACGCTTAAAAAATCTCAGTAGGCTACTGAAATATACAAAATAGAGGGTCATCACAAATACTGTAATGCCTACATTTTAAATAATTGCTATAAAAACTATTAAGGGTAATGTAATGGTTTTCGCCTTAAAATGCGTGGAAAAGGTAACGTTGTTTTCATACCTCACTACGTTTCAATGTGAGCTCCATTTGTGGCTCAGCAGATGTCTAATCTGTAGTCCACTTCATGCCACGTGCGTAAATCATATCTGGAGTAATTAACAGTAGAGATGGTGGCAGCAATTCTCTCCCAAAGGTGCAGCAAATCACGAATATTTTCTGCTTAAACAACGTTTTTTGTGTGCCCCCAGAAAAAAAATCCAAAGGGGTTAGGTCTGGACTTCTGGGAGGCCAGGAAATGGGGGTTTCTCTGCCAATCCAACCGTTTGGAAAGCGTGCGTTGAGTGTAACGCATACCGCGCGAAGGTAGTGAGACGGAGCCCAATTCTTCATAAAAATGATACGCTGTCCAGTCTGTTGTTCGATTTCTTCGATTTGAGGGAAGACAAACCGTTCAAGCATGTCGAGAAAAATTATGCCTGTAATTGTTTTTTCAGCGAAAAAGAAGAATCCAATAACTTGATCATGAAGCAACCCACAGCATTTATTGGGAGAATCACGAACATACTCGTGGCTTTCATTAGGCAACTACTGTAGTCTGCGAAAACCAAGGTCACGCTGATGCATTAAACAAAACTTGCGCTAACCAGTTACCGCACAGTGAAGGAATCACTCATTTAACATAAAAGGTTTCAATGTTATAATTTCTTTTAAATCTAAGCATGATTTTTCGATGACCTTGTATAATACAGGGTCATTATGTGTATGCGCGCCAGTAAACACGGCAAGCTAAGCCGGCTGTGACTAGCGCAGATCACGGCAGCGCGCACCCGGTCCAGCCGGCGGTGGTGTACACTGCTGACTCATGTAGTTAGTTCACACGTGTTTTGTCATTCATATGGGCGTGTATTTGCAAAGCTTAGACGTTAGTGTTGCATGTTTAGTGAGTATTATGATTACTGTGATTGGTGGTCATGCCTAGACACAAATTCACTTTGCGCGAACGTGTGTATATCCATAATTCGTATATGAAAAGCAGAAAATCTTGTTCGGAAACAAGACGAAAATTTTGAATCTAGTTTCCAGGAAGACCTTTGCCTAATGCCAGTACAATTAGGAGGCTTGCTAAACGGTTAAAGGAAACAGGCTTCGTAAATAATAAAAGAGTTGACAGACATTCTTTCATCAAAAGATGTCAGGTGTGTATTACAAGAGAGGGAGGACATTTTCAACTTCGCCTATGAGCTCTGTAAGTTCACATTATTGAACATGTTTGGTAAAAGTGTGATAGTGGGAGGGCCTCCGTGGCTTAGGCGGCAGCACGCCGACCTCTCACTGCTGGGTCCGTGATTCAAATCCCGGTCACTCCATGTGAGATCTGTGCTGGTCAAAACGGAGGCAGACAGGTTTTTTCTCCGGGTACTCCGGTTTTCCCTGTCAAAATTTCATTCTAGCAGCTCTCTCCATTAGCATTCCATTTCATCTCTCATTCATTTACCCAGAGGAGTGCGACAGACTTCGGCAGCCGGCACATTTCATATCCTCGCCGCTAGATGGGGGCTTCTTTCATTCCATTCCTGACCCGGTCGGAGACTGGAAGCAGGCTGTGGATTTTCAAAAGTGTGATAGTGGGTGCTGGCCGCCGGCTGAACCGGATGCGCGCGGCCGCGATCTGCGCTAGTCACAGCCGGCTTAGCTTGCCGTGTTTACTGGCGCGCATACACATAATGACCCTGTATGACGGAATATTTACAGCGAAAATTCACCCTTTGTAAATGATCACTCGTATTGCATGATCAGTGTATCGTCCACGGAAATGACCATATCCGTAAACTAAGCATTACCATAACCCAAGTACAAGCATTATTTACTATTGAAGACAGAAGTATGAGCAGCTAGAGCCTGTACGGGGGCGTGGTCAATGCTTCAACTCACAGCGTGTCCGCTTCGTTACGCAGTGACTAGCACTCCTTGCTGTCACCACAGAGGCCCCAATTCAGCCCTCAGACCAGAATTACAATTTCTTAGCAGAACCAGGAATCGAAGTAGAGATGGGCATCAGTCGACTAAAAGAATTCGAAATATTCGATTGTGAATACCATCGACGTCGACTTATTCGACTTGTTGTTGTTTGAGTCTTCAGTTTTTTGACTGGTTTGATGCAGCGCTCCACGCCTCCCTGTCCTGAGCTAATCATTTTATCTCTACATAGCTACCACACCCTACATCCGAGGCAATTTTTTTAACATATTCCAACCTTTGTCTACCCCTACAGTTCTGGTCCTCGACCCTTCCTTCCATAACTAAGCTTGCTATTGCTGGGTGTCTTAATATGTGTCCTACCAACTTATATCTTCTCTTCATTAGCAGTCGCCAGAAACATCTCTCCTCTCCCACTAGTCTTAATACCTCGTCGTTTGTAACCCTACCCACCCATCTGATCTTCATCATACTTAAAACAAACAGTTGACTAAACTCAACGACTACTCAACGTATTATAAACTAGTCGTTTGGAAACGACTGATTCCAAACAAATCGTTTGAAAAATTCGAATTAAACAAGTCGTGTGCAATCGACCAGTTCCAAACCAATGGCTGGGGCAGCTTCACCCTCAGCCTCAGCCTCACCCTCAGCCTCAGCCTCTTCAACCCCTTGAAACAACAATAACTATCTTATTACCCCATTACAACAAAAAATGAACACAATCAGGGAAGTAATTGTGAGACTGAGTTCTCGAGGAATCGTGCATATACATCCCTTTTTACTATTACTAGCATTACCCGTCGTGGCTTCGCCCGCGAATATTCTAGTTGTAAATAGTACACTTAGCAAAATCTCAATCATGAATGCTATGACTGATTTATCCTTGGTATGAATAATCAGTTTTTATCAATTCAGCTACTGGTGCAGTGGTTGGGGGTTTGTCATTCCTTCATCGGTATATCACAGCGAAGTTAGTTTTCTGGGAATATCACAGACACTGTTAATTTAAGGGCCTTAAAATATGGTTTTCGGAGACCCTTTATAAGTCGGGTGAAAAAGACCTTTCGTACCACACTCACACGTGAAAATTGCGTGACAAAATTCTAGAGTGCCCCTTGACCTCCTTAACCGCATTATACTGTATGTATTGATGAATTTTACAGCTTAATTTGGTTCAGTGATAACCTTATAACCGTCTGGAAACTTTCACAGTAATGTAATAATTGGAATTGCATTGCGTTTTACAGAAATAGATGGACCTGTGAGATTCTGTTACCATGGTTACCGTGTTGCATTGTTTCATTATTTCATTGTAAATATACATGTTTTAAGGCATTTATTTAATTGTGAGGCATTTAAAGAACAATTGAGTGCGTTTCGCTTACGCATTGGGTTATGCTGAACTTGTAGGTACACCATATGTGTAGGTTGGTGTTAATGGGACCTTATTTTCGGTACAAAACTGGAATGGGGCCATAGCAGATTAATATAGGGAGGGATTACATTCTCAGCTACGTTATTGTACTCCACAATGAGGTAACATTGCCCTCGAGTAACAACAGAGGCAAGGAGAACTATGTTCTAACGCACTTAGGGGCGAAGAAATTATGCTCTGCGAAATATATTGGCACGTATCTTTGTATAATAATGCTTTTATTGCTGCCAAATAGCCATAAAAAGAATGGTTAAATACACCAAAATTGCGCGCCTGCATCCTGGCTTTCATAATCTTTAATTGATTTTGTTATTTTGCTACAGAGTTCTAAATGGCAGCGTTCACGCGTATAACCACATAGCTGGCATTCACACGCCTCTGTTGGTTCATGGTAAGATGTGTTGGTACAAATCATACGGTGAAAGCCTTGTAAATACATGCCTCATCTCGAAATTGGATGTTGTCTATCATGGCTCCAGATCCATAGAATTCTGTAGGCATATCCTCTCTTCGTTTCTTTAGTGGTGTTAGAAGTTTTTCGGAGGCATTAGTGTTGGTTAGAGGGAAAATTATTCTAAGATCTTCAATGATGAATGTTTCTCGTGCGAGGAGATAGACGAGTCGTGATCCTGTAGTCTTGGACACTCCAATCGCTCTTTTTATGAACAGCGCATTTACTCTTTCTAGCTAGGATAGGTTCTTTACTGTGAGGTATGACCATATGATTTCTATCCTATACGTTAGTATAAACATTATTGTAGATCTGAATAGCGCCATTTTTATCGTTCTATAACATATAACGACATCTCCTGGTCAACGCCGGGTACAATAGCTAGTTTCTCATAAACATGGTCGTGAAAATCCGATTCTTGAAGTTTCTTTGCAATTCTCAGGATGGCCTTATTGCCATGAACTAAAACAATAAGGAAACAGAAAACAAACAAGAAATAGAATGAGATTTTTTAATTACGAAACTTCCAATCTAGAGTCAGGAAAGAAGGGAGAAAGAATTGTTTAATTAGGAGCGAGGGTCACGGTTACTGTAGTGTGTGAGATTCCCTGGATTGCTGTCTGCTAATAGCCGCTCTGATCAAGCTGTGCCTTGATTAGTCTGCCGGGTGATAGTGAACCAGTCAAGAGCTGCTACAATGGGAGGAAGATTGAAGAGCCATTCCATCTCGCTTAGATATTGCTTGCCTGCTCTCCGGAGCATAGATTGGCTCTCAGCTAAGAGGGAAGCAATACCCGTGTTCCTTCATCAAATGTACTGTTTCAGTAGCCTTCTTCCCACCTCTTAATTAAACATAAATTTATGTTTCTCTAAGTAACATGGAGTTTAATCACCCACGCTTATAAACTTGTCAAATAATAATAATAATAATAGTAAATTATAATAATGAATGAAAACATATAGAAGTGATTCATGGGAAAATCAAGCGAAATTTAAGTATCTTGGTGAATGGATAGACCCTACAATGTCCGAAAACGAGGCTTTTGCGTCACGCTTGAATGAAATTGAAATGGCTTACCATCTAACTAAGAATGCGTACAACAAAAGATCTATATCCCTGAATACAAAACTCAAGCACTACTGCACGGTCATCCGGCCAGAAGCTTTGTATGCAGCGGAATGTCTCACCATGAATAGAAAAGACATAATGGAAAAACTGGAGACCAAGGAAAGGAAGATAGTGAGGAAAGTCCTGGGTCCAGTCAAAGAACACGGCGAGTTCCGAAGACGCCACAACCAAGAGTTGTACACACACGTAGAGAAAATAACTGACGTGATGAGGAAAATGAGGATTTCTTTTTATGGACATATAACCCGAATGAAATCAACACGGCTTTCCAACCGAATTTTCTACATGAGAAAAAGACAAGGGGGGCCTGGTTCAGTGAAGTAGAGAAAGATCTGTTGGAGACTAGGATAACATGTGAAGATATCCAGGAGCTTGGCCCCTTAGGGAAAAACTTCAAAAACATCGGAGTTTTCAACTTAAGCCATAATTGAAATCTGGAAAGGCGTGGACGACAGAGAGATAGGTGCAACATCGATTGCGAATGAAAGAGTACTGGGCCAACATTACAATGCAGAAGAAACAGTTGACATGACGTGGTCCTTGGTTGGCCGCAACAAAGGAAGAAGAAGAATGAATTAAATATGTTTGCTTTTGCTTGCTTTTTTCACTGAAAATTCAGTCTCAGTCATGGATGTGATTACATAAAAGCTAGTGAGGTATGGTGGTGTTGAATAATGGCATTCAGGGCACAGCTTGTATCTGTGGATGCTGGGAAAGGTTCTACTAATGTAATCAGTGCTGTACTGGCTCAGTGAGGAAAGCAATGGCAAACTACCTCACTCTGCCCACATCCTCGCCACTAGCCGGAAGCCCCTGGATTTCCATTTAAAAAGAACTAGCTAATAATTATATTCCCGAATTTTATTTCAGCATTAAGGGTTTTGATATGTCCCACTAGCTGAAGTACCCATGCTTCGCTACGGGTCATAAATAAATTAAAATGTGAAGGTGACAGTTAAACAGGGGATATGTTAGGTGCTGCGCGGAGGGAGAGTTAGGATGGAACATTTTGTCAATCTACACCGCTCGGCGTTGACCGCGTTTTATAGCACAAATTTAGGTGTTACTCGCTAACCGGTAGAGATACACGAAACGTGATAAGGATCTTTTGGATAGCAAATTAAATTTTAAACCTCGTGTAAGTCATAAAAAGTTAGCTATGTCTTAGCGTTCCCTTTCTTTTAAAATGGAAATATGAAAGTTTGAAACCAAGGGGTGTAGTGATGTCTAAAATGATCGCCATCTTTAAATAGTATGAAGTATCGAAATCAGAAGTTGCCTATATGTTAACCAGGTAAATCAGTTACTTCCATGTAAAATTTCATGTACATCCGACCGGTGGTTCTTGCGTGATTGAGTAAGTCAGACATACGGACACATATACACACACACACCATCTCATTTTTAGGCTATTTTCATTTTATGAAAAAAAAAAAAAAATAGGCTCATGAGATCACCTTTTGTCCGTGTGTGTGTTGTGTGTGTGTGTGATGTGTGTGTGTGTGTGTGTGTGTGAAGTAGGCATGTGTGTGTGTGTCCCTAATAATTTCTAAACGGCTGGAGCGATTTCAAAGACACTCGGTAAGGTCATAGAAATATTTCGGCCGACCCCGACCGTGCCCTTCAAAATTTATTACATCTCACCAATCTAACATGGCGGCTGTGCGAAATACTTTACCAGCATTCTATATCTCCGAAACTATTGCCGATATCACCCTGACATTTTGTTCGATAATATAGGGCACTACTTGAAGTTCCCTTATGAGACTTTCAAAAACCTGATAACTACAAAACCAACATAGCGGCCAAGTAAATTTGAGACTTTGAAGTAGACCTTTCTCGCGATTTAACCATCGAAACGCAATGAAACGTGGTACAGAAAATGTATATAGCCTAACAGTTTATGTAAACAATTGAACTAAATTAGATGCCAGTGCATTACAATATGTATACTCATATACTGTACCGTATTGTACTGCGCTTAAATGGTTAAATTGCGAGAAAAATCTATTAAAACGTTTCAAATTCGCTCGGCCGCCATGTTCGTTTTGTACATTACATGTTTTTGAAAGTTACATTGATAAACCTGCAGTAGTGCCACTTATCATCGTACAGAATATCAGGGTGATATCAGTAATAGTTTCGGAGATATAGAATGCCAGTGAAATATTTCGCACAGCCTCCATCTTGAGGTTATGTAAACAACTGAACCAAAGTAAATGCCAGTGCATTACAATGTGTACACACATTTGATGTACCAAGTTTCGTTGCGTTTGAATGGTTAAATCGAGAGAAAAGTCTATTTAAAATCGCAACTTTGCTTGGCCGCCATGTTGGTTTAGTGGTTGCCAGGGTTTTGAAATTCCCATAGGAGAACTTCTAGTAGTGCTCTTTATCACCTTACAAAATTTCAGAGTGATATCGGTAATAGGTTTGGAAATATTGAATGCTGGTTAAATATTTCGCACAGCCTCCATGTTGGATTGGTGTGACGTAGTAAAATTTGAAGGGCACGGCCGGGGTCGGCCAGAATGGTGCTATGACCTTACCGAGTTTCATTTAAACCGCTTCAGCCGTTTAGAAGTTATTAGGGACACACACACACACATCACACAGACATACGCACACACACCCACACACACGGACAAAAGGTGATCTCATAAGCCTATTTTTTTTTCATAAAATAAAAATAGGCTAAAAAAACAGAGTCATGAAGATATTTAAGGGCACCGGAATGCGCAATATCTTCAAAATATTCGAAATGTAGTTTATGTTCGACCCTGACTACTAGCCTATTATGTCAGAAAACTGTACTATAATGAGGCTCATTATAATACTACTTTTCATTATGAAACAGTTTCTCCCACCAATCAGAGCTCAAGAAACAGTTGTTTGACCAATTAGATAATTAGAAGCACTGAGTTCCACGGCCTTCTAATTTAAAATTTCACTGCCTGGCCTAGTGTCATAGTAGGGTAATCGAGGAGGTCATGGTCAAATACAAGGCATTCATTGCGTCTCATGTGCTCTGATCAGTACATAAAACTGGCGAAATCCCGACAGATATTTATGAATATTTATGTTCGAACATAAAATAATTATAATAATTATCGTCGAACATAAACAGTCGTATGCAACTCGCCTATAATGGTAATTAAGACACTCGTATGGAAATTATAAAAAAATCGCATACGCTCGTTTTATAAACATACTCGTGTCTTAATTATTGCCATTATAGGCTCGTTGCATAATGTACTATATTGCGCCATATTAATTTAATTATTTATGATTAATTAACCGCAAAAACTACATTTCGAATATTTTGAAGATTTTACTCATTCCGGAAACAACGATTTAATTATTTATTATTAATATGGCGCAAACACTACATTCTGAATATTTTGAAGATTTTACGCATTCCGGAAACAACGATTTAATTATTTATTATTAATATGGCGCAAACACTACATTTCGAAGATTTTGAAGATTTTGCGCATTCCCGAGCTCTTAAATATCCTCATGACTGTTTTTAATATAAATTTATTGTACGAATTTCCACCGTTCCCTTGTGAGAACATGTTAATAAGGTAGCTCAAGGTTGCTTAATGACAAATTACACGATACATTCTGTATATCTTGGAGCTAACCGTATAACCCTGGGCTTAAAATAAATCATGCAGTTTGATTTGAAACTTTAACAAGTAGTTCCGTGAAGAACTATACAGCCTATTTTCATATATCCTGCTCATATTAATTGTCTCTATCAACATACAACATTTCAGGTTAATTGCTGTAACAGATTCGTAGATATTGAGAACCGTCTACATATTTCATATGGTCGCCAGGATGGATTTTTATTTTTGTACTATTACATTAAGATTATTGTGTACGTGTGGTATTCAAACTTCAATCGCATGATTAGAACACAAGAAGTAAAAACGAGATTTTAAAAGTACGCACACCAGCTATCTTGTGATTATGCAAACAATTGAAATAAATTACATGCCAGTGGATCAACATTTGTATAAGCATTTAACGTGCAACGTTTCACTGCACTTGGATAGTTAATTCGCGAGAAACGTCCATTTAAATATTTATACTTCGCGTCGCCGCCATGTTGGATTTGTGATCACCAAGTTACTGAAAGTCCTATAGGTGAACATATGTTCATAGTCTCTATGAACATAAAAAATTCAGTTTGCTTGCTGTAAAAGATTCATAGATATTGAGAATCGTCTAAATATTTCGGAAGCTCGCCATTTAGGATTGTTATATGTATAGGCCATAGAGTTATGTACCATTCAAGGACAATTATTGCCTAGCTTCATTATTCAAACTTTCACTTGGATCGCATGATTACGACACAAGAATAAAAACTTAATTTTAAAATTTCGCACAGCCGCCATCTTGAGGTTATGTAAACAATTGAATTAAATTAGATGGCAGTGCATTACAATCTTCAAAATCATTTACTGTACCACATTTCACTGCGCTCAGAGAGTTAAATCACGAGAAAAGTCTATTAAAATATTTCAAATTCGCTTGGTCGCCATGTTCGTTTTGTACTTTAAAGGTTTATGAAATATACATAGGTAAACTTGTATCAGTACCCTTTATCACCGTACAAAATTGTATGATGATATCTGTAATAGTTTCCTAGATATAGAATGTCAGTGAAATATTTCGCACAGCCGCCATTTTGAGGTTATGTAAACAATTGAACTAAATTAGACTCCAGTGCATTACAATGTGTATAAACATTTGCTGTACCAAGTTTCATTACGTTTGGATAGTTAAATCGCGAGAAATGTCTATTTAAAAGTCTCAATTTCGCTTGACCGCCATGTTGGTTTTGTAGTCACCAGGTTTGTGAAAGTCTCATAGATGAACTTCTAGTAGTGCCCTTTATCACCGTACACAATTTCAGGGCGATATCGGTAACAGTTTCGGAGATATTGAATGCTAGTGAAATATTTCGCACAGCCACCATGTTGGATTGGTGAGACGTAACAAAATTTGAAGGGCACGGTCGAGGTCGCCGGGAATAGTGCTATGAACTTACCGAGTTTCATTGAAATCGCTCCAGCCGTTTAGATTTTATTAGGGACACACACACACACACCTCTCTCTCTCTCTCTCTCACACACACACACACACACACACACGCACACACACACGGACAAAAGGTGATCTCATAAGCCTATTTTTTCAAAATTGAAAATAGGCTAAAAATAAAGTGTATTGAACTGTTTTCATCAGTGTTCTTCGTCTAACAAACAGTTGATTTTGAACTTATAATTCTAGGTAAGAGTCTATTCGTCTTCCATTCACTGCTCATTCATGAGCTTAATTTTGTTTGTCAACAGGACCATAATCCACAAACACAATTACCAGTTGGCCTTTCAACTAAAGGGAGGCAGAGTTACCTGTTGAGCACAGAAATTGAAGACAAAGTTGAGCGCGGAGAGAAGCACGAACGGTTGCCTACTACGTAGGCATTACAATCGGATTACTGGAGAGCGTGAACGGCGCGAGTGTTGCGGCGTGCGGATCAGAAGGCAAAATCGAAAGGCTTTTAGTTTCAGTTTTATAACGGGTTCGTTGCTGTAATCCAATATTGTGTACATTTTAGAAGTATAATATACTCTCTCTTGAAACATTGTAATATTATTGATGTTAGAAGCATGCTCAAATATAAATAGAGACTACAGTTTATGAGAAACTGAAGGTCTCTCACTTTATCTTCGTGGAGCAAGGAACGTAGATTTGAAAGATGCAAGACTGTACTAAATAGTACATCAAGCGAATTCCCGTAAGCTGTCAGTGATTTAAGGTGATATAAAATAATTGTACAGATATCCCACAGAAGTGTTTCTGGAATGCAGTTTTTTTTTCGTCAAAATGTTCGAAATGTCTTCTTCTGCGTCATATTAACCCTTTATTGGGCAGAATATAATTGAATATGTTTTGTTTGTAGCCTACTTATTTTAGCCTAATTGTAATTATTAATAACTTTTTAAAACTGTTTAATGTTCACATTTATTTTTACAATTTTAATTTTTATAATCTTTTGTCTGGGCGGAGTCGTTGGCATAGTTGGTAGCATGCCTAGCTTCTATGCCCAAGATCACGGGTTCAAACCCGGGCAAAGTCGTGGTATTTTTAAGAGCGTTAAAATCCCTTAGTATGCCTTCATTCGAAGGAGAAGAAAAGCCGGCGGTCCCATGTCATAGATTTATGGCATGTTAAAAAACCTTCCACTAATTACACTTGTGTGAGTCTAGATTATAGATTAAATTCGACCATCGCTCTTAGGTTCCAACGTTCATCGCCAGAAGCCGACTGCGGTGGCATCTAGTAACCAAGTTCTGAACTAGTAGTCGTTGACAGTGGCGTTTGGAGGCAAAAGTAGGAACTACTTGAAAATTCAATGTCTACCGTCCTTACTTGAATTGAAAACAGATAACACACACTAATACAGCCATCACAATTAACACCGGTTATCAGACAGATTCTACACACACCCAAAGTACACGGTGCTACATGAGCGCAGCCCCTGAACTGAGGAACCAACCAACCAATCATTTGTCTGGAGCGTGACACTTTATGGAAGTGAAACTTGGACTGTTGGCACAGCAGAAAACATAAGAATAGAGGCGTTTGAAATGTGGTGTTACAGGAGAATGATGAAGATAAGATGGGTAGACAGAGTAACAAATGAAGAAGTATTGAGACGAGTGGGGGAAGAGAGATATTTCTGGTGAATGCTAATGAAGAGGAGAGATAGGTTTGCAGGACACAGGCTACTAAGACGCCCAGGAAAGCAAACTTAGTTACGGAAGGAAGGGTCGAGGATACGAACTGTAGGGGTAGATGAAGTTTAGTATATTTTGATCAGATTGCCTCGGAGGTAAGATATGATAGCTATGTAGAGATGAAACGATCAGCGAGGCATGGAGAGCTGCATCAAACCTGAAAAAAGACTGAAGCTGCAAACACACACCACGTATGTCATAAAATTCCAAAATCTGAAACTGTTTTCCGGAGCATTGTTCTGTGAATTACGAGAGCTGTTAAAAAAATCGTTTTACGCTACTCTGTGCGTATTGTTTTACATGGGTAGATATTGCCACTTCATGGCTATGATTTTAGTTGCACTAATCGAGGTTATCGCCCCAACTATCTGTGTCACTTAAATTGATTAGTTCGCTCTTTGATCTGTCGGTAGCAGACATGTATTGATTGCCAGTCCGTTCATTAAGGGCTAGAACATTCTGTTACCAACCAGTTACATTACCGGACCTAGCTGCTACATCTCATTCAGATAAATTGATTGATTATTACGTAGCAATGGAGCCTAAATGTGTTAGTACATTCCATCAATCATTGGCATGAACTATTGAGGTAAACTAGTTATCAATATTATATCCTCTGTCGACCATGATTAAAGCACTCTGTAATGAACTCAGTATGGTGGATTCACCCACCATGGGCTCACATGTTGTAGGACATGGGTTGGCGACCACGGGACCACAGCTGAGTCCGGCATTGCTTCCAATTAGTTGTGCCGGGCTCCTCTCCGTCCTCTTTCCTGTCGACCTCCATTGGTCAACTCTTGTTCTTTTACGACCCTGACGGTATTAGGGTATCCGAGGACTAAGGAGTCTTTCACTTCCCCGCCTTAATTAGCCCTTGTCTCATCTTTCCTGATCCCTCCTTCTTTTTCACCCGACTATAAAGGGTCTCCGAAAACCAGATTTAAAGGCCCTTAAATTAACAGTGTCTGTGATATTCCCAGAAAACTAACTTCGCTCTGATATACCTATGGAGAAATGACAAACCCCTAACCACTGCACCAGTAGCTGAATTGATAAAGTCTGATTATTCATACCAAGGATAAATCAGTCATAGCATTCATGATTGAGATTTTGCTAAGTGTACTCTTTACAACTAGAATATTCTCGGGCGAAGCCGCGACGGGTAATGCTAGTATGTAAAACAACTCCTGGAAAAAATACATGTATAGGTTAAATTATCACAATTGCCTCATTTAATTGTGATAATCAACTACCGTAATAAAAGTGATTTTTCCCAGGAGTGGATTTACATATTTATGTCTTGTACCCCGCCCATTCATTGAGTACAATCGTGTTGACCGACTGAAAATCTACAAATGACAACTGATATCGTGAGTTATTGTGATGGCTGTATTACTGCGTGTATTTGTAATTGAGGAGGAGGTTGGGAAGGGAGTGTCCATGACCTCAAGTTAGGACCCACCCTGACATTTGCATGGAGTGCGGAGTGGGAAACCACTTCAGGATGGCTGAGGTAGGAATCGAACCCGCTGCTTCTCAGGTTTTCTTCATGAGGCTGAGTGTACCCCTTTCCAGCCCTCAGACCAGAATTAAATTTCTTGACTGAGCCAGGAATTGAACACGGACCTCTGGGCAACGGTACATAATGCAACCACTCACGTCTAATATCGGTAACAACTATTCGCGTCAGATATCGGCAGCAACCACTCAAGTCAACAAGTAGTTCCGTGAAGAACTATACAGCCTATTTTCATATATCCTACTTATGTTAATTGCCTCCATCTACATACATAATTTCAGTTTGATTGCTGTAATAGATTCGTAGATATTGAGAACCAACTAAATATTTCGGATGGTCGCCATGTTGGATTTTATATATGTAGGTCCTAGAGTTACGTACTGTTACATGAAGATTATTGTGTACGTGTAGCATTCAACCTTCAATCGCATGATTAGGACACAAGAAGTAACAAGGAGATTTTAAAATTTCGCACAGCTGCCATCTTGTGGCTATGGAATCAATTGAAATAAATTAGATGCCAGTGGATTAATATTCGTATAAGGATTTACTGTACCAAGTTTCACTGCACTCGGATAGTTAAATTGCTAGAAACGTTCATGTGAATATTTATACTTCGCGTCGCCGCCATGTTGGACTTGTGATCACCGGGTTATTTAAAGTCCTATAGGTGAACTTAAGTTCATAGCCCCTATGAACATAAAATATTCAGTTTGATTGCTATAATAGATTCGTAGATAATCAGAGCCGTTAAATATTTCGGATGGTCGCCATGTTGGATTGTTAAATGTATAGGCCATAGAGTCATGTACCATTAAAGGAAAATTATTGCGTAGGTTCATTATTCAAACTTTCACATCGATCGAATGATTACGACGCAAGAAATAATAACTTTATTTTTTAATTCGCAAAGCCGCCATCTTGAGGTTATGTAAACAATTGTACTAAATTAGTTGCCAGTGTATTACAATGTGTATAAACATTTTCTGTACCAGATTTCATTGCGGTTGGAACATTAAATCGCGAGAAAGGTCTATTTAAAATTTTCAAATTCGCTTGGCCGCCATGTTCGTTTTGTAGTTAACCGGTTTTTGAAAGTCTTATAGATAAACTTCCAGTAGTGCCCTTTATCTCTGTAAAAAATTCAGGGTGATACCGCTAACAGTTTCAGAGATATAGAATGCCGGTGAAATATTTCGCACATCCGCCATCTTGTGGTTATGTAAACAATTGAACCAAGTTAGATGTCAGTACATTACAATGTATATAAACATATACTGTACCAAGTTTTATTGCGTTTGGTTGGTGAAATCGCGAGAAACATCTATTTAAATGTCGCAAATTCGCGTGGCCGCCATGTTGGTTTTGTAGTTACCAGTTTTTCAAAAGTCACATAGGTGAACTTCTAGTAGTTCCCTTTATCACCGTAAAAATTCCAGGGTGATATCGGGAATAGTTTCGGAGATATTGAATGCTGGTGAAATATTTCGCACAGCCGCCATGTTGGATTGGTGAGACGTAACAAAATTTGAAGGGCACGGTCGGGGTCGTCCGGAATAGTGCTATAATCTTACCGAGTTTCATTGAAATTGCTCCAGCCGTTTAGAATTTTTAGGGACGCACACACACACATACACACATTCCTCACACACACACACACGCACACACACACGGATAAAAGGTGATCTCATAAGCCTATTAGCTTGCCACGGTGGGTGAGTGGTTCTAGTGTCGGACTACCAACCCCAAGATTGCAGGTTCGCCCCTGGCCATGGTAAGTGATTTTTGAAGGCGACAAAAATCACGATACTCATGTCATACGTTGTTGGCATGTTAAAGAACCCATTTGAATTCAGTAGGCCGTGTTCAATGGCAAAATTAATCTCGGGATTTTCCGCCAACACAAAGTTCCTCCATTCTCTACTTGAAGCGCTGTAGTGTCTAGGAGTTTAGATATCTAACCTCCTTGACTTTCATAGCTTTCAAAGGAGAGACGAAATTCGACATGCAAGCTACCCTCTGGGTGTCAATTAACAAAGCTTGCACCAGGCACCCGAGGCCATACGATATTATTATAAGCCTATTTTTTAAAATTGAAAATAGGCTAAAAATCGGCAGCAACCACGCTCGTGACATATCGGCAGCAACCACTCGCAAAAAAAAACGGCAACAACCACTAGCGTGACATATTGGCAGCAGCCACTCACGCCAAAAATCAGCAACAACCACTAGCGTGACATATTGGCAGCAACTACTCACGCCAAAAATAGGCAACAACCACTAGAGTGGCATATCGGCAGCAACCACTCACTCCAAAAATCTGCAACAAGCACTAGCGTGACATATCGGCAGCAACCACTCACGCCAAAAATTAGCAACAACCAGTAGCATGACATATCGGCAGGAACCACTCACGCCAAAAATCGGCAACAACCACTACCGTGACATATCGGCAGCAACCACTCACGCCAAAAATAGGCAACAGCCACTAGCGTGACATATTGGTTGCAACCCCTTACTCCCAAAATAGGCAACAACCTCTAGCGTGACATATTGGCAACAACCACTCACGCCAAAACTAGGCAACAACCACTAGCGTGACATATCCGCAGCAACCAGTCACGCCAAAAATCAGCATCAAGTACTAGCGTGACATATCGGCAGCAACCACTCACGCCATACATTGGCAACAACCACTGACTAGCGTGACATGTCAGCAGCAACCACTCACGTCAATATTCGACAGCAACCACTCGTGTCAGATATCGGCGGTGACTACTCGCGCTACATAACTACAGCAAACACTCGCGTCACATATCGAGAGCAACAACTCGCAACAGATATCGGCTTTGTAAATATCCCCAACGTTTCATGGGGCGTGTCAACAGATGAGGTCAACCATTGCGCATGCCAAACGTCGCAACTGCAACGCTTTACCTTAAATATACGGAAGCGGTACTTCCTTAAAGAACGCACCTTGTACTTTGTAGTAGGAGTGTCTCCAACTTCGTTAAAAATCGATGCGATTTAGACACTAACAAATTTTTGTAAAGAGGAGTTTCTAATAACTAAGACACATCCGTAGTAACTTGGCTCCACTTGCATGAGAGAAAGTAACAAAAACAATCTCCTAACTTACACCCTCCTCGCCGGTTTCTCTGATGTAACCACAAGAATCAACAGACGCTTCTAACTTCACAACCACGCCCGTGAAGATTAATTTCAAGTACGACCGCCTTAAGAAATGCAGCTCTCTCAACACTGTACTGACAAGTTAAATTCTCTCATCAACCATGTTCTCCGAATATAGCCTAGGCCTATTTCTATCATATGAAATATACCGGTACACCTTTGAGATCGATTGTTGTCCGTATGGCTGGGTCTCCCCAAATAACTTTCGATTAACCGGAGCAATGCTGATAACAGTAATAACATTTGGTAGTAAAATGTCCGTATGCTTTTTCCTTACCTTCTGTACTTCGCTAATCGTCCCCTAGGGGATCACAACTAGTGGGACGTGGGTTTGCGACCACGGCACCACAGCTGAGTTCGGTAATACAGTACTTCCTCTTACTTGTGCTGGGCTCTTCTCTATCATCTTTTCCTGTCGATCTTCCTTGTTCAACTCGTATTCTTTGCCGTCCCAGAATGTATTTGGTATCCGAAGCCTAGAGGTCTCTCACTTTCCCGCCTTAATTATCCCTTGTCTCAACTTTCCTGATACCCTCATTCTTCGAGTGGTCAGATCTCTTCCTTTTCTTTTCATAGTATCTGCTGCCTTCTGCTCAATGCCCTAAATGAGGCAGGGTGTATGCAACTCCACCAATTATGGTGCGTCCCTGATAATGCTACATCCTCAAGGGATCATGGCTGATGAGTTCAGGAGTTGGTGACCCCGAGGGATTCCTGAGCTGGGTCAATTTTCTTCTTTTTCCATTGGCTTTGCTACGGACCCTCTCCTCTCTCACTCTTTCCTATCTGCCTTTCATGGCTCTCCTTTCTTTCAAGTCCCTTAATTCTCATTCTTCCAAAGTTGATTTCCTTTTCTCGTGTCTTTTGTTTACCTTATTCTTCATTTTGTCATCTATTTTCTCTTCTATTAAGTAAGTCAGTAGTTAGTTTTAGTTTTAAGTGTGTAGCCTAGTTAGTATTAGTTATATTTTCCCTTTCATTTTCATTTTCACAATCACCCAAACCATTAGGGGCTGATAGCCCATCATTTTCTAGGTTTATGTCGTGTCTTGTGAGAGATTTCGCCTAGAAACACCAAGTTGGCTCTTCAGCGGGCTCTTAGTTTCCGTGCCCGGACTCCCGTAGGAGTAGTGAACTGCGCGCTTACCTCCCTTCTTATGAAGCGCGCCTGCGCTTCTTTACTGCGAGAGCTACACGCTCAAGCAGCCTTTCACCTCTCTATATTGGTTTTCTTGACCAGTTAATTAAAACTCAGCAATTTTTACAGGTTTAAGCCGTGAAAGCCTATAGGCTATAACTAGGTACCATCTTTTTGGAAGCCTTCATAAGGAAGTAAAAGGCTGCTTGAGATTTTAGCTCTCACAGTAAAGAAGCGCAGGTGCGCTTCATAAGAAGGGAAGTAGCGCGCAGTTCACTACTCCTGTGGAGGTCCGGACACGGACACCAAGAGCCCGCTGATTAGCTTATCTTGGTGTTCCTAGGCGAAACCCCGCACAAGACACGGCATAAACCTAGAAGAATTGCTGAGTTTTAATATTCACCATGTTACGAAATGTATGATATTTTTCGTATTGATTAATAATTAATTAATCATTAATACAGGGTCTTCATATTTGCTTGGCAAGGACATTCTCGCTCACGCGCTCCGCCAGTGATGGCTCAGTTGCCGGCGACCGCCCGCACATATATACAGCCTGTTCCGATTCAACGCGGAACTGTAAAATGGGTTGCCTACCCACCCGTAATCGGCTTGAAATCTGCTCGCAACACGCTAGCGACGGGGCTGAGTTCGATTTCACTGATTGCCGCCTTCTTATGCAGCATTGCAAAGTATTTTGAACGATTTCTGTTTCAGAACTAGTTATTTTAAGCTTCTGTTAATGGTTTTTGCTGAGCATTTCTATGAAATAAAATTTTATTTTTCAACATAGTTCATTACAACACAATGTATTTTTGTGTTGCATTTTATTTACAACACAATTTATTGCTTTTTAACCCAATACCACAAAACGAGATACAATTTGGAAATTATTTGTTACAAAATTGTAATCAGTCTACGATGCGACTAAAAAAGTTAATTTATCACAGACGTTACATCGACTGCTAATGGACATTTACATAAGGTGTTCGAAGTGGCGTTTATCATTTTCCATGCAGAGGACCACTCGTCGCATGAAGTTTTCTCTTGCGTTCGACAACATTTGAGGAATAATTTCCGCAAAGGCTTCGGTAATGACAAGCTCCATTTCTTCGGGTGTTTGTGGTGATCTTAAAATACTCTCGACCTGACTCGACTCAGCCCCGTCGCTAGCGCGCTGCGAGCAGATTTCAAGCCGATTACGGGTGGGTAGGCAACCCATTTTACAGTTCCGTTTTGAATCGGAACAGCCTGTACGGCAGAATGTGGTGCTTAAAATCAGTATCATGCATTTTCACTCACCATGTTTACAGTAGATGCTGATAATGTTCCCAATCTACAGCCAGACATAATCGGCATCTCCTTATGAAGTTTCCGGTTACTTCGTTAATTTAGCTTCAATAAGAAAATAATGACCTTTACGTCTATTTTTATTGTTAATTGAACCTGTAAGTTTGAATCTCTTAGTCAGTTGTTTTATTGTGATTGTGTATAGTGCTGTAATGCCTTATGTGAAATATTCGCTACGTGAACGAGTATATCTGCACAATACGTACATAAAGTGCAGGAAATCGTGCGCTAGAATATGACAAAAGTTTGGAGTGAAAATTCCCAGTCCTATAAATCGAACAAAAAAACAACTGGCTAAGAGATTCAAACGTACATGCTCAGTAAATAATAAAAATAGATGTAAAGGTCATTATTTCGTTACTAAAGCTAAATTAACGGGAGAAACCGGAAACTTCATAAGGAGATGCCGATTATGTTTGAGAGTGGATGGGGAACACTTTCAGCATCTACTGTGAACATGGTGAATAAAAATGCATGATACTGATTATAAGCACCGTATTCTGCCGTACATATGCACGCACGGAAGCTGGCAACTGAGCCGTCACTGGCGGAGCGCGTGAGCGAGAATGTCCTTGCCAAGCAAATATGATGAGGAAGACCCTGTATAACGCATATCAATACAAAATGAAGAACATCTTTTCAATCGTTGGTAAATGTTTCAACCTTTCATTCATCAGCCAAATTGCTTATAGGCCTATCTAATTCTTAAAACTAGTGTAACAATTATTCATAAAACGATACTGTACTCTAATACAGTTTCAAAGGAAGAGTACTTCTCAATTTACATGACTCTTAACCAAGTGATCTTAAGACATGGAGTCTCCGTTTTACGTAGAATCAAAACCGTTGGAAGTGATTTGACCTTTATGTTCCCACGTGCATTAACCTTAAATGTTAATAATAATAATAATAATAATAATAATAATAATAATAATAATAATAATAATAATAATAATATCGTATGGCCTCGGGTGCCGGGTTCAAGCTTTGTAATTTGACACCCAGAGGGTAGCTTGCATGTCGAATTTCGTTGTTCCTTGAATCACTATGAAAGTCAAGGAGGTTAGATATCTAAGCTTCTTGAACACTATAGCGCTTTCTAGTAGAGAAATGAGGAACGTTGTGTTGGCGGAAACTCCCGAGATTAATTTTGCCATTATGAACACGGCCTACTGAATTCAAATAGGTTCTTTGACATGCCAACATCGTATGATATGTGTGTCGTATTTTTGCCGCCTTTCAAAAATCACTTACCACGGCCAGGAGCGAACCTGCAATCTTGGGGTTAATAGACCGACACGCTATCCACTCACCGACCGTGGCAAGCTACCTTAAATGTTGAGATGACCGTTAAGTCATCAAGCCTCGCAATCTTCACTGACACAGTTTTAGTTGCAACAACATCCAAATATTTCTTAGTGAAATATTTTATGGCTAAACCAGTATTCGAAGATTTAATGAATAAGTAACGTTTATATGAATGAAAATTGTAAGGATAGCCATTTCTTTTTATGAATAATTGTTACACTACTTTAAAGAAATAGATATAAGGAATTTGGCTGATGAACGCTTCAATGAAAGGTTGAAACATGTACCAACGATTGAATTGATTCAAATATTTGAATAGAACTTCTTAATTTTGTATTCAGAGGTGTTATATTTAAATGTTATCTATACTAATACTAATACTACTACTACTAATAATAATAATAATAATAATAATCTGCATAAGAAACCTTAATCATTGGTAATAATAATAATAATAATAATAATAATAATAATAATATCGCATGGCCTCGTATGCCGGGTGCAAGCTTTGTTAATTGACACCCAGAGGGAACTTGCGTGTCGAATTTAATGCTCCTTGGAGCGCTATGAATGTCAAGGAGGTTAGATATCTAAGCTCATTGACGCTATACTGCTTTCTAGTAGAGAAATGAGGAACTTTGTGTTGGCGGAAAATCCCGAGATTAATTTTGCCATTTTGAACACGGTCTAGTGAATTCAAATGGGTTCTTTAACATGCCAACAACGTATGACATGAGTATCGTGATTTTTGTCGCCTTTCAAAAATCACTTACCATGCCCAGGAGCGAACCCGCAATCTTGGGGTTGGTAGTCCGACACTATAACCACATACCCACCGTGGTGAAAGATCTTTATCCAAAGACATAGAGAACAAGAAAGGAACATTTTAAGAACATTTTTGCCCCAATTTGTATAGAGGGAATATGGAGGAAATAATCATCCATGGAAATACGAGCATATTGTCATTCTGGAAACATCTCTCACACTTTTGGGAAAAGAAGATTGAAATGTTATGGACACATTGTCAGAATGAACAATAACAGACCAACCTGACCCTTTCATTAAAAACCACGAACAGCTGGCTTCGAGAAATTGAAACAGATCTCCAGGAAATCCACATCTCAGAAGACATTGTAAGGGACAGATGTAAATTCAGAACCAAAATCAACAGTCACCAATTTGGAGACAAACCCAACACCAGAGCCACTGTAACTTGGACAGATGAACGAAGGAAGAAGCTCATCGAGAGGATGAAGAGATTTTGGGAGGAAAAGGAGGCCAACACATTAGCTAAGTAGGTTCAATCGTGCTCCTATGTAGGGCATAACGATGTAAAATAATAATAATAATAATAATAATAATAATAATAATAATACTAATAATAATAATAATAATAATAATAATGCAATACTTGGGTGAATGGTTGGAACCCAATCTCTCCGAAGGAACAGCATTATCAACTCGAGTAAATAAGCTAGAACTGTCATACCGACTGACTAAGAACATCTACAATAAGATAATGATGATGATAATTGTTGTTTTAAGGGGCCTAACATCTAGGTTATCGGCCCACATCTACAATAAGAAGTGTCTCTCACGCAACACAAAAATGAAGCACTATCAAACGGTCATCTGCCCTGAAGCTTTATATGCCTCTGAATGCCTCATATTAAAGAGGAAAGGACTCACGGACAAACTAGAAATCCAAGAGAGGAAGATAATGAGGAAGATATTGGGACCAATCAAGGAAGGGAGTAAATACATGAAACGGCCCAACCAGAAGCTCTATAGTTACTCTGAAAGACTTACAGACGTGGCCAGGAAGAGACGTGTAACATTTTATGGACACGTCTCCAGGATGCATCCAACCAGGCCGACCAACAGCTACTTACATACTGGCAAAGAAGGAAGACCAAGTCACCATGACTGATTGAAGGGCACAAATGCTGGAACTGGGAGTTACGGAAAAGGACATAAAAGATCGAACGTCTCTCAGGAGTAAATTAAAGTAAATTAAGTTCCAGGAAAAAATCCAAGGAAGAAGACAGGTGCCCTTTGGACAAAAGAGAGAAAAGAACAACACAGCCAGAGGATGCGTGACTACTGGGAAAACATCAAGACCCACTCCAAGCAAAATAGTAGAATATCGTGGTCCGTAGTTGGCCTACATGGAACAACAAGAAGAAGAAAGCAATTCTATACTGGAGCGGTACATGGATCGAGAGGCAAGGGCCTCAGTGGTCTCTGCGTTATTTGCGCGTCAGAAGCTGTGAAGGGAAGGAGGGATGTGCGTAACAAAGGTATGGGAGGCATTCTCCCGGCTCTGTTTCATTACTTGTTGCTCCGGTCCGATCGATTGTACCACCGCGCGCGCGGCCGGCTGCTGCCATCTGATGGGAGACTCGTGCACTCGGCACTCCAAGATTTAATAATATTCTCTCATACTCGTAAATTAATTCCGAGATATTCGCAGCGTGCTGTTGTGCAATTTGTGACGGCGTTCTTTTGAAGACGTCGCTGGGGAAGATTAAAGTTAAATCAAATGCTTCTGCAGGCCCCAGCTCTGTGATGTATGTTATACGAAATAGACCTCCCACTACGTAACACCGGAATAACCAAAAGTCAAATTCTACAATATGATTGTCAAGCATTGAGGTGAGTATTACGATGCCGGCCGCCATGTTATATTGGTGAAACGTATTAAAATTTAAAAGGCACGGTCAAGGTCGAACGTGACAGTTTACCGAGGTTTATTGAAATCGCTTTGGCAGTTTAGATTTTATTTGGGACACACACGCATACGCACATACACACGGACAAAAGGTGATCTCATAAGCCTTTTTCTTTCATAAAGGAAAATAGACTAAAAAAGGATGACCCGTGGCTCATGATCGCGAGATTAACGATCACGTAAAATTATAAGCTTCCTTTTAGCCTACTTTTCTCATTTTGCAAAAATGAGGAAAAGGTAGACTTATGAGATCGACCCGGGGAAATGTGTGTCTGACTGGCTGGCTGGCTGTGTAAGTGTCGTCCCCCCCCCCCTATCAACTCCTACGCTGCTGCAGCTATGGAAACCAAATTCGGTATGAGTAAAGATCTATGCCGGAATATATCATGGCCATATTTGAAAATTATGTCAGTGCTACCAACTGCTGAAAAATCTCAATTGAAATTTGAGCTCAATGTTGGATATCCTGGAAGGTATGTATGGGAGCTATTCCAAAGTTGGCACACATATAGATAATAATATTTCAGTTTAATTTCCAGGAGGCCATACATGACAGTGTTACCAACATGATTCTAAGCCAGTTGATAAGTCGAATTTTTAAATGCATGTAACTTCTACACTATCAATGGGATTTCAAACAAATTTCGTATGTACTATGTGTGCAATAACAAATATGACTGTGCGTATTCTTAAGAGCAACCAGGGCTGCCAACTGTTAATAAATGCTCTCTCTATTATTTTATCCTAATACCAATATATCAGAAAGTATGTAAAGCAGGAGCTCGAAACATTGCACACGTATAGTGCATGGCCTTCTACATTAATTTGGAGTACCTAGTATACGTCAGTACTGCCATTATGATTCTAAGCTTGTTGATAGGTCCAAATTTTAAATGTATGTAAGTACTATACTAACAAATGGATTTCAACCAAATTTCGTATGTGACTTTTGTACCATTTACTCATATGCATATGCGTATTCTTAAGAGCCAGCAGGGCTGCTAACTGGAAATAAATGCTCTCTCTCTATTTTTTTACCCTAATATATATAAATCAGAATATATGCAAGCCAACAGCTCTAAACATTGCATACTTATAGTACCTAACATTCTGAATTAATCTGGGGGTAATTATTGTACGGCAGTGCTGCCAACATTATTTAATCCTTCTGATAAGTCCAATTTTTAAATGCATGTAACTTCTATACTAACAAATGGATATCATCCAAAATTGGCACAATAATAGATCATAACATTTTAGATTAATTAATAAATTCTAAGACAAGTCACGGAACTACTTGTTCAATCATCGTTTAGCGTAGCAGCGTCCGGACTACTTCACACTGTGCAAAATCGCACAGCTGCTACACCTGTGAATGCAATAGTGCAGAGTCGCGGTAGGCATGGTGTCTGTTCGGTCAGGGTAGACAACAGTGCGCGCGCATTATGGGAGGGAAGTATCTTACTCCCCATTATTAATTTCCTCGTCTTCATCACGAAGTCGCCAAACTTATGAGTAGGGCCCGGATGTTGATGACGTAAAAAAAAGTTTAAAAACTGCACTTAAATCTTTCGAAAATGACTCTAATAAATGACCTAAAAATTCGAAAAATGCACTATTAAATGGAGAAAATGATCTTATAATAATAAACTCGCCAATATTTCAAAAACGAAATCTTAAGCTCAAACTGAAAAGGTCAATCAAAATAGATTTCTAGCACTTAACAAATGGTTTATGTTCACTTTTAGTCTGAGTTGCACTGCACTACGAATGTCATTCTGATATTGTCAAATGTAAATGATCTGTGGTTATCAGCCAACAAGTTTCTATATCTAGACAAGCTGCGTTCAACATCAACTGATGTGATCCGAGCGTACTCGCAGTGAGGAAGGTCGTTTGCTGCTAAATCCTCCTCAATCCCATCCATGCAGTAGTTCTCACCAGAAAGAATGTCTGAAATTTTGCAGAATGTTTTATGCCCGGTGTTTTAGTCTAACACTTTTTTCAGTTTTGATGCAATAACCGCAGCAATTTCGCCACGATTGTTGCTAAGACTAGTTTCCACCCGGTTTATTAAGGAAATGGAATCAATATTTCAATATTTTAAATTATCTTGTATCGGCTACTAGCTTCTTCTTAACTCGGAGACACATAACTCCCTCATATAAAGCTGTGACATGACTAAATTGGACAAAAATGACCTCAAAAGGTCGATTTCTCTAAAATAAGACCAATAAAATCTACCAAACATAAAAAAATGCTCTTAAAATGGAAAATAGGAAAGAATGCAAAAAAATGCAAAATAAAAATGACATATTTGAGGACGGGGTGGCCCGTCCGCAGTTTCTACGTACTTCAGCATTGTTTTGGACAGCTCAGTAAATATATGACATGTCATCAACATCCAGGCCCTACTTATGAGTATGTTCTCTACCTATGTATGTGTTTTTTTTTCTCGATATTACAACGAAATAAACCGAGGTTCTGAGCAGCCATTTCAGATGAGAATTTGAAAAGTTATTTACGCTTGTCTGTAACACGTTCATTTGCGCTTAATTGTAACAAGATTGTTAACGCCCACAAACTAGGCGTACTGTAAATGAGAACAGCAATAAACATTATGTGTATCAGTCAACATGTACGGTACTAGTTTTTATTGGTGTGTTAAATTATTTGTACGTTTGCCATTGTAGAGACATTATGTATTTTGTCTTTTAGTAAAGCTGTTATTGTGTGATATTTGGCACAGCGGAAATATGTTGTCCTTTTCCTTTTTGCATAGGAAAGGATGACTATACATTTTGTGCGTGAAACAGTTCAGAGTTAACGTGAACATAATTTTGAAAGGAAACGTTTTGCCGCTCTTTCCTAGCCCCTCCCTTCATATGACCAGCAATTTGATTAATGCAAAATAATATTTCATGAACAATACGTCGGTGTTCTTGCTACGTTGCCTACAAAATACATTCGTCGCCTGCTAATTGACCTCTACACATTTCTTGAACGATGGCGCTTCCCCACCGTGTGGAGTGGAGAGGAAGTGAGGACGTACGGTAAGGGAGGCACACACTGCCTGCACCGTGCGGGTCGACCTTGGATGGTGCTGGTTTAGCGGCTAGTATTCTTGGCTGTCGGTCGGGAGGTCTGGAGTCGATTCCTGGCTCGGTCAAGAAATTAAATTCTGGTGTGAGGACTGGAATGGGCTACCTCAGCCTCCTGAGACAAAATTGATAAGAGGTGGGTTCATTTCCCTTCTCAGCCATCCGAGAAGTGGTTTTCCGTGGTTTTTCATTTCTACTCCCGACATGCGCCGGGATGGATCCTAACTTAAGACCTCGGTCGTCTCCTTCCCTATGCTCACCTGAATATTACTAATACACACACTCTACAGACACCACAATAACACAGGTTGTCAGAATAATTCTATACACACCCAAATACAGGGGTGAAATGACCACAAAGTCACAAAGCTCCTAAGCGAATTAACAGCAACTTCTTTTTTTCTCTCTCTAAAGCTCGACCAGAAGAAAAAGTGACGTACCATGCTGGTCGTTGATATGATTAGTGACTGTGTGACCTAGTCGTCATATAGCACCATGTATTTTGGTGTGCGTAGTATCTGACTGGTAATTTGCGTGTAAGTGTGTGTGTATTAGTAAATAAAACTGGAATTTGGAAGGAGGCAGTCGTGGCCTTTAATCAGGAACCATCCCGACATTTGCTTGGAGTAGAAATGGAATACTATGAAATACCATTTCTAGGATTGTTGCGGTAGCAATGGACCCCGGCTTTTCTCAGTTTTGCTTCATGAGGTTAGTTGTATCTCGTTCCAAACCTCAGACTAGATTTAAATTTCTTGACACAGCGAGGAAACGAGACCGGAACTTGGAGGTAACACAAAAGAGTGCTAGCTGAAACACTACGAGGTAGAGGAGGTGGAAATCAAAATTATCTCTTATCAGTTTTGCCTCACAAAGCTGGTTGTACCCCATTCCGAACTTCAGATCACATTTAAATATTTTGACAGGGCCTGGAATCGATGCGAGGAATTTTGAATCCACAATATCAATACACACACCAAGACCACAGAAGAACAACTCGTTATTGCTGAAAATCCTCGCGTAAATCGAGTAGGACGTCGAAAAGAGTACCAAGAAATTGACAGTCCTTCCATCAAATTTGAGGTTTTCACATCGGGAATCCTAAATTCTAAAAGAGGATATTAAGAAACAAGTTTCTCAGTTCAAGCAGTAAAGATCATAACTCGTTTGCACATTTGCCACTACGTGGAACACATGTCATGAATTAATAGGATATCAGGAGTCATGCCAAAATAATTCATTGCAAAGATAACAAACCTTTGTAGTATCATTTCAGGATTTTAATTAAGGTTTGAAAGTTCACTTTGCTTTCTCGTTGCGTACCACAGAACTTCTCAGGTATCACCAGTGCTACGCGTATAGTGCCATTGATCAACACATCAAGTACCCCGGTGTTATACTTATCGTACCTCTGAATAACAGGTACCACCGGTATTACGTGAACCGTACCACTGATCAACAAGTCCACCGGTGCTATACTTACCGTAACACTGAACACCACATCAAGTACCACCGGTGCTACGTGTACCGTGCCACATAAGTACACGTCAATTACCACTCATGCTACGCGTGCCGAACCACCAGTTGAAAAACTAGACTAGAGAAATTAATCCAGTGTACCGTATAGTTTCTTGTTCCTATTACATCATAGTGGTCATTACACCGTAAAATGTTCTTAAAACTGTCTATGATTTATAGGCCTATTATTACCATGCCTATATTTCTCCCACATGATTGCTGCCTGGATTGGTTTAAGCTGAAAGTTTCTCAATAGATTGGATGCTATTTGCATTTCAAAGGCTATCGTCAAAGCATCCTCTTTTTGCGATGCAGGGAATGTTTTATGTTTAATGTTCTGTATATTGCGTTCTGCTCGGATTCATTATTAGTTTACTCTCAAGTTATTGTTTTCTGGAATACAAATGATGAACATTCTCTATCGCGGTGCTCACAGAGATATCAGTGGCATGAGATCTGTCGTGAATATTAATTCTAACTGGAGATTCTATGCGACGGGAAATTAGAAGGTAATTTATACAAGTTAAACAGTGGGACTCAAGTTATCAATCAATAAACGCATCACTAGTATAATTAATAAAGTGTCTAAAGACAGGAAAATGCGCACATCCTGGTGGAAGTACATGGTAAGGTCGGTTTGTAAAAGTGAAAGAAAAACTTACGAAATATGGCTCTTAACGAGGAATATGGAGAACAGTGAGTTTTATGTGGTGGAAAGAAACAGATCCAAAGAGTCCAAAAGGAATGCATGAAAGGGAAAATAATACAAAATAATTTAAAAAAAAATAGAAACGTTAGGTCAAGTGGCAGGAAGGCCTTTGTAGAGTGTTATAAAGAATCCTAGAAATGGAGGAAAAACTAAATGAGTAGTGTTTTGGATAATTCAGGAAAACTCATTGTAGATGCGAGAAAGCTCTGGTAAGAATACTTTGAAAACTTGCTAAACGTAAATGGAGCCTTATTTTGAGATTATTCAGGAGGAGAATGGGGATGAGAACAGGATTACGGTTGTGGAAGTACAGTAGAGTGGGTGGTAAATAAATTATAATTTCAGAAAGAGGCAGAGGTAGTGGGAAAGCAGGGCATGGGATTTAGAAAATGAAAATGAAAATCCACAGCCTGCTTCCAGTCTCCGACCGGGTCAGGAATGGAATGAATGAAGCCCCCATCTAGCGGCGAGGATATGGACTGTGCCGGCTGCCGAGGCCTGACGCACTCCTCTGAGGCAATGATTAAATGAATGACAGATGAAATGAAATGATAATGGAGAGTGTTGCTGGAATGAAATATTGACAGGGAAAACCGGAGTACCCGGAGAAAAACCTGTCTGCCTCCGTTTTGTCCAGCACAGATCTCACATGGAGTGACCGGGATTTGAACCCCGGACCCAGCAGTGAGAGGCCGGCGTGCTGCCGCCTAAGCCACGGAGGCTTCCGGGATTTAGAAAATGTACCCTCTAATTAAGCAAAGGCAGTAATCGCCCTAATTTTATAAGCAAGGTAACTGGAAAGATTGTGATAATTATAGAGGCCAAGTTATAGTGAAAGGCTACGAGAGAAATAGATCTAGAATAGATCTAAAGAATGCGTACAATCGAGTGCCCAGGGAGAAGATGCTGAGCATCCTGAGGGTATCTAGGGAAGGCTGCTACAGGCAATCAAAAGTAATTATGTTTATAATGAGTCTGCAGTGTGAGTTGACGGTAGTATGAGTTCTCCGTTCAAGGTTTTTACAGGAGTGGGGCAAGGCTGTGATACCTCACCACTACTGTTTATGTCAGAGTAGGTTAGATGCCTAACTCACATGCTCCAAAAACATAAATTTTCACAAACGACGAAAAACATGTGTTACATGCGTCGTGTACTTGTCCCAGATGTGGAGATCAGTAAGTGTAAGAACAATGGCTAGAAATCATTATGTATATTTCAGATTATGTTTGTTTATTGAGAAATTACAATTATTTAAGGTTATATTATTGATCTTGTGAGTTTCGTTAATGACCTATGGAACATGTAAGTTTTGACAATTCCCATTTTGGATCTTGTGAGTTTTGATAGTGAGCTGTTCGGCGATGATGTTAGTTTTGCGGGAATTACATATTTAAATGTGTTGTGACTCGATATACAACACATTTGGTCCCCATTGAAAACCACTTTTTCTTCTGCTGTGTATGTATAATTACGTTGTGATGTTAATCTTGTTAAATACCAATTAATATTTTATGAACTATGCTTGTGTTCGTTTACAATAGATATTTTGTATTTTGGAACACCATTGGCAATCTCATAAAAGAAATGTCTACCGTGCACATTTGTTCAATTTAATGATCAAAGAAATGTACAAATTTTCCATTCATGGGAATTAATTATTGGTCACTAAGAAACGTAGAATATTATAATCAGGAAAATAAAACAAACTTGTTAATCGTTCCTTGAGAGGAATGAAAGTTTCAAATACCAAAAGAAAATAAGCTACTAAAATAACACTGAAGATTTGAAGGAGATTAACTCCGAAAACTGAAAATAATTTTACTCTTCTATGTCTATATCACAACACTAAGTTCCTCTTGCATCATATCGCACATACACTCATGATCAGTTTGATCCGATGTATTCTCATCAATGACATGCTTATAAAACTTGAGCTCCTCAAATTCTCTCCAGTTTTCAGCATAATGGGCAGTCGGAAGCTTTTCAACATCCCTCCTTTTCTCTAAAGAGGTTGAATTCTTTGGCAGGATGATTTCAGGATGCATAAGTGCATTTACTTCAGATTTAAACAAAGATCTAAACACTCCAAGGTCATTTCTGTAAGTTTGTTCACAACGCACAAGAATTTTATTTCCTACTCCACGCTTTATGTAAATGCGCGTACATTTTGAAATTGAACAAGTAGCCTAGTTCGGTGAAGAACAATACAGGCTATTTTCATATATCCTACTTATATTAATTGCCTCTATCTACATACAAAATTTCAGATTGATTGCTGTAATAGATCCGTAGATATTGAGAACCGACTAAATATTTCGGATGGTCGCCATGTTGGATTTTATATATGTAGGTCCTAGAGTTATGTACTGTTACATGAAGATTATTGTGTACGTGTAGCATTCAAATTTCAATCGCATGATTAGGACACAAGAAGTAACAAGGAGATTTTAAAAATTTCGCACAGCTGCCATCTTGTGATTATGGAAACAATTCAAATAAATTAGATGCCAGTGGATTAAGATTCATATAAGGATTTACTGTACCAAGTTTCACTGCACTAGGATGGTTAAATTGCGAGAAACGTCCATATGAATATTTATAATTCTCGTCGCCGCCATGTTGGATTTGTGATCACCAGGTTATTTAAAGTCCTATAGGTGAACTTATGTTCATAGCCCCTATGAACATAAAAAAATCAGTTTGATTTCTGTAATAGATTAATAGATATTGAGAACCGTCTAAATATTTCGGATGGTCGCCATGTTGGATTGTTATATGTATAGCCCATAGAGTCATGTACCATTAAAGGACAATTATTGCGTAGGTGCATTATTCAAACTTTCACTTCGATCGCATGATTACGACACAAGAAATAAAAACTTAATTTTAAAATTCGCACAGCCACCATTTTGAGGTTATATAAACAATTGAACTAAATTGGATACCAGTGCATTACAATGTGTATAAACATTTCCTGTACCAGATTTCATTGCGTTTGGAACATTAAATCGCGAGAAAGGTCTATTAAAATTTTTAATTCGCTTGGCCGCCATGTTCGTTTTGTAGTTAACCGGTTTTTAAAAGTCTTATAGATGAACTTCCAGTAGTGCCTTTTATCTCCGTACAAAATTTCAGGGTGATAACGCTAATAGTTTCAGAGATATAGAATGCCGGTGAAATATTTCGCACATCCGCCATCTTGTGGTTATGTAAACAATTGAACAAAGTTTGATGTCGGTGCATTAAAATGTGTATAAATATATACTGTACCAAGTTTTATTACGTTTGGTTGGTTAAATCACGAGAAACGTCTATTTAAAAGTCGCGAATTCGCGTGGCCGCCATGTTGGTTTTGTAGTACCAGTTTTTCAATAGTCACATTGGTGAACTTCTAGTAGTTCCCTTTATCACCATAAAAAATTCCAGGGTGATATCGGGAATAGTTTCGGAGATATTAAATGCTGGTGAAATATTTCGCACAGCCGCCATGTTGGATTCGTGAGACGTAACAAAATCTGAAGGGCTCGGTCGGGGTCGCCCGGAGTAGTGCTATGAACTTCCCGAGTTTCATTGAAATCGCTCCAGCCGTATAGAAGTTATTAGGGGACACACACACACACCTCTCACACACACACACACACACACGCACACACAGACACACGGACAAAAGGTGATCTCATAAGCCTATTTTTTCAAAATTGAAAATAGGCTAAAAATGCCATGATCTTGGATTTCATAATGCATTTTTCACACAATTCTTGAAGTCGGCAACACTGGAGTCTCTTCCTACCAATTTCAATGTTGACTGACTTGAAATTATCTCACACACTTGTTCAGGCTGTACTATTACTTCCATTTTCTTTTCTTTTTATATTTCCAAACACACGGTCTGGAGGAATATAACTATGACCGATGACTGGAAAAATCATTTCAATTCCATCTATATGTGGGGGAGACTTTACGGAAAGCCAAAAGATACACATCGCAACCAAAGTAGAATTCTTATTTTGTGCAGCACACCCGTCGCATACCAATCGAATTTGTAATGGGACATGTCTATGGAGCTTAATGTATCAAACACACAAGAGGATATAGTGTTTGAATCTCGACTGAGTTCATTTTCTGTCTAACAATAAGAAGTGACATTGGAATGGTTTAACTGAGATTTACTATGACCTTTAACAATGGTAAAATTCTGGACATAAATTTGTCTGCTATAATAGCATGACTGATCTGTAACTTTGGGCAATGGAATATTTTTCTCACAATCAAATGAAAGAATTAACGTTTCAACATCTTTGTCTCTCAGGGTGCTAAAAATGCCATATACTTTAACTTGTGAACCATTTTTTTCAGTAATTAATTGAGTTTTCTTGTTAGGGTCTCTCTCGTGTTTTAACTTTTCAGCTAGGCTTAAGCATGTAGAACACACATTGGTCCTAGGTGTACCAAAGCTTACGTTGAATGTTGTGTTAAAGATGAACCTGAAGTAAGATAGCTTTACAGGGATGTCTTCAGGCTTGGAAGAATAAATTTTCCATAACATTTTACAGTTCATATTTGCAGGCAGATACCGTCTTTCTGTTCGTCCTCTACAGTAATGTGTCTCTACACACTTTAAACTATTGATAAACTTCATGACACAGTCTTTCTTGGGTTCATACTCTGCCGCCCTCCTGAAGCCGCCTCTCTTGTCTTGTACAAAACTTTGCTGATGAAACTGTTTAGTGATATTATTTACTCTGAATCGTGAAACTCCCAATACGTTTATAAAGGTTGACATGCAAACTGGAACTTTATTTTTCTGTGTGCTTCGTACAAAATACTTTGTCGTTCTAAGCAGTTGCGACTTTTTGTTTTGACTTGATTTGTATTTTCTAGGTCGGCGTCTGGTGACGTTGTGAATTTCCACATACTTCAATATGAACTGATTCTGATAATCTCTTTCTGGCTTTTTATAAAACAAAGCATGAAACTTTTTAATATCGTCCATAGAAAGTGAACAGCAATTAAATGCTCCTCCATGGTGTTGACATGTTGGATACTGGGGCAGCACTGGCGGTTTATACCTACAATGATAGAAGAAACGACACTGGGAGGTTCTGATTACTTTCCAAAAATGGACTTAAAATATTGAATTTGTGATTCTTCACTGTTAAGGTCCAAAGAAAGGGTCTTATACATTATTACGTGTAGGAACAAATCGAGCCAATAACAAGAATCAGAATAATTTGCAAACAATGAAGAAAACAGGATATTCTAACCTCATTCGTTTGGCTCCCTGCCTTTTCCACATTTCTGGATGCTGCGAACCTTTCCTTGGCCTTCCTCTTTCTCCAACGGGTGAAACGTTTTCTTCCATGACTTGTGTGTCAAATTTGTTTTATTTCAACCACTATATTCAATCATATTCCCCAAATTAACTGAACAGAACAGAAAACACACTACACTGGCATCAATATTTACCACTATACAAGGACATGGCGCCGGGAGAGCTAATCGCTGATTGGTCAAGATGAGGTACGGGACAAAACTCACAAGATCCCGCGGATCATGAGACTTTTGAAACTAACCATGATGTTTAACACCTGTTTTCTCAAGGATCATGTGCCAAATGTAAATAACTGTTCCGTGAATGTATAAAGGTATATGAGAATATGTCGTCATCTCAATTTTCGTTATTTTGGAGCATGTGAGTTATGACTCTAACCTACTTTGTTGAAGGGCATAAACTGGCTGGGTGGGATTCAATTTGGTGGAAACTAGGTAAGCAGTCTGGGCTATACTAATGACCTGGTTGTAATGACATACCCCGCCGAAAGGTTACAAGCTAACATGCTAGTACTTAAACAGAAATGTAAGGTATGTAGTATGAAAATCAACATTTCAAAAACAAAGATTACGGTATATCGGTAGGGAAGAAACAAGAAAATTGAATGCCAGATAGGAGGAACAAAATTGGAGAAGGTAGACTATTTTAAGTACTTGGGCTGTATATTTACTCAGGATGGTAGTGGGGGGGGAGAAAGTAATGTCTTAAGTCTGTTCGCCGAGTCAAGATAGTGCGCATAAATACTTGCACGTGGTCACTTGACTGCCTGTACAGGGAAACACGCCCAGTCCACGTCATCGGCTCTGCCAGACAGGGGTAGCCAACAAGCTCCGAGATCATTAGTCATGCCGTAACCCTAGAAAAGACAAGACTTGCTGCGATTAGTGCTGTGCTGCACTGTATACTGTTGCCTGTCGTAAGCAGTTAAGAACTAATTAATTAATTAATTAAATACATAAACGAACATTAAATAAACCGCGCTGTAGCATGTAACCGTTAAGTCAGCCCGCTTCACATGTAGGATATACACAGCACTGAAGTTGGCGTACGTTCAACAGGCACAGCTCTATACACCCCTTACGGGCAGCCCTGCAATCACGTGTAGAACTGTGTTTTCTTCCACTATCTCGACTCGGCGAACTTACTTTAGGTGCAGAGAATCCATGCAGTCAGATCTCAACTGCGATCTACAGGAAAGAAATTAGTGTAGCGACGATGATCTCCCTACAACTCTCAGTATTTATAATGTTCTTGCTGTTTGGAAGTGAGAGCTGGGTAGATTAAAGACTGGTACATAAGTTAGAGGAAACTGATATGAAGGTAGCACGAATGATTGACTGATCAAATAGATATGAATTATTCTAGAATTTTATAGTTCAATTGAATAGAACACAGGTTAACATAAAAATATGCATCAACATTAACGTAACTACCATAGAAGTGAACAATAACATCTGAAAATAAGATTGACGCGTTACACAAATTTTCACGAATTTATGTGATCCGAACATTGTATATAGCCTATGTCTGTGCACAGGCCTAAGTGTAATTCAGAAACATCGTAATTAACTAAGGCTATTTGAGCCGGATCTGAACATGAATTCTTGACGTTCGAAACATGTCAGTCAATTAAAGTACATTTGTACATAAAATCATGTTATTTTGTCATAAATATCTTATGTAATGTTTTTCATGTTAGGGTATATAAATACTTGTTTTCCCGCCTAATGTAATTGGTCAAAAATGTGTGTTGACCGACTGGAAAGCTTTCTTTACTATCGAAAAATAATAAGTTTAAATATTTTGTCAAGTAATTTTCAAAAATAATCGCTAGATTCAGCGTCAAATTTGCTAAACTGGCAACACTGTGTAAGAGGCTGTCCCAAAATTAGTTCAACATGATTTTGATAAATACAGTAGTTGATTCACACTGCCATGGCGTATTATTATAAGTTAAATCAAACAATGAAAAGTTTGCTTTGAATCAAACCATACAATGTTTCTGATTTCAGATCGTTGAGGGCGTTGAAGTCTTCGCAGTTCACCGTCATCCTTGCTGTGGTAAAGAGAAGGTAAGGGAACACTAGTTGCTCTTAATTAACGATCATATAACAAGCTTTCCACAGAGTGGTGTGGTTTTACGTGCTATCACAAGTATATTAGCCTATAAACACTAATTGGCTGCCAAATTGGATACAAATGGGAAAATATGAAGCGAAATCTGTAATTGAATCTGAATATCAAATGGCTCTACATGGCTACGCGGGATTTCATGTGCCTATCAATGTTAGTGCAAATCAAATATTGGAAAGTTATCCATCCGCTGCAGATGAACTCGATTGATCACTCCCTTAAAACAACAACAACAATATTGTCATCAATTTTTTCTGCGAACACACAACCAATTTGTCGATGCCGGATGCACAGAAAGTTCCTCCAGCGTTCTGCAACCACACGGAGACACCGGCCTTCACCTCCTCATCGGTCTGGGAACGTCGACCTCCGAGCTCCGTTTTGAGCTTACCGAACACATGAAAGACACATGGCGCTAGGTCGGGACTGTAGGGTGGATGTTGCCAGACCTCCCACTTGAAACGCTGCAGCAGGTCGCTCGTTTGGCGGACCTAGCGCCATGTGACTTTCATGTGTTCGGTAAGCTCAAAACGGAGCTCTGTGGTCGACGTTTCCAGACCGATGAGGAGGTGAAGGCCGCTGCCCTCGTGTGGTTGTAGAACGCTGGAGGAACTTTCTGTGCATTCGGCATCGACAAGTTGGTTGTGCGTTCGCAGAAATGTTTGGAGTCTTTTGGAAACTATGTAGAAAAGTGACGTTACATTGTATGTCGTTATAGGCGTGTTGCTGTTGTATAGGTGGTGTAATAAATGGCCATAACTGGGAAGTGCAACTTATTTTTTGATCCACCTTCGAATTAGGCCATGATGGCACAGTGGCCAAGATGCTTACCTCTCACCAAGGTGAACCAGATTGGTTCCCGGTTAATGAATGTGCGATTTTCGGAATGAGATATTACGCCCTGTGATTGAGATTCCACGTAATAGTGGAGATCCCATGGCTCATGATAGCGACATGAACGGTCTCTACAATCTTCCTTATTATTATTATTATTATTATTATTAATTCTTCTTCTTCTTCTTCTTCTTCTTCGTCTTCTTCTTCTTCTTCTTCTTCCTCCTCTTCTTGACGTTTAAGCCAGCTATGGACCACGTTAATTCAACTGCTCTCTTCCTTGATCTTTAACATTCGCCGAGTAACGCCTCATGTGAAATCGATGCTGCTGTTTCCACGTCTTTCCTGTTGTTAGTTTAGGCTTTTCCTGGAAACTCTGGTGTTGTTTTACAACCATCTAACGCATCTGAATATCGTTGTATGTAATTCCAACTTCTTTCGAATCCTTTTCTACCTCTGTGAACCACGCTCCCTTGGTTTTCTTACCCAGAAAGTAAGTAAAGATTTTGTTTGATAATTGCATTGGGCTCAGTCTTGTTAAATAACCATAAAACACATCCTCCTCTTCTCATCACGTCAGTGATTTAGGTAACGTCTGTGTAGAGTTTATGGTTGTGTCTCCGTCTGTAATCACCGTTTTCCTTGACTGGGCCCAAGATTTTCCGTAAGATCTTCCTTTGTTTGGTTTCAAGTTTCTCCAGAAGACCTTTTCTGTGCATCGTAAGGCACTCTGCAGGCTTCCGGTCGGATGACTGTGCATGCTTGGCATTTAGGGATAATGATTTCTAGTTATAGATTCCCTTGGTTAACTGGTATGCAGTTTCCATGATTCTCATTTATTATTATTATTATTATTATTATTATTATTATTATTATTAATGTTATTACGAACAAAGGAAGGTGCAGGGCTATTGGGGCAGGCTATCTGCAAACTTGGCGAAATAATAGAAATGTACTTAGATCAAGCTTTCGTGAACGAGACGTCCTTTATTGGTGAAGTTGAGTTGAAATATAACCTTTTATGAACCATGAAATGAATGTAAATTCGGGTACAATATTAAATTCAAATCTCTTACGTGCAGGAGATTTACGATCTTGATTTGCTCCTCATAAGTACGAATATTTCGTAGACCAATCCCTAGTCTCGCCTTGTTTATAACATAAAATTATGAATGGTTACACAAAATGTGACATGCTACTAAGCTACTTCCCACTCCATGTTCCCTCCCGTTCAATACGTCAGAACCATTTATACTACATACCTCGCCCACGTCTTGAAGTACAGAAGCGCTCTATTTTCCACCATCTACCTACCCTTAGCAACTCCCTTCCAAATATCGACATATTCCCTCCCTATAGAACATTCAAACATAACATTAGAAGATCCCTTTCATCCTCAATCACCCTCCTAATCACCCACTACCCCAATCATTCCCTGCGTCCTTCTCGAGATTTATCCCTTGCTGCCATCACTGCCATTTGTTACCTGTTATTGTTGTTGTTTTTGTTAATATTATTTGAAATTGTAAAAATATTAGTGTAAAAAGACCTTTTCATGTTTGTATCTAATAATTATTACATAAATAAAAATAATAAAAAACACAGCACTCTTGAAACGGTTTATGTGATTTTCCACAATGTCGGTTGGTTGGTTGGTTCCTCAGTTTAGGGGCTGCAACAACGCGGTCATGTAGCCCCGTGTACTTTGGGTGTGTGTAGAATCTGTCTGATAACCGGTGTTAATTGTGATGACTGTATTAGTGTGTGTATCTGATTTTAATTCAAGTAAGGACTACAACTTGAATTTTTCATATAGTTCCTACTTTTGCCGCCAAACGCCACCGTCCTCGACTACCAGGTCTAGTTCAGAACTTAGCTACTAGACGCCATCGCAGTCGGCTCTTGGCAACGAACGTAGGAACCTAAGAGCGTTGTTTACATTCTTAGCCTATACAATTTGGCTTCACACAGGTGTAATTAGTGGAATGTTCTTTAACATGCCATAAATCTATGACATTTTAACGATCTTAAAAAATCCGACGGCTTCGGCCGGGTTTGAACCCGCTATCTTGGGCATAGAAGCTCAGCATGCTACCGACTACGCCACCGAAGCCGCCATGATGTCTTTTTGATAGCAGCGTGGTTTATGGGATTGATACACCTTGCTTGCTTGGGAGGTAATGTAATACGGAAGTGACTTTCTGACCGTTTCTTTTTAAATGCAATCACGCTTCCTGTGACAGTTTTGCCAACGTCTTTATATGTCTAACATCTCGTGCCACAGTGGCTAGGCTATCCATTCCCGCCTTTCCGCCCCCCAAAAAATATTGTACAGCCATGAGGGCTGGAGTGGGGTACACTTAGTCTCGTGAGGCAAAACTTGGAAGAGATCTATTCGATTCCCACCTCAGCCATATTAAAAGAGGTTTCCTGTGAGGCTAATGCTGGGATGGTACCTAACGTATGACCAAGGTCGTCTCCTTCGCCATTCATAGTATCAAATACAAATACACACACTAGTAAAGTTATCACAGTAATATAGGTTAACAGTCAAACGACTACGATGTCGCAAAACCTCTAAATGAAACATGTTGTTGTTGCTGCTGTTGATTCTATTAGGGGATTTCCGTCATCGTGGTCATGTAGCCCTTGTACTAGGGTGTGTGTAGAAATTGTCTAATAACCTGTGTCACTGTCTAGTCTGTACCAGTGTGTGTATTTGTAATTGAGGTAGCGGCCGTGGCGTTAAGTTAGATACCATCCTGGCATTTGTCTGTAGTAGAAGTGGGAAACCACGGAAAACTACTTCCAAGATGGCTGAGGTAGGAATCGAAACTACCTCTTCTCCGTTTTGCCTCTCAAGGCTGAGTATACTTGGCATAACCCGGGCCTACGTGGTGACAGTGACAAATGCTATTCACTACGCAACGACGAAGACTATTTGTCATTGTGACTATAGGAATTGAAGGGGCAGTTGTGAGTTGAATTGGGGAAAACTACGAAAAACCACTTCTAGGATGGCTGAGGAGGGAATCGAACCCCCCCTCTTAGCCCTCAGACCAGAAATAAATATCTCGGCAGAGCCAAGAATCGAACCTGGACTCAATCTACCCATCTGATCTTCATCATTCTGTAACACCACATTTCAAATGCTGCTGTTCTTCATTTTTCTGCTGCGCCAACCATTCAAATTTCAATTCCTTACAGTTCCAGGCTCCAGATAAAGACTTTCAAAAATGACTTCATAATACCTAAATCTATATTCGATGTCATCAGACTCCTTTTCTGTAGAAATGCTTTCCTTGCATGAGCCGACCTACTTTTATATCCTCTTTGCTGTGCCCATCACTGGTTATTTTGCTTCTTAAGTAACAGAAGTTTCTTACTTTCTGTATCTTTTCATCTGCCAATTTGACGTCCATATGGGTTTCTGATTTCCTTCGGCTGCATTCCCTTATTTTCGTTTTACATTTGTTGATTCTCATCATGAATCTTTCCATACCATTTACAAACGCATTCTAATCCTCTGGTGAATCGGCTAAAGTAACATCAGCATAGATTCAATAGGAATTAAAATATGGAGCATATGCATTGCCGTGTTTTGGTGGCTATACATTTGTGGAATTTCAGCGCTAATATAATCCATCGTTCCTAATTAGGCAGTCAGATGCACGTGCACAGCTCATTTCTAACTCGTTCGTTCTCGTAATTGGTGATGGTATTGATCGCACACATCTCTCTGTGTGGCAGGTTGCTTGTAGCACTTGAGAGAGAACACTCCGATATCAGGTAAGAGCAATATTATGTTGGGTGAGTATAGTCTCGACCGATCTCAATAGATTGGTGACCCTGATCTTCACACGGCCGCATTGATGATAACTGGTGGATATTTTTAATTCAGTATAGAGGTTTGAGACATCTCAGTCATCAGCCCCAACTACTTAGCCCCCCAGGGGCTCACATCTAGTGGGACGTGGGTTGGCGACCACGGGGCCCCAGCTGAGTCCGGCATTGCTTCCACTTACTTGTGCCGGGCTCCTCTCTGTCTTCTTTCCTGTCGACCTCACTTGGTAAACTCTTGTTCTCTTCCAACCCTGACGGTATTAGGGTATCCGAGGCCTAGGGAGTCTCTTCCTTTCCCGCCTTAATTGGCCCTTGTCTCATCTTTTCTGATTCCCTCCTTCTGCGAGGGGTCAGCCTTCTTTTTCTTTTCATTTTATCTCCTGCCTTCTGCTCAAGGCCCTCAAGGAGGCCGGGTGTATGTAGCCCCACAACTTTTGGTGCACCCTAGATAATGATACACCCTCAGGGGCTCACGGCTGGTGAGTTCGTTTTCCCTTTTGTCCCTTACCTTTGGGGTAGACCCTCTCCTCTTTCACTTTCCCATCTGCCTTTCATGGCTCTCCTTCCTTCCAAGTCCCTCAATCCGCATTCTTCGAGGGTTGAGGGCATTTCTTCTCCTCCTGTCCTTTATTTGCCTTATTCTCCTTTTGTTTTCAATTTCTTCTTCTAGTATGTAGGTTAGTAGTTAGTTTTAGTTATAGTTTACATTTCATTTTCATCTTCACGATCACCCAAACCATCAGGGGCCGATAACCTAGATGTTAGGCCCCTTGAAACAACAATTATCATCATCATCATCAACTACTTGGGTGTGCGTTTAATTTGCCTGATAATTGTGACGGCAGTGGTGTGAGTAGCTGCGGACTTAGGTTGGTGCCCTGGGACTTAAAATAACCTATTACAGTGAAGTTCTTTTCTAAATGACGGAACCTCACAGATGTCGTGTGGCAGGTGAATCCCGATAGGTCACCGCCAGATAACTAGCACGTTCTGATTACAAAACTGCGGGTTCGGGAAGCCCTGGATGCCGTCATAGCATTGATTACATATAAGCAGCTGGAAAGATGCCTTAGCTGAGATAATTAAGACTTGAGGTGAAGTACTGTAACATATCTCCTATCCCGTGGACAGGGTTAGGTATAGATCAAAACAACAAATTTTCATAGTGGAAACTAATCTTCTCAAGAAGAAGTCTTACAGTAAATGTGTTCGTAAGGTTCAGCGCCGTGCGATTGTATAATTTCAAATGATCTTGTCGACTTCATCGTTATGCTTTGGTCTACCGTTATGCGTTACGGTTACGGCGTGTATGACGTAATCATGTTGTTCAGTGCATATGCACCGAGTCTGAGTTTACTGATGGGGTCTGGCGTTATGCGATACGGAGACGGCGAGTGCGTGACGTCATGCAGCCCCAGCGCGGGAAGCCTAAGTTAAAGGGTAATGGCGTCTGTTGAGTCTGAGTTTACTACTGGGGTTTGGCGTTATGCGATACGGAGACGGCGAGTGCGTGACGTAATGCAGCAGAGTGCACCTCCCGCTCTCCGTTCTCCGCACCGGAAGCCTAAGTTAATGGGTAATGGAGTCTGTTTAAAGCGTCCTGGGGCTTCGAGCGAAGCGAGAAGCCCTCCTGAGCCTTTCTAACATGTGTAGCATTTGTAGCATGCGTCATTTGAAATGATATTAAGTCTAGTCTCTCAGACTGACTGTATCTTTTTACTTGATGGGGAACTTCAAACAAAAGGTATACAGAAACAATCCGCGTACTCTGCAGGCTCTCGAGAACGAAATAACTGTACTATACAAAATATCAGTCAGAATCAATTACAGCGAGTGTACCAAAACTTCCTACGTCGGCGCAACGTGTGTCTAGAAAACGAATGACAGCATTTCCAGCAACAATTCTGAAATTCATGTAAGTAATGATCGTTATGAAGTACGTTTAAAAAGTGCAAATGTGAGATAGGCGCTGCGCTGCAACTAGCGGCAGTGCGTTGCTCGACTCGCTGCCACACACAGTGGCCCTCCTGTCATGCGGCCGCTGTGAGGTTCCATTATTTTGAGAAGGACTTCACTGTATATTACTAATTCCCTGGAAAGTGTGGAAAAACCCTGAGAAAAACCATACTCAGTATAGCAACTGTCGGGATTCAAACCTCTTATTTCCGGACTATCTACTGCTCCCCATCGCACAGTGGGTAAAAATCGAAATCTAGGAGGACTAAATTATTTATTTTCATTATAAAAAAAAATATATATATTACTTCTACAGCGTTCTCATATAATTGCCGCTCACTATTCTGGTATATAAACGCATCTTAGTGTAAATCTGTCACCACTGTTCGAGCAGTCTGAATTGGAGGGTGAATGTAGGCCTAAGTGGCTGTGGTTTGGCAGTCTTTGTGGTTAGTGTGATGCTTTAAGATGGAACATGCAGCTGAAGGTAAGATCTTTGTAACGTGTTTCAGTTATTAAAGAGCGTAATTGTTATGTAATTTTAGCTATATTTGCATTATATAATATTTAATTGTTATTTTTAAAATTATATTTTCACTTAGATTTTTAGTATGTCGCGTCACTCTTCGTCACTTTCTACTTAATGTTAAAATGTAGATAACGTTTTGTAGTTTACGCCTGTTATAATTTTTTTTTGCATCTTTTTTTCAACTTACTTATTTATTTTACGTTTTAGAAGATGCCGCGCAACCAGTTCTTACACGTTTACAACTGTTTGAAGCACTGGGTTCGACGATTATGTCAAAAGTGGAACTTTGTGACTTTGTTAAAAGTAAATTAGGGGTAGAAAATTGTTCTGAAGATATAACTGAATGCTCTATCCAACTACTAGTCGTAGACAATTTCTTGCATGTGTAGACGTAGCTTAAAAAAGTCTTAACTGATGTTTATTATGTAGAAAACATACGTAGCTTTCACTCTAAATTCATGATTAAAACGTAAAAATAATTTTTTCCCCCTAGATTTCGATTTTGACCCAGTGTGCATCACGGTCGTGGTGAGTGATTTAACCCTAAAGCGTTTATTAGGGGTGCTCACAACACCCCTGAACTTGAATTCTCTCAATTTGATTATTCCTAAGTCGATTATACTGATGGTGGCATTAGTACCTTCCTACCAGCCATAGTCTTTTGAAGGTAGCTCATCGTTGTTCTTAACAGCCCAGGTGTTTAAGGTGTTACTAAGGTTTCGGTCGAAAAATTCAATTTTCTCATTTCTGATATTTTGGGTTCTCTGCTTATTGAAATATCATAGGCAGTTGGTTTGGGGCAAAAATGTTAATCTGTTATGGGGTTTTGAAGTTTGTCAACATTGGCAAACTTGTATCAATTCATCTGCCTTTGCAGACATTTCTTTGACAGCCATTTCTTAAACTTCAAGCACTAGAATTATCATTCTAATTTGGATTGCAAGCCATGAAATCTTCTTCAATTGTATGTAAGTTTCAACCCTTTAACTTCAATAGTTAGGTCATAAATGTACAGTTTGCTTATTGTTTTGTATTCAAAAAATCATTGATTGTAATGTTGGTATCAATGAATGTTTCACCTGAGGCAAAATTGAATGCTGCCATTTCAGTAACTTAACTATTATCTATCTATTATATAAAACAAAGTGTCCTGACTGACTGACTCATCATCGGCCAGCCAAAACTATTTAAGTTAGAAATATGAAATTTTGGAGATATGTTCGCTGTATGTCGAAAACGTCCACTAAGGAAGGATTTTTGGATATTCCGGTTCTAAAGGGGTGTTAAGGGGGTAGACCTGAATTTCACTGAATAGCAATATTTCACGATTGGTTTCAATGGGGGATGTGATACTCGCAGACATATGTCTAAGGGTTTTTCGATGTGGTGTATATTATGAGGTGAAAGGGGTGAAAAGTGGAGAGCGTGTATCTCTTAAACGACATAGGCCAAAATGATGAAACTCGGGGGGGGGGGGGGGGGGGGGGGGGGGGGGTGTATTCTTGGAATACACGGTACGAGAGATTGTAATTTTCAATGCTTTTGCATGTTCTTTCCTTCCTCTTTGTCAAACACCAACAGTGATCTTCTGTTTTCTCTTAGGTGTTCAGGTCGCTTATATCTTTTATGAGTCTGTTCTAGATATATATTCTCTGTGACTCACCTAGCGTCATCTAGCAGCGAATCTCTGAAGCTCTTCAACTCTTCCTGGTGCAAGAGGACTTACTTATCCATTTGGCCACCAGATCCTGTTACCATCGCCAGCTATTTTCTCCTTGAGCAAGAGGACTCTGTCTACTTTTTTACTCACCATGCTGCGCTAGTATCGCCTGTTATCAACTCCTTGAAGACCATTCATCAAGAAGAACATTTATTTTTGATAAGTTGGTTATGCTTATATGTTCTCCTTTTGTTTCCTACCCCCACTCTTTTCCCCTTCCTTGGACCCTCCGTGCTCCGTTGAGCTGGTCTCACTTCTCAGTCGGCAGTTGACTCGATCAGTTGAGGCTCCTCTCGAGCCAGCCTCCTCAAACCAAGAGGCATACTCTCTTCTACGCCATGTTGACAAAGTAGTTATCGTCATACGGAACTTCAACTTCAACATGAAATCAAGATAAGTACCATCTTAAAGTTTTAACCTCATCTTCATGGTTTTAACTTTCACGTGCCTTTAACGATACTTTTATAGACAGTGTGAGATTATTTATTTTGGGGCAAGAATCATTCTTCGTGGGATTTGCCATGTTGAGCTTTTGTTCGTACAAGTCAACCTTACTAAAAAGAGCTTTTCTTAGGCTATTCAAATGAGAAATCCTCTCACTACGTGGGATATTATCTAATACCCGCTGTCTATAATTCACCAAGTTAGTTCCTCCGTTGGATTTTCTCAACCCCATTTTTCTACTAAGGTCGTTCTGGAACCTTCTAGATTCTGTATTTCATCTACAAGTCCTGCCGTTATGAAATTTTCACTCACTTGTGAGAATGCTATTTAAAATTGAAGAATCTTACTTCTGAATTAAAGCTCAATAGCGAATTTTCTTCCACCGTTGGATGTTCTATGGCGCATTTAACTGTAATCCACCATTTTCTCCAGCAATAGACTTTAGTTCATCTAGTGCAACCAGTCATTTTTTTCAAATTGAAACTACTTTCTCTGCCAAAAACTTTCGTGTTTCTATAGTGAACTTTTCATATATTTCAACGAACTATAGTGAAAACCAGTGCTTGTTCAACATTCTACCGCGTCGCGATCGTCCGTTTACATATAAATAAGGCCATGAACATTTTTCCTTAATCCCTACTTCTCTTTCCTAAACCTCTTACTAACAATCTGTAATAAACTTTTAAATTTAGGTCTGTTTCAACGAGGTGTCAATCTATAGATATGCCCTCCCATTTTTTCTCATGTGTAATTAATTAATTTCTGTATAAATTACGTGTCCAGCGCACGTTTCAAACTTACATTGTTTCTCCCTTCTAATCAGGGAAAACAATTCTTTCAACTCTTGAGTGAGTTATTTCTAGGTCTCACGAATTGGAAACTGCCCCATTTGGTTCGTGATTCCCATTTAAAACATAGGAGGTCGAGAACCTTCCCTTTGATTATCTCTTCAGGTTTCACAGTAAGTGACCTGCCCTTATTTGCACAATAACCAACATTAATTCTGTATAAATATAAGAAGTTGTAGGAACTTCTATCTTATTCTTCACGTTTTTCTTATTGTTATTTTAGAAGTTTTCACTCTTTCTAGAATATTCTCTCAGGAATGTCTTAAGGTACACTCTTTGTACTCCAATTAACGAACGCTCAAACTTTAATTGCTTCATTGGTTATTTGTTTAAATCTTATAAAGATTTTGGAAACATGTAAGGTTTTAAACCTTGTAAATTGTCAATTGCCTGGAGCAACCATTTAATGTTAGGAGGTCTGCGACCCCATTTGTTAAACAATTTAAATGATATATATTTGTCAAAAAGATAATGCATGCTTCTTAATTTCCTTAAACTTCTTTGAATTGTTAAATAAATGAAGCGTTTCTTTTCGCTTTTTCATTTTTCTAATACAAAGTTTAGGCAAAATCCTGTCTTCCTTGGCTCTCCCTACTTAATGCCATTAAAACCTTTAATAGGGCTTTCACCACTCGTTGCATTTGAGCAAGAACTCTTAGTAGTAACCTCACTAAAGATTCTTTTAGATTTAATAGCTAATTCTAATTGGCCAGTAAGGCAAGTAAAGCTCGCTACGCCAGCTACCTGCTTGTGGAGATCCTCTTCGAAAACTTTTGGTTAATTTTCCAAAAGATAAGTGTTTCTTCTTTGTCTAAGCTTTTAGCCGGCCTTTCGCTGAGTAAAGGTTTAGCCATTTCCAAATGCAACCATTGGTTCACTTACCAAAATTACTTTCCCAGGTATAATTTTTCATCACGATCCTTCCTGGAAGCACTGGGTCGCTTTTTTCAGGAACTCTATAATTTCTAAAATTGGAAATACCACACTTGATTTAAATTATTGGCATCCTTCGAATTATTTTGCAAAACGAATTTCTTTGAAAAACCATACAATAAATTTGTTACTCTTAGTTTTGCCAGACCATCACCTTTCCCCATAGTAGTTTTATACATGCTTGGGAGGAAATACACTAAAGCCTCTCTCTTACAAATCACCCAAGTCCTAGCTGCGGTTCCCGTTAGCTTCGACCAAGCTCGTACCTACTTTAGGTATCAGAGAGTTAATTTCCAGTGGCAACTGCCTCTAAAGGTATTTAAAGTTAAATTTACAACTTTTGTGGGACTCTCCTCCTATTTTTCTATCCTTTTTCTCCAATCCAAAACCTACTTCCTTTTTTTTAATCATCTTCCCTTGGTGGGTGGGTTATTCCTTATCCAATAATCTACCCAGGGGGAGAGAGAATCAGCTTAACAAATAAGTAAATAGGTGTTGGACAGTATTTTCATAAATCCAATTTAAGGGGCCTTTGGGGAGGGTGAAATTCTAAAAAAAAAAAAAAAAAATCCACTAAAGAAGGAAACCGCTGCACAACCTATATGCGTGTGTGCCATCTCGGGGATGGGGACCTGCAGCTAAAAGTACGCAGACACGCTTGTGGGGGTTTTTCAATGTGGTGTATATTATGAGGTGAAAGGGGAAAAATGACGGCGTAGAAGATTTCGATTTGCGTAATTTTATGAAGTGTAATTTTTTCCTAGGAATTCTGTCAATGGATTTTGTGTTTAGTCAGTGTGTTGAATAAATCTCATTTATTTTATATTTACGGTTGTGGTCTGAAACAGTGTTGTGATTTTGAGTCGATTTTTTTACATGCGATGTGAGGTGACGTTCGTGATAAATTGATATTTATATGCCATTGTTGAGGTGTAATGTATTTATTGTCTGATTGTTTACGGTCTTTACCAAATAATTATCATAATTATTCAAAATTAAATGATGAATAACTCATAGCATTCACGTTTGAAACCTTGCTAAGTGTACTCTTTACAGCTACCAGTACAATATTCGCGGGCGAAGCCGCGACGGGTAATGCTAGTACTAATATAAGAAAGCTGAAGAGTTTGTCTGTGTGTTTGTGTCTTTAAACGCGCTAATCTCTGGAACTACCAGTCCGTTTCGAAGAATTATTTTTGTATATGATAGCCAGATTCAAGAAGAATAGTTTAGGCTATGTTAAATTTCGGACAGACCACTCCATTCCCTGCATGTAGGCCCTTTTGCACAAATCTACACCGTTTCACCGATCTAATAACTTGACGGACATATTGTCACTAGGCGACAACGACTAACAGTGTATCATGATATTCAACGCCGCACCATTGATGAACAGGTTGTCACTAGGCAACAACGATTTACTCTGTATCATGATAGTCCGGTAAAATTTGCTAAAGGACACATGGGAAAACTGACCGATTGACAATCAAGGATTGTATTGGACTATATTATTCTCTATGCTATGGTATGCACAGTTAATCAGCATATTAGCAAAATTTAATGTATTGCTATCCTGTCAGAGAAACATAGTGGCAAACATTCCTTCATTCTCCTATCACCATTTTGCTGTTTTCATGTGTAGCCAGATTCAAGAGGAATAGTTTAGGCCATGTTAAATTTCGGTCAGACCACTCCATTCCCTGCATTTTGGCCCTTTTGCACAAATCTACACCGTTTCACCGATCTAATAACTTGACGGACATATTGTCGCTAGGCGACATTTGCGGGGCTTAGACATCGTGGTAATGCTGTCCGGTAAAATTTGCTAAAGGAAACATGGGAAAACTGACCAATTGACAATCAAGGATTGTATTGGACTGTAGTATTCTCTATGCTATCGTGTGCACAGTTAATCAGCATATTAGCAAAATGTAATGTAAGGCTATCCTGCCAGAGAAACATAGTGGCAAACATTCCTTCATTCGCCTATCACCCCTTTGCAGTTTTCATGTGTAGCCAGATTCAAGAGGAATAATTTAGGCCATGTTACATTTCGGTCAGACCACTCCATTCCCTGAATTTAGGCCCTTTTGCATAGATCTACACCGTTTCACCGATCTAATAACTTGACGGACATATTGTCGCTAGGCGACATTTGCGGGGCTTAGACATCGTGGTCATGTTGCCCCGTGTACATGTGTGTGTGTAGAATTTTTGTGATAACCTGCGTTGTTGTGATTGTTGCACTATCATTTGTAAATGCGGTATAAAGCTCAATGTTGGTTTGTATGACTGTTATTTATACAAATCTACACCGTTTCACCGATCTGAACCAAAATTTGTATACTTATCCTTTGGAACCCTGCGAGTAACACTGTTTACATGAAATTTCGGACAAACCACTCCATTCCGTGCATTTAGGCCCTTTGGCACAAATCTACACCGTTTCACCGATTTAAACCAAAATGTGTATTCATACCCTTTGGAAACCTGCGAGTAACACTGTCTACATAAAATTTCGGACAGACCACTCCATTCCCTACATTTAGGCCCTTTGACACAAATCAACACAGTTACACCGATCTGAACCAAATTTTACATACTTACCCTTTGGAACCCGACGAGTAACACTGTCTACGAGAAATTTCGGACAGACCACTCCATTCCCTGCATTTAGACCCTTTGGCACACGTCTACACGTTTCACCGATCTTAACAAAACTTATTGTACATACCCTTTGGAACCCTGCGGGTAACACTGTCCACTTGATATTTTGGACAACTCTCTCCATTCCCTACATTTAGAACACCAGACAACATGAACTTGAAAACTACGTTTTAAGGTCCTAGAACCATTCATGTCCGTATAGTGTAACTGTAAGAATATTTTGGTAATTCAATTGTTGGCTGGCAATGCGAGCTGCATCACGTCACCCCAACTAGAATTGCGAAAATAGTTACAACTTGCGCTGCTTATAAATTGGAGTCATCGGGAGTAATTATTGCAAGAAGATTTCATAGGCCCCTTAAAACAGTTATCATCATGAAAATATTATGCCTCTGTATAAGTGCGACGGTGTTGGTGCAGTACATAGAGGTAATCAGCTGCGTCTGATTACGGGCTGCATACGTAGCACACCCACTACGTGGTTACCTGTTCTAAGTAACATCCAACCTCCAGCTCTTCGAAGATCAGAGGCTCTCCTGAAGATCTGGAAAACCATTCAGAAGAACCCCCAGCTACCCATACATACTGATGTAGCAAAATCAGGTAATCAACGGTTGAAGTCAAGAAAACCACCTTGGCGCTCTGCAGTACTTCTTGAAGACTCTTCATTTAACATCTCAGAAGCATGGAAAACTATGTGGGAAGAATCATCAGTATTCAATGCACATCTGATTGAAAACCCTTACAACCGGATAGAAGGTTTCAAACTCCCCAGACGCCAATGGAAAATCATTAACTGGATCCGTACAGGACAAGGAAAATGTGGATTCCTGCTTCACAAATGGGGTTGGGTTACTTCTGCTAACTGCGATTGTGGAGCTACTCTGCAAACCATCGAACATATTGTTGGTGAATGTCCGCAACGAGCGTTCCAAGGATCAGTAGGTGACATTCATCATGCATCTTCTGAGGCACTTCAGTGGATTGATGGCTTGGATTTAGAAGTTTAAAGCAAGAACTTGTGTTTATGACTATGTACATAACTGTATATATAACTTTTTATGTAGTGTATGAACTATTATTTTACTCTGTATCATCATACGATAAATAAATCAGCTGAAATAAGTGTTGGTGCTTTCAAATTTGCTTTCATTTATTCAGATCCTTATCCTTGAGCGGTATGTGGCGATAAATGACACTATTGCTACTTCAGGAGCTCGGAACAGCCGAAGTTTTCCAAAGTGCTCTGATTATTTTCCTATGGCACTATGTGACAAAAGACGACACTATTGATCTCTACTTTTCTAACAGCCAATGAGATATAGGCCCTAGGCTGTATCCTTTATTTCACATACTCCCCTTTCTAATCATATTTTTCAATTCGTTTGTAAATTTATTACATGTGTCAGTAGCCTACTGTAGTTAGAAAATAGCCGTTTCCCTATTCATTATTGTCATTACCATTACGGGAAAATGACCTGAATGTTACGTCCATTATACTGTACTACTTATCACCACCACCACAAAAAGTTATATACTTAATATATATATACTGTTACTTTAAGTATTATGTCGTTATAAATTCCTCAGTATGCCTTCCTTCGGAGGGGAAGTAAAGCCGGCGGTCCTATGTCATAGATTTATGGCATGTTAAAGAACCTTCCACTACTTACACCTGTGTGAAGCTAAATTGGATAGGTTAAGAATGTAAACAACGTTCTTAGGTTTCTGCGTTCGTTGCCAAGAGCCGACTGCGGTGGCCTCTAGTAGTTAAGTTCTGAACTAGGCCTAGTAGTCGTTGACGGTGGCGTTTGGCGGCAAAAGTAGGAACTATTTGAAAAATTCTAAGTTGCAGTCTGTTCTTAAATTAAAAAACAGATACACACTAATACAGCCATCACAATTAACACCGGTTATCAGACAGATTCTACACACACCCAAAGTACACGGGGCTACATGACCGCGTTGTTGCAGCCCCTAAACTGAGGAACCAAACAACCAACCTAAGTATTATGTGCCAGTTCTGTAGAAGTATCCATTATCGTCCATAAAACAAATCAATCCACCGGGCGAAGCCAGGCACTACTGCTTGTATCTTCTAAAGGTAAAGGTTGATAAATTTTCATAACAATTGATTCAGCAGTTTGTGTTAGGATCAACTCTTTAGTTAGCGCTACCTTAAACACTATAGTCATTTATTGATGCCGGTGTGTGGCTACACCCCACCTAACAACTTAAGTAAAAGTTTTAATCGATACTAGCATTACCCTTCGCAGCTTCGCCCACGAATATTCTAGTTGTAAAGAGTACACTTAGCAAAATCTCAATCATGAATGCTATGACTGATTTATCCTTGGTATGAATAATCAGACTTTATCAATTCAGCTACTGGTGCAGTGGTTAGGGGTTTGTCATTCCTTCATAGGTATATCAGAGCGAAGTTAGTTTTCTGGGAATATCACAGACACCGTTAATTTAAGGGCCTTTAAATGTGGTTTTCGGAGACCCTTTATAGTCGGGTGAAAAAGACCTTTCGTACCACACTCACACGTGAAAATTGCGTGAAAAATACTTGAGTGCCCCTTGACCCCCTTAAGCGCATTATACTGTATGTATTGGTGAATTTTACAGCTTAATTTGGTTCATTGATAACCTTATAACCGTCTGGAAACTTTCACAGTAATGTAATAATTGGAATTGCATTGCGTCTTACAGAAATTGATGGACCTGTGAGATTCTGTTACCATGGTTACTGTGTTGCATTGTTTCATTATTTCATTGTAAATATACATGTTTTAAGGTATTTATTTAATTATTAGGCATTTAAAGAGTAGGTGAGTGCGTTTCGCTTACGCATTGGGTTATGCTGTACCTGTAGGTACCCCATATGTGTATGTTGGGGTTAATGGGACCTTATTTTCGGTACAAAACTGGAATGGGACCTTAGCAGAATAATGTAGGGAGGGATAATGTAGCTTCTTCCATTATATCCAAGGTTCGACTGAGGGCAGTTTGTTTGCTCCAAAAAAATCAGTTATGTCTGAACAACTTGTTTGCTAGTGTTGTGAAAATACTGATAACAGCTAATGATACGTATTTGTTTCAATTTTACAGCTGAATGAAAAACACAATTCAATAATTCTTACTCTTATCTGTCCTCAAATTTGTTATTTATTCAACGAAAATTCGCTGAATTTCTAGTGGATTCATAAATTTTGTTATACCTAGCTCAATTAAATAGTATCAAGGGTCCACCTCGTTACATAGTGGCTAGCATATTTGGCTGCCACCGAGGAGGCCCGCGTTCGATATCCGGATCTGCCAAGAAATTTAATTCTGGTATGAGGGCTGGAACAGGGTACACTCAGTCTCGTGCGGCAAAATTGAGAAGAGGTTGGTTTGATTCCTACCTCAGCCATCCTGCAAGTGGCTATCTGTGGTTTCCCATTTCTATTCCAGGAAAATGCCGGGATAGTACCCTTATCTTAAGGCCATGACCAATTCCTACCCAAATCCTACCTCAATTATTACAAATGCACATAGTACAGACAGCACAGTGACACAGTCTATCAGACAAATTCTACACACACACAAGTAAACGGGGCTACATGATTACGATGTCGCAAAGTCCCCAAAAGAATCAAGAACAACATCAACTGTACATGTATATGCATTACAACAATGCAATTTATTAGACAGAAAGGGAATCTGTTGACATCGAATATAGATTTACTGTAGGTATTAGGAAGTCATTTTGAAAGCCTTTGTCTGGAGCGTGGCGCTCTATCGAAGTGAAACTTGGACTATTAGTGCAGCACAAAGGAGGAGAATTGAAGCGTTTGAAATGTGGTGATACAGGAGAATGATGAAGATCAGACTGTTACAAATGGAGAGGTATTAAGACGATTGGGAGAGGAAAGATGTTTCGGGAGACTGTTAATGAAGAGAAGAGATAGGTTGATAGGATACACACTAAGACACCCAGGAATAGCAAGCTTAGTTATGGAAGGAAGGGTCAAGGACAAGAGCTGTAAGGGTAGACCAAGGTTAGAATATTTTAAACAGATTGCCTCGAATGTAGGGTGTGGTAGCTATGTAGAGATGACACGATTAGCTCAGAACAAGGAGGCATTGACGTCTGCATCAATCCAGTCAAAAGACTGAAGACTCAAACAACAACAACAACAACAACAACAACAACAACAACAACATCCTCACGATCCCTAAAATATGTGACTGATAACCACAATACCCCATGCCTATGGATAAAAACAAAAAAAGTACAGGTAGTTCCAGACATGGCAGCGATCATTATACTATCACAAGGCGTGCTTTGGTTTGATAGGAAAACAAATATGTGGCTGTTGACCACCTAAACCTTCTTACTGTATGTGCATAAGCTATCATCACGTTTGTCAAGCAAAGCTGGTTTGCTGCAGCGAAGGCCAGCAACTACGGTATATACAATATAGTCACCAATTTATAGCTACATTTATCTGATTTATCATTCCAACAGGATGTTACATCATTACCTTCGCAAGTACGCTTATAACATTTCAATTTTCTGTTCTAACCACAGAATGGAAATACAGTACGTGCAGGTTGCGAGGTAGCTCTTGCACTTGTAGCGCGTGATGTATTTTCAGGAAAGAAGACGGCAGCTCTTTATTGATTGGCGCTCACAGAGGCTGCAAGGTTTTGTACAAGCTTATTGTTAGGTAGACCGGAAATCGCTGCCTCTTTCGTCCATCATATACTGTAAATATACTTACTTCGTACAAGTGGCGACATCTCTTTTTCAAATTATATTATACATTCACTCAAAGAACTCTTGTTATTTTTTTTTAATTGTTTTTTTCGTTTTCCGGATAATTTTTTAATATTAAAATTGTTAGTTTTATTTAAATTTTTGTTGTATTAATTTTCGGTCTTTTCATATTTAGGTGTCCACCTCTAATTTTTTTAAATTCTTTTCCAAATTTGTATACTTTAATCTATGTTAAGAGAGGCAGATGTCCTCGCTGTTTCGCCCCTTAAAACCTCAATAACTAACTAAGTAATCTGTGTTAAGAGGGGCAGATGACCTCGTAGTTCCGCCCATTAACCCTTTATAGGGCAAAGCTATTTTTTCTTTTTTGTCCTTCTACGTTCATTCTAATTTATTTTAAATATTATAATTATAAATAATGTAATTTTTTGTTTCTCTTATTTTAATGTTTATATATTTATTTCTAATTTTCAATTTATGTTCTTATAGATTTAATTTTGATATTTTTATTGAATTACAGTAATTAATTAACTAATTTCGAATTGATTTTTACAATTATTTTCAAAATTTCTTTATAGTTATGAGTATTATTTTAATTTTTACATTTGTTTCATTATTGTAATTTTATGATTTTTGTTTCTGTATTTACATTTTATTTTTACACTTAAATTGTTAATGTTTTAGTTTAATTGTTTTTTAAATTTTATGTAACACATTACGTCAGGTAGATACGTATATAGACTACTACTTGATTTTTGGAAATACTGGCACTTCGGCATGAAAATTCTCCGATATTTGGCTGAATGATTCAACTATCAGCATCTTTGAAAGCACGAAAGCTTAAACTGTTCTTATGACAGATGGTTAATATAGAAAACTCTATCCCATAAAGGGTTAAAACAACAACAACTCAATCTTATACAAAGAACACAGGGAAATAAAGGTCTCATCAACATTTTATGAACTAATCAGTTTTAATGTTAAAGACATTTCTTAACAGAAAATGTCGGTGTCCCAGTCTTAGCAAAAACGTAAAAGTATTCAATTTCCTCAACATTGGACCAAATTTGACGGGATAAAGGGTCTGGAAAAGTTTCAAACTAGAAAGGAAATTCAGAAAATCACTTCCAGCCTAATGCAGTTCTGGAAAACACCATCAAACCATTGTTTCTTTACGCGTTTTCTTTTCGGTTAAAATCCTAGCCAAATTAACTTATTTACACAATTCTTTCTTTAATGTGTTCCTTGGGTCAATATCCTCAGATGATTTTTTGATTTTTTGAAAAATCTTCATACCTGAAGTAGTTATAAGGGCTTAAGTGAAACTCTGCATTGACTCACACTAGCGCTCGTAGTGGTAGAAAATGTAAACTGCTAACCTAATCGACCGGATATGGTTGAGTTTCATTAACTCACTCTAGCGCTCGCAGTCGTAAAAATGCAAACTGCTAATCTAATTGACCGGATATGGTTGAGTTTCCGGTGAACAATTATCTCCTTAATGTACAATGTATGTAAATTCCAAAATCCATATCCCCTAAAGGGTTAGTGTTCATGGAAGGTCTAGTCTATAACAATAAAGGATGTTTTAAACATTGAGTTGCTTGTTTAACTGGATTTTTATTCACTACTACCCGGCATGCTTTGCAATGCCAACCTAAGAAAGTGTTGGCGTTGTAACTTTGTTTGTTGAAGTGCTTTTGGATACACAATATTTTTATTTCTTTTTCCGTTCACTGTCTCTAAACTTCTGTAAAATGGACTAACTAATTTAGAAACATTCGTGGGAGCGTGCACTACAACTCACCAAAGTTACATCACAATCGGAAGAATGGTATATGAACGCATACGGGACTTTGTTGAAACGATTCGCGTGCCGTCACCCATTATTTGAATCTACTCGTGCACCACCTATTGTAATATGGATTCTAAGTCAGAAACCTTCGGAGGAGTATTTGGTCAACCCACCAAAGTATCATCGAAATCGTATGAATGGCTTATGAGCGCATACGAGACTTTGTTGAAACTATTCGTGCGCCGTCACTCATTTGTTGAATCTACTCGTGTGTTACCGAATGTAATATAGTCTTCCTAAGTCGCCTTTGCAGGAGGGTAAACAACAACTCACGAAAGTTTCATCGCAATCTGATGAATCGCGCGCCGTCCTTCATTTGTTGAATCTGCTCGTGCGCTACCTATTGTGAAATATATTTACTAAGTAAGACATCTTCGGAGGAGTATTCACAACAACTCACCAAAGTTTCATCGCAATCGGATGAATGTTATATGAACGCATACGGGATTTTGTTGAAACGAAAAGCGCGGTAACACTCATATGATGAAAATACTCGCGCGTGCTGATTACAATAGAAATGGAACCAGGGGCAGATGACCTCGTAGTTCCGCCCCTTAAAACAATAATAACTAACTAACTAGATATGTAACCGAAAGTAAGGAAACGTACATCGTATAGTACACCGTCTGCAGCTAAAACTGCAGCATCTTGAAATGGGGGACCACTGCAATTGCACACACCATTGTTTAAAAACTGTTCCAGAAGTAATAAGATCTTACATCTATCCAATAGTTATTTAGGTAATTGTTTATTACTATAAATAATTGAACGAGAATATAACAAGTAGTTCCGTGACGATCTAAAGAGCCTAATTTTCTTATAATGTAAGATACATGCGAATAATTAATCTGTATCAAAATCAATACCAATATAAAAATCAATATCAAAATGGAAATTAAAGTCAATATCAATAGACTATCAATATCAATAGACTATTAAAATCCAAATCCAAATCAAATGTCAATGCCAATATAAATATCAATGTCAATGTCAAGGTCAAAATCAATGTCAAAATCAATTTCTATATCAATATAAATACCAAATTCAATAATGATAAACGTTACAATTTTTTTTAGATTAGCTTTAAAAATACACAAAAGTAACGAATATAAGTGGTGTCTCAAAGTACTTGTGTTTATGCCGTTTGGATTATTGGAAATTCGAAATTTACTAGCCTACACATTGTTGCAAAAAGAGTAGGGTTTCTGTGTGAACATTTTGAATTTTTGGCTAATACTTAGTATTCAATCCGGATGAGGTGAATTATTCTTTCAGGGGATATGTGACCACGTTGTCATGTAGCTTCGTGTACTTGGATCTGTCTAGAATTTGTCTGATAAACCAGTGTCACTGTGATGTCTGTACTAGTTTGTGTATTTCAAATTGAGGTGGGTAGGAAGCAGCTGTGACCTTAAGTTAGGTACTGTCCCCGTTTACCCGGATAGTAGGCTGTCAGATATCCGCCCCCTCAATCGGATTGCCAATAATCAACCGCACCGGCTCAGCTACACCAAAGAAAATGGCACTGACAGAAACTACCGAGATTTGAGTACAGAAGTTAACAAGAAATTATTGTGGAACACACCAAAATAGACGGGGGTTCATACTTACCTTTACTTACCTCTTTAAAAATATATCGGGGATTGGGTTGACAACAGGATCGCTAAAGTATGCTCCCACAATAACCTTCACCATGACATTTAAAAATGAACCAGAACGAAGGCAAGAACTTTGAACTGTACAAAAATTTTATTTCAAATAAAGGGTATGACTTTAACAAACTCAACAAAATAAATGTGGCTATCAGTAGCCCATGTGAATCTGACTACGTCCTCCTATAGGACTTGCAAAGTTATCATACAACACGTTAGCTCCCACGAGCTCAAAGTAACGTAATATTCATAACACATTTGGACTGGATAAGGAAGTCAGGACGAGACACATGTACAGAGCATTTGGTTTCTTTTAATAAACATGACACTTGTATTTATAGGCGCAAGGCCACAAAGTAGACGACCTTGCCCGCTGATAACCAGTTGTCTGGCCAGCTGCCATCTACCCTTCAACCTGACGCACACCTGTCAAATGGGCTCACTTGTCAAGCCACGTTGCGTAAGAATCCAGCTCCCTCTCAAAAGTTTTAAATGTCCGCAAGACAACTCATATATTGTTACGCAAATCTTTCAAATGCTTTACTCACATACCACTGGATTATTCTGACAATCCCTAAACTTGTTAAATTATCATCCAAATGTTTAATAAGCATTGTTTAGAGTATATAACAAACTCTTAAATGTTTATAACAAAATCTCATAAATAATTTATAACAATTAGAAATTGTTATAATATTGTCGAAGACAATTACAAAAATTTAAACACGCCTCTAACATTACTTTCGTTCCACATTATTGTCAAAGATATTTACATTATTATTTACAATATTAACATTTAAATTATTCAAATTATTAATTTAAGAAATACATTTAACCACATGTTCATCCGGTTGGTAATTTCATAATCGTGTCAATATAATCGACCAATGAAGGTTAGTTATACATTTTAATGTCACATTCTGGTTTAATAAAGGTTTAATAATTATTATAATTATTTGTGACGGTAATCTTCATTCAAAATCTTATCTCAAATTCTTTCAATACTCTTGTTAATTATAACAGTAAATTCACTTGATTAATTTTCAAAGGACTACGACAATACACTCCAGCGGTAAATACTTCGCTTACAAAAAAAAATGCACAAAACTGCATTAAAATAGGCCCAAAATTCATCATATATTAACATATATGGCATAAAAATCTTCCACAGAACAATACAAAAACCTCCACTAACAAATTCTTCAACATCATTAATTACTGTGGGAACCTCCTCCATTTACTCAAGGGCATTATACATCAGCGACTTTCAACTCGTCCGCTGCACTAGCGATTATACATTCATAGTTCCACTTCAAAAATTCTTATAATCATTAATAGTTTCAAAACCGTTGTCATTTAACCTTCGTGGATTTCATTCATGAATCGAAATGAAGTAAAAATTTGCCAATCACAAACAAATTTAATAGTGAATACGCTTATATACGCCTCTCTGGTCTATCAAAATTTAAGATTAACATCTTCAAAGTATTGTAGTATAAAAATACTATCATCAAACAAAGTGCGACTAAACTGCAAAATAGTCGAATAGAATCCAATTAGACTGTGGAATGCAAACATTATTATTCAAATCTCTAATTGAGAAAAAACTCCTAACAAAAGTTCATGACTTTAATGCATTCAATAATTCATAATTAAAGTTCATCTTTCACAAAATTGTCTATGATGCAATGGTCGTTCATAACTGACGATAAATGTCTGTGTTGCAATCAATTTCAAATAACGACTAGTATTTCCAAGATCGTCGACAACGTAATGGATTTTAACGCTCTAAAATCATTTAAATGTTCTTCCTTCTTGATGATGACAGAAAATTGGTCAAAGTAATTAAACTGGGGTAGAATTACTTTAATAAAGTGACACGCTGTCTGAATTTAAATCTGTCATGAAAATCATTAACTTATAGTCAAATCGTGACTACAAAAATAAGCAAATTACTGAAAAATCAGTCTCAACTGATCCAAAATCAATTAACTATGCCCATGACATAACCATGTCTTAATAACTCGTCGAAAAAGGCATAACTCATCAAGGTGTACTGAGAATAGGAATCTCAAACAAGAATATAGGGCAAAATACATGAGGACAGAAAATATGGGACAATGGTTGCTCAGATATCGCTAAAAAACTCAAATACAATAAACGTTCACGACTACCTTATCTGCCGATTGAAGTTCCAGAGGATAATTCACCAAAGAAGACTGCTGATGGATCCATTTCACCAAGTTAAAGATGAGCTCCATCCTAGAAACAGGAAACAGCACCCTCGGAGAATCGAACTGCTTCCTCCTCCGGAAATTGCACTGCTCCGTGAAGACGAAAGACATCCTTCCGGCAAAATTCTTCTTTGTGAGTCGGGACTACCCTGACCTCTCTTGAAAAATCCCTGAAGATCTTGTAGAAAATCGCCATGAAGTTTTTGTAGTAATTTCCATTGAAATATTCATATTCAGTGAGTATGAAATCGTTTCCATTGCTGTTTGATAGTATTCAGCGTTGAGCCACGAAACATGGGTGTAGATGGTTGTTCACCACATGTTCGCTTGTATGGAATGGCAATTAGCGAAGTTCCATGTTGCTATCTTACTCCAACGATGTATGTCCCAATTGCATTAAAGTCCTTTAGCATTCCATCTTCTCCTCGGTAAAGGTAATATTAGAACAAACTGCCTTATTAAACTGCTCCATAATACTGTAGCGTTGTGTCACAATTCAATCTGAAGTCTCCCTGTGATACTAGCAGTGTAAGCCGTAGCGTAGAATCTGACGATGCAAAGTGCTTCTCAGGAGGCGAGAAAATCACTTTTGTCAGTCGTCTAAAATTGCCAATATCTTCTAAAATAACTCCTTGAAATTGTTCAAATTTCCTACACTCCTTAATGTAACACTGCACAATAGGATTAGCTTATAGGCAACCGCTAACTGTTCATAGCTAATCTTGTAGACGCGTTATAATGTGCGTTTTAACTTCACCTAGATTTACTCACTGTAAACTTGCACTGCCTGTCTGCTTGAATCTCGTTTAATGCCGTGGCTTCACCACGCGTTATAAATGACGACTCTTTCTACTTATATCACTCGACGTCTCACCAAAACGACTATATAAGCACTGAAGATCTGACGATTTGAATATCAGAGGTATCAGCTATGACGATTTAAGCTATGACCATTTGAGACTCCTCTCTTCTGCGCAAGGCCTTTTATAAACTTCATAAGGGGCGTATCCATCCCTTCCATAGCGTGTTACTGCGTCATCGCTAGAAGTTCTAACTTCGTCAATACTTGACGGATTTTCAAAATTCAAAAACTGAAAATAAATTTCACCGAAATTCCAGATCAATGCCACAACTGCAAATGGATTTCCACAATTCTGCATTCCAAAAAGCATTAAAATACCATAGTTTCAGCAATCTCCGTCTTCCTTCAAACAATCGTTCATTGGTTCGAGCCTCCCCTCCAATAGCATAATTTCTTCCTCAGCATAATTCCACGTTTCCTGCGACTGCGTCGTAAATCTCGGATCTTTCTCGAATAAATGCTGACGTCATAAGGAATCTCAGCTCAAGTAGCCTGCTCGCATAACGTCTGCGTCATCCGTGCTTACGTCATGACTACCCACGTCATAACTATGACAGCCATAACTTTCTTTATATTTTCCAATATAGCCACCGTGGTCTCAACATAATTCAATTTACGGGGGCATTCTCCCCTCACCACGTTTTAAAAACAGTTGCAAATTGTTTTTAAACTCAGTGTTACAAGTATCTTAACTCTCTTGATCACGAAATTGAATTATTATTACTGGTTTACTCTAGGATAGTATCTTTTCAAATTTCCAGCATTGAACTTGCCGTAAATGACATTATTCTCATCATCGTAGAGCTCATAACAGTTGTTTCCATAAGCATTTGTAATTCTAAACGGACCCATAAACACAATTCCAAATTTGGGATAGATTTTCTTGCTCATATCAGCCTTGACAGGTCTGCGGAGTATTACAAGATTTCCAACCTGTAAGGGTGCACCAAAACGTTTTCCAGCTACTCTTTTCAATCGTTTCTCTGCTGCTTTCTGGAGTTGTTCCTTCGCCTTGTCAATCCTCTGCTGCCTTCCTAGGTCGGGATCTCTAGGAACGTGGTTGAAAAGATTATCCCACGGCCTTTCTGGGTTTCTTCCTAGATGAAGTCGCATTGGCACTTCTCCTGTGCTCTCCTGCACTGTAGAATTCAGACATTCCTCAATAAGGGGTACAAATCTCACCCAACCAGAATGATCATTTGGACAGAAAATTCGACAGAATTTCGAAAATTCAGCCATATATCTCTCTGAGGAATTCGATTCTGGGTAACGCACGCTTGAAAATAAGTGCTTAATGCCAAGCCTTTCCATATCCGCTGCAAATTCCACGGATGTAAACTGCGTTCCATGATCTGACAGTAGATATTCTGGTTTACCAGCTTTAGGAAATACAGCATTTTCCAGTCTGCTTACAACGTTCCTCGTGTTAGCTTTCTGCATGGGACTCATTGTTACAAATTTTGAGAAAACATCCACGGTAACCAACAGGTACTGGTTACCCTGATATCCCTTCGGACAGGGGCCAAATATGTCCGTCGCCATAAGTTCGTTTGGCTCAGAAGGAATCATAGCCTTCGGTTTTCCCTTTAATAAAGCAGAAGCATACTTTGCTCTTTGACATTTGTCACATGATCGAATGACCTTGGCAATGCTGGAACGCATGTTAGTCCAAATAAATCTCTCTTTAAGAGTATCAAGAGTTTTATCTAAACCGGCATGTCCAGTTGCGTGATGAGCTACCCACACTAAATTGACAACAAGTTTAGGTGGCACGACTATTCGGAGTTTTGTATGCGCAGAGTCAGCATACTTGCATACGATGTCTCCACTCAAGACAACGTGTCGTGAATTTCTCCGTGTAGCTGCATAGTCAACATCCGTATTGTCCATGTAACCCTTGAGGAACCTGTACATTTTCCTGATTGGAGCGTGTCTCTTCTGTGACACACCGATTCGGGCTAATCTCCTAACGGTTTCTTGATCTTCTTGCTCCAATTGTACATGGTGTATCTGCACATTTTTAATAGGGTTACGTGATAACGCATCAGCCAGTAAGTTATCTTTCCCAGGCTGGTGGACGATAGTGGCGTTAAACTGTTGGGTGAACAAAGCCCAACGTGTCAGTCTATCACTTGACATGTCAGTTTGCAGCATAAACTGTAGTGCTTTATGGTCAGTAATAATGATGACCTTATGTCCCAGCAGGATTTTCTTCCACGCTTGCAAAGCTGTCACAAAAGCTAACGCTTCAAGTTCAGTCGTGAAGTAGTTTTCGTCGTGTTTCTTCAACTTCCGACTAGTGAATGCAATGTAGTGCTTGTTGCCTGCCTCGTCTTTCTGGTATAATTCCTATTGGTTTCGCAAGCCAAGCCTTCTGTATCCTTGTCAGTGATTTCCGTTAAGACTTTCTTGATTAACTCTTCTTTGTAGGTCTCCATCAAACTAGCTTCTCCTAGCTTCAAATTTTGCAGCTTACTCGTCGTTTCATTCACACCAGAGACAACTTTATGAATCTGTTCCTCTAATGCAGATTTTAATGCTTGCACATCCTGACCTAATTGTGTTCTATCTTCTACTTGTCTCTCGGATAGCGAATCCATCCTGACGCTTAAATCTTTCCTAATCTGTACTACTTCATTGTTAATATCTATTTGAGTACTGGCAAGTTTTCTTTCAATACGTTCCTGAATTTGGGTTACATGTTCCCCACTTGACCTATTCCACTCGTCTTTCCATACTGCTACACTTGCCGTTAACATTTCTGCTATGTCTACTTCGATATCTTCTTTAAGTAATCTATTATGGTCTAATACCTGGGTTCTCATGACCTCTACATCAAACTTTAAACCTGCTAAAGACGCTGTCGTTCTAACTGACTCATCAACTAGCCTAGTCGTTAATGCACTCATATTACGCGTAGAAAGTGTTTTCGAATTTTCTATTTCTTCCCTGACTTTATTTACATCAGTTTGGACTTGAGCAATATCTACGAAAACTGTGTTGACTTCTACTTGAATTTTATTTATGTCACTTTGCATCTCATTTACATCCGAATGAATGTTATTAATATCAACCTGAACATTGGACACATCAGTTCTAACATTTTGGATTTCTCTTTGGACTTCCTCAACCTTGTCTTGGACAGTCGCAACATCATTTTTAACAACAACTACTTCAGCCCTAGCACAAGAAATATCACCTCTGACATTAGCCACATCTAGATTCAACATTGTAAGATCTTTCTGTACTTTAGAAACATCTATTTTAACCTCTGAAACATTTTTATGCACATTGGATAAATCTTTTTGGACATTGGACACGTCTGAGCGCATGTCAGTTACAGCATTCTCGATTCCTTGGGTATTAATCTGTAAACGCGACATATTATCCTCTAAGTTAACAGAACTGGTCTGGAGAACTTTCATATTCTCCTCCATTCGACTAGTATTCCTAGCTTCCATCTCCTTCATGCTTTCATCCATGCTAACTTTCAAACTAGCAGACATATTACTAGCATTCTCCTCCATTCGACTAGTATTCCTAGCTTCCATCTCCTTCATACTGCTATTCAGGCTTGCTGTCAAATTAGCCGACATCTCCTCTAACATCTTCCTCAGACTTTCATCTGCCATTACAATATTATTCAAAAAAAATAGACTGCTGTAGGGACATACATCAAAAGAGCAAAATAACAACATCTGAGCAACACTTTTCACCATATACAAATTTGATCAATTTTCTGTCTTAAATCTAACTTATAATTACCTTATAATTAACCTTCGAAGACACTTCATGTTGAAACAAACTCAAGCACATGTTCAAATTTCCCTGGCTCATTTTAAAATATCCTAACACAAATAATTTACATTTACAATCCAAATAATTTAATTTTATCTTTAATATGACTAAAATGTCATAAGCCGGTCAAATAAAATAAGATTCCAGATCATAGGCGATTTTTCTAAGTTTCCAGCCTATTTAACCTCTCTCAAGTCGTATAAGATCTGATCTTTTCTGAGTGTAATTTTCCTAATACAATACAACATTTAATTCCTATATAATCACACTCTTAAATACAACAATTGGCCAAGACATCTAACAAAGAATCAACCTCTTTATTTGAGTCTAATCGAGCCACACGTTTTAGGTTTGCCAATCCTACTGGCGTTCAACCTGGTGATCCTCTTATGTTGAACAAGCCCCATACGTTGACTGCGCCAATCCTTCTGTCCCCGTTTACCCGGATAGTAGGCTGTCAGATATCCGCCCCCTCAATCGGATTGCCAATAATCAACCGCACCGGCTCAGCTACACCAAAGAAAATGGCACTGACAGAAACTACCGAGATTTGAGTACAGAAGTTAACAAGAAATTATTGTGGAACACACCAAAATAGACGGGGGTTCATACTTACCTTTACTTACCTCTTTAAAAATATCTCGGGGATTGGGTTGACAACAGGATCGCTAAAGTATGCTCCCACAATAACCTTCACCATGACATTTAAAAATGAACCAGAACGAAGGCAAGAACTTTGAACTGTACAAAAATTTTATTTCAAATAAAGGGTATGACTTTAACAAACTCAACAAAATAAATGTGGCTATCAGTAGCCCATGTGAATCTGACTACGTCCTCCTATAGGACTTGCAAAGTTATCATACAACACGTTAGCTCCCACGAGCTCAAAGTAACGTAATATTCATAACACATTTGGACTGGATAAGGAAGTCAGGACGAGACACATGTACAGAGCATTTGGTTTCTTTTAATAAACATGACACTTGTATTTATAGGCGCAAGGCCACAAAGTAGACGACCTTGCCCGCTGATAACCAGTTGTCAGGCCAGCTGCCATCTACCCTTCAACCTGACGCACACCTGTCAAATGGGCTCACTTGTCAAGCCACGTTGCGTAAGAATCCAGCTCCCTCTCAAAAGTTTTAAATGTCCGCAAGACAACTCATATATTGTTACGCAAATCTTTCAAATGCTTTACTCACATACCACTGGATTATTCTGACAATCCCAAAACTTGTTAAATTATCATCCAAATGTTTAATAAGCATTGTTTAGAGTATATAACAAACTCTTAAATGTTTATAACAAAAACTCATAAATAATTTAAAACAATTAGAAATTGTTATAATATTGTCGAAGACAATTACAAAAAATTAAACACGCCTCTAACATTACTTTCGTTCCACATTATTGTCAAAGATATTTACATTATTATTTACAATATTAACATTTAAATTATTCAAATTATTAATTTAAGAAATACATTTAACCACATGTTCATCCGGTTGGTAATTTCATAATCGTGTCAATATAATCGACCAATGAAGGTTAGTTATACATTTTAATGTCACATTCTGGTTTAATAAAGGTTTAATAATTATTATAATTATTTGTGACGGTAATCTTCATTCAAAATCTTATCTCAAATTCTTTCAATACTCTTGTTAATTATAACAGTAAATTCACTTGATTAATTTTCAAAGGACTACGACAATACACTCCAGCGGTAAATACTTCGCTTACAAAAAAAATGCACAAAACTGCATTAAAATAGGCCCAAAATTCATCATATATTAACCTATATGGCATAAAAATCTTCCACAGAACAATACAAAAACCTCCACTAACAAATTCTTCAACATCATTAATTACTGTGGGAACCTCCTCCATTTACTCAAGGGCATTACACATCAGCGACTTTCAACACGTCCGCTGCACTAGCGATTATACATTCATAGTTCCACTTCAAAAATTCTTATAATCATTAATAGTTTCAAAACCGTTGTCATTTAACCTTCGTGGATTTCATTCATGAATCGAAATGAAGTAAAAATTTGCCAATCACAAACAAATTTAATAGTGAATACGCTTATATACGCCTCTCTGGTCTATCAAAATTTAAGATTAACATCTTCAAAGTATTGTAGTATAAAAATACTATCATCAAACAAAGTGCGACTAAACTGCAAAATAGTCGAATAGAATCCAATTAGACTGTGGAATGCAAACATTATTATTCAAATCTCTAATTGAGAAAAAACTCCTAACAAAAGTTCATGACTTTAATGCATTCAATAATTCATAATTAAAGTTCATCTTTCACAAAATTGTCTATGATGCAATGGTCGTTCATAACTGACGATAAATGTCTGTGTTGCAATCAATTTCAAATAACGACTAGTATTTCCAAGATCGTCGACAACGTAATGGATTTTAACGCTCTAAAATCATTTAAATGTTCTTCCTTCTTGATGATGACAGAAAATTGGTCAAAGTAATTAAACTGGGGTAGAATTACTTTAATAAAGTGACACGCTGTCTGAATTTAAATCTGTCATGAAAATCATTAACTTATAGTCAAATCGTGACTACAAAAATAAGCAAATTACTGAAAAATCAGTCTCAACTGATCCAAAATCAATTAACTATGCCCATGACATAACCATGTCTTAATAACTCGTCGAAAAAGGCATAACTCATCAAGGTGTACTGAGAATAGGAATCTCAAACAAGAATATAGGGCAAAATACATGAGGACAGAAAATATGGGACAATGGTTGCTCAGATATCGCTAAAAAACTCAAATACAATAAACGTTCACGACTACCTTATCTGCCGATTGAAGTTCCAGAGGAAAATTCCCCAAAGAAGACTGCTGATGGATCCATTTCACCAAGTTAAAGATGAGCTCCATCCTCGAAACAGGAAACAGCACCCTCGGAGAATCGAACTGCTTCCTCCTCCGGAAATTGCACTGCTCCGTGAAGACGAAAGACATCCTTCCGGCAAAATTCTTCTTTGTGAGTCGGGACTACCCTGACCTCTCTTGAAAAATCCCTGAAGATCTTGTAGAAAATCGCCATGAAGTTTTTGTAGTAATTTCCATTGAAATATTCATATTCAGTGAGTATGAAATTGTTTCCATTGCTGTTTGATAGTATTCAGCGTTGAGCCACGAAACATGGGTGTAGATGGTTGTTCACCACATGTTCGCTTGTATGGAATGGCAATTAGCGAAGTTCCATGTTGCTATCTTACTCCAACGATGTATGTCCCAATTGCATTAAAGTCCTTTAGCCTTCCATCTTCTCCTCGGTTATGGTAATATTAGAACAAACTGCCTTATTAAACTGCTCCATAATACTGTAGCGTTGTGTCACAATTCAATCTGAAGTCTCCCTGTTATACTAGCAGTGTAAGCCGTAGCGTAGAATCTGACGATGCAAAGTGCTTCTCAGGAGGCGAGAAAATCACTTTTGTCAGTCGTCTAAAATTGCCAATATCTTCTAAAATAACTCCTTGAAATTGTTCAAATTTCCTACACTCCTTAATGTAACACTGCACAATAGGATTAGCTTATAGGCAACCGCTAACTGTTCATAGCTAATCTTGTAGACGCGTTATAATGTGCGTTTTAACTTCACCTAGATTTACTCACTGTAAACTTGCACTGCCTGTCTGCTTGAATCTCGTTTAATGCCGTGGCTTCACCACGCGTTATAAATGACGACTCTTTCTACTTATATCACTCGACGTCTCACCAAAACGACTATATAAGCACTGAAGATCTGACGATTTGAATATCAGAGGTATCAGCTATGACGATTTGAGCTATGACCATTTGAGACTCCTCTCTTCTGCGCAAGGCCTTTTATAAACTTCATAAGGGGCGTATCCATCCCTTCCATAGCGTGTTACTGCGTCATCGCTAGAAGTTCTAACTTCGTCAATACTTGACGGATTTTCAAAATTCAAAAACTGAAAATAAATTTCACCGAAATTCCAGATCAATGCCACAACTGCAAATGGATTTCCACAATTCTGCATTCCAAAAAGCATTAAAATACCATAGTTTCAGCAATCTCCGTCTTCCTTCAAACAATCGTTCATTGGTTCGAGCCTCCCCTCCAATAGCATAATTTCTTCCTCAGCATAATTCCACGTTTCCTGCGACTGCGTCGTAAATCTCGGATCTTTCTCGAATAAATGCTGACGTCATAAGGAATCTCAGCTCAAGTAGCCTGCTCGCATAACGTCTGCGTCATCCGTGCTTACGTCATGACTACCCACGTCATAACTATGACAGCCATAACTTTCTTTATATTTTCCAATATAGCCACCGTGGTCTCAACATAATTCAATTTACGGGGGCAGTACCATCCTGGCATTTACGTGGAGTATAAGCAGAGAAACCACGGGAAACCACTTGTAGAATGGCTGAGGTAGGAATCGAAACCATCTTCTCTCAATTTTGCCTCACGAAGCTGAGTTTACCCCGTTCCAGCCCCCAGACCAGAAATAAACTTTTTATCAAATCCAGGAATCGAAACCGGGCCTCCGCGCAAGCCCGACTAGAGGGAGGGGCAAACGGGGCTCTAGCCCCGGGGCCCGGACTTGCTGAGGGACCCGAGAATGTGGAAAATCCCAGGGTAGACAAATTTGAAATGTTCTGATAGTCCTGTGGGACTGTTGAATGTATAAGGTGCGTTCAAAAAGTAACGAGCCGGAGGCTAGAATGCGCAAACCGGTGACTACATCGTCTAATCGTGGCGTGTGTAACCAGGTATGGTTCCGACCAGAGCGTGGAAGGTCACAGCCCACCGCTAGAGGGCACACGTGCACGACACGTGACGATACAAAGCGAGCAGCAGCATGCATCAATTGTCCAACGCTGCCAGTCGCATTGTGAACAGTGACATGAAGGCGTCAACCGAAGAGCAAGGAGGTGTTGTTCGGTTTCTGACCGCGGAAGGAGTAGGGGGAACAGACATTCATCGCCGAATGTCACAAGTGTACGGCGAACACTGCATGCCCCTTGCAAGGGTCAAGGAGTGGCACAAGCGCTTCAGGGAAGGATATGATGATGATAATTGTTGTTTTAAGGGGCCTTACATCTAGGTTATCGGCCCCATCAGGGAAGGACGGGTGTCGTTAGCCGATGATGCCCGATCTGGGGCACCCCCCTGCATTACCGATGACAACGTCCAGCTGTTTGATGCACTCATTATCTAGGACTGCCGAGTGACAGTGAACGCCATAGCCGCCGTGGTCGCTCCAGTACAATGCACGAACCCACACGACCAACACAGTCGCGGCACTCCTGCAGAAATTCAAATGGTAGGTTCTCGGCCACCCTCCATACAGTCCAGACCTCTCTCCCTGTGATTACGCCGTGTTTGGTCCCCTGTAAAGGGCTCTGAGGGGCCAACGATTCACCTCAGACGCCGACGTCCAGCTGTAAGTGCGGAACTGGTTCACATCGCAGCCCAGGGAATTTTATGAGACATCCATTCACCGCCTCGTGTCACAGTGGGACAAGTGCCGCAACAGCCAGGGCCAATACTTCTAACATGCAGGTACTGGTTTCTGTAATTATGCCTCCGGCTCGTTACTTTTTGAACGCACCTTATATCTGCATCAAGAAAATATACCAGCATACAGTAATGTATTTTGTGCCGTGAGGGCCCTCCCTATAGAACGGAGACTCGCAGATGTCGTGTGGCGACCGGGGCACTGTGTTGAGCAAGGCATTGGCGCTATCGGCAGCGTAGTGCCCAACTAGTTTAACACATGTATAATGTATGCCTATACCCTTTATAGGATGCATACTTTCTAAATAATCATTGCAAAGTCCAAATGAGAATTTAACCAACTAAAATGCATAAGGTTGTGAAAGTTTTTTCTTGTGATAAGAAGAAGTCAGATGCAACCAGAACGACATTATACTGTATATTCACAAGGAATAAAACGCTCCAAGAAAAGTAAAATAATTTTAAGAACCCACTGAGTTTCTTAGGGAGCTTTAAAACGCAAAGGAACACATGTACTTGAAACTAGGGTAGAGAAGACCGTAAGTTAGTTACCATTTGCCTGGAGAAGAAGTGGAAAACCACGGAGTGGCCCGTAAATTCTAGTCCTAGGGCCCGAACACGCTCTCTACGGTGAGTAAATGAATCTACATTAACATTTGTTAATATCATGCTTTAATGTATAGTAAATTTCATACGTACTTTGAGATGGGTTGCGTCATATTTAATTCATATTGCTTTACCCATTTGAGTCCATTTATATTCACAAAGTCGGAAGAATGTAATACAGTAGTAGGCTTACATACATATTCCACATTGATGCACACACTCTGTATCAATAAATGATCACCGCAAACCTTCTGCAAAAATGTGAGTGTAATCTCCATCCGGCAAGCGGATCACGGCCTAATGGTGATGGTTTATTGAAATATTAAAAGCTTACAGAGAAAATGTTAATGAAATGGTGAATAGGTATAAAATCCGCGGAGTAAGGATTTAATTCTTCCTTTTTTTTATGGCAGAGAGAGGTCTGACAGGAAAAGTTGGTTGGTTGGTTGGTTCCTCAGATTAGGGTCTGCAACAACGCGGTCATGTATCTCCGTGTACTTTAGGTGTGTGTAGAATCTGTCTGATAACCGGTGTCAATTGTGATGACTAAATTAGTGCGTGTTATCTGTTTTTAACACGACTGCAGACTTTGAATTTTTCAAATAGTTCCTACTTTTGCCACCAAACGCCACCGTCAACGACTGCTAGTTCAGAACTTAGCTGCTAGACGCCACCGCAGTCGGCTCCTGGCAACGAACGTAGGAACCTAAGAGCGTTGTTTACATTCTTAACCTATATATAATTTAGCTTCACACATGTGTAATTAGTGGAAGGTTCTTTAACATGCCATAAATCTATGACATGGGACCGCCGGCTCTACTTCCCCTCGAAAGGAAGGCATACTGAGTGATTTTTAACGCTCTTAAACAAACCGATGACTTCGGATGGGATTGAACCCGCGACAGGAAAAGTGATTATCTTTGAGGGTGAAAAAGTAACTTGCAATGTAAGCGAACTGGTAATGGATTTTACTATTCCAACTGGCTTGCAGAATTAAACATAGAAATATTAAAAATTGATATATTGGCTTTTACGGCCCGTGAATTAAAACTCAGCAATTTCTTGCAGGTTTATGCCGTGTCCCACAGGAGTAGCGAACTGTGCACTACCTCCCTTCTTATGAAGCGCATGTGCGCCTCTAACTGCGAGAACTAATAGCTCAAGCAGCCTTAACCTCCCTATGAAGATAGTATATTGGATTTCACGGCCCGTGAATTAAAACTCAGCTCTTTTCTAAATTTATGCCGTGTCTTGTTTGGGGTGTCGCCCAGGAACACCACGCTGGCTCATCAGCGGGCTCTTGATATTTCGCGACCGGACTCCCACAGGCGCGGAACATCAAGAGCCCGCTGATGAGCCAGCTTGGTTTTCCTGGACGACACCCCACACAAGACACGGCATAAACCTAGAGAAATTGCCGAGTTTTAATAGTACAAATTGATTTCGAGTATTGTATTCATAGTGTAATAAATACATTTCTTTTCAGTTGGTCAACAAGTTGATGTGCCCAATTAAATAAGGCGGAAAATACAATTCATTCTACTTACATCTGCTAACCTGTGAAAATAACATGGGTTAATTATACACTTAGGACTGATTTCAACAACTCATTACTAACAATTAGTTAATTCCTATTTTACTTAATATGAGAGTTAATGCATGGTTATGATCGATGGATTTCACGGGGCCATTCGGGTTCCTAATTACTTTGAATACGCTTTACGGATCTCGCGCATGCGTAAACTGTGTTTCACCCTGGACAAACATGGTGGACAGATCAAAAAGTGTGTAGCATTGATCGTTGTATGCGATGCTTCCTTGAGATTTTTCTGGAGCATAATTATAAAGGAAGGGAAATACAGGAGACCTTATTCGTAGCAAAAGCTTAAAATGATACGAAATATTGTTTACTTAGCTCTCCCCGTTGTCTTCGTAGCGTAAGGGGTTGCGTTTCAGATGCTGAGTTCATTTTGCAGAACTGGAAGGAGTACGAATCTCACTTCGGATACGTTTTTTTGAAGTAGTCCGTACTCTTCCTTCTTACATGTATAATCTTTTATAATGTAATTGTCATAAACATATTTTGTATTCATATGAATGAAAGTTCGTATGAAACTCGGAAACAAAGCAAATTCCCCCGCCATTGAAAGAGGCACGAGGTAGAATTCAGCTGTTTTCCTCCACTTTAACGATTCTTTAGAGAGTTTAGTGCTCAGATTTGGTCATTTAACGTAATGTATGGTTAGTGGTAAGTTAACGAGGGTTTTTGTTTAATGAAATACTCGTTCAAAGTTAAATAACCTTTAATGATGAGTTAAGAGATCTCATGCACGTTTTTGTATGATTTACATAATTTATTAATTATGCACGTAGTCATGTTTTGGATGTTTTATATTGATTAATTATACATTTATGCATGTTGTTTGGATGTCTTAACAAAATCGAGCATAGTCAAATGGTATTTTCCAGAACTCAAATAAGTGGGACAGCGTGGTGCAGTCGGTAGAGGTGCTGAGCTTCTAACTGAAAAGGAGTGGGTTCATCCCCGCCCAGGTAGTGGATTTTAGAAACAAAACTACCACTTTCGGAAACGCAAATAGCCCTGGGGTTCACTCAGCCTACACGAGAAATGAGTACCAGGGTAATTACTGGGAGCGTAGACGGCCGGGCGTGGGGCTGACAACTCCATCCCGGGTAATGCCGATGTCACAAAAAGTGGAAGCCTCTACCTTCCACTACTCCCCGGGCCTCCATGGCCTGTACGGAGTTAGCTTTGCTTTGCTTTGCAAATAAGTGGCTCATTTCAGTATTTCGTAGTCTATATTGAACCCATGTACCATTGGTTCAAGGGGTCGAATCCATGTATTTTGGTAAAAGGAAAGAAGGAAATATACAGTCTTCAGAGGAACATAGAAAGATTTTATACAAGAAGGCTAGCATAACGTTGTGAAATAAACTGAAGCCAGGTGGCCAGGAAATGAGATCATGCCTGACGCATTGATAAGGAGCCAGTCACGAATATAAATAGAACGAGTGGAATTTTCCAAGCGAGTGACGAAGAGCGTGTTTCGGAAATCGCCCTTACCTTGCAGTAAAATGGCAACCGCGCAGCTATGCCAGAAGAATAATAATTAGATTTAACCCATTTGCAAGAATAAAATTAACTAAAGAAATACAGCATTGCGAATCATTTCGGAATAGCGATTTTTGTGTGGAGAAAGATGTTATAATAAATGCCCAGGAAAGAAGTGCCGACGTGGTCATACGTCATTGGGGGTTTCCCGAGACCCGAGGAGGGGGGAATTAAAAATCAACTGTAACACCCACACAGCTGAAGACTAAATTTTATTTAATATCTCAGAATTGCAAGATCGATTTTCATGTGCAAAGAAGTCAGTTTACGTTTAGAAAACAAGCTTTCCAGATATATAATTTTTAAAAGTGTGCGACCATTACTTCAAAAGTTGGTTCCGAAAAAGACATAGAATTTATCTTTTTGTCGCCGATTTGTATAAAAGCCTTGGCAGGGCCAGGCTAATCATGCAGTTTCAAACAGCCAGAGGGGGCGTCACTGTGCTACATCACATCGAATGCAGTACTTACTAGACCTCGAGAGGTCGCGATACTCTGTATCAATCACCAGCGTGCACCCGTAAGGAGTGGCCGAGAAGTATCATCAAAGTATCGCCGTGTGGAGAATTAGGAAAATCCTAATACAGGATTTAGTTCCGCCAATAATAGTTTTACAGTGAAAAGTTCAGTATTACAGTCGAAGTAGGCTACGAACTTAAAGAATAGGCGATAGGTCTTCAATAACAGTTTATTTAAACGACCAAGTGTATCGTAACGTTTTGAAGTACCATAACAGCGAAACAAACATTCTATCAACGTTAAAAGAACCCGATCAGGGTCGGACAAAATAAGGTCCGCATAGTATTCTGAAAAGAGAGGAATTATAGAACTGAGTAATCAGAAAGGAGAAGTAAATTCAAGACGGTGTTTCAAGGAAACGAACGAACTATAAAAAGCACTAAGTTACGAGGAGTATTAGATGCTAGAAAATAATAGGTCACCGATAGAGTATTTGGGAGACCGAGAACAAGACAGACTTTCGCTAGACGACTAATAGGGTCTAGAAAGAAGCAAGTTTAAGCTAATAATAATAATAGCCGATCGTCAGGAAACCGGATTTGAAGAAGTACCATTCCAGGAAGGGGTAGAGTGTTCGAGACTTTCATATTCTGGTCAGATAGGAAGCCGTCATCTACTAGTTCACCCTTGGAGACGGGGAAGCAAATATCACGTGAGCAAGGCCTAATCAAAGCCTCAGTGATTAGAATCAGTGTAGTGTAAATATATAAAATTTGTGTTAGATAGTAATTTTTCAGTGATTTTATTGTGTGTAATAGAAGAATACCGAAGTGTATTTTAAAATGTTACCAGTGTTTAAGGTATATAAAGTATATGTGTGTCAAGATATGTCAGTGTATGAAATGAATTTGAGCACGATGGTGTAATCACAAATAGTGGGCAAAAATGAAACATCGTTGGAAAGCACGGTAATGGACCGTCTGAACATGTAAGTAACTATTTTCATTATGTTATGTGTTGGGGGAATATTTGTGTACAATCCACCTGAGAATGATAAATAGGGATGTTTTTGAATAACAAATAACAGAATAAGAGCGCGATCTGAACAACTAAAAAAATTGAGAAATTATAAAATGATTATGAAGCCTCCGTGGCTTAGGCGGCAGCACGCCGGCCTCTCACCGCTGGGTCCGTGGTTCAAATCCCGGTCACTCCATGTGAGATCTGTGCTGGACAAAACGGAGGCAGACAGGTTTTTCTCCGGGTACTCCGGTTTTCCCTGTCAAAATTTCATTCCAGCAACACTCTCCACTATCATTTCATTTCATCTGTCATTCATTTAATCACTGCCCCAGAGAAGTGCGTCAGGCCTCGGCAGCCGGCACAATTCATATCCTCGTCGCTAGATGTGGGCTTCATTCATTCCATTCCTGACCCGGTCGGAGACTGGAAGCAGGCTGTGGATTTTCATTTTCATAAAATGATTATGTGAAATGAATAAATCCTTAGAGGAAATATATGAAATAAAATATCAGTGTATTTGGTAAATGTTATGAAAGCAAGCGGAAAAATATAATAATAATAAAAATTATATAAATGAAGATTAAGTTAAATTATATGAAAGTACTAGCTTTTGAGCTTTTGTAAAGGAATAAAGACATGGTGTGAATACATGTTCTTAAAGTATAGCGATTATTGTCACGGGAGAGGATTAATATAAAAATTGAGAAGTAGATCAAATGATGATTTTGAATTTATCAGTTCTTTGGAAGACGCTAGGCCTTAAAGTAATGTATAGCGCATAGTCGCGCATTAAAGTAAATTGTCACGCTAGGAAGGCGTTGAATCTAAATACACTTGGTAAATTAATTGTGAGGGACAGTTGATTGCGGTAATTGGTGATAAGTCCTCCATATAGTGATGTAGATCACGAGGCGTTGTATAATGGGTGCGAATTATTATATTGATGAGCGCAGGTTAGACCGAGGTCGCCCTAAGCCACTAATCTGTTGTAAAGTCCTCCAGTATGGGATTGGTTCCCGAGGCAGTTGAGAGAGTCGAACCCAGACTCGTATAGTTGTTGAAGCCCCTAAATATTGTTGTTGTATTGAATTATTTTTACCCATCAATGATGACACTTCATAATTATTAAATGCCAAGGTTACGAAAGTGGTCTATGAACCTAAATAATGTTGTTTAAATGAATGAAAGAAACGCCAGGTCTGTTCAGAGAACTGTGTTGGAGAAATAGCTGTTTTAAAGCATGAGTAGAGCGGTCCCGTGTGGGCGATACTGAGGGTCTCCCTCCCGGGCAATAAATCAAGTCGAGTGTCACGATCCAACCCCTCGCTATTGAAAGTATGGTAGGTCAGGGGAACCGTCTATTTGAAGTAATAATAAACCATGAGTGTTTAGAGTTTGTTAATGACCCGGGATTCAAACCGAGGTTCTTGTAGATGAAAGTTACCGCTTGCAAGTTCAGATCGTTTGCTTTCTTATGAGATGATGGTCTTTTAAGACAGATAATAAAAAATATAAATCCCTAATGTAATGAGATATTGATGTAGGATTTCACGAGTTCAATGAAGACAATTAGATTTCGGGAGTGATCATAATTTTTGACTTTGTTCAAGTAGTCTTCTATAACTCGGGAGTACACAAGTATTTTTCCCGATCACTGTAGTGAATTTGTTAACTTGAGAGAGGTGGTAACATGAGAACATTGTGAAATGCCCAAAAATTTATGTAAATTTTGAATAAAATTATATATTGTTTTGATTATAAGAAACTCATAAAATAGATATTGAGGTGTATAAAAGAATAACACAGTTTATAGTGGAAAGTATCGAGCCATTGGAGCTCGTGATTGTAGTGAATTTTAAAAGGGATACTTTATGGAAGTGAAAAGAATTATAAGTTTGTTGGTTTGAAGGAAACCATGTATTTCAATATAACATTTGTTTGATTTTATGTATTCCTTGTTCACTTTGAACAAGTTTGGAAGGATTGGTCAGTAGTTTATTTGTTTAATTTGTTTGTAGCGCCATATATTTGGTAAATTAAATGTTTTATAATAGGAGTTGATTTTGTTTTTATTTTTGGAAGTGTATACTCTATTTAATCCAAAATGTGTAAGTCACAGAGTGGGAGAACATACCATAACCCCGAAAATCCCGATTTGAGCATTGCTGGCATACTGTGATTTGCATATTTCTTGCTAAAAGGGCACAATATAGCAATGTCACAATGTTTGCATGTGTTATTAACATAACTTATGTGGATAAGAGGTATGTATCGAGGCTCCAGATCTATGGGTTCGTTTCCGTGCCCTGCCAAGAAATTCCATTCTAGTCTGAAAGTTGGAACGGAGTACACTCAGCCTCGTGAGACAGAACTAAGAAGAGTTGGGTTCGATATCCACCTGAGCCATCTAAGAAGAGGTTTTCAATGGTTTCCCGACTTATTCTCCAAAAAAAATGCTGGGATAGTTGCTAACTTAAGGCCACGGCCACCTCTTTTCAAAGCCTAGTCTCTATTACATATACACTGCCTACTTCAGATATTTCAGTAAAGCAGGTTATCACACTAAGCCTACGCACAGCTAAGTACACGATATCGTACATTTACTACATGAATTACCAAAAGCAATAAACATATGTTGACTATCTGTATGTTAACTATTAGTTTACCAAGGCAACACTGAATCAAATCAACATGGTCGAATAGAACGTGAACCAGGTACATGAGCGTTAGAGTATTGGTCATACTGGAAAATAATTCGAAAAAAAAATAGTCTATATCCTTCACTGGTTTCACTTTAATAGCCTGGGAAAGAAGCAGCTGATCCGAAGAACTATCGACCCATTTCGCTTCTTTGCCATTTGTATAAAATCTATGAAAGGATGTTGCTAAATAGACTTACTCCCATTGTTGAACATCATCTCGTACCTCAACAAGCCGGTTTCCGACCTGGAAAGAATTGTACAGCACAAGTTCTTAATTTGACAGAACATATTGAAGAGGGATATGAAAAAGGATACATTTCTGGGGCTGTCTTCGTGGATCTCACAGCAGCATTTGATACCATTCAGCATCAACAACTACTGCACAAAGTCTACTACATCACCAGAGACATTAATTTCATCAGAACTTTGCAGATGCTTTTAGAAAATCGGCGATTCTATGTGGAGTTCCAAGGTAGAAAGTCAAAGGAATGGCTTGCCTCAGTGTAGTGTCTTTTCCCCATATTCTTCAACATATTTACAAATAATCAGCCTCAATATTCTCTTACAAAGAGCTTCATCTATGCAGATGATCTTGCTTTAGTCACACAGGCCAGAGATTTTGAGGCAGTAGAAAACCAGTTGACTGTTGCCCAGAAGGACCTCTCTGAGTACTATAGAGTCAATAATTGGAGACCGAACCCTGCTAAAACTCAAATTTGTGCTTTCCACCTGCGCAATCGAGAAGCCTATAGAAAGCTTACAGTGTTATGGGAAGATAAAGAGCTTGAACATTGTTTCTACCCCAAATATCTGGGTGTTACCTTAGATCGAACGTTGACCTACAGTAAACACTGCACTAACACCAAGCAGAAAGTTGCTGCTCGTAACAACATCTTGCGGAAGCTTACTGGCAGTATATGGAGTGCAGATCCCAATTTACTAAGAACATCAGCCTTGGCTTTGTGTTATTCTGCAGCTGAATATGCATGCCCTGTATGGCGCAAATCATCTCATGCAAAGCAAGTTGATGTGGCTCTGAATGAAACCTGCAGGATAGTAACGGGATGTCTCAAAGCTACACCTATTGATAAACTTCACAAGCTAGCGGCGATTGCTCCTCCAGATGTAAGGCGTGAAGTTGCAGCCAAACTTGAGAGACATAAATCAGAACATAACACTGATCATCTGTTACATGGTTACCAGCCACCACTTAGTAGGCTCAAATCTAGGAAGAGCTTCATGAGAACTACTACTCCCCTCACCGGTCAGCCTGGTGCAGCCAGATTATCTCAGTGGACAGCAAGATCTGAGTGTAATGATTGGATGGCTCCTTCTGAGAACCTTCCTCCTGGTGGAAATCAAGTCTGGAGAGTGTGGAAGTCCTTAAATCGGCTCAGGAGTGGCGTCGGACGAACTAAGGACAACCTGTTCAAATGGGGCTTTTTGAAGGAATCTTCCACCTTGTGTGACTGCGGGGAGAAACAGACAACTAAACACTTAATTAGCTGTCCTAGTTGTCCTACATCATGTTCCACACAAGAGCTTGTTGATGCTTCAGACAACGCTGTTACTGTTGCACAATTTTGGGCTGATATTGTTTAGTTTGTCATTAAGATTTTTGTTACATTGTATAATATTCTATCAACCTTTGGTTTGTTACCTATGTTTCTTTTTGCTGTGCTAATGAATCGAAATAAAGCTGCTGAAGTTAGCCAATCAGATTGCTTCGAGGGAGAATTCAAATGGGCTTTGGAGCGTTGTGGCGCAGGGGTCAAGCTGTTGGCCATTCACCACGACGGACCAAGTTTGATTCCCGGTCAATGCATGTGAGATTTTCAAAGTGAAATGCCATGTCCTGTGGTTGGGATTCCTCGTAAAAAGGAGGTCCCGTGGCTCATGGTTACGTAAAACTACAAACTTACTCCCTTCATTCCATTCTTCAAATGGGCCTTACGGGGCGATGTTGCGAAATCTACACGTGATTCAGGACGTCCTTACAAAGATCATTTAATGAAGATAATTAGATAATATTTACATACTTGAACAACATCTTTATTAAATTATGTTGATAATGACGTCCATTTAAATCTCCAATTATAAAATCCGCCTTATCAAGCACTAAGAAGTTTAATAATTAAACTAAAACGTACATATTTCGGTATACAATGATACCTTCGTCAGTGTAGATTAAATAAAAAGAATATTAAAAACTATGTTCACAAAAATACAAAGAGAAAATGGATATCCTTACAAATGCATTAGCATGTAAAATAAAAAATGAAAGTTCCCAAAAATTTAGAAAATATATAAAAGAACAAGATTAAAAGTGAATGTAAATCTACCTTAATGGACTGTCTATCGGACGTCGCTGCTGAGAGCTGTGGTTTGTTGCTTCCAGCCAGGTATAATGATACGGAACAGCGCATAAAATTTCGAAAAGATGAAGTCATCCAACCCTGGAGAGAATTCTGCCGAAACCCAATTTGTCGCCTTCAATATGTCGCTTCTAGAAGGCCGGACTCTGCACAAACTTCTCTATAAATGGCAAAAATTAACTAACCTCTAGCAAGACAGAGGATTCCCATCTGTTGACTAGCTCCGTAGAAGTAGCCGTACAAACGGGCAATGCATTCCCCAATACAACTCAAGTTAGCTGAGGTACACTTATAAGTTGTAACGAAATACTTGGACTTTGATAAGCCAAATGTAATATAAATAAGTCGAGAAATAAACTCCAACTAGCACATTCACGAAGCAGTGCGTATCGTTTGGAATTGCAATTGTTATTCTTAGAGTTTATATTTTACTTGATATAATGTATTTTGTTTTGTTTTATACCCTATCTTTGCTAAGTTAGAGCAAAGCAACCCATGCTGGATATGACCCCATTGAAGGTTGAAAATATGTTACATAAAGTAAAGAGAACTACCGCTTATAATAAAACAACGAAAAACAAGATACTTGGGACATGTTATGAGAGGTGAAACATACCAGTTATTACAACTAATTATTGAAGGTAAAATTCATGGAAAAAGGTCTATTGGAAGACGATGAAACTCGTGGCTGAATGATATCCGAAGATGGCATTGTTGCACATCAGAAGAGGCAGCAGTCAAGGTTATAGCTAGCTATGTGGATCGGTAACCTAGGCGGCTTCGGTGGCGTAGTCGGTAGCATGCTGAGCTTCTATGCCCAAGATAGCGGGTTCAAACCCGGCCGAAGCCGTCGGATTTTTTAAGAGCGTTAAAAATCCCTCAGTATGCCTTCATTCGGAGGGGAAGTAAAGCCGGCGGTCCCATGTCATAGATTTACGGCATGTTAAAGAATCTTCCACTAATTGCACCTGTGTAAAGCTAAATTGGATAGGTTAAGAATGTAAGCAACTCTCTTAGGTTTCTACGTTCGTTGCCAAGAGCTGACTGTGAAGGCGTCTGGTAGCTAAGTTCTGAACTTGGCCTAGTAGTCGTTGCCGGTGGCGCTTGGTGACAAAAGTAGGAACTATAGGAAAAATTCTAAGTTGCAGTACTTAAATTAAAAAACAGATAACACACACTAATACAGTCATCACAATTAACACCGGTTATCAGACAGATTCTACACACACCCAAAGTACACGGGGCTACATGACCGCATTGTCGCAGCCCCTAAACTTAAGAACCAACCAACCAATCGTTAACCTCCTTTTGGAGACGACGTCTTAAGGAGAAGATGAAGATGAAGAATCAGTAAATTTAATTATTTCTCAGCATAACCTAACCTATAGTAGCGGCTTCGGTGGCGTAGTCGGTAGCATGCTGAGCTTCTATGCCCAAGATCGCGGGTTCAAACCCGGCCGAAGTCGTTGGATATTTTAAGTGCGTTAAAATCCTTCATTTCGCCTTCCTTCGGAGGGGAAGTAAAGCCGGCGATCCCATATAATAGATTTATGGCATGTAAAAGAACCTTCCACTAATTAAACTTGTGTGAAGCTAAATTAAAGGTTAGACTTCGCTGAAACGCTCTATCAAAGTCCAGCGTTCACCATTAGGTGTCGGTGACATCTGGTAGCGAAAGTTGGTACTACTTGAAATTAACCCTTGAGAACTGGCCTGAAAAAAATATAACACGTGGACTGACGCCGGGTCATTTTGACCCATAGTGTGTCACTCCCTTTTTGTTACAGTCGTACGATTTTAATGAAGTAATTTTACACCTGGTGTCTTACTATGAACTATTCCCAATATAAAATGACGTTTATTTATATTTTTCAAATTTAACGTGCTGAAAATGACATTTTTTTTTTTTATTTAGTCAATTTACCCTCTAGGTTGGTGGAACCCACGGACTCAGCGAGGGAACTCACCACTACCGCCTCTATGGGCAGTGTCCTGGAGCTTGGAACATCTGGTCGGGATGGATACAACTGGGGAGGTGTGATCAGCACTTCGCCCAGGCGGCTTCACCTGCAAAGCGAACAGGGGCCTCATGAGGGATGGGAAGGGATGGCTGATTGGGATGGATAGGCGAGGAAGAGGGAAGGAGGCGGCCGTGGCCTTACAGTAGGTACCATCCCGGCATTTTCCCGAAGACGAAGTGGGAAACCACGGAAAACCACTTCGAGGATGGCTGAGGTGGGAATCGAACCCCCTCTACTCATTTGGACCACCCGAGGCTGAGTAGACCCCGTTCCAGTCCTCATACCACTTTTCAAATTTCGTGGCAGAGCCGGGAATCGAACCCAGGACCTCCGGGGCGGCAGCTAACCATGCTGACCGCTACGCTACGGAGATGACTACAATAATTTTCCTAGCAGTACAATTGGCCTTGATAGTAGCGGGAAAGTCATCATCTCGATTTAAAAAAAAAAGGATCTGATGACCAAGGTGTTCCTAGACCTTGTACATGGATCAACAAGAACGTGAGTTATGTTATTGTGCTGCACCAAAATAGTTGGATTTTCTCTCTTCTTTTTTTTTCAGATTGTCCCGACTAACGTAAGCCGAAAATTGCCACGTGAGAACTGGCGCCATGGGAAAATCTGACCCGACAGTAAATAATATAGAAATAACTTGAGTGTTTAGAAAGCCATGGACATGTTTATTTTGCAGGGTGATGTTCAAGGCTAGAAAGAAAGGAACGATAGGAAATAAGGGCTGACCATAACGAAAATATAGAGCACTAGCATTACCCGTCGTGGCTTCGCCCGCGAATATTCTAGTTGTAAAGAGTACACTTAGCAACATCTCAATTATGAATGCTATGACTGATTTATCCTTGGTATGAATAATCAGACTTTATCAATTCAGCTACTGGTGCAGTGGTTAGGGGTTTGTCATTCCTTCATAGGTATATCAGAGCGAAGTTAGTTTTCTGGGAATATCACAGACACTGTTAATTTAAGGGCCTTTAAATGTGGTTTTCGGAGACCCTTTATAGTCGGGTGAAAAATACCTTTCGTACCACACTCACGCGTGAAAATTGGGTGAAAAAATTCTAGAGTGCCCCTTGAACCCCTTAAGCAAAAAGCAAGCTTGTAGTTTAACGTGACCGTTAATCTCGAGATCATGAGCCACGGGAAACCCCTTAAGCGCATTATACTGTATGTATTGATGAATTTTACAGCTGAATTTGGTTCAGTGATAACCTTATAACCGTCTGGAAACTTTCACTATAATGTAATAATTGGAATTGCATGGAGTCTTACAGAAATAGATGGACCTGTGAGATTCTGTTACCATGGTTACCGTGTTGCATTGTTTCTTCATCGTAGATATACATGTTTTAAGGTTTTTATTTAATTGTGAGGCATTTAAAGAGTAAGTGAGTGCGTTTCGCTTACGCATTGGGTTATGCTGAACCTGTAGGTACCCCATATGTGTAGGTTGGTGTGAATGGGACCTTATTTTCGGTACAAAACTGGAATGGGACCTTAAGAGAATAACATAGGGAGGGATTATTTTAGCCTCGGATCAAAAATGCCCATCCGCCAGTCCTCGAGGGTTAAACGGAACTTGTAGCTCACCCCATGGGTGTCCGCATTGAAGCAGCTAAAGCCTCTGGCGAGCCGAACATGTCCTCAGACACTTCCTGCACTGAAAGCCACACGCTAAATAAATAAAAACCTAACCTACAACGCTCATATACCCGGTTCTCGTTTCTCACCTCCCTGGATATAGCCTACTAAAGTTTCATTTCCTTCTCCGCTAGCCTGTTGCCTTAACACAGTTCACGCGCTGTACAGATATAAACAAATGGGGTTATCCAGTGCTTATAGCACCCGGAGATTGAAGTTAATCCAGCTTGGCGCTATAGACGGTAGGTTATGTCTATATAATAGGAGCATCTAATTGACTCTGTACACCCAGCTTGCCTCCAAGATACCAGACATACTCCTTCTTCTCTAATAATTAAATTCCTTATCCAACGAGTGGGTGCAATTAGGGCACCAATTTTGTTCCATGGCTAAAGAAAATATATACCTACGCTGGAATTCTAATAATTTCTGTCTCTTGACAATAAGCGGATCAATTACTGGTCCCCGACGGGTTTGTAATACAAGATAACATAGCTGCCAGGGACCCTTATCTTGCGAGTTATTAGTAGCTCCTGGCTTCTCTAAAATTTAATAAGCCATACTACCTTCGCCAATACCCAAGAATCCGGCTATTCCTTCAAGTGTATTTTCTTCATACAAAATATATAAGTACATAACACATAGATATTGTAGACTTAGAAAAAGCTTTTAATAACGTTGATTGGAGTAAATTGTTTGGTATATTGAACATGATTGGAATAATGCACAGTGGTAGGAGGGGATCGCAGATCGCAATATATACAGAAATCAGACAGCAGTTATTCAAGCCAAAGGATATGAAAGAAAAAAGTGACAGTCAGTCTGAAAGACTAGACTTTGTATCATTTTAAATGCTACAAATGCTGAAAAATACTAGAAAGGCTGGAGGTTTCTCGCTTCGCTCGAAGCCAAAGACTCTTGAAATGTTCGAAAATTATCTGCATAATACTTATCTTGCTTTATAATACTTAACCTTGTTTCAAATTACTCGCGAACGGCAAGTGCAAACCAAAGGCAGAGCAAGATCAAGCGCGCGGAGGGAGATGGCTGGATGATGTGCCCCTTCCATCCAGTCTAAAAACACTTATAGTGTGCGATGGATTGAAGATAGAGATATGCTCTCCCGGACATTTTTGTAGAACATTTCATGCTCACCAATCCTTACGCTCATAGTATATTGATATGCTTAACGGTTTGCCCAGCGTAAGCTTAAGAAGCACACGGACGCCAAGTTTGTTTTCGACTTTTTCACTGAAATCGTTACTGCTTGGCTTCCTTTGATCGTACATAAATTATTTTTTACAGAATCTTTCCTCGAGATATCCTTTACCAAATGGTGAAAGCCGCATCAAAATACATCCAGTGGTTCTCGAGATTACCCGTGACATCCAAGAATCGGGGATAGAGAATGTCGGGGTACACATGCAGCAAGCGGTACTATGACGTCACACACCTCAGTGCAACTGGGTAAATTTCGTCCCGTCACCGTAACGTAACGCCAGACCCCAGCGTAACGACGAAGTCGACAAGATCATTTAAAATGATAAAACTGTTATTCAGATAGGTGTAAGGCAAGGCTGCCACATATCACCCATACTTTTCAATCTATACATTGAACACGTAATGAAGAAAATTAGAGAAAAATTTAAAGTAGGAGTAAAGATTCGAAGAAAAATAATCTCAACTCTGAGATTTGCTCATGGCATTGTAATCTTAGCTGATTGACCAGGGGATTTGAATGCATTTTAAATGGCATGGACTCGGTCTTTAGGAAGGAATTAATTATGAAATGAATAAATGCAGAATAAAAACAAGATGTTCAGCAAAGAACATATAGCCTACTTTCTCCTAAATGTATGGGTATCTTTATGACTCTTTGTCCTCATCCCTAAAACAATCACCCCAACCACAATGTATTGTTTGTTTTCTTTTATATTGATAATAAGCCAGTAAGTGTCAAGATCAATATTATATACTTTATGATGATTGAATAACAAAACTACTAACTTATTGTAATGCATTCACGTCCGTTAATCTCTATATTAAGCCAGCCTGCAAAATTAAGAATCTTCCGCCCCAATCATCTTCCGCCCCAATCACAGTAGGTGGTGCTGCGACCTATCAGTGAATTAATCTTTATCTTGTACGCCTATGCACTGCCATCGTAATGTACTACGATGGCAGTGTTCTATGGGTGTTGAATGAGTAGGCAGTTTAAAGTAGCCAAGAGGGAGGCGATCCAGCTGGCAGTGTTTAAAGGTATTCGGAGCGCGATCGTGGCTAATAGTTGAACTACCAGTATTACAAAATTGCCATACTTCAGGAGGCCAGTCAGGCATTTACACAGCGTTATGTTTGGAACAATATTACCCACATAACCCACAAGAGGACAGCACCGTACAGAGGCATTAAGAAGGCTGTGGTTAATGACAACGTGTATCTAGTTCTTCTATTCTCCTTTTTCTAATGTCTTCTGTTTATGTGCGATGCTGGGACTGTGATTTTATTAATATACGAGTGTATACTTTATTTTCTCCTTTGAGCTAAATGACATTTTATTCAGTATCTGTGGGAAAATCTCGTGCACATCATTTGTAAAAGAATTCAAGAAAAAAAAACCTAACTGTAGCAGTATTCGATCCCCAGTCAACTGCGTGTCAGACTAACATGCTAGCCCAGAACTAACCGTATCCATGACGTCAGGTGTTCTTAACTGACATATTAGATACAAACTGTTGGCAAATAATGACTTTAAATAAACGATTTCTTCACTGCAGTACATCTTCATTAAAGATCATTTCATACAAAGTTTATATTATTGTATCAGTACGGTATATCACATACAACATACTGAAACTACTGAAATATAAGACAGGCACATGAGGACAGCTGCCATCTTGTCGTGTGACACAAACGGCTCAGCTCTTTTAAGCCACTCATACTGTATATTATTATAATATTAAATTATAATAAATAACGGATCACGACCTTCAGGATAGCTTAAACCCCCCTAGGCTCGATAATCGGAATTGGTGGGTCTTAAGCTATTTATTAAAATGGTTGCATAATTCACACGGCCGCCATCCTGAAATGGCATGGCCGATGACCTTGAATTTTGGGTGAAAGACGCGTCCTATATAAAGGTATGTTGTAGAGATCGGATGATTAGTTTAGCCGTAATTTGATTTTACGTTTTGAACATTTGAGTGGCCGCCATTCTGTTTTGGTAAAGATGGCGGCGATATAAAGTATGACACTGAGGTGTCCTTTACTAGTGCTACCTCTGTACCAAATTTCGTTCAATTCGGTTTCACCGTGTTCGAATTGATAGGGGGGGGACAGACATTCAGAGTACACACACTCACACACACACAGACACACACACACACACAGACTCACACACACACATACACACACACACACACAGAGACTCACACACACACATACACACACACAGACAGACACACTTTTTTCGCCCTGTGTTGATCTCATAAGTCTACTTTCATTTTTTGCAAAAATCGAAAGTAGGCTAATACTGGAATGCAGCCGAAATATATCAGAAACCCAAATTGACGTTAAATTGGCAGGTGAAAAGCTAAATGAAGTAGGAGACTTTTGCCACCTAGGAAGTAAAATAGTCAGTGATGGACGAAGCAGAGAGGATATAAAAAGTAGGTTGGCTCAAGCAAGGAAAATACTTGTTGTCATTGCAACCAACGGATATCCATGTCGGATTGTATGTGATTAGCATGGTTAAATTTTCCAGGTTTGAAATGTGGCGTAAATACCACAGCACTTCATTCGACTGTTTTCTAGTACAAATTAAATGTTAGATTATGCCAGACCTAAGGGATGCTATATTTTGAGACCACAAGGGGAGATCTCTTATCTTGAGGAATGTGCGCCAAGACCATGAATTTAGTTCTTATAACTGCAGCTGACCTTACAATGGTGAATCTTATATATAACAAGTAGTTCCGTGAAGAACTATACAGCCTATTTTCATATATCCTACTTATGTTAACTACCCCTATCAACATACAAAATTTCAGTTTGATTGCTGTAATAGATTCGTAGATATTGAGAACCGACTAAATATTTCGGATGGTCGCCAAGTTGGATTTTATGTATGTAGGTCCTAGAGTTATGTACTGTTACATGAAGATTATTGTGTACGTGTAGCATTCAAACTTCAATCGCATGATTAGGACACAAGAAATAACAAGGAGATTTTAAAATTTCGCACAGGTGTCATCTTATGGTTATGGAAACAATTGAAATAAATTAGATGCCAGTGGATTAACATTCGTATAAGGATTTACTGTACCAAGTTTCACTGCACTCGGATGGTTAAATTGCGAGAAACGTCCATGTGAATATTTATAATTCGCGTCGCCGCCATGTTGGATTTGTGATCATCAGGTGAACTTAAGTTCATAGCCCCTATGAACATAAAAAATTCAGTTTGATTGCTATAATAGATTCGTAGATATTCAGAGCCGTCTAAATATTTCGGATGGTCGACATGTTGGATTGTTAAATGTATAGGCCATAGAGTCATGTACCATTGAAGGAAAATTATTGCGTAGGTTCATTATTGAACCTTTCACTTCGATCGCATTATTACGACACAAGAAATAAAAACTTAATTTTAAAATTCGCAAATCCGCCATCTTGAGGTTATGTAAACAATTGAACTAAATTAGATACCAGTGCATTACAATGCTTATAAACATTTCCTGTACCAGATTTCATTACGTTTGGAACATTAAATCGCGAGAATGGTCTATTTAAAATTTTCGACTTCGCTTGGACGCCATGTTCGTCTTGTAGTAAACCGGTTTTTGATAGTATTATAGATGAACTTCCAGTAGTACCCTTTATCTCCGTACAAAATTTCAGGGTGATACCGCCAATAGTTTCAGAGATATAGAATGCCAGTGAGATATTACGCACATCTGCCATCCTGTGGTTATATAAACAATTGAACCAAGTTAGATGTCGGTGCATTACAATGTGTATAAACATATACTGTACCAAGTTTTATTGCGTTTGGTTGGTTAAATCGCGAGAAACGTCTATTTAAAAGTCGCAAATTCGCGTGGCCGCCATGTTGATTTTGTAGTTACCAGTTTTTCAAACGTCACATAGGTGAACTTCTAGTAGTTTTCTTTATCACCGCTAAAAATGTCAGCGTGATATCGGTAATAGTTTTGGATATATTGAATGCTGGTGAAATATTTCGCACAGCCGCCATGTTGGATTGGTGAGAGGTAACAAAATTTGAAGGGCACGGTCGGGGTCGTCCGGAATAGTGCTATGAACTTACCGAGTTTCATTGTAATCGCTCAAGCAGTTTAGATTTTATTAGGACACACACACACGCCACACACACACACACACACACACACGGACAAAAGGTGGTCTCATAAGCCTATTTTTTCAAAATTGAAAATAGGCTAAAAATGGATATGTATATCTGTCCGAGGCTAATGGACTACGACACCGTTTAACCGATTGCATTGACATTTTGTAGGGTTGTAGTGCACACTCCAAGGAAGGTTTTTGGCAACAATAATTTTAGATAGCCCTCTACATTCCTTTCATTTAGGCCCTTTGGCTCAAAACCACACCGTTTTTCTTGGCTCAAATCTACACCGTTTCACCGATCTGAACCGAACATTGCGTACTTACCATTTGGAACAAGACGGGTAACACTATCTATTTGAAAATTCGGAAAACCCTCTCCATTCCCTTCATTTAGGCCCTTTGGCACAAATACTGAATTTCCATGCCCCACAAGCTTTATAATTTTATTCAAGGGCGTCGTCACGAGGTAGGGGACTTACAGCATTGGCGAGGATTCGTTATTTTACAGTATGAGTGAGGAATATACAAATTTTATATCCCTAAATGAACTGTATTTTACTATATAGAGGTGGATTGTGGGGTCGGAAACGAGCGTGATTTTGGGTCTAATTTTTTGGTCTCTGTGTCGCTTATTGTATGTGAGTATTCTCATCTTTACAACGTATTACTAGGGTATTATTGTTTCCATTTTGCACTGTGTGCTTTCTTACTGTTTATAGATTTATTTTTTGTTACTTGATTGCTTCTATTTGCAAATATTTAACTAATTTTTAGTCGTTTTCTGCCATTATGTGCTACCTAAATTCACAGACTACTGTGGCGTATCCTGCCGACCCTCCCAGTAGTTTATTAAGTTTGCCTTATAAATCTTACTGGTCAAACCCATCACAAGACACGGCATAAACTTAGAAATATTGATATGTTTAAAATGGTTTTGTTATTATTGCTTGAAATGATTATAGTTTGTTTTGTTACTTCTACTCTAAATCATGGCATGATACGTAGTTTGCACAATATTACTTAGTGCGGATATGACAATTGCTACCATGTTTGATAGGGTCAGTTTGTCTCGTGGCCACAAGGTGTTTCTGGACTCCTATGAGTTGTTCTTATTTAAGTGTGCGTGGCCATATTGTACCCGGATCGTTCACACGTCCGTGACATGTTGACGTCATTATTATGAAGCAGAGATGCTTTTTTTTGTCGTGTGGCCTCCTTAGAGGCCGAGTGCAGGTCTTTCTATTCGACGCCCGTGGGCGACCTGCGCGTCGGGATGAGAGATGGAATAGATGAAGATGAATGAAACTGGGCAAGGATGTGGAAGGAATCGGCCGTGGCCTATCAGTAGGTACCGTCCCAGCATTTGCCTGGTGTTGAAAATGGGAAACCACGGAAAATCATTTCAAGGACGGCCGACGGTGGGGGCAGAGATGCTGATTGATCTGAGAAATGGAGCGGCTGATATTTTGAATAGCGCGCTAGGAGACTCCGAGTGTTGAGGGAAGTATGCAACGTAGGAGCGAGTGACGTGGAACTGTGACGTGGGAGCTCGCCTACGTAATGAAAATAAGTTTTCTAGAATTTCCTATAGGTGAAGGAATGGAACCTAGAAAAGTAGTACAGTTTACTGGCAATTGAATTAGAAGAAATTAGAGCTATCAAGCATGAAAATCCGTTCAGTATAAGACGAGATACGGAATGGAAGCTTCTAGAAGGAAGACCGCTTGGACTATATAAGGAGCCAGAGAATCAATACAGTATTGTATTCCATCAGAGCACTTGCTCATGTGCGCATCTACGATACATCAAGTACGAGTGTTTACGCCGTGATTCTGACCGCCGAAGAACTTAGTCGCTGGACGAGCAGTCAGTGGACTTAGTTTTTGTTCAGGTGAATGAACATAATTATATAATATCAGCGAAGGACTTAGAATATCGACTGACTTTATGGTCAATTATTCTAACCAGTCAGGTGATGGTAGTTTTGTAAAGCCATTCACGGAAGTTAGCCTACAAAATGATGTGTTTCTTGTGGTGAAACGGTACATCAGGCGCTTCAAATAATATCAGGAAGAATGTATTCTTATAGTTCGTTCTATGCAGCTAACAGGTGTTCCTGTAATAGCAGGTGAACGAAACCGCATTGTTCGGATATGGGACTTGTTCTCAATCTTTCAAGAGTACTATATCAGTATAAGACTGTACAACATTTCAACATGTTAGACTGTACCGAGAATAACGGGAGTTTTTTTGAACGAGTGACATTAAATATCAAGATGCGCCGTTAAACTACTCGAGGATAGGTGTGATATGGAGGCGAACGAGTGATATGGAACAGCAGATGACCATGGGAGGATACTATTGGGATAGTGAATACCGAAGGACACGCTCTACCTACACAGCAAGAATGAAGTAAGACAACTATTCATGTACTATCCACTAGCCTATAGTAGCATTTGAGAATTCCATTTTTTTACTGTCACTATAAGAAATCAACATATTTAATCATCGTAATGAGAACGTCTATTATACTTGTCCAGGATGACAAATGGAGCTTGTAGTCCGACAATTTATTATTCTATTTTACTATTTTTGTCAGGACAACAGTCAGTTCATGTGTTTCGACATGAAATGTTTAAGTTATTTCCAAGGGATAGGAATTTTTTTAACTCTTATTATGAGGAGAGCCTCGATTATAACATGGATTATTTAAATAATTTGATTTATATAATAATAATAATAAATGACTGTGAAATAAATAAGTTAATAATAATAAAAATATAACTACACCATTTAAGGTTATAAATAATTTATTTAGGGAGTTGACAGCACCAATTTATGAATTAAATTGTTAATTGTGATCAAATAGTTACTGCATTTAATAATTAGAAAGTGAGATGTTATTAATCATTTACAAAGACGATTTAAACATTTATTTATTATGGATGAAATAGGGCAATAGTAATCATTATGTGGTTGTAGTGAAGCAACGAGGCCTAAATATTTTTCCAGTAATAATAATAATAATAATAATAATAATAATTTGTGGAAGAATTTTAATAATTGGAAGAATTTGAATAAAATAACTTTGTTTATTTGTGGAATAGAAGTTTGGATTTATAAATAAATTTATATAAGTTTATGAATGAAGTGAAATAGTAAGAATTTCAGCTCAGTAAAATTTTCCAAAAGCACTAAAAATATTTAGATGAAGAAAAAGAAAGCGGCAGGTATTAAATGTATAAATTAGGGTGAGATTATGTAAATGGGAGGCAAGGAGAAATTGACCAGAATTAAATACATCTTCATTGGAAAAATAAAATTGAAGAACACACAGTGCAGTGATAAGACAGAATATTACAAACAGAAAAAAAAATATTTGTGGAGAAGAATATTTGAAGTAAAAAAATATGATGATTTTAGTGTGCGAATTGTCCATTTAACTGTCAATTCAAATATTTAATATTTTTTTCTGGATCAACTTGAATTTCCAATAGTATGCTTAAATAATTGAAGAACATTAGTTTAGATTTGATGAAGCTGACCGAGAAGAAAAAAATATCAAATGAATAGCTACAAATGCAAAAGTAAAATTAATAATTGAAGATATTTTTATTTTGTGCTTGGAATAATAACAGTAACAGTGGAAATGAGCATTAAATATTCACAATATGAGAGGGTGAGAAAATTTATTGTAAATAAAGTGATAAGATATTTTGAAATTAATAATAATAATAATAAATTCTATGATTAACAGTTATTTTGTGTGAGATATTATGTAAATTTTCTGAATGAGAAAAATTTTGGTGAAAGAGATAATGATTTAATCCACTGATAGTGGATAACAACAATGTATGCTATTGTTCAAAACACATTTTGAAATGAGTAAATTTAAATTTTGTTTAAATTGAAACAAATGATTATGAGAAAAGAAAAAGATTTATTTTTCAAATTATTATGATAATGAAAAATTTATAAACAATTTTGTTTATGGAAACAAAAATTTTACAAACACAAAAATATTAACATTCGACTTTATGTTAGCCGAATATTGATATGAGGTTGTTATTATACTTCAGTGAAACAGTGTAATAATTTTTTTCCAATTTTTTTTTTTTGGAAACATCATCGAATTAACCAAGTGACAATTTTTCGAAATATCTTTACAACGTGTACTTGAACAATCAAAGCAATTCTTCGTGATGTGAAACTACAAATATGTAAATAGAGGGACCACTCGAACTCTTCATTGAATAGTGATTACCCAGTGTAAATAATTAGAGATTTTCGTTTTTGATATCAGAATGGACTAATATTTTTTCTGAATATCAATTTTGTGGAGTTCAAGGGTATTTTTAGGGACTGTTGATTTTTTATGTGTGATTGTTTTCTTTGTGTGTTTGAGGTTATTGCCAGTCAATTTAATATTTTAACTATAAATAAATTGAGATTTTTAAGAAACGTGCTATTTTCAAAATAATTTCTTTCCTTACCTTACTTGTGGATTACCGAGATCAGGGATGCCAGATATAGACCTAATATTCACCTAGATAGACCCTGAGATTGATTTTCTCGTGCTAATCTGATTTTGGTATTTTACAAAATGTGGTCTTTGGGATCTCGATCCATCGGGCACAATATAGATTCTGAGATTATATTTTTTATGTATTTTCTTTTAGTATTTGTTATTCCATTAATAAAATGCATATATTATTATGAAGCTGGGATTCTAAGAGTTAGTCTGCGGACTGCCATTATCGTCTTGAAATGTTGCTGTTCGGCAATACACGCGAGGTAAATACAATGATGTAAAAGAAACTCACTGGCCTTTAAAATGTAATAGTTAGGCCTAGGTTAATAATGCACTCTTAGATTAAAATAGGCTCCTTAAATATTGAGCTATATTAGCGAAATTTCAGGATTAATCTATTATAAGCAACAAGCAGTATAGTGCCGTCGTACTCACCTACTTAACAATTTCAACACAATTGTTTATCAGATAAAAGAACACGCACATCGACTTTGAGTGCACACAATACGTCACAGCGAGCAAAGCTACGATATCCTAACATCCAATTGTGATCCCGAGCAATGCCGGGCTTAAGAGCTAGTAAAATATAATTATGAGTAATTTGTATCAGAACTGGGTTTCTCGTCGTGCGTTAGTCTGTCTAAGATGAGGGACTTTATGAATATTTTACATCACTATGTGTATGTTAACGTGATGTATTCCACATGTCATAAAATTAGAATTAATTGAACTACCAATCTCATGATATTTTACATTTATAAACAATTGTAATATTTTGTAGCTTGTAGTCAGGAGAATATACAGTCAGAAGAATACATTTATTTAATCCCTTTTGTTGCAGTTATGCAGAGAAGGATGACACCTCCATCTTGAACATCATGAACGCTGGATACAACAGGGTGAGTTCACTTGCTTTCCTGCGTCATAATGTGCCCTGAGTTCAACGCGGTAGAAACGTGGTGGCCATCTACCAAACTAATGTGAAAAAATATCTAACGGTCAGAACTTTACTGAATTTATGTACAGAATCTGAAAGAATATTTACCCAACAGTTAAAACGGATGGTAGCTCAATATTTAAAAAATAAACAGATGTATTTGATTAAGTCTGAGGTTCCAAAACTGTAACTTATTTGAATGATTCTGGATTACTGAGCGCCAGCTCATAAGCAGAAAGCTTGTGGATGATTAAACAAATAATATTCTCTAAAGCACAGCAGGACTCTCCCTTCTCAAAAAATAGGGTGATTCTATAACCAATCAAAATCATTAGATGAGAGGCAAGATACTATAATATACTGTCATATATAATTTTATTGAAAGAACTTACTCATATGGTGGTTATATATATAATATATTCAGTAGTGGTAGTGGGATCCAAAATAAAAGAACTGAATGTTTCTCTGTCATAAACAAGATATAATTTTCAATAGATCAGCATATAATCACTCCCTGTGATAATGGCTCTTGTTTGAGGATACTCCCTGTATAGATGTAACCTCACAATGGACATACCTTTCTTGATTCAATTTGCTTCTTATATCGATTCCGGCAACTCAATTCAAATCTCTTCATACCCATTAGTCTTCTCCGACTGTCGTAACAGCCCCCACTCTACATTCAATTACGACGACATCTTCTCATATCATTTCATATTTCATTGTCAACTCTTCTCTAGGAATAAAACAATTAGAGTAGGCTCCTTGCTTTCTTGACCAACTCGTTCCTTAGTTCTCCAAATCACCACTACTACATTCCAAAGCGCAGCAGCCATCTCGCATGTCTTAGTAATAGCTTCATTAGTTCTGCGTTTCACCACGATATTGGCTTCAGCCACCATCTTGCATGCTTCTTATATAAAGTATGTAGCGCATCCATTGTGATGCCTTCTGTATAGTTTCTTTATGCTAGCAAGTCACAGTGCAGATAACAAGATACTAATACAAGAACATCTATGGATCTTCTTAGGAATGCTACATTTACGTCTTCTCCCCCAGGGGCTCACATCTAGTGGGACGTGGGTTGGCGACCACGCGGCCCCAGCTGAGTCCGGCATTGCTTCCACTTACTTGTGCCGGCTCCTCTCCGTCTTCTTTCCGTTCGACCTCACTTGGTCTTGTTCTCTTCCGACCCCGACGGTATTAGGGTATCCAAGGCCTAGGGAGTCTCTTCCTTTCCCGCCTTAATTGGCCCTTGTCTCATCTTTTCTGATACCCTCCTTTTGCGAGGGGTCAGCCTTCTTTTTCTTTTCCTGTTATCTCCAGCCTTCTGCTCAAGGCCCTTAAGGAGGCCGGATGTATGAAGCCCCACCACGTCTGGTGCACCTTCGATAATGCTACACCCTAAGGGGCTCACGGCTTTTGAGTTCGGGAGTTGGCGACCCCGAGGGATTCCTGAGATGGGTCCGATTTTCCCCTTTTGTCCCTTACCTGTGGGGCTGACCCTCTCATCTTTCACTTTCCTATCTGCCTTTCATGGTTCTCCTTCCTTCCAAGTCCCTCAGTCCGCATTCTTCGAGGGTTGAGGGCGTTTCTTTTCCTCCTGTCCTTTTATTTGTCTTATTCTCCTTTGGTTTTCCATTTTTCCTTCTAGTATATAAGCTAGTAGTTAGTTTTAGTTTTAAGTTCGCATTTCATTTTCATCTTCACGATCACCCAAACAATCAGGGGCCGATAACCTAGATGTTAGGCCCCATAAACAACAATTATCATCATCATCATAATCATTTACGTCTTCTTTCAACAAATAATCGCAATTGAACAAGTTCACATTTAAACGCTCCCAATCATGGTTTCTGGACACGTTACAAAACCAGGATCTTAATCATATTTTCTCTGCTATTCCAAAATGTATTCCATAATTTTTTTAAGAGACTCTTGATGACCAATGAAAGTTACAGCTGTAAAATTATATATTGTACGGAAAGTATTAGCTATTTTCATGGACGGTGCAGATTGAAACAGATATTTTAATTAAAACTCAGCAATTTTTCTAGGTTTATGCCGTGTCTTGTGTGGGGTTTCGTCTAGGAGCACCAAGCTGACCCATCAGCGGGCTCTCGGTGTCCGTACCTGGACCACCACAACGAACTGCGCGATACCTTCATAACTAAGCACCTTAATAGGGAGGCGAGAGGCTGCTTGAGCTTTTAGCTCTCGCAGTAAAGAGGCGCAGGTGCGCTTCATAAAATGGGAGGTAGCGCGCAAGAACTCTTATCTCAGAAACAGATAACATTTTTGCTCCAAACTAACTTCCTATGATATTTCAATATGCAGAGAACCCAAATCATCAGAAAAGAGAAAATTGAATTTTTCAACCTACACCTTAGTGCCACTTTTTATGATCCTAACGCCATCAACCCATTTAGATGCCCGCGGAACATAATTTGGAAACGCCATCCTAACGCGATCTAATATGTGGATGTACGACTACATTACAATGTATACAGACTTATAATACTTTGTTTTTGTGTGTGACCTCCAGGTGAAGTTCATAAATTACTAGTTGACGCCCGTGGATAACCTGCGTGACATTATCAGGATGAAATATACAATTGACGTCACCAGCACCCAATTCCTGAGCCATGGAAATAAATTACGGGGAATTAAAATATTCACGGCTTGGTCGGAACCAGAACCAGAACCAGAACCCTTTGGGCCAAATCCTAGCATACTGTGTAGCTATGGGGACGGACATATCGAACATGAAAATACGAAGGCCATTTGATCAACCATTTAGAGGATGACTGAGGTGGAAATCGCATTTCTCTTTCACTCATTTCAGTTCACATACAGTATCAGAAACCAATTTCTTGGCAACGCTACGAATCGAACTCTAATCTAAGGAACGACAGCCAATAATGGCAGCCTCTGCACCTGAAATAGTCTCTGATGAAATTCTTTCTCGAGAAACTCCTAAAATACCTTGCAATGAAAAAGAGAAAAAAAGAGGCATGCAGAAACTAATGAGTTTCAGTCTCTACTCAGGTATGATAGGGTTTTCACTCAACTGTAAAGTAACTGTTCTCACATCTGAATTCATGACCTCGGGTCTAGTTTCTTCATAACATAACTAACAGTAATTAAGAGTGTAGTTTATGGGAGATTGTGCCAAGGAACGAGTATTATCAGCCGTGAAGATAGCCAAGGCTTATCGTGTATGCAACCCACTGAACACGTCAGGCTGAATAGTTGCATACACAAGAAGAGCACGGCGCCTACCTAGTTTTGAATAACTTTGACCACTTCAGTAAAATAAACTCGCAATGAATTTGAATTTTTCTTTGTTTTGCAGTGATTTGGTAAATCACATCTGACCTACAATGTGTAACGATCAAGGCTTGGATATTTTAAAAGACGACCTAATCACGAATTGTTCTGCTTTTTACAAGCAGTAAGTAGTGCCCAATCACCTGTAGTCGTAAACGTTGTGTTACACGGGACATTTCATCTTTCACGTATAAAGTTTCGGGATCAATGTACACTAACGCTATGGGCAATTTAGGAACACATAATATAAAATGACATGTGGGCTATGAAATGCACTCTATCCAACGCTTCGAGGTTAATATTGGTCTGAGTAACCCACTAGAGAAAGAATAGTGACAGAAATACACGTGTGGCTACATCCCGTGTATTCAATGGGTAGGATCGTCCCTCTTGGACTTCTAAGTTGAAGGTTTTATCACAACGACGATGGTAGGTATTATTAATTTATTTCGTGGTTTATTTCTTACAATCATTCTATTTATTTATCGTATGGCTTTTAGTGCCGGGAGTGCCCGAGGACATGTTCGGCTCGCCTGAGTCTGTAGCTGCTTCCAGCGGACACCCTAAAGGGCGAGCTACAAGTTCCGTTCAATTTCAAGTAGTTCCAACTTTCGCCACCAGATATCAATGATACCTAGTGGTGAACGTTGGAACTTTGATAGAGCGTTCTGACGAAATCTAACCTAACAAATTTTGCTTTACACAAGTTTAGTCTGTGAAAGGATCTTTAACATGCCATAAATCTATGACATGGGACCGCCGGCTTTACTTCCCCTCCGAAGGAAGGCATACTGAAGGATTTTTAACGCTCTTAAAAAATCCGACGACTTCGGCCGGGTTTGAACCCGCTATCTTGGAAATAGCAGTTCAGCATGCTACCGACTACGCCACCGAAGCCGCTAATTCTATGAATTGTGTGAAGAAGAACTGATCCAATATGACTTCCTGCGAAATGCTAATAAAGACACACGAGGATATCACGCAGGATATCGATCTCTCTGCTCAGGGACGGACAGGAATGAAAAGACGCGAGGGATTATTGATCCACCTTTAAATAATACATATGCTTTTTCTGAGAGGCTTAGGTGGAAAGCTCCTATTTCCATAAATCCACGAGTGGCATCCTTTGGCGTTCACCGACTGAGAGACCCCTCTCCCCCTTCTAAGCGATTCTCAACATGTAGGTTGTAGCACGGCATTGCTTAAACTTACGTGTGCTCCTCTTGTTCATCTACTCTTCTGATCTCTCTTGGCAAACTCTTCCTTCTCTTCCGAACCTGACTGTATTAAGGTATCCTAGTCCTAGAGTGTCTTAAACTTACCTGCCTTAATTGTCATTACCTCTTCTTTCCTGACACCCCAATGCTTCAGAGGGTCAGACATTTTAAATTCTTAGAGACTACTTATTTAATTATTTTATATTACCTTATTTTATTCTAGTATAGTAGGCTATTTTTATTTTTTTAATTTTTTAAAATATGTTTATTTTTAATGTAGACTATCTCAATTCTTTTCAGTTTTAAAATTTAATTTTTATATATTTTTATATTTTATGTAGGCTATTTAAATTTGTATTTTTGATTACTTTTTAATCTTTTATTTTTAATTTGTAATTCTTATTTTTTTCATTTTTTTTGTGTGCTTTATATTTTAATATCTTAAATCTTAATTAAAAATAATAAAGCATATTTAACTTTTTAATTTTATTCTTTGTTTGTGGATTTTCTCAGTTAGTATGGGTATATTTTCGACGTCGATGGGAGTCTTGGAGTCACGATGGATGCTTGCGAATTGCCCTGGTTGCAACTTGAATTATTATGACCCGTTATGAAGGATGTAAATAAATTCATTTTGGAACTAGGGCTCTCTCTTCGTGCACTTAAGTGAAATAGAAATTTTGTCTGATAACCTTTATTATTGTGGTGTGAATGCCCGTCTTCTGCGGTCTCAGAGTTCCTGAATCCAAGTAACGTGGGTTCGATTCGCAGCTTTATCAAGAAATGTTATTCTGATTTGATGGTTAAAATGGGATACACTAGTCATCCTGAGACAAAACTGAGAAGAGGTTCATTTGATTTGTATCTCAGCTGTTCTACAAGTTGTATTCCATAATTTCGCATTTCTACTACAGGCAAATGCCGGAATAGTTCCCAACTTAAAGCCACGGCCGCCTCTTTTCAAATCCTAGCCTGTTAAAAATACACACTCTACTCTAACCATCAAAATGACATAGCCTAACAGACAAATTCCAGACTCGCCTAAGTAAACTGGGCTATATGACCACCAAGTCGCAAAGCCCTTAAATGAATCAACGACAACTATGAGTAGTGGGTGAACTTCTAATTGAGGAAGGAAACGACCATAACCTTGAGTTTGTTTATCTTGCCAAAATGTTGAAATACAACACCAATAAAAGCTAGTTCCATGATAGCTGGAGTTGGGTTCGAACTCGCTTCTTATATTTTATCGTTATCCTCGTGAGATTCAGTGCGTCCTAGTCTAACCCTCAGACCAAAATTTAGACACCTGCCAGAGCCAGAATTATCTCACTCCTCACCTTGCTTAGTTTGTCTCATTATAGCACTTATTTATTTATCATATGGCTTTTAGTGCCAGGAGAGTTCGAGGACATGTTCGGCTCGCCAGAGGCTGTAGATGCTTCAAGCGAACAGCCATAGGGTGAGCTACAAGTTCCGTCCAATTTCAAGTAGTTCCAACTTTCGCTACCAGATTTCAACGATGGAACTTTGATATAGCGTTCCAACGAAATCAAACCAAGAAATTTAGCTTCACACAAGTTTAGTCTGTGGAAGGATATTTTACATGCCATAAATCTATGACATGGGACCGCCGGCTTTACTTCCCCTCAGAAGGAAGGCATACTGCAGGATTTTAACGCTCTCAAAAAATCCGACGACTTCGGCCGGGTGTGAACCCGCTATCTTGGGCACAGCAGTTAAACATGCTACCAACTACGCCACCTTGTGTTTTTGGGATTTCTACCCACATAAACTACAGTGGGGGGAATTGAAGATCCAACCAGGATCAGGGCTAATAACCTGACAGTTGGAGCTAAGAATTAAACATTCTCTACCCTTAAACCACAAAGTTACTGAGATCGCCTCGTGGTGTTGAGGCTAGCATTCTTTGTCATCACCCCTGGGGATCGGGGTCTATTCTAGGCTCTCCCAAGACATTAATTCTGATCATACGGCTGTAACGGGCTACTCATAGCATCACGATGTGGAGCTCAGAAGTAGCGGGTTCGAATACCAACTCAGGCATCTGACACATGGCTTGCCATTGTTCCCCACTTCTACTGTACTAAAGGCAAATTCCGGAATGGTTCCTAACTTAAGACCTCAGCCGCCTCCTTCCCAATTCCAGTCTCAATAATGAACACACACTATTACGGACATCACAATAACATAGGTTATCAACCGAATCGTACACAAACCTAATACACGGGACTAAATGACCACGATGTCACAAGCACTTAATGAATCAAAACCCCCATGTGTCCAACGCCTGTTTGTTATTCAAGTAAATGTTGTACTGTTTGCACTAGCAAAGTTCTCTTTTTCAACAAGATTATAAGTCCATCTGGAATTCAGGACCAGTAAGTAAGATTTGTTACTTAGAAGCAAAATAACCAGTGATGGACGAAGCAAAGAGGATATAAAAAGTAGGTTAGCACTGGCAAGGAAAGCATTTGTACAGAAAAGGAATCAGATTTAGGTATTAGGAAGTAATTTTTCTTAGCCTTTGTCTGGAGCGTGGCGCTCTATGGAAGTGAAACTTGGACTTTTGGAGCAGCAGAAAAGAGGAGAATTGAAGCTCTTGAAATGTGGTGTTACAGGAGAATGATGAAGATCAGTTGGGTAGATAGGGTTACAAATGAAGAGGTATTAAGACGAGTGGGAGAGGAGAGATTGGTTGGTAGAACACATACTAAGACACCCAGGAATTGCAAACATAGTTATAGAAGGAAGGGTCGAGGATAAGAACTGTAGGGGTGGACCAAGGTTAGAATATGTTAAACAGGTTGCCCCAGATCTAGGATGTGGTAGCTATGTAGACATGAAACGATTAGCTCAGGATAGGAAAGCATGGAGCGCTGCATCAAACCAGTAGAATGACTGAAGACTGAAGCAACAAGTCTAAATAGCTATCGAACCATTTCCCTGAAATTGACCATGAGAATACGTCGTTAATAAATAATGTAAGAGTTCCCACGGGACGGCTACCTCGTTTCCAAACAGGATTATTGGCAGTGTTTCTAATTTCATTTAATGACGTCTCATTACAAGTCGCTTTACATTACTAGTTACAGACAGGCACTGCTGGAAATTTAATTACGCGATTGAGATGTTGTCTTACATTCGTAATTATTCTCCTCTTAACTACGATAGGAAATAAACTGTGTTAAAATTGACTTATTCAACTCCAGAAAAAATACTTAAGGTATACGGAGAGATTCTAGTGAACTTTGACTAATTAGCTCAATAAATTGCAGTCCTATTTCATATAATCACCATATTAATTAGGTGTAGAAATTATCAATAAAATTACATCGGTAATCCATTGGAACCAACCAACACAGTGTAGGCTATATCAGTGGCACAAAGAAATGTTTATTTTTCAAAGCCAATGAGTGTTTAATGGACGTTATCTGTGAATGATGTGAGAACATATACCCCGATAACAATAATCAAGGCATAATAATTTTCAGTCGATCAACACAAATATTTGTGCCTAATTACATTTGGAGGAAAAACAAGTACGAGGGCAGATAAAAAAAAGTTGCACTTCCCATTTATGGCCATTTATTACACCACCTGTACAACAGCAGCACGCCTATAACGACATACAATGTAACGTCAATTTTCCACATAGTTTTCAATAGACTCCAAACATTTCTGCGAACGCACAACCAACTTGTCGATGCCGGATGCATAGAAAGTTCCTCCAGCGTTCTGCAACCAAATGGAGACAGCGGCCTTCACCTCCTCATCGTAGTGGCTACGCTGGCTAAAGCGCAGCGTTAGGCCATGGGGCCAAGCCCTCTGCTGACTCGGTAGACGCGTGGGTTCGAGCCTCACCGTCGGCCGTCCTTGAAATGGTTTTCCGTGGTTTCCCATTTTCAACACCAGGCAAATGCTGGGACGGTACCTTCTGACAGGCCACGGCCGCTTCCTTCCACATCCTTGCCCAGTTTCATTCATTCATCTTCATCCATTCCATCTCTCATCCCGACGCGCAGGTCGCCCACGGGCGTCGACTAGAAAGACCTGCACTGGCCTCTCAGGAGGTCACACGACAAAAAAAAAACAAAAAAAAAAAAACAACCTCCTCATCGATCTGGAAACGTCGACCACCGAGCTCCGTTTTGAGCTTACCGAACAGATGAGTCACATGGCGCTAGGTCGGGACTGTAGGGTGGATTTTGCCAGACCTCCCACTTGAAACGCTGCAGCAGTTCGCTCGTTTGGCGGGCCTTGTGAGGTGTTGGGTTATCGTGCAACAAAATCACACCGGCGCTTCTCTTTAATCGTGCAATTCTTCCTTTTGGCCCATAGGAATCGGATTGTCGCACGCACGTCATATTTGGAGTGAACATCCAGTCGACGCGCCATTGCATTTGGCCGCTATTCACACCATACAAGACGAAACACCACAGCGACCTGCCTAACAAACGTGTGGGCAGTGTCTGTCCCTTTCTCCGTTGTGCCCACGTTTGCGACACACAGACGCTGCTGCAGCGCGTTAGTGCAACTAACTTTTTGATCCTCCTTCGTATCTATATGCCCTAATATGAAAACACTATCTGCACGTTTGTGCGCTTTCTTTTAAATACATTAAGTTACAAGGTTCAATAACTTCATTTGTTCGTCTTTACGGACCAAAGGAACATGGCTAATACCATGAGGAACTATGTGAGGTGAGGCAGAATAGAAAACGTGATGGCAAATTCATTACCATGTACAAGGATCTGATGGATGATGTGATTAAAAATTTGTTGAACATTTCAGATTGTCTAAAAAAATGTTTTTATATATTTCTGAGTAAAATGAAAGTTCATTTAAAATGCACAAAATCTCAAAATGTTCTGAAAATTGTTTATACGCCATATTAATCTAAGGACCGTTAGATTTGTAATGGCAATTATTGTTTTTCATAGTTTATTGTTACAGCTATATTCATGATACTTTCCCACGCTCGTGCGTTCTATTAGTAAACCCAAAACATACCTTTGAATTTTCTTTATATTAGGCAAAAGAAAAAAAAACAGTTTTTAGGAAAGACGCTGCATTAAAAGCAAGAGCAAAAGAGCTTGTAAGAACAGATAAATGGATGCTAGGGCTTCAAATAGAAGACGAATGCTATTGTGGTGATAGAAGCCATTTTTCAGTCTAGCCTAAATCTAATAAAGAAAGCTTTTCAGTCGCTCAACACGAATTGTGCCCAATTAGATTAGGTGGGAAACAAGTATTTACATGAATATCTGAGACTTTTGTCATTATTCTAGATTTTCCCGTATTGATTATGATATATTACACCAATATCCACTTTACAATACAAAAATGTTTTTATACAATGTCCTTACACTCTTTGATACATGTTTCGGCTATGTGAGCCTTCTTCAGTCAAACACATTAATGATTCTCATATGACAGTCTATGTGTTAATCTTATTAAGAAACTTAAAAAATAAATCGTTTTACAATCATCAAAGTTATTTAAAAATGGACATATAATGCTTAAAGAATTCGAATATGTGCAGAAGTTCAGGTCATTGGGATTTCAACGACGAACGGCCGTATCTAGGCTGAGTAATCGGATGTTTCTTATGTCCAGCATAGCCAATACTTCTTGGGCTGCTCGTCCTGTTAGGTGTTTAGTAAAACATTTAACCGTGGGTTGCAATGTCATTCCTAGGTATTTGTATTCCGTCGAGATTTTGAGCAAAAATTATGCCAATCTTTACCTACGGGATAGAAATTATATGGAACAATCTTACGTACAAAAACCTAGAGACATTAGAGAAGGTGAAGTCAGCATATATGAAAAAAGCATTGGGACTGTCCAAAACAGCAACATCAAGACTGGTATATCTTCTAGCAAGAGAGACGTTTCTAATTGCAGACATCAGGCTGCAATTTATGTTACAGCACACCAGGGCTTTTGAATACTAGCTACGAGTCATGGAAGACAAACGAGTTCTACGGCACAGAAGCCATGAGTAATCTGGCATGGGCGGCTGCGAACTACGAGATGCGCCACGTCGTAACTAGAGCGTCTACACACGGCAAAAAAAAAAACTACACACTATCAGACCAGACCAGACCAGCAGACCGTCAGAAAAAGTAGCTGATGGGCGGGCAGTTCGATAGTGTGTAGGCCTGTCTGCTGACCAATTCGGTCTGCGCAGACTGTCTGACGGTCTGGCTGGAAAACCTTCAGACCACCAGACTGTCCCTCGCCTGTCTGGTCTGGTCTGCGTTGTGTAGCGCTGTCTGGCCGACTGGTGGACTCCGTCGCGATCTGCAGCAGTTTCAGTACGTATTCTACTGTTGAACAGAGGGGCACTACGTCTTATTACAAGATTCTGTCGCCATGTCTCAATATTGCCAGCATAGGACAACGCGAGTGCCGATGATATTGAAGTAGGTGATCATGAGACGGATACTATCATGCAAATGTTAGAAGTGTATCGGGAGCATAGATGTTTGTACGACATTAGAAGTGATAGTTACTCGAATAAAATTGCAAGACACGAAGGCTTCAACGCTTTGTTGGCAATTATTAAATTATTAAATACTCAACAAAATAACAATTAACATAACATAACCATCTTACTTGTTACTGGGCGGACGACTCAATACAACTGAGGTCTGGAGGTCTGATATGTTGGTGTGTATGCAAAGCCGTCCCCCGACCTAGCAACTTGCTCGTCCACGTCTGCTGGTCTGGTCTGGTCTGGTCTGATAGTGAGTAGCAGGCTTCATATGGTAAAACAAGAATTATCAGGACCCAATGACAGCGTGTGTATGTGAATTATGCAACCAAATCTGTGAAAAATACCACATAGAACTGTGTACAAAAAGACTAAGATCAATAAGCGAATGCGCAAATATGTGAAAATGTTACACAGTATGTACTGTAATCTTACATGGCTATCTAGCTGCAATTATTAAATTATTATTTAATTTCAAGTAACCTATACTTCAGTAAGGAGAGAGTCTTCAAGAACATCCCTGAAAAAATTAGATTAGTTCCTATTAATAGTTTCAGAGAAAAAGTAAATTAGACATTGAAAATGTATAGAACAACCGGAGCCCCTTAAAACGACAAGGCATCCATGGGAGGAAAACCTTCGAATCACAAGACGTCCGTAAGAGAACAAAAGTATCGTTGACGACAATACTCAATATCAAGGAACGGATACTGCACTGACACATAAAATAAATCACTACGCCGGACAAGTGTAAATGCGTCAATGGCCTAGTTGGTAGCTTGCTGAGCTTCTATGCACAAGATCGCGGGTTTAAACCCGGCTGATGTCGTCAGATTTTTAAGAGCGACAAAAAACCCTCAGTATGCCTTCCTTCGGAGGTGAAGTAAAGCCGGCTGTCCCATGTCTCAGATTTATGGCATGAAAAAGAACCTTCCACTAACTAAACTTGTAGAAGCTAAAATTTGTAGGTTATTTTGATAACGCTATATTAGTTCCAACGTTCGCTGCCAGGTGCTGACTGCGATGGCATTCAGTAGCCACGTCCGTCGCTAGGTGTCGTAGATGGTAGCATTTGGTAGTAAAAGTAGGAACTACTAGAAAAAATTAATCGTCTGCAGTCCTTCTACCTGACTCACAGATAACACACACTAATACAGCCATCACAATTAACACCGGTTATCACACAAATTCTACCCACACCCTAAGTACACGGGGAAACATGACCGCGTTGTCGCAGCCCCTAAACTAAACCGCGATTCAAAGGAACGATATAAATAATCACTGACACTGATGAAATTTCACTACACTGAAACGTCACGGATATCTCCGAAAATGACATCACTGTTAATGAAAATCTCATTGTAATCTGTCCATATGATTTTTTTGATCAAAGAATACGAATAATGGAAACCTTTGCCATATTAATGTATCGACAGACACGCCAGACACACGATTGTGACAAACTTATTAGTGTGAAGTTGTTGTTTTCTGATTGCAACATTCCTGCTAGAGCTAATTGCAGGAACATACTGTAAGACACGCAACGCATTGAACGCATTCTCATTTCTCGCAAGGCATGCTGATTCCTCCTTCCTCTCTAGGTACCCTCTATCTTTTCCTTTAAGAGTACTTGCACCTTGCGCTAAGGCGGACAATCCAGTGCATGTCAAATATCTTACTGTTGTTTCATTTTTTAACTAGGATGATGATGATTGTTCTTTCTAGTGGCATAAGATCTAGGTTATCGACCCATATAGCGACTAGGACATTGTGGACGTGCTGATGGTTGTATTAAGGCACGAAGAATCTAGATCATATCATCCTAATGATATGGGCCATAAATATAATGATGATGAGAACGAATAAGTGAGTACTACTATCTGATAAAAGAGGGAAGCCGGACTCAGTTGGGGTCATGTGGTCTCCAATCCACGTTCCACTAGTTGTGAACCTTTCGGGGAAGTCCTGTGTGGTTGACTGTGTACGTACTCTCCCCGCGCCAGCTCTGAGGACCTGGCAGGAATGTGGAGTGGAGTGAGTAAGCCAGTGATGACGTAGCACTATACTATGCAAAAACATGTACTCACCTTAGAGTAGCGGTGTTGTATTGGAGAATCCGGAAACCGATTTGTTTTACTACTTTTCGTAATGAAGTGTGTGACCAAGGAAAAGTTATTTTACCTTGTATCACAGGCAGTAGTTTTGGAATGGTAGGAACACGTTTTTCTTCCACATAAAACGCTTGAATAGCACGACGAATTACACATTTATCAAAATCATCAATGTTCAGTACAGTGTGTAATGGCCTAGTATTTCGTCTCTTACCCGGGGTGCACAGCACACTACCCTCGCCACTTTCAGCCAATGCCCTCGTTTCCTTCCGTATCTTTTTAATAAAAGATTTGGACTCTCCAGCATAGTAAGCAGCTCTTATTGTCGCCTGGTTTACTGTGAAAGTAAAACGTTTGTTTTCAGCCTCTTCATCACATTTTACAATAATGTTACTTACGATACCACGACACTCAGAATGCACAATTTTATTTTTCTTTTGCACCGACATAACACTATGATAACCATACAGTCAAAGTCTATGTCTTCACTAAGGTAGTATAAGCATAAGCATGGCCCGGAATTCCCCTGCTCACTCAACGTTCCCGCTCCCCTTACCTCCCCCTTACCTCATACCGCGCGTCGTCAGAGCTGGCGCGGGTCAGTACACATATCAAACAATTAGTTCGTACTTATGTTAATTGCCTCTATTAACATACAAATTTTCAGTTTGATTACTGTAATAGATTCGTAGATATTGAGAACAGTCTAATATTTCGATTGGTCACCATGTTGTTTTTAGCCTACTTTCAATTTTGAAAAAATAGGCTTATGAGATCACCTTTTGTCCGTGTGTGTGTGCGTGTGTGTGTGATTCGTGTGTGTGTCCCCCCGTAATAAAATCTAAACGGCTGGAGCGATTTCAATGAAACTCGGTAAGTTCATAGCACCATTCCGGGCGAACCCCACCGTGCCCTTCAAATTATGATACGTCTCACCAATCCAACATGGCGGCTGTGCGAAAAATTTCACCAGTATTCAATAACTCCGAAACTATTACCGATATCGCCCTGAAATTTTGTATGGTGATAAAGGGAACTGCTAGAAGTTCACTTATGTGACCTTTGAGAACCTGGTGACTACAAAACCAACATGGTGGCCAAGCGAAGTTGAGACGTTTATATAGACGTTTCTCGCGATTTAACCATCCAAACGCAATGAAACATGATTCAGTATACGTTTAAATACATTGTAATGCACCTACATCTAACTTCGTTCAATTGTTTACATAACCTCAAGATGGCGAATGTGCGAAATATTTCACCGGCATTCTATATCTCTGTGAACTATTACCGGTATCACCCTGAAATTTTGCACGGAGATAAAGGGCACTACTGGAAGTTCATCTATGAGACTAAAAAAAACGGTTAACTACAAAACAAACATGGCGGCCAAGCGAATTTGAAAGTTTTAAATAGACTTTTCTCGCGATTTAATGATCCATCTCAATGAAACTTGGTACAGCAAATGTTTATACACAATGTAATGCACTGGTATGTAATTTAGTTCAATTGTCTTATAACCTCAAGATGGTGGCTGTGCGAATTTTGAAATTAATTCTTTATTTCTTGTGTCGTAATCATGCGATCGAAGTGAAAGTTTGAATAATGAACCTACGCTGTAATTTTCCTTTAAAGGTACATGACTATATGGCCTATACATATAACAATCCAACATGGTGACCATCCGGAATATTTAGAATCTACTAAAGCAATCAAACTGAATTTTTTTACGTTCATAGGGGTTATGAACATAAGTTCACCCATAGGACTTTCAATATCCTGGTGATCACAAATCCAACATGGTGGCGACGCGAAGTATAAATATTCACATCGTCGTTTCTCGCAATTTAACCATCCAAGTGCAGTGAAACTTGGTACAGTAAATCCTCATACAAATGTTAATCCACTGGCATCTAATTTATTTCAATAGTTTCCATACCACAAGATGGCACTGTGCGAAATTTTAAAATCTCTTTTTTACTTCTTGTGCTCTAATCATGTGATTGAAGTTTGAATACTACACGTACACAATAATCTTCATGTAACAGTGCATAACTCTAAGCCCTACATATATAAAATTCCAACATGGCGACCATCCGAAATATTTAGACGGTTCTCAATATTAACGAATCTATTACAGCAATCAAACTGAAATTTAGTATGTTGATAGAGGCAATTAACATTAGTGGGATATATGAAAATAGGCTCTATAGTTCTTCACGGAACTACTTGTTTTTATATGTAGGTCTTAGAGTTATGTACTTTTACATGAAGCTTATTGTGTACGTGTAGTATGCTGAGTGTAGTCCCCTTCCAACCTTCATATCACAATTACATTTTTCGCAGAGCTGGGAATCTAACCCAAGTTATTTGAACCAGAGTCTCTGTACGTACCTCGAGAATCAAAATGTCTTCCAGTGTGCTATTCTGTGAATACCACTGATGAAGCATGCATGCATTTCTTATTCCTACTCAATGTTTCCATTGGTTTGGTGCTACTGTTCCAGTGGATGATCGAAACGAGTAGTCTTCCCTTGTGTACGAACGAGTTGCTGCAGGTTGAGAATAACGACGTGCTACCTCGTCAACAGCTGGCTGCTTCCCAGGCGTTCTATCTCGCTGTAGACCGGAGCAAGGACCTCATTCACATCACGGACTCAAACCAGAAGATCCAGGTTCGTACAAATTTCCAACGTTTCTGTTCTTCGCGATCTCACTGATAATTTGTGTTTGAACATTGTATCTTACTTCAAGTTTAGCAAGCCCTCACCAGATGTCAGATTAGGACAGTGATCATCGTCTCCACTGCCCGCTGTAGGGGGCAGCATACCTGCTAACTTCTTCCCTGCCGGGGGGAGAGTAAGACAGTGAGTCTCTGTTTAAGAGCGGTAACGGTCAGTTGCGTGATGTCAGACAATGGCGTAGTCGGTGTAACAAACACCTACATTCAGTGGTTCTTTTGTGTGTAAATATGTGTAGGGAGTGTTGTCTTATCGTGTATGACGTGTTCATTTTAAGTTGTGTAAATATAATGTAGTAATAATTCCACAGAGATCCAGTGATGTGAATCAGCTGCCTACCTCGTGTTCTATCATACAGTCCATTTCTATCCTCGTACTATCCTTAGCCAAACCTTGTATATATCTCCTCACCTCAAATCAACTCTTTTCAATTTGCATGCATTCTATGTAGGCCTACATAATTTATCTTTTTTTTTTTTTTTTTGGCCAAGATATTCGTTTTCAAAAGAGTACCAATACGAGCTTCTGCAGACTGCCGATAGATGGTCTGTGATCAGCGAATATTTGAAACGTCACTCTGATTTATATTTTTCATAACGGTCTTCGATTCTGGATTGCTTCTAAATCCTAATCATTATACAGATATATTACATTTCTTTATTTTTTAGCCTATTTTCAATTTTGAAAAAATAGGCTTATGAGATCACCTTTTGTCCGTGTGTGTGTGCGTGTGTGTGTGTGTGTGTGTGATTCGTGTGTGTGTCCCCCCCTAATAAAATCTAAACGGCAGGAGCGATTTCAATGAAACTCGGAAAGTTCATAGCACTAATCCCGGCGACCTCGACCGTGCCCTTCAAATTTTGTTACGACTCACCAATCCAACATGGCGGCTGTGCGAAATATTTCACCAGCATTCAATATCTCCGAAACTATTACCGATATTACCCTGACATTTTCTATGGTGATAGAGGGAACTACTATAAGTTCACTTATGTGACTTTTGAAAATCTGGTAACTACAAAACCAACATGGCGGCCAAGCGAATTTGCGACTTTTAAATTGACGTTTCTCGCGATTTGACCAACCAAACGCAATGAAACTTGGTACAGTATATGTTTATATACATTGTAATGCACCGATATCTAACTTCGTTCAATTGTTTACATAATCACAAGATGGCGGATGTGCGAAATATTTCACCGGCATTCTATATCTATGAAACTATTAGCGGTATCTCTCTAAAATTTTGTACGGAGATAAAGGGCACTACTGGAATTCCATCTATAAGATTTTCAAAAACCGGTTAACTACAAAACGAACATGGCGGCCAAGCGAATTTGAACAATTTAAATAGACCTTTCTCGCGATTTAATGTTCCAAGCGCACTGAAACCTGGTACAGGAAATATTTATACGCATTGTAATCCACTGGTATCTAATTTGATTCAATTGTTCACATAACCTCAAGATGGCGGCAGTGCGAATTTTAAAATTAAGTTTTTATTTCTTGTGATGTAGTCATGCGATCAAAGTGAAAGTTTGAATAATGAACCTACGCAATAATTTTCCTTTAATGGTACATGACTCTATGGCCTATACATTTAACAATCCAACACGGCGACCATCCGAAATATTTAGACGATACTGAATATCTACGAATCTCTTTTAGCAATCAAACTGCATTTTTTAATGTTCATAGGGGCTATGAACTTATGTTCACCTATAGGACTTTAAATAACCTGGTGATTACAAATCCAACATGGCGGTGACGCGAATTATAAATATTCACATGGACGTTTCTCGCAATTTAACCATCCGCGTGCAGTGAAACTTGGTACAGTAAATCTTTATCCGAATGTTAATCCACTGGCATCTAATTTATTTCAATTGTTTCCATAACCTCAAGATGGTAGCTGTGAAAAAATTTTAAATCTCCTTGTTTTTTCTTGTGTCTTAATTATGCGATTGAAGTTTGAATACTACACGTTCACAATAATCTGCATGTAACAGTAAACTCTAGGACCTACATATATAAAATCCAACATGGCGACCATCCGAAATATTTAGTCGGTTCTCAATATCTACGAATCTATTACAGCAATCAAACTGAAATTGTGTATGTTGATAGTGGCAATTAACATAAGTAGGATATATGAAAATAGGCTGTATAGTTCTTCACGGAACTACTTGTTATTTTTATTTTTCTTACTTTTACTTCTTAAAACTCTGCAATTCCTCTAGGTTTGTGCCGTGTCTTGTGTGTAGGGTTTCGCCTAAGACACCAAGCTTGCTCATCCGCGGGCTCTTGGTGTCCCCGCCCGGACCCCCACTGGAGTAGCAAACTGTGCGCTACCTCCCTTGATATAAAGTGCAACTGCTTCTCTTTACTGCAAGAACTAAAAGCTCAAGCAGCCCTAACCTCCCAATGAAGGCTTCCAAAAAGATGGTATATTGGCTTTCACGGCGAGTGAATTAAAACTCGGCAATTCTTCTAGGTTTGTGCCGTGCCTCTTGTGGGGTTTCGCCTAGGACACCAAGCTTGCTCATCAGCGGGCTCTTGGTGTCCCCGCCCGGACCCCCACTGGAGTAGCAAACTGTGCGCTACCTCCCTTGATATAAAGTGCAACTGCTTCTCTTTACTGCGAGAACTTAAAGCTCAAGCAGCCTGAACCTCCCAATGAAGGCTTCCAAAAAGATGGTATATTGGCTTTCACGGCCAGTGAATTAAAACTCAGCAATTCTTCTAGGTTTGTGCCGTGTCTTTATTATTATTATTATTATTATTTATTTACCATAAATCGTACACGAAGTATGGAAGGCCTAGTGAAAAAAGGGCAAGCCCCACATACATATTTCATGCTTCACACGCTTCTTGTGTGGGGTTTCTCCTAGGACACCAAGCTGGCTCTTCAGCGGGCTCTTGGTGTCCCCGCCCGGACCCCCACTGGAGTAGCCACACCGTGAAAGCCAATATACCATCTTTTACTTTTAAATTTTAAATTTTTGAATTTAAAAATTAAATTTAAGTTATAATTTTTAATTTTTAATATTTTTTTAAAACTTTCAAATTTCTATAGACTATTTTTTATTATTATTTTTTAAATTAAATGTTTTCATTATTTGGTTAAAATATTGGTTCGTTCGATAGCCGCCCATGTTCCTTTGTTCATTACCACGAGTTGCAAAGTTAAGGTTATACAAAACGTGGAACTATATCGGTGGCTTATTTTGTATTGTTTTGTATCATAGTTGTGTAGTTCAGCGATGATCATAGGTAAGTATCAGGAAAAGCAGTATTAAAAACGTATTCCCGTGTATTCTGAAAAGCAAAAGAGGTAAATTTATGGTTTGACCGTGTGCATTTGTGATTTTAGCATAGCAGGTATGGCGGCAAATACGACCTGACTAGCCATGTAAAATGTGTTGATAATGTAAGTAATTTGAAGTCTAAGGCAGAAAATGAGACTTCTTCTAATAAGAGACATTTTGTCGTGCTTTTACTGCATTTTATTGCATCCGGTTTCCCGAATAGTATGTATCTTGGAGTTGTAACTAACAGGTCTTTTGGAAGGTTGGCAAGTGTGCTTGTATATTATAATTATCACAATAATTATGGTAATTGAACTCCAACATTCGTTTAGACAATTTCTAGAGAGAGCGAAATTGTGCCAGTTTAAAAACGCACGCGAGGCAGGTAGCTGTGCGCTTGGAGTTCACATATACTCTGCAACCAATCGCACTCTTACAACCCTAATAGGTTGTGTTCGATGACAGCAGGGTTGAGTAAGTTTCTTTTTGAAAATTACCGTTACTTACCAACATATGATGATATTATTTTAAGGGACCTAACATCTAGTTTATCGGCACCTGATGCTTTGTGTGATGGTGAACAATGATCATGAAAGTTGTTGTTTCATTCAGGGGCTTAGACATAGTGGTCATTCTTGGGTGTCTGTATTATTGTTGTTTCTGTATTGGTATGTGTATTTGTAATTGAAAGCAAGATTGTTGTTTCACGTGACTGTTAATCATGCGGTAATGAGCCACAGGACCTCCTTTTTACGTCAAATCCGAACCACAGGACATGGCAATTCACTTCAAAAATATCACATGTATTGACCGGGAATCGAACCCGGTCCTCCTTGGCGAGAGGCAAACCGCTGCACCACCCCCTCACCCCTCAACCCTCCTCCACGCCCCCTTTCGTAATTGAGGCGAACATTGCGTTAGAGGTGGATGCAGCCTTAAGTTAGGGGAACCGTCCCGGCATTTACCTGGAGTAGAAGTGGGAAACCACGGAATAACACTTTCTAGATGGCTGAGGTGGGAATCAAAGCCACCTCTTCCCAGTTTTATTCATCTTATTATCCGTATTCAAAATATTCAAATACTGTAAATATCTATGTAGAACATGTATACGGTAGTAAAAACGAAATGCAGATGTAAGTTGTGCAGTGAAGCATAAATTAATTACGTAAGTGGGTTTGCACACCCTTAATAATAATAATTTAATTGTTAAAGATGGAACTGTTCAAGATGATAGGTGTCACTACGGGTGTCTTGTGTCGGAGACTATCCATCATATTACGTCTGGATGTACAATGTTATTATATACAGAATACAGACGACGGCATGACGCAGTGGCTAAAAAGTTGCTCCAAGTACTGGCTGAAAAATTTGAGCTTCTGGGACGTCATAAAGTTCCATACTCTCAGTACCTCCCAGAGTGCATCAAGGAAAATAAAACCTATCGCCTCTATTGGGATCGTACTATATTGACCGAGCGGACTGTCTGCCATAACGGGCCAGATATTGTAGTCAACAATAAGAAGGTAAAGGAAGCCATAATACAACTTAACAGCAGAGCACGACAAAAAGAACTCCAAATATGAAGACCTAGTGGAACCTAACAGGCCATATATTTGCCAGATAATGATCAGAGAGGGAAGTAATAATAATAATAATAATAATAATAATTCAGCAATTTTTCAAGGTTTGAGCCGTGTCTTGTGTGGGGTTTCGCATAGGAAACCAAGCTGGCTCATCAGCGGGCCCTTGGTGTCCCCACCCGGATATCCACAGGAGTAGCGAACTGCGTGCTACCTCCCTTCTTATGAAGCGCACCTGCGCCGCTTTACTGCGAGAACTAAACGATGAAGCAGCCATAACCTTCCTATGAAGGCTTCCAAAAATATGATATATTGGCTTTCAAGGCCAGTGAATTAAATTTCAACACTTTTCCTAGGTTTGTGCCCTGTCTTGTGTGGGGTTCCGCCGTGTGTTGTGTGGGGTTTCGCCTAGGTCACCAAGCTGGCTCATCAGCGGGTTTTGGTGTCCCCGCCCGGACCCCCACATGAGTAGCGAACTGCGCGCTACCTTCCCTTTTATGAAGCGCACCTGCGCCTCTTTACTGCGAGAACTAAAAGCGCAAGCAGCCATAACCACCCCATGAAGGCTTCCAAAAGATGATATATTGGCTTTCATGGCCAGTGAATTAAATAATAATAAGGACTCTCTCTCTCTCTCTCTCTAGGGGCAGATGACCTCGTAGTTCCGCCCCTTAAAACAACAATAACTATCTATAACTAACCCTCTCTCTCTTTCTCTCTTCAGTTTCTTATGTGACGAGCACAAGTGCCGAATTGTTACGAAGCAGTATTACAACATTGACTTGCAACACGCATAGAAATATCTCTATCTTCCACCCCGCTCCCATATTTTTAGCCTATTTTCAATTTTGAAAAAAAAAAAAGCCTTATGAGATCACCTTTTGTCCGTGTGTGTGTGAGTGAGAGGAGTGTGTGTGTCTCCCTAATAACTTCTAAACGGCTGGAGCGATTTCAATGAAACTCGGTAAGTTCATGGCACTATTTTGGACGACCCCGACCGTGCCCTTCAAATTTTGTTACGTCTCACCAATCCAACATGGCGGCTGTGCGAAATATTTCACCAGCATTCAATATCTCCGAAACTGTTCCCGATATCACCCTGGAATGTTTTACGGTGATAAAGGGTACTACTAGAAGTTCACCTGTGTGACTTTTGAAAAACTGGTAACTACAAAACCAACATGGCGGCCACGCGAATTTGCGACTTTCAAATAGACGTTTCTCGCGATTTAACCAACCAAACGCAATAAAACTTGGTACAGTATATGTTTATACACATTGTAATGCACCAACATCTAACTTCGTACAATTGTTTACATAACCATAAGATGGCGGATGTGCGAAATATTTCACCGGCATTATATATCTCTGAAACTATTAGCGATATCACCCTGAAATTTCGTACAGAGATAAAGGGCACTACTGGAATTTCATCTATAAGACTTTCAAGAAATCGGTTAACTACAAAACGAACATGGCGGCCAAGCGAATTTGGAAATTTAAAATAGACCTTTCTCGCGATTTATTGTTCCAAACGCTATGCAATCTGATACAGGAAATGTTAATACACATTGTAATGCACTGGTATCTAATTTAGTTCAATTGTTTACATAACCTCAAGATGGCGGCTGTGCGAATTTTAAAATTAAGTTTCTATTTTATGTGTCGTAATCATGCTATCGAAGTGAAAGTTTGAATAATGAACCCACGCAATAATTTTCCTTTAATGGTACCTGACTCTATGGCCTATACATTTAACAATCCAACATGGCGACCATTCGAAATATTTAGACGGCTCTGAATATCTACGAATCTATTATAGCAATCAAACTGATTTTTTTTATGTTCATAGGGGCTATGAACTTAAGTTCACCCATAGGACTTTAAATAACCTGGTGAACACAAATCCAACATGGCGGCGACGCGAAGTATAAATATTCACATGGACGTTTCTCGTAATTTAGCCATCCGAGTGCAGTGAAACTAGGTACAGTAAATCTTTATACGAATGTTAATCTACTAGCATCTAATTTATTTCAATTGTTTCCATAACCACAAGATGGCAGCTGTGCGAAATTTTAAAATCTCCTTGTTACTTCTTGTGTCCTAATCATGCGATTGAAGTTTGAATGCTACACGTACACAATAATCTTCATGTAACAGTACATAACTCTAGGACCTACATATATAAAATCCAACATGGCGACCATCCGAAATATTTAGTCGGTTCTCAATATCTACGAATCTATCACAGCAATCATACTGAAATTTTGTATGTTGATAGTGGCAGTTAACATATGTAGGATATATGAAAATAGGCTGTATAGTTCTTCACGGAACTACTTGTTGCTAGATGCTACTTTCGCTGGCTAACAATCAGAAAATAATTCCTTCCTTAAGTGCCAAATTTTGACTACGGGCCTGGTAGTTACATTTATTTGTTTGTTTCAAATCATATGCAATGCTTTTCCTAAATTGAAATTCTTGGTTTGTTTTCAGTATGTTAACCGTTCCAGTGAGCGGATATTGGGGTATCCAGCAAAGGAAATAATTGGCAAATCAGTACAAGATATCACACGCGTTGAGAACCGAGATCTAATGCTCCAGTCACTGCAGAAGGGTCACGAGTGGGAAGGGACCGCCTCTTGTACGCGTAAGGTGGGGGACACTGTCCTCCTGAGCTGCCGTGTTGTTCCTAACCTGCAGGGAAGGTGAGTATTCCTGTTTAAACTGCACGTTTTAGTGTTCCATAACTAGCTTCCTGTCGAGAAGCATATTGATATAGGAGACACCACTTCACTTAACTGCCAGGTTGTTCCTAACCTACTGAAAAGGTAAGTATTCCTGATTAACCTGCATGTTCAGTGTTCCATAACTAGCTTTTAGTCTGGAACCATATTGATATAGGACACACCACTTAACTTAAATGCCAGGTTGTTCCTAACCTGCAGGAGAGGTAAGTATTCCTGCTTAAAATGAATGTTCATTGTTCCATAACTAGCTTCCAGTCTGGCAGCATGTTGCTATAGGAGACACCACTTAAATTAACTGCCAGGTTGTTCCTAACCTGCAGGAAAGGTAAATATTCCTGCTTAAAATGCATGTTCAGTGTTCCATAATTAGCTTCCAGTCTGGCATCATGTTGCTATAGGAGACACAACATAACTGCCAGGTTGTTCCTAACCTGCAGGAAAGGTAAGTATTCCTACGTAAACTCCATGTTCAGTGTTCCATAACTAGTTTCCAGCCTGGAAGCATGTTGCTGTAGGAGACACCATTTAATTTAACTGGCAGGTTGTTCCTAACCTGCAGGAAAGGTAAGTATTCTTGCTTAAAATGCATGTTCAGTGTTCCAGTATGGCAGCATGTTGATATAGGAGACACCACTTAACTTTACTGCCAGGTTGTTCCTAACCTACAGAAAAGGTAAGAATTCCTGCTTAAAATATTCAGTGTTCCATAACTAGCTTCCAGTATGGCAGCATGTTGCTATAGGAGACACCACTTAACTTAATTTAACTGCCAGGTGTTCCTAACCTGCAGGAAAGGTAAGTATTACTGCTTGAAATGCATGTTCAGTGTTCCATAACTAGTTTCCAGCCTAGCAATATGTTGATATAGGAGACACCACTAAATTTAACTGCCAGGTTGTTCCTTACCTGCAGGATACCACGGAGCTAGTTCACCAGACGGGAAGTGGCGGCATTCCTCCACGTCTGGTACGGAGCGGAAACATTAGAAAAAGTCGCACTTTCTCGGCGCGGTGTTGCCGATTTGCCTCGTTAAAAGATTAACGTCGCACAGATTTACAACGGTTTGTTTCCGGCCATAAGTGTCCTATCTCAAGTTGCTTCGGACAAGGGCCGGTACCTCTGGCTTCAGTTTGTCGACGTAATTTTCCGACATCCTGTATAACCCCTAGCCATAAGTGGTTAGACAGAACATTACCGTTGAACTTTGTCCATTGGTCTTCGCCATAGAAAACTCGACTTTAAATACAATGTTCGATGGGAATGTATATCCACGTACATCTAGGAGTCTTGAACAGCTACATGGGCGGTTAATTAATGTTAGTAAACCATATTATTAATAACGCACCAATGAAGCAAAACGAATCGCGTGAAAATCACCAAAGATTCCAGTGATTTTAAAACATTGCATTTTCGAATTTGAGCCGAATTTTGATTCTCTTGTTGAGGCTCCTCCACAGTCAGTTGTCCTTGGTAGTGATGTAACGAATATTCTGTGAGGCATGTGTCGGACGGTAAATATCAGCATGTAACTAGTGTTAAATAGTATAATTGGAATTCATGCTGGTGAATCTGAAGGATTTACCATTGTGTACTTCTAATGGTTGTTACGCTTGTTTCAAGTCGTTACTACTGTCCAGATATCCTCGCAAGAAGCAAACAGAACAAAAGAAACATCATGAATTTGAAACTGGTGACTTCAAAGGGTTATTACCTGACTTCATTTGGTATGGCGTTTTCACTTTAAGGGGCTCCAGAATTCCGAAAATCTTCAAAAATTTCAAAATGTTGTTTCTTTTTCCATATTTATCTACGGTCCTTTAGGTTTCATGTGGTACATTATTCTTTTTCATAGCTTATTCCTTATAATTTCCCCACAATCGTGCGTTCTATTAGGAAACCCACCAAAATCATGTTTTAAAGACAATATTACATTATTTAAATTATTCATGGTGGTTCCGTATTGAGCCCGTCAGAGGAACTGCCAGGATAGTCAACAACCGCAATGACTTCCCTAACATCTCATCTGTCGGACCTAACTGCCGTGAGGATCAGGTGAACTTCCAAATAGGCCAAAGTGGCACGAGAAACTGTAGTCCACGGGGATCGTGGTACATGGTGACGAAGGTCATAGACTGCCTAAGGAAAGGTTCACCTTAAAAGCTAGACTGAGAAAAGAAACATCCAGACTTATGTAAAACACCGTGAAAATTTATTGTCAATTTTACAAACCCCTAGCCTAGTTCGGAGGGTTTCTATCGGCTAATCCGCAAGCTAATAAATAATCAAAAATAAAGAGCAGGTCCCTATCTGAGAAGTTACAGTAAACCCTCGCGAAAGATCTGTCTCACAATAATAACGCAACAACAGCAACACTAGGAAAATGGTACGACGCAAATCCCTAGGTCAAGTTACAAGATCAAGCTAATATCAGAATTTACATTTAACAGGGTAGCGAAACAAATCTAAGTTAGGATGATACCATCTCCACATTTACATTTAACGTTAATTCATCTAGCTAAGTCCTATCAATTAATAACAAAATTTACGGCGGTGACGTCCGTAACATCAAACAATTACATTCAAAGCTAAGTGATCAGCCATAAAAAAACATCTAAGTCATTCTTAGGAACTAAGTGCTAATCAGCACACAAAAGGGTAACATAGAGGATTCATACACTTTTACATAATTAAATAAATAAATAAATAAGAGACCACAGTTTTATTCGAATGCCTGCCTACACCTTGGTTTACTGTTTGTAAGCCATAGTCATCTAATGTGTGTAGTTACGGTGACGACTGCGTAGTGAAGACTACGTCTAACATCGTATGGCCTGCGCTCCACCAGCTACGAACTCAAGGTTCGAGCAAGCTTCAGTAGCAACAAAAAAGAAATGTGTCAGCTGACCTCAAGTCATTTCCTCCAGGAAATACCTTCATAATCACGGCTATGTCAGCAGGTTCCAAATGCGAATGAACAAGGTTAAGCAGAAAGGATTCGTTAGTTAGCTTTTGTTTATCAAAATTATGCGTTTTATTATTAAGATGTCGGTTTAGGTTATCGTTGGTTTATGGCGAATAATACTGACAAGCCTGGGCACGGAGCGTCTCCCCTGAGATCATCTCAGCCAAAAAGCCTCGACTCAAAAGTCGGAATACAATCAACTAGCAATAACAACTCGGACACACAATAACACAAGTTACCAGCGGCGCACAGCTCGCGTTCAATAACTCTGGGATGGGCCTGGACACAATCAGTTGCCCTCCCTAAATATCTGGTCCACGGGAACAATCCCGGACATGGTACACACAATACCATCATACATGAAAAACCTCCCTTACGGGGCTAGCCTACAACGTTCTATAGAAACCTGACATAACTGTACTCGTCAAAACAACGGTACACGCAACAGCGTTTAACTAACAAATGACAATCTACAGAACATATGATCAGATACAAGAATGGACACTGGGTTCCATAAGCTATAATTGCAATGAAAGGGAAAGTGAATGCTAAAAGCATTCTGTCCTATGTTAACATGAGTCTGTCTCACTTAAAAGCATGCGCTCTCACACGGGCGCTGGGTAGATATACACAAAACCTGTTCGTGTCGCCGCAGGCTACAAGATTCCTGCGCTGATAGACACAACACACTAACTAGTCCGGCAATTTAAGCAAGATAATAACTGTAAAACTGGCCTCATAATAATACCTTTACCATAGGTTATAAACCTCGAAGAATATGTGCATAAAAAGCACGCTATAAATCTGAATACAATCAGATAACTCTGTCTTTCACATCAAAGACGTTTAAAAGGTAGCAATGTCACTCATTGCTGGAGCTCACTGCTCTCAAAGATAAAATACTACATTTCTGACATGTATCAAACATCAAATAAACACGTGTCATCACACATGACACTAACAAAATAATAATACGCAAACTCCACTCTCTGCTGGATCTGCTTAATGATACGTTGGGAACTGAGTTCGATGCTAGACAACAACGAAACATCCCTATTATAAGGTCTACACTTGACCTGGATGGCTTCTGAGCTCATCTCTAATGAAATATAGTGCAGTTACAAAACTGGTAATTACAGTCGATTACCCAAATGATACGACTACTCTAACGAAGTCAGGGGTGTAACATAGACTGGCTGCAAAAAATGCAGTTAAAGAAACATAACCATGGCATCAGATTGCCATAACTAGAGTCTGCAAAGACTTGAAAAATCACCCCAGATAGGGTTAAACAAAGTAGCCTAAAAATGACTACAGTCACGTTTATCAGTAGATACAAATTGACGTTCCACGACGTCCATCAAGCTGCACCTGAGTTGACCAAAATGTCAGACCCAAGGGTGACTCACAATCACTGCAAATAAATGACATCTAATTAGACTAATTACATTCCCTACCTATGAAATGGCTGTCACTAAGTTCGGTTGGTTCACAAACTACACTAATCTAACTATACCACCAGAAACTAGAACAAGGAAGGGTGTACAAAACTCACGATATGAAGGAGCCCACACTTAGCTCTCTGTCTAACGACAAGGGTTGAACAAAAGCACCTCTGGCTTTCAGGATTGGCATCGTCCTCATCAGAACTTCCATCTTGGTTCTCCCAAAGACCAGGGTTCGGTCTGTCCCTGTAGTTGACCTCGTGAATGGACTGGACATACCTAGGAAAGGCATCCTCGTTTCCTTCCTTCTCGTTCGATGTTCTAGAAGTTCCATAATCAAGCTGGTCCCATCCGAGACATCTCCCTCATACCATAATGGTATTAGCCCATGGTCTCGGCCTCGAACATGGTGTTGAAAAAGTTGACCACGTGGGCGGTAGAATAAGACTTGTAGTAGTTCATTATTATCACTTGAAAATTACGGTATTCGTCGTAGATATCACAGGCTTTAAATATAACAGGTAACACAGCCTCTACACTTGGCAGATGTAAATGGTAAATGGCCATGCACTGTTCTGCGGTACCACACGTGTACAGACGCTACTTTTTCTATCACGTGGCATCCGTGAAATGGGCGTCGTTTTATTATAGATAAATTCACCGTAGCAATTACTATATAATGTACTTTTATTATAACACTTGTTCAAATTAATAATATCACATTTACCTGTATATTTCGCACCAGGCTCTCGGCCCTCCACAAACACGTGGGTGAAAAAATGTGGTGCTACAGCAATGTCGTAAATTTCACAATACTTGCCAAATAATTCACTATTCAATTCGTGTTGATCACTGCACATCAACAACAGTGATTCGTAGTTCAATTGCGCTCGATGGCACCCGATAATGATTCCTCGCTGAAAAGCGGACTGTTTGCCACGTCTAATGCGACGGATATAATTACACGCCTACAAAGGGCGGATTCTCCAGACGTATTGCAAGGAACTGCGTTCCTCGTGGAAGCAAGTCATCAAAACTAAGTCGTTGAGCGACTACTTAAATTCCTATTTGCGTATCTGCAATGATATCACCATACCTTAACGTGAAAAAACATTCTCCAAAATGTTTCAATAATACTGAATGACGAAATGGAATATTATGAGTCTCGTGGAAAGATAAAATTGATTAATAAGACCTCAGATAAATAATTAGCAGACTTCACCAAAGTCAAAAGTGCGATTCTCCGCTACCTCAAAGAGAATTGTATAAGCTCTCAGCTTCTCGTAGCTTTCTGGGTGTGTTCAAAGGTAGTACATCCCATCATAAATGTGGTGTCATGAAAAATATCACATGAACCTTAGCTCAGCGGGTTCAGTATTGATATGCTAAAATAATTATTAATAAGAATTATATATCCGCCTGAATCAATACTATAAAGAAATTAATTATTAAAGTTGTTCTACGTACATATTTCGGAGATTAATCAATTATTGTATCCCCTTCATCAGCCAATTACAAAGCATTAACATATTCAAAACATAATAAAGCGTAGCACTGAAAATACGAAAGGTTATTTACCCTAATATGGTGCACCATATATATAGGTCGTAAAAATTAAGATATTGAACAATACGAAGAAGTTGTTCACAACTTCTTCGTTTAGTTCAATATTTTAATTTTGACAACTTCTTTGACAATTTCTTGAAGATCAACGTTGAAAAAAATTGATTTGTTCTGTAAAGAATATTTCTGAGAGAAAGGTAAATGAAAAGTTGAACTAATGGATTTTTTTCATGGATGATCATTAAGACTTTCTCCTTATTTTGACATAGGTTTTTAGAACCATATTTTTTAAATTTTCATGAATCTCTGTAAAATTGTATAACATTCCTATCTGGCAAAATTAAATTAAGTTAAAATAAAGTGTTAAAATATTACATATATACGGAGGAATTACATTTAAAAATCTTACAAGTTTGTATGTTGAAAAGTTCCGAAATAAAGGGAAATGTTATGACAAGAAAAACAGTTTAGCGAGAAATTTCATCAAAGATTTTTTGGTTTTTAGAACATGCCCGTTCCATAGGATTGCCTTTCTTCCATTTGAAGCATTAACACCCATTTCTTTGTTTTTCCATGGCCCTTTGCTCTGGCTTCTAACGCAGCCTGTTTCCAAAAACAATTCAATTTGTATGTGTATTGTCCAATAGAAAATAATAACAAGAAGGTCCGTAACGTACTAAAGAGCCTACTTTTATTAAAATTTAAGATTCGTGCTAATGATTAATCTAAATGGATCTATCTAGAATAATAACGAAATTAAGTTGGTTATATCGAAATTTCTAGTTAGTACGGAATACAGTATACCTGGCATAATGTAGTCTAATAGAGCACTACAGTTGGCAGCCCTGGTGACTGAATATATTCTTAGTTCTCTTAAGGTACAGAATACATAATTTGGTTAAGTCCAATGGATAGCATGGACGTCACATGCAGTTAGACATTGGATCTAACAGCGCGCGTAAAATCATGTTGGCAACAATGTCATGCATGTGTTTGTCAGAAATGATCTGACATAATATGATCTACTGTTGTGCCAATTTTGAATGAAATCCATTAGTTAGTATAGAAATTACATGCATTTTTAATTTGGACCTATCAGCAGGCTTAGAATCATGTTGGCAGCACTGACGTATATTAGATACTCACAATTAGTCTAGATGCCAGGTACTATACGTGTGCAAGGTTTAGAGCCATTGGCTTGCATACTTTCTGATATATTGATATCATGGTAACAAACATAGAGACAGCATTTATTAACAGTTGGCAGTCCTGGTTGCTCTTAAGAAGACGCGTAGTCATATCTGTTATGGTACACATAGCACATACAAAATTTGGTTGAAATCCAAATGATAGAAGTGACATGTATTTAATTTGTACCTATCAGCAGGCTTAGAATCATGTTGGTAGCACTGACGTATATTAGTTACTCCATATTAATATAGAATGTCAGGTACTATACGTGTGCATAGTTTAAGGCTGTTAGCTTGCATACTTTCTGATATATTTGTATTTTGATCAAATAAATTGAGAGCATTCATTAACAGGCAGTCCTGGCGGCTCTTAAGAATACGCTCAGTCATATATGTCTATGTACACATAGTACATACGAAGTTTGGTTGAAATCCAATTGATAGTGTAGAGATTATATGCATTTGAAATTTGGACCTATCAGCAGGCTTATAATCATTTTGGCAACACTACCACGTATGGCCTCCTGGAAATTAAATTGGAATATTATCTATGCGTGTGCCAATTTTGAAATAGCTCCCATGGATACCTTCCAAGATATCCAACATGGAGCTCAAATTTCACATTTCAATTCAGTAGTTGGTAGCATTGCCAAATTTTCTAATACTGTATTGAGATATTCAGGTGTAGATCTTTACTCATACCAAATTTTGTTTCGATAGCTGCTGCCGTTTAGGAGTTGATAGGGGGGGAGGGGGACACACACACACACACAGCCAGACAGACAGAAGGACAGACAGACAGACACACATTTATCCAGATAGATCTCATAAGTCTACTTTTTCCTCATTTTTGCAAAGTGTGAAAAGTAGGCTAAACAAGATGTTCAGTAAAGAACATACAGCCTACTTTCTCCTAAATGTATGAGTATAGTTATAACTCGTTGTTATTATCAAAGAGTATAATAGAACTATTCTTTGTTGAAGACCTTAGAAACGATTTACCTCTACCAAACGCCACAACCTAGATAAAAACTGCTACCATCATTGAAGAAAGAAAGATAAGAAGTATATCAAGAATGTTATGGATCTGGAGACATAATCGACCGGACTGGCTGCGTGGCTCAGCGGTAACGTTCTCGCTTGCAGGGCCCTAGGTTGCAGGTTCGTATCCTGGCGCAGTCAGCTGGCATTTGAGGGTGCACAAATGCGAGGGAGCCGTGTCAGTACATTTACTGGCACGTTAAAGATCCCCTTCGGGCCAAAATTCCGGCACCCCGGTGTCTCTAAAAGCAGCAGTAGTTAAAAGGGATGTAAAACCAATAACATTATTATTATTATTATTATTATTATTATTATTATTATTATTATTATTATTATTATTATTATTATTATTATTATTACATATACGACCTGCCGTGGGCAACAACCAACTTTGAGTTGAGGCATGTCTTTACACGTCTGGTTGTGCATGGCTTTCACAACCCTAATTGAATTAACAAATCTTTCCATGACCCTACAGAGACGTGTGTATACAAACTATGTGGATATTTTCGATTGCTATTTGCCTGAAATAAAAGTAGTAATTAATAACCTGAACTAACACCAACGGCTTGAATTCAGTTACTATGTGAAATCGTTTTGTTCTTTACTTCAAATAACATTTTCAAGTAACGCAAAATAGGCCGTTACAAACCCTTTAAAATAAAAAGTAAAAATGTATCGTAGTATCGTCTTGTCATTCTTCAAATTCAATGCGCATAGAATGCCAATGGTATAGTAATCAATGGAGCCCCACGTAGACTAGTCGTGACATCTAGTGGTGAAATATCGAACAATATAATCCTATCAGAGCGAGTGCATTCTAGCGGCCAGAAGAAGAAACTTTTCAATAAAATCTGGAAGTTAATAAGTAGGTCGGCGTGCAGTTACCTTTTTGGCAGCTAGATGTCTCGAGTAAATCTGCTGGCGAATTAAGTTTTAATTAAATATATATTTCACTCCATAATATGCACAATATAACGCTTAATTTTAAAACATCTGAGTCATTACAAAACAATAAACATATAACATTTCAAGCAAAAAACCTAGCTCTGATCGGGTTTGAACCATAGGCATTTGAGCGATAGGCTAACGCTCTACCACTGAGCTAATTGTGTCAACGAATATCGTTCTATATAAAATGACTTACATAGAACTTGTTAGCAAATAATGATTTATACTAAACGATTTCATCACTGGAGTATATTATTTATATATAAAGCATTTCATACAAAGTTTATTTATTTTGTATCAGTACGCTATATTGCATGCAATACTCAAATTAGTGAAATATAAATCAGGCACAAGATATCCGCTGCCATCTTGTCTTATTACTGAATCGGCTCAGTTTTTTAAAATCACGTCTGCACTATAGTATTACAAAATACACTTTTAATTTCGAACGTGCCTCTTCCTTTAGAACAGTTAAAACGATTCTCGGCTCGATAATCGGAACTGGTGGGTCCCATGATATGGATTATAAAGTTTGCATAATTCGCACGGCAGCCATCCTGAAATGGTATGGCGGACGACCATGTAGTTTGGTCACAAGACGCATCCTATACGAAGGTATGTTGTTACCAAATTTGGTAGAGATCGGATGATTTGGTTAGTCGTTATTTGATTTTACGTTTTGAACGTTTGAGTGGCCGCCATTCAGTTTTAGTAAAGATGGCGGCGATATAAAACATGACACTGAGGTGTCCTTTGCTAGTGCTACCTTTGTACCAAATTTCGTTCAATTCGCATTCACCGTGTTCGAATTGATTGGGGGGGGGGCAGACATTCAGAGTACACACACTCACACACACACACACAGACACACAGACACACACACACACAGACTCACACACACACATACAAACACACAGACAGACACACTTTTTTCGCCCTGGGTTGATCTCATAAGTCTACTTTCATTTCTTGCAAAAATCGAAAGTAGGCTAAAACAAGATGTTCAGTAAAGAACATATAGCCTACTTTCTCCTAAATGCATGGGTATTGTTATAACTCTTTTCCCTTTTCAAGGAGTATAATTGAATGTTGGTTGTAGTAGCTTGTTGAAATACAACGTGCTATAGGGATATTAAACATGAATATGAGGTGCCCTTTGCTAGTGCTACCTCTGTAAAAAAAATACATTCAATTCGGTTTCACCGTGTTTGAATTGATCTGGGGAATGGATTTGCACACATACATAGCCGCTATTTGCAAACTATTGGGCTGATGATCTAGCAGTTTGGTCAGAATATGCTCCCCACATAAAGATTTGTTGTTCCAAAATTTGGTAGAGACTAGATTATTAGGTTGGTCGTAATTACATTTTAGCCTTTAACATTTGCGTGGCTGCGATTACGTTTCCGTCAAGATGGCGGTGATAGGCCTTTTCTAGTGCTACCTCTGTACCAAATTTCGTTCCATTCGGTTTCACCGTGTTCGAATTAATAGGGGGAATCGATTTTCACACAAAGAAGGCCGCCATCCGCAAAATATTAGGCTAATGACCTATTAGTTTGGTCAAAGGATGCTCCCTCCATAATGGTATGTTGATGCAAAATTTGGTAGAGATCGGATGATTAGGTTAATCGTAATTTGATTTAAGCTTTGAATATTTGTGTGGCCGCCATTACGTTTCCGTCAAGATGGCGGCGATATAAAACGTGACACTGAGGTGCCCGTTGCTAGTGCTACCTCTGTACCAAATTTCATTCCATTGGGTTTCACCGTGTTCGAATTAATAGGGGTAATCGATTTTGACACAAAGATGGCCGCCATCCGCAAACTATTAGGCTAATGACCTATTAGATGTGTCAAAGGATGCTCCCTTCATAAAGGTATGTTGTTGCAAAATTTGGTAGAGATCGGATGATTAGGTTAGTCGTAATTTGATTTAAGCTTTGAACATTTGTGTGGCCGCCATTACGTTTCCGCCAAAATGGCGGCGATATAAAACATGACACTGAGGTGCCTTTTGTTAGTACTACCTCTGTACCAAATTTCGTTTCATTCGATTGCACCATGTTCGAATTAATAGGGGGAATCCATTTTCACACAAAGATGGCCGCCGTCCGCAAACTATTAAGCTGATGACCTATTGGTTTGGTCAAAAGATGCTCCCCCCATAAGGTATGTTTTTGCAAAATTTGATAGTGATCGGATGATTAGGTTAGTCGTAATTTGATTTAAGCTTTGAACATTTGTGTGGCCGCCATTACGTTTCCGTCAAGATGGCGGCGATATAAAACATGACACTGAGGTGTCCTTTGCTAGTGCTACCTTTGTACCAAATTTCGTTCAATTCGCATTCACCGTGTTCGAATTGATAGGGGGGGACAGACATTCAGAGTACACACACTCACACACACACAGACACACACACACACACACACATACACACACACACAGACTCACACACACACATACACACACACAGACACACACACTTTTTTCGCCCTGTGTTGATCTCATAAGTCTACTTTCATTTTTTGCAAAAATCGAAAGTAGGCTAAAAATTATGTTGGTGAGTTCACTAATTTTTGCACGATTGTGGGAAAGTATAAAGGAATGAAATATAGAATTAAAATGTACCGTTAGAAAGTGAAAGGTCCGTAAATCAATATGGCGCAAAGACAAATTCTGAAATTGTTGATGATTTTGACCTCTTCAGGGCCCTTGAAATAAGGCCTTAATGATGAGTTGATGTATCCAACCACCATTTTAGTTCTGTGCTCCATTTCCTTTTATAGAGAAGCCTACTTACCAGCGCAAACGTTAGATCTCCCTGCTGCTTCAGCAATCAGGCACGTAACAAACACAAGTATGAAATAAAACGTACAAATACTCCGCTAGACGGAAAATCATATAATCATGCGTATGTTTGCGACTTCTTGATAAGCCTCCGTGGCTTAGGCGGCAGCACGCCGGCATCTCACCGCTGGGTCCGTGGTTCAAATCCCGGTCACTCCATGTGAGATCTGTGCTGGACAAAACGGAGGCAGTCAGGTTTTTCTCCGGGTACTCCGGTTTTCCCTGCCAAAGATTTCATTCTAGCAACACTCTCCACTATCATTTCATTTTCATCTGTCATTCATTTAATCATTGCCCCAGAGGAGTGCGTCAGGCTTCGGCAGCCGGCACAGTCCATATCCTCGCCGCTAGATGGGGGCTTCATTCATTCCATTCCTGACCCGGTCGGAGACTGGAAGCAGGCTGTGGATTTTCATTTTCATGTTTGCGACTTCTTGACTTCTAGGTTTGTCTGAATCCTTAAGCCGCTTTGTGGTTATCAGCTTCGGTAGTTGTTGAGGAGAATGTCGTATCGAGGATGCATTTTCGGAGCTTGTTCTCTTCTTTCTCCGTCTGCCTGAGTGGCGCAGTGAAAACGTTCTTCTCTTCAGTGCTAAACGTTCTAGGATTGAATCCTGGTGCAGACACTTGGCATTTGACGGTGCGCAAATGCTAACGAACCATGTCAGTACATTTACTGCTCCATGAGGGCAAATTTCTGGCACCCCCGCGTCTCTAAAAGCCACAGTAGTTAAAAGAGAGATAAGCCAATAACATTATATTCAGATTCTTGAATACACTGGATAATAATATCGTATGGCCTCGGGTGCCGGGTGCAAGCTTTGTTATTTGACACCCAAAGGGTAGCCTGCATGTAGAATTTCGTTGTTCCTTGAAACACTATGAAAGTCAATGAGGTTAGATATCTAAGCTCCTTGAACACTATAACGCTTTCTAGTAGAGAAATGAGGAACTATGTGTTGGCGGTAAATCCCGAGATTAATTTTGCCATTATGAACACGGCCTACTGAATTCAAATGGGTTCTTTGACATGCCAACATCGTATGACATGGTGTCGTATTTTTGCTGCCTTTCAAAAATCACTTACCACGGCCAGGAGCGAACCTGCAAGCCTGGGGTTAGTAGACCGACACGTTGACCACTCACCCACCGTGGCAAGCTAATACACTGGAACCGTTGAATGATAAGAACTTGGTGCTGTGTTGTAAAGAGGAACATATGACTCCAGGAATATAGTTGGATAATTGGATGATGGAAATTGTACATAGCTTGTAAAATTCATTCCCATTTTCCGTATGATGTAGGCCTAATATGCGATTTTCCAGAGTTGTTCATTTCGTGTGAAATAAGTTGCTGTATGATATTTTGCTAGATTTACATATTCTTCATCTTATCAACATGTACCAAATTCTTATAATTTCAATGATTGATTGTACATTCAAGATTTATCAATAAGTGTTCTATTCAAGACTTACCAAAGAGTCTCAATTTCAAGATTTTTCGTGTTTGATTCTGCAAGACTTTGTTTGCAATCAATGATATCACTGATGTAGTAATTCCTTTTCTAAACATGCTTATATAATAATTAACTTTGTTTTCTTGTATTGACTTGGTGAAGAAAGTTATGTAAATATTGCCAATTTATCACGTCAATAGGACCCATAACAAACGTGATTAAATTCATTTGGTTCTATCCTTAAATCAGTCCAGTGAAATGTAACTCGAGGAAAAAGGACTTTATGGCGTCATTTTGTATTTTTCTTTTTGCTGTACTTCTTCTTCTTCTTCTTCTTCTACTTCTTCATCTTCTTCTTTTTGCTTCCAAGTATTGGGCCAAATGTGCCGTTACGGTCTTTCACTTTTCCTCCATCTCTTCATCGGACGTCCTCTCGATCTATTTCCCCGTGGCTGGTAGCGAAGGATCTCCTTCGGTAATCTTCCAGGTTCCATCCTTTAGACATGATTTTCTGGAGATGTCCCGAGATCGTATTGTCCATGCCTCGCTGCCATAGCATAGGATTGGTCTGGCTAATGTGTTATACAAACTTAAGCGTGTATGCCTTTGGACAAGAGATGGCTTCATGACATGATTGATAATTCCTCTTGTTCTGGTATAATTTGTTATTTTTCCAGTTATGTCTCGTTCTACTTGAAAAGATAAATGATATCGTAAATACTAGAACTCGTTAACTCTTTCTAAAATTTTACCATCCAGACAAATTTTACTGGGGATAGACCATTACTTTAGTCTTTCCAGTAGAAATTCACTTCCTAAATTTTGATGCCACTTTCTGGAGGTTGAATACTGACCACTGCAGATCATCTTCAGATGCTGCTACCAAATTGCGTAATTGTGTATTTCTATACAATTTTGTTTGTTAATAGGGTTGTAGCTATTATTATTTTATTTATGTTTCTTGTTGTTAATACATTTAGGGACTTTGCGATATCATTGTCATTTCAGCCCCGTGTACCATGGTGTGTAGGGTTTTTATGATAACCTTTATTATTGTGGTATCTGTAGTAGCACGTTCACTTGTAATTGGGCTAGGATTAGTCTGGATGCAGCCACGACCTTAAGTTAAGATTCATCCCGGTATTTGCCTGAAGCAGAAATGAGAAACCACGGTAAACAACTTCTAAATTGGCCGAGGCAGGAATCGAACTAGTTTATTCTCAGTTGTGCCACATGAGGCTGAGTATACCCCGTTCCAGCCCTCAGATCTGAATTAAATGTCTTGGCAGAGTTGGGAGTCGAATTCCGGATCTCTAGGGCGACAGCCAAGGAAACTAGCCGCTACACCACGAGCTGGTCATATATTTTTGTTTCATTTATACTGTATTAAATCATTTTCTTATTTAGGTATCCACCTCCAAATTTTACAAATTCAAAATTCCTATAGCTTATTAGCTGAGTTACAAACGGTATATGACCCAAATACAACAATAGAAACCTTCATCATCAGTCTGCAAGCCATAACGCTAAGTGGCATGCAACCCTTTGTTACGTTACTCCGAAGTAAGGAGTGTGCGTTTCACTTGCCATCTTCTTCAAGTAGCCTAAGGGGTTAATAACTGCTTTTCTTTCGTATATAGAATAACAATTTGGTATTTCATCAGACAAAACCTGATGACAACTCACAAAATTTCAATGGACCACCCAATCGGATTTTGGAATCTTTGTGTGAAACTTCCATACATACTTTGCAATGAAACTCGCTGCTCTATGGGTACACAACATGTCACCTTGAAGTTCCTACTTCCTCATTAGAGACTCAGTCAAAACATAAATAATTGGTATTGATCAGAATGTCATTGATATGAATACGCCTTGCAAAGCACCCATAGACATTAAAGCTGTATTGTTGTTTGAGCCTTCAGTCTTTTGACTGGTTAGATGCAGACCTCCATGCTTCCCTGTCCTGAGCTAATCGTTTCATCTCTAAGTACCTACCACACCCTACATCCGAAGCAATCGGTTTAACATATTCTAATCTTCGTATACCCCTACTGTTCTTATCCTAGACCCTTCCTTCCTTAACTGAGTTTGATATTCCTGGGGGTCTTAGTCCTACCAACCTATCTATTCTCTTCATTAGCAGTCGCCAGAGACATCTCTCCTCTCCCAAATGTCTTAATACATCTTCATTTGTAACTCTATCTACCCTTCTGATCCCCATCATTCTCCTTTAACACCACATTTCAAACGCTTCAATTCTACTCTTTTCTGCTGCTCCAACAGTCCAAGTTTCACTTCAATAGAGTGCCACGCTCCAGACAAAGGATTTCAAAAATAACTCCCTAATACCTAAATCTATATTCGTTGTCAACAGATTCCATTTCTGTAGAAATGCTTTCCTTGTCTGTGCTATCCTAAAAGTTAAAATGTCAAGAAAAAAAAAGTGTCTCCTAACTGGGATAAAGGTACATATTTTAAGAAATTTGGGCAGCCACTATATTTTATTTTTAAAGCAGTTGCATTATTTATTACTTTTTGTAAATAAATTACAGGAATTCATTTGAATTAAGTTAAACTTCCTCCGTTTCCAGAATAGCAACACATTTTGTGTTCATTCATGAGTTCACCGGGGTGGTGTCGAAGAGGGGATCTGATTCTGGAACACCTGTCCCACGCGAGCTGTTCCAGACCCAAAGAGGAAGCGTGCATACGGTGCGCCGAGGATCTGCGGACATGCGCTCTATCTGCAGTGACGGTGAGTATATTTTTACTTTTATTACCTGCATTACCTAACCTCCCAAGATTGTTTTACAAGATTTTACTATTTCTATCTGTTTACTAACTTTCACACTACCGGTATCTCTCGTACGTCAACTTTCCTTTCGTGTTAGAAGAATAAGTTGTAACTAGGGAACGGATTCTTAGGTGATTAGCTATCTTTTTCCTTACTTCTTAATACAAAACTACTTCCGAATCTCACTCAAAAGAGCCATATTCATGAGTTCTGTAGTACCTAAGAAAACCTAAATGATAAACGAGTACCTAAAAGTACCTAATTAGAGTTTTGTTCCATGTATTGTAGTAAATTTGAATGTTTAGTCCATATTTTTTAAAAGTAAACCACAAGACAGTTTTTATTCCTAGCTGTAATTGATTGAAAAAAATCCTACCTGGCCGACAAGTGGTTGACCCAATTCCCAGTAAACTGAGAGCGATCAAGGGAACTACTCGCGTGTGGCGGATCTCTTTCCGGTCATGGAGGAAGTCCGTCATTTTGTGTAGGCTAAGGATAGGTCATACAAGATCCACCCACTTTGTACCTGTGGAGCCGTTTTCACCGTGGCCCACATTTTAACCGAGTATGTGGATCTTGCTGACTTACGAAGAAACGTTGGTTTGCAGATGACACTCAAACTTATATTAGCCGAAGATGCGGTGGCTGCTGATCTCGTCATCCGCTTTATAAGTGAGTGGGTTAGGGCCAGCAATCTAAATTTTCCAGTGTACATTGACTCAAAGACTTGTGTTTTTGAATGCTGAAATATTGTTTTTCAGTAAATTTTGTTTATTTTTATAATTATTAGTTTATTTACTTTGTTGTTTTATTAATTTTCGTTTTATTTTCAAATTTAGGTATCCACCTCTAAATTTTAAATTCCATTCCAAATTTGTAAACTTTAATCTGTGTTAAGAGAGGCAGATGACCTCGTAGTTCCGCCCTTTAAAACAACAATAACTAATAACTAAAATCCTACCTGCCGGAAAATGCAAATACTTTCTGCACTTTTCAGCTTAAATCTTATTGTTTGTTTATTTACTATCACGAAAGTGGGGATAGATCTCTTATTGTATCCAAGTTCCCTTTATTCTAAACACACAAAGTAAATTAAACGGGCTCGAGTGTGAAAATCAACTCTGACATCCTTGGTTTTATTGAATTTCATTTATTTATTTATTTAATAATTATTAGATAAGACCATGAAAGGTCATTTTACACTAATATTTTAACAATTTCAAATAATATTAACAAAAACAACAACAATAACAGGTAACAATTGGCAGTGATGGCAGCAATGGACAAATTTCGGGAAAGACGCAGGGAATGATTGGGGTAGTGGGTGATTAGGAGGGTGAGGGGGTAGGAATTGAGGATGAAAGGGATCTTCTAATGTGAAGTTTGAATGTTCTATAGGGAAAGAATATGACAATATTTGGAAAGGAGTTGCTAAGGGTAGGTGGGAAATACAGCGCTTCTGTACTTCAAGACGTGGACGAGGTATGCGGTGTAAATGGTTCTGACGTGTTGAGCGGGAGGGAACATGGAGTGGGAAGTAGTTTAAGAGCATGTTACATTTCGTGTAACCATTCATAACTTTATGTAAGAAACACAGGTCAGTAAATTGTAGACGGCTTCTCAGGTCGAGTAGAGTAATTAGCATATTTAAGGAGAACAAATATTGCCTAAAAGTGTGAAATTCGCGGTAATAATTTGATAAAAGACGTACCATTATGTAAAATATTTGAACTCTCGTTGCAATCAGATTTTCTACTAACAATTAGGTTAGGCATTAATTTTTATTTTGTGTTTCTAGACATCGAAAAAGCATTCGCTAGTGTCCCCAGAACAACTACATGGGAGTGTCTTAAAAAGAAGAATGTGTCTATGGAACTCATTCAGAGAGTAAAAATACTTTACGACGACTGCTACAGTTGTGTTCAAGTAGGAAATGGATATTCAGATTGGTTCCAGACATCTAGAGGAGTGCAACAAGGCAGTGCCCTTTCACCATTACTATTCATCACCATCATGGATGAAATCATAAAGGAAGTGAAGCAGAACATCAATATGGATGTTAAAGCATTTGCTTTTGCAGATGATATAGTTATCTGGGGAAATAGTGAAAAGGAATGATCATTTGAAAAAAATACGGACTGAAAGTAAGTGCTACAAAAACTGCTGCAATGTCTGTTAACAGACAGAGAAGTGAAGATAATATAATGCTGGAGGGTGTACAATTGGAAACAGTAAACCAGTATCGGTACCTTGGATGCTTAATATCAAGTGACAACAGAATGCAGCTTGAATTAAATAACCGTATTCAGAAATTAAGTCAATTCTATCAGCAAGTTCGACATCTACTCTGGAATAAGCAAGTGCCATTAAGATCAAAACAAACTCTGTTTCGAACATACTTTGTCCCTATATTGACTTATGGGTTGGAAACATGCACAACTATTAAAAAAGTCGACAGCAGACTTCAGGCTTCAGAAATGAAGTTTCTAAGAAGCATGCTTCAAAAAACTAGGAAAGACAAAGTAAGAAATGAGAAGTTAACAGAACAAGCTGGAATAAATCAGTCCCTGAAAGAGACCATAACTAGGGCACGTTTGCGATGGTTTGGTCACGTCAAACGTATGGCAGAAGGAAGAATTGCAAAACAATGGTTACATACTGAGATTACTGGAAAGAGACCTGTTGGAAGACCTAGGAGGAGATGGCTGGACCAAGTGAAGGAAGATATCACATCCAAGGGAATCAACTGGGATGAAGTCTTGAAGGAGCAGTGGTACATGAATCGACCAAAATGGAGAGCGCTCGTAAACCACACCCGGGAAACTGGAGTGGAAACTTGATGATGATTAATTTTAATCTTTGGTACACCTTAAAAAGAACTATTTTAAAACATATTCTAAATATTATTAAAAACCTAAAAATAACAATTTTATGTTTTTGAAAACCAAAAATTACAATTTTAAAAACCATAAGATTCGGGCCCTAGTTTTAACTAATGAATGAATGAATGAATGAATGAATGAATAGGCCCTGGAAGAACCAAGCGGCCCATTTTCATGTATTATTAAGACTACTTTCGATTTTTGCAAAAAATTAAAGTAGACTTATGAGATGTACAAAGGGCCAAAAGTTGTTTGTCTCTCTGTTTGAGTGTGTGTTATAGAGTGTGTGTACTCTCTCTCCCCCCCCCCCCCCCCCTGTCCCTCCCTCCTCCCCCTATCAATTCAAACACGACGAAACCGAATTGAATGAAATTTGGTACAGAGCAGAATGCTTTTCTGTATAAATGCTTTCCATGCCTGCGCAAGGCAAATATGGTGTTTACTATATCGCTTTATCCATGCCAAATATTCGGTTTCAGCTGATCCTGGCCACTTTATACAATAGTGTAGTGGCGAGTGTTCTTGACTGTCAACCGAGAGATCCGGGTTCAATTTCCGGCACTGCCAAGCAATTTAATTCTGGCCTTAGGATTTAAACGGGGTACACTTGGGTTCGAATCCCGCTTCGTTATCTTAGAAGTGATTTCCCATAGTTTCCCAATTCTGCTTTAGGCAGGCGGGCTACCCAAAAATATTAGTGTTATTAAAAGTAATAACATTAATAATAATAATGATAAAGTATAAAAGAAGTGGAAACAATAGAGAGAAATATATTTTAGGAAAGAAAGTATCAGAAGAGAAAGAATTCCAAGGCAGGAAGGAACAGAAATCAGGCTCAAAGCTTCATATAATTATGAATAATTTGAGATTATGTACAAGGAGTTTGATGGCATAGTGAACGACTTTCTGGCTATCTAAGGATATATAGAGGCTGATAACCTAGATAATAGGAACTTAAATTCAACGATCATCATCATTATCACCATCTAAGAATATGGGAATAAAAACTTCGAAAGTTGGAACGAAAGAAGGAGGGAAGGAGGAATGGAAACTTGTAGTTTTACGTGACCGTTAATCTCGCGATCGTGAGCCATGGAAGCTCAGTTTTTACGTGGAATCTGAATCACAGGACGTGATGTTTCACTTCAAAAATCTCATGCATTGGCCGGAAATCGAACCCGATCCACTTTGGCGAGAGGCAAGCAGCTTGACCACTGCACCATCACACCCCCCTTCGAAAGTTGTAAATATTAAAGGGAAAAAAGACCTGTTTAGCAACGTCTTCACTATACGTTTGTTATATTGTGTGTCTTGTGAGGTATTTGCTAGATTCACGACTGCGCGGGCTAAATGACAACCGGTAACCAGACGCATGTACGAGCTGGATCCATTATACACTTAACGACTCTGCAGGAAATGCTATTTGCACGCTAACGGATTTCCTGACGTGACAACTTCTGGTGAAGACAAGGAGACTGAGAAGGAGGGATTGGATGGGCGCTTCTCCCCTGTTACAAGCAGAAAATCAATTAGAAACACTTGGGTGGTATATCAGCCTTCCGAACCCTCCAAACTGATCACATTGTATTCTATAATAATAATAATCTAATAATAATAATGTAATGATAATAACGCAAAAAAGCTATATACAAAAGAAAATGCAATAGAGAGAAAGAAATTTTCATAATGAAAGTGTTAAGAGGAGGCTTCGGTGGCGTAGTCGGTAGCATGCTGAGCTTCTGTGCCTAAGATAGCGGGTTAAAACCCGGCCGAAGCCGTCAGATTTTTTAAGAGCGTTAAAATCCCTCAGTATGTCTTCCTTCGGAAGGGAATTAAAGCCAGCGGTCCCATGTCATAGATTTATGGCATGTTAAAGAACGTTCCACTAATTACACCTGTGTGAAGCTAAATTGAATAGGTTAAGAAAGTAAACAACGTTCTTAGGTTTCTACGTTCGTTGCCAAGAGCCGACTGCGGTGGCGTCTAGTAGCTACTGTCGACCAAATTATTATGTGTACTCGAGTTTGAAGGTTGTTTGTGAAGTAACCAATTGACCTACATAAAATCCAATAACATCAACATTTTCGTCGTTCTATTTTACGTTAGTTCATGTAGGTTTGGAATTTTTAATTTATATATTAATATTTTATCGCAGTTGGAACACAAAAAGTGCCCGTTTTTAAGTGTGTTTCAACCATGCGTCACATTTAAGAATTATTATCTCACGAATCCGTCATCAGATCGAATCCAAATTTTAACACAATATACAATGAAATGTTATATAACTGGTTTATTAATTTTAAAATTTTGAGTGTCCAAGAAACAAAGTTGTTATCATTTTTGTAAGGTAACTTCTTCTCGGCTCGGGGTGGTTTGAAATTGTAGTTCTTGGTCGCGTTGTAATCTTTATACATCATAAAGGTATGCTGTATGGTTGTGAAATACGTAAATTAATTCACTTATTTTATACGGGGAATTAAGACATGGTTCACCAGTTAGCCACTCCGGTGCAAGCTGTATAAAATAAGTGAATTAATTTACGTATTTCACAGTCATGCAGCATAACTTTTTGATGTATAAGGATTACAACGCAACCAAGAACTACATTTTCTAACGACCCCGAGCCGAGAAAAGGTTACCTTACAAAAATGATAAGAACTTTCGTTCTTGAACACATACAATTTTGAAATTGATAAACCAGTTATATAACATTCCCATGTATATTGTGTTAAAATTTGGATTCGATCTGATGACGGGTTTGTGAGATAATAATTCTTAAATATGACGCATGGTTGAAACACGCTTAAAAACGGGCACTTTTTGTGTTTCAACTGCGATAAAAAATAGTAAAATATAAATTAAAAATTCCAAACCTACATGAACTAACGTAAGATTGAACGACGAAAAGGATGATGTTATTGGATTTTATGTAGGTGTATTGGTTACTTCAGAAACAACTTTCAAACTCGAGTGCACATAATATTTTGGTCGACAGTAAATTCTGAACTTGGCCTAGTAGTCGTTGACGGTGGCACTTGGTGGCAAAAGTAGGAACTAATTGAAAATTTTTAAGTTGCAGTCTGTACTTATATTTAAAAACAGATAACACACACTAATACAGTCATCACAATTAACACCGGTTATCAGACAGATTCTACACACACCCAAAGTACACAGGGCTACATGACCGCGTTGTCGCAGCCCTTTAACTTAAGAACCAACCAACAACGAAGTGTTAAGAAAGGAAGTACTCGAAGACAGTAAGGAACAGAGCACAGGCTTGAAATGGTCCGAGAAGAAGAACATAAATATAGGCCTACATAGTGACACAATGAAGAAGTTGTGGAGGAAGAAGAAACTAGATTGTTGTTGTTGATGTTGATAATTCATTGAGGGGCATTCCGACATCGTGGTCATGTAGCGTTTATTTGGGCGTGTGTGGGATTTGCCTGAAATCCTGTGTTATTGTGATGGCTGTAGGCTATTCGATGTGTATTTGTGTAATTCTGACCAGTATTGGGAATCAGGTGACCGTGGCATTAATTTAGGAACCATCTCGGCATTCACCTGGAGTAGAAGTGGAGAAACCACGGAAAATCATTTCCAAGAAGGCTGAGGTGGTAATCGAACCCACCTCTTTTCAGGTTTGTCTCACATGGCTGAGTGTAACCCTTTCAAGCCCCCAGACGATAAATACATTTCTTGGCAGAGCTGGGAATCGAATCCGGGCGTCTGCGGTGACAGCCAAGAATGCTAGCCACTGCGCAACGACGCAGGCGTATTTTAAGTGTGTTACAATATGTTACAATAGTTACGCGTCTTTAAACAGCTATCACCATGATTATCATCATAGGAAAAGAACTTGGACGATGAGTAACGTATGTTCGATATTCTACCAGGAAACAGAAATTGTTGAATTTTTCTTTTTGATTTGTGTTTTCTGTTTTTGTTTTCTGATTTTCTGCTTTTGATTTTGAATTTTGCTTTTTCTTTGTGTTTATGGTTTTGTGTTTTTTCTGATTTTGCTTTTGCTTTCTGTTTTGGTCCGTAACACTTTTCAAAACCGTAACGCTTTTGAAAACACGCAACGCTTTTCAAAACTCGTAACGCTTTTCAAAACCCATAACGCTTTTCAAACCCCGAATAATATTGTATGGCATTAAGTAACGTGATACTATCGCTTCAATGAGTTCACGTAACTGAAATGTAAAATTCAAATTTATTTGTTTTTTCCTCTATGGACACGCAGCATAGCATTGCTCGTTAACTCGCCCACCACAGCCGCGAGGGTAGCTGCAACAAATCCTAAGATCGTAGGTTCGAATCCCGGCGCTAATAGTGGCTATCTCGAGTGTGGTTTTTCCCCGACATTTTCCGCACTCCCTCAAGGTAGATGCCAGGATATCAGCTTATTTCTAGCCCCGGGGTACCTACCTCAACCCTGTCCCTTATACTGATACACACACTACTACAGTCATCACGTACATGCAGGTTAACATACAAATTTAGCCGCACCCAACTACACGCGGATGTTGACAAAGATTTCCCAAGCCCAATACATATAATATTTACATTTCGACATCATTCCAACAGGAACTTTATGTTGTTGTTCGTTCACTTCAGGGGTTTGGGACATCTTGGTTGTCAACCCCGTGTACTTACTGAGTTGCCCAGATTATTAGAATCAAATAATAGTACAATATGCAACTCGCCTATAATGGCAATAATTAACACACGAGTATTTTTTATAAAACGAGCGTATGCGAGTTTTATAATTTCCATACGAGTGTCTTAATTACCATTATAGGCGAGTTGCATACGACTGTTTATGTTCGACGATAATTATAACTTTATTATATGTTTTAACATAAATATTCATAAATATCTGTTGAGAGTCAGCCACAAGAATTTTGTTATCGGAGAGCGAGCGCGAGACATCTCTCTGTCTTTCAAGATCTCTGAACGACCGACGCATGCGCTCTGAGTGCTTGCAATGCCATATTATGCAGGCCATATGTGTACATCTGCCGTCCCTCAGTAATATTGTCACCGGAGTCGTTTGAAGGCAATGCGCTGTGTAGAAATTAGAGTTGGTGATATTAAGGTACAGTGCTATTTCTTGTCTCATATACGCCAGTTTATTTACGCGAACATATGGACGGTGCGTATTCATGTCGGTAATTTATTATAGTTCGATGTTGTGTTTATGTCCGACATGTTGGATTTTGAGTGCATGCGCGAAGGTATCGTTACCTAATTGGTCAATGAACGAGCTCTGATTGGCTGGAGAAACTGTATCGTATTGAAAAACAGTGTTATAATGACCATCATTATGATACAGTTTACTGACACATAATAGTGAGGGTCGAACATAATAGTACATTATGCAACAAGCCTATAATGGCATTAATTAACATTTAACATTTCCATACGAGTGTCTTAATTATCATTATAGGAGAGTTGCATACGACTGTTTATGTTCGACGATAATTATGACTATATTATGTTCGAACATAAATATTCATAAATATCCGTCGAGATTTCGCCAGTTTTATGTACTGAACAGAGCGCATGGGACGCAGAGAATACCTTGTATTTGACCATGGCCTCCTCAAATACCCCACTGTGACACGAGCCGCTCAGTGAAATTTAAAATAGGAGGCCGTGGAAGTCAGCGCAGATGCGATGCTATCCTTACCTAATTGGTCAAACAACTGTTACTTGAGCTCTGATTGGTGGGAGAAACTGTTTCATAATGAACAAGTAGTTCCGTGAAGAACTATACAGCCTATTTTCATATATCCTACTTATGTTAATTGCCTCTATCTATATACAACATTTCAGTTTGAAGGTTGTGATAGATTCGTAGATATTGAGAACCGTCTAAATATTCCAGATGGTCGCCAGGTTCGATTTTGATGTATGTACTATTACGTGAAGATTATTGTGTACGTGTGGTATTCAAACTTCAATCGCATGATTAGAAAACAAGAAGTTAATACGAGATTGAAATAAATTAAATGCCAGTGGATTAACATTTGTATAAGCATTTAACATGCAAAGTTTCACTGCACTCGGATGGTTAAATCTCGAGAAACGTCCATTTATATATTTATAATTCGCGTCGCCGCCATGTTGGATTTGTGATCACCAGGTTACTGAAAGTCCTATAGGTGAACTTATGTTCATAGATTCTATGAACATAAAAAAGTTCAGTTAGATTGCTGTAAAAGATTCGTAGATATTGAGAACTGGCTAAATATTTCGGATGCTCGCCATTTTGGATTGATATATGTATAGGCCATAGAGTTATGTATCATTAAAGGAAAATTATTGCGTAGCTTCATTATTCAAACTTTCACTTTGTTCGCATGATTACGACAAAAGAAATTAAAACTTAATTTCAAAATTTCGCACATCCGCTATCTTGAGGTTATGTAAACAATTGAACTAAATTAGATGCCAGTGCATTACAATATGTATAATCATTTACTGTACCACATTTCACTGCGCTCAGAGAGTTAAATCTCGAGAAAAGTCTATTTAAATGTTTCAAATTCGCTTGGCCGCCATGTTCGTTTTGTACTTTACAGGTTTATGAAAATTACATAGATTAACTTGGACCAGTGCCCTTTATCACCGTACAAAATTTCAGGGTGATGTCTGTAAAAGTTTCGGAGATATAGAATGCCAGTGAAATATTTCGCACAGCTCGCCATTTTGAGGTTATGTAAACAGTTGAACTAACATAGACGCCAGGGCATTACAATGCTTATAAACAATTTGCTGTACCAAGTTTCATTACGTTCGGATGGTTAAATCGCGAGAAAAGTCTACCTAAAAGTTTCAAAGTCGCTTGACCGCCATGTTGGTTTTGTAGTTACCAGGTTTTTGAAAGTCTCATAGGTGAACCTCTAGTAGTGTCCTTTATCACCCTACACAATTTCAGGGTGATATCGGTAATAGTTTCGGAGATACTGAATGCTGGTGAAATATTTTGCCGCCATGTTGGATTGGTGAGAGACAATAAAATTTGAAGGGCACGGTCGGGGTCAACCAGAATGGTACTATGATCTTACCGAGTTTCATTGAAATCGCTCCAGCCGTTTAAGTTATTAGGGACACACACATACACACACCGTCACACACACACACGCACACGCACACACAGACACACGGACAAAAGGTGATCTCATAAGCCTATTTTTTCATAACATGAAAATAGGCTAAAAATAGTGTTATAATCACCCTTATTATGATACAGTTTTCTGACATATAATATTTACATTTCGACATTGTCGAACATAAAAGAATTTAAATCAGTCACATTCTTACATTCAAAATCATTTAATTGACCAACTGCTGGCATCTTTTGTTACCCTACTTAGTAATGTTTTCTCCCCCATGGACTTACACCTATTCCCACCAAGAATTGCGTCTGGAAACTTTTAGAATAGGGGATTCCGAGGGATAAATGAGCTGGGTCCGTTTTCTATTTTTTCATTGTCTTTGGAATGTACCCTCTAATCTGGTGATTTCAATCCATGGTTCACGAATCTTTGAATAATTTTAAAGCGGATCATCAGTAAAAATACCCCAAATCCCTCTGCTCTGAATTTCACATGAAAAGTAGAGTGAAGTAATCAAAGCGAAACGTGTGGAATTTTGCATTTTACTTTGAGTTTCTTAATAGAAAATATAAGTAAGACTCTTGGTTAAACATTCGAAGTAATTTCACCGCCTTGTAAACATATTTAGTGCATTAAGCCGTCAAGAGTAAAAATGCAATTTTGGAATACTAATAATAATAACAACAATATCGTATGGCCTCGGATGCAAGCTTTGTAATTTGACACCCAGAGGGTAGCTTGCATGTCGAATTTCGTTGTTCCTTGAATGACTATGAAGTCAAGGAGGTTAGATATCTAAGCTCCTTGAACACTATAGCGCTTTCTAGTAGAGAAATTAGGAACTTTGTGATGGCGAAAACTGCCGAGATTAATTTTGCCATTATGAACACGGTCTACTGAATTCAAATGGGTTCTTTGACATTCCAACATCGTATGACATGCGTGTCGTATTTTTGCCGCCTTTCAAAAATCACTTACCACGGCCAGGAGCTAACCTGCAATCTTGGGGTTAGTAGACCGACACGCTATCCACTCACCCACCGTGGCAAGCTGATATTTTGGAAAACTGACGCCGAGTCTAATAATTTTCACACCTCTGTAGGTGTGTATTGATTTTGTCTGATAACTTGTGTGTTTGTAGTGACTGTAGTAGTACTAATTTTAAGTAGTCTTGTCTCATGTTAAGCCAGAGTGGTTTACGAGTTTGATCTTGCTTTCAGGTATCCGACGACAGAGTATGTCCAAGCTGCACAACATGTCCATTGAGGCTCCTATTACCAAGGTCATTACATTGATTACGTCAGCGCAAGAGAACTCGACCCCTGAAGTGGCGGCTGTGCTCGAGAAGGTATGTGAACGCTATACAGGGTGGTCGAGAACAACGTGAACCAGGTAGCCTATATGAACGTTAGAGGATTGATCGTACCGATAAATAATTTCAAAATAAAAAATCGGTGCCTTGCGCCAGTGTTATTTTATTAGCGGGTAAAATTAGCTAATGAGATCTCTTCGCGGACGAATTGAAATTGGACGATTTTACATAGTGTGCAGCGTAGTTCAAGACTCGCTTGAAGGGGATGGATGTAAACACGGCTGATCTACGGGCGGACAAGATCGTTCCATAGCCACTACGGCAAAACAAAAATCGGTCTCAGGTGCAAACTCTGTCCAAGTGAACCGTTGAATGGTGATATCGACAGTAGCTAAACTTGCGTTACAATGTGAAGCCAGGCCTACTAAACGCATGGCAAATGACTGCCTACGAACATTTCCGTAAATGACCGATCGCCTAACAGCTACTGCTGCCGAGAAATCACCATCGAAGGAAATACACCGTTGGTTACAGTCGGTGTCACCATAGCGTAGTTTCAATGCCACGATCCAGTAAGCCTGGAAAGTTCGTGCTCAAATGCAACCCCTGGCGAAGTTTACTTCTTTAATTGGCGATCTCAAGCAGGTTTTGATACACGTGTAAAGTTGTAAACATCGCCGTGCAAAGCCCATTCGACTTCGCCCGCAATGCGATCTGAATGGCTAGCTTCAGCACCTGATAACATGACACCAGACAAGGTCTTGGAATCATTGTGGGAAATCAGAAGAGGGAGATGACAGCAACGACGACATATGTGTCTACGATCTAAATACTGGGAATAAGTTCTTTGAATATACAGTATTTACGGAACAAAATGGAAGTATTATCCAATATTTTCCTGACATGAAGTCAGAGCGTTGTGCAACAGGAATGTCGCGTACGAGATGAAAACGCTAAACTTTACTGTAACGATGGCACTTTATATACCTCAGTGCAGAGTTTTGGAAACGAACTGTTCTCTCTTTTGATTTGTTCTATTGTTCTCAATTCTCTGAGGGCTGGAACGGGGTACACTCAACCGCGTGAAGCAAAACTCAAAAAAGAGATGGGTTTGATTCCCAACTCAACCAGCTTGGAAGTGACTTTCCATGTTTTCCCACTTCTATATGGGATGTCGCCGCCATTTTTAGCATCATCATTATCATCGTTGCTTCGCTCCAGCAAGCCGGGTGCGGCTATAAATGAGCCGTCCCCAATTAGTCCTTTCCATCCACAACTGTTGTTCTTGTAATTGATGCCAGTTATTATCTCTAACTTCAATTTCTTTATAAATTTGCTTCTCCCACACATCTCGAGGTCTTCCTCTCGGTCTCTTCCCGGGGACACTCTGGCCAAAGTACACTCGAGGTATCCTGTGGGGAGCCATCCTCTTCATATGACCATACCATCTCAATCTCTTGAGTACGAGTGTCTCCAGCAGGCTCCTTTCCAATCCCAGTTGTTGTCGGATATCCTCATTCCTTATTTTATCCATTTTCGTCTTTTGAAGGCAAGAACGGAGGAACTTCATTTCTACTGCCTGGAGACGACTGTTTGTTGGTCCAGTAAGGGTTGCTGCTTCCAGTCCATATGTTAGTATAGGTATTAAGTATATCTTGAACAAACTAATCTTGGAAGCTTGTGGAAATGTTTCGTCCCAAAGCATACAAGGCATTAATACCGATAATTCACTTTTTATTACAGTTATAATGACGAAACGCAGCAAGTAGGCTATATAGTCTCACAAAAGAGGTTTTCTATGTAGAAGAAGCGACTGGCTGCGTGGATCAGCTGTAACGTTCCCGCCTGCTATGCCAAAGGTTGCAGGATCGAATCCTCGTGCAGTCAGGTAGAATTTAAGTGTGCACAAATGTGAGGCTGCTGAGACAATAGATTTATTGGTGCGTTAAAGATCCCCGTCTTGGCAAATTTCTGACACCCTGGCGTTCTTAAAAGGCACAGTAGTAAAAAGGGACGTAGGCCTAAAACCAATAACATTAGTTTTTAGAACTTAAAGGTTCATTCTGGTTCCATATTGATAAACTAATTGAGTAATAAATTGTTTAAATGTTCCGACAAATTGAGTGATAAATAAGTTAAAAGTTCCGACAAATTGAGTAGTAAATATGTAAAAGGTTCCGACAAATTGAGTAATAAATAAGTTAAAAGTTCCGACAAATTGAGCAGTAAGTAAGTTAAAAGTTCCGACAAATTGAGCAGTAAGTAAGTAAAAAGTTCCGACAAATTGAGTAATAAATAAGATAAAAGTTCCGACAAATTGAGTAATAAATAAGTTAAAAGTTCCGACAAATTGAGCAGTAAGTAAGTTAAAAGTTCCGACAAATTGAGTAGTAAATAAGTTAAAAGTTCCGACAAATTGAGCAGTAAGTAAGTTAAAAGTTCCGACAAATTGAGTAGTAAATAAGTTAAAAGTTCCGAAAAAATTGAGTAATAAATAAGATAAAAGTTCCGACAAATTGAGTAGTAAATAAGATAAAAGTTCCGACAAATTGAGCAGTAAGTAAGTTAAAAGTTCCGACAAATTGAGTAGTAAATAAGTTAAAAGTTCCGACAAATTGAGTAATAAATAAGATAAAAGTTCCGACAAATTGAGTAATAAATAAGATAAAAGTTCCGACAAATTGAGTAGTGAATAAGTTAAAAGTTCCGACAAATTGAGTAAGAAATAAGTTAAAAGTTCCGACAAATTGAGTAATAAATAAGTTAAAAGTTCCGACAAATTGAGTAAGAAATAAGTTAAAAGTTCCGACAAATTGAGTAGTAAATAAGTTAAAAGTTCCGACAAATTGAGTAATAAATAAGATAAAAGTTCCGACAAATTGAGTGGTAAATAAGTTAAAAGTTCCGACAAATTGAGTAATAAATAAGATAAAAGTTCCGACAAATTGAGTAATAAATAAGTTAAAAGTTCCGACAAATTGAGTAAGAAATAAGTTAAAAGTTCCGACAAATTGAGTAATAAATAAGTTAAAAGTTCCGACAAATTGAGTAAGAAATAAGTTAAAAGTTCCGACAAATTGAGTAGTAAATAAGTTAAAAGTTCCGACAAATTGAGTAATAAATAAGATAAAAGTTCCGACAAATTGAGTAGTAAATAAGTTAAAAGTTCCGACAAATTGAGTGATGAAAATGAAAATCCACAGCCTGCTTCCAGTCTCCGAACGGGTCAGGAATGGAATGAATGAAGCCCCCATCTAGCGGCGAGGATATGAACTGTGCTGGCTGCCGAGGCCTGACGCACTCCTCTGGGGCAATGATTAAATGAATGACAGATGAAATGAAATGATAGTGGAGAGTGTTGCTGGAATGAAATTTTGACAGGGAAAACCGGAGTACCCGGAGAAAAACCTGTCTGCCTCCGTTTTGTCCAGCACAGATCTCACATGGAGTGACCGGGATTTGAACCACGGACCCAGCGGTGAGAGGCTGGCGTGCTGCCGCCTAAGCCACGGAGGCTCTCGACAAATTGAGTGATAATTAAGTTAAAAGTTCCGACAAATTGAGTAATAAATAGGTAAAAGTTCCGACAAATTGAGTAATAAATAGGTAAAAGGTTCCGACAAATTGAGTAATAAATAGGTAAAAGGTTCCGACAAATTGAGTAATAAATAGGTAAAAGGTTCCGACAAATTGAGTAATAAATAGGTAAAAGGTTCCGACAAATTGAGTAATAAATAGGTAAAAGGTTCCGACAAATTGAGCAGTAAATAGGTTAAAAGTTCCGACAAATTGAGTAATAAATAGGTTAAAAGTTCCGACAAATTGAGTAATAGATAAGTTAAAAGTTCCGACAAATTGAGTAGTAAATATGTAAAAGGTTCCGACAAATTGAGTAATAAATAGGTAAAAGGTTCCGACAAATTGAGTAATAAATAGGTAAAAGGTTCCGACAAATTGAGCAGTAAATAGGTTAAAAGTTCCGACAAATTGAGTAATAGATAGGTTAAAAGTTCCGACAAATTGAGTAATAGATAGGTTAAAGGTTCCGACAAATTGAGTAGTAGATAGGTTAAAAGTTCCGACAAATTGAGTAATAGATAGGTTAAAGGTTCCGACAAATTGAGCAGTAAATAGGTTAAAAGTTCCGACAAATTGAGTAATAGATAGGTTAAAGTTTCCGACAAATTGAGTAGTAGATAGGTTAAAAGTTCCGACAAATTGAGCAGTAAATAGGTTAAAAGTTCCGACAAATTGAGCAGTAAATAGGTTAAAGTTTCCGACAAATTGAGTAGTAGATAGGTTAAAAGTTCCGACAAATTGAGTAGTAGATAGGTTAAAAGTTCCGACAAATTGAGTAATAGATAGGTTAAAGTTTCCGACAAATTGAGCAGTAAATAGGTTAAAAGTTCCGACAAATTGAGCAGTAAATAGGTTAAAGTTTCCGACAAATTGAGTAGTAGATAGGTTAAAAGTTCCGTACTAATTGTGTAATTTGCAAGATATTATATCAGCGCAGTTGACTTCATTGCTTTTATATGTCTGCATCACTGGTGAAGTATTGAAATATTGTAAATATTTCCATCATTATTACTGGATTGCAACAACAGGTTTCATTTTATTCACAACTATTGCTACCATACTTAACATTTTTATGTTTCATTAACAGCTGTTGACAACAGTGAAGCGTGTGTATATCTTCATAAATTTGTCTCGTCGATGAACAGTTCTGAGGATTTGAACTATACAGGTTTACCCTATTGAAAGTGTTTCCTAGTTTATAAGACTTATACCAGCCACGTTTTTCCACTATCAGTGATCTGCAAGAAAATCAGGCATTTGTTTGAGTTTTAATGTGTGTTTCAGATTTGTTTCAAATGATTATTTTATTCTTATTTTCATACATCATTTTGTGTTGATTTAGGCGTTCAATTTCCCATCTTTCTTTAAGGTGCACCATATAAGGTTTGATGACAAGGGACTTTTAGTGCTACGCTATACATTTATCTTGGTCCTTTGACATTTATTAATTCATTCATATCGGCTGATGAAGGGGCCAAAAGTAATTAGGCCATGAAACATGTGCCATCAATGACCACACAATGTTCATTATTTAATAAAACGTATTGATTAGGCTCTGCAGTGTGTTGTGTGGTTTTTTTTTTGGTAATCGTTGCCAATTCGTAGAACTGTAGGTGTCGTGAATAATGTTCATTTTGCAGTCAATTGTAATAACGTGTTATGTGAGAGGGAAAATAAATTCTTAAATCATCGTATGGGGGTCAACGTTTGTGACATTACATAATGCACAGTATCGCCATTGCAAATTCATTGGTATAATATACGGTCGAGTGTGTTCTATTATAATGCATACATTTATACATTGAAGGCCCAGTCTGTTCCGTCCATTGTACGTCTGTGAACCATCAGACCACTCTGTACCCCGCAGTGACTCATGCTATAGGTATTGGTTGCAAATTGCCAATGGTTAAAAAAAATGGAACACAACACATTGCAAAGGCTCACCAGTGGGATTCAATCCAGTGATCCCGCGATTACGAAGCAGGGTTCTTACCGCTGCACCACGCACTCGTTGGATACATGATAGCGTACAACGCACATAGACGCCGCACTGTAATTGCAATCAATTAATTTCTAGGAGACGGTTGAGAAGCGCACCTTACCACTTGCACCTGATATACGCCTGGTCATGTCCTACACGTGTACTAAAGATGGTTCGAATCGGTGACCCGAGCATCGTATCCTCCCCTTGTAAGCAGTTTAGAACGAATTACATTATTACTTAATTAAACACATAAACTACCAATAAGCAATAAAATCATAGCTCCGAATAAAAATAGAAATCACATTGTACAATGCAAACGATAACTTAAGCTTCACATGTAAGCTGTAGACAGCACTGAAGGCACAACTCTACGCACCTCTTGTGGGCAGCCCTGCAATCACACGCACACTGTCTCGACTCGGTGAACAAACTTTGGATTTGTGTCCTGAAGGCCGTAGACCTCAAGAACGACCAATGTAACGCTGCGTCGACACCTTACGGGAAGACCAGCCGAAATGAAAGCAAAGATGCAAGAAAGCAGATCCTGTAATGCGAGATAAATGCTAAGGAGAAGAGGAAGAAGAAGAAGAAGGACGAGAAGAAGGAGAAGGAGGAGAAGAAGAAGAAGAAGAAGGAGGAGGAGGAGAAGGAGAAGGAGGAGAAGGAGGAGAAGGAGGAGAAGAAGAAGAAGGAGGAGGAGAAGGAGAAGGAGGAGAAGGAGAAGAAGAAGGAGAAGGAGGAGGAGGAGAAGGAGGAGAAGGAGAAGAAGAAGGAGGAGGAGGAGAAGGAGAAGAAGGAGGAGAAGAAGAAGGAGGAGGAGGAGAAGGAGAAGGAGGAGAAGGAGGAGAAGGAGGAGAAGAAGGAGGAGAAGGAGAAGGAGGAGAAGGAGAAGAAGAAGGAGAAGGAGGAGGAGGAGAAGGAGAAGGAGGAGAAGGAGAAGAAGAAGGAGGAGAAGGAGAAGGAGGAGAAGAAGAAGAAGAAGAAGAAGGAGGAGGAGGAGAAGGAGAAGGAGGAGAAGGAGGAGAAGGAGGAGAAGAAGAAGAAGGAGGAGGAGGAGAAGGAGGAGAAGGAGAAGAGGAAGAAGAAGATGATGATTATCTCTGCAGAAGGCACATGATCAATAATCGATACATTCAAGATTCAGGATGGACGTTCATTTATAATGTTAGAATCAATTCCTCTATAGAGCATCCAGCGTTTAGAAAAGACTGTGGAGCCTTATGGCGACAGTGTTGCTAACTCTAGGCAGAGGTAGAGCTGACGTCATACGTTATGTTCACCCGCTTCGAGTACTGTCCTTTCATAAGTTAGCGAGACAACACAACCCCAGCAGCTACCTGAAATAGAACATGCCCAGGAAGGAGCAGTTTTGCAGGTGTTAACGGATTGGACCAGTATTAAGGATACCGTACGCGAAGATAACCAATAACGACATTCATTTCGTTGTGATGTGACGCATTACAGATTGACAGATGTCGAAAGCACAACCCTTCCTTCCTTCCTTCTTGGATGAACTGTATGCTAACGATGTTAACAATTTTTACGTCAGCAGCAATACTGTTGATCATCACCTTTTAGGTAGATTTCATTAGAAAGCTAACTATTGCAATGGGTACCATGTTTCGACTTCCGGAAAATTTCCACATATCTTCGCGTTTCACATCCCCCAGACCCCAAAACCACCGTCAGTTCAAAAGTTTATATATAATTTATGTATATATGTATCTATCTATATATATATATATATATATATATATATATATATCAGTTTCTTGTGGACACGATAACTACCGTAATTTTGCACCAATCACTTTGAATTTTTTACATAACATGTATCCCTATAAAATCTCGGTCGAGTTCGTTAATGGGCAAAATCGGTCGAAGGGGGTGAAAATGGGGGGCTTTTTTCGAAAAAGTGAAATTTCGCTATAACTCTCTTAATACGTGAAATATCGAATCCATTCAAAGTTCATAATATGTGTCGGATAAGTGCCAGAAATTTATGTCAAATAAGTTTTTTGATAGCACCAACCATTGACCAAAGGGGTGGAAAAAAGTGGGTTTTTTCGGGAAACATTAATCATATCTCTCTTAACAGGCACAATATCAAAACCCTACAAAATGGACAATATTCCTCCAATAATTACCTAAAACCTTTGTCTGAAAGAATTTTCGATATGACCCACCATTACGCCACGGAGTGAGCAAAATGATTTAAATTATAAGAAAATTCCAAGTGCCAAGAGTGGTTGCCATGACAACTTTACTTTTAATTGATAAGGGATGAGTCATCAGCAGTTGCTATGACAACGCCACTGCACGAGATCACATTCTGTTTTCATATGTCTGTGGGAAGCGACTTCGTTATCGGAACAGGTAGCATGCTGAACTTCTATGCCCAAGGTCGCGGGTTCAAACCCGGCTGAAGTCGACGGATTTACTAAGAGCGCCAAAAAACCCTGAGTATGCTTTCCTTCGGAGGGGAAGTTCCAACGTTCGTTGCGAGTTGATGGTTCCGGTGGCATCTAGTAGCCAAGTTCACAGCTAGGTGTCGTTGATGGTAGTATTCAAAATTATGTAGCCTATTTTAGGTAGATTTCATCAGAAAGCTAACTATTGCAATGGGTGCCATGTTTCGACTTCCGGAAAATTTCGACATATCTTCGCGTTTCACATCCCCCAGACCCCAAACCACCGTCAGTTCAAAAGTTTATATATATGTGTGTGTATATATATATATGCATATATATCAGTTTCTTGTGGACACGATAACTGCCGTAATTTTGCACCAATCACTTTAATGTTTTACATAATATGTAACCCCTTAAAAAAATCGGTCGAGTTCGTTAATGGGCAAAATCGGTTAAAGGGGGTGAAAATGGGGGAGGGGGGCTTTTTTTTCGAAAAAGTGAAATGTCGCTATAACTCTCTTAATACGTGAAATATCGAATCAATTCAAAGTTCATAATATTTGTCGGATAAGTGTCAAACATTTATGTCAAATAGGTTTTTTGATAGCACCAACCATTGACCAAAGGGGTGGAAAAAAGTGTTTATTTCGGGAAACATTAATCATATCTCTCTTAATAGGCACAATATCAAACCCGTACATAATGGAAAATATTCCCCTAATAATTACCTAAAACTTTGTCTGAAAGAATTTTTGATCTGACCTACCATTACGCCAAGGGATGAGAAAAATGATTTCGGAATTAAAGAACATGCCAAGTGCCATCAGAGGTTACCGTGTCAACACTTCTAAATTGATGAGGGATGAGCTATCAGAGGTTGCCAAGACAACGCCATTGCACGAGATCACATTCATTTTTCCATCTGACTGTGGGAAGCGGCTAACTGGTAGCATGCTGAACTTATATGCCCAAGGTCGCTGGTTCAAAGCCGGCCAAAGTCGTCTGATTTTCTAAGAGCGCTAAAAATCCCTCAGCATGCTTTGGAGGAGAAGTTCCAACGTTCGTTGCAAGTTGCTGGTTGCGGTGGCATCTAGTAGCCAAGTTCACAGCTAGGTGTCGTTCACGTTAGTATATGGTACAAAATTAGGAACTAATACTTAAAATTGACCGTCTGCAGACCTTACCTGAATTACAGACTAATACAGTCATCACAATTAACACCGTTTATCAGTTTCTACACACCCGGGGTTACATGACCACGTTGTCGCAGCCCCTAAACTGAGGAACCAACAAAAATCTCTGGGGGAGATAAAATTTTGCGAGAAGAAGTAACAGACTGTCAAATAGTTACACATCAGTTCCAAACCTTGCATAAGGACAGTGTGTTCACAAGTATAACAAGTAGTTCCGTGAAGAACTATACAGCCTATTTTCATATATCTTACTTATGTTAATTGCCTCTATCTACATACAAAATTTCAGTTTGATTGCTGTAATAGATTCGTAGATAATGAGAACCGACTAAATATTGCGGATGGTCACTATGTTGGATTTTATATATGTAGGTCCTAGAGTTATGTACTGTTACATGAAGATTATTGTGTACGTGTAGCATTCAAACTTCAATCGCATGATTAGGACACAAGAAGTAACAAGGAGATTTTAAAATTTCGCTCAGCTGCCATCTTGTGGTTATGGAAACAATTGAAATAAATTAGATGCCAGTGGATTAACATTCGTATAAGGATTTACAGTACCAAATTTCACTGCACTCAGATGGTTTAATTGCGAGAAACGTCCATGTGAATGTTTATACTTCGCGTCGCCACCATGTTGGATTTGTGATCACCAGGTTATTTAAAGTCCTACAGGTGAACTTAAGTTCATAGCCCCTATGAACATAAAAATCAGTTTGATTGCTATAATAGATTCGTAGATATTCAGAGCCGTCTAAATATTTCGGATGGTCGCCATGTTGGATTGTTAAATGTATAGGCCATAGAGTCATGTACCATTAAAAGAAAATTATTGCGTAGGTTCATTATTCAAACTTTCACTTCGATCGCATGACTACGACACAAGAAATAGAAACTTAATTTTAAAATTCGCACAGCCGCCATCTTGAGGTTATGTAAACAATTGAACTAAATTAGATACCAGTGCATTACAATGTGTATAAACATTTCCTGTACCAGATTTCATTCTGTTTGGAACATTAAATCGCGAGTAAGGTCTATTTAAAATTTTCAAATTCGCTTGGCCGCCATGTTCGTTTTGTAGTTAACCGGTTTTTTAAAGTATTATAGATGAACTTCCAGTAGTGCCCTTTATCTCCGTACAAAATTTCAGGGTGATACCGCTAATAGTTTCAGAGATATAGAATGCCGGGGAAATATTTCGCACAGCCGCCATCTTTTGGTCATGTAAACAATTGAACGAAGTTAGATGTCGGTGCATTAGAATGTGTATAATCATATACTGTACCAAGTTTTATTGCGTTTGGTTGGTTAAATCGCGAGAAACGTCTAATTAAAGTCGCAAATTCGCGTGGCCGCCATGTTGGTTTTGTAGTTACCAGTTTTTCAAATGTCACATTGGTGAATTTCTAGTAGTTCCCTTTATCACCGTAAAAACATCCAGGGTGATATCGGTAATAGTTTGGGAGATATTGAATGCTGGTGAAATATTTCGCACAGCCGCCATGTTGGATTGATGAGACGTAACAAAATTTCAGGGGCACGGTCGGGGTCGCCCGGAATAGTGCTATGAACTTACCGAGTTTCATTGAAATCTCTCCAGCCGTTTAGAATTTATTAGGGGGACACACACACACACCTCACACACACACCCACACACACGCACACACACGGACAAAAGGTGATCTCATAAGCCTTTTTTTTTTCAAAATTGAAAATAGGCTAAAAATGAACCCCGAATGACAAGAAGGTTACCATCCCCATAAGTCAATAAAATGATAAAAATATGCATACAAAAACGAAAAAAAGGTGATTTTTAACCTCTAAATGTAAAATACTTTCTTGCAATCAATGAGGTCTGATCCTCCTACGAAAACCTGCATATTTTGCCTATTATAGCCAATCCCCTAGTTTGCCCGGTGAAATCTACCTCCGCCTTCCGGCGTGCCAAGAGGATTTTTTTTTTTTTTTGTTTAGTTAGGCTATAATTTAGTTTCTTTCAATTTTATTCTTGTTTTGTTTAGATTAATATTTGTACTATTGTATGAGTTAGCCGTGCAGCCGTGAGCTTGCATGCGGAAGATAGTGGGTTCGAACCCAACTCTCGGCAGCCCTGATTCGATCGAACAGAAAACAAGAAGTTCCGTGACGAACTAAAGAGCCTACTTTTCTTAAAATTTAAGATTCATGCCAATGATTAATCTATATGGATCTATCTAGAATAATTACGAAATTAAGTTGGTAATATCGAAATTTCTAATTGGTTCGAAATACTGCATATATGGCATACTGTAGTCTAATAGAGAACTACAGTTGGCAGCCCTGGTGACTGAATATATTCTTAGCTCCATCTCTTAAGGTACAGAATACAAAATTTGGTTGAAGTCCAATGGATAGAATGGACGTTACATGCAGTTAAACATTGGATCTAACAGCGCGCGTAAAATCATGTTGGCAACAATGGCATACATGTATTGGTCAGAAATAATCTGAAATAATATGATCTATTGTTGTGTCAATTTTGAATGAAATCCATTAATTAGTATAGAAGTTACATGCATTTTAAAATTGGACTTATCAGCAGGCTTAGAATCATGTTGGCAGCACTGGCGTAGGCCTATATTAGTTATTCCAAATTAATCTAGAATGCCAGGTACTATACGTGTGCAAAGTTTAGAGCTATTGGCTTGCATACTTTCTGATATATTGATATTAGGGTAACAACAATAGAGACAGTATTTATTAGCAGTTGGCAGCCCTGGTTGCTCTTAAGAATACGCATAGTCATATCTGTTATGGTACACATAGCACACACGAAATTTGATTGAAATCCAAATTATGGTATAGAAGTTACATGTATTTAAAGTTGGACCTCTCAGCAGGCTTAGAATCATGTTGGTAGCACTGACGTATATAAGTTACTCCAAATTAGTATGGAATATCAGGGAATATACGTGTGCATGGTTTAAAGCTGTCGGCTTGCATACTTTCTGATATATGGGTGTTTGGATTTAAGAAAATTGAGAGCATTTATTAACAGTTGCCAGCCCTGGTGGCTCTTAAGAATATGCTCAGTCATATCTGTTTATGTACACATAGCACATACGAAATTTGGTTGAAATCCAATTGATAGTGTAAAAGTTATATGCTTTTAAAATTTGGACCTATCAGCAGGGTTAGAATCATTTTTGCAACAATGCCATGTATAGCCTCCTGGAAATTAAACTGCAATACTATTGTCTATACGTGTACCAATTTCGAAATAGCTCCCATTCATACCTTCCAAGATATCCAACATGGTGCTCAAATTTCAATTGCGATTTTTCAGCAGTTGGTAGCACTGACATCATTTTCAAATATCGCCGTGAGATATTCAGGTATAGATCTTTAATCCTACCAAATTTTGTTTCGATTGCTCCAGCCGTTTAGGAGTTGATAGGGGGGGACACACACACAGCCAGACAGACAGACAGAAGGACAGACGGACAGACAGAAGGACAGACAGACAGACAGACACACATTTGCCCGATCTCATAAGTGTACATTTTCCTCATTTTTGCAAAATGTGAAAAGTAGGCTAATAAAACTGTCACACAATAATAACACAAATGACGGATAGTGCTTCAGAACTTATGTTGCCGGCGGAACTGAGCACGTGCTCCACTCCGGGCGAACATGCAGCACAGGACAAGGCTCTTCCTTCGAGCGTGCTAACCTCGAAAATTTTTAAATTACTAAGATGTAATATAAACGATACTTGTATGCAATAACAAAGGTAATCAATTGGCAGATAATTGTAGGAAGCTATAATGACGAAAAATATACACACATCAAAAAAAGTTTTGCATCACCTCGGTTCCAAGAGTTCCGGAACCGTTAAATACAAAGGGAATAGAGATCAACACAAACAACATTTCAGCTCGTTTTATTGCTCATGAGACCCACACATTGCATGTTGTACCATCATACAGCTAGACTTTCAGCATTTGTGGTCCAGATTGCAGTACACACCACTACCTCTAATACCCAGTAGCACGTCCTCTTGCATTGATGCATGCCTGTATTCGCCGTGGCATACTATCCACAAGTTCATCAAGACACTGTTGGTCCAAATTGTCCCACTCCTCAACGACAATTCGGCGTAAATCTCTCAGAGTGGTTGGTGGGTCAAGACGTCCATAAACAGCCCTTTTCAACATATCCCAGGCATGTTCGATAGGGTTCATGTCTGGCGAACATGCTGGCCACTGTAGTCGAGCGATGTCGTTATCTTGAAGGAACGCATTCACAAGAAGTGCACGATGAGGTCGAGAATTGTCGTCCATGAAGACAAATGCCTCTCCAATATCCTGCCGATATGGGTGCACTATGGGTCGGAGGATGTCATTCAGGTATCGTAAAGCCGTTTCGGAGCCTTCCATGACCACCAGTGGCGTACGTCGGCCTCACATAATGCCACCCCAAAACATCAGGGAACCACCACCTTGCTGCACTCGCTGGACAGTGTGTCTAAGACGTTCAGCCTGACCAGGGTGCCTCCAAACACGTCTCCGACGATTGTCTGGTTGAAGGCATATGCGACACTCATCGGTGAAGAGAACGTGATGCCAATTCCGTGGGGTCCATTCAGCATGTTGTTGGGCCCATCTGTACCGCGCTGCATGGTGTCGGGGTTGCAAAGCTGGACCTCGCCATGGACGTCGGGAGTGAAGTTGCGCATCATGCAGCCTATTGCGCACAGTTTGAGTTGAAACACGACGTCCTGTGGCTGAACGAAACGCATTATTCAACATGGTGGCATTGCTGTCAGGGTTCCTCCGAGCGGCAATCCGTAAGTAGCGGTCATCCACTACAGTAGTAGCCCTTGGGCGGCCTGAGCGAGGCCTGTCATCGACAGTTCCTGTATCTCTGTACCTCCTCCATGTCCGAACAACATCGCTTTGGTTCACTCTGAGACGCCTGGAAACTTCCCTTGTTGAGAGCCCTTCTTGACACAAAGTAACAATGCGGACGCGATCGAACTGCGGTATTGACCTTCTAGGCATGGTAGAACTACAGACAACATGAGCAGCGTACCTTCGTCCTGGTGGAATGACTGGAACTGATCGGCTGTCGTACCCCCTCCGTCTAATAGGCCCTGCTCATGCATGGTTGTTTACATCTTTGAGCAGTTTTAGTGACATCTATGAACAGTCAAAGGGACTGTATCTTGGATGCAATATACACAGTCAACGTCTATATGCCGGAGATCTGGGAACCGAGGTGATGCAAAACTTTTTTTGATGTGTGTATATGTTCAGAGTTCCTTCATGATAAAAGGTAAGGTAACAAACCCAGTGTAGGGGGGGGGGGGGGGGGGGGCGTGTTCCGTTAAAAGTAAAAGCCCATAAGGCCCACAGTCTTTTCTAAACGCTGGATGCTCTATAGATGGAAGAGCGGAATACAAAGAACTTTAGTAAACGAAGAGTCGTATACAGGGTACAATTCTTAACGTTCATTATTTATAAATATTGCCATACATATAAGAGAAAGTATGCTACATATTCTTTACTGAACATGTTGTTTTCTCTGCTGTTCCAGGTTGTTGACATCCTGCGCACTACGGAGCTCTACTCACCCAATATGAAGGAGGACAAGGTGCGGACAGGCGATGCCGTCACGAGCGATCTCATTGCTGCCCTCTTGTCGGTACGTAATCGCTTCCTTTGCTTTCTGTGTTGACTCTATTACTTGAGGTTTGTCCTTCATGCCCAAATGTGATGTATAAATTTATCTCAAGCTACAGTAGGTCAGGTCACACATAAAATAATATAATGTATATAGTCTATTTTTTTAAATTTTCTAGTTTTTAAATATTTAGTAAATTTCTAATTTTTAATTGTTTAATTGCTGAACTATTTATATTTTTAACATTTTTAATTAAAATAAATACATTAAATAGCATATAAAATTAAATTCAAAATCAAATCCCATTGGCTCTATAGCACATTGAGGGCCTTGGCCTACAAAGTGACTGCTTCTCAGCCATTTGACGTTCATATGGCGGAAGAACGCGTAATGTGTGCCCTTGGCCGTTAATCTTGGGTCTTGTCCAAGGTTGCTGCTAGTGTGGCGTGTCCCCTCGGCCGTTATCCTTGACCAAATTCGCTACTTCTCTGATAAGACAGCTACTCAATTATCCTTACGTGGGTGAGTGCATTTCCTTCCAGTTCTCATGTTAGTTCTAAACTCCCCTTGGAACTGGTCTTTCAAGGGGTACGAGTGCTATCCAAACACCACGGGGCTGATGCAAGGGGGTCTATCAAGGGGCAAACAAGAGGTGGTGCCACACTCACATACAACTTCTGCAACGATATGCTGGAAACGCCATTTACGCTACGCGTCATTCAACTAAATACCTTGGCTAAAAAATGGCGCAATCAAATAAATATTAAGTTTAATAAAATGTTCTGCCACTCTGTTCACTAGACAAGCCAAGCATACAGTAGTTAATGATCTAGTTTTCTTTGACGAGGTCATCAAATGGGAGCCCTCTTCTAAATACCTGGGCATCTCTAGATCGCATATTAACATTCGCTCAGGAAGTAACATCGTGCGCTAACAAAGCGAAGGCGACCCTAGCGCAACTCACCTTGCATTAAAGGCCGAGGATAAGCTAACTGCCAAGAGCAAACTCCTAGCATGCCGTACAATTGTACGCCCAATAATGGAATATGACAGTTTAGTGTGGGGATTTGCAGCCCCTCCCATATCAAGAAACTACTGGTTGTCGAAAACAAGGCATTGCGTGCTCTCACCAATTCAGAATGGTATGAACGCAATGTCCAAATCCATGAAGACACCAAAATGGAGTATAATGATGCGTATTAAGAAACAGGCATCAAAACTATACAAAGAAGTTGCTTATAGCACTAATCCTCTCATCAGAAGACTGGGTGATTACCGAGCCAGCGGGGCTCACCGAATCTTCAAGGTGGATTTGAGGCAATGAGTCTTCAAATCTCTTACGGAGTCATTAATGACATCAAACATCCAGAAGCAATCTTCGTCGAGACAGCAATGAAGCTCTTCCACTCCAAAATGCTGCCTATAATAACCAATGGACTTCAGGAGAAATGGGAAGACTTGATAAAGAAAGACCTGACATATTGTGAGAAATTAAAAGCCACATACTTAAAAAGGATATTAGGAGTCTCAAAGTATGCACCATCAAGGTTATTCTACATCTTGGCAAAGAGACGTACCTGCTTCAAGACCTGCGGTACCAGCTGCTGCTACCTGTTGCTAAAAACATGCTGAGCTTCTATGCCCACGGTCGCAGGTTCAAACCCGGCTGAAGTTTTCGGATTTTTTAAGAGCGTTAACAATCCCTCAGTATGGCTTCCTTCAGAGGGGAAGTAAAGCCGGCGGTACCATGTCATCGTCATGGCATGTACAAGAACTTTCCAATAATTACACTTGTTTGAAGCTAAGTTATAGGTTCGATTTGTCTAACGCTCTTCGATTACAACGTTCGTCACCAGGAGCCAACTGAAGTGGCATCTAGTAACCAAGTTCAGAACTCGTTGTCGTTGACGGTGACGTTTGGTAGCAAAAGTAGGAACTACTTGAAAATTGAATGTTTGCAGTCCCTACTTGAGTTAAAAACAGCTAACACACTCTAATACAGCCATCACAATTAACACCGGTTATCAGACTGATTCTACACACACCCAAAGTACACGGGGCTACATGACCGCGTTGTCACAGCCCCTAAACTGAGGAACCAACCAACCAACCTCTTGCTGAATGACCTCATGAAAAAGAGGATAAATGTAGACGACAAATTCTACGCTATAAGCGCAATGATCGACAGAAGCTGGACAGGGACCTGCCAGTGAATGAGGAATGTTGTCAATAGATCACAAAACGTGCAGTAGGAAATGTTTCCACCCGGTGTCAGAAGCATGCATTTGCACGTTCTGCGGGACGAGCTGCGGCTGTTACCATGTAGGCCTACTCGGCGAGTAGTGTGAAACAGTAGGCCTACTACCGGTGCGTATAATTATAATCTTTTCACAATGAAATACACGTTTAACATTTACGGATATAACTCATGGGGTTTCAACTGTGGAAGCAGAAGCTGTAATTATTGAAACGACAGTTTTATTCGAATGTTTTCCACGTTTAGGGGCCGTCCACATATTACGCAATCAAAAATAGGGGGAAGGGGGGGGGGGGGTGTCGATGCTTATGATTAACGTTACTGACGTGTGGGAAAAGAAGGGGTTAACGAAATGATGCATAATCACTCAAAATATAACGAAAGTTGAACTCATTTTACGCTCTACGTCGCTTCCCAGCCACGCTGACAGAAGACGCGAGTGAAGCCACAGCCATGGCCGGGGATATTTTCATGGTCATTTTTTATTTATTTATAAAATAGCAGAAGCCTTATCTTGTGAATTAAATGTAAAGGTCATTTTTATAATTTTATATGATTATGTCGACTTCGCTGGGGTCTGGCGTTACGTTACGGTGACGGGACGAAAGGTACCGAGAATGCACTGAGGTGTGTGACGTTATAGTACTGCTTGAGCTTCCTCCTTTCCCCGCGCGCTTTGGTGAGCGTGACGTCATCCAGCAAGCTACCTTTTGACCTTGGTTTGCAGCAAATGCTTCTTTTTTTTTTTTCGCTAACGGACTTTGAGTTCACGCAGCATTTGTAGCATTTAAAATGATATAAAGTCTAGTCTTTCAGACTGACTATCAGTGTTTTTTGTTTTACGTATAAAATTAGCACCTTGTTCAAAAAATATTTTTATGTTCGACCATGGCGAAACTTAAAAATTCAGAAATCTGCATCTGAATGAGGCTCATTATAGTTCAAGTTTCATTATGAAACAGGTTCTCCACCAATCAGAACTCAAGATTTGCATTACGATACAGCTGTGTGATCAGTTAGGTAAGGATAGCTTCACACCTGAACTAAACGGACTTGTTTCCAAAATCAAACATGTCGGACACAAATGACATGAATTACATGATTTGGAAGTTGACAATCTTCAAGATATCAGATCAACCATCGAAGTTACAATCCCAAACACACAGACAAAATCAGCACGAACCTTTACGGTAACAGAAAAATACTGCACTATGAATTATGCAAGAAATTTATGAATCTACGTCCATAAGTTTGCAACACTCCATCCCACTTCATAAATTACCGCATGGAAAGTGCACCGTCCAAAATATTGGCATAATTAAACTGCGGGAAAAGAAATAGCACTGCACCTTAATCTCCCCAACTCCAGTTTGTACTCAGGGCATTGCTTTCGTAGAAGTTCGGCGACAATTTTAGTGAATGCTGGTATCCATATAATGACACTATCTATCCATGTTATTTTTTGAAAGCTTTGGATACATGTGACTTTGTCAAGGTAGTCACCACGGCAGACCGGGTTCGATTCCAGGTCAATGCACGTAAGATTTTCAAAGTGAAATGCCATGTCCTGTGGTTCGGATTCCACGTGAAAAGGAGGTCCTGTGGCTTATGATCTCGAGATTAACGGTCAAGTAAAACTGCAATCTTCCTTCTTTCTGTTCAGTAAACGCAATAGGGATATCTTATGCGAGACGATTCCGCCAGATGTCATGACCGTTATATGTGGGACTTCATTGATACGCCTTCCGTTGACATTCTATACGTATCGAATTTGAAGAATAACATGTTGATAATACGATACATTTTAATTTTGAAGCGTTTGTAACTGCCTGTTGTGTATCACAGTATATACAATGATATTTCTACTAAAGAACAAAATGATCCCACATAGTACCTGTGCGCTATTTGTTGGTGCTAGTTCTGGATACCCCTATTGACGGAATCTCGACAGATATTTACTGTATGAATATTTATGTTCAACCATACTGTAATATAAAGTTACAATTATCGTCTAATATAAACAGTCGTATGCAACTCGCCTATAATGGTAATGGAAATTACTCGCTTCGCTCGTTTTATAAACATACTCGTGTCTTAATTATTGCCATTATAGGCACGTTGTATGATGTACTAAGTTATTATTCAGATCATAAAGAGTTTCAAAAAATAAAAAAATAAAATAGGACGTTCGTCAGTTGTTCGTAAATTTCTTTTTTTTCTTCCCCCACCTCCCGAAGCAACACATGAAACTACAGAGAGTTCAGTTTGTATGTAACGGAGACCCTCGCTTGCCCGCTCGCCCGTGGCGCGAGCCTGTCCCCCGCCACGCACTTTGCAGTTATGCGGCGCCAGCACGGCACTGAGTCATTGAGTATAGGAATTTGTACTTACCTAGTTCACAGCTGGTGCTGAAAATGTTTGCCATTCACTGCTACACATCGCTGGCACCTTTTTATGAAACTGGCATTTACTCTCTGAAGTTCCTCAGCACCGATTGACTGTATTTCAGCTGTAATATAGTCTTTAAGCTCATTTATAGTGCGAGGGTTTCTCGCATACACTCTATTTTTAAGCGTCCCCCACAAATAAAAGTTACTTGGTGATAAGTCTGGGCTTCGCGGGGCCACTGGTTCCGACTTAAAATCCTCGTACCGAAAATGCGACGCAATTCTGTCATGGATGCTTCGGCAGTGTGCGCAGTGGCAGAATCTTGTTGAAAGTAATTTGACAATCGCTCTCCGTAAGTCAGTTCGTCAAACAATTGGTCAAGGATCACATTGAAGTACAAATTTAAGTACAAATTCCTATACACAATGACTCAGTGCTGTGCGAGCGCCGCATAACGGCAAAGTGCCTGGCGGGAGACAGGCGCGCAACGCGGGCGAGTGGGCAAGCGAGGGTCTCCGTTACATACAAACTAAACTCTCTGTACAACGTTATATTGTTTTTACAGTCCCGGATTTTCAGACATTGTGTTCATTTATTAATAGGCATAAATCGTGACGAAATCAGAAATATTAGGTATTGCTTTTTGATTACGTAATACATGGGGCAGGGGGCAATGTGATGAAAATGTGTGATTAGATGGGGAGGGGGAGGGTCAAAATTCGACCAATACGTAATATGAGGACAAATCCTTAACTACAGACTATCTGATGGAAAATGTCTACATGTAGTCGGTGGCGGGATGCTGTCAATATGTCCGTCTGTAATATAGTATTTGCTTGTTCTTGCAGCAAGGAGGACAGGTCCCGCTGAATGTAACACGGCGCAGCTCCAACGACTCTTCAGTTTCCCGCGCTCAGACGCAAGGTGGAGGGCGAGTTACAATCCGGGGGAATCCCGTCGTTTCTAACCAGGTGGCACAACTGCTGGACTCTTCGCTGCTCTGGGAGTTCGACATCTTCAGGCTGGAACAACTGACTACGAAGAGGTATGTTACTACCGGATGTTCAAACTTAAATGCCGATTCCCATGACTGACTTTAGAAGTCGCTAGCTTTCATCATCAATTATTGACGGGTAAATAGAGTAGATAATAAATTAAATTGAATTGAATTGAATCGAATTTATCAGTCAAGAAACTGCCTCTGAGGCTAATGAGGCTCTTTATGTACTGCACGACACTTATTTCATCTGAAGCCCCGGAGAATATGCGAACTACTAGGCTTCCCATAGTCCCTCTCGTCATCATGCTACAGAATATACTACTATAAGGTGCGTTCAAAAAGTAACGAGCCGGAGGATACCATTCCTGCACTCGTGTGGATGGCCTTACCTTTTTTGGGTGGTGATGACCCTGGATGCTTCCACTGGAGGCTTTGTCGTTTGGATTCTGGTTCGAAGTGATGACACCATGACTCATCTCCAGCCACCACTCGTGCAAGGAACCCATTCCCTTCCCTCGCATAGCGCTGCAGATGACCAAGACAGTGGGCCATTCGACATGCTTCCTGGTGTGGTTGAAGACTGTAGGGCACACATTGGGCACACACTTTGCGCAAGTGCAGTCGTTCCTTCATGATGGTGTGCAGATTTCCGACGCTCTATCCGACCACGGCTGCTATAGCGTTCACTGTCCCTCGGCGGTCCAGGGTAATGAGTGCATCAACCAGCTGGACGTTGTCATCGGTAATGCACGGGGGTGCCCCAGACCGGGCATCATCGGCTAACGACACCCGTCCTTCCCTGAAGCGCTTGTGCCACGCCTTGACCCTAGCAAGGGACATGCAGTGTTCGCCGTGCACTTGTGAGATTCAGCGATGAATGTCCGTTCCCCCTACTCCTTCCGGTGTCAGAAACCGAACAACACCTCTTTGCTCTTCGTTTGACGCCTGTCACTGTTTGCAATGCGACTGGCAGCGTTTGACGATTGATGCATGCTTCTGATCTCTCTGTATCGTCACGCGACGTGCACGCGTGCCCTCTAGCGAAGGGCTGTGACCTTCCACGCTCTGGTCGGAACCACAACTCGTTAAAGACGTCAAGTTTAGCCGATGTCGTCACCGGTTTGCGCATTCCAACCTCCGGTTCGTTACTTTTTGAACGCACCTTATATTTGCAGCCGCGAAAGGCGTGACTTGCACAGTTATGTCATCAGAAACCAGTAAGGAGAGAATTCATTCATCGTTGTCAAATGTTTCATTAGGCTACTGTCAGTCGCCGGCCACCGCACGGTGAACTTCATAAGGCAATGTGGCTTTATCGCAGGCTTTAATGTAGAATATAGAACATAACGGAAATTTTTATTTTAATTTTATAGCAGAATAAGCAAGAATTTTATGTATAAGAATATTATTTTGTATTTTATTTATGGGAAGAGACACTTTTTCTTTCCTTTTCTTTTTAAAATTAACATTTTTGTCTTTTATATTCATTTGAGTTCGAGGAACACGAATAAACCGCGAATAAACCCGTGGATATCCGCAAATATTTTTACCATGCGGATATAGTTTGCATGGCTGTGCGGATAGCGGATAAGTTGCGGATAATGTATAGAGCAAATTTGCGGATAGTTTTTAGAATACAATCCGAACTTGTTGACCCGGATGTTTATGACATATATATTTCCGTTATGTTTTTTTTTTCATGACAATTCTAAGATGATGATTTACGCTAATCGCATTCAAATTATGTCATTAAGCATAATTAACACTCCGAACTGAAAAGGGTTGCAATTCTGGTTGCATAACATTCATTTTATCCTTAGTACATCACATACATAGCCTAAGGGACGACTTTCTCCTTAAATGTCTAAACATGCTGTTTAATAATAATAATAATAATAATAATAATGATAATATGGTCAGGGTAGAATCGTAAATCGTGAAACACTTCTATGAAATTATTAAAAGCTTTCCAGACGGTCAACATGAGTGTGCCCAATTAGATTGGGCGGAGAATTACAGTTAATTTCCTAGTGACTGAAATAAATTACAGTACATGAATTATTTATACACTTAGTAAAACAATTCTGACTGTGCCAGAAAAAGAAGGGGCGCTTTTTATGGGCAAGATTGCCTCCGAACAGACTGACCAACCGTATGTTCACCTTATGGTGAAACAAGAAGGTCTGTACCACTTGGCTGACTGTAGCTGAGAAAGACATCAAAGAACTGGGACTGACAGACCTATAAGACAGACAAACTGTGAGGCAAATTCTGAAGAAAGTCCGTGGTTTTCAGGATAAACCTATAAAGAAAGGGATCCCCTGGTCGTAGGAAAGAAAAGAAATACACCGGGAAAAGATGTGTCAGTACTAGGCAAAACTCAAAACCCAACAGTTGAACAAGCGTGGTCCCCGGTCGAATGAAGAGGAAGAAGAAGACGACGAAGACGAAGTAATGGGGAGCTAAATAGCATGACTAGTTTCGTAATTTAGCGTAATTTAAATTAGTGGATATGTTCATAACACTTCTGTACAACTAGTCATTCAATTTAGCCCCTAATATTGTGAGACAGGCCTACGATGGAACAAATGCAAGGGAAGTGATATCTGATCTTAATGTATTTTTCAGTGCTGCTTTTAAAGACAGTAATTAAGAAGTTCTATTACGTCACGTTTTCTTGAAAAATGCAATTGTACTTGGATTTTTATGGACATTTGCCTAAGATTGAACATGATAGAATAACGTCAAGAAGTTTCAAAGGGAAAAGACTACGTACTTAAACAGACACTTAATTTTGTTTTCTTTTTGCTCGGTTTAAAATTTATTTCGACGTTCATGTAAGCATACATAATATTTATTCTAATTTGCATATTAAGGCTTTCACGGCCCGGATTATTATATAAATAATTCATGCTTTTGGGCTAAAGCCGTGTGTATTTTAAATTTAAACCATACGTTTCGGAGAAACCATGCCTCCTTTTTCAATGGAAATAAACAATGCGGCCAAAGAAAGTATTTCAATGAGATTACAAAAAATATAGATAAATTCCTCTGTTCGTCACCAGAGAGCAGCTGCCAGAAATTACTGTATGGACCATGGTGGAACGGCGGACAGAGAAGTTAGTAAAGAGAAGGTAAAGGGGGCGGTGTGAAAATATAGAAACTCCTCGAAGAATGAGGAGGGGGGGGGGAGGGGGGAGGGTTAGATGGATATAAGGAAACATAAATAAAAGGGAAGTGTATCTGAACGATACCTAACGTCATACAGTCAACGGCGAAAAAACAGATGGAAACTCCTCCAGTGACGAACAAAGGAGATCAAATCCAGGCTCTGAGCCCTAGAGGGAAAATGTACAATTTTAAATATGTGAAGAACAGAGAGAGGCGGCTTCGGTGGCGTAGTTGGTAGCATGCTGAGCTTCTATGCCCAAGATAGCGGGTTCAAACCCGGCCGAAGCCGTCGGATTTTTTAAGAGCGTTAAAAATCCCTCAGTATGCCTTCCTTCGGAGGGGAAGTAAAGCCGGCGGTCCCATGTCATAGATTTATGGCATGTTAAAGATCTTTCCACTAATTACACCTGTGTGAAACTAAATTGGATAGGTTAAGAATATAAACAACGCTCTTAGGTTGCTACGTTCGTTGCCAAGAGCCGACTGCGGTGGCGTCTAGTAGCTAGTTCTGAACTAGGCCTAGTAGTCGTTGACGGTGGCGTTTGGCGGCAAAAGTAGGAACTATTTGAAAATTCAAAGTTGCAGTCCCTACTTGAATTAAAAAAACAGATACACACACTAATACAGTCATCACAATTAACACCGGTTATCAGACATATTCTACACACACCCAAAGTACACGGGGCTACATGACCGCGTTGTCGCAGCCCCTAAACTAAGGAACCAACCAACCAAGAACAGAGAGACTGAGAGGAACTATCTCCCTAGATCCTTAATAACTGGTAGCCAAGTGTCACTTAGCTGATATCCAGTGTCTCTGTTAAAATTATTGGGATTTTTACGAATTTCAACTGCCTCCCTTATAATTCTAGACCAGTTGTGCTTAACAAGGGCAAGCGCATGAACATCCTTGAAACATACATCGTGCCCTGAAGACAGGGCATGTTCAGCTATAGCTGATTTGTCAGGTTGGTTTAGACGGATGTTCCTTTGATGCTATTTGATGCGAGTTGCAATAGACCGTCTTGTTTGTCCAATGTAGATTTTTCCGCAAGTACATGGGACTTCATACACCCCAGGTTGTAGTATTGGGGACAATTTATCTTTGTTTAATGCTAAACGTTGACCAATTTTCGTCATAGTTCCGAAAACTGTTCTTATCTTGTGCTTGTGGAGAATCTTAGCAACGCGGTCAGTGGTGTTGTGAATATAAGGGAGGTAAGCAGTTCCTCTCATGTCGGAGCTCTGAGAAGGTTGTCTATCCCTCCTTCTGGGATGAAGGGACCTATATATAGTGGATTCATTATAGCCATTACCCTTAAACATGGTTTGTAAGGCATGTGACTCTTCCTGAAGAGTTGATGCCTCACAAATACGTTCCGCTCTTTCGGCTAGAGTTGTTATAATTCCTTGTTTTTGTGCTGGGTGGTGGTGGGAGTCCGCATGTAAATAACGGTTAGTGTGAGTTGGCTTACGGTAGACGCTGTGCCCCATGGAGCCATCCGCTTTCCTCCTCACAAGAACATCCAAAAAAGGTAAGCATCCACCTGACTCTAGCTCCATTGTGAAGTGGATTGAAGGATGCAACTGATTTAGGTGGTTCAGAAAGTGGTTCAGTTTCTCAGAACCCTCCTCCCACACCACAAACGTATCATCCACATACCTCCACCAAATCACAGGTTTGAAAGACGCCGAAGATATAGCCTCCCCCTCAAAATGTTCCATGAAAAAATTTGCCACGACAGGCGAGAGTGGACTTCCCATGGCCACACCATCAGTCTGCTCGTAATATTTACCATCCCACCACTGCTTGTGTTCCAGTTATTTCTTGTGGGGTGGTTAATGGGCACAATCGGTCGTAGGGGGTGAAAATGGGGGGGCTTTTTTCGAAAAAGTGAAATATCGCTATAACTCTCTTAATATTTTTAATTTCGAATCCATTCAAATTTCATACTATGTGTCGGATACGGCCCAAAAATTTATGTTTGAAAAGTTTTCTGACAGCACGAACCATTGACCAAAGGGGTGAGAGAAAGTGGTTTTTTCGGGAAACATTAATCATATCTCTCTTAATAGGCACAATATCAAAACCGCACAAAATGGGCAATATTCCCTTAATAATTACCTATAACTTTTGTTTGAAAGAATTTTTGATATGACCCACCCTTACGCCAAGGGATGAGAAAAATAATTTCGGAATTAGAAGAAAATGCCAAGTGCCATCAGACGTTGCCATGACAACACTACTGAATTGAAAAGGGATGAGCCATCAGACGTTGCCATGACAACACCATTGCACGAGATCACATTCATATTTCCACCTGACTCTGTGGAAAGCGGCTTCGGTGAGGTAACTGGTAGCATGCTGAACTATGGCCAACTTCGTGGGTTCAAAGCCGGCCGAAGTCGTCGTATTTTTTAAGTACCCTAAAAATCCCTCAGCATGCCTTCCATTGGAGGGGAAGTTCCAACGTTCGTTGCGAGTAGCTGGTTGCGGTGGCATCTAGTAGCCAAGTTCACAACTAGGTGTCGTTGACGGTACTATTTGGTAGCAAAATTAGGAACTACTACTTGAAATTGACCGTCCGCAGTCCTTAACAGAATTACAGACTAATACAGCCATCACAATTAACACCGTTTATCAGACAGATTCTACACACACCCAAAGTACACGGGGCTACATGACCGCGTTGTCGCAGCCCCTGAACTGAGGATCCAACCAAGATCTCTGCGGGAGATAAAATTTTGCGTGAAGAAGTAACAGACTGTTAGATAGTTACACATCAGTTCCAATCCTTGCATAAGGACAGTGTGATCACAAGTATAAACATGAACCCCAAGTGACAAGAAGGTTACCATCCCCATAAGACAATAAAATGTTAAAAATATGCATATAAAAACGAAAAACTAAGTTAATTAAGCGCCAATTGTAAAATACTTTCTCGCAATAAATGAGGTCTAATCCTTCTACGAAAACCTGCTTATTCTGCCTATTTTCGCCTATCCTCTAGTTTTCCCGGTGAAATCTACCTCCACCTTCCGGCGTGCCGAGAGGATTTTTAGCCTACATTTCACATTTTGCAAAAATGAGGAAAAAGTAGACTTATGAGATCGATCCCGGAAAATGTGTGTCTGTCTGTCTGTCTGTCTGTCCTTTTGTCTGTCTGTGTGTGTCCCCCCCCCATCAACTCCTAAACGGCTGCAGCAATCAAAACCAAATTTAGTAAGAGTAAAGATGTGCACCGGAATATCTCACGTCCATATTTGAAAATGATGTCAGTGCTACCAACTGCTGAAAAAACGCACTAGAAATTTGAGCTCCATGTTGGATATCTCGCAAGGTATGCATGGGAGGTATTCCAAAATTGGTACACATGCAGATAATACTATTTTAGTTTAATTTCCAGGAGACCAACAATGATAGTGTTGCCAAAATAATGTTAAGCCTTCTGATAGGTCCAATGTTTAAATGCATATAACTTCGACACTATCAATTGGATATCAACCAAATTTTGTATGTAATATCTGTACATAACCAGATATGATTGAGCATATTCTTAAGAGCCACCAGGGCTGCCAACTGTTAATAATTGCTCTCTCTATTTTTGTATCCAAATACCAATATATCAGAAAGTATGCAAGCCAACAGCTTTAAACTATGCACACGTATATTCTGACATTTTAGATTAATTTTGAGTAACTTATATACGTCAGTTCTACCAACATGATTATAAGCCTGCTGATAGTACCAATTTTAAATACATGTAACTTCTATACTATCTGTTGGATTACAACCAAATTTCGTATGTGCTATGTGTACCATAACAGAATGATTGTAAGTATTGTTAAGAGCAATCAGGGCTGCCAACTGTTAATAAATGCTGTCTATATTTTTTACCCTAATATCAATATATCAGAAAGTATGCAAGCCAACAGCTCTATAATTTGCACACGTATAGCACCTGACATTGTAGATTAATTTGGAGTAATTAATACAAGGCAGTGTTGCCAACATGATTCTATGCCTGCTGATATATCCAATTTTAAAATACATCTAACTTCTATACTAACAAATGGATTTCATCCAAAATTGGCACAACAAGATATCATAATATTTCAGATTATTTCTGACCAGCACACGCATGGTATTGTTGGCAACATGCTTTAACGCGTGCTGATAGATCCAGTGTCTAACTGCATGTAACGTCCATTGGATTTCAACCTAATTTTGTATTCTGTACCTTAAGAGATGGAACTAAGAATATATTCAGTCACCAGGGCTGCCAATTGTAGTGCTCTATTAGGCTACATTATACCAGGTATATTTTGAACTAATTTGATATTTCGATATTACCAACTTAATTTTGTTATTATTCTAGATAGGTTCATATACTGTAGAATAATCAATGGCATGAAAAGTAGGCTGTATAGTTCTTCACGGAACTTCTTGTTATATATAAGATAGAGTTACGTTCCATTAAAGGAAAATGGTTGCGTGGATTCATTACTCAAAATTTCACTTCGATCGCATGATTACGACACAAGAAATAAAAACTTAATTTTAAAATTTCGCACAGCCGCCATCTTGAGGTTATGTAAACAATTGAACTAAATTAGATGCCAGTGTATTACAATATGTATAATCATTTACTGCGCTCAGATGGTTAAATCACGAGAAAAGTCTATTAAAATGTTTCAACTTCGCTTGGCCACCATGTTCGTTTTGTACTTTACATGTTTTTGAAAGTTACATTGATAAACTTGTAACAGTACCCTTTATCACCGTACAAAATGTCAGGGTGATATCATGAAGAGTTTCGGAGATATTTAATGCCAGTGAAATATTTCGCACAGGCGCCATTTTTAGGTTATGTAAACAATTGAACTAAATTGGATGCTAGTGCATTACAATTTGTATAAACATTTGCTGTACCAAGTTTCATTACGTTTGGATGGTTAAGTCGCGAGAAAAGTCTGTTTAAAAGACTCAACTTCGCTTGGCCGCCATGTTGGTTTTGTAGTTACCAGATTTTTGAACGTCTCATAGGTGAACTTCTAGTAGTTTCCTTTATGACCGTAAAACATTTCAGGGTGATATCTGTAATAGCTTCGGAGATACTGAATGCTGGTGAAATATTATGCACAGCCGCCATGTTGGATTGGTGAGACACAATACAATTTGAAGGGCACGGTAGGGGTTGGCCAGAATGGTGCTATGATCTTACCGAGTTTAATTGAAATCGCTCCAGCCGTTCAGAATTTATTAGGGGGAGGGACACACACACACCATCACACACACACGCACACACAGACAGACACACGGACAAAAGGTGATCTCATAAGCCTGGTTTTTTAGCCTACTTTCGATTTTTGCAAAAAATGAAAGTAGACCTATGAGATCACTACAGTGCGAAAAAAAGGTGTGTCTGTCTCTGTGTGTGTGTGTGTGTGTATGTGTGTGTGCGAGTCTGTGTGAGTGTGTGTACTCTGAATGTCTGTCCCCCCGTATCAATTCGAACACGGTGAGCGCAAATTGAACGAAATTTGGTACAAAGGTAGCACTAGCAATGGACACCTCAGTGTCATGTTTTATATCGCCGCCATCTTGACGGAAACGTAACACAAATGTTCAAAGCTTAAATCAAATTACGACTAACCTAATCATCCGATCTCTACCAAATTTTGCAACAACATACCTTTATGGGGGCAGCATCCTTTGACCAAACTAATAGGTCATCAGCCTAATAGTTTGCGGATGGCGGCCATCTTTGTGTCAAAATCGATTGCCCCTATTAATTCGAAAACGGTGAAACCGAATGGAACGAAATTTGGTACAGGGGTAGTACTAGCAAAGGGCACCCCAGTGTCATGTTTTATATCGCCGCCATCTTGACGGAAACGTAATGGCGGCCACCCAAATGTTCAAAGCATAAATCAAATTACGACTAACCTAATCATCCGATCTCTACCAAATTTTGCAACAACATACCTTTATGAAGGGAGCATCCTTTGACAAATCTAATAGGTCATTAGCCTAATAGTTTCCGGATGGCGGCCATCTTTGTGTCAAAATCGATTACCCCTTTTAATTCGAACACGGTGAAACCGAATGGAATGAAATTTGGTACAGAGGTAGCACTAGCAAAGGGCACATCAGTGTCATGTTTTATATCACCGCCATCTTGACGGAAACGTAATGGCGGCCACACAAATGTTCAAAGCTTAAATCAAATTACGACTAACCTAATCATCCGATCTCTACCAAATTTTGCAACAACATACCTTTATGGAGGAAGCATCCTTTGACAAATCTAATAGGTCTTTAGCATAATAGTTTTCGGATGGCGGCCATCTTTGTGTCCAAATCGATTACCCCTATTAATTCGAACACGGTGAAACCGAATGGAATGAAATTTGGTACAGAGGTAGCACTATCAAACGGCACCTCAGTGTCATGTTTTATATCGCCGCCATCTTGACGGAAACGTAATGGCGGCCACACAAATATTCAAAGCTTAAATCAAATTACGATTAACCTAATCATCCGATCTCTACCAAATTTTGCATCAACATACCATTATGGAGGGAGCATCCTTTGACCAAACTAATAGGTCATTAGCCTAATATTTTGCGGATGGCGGCCATCTTTGTGTGAAATTAGATTCCCCCTATTAATTCGAACACGGTGAAACCGAATGGAACGAAATTTGGTACAGAGGTAGCACTAGAAAAGGCCACCTCAGTGTCATGTTTTATATCACCGCCATCTCGACGGAAACGTAATCGCGGCCACCCAAATGTTAAAGGCTAAAATGTAATTACGACCAACCTAATAATCTAGTCTCTACCAAATTTTGCAACAACAAATCTATATGTGGGGAGCATATTCTTATCAAACTGCTAGATCATCAGCCCAATAGTTTGCAGATGGTGGCAAAGTATGTGTGCAAATCGATTCCCCCTATCAATTCAAACACGGTGAAACCGAATTGAACGAAATTTGTTACAGAGGTAGCACTAGCAAAAGGCACCTCAGTGTCATGTTTTATATCGCCGCCATCTTGACGGAAACGGAATGACGGCCACCCAAAGGTTAAAAGCTTAAATCAAATTTCGACCATCCTAATAATTTGATCTCTACCGGATTTTGCAACAACATGCCTTTTTGTGGAAAGCATCTTATGACTGACTACAAGGTCATCAACCCAATAGTTTGCAAATAGCGGCCATGTATGTGTGCAAATCCATTCCCCAGATCAATTCAAACACGGTGAAACCGAATTGAATGATTTTTTTTTTACAGAGGTAGCACTAGCAAAGGGCACCTCATATTCATGTTTAATATCCCTATAGCACGTTGTATTTCAACAAGCTACTACAACCAACATTCAACTATACTCCTTGAAAAGGACAAAGAGGTATAACAATACACATGCATTTAGGAGAAAGTAAGCTATATGTTCTTTACTGAACATCTTGTTTTTTTCATAAAATAAAAATAGTCTAAAAATTATGTATTGTCCGTTGAGCCATTATACATTCAAATACCAACATAAGAGCCCAATTGTACATCGGGGCGAAACGCTGGCAATTTGTTGAGTTACGCCGGAATATTTATCACATTTGGTATTTGAATGTATAATGGCTCAACGGACAATACACTTTTTTTTTCTTTCGGGAGAATTATATATTCTGTGTAATTAATGTAATTTATTTCAGGCACTAGGAAATTACTTGTAATTACGTACCCAATTGAATTTGGCCACACTCGTGTTGACCGACTGAAGAGCTTCTATTAATATATTACCTAGGCAACATTAAACAATGGCTTCTAATATTTCGATATTCGATATTTCTACAGGGTCTTTTACTCAGCGCAGCGCTGCAGGTAGAAGGTCAAACCGAAGGTCAGACGAGCCCATGGCAACGTGGAACTGAGACAGTTGCGACGCACGATTTGCCGAGTAAAGTCGACTTCGTTACTTCGTTAATAGCCTATTTTAAGTGTGTTATAAGTTTATAACGTGTGTACGTGGTTATTGTTTAATTGTTATTATATTTCAAAATTTTATAAAGTGCTATTGCTAAGTGTTGAAGCCTATTGCTTCAATTTTTATTCATAGAGAAAATTGAACAATAATGTTTATACAACAAACCCTCACACTCTAGATGAACTCAAACAAAATATCATGAGAGGAATTGAGGCTATCTCGGTAGATTAACTAATGCATGTGAATAAAAATTTCTCTAGACGATGCCAGAAATGTCTATAGGCAGGTGGAGGGTATTTTGAACCTTCTGTGACAAGTTGAGTAATGATTTTACTTTGTGTGTTATTCTGTGTGCTTGTATTTAGCCTACTTTCGATTTTTGCAAAAAATGAAAGTAGACCTATGAGATCAACACAGGGCGAAAAAAAGTGTGTCTGTCTGTGTGTGTGTATGTGTGTGTGAGTCTGTGTGTGTGTGTGAGAGAGTGTGTGTACTCTGAATGTCTGTCCCCCCTATCAATTCGAACACGGTGAATGCGAATTGAACGAAATTTGGTAAAAAATGTAGCACTAGCAAAGGACACCTCAGTGTCATGTTTTATATCGCCGCCATCTTGACGGAAACGTAATGGCGGCTAAACAAGTGTTCAAAGCTTAAATCAAATTACGACTAACCTAATCATCCGATCTCTACCAAATTGTGCAACAACATACCATTATAATAATAATAATAATTTATTGCAGCTAATAGCCATGCCGAGATACAAAACTAATACTGATAACTTAAATCTTACTCATCAAAGTGTCTATATACAAAGTGGCTGACAGGTTCTGTTTGCTATATATATAGTTATTCGCAGCAGAAGTGTGTTAGCGATACTTTCCTCTGGGCGCAGGAAATGGTGTGATATCTGTCACAAGCACTACCACACAGAGAGCAGGTGCATTGGGGACCTGGGTCATGAAATCCTCTTGTTGTGCAAATCTTAAAATGAAAACCGTGGACTGCAAAACGGGTGATCGTATGCCGTAGTTCAAAGTTGGCATTCATCCAGTCCGTCGACATAAGAGCTTCTGTGGAATAGAAATCAGGCCATATGTCATTACGCTTGAGGTTTAGTTCTTCGATCAGTCTCTGGTATTGCACTGTTGAAGGTAGGGAGTTCTCCAAACACAGGTCTTCTATGAAGAAAGTCTCCCTTGCTAGTACGTACGTTAGACGAGATGGCGTGTATTTTGATAAGTGCAGGATTTTCTTTAGAAAAGTAGACTTAACTCTTTCTATCTCTCGAAGGTTACTTTGTGTCAAATGATCCCAAGTTATTTGAATGCCGTATGTCACTATTGGAGTTATTTTTGTTCTGAATAAATTCATTGCGGTTTGTAAAGATAGATTTCCCAGTTGCATTATGTCTTGCATTGCTTTTATGGCGGATGTTGTTCTATCCGTGACATGTCGCGTGAATACGTTCCCTTACATTTGCATTACTACTCCTAGGTATTTGAAATGATTTACATTGACTAGGGGTTCTCCATCTAGTAGTATATGCTCATCTGCGGATAGTTTCCCGCCTTTACGGAATGCCAGCATTACTGTCTTGGTGCAGTTTATCGTCATATCGTTTTGTTGAGCCCATGTGGTAAGTTTATCAATGGACGATTGCAACATACCTTTATGGGGGGAGCATCCTTTGACCAAACTAATTGGTCATTAGCCTAATAGTTTGCGGATGGCGGCCATCTTTGTGTCAAAATCGATTCCCCCTATTAATTCTAACACGGTGAAACCGAATGGAACGAAATTTGGTACAGAGGTAGCACTAGCAAAGAGCACCTCAGTGTCATGTTTTATATCGCCGCCATCTCGACAGAAACGTAATGGCGGCCACACAAATGTTCAAAGCTTAAATCAAATTACTACTAACATAATCATCCGATCTCTACCAAATTTTGCAACAACATACCTTTATGGAGGGAGCATCCTTTGACCAATCTAATAGGTCATTAGCCTAATAGTTTGCGGATGGCGGCCATCCTTGTGTCAAAATCGATTCCCCTTATTAATTCGAACGCGGTGAAACCGAATGGAACGAAATTTGGTACAGAGGTAGCACCAGCAAAGGGCACCTCAGTGTCATGTTTTATATCACCGCCATCTTGACGGAAACGTAATCGCGGCCACCCAAATGTTAAAAGCTTAAATTAAATTACGACCATCCTAATTATTTGATCTCTACCAGATTTTGCAACAACATGCCTTTTTGTGGAAAGCATCTTATGACTGACTACAAGGTCATCAGCCCAATAGTTTGCAAATAGCGGCCATGTATGTGTGCAAATCCATTCCTCATATCAATTCAAACACGGTGAAACCGAATTGAATGAAATTTTTTACAGAGGTAGCACTTGCAAAGGGCACCTCATATTCATGTTTAATATCCCTATAGCACGTTGTATTTCAACAAGCTACTACAACCAACATTCAATTATACTCCTTGAAAAGGACAAAGAGTTATAACAATACCCATGCATTTAGGAGAAAGTAGGCTATATGTTCTTTACTGAACATCTTGTTTTTACATGCGATTCGTACGGCCGCTCTCTCGACCCCAAACTCAGCGAGTTGCCATGTGCTCGTCCGACACTCCACGCGCCACGCGGCCGGCCCCACTTTGAGTGAAAGACCCAGTATTAAACATTTAGCTGCCTTTATCTGTTAGCTAGTAGCTTGCCACGGTGGGTGAGTGGTCAACGTGTCGGTCTACCAACCCCAAGCTTGCAGGTTTGCTCCTGGCCGTGGTAAGTGATTTTTGAAAGGCGGCAAAAATTACGACACCATGTCATACGATGTTGGCATGTCAACGAAGCCATTTGAATTCAGTAGGCCGTGTTCATAGTGGCAAAATTAATCCCGGGAGTTTCCACCAACTCAATGTTCCTCATTTCTCTAATAGAAAGCGCTATAGCCTAGTGTTCAAGGAGCTTAGATATTTTATAACCCCCTTGACTTTCATAGTGCTTCAAGGAACAATGAAATTCGACATGCAAGCTACCCTTTGGGTGTCAAGTAATTGCACCCGGCACCCGAGACCATACGCTATTATTATTATTATCTCTCAATTATTCAGAACTTGAAATATGTTTTCTGTACTTTACTCCCCATAGGCCGCTGGTACATCTAGGTATGAATCTGATGCTGCACTTCGATGTACCTCAGACTCTGGGTTGTGATGAATCAACGTTACAAAATTGGCTTACGATCATTGAGCTCAACTACAAGTCTACAAACTCTTATCACAACTCGACGCATGCGGCAGATGTTCTGCAGGCGTCTGCTGGATTCCTGGAACGGGAGCGACTCAAGAAGATCATGACGCCGCTGGACGACGCTACTTGCTTGATAGCTGCTGCGGCACACGATGTTGATCATCCAGGAAAGAGCAGGTAAACAATTCGCATGGTATCATCACATACAAGTGGTACAAGACACAAGTTTGGCAGGTAAGATACAGTATAAGAAACAAATTTGGTCTGAATTCATCATTCATTATTTAGATCGACTCTTGATGTACAATAGTAAATGGTTGTTGTTTGATTCTTCAGTCTTTTGACTGGTGTGATGCATTTTCCATGGCTCCCTGCCCTAAGCTAATCGTTTCATCTCTGCATAGCAACCCCACCCTACATCTGAGGTAATCTGTTTAACATATTCTAACCTTGGTCTACCCCTACAGTTCTTGTCCTCGACCCTTCCTTCCATAACTAAACTTGCTATTCCTGGGTGTCTTAGTATGTGTCCTACCAACCTATCTCTTCTCTTCATTAGCAGTCGCCAGAAACATCTCTCCTCTCCCACTAGTCTTAATACCTCTTCGTTTGTAACCCTATCTACCCATCTGATCTTCATCATTCTCCTGTAACACCACATTTCAAATGCTTCAATTCTCCTCTTTTCGTCTGGCTGCGTGGCTCAGGGGTAACGTTCTCGCTTGCTGATCCCAAGGTTGTAAGTTCGAAACCTGGCGCAGTCAGCTGGCATTTGAGGGTGCGCAAATGCGAGGGAGCCGTGTCAGTACATTTACTGGCACGTTAAAGATCCCCTTCGGGGCAAAATTCCGGCACCCCGGCGTCTCTAAAAGCCAGGGTAGTTAAAAGGGACGTAAAACCAATAACATTATTATTATTATCTCCTCTTTTCTGCTGCACCAACAGTCCAAGTTTCACTTCCTGACTAAGGCCTTCAAAAAAACTATTTTCGATGTCAACAGATTCCTTTTCTGTAGAAATGATTTCCTTGCCTGAGCTAACCTACTTTTTACATCAAAATATATCTTATTCGTAATTTGGAAGTAATACACATGCTTAAAGAGCAAAACCAGTAACCATATCTATCTTTATGACTCTGCCAGTCCTCCACCGTTTTCTTCTCATAGCTCGTAACATACAACAAACGTCACATCTCAGAAATTACCGAGTCGCAGAAAATGAACTTAAAGGTATTATATCTCTCACATTCCGGTAAGACATAGTTTTTTAATATGTTGTTGTTATATTTAGGCAAACTACGTATAGATTGGATGTTTTTATAGTTGGAAAATACATGTAAAAATACATTCAACCGAGTACGTGATATCTTCCATAATTATAGGAATCTCCCCCCCAGGTGCTCATATCTAGTGGGACGTGGGTTGGCGACCACGGGGCCCCAGCTGAGTCCGGCATTGCTTCCACTTACTTGTGCCGGGCTCCTCTCTGTCTTATTTCCTGTCGACCTCACTTGGTCAACTCTTGTTCTTATCCGACCCCAATGGTATTAGGGTATCCAAGGCATAGGGAGTCTCTTCCTTTCCCGCCTTAATTGGCCCTTGTCTCATCTTTTCTGATACCCTCCTTCTGCATGGGGCCAGCCTTCCTTTCTTTTCCTGTTATCTCCTGCCTTCTGCTCAAGGCCCTCAAGGAGGCAGGTTGTATGTAGCCCCACCACTTCTGATGCACCCTAGATATTGCTACACCCTCAGGGGCTCACGGCTGGTGAGTTCGGGAGTTGGCGACCCCGAGGGATTCCTGAGCTGGGTCCGGTTTTTCCCCTTTTATCCATTAGGCCGACCTGTGGGCGGACCCTCTCCTCTTTCACTTTCCTATCTGCCTTTTATGGCTCTCCTTCCTTCCAAGTCCCTCAGTCTGCATTGTTCGAGGGTTGAGGGCATTTCTTTTCATCCTGTCCTTTATTTGCCTTATTCTCCTTTTGTTTTCCATTTCTTCTACTAGTATATAAGTTAGTAGTTAGTTTTAGTTATAGTTTACATTTCATTATCATCTTCACGATCACCCAAACCATTAGAGGCCGATAACCTCGATGTTAGGCCCCTTTAAACAGCAATCTCTTTGATTTTTAATGTGCATGTTAAACCTTCAGCTGCATATTGAATCTCACGCAGACCAGGTGGGACTCAATTAGCCTTTCTATCTTCATCATCATCTTTATAGGTATTAGTCGTAGAAGAACTGTTACGGTATAAACAACAGATTTGCATTTTCACGCCATCTTTTCCTGGGGTGACCTAGAGATCTTTTCCCACCGGAACATTAGTTGACGACTGCTTTAGGGATCCTGATTCTATCCATCCTGTTGAGGTGTCGTAGCCAATTTCTCTGGTATTCATGGATGTATTTCAATACAGGTCTGCTGTTAAGACCAGTCAGCACTTCTGTGTTTCGTTTGTGATCCCACTTAGTGACTCCTGCTGTTCGTCGCATTTATTTCATTTCGGCGGTAGTTATTCGTCTCTCATAGTATTTCTATAAAACTTCATAACTGCAATGTTTAGTGCCCAAGTTGCCAAAATTAAAATGTAATAACAATGGCTAATTAACTGATGTATAAATTACTGAGATTCAATTTGTATCCGGAGGTTTAGGGACGAGTATTTCAGACAAAATCTAATCGTTAAAATAAACCTATAAACATACGAGATATGAGGGAAACTTCAGAGGACATCTCAAAGCAAAAGTCAAATTTAGAAAATTGGATTAAAAATAGTTTTGATTGGAATTTTGAAATGTAAACCTTTGTTTCTAGTAGCAAAGTCACATATCTATTTCTCGATATAGGGATAATTGTTATACAAGATTTATGAAAGACAACTTCGTAAAGTTAATATTGTTAATTATTTTGGCACCTTAAGGTCTTTATGCCCCCCTTCAATACATATCTGTACTTAGATTGTATAGGACAATATGTCCATTTTTCTCCAAAATGGGTTTATTAGCACAATTCTATGGGTTTCTTATCCTCCACACGGAGGTAAACAACACCATATTGTACATCAAGAATTGGCCAAGTTACATGCTTTGTACGGAACACCAAGTCCACTTTCACTTACTTGTTAGAGGAATACAACACCATCTGGTCATAGTACTGTATGATTCTGCACAGTGATGTATACCAACCTGCGCAAGTGTCTTTTGTGACAAACTATGTGATGTATATCATGGAATGATTTTCCGTGAACTAAAGAAACACAGTTAAAATATTGTTACGAAAATGCTACTAACAGGAGAGAAAAGTAAGGAAGAACTGATTGAAACACTTTGCTCTCCTGTAAAATTTAGTAAATGTGACGAAGTGTCCTATACCTCGGAGGTACAGATATGAGAACACTATAAACGGCCACGGTGGCCAAGAGCGCTAACTCGCTAACTCGTGCCTCGCTGGCATCGGGAGAGCGTGGATTCGAATCCCACCTCAGCCGTCCTGCAAATGGTTTTCGTGGTTTGGACATTGGCTGAATTAATAAAATTATTTAAAAAAAATAAGAAAACTATAATGATAACGCATTGTGAATATGTTTAGTCAAGTGCGTCGAGTGTTGTCCTAACAATATCCTCATGTCAAATGTCTTAAAAGAGAGAGTTATCGCAGCTATACGAAACATTAGTGATATTCAACACCTCCCCCAGCTATCTTTGGAGATAGCCATGGCTTTGTTCAACATGTAAGTTGCTCCCGCAGCCATATATGGCCTGGGGATAATATGGGAACATCTCTCGAAAAGACAACTACAAGAGCTGGAAAGTCTGAAGGCCATATTCCTGAAGAGAGTTCTATGTGTCTCTAGGTATACAACATCTAGACTAGTATACGTTCTCGCAAAGGAGACGTATTTAATTGAAGACATAAGACTGAGACTGCTACATCCGACAACAAGGAGATACACGGAATTACTACAAGAACTACGATTAAAGGGATCCATGATATGGGATGATTTTTACTCAACTGGCGCGTTGATCAACAGGGAATGGACGCGCGGAGGTTATGATCTGAGGCATACTCGGACCAGATTTGCTGTCCACGGGTTCCACCGTAAGGTATGCAGAAACTTAGGATTTCACAAGCCGGGACCAAGCTGCGCATGTGTCTTTTGCGACAAATAATGTGATGTATATCATGCAATGATATGTGCTAGTAAACAAAGAACCTTGACACAATTGTGTCAACAAATGACAATGTTTCCAAACATTAACGATATAATTATCTTTGATGTATACCTGAGTGTTATATTATGACCATTTGGTTACAATAAATTATTATTAAATGTTCATCTCTCATTCTAGCGCCTTCTTGATCAACTCCGATGACGATCTGGCGCTCCTATACAATGACCTCTGCGTATTGGAGTCGCATCACGCTGCAATGGCCTTCAGGCTTACTGTGTCGGATGATCGAGTCAACATATTCAAAGGTAAATATTGTGTAGGAAAAAAATATTATCTGGAACGTAGGCTCTTCAATTCTTAACGTAAAATTTTGTCTCCGTATGTTTAAATGTAAACTGATCCCAAGGAATAGTATCTACCTATCATTTTTAGCCTATTTTCAATTTAGAAAAAAAAAAGGCTTATGAGATCACCTTTGTCTCATTTTGAAGCTTTCATTCGTGATTATCGGAAACTACGACCACTGTAAACGTACAGTGTGATGACGAATTTATGAAGAGTAATATTAATGGGAGGTTTTGTGCGTCCTGGCCCGTACGATTAAAAGCGAGCGGGCTTGTGAAATCCTGTGCAGCGTCGCCGCGTTAAGTTGCAGTCGTCGCGGCTCGCAACGAACGAACACTGCTTTAAGTTTGCTTTCAACCTTTTATTATCTTTCCTCGTAAAATTTCATTTTCCACCACCTTTTTCACATAAGGGCTTTGGACCTTCAATGGCAGGTTTTAAAATGGTTTGCTTCCTAATTTGGAAATATCACACTACACAATTTTTACAAGGCCTATTTACATTATTTACATATCTTTACAATATTTAATTCAGTCTGTGTTCTTCGTCTGAAGAATCGCTCTGTTCCGATGAATCAGAACTACTGTCATTCATGTTAATTATGACTGGCTCGAAATGAGGGACATTTTCAGACAGGCCATCTTTCTCCGAGTAGCCTAGCGGTCTTCAATTCTTTTAGCGTGTTGAATACATCGTTTCCAGAGTTCAGGAGCTACGGTACGCAAGGCTTCTCGGCATAAAACATTCATTGCTTCCATACTTCTACCATTTTGTAATATGTTAGCGCAAGTTCACCCTCAGACAATGGTGGTCTCTGAGGCATCTGGAAGTGATGTGATGTGGCCCATAAACAGTAAACAGGAAGACTGAAAATAGCATGTGGACATAGCTAGGTCACTCGCATTCCTTTACACATCTGCCCGGGACGAGGGTACCCGGCGACACTGCACTTGAATTCACCAGCTCGTCCGCTTTTAATCGTACGGGCCAGAACACACAAAACCTCCCATTGATATTACTCTTCATAAATTCGTCATCACACTGTACGTTAACAGTGGTCGTAGTTTCCGATAATCACGAATGAGAGCTTCAAAATGAGACCAAGTTTCCTGCTGTACGTTTATCCTGGGCTGAGAAAACGTTACGTCATTAAAAGTATAAAAACTTTTTTTGGGTAGTTGAAAAAAATTGAAACTTGAGATTTGCACTACCGATTCTTGTGCCTATCACATATAAAATGTAATTACCTTCAGCCAAGTAGTTTTCCATGTACATAGTTTTAAGTGAGCGGTTACTATAAAAGACGTCAAAAACACGGACAATTTTTCATACAAACACAAATAAATAAATATTTAATTAACTAGACAATAATTGGCTTATATCGTCTAACGGAGAATTAAAAAAGGAAAATATTGGCATAACTCGTTTTTCAATAGTTATGTTGGTTTACTTGTAATTAAGGCCTAAATGCGAGTATCCTTAATTTAAAAAATCCGGTAGTAGATGACGGTGATATTTAATTAGCAGATGAAATCAGAATAGTATTCTGAACAAGTCCGTAGACCAAATTGAAAGTTCAAAAGTCGTTCGTGACCAATATCAAAGTTGTCTCTCCGCCGCTAAGAAGGCTATATGCTTTCTTATTATCTCCCTCCATCAATATTCTTCTTCACCATTAGGATCACCTTTGCCATAGTTACTACCTTCTTTCCCGATTTCTACGCCTGTGATTGCTTGATGATGTCATGTGACAGTTTCTTCTTTCGTCTATTCATTCAGCACCAAGTGCGCCTCGGCGAAAGACTTGTGTCCTCGCGGATGTGATAAATCTTCTGTTTTGAGCACCTGGGTTGAGGCTAATTGGCATACGTGCTCGCTAATACTGGTGTATTTTTCCTGTTCATTGTACTCGGGTTCCACTTTTTTAGATTCGTTGCAACACGAGGTTGTCCATTCTTCCAAATACGAAGACCACATGCTGTGTTTGTTGTGGAAAGTCAATAAACACCTTTCGCCATACATTGAGTTTCTCGTCCCTATCTTATTTCCAAATAAAAATCCTTTTCCATATTTCAGCCTGATTAATTAACACTAAGATAATATAATATTTGTATATAGGAGGTTCGAGTCATAAGTCATGGCAACATTTTTTTTTCTCGCGAACAGGAGACAACACGGAAAATCTACTATATGCATTCTGAATGGGGCATGTACGTATGCATAGGAGATGCTTGTAGGTAAGTGACAGAACACAGGTCATTGGTAACATTGTTTTATTATGGTATAGACAGCAAATACACAAGACTACGTACAAAGGACAGGTCACCACTGGTTACAGACCTTCGAAATAATCACCCAATGTGTCTGCTGTGCGTTGCCAGCGCTGGAGCAGGCGCTGAATACCATTCGCTGCCTGTGTCTCTCTAACGTGTGACACCTACCTCCGAAATGCTGTTACGATGTCTTCTTTGTTAGCAAACCGTCGTCCACATAGTGGCTTCTTGACTTTGGGGATTAGATCATGGTTACATGCGATTTTAATATACGATCGGGGCTCCTGCTTGTTGACTTCCATTGTGTGACGCTCTCACTCACACACTTAATTTGGGGCATGCTCAGACCCACACTGTTGTTTACATACACCATCTAGTGGCATCCTACGCAAGTATAAACCGTACGTTTCCAAATGCATATCGTAGATTTTCCGTGTAGTCTTCTGTTCGCGAGAAAAAGAATGACTTATGACTCGACCTCCGTACATAAAAAATTATATGTTAATCTCTATCTCTACTTAGTATAAAACAAAGTCCCCGATTCTTGGATGTTACGGGTAATCTCGAGATCCACTAAGTGGATTTTGATGAGGTTTTCACCATTCTGTAAAGGATATCTCGAGGAAGGTTTCTGTAGAAAATAATTTATTTCTGATCAAAGGAAGCCGAGCAGTAACGATTTCAGTGAAAATGTCGAAACAAAAACATGGATTCCGTGCACTTTTGAAGCTTATGCTGGTCAAACCGTTAAAAATATCAACATATTATGAGTGTAAGAATTGTTATGCATGAAAAGTTCTACAAAAAATCCCTGAGAGCATATCTCTATCTTCAATACATCACCCACTATAATTATCTTAAGATTGGATGGAAGGGGGATTTGTGTTTCATGCACCTCGCCATTATAAAATTACGTCTGACAAGAGTTCGTTGCACATACATGTCCATGATATTATAATTAATAGTCCAGTCAGTGATTTTAACCCATCATGCCAAGACGTAAAACTGTTCCCGGGTGAAGCCGGGGTGGGTTGCTAGTTAACATATAAATTATAGTCATGATTACGAAAATTAATTAAATTGGGAATGATTAAATTGAAATATGAATTGATAATAATAAATTAATAAAATAAATTACTGATCAAGATTTGGAACCATTACAACCTGACCATTTAATAACAATCACATAATGACACTAAGAAAACAAACTTGAAGGTCAATCACAACTATCAGTATCCCAAAAAAGAGAATCACATATCTTGACTACTGTAGTTGTGCCAGTTTAATCACTACTGCAACTAAAACGACCCAGTCCAGACTGGTATATGAACTGGCAAGGGAACCGCTCTACAAAGAGGACCTTAAAATCAAGCTGCTCCTACCACACACCAAGCAAGTATCTCAACTAATAGAGCTAAGGAAACAAAAAGAAAATAAATATCCGAAGATGTTTACGCTACAGATGCCATGATTGACAGGAGATGGGCAAAAACGAACCAAGCACTGCGATCGGTGCTAACCAGACTTTCAGTGCACGGCTATCACCACAAGATATGTAGAAATGACTCATTTCACGAACCAATCAATGCATGTGTATGCGTACTATGCAACGAGCATTGTAAAAAATACCACCTAACTAAATATCGTAAGAGGATTAATTCGATCATCGACTATAGCAAAGACTAGATCTAAATGTATCAAACATTGTACTATACCCGGATCGTTCACACGTCCGTGACATTGTTGACATTCTTATTTTGGAAAGAGGAGTTGTTAGTTGAAGAGGTTGAAGGAATGGATGATTTGAATAACGCGCGGAGGAGACTCAATAGTGCTGAGGGAAGCATACATCGCAGGGGCGAGTGACGCGAGATTATGACGTGGAGCCTGAATACGTCATGAGAAATATTTTCTTTAGAATTACTTTAAGGAGAAGAGATGGACGCTAGGAAATTAGCACACTTTTCTGGCTATAACATGTGGAGAATTTTGAGCTATCAAGCATTAAAATCGGTCCAGTAGAAGCCGAGATACGAGATGGAATGTTCTCGAACAATTTCTCGCTGAACTATAAAAGACCACGAGTCTGAGCAGAGAGTCATCATATCTTCAAAGCATTTGTTTATGTTCGGATCTACGCTACGTGAAAGTGACAGTATACACGCCGAGATTCTGACGGTCGGAGGACTTAGTCGCCGTACCAATGGTCAGCACGACTTAGGTTTTGTTCAAGTGAACGAACTTAACTTTTGGCAATGAATGGACTTAGAGTATTCACTGACTTTCAGGTCACTTATTCTATAGTCAGGTGATGGTAGTGTCGAAACCATTCACAGAAGTTAGCCTACAGAACGATGTATTTCTTGTGGTGACTATACATCAGGCACTTCGAATTCATCAGGAGAAGTTTATTTCATTTTGTTCGTTTATGCAGCTAATAGGTGTTCCTATCTTAGCGTACAAACGAAACCGCATTATTGGAACATGAGATTTATTCTCGAATCTACAGGAGTACTGTACCAGTCTATGACTGAGCAACTTTTTGTCATGTTACACGGTACTAGTGATAACGGGAGTTATTTCGAACGGATGACTGCGATCATCATCATGCGCCGCTAAAACTATTCGTAGGACTGGAAGGACATGGAGACGAACGAGGTATTTGGATACGGCAGATGGCCATGGGAAGACACTGTGGGAATAGTGTGCACCGCAGGACGCGCCCGTCATCTACTGTACATCAAGAATGAAGTAAGACAACCATTTCATGTACTATCCACTAACCAGTAGTATTAGAGAATTCCATATTATTGAACAGTCACGATCAGAAATCAACACACATTTTTCACCATAGCTAGATATTAGCTAGATCTTCGATTGTATTTGTCTGGATGACAACTGGAACTGCTGTCTGACAATTTATTGCAATCTTTGTAAAGTGAACTACAAACTACGAACGTGTAAATAGTAGGGATCACTCAGAACTCTTTATTGAACAGTGATTGAAAAATCCACAGCCTGCTTCCAGTCTCCGACCGGGTCAGGAATGGAATGATTGAAGCCCCTATCAAGCGGCGAGGATATGAACTGTGCCGGCTGCCGAGGCCTGACGCACTCCTCTGGGGCAATGATTAAATGAATGACAGATGAAATGAAATGATAGTGGAGAGTGTTGCTGGAATGAAATTTTGACAGGGAAAACCGGAGTACCCGGAGAAAAACCTGTCTGCCTCCGTTCTGTCCAGCACAGATCTCACATGGAGTGACCGGGATTTGAACCACGGACTCAGCGGTGAGAGGCCGGCGTGCTGCCGCCTAAGCCACGGAGGCTTCATTGAACAGTGATTACCGAGTGTAAATATTCTTTTAGTTTTTTTTATGGATATCAGAATGGACAAATTAATTTTTTCGGATTATCACATCTACGACAATTCTAATAATATTATAGGGACCGTTGATTTCTTATGTGTGATGTGATTTTATCTTTGTTGAGGGTTTTTACCAGTTGAATCATATTTTTTATTTATAAATAAATTGAGAATTTTAAGGAATGTGCTAGTTCAAAAATAATTTCTCACCGTACCTTACTTGTGAATTACCGAGATCAGGGATGCCAGATTAGATCCAAGTATTCACCTAGATAGACCCTGAGATATATTTTCTCGTGCTGATCTGATTTCGGTATTTTACAAAATGTGGTCGTTGGATCTCGGTCCAAACGGGCACAGTACATAGGATATAAATCTTTATGTATGCTCATTTGTGCGCATTTTATGTAATACAATAAGAGTATATACAGTATTGTAAATATGATAACACATACTTATCAACATGAATTTAAAGACCTAAGTGTAAATGATCTGATGATGATCGCTTGAGGTTCGAAGCTGGTCTTCCAAGTCTATTTATTAATCTCATGTACATTTTTGTTTTTTCAGGATTAGGGAACCACCCATTACAATTGGGTACAATCGTGTTGAAGACTAAAAATCATTACATTTCCATCTAGAAGAGTAAATTGAGTTAACTATTCTGTGAAATATGTAGGTTTATGGTCGACGATGTCGAAATGTAAATATTATACGTCAGAAAACTGTATCATAATAATGGTCATTATAGTACTGTTTTTCATTATGAGACAGTTTCTCCAGCCGATCAGAGCTCATTCATTGACCAATTAGGTAAGGATACCTTCGCGCATGCGCTAAAAATCCAACATGTCGGATATGAATTACATGATTTGAAAGTTCAAATTGGATATCGGATCAACCATTGTAGTGACAATTTCAAACACAAAGACAAAATCAACACGAACCTTTACGGTAACAAGAAAATACTATGACATATGCAAGAAATTTATGCATCTACGTACAGAAGTTAGCAACACAGCATCCTTCTATATTAATTACCGACATGGAAAGTGCACCGTCCATATGTTCGCGTAAATAAACTGGCGGATATGAGACAAGGAATAGCACTGTACCTTAATATCCCCAATTCCAATTTCTACACAGCGCATTGCTTTCAAACGACTTCGGTGACAATATTAGTGAATGCTAGAGCTGGACGGCTCTAGTCATCATGCAGACTGTAAACGATAGCATTGCCAAGCAAAGTAAATGATCTCTGCTTTCGAAGTGCTTTGACCCTTGCATGTGCTCTGTTCAGTCAGCAAAGCCAGCGCGCCCTGTTCACTAACTGAAGTAACTTAACTGAATCCCACAGATATTTATGAATATATATGTCGCTACGCTCGTTTAATAAACATACTCGTGTCTTTCTTATTGCCATTATAGGCTCGTTGCATGAAGAGTAGGTTGATTCGCTTACCTGCTTAATATAGAGAAGGTCTCAGTTGAACTCCCCTGAGCGTGTTGACTGACCGTAAAGAAATATAGAGTCAGTTAATGATGACTGCTCAATATCCGCTGTCACTGTTCTTCCAGGACTGGAACGAGACGTGTACAAAGTAGCCCGTCAGAACGTCATCGACATGATCCTAGCCACGGAGATGACCAGGCATTTCGAACATCTAGCCAAGTTTGTCAACGTGTTCTCGAAGCCAATGCCGCGTGAAGATGATTCTAATATGGAGGTAAGACATCATCAGCTGATTCAACCATCAGTTTCTGTTAATCACTTGTTAGATTTAAAGAAAACAATCATTGGTGGGAAGATGAAAATATATATGTATTTTTTTAAATTCTAGTTTTGCTTAAAATCGTATATTCTTGGTACATAGTCGATTTTTAAAAATAAATTAAATCATTTTACGATTATGGTAGACTATTTATATTTTGGGATATATCTACTTAATTATTGAAGTTTTAAGGGACCGAACTACGAGGTAATCTGCCCCTAATTACGAGGGGTGTGAATGTGTTTGAGTCTTGAGTCATTTGACTGGTTTGATGTAGCCTGATGTCTCTCTGTCCTGAGCTAATCGTTTAATCTCTACATAGCTATGGCACCCTATATCATAGGCAATCTGTTTAAAATAGTCTAACCTTGGTTTACTCCTTCAGCTCTAGTCCTCGATTCTTTCTTCCATTACTAAGTCTACTATTCCTGGGTGTCTTACAAGGGAAGTGTCAGGTAAGACAGATCGAAACCTATCCTGAAACTTTGTGGACGCAATCGTTGTATTGTAAGAGAACAGCGTGCGGAAAATCAGCCACCAGATTGAACTGCAAGGCTCCGAAATCGTACCTGACATCCTGGTACGCAGGCATGACGGCTGGCGGACCTGGACATCCCTGTGTCACTTGGAGTAGTAGCGAGGTGGGGCGTATATGCTGACTGGAGCGTGCGACTGCTTCGCTCTAGCCTTGAGTGCTTGGACCGTCAGGGCTGTCCATTCCAACATGTACGGTACTCGTTACATCCCATTGATTTATACAAGAGACTAGCAACCCGACTCGGCTTCGCCCGGGAACAGTTATGAATGCATTACACTTTTTTTCCAATGTCAATGAACAACGACCAATATCCGTTTTACGTCTCGGCATGATGGGTTAAAACCACTGACTGGACTATTAATTATATTATCATGGAGATGCATGAGCAACAAATTCTTGTCAGACGTAATTTAAGAATGGCGAGGTGCATGGAACACAAATCCCCCTTCCGTCCTATCTTAACTTGACTGTGTTTCACAGGCGAAATGAAGAAACCCCGATTTGAACTTCCAGGGAAATTCCAAGCACTACCACCCATCTCTGAAGTCTTAACTCAACACGACTCGACGGTTTGCTGCAGGCTGTATCTGGGGCAATAGGTTCGCCGCTAGCTAGGCTGTAATACAGATGGTAGACTCGCCCTTAGCTAGCCCGTAAACTGTCGCCTCAGTAGTTGAATGGACACGGTTGGAAGAAATTAAAACGTAAGAACGCTTATAGTGGGCGATGTATTGAAGAGACATATGCGCTCGCGGACTTTTTTGTACAACTTTTCATGCTGAACAATTCTTACACTCTTAGTATTTAGATATTTTTAACGGTTTGCCCAGCATAAGCTTACAAAACGCTCGGACGCCCGGTTTTTTTTTCGACTTTTCCACTGAAATCGTTACTGCTCGACTTCTTTTGATCATAAATAAATTATTTTCAACAGAAATCATCCTCGAGATATCCTTTACAGAATGGTGGTTCTCGAGTTAACCCGTAACATCCAAGAATCGGGGACTTTGTTTTATACTAAGTAGAGATTCGCCACATTATTTCGGAGCCTTGCAGTTTAATCTGGCGGCTTATTTTCCGCACGTTATCCTCTTATGGCACAACAATTGCGTCCACAAAGTTTCAAGATAGGTTTTGACCTGTCTTACCTGATACTTCCCTTGTTAGTATGTGTCCTACCAACGTGGATCTTCTCTTCATTAGCAGTCGCCAGGGGCATCTCTCCCTTCCTAATCGCATGTAGCCATCTGCTTGTCATCATTCTCCTGTAACCCCACATTTTATATGCTTCTATTCTCCACTTTTCTGCAGCGCAAACAGTCTCAAATTTCACTAGCATCAATATTTTTATCAACAGATATCTTTACTGCAGAAATGCTTTCCTTGCTTGAGGAAACCTACTTTTCCCATCACTGGTTATTTTCCTTGGGAAGTAACAAAAGTCTGCTACTTTCTGTAGCTTTTCACGATTTCTTTCAGCTGCACCCAAACGGCGTTCCGAATATAACTTACGTTTTGTCATTCTATTTCGCAGGGAAGCTGCATTATAAATGAGAAGATGCACTGTCATAACAAGAGAATAAACCATTGGCTATTTTGTTACTGGGTCGTCGTCCAATGCTGCCCATGTTAATTTTCAACGTTTTATTAATATTATCCATATTTCTTGGGATTATGCCGTTTGAAATAATAAATAATTGAAATGACTAAACGTTTCGTGAGTGACCTTGCCTCCTTATCGGCTAGTCTAAAATGACATAGTCGCGATCGGCTCGCGGCTGTGTTATGCGCCAGGTACCGGTGCGACAAGCGCTCCTCTGCCTGGATTTGAGTTTGATTTGGGCTAAAAGAAATGTTTGGATTTTAAAATAATTTTTCAGAGGTGATTAAAAATTGGAAATAATTGTTTAACAATGTGGGATCTGACTTCAAGTTCGCATATGACTTATTTGATATAATGATTAAGGGATTTGACTTAGTTGTCGACTCTAAAACTTGGTTCGCTAGTTTACTGCAGTGTGGGGATGATGTTCGCATATTATGCTAAATGGAGCAAAGCTACTTATCATCCCTGCTCGCCATGGTGTGGATGGTTCTATAATCGTGTACAGCGGCAGCTTTAGCTTAATAATAATAATAATAATAATAATAATAATAATAATAATAATAATAATAAAAAAACAGAAAAGTTCTGGATCTGATAAGTTTTAAAATTAATTCGTTAGGGAATAAGAGACCACTAGAGGGTTGGTTTTAAGTATGAAAGGAGAAAAACAGACCTATAGTAGATTTTTTAATTGAAATAATAATAGTTTTAATAAGCCTCGCTTTGAATTGGGGAAAAATGTTAATGAAAATGAATTGTAGTAGGTGCTAAAGTGTGATGTTTCTGTCGATCCCACGACCCTCCTGATACCATCCCGAGCGAGTTAGATCAAAACAATGTGGCCAAAGGATTCGTGCCAATGAGCTTACAAAAACTAGAGAAGTTCCTCTGTTCGTCACCAGATAGCGGCCAGGAGCTACTGTATAGACGTACGCAAAACAACGTGCCATATTAAGTAGAAAGGCGGAAGAAGTAGTAAGGAAGGAGAAGAGTAGGGGCGCGGGGTAAAAAAAGAGATTCCTCGAAGCAGGGGGTGGGGGATGGGTAGAAGGAAACAGAACATACGGAACAAAAGGGGGGAAGTGTATCTATACGGTGCCCAGCGTCATACAGACCTCGGCGAAAAAACAGATGAAAACTCCTTCAGTGACGAACAAACGAGATCAAGTCATTGCCCTGGGGTCATAGAGATAAACCACACAATGTGAAACTGGTGAAGAAATTGAGAAACTGAGAGGGAAACTATCCACCCAGATTAAAACTCAGCCGCGAAAGCCAATATTCTGTCTACCCAGATCTATAATAACTGGCAAACACTTAGCTGATAGCCAGTGCCCATGTTCATGTTATCCGAAATATTTAGAGGGTTCTCAATATCTACGAATCTATTACAGCAATCAAACTGAAATTTTGGATGGTGATAGGGGAAATTAACATAAGTAGGATGTATGAAATAGGCTATATAGCTCTTCACGGAGCTACTTGTTATTTTTATTATTTGGCTCTGCGGGGAGATTGATCCCCCCGCCCAGATCACCCCCCCCCCCCTCCGTAGTTATGCCACTGCAGCTTCCCTATGAAAAGAAATGGCAGAACATATACAATATTCGGTATACCACCCGGAATTAAAATATCTTGCTGGGGGGATTTCAAAAACAAATTCAAACGTGATATTTTTCTTGGAAAAAATTGTTAATTCTTAAAGTAATTCATTAGAACTCTATATAGTATTATAATTGTCTTCATTCTTACTTAGTACAAGTAATGCTGTTATTTCCTTCATTTCCAACTTCCATCGCACTTTATTTAGATCCTGCGTCTACATAATGCACAATATTCTCTGTTGAATTCTCAGTCGACTTTATTTAACTCTGCAATTATTTCACTCTGTCGCACTGTACTTCGCTTTCTAATTTCTTTGCTCCTTTTTCACAACTCTACATAACTTACATTGGAGTGATAATTATGATTGTTTTTGCACGCGACATGGACTCATCATATCAGCTTGGTGAAGTTGATCTTCAAGTCGTAACTTCTGCTCAAGATCGCGAGAATCCTCTGGTAATTTAGAAAATTTAAAAATGTATTCTTCTTAATCAATTGAGAGCATTCTACTTTCATCTACACATAGGTATGTAGAATTTCACGCAGCCTTGTTCGTTATATCACATGTATTCTGCTAATATTACTGCTACTGTCTGCCAATTCAATAGGTAGATTGCAAAACACACAGATCAAATTTGTGATGCTTTGCATAAATTGGTACAAACAATTCATTAGGTGGAGTTGTACCACATGCTTGAGGAGTGTTTTCCTAAACTTGCTTAGTTGCTTAGTTATTTTCGTTTCAAATCTGAGAACATTTTCGGAACGAAATTACGGGACTATTTTCAAGAGTACTAAGCCGATCTCAATATGGAGTTGGTTGCAAGCATGCACAAGCGTGTGTGTCCAAACTCAATTTTATGGCGTTATCAGTGTCCTTAAAAGTTGGAAAAGGCGTCAGACAGGGATGCGTTTTGTCACCACTCCTATTCAACATCTACGGGGAATGTATCATCATAAAAGTCACCGAGGATTGGAAAGGTGGGGTTCAAATAGACGGCAAGACAATCTCCAATCTCCGCTACGGTGACGATACTTGCTGCTGGCTAGTTCGGAGGAAGAGCTGGCAGAACTTTTACAACGCACTGATTGGTTCAGTGAAGAAGCAGATCTTACACTAAACCGAACAAAGTGTTACTTGATGGTAGTGGATAGACATCGTGCATTACCTCATCCCTTCCGGCTACGTCTCAAAACTCACGAGTCTCAAAACTCACGAGCTAAAAATAGTAACAAATAGTATCAAAACTCTCGACAATAAACTAGTAGCGGAATGAACATTATAATAATAGTCTCAAAACATACGACTGAGGAGACCACACTGTCCTTCGACCCATGTTTGTCCACCCAGTTTTAGAATGGGATTTCGTTTGTATTGTAGTGATGTCACAGTGACACAGATTATCAGACAATTTCCATGCACACCCAAGTACATGACCACGATGTCACAAATCCCCTAAAGGAATCAACAACAACATCTTGATGAGAGAGAGGCCAATTACAAGAGGCAAGCAGTTCTGGGTGGCTCTAACAATGGACCTTTTCCCAATGAACTGGCTTGACTATGGCTACCTATAACCAGTGAAGGAAGTGGGAAGAAACCAGAGGCGGTATGCTATCTAAAGATATATTCCCTGTCATATCTCAACATCAAAAAAGCACACCCCTCCCTTACAACGTAACGGGATTTGCAGGAAATTGTTCTATTCACTCAGAATTGCATCATGCTTAAGTAACAAATTTGATTTTCACTTAAAGTGTATATGTGTGAATTATTATTTAGGCTATATAGATAAATAAAATTAAATGAGTGAAGTGGGGAACTAAATTAATTTTTGCTTGTTTGTTACTGACATATAATTAGCATCCGTATAAGATCTCGCTTTATGAGTTTTGCTGCATGGACGGCCATGGCCGTTCTTTTTTTTCCACTCTAGTTAACTGCAGCGATGCTGAAGCGCTTTACGGGTTTGCTTTTAAAAGGAACGCACGGTTCTATATTGGCGATGTCTACAGGCGAATGCTTATCGCTGAAGGTAGCTTGGTACCAGTGGATGAATGATCATGTAAGGTAATTAGGCTATATTAATTCCTACGGCGCAAACAAATTTAAGATCCATTGGTTTTCAGTGGCGGTATGCTATTTGACATTGAAAGCAGTGACGGTATGCCATTGGGACTTTGAAAGCAGAGCCGGTATTCCATACCGGCGCATACCGCCTCACTTCCCTCCCTGCCTATAACCTTATAGGTGACTATGGCTTGGTTCGTGAGTTTTGAGACTGGCCCAGGCACAGAAACCGGTTAGAATCTACTTTTACTAACCCTCATCATCAAATTCGTGAATTTTGAGACTCGTGAGTTTTGAGACGACACGTCCCTTCCAACTAATACGAGACATCGATCTCAAGGAAGAAATAGTCTACCTAGGAGTTCGCATTTCCACTAAGGGAAACTGTGAAGGAGAAATTAAAAGAAGTATAGGTATGGCTAAGAAAGCACTGTCTAGTCTAACAAGAATATGGAAAGATCATCATACTACCATGGAAACAAAGAAGCGACTGGTTCAAACTTTGGTATTACCTATCGTCACGTATGGCTCTGAGTCCTGGACCATAAATGCTGCATGCCGTAGGAGAATCGAAACCTTCGAGATGACGTGTTATGCTACGAATATCGTTGGTAGCAAGAAGAACAAATGAATATATTCTGAAGGAAATAAAGATTGCTCCTAAAGCACGCTTACTCCTAAACATCCAAAGGCAAATGTTGAGATTTTTCGGCCATGTCATCCGACGAGACAGCATTGAGAAGTGTATCATCCAGGGTAAAGTTGACGGAAAACGGGTGAGGGGGCGTGCACTGAACCGATATCTTGACCAGATAAACAGTCTGACAAATCTGCCACTTGAGAAATTAATGCAGACAACAGAAGACCGTGGTGTATGGTGGGGTATTGTTAACAGAATTGCGTGAAGGGTCACGACGTTCGAAATCGAACTACGACCAAGAAGAAGAATGTAGATTAAAGAATACACCTAGTCTAAAGAGTAAGGTATATAGGCTACCATATTTCCCCCATATTTTTTTAAAGTAGCTCTAATATTCACTATAGCCAAAACCAACTCGGTGCGCCTATCAAGCAAGACCCTGCAACACGCACCCCGCCACCTACCTCGTCTCTCGACTCTCGTACTCGATACGCGATTCGAAGACTTATGTCTAGAGTGCTGACAAGTAGGCAACGCTTTGGGTACAATCAACGCCTCGGTTATAATCCTGACTATCGCTCTTCCCTGAGCACTCGCTGCTCGACACGAAGACTAGAATGTGTCGACTGACAACTGAACAATGATTCGGGAACAATCGTCGGGTTGTCTGTATTCTTGTCTCTAGGTTCTCCTTGAATGCTCGCTACGTAACTCGAACGTACTGACAACTAGACAATACTTCGTGAATCGGTGGCTCCGCTATATATGTGTCTTGTGACTCAGAAGAGTGTTGCGAGGGAGGTGAAAGATTGCATTGGAGGTAGAAGAGGGAAAACTGACTTAAAGCTAATGTATTAATACGATCTTTTCAGCAGTACTGTATAGTGTTACTCAATTACACTGAGAATAAATCAATACCTGAAGTAGGCCTTCTCGTGTTTGCGTGGCAATTGAAATATTTAAAAGTCAAATAGGTTTAAAGGACCAAACTAAATCGAACAGTTTAAATATTGTACTTGCATGTAGATGTGAGTAAATATCTTATTTTCTGCAAAATCACGTTTTTAGGCAGTATCCTATGTAATCCACCAATTCAAGTATATCCTCCAATGTGTGTCGTACTTGGATTACAATTTAAATCGAGAACAGAGCATAGTGGTGCAGCGGTCAAGATGCTTGACTTTAGATTCACAATTAATGCATGTGGGTGTTTGGTGTTGAAATCTCACGTCCGCTGGTTTGGATTCCTCGTAAGAAAAAGGAGGTTCCTGGGCTTATACAGTAATTGTGAGATTAACGATCACGTATAGGTGCTAGAAACCTTTCTTCCTTTTAAATCGTCAATGTGGTCTCTGGAAATTCATTTTAATGGCTTGGATCATGTTAACGCAACACTGCAATCAGGAACGTAATTGATTGGTGTATGTGGAGCATTATTGTATATTGCTTCCTATAATGTCAGTTTGCATAATGCACGTGTAGTGTTTGATTAAATTGAGCATGTTACTTTTCTCTGGTCGTAATATGCAATAGTAATTTATAACAGAGATCATACAATCTTTAAACTATTTATTCATTCATTCATTCAATTCCATTTTATTTTATATTATATTTATGTTTTGTTTCCGCTTTGCTTTATTATGCTTAACTTTGTTAAGTTTTATATATGTTAAATTTGTATTTTATTTTATTTTATTTCTAATGTTATTTTACTTATATTTTTATATTTAAATCTATATTTATATTAATTTATATTTTCTTAAAATATTATTTAATTTTATCTTAATTTATTTGTTTTTATCATATTTTATATTTTGAATTTTTATAGTAATTTTTGAATCTTTTACTTTAATTTTAATCTTAATTTTTTAAATTGTTTGCTGTGTTAATAATTTGTATATATTTAATAATTTATTTTGTTAATTTTAATTATTTGTTTATTATTATTATTATTATTATTATTATTATTATTATTATTATTATTATTATTATTTCATTTTTTATTTTATACTGCAGGACGTACCAATTATATGCCTCACTACTATCTTCTATATAAATAAAATAAGGTTTCTGCCTGCACATTTCAAATTTTTGGCTAATACTTTGTATTTATACTGAGGTGTTAGGTAATGGCCATTTATAGGCCACCCTCAGTTTGAATTGTGTCTGTTTGTCTGTTTATCTGTTTGCAATGGATTAGCGTCTTTTGTTTAAAGCCCATTTAAGTAAAAAGGAATGGGGAAATCAAATCAAATAAAAAATCGTGAGTAGAAGGCAACCCCAAAATATCACTTGCAACAAGGTTGTTGTACAGTATATTAGGAAATAGGAAACAAATCGAGGTTGACTATGAAGAACGGACATAGCTCATTTTGTGCCCCTCAATGAGAGAAACAATAGGCCCTACTTCGAGGTCTCGCTTTGGACCTCGTAAACCACATTTTAAGGCCCTAAAAAGAACAGTTTCAGAGATATTCCATGAAAACTAACTTAGCTCTTATACACCGACTAGCAGAAGTACCCATTCTTCGAACGGTCTTCGGTATTAATAACCAGACGTAATCAATTGTGCTATTGTTTCAATGGTTAGAGACTTGGAACCTGTTTGTCGACAAAGAAAAATGACTAGTTAAAGTATGCTCTGAAACTAAATTTACCTAACGTGTACTTCCTGACGTGAAAATAAAATTGAAAACCTCGTAGACGAAACGCAATACGCGTCAAATAAAACTGACCTTCACAGTTGTGTCAAGTCCCCATACAGAGGAAGTCCCCTTTAATAAATTATAAAGGCTTGTGATGCATGAAAATTCAGGTTTTTAGCGTCCAATGGCCCAAATTCCTAAAAGCAAAACAAACAAAACAAAAAAAAAAAAAAAAAAACTATTTCAATTCAGGATTTTTTTAAAATAATATTTCTGTTCGGAGATATAATAGACCTTCTGTACGACATAACGCACATTTAAGTCGTGTGATAAAATCTAGGGTTCCCTTGAACCCCTTAAGCGCATTGATGAATTTTACAGTTTTAGTTGATTCCGTAATAACCTTATAGCCATTTGTAAACATTCACAGAAATTTAATAAATGGAGTGGCTTTACTTATTGCAGAAATAGATGGAAAGTTGGATGTCAACTTTTGAGATACTGTTGTCATGGTTACTGGCTTGCATTCCTTCATTAGTTTATTAAATGAAATTAGTTTTCTGGGATTATCTCAGAAACTGTTGGTTTTAGAGCCTTTAAATGTAGTTTTCGGGGACACTTGACGGCTATTTAGGGGCACCGAGTTTTGTTTCTGACACCAAGGGGCTGAAAATAAGTTTGTCTCGTCGTTGTAGGCCGTAGTAAAATAATAATTATAATAATAATAATAATAATATAACAGTATAGGGATAGGGTGAAAGCAACGGGAAACTACAGCCGTATGCTATTCCCGAGGATATGCATCTCTCTATGCATAATTACATGTGATGATGGCCTCCTCCCTTGTAAAATTTCAATCCGGAGGTAAACTAGTCCCCCGTTCGGATCTCCGGGTGGGGACTACTCGAGAGGGGGTTAACATCACAGAAGTGACAAAGAGGAAATCTGACATTCTACGGATCGGAGCGTGGAATGTTAGAAGTCTGCTAGGAAGTGGAAGGTTAGAAAACTTAGAAAGGGAAATGGATAGGTTGAGGTTGGATTTGGTTGGGATTAGTGAAATGCGCTGGCAGGAAGAACAGGACTTTTGGTCAGGAGACTATAGGGTCATTAGCACTAAATCAAACAATGGCCAAGCAGGGGTTGGCCTCATATTGAGTAGGAAACTTGGACAGCGGGTGGAATATTATGAACAATATAGTGAGCGGATTATTGTAGCAAAAATCAATACTAAACCTACCTGCACCACAGTGGTACAAGTCTATATGCCTACCAGTCAAGCTGATGATGAGGATGTTGAAAAGGTCTACGAAGAAATAGACGAAATTCTGAGGTGTATCAAGGGTGATGAAAATGTTATAGTAATGGGAGATTGGAATGCTGTGGTAGGAAAAGGGAGAGAAGGGAAAATAGTAGGAGATTTCGGATTAGGTGAAAGGAATGATCGAGGAAGCAGGCTGGTAGAATTCTGCACCGAGCATGAGTTGGTCATAGCTAACACCTTATTCAATAACCACAATAGAAGAATATACACATGGATGAGACCAGGAGATACAGGGCGTTACCAAATCGACTTCATTATGGTCAAGCAGAGGTTTCGAAACCAGATTTTGGATTGTAAAGCATATCCTGGTGCTGACATAAACTCTGACCACAATCTGGTCGTAATGAAATGCAGATTAAAGTTGAAGAAACTGAAGAAAAGTCAAAAGCCAAAAAGGTGGGCAATAGACAGACTGAAAGAGAAGGATGCAAACGAAAGATTCAAGAAGAGTATAAAGGATGGACTAATGAAAAACCCTAAACAAACTTCAATTGCAGACGAATGGGCACTTTTGAAGAATGAAATAACAAAATCCGCAGAAGAAAACATTGGTAGGAAAGAAAGAATAGGTAGAAAACCGTGGATCACTCAGGATATACTAGAATTGATGGATGAAAGGCGGAAACACAAGAATGTAAGAGATGAGAAGGGGAAAGCAGAATACAGACGTCTGAGAAATGAGGTTAACAAGAAGTGCAAGGAAGCGAAAGAAGAATGGTTGAAAGAGAAATGTGCAGGTATAGAAATTTGTCTGAAATTAGGTAAAGTAGACACAGCTTATCGAAGGATTAAGAATACTTTTGGGGAAAAGAAGACTAAGTGCTGTAATATTAAGGACACAAATGGAAAGCCTCTAACAGATAGGGAAGAAAAGGTTGAGAGATGGAAAGCTTACATAGAGAGTTTGTATAAGGGAAAGGAGATTGAGAATCATGTAATGGAAAGGGAGGAGGAAATTGATGAGGATGCGAAAGGAGATTTAATATTGAGATCAGAATTTGATAGAGCTTTGGAAGACTTAAGCAGGAACAAAGCACCAGGCATAGATGATATACCGATTGAGTTGCTACGCTGCATAGGAGATGAAGGTCTGATCAGGTTATTTCACTTGGTGTGTAGGATTTATGAGACAGGTGAGGTACCCCCTGATTTCAAGAAGAATGTAATCATCCCTATACCAAAGAAAGTGGGAGCTGACAGATGTGAAGATTACCGTACAATCAGCTTGATTACTCATGCTTCAAAGATCCTGTCTAGGATAATTTACAAGAGGATTGAAAGCCAGATAGAAACGGAGTTAGGTGAAGACCAGTTTGGTTTCAGGAGAAATGTAGGAACAAGGGAAGCTGTACTAAGTCTTAGGCTGATTTTGGAAGGTAGAATAAGGAAAGATAAGAGAACGTTCATGGCTTTTGTAGACTTAGAAAAGGCTTTTGATAACGTTGATTGGACTAACTTGTTTGACATTTTGAAATCGATTGGAATAAAGTACAGGGATAGGAGGGTGATATACAATCTATACAGAAACCAGACAGCAGTCATTCGAGTTGAAGGACATGAGAGAGAAGCTGGTATTCAGAAAGGTGTAAGGCAAGGCTGCAACTTATCACCCATACTTTTCAATCTTTACATTGAACAAGCAATGAAGGAAATTAGAGAAAAATTTAAAGTGGGAGTGAAGATTCAAGGAGAAATAATTTCAACTCTGAGATTTGCTGATGACATAGTCATCTTGGCCGACAAGCCTGAGGATTTGAATGAGTTTTTGAATGGTATGGACTCCGTCTTACGGAAAGAATTCATGATGAAAATTAATAAATGTAAAACAAAAATACTGGAATGCAGCCGAAATAAATCAGAAACCTCTATGGAGATCAAATTGACAGGTGAAAAGCTGAAGGAAGTAGAAGACTTCTGTTACTTAGGAAGTAGAATAACCAGTGATGGACGAAGCAAAGAGGATATAAAAAGTAGGTTGGCTCAGGCAAAGAAAGCTTTTCTACAAAAAAGGAATCTGCTGACATCGAATATAGATTTAGGTATTAGGAAGTCATTTTTGAAAGCCTTTGTCTGGAGCGTGGCGCTCTATGGAAGTGAAACTTGGACTATTGGTGCAGCAGAAAAGAGGAGAATAGAAGCTTTTGAAATGTGGTGTTACAGGAGAATGATGAAGATCAGATGGGTAGATAGGGTTACAAACATAGAGGTATTAAGACGAGTGGGAGAGGAGAGATGTTTCTGGCGACTGCTAATGAAGAGAAGAGATAGGTTGATAGGACACATACTAAGACACCCAGGAATAGCAAGCTTAGTTATGGAAGGAAGGGTCGAGGACAAGAACTGTAGGGGTAGACCAAGGTTAGAATATGTTAAACAGATTGCCTCAGATGTAGGGTGTGGTAGTTATGTAGAGATGAAACGATTAGCTCAGGACAGGGAGGCATGGAGAGCTGCATCAAACCAGTCAAAAGACTGAAGACTCAAACAACAACAGGGATAGGGATATATTAGACCTTCCGTACTACACCCGCACGTGTAAATCGCATGAAAAAAATCTAGAGTACCCCTTGACCCCCTTAAGCGCATTATATGACATTGATGAATTTTACAGCTTAATTTGGTTCCGTTATAACCTTATAGCCGTTTACAAACTATCTCAGTAATGTAATAAATGGAATTGTATTGCGTCTTACAACAATAGATGGACCTGTGAGATTCTGTTGCCATGGTTACCGGCTTGCATTCTTTCATTATTGTATTAAATGAAATTAGTTTTCTGGAAATATCTCAAAAACTGTTGGTTTTAGGGCCTTAAAATGTGGTTAGGGCCCCCGTGTTTCGTTTCTCACATTGAGGGGCTGAAAATGAGCTTCTACGCCTATTTCAGCAAGTATTTTAAGGGCCCCTTTTATGAGAGGTACAGAGAAGAGGTACATCAATGATTAGTGTCGTGCCTCTGAAGGATATCCGTACCAAATTTTACGTTGATCCACCCAGCCGTTCTCGAGTTATAAGGGAAAAACTTTGTCCACAGACAGACAAACAGACAGACAGACAGACAGACAGACAGACAGACAAAAAATTATTTTCGCGCGAATCCGTCCTAAAACAGTCTGAAACGCGTAAATAACGCAAATTTCCGCAGAAATTCCGAACAGACAAACTTTCATTTTTATATAAATAGAGATAGAGATGAAGGAAGGGAAAACTCGTAACCATGCCAAATGTTCAAGGCGTGACATCCTAGTATCCATCTATCGGTTGAGTAGTTTTTGCAAGAATGAGTCACAGACATCACAAGACTTCTATTTATTAGTCCAATTCAAAAAGAAATACAACTTTCATTCATTCATTCATTCATTCATTTATTTGCAATGGGGGGTGTGTCCCCCGGTGGCAAATTGGATATACATAACAAATACATAATTATACATAACAATACATAATTATACATAACAATTCAATAACAATTATACACCAATTAAACTGGAGTATTTACACAAATAGTCAGTCTTTTCTTAAACACACCTATATGTTTGGGAAAAGGCTCTAAGACTGCGGCAGGTAGAGAGTTCCAGTTATCAATGGCACGGTTTACAAAAGAATATTTACCATAATTTGTTCGCTGTGGTCGGCCCTTAACTTTGAAAGGATGATCGCTCCTACCCATGTAAGTGGGCTTTCCCAATCGTTTGCTAAGCTCACCCCATGCTGGTTGATTTGTATACGTGTTGTACATAGCGTAGAGTCTAGATTTCATCCTCCTAGCCTCCAGTGATTCCCACCCAAGTTTCTTTAACATACGGCTCACACTGCTCCTGGGATTAAAGTCACTGAGCACAAATCTAGCGGCCTTTCTTTGTACCATTTCCAACTCATTGATGAGCCCTACTTGATATGGATCCCAAACCGCCGAGGCATATTCCAGAATAGGTCTTACAAGTGACAAATAGCCTAATTCTTTAGCAGAGGTACTACTTCCTTTTAATACCCTCATTACAAAGTGCAGGGATTTGTAAGCTTTTGAAACTACACATCCTACATGACTACTCCATTTCATATCATTCCTTACGTGAACGCCCAAATATTTGCAAGAATCTTCTTCTACAAGTATTTCCGAGCCAATGTTATATTGAAAATCCTGCCTTCGCACTTTCCCTATTTTTAAGAGACTACATTTTCTTGTGTTTATTTTCATTTTATTTACAATCGCCCACTTATAGACCAGGTTCAGGTCCTCTTGCAGCACTGCATTGTCTTGTGAGTCGTGTATCTTTCGATATATTACACAATCATCCGCAAACAATCGACAGTCACTGCGAATTCCATTTGGTAAGTCATTTATAAACGCCAAAAACAACAAAGTTCCGATTACGCTGCCCTGAGGGATACCCGACGTTACGGTAATTTCATCCGAGAATACGCCTTCAACTTTCACTTTCTGGGAACGACCCGTCAAAAATTCTTGGATCCATAAAATTACTCTTCTATCAATCTTCGTCGAAGCTAATTTATGGAGTAGCATGTCATGCGGCACGACATCAAATGCCTTCGCAAAATCTATCACCACGGCGTCGACTGAAACTCCATGGTCTAACGATTCGCTAATGTCTTGAAAAAGTGATAGCATCTGACTCTCGCATGAGTAACCTTTCCGAAATCCATGCTGCCTATCATTAAACCATGATAATGTTTCCCACTGTTCCCTCAAGTAGTCGCAAATGAGATGCTCCATCTGCTTACAAACGATGGACGTAAGGCTAACCGGCCTGTAGTTGCCCAATTCAAGTCTGCTCCCTCCCTTAAATATTGGGACTACCGTAGCTCTTTTCCAGTCATCTGGGATTTGCGCATTGTTTATGGACACATTAAATATCACCTCCAAGTATCGTGCCACGGCCCTACCTCCTAATTTAAGTACTTCACTAACAATATTATCAGGACCCTTTGATACATTGAAACGCAGTTTTTGTATTAGCTTTACAATTGCTGACCGGTTTATTTGGAACAGGGGAGCCCCTGATTCGTCGTTAAGGTCCAACACACAGCTATTGGATTTATTGAACACACTACCGTAAAAGACATTTAATTCATTAGCAATGGCCTGTTTCTCAGTAATTAATTTACCGTCACCGGACATTATCATCGACAAATTATTTGAATTTCCCTTTCTTCTCCTAACATAACTGTAAAAATTTTTCCACCCACCCCCTCCCGAACCAAGTAAACCTTGCATATAACTGTCATGAGCAGCCCTCTTTTTTAAGACGAGCTCTCTTGATAAGGACTTAAATTTCAACATATACTTGTCACTATCATGTCTTTTATTGTATAATTTCCTAATTTTCCGTTTTAGTCTCCTAATTTCTCGTGTGTAATACTCAGGGTCTGGGTTTTGTTTCAGCAATTTAAGTGGGACAAATTTATCAACAGCGCTATTTAAAATTTTCAAAAAGTTAGTCCACAGGATATTAATGTGATTTCCTTCCGATGCCCATCCTACAAATAGCTCATTCAAATACCCCTGAAACTTGCCCTGATCCGCCCTGCGATACTGGAATATGATCTTTTTCGCTACATAAGAGTCTAATTTTGTAACGTCACCATATCTAATATTTAATTCAACCCCAGAATGGTCACTAATTCCTGGTACTTTCAGACAGTTAATATACAGCTCTACAGGCCTTACGAGATAAACATCTAAGGTATTATTGTCTCTAGTTGGGAAGTCAACTACTTGGGAAAATCCCCCCTCCCTTAAGAATTTATTTGCAGCGCTCTGAGCTTGACCACAGCTAGTTGACTCACCAGACCAGTCTACTTTGGGGAGGTTTAAATCTCCAGCAATTATTATGCTCTTTTTCATAGCATTACCCGTACAAGTTTTATCATACAGTGTTTCGAGGAGAGAAAAGTTATCTTTCGGTGCTCTATACGCCCCTATCACCTGAAGAGGGAATTTATTTCCTTTATCCGAAATTTGAACACATAACATTTCATGATCCATATCAGCCCACTTTAAGAAGATAACTTAAAATATTCAACATAAATCTTCCGCCAGTGTCTTCTTAACATTCTATGAAAACACTTTCTCTCTGATTCCCGTCCATCTCAAATATTGCTGGAACTATTTGCGTGAAAATTGGTACAGAAACAGAGGAAAACATGTCCTGTTAAATAGACCTCAATAGAAAATTTAATCAAGCTATTTCGGAAGGTATTTCAACCCTTGAGAAAACGCGCTTGCATGATCTACGGTAGGACTCTCACGGATAAATTTATTGCCATTATGGGATTGTTATTTTTGACTCCTCATAAGGCCATTATGAATAAATTATGTATAAAAATATCAACTAAACACTTATTTGCATACCTGGGTATTTTTTGATTCACTTGTTTTGCACCAGGTTGCTCTGCCACAAGATTTGGAGCAGGTGTTCTTCTAGTAACTGGAAGTTTCTTATACTAAATAGTACCATCTTCCCCTCTTAAACTATGCAGACGTATCCCCAAGGTAATGTCATATTCAGAAATTTTTTGCATCTTCAGACATATTATCCCGATCAGTTTCTGCACTTTGTATTGAGTCCAAGTCTTCTTCTGATCAGGATTTATCATCCCAACAACATCGTTCGAACCTTCAAAACAGACCTGCATTTCTTGATCCATCGGTCTTCCGCAAAATCCTGCTGGTGATTTTGTGTAAAACCCATTAAAGTAAAAAGGAATGGGGAATATATTAGATGCTACTACCGCCTCATACCAGTCTAGTTCCCGTGGTAGCCACCTAGGTTGAATAAGCCTTAATATGGTACTGTATGTTTCTTCTGAATGCTCGTTAATGCTCTTATACGCAGAAACGTTGGCATACGTAAGTTATATACTCATGATGAATGTGTTACCTTAAAGGTTGGCTCCGACCTACAAGATTGCTACTCGATGACACAAGAGAACGCATGTCTTGTGAAGAGGATGCTGATCAAGTGTGCCGACGTATCCAATCCTGCACGACCGTTAAAGATGTGTGTTGAGTGGGCGCATCGCATCGCTGAGGAGTACTTTAATCAGGTAAGCTTATCCTTTAAGAATCTTTATCCTTTAGATATGTGAAACTTCAGTGGGATATATGTTGGGTGCATTGTTGAAGAATACTTCAATCAAGTAAGCTTATCTTTAAAGTACCTTCAATCTTCAGATATGTGTAACTTCAGTAGAATGTGTGTAGGGCGCATGATTACATGACAGTTCCCCACACTGACACTTCCACACACTGCCCAAGATACTGACACTTCCACACAGCCCTTGGACGCGGCTACCTGTATAATGACTCAGAAATATTCCCGACTGACAGTTCCACACACATCCCCCTACACCTAAGGCTATAGGCTTCAGTGATCATCGTTACAGCCGCACCTGTGACAATGCACCTTAACATAACACTCATTCGGAGTGAAGAAAAGCGCTCGATCTATGTACTTCATTACTAACACGGTCTCTAAAATATCATTGTGATGTAGTGTAATTTCCATCAAATTAAAATAAATGCAGAGTCTGATTTCCATCACACTTTATCCAGGCTGTGGACTTGCAAAATAATAACAAAACCGATCATTTTGGCGTGTTTAAAATCAGCTTTCTAGGCTTCGTCAGTTGTTTTGTATTTTGTATTTTTTTATTTATTTTTCTTTGTTTTTGTTTTGTTTTTTGTTTTTGTCATATTTGTTCAACAATAATATTAACCTACTCCATTTTCTGTGAATAGGAAACTTGCCTATACAAAACTTTTCATATTTTTGTCATTTTCGAACGTTTTCTGAATGTTCTCAATCCGTCCGTCCAGTTTGACATATTTTCGTCTTCTTTTTTTTCCTTCCATGTTGTGCTCGGCCTTTAAAAATGCGCAGTTTGTCTTCTCAGCTTCCGTCTTGAACACTTTGACAACCTCCTTTAATTTGGGGTGAGGTCTCCCGTAAGATTGTTGAGTCGGTTGTTCCAGCCCTCAACAGCATTCGTTGTCCTGTGTCGTGCTTGGTGGCAGTTCCACATCTCGATTGGAATGTCTTGGTTATCTAGCCAGTTGTCAACGAAGTAGTCAACTTGATCTTTTCCATAGTAGCCTTGGGGGAGAGGGGAGATGTGTGTGGAAATGTCAGTCGAGATTATTTCTGAGTCATTAAACAGGTAGCCACGTCCAAGGACTGTGTGGAAGTGTCAGTATTTTGGGCAGTGTGTGGAAGTGTCAGTGTGGGGAACTGTCCGGACAGCGGGCGCATAGACGTAAAATACTTCAATTAGCCGAGTTTATAAGTAAGGATGTGTTAATTGCTTCGAATGTGTATTGGGTTGACGTAACGCTTCACGGAGTGGTACTCCTACAAGCTTATGTTTTAAGTATCTCTAACCTTTTGTTAAATGCTACTTACGTGGAATGTATGTTACAGTAAGTGAATACAATAGCTGAGGAGAACTTCAATCATGTGATTTTATCTCTCAAATGACCGAGTTTGTAGGAAGGTGGGAAGCCACTTATCTTTGATCCAAAGTAGACTGAGGATTGATATTGACTTTGTACTGTTATCAGTCACGCGTCAACTTGAATTACCTATACCAGACCTTTGTGACGTCCACACACATCACCACACACATCACCACACACATCGCCAGATGTGTATTTGATAAATAAATAAAAAATGTTTATCAACGGGAAGATAAGTTTGAATATCTGTAACCTACAGCACGATTGCAGCAGGTGGTTAGAATCCTGATGTTGAGAGCGACCACCCTGAATGGGGTTTCCCCGTGTATTCCAGACTCCCTCCTGGCAAATGCTGGGATGGTAACTAATATCAAGTCCCGTGATGTCTACCCTGATCTTAGATACAAACAATTACTGCCACACACACTACTATAATCCAATATACTGAGAGCGATCAAAGGAACTACTCATGTGTACCGACACTCCTTCAGGCACAGAGAGAGATCGTTATTTTACGTAGATTAAGGATAGGTCCAAGATCAACACTCTCGTATCTGATAATTAGAGAAGACCCCCCACATTGTACCTGTGGAGACATATTCACCGTGGCATACCTGGGTATTTTTCTGATTCACTTGTTTTGCACCAGGTTGCTCTGTCACAATATTTGGAGCATGTGTTCTTCTTCTAGTATCTGGAAGTATCTTATACTAAAAAGTACTATCGTTCCCTCTTAAACTATGAAGACGTATCCCCAAGGTAATGTCATATTTAGAAATGTTTGCAGAGGTTGAACTGTCTTCATCTTCAGACATATTATCCTGATCAGTTTCTGCACTTTGTATTGAGTCCACGTCTTCTTCTGATGAGGATTTATCATCCCAACAACATAGTTCGAAGCTTCAAAACAGACCTGAATTTTTTGATCCATCAGTCTTCCACATAAACCTGCTGGTGATTTTGTTTGAAGACCATTAAAATAAACAGTCTTACAAAACTCCTAAGCCAACATGGATGAATCAAATAAGCCCATTTTAATTAAAAAGAATGGCTACCAATTCTGTTTAGTACAACATTTTAGCTGTTCAGATGTTACTCTGTGCCTTCCTTTCTTTCTCCTGGAAACCCTTGTAAAAGTTATTCTGTCCTGTATCATGTCTGCTGTTATTCCCATATCTGTCATATCCTCCTTTATACTCTGTATCAACTGATTACTCTTGTAGGAAAATGAAAATCCACAGCCTGCATCCAGTCGAACGACCGGGTCAGGGAATGGAATGAAAGATGCCCCCATCTAGCGGCGAGGATATTAAATCTGACGGCTGCCGAAGTCTGTCGCACTTCCCTGGGGCAATTATTAAATGAATGACAGATGACATAAAATGACAGTGGAGAGTGTTGCTGGAATGAAATTTATGACAGCAAAAACCGGAGTACCCGGAGAGAAACCTGTCTGCCTCCGCTTTATCCAGCACAAATCTCACATGGAGTGACCGGGATTTGAACTACGGACCCAGTGGTGAGAGGCCGGCGTGCTGCCGTCTAAGCCACGGGGTTCTTGTAGGAATTATTATTATTATTTATTTCGTTTACGGCTATTAGAGACCACGTCAAATAACTGTTACATTCATAGAAGCCTTCTTTCCAGCCCAGTATCGTTGCATTCATTCCACTGGGCGGCCTTCTCCGTGGAAGCCCTTAGAGTTATGGATCTTCTGTCGGTATTTGATTCTATTAGCGATACCTTCGCCCTTCATACCCATTTTTTTTAGATCTTTACTGACCTGTCTTAACCCCTTATTGTCAGAGGTATAAGGTCTGCCATCAAGGATGGTTAATATTCTGTATGTCAACCGCCTGTCATCCATTCTAAATTCTGTAGGTGACCATAGAATTTGAGTCTTTATGGATTCCAACAGTCGTTCGTTACTTTGATATTTTTTTGCTGATATCCTATTTCCGAAACATTAAAATGTGAATCTTAACTGTGTCAGAACGGTAGATGACCTTGCTGTCAGAAAATCACAGGTTATCATACAACACACGCTCAAATATGCGTGGCTGATGACGAAGATGTATGATACCCCTCAGATGAATTGCGTATCAACTTAGGTCACTAAAACTGAATGAGACATCGCACTTTTCTTTTTCACGTTCGATAATCGTATATGATTTTCATAACCATATTTCACCTTCTAAGGGAACATTATCAATATTGTAATTACTAACCCTCTTCACTTCTGCACCGGATTTATATGATTAATTACGTAAAAATGTGTTTTTATTTATTGCTTATTCATTAACTGCAGCCATTTTCGACAGCGTATTTGGTTTGTTAATCTACCACCAAAGCGCACACACCGAGGCGCACACATTGACGTCACTCGTTGCCAACATGTGGGATACAAAATACACCACGACTACCTCACTGTGCGTAACAAAAACCAGGGGCATATATATGGCTAACCCGGCCCGCAGAGCCGTGCTACCTAAAGGCGGGTTCACACGGAGTCGTGAAGCGGGCGAGAGCACTACTACACACATCAAAAAAAGTTTTGCATCACCTCGGTTCCCAGATCTCCGGCATATAGACGTTGACTGTGTATATTGTATCCAAGATACAGTCCCTTTGACTGTTCATAGATGTCACTAAAACTGCTCAAAGGTGTAAACAACCATGCATGAGCAGGGCCTATTAGACGGAGGGGGTACGACAACCGATCAGTTCCAGTCATTCCACCAGGACGAAGGTACGCTGCTCATGTTGTCTGTAGTTCTACCATGCCTAGAAGGTCAATACCGCAGTTCGATCGCGTCCGCATTGTTACTTTGTGTCAAGAAGGGCTCTCAACAAGGGAAGTTTCCAGGCGTCTCAGAGTGAACCAAAGCGATGTTGTTCGGACATGGAGGAGGTACAGAGATACAGGAACTGTCGATGACAGGCCTCGCTCAGGCCGCCCAAGGGCTACTACTGTAGTGGATGACCGCTACTTACGGATTGCCGCTCGGAGGAACCCTGACAGCAATGCCACCATGTTGAATAATGCGTTTCGTTCAGCCACAGGACGTCGTGTTTCAACTCAAACTGTGCGCAATAGGCTGCATGATGCGCAACTTCACTCCCGACGTCCATGGCGAGGTCCAGCTTTGCAACCCCGACACCATGCAGCGCGGTACAGATGGGCCCAACAACATGCTGAATGGACCCCACGGAATTGGCATCACGTTCTCTTCACCGATGAGTGTCGCATATGCCTTCAACCAGACAATCGTCGGAGACGTGTTTGGAGGCACCCTGGTCAGGCTGAACGTCTTAGACACACTGTCCAGCGAGTGCAGCAAGGTGGTGGTTCCCTGATGTTTTGGGGTGGCATTATGTGGGGCCGACGTACGCCACTGGTGGTCATGGAAGGCTCCGAAACGGCTTTACGATACCTGAATGACATCCTCCGACCCATAGTGCAACCATATCGGCAGAATATTGGAGAGGCATTTGTCTTCATGGACGACAATTCTCGACCTCATCGTGCACTTCTTGTGAATGCGTTCCTTCAAGATAACGACATCGCTCGACTACAGTGGCCAGCATGTTCGCCAGACATGAACCCTATCGAACATGCCTGGGATATGTTGAAAAGGGCTGTTTATGGACGTCTTGACCCACCAACCACTCTGAGAGATTTACGCCGAATTGTCGTTGAGGAGTGGGACAATTTGGACCAACAGTGTCTTGATGAACTTGTGGATAGTATGCCACGGCGAATACAGGCATGCATCAATGCAAGAGGACGTGCTACTGGGTATTAGAGGTAGTGGTGTGTACTGCAATCTGGACCACAAATGCTGAAAGTCTAGCTGTATGATGGTACAACATGCAATGTGTGGGTCTCATGAGCAATAAAACGAGCTGAAATGTTGTTTGTGTTGATCTCTATTCCCTTTGTATTTAACGGTTCCGGAACTCTTGGAACCGAGGTGATGCAAAACTTTTTTTGATGTGTGTAGTTTTGATCATGCGTCACGACTTGCTTATTCAACTTAAGAACCCACGACCTTGTTCAGTTCACACGAACGAAGTGTTCTCGCTGGTCGTAAGTTTTCTCTCGTTGTTCAGTCATGGCAGAACGTGAAGCTGCAAACGTTGTTTGTGAAGTATTAATTCTTCTCTTTTCTTAGTCGTTTTACCCTCCAGGTTGGTGGAACCCACGGACGCAGCGAGGGAACTCACCACTACCGCGTCTACGGGCAGTGTCCTAGAGCTGGGATCATCTAATCGGAGTGGATACAACTGGTGAGGTGGGATTGGCACCTCGCCCAGGCGGCCTCACCTGCAAAGCGAACAGGGGCCTCATGAGGGAAGGTAATGGATGGTCAGGATGGATAGGCAAGGAAGAGGGAAGGAGGCGGCCGTGACCTTGAAGAAGGTACCATCCCGGCATTTGCCCGAAGACGAAGTGGGAAACCATGGAAAACCACTTAGAAGATGGCTGAGGTGGGAATCGAACCCCCTCTACTCATTTGGAACACCCGAGGCTGAGTAGACCCCGTTCCAGTCCTCATACCACTTTTCAAATTTCGTGGCAGAGCCGGGAATCGAACCCAGGACCTCCGGGGCGGCAGCCAACCATGCTGACCGCTACGCTACGGAGGCGACTGAAGTATTAATACAAGAGTTGATAAATCATTTGAAAACCCGGATTAAAACAAAAACAAAAAAAAGAGGCATGTGTGGGTTTGGGACTGGGTAAAGAGGCGTAATGTACTCGGTGCCACCAATAGCATTTGCCGGGAGTTATCCTTGGAAGATCCAAATAGCTACAGAAACTTCTTTAGGATGGCACCAAATCTGCATGCTTGTATGCTTCCGAATTTATTTTCCACAAACATTTCTTTTCGCGGTACAACTCGACAAACTTCATGACCCGGGCACTACTCATTTTAAACACAGACATATTGTCACCCCCTTGGCAAGAATACGACTGAAGCGGTAGTGCTCACTCCAACCAGTCGGAGATTTCACGCCCCACCTTTTCGAGGGCAAGCACGACCCCCACTCCCACTACCACTGGTTTACACGAGGTCGTGTCCACGATCGGCTGATCAACTAGTAGTGCTCTCGCCCGTTTCACGACTCCGTGTGAACCCGTCTTAACAATTATTGGTGTAGAAAAAAGCCATTGATCTTACAGTACCGCTTATGATATACAGTATTACCGTAGACACGTTAGGCGGCTTCGGTGGCGTAGTTGGTAGCATGCTGAGCTTCTATGCCGAAGATCGCAGGTTCAAACCCGGCTGAAGTCGTCGGATTTTTTAAGAGCGTTAAAGGGGAAGTAAAGCCGGCGGTCCCATGTCAGAGATTTATGGCATGTTAAAGAACCTTCCACTAATTACACCTGTGTGAAGCTAAATTATATAGGTTAAGAATGTAAACAACGCTCTTAGGTCCCTACGTTCGTTGCCAAGAGCCGAATGCGATGGCGTCTAGTAGCTAAGTTCTGAACTAGTAGTCGTTGACGGTGGCGTTTGGCGCCAAAAGAAGGAACTATTTGAAAATTTCAAAGTCTGCAGTCCTTACTTAAATTAAACAAGTAGTTCCGTGAAGAACTATACAGCCTATTATCATATATCCTGCTCATGTTAATTGCCACTATCAACATACAAAATTTCAGTTTAATTGCTGTAACAGATTCGTAGATATTGAGAACCGTCTAAATATTTCAGATTGTCGCCAGGTTGGATTTTTATTTTTGTACTATTACATTAAGATTATTGTGTACGAGTGGTATTCAAACTTCAATCGCATGATTAGAACACAAGAAGTAAAAACGAGATTTCAAAATTACGCACAGCTGCCATCTTGTGATTATGCAAACAATTGAAATAAATTAGATGCCAGTGGATCAACATTTGTATAAGCATTTAATGTACAACGTTTCACGGCACTCGGATAGTTAATTAGCGAGAAACGTCCATTTAAATATTTATACTTCGCATCGCCGCCATGGTGGATTTGTGCTCACCAGGTTACTGAAAGTTCTATAGGTGAACATATGTTCATAGTTTCCATGAACATAAAAAAACAGTTTGGTTGCTGTAAAAGATTCATAGATATTGAGAACCGTCTAAATATTTCGGAAGCTCGCCATTTAGGATAATTATATGTATAAACCATAGAGTTATGTACCATTCAAGGACAATTATTGCCTAGGTTCATTATTCAAACTTTCACTTCGATCGCATGATTACGACACAAGAAATAAAAACTTAATTTTAAAATTTCGCACAGCCGCCATCTTGAGGTTATGTAAACTATTGAATTAAATTAGATGGCAGTGCATTACAATCTGCAAAATCATTTACTGTAACACATTTCACTGCGCTCGGAGATTTAAATCACGAGAAAAGTATATTAAAATATTTCAAATTCGCTTGGTCGACATGTTCGTTTTGTACTTTACAGGTTTATGACATGTAGGCCTACATAGGTAAACTTGTATCAGTACCCTTTACCACCGTACAAAATTGCAGGGTGATATCTGTAATAGTTTTGGAGATATAGAATGTCAGTGAAATATTTCACGCAGCCGCCATTTTGAGGTTATGTAAACAATTGAACTAAATTAGACTCTAGTGCATTACAATGTGTATAAACATTCGCTGTACCAAGTTTCATTACGTTAGGATAGTTAAATCGCGAGAAAAGTCTATTTAAAAGTCTCAACTTCGCTTGAACGCCATGTTGGTTTTGTAGTAACCAGGTTTTTGAAAGTCTCATAGGTGAACTTCTAGTAGTGCCCTTTATCACCGTGCACAATTTCAGGGCGATATCGGTAATAGTTTCGGAGATATTGAAAGCTAGTGAAATATTTCGCACAGCCGCGATGTTCGATTGGTGAGAAGTAACAAAATTTGAAGGGCACGGTCTAGGTCGCCGGGAATAGTGCTATAAACTTACCGAGTTTCATTGAAATCGCTCCAGCCGTTTAGATTTTATTAGGGACACACACACACACACACGCGCGCACACACACACGGACAAAAGGTGATCTCATAAGCCTATTTTTTCAAAATAGAAAATAGGCTAAAAACAGATAACACACACTAATACAGTCACCACAATTAACATCGGTTAGCAGACAGATTCTACACACACCCAAAGTACACGGGGCTACATGACCGCGTTGTCGCAGACCCTAAGCTGAGGAACCAACCATACAACCGTAGACACGGGGTTGACAATACAGTGTTGGACGATAATTCATGCACATAATGGCGGACACAGGTAGATTTTTAGCCTATTGTCAATTTTGAAAAAAATAGGCTTTTGAGATCACCTTTTGTCCGTGTGTGTGTGCGTGTGTGTGTGTGCGTGTGTGTGTGTGAGGTGTGTGTGTGTCCCCTAATAACTTCTAAACGGCTGGAGCGATTTCAATGAAACTCGGTGAGTTCATAGCACTACTCCGGACGACCCCGACCATGCCCTTCAAATTTTGTTGCGTCTCACCAATCCAACATGGCGGCTGTGCGAAATACTTCACCAGCATTCAATATCTCCGAAACTATTCCCGATATCACCCTGGATTTTTTACGGTGATAAAGGGAACTACTAGAAGTTCATCTATGTGACATTTGAAAAACTGGTAACTACAAAACCAACATGGCGGCCAAAAGAATTTTCGACATTTAAACAGACGTTTCTCGCGATTTAACCAACCAAACGTAATAAAACTTTGTACAGTATATGTTTATACACATTGTAATGCACCGACATCTAACTTCGTTCAATTGTTTACATAACCACAAGATGACGGATGTACGAAATATTTCACCGGCATTGTATATCGCTGAAACTATTACCGGTATCACCCTGAAATTTTGTACGGGGATAAAGGGCACTACTGGAAGTTAATCTACAAGACTTTAAAAAACCGGTTAACTACAAAACGAACATGGCGGCCAAGCGAATTTTAAAGTTTTAAATAGACTTTTCTCGCGATTTAATGTTCTAAACGCAACGAAATCTGGTACAGGAAATGTTTAAACTCATTATAATGCACTGGTATCTAATTTAGTTCAATTGCTTACATAACCTCAAGATGGCGGCTGTGCGAATTTTAAAATTAAGTTTTTATTTATTGTGTCGCAATCATGCGATCGAAGTGGAAGTTTGAATAATGAACCTACGCAATAATTTTCCTTTAATGGTACATGTCTCTATGGCCGATACCATTATCAATCCAACATGGTGACCATCCGAAATATTTAGACGGCTCTGAATATCTACGAATCAATTATAGCAATCAAACTGAATTTTTTAATGTTCATAGGGGCTATGAACTTAAGTTCACCTATATGACTTTAAATAACCTGGTGATCACAAATCCAACATGGCGGCGACGCGAATTATAAATATTCACATGGACGTTTCTCGCAATTGAACCGTCCGAGTGCAGTGAAACTTGGTACAGTAAATCCTTATACGAATGTTAATCTACTGGCATTTAATTTATTTCAATTGTTTCCATAACCACAAAATGGAAGCTGTGCGAAATTTTAAAATCTCCTTGTTACTTCTTGTGTCCTAATCATGCGATTGAAGTTTGAATGATACACGTACTGTACCCATGTGAGTAATCTCGATGGAAAATATGCTTCTGCCTCCAGCTAGCATCAGGGCTCGAGCGTGTACCGTTCTCCCACTGTAGCAGTTGCATATTTTGGATTTGAGGCTAAAAGGTATCAACTCTACAAAGATAAGGCACAACTCTATTCTAAAACTTTAATTCTGTAATAAACTTCATGGCTTCACACAATCAAAACAAATACCACAATCACAAAAATAAAAGCAAACAGACTTATTTCCACAATCCACAAAATATGTACATAATATTATCATAATAAAATCATATTATAACACAAACCTTTACCCTTATGTGAACTTTACAAAATACTCTAGTGCGCTGATGCACATACAACTACTGTACTTTAATTCTTCTGTCATCCAATGTGACTTCATTAACTCTACAAGATTAATTATTCCTTGAACCTTGTCTTAATTTGACAATAATGTGTATCGTGTGTGTGTTTTGATCTTTCTCTTCCCACCAAATGCTTTACATGCATTAGCCTATTCTGGTGTTGCACAGCAGTCTACGTACAACTCCATAATTATGTAAGCTACCCCTACACTTCCTCTATTTATATAGTTCCACTGCATGCCGTGTGTGATTTTATATTAAAAACATTAGTTAACGCTGTGTCGGACGGTACTATTAAACTACCTTTGCGCGAGTAGCCTGTGGCATCTGGTAACCCACTTCAGAAACAGATGTCAGTGACAGTACAAATGCATCGTCTAACCATTCGTTAGATAGCTAAAATTATGAACCATCAGGGCGATCTATAGTTATCAATGTGTTCTTAAACCACATGACTTTATTACTCAAAATAACAATGTTTCATTTTATGTCATTAACAGGGTCTAAAATCTGTTCCTTTAAAACTCGTTTTCACGGTTCACTTGACCGTCCGCACCCTCTCCCCGAGCGGCCTGTATACACAATAGAAGTGGAGTGAGGTCCTACAGCGCCTCCCCCTCGCTTCATGTCTGAAGGCTTTCTCCCCAAGCAGTAAAAGATTTTACAAGACAAACCCTGTGGTCCCAGTGACACACATATCTCAATGGATTTTAGCTGAATATTATGCAAATAGGTTCTGGATGAGCTTTCACATTTACTCCTGCACAGAGGATAATAATAATTGGCTCCAAAATAGGCCCATTTCAACATGAAGGCACGAGATTCATAACGCATTAGTCCATTAGGTAACCGGTATCTTTAATAAATATTGCGGCCAGCCCAGGCTGCCGTCTGGGATTCGCTTCAACGAGCCGAATCAGTCAACAAATAGTTCTCGGGGAATCAGATAGCGTGCAAGAGGTGTCCATTGTTTTCCTCCCACCTATCACGGGATTCGAACCCGGAACATTCCAAATATCCATCATCAGAGCTGGGGTCAATATCACTATATACGCTCTGGCACAAAGTACATCTCTCATTACGCCCACGGCATACGAGATTTCATACGAAGAATAGATACCCTGATCCCTCCTAATGCTATGATCTGCATCCTATAATTACCAAGAGAAATCTATCAATTACTCTATAAGCTTTTCACATAAGCTGCAAATTCAATTCTCTAAAAGCCCTTCCATTTCCTGGCATAATTATATTCCCATTAATACAATATTCTGATATCAAACTCTTTTCTTAATCCCGTAACGTAGTCTTACTGTATAATCTTACTGCTTAGATCGATAAGTCTTGCCCTTTAGCGTAAATATTTCTTGTTTACAACATTTTGCCTGATGCGTTCATTCATACCTTTATATTCATTATTATTATTTTATTATTCTCACTGACATAAATTTACCAATATCCGACACAACTCATCTTACAAATCGAACAACCATGTTCGTGACATTTACATAACTGATTTGCCATTTCTAATTACAAGTGGTAACGATTAATCCACTCACTGATGCAAAATAACCTCTCAAATCTATTAAAATCAACACAATAATGAGTAAACTTGGAGAGTCCATCTCCTTCTCTGATTCTTACTGGCATCTTTATAATTCTGAAATCACACTACATGCAGTGGTCTATATCTCTACTTGAACATAATTTGTGGGTACTTACATCTCTTAAGGCTTCGTCACGGTGGTTCCAACCACTCACATCCTTCCTGGTCGCCTGCCATATGCAGATTAGTGCGACATTTTCATCTCGAATACACACATTTTGTGACACATATTTTTCGTTAACCACACGACACTTTGCATTTCTATAAAGAAGCTATTGCTTCCAACACACATGACACTTTAAAACACTTATTAAACTATTAATTTAAAAGACATTTCACATATAATTTACATAACACACGTCACTCCGTACACCTTTCCTTGGTTGACATTCCCTAGCAAAGATATCCAAAATTGCAGGTGTCGACGGCATCTCCCGAACTCCTACCAACTCCTGATTGAAAGTCTGGTTCGCTTGCCCTCGGAATTCACCAACAGTTTATCCATACTCCTACGGTAAGCTTCCTGATTCGCATAAATATGCTAACTTCCGCCCGGAGTGTTATTATTTGGTATTCAAAGACATTACCAAATGCTTCGTAATGTTTCTTTTAGCGCATTCCATCAGTCAATATTTTACATTGCGCTTAACACTGTGCATAACTTTACATAGATTATTATTTACGATAGTTCTGCAACTTATCTCACACGTTGCTTCCTAAGTGAACACACATCGTTCGTACTGTTTACAAAAACTGTGTAGCGCCGACTGTTTGCGACTCTCGGTGACAAACTATGTCCAACTGTGTAAACTGCGTTAAGACTGGCTGCAACACTGGCGTACGCCTGGCGTGATGACTGGCTTCAAACTGGCGTACGACTGAGGAAGACTCAGCCTCTGCCAAGGGTCGACTCCCTTATATTGGATTCCCACGAAAAGTAGAGCTAAATTTTCCCGCGCGATCTTGACTCCTCTCTCAGCACGATTCTGGTCTCGAAACCATGCTCATCGGGTTCCTTTTCCTTCACTGATCCCAGAACCGTCTACGTGCTGAAGAATCGCTCGGCCTATTAATTAATATTAATTCCTTTCTCCATAGCGTGGGGACGCTATCTTACGGGAAATCCCTGGCAACCTTGTTAAAACCAAGCCGCGAACAACCATTGTCTCGGTTCTTCCGCACTTCAATAAATATGCGTCAATTTCGCAGATTAAATGCTCTAAAATTAGCCTCCTGGCTAAAGATTCATCTGTGTGCCACTCTCATATCATTGTGTTACTCCAATCATGAGTAATCAATGATTTTCCTTGGGATCTTCCCACCCCCTTCTTACATCCATTCTCAGTCGGGGGAAAACTGGGTCATTATTCAGGCCCCCAACCTCCTCCAGACGACATAACGAGGTCAGCAAGATGGACGTGGCTCCATGCTGCACCTCCCACAATTCTGGGCCAATTAGTTAAACGTCAAACTCTGCACTTTCCGTGCTCCAAGTCCAGTATAGCCTACTTCAAGTAGTCTAATAATGCTGTATTTCGCTCGATTTCCTGCATTATTTTAATAAATAATGTCATTATCAACTGGAATCACACCAGTGATTAAATATACACTTTTCTCTAGGGGTTTTTACCATGAAACTCCCTCAACAGATCTCGGGTTCGTTCCCTGGTGGAACCTTTATACTGAGATCACAGTCTCTGAGATCCACGTTCGATATCAGTCAGCATAAGACCCTCGGGTTCAGATTCCCCTTGCAAAACTTATAGAAATCATTTGCAAGTGACTTTCTGTAAGTAACCAGCTGACTGTCTACCACTGTCTGTGTTTACGTCTGGGGTCCTTCACCTCGTCTGGCTGCGAGTAAGTTAGTCAAGTTCCCCTTCCACACTGCGCTCTCTCTAAGCTGTTTATTCTCTCGACGGAGGGCTGCATTTATGGCCTCGGCCTCCCTCGCCGCTTCAACCATTTCTTTGTAGAATTCTCGCAGACACTGGCATTCTTGTTGTTCGTTCCTTACACTGGGCAAGCTGTCTGCTTCTCGTTCCGTCTCGCTGCGTGAACGTTCAGGTCTGACTTCGCTAGCCACGTTCCGTTGGGTGTGCGCTGTTAATACTTCTTCTTGTTCGTCGAATTCTTCTGGCGAATAATAAATTTTTAGATTGGCTGCATTCATAATGACCTCGTTTCCAGTTTCTAAATGCTTTATCCTGTATGCATTGTTTTGAAGGTCTCTAATCACCTCGAACGGGCCGTGATATGCAAAAATGAACTTCTTATACTTCCGTGCCTCTGGATCTGAACTGGCGGGTCTTCGCACTAACACTTTCTGTCCGACGAGAAGCGGTCTGTGATACCTCTTCGCACGATTCCTCCTCTGACGTCTCTCCGCCTGTGCTTTGAGATATTCGAAGGTTCGTTGGATCCTCAATTCTCGTCCTGGCTGTGCGTCTACTGGTAATGGAATGACAACTGTCCACGGTCTCTCCGGTCTCTGATCCAAATGTAGAGTCACGGGAACTTGACCTGTCGCCTCGTGAACAGTATTATTTATACAGTATTCAATTACTTCTAGGAATTCAATCCAACGCCAATTCTCTTCAGAGCAGTAGATCTTTATGTATTTCTGGATCTCTCTCATTACTCTCTCAACTGGATTTGCCTCAGGATGGCGAATGGTAGATAAAATCTGCCTAATTCCTAGAGTTTCCAGTTCTCGACGAATTTCTGCACTTGTGAAGCAACTTCCGTGGTCCGAGAGGATGTTATCCGGCTTCCCAAGGATCGGAATAACTCTCTCTTTCAGGCGATTCAATACCTGCTTTGAACTTGTCTTCTGTATGGGGCATAATACCACCATTTTCGAAAATACATCCATGGCTACAAAAATGTGTTTATTGCCTCTACGTGCTCTAGGCAATGGTCCATAGTTATCTATGCTTAATAGCTGCCTTGGCTTCTCCGGTAACAACGGTATAGGTCGTTGTTTCATTAAAAAGGGATTTGGCTTTACCCTTTGGCATAGATCACATGTCCTAATAGCATTTCTCACCGTTTCTCTCAACTTTGGCCAAGTAAATGCTTCCTTCAACAGGGCACAAATTTTGTCTATCCCTGGATGTCCAAATGCTCTGTGTGCTAGCCACACCAATCTCCTCTGCAAAGATGCAGGAATCACAATCCTTTGACGTGTATGATCTACATCATCCCACTTGTGTAGTATCTGATTATACCATACATAATCTGTTGCCAATGCCTCTGCCTCTCTGTATATTGCAGTTCCCCTTGCTAAACGTCCCTCGAAGTAATCGATCATCATCTTCAACCACGGGTCTTCGCGTTGTAGGTTGGTAAGATTCCTCAAATCATCCAACGTCTTCTGATCTCGATTCTCAATCTGGACAGCTAGCGCTTCCTCTTCTCTAGGGTAACGGCTTAATATGTCCGGTATTACATTTTCTTTCCCTGGACAGTATTCTATTTCCACATTGAATTGCTGAATATACAGGGACCATCTTGTCAATCTCCGGCTAGACAAGTCTGTCTTTAACAAAAATGTTAAAGCTTTATGGTCTGTTCTGAGGACTATTTGAAAGCCATACACGAGTTTATGCCATGTTTGCAACGCGTACAAAATTGCGAGCAACTCTATCTCTGTAATCGTGTAGTTTTTCTCATGGGCTTTCAGCCTCCTACTTATAAAGGCAATAAAAACTTTCTTTTCAGGCTGGTCAACATTTTCCTGGAATAGCATCGCTCCGATCCCAATGAGTGATGCATCCGTCTGTATGATGAACTTCTGGGTATAATCCGGGTATCCCAGTTTCACATATTCCAAAAGCATTTGTTTTGACCTCACGAATGCTTCCTGACATTGCTCCGTCCAATTCCATCTGCCGCCTTTCTTCAATAGGTCCTGCAGGGGTGCTACTGTCGTAGTATAATTTGGGCAGTGGTTCGAAAAGAATCCAATTACTCCCAAATACTGTCGGACGTGCTTAACCTTCGTGGGTCGAGGGAAATTTCGAATTACCTCCAATTTATCTGGATTAGGCTTAACTCCATTTGCATCAATGACATGCCCTAGGAATTTTACTTCCCTCTGACAGAAGTGCGATTTCTTGATATTAACCTTGAAGTTAGCTTCTCGAAGGTCATCTAGCAACTTCTTCAGGTCTCTCATGTGCTCCTCCAGAGATTCTGATGTGAGTAGAATGTCGTCAACATATCTGATGGTTCTCTCTTTCACATCATCTGATAGATTGCGATCTAACGCTCTTATCAGGGCTGAACCAGCTGTTTTCAACCCAAAAGGTAGCCTTAAAAACGTATATGTGTGTTGATCAAACATGAATCCTGTCAACAGACTAGTTTTCTTCTCTAATTCAAGATGGTGGAAACTGGAAGTGATGTCCAAGTTTGTGAATACAGTTTTCCCTTTGAACTTCCTGAGGATCTCTTTAATAGGTGGCACTTGGTCAAACTCCGGAATAACCTTCAAATTTAAATATCTCAGGTCCAGACATACCCTAACAGTCCCGTCTGTCTTCGGTACGATTACCAATGGACTTACATAAGGCGTAGGTGTCTTCTCAATAACACCGGCCTCCAACATCTCCTGAATTGCCTCTTTCACTTTATCATAATGCTTTTCAGCAATAGGGTAGGGTTTCTGCCTAAATGGTGTCCAATCACTGACTTGGAAAGCATAAGTGAAGTTCTTTATACGACCAGGTCTCGAATCAAAGACTTCCTTCTGTTCCATTAATAGCTGCTTTAAATTTTCCTTCTCTTTTAGCCCAATTTTCGCTTCTTCTAGCTTTTCCGAAATATATTCTTCCAGTTCGGGTTCCAGATCTTTCTCCAGGTCTGTGGCTAGTGTTTTCAGCTCTTCTTCTAACTGTTCAATAACTAACACTTCTTCTCCAGCCACGTCTCTGTATGTATGCCATACTTGTTCATCTGACCCTGGTTCAATCTCATTGAGTGCGACCTCCAAGCCTTCAGCTTCCTCATTCACATGGAACATAACCCTGTCCTGTGCTAGGTCGATTATCACTCTGTATTCCCTTATAAATTCTGCCCCAATAAGTAGGTTATAAGGCAGTTTGTTTGCTAACAGAAAACTCTGTGAGAAAATAGAGCCTCCTATCTGTAAATCTAGGAATACCTGATATTTACATATCATCGTTCTGTCTGGAATTATCCCTTTTATTTTTACACTAGAGATCGGTATTTTCAAAACATTCTCTCTCTGGGCTATTTCATTATATAGAGCTTGTGTCATAAGGCTCACTGTAGAACCAGTGTCTAACAGACTTCTTATTTTCAATCCTGCCACTCTTACAATTATAATAGGCAATTCTCTCTTGACCATAACCTGTGATCCTCCTGTATCCTCGATTAGCTCTTCTGGTTTGGCTATCCAATTGATGATGTTAACAGACTTCCATCCATCAGTCTTGAACTCTTCTAATTTTGGCGTTTTTTTTTCTTCAGCGCCCGTCCCCTTGGAGTTTCTTCTCTCCTGTTCGCTGCGCTGTAGCTCCAAACTCTTAGCTCCATCTCCATATCTGTCTGGTGATGTCCTATTCTGCATAGCTTCTTGCCAGCGGACTTGTTGTTTCTGGGGCTCATCTCCCCTTTCCTCGAGGTATCGCAATGAAGCGTGATATCGTTCCTCTACCTCGTCATCGAAGTTCCTTCTTCTTTCTTGGGGTCTCCAATTTCTATTGTTGCCTTCTTGGCCATTGTTACCTCCATTGTTTTGGTATGGTCTACCCCTGGTATTCTGCCTATTCCACGAATTTCGGCCTCTTCCTCCTCTACTAGCATTCCCTTTGTACTTTGGCTGCCATCTTCTGGGTTCCTGTTCCCATTGACGTCCATTGGAATCTAGTGTTTCAGTGCTCGTAGCTTTATTGTTCCTTGGAGCTTGATGTTGGTCAGTCTGCGTGTTGGTCACGTGTACCTGTTCCACGGTTCGACTCTGTCGCATCGTATTTGCTGTTGTGAGGTCCAGTTGTCTAAGAACTGCCTCCATTTCTATAGCCGTTTTCGCATTAGCCGAGATTAGCAGTCTTTGGATCTCGTATGGAAGCTGTTTGGCGATAGCAATACATAATTCCAGCTCGGTCGGTTTTTGATCCAGTTCTTTGAAACGACACATCTGAGATATGAAAAACTCCGCGTACTTCGTTGGGTTGCTGGTACTGTATCTTTTGGAATACAAGTCCAGTCTCAAATTTTGCTGTGTGTCTGGATCCCAGAACCGTTTCAAAAATGCCTCTCGAAACTCCTCAACAGTATCGAAAGTATACCGGAAACTGCGAAACCATAATGCGCATTCTCCCTCTGTTAGTTTCTCAATGGCTCGTAGCCTTCGCTCTGGCGGTATCCGCGCATCATTCAGGTATTCAGACACTTCCTTCAACCAATATTTTGGTGTCATATTGCAGTTGCTACCTGAGAACTTCCTTGGTTTTTCTTCGCTTGCCCTGATTATGTTTATCACCTGGGTGTGCGTTGTATTTTCATGTGGCGTTGATGCTGCAATTGGTGCACCTGGCGTCATATAAGGACTTTCGCCTGGGCCTGTAGCATTCCTGATTATAGGTTGGGTTTCTAAGTCTGCCCACCTTGTTTTCCTCATATCTTCTATGCTGCCTTCACTTGACTTAGGACTTTTCATAAGGGTTTCCTCCTGTGCGATTATCCTAGTCTCCATTTGATTGTGGCGCATTGCCGCTCTTTCAAGTCGAGTAATTACCTCCTTCTCGATTCGGGTAAGTCTATCTCGATTTTCCTCAGCTACTTGAAATATTTTCTTCTTGTCTTCTTTCAGACTTAGTTTGATATGGGAGATTTCATCCTCTACATCTTCCTTAATTTGAGCAAGGGTCTTGTCGCTTGCCTCTGTCTTCTGGCCTTCTCTTATTTCGAGTTCTTCTCTCAGCCCTTTAATTTCCTCTTGAATGTGTCCATTGACTTTTGACAATTCATTCCGGACCTTGATGATCTCACCTCTATTCTCCTCTTGCCTTTTGTTAACTATAACAATATCGCTTTGAACTTGGTCCAGTTCTTGATGAACTTTGCCCATCTGACCTTTCACGTTGCTTACTAGCTCTTTACTTTCATTAGCGATAGCCTTAATCTCGCTTATTTCCTGACATTGATCTAATATGTTCTGATCCTGTTTCTTGAGGTCACCGTTAATTGCTCTAGCATAGCTTTTCAATTTCTGGTCCCATTTAGAGTCGTTCTCCTCTAACCTCTGATCTACCGTTCTCGTAAATTCTGAAAATTGTTTCGCTTGGCGTTCGAGATTCGCCTCATTTTGGATTTGAATATCCGTAATGTCATTAGACAGCGCATCTAACCTACTGTTGGTTTCATCCTGAGCATGCTTACATGCTTGTAAGTTACTTTCGAGCTTGCCTTCTATAGCCTCGAAACGTTTATCTGTTTTAACCTGCATTTCTGATACAATGCTTACAACAGTTTCTGTTACTTCGGTCTTAATTACCTCTTGCATTTGACCTAACTAATCATTTAATTCAACCTTATTTGCATCCAATCGGTTGTTTATTTCAACCTGATTGGCATTCATTGCCAGCTGATTGGCATTAATTGCCTCCTGATTGGCATCTAAACGAGTGTTTATTTCCTTCTGGAAAGCCTTAGCTTCCAGCCTATTCTGTATATTAGCAGCGTCAAAATGCTGTTTCAACCCTGCAATCACTTGCAGGATCTCCTCTGTACATGACATTTCTACAATAATATACTGTGAGATGCAGGCAGGCTTCCTGGAAATATGTGTGGATACGGTTTAAAGAGAAACATCAAACACTGTACACATATTGTAAAGTCGTATAAAACCTGTCAATATTATGATACATTGTGGATCTGGTATGTAACGCTCGTACCCTTTGGTAATCCTCTTCTCAATAGAGAGATTCTGCGTTACATCAAAAGCCTACTGAACTCAAAAATCACTCAAACACAGTTTGAGGCAAAAAAAACAATTACTATGGTTTTCCCCATGAAATACCATAAAAAATCTATGGGGTTTCCCTAAATCCCATAAGCTCCACGAACTCTGGGCGCCATGATAAATATAAGAGATATGATGCTCATGCTTTGCCCACACACGGGCGACATGATAAATAAATGCAATGACCGGTTCGTGCAATGCCAAGATCGCTCATATTGCACTAACGTAGGCGGTTCCATAATGAGTTAATACCGCTCCACGTTACTTGGGTCATGAGAAATTAAAGTGTATCTATCAAAATTTATATTGTTCGTATCGGAGCTTAGCTAGAGTTTAGGTGCGGTCATTCCCTACTTCATGTTAATTGTTACTTTAATAGAGTTGCGTGCATTAGATCTAGACCGACTTCAGTTGTACCTATAGCTCAAATCACTGTACAAGACATCAATTTCCATGTACCCATGTGAGTAATCTCGATGGAAAATATGCTTCTGCCTCCAGCTAGCATCAGGGCTCGAGCGTGTACCGTTCTCCCACTGTAGCAGTTGCATATTTTGGATTTGAGGCTAAAAGGTATCAACTCTACAAAGATAAGGCACAACTCTATTCTAAAACTTTAATTCTGTAATAAAACTTCATGGCTTCACACAAACAAAACAAATCCCACAATCACAAAAATAAAAGCAAACAGACTTATTTCCACAATCCAAAAAATATGAACATAATATTATCATAATAAAATCATATTATAACACAAACCTTTACCCTTATGTGAACTTTACAAAGTACTCTAGTGCGCTGATGCACATACAACTTCAGAAACAAACTGTACTTTAATTCTTCTGTCATCCAATGTGACTTCATTAACTCTACAAGATTAATTATTCCTTGAACCTTGTCTTAATTTGACAATAATGTGTATCGTGTGTGTGTTTTGATCTTTCTCTTCCCACCAAATGCTTTACATGCATTAGCCTATTCTGGTGTTGCACAGCAGTCTACGTACAACTCCATAATTATGTAAGCTACCCCTACACTTCCTCTATTTATATAGTTCCACTGCATGCCGTGTGTGATTTTATATTAAAAACATTAGTTAACGCTGTGTCGGACGGTACTATTAAACTACCTTTGCGCGAGTAGCCTGTGGCATCTGGTAACCCACTTCAGAAACAGATGTCAGTGACAGTACAAATGCATCGTCTAACCATTCGTTAGATAGCTAAAATTATGAACCATCAGGGCGATCTATAGTTATCAATGTGTTCTTAAACCACATGACTTTATTACTCAAAATAACAATGTTTCATTTTATGTCATTAACAGGGTCTAAAATCTGTTCCTTTAAAACTCGTTTTCACGGTTCACTTGACCGTCCGCACCCTCTCCCCGAGCGGCCTGTATACACAATAGAAGTGGAGTGAGGTCCTACAGCGCCTCCCCCTCGCTTCATGTCTGAAGGCTTTCTCCCCAAGCAGTAAAAGATTTTACAAGACAAACCCTGTGGTCCCAGTGACACACATATCTCAATGGATTTTAGCTGAATATTATGCAAATAGGTTCTGGATGAGCTTTCACATTTACTCCTGCACAGAGGATAATAATAATTGGCTCCAAAATAGGCCCATTTCAACATGAAGGCACGAGATTCATAACGCATTAGTCCATTAGGTAACCGGTATCTTTAATAAATATTGCGGCCAGCCCATGCTGCCGTCTGGGATTCGCTTCAACGGGCCGAATCACTCAACAAATAGTTCTCGGGGAATCAGATAGCGTGCAAGAGGTGTCCATTGTTTTCCTCCCACCTATCACGGGATTCGAACCCGGAACATTCCAAATATCCATCATCAGAGCTAGGGTCAATATCACTATATACGCTCTGGCACAAAGTACATCTCTCATTACGCCCACGGCATACGAGATTTCATACGAAGAATAGATACCCTGGTCCCTCCTAATGCTATGATCTGCGTCCTATAATTACCAAGAGAAATCTATCAATTACTCTATAAGCTTTTCACATAAGCTGCAAATTCAATTCACTAAAAGCTCTTCCATTTCCTGGCATAATTATATTCCCATTAATACAATATTCTGATATCAAACTCTTTTCTTAATCCCGTAACGTAATCTTACTGTATAATCTTACTGCTTAGATCGATAAGTCTTGCCCTTTAGCGTAAATATTTCTTGTTTACAACATTTTGCCTGATGCGTTCATTCATACCTTTATATTCATTATTATTATTTTATTATTCTCACTGACATAAATTTACCAATATCCGACACAACTCATCTTACAAATCGAACAACCATGTTCGTGACATTTACATAACTGATTTGCCATTTCTAATTACAAGTGGTAACGATTAATCCACTCACTGATGCAAAATAACCTCTCAAATCTATTAAAATCAACACAATAATGAGTAAACTTGGAGAGTTCATCTCCTTCTCTGATTCTTACTGGCATCTTTATAATTCTGAAATCACACTACATGCAGTGGTCTATATCTCTACTTGAACATAATTTGTGGGTACTTACATCTCTTAAGGCTTCGTCACGGTGGTTCCAACCACTCACATCCTTCCTGGTCGCCTGCCATATGCAGATTAGTGCGACATTTTCATCTCGAATACACACATTTTCTGACACATATTTTTCGTTAACCACACGACACTTTGCATTTCTATAAAGAAGCTATTGCTTCCAACACACATGACACTTTAAAACACTTATTAAACTATTAATTTAAAAGACATTTCACATATAATTTACATAACACACGTCACTCCGTACACCTTTCCTTGGTTGACATTCCCTAGCAAAGATATCCAAAATTGCAGGTGTCGACGGCATCTCCCGAACTCCTACCAACTCCTGATTGAAAGTCTGGTTCGCTTGCCCTCGGAATTCACCAACAGTTTATCCATACTCCTACGGTAAGCTTCCTGATTCGCATAAATATGCTAACTTCCGCCCGGAGTGTTATTATTTGGTATTCAAAGACATTACCAAATGCTTCGTAATGTTTCTTTTAGCGCATTCCATCAGTCAATATTTTACATTGCGCTTAACACTGTGCATAACTTTACATAGATTATTATTTGCGATAGTTCTGCAACTTATCTCACACGTTGCTTCCTAAGTGAACACACATCGTTCGTACTGTTTACAAAGACTGTGTAGCGCCGACTGTTTGCGACTCTCGGTGACAAACTATGTCCAACTGTGTAAACTGCGTTAAGACTGGCTGCAACACTGGCGTACGCCTGGCGTGATGACTGGCTTCAAACTGGCGTACGACTGAGGAAGACTGAGGAAGACTCAGCCTCTGCCAAGGGTCGACTCCCTTATATTGGATTCCCACGAAACGTAGAGCTAAATTTTCCCGCGCGATCTTGACTCCTCTCTCAGCACGATTCTGGTCTCGAAACCATGCTCATCGGGTTCCTTTTCCTTCACTGATCCCAGAACCGTCTGCGTGCTGAAGAATCGCTCGGCCAATTAATTAATATTAATTCCTTTCTCCATAGCGTGGGGAGGCTATCTTACGGGAAATCCCTGGCAACCTTGTTAAAACCAAGCCGCGAACAACCATTGTCTCGGTTCTTCCGCACTTCAATAAATATGCGTCAATTTCGCAGATTAAATGCTCTAAAATTAGCCTCCTGGCTAAAGATTCATCTGTGTGCCACTCTCATATCATTGTGTTACTCCAATCATGAGTAATCAATGATTTTCCTTGGGATCTTCCCACCCCCTTCTTACATCCATTCTCAGTCGGGGAAAAACTGGGTCATTATTCAGGCCCCCAACCTCCTCCAGACGACATAACGAGGTCAGCAAGATGGACGTGGCTCCATGCTGCACCTCCCACAATTCTGGGCCAATTAGTTAAACGTCAAACTCTGCACTTTCCGTGCTCCAAGTCCAGTATAGCCTACTTCAAGTAGTCTAATAATGCTGTATTTCGCTCGATTTCCTGCATTATTTTAATAAATAATGTCATTATCAACTGGAATCACACCAGTGATTAAATATACACTTTTCTCTAGGGGTTTTTACCATGAAACTCCCTCAACAGATCTCGGGTTCGTTCCCTGGTGGAACCTTTATACTGAGATCACAGTCTCTGAGATCCACGTTCGATATCAGTCAGCATAAGACCCTCGGGTTCAGTACACAATAATATTCATGTAACAGTACATAACTCTAGGACCTACATATATAAAATCTAACATGGCGACCATCCGAAACATTTAGTCCGTTCTCAATATCTACGAATCTATTACAGCAATCAAACTGAAATTTTGTATGTTGATAGAGGCTATTAACATAAGTAGGATATATGAAAATAGGCTGTATAGTTCTTCACGGAACTACTTGTTACTATATAAGTCGTGATCTAAATAATGGATGGTGAGTTGGTTTAGTATACACCATCCCCTGATTTCTTCTGCATTAGAGAAGATATTTTGGCTAATTTCAGTACTCAGAAAATTTTATCGTACAAGGGATGACTCATTCAGTGTTACCCTTTCATCTACCTGTTAAAATATGCTAATGTGCACTGCACGCCTGGTGTTTATCAATGAACCTTAATCGTTCGTTTTTGCTACTGGCGAACTAAAGACCTCTTAAGTCCACAAGGGAGAGTTAAAGGGATTTGTGCGAAAACATTTCGTAATTGTGTTTCTGTCTTCTTTTTTCCAGACGGATGAAGAAAAAACCAACAACTTGCCTGTGGTGATGCCCATGTTCGACCGCAACACTTGCTCGATACCAAAGTCACAGCTTGGATTCATGGACTTCATCATCAATGACATGTTCGAGGCGTGGGAAGGTATAGCATTATTTACTGCTAGCTCTGTATAGGCACCGTGCAGGCAGCTCGAAATGCTACTACTAGCGCTACGTAGTGGCCCGTTCTGAAACAAGACGTGAGGCGTATTGCGAGAGTCTCAGTACAGCATGTGTGACGTTCGAACAAGTTGCGGGTTTAGAGAGATTCAATTCGGGGATCTAAGTGAATCATCATGGAAGAAAGGAAAAAACCTAGTTGTCAGTGGCCACGTGAACGACGTGGAAGAGTTAATTTCGAATGCTTTCGGATATACCACATTAAAAGTCACCCGGCAAACGTCTGTGACTTTGCCGCCTTATTGGCAACTCCAGCTATCTGATATGACATCTAGCGGTAAAAATAAGAAACTTACCAAGTAGGGTACATTTGTCACGTGGTGACTGTTTGTATATGGTTTCTTGTATTGGTAACAGATCGTGGTAAATTGTTCGTGTCTCTTTATACATAAGTAATAAGTTTTACTCGTGGATAGAGTGAAAAATGAGTAAAAGCAAAGTGTATTGCTCAGTTTACGGCTGTAAGTCGATGTATAAGAGGGCTGCGGACATACGTTTTCATCACTTTCCAAAAGATGCAAATAGCAATAGCCGAAATGTGATGATACCTAATAATACCTAATACCTAATAATAATAATACCTTTCCACCCCGGGAAGGATCTAACACTTGTCGAGGTAGACAGACAGAAGACCTGCGACGTAAAGCCAGCGAAGGTTATTCAGTTTAAAAACAGCTGTTACGATGGGCGCGCTGGTAAGATTGAAGTTACTTGAATAATTAATTAAATAATTAATTATTGGCTGCTTGGTAGGGAGAAGGGATGAGTTTAACTTGTATTAAAACTCGGGGGGCGACAGGAATTGCTTGATTTGGATGGTTAAAAGGTGGGTTTGGTGTTGAATATTTGAATGGTAGCGAATCACTCATTCTACAGTGCCCACGGGGAGGCAAATTAGGCCTATATGACTCGTAGTGGAATAGCTCGAATATCGAAGAACTTAGCGATTACGAGGTGTAGGCTTGGCGGAAAGGCTGGCTGATCATCAGTTTGACATCAATTCACGATATAAGTCGGAGCTTGGAACAGTGGCGTCTGGTTTGCGTGGATGCTAGTCTCGGAATGATAAAAGTAGCACAGCTTCGGTGTGTTATTTATTTGTTTATGTACCGTATTTCTCTATTTGAATGTCCTCGGCGTTGACTCAGGATCGACATTTAATTTATATTGCGCATAATAGTACCGAAATAATGTCCAAAGTGTAGCCCTGTGTAAATTTGAATCAGCTGATCTACATCACCCATAAAAACTGATGCTTGATAATATGCAAATGACACCAAAAAAAAATAAGTGGAACACACAAATTAGATCACGTGTATCGCACAGTTATACATATATACATTTAAAAATAACAGTCATTACTTTAGAGTCCATATTTACTGATTATAACCAAAAAATAAAAAGTGTTCCATATCAAACGCGTGTTATTGAGTATTTTAAACCCTACTTATTCAGACCGACCGCAGCGCCCCAAGTGTTAGTTTGAGTTGCCAATATCGTGAAACTTGAGGTAGGCATGGTGTAGTTAGGTCACAATTTATAAAGTTTATTTAGGAAGAATTACTTAATGTATCTCAATACGTAGACTTTCACGACCACTAACAGACATTGTAATATTTAATTTGGGGATATTAGGTCGCCATTAATATATATACAGGTGACGCGTTTGCATGTTTGCTATGTGTTAATAACTTGTAACCATTTTTATTTTGTGTTTAGGTTGATCAGAATCGTAATGTCTCGAGCAGTGAATGTTCCTGTCCTGTAGGCGCCAGAGGAACTTGCAAACACGTAGCTGCGGTAGTGTATTTTGTAAATAATGAAAGTGTTGTCTCAAAAACAGACCATCCGCAACAATGGTGAAAACCGAGTCCGAAAACAGTGTCAAAAGAAAAATATAGGAAAAGCAAACGCGTAGAAGCACTGTTCGGCAGAAAGACTTTAGAGACATATTAAAAGTTTTGCAGTGTAGCAACCCTTGTATTGAGAATAGAAATACACTCTCTGATCTACTTGGGGAGGCTGCTCAACCCTAAATTCCGTGCAGTCAATAATGGCTCGACAATTACTGTAATTTCTCTTAAATGCTGGAGGCATTGTTTCCCTAACACTTTCCTTACTAGGCCAGAATATAAAATTTTTCGTATGCTGCACGAGTTGCATAAGAACGGTCGTAAAAATACGTAAAATTGTAGTCCTGTGAACACCGAATAGCACTCTCAAAGCAGAATAGGACAGTCGAGTTTTCATTTTCATTAGGAAAATTAATAATCTGGTTTCTTTACAAACTTTGGAAACGTTACAGTTTGGTAATAACGCAATCAGTAAGGCGAAGACGTGGAAGTTTACACCTGTTAAATCACGCATTTGTGTATTGTTCCTTATGGAACTGTAACCTTGGAAACCTGGGCTCGTGACGTCTGCATGATCGTCTTCCGTTCCACACATTTGATCATGTTTCGAAAAGTTCCTTACCAGACCGAAATTAAGTGGAATACATGCTTATGTATTAGCGTCGTTTACATTTACAGAACAAGTAAACATGAAGTCTGAACAACGAAAATCAGATGCGTCTGTTCCCACGGATGCATCCTTGGTTATGTTACTTGCGCAAATTGTAGCTGAAACTTTTCCGCCTGGTTCTTCCTTTTTTATTCGTTTGAGTTGTCTGTGAAAGCGCTGTAAGCTAGGACCCGGCGAAAGATTCTTCTTCTTGTATTCATCAGGAAATATTGTCGGAAATAGGCTGGGCTTAGTGCGTGTCCAGATCTTCTGTTTCCGATGAAATGTGCACTGCATATTCTCGAGTAAGTCGTAGGTTGCCAAAGTGGTCCATCAATGCTAAAAATTAACACCAAAATGAAATTAAATCGGGTCAGTTGAACTTATTGCAAATTTGTGCATTATGTACGTGTACTTACTTCCTTCGGTTAACTGCTTGTATCCATCGCTTCCTTCGGTCCACTTCTATCGCTCGTTTTGGAAAACAATAAAATTTTATTTCACTTCCCGTATTTGCATAAGTATTGGAACAACCGGCAACACAACAATTGCGTTTACTTGATCTTCGTTTCTCTGCCATTATCGTCGGAGTGACTACACGCTCATACCAGAACAGAGACTGCGAGCGTAAGGTAATCTGTGCTGCGAGCCTGGAGTCTGCCTCACCTATAGTTCTCCACCCGGCCGCTAGAGCGACACGCACGGTGCCTTGTGTTTTATATGCATTACAATATTTAACTGTACTAATATTCAGTGAAACATTCCCAAAATCAGTGTTCGTGTTCATGTATAATTTACTGTTGAACATATAGGAATAATTATTTCTTTACTCACACCTGTGGTGTAGCAATCAAGTCAGATATCTTTCCCCAACTATAATTTTCAATTACTCATTATGATTTAGTATGAAATCTATATTCTAAATGCCCCACTCCTGTTAATTTACACACATCAAAATAGATTTTTCATATTGTCATGGGGCACAGGGGGGATGAATGTGAGGACGGACGTTTTGATGTGTAACATCTTTCCATTAGTTTGCTGGATATTTTTGGTGGGAGTAAATTTGGAAAAGGGATGGAAATGGGACGGAAACAATGAGTGCGCGCGATGGTGAAGATTGGTACCACGACGTACAGTCGCCAAGTGGCTATGTTGTGGGAGTGATTTTGGGAAAAGGACGGAAATGGGACGGAGATGTGTAAGAGGAAACAATGAGCGCGCGGTGGCGGAGATTGGTACCACGTCTTACTGTCGGCCATGTTGCTATGTGGAATGTATATCGCATACGGTTTACTTCAAGGTTTTGAGGCCCCATTAAAGATATTCCTACAATAAATCATCTTCAAATTGTCGTTCTTTGGTGTGAAAATATTCATTATATAATATTTGCTGAAAACAATTATGATGTATTATTTTAAATGTTTCTGCCACATACCGAGTTTCGGGTCTGACCACTGTTTGTAGTGTTTTAATTTCGTGTTCCAGAACAAGTTATATTTGTTATAGAGCCTATATAGTTTTTGTCATATGAAACATCCTTTACAGTTTGTGCTCTCTAGTTTTTTTGCTGTATATTCTTTAGTGCTGTTCGTTATCCATTCATCTCAATTTCATAGAAGGATTACATGTCAGATGTTACACACCATAAGCGACTACTGTAAGGCTCGCTCATTTCTTTATTGGACAGTGTCCACATCTGCTCTTCACAATCGAGATCGGGAGAATAGACAAGCCATTCCATTCTGAGAATACCATTTAACTCAAGAAAGGCATTGCCAATGCCAGGTCTGTGCGGACGAGCGTTATCGTCCACGAAAGTGACATTTGGGCCGAAATTGTCAGCATAGCCTTTCACTACAGGTGCCAGGATAGTATCCGTGTAACGTTTGCATTTCATACGCCCTGGGATGTACACAAGAGGAGTTCGGCGACCATACATGAAGCCACCTCAAAACATTGCACTACCTCCTTCCTGTTGGTATAGGTATTGGATGTGTTGGTCGTGCATACGTTCACCAGGTCATCTGCACACTCGCACAGATCCATCCTCATTGACACTGGCGAGTGTACACAGCCGATATACACGCACGCAAGAATGACTAATGGGTTTCAGACCACTATGACTCTTGCCCAGCAATATGCAAAACTTTCATTGTTGTGTGTAATTGAACTTAATTTAATTAGGTTTATTTAATGGAAATCCCTTTTTCTGGATTATAAAAATATGAAAATCACGCATAACTTCAAGTGGTTTCCATTGTACATTTTCATACATCAGTGATTTTCAACATTTTTTGAGTCCTCGGTACCTCTGACCAACTACATTTTAACTCGATTTCCCTGTAAAATACCGTGTGAAAATCAGAATTATCAAATTTTGTGTTCGAATTTTTAATATTGTTATTTTCGAGTTAATTTAATGGAAATCTCTTTCTTCAGGGTTATTAAAATAAGAAATTCACACACAGCTTAAAATAATTCAAATTTTACATGATTGTTTATTTATGTCTGATGATTGGTTCGAGTGTCGGCTTCAAGAATATGGTATAAGTTATGGATTTTATTCTGGCTGGCCAACTTCTAAATTGGAATTCTTTAGAGGTTACGCAGGTTGACCAGCATCAAGATATCACATTTTCCAAAAGTGACTTCTGTACCGCTAATAATGAATGGTATTTCAGGTGATCTATCAGGGGGCACCGGTTGAGTAACCTTGATATGCAGTGTTCTTGTATGTTTTCATACCCCGATTGTTGTGATATTTGAGTTCTTTTAAGAATAGAGAAACATTACTTTCACAACTATTTTTAATAACAGTGTGTTTAGAATATTTCTTATTGTTGTTATGTTCTACAGTCCAGTCCTGGTGCTACAGTACCTATACAGCCACGTGGACTGTATGCAAACTGGTGCAAATATTGGTGTTCCAGCCAGACCAGCTCATCTAGAGAATACAAAGGAGATTCAAAAATTAAAGTAACAAGAGCTCACACGGAGGATTCATTCTACGGCGACTCAAACGTAAGGCAGTAGCACACGCTGACAATAACCATTGTTTGCTACTGACCAATAGCAGACGGTTCTTGACCAATAGCATGCTTGCTCTATCACTCCACGTGGAGTCCAGAGACCAGTCCTGGTGACCTGCTTGCGTGTCAGATCTCCAGTGTTGCTCAGTTGCATGCAGTTCTGTCCAGTCTCGCTGCTTGCTCTCTGTGGCCACGGTGGAGAGTTGACAACACTGAGCTTTGAGCTGGGAAAGTCTAGGCTCCCCCGCAGGCATGGAATGTAAACATATCCACCCAGATAATAATAATAATAATAATAATAATAATAATAATAATAATATAGTACATTATGCAACGAGCCTATAATGGCAGTAATTGAGACACGAGTATGTTTATAAAACGAGCGAAGCGATTTTTATAGTTTCCATACGAGTGTCTTAATTACCATTATAGGCGAGTTGCATACGACTGTTTATGTTCGAAGATAATTATAACTATTTAATGTTCGAACATAAATATTCATAAATATCTATCGAGTTTTCGCCAGTTTTATGTACTGAACAGAGTGCATGGGACGCAGAGAATACCTTGTATTTGACTATGGCCTCCACAAATACCCCACTATGACACTAGCCACGCAGTGAAATTTAAAATAGGAGGCCGTGGAAGTCAGCGCAGGTGCGATGCTATCCTTATACCTAATTGGTCACACAACTATTTCTTGAGCTCTGATTGGTAGGAGAAACTTTTTCATAATGAAAAATAGTGGTATAATGAGCCTCATTATGATACAGTTTTCTGACATATAATATTTACGTTTCGACATCGTCGAACATAAAATAATGTTATGGGTTTTACGTCCCTTTTAAAAACTGCGGCTTTTAGAGAGGCCGGTGTGCCGGAATGTTGCCCCTAAGGGGGCCTTTAACGTGCCAGTAAATCTACTAACACGACTCTCTCACATTTAAGCACCCTCAAATGCCAACTGACTTCGCCGGGATTCGATCCCGCTATCTTGGTATCTTGGGTCCCAGATAGGTTTACCATCTCTTGATAAATTCAGTACATTTGCATTTTTCTGTTGGCATTGGCTAGAGTAATATATGGCTTTTCACCGATGCCTCAGTCTCACTCATGGCTGTGATTATATGGAAGCTACTGAGGTATGAGTGGTGCTGAGTAATCGACTTGGGGCACAGCTAGTGCCTGTGGGTGTTGTGAAAGGTTCTGCTTATAGGGTTAGTACAGCTGTACTGACTCAGTGAGGAAAGCAATGGCAAACTACCTCGTTCCTCACCTTGCCTAGTACGCCTCATTTTAATGCTGCCTCGGTTTTGTGGGTTTCTACCACATAACCTATGGTGGTTTATTTATTTATCGTATGGCTTTTAGCGCCGGGAGTGTCCAAGGATATGTTCGGCTCGCATGAGCCTGTAGCTGCTTCAAGCGGACACCCATAGGGTGAGCTAAAATTCTGTTCAATTTCAAGTAATTCCAACTTTCGCTACGAGATGTCACTGATACCTATGGTGGAGCTTTTTGAGGATCCAACCAGCCTCCAGGCTGACTACCTAACAGACAGCAAGCCGCTTGTTAACGCCGAAAGTGAGAAAACTTATAAACAGTAAAACTCAGCTTTTTTTCTAGGTGTGTGCCGTGTCTTGTGTGAGGTTTCGCCTAGGACACAAAGCTGGCTCATCAGCGGGCTCTTGGTGTCTCCGCCCGGACTCCCACAGGAGTTCAGTTCGCTACTCCTGTTTGGGTCCGGGCAGGGACGCCAAGAGCCCGCTGATGAGCCAGCTTGGTGTCCTAGGCGAAACCCCACACAAGATACGGCACAAACCTAGAAAAATAGCTGAGTTTTAAGTCACTGGCCGTGAAAGCCAATATACTGATACGTGTTGCCCTAGTGGCACTTTCGTTAATTGGATTACGGTGGGTAGAAGCACAACACAGTGGTCCTTTTAAAGAAAAAGTAGTTTTATTGCAGGTCTTAGCAAGTTACAGTTCACCTCGCAATAAACAGATACGAGCAATTAGTATCTCACTCTAGGTCCTCTCTGATTGGGAACACTCCCCTTTCACTCTCTCGAGCAGCTGTCCGTTCACTAATTAGGCAGGCCTGTGTCCAGCCAGTCTGTCACTCACCGAAATACCTTTACACTTCCTTGAGTATACAAACTACCGTTAGGCTACTTACGAGTCTGCTACACACTGCTCCGCAGGCTCGGAAAGAATCTCACTGGGTTTCACAATTCACACAGCACTTCATTACAATAATCTCTGTCGCACTGGTATACACTCTCGCTCAAAAAACACTGTCCCCGCCTCGCTGGTGAGGCCCCTTTATATAGGGAGGCTGGTGACTCAATGAATGCTTCTAGACCCGTCCGGGATTCACGGCTTCTCGAGATTTCCATCACTAGCTGGGTCACGAATGTTCTGGTTCATCCCTTTTGTCCTCGCAGCCCCGTTGCGTAAGGCGCAGGTAACAACACAGAGGCAGAGCATAGCCCGGGGCGGCTGTGACTCACGCGGCGAGGCGACGAAACAAACTCACAGCCGTAACAATACCATCTTATAAACAGAAGTAGACCACTGATATTTCAGCTTATCTTAACGTCTGAAACAACATGTGCACTATTTAACGGTTGCAAAATGAATCCGTAGTCATCTACTTCCGCCCTGGTGGGATATTCGAACACGAGGGCGAGTACATCACCCGTAAGAGCTGTTGTTATCTTTATTTTTTGAAGCTACCTTGTTACAATGTGTGAAGTCCTGTGTCATGTTTCAGCATTCATCGACATGCCCGTATTGCTCAACTATATGGAGAGCAACTATAATCACTGGAAAGCAATTGAAGCTATGGAGGAGAGTGCTGAAAATGAGAGAGCGATACTGGACGTAGATGCCAGCTCGGCAACAAAGACCGAACAGTAAATGTCGTACCTGTCCTGTACCGTCCTTCATGTGTAAGTTAAGGTCGTAATGGCTCCTTTTCTTGGGGCCTTGAAGGTGATGGTCTCTACTCTATTCAAACTATATTAGATAGATATATTTGTGAATGACGACATAGTCCTAGGTGCTAAATAAAGATGCAATTTACGATTTACAAAAAACACAGACCACATATTAAAGAAAGATCAAAATATTGAAATAAATAAAGAAAGGGAGATACAGGAAAAGCAGCAGATTCATAGGCTGGTACTTTTTTCTTTAGTCTCTTGGGCTCTTTTGACGCGTTCTTAGTTTCTTTCATGTCGACGTTTCACATCATTATTGTATGCTTGGTCATGACTCAGTAGTTCTTGCCACGGTGGGTGAGTGGATAGCGTGTCGGTCTACTAACCCCAAGATTTCAGGTTCGCTCCTGGCCGTGGTAAGTGATTTTTGAAAGGCAGCAAAAATACGACACGCATGTCATATGATGTTGGCATGTCAAAGAACCCATTTGAATTCAGTAGGCCGTGTTTATAATGGCAAAATTGATCTCGGAAGTTTCCGCCAACACAAAGTTCCTCATTTCTCTACTAGAAAGCGCTATGGTGATCAAGGAGCTTAGATATCTAACCTCCATTACTTTCGTAGTGATTCAAGGAACAACGAAATTCGACATGCAAGCTATCCTATGGGTGTCCAATTACAAAGCTTGCAACCGGCACCCGAGGCCATAGGGTACGGCGGGGCTAATTCGCCCACGGGGCTTTCCCGCTCAAAATAAGCTTGACGTTGCACTGAGCAGCCTCCCTGCTCTGCTGATATCGTCCTTTGTGTTCAGTGTGACCCTCGGTCTCTGTGCTATTACATCTATCGTTTGTTTGAGAGTGACAGCTTGAGTGTTGAGTAAAACAATGGGAGAATACTGCAAGGTACGTTGTTTATGTTGTGGAATTTGTCGTCATTAAGAATTTGTGCTTGCAACTTAAGGATTAGTGTCCAGAGTAAGGGCTTTATTTTTCCCGGAAGTGAGGCGCCTGGCAGTCTGAAGGTTAAGATACATCTGGACATAGCAGGTAGCGCGTTTCCTTGGTCACAGCCAACACAAGACGCGCTATTGTAAATTCCAGTAATTGGGGCTACTCCGCCCAGAAATATGGGGGCTACTCAGCTCAGCCAAGAATTCTCTCTTGTTATAATATTGCAACCAAATTATTTCAGATAGCAGATTAGAATCTCTTTCTTGTTACGTTAGAGATGGTATGGACGTATAAAAGTAAAGGGCCAGTTCGAAAATGGACGGAAGAAGATATTGACCGAGCTATTTCAAGTGTATTACGAGGCGATGTGAGCATGAGAGGTGCAGCTGGACTATTCAATGTGCCTTATTCAACACATAAAAATCGTGTTCATTTGCGTAAACGACAAGAACCATTAGAGAAAATCATAGTGGACAAACCACCGGGTCATCCCACAGCATTTAGTATGCAAGAGGAGACGGATTTAGCTTCCCGGCTAAAATGCTTGGCAGCAAGAGTATTTGGATGCACACCAGAACAGATTCGAAGGGCAAAACTGAGCTTAAAATTTGATAAGGCCCGTAAAGAAAACTTTGCCAAAAACATTTTCGAGACATTTGCAAGACAAATGACCGGGACCTTCAATCCGTACGACCAAAAGGCTTTGACAAGGAAGAAACACCATGTGAATTTTGTGGCGTAACTTTTTATACCACTGAGTCATCATTAAAGGGTGATTGGATTCAATGCAAAGACTGTGAAATTTGGTATCATGACATGTATGTTGGGGCTACAGGAAAGAAAAACTTCATTTGTGTAAATGCCGTTGAGGAAAGGACATTAATACAGTGAGCGAAATAGCCCCAAGCATGGGCGTAATAGCCCCACTAAATTTGTGATTCGTCATTTTTGCTTTGATTTATATTTTATTTCATCAAGCCGGTGTATTGTTATAACTGTATTTTGACAACATTCGTAAGTAATAAGCAATAAATAAGGTGTGCTTTGCTGTTGGTTCCATCTTAGAAAAATGAATAGTTTTTGATTTATAATGTTTACGATTTGAAATGAGCGGAATAGCCCCGCTCTACCCTACGATATTATTATTATTATTATTATTATCACTCAGTAGTGACTAGCAAGTGTTCAGTTCTTCGTATTAATCATACTAATTGCGATCCGAGCAGGGATTCTTCTTATTGTCTGTGAGTTCCTGGACCTGTTATAGCTTATTCTTCTGTTTGGCCTGCTTGTTGCCATTTTGCAGATACTGGTGAAAAGTGCATCCTGGCCACATTTTTGAACCCTGTAAAATTTCTCCTATGTCAGGAAATTAGAATGAATGAATTTTTGAAATTTTCTCCGACCAGTTATCTCTAGCTCATGTATCAGACATTCTGAATCTACCCAGCTCTCACTTCCATTCAGCAAGGCCGGTCTAAATACTGAGCACTAATATTGAGCGATGCAGGGAGAGTTTTATAGCCGCACTCGCTTCTTTCTTGCAGAATAGTGTAGATCGCAACTGAGAACTCACTGCGGTGGCTTTTCTGCATCTTGACTTTATTTCTTTCCCCATCTTGGACATATTCTGAGTCGTGGCCCTCCTTGTGCTCAGGCAGCTAGGACTATCCAACTCACTTGTTTATAATTTAATGAGAGCATATAAATGTGCATAATGAGTTAAAAGAGTTAGTCTCTACTGTATTCCATTAAAGACCTTTCACGATTTTTGCACACTGACTACATTAACAGTCTTTGTTTGCATCATAGTACTTCTTATTTTTGCAAATTCTACGGTGAAAACCATGTATTGCTAGCCTTGCCAGTGCAGATCTCATATCGTGATTTTCATCTATCATTCATAGCATCTGTAGCATAGAAATCTTCTATTTCCCTGCGCTTATCTCGTCTATGTGTCAGAAGTTTAGTCTCTTGATCAGTAGGTGGTAGCACCAAATGGCATCTCAAGTCCTCCACAAAGAAAGTTTTTCTTGTAAGTTCGTAGGCATGTCGTGAAGATGCATGTTTTCCTATTCCCAGGGCTCTGTTTAGGAAGCGCGCTATTACTTTCTCTATAGTCTCTAGATCTTGGAACGGCATATATTCCTAGATCAATTCCAAACCATATCTAATAATCGGCACTATTTTTCCCTGAGGTACAAACTCGTGGGGCCCTGTGTAAGTAAGGGTAGCAACCTGCTTTCCTTATACTTTCCAAAACTAATAAAAGTGTTACGAGCAAACCTTGGATCTATGGCAATAATAATAATAATAATGATGATGATAATAATAATAATAATAATAATGAAAACACTCCAAAATCTAGGGAACTCTGACGGAGGCGTTTATGTGCAAACTGAATACAGGCCATGAATTGAAAGTCAATAACTCTAAAGTCAATGACGGTATACGTCCTAAAGAAAGTACAATTGTTGAAGCGTTGCGATTGGTTGAAGGATATGAGAACTCGGTGCGTGAAAACCCACCTGTACTGCTCTACGCCACGCATTCGTATTCAAACGCGTACAATTTCACCCTCGTTAGGGATGGTCCAAGTGAATTCAAAGACTAAATACGATCATAAATGGTTTTCTTGCGATCTCATCAACATGTGTGCCAAGCTTTAGCGATATTTGGAAAGTACACGTTCGTGAGGTTATTTTGCGATATCAAATGTAATGATATACGATTAATAAACCCATCACAACTTATGTTTCTGTGTCAGCAAGAGAAGGGGCATCATGGCTTTAATAGAAACATATTGTTCTAAATGTATTGCTTTATTGTATTGACAATGAAAGCTCAGCATTCTACCCCATGTATCATAACCCTCTATTGCATGTATTTCAGTGGGAGATGGAGAATTTGCTTTGAATTCTGAAATTCGGTGGTCGCATTAATTTTTAAGGCATCCACAATGTTTAACTTAATGTGTTTACATGTTCGTTGTCGTCTCAATTTTCCCTCATACTAATTACCTCTACCTTTCCCTACTGAGGGTAAGAGTTAAAAACTCGCCCATGATGTGTTTTCTTTGTAATAGACGTGGTATGAAAGCCTGTTTTTACTTTAAAACCTCTCACAGTGTAGTGTAGTGCACTCTTACGATATACGTAGCCAGAGAATACGAGTATTACTCGTCCTATGTTATATCGTCACCAATAGAAAATAAAACCTGTGGCACCACAGTCTATGAAGGACCTTGGCCAACCACGAGATCACTGCCCAGCCATTTGGCCTGCAGACTGTAGAGTGACACGTAGTCAGCACGTCGGATCCCCTCGGCCGTTAATCTTGTTTTTTGTGACCGGGGTGCTGTCTCACTGTCAGCTACTCAATTGGGGGCTCTGACGCATCTCAGCTGCGAAGTGGGCCTTTGCTCTTTTCAGAGACTCCCTTTAGTGTTCTGTAAATATAGTGTAAGGCACTGATAAATAAATATGAAATGTCATGAAAATTGTCCTCACGAGTCAGAGTGCACCCCGATCCAACCCTCACGTCAGTTTCTAAATCAGTGACGGAGCTGGGAATTAAACCCAGGGCCTTTGAGTTAGAGGCAGGCACGCAACACCAACGGGCTGGCGATGGCAAATACAGTAGAATACGATAGTGAAGTCACTCCCAGAGTTCAAGCGGCCACCGCAGCATGGTGCTAGTGTCGGATAATTCGAACTTGTGGCTGATTATCAGCGATGACAGTCCTACAGAAGGTCATTTTTGCAAGTTAATACTAGAAAGGTCAGTACACTGAAAGTACCAAATATATGGTCGGTTAGTAAGTCGTTATTAATATTTTCCCCTGTGAATAATATTGTAGGCCTGCGTAAAAGGCTCCAAACTTCACAAGTACGATGCGAACAGGGTGGGTGTTTAATTGAACCAGTTTGATGAATTTATAGTTGTTCCAAACAAATATTGAACATTTGAAACATTTTAATAAGCCCACGAGCTCAAAACGGCATGGTCATCTGCCCTGAGTATTAACGTTTGGGGCGGTGGATCCACCTCTTGGCGCCGTGCTTCGTAAAAAAGAGAATGTAAGATAACGAGAAACATCAGATAGCAAGATAGCAATAGTGTGGTTAAATATTAAAATAAAACTTTGGCAAGAAACGTTCATAAGGTAGCTAACAAATACAACAGGTTAAATTCTCGATCATTTATGAAGTATCAATGATTACAAAGAAATAAATTTATCAACGTTGTATGTGGAAACTAATTGGATATTCTCAGAAATTAATTTTTCTCATTTTCAAACCTGTATATTTTGTTTTCATTTAAATCAAATTATTGTTGTTGAAAACAACTAGAGAAAACATAAAACTGGATCCCATACGGAAGGAAATTTCTGAAGAGTCTTACGTTTGGGAATCACGGATTTCGGATTAGAAATCGTGAAATGCAAAGTTATTTTTGTTTAGTCCTATCTGTTTTACTGTTGCTCTACTGGTCTATTGACCCTCTATTTCAATCTTCAACTTAAAAACGCAAAACTGGATCCAATACGAAAGGAGATTTCTGAAAAGAGCCTCTCGTTTGAGACTCACGTATCATGTGAAACGCAAAGTTCGTTTTGTTTAGCGCTATCTGTTTTACTGTAGTTCTATTGACCTACTGACGTAGGGATCAAACTTATATTTGAATCTGTCCTGCATAGCCGCACCTTTTTAAAATTCCTGATCCCCCCCTTTCCTCAGTGCTTGATGATATGTCTTTCCTCTTGTAGGAGGACCACGCACGCCAAGTTTCATCTTTAGATGCCTGGAACTTATTTTCTTATTACACCTTGTACTTTTAGGTATACAAGCAAACAATTATCTAAATACATGTCATACAAAATTGTTCTGTCTTTGGTCATATAGGAATCCTTATATCTTAATCATGTAACTGTGTTTATTTGCTTCTTGTTGGGATCTGTCGCTTTGTAGGTTGGTTCCAGTATCGCACAATATTTTGGCTGTTCTATCGCAACTAACAGATTTCATATGTTGGTGACATCACTAATTAACAAAATAATTCTGTTTTAGAGGAATTTCCACTAACCATCCACCTGGCATACTTCGCTTATTACTAACCAACTGTGGCAATCACTGTGTTTTACCCTTTCAGAAGGTCCCGCCAAATGAATTTACAGCAAATACTTTTGTGTACAGTTAGGTAGCTAAGCTCACTAACGCGCAGCGCTAGGCCATGGAGCCAAGCTGTGGACTCAGTAGATGTGGGTTCAAGCCTCACTGTCGCCCGTCGTTGAAATGGTTTTCCGTGGTTTCCCATTCTCAACTCCAGGCAAATGCTGGAACATTGGCGTAACTGTTATAACAGCATAGGCTTTCACGGCTGCGTTCATAACTATGTACAAGTTATCCGGGATTGTAGGCAGTGGTCCAGGCAGGTTATTATCGTGAGGATAACATCGGACTGTGACACTCAAATAATAAATGTCAATGTATTGAATCATATTAGGGTATCTATTGTCATAGAAAAACAATTCCACACATTTGTGGTCCAGGCAGGTTATTATCGTGACGAAATCATCGGACTGTGACACTCAAAAGAATGAAAGAAAGAAACAAGTGTAGGCCTAAAGATAATTGAAGAGCAAAGCACCAAAATTGGGAAACCTAAATCTTTTTCGATGTCCTGAAACGTCAAGAGATAACATCCTGCCTGAACCACGGCCTACTAGGCCGGACAACTTGTACATAGTTTTTGTGGCGTAACTATTTGTAAATATGTAATTATTTTCGAAAAATTACCTTTAAAGTGAAAAGTTCACATAAACCTGATATTTGTTTGCTGTCACTCTTGCAGCATATGAGCTATATGAGTGGTGGAAATATTTATTGCATCACCATTAATTACTTCGTAATTTTGTCTTTTATAGCTGTTTGCTTCAGGTTATACTCGTCTAATCGTTGTTAAACATTGTTGACACATTCTTGCCTTGATAGTTTGACTTCTTCTCACAGTTCTTCCAACAATACACAACTCTTTGTTGTTGTCGATTGTTTTTACAATGGCACCAGTGTTTATACAGTCATTTAGAGTTGAGATTTTGCAGTGAGAAGATGGGCAGGTCAGTTGAATTAACGCCAGAAAAGAAAGCTGCTATAGTTGCTTATTCGTCTGTTGGTCTCAACACCAGAGAGATAGTCTCTAAGACTGGTTTTAATCAGTCTACGATTTCGGGGTTACTGAAAAAATACACGGAGGAAGGAAATATTTATCGAGAGAAAGGATAGGTCGAAGAAGGTCGTCTACTGCCAAACAGGACAGGATATAGAAAAGGCTTTCACTCAAAGATAGTCGCCTGTCATCAACTGAACTAAAGCGAGACTGGGAAGAAATGTGAGACATCTCAGTAACAGTAGAACTGTAATAAGACTACTGGAAGCTGGATTCTCAGCCCGTCGTCTTAGAAAGAAGCCTTTATTGACCAAAAAAAGCGACAACAAGGGCTAAAATGGGCAAAATCACATGCGATATGGACACCAGAGATGTGGAACAGAGTAATCTTTTCAGACGAGTCCAAATTTAATCTGCATGGCTCGGATGTAAAAGTGTTTGTGCGTCGAAGAAAGTTTACCATCATGTATAACACATACAGTCAAACGCCCACTAGGAAAGATGGTCTGGGGGTGCATTTCTAATCACGGAGTAGGTCGTCTGGTCTTCATAAATGGCACTGTCGATGCGGATGTCTACATAAGCATCCTTGAAAGGAAGCTTATGCCCACAATAAGAGACCAGTTTGGAGGTGTTTCCAGTTTCATTTTCCAGGATGACTCCGCTCCTTGTCACAGAGCTTTGAAGGTGAGTCCTATGATTAATAATTTTACCAAGCACGAAGCTGATGACGTTCTTGGTTAATCATCACACATTTTTACATTTCAGGTAAAATCCTTCCTTAGACAAAATTGGGTTCAAGTGTTAGAGTGGCCTGTAAATAGCCCTGATCTCAATCCTATTGAGAACTGTTGGAAGGTTATGGGTAATGCTATCACCAAAAAGAAGCCACGGAATAAACGGGAACTGTTGGAGGCCCTTGTACGTGTGTGGTTTCATGAACTGAGTGAGGAGTACTGTAAAAAGTTAATTCATTCAATGCCTTCACGATGAACATTGACCAGTGTTATATTAAAACATTAATACGTAGGGTTTCTTTCAACATTAGTATTAATATTTCAGAAGAGCAAACAGAATAGCTGACGTAGGTCGTTCCAATTACACCCATTTTTCAAGAAAGTGTTAAATTATTAAAAGATAAAACCTCTTTTATAGAAACAAAAATATAAATTAAAAATAAAACTGACAAAATTTACTGCGTATATTCATTTCTGATAGAAGTGGAGAGATTTCAGGCCAATTTAGCTCAGTTATTCATTTATTATTTAAAAAAATGGTAATTATAGTAGGTGATGCAATACATATTTTCCACCACTGATAACTATTTGTAAATATGTAATTATTTTTGAAAAATTACCCTTAAAGTGAAAAGTTTACATAAACCTGACATTTGTTTGCTGTCACTGTTGCAGCATATGAACTACACGTTTTTATCTTTTATCTTGTTTCCAAGATTCTGCATCTTCTCTATATAACTTCACGAGATATGCTTTCAAAGGTTGTATTTTGTTTGGCATTTGATGAATGAGAAAATAAATAGGAATTAATTTGTGGGTGATAATGCTTAAACATTAATTTATCTTCTTACAGCGTTCGTTGAGATGCCCGAGTTGATGTTTAATTTAGAAGCCAACTACCGGTTTTGGAAGGAGAAAGAGGCGCAAGGTGTGTTCCGTATACGAGCCAAAGATCTTCCGGCATCGCAAGACGATCAGCTGACGGAGTCGGAGAGTTAATGTGGTGTCCCATGCGTGTCGTAATGCTTGTGTTGAATCAATGTGACAACTTCGGACTGTGACACTCAAATAATAAATGTTAATGTATTGAATCATACTATTTATTGTCATAGAAAAACAAATCCACACATTTGTCATTGTCCAGTATTAAGAAAGAAACATGTGTAATGAAGAGCAAAGCACCAAATTTGGCAAACCCACATCTTATTTAGACTGAAAGTTTGGGACAATTACAGTGCAACTGAAAAAAAAAGAGTTAAATATTATACGGTTCATTTAATAATGCATTCTGGAAAAGTATTAAGACTTGCAATTTGAAAGTTAGGCTCATGTTTTAGACAACTGACTCTAAAAGGTATATTTTAAACTCATAAATATACATCATTTACCGCCACTCAAACAAAGAATGCTCGTTCTTTCTTTCTTTCTTTCTTTCTTTCTTTCTTTCTTTCTTTCTTTCTTTCTTTGACCTCAGGATACATATTTAGACTCAGGGTTCAGCCAAGCGATTTAATTCTGGTCATATTTGTAACGGGATCCACTCATTTCCGTGAGGCAAAACTAAAATGAGGTGTGTTTGATTCCCACCTCAGCCATCCAGAAATGCTTTTCCGTGATATCCCCACTTCAACTCCAGGTAAATGCTGGGATAGTTCCTAATTTAAGGCTACTGCCGTTTTTTTCTGAATCATTGTCTCGCACTAACACCCATCACAATGACTGACGTTATTACAGACAGATTCTCCTCACACTCAAGTTTACGGGGCTACATTACTAAGATATCGCAAACCTCCTAAATGAATCTTGAACAATAATTCTTTCTTTATTTATTTCTTTCGTAATTATAGAGCTCAATGGAATGAGTAGCATTACGTCGTAATATAAACGTATTATTCCTGACACAACTGTAAAGGTTCATTTGTTAATCCGCCGTTTAGGGGCAGATAACCTTGATCTTTCACCCCTTAAAACAATAACTAAGTCAACCGTAGGCACTTGGCCAAAACAATTACAAAGGGTACGCTCATTATGTGTTTTGAACGACTGTACAATCATAATGACGGAAGTTAATTTTAACAGGATGGGTGCGACATGACTGGACAGCCGGGAACATATTAGGCCCCGTATTTTTAGGCTTTTATAACAGAGATTTTAACATTCTTAGAATCTTTTACTTAAACATGATAATGAATACCAATATTAAAACTGAAAATTGTAGACTCATGTGTCACCAATGTGTTCGTTTAATAGCCTGTACTTCTATATCGTCGGGCGGCAACTTGTTATTTGAAAAATGGAACAGCAATGGATTAGTTGCAGATTTCAGGCGGCTCAAGTTTGTTTCCGGTGACGGTGAGGCGGTGGTTAATTAAAGGCAAGATCTACAATGACCCCGACGGAGAAGCATGTGTATACATTCTCGAGTTACGGTACAAATACGAGCGACAAAGCGCCAAACACATTGTTAATTGCAGTGCGATACATAACATGTATTTTTAACCTTCTGTCAAGCGCGGGACGAGATCGGGCGCCGAGTATCAAAATGAGCTCACAGCATAGGCTACTGTATTTACCTAAGTTAATTGTGGTTGGAAATAATTGTTTTGCAATTATGTGCATTTACACACAGTAGTTTTTCAGTTACATTTAAAACCGACATTTTTCTTTGAACACAGAAAATCTCAAATTACTGAAAGTTTTTATAACTTATCGCGAACATGTATTGAATGTCACTGACTAAATAGTGCCTAGATTTGTTATTAGAATATAAAATAATGTTTAAACGACTCTAAATGAAAATTAAGGCTTATTTCATTCTAACGTAGTGTTGTATTACTCACCGTGTGAGTAAACCAAATGCACGTATTGTTGCAATGAAACAGAAATGGGCGCAATGCATCAAATTGATTAGTTAGCAGATATCTTGACAACAGAGCAGTCAGTCACAATCTGCAGTTCATAACATTGTAGAAGGGTGAGAGAAAGCTATTATCAGGAGGAGCTCTTACTCCCGATTGTTGACAAACAATCGACACAGAATGTCAACTTGTATCAATCTGATCAGCCGCGCCCGATGGAATATGTTTTCTTAAAATGCGTAAGTTTACATTATACATTTTCCTCTGCATTAATTCTCAAAATCTATTTAAAACCCATATTTAGTTTTTCGGCGAAAGTCCTCTTTAATCTCTTTTTGGACCTTCATCCCAATTTAGACCTTTTTAGGTTCTGTGGGTTTCATATATACGGAAGCAAGGGGACATGAAACGGGGAAGTAGGTTGCAATATTCTAATTATGAACCTAGGGAAAACTATACTAAAACCTTCAAATCCGGGTTCTGATGATTGCGCAGGTCAGGAGCCGTGACGTGGAAAACGTATAATTGAAGGTGTGTGGTTTAGCAAAAAAGAGGTTTAGTTAAATAACTTAAACTTTGTGTTTCAACTATGTTGAGCAGCATAATTTATTTAAAAGTCCGAGTTGGATCCCCGTATGGCGAGTGGTTGTACCAAAAATTCCTGTTACTGCGTTCACTTTGTGGGAGCTCGTTTACCGTAACTAGTCTGGCAACAGTGCTATAAGTATCGCATGAGGGGCAGGGACTAACATGTTGCTGACGTGTTCCCTCTCTCTCCCGGAAACTAACCTTCAGTTATAACACATCTGCGTGGCCTTCAACTGGATAAGAGCTAAATGCGAGAGTCGTTAATGTTTACGCAGAAACAAAAAACAGTTGGTCATGTCTCGTCCTCTCGTGATAACTAAAACTTGAGGTAACTGCTGATTCACAAAGATTATTTCATGTCACCCAGTATTTTTTCGTTTCTGTGCACAGTAGAAAACTTGTAAGTTTTGTTGCCGAAAATAACGAACTATCTTCCTCTTAAACCACACACGTTTGCTGTCTTTCGGCTCTTCCTGAACTGGGCTGGGGAACTACATATTCCCGTCTGCGTAGTCTTACCTCCCCCCCTCCTGTATTCATTCAGACGGGAAGAATTTAATTATTAATTATTAAAAATATCCCAAATATAGGTCCCTAAATTTTAGCCTTCTTTCGATTTTTGCAAAGAATGAAAGTAGACTTATGAGATCTACACAGGGCCAAAAATTGTGTGCCTGTCTGTGAGTGAGTGAGTGTGTGTGTGTGTCATACCCTTAGCTCCTCTGAACAATCAGTTCGTACAAAATCTAATTTTGTATGGACAAGACATACGGTAGGTTGATCAATTCAAACACGCTGAAACCGAATTGAACGAAATTCGGTACAGAGGTAGCACTAGCAAAGGGCACCTCAGTGTCATGTTTTATATCACCAGCATCATGACGGAAACGTAATGGCGGCCACCCAAATGTTCAAGGCTTAAATCAAATTACGACTAACCTAATCATCTGATCTCTACTAAATTTTGCAACAACATACCTTCAGGCGGAAAGCGTCGCTATATTCAAACTATTGAGCTGATGACCTTGTAGTTTGGTCAAAACACGCTTCCCTCATGAAGGTATGTTGTTTCAAATTTTGTAGAGATCAGATGATTAGGTTAGTCGTAATTTGATTTAAGCTTTGAACATTTGGGTGGCCGCCATTACGTTTCTGTCAAGATGACGGTGATATAAAACATGACATTCAGGTTTCCTATGCTAGTGATACCTATGTACCAAATTTTGTTCAATTCGATTTCGGCGTGTTTGAATTGATAGGGAGTGGGGACATATGTACACACTCACGCACACACAAGTCACACACAGATAGACTGACAACTTTTGCGTCGTGTAGATCTCGTAAGTAAACTTTCATTTTTTTTGCAAAATTAGGCTAAAAGCCTATCAAATGGCTAGATTATCCCTTGGCTGAGATAGTCTGCTAACTTTCTGACGGATTGCCTGCCAAAAACTTAAATAGTTCGGTCGTTTAGACCGCCATGCGCCCGATTGAGGATTTGAAACGTTCGTTTACAAAAAAAAGGTTTAAACGTTTTTAGAAGAATATTTAATTTAAAAGACGTTTTCTATGGGACGATTTTAAACGTGTGATCTAAAACACTTTATCGGGACATCGCAAAAACGCTTCTGATCATGAGTCTTAGTTGTAGTATGATTGAGTAACAATTTAGGAGTACTTATGATCTGAATTATATGTTGTCTTCCCTAAGAACAGAGATTTGATAGTTCTAGGGCATAACCACCAAGAATGAAAGGGTGGTTGAGTGTTCAGTATTGTTATTTCCCTAGTAACAGGCATATCCTACTGAATTTAGATCCATTAAAGCTCAAATTGTTGTTCCGTGAACTTCTGTCTTTATGAAGATTGTTTTCAGTTGGTCTGAATGGAACAATGAATTATGCGTTGTTGTTCAAAACTCAACAGTTGCGGGTTTGAAACAGGGTCGGTCTGATGACATTTAGGGGTGTTCAAATTCGACAACCTCGTGTCAAAAGATTTACTGTCATGTTTTAATATCCCTTCCAGGGGAATATTCTAACATACAGGCGTCTCAAAATTTACTCTCAAAATTTACTGCACAATGGCTAGTTGGGAAAATATACCCATAATATTATTTAAATTTATTATTATTATAGTTCCAAAATTGGATGCCCATAACCGTACCTTCTAGGTCTTCTACATTAGTTCAATGGCATACAAAATCGGAGATCGTGGGTTCGAGCCCCGCAAATTTAAATTCCCGACCGTCCTACTAAATGGCTATTACTTTCCGTAGAATACACGGCCTAATGCAGTAGTGAAGTATTTATTATTATTATTATTATTAATAATAATAATAATAATAATAATAATATTACTATCCAAATATAAATATGAGTTTTGTGGGACAGTCGGGTCTGTTTCTTACAAAATTAATTATGTAATAATTTCCAAATATAGTAATAACTCAAGAAAGTAATAAATTGAAGATCTGACGTTAAATCTAGATTTTCAGTTAATTATGTCATACCCTTAGCTCCTCTGAACAATCAGTTCGTACAAAATCTAATTTTGTATGGACAAGACATACGGTAGGTTGAGTTGTTGCGTTTCTTAAAGCACGGATATGAAAGGAGAGGAATGCTCTTTAGAAATGTAATTTTTCATTTTAGTTCTTCAAATACTATTGCCAAATTATTTATAATCATTTAAACTAAAAGGAACTGCTGGTTTAAATCATTGATTCGGTATTATGTTTTCAACGTGTGGTATGTTTGTATTTTTGACGCTAAAAATAATAAAACTATTAATAACAAAGGTTACATTTAATTTTAATATTTTCATATATAAGAAAAACAAATGAAAGATCTACAGTAACAAAATGAGGCACGTCTAAATGCATTTTCCTTTCATTTTTCTAAACTGGTATCAATTGACTCTAGTCCGGCGGCTTCGGTGCTGTAGTTGGTAGCATGTTTAGCTTCTATGCCCAAGAACGCAGGTTCAAACCCGGCCGGGTTTTTTAAAAGTGTTAAAAATCCCTCAGTATGCCTTCCTTCGGAGGAGAAGTAAAGCCGGTGGTCACATGTCATAGATTTATGGCATTTTAAAGAACCTTCCCCTAATTACACCTGTGTGAAACTAAATTAGATTAAACATTTGACAAACGCTCTTAGGTTCCGACGTTCATGGCCAGGAGCCGACTGCGATGGCATCTGGTAACCAAGTTCTGTAGTAGTCTTTGACGGTGGCTTTTGGCGGCAAAAGTAGGAACTACTTGAAAATATTCAATGTCTGCAGTCCTTACTTGAATTGAAAACAGATAACACACACTAATACAGTCATCACAATTAACACCGGTTATCAGACAGATTCTACACACACCCAAAGTAGACGGGGCTACATACTACGTTGTCGCAGCCCCTAATCTGAGGAACCAACAAACCAACCTGACTTTAGTCCACCAAGACAATAAAATCCTGAAGTGACAGTTTTTCCAGTTTATGAAAAGCGTACATTTTGGGTTCTTTTATCAACCAATCCATTAATAAGTTATTTCATTTGCACGAAAATCCTGAAATTCTTTATGTATGGAGGGTATCTTCATTTCCTTAGATAAGTGGCTTTGTCATATTTGGTGCTCTGACTTCAAAAGGCCATATTTTAATCTGTAAGACTTCTTGAAAGAGAGTATTATTATTTCTATTTCATCTCGAGTTCAAAAATATTTAAAAGAAACATCTATTTATGATACTCTTATCTTTCTAACATTTTTCCAACGCTATTATGTTCCAAAGCATATTTTTTATCTGTAACAAGAAATATTGGTATCGCAATAAACCTCATTTCCAATGGTTTATTCTTAAGTGGAACTGACACCTCGAAATTGTTCTTCTCTACATGCATTATACCCGCAGTGTAACCACTCTGATTTCACTTTTGTATGTTGTACAGAGAGTTTAGTTTGTATATAACGGAGACCCTCGCTTACCCGCTCGCCCGTGGCGCGAGCCTGTCCCCCGCCACGCACTTTGCCGTTATGCGGCGCCCGCGCCGCACTGAGTCATTGAGTATAGGAATTTGTACTTACCTAGTTCACAGCTGGTGCTGAAAATGTTCGCCATTCACTGCTACACATCGCTGGCACCTTTTTATGAAACTGGCATTTACTCTCTGAAGTTCCTCAGCACCGATTGACTGTATTTCAGCTGTGATATAGTCTTTAAGCTCATTTATAGTGTGAGGGTTTCTCGCATACACTCTATTTTTAAGCGTCCCCCACAAATAAAAGTCACATGGTTATAAGTCTGGGCTTCGCGGGGGCCACACGTTCCGACTTATAATCCTCGTACCGAAAATGCGACGCAATTCTGTCATGGATGCTTCGGCAGTGGGAGCAGTGGCAGAATCCTGTTGAAAGTAATTTGACAATCGCTCTCCGTAAGTCAGTTCGTCAAACAATTGGTCAAGGATCACATTGAAGTACAAATTTAAGTACAAATTCCTATACTCAATGACTCAGTGCAGCGCAAGCACCGCATAACGGCAAAGTGCCTGGCGGGAGACAGGCTCGCAATGCGGACGAGCGGGCAAGCGAGGGTCTCCGTTACATACAAACTAAACTCTCTCTACCTTCAATTCTCGTTTAGGTGTTTCCTATATAATAGCTCCACTGGTCATGCGCTGCTCATCAGTATAGGTCGGATCAAAGCTGGTCCGATTTATTTATGCCTCGTAGCAAACATACGATGTTGTCCATTCGTGAAGTTCAAACATGTTCTTACTTGTATAAACATGAGCCTCAATTTTGGATTGAAAGTTGCAAGCCACATGGGAATTGTGGGAAATGAGTTAGCGGATCAAGCTGCAAAAGAGGCAGTATCACTATCACCTTGACCAATGGATGTAAGACCCAGATAGTTGTTGTTGTTGTTCTTCTTCTTCTTGATGTAGATTTTTAAGGACTTTGCGACATCGTGATCCCCATGTACTTGGGTGTATGTAGAAGTTGTCTGATAACCTGTGGCACTGTTTGTGCTAGTGTGTGAACTTGTAATTGAGGTAGGATTTAGGTAGGAAGCAGTTGTGGCCTTTAGGTAAGTATCATCCTGGCATTTGCTTGGAGCCTAATAGTGGGAAACCACGGAAAACCACCTCCAGGATGACTGAGGTAGGAATGGAACCAACCTCCAACCAGTTTGTCGCACGTGGCTTAGTTAACCCCGTTCCAGCCCTCAGACCAGAATTAATTTTCTTGGCAGAATTTAACTCGGTCTTCCACCGATGACAGCCAAGAATGCTAGCTGCTACACCATGAGGTGATCCAGAAAGAAGGGGATCTGCATTTTGAATTTCACTTTAATAATAACTGTATTTTAGCAAAGCATTGAAATGAACTCAAATTTCTGCTGTGATAATTCAGCATAATTCCAGACCACAATCATCCTCGGATTTTTTTCTAGTATAGCGTCATTTGTCATTCAGGTGAGGATTGAGAAGGAAGCGGCCGTGGCCTGAAGTTTGGAGCAATCTCAGCAATTGCTTGGAGTAGAAGTGGGGAAAACCACGGAAACCACTTCCAGGGTGCTTGAGGTGGGAATAGAACTCACATCTTCACAAGTTTGCCTCACGAGGCTGAGTGTATCAAGTCCCAGCTTACAGACCAGAATTAAATTTCTTGGAAAAGCCAGGAATCGAACCGGGAGCTCCAAGTCTCGCTACTGCTACACCTTGAAGTGGTCCAATCATTTATATGAAAATCCATAGCCTGCTTCCAGTCGACCGATCGGGTCACGGATGGAATGAATGAACTGATCCGGCTGCCAAAGCCTGTCGCACTACTCTGAGGCAATGATTAAATGAAAGACAGATGAAATGACATAATAGTGGAGAGTGTTGCTAGAATGAAATTTTTGACAGGGAAAACTGGAGTACCCGGAGAAAAACCTGTCTCTGTTTTGTCCAGCACAGATCTCACATAGAGTGACCGGGATTTGAACCACGGATCCAGCGGTGAGAGTCCGGCATGCAGCCGCCAAAGTCAAGGAGGCTCTCCAATCATTTATATAAATATTCTTATACACTTATCAAATATGAAATGAAAATCCACAGCCTGCTTCCAGTCTCCGACCGGGTCAGGAATGGAATGAATGAAGCCCCCATCTAGCGGCGAGGATATGAACGTGCCAGCTGCCGAGGCCTGACGCACTCCTCTGGGGCAATGATTAAATGAATGACAGATGAAATGAAATGATAGTGGAGAGTGTTGCTGGAATGAAATTGTGACAGGGAAAACCGGAGTACCCGGACAAAAACCTGTCTGCCTCCGTTTTGTCCAGCACAGATCTCACATGGAGTGACCGGGATTTGAACCACGGACCCAGCGGTGAGAGGCCGGCGTGCTGCCGCCTAAGCCACGGAGGCTCCACTTATCAAATATAATTAACCAAAATAATATCAATTTTAATTTCCCCTTTTCAACTAAATTCTTTGTTTCATACTTTTATAACTAACTAGCTGAACTCGGCATGCGTTCCAATGCCAATCAAAGAAAATGTTGGCGTTGTAAGTTTGTTTCTTGAAGTGCTTTTGGAAAAAAATCCATTAACTGCCTCTAAATTATCGTAAAATGGACTAACTAATTTAGAAACATCCGTGGGAGAGTGCAAAGAAAATCTCCAAAGTTTTATCGCAATCGGATGAATGGGATATGAACGCATTCGGGAATTTTTTGAAACGCTGAGCGCGTCGTCACTCATTTGTTGCATCTACTCGTACACTACCTATTGTAAAATGGAATTACTAAGTCGAAACCCTTCCCAGGCGTGTACACAACAACTCATCAAAGTTTCATCGCAATCGGATGAATGGCATATGAACGCATACGGGATTATGTTTAAACAGTACGCATGCCGTCACTCATTTGTTGAATCTACTCGTACGCTACCTATTGTAAAATAGATTTACTAAGCCTGAAACATTTCCAGGAGTGTACTCAACGATTCACCAAAGTCTCATCGCAATCGGATGAATGGTATAAGAACGCATATGGGACTCATTTGAAACGATTCGCGTGCCGTCGCTCATTTCTTGAATCCACTCGTGCGGTAACTATCGTGAATTGCATGTACTAAGCCAGACACCTTCCTTGGAGTGTACACAAAAATTCACCAAAGTTTCATCGCAATCGAATGAATAGTATATGAACGCTTACGGGACTTTTTGAAGTGATTCGCGCACAATCGCTCATTTGTTGAATTTACTCGTACGCTACCTATTGTAATGTGAATTTACTTATCCAGAAAACTTTCATGGAGTGCACATAACAATTCACCAAAGTTTCGTCGCAATCGGAAGAATGGTATATGAACGCATACGGTACTTGGTTGAAACGATGCACGTGCCGTCGCTCATTTGTTGATTAAACTCGCGCGTTACCTATCGTGAAATGCATGTACTAAGCCAGACACCTTTCCTGAAGTGTACACACAATCTCACACAAGTTTCATCGCTTTTGCACGAATGGTATATGAACGCAAATGGGACTTTGTTGAAACGCTTCGCACGTCGTCGCTCATTTGTTGAATCTACTCGTGCGCTACCTATTGAAAAGTGGGTGATCTAAGCTAGAAACCTTCCCTGATGTATACACAACATCTCACCCAAGTTTCATCGCTATCGGACGAATGGTATATGAACGCATACGGTACTTTGATGAAACTCTTCGCACGTCGTCACTCATTTGTTGAATCTACTCGTTCGCCACCTATTGTAAAATGGATTTACTAAGTCAGAAACCTTCCCTAAAGTGTACACAAAATTTCACCCAAGTTTTATCGCTATCGGACGAATGGTATATGAACGCATACGGGACTTCGTTGAAACGCCTCGCGCGTCGTAGCTCATTTGTTGAATCTACACGTGCGCTGCCTATTGTAAAGTGGATTTACTCAACCAGAAACCTTCCCAAAAGTGTACACAACATCTAACCCAAGTTTCATAGCTATCGGACGAATGGTATATGAATGTATACGGGACTTTCTTGAAACGTTTTGCGTGTCCCTCATTTGTTGAATCTAATCGTGCGCTATCTACTGTGAAATGTATTTTCTCACACAAGTTTCATTGCTATCGGACGAATGGTGTATGAACACATACGGGACTTGGTTGAAACGGTGTGTGCGTCGTCGCTCATTTGTTGAATCTACTCGTGCGCTACCTATTGTAAAGTGGATATACTAAACCAGAATCCTTCCTTAGAGTGTACTCAATATCTCACCCAAGTTTCATTGCTATCGGACGAATGGTATATGACCTTATACGGGACTTTGTTGAAACGATTCACGTGCCGTCACTCACTTGTTGCATCTACTCGTGCGCTGCCTATTGTAAATTAGATTTACTAAGCCAGACATCCACTCTGTAGTGTACACAACATCTCACCCTAGTTTCATCGCTATCGGGCGAATGGTATATGAACGCATACGTGGCTTTGTTGAAACGCTTCGCGCGTCGTAGCTCATTTGTTGAACCTACTCACGCGCTGCCTATTGTAAAGTGGATTTACTAAGCCAGAAACCTTCCCTGAAGTGTACACAACATCTAACCCAAGTTTCATAGCTATCGGACGAATGGCATATGAATGCATACGGGACTTTCTTGAAACGCTTTGCGTGTCGTCACTCATTAGTTGAAGCTACTCGTGCGCTATCTACTGCGAAATGTATTTACTAAGTTAGAAACCTTTACGTAAGTGTACACAATATCTCACCCAAGTTTCATTGCTATCGTACGAATGGTATATGAACACATACGGGACTTTGTTGAAACGCTTCGCGCGTCGTCGCTCATTTGTTGAATCTACTCGTGCGCTATCAATTGTTAAATGGATATACTAAGCCAGAAACCTTCCCTGGAGTGTACACAACATCTCACCAAAGTTTCATCGCTATCGGACCAATGGTATATGAACGCATATGGGACTTTGTTGAAACGCTTCGCGCGTCGTCGCTCAATTGTTGAATCTACTCGTGCCCTACCTATCATAAAGTAGATTTACTAAGCCAGACACCTTTCCTCGAGTGTACACAACATCTCACCCAAGTTTAATGGGAATCGGACGAATGGTATATGAACGCATACCGGACTTCGTTGAATCGTTTCGAGCGTCGTAGCTCATATGTTGAATCTAATCGTGCACTGCCTATTGTAAAGTAGATTTACTAAGCCAGACACCTTTCCTGGAGTGTGCACAACGTCTCAACCAAGTTTCATCGCTATCGGACTAATGGTATATGAACGCATAGGCTACGTGACTTTGTTGAAACGCCTCGTGCGTCGTAGCTCATTTGTTGAATCTACTCACGCACTGCCTATTGTAAAGTGGATTTACTAAGCCAGAAACCTTCCCTGAAGTGTACACAACATCTAATCCAAGTTTCGTAGCTATCGGACGATTGGTATTTGAATGCATACGGGACTTTGTTGAAACACTTTGCATGTCGTCACTCATTTGTTGAATCTACTCGTGCGCTATCTACTGTGAAATGTATTTACTAAGTTAGAAACCTTCCCTGGAGTGGAAACAACTTCTCACCCAAGTTTCATCGCAATCGGATGAAAGGTTTACGAACAAATACGGGACTGTGTCGAAATGCTTCGTGCGTCGTCGCTCATTTGTTGAATCTACTCGTGCGCTACCTATTGTAAAATGGATTTACTAAGCCAGAAACCTTCCCTGGAGAGTAATCAACATTTCACCCAAGTTTCAGCGCAATCGGATGGGTGGTGTATGAACGCATAGGAGACATACACACCCACACACCCACATACATACTATCAAGTAACATTGAATTTTATATACACACATCAAAAAAAGTTTTGCCTCACCTCGGTTCCAAGAGTTCCGGAACCGTTAAATACAAAGGGAGTAGAGATCAACACAAACAACATTTCAGCTCGTTTTATTGCTCATGAGACCCACATATTGCATGTTGTACCATCATACAGCTAGACTTTCAGCATTTGTGGTCCAGATTGCAGTACACACCACTACCTCTAATACCCAGTAGCACGTCCTCTTGCATTGATGCATGCCTGTATTCGCCGTGGCATACTATCCACAAGTTCATCAAGACACTGTTGGTCCAAATTGTCCCACTCCTCAACGACAATTCGGCGTAAATCTCTCAGAGTGGTTGGTGGGTCAAGACGTCCATAAACAGCCCTTTTCCGGATATCCCAGGCATGTTCGATAGGGTTCATGTCTGGCGAACATTCTGGCCACTGTAGTCGAGCGATGTCGTTATCTTGAAGGAACGCATTCACAAGATGTGCACGATGAGGTCGAGAATTGTCGTCCATGAAGACAAATGCCTCTCCAATATTCTGCCGATATGGTTGCACTATGGGTCGGAGGATGTCATTCAGGTATCGTAAAGCCGTTTCGGAGCCTTCCATGACCACCAGTGGCGTACGTCGGCCCCACATAATGCCACCCCAAAACATCAGGGAACCACCACCTTGCTGCATTTGCTGGACAGTGTGTCTAAGACGTTCAGCCTGACCAGGGTGCCTCCAAACACGTCTCCGACGATTGTCTGGTTGAAGGCATATGCGACACTCATCGGTGAAGAGAACGTGATGCCAATTCCGTGGGGTCCATTCAGCATGTTGTTGGGCCCATCTGTACCGCGCTGCATGGTGTCGGGGTTGCAAAGCTGGACCTCGCCATGGACGTCGGGAGTGAAGTTGCGCATCATGCAGCCTATTGCGCACAGTTTGAGTTGAAACACGACGTCCTGTGGCTGAACGAAACGCATTATTCAACATGGTGGCATTGCTGTCAGGGTTCCTCCGAGCGGCAATCCGTAAGTAGCGGTCATCCACTACAGTAGTAGCCCTTGGGCGGCCTGAGCGAGGCCTGTCATCGACAGTTCCTGTATCTCTGTACCTCCTCCATGTCCGAACAACATCGCTTTGGTTCACTCTGAGACGCCTGGAAACTTCCCTTGTTGAGAGTCCTTCTTGACACAAAGTAACAATGCGGACGCGATCGAACTGCGGTATTGACCTTCTAGGCATGGTAGAACTACAGACAACATGAGCAGCGTACCTTCGTCCTGGTGGAATGACTGGAACTGATCGGCTGTCGTACCCCCTCAGTCTAATAGGCCCTGCTCATGCATGGTTGTTTACATCTTTGAGCAGTTTTAGTGACATCTATGAACAGTCAAAGGGACTGTATCTTGGATACAATATACACAGTCAACGTCTATATGCCGGAGATCTGGGAACCGAGGTGATGCAAAACTTTTTTTGATGTGTGTATATAGACAAGCTGTACCCGGCATGCTTTGCAATGCCAATCAAAGAAAGTGTTGGCATTGTAATTTGGTTTCTTGAAGTGCTTTTGGATACACAATTTTTTCTTCAATTTCCGTTAACTGCCTCTAAGCTATCGCATAAAGGATTTACTAATTTTGAAACATTTGTGAGAGAGTGCGCAACAACTCACCAAAGTTTAATCGCAATCGGATGAATGGAATATGACCGCAGATGGAACTTTGCTGAAACACTTCACGCGTCGTCACTCATTTGTTGCATCAACTCGTGCGCTACCTATTGTAAAATGGATTTACAAAGTCGAAAACCTTCCCTGGCGTATACACAACAAATCATCAAAGATTCATCGCAATCGGATGAATGGCATATGAACGCTTACGGGATTTTGTTTAAACAATTCGCATGCTGTCACTCATTTGTTGAATCAACTCGCACGCTAGCAATTGTACAATGGATTTACTAAGTCAGAAACCTTCCCTGCAGTGTGCACAACAACTCACCCTAGTTTCATCACAATCGGATGAATGGTATATGAACGCAGATTGAACTTTGTTGAAACGGTTTGTGCGCTGTCACTCATTTGTTGAAACTACTCGTGCACAACCCATTATATAATGGACTTACTAAATCAGAAACTTTCCCAGCAGTGTGCACAACAACTCACCCAAGTTTCATATTTATGGATGAATAGTAGGCCTATATGAACGCATACGGGACTTTGTTGAAGCGATTCGCGTGCCTTCGCCCATTAGTTGAATCTACTCGTGCGCTACCTATTGTGCAATGGATTTTCTAAGTAAAAACATTCCCTGGACTGTGCATCCCATCTCAGCCAAGGTTCATCGCTATCGGACGAATGGTAGGCCTATATGAACGCGTACGGTACTTTGTTGAAAAGCTTCGCGCGTCGTCGCTCATTTGTTGAATCTACACGTGCACCGCCTATTGTAAAGTGGATTTACTCAGCCATAAACCTTCCCAAAAGGGTACACAACATCTAACCGAAGTTTCATAGCTATCGGACGAATGGTATATGAATGTATACGGGACTTTCTTGAAACGTTTTGCGTGTCGTCACTCATTTGTTGAATCTACTCGTGCGCTATCTACTGTGAAATGTATTTACTCACCCAAGTTTCATTGCTATCGGACGAATCGTGTATGAACACATACGGGACTTAGTTAAAACTGTGTGCGCGTCGTCGCTCATTTGTTGAATCTACTCGTGCACTACCTATTTTAAAGTGGATATACTAAGCCAGAATCCTTCCTTAGAGTGTACTCAGTATCTCACCCAAGTTTCATTGCTATCGTACGAATGGTATATGAACACATACGGGACCTTGTTGAAACGCTTCGCGCGTCGTCGCTCATTTGTTGCATCTATTCGTGCGCTACCAATTGTAAAGTGGATATACTAAGCCATAATCCTTCCTTAGAATGTACTCAATATCTCACCCAAGTTTCATCGGTATCGGCCGAATGGTATATGAACGCATACGGGACTTTGTTGAAACGCTTCGCGCGTCGTCACTCATTTGTTGAATCTACCCGTGCGCTATCAGTTGTTAAATGGATTTACTAAGCCAGAAACCTTTCCTGGAGTGTACACAACATCTCACCAATGTTTCATCGCTATCGGACGAATGGAATATGAACGCATACGGGACTTGGTTGAAACGCTTCGCGCGTCGTCGCTCAATTGTTGAATCTACTCGTGCCCTACCTATCGTAAAATAGATTTACTCAGCCAGACACCTTTCCTCGAGTGTACACAACATCTCACCCAAGTTTAATCGCAATCGGACGAATGGTATATGAACGCATACGGGACTTTGTTGAAAGTTTCGCGCGTCGTAGCTCATTTGTTGAATCTAACCGTGCGCTGCCTATTGTAAAGTAGATTTCCTAAGCCAGACACCTTTCCTGGAGTGTACACAACACCTCACCCAAGTTTCATCCCTATCGGACTAATGGTATATGAACGCATACGTGACTTTGTTGAAACGCTTCGTGCGTCGTAGCTCATTTGTTGAATCTACTCGCTCGCTGCCTATTGTAAAGTGGATTTACTAAGCTAGAAACCTTCCCTGAAGTGTACACAACATCTAACCCAAGTTTCATAGCTATCGGACGAATGGTATATGAATGCATACGGGACTTTTTTGAAACGCTTTGCGTGTCGTCACTCAGTTTTTGAATCTACTCATGCGCTATCTACTGTGAAATGTATTTACTAAGTTATAAACCTTCCCTGGAGTGGAAACAACTTCTCACCCAAGTTTCATCGCAACCGGATGAAAGGTTTACGAACAAATACGGGACTGTGTCGAAATGCTTCGCGCGTCGTCGCTCATTTGTTGAATCTACTCGTGCGCTGCCTATTGTAAAATGGATTTACTAAGCCAGAAACCTTCCTTGGAGAGTAATCAACATCTCACCCAAGTTTCAGCGCAATCGGATGGGTGGTGTATGAACGCATAGGAGACATACCCACCCACACACCCACATACATACTATCAAGTAACATTGATTTTTAGCCTACTTTCGATTTTTGCAAAAAATGAAAGTAGACTTATGAGATCAACACAGGGCGAAAAAAGTGTGTCTGTCTGTGTGTGTGTGAGTCTGTGTGTGTGTCTGTGTGTGTGTCTGTGTGTGTGTGAGTGTGTGTACTCGGAATGTCTGTCCCCCCCTATCAATTCGAACACGGTGAATGCGAATTGAACGAAATTTGGTACAAAGGTAGCACTAGCAAAGGACACCTCAGTGTCATGTTTTATATCGCCGCCATCTTGACGGAAACGTAATGGCGGCCACACAAATGTTCAAAGCTTAAATCAAATTACGACTAACCTAATCATCCGATCTCTACCAAATTTTGCAACAACATACCTTTATGGGGGGAGCATTCTTTGACCAAACTAATAAGTCATCAGCGTAATAGTTTGCGGATGGCGGCCATCTTTGTGTGAAAATCGATTCCCCCTATTAATTCGAACACGGTGCAACCGAATGGAACGAAATTTGGTACAGAGGTAGTAATAACAAAAGGCACCTCAGTGTCATGTTTTATATCGCCGCCATCTTGACGGAAATGTAATGGCGGCCACACAAATGTTCAAAGCTTAAATCAAATTACGATTAACCTAATCATCCGATCTCTACCAAATTTTGCAACAACATACCTTTATAGAGGAAGCATCCATTGACCAAATAACTAGGTCATAAGCCTAATAGTTTGCGGATGGCGGCCATCTTTGTTTGAAAATCAATTCCCCCTATTAATTCAAACACGGTGAAACCAAATGGAACGAAATTTGGTACAGAGGTAGCACTAGCAAAGGGCACCTCAGTGTCATGTTTTATATCGCCGCCATCTTGACAAAAACGTAATGGCGGCCACACGAATGTTCAAAGCTTAAATCAAATTACGATTAACCTAATCATCCGATCTCTACCAAATTTTGCAACTACATACCTTTATGGAGGGAGCATCCTTTGACCAATCTAATAGGTTATTAGCCTAATAGTTTGCGGGTGGCGGCCATCTTTATGTCAAAATTGATTCCCCCTATTAATTCGAACACGGTGGAACCGAATGGAACGAAATTTGGTACAGAGGTAGCACTAGCAAAGGGCACCTATGTGTCATGATTTATATCGCCACCATCTTGACTGAAACGTAATGGCGGCCACACGAATGTTCAAAGCTTAAGGGACACTGGGACTGAAATTTTCAAATTCTATATAAACTGAGGTACAGCTTTGAAATTTTATATGGTTATGAATAGTCATATTATAAACCACTGTGGGAAACGTGAGCATTGTAAGTTGATTAGTTCTCCAGATATTAATTATTTTGTACATTTATTGTGCTAATTATTCAAGTTTTATAAAGGTCAGCCGCGTTAAAAAAAACAAGATAGTGTAACTTTTAGGTTATATTCTATTGCACTATAACAATTGGAAGAAACCTACGGATCCGATTTTGAATTGCATTAATGAGTGTCAAGAAATTAATTTTTTTTCATATCGAAGTTTTTTTTCTACAAAAAATCGTATTTTTTCCAGTTTGAATTTTTTTTGCAGCCATACCAAAAGTGCAATCTAAAAAACGATCCGCAGGTTTATAGTCATTGCAATGAAGATAATAAATTCCCATTTTGAAAGCAATATCATAAGATTTATGACGCGAGTAACATTTTGAATGCCTGAAAAAGTGAATCCGAGAAAACAGCAATTTTCTAAAATGATGCACAATTTACAAGGTTTCAGCTTACCAATGACATTAGGATTGTCCTACAGCATAGGTGACACCCTCCTTCTTCTGTTTTGCAGCTTCCTCCTTCATTTCTGTTAGTTTCACCTTCCGTCGACATGCCTTTCCCTTCTCCAATTATGACCGCGGACTTACATTCTTCCTGCGACTGTCACATCATTCAAGTGTTTATGCTGTGACATGAGATACTGAAGTTAGTCTTATTCCTGATTTCAACTCTGTTGTAGCACTACACCCCATGTAGAATTCTGCTACAGAATTACTAACAGCAATTTCAAGTATCTTCCGTGAAATAAAAATCTCCTTTGGGCACTTCCTCCAGATAACAGAATGCAGACTCTCATTCTGATTTTCAGTAGCATCTGGATAGTAGCTCATCTGATGCCAGCCTTTGATAAACAGGCATAATCTTGACAACTAAGGGTTCTTAAAGTTCTACAGCCATTTTGTCATGACTCTGTGGTGTTTTACCAGCTGCGATACTTCGATTGTAGAAACACCAAGACTCAGAACCTTCAGGACACTTACTGTGCTGGGGCGATTAAAGGACACACCGTGCATTTTAAAGCTTCGCCAGGGCTTTAAAAATGGCGGAATTCGGATAAAAACACTGCTATATGATCCGCAGGGGATAGGGGTGTATTAATATGGAAAATACCGAAAATCGACATTTTCCACAAATTTCACTAAAATTTCAGTCCCAGTGTCCCTTAAATCAAATTACGATTAACCTAATCATCCGATCTCTACCAAATTTTGCAACTACATACCTTTATGGAGGGAGCATCCTTTGACCAATCTAATAGGTCATTCGCCTAATAGTTTGCGGATGGCGGCCATCTTTGTGTCAAAAGCGATTCTCCCTATTAATTCAAACACGGTGAAACCGAATGGAACGAAATTTGGTACAGAGGTAGCACTAGCAAAGGGCACCTCATATTCATGTTTAATATCCCTATAGCACGTTGTATTTCAACAAGCTACTACAATCAACATTCAATCATACTCCTTGAAAAGGACAAAGAGTTATAACAATACCCATGCATTTAGGAGAAAGTAGGCTATATGTTCTTTACTGAACATCTTGTTTATATATATAGACAACATTTATTTTATAATGGCTCTGTAATCTCACAATAACTGCTATTCATTAGAAGTGCATACTTCATATCTACATCGAAATATATTTTAATAGTTTTGGGACATAAGCAACAAATGGGATATATTTCTCCCTGTGATCCGAACTTAAAGTATATGTTAGTACTGGATCAGATCCCATCACTGTGTAGATTTTATTCATACTGTACTTCCACGCTCAACTGTCTACTGTTCATTGTTGCGTTGAAAAAGATAGCTGGAAGAAATTTTTCAGTGTTGCCTTATAGTCAATTATTGATATTGTAACTGAGGAATATTAATCTGCCGGTTTGCATGGTGGGAGTGGCCGTACGAAGGGGTTGAAAATGGAGGAAAATTATTCGAGCGCGTCAGGTATTCAGAAGGGATGTTAAGTAAACCCTAAATGAGCTCCTATTCAAAAGACTGACGATTTGGACGCAACCAAACTCATGGCCGATTTTTAAAAATGCTAAAATGAATCGCGACATTGAAATACTCGAGCATGTCTGTATAATATACAGACGGTTAACCTTGATGCCTTTGTCGAGTTGACCCATAATCTGACAATTGTGGAGGAATTTCCTAAATCTGAAAGTTTGAAACAAATCTTTTTTCATTTTTTAAATTACTGAATGAAATTAATACAATTAACATAAAATAATATATATATATATATATATATAGAAGAAAATGGTATAATGAAAAAAAAACCAAGTAGTTCCGTGAAGAATTATACAGCCTATTTTCACATATCCTCTTTATGTTAACTGCCACTATCAACATACAAAATTTCACTTTGATTGCTGTAATAGATTCGTAGATATTTCGGATGGTCGCCATGTTGGATTTTATATAAGTAGGTCCCAGAGTTATGTACTGTTACATGAAGATTATTGTGTACGTGTAGCATTCAAACTTCAATCGCATGATTAAGACACAAGAAGCAACAAGGAGATTTTAAAATTTCGCACAGCTGCCATCTTGTGGTTATGGAAACAATTGAAATTAATTATATGCCAGTGGATTAACATTCGTATAAATATTTACTGTACCAAGTTTCACTGCACTCGGATGGTTAAATTGCGAGAAACGTCCATGTGAATATTTATACTTCGCGTTGCCGCCATGTTGGATTTGTGATCACCAGACTATTAAAGGCCCTATAGGTGAACTTATGTTCATAGCCGTTATGAACATAAAAAGTTCAGTATGATTGCTGTAAAAGTTACATAGATATTGAGAACTATCTAAATATTTCGGATGGTCGCCATGTTGGATTGTTATATGTAGGCCTATAGGCCATAGAGTTATCTACCATTAAAGGACAATTATTTCGTAGGTTCGTTATTAAAACTTTCACTTCGATCGCATGATTACGTCAAAAGAAATGAGAACTTAATTTTAAAATTTCGCACAGCCGCCATATTGAGGCTATGTAAACAATTGAACTAAATTAGATACCAGTGCATTACAATGTGTATAATCATTTCCTCAACTAGATTTCATTGCGTTTGGAACAGTAAATCGCGAGAAAGGTCTATTTAAAATTTTCAAATTCGCTTGGCCGCCATATCCGTTTTGTAGTTAACCGGTTATTGAACGTCTTATAGATGAACTTCCAGTAGTGCCCTTTATCTCCGTACAAAATTTCAGGGTGATACCGCTAATAGTTTCAGAGATATAGAATGCCGGTGAAATATTTCGCACATCCGCCATCTTGTGGTTATGTAAACAATTGAACAAAGTTAGATTTCGGTGCATTACAATGTGTATAACCATATACTGTAACAAGTTGTATTGCGTTTGGTTGGTTAAATCGCGAGAAACGTCAATTTAAAAGTCGCAACATCGCTTAGCCGCCATGATGGTTCTGTAGTTACCAGTTTTTCAAAAGTCACATAGGTGAACTTTTAGTAGTTCCCTTTATCACCGTAAACAATTCCAGGGTGATATCGGGAGTAGTTTGGGAGATATTGAATGCTGGTGAAATATTTCGCACAGCCGCCATGTAGGATTGGTGAGACGTATCAAAATTTGAAGGGCACGGTCGGGGTCGTCCGGAATAGTGCTATCTTACCGAGTTTCATTGAAATCGCTCCAGCCGTTTAGAAGTTATTACACACACACACACACACACACACATACGGACAAAAGGTGATCTCATAAGCTTATTTTTTCAAAATTGAAAATAGGATAAAAAGCAAGAGTGAGAAGGGACGAGAGGCGTGGAGTGGGAATTACATTCTGTAGTTCTCAGCAGATGCTCGCACCACACTTTATTAATTTTAACTACTTCGGCTTGTGGAAATTGGCAGATTATATTATTCCCGTGATCCTTGAATGATTTCCTTCAAAATATAAACAAAATTAACCGCGCTCGAGAATGGCCACGCGACTTTATTTTTTTTTTGCCATTTTGTGACTCTCCTATTTCCTTATGTCACGCGCAAATCTTCCGACTATTGAAATGCACACTTTTCTGCATGTAATTAACTCACCTTGTCTTAATCTGACGCGCTCGATTTTTTCTAATGATCGATATTTGTTTTACTATTCTGATCGGCTGACCTAAACGATCGACCCTATTTGACGTGTTCATGTATGGTGGGGGTACTTGAACAGGGTGCAAGGTTTCCCGCCTTAGTTTGTTCTGCCTCACGGGGGTAAATCCCAAAATCCTCGCTCGGGCTTTTTTCCTTCTTCAATAGTCCATACCAATATACCAACATTATCTCGCATATTCCAGTAATTAGAATTATTTACTGTTGACCGACTAATAGTTTCAATATCAATTGTTCCGTTGATGTATTAGGCTACTGCCTCAGACCAATTTGGTACTTGAGCTCGTCCCGTAAGGGGGCATCCATTAATTACGTAAGGCGAATATGGCGATTTTTCGAATCCCCCTCCCCGACCCTCTCTCCCCTTGGTGAGATGTCGTGAGATTTTGCTTGACCCCCTCCCTCCTCCCCTAATCTCACGTGAGATTTTTCAAAATGCGTATTTTTAATGTGAATAACTTAATCTGTGCTTGATTGCGTGGGATTTATTTAAAAACAATTGCTAAATTCTTTTTATTTAAGACTAGTATTTAAGACTTCTAAGAAAGCCTCCGTGGCTTAGGCGACAGCACGCCGGCCTCTCACCGCTGCGCTGGGTCCGTGGTTCAAATCCCGGACACTCCATGTGAGATTTGTGCTGGACAAAGCGGAGGCAGACAGGTTTTTCTCTGGGTACTCTGTTTTTTCCTGTCACAATTTAATTCCAGAAACACTCTCCACTATCATTTCATTTCATCTGTCATTCATTTAACCGTTACCCCAGGGGAGTGCGACAGGCTTTGGCAGCCGGCACGGTTCATTTCCTTGCCGCTAGAGGGGGCCTCATTCATTCCATTCCCTTGCCCGGTCGGTGGATTGGAATCAGGCTGTGGATTTTCATTTAAGACTTCTAAGAACGTAGTCTAGAATCACAGTGAGAAAATTGAACAATAAAATACTTCAGTAGGAACTACAAAAATTCGTAAAAGAATATTCATTCTAATTCAGTCCACGGAGACTCATGTATGATCTCAAGAGTGACTACTGGAACCAAAATGTTCATGTAATTTTCAGTAAAATCATCTGCTCCTGCAACCTTGCTCTGATTTAGCCACTCTAAACCGTTATCGCTTGCACACAGAAGCCACAATTTTATGGAGAAACTTGTTTACTTAATTTAACCCAGTTTTCTCGCAATATTACACTGTTTCTTGCGGAAAAGAACGTGATATTTGCCGACACCCGCCTCTCCCCCACGTGAGATTGGGTGAGATTCAGCTCAATTAATGGATGCCCCCTTAGAAGCAGAAGATAGTGTCTCATGACTGTTCTACGCCGGCTGTTAACCAGATTGCTATATGCCACCGTCAATCATGAGGAGAACACTCCGAGCCCGCAGCAGATCCAACTTCCAATATTTCTCAACTAACAATAAGCTGTTTATAGCTGGTAATGAGCTATGTTCGATTAATCGATTAATAATCGTTTAATCGAATAATTTGAAATTAATCGACCCACGGTTCAAAGGATTAATCCACTTACCAAATAATAGATTAATCGGCTAACCAAAAATTCGTTTAATTGATTAGTAGACACGAGATAAGAAGAGAAGTTTAAATGAGAGGTCATCGCTTAAGTTGAGTAATGCTTATTTTCGGAATAATTTACGTAAGAAATCTATAAAAGTTACATTTTGTTTAAATGTACAAAGTGTCCTTCCTTGTTTATGTTAACAATAACCAAATAACAGTTAGTGACAGTGGAAGGACAAACACCAATCAAATTGGCCAGGGTTTTGAAGAAAGAAAACTAAGAGTTTTCTGCAAAGATTTTGAATACTTTTTCAATGTTTAAAATTTAGGACAGGAACATTTTCGTTTTACTCTGTTACAGCCTACAGTACTTTTACAAAGAAGTTACATTATTTGAAAATATATGATACATTATATTTCACTTTATTAAATGCCTGTTTTGCTTCTGTGAGAGCGTAATGACCACCCCGAGCCGAGAAAAAGTTACCTTACAAAAATGATAAAAACTTTGTTTCTTGGACACACACAATTTTAAAATTAATAAACCAGTTATACAACATTCCAAAGTATACTGTGTTAAAATTTGGATTCGATCTAATGACGGGTTTTTGAGATAATAATTCTTAAATGTGACGCATGGTTGAAACACTCTTAAAAACGTACATCGATTAATAGACCAAACAAATAATTGATTATCGACCAAAGGCACTATCGATTAATCTTTTTGTAGTAATTAATCTATTTTATGCTTCAATTAATCGATTATTCGATAGCTGAATTTAATAGATTAAAAGTACCTAATGCTGTTCTTATATTCTTCAGCTTCTTTTATCATAAGTTATAATTAACATTGAGAACAAAGTCGCACCTTTATTTTCCTTTTGTACAAAACATAAGTTTAGAATGAACATACGGCATCAGTTACTTTGTGTATGAAAAGTAAGAATCAGTACTGGTGAGGAGCCGATTTGTTTTACGCTACTGAGTGTACCCCTCTGTCCATTCTGTTATCTTGGTGGTTCCTGAGCCAGAGGGATACTCCTGAAGAATACTGTGGAGCTGCAAGGAGTAATGAGCTACTGCACGATGATAAATAGGCCTATCACTACACTGCCTACTTCATCTGCGAGATCCAGGAGTGAAGTCAATTTAAATCAGTTTAGTTGAATCGGATATAATCGAATTAATATTTAATCAATTGCATGGACATATTCTGTCAATATATGTAATACTAGCTGTTACCCGCGGCTTCGCCCGCAGTAACATTTGGAATCCCGTTATAACATTTGTTATATAGATTTTTCCTGTAGTGGAAGATAATCACGGCAACATGGAGCGTTGAAATTGAAAATCGGGTGCAATATACGACGGGGAGCTTTGATTTAAGGCAGGTCCCCTAGCCTACTGCCATGTCTATCGAGAGTGTTTTTAACGCCTAAGCACTTCTCGGTAGACTATATTTCTGGTCTTTCTCTCAGGCTGCAGAATGACTACTGTCGATCAAAGTATTATGTGTACTCGAGTTTGAAGGTTGTTTGTTAAGTAACCAATAGACTTACATAAAATCCAATACCATCAACATTTTCGTCGTTCTATTTTACATTAGTTCATGTAGGTTTGGATTTTTAAATTTATATTTTAATATTTGTTATCGCAGTTGGAACACAAAAAGTGCCCGTTTTTAAGCGTGTTTCAACCATGCGTCACATTTAAGAATTTTTATCTCAAAAGCCCGTCATCAGATCGAATCCAAATTTTAACACAATATATATTGGAATATTGTATAACTGGTTTATTAATTTCACAATTTTGTGTGTCCAAGAAACAAAGTTGTTATCATTGTTGTAAGGTAACTTTTTCTCGGCTCAGGGTGGTTGGAAAATGTAGTTCTTGGTTGCGTTGTAATCATTATACATCAAAAAGTTATGCTATATGACTGTGAAATACGTAAATTAATTCACTTATTTTATATCGGTTTGTATTTGTACGAGGAAATAACACATGGTTCTCCTGCTAGCCGCTCCGGTAAAAGCTGTACAGCGTTGCTGAGATGGAGCCCATCACTTCCGAGCGAGACGCGCCATGATGCATGTGGGCACCATTTTGGCAACGCTGAACAGCTGTTCCCGGAGCGGCTAGCTGGTGAAACATGAGTTATTTCCCTGTAGAAATATAAACCGATATAAAATAAGTGAATTAATTTACGTATTTCACAATCATACAGCATAACGTTTCGATGTTAAGGAGTATAATGCAACCAAGAACTACATTTTCCAACCACCCCGAGCCGAGAAAAAGTTACCGTACAAAAATGATAACAACTCTGTTTCTTGGACACACACAATTTTGAAATTAATAAACCAGTTATTCAACATTCCAATGTATATTGTGTTAAAATTTGTATTCGATCTGATGACGAGTTTTTGAGATAATAATTCTTAAATGTGACGCATGGTTGAAACACTCTTAAAAACGTGCATTTTTTGTGTTCCAACTGCGATAAAAAATATTAAAATATATATTGAAAATTCCAAACCTACATGACCTAAAGTAAAATATAACGACGAAAATGATGATGTTATTGGATTTTATGTAGGTCTATTGGTTACTTCACAAACAACCTTCAAACTCGAGTGCACATAATACTTTGGTCGACAGTAAGCCACCAGAAGAACTGACTCAGGAGCATGCCACGTACAGTTGACCATGTGCGAAACAGTCACTTCTCAGATCCACACCAGCTACTTTTAAACTCTGCCCCTGAGCCTTGTTAATTGTCATGACGTAGCAGAATTTCAAAGGAAACTGCAGACGTTTGAATCGAAAATGATAGTCTGATGGTATTAGAGGAATGCGGGGTATGAAGATAGTTTCGCCTTGGCCAACACCTGTAAATATGGTGGCTTCAATCACAAATTTATGCAGAGCTTTAACCTACAGCCTGGTTCCATTGCAGTGTTTAGGAAGGTTTAGATTGCGCAATAACATGGCAGGAGCACCAACCTTGAGGATCAGGACATGAGGCGGTATTCCGGGCTAATGAATAAGCATAATGAACTGCATCTTCAACCTCTACAACTGAGTCTAATTCGTATACCAATTTTGTTGTTGATAACTTCTTAAGGATGGCGATATTTATACTATCAGCAGATTCATTTGTTGGGGTAAGAATAGCTCTTTCTTCCATCCATGTATTATCAAGGTTGGAATTTACAAACACTTGGGGATAGATCTTTTCGATCAAATTCTCTAAACTGTCAACAACTTCGCACAGTTGAGCTGGAATAGTTATTTTTCCGTCATTTTACTCCAACTTTCCATCGCTAATGCTTAGAAGGAGACGGGAAAACTCCTCAGCCATAAAATCACCATGGAGGTGTACGCGCTTGTTGACAGTCAAGGGAATTGAACTGACTTTGCGCCATACGTAAGATGATTTTAGGCAGGCATTTACTTCGTCAACCCGTTTTCCACGGGGTATAATGGGGAGGGTCTGTCTAAAGTCACCGGCAAGAAGTACTGTGACTCCACCCATAAATTGGTTGTTACCCCTAATGTCCCTAAGTGTTCTGTCCAATGCCTCGACTCCTCCTTTGTGCGCCATCGTACATTCATCCGAAACAATGAGTTTTGTGCCACGCGAGCTGTGCCACTTTGCTTAGAGATGTTACAAAGGGCAGATGCAGCGTGACTGAGATTAAGAGGGAGCTTGAAAGCAGAATGAGCTGTTCTTCCACCATCCAGTAGGGTGCTGCAATACCCCAGGAGGCGACTGCGATGGCAATGTTCTGTCGACTTCTAAATGTACTGAGCAGGAGGTTTATCAGGAAGGTTTTACCAGTTCCGCCTGGTGCTTCGAGAAAAAAGAGCTGACCACATTCTGAAACAACGCTTCGAACTATTTCGTCATAGGCCAATCTCTGCTCGTTGTTCAATTTTGGAACATTATCAGCAACCTCTTTGGACAACTTAATTGTGCAAATGTATTTTATTGACTTTACAGAGTTGCAGTACTCAACATTGATATGAGCTGGGAAGGTGCGAGATAGGACGGGGTTATAGGGTACCACCCAGCTATTGTCAATTTCCACTCCCTTTTAATAATAGAAACCCCACCCTCCGAAGTAGGCAGCCTGGGTTATTTGGGATACCCATCTTCCCCGGTTTGGGTTTCCTTGATTAGTGGTCTGGGGTACTTCTTGGTGCATACTCCTTCCACCATGCAAGACAAACTCCTGTTGAGGACTCCATATGGACCGTGGATCATGGTTGCCTTGACAATTTCATGGAGAGCAGGGTCAAGATTTGGGTCAGGAATCTCAGCACTGATCAGCTTTTCGATGTCTTCAGGCCTTAGCTTTTCTTCCAGCCATTCAATGGAATACATGTGACACCTTGAAGGGCCAAAGATACAACCCTATGTAAGAAGTCTTATCATGTGGTTAACTTTCAAATGGAATACCCGCGCTTCCAAAACATGCCTATCTTGAGGTTGTTGACCTTGTTTCAGGTGCTCGACTACTTCGGACTATTTTGGATTGCAGGTGAATGTTATAAAAAGATCAGGACGTCCAAAATGGCGCACGTAAGTCATAGCATCCTGAGTGCGTTCATGCATATAGCGCGGGCCTCCAGTGAATGTCGACGGCAACACGACCATTTTACCAATATCTGACAAACGGCTGTCAGCTTTACTCATTGCATCCTTCAGGTGCACATATTCCTCACTTCTCAACTTTTTCTGATTGATGCGAATCCAAAGTAGTCTCTCTGTCTCAATCTTTGCATACATATTAACCAGAAACTGATTGAGAAGATTGCGAAATAACAAAATATAAGAATTATCACCCTCACGCTCAAATATTCTGAAGCTGTAAAAGTTAGCGGCAGACACGGTCTTCTTCAAAGGTGCTTGAGTGCTGTTGTGACGTTGAGGGATATTAATGCAGTAGCCATCTTCTCCAGGGCAGAACATAAGCTGATATTGCAGAGCATCATACGCGCGATGTGTTTCACTAATACGAAGCAACCTGCTATCTCTGCCGTGGAGTACAATATCCCTTTTCTCAAACTCCTGACCATCAATTAAAACCGCCACTTCCTTAGTGCTAGGGCCGTTATAGCGGCCTTTGTGCTCGTCAAGAGGTCTTTTGTCAGCTTTGATAACCACCCGGAAGTCATGATTGCCATCAGGAACTGATTCCATTACTGTTATAAAATCCTGAATGTATGTATTATGCTTGTGTAACAGATCCTGCAATTGGAGAACTATCTGAGGTTTAACGTCAGGGAAGATGCCACATCGGATGTTTTTTTCTATGTCTTCATCTCCAACAAAGTAAATTTGTAGAAATTGAGGCTGTTGTTCAGATGATGGTAATAAGCTCCCGATTCGATTGTATGCCTGCCCTTCCACTTTAAACGTTGGCATGAAATTGCCTTCTTTTACTTTCTCTGCACCAAAAGATGTCATTTGAAAACAACTATTATATTTACGTGTATTAGACAGGAAGTGTTCTGATTCTGGGTGCTGATGGTTAAGGAGGCTGTGCAAGGGTTCAGGATATTGTTGGATCGGGGGAAGCTGTATTTTTACATCACTGTAACACATTCCAGGAGTTTCATCCTTCCATTTCTTGGCTTTGCAAAATGTACAAACCACCTGATAGCCAATAGTCAATGTTTTGTTCGCAGAATAATCAGTTTGTGGATTATATTGAATGCCGGACATTTTTATTACTGTCCATGGAAGAATCTTGACTTGAGCCCTTTTAAAATTATGTGTAACAACAGCCTTTCTATTTACTCTTTGTGTATTTGGCCACTGCATCCCTATTTACTTCTGGGCGGCTCTTTGTACATTTGGTCGCTGCATCTCTATTTACTTCTGGGTGGCTCTTTGTATATTTGGCCACTGCATCCCTATTTACTTCTGGGTGGCTCTTTGTATATTTGGCCACTGCATCCCTATTTACTCCTGGGTAGCTCTTTGTATCTATGGCAGCTGCATCCCTATTTATTTATGGGTGGCTCTTTGTATATTTGGCCACTGCATCCCTATTTACTTCCGGGTAGCTCTTTGCATATATGGCCACTGCATGCCTATTTACTTCTGGGTGGCTCTTTGTATATTTGGCCACTGCATCCCTATTTACTTCTGGGTGGCTCTTTGTATATATGGCCACTGCATCCCTATTTACTTCTGGGTGGCTCTTTGTATATTTGGCCACTGCATCCCTATTTACTTCTGGGCGGCTCTTTGTATATTTGGCCACTGCATCCCTATTTACTTCTGGGCGGCTCTTTGTATATTTGGCCACTGCATCCCTATTTACTTCTGGGCGGCTCTTTGAATATTTGGCCACTACATCCCTATTTACTTCTGGGCGGCTCTTTGTATATTTGGCCACTGCAACCCTATTTACTTCTGGGTGGCTCTTTGTATATTTGTCCACTGCATCCCTATTGACTTTCTTATTGCTTTCAACATACTTCTTAACTGCCCTAAGGTTTACTTCAGGATGTTCTTTCGCGTATTTGTTTACAGCTTTATTTAATTGTTTTTACGGATGTTGTTAGTAAATCGTTTTCTACGTTTTGAACCTCTATTTGATTTAGTTTGAGGCACTGACTCGAGGAGGATTTTCGCGGTAGAAGTAGAAGATGTTAATGAAGAAGGCTGAATGAGAAGCGGGTATTCACATTATAAAATTGTAGGCGTGAATGGCTCGTAAACATCAAAATGTCCCTGAGTGAACTCTCCCGTAAACCTGAACCTTTTAACAGAAGCTGCAGAACCATACATATTTCCAATTTGGAGTACACGATTACAGAAGACCTGGAATTGGAAAGGATAAATCTCTGCCGCTACTTGCAATTCGAATGATATACCGTATGTGTAAGGCATAGACATACCTGATACATATTCAGCCTTGTTTATGTAAGGCTGGCAATCTCGTGTCATAGAATACACCTGTAGTCTTTCCCAGTTGTTAGAGGCGTGTCTGACGATATCAGCACGCACTGTACGTGCATGTAATATATTGCCATGCATTACGTAAGATAGAGCAGAGTAGAGACAGGCACCATCTCCGGGAATTTCATAGACTTTGTGGGGAACTTCGGTGCCATCTACCTCTAACATTTCTACTGCAACCATCGTGAAAACAATCAATGAACAGCAAGTACAAAAAATAGGAAGAAGAAGAGCCTCCCTTGAGTAATAAAAAATGGAATACACCTAACGTAAAAACAAATCTCTACTTAAAAAACCTGATAAATGGAATAGACCTAGCCTAACTTCACAAAATTAACGTTGGTAGAGGTATTTTTTGTACCAAAATCTACTTTTCATTATAACTATGTACTACCAAGAAATTATGAAAAACGCCGATCCTAATCCAACAAACAAAGGAACTCTACAGTTACTTCAACTAAAGGCTAATATATAATGCAATATGATGATTATGAAGTGATGGTAAAAGTACGAAGTACAAAGAGAAATGAAATGCAATATGATGATTATGAAGTGATGGTGAAAGTACGAAGTACAAACAGAAATGAACTCGACAGTTACTTCAACTATAGGCTAAAATGTTTGTGAAGTGATGGTGAAAGAACAAATTACAGAGAAGTACTGTTTGAACAGAGAGAGAGGATAAAGTTCGGGAGCGCAGACAACAATGACATGCACTTTATGACAGTAAAGAACACACTGAGCATTGCCACACAGCTCAAGGCTTGCAAAGCGCCAGAACTCAGGTAGAGGCGACGTGATGCAGCCCGCATTACCTGGCAACAATAGACTTTAATGGCGGTTTTCGTGGTTTTCGCGGTTTGACCATGATTCCGAGTGAAAATTTTGAAAACTTTTCTTAGCGAGCACCTATGGCCCTTAAGGAAGCTGCATACGAAATTTCATTCCAATCGGTTCGGTGGTTTCTGGGATTTCGTGATGAATGAGTGAGTGGTATTTGACAAATGTATAGTAGAAATCGCGGTTTTCGCGGTTTGACCATGATCCTGAGTGAAGTTTTTGAAAACCTTTCTTAGCGAGCACCTACGGCCCTTGAGGAAGCTGCATACCAAATTTCATTCCAATCCGTTTTGACAAATATATGGTAGAAATCGCGATTTTCGCGGTTTGACCATGATCCATGACCATGATCCCGAGTGAATTTTTTGAAAACCTTTCATAGCGAGCACCTACGGCCCGTGAGAAAGCTGCATACCAAATTTCATTCCAATCCGTTCGGTGGTTTCTGAGATTTCGTGATGAATGAGTGAGTGGTATTTGACAAATATATAGTAGAAATCGCGGTTTTCAGCATTTGACCATGATCCCGAATTAATTTTTGGTAAACCGTTCTTAGCGAGCACCTACGGCCCTTGAGGACGCTGCATACCAAATTCCATTCCAATCCGTTCGGTGGTTTCTGAGATATCGTGATAAATGAATGAGTGAGTGAGTGAGTGGTATTTGACAAATATATAGTAGATTTTTAAGCTTTAACTCCTCGCCTATGTCGTTTAAGAGATACACGCTCCGTTAGGAATCTTTCAACCCCCACTTTTCATCCCTTTCATCTCATAATATATACCACATCGAAAAACCATTAGACATGTGTCAGCTAATTTTTCATGATTAGTATATATGCCAAGTATCACATCCCCCAATGAAACCACTCGTGAGATATTGTTATTCAACGAAATGCACGTTTACCCCGTTAACACCTCTTTAGAACCTGAATATCCAAAACTCTTTCCTTAGTGGACGTTTTCGACATACAACGATCATATCCCCAAAATTTCAGGTTTCTAACTTCAATAATTTTGTCTGGGCGATGATGAGTGAGTGAGTCAGCCAGGACATTTTCTTTCATTTATATTTGACAATTCTTCCCCCCCCCCCTACCCCCATGAACCCCTTAAATTGGATTTATAAAAAAACGGTCGAACACCTATTTATTATTTTAAGCTGTTTTCGCCCTGAGTTTGATGAGTGAGTAAGTGAGTCAATCAGTTAGGACACTTTCTTTCCTATTTTTCCCCCCAGAATTTCACCCCTCCCCATGGGCCCCTTAAATTGGATTTATGAAGAAACGGTCGAACACCTATTTACATATTTTTAAGCAGATTTTTCCGCTGAATTTCGAACTTATCGCCTATGTCGAATAAGAGATACATGCTCCGTTACGAATTCTTCAACCCCCAATTGTCACCCCTTTCAACTCATAATTTATAGCATATCGATAAACCCTTAGACATGTGTCTGCTTATTTTTAATGATTAGTTTATATGCCGAATATCACATCCCCAAATGAAAGAACTCGTGAGATATTGTTATTCAATGAAATTTAAGTTTAACCCCCTTAACACCCCTTCAGGACATGAATATCCAAAAATCCATCCTTAGTGGACTTTTTCGACATACAACGAACATATCCCCAAAATTTCAAGTTTCTAACTGCAATAGGTTTGCTGGGGGATGATGAGTGAATATCCAAAAATCCTTCCTTAGTGGACTTCTTTCCCCAGAATTTCACCCCTCCCCATGGGCCCCTTAAATTGGATTTATGAAAAAAAAACCGGTCGAACACCTATTTACTACTTTTTCAAGCTGATTATTCTCCCTGAGTTTCATACTTTTTGCCTCTGTCTTTTAAGTGATACTTGCTCCGTTAGGAATCCTTCAACCACCAATTTTCACACATACCCCTCATAACATACACCACATCAAAAAACCCTCAGATATGTGTCCTCTTGTTCTTAATGATGAGTTTATATGCCGAGTATCACATCCCCAAGGAAACCAATCGAGAGATATTGCTATTCAATTAAATGCAAGTCTATTTTCATATATCCTACTTATGTTAACTGCCTCTATCTACATACAAAATTTCAGTTTGATTGCTGTAGTAGATTCGTAGATTTTGAGAACCGACTAAATATTGCGGATGGTCGCCATGTTGGATTTTATATATGTAGGTTCTAGAGTTATGTACTGTTACATGAAAATTATTGTGTACGTGTAGCATTCAAACTTCAATCGCATGATTAGGACACAAGAAGTAACAAGGAGATTTTAAAATTTCGCACAGCTGCCATCTTGTGGTTATGGAAACAATTGAATTAAATTAGAAGCCAGTGGATTAACATTCGTAGAAGTATTTATTGTACCAAGTTTCACTGCACTCGGATGGTTAAATTGCAAGAAACGTCCATGTGAATATTTATACTTCGCGTCGCCGCCATGTTGGATTTGTGATCACCAGGTTATTTAAAGTCCTATAGGTGAACTTAAGATCATAACCCCTATGATCATTAAAAAATCAGTTTGATTGCTATAATAGATTCGTAGATATTCAGAGCCGTCTAAATATTTCGGATGGTCGCCATGTTGGATTGTTAAATGTATAGGCCATAGAGTCATGTACCATTAAAGGAAAATTATTGCGCAGGTTCATTATTCAAACTTTCACATCGATCGCATGATTACGACACAAGAAATAAAAACTTAATTTTAAAATTCGCACAGCCGCCATCTTGAGGTTATGTAAACAATTGAACTAAATTAGATACCAGTGCATTATAATATGTATAAACATTTCCTGTACCAAGTTTCATTGCGTTTGGAACATTAAATCGCGAGAAAGGTCTATTTAAAATTTTCAACATCGCTTGGCCGCCATGTTCGTTTTGTGGCTAACCGGTTTTTGAAAGTCTTATAGATAAACTTCAAGTAGTGCCCTTTATCTCCGTACAAACTTTCAGGGTGATACGGCTAATAATTTCAGAGATATAGAATGCCGGTGATAATATTTCGCACATCCACCATCTTGTAGTTATGTAAATAATTGAAGCAAGTTAGATGTCGGTGCATTGCAATGTGTATAAACATATACTGTACCAAGTTTTATTGCGTTTGGTTGGTTAAATCGCGAGAAACGTCGATTTAAATGTCGCCAATTCGCGTGGCCGCCATGTTGGATTTGTAGTTACCATTTTTTCAAATGCCACATACGGGAACTTCTAGTAGTTCCCTTGATCACCGTAAAAACCCAGGGTGATATCGGGAATAGTTTCGGAGATATTGAATGCTGGTGAAATATTTCGCACAGCCGCCATGTTGGATTGGTGAGACGTAACAAAATTTGAAGGGCACGGTCTGGGTCGCCCGGAGTAGTGCTATGAACTTACCGAGTTTCTTTGAAATCGCTCGATCCGTTTAGAATTTATTAGGACACACACACACACACACACACACTCCTCACACACACACACACACACACGCACACGCACACACATACGGACAAAAGATGATCTCATAAGCCTATTTTTTCAAAATTGAAAATGGGCTAAAAATCCTTCCTTAGTGGACGTTTTCGACATACAACGAACATAACCCCGACATTTCATATTTCTAATTTCAATAATTTTGGCTGGGCGATGATGAGTGAATGAGTAAGTCAGGATATTATCTTTCATTTATTTTTCAGAATTTCTCCCCTCTCTTGAACCCCTTAAATTTTATTTAAGAAAAAAAAACGGTCGAAACCCTATTTACTTATTTTGAGCTGTTCCCCCCCCCCCCCCCTTGAGTTTGATGAGTGAGTGAGTTAGGACACTTTCTTTCCCGTTTTTTTCCCCAGAATTTCACCCGCCTCCATGGGCCCCTTAAATTGGATTTATGAAAAGAAAGAAAAAAAAAACGTTCTAACACCTATTTACTTATATTTTAAGCTGTTTTTTTCCGCTGAATTTCAAATTTCTCGCCTATGTCGTTTAAGAGATAGGCCTGCACGCTCCGTTAGGAATCCTTCAACCCCCACTTTTCACCCCTTTCACCTCATAATACTACACCTCATCGAAAAACCCTTAGACACATGTCTGCTTATTTTTAGCCTACTTTTCACATTTTGCAAAATGAGGAAAAAGTAGACTTATGAGATCGATCCGGGAAAATGTTTGTTTGTCTGTCTGTCCGTCTGTCTGTCTGTCTGGCTGGCTGGCTGTGTGTGTGGCCCCCCTATCAACTCCTAAACGGCTGCAGAAATAGAAACCAAATTTAGTATGAATAAAGATGTAAACCGGAATATCTCACTTCCATATTTGAAAATGATATCAGTGCTACCAAATGCTGAAAAAAACGCACTAGAAATTTGAGCTCCATGTTGGATATCATGGAAGGTATGCATGGGAGCTATTCCAAAATTGGCACACATGAAGATAACAAAATTTCAGTTTAATTTCGAGGAGACCATACATGACAGTGTTGCCAAAATAATTGTAAGCCTTCTGATAGGTCCTTTTTTAAATGCCTATAATTTCTATACTATCAATTGGATTTCAACCAAATTTTGTATGCAATATGTGTACATAAACAGATATGACTGAGCGTATTCTGAAGAGCCACCAGGGGTGACAACTGTTAATAATTGCTCTCTCTATTCTTTTATCCAAATACCAATGTATCAGAATGTAGGGTATGCAAGCCGACAGCTTTAAACTATGCAGACGTATAGTACCAGATAGTTTAGATTAATTTTGGAGTAATTTATATACTTCAGTTTCTACCAACATGATTCTAAGCCTGCTGATAGGGCCAATTTTTAAATACATGTAACTTCTATACTAACAATTGGATTTCAACCAAATTTCGTATGTGCTATGTGTAACATAACTGATATGACTATAAGTATTTCAAGAGCAATCAGGGCTGCCAACTGTTAATAACTGTTGTCGATATTTTTTAACCTAATATCAATATACCAGGAAGTATGCTAGCCAACAGCCCTATACTTTGCACACGTATAGCACCTGGCATTCTAGATTAATTTGGAATAATTAATATAAGTCAGTGCTGCCAACATGATTCTATGCCTGCTGACAGGGCCAATTTTAAAATACATGTAACTGATAAGCTAACAAATGGATTTCGTCCAAAATTGGCACAACAAGATATCATAATATTTCAGATTAGGCTATTTCTGACCAGCACACGCATGACATTGTTGCCAACATGCTTTTACGCGTGCTGATAGATCCAATGTCTAACTGCATGTAACGTCAATTGGACTTCAACCAATTTTTTTATTCTGTACCTTAAGAGATGGAACTAAGAATATATTCAGTCACCAGGGCTGCCAACTGTAATGCTCTATTAGGCTACATTATACCAGGTATATTTTGAACTAATTGGACATTTCGATATTACCAACTAAATTTCGTCATTATTCTAGATGGGTTCATATACCGTAGATTAATCATTGGCATGAATCTTAATTTTAAGAATAGTAGGCTCTTTAGCTCGTCACGGAACTTCTTGTTAGCCTACTTTTCACATTTTGCAAAAATGCGGGAAAAGTAGACTTATGAGATCGATCCGGGAAAATGTGTGTCTGTCTGTCCTTCTGTCTGTCTGGCAGTGTGTGTGTGTCCCCCCCCCTATCAACTCCTAAACGGCTGCAGCAATCGAAACCAAATTTAGTATGAGTAAAGATGTGTACCGGAATATCTCAAGCCCATATTTGAAAATGATGTCCGTGCTACCAACTGCTGAAAAAACGCAACAGAAATTTGAGCTCTTGGAAGGTATGCATGGGAGCTATTCCAAAATTGGCACACATGTAGATAATACTATTTCAGTTTAATTTCCAGGAGGCCAACCATGGCAGTGTTGCCAAAATAATTTTAAGCCTTCTGATAGGTCCAATGTTTAAATGCATATAACTTCTACACTATCAACTGGATTTCAACCAAATTTTGTATGTAATATCTGTACATAAACAGATATGACTGAGCGTATTCTTAAGAGACACCAGGGCTACCAACTGTTAATAATTGCTCTCTCTCCATTCTCTTCATCCAAATACCAATATATCTGAAAGTATGCAAGCCGACATCTTTAAACTATGCACAGGTATAGTACCTGACATTTTAGATTAATTTGGAGTAACTTATAAACTTCAGTTCTACCAACATGATTCTAAGCCTGCTGATAGGACCAATTTTAAATACATGTAACTCCTATACCATCAGTTGGATTTCAACTTAATTTCGTATGTGCTATGTGTAACATAACAGATATGACTATACGTATTCTTAAGAGCAATCTGGGCTGCCAATTGTTAATAAATGCTGTCTATATATTTTTACCCTAATATAAATATATCAGAAAGTATGCAAGCCAACAGCTATATACTTTGCACACGTATAGCACCTGACACTCTAGAGTAATTTGGAGTAATTAATATGTCAGTGCTGCCAACATGATTCTATGCTTGCTGATAGATCCAATTTTAAAATAAATGTAACTTCTATACTAACAAATGGATTTTATCCAAAATTGGCACAAAAAGATATCTTAATATTTCCGATTATTTCTAACCAGCACACGCATGACATTGTTGCCAACATGCTTTTACGCGTGCTGATAGATCCAATGTCTAACTGCATGTAACGTCCATTGGACTTCAACCAAATTTTGTATTCTGTACCTTAAGAGATGGAACTAAGAATATATTCAGTCACCAGGGCTGCCAACTGTAGTGCTCTATTAGGCTGCATTATACCAGGAATATTTTGAACTAATTGGACATTTCAATATCAACTACTTAATTTCGTCATTATTCTATAGGTAGATAGATAGGTTCATATAGGCTACTGTAGAATAATCATTGGCATGAAAAGTATGCTCTTTAGTTCGTCACGGAACGTCTTGTTAATGATTAGGTTATATGCGGAGTATCATATCCACAAATGAGAGATATTGTTATTCAACGAAATGCAGGTTTAACCCCCTTAAGACCCCTTTAGAACCTGAATATCCAAAAATCCTCCCTTAGTGTACGGTTTTGACACACAACAAACATATCCCCAAAATGCCATGTTTCCAATTCAATAATTTTGGCTGGGCATTTTTTTTTCAAATTTCACCCCTCCTTATGAACCCCTTAAATTTGATTTATAAAAAAAATTTCGAACACATATTTTCTTATTTCTAAGCAGTCCCCCCCCCGAGTTTGAAGAGTGAGCGAATAAATCGGCTAGGACACTTTCTATCCTGCTTTTTATTCTCCAGAATTTCACCCCCCCCCCCATGGGCCCCTTGAATTGGATTTATAAAAAAAACGGTCGATAAACTATTTACTTATTTTTAAGATGACTTTTTTCCGCTGAGTTTTAAACTCCTCGCCTATGTCGTTAAAGAGATACACGCTCCGTTAGGAATCATTCAACCCCCACTTTTCACCCCTTTCACCTCATAATATACACCACATCGAAAAACCCTCAGACACGTGTCTTCTTATTTTTTTGCCTACTTTTCACATTTTGCAAAAATGAGGAAAAAGTAGACTTATGAGATCGATCCGGGCAAAAGTGTGTCTGTCTGTCAGTCTGTCCTTCTGTCTGTTTGTCTGTCTGTCTGTCTGTCCTTCTGTCTGTCTGTCTGTCTGTCTGTCTGGCTGTGTGTGTGTGTGTCCCTATCAACTCCTAAACGGCTGCAGCAATCGAAACAACATTTGGTAGGAATAAATATCTATACCTAAATATCTCAATGCCGTATTTGAAAATGATGTCAGTGTTACCAACTGCTAAAAAATCGCAATTGAAATTTGAGCTCCATGTTGGATATCCTGGAAGGTATAAATGAGAGCTATTTCAAAATTGGCACTCGTATAGACAATAATATTTCAGTTTAATTTCCAGTAGGCCATATATGACAGTGTTGCCAAAATGATTATAAGCCTGCTGATAAGTCCAATTTTTAAATGCAGATAACTTCTTAAACAGATATTACTGAGCGTATTCTTAAGATCCCCCAGAGGTGCCAGCTGTTAATAAATGCTCACAATTGCTTTTATCCAAATACCATAATATCAGAAAATATGCAAGCTTATAGCTTTAAACTATGCGCACGTATAGTACCTGACATTCTATATTAATTTGGAGTAACTTATATACGTCAGTGCTACCAACATGATTTTAAGTCTGCTGAGCGGTCCAAATTTAAATACATGTAACTTCTATACTATCATTTGGATTTCAACCAAATTTCGTATGTGCTATGTGTACCATAACAGATATGACTATGCGTATTCTTAAGAGCAACCAGGGCTGCCAACTGTTAATAAATGATGTGTGTATTTTTTGTTACCCTAATATCAATATATCAGAAAGTATGCAAGCCAATAGCTCTAAACTTTGCACACGTATAGTAGGCCTACCTGGCATTCTAGATTAATTTGGAGTATCGAATATACGTCAGTGCTGCTAACAGGATTCTAATCCTGCTGATAAGTCCAATTTTAAAATCCATGTAACTTCTATACTAACTAATGGTGTTCATTCAAAATTGGCACACCAATAGATCGTATTATTTCAGATTATTTCTGACCAATACATGCATGGCATTGTTGCCAACATGATTTTACGCGCGCTGTTATATCCAATGTTTAACTGCATGTAGCGTCCATGCAATCCATTGGACTTCAACCAAATTTTGTATTCAGTACCTTAAGAGATGGAACTAAGAATATTCAGTCACCCGGGCTGCCAACTGTAGTGCTCTATTAGGCTACATTAGGCTACATTATGCCAGGTATACAGTATTTCGACCTAATTTGAAATTTCTATATTACCAACTTAGTTTCGTCATTATTCTAGATAGATCCATATAGATTAATCATTGGCATGAATCTTAAATTTTAAGAAAAGTAGGCTCTTTAGTTCGTCACGGAACTTCTTGTTAATGATGAGTTTATATTCCGAATATCACATCCCCCAATGAGACCAACCGGGGATATTGTTATTCAATGAAATGCAGGTTTAACCCCCTTAAGATCCCTTTAAACCTGAATATCCAAAAATCCTTCCCTTAATAGACGGTTTTGACATACAATGAACATATCCCCAAACTGTCATGTTTCGTTTCCAACTTCAATACGTGAGTGAGTGAGTCAGGACATTTTCTTTCAACTTTCTTTTATCAGAATTTCACCCCTCCCCATGAACCCCTTAAATTTGATTTATGAAAAGAACTGTCGAACAGCTATTTACTTATTTTAGGTAGATTTCTTTAGAAAGCTAACTATTGCAATGGGTCCCATGTTTCGACTTCCGAAAAATTTCGACATATCTTCGCGTTTCACATCCCCCAAACCCCAAAACCACCGTCAGTTCAAAAGTTTATATATAATTTATATATGTATATATATATATATATGTATATCAGTTTCTTGTGGACACGATAACTGCCGTAATTTTGCACCAATCACTTTGAATGTTTTACATAATATGTATCCCTATAAAATCTCGGTCGAATTCGTTAATGGGCAAAATCGGTCGAAGGGGGTGAAAATGGGAGGCTTTTTTCGAAAAATTGAAATTTCGCTATAACTCTCTTAATAGGCGAAATATCGAATCCATTCAAAGTTCATAATATGTGTCGCATAAGTGCCAACAATTTACGTGAAATAAGTTTTTTGATAGCACCAACCATTGACCAAAGGGGTGGAAAAAAGTGGGTTTTTCGGGAAACATTAATCATATCTCTCTTAATAGGCACAATATCAAAACTGTACAAAATGGACAATATTCCCCTAATAATTACCTAAAACTTTTGTCTGAAAGAATTTTTGATATGACCCACCATAATGCCAAGGGATGAGAAAAATAATTTCGGAATTATAAGAAAATGCCAAGAGCTATCAGAGGTTGCCATGGCAACACTACTAAATTGATGAGGGATGAGCCGTTGCCATGACAACGCACTTGCACGAGATCAGATTCAGTATTTCCATCTGACTAAGCCGGCCCCGTGGTGTTGGGGTAGCGCGCCTGCCTCTCGCCCGGAGTCCCCGGGTTCGATCCCCGGCTTCGTCAGGGATTTTAAAACTGACGTGAGGGTTGGAACGGGGTGCTCTCAGCCTCGTGAGGACAATTGAGTAGCTGTCGGACAGTGAGACAGCACCCCGATCACGAATACCAATATTAACGGCCGAGGGGACCCGACGCGCTGATCACGCGTCACCCCAATATCTGCAGGCCAAATGGCTGGGCAGCGGTCGCTTGGTCGGCCTTAGCCCGTCATGGGCTGGTTGGTGCCAGGGGTTGACTTTGACATCTGACTAAGTGGGAAGCGGGTTCGGTGACGTAACTGGTAGCATGCAGAATGTCTATGCCCAAGGTCGCGGTTTCAAAGCCGGCCGAAGTCGTCGGAATTTCTAAGAGCGCTAAAAATCCTTCAGTACGGTATGCTTTCCTTTGGAGGGGAAGTTCCAACGTTCGTTACGAGTTGCTGGTTGGGGTGGCATCTAGTAGCCAAGTTCACAGCTAGGTGTCATTGACGGTAGTACCTGGTAGCAACATTAGGAACTACTGCTTGAAATTGACCGTCTGCAGTCCTTACCTGAATTACAGACTAATACATCCATTACAATTCACACCGTTTATCAGACAGATTCTACACTCACCCAAAGTACACGGGGTTAGATGACCACGTTGTCGCAGCCCCTAAACTGAGGAACCAACCAGAGGGAGATTTCATTAGAAAGCTAACTATTGCAATGGGTAGGCTACCATGTTTCGACTTCCGGAAAATTTCGACATATCTTCGCGTTCCACATCCCCCAGACCCCAAAACCACCGTCAGTTCAAAAGTATATATCCATCAGTTTCTTGTGGACACGATAACTGCCGTAATTTTTCACCAATCACTTTTTACCGAATATGTATACCTATAAAATCTCGGTCGAGTTAGTTACTGGGCTAAACCGGTAAAAGGGGGTGAAAATGGGGGGCTTTTTTCGAAAAAGTGAAATATTGCTATAAATCTCTTAATATATGAAATATCGAATCCGTTCAACGTTCATACTATGTGTCGGATAAAGCCCAAAAATATATGTTTGAAGAGTTTTTTTTTATATCACCAACCATTGGCCAAAGGGGTGGGAAAAGTGGGATTTTCGGGAAACATTAATCATATCTCTCTTAATAGGCACAATATCAAAACCGTACGAAATGGACAATATTCCCCTAATAATTACCTAAAACTTTTGTCTGAAAGAATTTTTGATATGACCCACCATTATGCCAAGGGATGAGAAAAATGATTTCGGAATTATAAGAAAATGCCAAGAGCTATCAGAGGTTGCCATGGCAACACTACTAAATTGATGAGGGATGAGCCATCAGACGTTGCCATGACAACGCACTTGCACGAGATCAGATTCAGTATTTTCATCTAAGTGGGAAGCAGCTTCGGTGACGTAACTAGTAGCATGCAGAATGTCTATGCCCATGGTCGCGGTTTCAAAGCCGGCCGAAGTCGTCGGATTTTCTAAGAGAGCTAAAATCCCTCAGTATGCTTTCCTTTGGAGGGGAAGTTCCAACGTTCGTTGCGAGTTGCTGGTTAGGGTGGCATCTAGTAGCCAAGTTCACAGCTAGGTGTCGTTGGCGGTAGTACCTGGTAGCAACATTAGGAACTACTGCTTGAAATTGACCGTCTGCAATCCTTACCTGAATTAAGACTACTACAGCCATTACAATTCACACCGTTTATCAGACAGATTCTACACTCACCCAAAGTACACGGTGTTAGATGACCGCGTTGTCGCAGCCCCTAAACTGAGGAACCAACCAGAGGTAGATTTCATTAGAAAGCTAACTATTGCAATGGGTACCATGTTTCGACTTCCGGAAAATTTCGACATATCTTCGCGTTTCACATCCCCCAGACCCCAAAACCACCGTCAGTTCAAAAGTTTATATATAATTTATGTATGTATATGTGTATATATATCTTGATATATATAATTCTTCGACACGTGTGTATGTGACTGAACTCCTCCTAAACGACTGAACCGATTTTGATGGAATTTGGTATGTATAATAGGGTGGGTCCATGTATGGTTTAGATTCACAATCTGACCCGGTAGGTGGAATGAACACAATTTTAGAACCACAATGTACACACAATTTTAGAACCACAATATACAGTCAAAAACAGTCGTCATGGAAACCACTAGCCTTGGCCTTCGTGAAAGGTGATGTCTTTGGACGCTTTGTCTCTGCACGTTAGAGCCACCTGGTCGCAACCTGTGCAACTACCGCCATTACATATACTCTGCCCGTGGCGAAAAGTTGTGTTTTATACCAAAGGTGGCAGTGATGTCGAATTCTACTGTTTGTCTCTGCACGTTAGAGCGTGTCAAAGTCCCGTATGCGTACACATACCATTCATCCGATTGCCATGAAACTTGGGTGATATGTTGAGTGAGCTCCAGGGAAGGTGTTTGGCTTAGTAAATCCATTTTACAATAGATATCGCACGAATAGATTCAACAAATGAGCGACGACGCGCAAAGCGTTTCAAAAAGGTCCCGTATGCGTTCAAATACCATTCGTCCGATAGCATTGAAACTTGGGTGAGATATTGTGTACACTCCAAGGAAGGCTTCTGGCTCAGTAAATCAATTTCACATTAGGTAGCGTACGACTAGATTCAACATATGTGTGACGACGCGCGAAGCTCTTCAACAAAATACCGTATAAGTTTATATTCCATTCATAGATTGAGATGAAACTTTTATGAGTTGTTGTGTACACTTAAGTGAAGCTTCTAACTTAGTAATCCATTTCACAAGAGGTTGCGCACGAGTAGATTTAACAAATGAGCGACGACGTGCGAAGCGTTTCAACAAAGTCCCGTATGCGTTCAAATACCATTCGTCCGATAGCGATGAAACTTGGGTGAGATGTTGTGTACACTTACGTGAGGGTTACTAACTTAGTAAATCGATTTTACAATAGGTAGCTCACGAGTAGATTCAACAAATGAGCAACGACGCGCGAACTTTTAATCAAAGTCCCGTATGCGTTCATATACCATTCATCCGATTGCAATGAATCTTGGGTGAGATGTTGTGTACACTTTCGTGAGGGTTTCTAACTTAATAAATCCATTTCACAGGAGGTTTCGCACGTGTAGATTCAACAAATGAGCGATGACGCGCGAAGCGTTTCAATAAGGTCCCGTATGCGTTCAAATACCATTCGTCCGATTACGATGAAAATTGGGTGAGGTGTTGTGTACACCCTACGGAAGGTTTCTGGCTTAATAAATCCATTTTATAATAGGTAGCGCACGAGTAGATTCAACAAATGTGTGACGGCACGCGAATCATTTCAACAAAGTACCGTATGCGCCCATATACCATTTATCCGATTCCGATTAAACTTTGGTGAATTGTTGTGTACACTCCAGGAAATCTATCTGGCTTAGTAAATCCAGTTTTTAATAAGTAGCGCACGAGTAGATTCAACAAATGAGCGACGGCGCGGGAATCGTTACCACAATGTCCCGTATGCGGTCATATATCATTCATCCGATTGCGATCAAACCTTGATGAATCATTGAGTACACGCCAGAGAAGGTTTCAGGCTTATTAAATCTATTTTACAATAGGTAGCGCATGAGTAGATTCAACAAATGAGTGACGACGCGCGAAGCGTTTCAACAAAGTCCCGTATGCGTTCAAATACCATTCGTTCGATAGCGATGAAATTGGGTGAGATGTTGTGTACACTTACATGAGGGTTTCTAACTTAGTAAATCCATTTTACAATATGTAGCTCACGAGTAGATTCAACAAATGAGCAACGACGCGCGAACTTTTAATCAAAGTCCCGTATGCCTTCATATACCATTCATCCGATTGCAATGAAACTTGGGTGAGATGTTGTGTACACTTACATGAGGGTTTCTAACTTAGTAAATCCATTTTACAATATGTAGCTCACGAGTAGATTCAACAAATGAGCAACGACGCGCGAACTTTTAATCAAAGTCCCGTATGCGTTCATATACCATTCATCCGATTGCAATGAATCTTGGGTGAGATGTTGTGTACACTTTCGTGAGGGTTTCTAACTTAATAAATCCATTTCACAGGAGGTTTCGCACGAGTAGATTCAACAAATGAGCGATGACGCGCGAAGCGTTTCAATAAGGTCCCGTATGCGTTCAAATACCATTCGTCCGATTACGATGAAAATTGGGTGAGATGTTGTGTACACCCTACGGAAGGTTTCTGGCTTAATAAATCCATTTTATAATAGGTAGCGCACGAGTAGATTCCGCAAATGTATGACGGCACGCGAATCATTTCAACAAAGTACCGTATGTGTCCATATACCATTAGCCGATTGGGATGAAACTTTGGTGAATTGTTGTGTACACTCCAGGAAATGTTTCTGTCTTAGTAAATCCAGTTTTTAATAAGTAGCGCACGAGTAGATTCAACAAATGAGCGACGGCGCGCGAATCGTTTCCACAATGTCCCGTATGCGGTCATATATCATTCATCCGATTGCGATCAAACCTTGGTGAATCATTGAGTACACGCCAGAGAAGGTTTCAGGCTTAGTAAATCTATTTTACAATAGGTAGCGCATGAGTAGATTCAACAAATGAGTGACACCACGCGAATCATTTAAAGAAAATCACTTATGCGTTCATATGTCATTCATCCGATTCCGATGAAACTTTGATGAGTTGTTGAGTACACGCCAGGGAAGGTGTTCAACATGGTAAATCCATTTTACAATATTGATAGCGCACGAGTAGATGTAACAAATGAGTGACGACGCGCAAAGCGTTCCAACAAAATCCTGTATGCGTTCATATACTATTCATCGATTGCGATGAAACTTTGATGAGTTGTTGCGTACACTTACGTGAAGCTTTGTAACTTAGTAAATCCATTTCACAGTTGGTAGAGCACGAGTAGATTCAACAAATGAGTGACAGTGCACGAATCATTTAAACCAAATCCCGTATGCGTTAAATGCCATTTATCCGTTTGCGATGACCTTTGGAGAGTTGTTGTGCACGCTCCAACGAATGTTTCTAAATTAGTTAATTCAATTCACAATAGTTTAGAGGCAGTTAACAGAAATTGAAAAAAATATTGTGCATCCAAAATCACTTCAAGAAACTAAGTTACAATACTTTCTTTGATTGGCAGGACAACGTCTGCCGGGTCAGCTTGTATATATATACAGGGTGCTTCAAAAAAATGTATACACACTTTGAACTTCCATAGAAAATGTATTTACCGTTCTACAAAGTTAAATTTCAGGAAATTGGAAAGCTGAAAGTCAAATGTAAATGAAACAGAAATAACAAATGTTAATACTGTTCAAATTGAGAAGCCTCCGTGGCTTAGGCGGCAGCACGCCAGCCTCTCATCGCTGGGTCCGTGGTTCAAATCCCGGTCACTCCATGTGAGATCTGTGCTGGACAAAACGGAGGCAGACAGGTTTTTCTCCGGGTACTCCGGTTTTCCCTGTCAAAAAAAAATCATTCCAGCAACACTCTCCACTATCATTTCATTTCATCTGTCATTCATTTAATCATTGCCCCAGAGGAGTGCGTCAGGCCTCGGCAGCCGGCACAGTTCATATCCTCGCCGCTAGATGGGGGCTTCATTCATTCCATTCCTGACCCGGTCGGAGACTGGAAGCAGGCTGTGGATTTTCATTTTCAATACTGTTCAAATTGGCGACCTGCAGCATCAATACAATTCTGAGTACGAGTCACCACTGATTCTGTACATCGTATCAAAACGTCCAAGGAGATTTCTCTACACACGGCTTGAATCTCATTCCAAAGAATGTCTAGGTTACGTGGTTTACGTTTGTACACCTCATCTTTTACTGTGCCCCATAAGAAGAAATCCAGTGGTGCAAGGTCTGGAGAGCGTGCTGGAAACTCGATTGGCCCCCTGCGTCCTATCTACTGGCCCGGCAAATTTTGATCCAGGTAAGCTCGGACGTCCCTGTGATAGTGCGGCGGGGCACCATCTTGTTGAAAATAAAAATTATCATACCGTATAATGCACGAATGGAAGGAAATATGGAATCAGCAAGCATTGTTAGGTAAGTTATACCAGTTACAGTGCCTCCAAATCGAAAAGGTCCAATGAGTCCCCTTGAAGACAAACCGCACCACACATTTTCACTAGGCAAATTTACAGCTTTTTCAATTGTAATGTGAGGATTTTCTTCATCCCAGTAAACACAATTGTGCCTATTGACAGTTCCATTAAGTTTGAATTGGGCTTCATCCGACCAAATGATGTTACCCATAAATCCCGGTTCACGTATCACCATCTCCTGAACCCATTCACAAAATTGCAACCTTCGATCTGGATCGTCGTCACTTAGTTGTTGCACCAGCCTTGGAATGTAAACACGATACTTGCCTCTCTTCAGAATGCGTAGCACGCTGCTAGCACTTACATCACTTTCACGTGCCCCTTGCCTTGAAGATATGTTAGGAGAGCGTTGAAACAGTTCCAAGACTGCCGTTGATGACTCATTACTTGTAGCTGTTCGAGGTCGACCTGAATGACCTTTATGCACATCACACACTGTTCCATGAACTTCGAATTTGTCTCGTATGCGTGTAATTGTTAATCTTGAAGGTGGTTCTGTATCATACTCCCTTCTCCACTGTCTTTGAACTTCATTTACATTCTCAAACTTCCAGTACCACTTAATAACCTGCTTACGTTCTTCAAAACTCAAACGTACGTCCGCCATGTTGATATTACAAATTCCAACTGACAATATAACATAGAGGGACGATTATGCTGCCACCTGGCGAAGAAATATAACATTAGCCTTGTAGAGCGGGAAAACTACGATAGTTTAAAGTGTGTATACATTTTTTGGAGCACCCTGTATATATATGCATATCAGTTTCTTGTGGACACGATAACTGCCGTAATTTTGCACCAATCACTTTGAATATTTTACCGAATATGTATACCTATAAAATCTCGGTCGAGTTCGTTAATGGGCTAAATCGGTCGAAGGGGGTGAAAATGGGGGGCTTTTTTCGAAAAAGTGAAATATTGCTATAACTCTCTTAATATGTGAAATATCGAATCCGTTCAACGTTCATACTATGTGTCGGATAAAGCCCAAAAATTTATGTTTGAAGAGCTTTTTTTATAGCACCAACCATTGACCAAAGGGGTGGGAAAAAGTGGGTTTTTCGGGAAAAATTAATCATATCTCTCTTAATAGGCACAATATCAAAACCGTACAAAATGGACAATATTCCCCTAATAATTACCTAAAATTTTGTCTTAAAGAATTTTTGATATGACCCACCATTATGCCAAGGGATGAGAAAAATGATTTCGGAATTATAAGAAAATGTCAAGAGCTATCAGTGCTTGCCATGGCAACTCTACTAAATTGATGAGGGATGAGCCATCAAACGTTGCCAAGATAACGCACTTGCACGAGATCATATTCAGAATTCCATCTGACTAAGTGTGAAGCGGCTTCAGTGACGTAACTGGTAGCAAGCATGCTGAATGTCTATGCCCTAGGTCGCGAGTTCAAAGCCGGCCGAAGTCGTCGGATTTTCTAAGAGCGCTAAAAATCCCTCAGTATGCTTTCCTTTGGAGGGGAAATTCCAACGTTCGTTGCGAGTTGCTGGCTGCGGTGGCATCTAGTAGCCTAGTTCACAGGTAGGTGTCGTTGACGGTAGTACCTGGTAGCAACATTAGGAACTACTGCTTGAAATTGACCGTCTGCAGTCCTTACCTGAATTACAGACTAATACAGCCATCCCTAAGTACACGGGGTCACATGACCGCGTTGTCGCAGCCCCTAAACTGAGGAACCAACCAAAATCTCTGCGGGAGATATAATTTTGCGTGAAGAAGTAACAGACCGTTACATAGTTACACATCAGTGTCGAAACCTAGCATAAGGACAGTGTGACCACAAGTATAAAAATGGACCCCAAATGACAAGAAGTTTACCGTCCCCATAAGACAATAAAATGTTTAAAATAAGCATAAAATGACGAAAAACAAAGTTAATTAAGCTCCAATTATAAAATACCTTCTCGCAATAAATGAGGTCTGATCCTTCTACGAAAACCTGCATATTCTGCCTATTTTCGCCTATCCCCAAGTTTGTCCGGTGAAATCTACCTCCGCCTTCCGGCGTGCCGAGAGGACTTTTTAATTTAAGCAGAGTTTTCCTCTTGCGTTTGATGAGTGAGTGAGTCAGTCAATCAGTTAGGACACTTTCTTTATTGTATTCCCCCCCCCCCAGAAATTCACCCCTCCCCACGGGCCCCTTAAATGGATTTATGACAAAACGGTCAAACACCTATTTACTTATTTTTTATGCTGATTTTTTCCGCTGAGTTTCAAACTCCTCGCCTATGTCGTTTAAGGGATACACGCTCCGTTAGGAATCCTTCAACCCCCACTTTCACCCCTTTCACCTCATAATATACACCACATCGAAAACCCTCAGACATGTGTCTTCTTATTAGCCTATTTTCATTTCTGAGAAAATAGGCGTATGAGATCACATTTTGTCCGTGTGTCTGTCTGTGTGTGCGTGTGTGTGTGATGGTGTGTGAAATGTAGTGTGCCCCCCCTAATAACTTCTAAACGGCTTGAGCGAATTCAATGAAACTCGGTAAGTTCATAGCCCTATTCCGGTCGACCCCGACCGTGTCCTTCACATTTTGTTACGTCTCACCAATCCAACATGGCAGCTGTGCGAAATATTTCACCAGCATTCAATACCTCCGAAACTATTACCGATATCACCCTAGAATATTTACGGTGATAAAGGTAACTACCGAACTAAAAGTTCACCTATGTGACTTTTGAAAACTGGTAACTACAAAACCAACATTGAGGCCAAGCGAATTTGCGACTTTTAAATAGAAGTTTCTCGTGTTTTAACCAACCAAACGCAATGAAACTTCGTACAGTGTACGTTTATACACATTGTAATGCACCGATCTCTAACTTCGTTCAATTGTTTACATAACTTCAAGATGGCGCATGTGCGAAATATTTCACCGGCATTCTATATCTCTGAAACTATTAGCGGCATGACCTTGAAATGTTGTACGGAGAATAAAAGCACTACTGGAAATTCATCTATAAGACTTTCAAAAACCGGTTAACTACAAAACGAATATGGCGGCCAAGCGAACTTGAAAATTTTAAATAGAACTTTCTCGCGATTTAATGATCCAAACGCAATGAAATTTGGTACAGCAATTGTTTATAGACATTGTAATGCACTGGTGTCTAATTTAGTTTTAAAATCTCGTTTTTACTTCTTGTGTCCTAATCATGCGATTGAAGTTTGAATACTACACGTACACAATAATCTTCATGTAACAGTACATAACTGTAAGACCTACATATATAAAAATCCAGCATGGCGACCATCCGCAATATTTAGTCGGTTCTCAATATCTTCGAATCTATTACAGCAATCAAACTGAGATTGTGTATGTTGATAGAGGCTATTAACATAAATAGGATATATGAAAATAGGCTGTATAGTTCTTCACGGAACTACTTGTTAATGATGAGTTTATATGCCGAGTATCACATTCCCCAATGAAACCAATCGGGAGATATTGCTATTCAATGAAATGCAAGTCTACCCCCTTAATACCCCTTTAGAACCTGAATATCCAAAAATCCGTTCTTAGTGGGCGTTTGCGGCCCTTGAGGAAGCTGCATACCAAATTTCATTCCAATCCGTTCGGTGGTTTCTGAGATTTCGTGATGATTGAATGAGTGAGTGAGTGAGTGAGTGGTATTTGAGAAATATATAGTAGATTAGTCTCAATTCCAGCAATTGAAAGTCAACAAATTTAACCCCAAATATTTAACGACAAATTTTAATCTTTTCAACATGGGTTGTTTCTAATTTATTCTTTCCTCCTAAAAGTAATGAATTTGTAAATTTTAATCGTTAAATTCCAGACCACCTACCCATATCTCAATCAAACCAATCATCATAGTTAAACACGCTGCTAATCACAACGACACAGGTTATCAGACTAATTCTACGCATAATCATGTTTACGAGACTGATAATCACGATATTCTATGCCTCAAAGAAACTATAATCTTTGGATATTGTTTTAGATCCCTTATTTGGGGGTGGTAGGATCTAAAACGGAAAAGTTATTGTGTTGATTTAGAAGGAAATGTCTAAAAGGGGGTAGCTTCCCGTAGTCGGGCAAGCTGACCAGTGTAGAGTGTTGTTTTAGTGTTGGGGTGCTCCTATAAATAATGTAGGAGTGTTTTAGGGGCTGGCACTCAATGCAAGGGTCACTGTGCTGGTCGCCCAGCTGTCTGGTTAGATAATCGACTTGTACTCGTCAGCTATATGGCGCGGGCCGCTAGCAAGCAAGCCGGTGCGGGAATACGATGTTGCTTGCACTAGCAAGTATCTGGCTACTATAAGTCACGTCTAATAGTGACGGAGAGTTCAGGAAGGGAGTTAGGGCGTGAAGAAGCGTGTAAACAGTAATGCAGGTGTATGTACTGACCAAGTGTTTATTGGTCAGTAATAATGTATATGTGAGTCCCTTTTAAGGGATGTAGTGATGTTACAATGTAAAAGTACAATCTTTGGGTAAAGGTTACAAATAGAGGAGATCTGAACACTTGCTGACTCACTCACCTGATGATACCAGCGTAGCCTCCGGCCGTCACGTTGACAGGCTGATAACTGAGAGATCCCCTGACCTCCTTAGGACCCCTTTATATATTCTTCGGTGCTATGCTGTCAGCATTGTGATGGCATAGCTGCCCTAGTTAATAATGTGTCGCTGTGTGTAATAATTGTGCAAGGATTGAACCAGCTTTCTAGAGTGGCAAGCTGTCCTTGCGGTGTTGATGGATGTTGGTCTGGCTTTACAAGGGTTGCCAGTTAGGAGATTTAGATAGATGATGGGGGGATGGTCTCCAAGGGGTGCATACCCCTGGGGTACTGTACAAGCCTCTTTCCCCATTTAGTTCGCGTCCCCGCGAACGGGAACGGAACTTGGGGTTGGGATGTTGATGGTAGAGATGTAGTCGATGTGGTTGTTTTTGAAGTCCCCTCGTATCTTCGGTAGATGTCTTCCTCGTCGTCGTGATGTCGTGCTGATGTGTGTGCGTGAGATCAGTTCGTGTTCAGAGGGGAGGGTTATGGGATATACATATATACATAACATTGCCATTGACATAAAAATATTGTAACAGAAATTGACATTTGCATCTTTGAAGTGTGATGGAGAGAAAAAAAAATACATGGTACTGATGGTACATTGTTGTGCAGGGAGGAAAAAAACCCAGGGCCGAACGGATGATTGTGTCGTCCGCCCTATCTTGGGGAAAAAGTGCTCCCTGCAATAAGAAAGGTAGAAGAAAATAGAAAAAATGGGTGTTCCAGGGTATAATTTAAGGGAAATATTCAAAGTGTATTTATTGGTTTGGGATAAAACGGAACACCCTGACAAGTGGGGAAGTTAGAAGAGTAGAAAGGAAAAAACAAAACCGTGTATTCAGTGTTGCCATTATGGCAGTGTTGAATGGCGTGACATATTGTAAGTTTACGTGCATAGGCGTACACTTGAGCATTAATATATATTTGTGTACGCTTTGGGTTTACATTTAATTTACAAGCATGATATAATATAAAATAATAATCTTATTACTAGACCGGTTTGCTCATGAGCCTGGTACCTCGTCTCATTCTCTGGGCCTTCTGTAGCGCTCTCCTCTGTCGACTCATTCTCCCTTCATTTTGCTATTCGCTGAGCTGTAGGTACCTCTTACCTATGGCTGTAGGTTAGTGGTCATGCCGTTAACCTTACCTGTCGCAAATTTTCCCCGTGGGTGGAAAAATTCACCTTGGCAGCGAGGGTAGGTGCTCACAATCTCTGCACCGCCCCTGGCTACCGTATATTGCTTATTATTGAAGCGTATTCATACGTGTGTTTGCGTCAGCGTCGCTCGGTGCCCCACGTCACCTTACGTCGCTGATCGCGGCGCCGTCGCCTTATTGGCGCGACTGAAAAATGATGAGGAGTAGTGTGTTTGTGTGACAGAGATAAGGGTATGTGTAATTTGGTGTGGGAAATATATTTACAATAGACATGCTCATGCTCCTTGCTATATGTAAAAAAAATGTATTAATGGCAACTCTTTTTCTGTTGTGTATATCCATGGACGCGTTGCTCCCTGGGTTTCCTGTGTTTGGGAAAACGGATTAGTTGTTAGCAATACATTACAATATATTATATATGACATTTTCGTGGCAGCGCTTAATTTATAAAATTAAGTGTGGCGCCACTGAAGTCTAACTTACTTCTAGGTTAGCCTATGTTAACCTATCTTAGCCTAGTGTTGTCGGGCTTACCTTGGTAACGGATTTTAAGTCACCAAGTGCCGAGATATTCTACCGCAATCCATATATATAATAATAAAAAAAAATTGCCTTAAATGTAGGCTTATGCTATATTACAATGAATTATCATGACTTATCATGAGTTGCCGGACTTACCCTGATGCCGGGTTTGTGGGTCATCAGGCGCCGAACGGCGTTACTTAACGCTATCTAACTTAATTATGGTCTAAAAAAATGCTATTTCTAAGCCGAAAGGGTGGCCTTATTCTAATGCCGAAATGTGCTGTGCCATTACCTGGCAACAGCGGTTAATAAATTTGCTTAATCCTAGGTTGCGTGTCAAATGCAACCGTCTTACAGCTAAGATTTCGACCAGGGCGATCGCCTGAGGCAATTTACTTCCTCAGGACACCACCCGCACGAATCCAGAAACACCGGTTGTCTCTAGAATCGCTGGATTCCGCCCCCTTAATTCTAGATGTCGACGCTTATCAACTAGTATTGACCTAGTCGCATGTGTCTTATTGGCTAAATTTGGACCGGAACGATCGCCTGAGGCAATTTACTTCCTCAGGACACCACCCGCACGAGTCCTAGAAACACTGGTTGTCTCTAGGGTCGCTGGATTCCGTTCCCTTAATTCTAGATGTCGACGTTTATCAACTAGTATTAACCTAGTCGCAGGCGGCTTACGGTGCCACAAAGCAAAACCGTTTCGACTGCCGTACCATCCTGCTCGTTGCCATTGTTGTCGATATGTTGTCATAGTTGGGCCGCCCACGTAACCCTTATGAGGTGCTCGCAATGCTCCTCTCTTAATGCCCATTGGTTGCCCGCTGCGTCGCCATTTATGTGGGCATTGGACATTGTCGTCCAATGGCATAATATTATCTTCGCCTCCGTCGGCAATCGTAGTCTGCTTTTCGCAGTAATATTCGCCTGTATCGGCCGAAGTAGTATGCTTTTCGCATAAATATTTCAGTTCGCCTTTATAGGCCGCAGTAATATTTCACTCCAACGCACAGGAGCCTTGCTTCCCGCTACGGAAGCCCTACCTAACTTAAATTTAACTAGAAGTCTAGTCATAATGGGGTCGTCTCTAGGGTTGTCTCCTGAGTTCGGCGCGGAGTGAGCTATTTCTCCCACCATCCTCAGAAAGTCTTCCCTGCAGGTCTTGGCTTCGATGACCGTGGCACAGAGTGGGTGTAGCATCCCTTCCTCCCAGGGGCAGTTTACGCGCACCTAGGATTCCAGAGTTTGCCCGGCCAGGCCGCGAGTGCCTTAACCTTACGTGGTTCGTCTGTTTGGTCGGGTCAGTGAAGTTAAGTAAAGTCACTGAGCTGTTGAGCCAACTGGGGTAAGGGTCCACATCACCTTCCCCAGCTCTGCTCCAGTGTGGTGCCTTTGGCCTTCGGCTAGTGCCGCTATCATCAATCAGAGTGTTTCAGATTCCTTTACCTTTTTAAAAAAAATATGGGCGTAACCTTTGTAAATGATGTAAAAATGTAAAATGTAAAATATTTCCAGTGTTGTGGGGTTGTAGAACTTCTAAGTACATAGACTACTTCTGGTCTACCATTGCTACGTCAGCTTTCCAGCAATAATGCTCTTTTTACTTTAATGGAGGTGTTAGTAGGGTCTGTGGCGTCAGGTACCCTGTTATTATGATCTGGGGGTAGTTATTTGTAGAGTGGGCTTAAAGTATAGTAGGAAAAGGTTATGCATCTTTGGGCTCAAATAAATGGTGGCCTTGAGCCGGTAATGCTACTAGGATTGCTCCTACAATGAATGGACTGGGGCAGGTAATTCCCGGGATTGCAAAGATATGAAAATTCCATGCGGGTCTGATATTAATGTCCCTGGTGAATGGATGGGATACTCATGCAGGTATCTGGATATGAGGCATCTGCACTCATGTACGGATAGGTGTAGGTTGAGGCATAATACTAATATATTCCTGTCATGCGGGAGTATTTAATTAACAAAAATGGTTAATATATATATAATTGTGGCCTCATCTCTCATTTGGAGATGCGCATTATGCTTATTTAATGTTTGCCGACCCACCCCTAATACTCAGGTGGTAGCATCGTGATCCAAGGCGTAGCATGCCTTCTCTTTAGACGCATGAAGTCTATCAACCCCTTGTGTGTACTTTGTAATGTAGTGTAGCTGTTTGGGTCGTGTTCATGTGTCTGCGTTGTTTATGTTGAACGTGAGAAGGTTATTGGAAGGGAGTAAGGTGGTACGCTGGTAGCCTGTTCTCCTGTCATCCTCCCTTGGTCCATGTTGGCTTTCTATCCGCGCCTTGGGATAGTAAAGCTTCACGACCTAATCTGGTCTGCCATTTGTAGTGTGAATGTGGCCAGTGGTCGTAGTGCGACTGGCCATGTCCTAATCGCCTGGAATGATTTATTTTAGGAATAGAATCGCGAAAAGAAGTCATCGGGGGGAGGTCTTGTTTTCTCAGAGCCCCTGTCTGTGTTCGCTCCTAATTATTGAGCGCGTGTTTGTGTGACTATGTTCCGCTACACCACGCGGACGGTTGGTCTGTTACAGGCTAAGTCGTAATATGTATCGCGTGTATGGGTGGGAGGTGCCCGTGGCCTGTCAACGTCTTTGCGAACGTGCTCCTATGGGCCCAAGGTAAGTTCCGATCTGTCACGTCTTGTCTATTGCTAAATGTTTTTGCAGTGTTAAAAAAAATGTATGCTATTATGATTGTTTTGCGTTTTTAATTTCATGGTCATTGCCGATACCCAATAGTGTCTTGTCACCCGCGGTATTGCAGTATGACGAGATCTGCAAGTCATTATTTTCGTCATGTTGTGTTTACATTTGTCTGCGTACGTGATTTTTCGCCAGTATGTGAATGTTGTCACCGTTCTAGATTCCAGACGGTCCAATGCGTCAATTTGTACTATTTGCTAATACTATTGTGTGGTCACTATTCCGTAAGACCTTTGTCTTATGAAATTTCTATACTTGTTTCTGGGAAGTCTATTTTCCCTGTCAGGTGTCACTGAAATTCTATGCGTGGCCTTTGGCCGAAGGAAGTGTGGTATTATCTGGTTGTGTGATTGTATGGGCTAATTTCAGTGTGATTGGAAGCCTGGATAGCTGTTTTCCTGGTGTCCGATTTTCGCTGGGATTTGAACCCGTGATCTATGTAATTCTCTGTGTTATATGTCTGCGTTGTGTTTCAGGAATTGAGGTGTCCTCAGTGTGATTTTTGCTTGTGTCTCTCGTACCAAAAATACCGTTGGATAGTTAGTTTTTGGTACGAGCGTGGTGTGTGATCATGGGTTCGGACCCGGGGTGCTGTAAAGGCTTGTTACGACGGTATTTGTGCCGTCCATATTATGGCACGTTCCCCGTGTATGTGCAATGTGCAAATGAAAGTATGCATACCTGTGCAGAGTTTGTATGTTTTTGAACTCTCCTCGTAGTGTAATTTTGGAAGCTATAGGGTCCTTGGATCGGACGTGAATGATGCGTTTATTCCTGTTCACTAGGAGTTGGCTTAGTTCGTCTGTCCCGACCAGTCTTGCCCATTGAGGAGTGTGTTATCGCTGACGCGATAGTGTTAAATTACGATGTCGTGGGCTTTCATTTGTTACTCGCTTACTCTCATGTTTCCGGCACGCGTGTGTGTGAGCCTGCTTGCTCTCTGTGTAATTGTGAGTAGTGCTTCTCGCACTGTAAAAAAAGAAGGAAACTTGTAGTTTAACGTGCCCGTTGATCTGTAGATCATGAGCCACGGGACTTCCGTTTTACGTGGAATCCAAACCACAGGCCATGGCATTTCACTTCGGAAATCTCACATGCCTTGGCCGCACTGTAAAAGAACCTTCTATTAACTACCTTTGTGTTCCCAAGTGTTGTGTTGACTTGTAACGTGGGTCAAGTATGTTCCTATCCATTGTTCAAAATGTCGTTATACACGAGTGTCTCCGGGCCGCTAGTCGCGTGTTTGGTGACTATGTGCCGGAGGTGATTTTGTTGTTTTTCATTTATGACCATCTGTTATCGGAACTGTCCCAATCTACTTTAGCTTCCTACTTTTCTTATCCTAGAACTGGATAGCTACCCGACCTTATATTCCTGGTATTCAGGAGGTTGCGGGTTTTGAGACCGTCTTTTACCCAGAGTAATTGTTTCTGGCACTATTCAGGTTGTGTCTCCGGGACAGTTTGGTAGTGTTTTACTGTCATGTGTCAATGTAAATTGATTGTGTGATTTCCAAAAATGTGCAAGGTTTCCCAAAGTCTGGGATTTTCATCCTACGGCGTGTTAGCGTTTTAGCTTGCGTGTTGCTGTGGAAGTGAGAAAAAAAGTCATATTACAGGCAGTGTAACGTGTCACGTATGCCTATGTATGCAATGTATATAGTTCAACTTGGCCAATTTTTTTTTTCTTCATCGGGCCTAATGACTGAGGCAGAGAGAAAAAATGAGCTATGCCCCGCTCCGTATTAAGAGAGCACTTTGAAAAGGTAAAAAAAAATACTGTATCTCGCCTGCATCCTGCTTTATGGTGATTAAAGCGGGTTGCCCGACGGCGATAGGCTGTCACAATTATGTCGTAAACATTATGAAAAAAAAAATGCTTAAAAATGGTAAGTAGGTCCTGATCGTACTATCCACCTAGTAGGTGCCGTTAGCACTATAGTAATCTAGTTACGTCTCAGGGAAATCTACCACTTTTGGAAAATAGTCTGAGATTCTTAATTCTTGTTACAATGAGGGCTCTCGCCCGTCACAAGGGAATCTATCAAACTGTTGGACCGGAACATAGAACATTTAGTCATTTCCACCTGGAAAGACCCGCTTAAGCTCTGTACTGTGTTTTATTGCTTAAGCTGTGTTCGGAATATCTCTTTCCGGCCTTAAGCCGCGTAGCTCACCTGATGGGCTTCTACTTGGCTTTGGATATTAGCACTTTACTTTATCCAAGTTATAATATGGATCCTATGTTCAGTAACCATTGATGGCCTGAGAGAAAAAAATGCTAGGTGCCCGAAATAAAAATCAAGAAGGATTTAGAATTATACATCTTTGGTTTAGCCATGTTGTACTGCACATAGATGCAAAAAAGGAAGGGAGAAAAAAAAATGTGCAGTTTATATTTGTGAGTACTTGTTTGTCTATTATCTTATTTCCCCCGTGTAAAAGAACTTATGTGTGCTATACTATTGGTGCAAGTGATGTCGGAATATATTGTATTCCTAGTGAAAGCCGTTATCCTATTTCGAGCGTCAGTGCTCGGAAAGATGGATATCGTCGTCCTGTCATTAGGGTGTAAGCCCCTGGGATCCACTGAGGTGCCCCTCTGCTATTTTTCGGAGGAGTTTGTAGCAAAGTAAGCCTGGGCCTACTTCCACCGTAGCGCGTGTCTGTAGGTTTGAGTGTGCCTGTTTTCGAGGGCCTAAATGCGCTCTGCGCTATCCTAGTAGAGTTTACGGGGGTGTGTGTGCTTTTGCCTGAGTGGTTTTGTGGGGTAGGTAATAACACCTTTCCTGTACCCCGTGTATTGTGTGTGAGTGCGTGGTCACAATGTGCAGGCGTGTATCGTGCATCCTGAGGGACTGAATGCAACACCCTCTTATGCATTCGCACCTGGGGTACTAATGCCGGTGTTGGCCTTCGTTCTGGCAAACTTGCCCTTTAAACTGGCGGAAAAAGGCCGCTCAATTGCCTGTCCTTGCACTGGCAGTGTGGTGGCGTGTAGCCTGGCCGCTTTCTGGCCTGTAGCCACGGCAGACTCCTGCCATTGCGTTTGCCTATCTGTGAGGGTGTGTGTAGGCTCAATGTGCTGTAGGGCTGGCTCTATGTCTTCAGCCCATGACGTGGTTACGTCCCGTTGTTTCCCTGTCATATAATGTGTTTCTGAGAGTCCTGGCTTCAACTCCTTCTTGTTCGTCCGTTGCGAGGGGGTTGGCCTAGGGTCTGCTGCTCGGTTTGGCAAAATTGCCTTCCTAACCGGCGCTAAGGGATGTGTATTGGTGTAAGCTTGTCCCCGCAGTGTATTGGAGTCTAACCTGGCCGTCTTCTGGACTGTAGCCATGGTGACCTCCTTCCCATGTGTGGCAGTACATGGCGAGAGGGACATCCTCGCAAATTGTCGAGTCAGCGTATCCACGCTTATGTCCTCTCTCGGCTGGGCTGGTGGCCCTGCCATGTACTCAAAAATGGCCTTATTGTTCTGGAGCTCACGGTACTCGTCCCAAATTTGGGTGTACTGACCGTTGAGGCTCATGGCCTGCTCAGCGACTTTTGTGCCACTGGTCCCTATGCGTCGGTGTTCCCTGATATGTGTCTCCCATTGTTGGAACATAAACTCGTGTCGGCAGTGTAATTGCCAGTGTGCTTTAGTGATTTGTGTACGGAGGGTGGGGATTTTCGCCCGAATCTTGCGATTCTTAGCGCTGCGGATTGGCCGGACAAGGGCTCTTATGATCCGCATGTACTGGGCGTGCAGGAGCTGCTGAAACCTTCTGAGGTAGTCCTGCCTAGTTTCAAAAACTCTGTGCCAGGCAATTAATTCCTGGTACTCCCCAATGCTCCTCAGCACAGCTAGGCGGTATAGAGGGGCCATGCTAAATGAAGTATGTGTCTTCTTATTTGAAAAAGAAAAGAAAAAAAACTGTAACTGTTTGTCAGTGTATTCTTATTCTCTCTGATTCCTTCTGGGGCTGGGGGGTTGGTTTGGGAGAAAAAAAATCCCTGTGTAAGTAGTACGGAGCAAAAATGCTGCTCTCGTCTAGGAAAAAAATTCACAAATTTTCTTGGCTTTTTGCGGTACGGAAGGGGTCGTTTTTACTACGAGGGCTCGTTGGTTGAGTCCTGTTCTACTGTGCGTAGTACCCCGCCTCCACCATCTGTTTTAGATCCCTTATTTGGGGGTGGTAGGATCTAAAACGGAAGAGTTATTGTGTTGATTTAGAAGGAAATGTCTAAAAGGGGGTAGCTTCCCGTAGTCGGGCAAGCTGACCAGTGTAGAGTGTTGTTTTAGTGTTGGGGTGCTCCTATAAATAATGTAGGAGTGTTTTAGGGGCTGGCACTCAATGCAAGGGTCACTGTGCTGGTCGCCCAGCTGTCTGGTTAGATAATCGACTTGTACTCGTCAGCTATATGGCGCGGGCCGCTAGCAAGCAAGCCGGTGCGGGAATACGATGTTGCTTGCACTAGCAAGTATCTGGCTACTATAAGTCACGTCTAATAGTGACGGAGAGTTTAGGAAGGGAGTTAGGGCGTGAAGAAGCGTGTAAACAGTAATGCAGGTGTATGTACTGACCAAGTGTTTATTGGTCAGTAATAATGTATATGTGAGTCCCTTTTAAGGGATGTAGTGATGTTACAATGTAAAAGTACAATCTTTGGGTAAAGGTTACAAATAGAGGAGATATGAACACTTGCTGACTCACTCACCTGATGATACCAGCGTAGCCTCCGGCCGTCACGTTGACAGGCTGATAACTGAGAGATCCCCTGACCTCCTTAGGACCCCTTTATATATTCTTCGGTGCTATGCTGTCAGCATTGTGATGGCATAGATGCCCTAGTTAATAATGTGTCGCTGTGTGTAATAATTGTGCAAGGATTGAACCAGCTTTCTAGAGTGGCAAGCTGTCCTTGCGGTGTTGATGGATGTTGGTCTGGCTTTACAAGGGTTGCCAGTTAGGAGATTTAGATAGATGATGGGGGGATGGTCTCCAAGGGGTGCATACCCCTGGGGTACTGTACAATATGCTTGTTTGGCCCTTCACCACCGAATTTATGTCATTTAGTTCTGGTTTGAGTGCTGGAACGGGGTACGGCCAATCTCATGAGGCAACATTGAGAATAGATTGGGGTGTGATACCTATCTCAGTCAACCAGGAAGTGGTTTTCCGTAGTTTCCCACTTCAACTCCAGGTAAATACCGGGATGTTACCTAACGTAAGTCCACGGCCGCTTCCTGCCCAAATACTACCTAAATTACAAATACACACATCGCGGTGACACTGGTTATCAGACAAATTCTGCACACACCCAAGTACACGGGAATACAAGACCAGGATGTTACAAAGCCCGTAAAGGAATCTACAACATAATTAATTATTTTACCAATGACGAATGTAGCCTGTCTGCTCAACTGATTGTCTTATACCTGAATGGTCTCAATCAATGCCATACTTGCAGTGTGTCCAATATTCTGTGGGTTAGTTGGTAAAGTTGCAGTAGCCTATGGATGAAGTGTAAAAAATTCTGCTTCGTCGTGAAAGACCGTGCTATACTATATGTCATTTCTGTATTGACCCCTACCCATCGAGTAAAGTGGACCGCGCAGTAGCGAACAGCAGGGGTGGAGCTGATGACTCACATTTCATTTCACAAAGCAGTAGAACGATGTGTTATTCTCTCTGAGCGAGGACCACTTACCTCTATATCATTATCGTAGCCGGACGGAAAGCAAACACTCACTCAGTTTTTTTAAATATATTTTGTTATTCTTAGCGTATGGCTTCTATTGCCGGGAGTGTCTGAGGACATGTTCGGCTCGCCAATTTTGTAGCTGCTTCGAGACGGACACCCAATGGGTGAGCTACAAGTACCGTTGGGGAGGAAAGTTGGAATGGAAGGACGAGGAGTTGGAAGCTAGCGGTTGTGGCCTATAGTTAGGGACCAACCCCGGCATTTGCCTGGAAGGAAGATGGGAAACCACAGAAGACCATCTTCAAGGTTGCCGGCGGGGGGATTCGAACCTCCTCGCCTCCCGGATGTGAGCGACTGCCAGCAGTCATACCGTAACGACCACGGCTAACTCACCCGGTACTCACTCAGTGATGTACGGCTAAACTACACGAGACTAGGCTGCGAACAGTGTGCGAATTACAGGCCTACATCGTTCGCAAGGGGTGGAGAAGTGTTTTCAGTGCAAGAGTTCAATTTTTCTGCATTCTCTGAGTAAGCAACTGGCTCGAATTTTATATGTTGTTGTTGATCGTGGTAATGTAGTCCCGTGTACTTTGGTGTGTGTGTGAAATATGTCTGATTATCTGTGTTAGTTTAATGACAGTATTAGTGTGTGTATTTGTAATTCAGTTGAGAATTGGGAAGGAGGTGGCCGTGGTCTTAATTCAGGAACCAACCCAGCATTCACCTGGAGTAGAAATGACAAAACACGGAAAACCACTTCCAGGATGGCTGAGGTAGGAATCGAACCCGCCTCTTCTCAGTCTTACCGCACGAGGCTGAGTGTTTTCTTCACATGTATTTTTGTTGTTGTTGTTGTCTAAAGGTGAATCCAGTCCGCTCATCGAAATAAGTTTTAAACTGGTGAACTGGATATACTGCTCTGCTTTATAAATTGTTGTTGTTGACTTATTTAGGGGCTTTGTGGCATCGTGGTCATGTAGCCCTGAGTGCTTGGGTGACTGTGAAATGTGTCTGATAACCAGTCTTATTGTGATGGCTGTATTAGAGTGTGTATTTCTAAGAGAGGATTGGGTAGGAGACGGCCGTGGACGTAAGTTAGGAACCATACCAACATTTGTATGCAGTTAAAGTGGAAAGCCACGGAATAACACTTCCAAGATGACCGAGATGGGAATCGAACCCACCTCTTCTCAGTTTTGCCTCACGAGGCTGGGCGTACCCTGTTCCAGCCCTCAACTAGAAATAGATTTCTTGGCGGGAATCCAACCCGGACCTCCGGGGAGACAGCTAAGCATGCTATCCGCTACTCCACGGGGTGGTATGCTTCGAAAAGAAGTGATTCAAGAAAATCATTTATTGTATTATTATTATTAACTCCTTTTATTGTCTGTTGTCCGAAAGAAGGATTTCCATATATACTTCCTGGGACTGCGTCTTCTTCCTTTCCTCTCCGATTTATAACCATTTCTGCTGGAGCTTCTAAATGTCTCCTACTAACTCTATCTGGATCATTACAATCTTCTTCTCCTGATTCATTAGCTGTGTCATTCCCAGTTTCATCTGGTGGATCGGTGTATACATCAACCTTTCCTACATTATCCTGTGATACAACACTCTTCAGGTCTTTAAGAGCTGGCTGCGTGGCTCAGCGGCAACGTTCTTGCCTGCTGTGCCCAAGGTTGCAGGATTGAATTCTGGCGAAGTCATCTGGTATTTGAGGGTGCGCAAATACGAGGGAGCCGTAGATGACTTACACGTTAAAAAAAACCTTCAGGGCAAAATCCCGGCACCCCGGCGTCTCTAAAAGCCACAGTAGTTAAAAGGGTCGTAAAACCAACAACATTATTATTAAGTTCCTCAAGAATTTGGTATAAAGTCAGACCTTTTCTTGACATAAGAAAGATTGAATATTTGATCAGATTACTGTTACCGTTACGTAGCCTCTGATATAAGATTATATTGATACTAGAGGTGTTTACAAAAATATATTTCAGTCGGAAGAATGTTACACAACGTCACTGTGAGTTATTTGAATTCACTGTTCAATTGTCGACATAGCACTGGATGTGCTCAATGGATCGTTTGCGACCCACTGAAAGTTTGGCCCTAAAAATTTTGCATTTTATATGAAAGTTGGTTAGTTCCTCAGTTTAGGAGCTGCTACAACGCAGTCTAGTTTGTCAGGTACAATACGTGTGCAGATGATCGATGCTGTAGATGCACCTCAGCGTTGGAAACCATCAATCAAATCATCGGTTGCTCCTCTACGCTGGCTGGTATAGAGTATACCGAGAGGCACAATGATGTTGCTAAGATCTTACGTCAAGAGCTAGCTATAAAATGTGGACTCCTGGATACGAGAGTGGTGTGCTACAATTATCAGCCAGCCAACGTGCTTGAATATGAACATCGTACTGTGGAGATCCGTGCGGGGGACATCAGAGCCCGCAAATGAGCCAGCTTGGGGTCCTAGGAGAAACCTCACACAAGACACGGCACAAACCTAGAACATTTGCTGAGTTTTAATTTACTGGACGTGAAAGACAATACACTATTTTTTTGGAAGCCGTCATAGGGAGGTTATGGCTGCTTGAGCTTTTAGTTCTCACAGTAAAGAGGTGCAGGTGCGCTATATATAAAGGGAGTTAGCGCGAAAGCTGAGTTATACTAGTTCAGTGAGTTCATTCGCAAGCTAGCAGCCGTGCAAGAAGCAGCTCCTGAACCAAGCTCCGAGCAGCGAACTCGACAGCCGACGAAATCGATGATCCATCTCCCGCCGAGACTCAGACACATCGACACCATCTTCCCTACCCAGCCTTAAACTAACTCCCTCTCCGCCCTGCATTATCCAAGCAACAATACCCCTTCCTAACCGTTACCCATTGTTGCCAATAGTCAAGCATCAAACCCACCCTCAGACCATCCAAGTCAAGCAATCCCATCTTCCAGAGTTACCGCCAAGCTAAACTCATCCCTTCTCTCCCACAGCAGCCAATAATCAATTAATAAATCTATTAATTGATTATAATTTAAATTCAAACCAGCGCGTTCATTGTCGCGGCCCATCCGCATATAAACTGGTAACCTTGAACGACTGGTATTTTCTCTTGGGCGAAGCCGTAATCTACGTTCCCTAAGGTCTGCCAGGCATTTGACCAATCATACATTACATATTACACTCATTTAACGATCACCACTTTCAAACATGTACTCATCACCGAAACACAACCCTGAAGAGTACGATCCAGCAGATCCCTGCTGGGATACCTTCAGGGACACACCCAAAAACACTCGCAAAAACACTCGCTCATCAACACGCACCAACTGGATTATGGAGATGGATATGACAAAGCAACTGTATGCTGTCAATCCTGAAGCGGATCCTCCCATGTGGAGCACGATGCTCATGATCCGCCCTCCTCGAAAACTCCATCCAGATACACTTCGACAGGTCATCAGCCACGCACTTGAGCCCCACGCCAAGATCATCTCATGCATAGAGGAGACATTCCAGCACTATATCTCCATCATCCCTACACACCAGAGATATCTCCGAACCTTGAGCGAAGCGCTTCGGGGACACTCAGCCATTCCCCAGCATATATGGCTGTGCCCCTATCAAACCCATACCCAAGTTGCGCACACGCAAACTGAAACCAAGGAGATCAGTGAGGCGCAATCTACGCAAACCATCCCTATCCCACCTCCTATGCCAAGATACCCTTCATCCAAGGAGACTCAAACTGTTCACACCCTTTCATTAACTCCCGTCCAAACCATCTCAGTCATCCCAGTCAAAATCACTAACAATAAACCCAAACTCACTCCTCCTACCGAACCCTCCTCTCCCACTAGCAGCCCCATCTCTCACGCCCCAGACCCAGAACCAAATAGCCCTATATCATCCTCAAATCCAGCCCAAAATCAGCCTCCTACAGCAGAACACCATCCTTCCGCATCCAAACAGGCGTCGCACAAACCCAAGTCCCAAAAGAACACCAACACGGAAACTAGGGCGTCGCGACGCCGCCCACAGTCCACACAACCCTCCACACTCATCTTCCAGTGCTACAAATGCCAGCGCTTGAATCATGACGCCGCGAATTGCAGGCATGCTACCCGCTGTAATAGGTGTGGCGATAATCATCGCCACACCGATTGCAAGGTGCAAAAGAACAGCCCCACGTGTGTAAACTGTGGGGGCAATCACGCGGCAAGTTATGGAGGCTGTCGATATATTAAAGACGCCATCAGACAAAGGCAGAGAGCACAAACCAGATATCGAACCCGCCCCGAAATACCATCACTTCTCTCACTCAAAATAGCCCCCCCTTCAGTCCAGCCCGCCACTGCACTCTCCCAGCTACTTCAATTGATAACACAACTCTCACTACAATTACACTAGTCAGTTCCGTCGAACACAGGACTCTAAATTCTGCGTGCCTGCCCGGGGATCGAGCCAAGCTCGATCGCCTGGGATGTCGCGCACCAACCTGTGTATTGACAAAAATTACCCCCAATTACTCAGCCATTACTTTCCCTTCACAGCTACCACTCGCCCTACGGCCTCGCGGGGCACCTGCCTGGGGGTTAGCCACGGCCGACTCACTCGGGATGGTGTCATGTGGGCCGTGGGATCGACAGAAAACACTTCAATTTACACACACTACAATTCATTCTCATTCTCTCCGTCCCCTAATCCAAAGCGAGGCTTATTAAAAACTATTATTATTATTATTATTATTATTTTAATCAAATACCTACTATAGGTCTATCTTCTATTCTTTTCACCAAAAATCAAACCCACTAGTGGTCTCCCTTATTTCCCAAAAATTAACTTCAAATTCAATATATTCAATTTTTATTTTTATTATTATTATTATTATCAAGCTGAAGCTGCCGCTGTACACGATTACCGAAACATCCATACCATGGCGAGAGGGGATGATAAGTAGCCTTGCTCTATCTAGCATAATATGCGAACATCATCCCCATACTGTTGTAGTAAACAAAAAACGAATGAACGGTCAAAAATTAAATTAATCCCCTAGAAAATTCATATAAGACAAATGCGAATAAAAGCAAGTAAATCATGTTCAATCCCCTAAACAAGTCAAAGCTCAACTCATTCAAAAATTTAATTAAAATCTTCTACGACCAAAGTTTTTTTAGAAATCCAAACTTTCTTTCAGTCCAAATTCAAATTCAAATCCAGGCAGAGGAGCGCATGTCGCACCGGTACCTGGCACATAACACAGCCGCGGTCGCTCGCTCCGCGAGCCGACCGCGACTATGTCATATCAGACTAGAGCTGAGTTATATCATAGAATGTAATGACATAAATCTAACATAATTCTAACCCACCAGAAATAGTCGGGCCAATCGACCTGATATTGTCCTCCAAAGACAAACCAAATGGCCTATTTGATAGAAATATGCTAACTACCTAGGCTCAGAAAACATACAAGTACGCAACGTTGGCTGAGTAAATACGAAATGCGTGAGAATTTTACCGGTGGTGATCTCTTCCACAGGAGCTGTTCCAAAGAAGTCGGTAACAGAACTGGAAATGAAATACCTCATTGCCAGAATACAGAAGGCAGCATTGCTGGATACTTGGCATATTGGTATATTGGCTTTCACGGCCAAAGAAATTAAAAAAGCCCTCTCGGCACGCCGGAAGGCGGAGGTAGATATCATCGGGCAAACTTGGGGATAGGCGAAAATATGCACGTTTTCGCAGAAGAATCCGACCTCATTTAATGCGAGAAAGTATTTTATAATTGGAGCTTAATTAACTTTGTTTTTCGTCATTTTATGCATATTTTAAACTTTTTATTGTCTTATGGGGACGGTAAACTTCTTGTCATTTGGGGTACATTTTTATACTTGTGGCCACACTGTCCTTATGCAAGGTTTCGACACTGATGAGTAACTATGTAACGGTCTGTTACTTCTTCACGCAAAATTATATCTCCCGCAGAGATTTTGGTTGGTTCCTCAGTTTAGGGACTGCGTCAACGCGGTCATGTAACCCCGTGTACTTTGGGTGAGTGTAGAATCTGTCTAATAAACAGTGTGAATTGTGATGGCTGTATTAGTCTGTAATTCAGGTGAGGACTGCAGACAGTCAATTTCAAGCAGTTCCTAATGTTGCTACCAGATTCTACCGTCAACGACACCTAGCTCTGAACTTGGCTACGAGATGCCACCACAACCAGCAACTCGCAACGAACGTTGGATCTTTCCTCCAATGGAAAGCATACTGAGGGATTTTTAGCGCTCTTAGAAAATCCGACGACTTCGGCCGGCTTAGAAGCCGTGAACTTGGGCACAGAAGTTCAGCATACTACCAGTTACGTCACCGAGGCCGCTTCTCACTTAGTCAGGTCGAAAACTGAATGTGATCTCGTGCAAGTGCGTTGTCATGGCAACGTCTGATGGCTCATCCCTCATCAATTTAGTAGTGTTGTCATGGCAACCTCTCATAGCTCTTGGCATTTTCTTATAATTCCGAAATCATTTTTCTCATCCCTTGGCGTAATGGTGGGTCATATCAAAAATTATTTCAGACAAAAGTTTTAGGTAATTATTAGGGGGTTATTGTCCATTTTGTACAGTTTTGATATTGTGCCTATTAAGAGAGATATGATTAATGTTTCCCGAAAAACCCACTTTTTCCCACCCCTTTGGTCAATGGTTGGTGCTATCAAAAAACTCTTCAAACATAAATTTTTGGGCCTTATTCAACACATAGTATGAACTTTGAATGGATTCGATATTTCAAATATTAAGAGAGTTATAGCGATATTTCACTTTTTCGAAAAAAGACCCCCATTATCACCCCCGTCAACCGATTGTGTCCTTTAACGAACTCGACCGAGATTTTATAGGGATACATATTATGTAAAAAATTCAAATTGATTGGTGCAAAATTGCGGTAGTTATCGTGTCCTTAAGAAACTGATATATGTATATATATATATATACATACATAACTCCACTATACCGGTGGCAAGTCCGGGGCCCTATTCGCAAGAAATGGGGAAGGAGGAGTCGGAGGAGTAACACCTCGTTAAAAAACCTAGGTCCAGCTGACCCGGCTGGTAGTACCTTGTAAGGGTCCCTTGCCAGGGTTACGGTGAAGTCCTCAACGGCATTGTTGGTGGAGCGGTTGAACTGCGGTACAGTAATAATGGCGGAAGGGGCCTCCTTGTGCTCCGGAGATTAGGAGTAAAAGGTATGTGGTCCACACATATCAGGGTAGCGTCTGTCTCAGATTGAGCGGCTACAAACAGCGTCTGTTCCAGATTGGGCGGCTGATTTTAATACTGGGAGGCTTACTACCTCATCAGTTATAACCCCGCTATCCTTTGGGATAGCCTTTCTCAATTCTTTTCTTCACTCATGATGGAAACACAAAGTATTGGATTATCTACCCCAGGTGGTAATTACCCAAGTGGTAATAAATCCACCTCCACGTATTGTGGAGTTAGTAGGCCTGCGGAGTCTGGGGAGCCTGCAATGTCATGTAAGAAGAAATATATTATGTACTTAGCAACAATTAACATAAACTCACTCCTTCAGATAGGAAAACTAAAGCAAACATTGGATGTTCTTGAGAAACATAACATTGTCATCGCTGCATTGCAAGAAACACGATTTTGTGATGAAGAAGCTTTTGAGTCTCAAGGATTCAGAATTTATAAAGGAATACCTGGCACAAGAGTTACACCGAACATCCCTCATCTTGGTACAGGTTTTATAGTCCACAAGAAAGCTGTTGATTCAGTGCTGGATTTTACATCATTCAATGGAAGACTATCCACATTGTCATTTAGATCACTTAATAAAGCCTACACCGTGGTCAATTTTCATGCACCGACGAACGTGTCAAACAAGAAAGACCGAGAGCAAACTAATATAATATGGGAACAATTAGAAGACGTGATTGACAATATTCCAGCGCATCACACCACCATCCTTCTCGGTGATTTTAACGCCCAAGTAGGAAGAGAGAAAAAGTTTAGGAATATAGTTGGAAACTATCCTGCACATAAACGAACAAACAAAAATGGCGAACGGCTGATTGACACCTGCAAAAATAACAACCTAGTTTTGAAATCTACTGCGTTTAAACATCTTCCTCGGAAAGCAAAGACATGGAGACATCCAAATCCACTTATGGGTGAATTTCAACTGGATCATGTGGCAATATCAAAAAAATCACATCGTGAAATCCAAAATGTGAAGGTCCTGCGTAATGCGAATATAGACTCAGATCATTATCTGTCCCTTATTAAAATGAAAGGTATTCCGTTTAGGAACAATAGAGTGAATGTTGAAAAGGGAATGAAAACGCAAAAGTACAACATCGGTGGTCTGAAGTCAAATAACAACACTTTTGCGGAAACACTCCACAACAAACCAAAAGATGGAACATGGTTTACTTTAAGGAACGCCATTGTTACTGCGGCTTCGGAATCCATTCCTCTTGATAGAACGCGCAAGCATCCATGGTGGAACGGTCAATGTGATCACGCAATAGAGGAAAGAAGAAAAGCTTGGATCAAGTGGAATAACAAGAAAGACGATGTGAACCTTGAGAACTTTCTCTGCACCAGGAAAGAAACTTGTAAAATTTTAAAATTGGCAAAAAGAAATTTCCACAAATCTCAAATTATTCAAATTGAAGATGATTTTCAAAGGCACAAAACAAGGGATTTCTATCAAACTTTTAAACACCAACTGTCCAAATACGTCGCTCCTACTCTTCACATCCGAGGATCTGATGGTAAACTTAATCTCAATAATAAAGACTGTGCTAAAGCTTTTGGAGAATATTTTGAAACCCTTTTGAACACGGACATACCTACTGAACAACTTGCTTTCTATCCTAACGTTGCATACCACGACAGTTCACCACCCTCCGTCGAAGAAATAACACAAATCATCAAGGCGCTAAAAAATAATAAAGCCTCTGGGGAGGATAGTATTGTGGCTGAATTATGGAAATATGCAGATAATGACTCCATCATTTGTCTCCAGAAAACCATTGAAGAAATATGGCATAGTGAAAAGTTGCCGGAGGATTGGACTTCTGCCATCATTCATCCTATACATAAGAAAGGGGATAAATCCGACCCAAATAATTATAGAGGTATTTCACTGGTATCGGTAACGTACAAAATATTTGCAAGGGCTCTTCTGAACAGAGCAGAACCGATATTAGACCGTCAGTTAGGGGAATATCAAGCTGGGTTCAGGAAATCAAGATCCTGTCCTGAACAAATTCATAACATTAAGACCATAATTTCCTACTGTACGGTACGATCTAAACCTTATGTTGTGATTTTTGTGGACTTTCAAAAGGCTTATGATTGCATTCATAGAGACACAATAATTAACACCTTACGTGAGTTTGGCCTAGACAATAAATCAATTAATTTGTTCAAAGCAAGCTTAGAAAACACCATTTCTAAGGTCAAATTTCGTGGTGAATTGTCCGAAGCCTTTGCAATCAAGACTGGCTGTAGACAAGGTGATCTGGGATCACCGATGCTGTTCAACTGTGTCTTGGAAAAAATTATAAGAGAATGGTTAACAATCTTACCAAATAATTATGGTATTCGAATTGGTTATAAAAAAGAAGACCTGAATATAAACTGTCTCGCTTTTGCAGATGACATTGCTTTGTTCGCTAATTCAATGGAAGAGGCCACTGACCAACTTAATAAACTACAAATCATAGCTGCTAAAACTGGACTTAAAGTGGCCTTCCATAAAACCAATTTTATCACAAATGTCAAAGATGCCTCAAAACTCATCACGATTGGTCTGCAAAAAATCAAAAAAGTCCGAAAATTTAAATACCTAGGCGAATGGATTACCCCTAATAATTCAGAAATAGCTGCTATTGAGAGCAGATGTAACAAATTGGAAGGTGCCTTTCAAACCTGCAAAAACATTTACAAAAGTAAAAGCTTGTCCCGGAATGTCAAACTTTGTCATTATAATACAGTAATTAGGCCGTCAGCACTGTATGCTGCAGAATGCTTACAGATGACAAACAAAGGCCCATTGAGAAAATTAGAACTTAAGGATCGGAAAATTCTAAGGAAAATATTAGGACCTGTTAATGATAATGGTACTTACAGAAGAAGACATAACAATGAATTATTTGAACATATAGAAGATTTGGTGAGTGTGATGAGAAAAAGGAGAATGTCTTTCTTTGGACATTTGGAGCGGATGGAGCATCATCGACTTTCATATCGAATCCACTCATCAATCTCTAAAAAAAAATCCTATTGTAAATGGTCGATGCAAGTTAAAAAGGACCTAACAGAAGCTCGAATCAATCAAACTCTGGTTTGGGATAGGAACCTGTTTAGAAAGGCGGTTAAATCAACCAGTAATCTACACCCTTTAACATCTGTGATGCCTCGCCCTCACTGCAAGTGGACGGAAGAAAGGAGAGCTGAACATTCGTCAAGAATGAAGATCTACTGGCAGACAAGAAAACAAGCTTTACAGTGATCATATGAGTGAAGAACATCGTGGTCCATTGATGGCCGAAACGACTCAAAAAAAAAAAAAATATATATATACATATATATACATAAATTATATATTAACTTTTTAACTGACGGTGATTTTGGGGTCTAGGGGATGTGAAACGTGAAGATATGTCGAAATTTTCCGGAAGGCGAAACATGGTACCCATTGCAATAGTTAGCTTTCTAATGAAATCTACCTAACTCAGCAATTTTGCTAAGTTTATGCCGTGTCTTGTGCGGGGTTTCACCTAGGAACACCTAGATAGGCTCATCAGCGGGCTCGTGGTGTATGTGCCCGGACCCTCACAGGAGTATCGAACTGCGCGCTACTTCCATTCTTTTAAAGCACATCTGCGCTTCTTTACTTTTCTTTTCTTTTATTCCTGGGCCGTGAAAACTAATATACCATCTTCTTGTAAGCCTTTATAAGGAGGTGAAAGGCTGCTTTAGCTTTTAGCTCTCGCAGTCAAGAAGTGCAGGTGCGCTTCATAAGAAGGGAGGTAATGCACAGTACATCAATTTCCCCACCATCAGACAGAATGAAAGATACAAGCATTAAACTATTAAGTTTTTAATTTAGTTATAAGGTTTATTTAAATACTCTTTAGGGGCAGATGACCTCGTACTTTCACCCTTTGAAATAACAAAAAAGTCCTCTCGGCACGCCGGAAGGCGGAGGTAGATTTCACCGGACAAACTTGGGGATAGGCGAAAATAGGCAGAATATGCAGGTTTTCGTAGAAGGATCAGACCTCATTTATTGCGAGAAGGTATTTTATAATTGGAGCTTAATTAACTTTGTTTTTCGTCATTTTATGCTTATTTTAAACATTTTATTGTCTTATGGGAACGGTAACCTTCTTGTCATTTGGGGTCCATTTTTAGCCTATTTTCAATTTTGAAAAAATAGGCTTATGAGATCACCTTTTGTCCGTGTGTGTGTGCGTGTGTGTGTGTGTGTGTGTGATTCGTGTGTGTGTCCCCCCCCCTAATAAAATCTAAACGGCTGGAGCGATTTCAATGAAACTCAGTAAGTTCATAGCACTATTCCGGGCGACCTGTTACGACTCACCAATCCAACATGGTGGCTGTGCGAAATATTTCACCAGCATTCAATATCTCCGAAACGATTACCGATATTACCCTGACATCATGTATGGTGATAAAGGGAACTACTATAAGTTCACATATGTGATCTTTGAAAACCTGGTAACTACAAAACCAACATGGCGGCCAAGCGAAGTTGCGACATTTAAATAGACGTTTCTCGCGATTTATCCAACCAAACGCAATGAAACTTGGTACAGTATATGTTTATATACATTGTAATGCACCGACAACTAACTTCGTTCATTTGTTTACATAACCACAAGATGGCGGATGTGCGAAATATTTCACCGGCATTCTGTATCTCTGAAACTATTAGCGGTATCTCCCTGAAGTTTTGCACGGAGATAAAGGGCACTACTGGAAGTCCATTTATACAACTTTAAAAACCCGGTTAACTACAAAACAAACATGGCGGCCAAGCGAATTAGAAAATTTGAAATAAACCTTTCTCGCGATTTAATGCTCCAAAACGCACTGAAATCTGGTACAGGAAATATTTATACACATTGTAATGCACTGGTATCTAATTTAGTTCAATTGTTTACATAACCTCAAGATGGCGGCTGTGCGAATTTTAAAATTAAGTTTTTATTTCTTGTGATGTAGTCACGCGATCGAAGTGAAAGTTTGAATAATGAACCTACCCAATAATTATCCTATAATGGTACATGACTCTATGGCCTATACATTTAACAATCCAACATGGCGACCATCCGAAATATTTAGACGGCTCTCAATATCTACGAATCTATTGTAGCAATCAAACTGAATTTTTTATTGTTCATAGGGGCTATGAACTCAAGTTCACTTATAGGACTTTAAATAACCTGGTGATCACAAATCCAACATGGCGGCGACGAGAAGTATAAATAATCACATGGACGTTTATCGCAATTTAACCATCCGAGAGCAGTGAAACTTGGTACAGTAAATCCTTATACGAATGGTAATCCACTAGCATCTAATTTATTTCAATTGTTTCCATAACCTGAAGATGGCAGCGGTGCGAAATTTTAAAATCTCCTTGTAACTTCTAGTGTCCTAATTATGCGATTGAAGTTTGACTACTACACGTACACAATAATCTGCATGTAACAGTTCATAACTCTAGGACCTACATATATAAAATCCAACATGGCGACCATCCGAATTATTTAGTCGGTTCTCAATATCTGCGAATCTATTACAGCAATCAAACTGAAATTGTGTATGTTGATAGTTGCAATAAGTGGGCTATATGAAAATAGGCTGTATAGTTCTTCACGGAACTACTTGTTATACTTAAGGTCACACTGTCCTTATGCTAGGTTTCGACACTGATGTGTAACTATGTAACGGTCTGATACTTCTTCACGCAAAATTATATCTCCCGCAGAGATTTTGGTTGGTTCCTCAGTTTAGGGGCTGCGACAACGCGGTCATGTGACCCCGTGTACTTAGGGATGGCTCTATTAGTCTGTAATTCAGGTAAGGACTGCAGACGGTCAATTTCAAGCAGTAGTTCCTAATGTTGCTACCAGGTACTACCGTCAACGACACCTACCTGTGAACTTGGATACTAGATGCCACCGCAGCCAGCAACTCGCAACGAACGTTGGAATTTCCCCTCCAAAGGAAAGCATACTGAGGGATTTTAAGCGCTCTTAGAAAATCCGACGACTTCGGCCGGCTTTGAACTCGCGACCTTGGGCATAGACATTCAGCATGCTTGCTACCAGTTACGTCACCGAAGCCGCTTCACACTTAGTCAGATGGAATTCTGAATATGATCTCGTGCAAGTGCGTTATCTTGGCAACGTCTGATGGCTCATCCCTCATCAATTTAGTAGAGTTGCCATGGCAAGCACTGATAGGTCTTGGCATTTTCTTATAATTCCGAAATCATTTTTCTCATCCCTTGGCATAATGGTGGGTCATATCAAAAATTCTTTAAGACAAAATTTTAGGTAATTATTAGGGGAATATTGTCCATTTTGTACGGTTTTGAGATTGTGCCTATTAAGAGAGATATGATTAATGTTTCCCGAAAAACCCACTTTTTCCCACCCCTTTGGTCAATGGTTGGTGCTATAAAAAAAGCTCTTCAAACATAAATTTTTGGGCTTTATCCGACACATAGTATGAACGTTGAACGGATTCGATATTTCACATATTAAGAGAGTTATAGCAATATTTCACTTTTTCGAAAAAAGCCCCCCATTTTCACCCCCTTCGACCGATTTAGCCCATTAACGAACTCGACCGAGATTTTATAGGTATACATATTCGGTAAAATATTCAAAGTGATTGGTGCAAAATTACGGCAGTTATCGTGTCCACAAGAAACTGAAATGCATATATATATATATATATATATATATATATATATATATACACATATACATACATAAATTATATATAAACTTTTGAACTGACGGTGGTTTTGGGGTCTGGGGGATGTGAAACGCGAAGATATGTCGAAATTTTCCGGAAGTCGAAACATGGTACCCATTGCAATAGTTAGCTTTCTAATGAAATCTACCTCTGGTTGGTTCCTCAGTTTAGGGGCTGCGACAACGCGGTCATCTAACACCGTGTACTTTGGGTGAGTGTAGAATCTGTCTGATAAACGGTGTGAATTGTAATGGCTGTAGTAGTCTTAATTCAGGTAAGGACTGCAGACGGTCAATTTCAAGCAGTAGTTCCTAATGTTGCTACCAGGTACTACCGTCAACGACACCTAGCTGTGAACTTGGCTACTAGATGCCACCCTAACCAGCAACTCGCAACGAACGTTGGAACTTCCCCTCCAAAGGAAAGCATACTGAGGGATTTTAGCTCTCTTAGAAAATCCGACGACTTCGGCCGGCTTTGAAACCGCGACCTTGGGCATAGACATTCTGCATGCTACTAGTTACGTCACCGAAGCCGCTTCCCACTTAGATGAAAATACTGAATCTGATCTCGTGCAAGTGCGTTGTCATGGCAACGTCTGATGGCTCATCCCTCATCAATTTAGTAGTGTTGCCATGGCAACCTCTGATAGCTCTTGGCATTTTCTTATAATTCCGAAATCATTTTTCTCATCCCTTGGCATAATGGTGGGTCATATCAAAAATTCTTTCAGACAAAAGTTTTAGGTAATTATTAGGGGAATATTGTCCATTTCGTACGGTTTTGATATTGTGCCTATTAAGAGAGATATGATTAATGTTTCCCGAAAATCCCACTTTTCCCACCCCTTTGGTCAATGGTTGGTGATATAAAAAAACTCTTCAAACATAAATTTTTGGGCTTTTTCCGACACATAGTATGAACGTTGAACGGATTCGATATTACATATATTAAGAGAGTTATAGCAATATTTCACTTTTTCAAAAAAAGCCCCCCATTTTCACCCCCTTCTACCGGTTTAGCCCATTAACGAACTCGACCGAGATTTTATAAGTATACATATTCGGTAAAAAGTGATTGGTGCAAAATTACGGCAGTTATCGTGTCCACAAGAAACTGATATATATATATATATACTTTTGAACTGACGGTGGTTTTGGGGTCTGGGGGATGTGAAACGCGAAGATATGTCGAAATTTTCCGGAAGTCGAAACATGGTAGCCTACCCATTGCAATAGTTAGTTTTCTAATGAAATCTACCTCTGGTTGGTTCCTCAGTTTAGGGGCTGCGACAACGTGGTCATCTAACCCCGTGTACTTTGGGTGAGTGTAGAATCTGTCTGATAAACGGTGTGAATTGTAATGGATGTATTAGTCTGTAATTCAGGTAAGGACTGCAGACGGTCAATTTCAAGCAGTAGTTCCTAATGTTGCTACCATGTACTACCGTCAATGACACCTAGCTGTGAACTTGGCTACTAGATGCCACCCCAACCAGCAACTCGTAACGAACGTTGGAACTTCCCCTCCAAAGGAAAGCATACTGAGGGATTTTTAGCGCTCTTAGAAAATCCGATGACTTCGGCCGGCTTTGAAACCGCGACCTTGGGCATAGACATTCTGCATGCTACCAGTTACGTCACCGAACCCGCTTCCCACTTAGTCAGATGTCAAAGACAAACCCTGGCACCAACCAGCCCATGACGGGCTAAGGCCGACCAAGCGACCGCTGCCCAGCCATTTGGCCTGCAGATATTGGGGTGACGCGTGATCAGCGCGTCGTGTCCCCTCGGCCGTTAATATTGGTATTCGTGATCGGGGTGCTGTTTCACTGTCAGACAGCTACTCAATTGTCCTCACGAGGCTGAGTGCACCCCGTTCCAACCTTCACGTCAGTTTTAAAATCCCTGACGGAGCCGGGGATCGAACCCGGGGACTCCGGGTGAGAGGCAGGCGCGCTACCCCAACACCACGGGGCCGGCTTAGTCAGATGGAAATACTGAATCTGATCTCGTGCAAGTGCGTTGTCATGGCAACGGCTCATCCCTCATCAATTTAGTAGGGTTGCCATGGCAACCTCTGATAGCTCTTGGCATTTTCTTATAATTCCGAAATCATTTTTCTCATCCCTTGGCGTAATGGTGGGTCATATCAAAAATTCTTTCAGACAAAAGTTTTAGGTAATTTTTAGGGGAATATTGTCCATTTTATACGGTTTTGATATTGTGCCTATTAAGAGAGATATGATTAATGTTTCCCGAAAAACCCACTTTTTTCCACCCCTTTGGTCAATGGTTGGTGCTATCAAAAAACTTATTTTACATAAATTGTTGGCACTTATCCGACACATATTATGAACTTCGAATGGATTCGATATTTCGAGTATTAAGAGAGTTATAGCGAAATTTCAATTTTTCGAAAAAAGCCCCACATTTTCACCCCCTTCGACCGATCTTGCCCATTAACGAACTCGACCGAGATTTTATAGGGATACATATTATGTAAAAAATGCACAGTGATTGGTGCAAAATTACGGCAGTTATCGTGTCCACAAAAAACTGATATACCTATATACATATATATATATATATATATATATATATATATATATATATATACATACATAAATTATATATAAACTTTTGAACTGACGGTGGTTTTGGGGTCTGGGGGATGTGAAACGCGAAGATATGTCGAAATTTTCCGGAAGTCGAAACATGGGACCCATTGCAATAGTTAGCTTTCTAAAGAAATCTACCTAATAACTAACTAACTAAATATTAATTTTGTCAATACCGACCATAAAATCGTGACAAATACTATGAGTCGTCGGATTTTTCAAGAACGTTAAATGTCTCTCAGTATGCCTTCCTACGGAGGGGAAGTGGAGCCGGCCGTCCCATGTCAAAGATTTATGGCATGTTAAAGTACCTTCCACTAATTACACTTGTGTGAAGCTAAATTATAGTTTAGATTTGACTAACGCTCTTAGGATCCTACATTCGTCACCAAGAGCTGACTGCGGTGGCATCTAGTAACCAAGTTCAGAACTAGGTGTCGTTGTTGGTGGCGTTTGGTAGCAAAAGTAGGAACAACTTGAAAATTGAATGTTTGCAGTCCTTACATGAATTTTAAAAAAATCCTCACGGCACGCCGGAAGGCGGAGGTAGATTTCACCGGGCAAACTAGGGGATAGGCTATAATAGGCAAAATATGCAAAATACGCAGGTTTTCGTAGACGGATCACACCTCATTTATTGCGAGAAATTATTTTACAATTGGAACTTAATTTTTTTCGTCTTTCTATGCATATTTTTAACGTTTTATTGCCGTATGGGGACGGTAAACTTCTTCTCATTTGTGTTCCATTTTTATACTTGTGGTCACACTGTCCTTAAGTACGGTATGGAACTGATGTGTAACTATCTAACAGTCTGATACTTCTTCCCGCAAAATTTTATCTCCCGCAGAGATTTTGGTTGGTTCCTCAGTTTAGGGGCTGCGACAACGCTGTCATGTAACCTTGTGTACTTTGGGTGTGTGTAGAATCAGTCTGATAAACGGTGTTAATTGTGATGGCTGTATTAGTCTATAATTCATGTAAGGAATTCGGGTGGTCAATTTCAAGTAGTTCCTAATTTTTGTACCAAATACTACCGTCAACGACATCTAGCTGTGAACTTGGCAACTAGATGCCACCGCAACCAGCAACTTGTAACGAATGTTGGAACTTCTCCTGCGAAGGAAAGCATACTGAGGTATTTTAAGCGCCCTTAGAAAATCCGACGACTTCGGCCGGCTTTGAACCCGCGACCTTGGGCATAGAAGTTCAGCATGCTACCAGTTACGTCAGCGAAGCCGCTTCCCACAGAGTCAGATGGAAAACTGAATGTGATCTCGTGCAATGGTGTTGCCATGGCAACCTCTGATAGCTCATCCCTCATCAATTTAAAAGCGTTGTCATGGTAACCTCTGACGTCTCTTGGCATTTTCTTATAATTCCGTAATCTTTTTTCTCATCCCTTGGCGTAATAGTGGGTCATATCAAAATGTCTTTCAGACAAAAGGTTTAGGTAATTATTAGGAGAATATTGTTCATTTTGTACGGTTTTGATATTGTGCCTATTAAGAGAGATATGATTAATGTTTCCCGAAAAACCCATTTTTTTCCACCCCATTGGTCAATGGTTGGTGCTATTAAAAAACGTTTTAAACATATATTTTTGGCACTTATCCGATACATAGTATGAACTTTGAATGAGTTTGATATTTCACGTATTAAGAGAGTTATAGCGATATTTCACTTTTTCGAAAGATGCCCCCCATTTTCACCCCCCTTCGACCGATTTTGCCCATTAACGAACTCGACCGAGATTTTAAGGGGATACATATTATGTAAAACATTCAAAGTGATTGGTGAAAAATTACGGCAGTTATCGTGTCCACAAGAAACTGATATACATACAAAACCATTAGAGGGACAGGAATTTGATCGCGTGTACCATGTACGTAGTCCCTGATTACGATATATACCGTTGCCCGTATTCTTCCGACATGTTTTAAGAATGCGAGGACACCTCCACATTTTTTGGTAAGCCACGGCTTAGTGACAGTAGACACATGTATCGTGCTATGCTGCAGAGTGAAATGGACGAGCAATGTCGCACTCTGTCCTCGAGTGCGTGTAAGTGAAGAATTCGTTACGATTCACTTAGTGTACGTTGCATTAGTCGAAATGAAGCATCTGAATGAGACAGAACATGTTCGGGCAGTGACAATACTGCAGTAAAGTTGGACTATTCATGCAGTGTCTGCGGAGCTTAAAGTGGCTTCATCTGCTTTTGGGAGGGTTTGGAAACGATTTTGTGAAACTGCTTCATACACACGAAAGCCAGGGCAAGGGAGAAAACAAAAAACAACGGCCAGAGACGACCTATATGTGGTGAATTATTCTCTCGACGACCGCCCGGGACCTGCAAAATGAACTAAGAGCAGCAACTGGTAGCAGTGTCAGTGACCAAACAATGCGCAACAGACTCCGAGAGGCAGGTTTAAGACCAAGACCACCTCATCAGGTCCCACGATTAACTGCTCGGCACAGGAGAGAGCGACTTCGATTTGCTGAGGACCATATGAACTGGCAGCTGCGTCACTGACGCAATGTATTGTTTACAGATGAGTTCCTCCTTCGTCTAACACAATGCGACGGGCGTATACGTGTCTATCGTCGTCGTGGTGAACGTTATTATGAAGCAGCAGTCCAGGAAAGATACAGCTTTGTCCGCGGCTCTGTCATGGTCTGGGGTGGCTTCACAATTGATGGCCGATTGGACCTTCAGATAATCAGAGTCTGACTTATTGCTCAGAGGTACATCAACGAGATTGTACTAGGTCATGTTATTCCCATTGCAGTTGTAATGGATCCCCAGTTTATCCTGAAACTCGACAATGCGATAACTCATTCAGCAGCAGCCACCATGGAAACTCTACAGGACATCGCGATTCAAACATTCGAATGGCCAGCGTTGAGTCCTGACCTCAATCCCATTCAGCATTTATGAGATATGCTGGACTGACAACTTCGGGGCCGTCCTGTAGCCTCAGACTCTGGAACAACTTGCAGAGGCCCTTATGGAGGATTGGGACGAAACTGTTCACAGACTTGTCAGGAGCATGTCACGAAGATGTGATAAAGTTATACGGGCACATGGAGGGTTTAGCAGATATTGAACTGCTTCTTTTTATGCACTCTGTGCATTCATGGAAGGACTCTTCACTTTGGTTAACGACATTGTGTTGCAGTTCTGGTCTTAGCACCAACATGTGTGCTACTACATGCACGGAATATGTACATTTCCGTTAAATAAAGGTTTCATTTCCCAGATAATATGTCTGTTTCACTCCACCCATTCCTGGCAAAATAATGCAAGTGTTTCAAATGTTGTCCCTCTAATTTTTTTGAGCAGTGTATATACAGTATATATATATATACCCAAATTATATATAAACTTTTGAACTGACGGTGGATTTGGGGTATGGGGGATGTCAAATACGAAGATATGTCGAAATTTTCCGGAAGTCGAAACATGGTACCCATTGCAACAGATAACTCACCCTAATACAGTCATCACAATTAACACCGGTTATCAGACAGATTCTACACACACACTAAGTACACAGGGCAAGTGACCACGTTGTCGCAGGAACCAACCAACCTAATACTATGAGGGCCTGGAATCTATGTCTGCTTGTCCTTGTTTCCATGGTAACTAATTGTCGGAAATTTGTCGACGCAACACGCATGATCACGTGCGAAGATAAGTTTCTGCACAGGCCTAGATGACGAGCACTTGTTGCTATGGTAACCAAACTGTCAGTTCAAGCTATTGGGTAATAAGTCCCAGCCGTAAAACATATCCATTTAATAATACATTATATTATTTACTAATAAGTACTAATAAGTATATAAGTTATATTGACCAACAAAGTGACAATCTAATATATAAAAGTGAAAGTCTGTATGTATGTGGAACTGTTCCGTATACAAATCTACACCGTTCCACCAATCTCAACCAAATTTTGTATACACATAGTTTAGGACCCAGAAGGAACCGCTGGCTACATGAATTTACGATAGTCTTACTCATTCTTCTGATTTCGACCCTTTTGCACTCCAGCACATGCTAATCATATCATAAAATATACCCATGAAGGAATGGCAAGGCGGATAGTTTCCATGGCAACATAGCTCAAGTCGAGACACGGCCGACTGGATGCCATTTGCGCTCTGCACTACCGGTATAGAAAATGAGGATCTTTACTTGAAACCACGTTAGTTACTCAACTTCTCACACAGCACTGTCAACCGAGTTTAGCATAACAAAGACTTGACACTACCTTCTACTATATATTTGTCAAATACCACTCACTCACCCATTCATTCATCACGAAATCTCAGAAACCATCAAACGGATTGGAATGAAATTTGGTATGCAGCTTCCCCAAGGGCCGCAAATGCCCACTAAGAGAGGATTTTTGGATATTCTGGTTCTAAAGGGGTGTTAAGGGGGTAGACCTGCATTTCATTGAACAGCAATCTCCCGATTGGTTTCATTGGGGGATGTGATACTCCGCACATAAACTCATCATTAAAAATAAGAAGGCACGAGTCGGAGGGTTTTTCGATGTGGTGTATATTAAGAGATGAAAGGGGTGAAAAGTGGGGATTGAAAGATTCCTAACGGAGCGTGTGTCTCTTAAACGACATAGGCGAGGAGTTTGAAACTCAGCGGGAAAAAATCAGCATAAAAATAAGTAAATATGTGTTTGACCGTTTCATCATAAATCCAATTTAAGGGGCCCATGGGGTTGGGTGAAATTCTGGAGGGGGGGGGGAGAAACAGGAAAGAAAATGTCCTAACTGAATGACTGACTCACTCACTCATCAAACTCAGGGGGAAAACTGCTTTAAAGTAAGTAAATAGCTGTTCGACAGTTTTTTTCATAAATCAAATTTAAGGGGTTCATGGGGAGGGGTGAAATTCTGAAAAAAGAAAATTGAAAGAAAATGTCCTGACTCACTCACTCACTCACTCACTCATCATCGCCCAGCCAAAATGATTGAAGTTAGAAACATGACAGTTTGGGGATATGTTCATTGTATTTCAAAACAGTCTCTAAGGGAGGATTTTCGGATATTCAGGTTCTAAAGGGGTCTTAATGGGGTTAAACCTGCATTTCATTGAATAACAATATCTCCCGATTGGTTTCATTGGGGGATGTGATACACGGCATATAAACTCATCATTAAAAAGTAAGACACGTGTCTGAGGGTTTTTCGATGTGGAGTATATTATGAGGTGAAAGGGGTGAAAAGTAGGGATTGAAAGATTCCTAACGGAGCGTGTATGTCTTAAACGACATAGGCGAGGAGTTTGAAACTCAGCGGAAAAAAATCAGCATAAAAATAACTAAATATGTGTTTGACCGTTTTTTTTTCATAAATCCAATTTAAGAGGCCCATGGGGAGGGGTGAAATTCTGTGTGGGGGGGGGGGGACAGGAAAGAAAATGTCCTAACTGATTGACTGACTGACTCACTCATCAAACTCAGGGGGAAAAACTGCTTTAAAGTAAGTAAATAGCTGTTCGACAGTATTTTTAATCAATCAAATTGAAGGGATTCATCGGGAGGGGTGAAATTCTGAAGGGAAAAAAATGAAAGAAAATGTCCTGACTCATTCACTCACTCATCATCGCCCAGCCAAAAATATTGAAGTTGGAAACATGGCATTTTGGGGATATGTTCGTTGTATGTCAAAACCGTACACTAAGGGAGGATTTTTGGATATTCAGGCTCTAAAGGGGTCTTAAGGGGGTTAAACCTGAATTTCATTGAATAGCAATATCTCACGAGTCGTTTCATTTGTGGATGTGATACTCGGCATATAAACTAATCATTAAAAATACGCAGACATGTGTCTAAGGGTTTTTCGATGTGGTGTATTATTATGAGGTGAAAGGGGTGAAAAGTGGGGGTTGAAGGATTCCTAACGGAGCGTCTAGGCCTATCTCTTAAACGACATAGGCGAGAAATTTGAAACGCAGCGAAAAATCATCAGCTAAAAAGATAAGTAAATCGGTGTTCGACCGTTTTTTCATAAATTAATTAAAGGGGCCAATGGAGTGGGGTGAAATTCTGGGGGAAAAAAGGAGAGAAAGTGTCCTAACTGACTAACTCACTCACCAAACTCAGGGGAAAAAGACAGCTTTAAAAATAAGTTAATAGGTGTTCAAGCGTTTTTTCATCAATCCAATTTAAGGGGCCCATGGGGAGGGGTGAAATTCTGATAAAAATAATTGAAAGAAAATGTCCTGTCTGACTCACTCACTCATCACGCCCAGCGAAAACTATTAAAGTTGGAAAAATGAAATTTTGGGAATATGTTCGCTGTATGTCGAAAACGTCAACTAAGCAATGATTTTTGTTTATTCGGGTTTTAAAGAGATGTTAAGGGGGTAAACGTGCATTTCATTGAATAACGATATATCATGAGTTGCTTCTTAGGGGATGTGATATTCGGTATATAAACTAATCATTAAAAATAATCAGACATATGTCTAAGGGTTTATCGATGTGGTGTATATTATGAGGTGATAGGGGTGAAAATTGGGGGTTGAGGGATTCTTGACGGAGCGTGTATCTCTTAAAGGACATAGGCGAGAAGTTTGAAATTCGGCGGGAAAAGAACAGCTTAAAATACAAGTAAATAGGTGTTCGACTGTTTTTTTTTCATAAATCCAATTTAAGGGGCCCTTGGTGAGAGGTGAATTTCTGGGGGAAAAAAAAACAGGAAAGAAATTGTCCTAACTGATTGACTCACTTACTCACTCATCAAACTCAGGGGGAAAACAGCTTTAAATAAGTAAATAGGTGTTCGACCGTTTGTTTCATAAATCCAATTTAAGGGGTTCATGGGGAGGGGTGAAATTATCAAAAATAAATGAAAGGAAATGTCCTGACTGACTCACTCACTCATCATAGCCCAGCCAAAATTATTAAAGTTAGAAACATGACATTTTGGGGATATGTTCGTTGTATGTCGAAAACGTCCACTAAGGAAAGAGTTTAGAATATTCAGGTTCTAAATAGGTGTTAAGGGGGGTAAACGTGCATTTCATTGAATAACCATATCTCACGAGTGGTTTCATTTGGGGATGTGATACTTGGCATATATACTAATCATTAAAAATAAGCTGACACATGTCTAATGGTTTTTCGATGCAGTGTATATTATGAGGTGAAAGGGATGAAAAGTGGGGGTTGAAAGATTCCGTGTATCTCTTAAACGACATAAGCGAGGACTTTGAAAACTCGGAGGAAATCAATCAGCTTAAAAATAAATAAATAAATAAATAAATAAATAAATAAATAAATAAATAAATAAATAAATAAATAAATAAATAAATAAATAAATAAATAAATAAATAAATAAATAAATAAATAAATAAATAAATAAATAAATAAATAAATAAATAAATAAATAAATAAATAAATAAATAAATGAATGAATAAATAAATAAATAAAATAAATATGTGTTCGACCGTTTTTTCATAAATCCAATTTAAGGGGCCTATGGGGAGGGGTGAAATTCTGGAAGAAAAACGTCCCCTAATGAAGGATTTTTGGATGTTCACTCTCATCGACCAACCCAAACGATTAAAGTTAGAAGAATGATATTTTGGGGATATGTTTGTTGTGTGTCGAAAACGTCTACCAAGGAGGGATTTTTGGATATTCAGGTTCTAAAGGGGTGTTAATGGGGTTAAACCTGCATTTCATTGAATAACAATATGACACGACTATGACGCGAGCGAAGCGAGGCTAAAAATGAGATGATGTGCGTCTATGTATTACTCAATCACGCAAGTACCCCTGGTCCGATTTACATGAATTTTACATGGAAGTAGCTGATTTACCTGGTTAACATATAGGTTACTTTTGATTTCAATACTTTGTACCATTTAAAGATGGCGACCATTTTAGTGACTTCACTACACCCTTTGGTTTAAAACTTTCATATTTCCATTTCAAATACAAAGAGAACGCTAAGAAATAGCAAACTTTTGATGGTATATACGAGGTTAAAAATTACATTTTCTATCCGAAAGGTATCTCCAACCGTTAGCGAGTAAAACCTAAATTTGTGCTATAAAACACGGTCAACGCCGAGCGGTGTAGTTGGACAAAATGTTCCATCCTTAATCTCCCTCTGCGCAGCACCTCGCCTATCCCCTGTTTTAACTGTCACCTTCATAATTTAATTTATTTATGACGCGTAGTGAAGCACGGGTAGTTCAGCTAGTCTTATTATATAATACGCTAAGGTGTATGTTTCAAAAAACTCAAGCTCCTAAACCAGAGGGAGTTAGAAGGTGTGGTTTGTACCAAAATCTTCCAAATCGTCTCAATAATACAGGAAAAATCTTGCATTTCTTGAATAGTTAACGGAAATATATTTATTTGTTTACAAAGTGCTTTTAAACAAATGAACAGGACGATAGCCCCTGGCAGATCTGTGTCGCGTAAAGCCCGCATAGCAGTAGAGCCGGGCGGGTTGTCTTTACACATGGGGCGCACACAAACAATTATCACAGAGTCTCGCACGGGTCCACTAGTATCTGTAAATAGGTCTGACACGTTAAACAAGCTATAAAATATTTGTGTTATTTAATAAGTACTAGCATTACCCGTCGCGGCTTCACCCGCTAATATTCTAGTTGTAAAGAGTAATCTTAGCAAAATCTCAATCATGAATGCTATGACTGATTTATCCTTGGTATGAATAATCAGATTTTATCAATTCAGCTACTGGTGCAGTGGTTAGGGGTTTGTCATTCCTTCATAGGTATATCAGAACGAAGTTAGTTTTCTGGGAATATCACAGTCACTGTTAATTTAAGGGACTTTAAATGTGGCTTTCGGAGTCCCTTTATAGTCGGGTGAAAAAGACCTTTCGTACCACACACGTGAAAATTGCGTGAAAAAATTCTAGAGTGCCCCTTGACCCCCTTAAGCGCATTATACTGTAAGTATTGATGAATTTTACAGCTTAATTTGGTTCCGTGATAACCTTATAACCGTCTGGAAACTTTCACAGTAACGTAATAATTGGAATTGCATTGCGTCTTACAGAAATAGATGGACCTGTGAGATTTTGTTACCATGGTTACCGTGTTGCTTTCTTTCATTATTTCATTGTAAATATACATGTTTTAAGGTATTTATTTAATTGTGAGGCATTTAAAGAGTAAGTGAGTGCGATTCGCGTACGCATTGGCTTATGCTGAACCTGTAGGCACCCCAAATGTGTAGGTTGGTGTTAATGGGACATTATTTTCGGTACACATCTGTCATGGGACCATAGCAGAATAATATAGGGAGGGATAATACATACCTTCCAAATCTTATCCAAGCCTAGGTGAACACGATGTCACGATGATGATCGCATGACATACAGTTCAATTAACTACCCCCTCCTATTTTGTATGTTAATTAAGTGATAAATAATTCATGTAACATATCTTTCAGGTTCGACCACCTCGTGGTGTAGCAGCTAGCGTTCTTGGCTATCGTCCCGACGTTCCGGGTTCGATACCCGGCTATGTTAAGAAATTTTAATTTTGCTGTGAGGGTTGGAACAGGATATACTCAGCTTCGTTAGGCAAAATTGAGAAGAGGAGGGTTCGATTCCCACCTCAGCTATCCTAGAAGTGATTTTCCGTGGTTTCCCCACTTCTACTCCAGACATATGCTGCAATGGTTCCTAACTTAAGACCACGGCCGCCTCCTTCGAAATCCTATCCCCAATATACAAATACACTCACCAGTACAGTCATCAAAATAATACAGGGTATCCACACACATACCTACACACCCAAATGCAACCGGGTGAGTTAGCCGTGGTCTTTACAGCATGGCTGCAGGCAGCCGCTCACATCCGGGAGGAGAGGAGGTTAGAATCCCCCAGCCGGCAACCTTGAAGATGGTCTTCTGTGGTTTCCTATCTTCCTTCCAGGCAAATGCAGGGTTGGTCCCTAACTATAGACCACAGTCGCTACCTTCCAATTCCTCGTCCTTACATACAGACTTTTCTACCCAGACAACACTCCACACGCGACGGTACGTGTAGCTTCCCCATGGGTGTCCGCTTAGAAGCAGCTACAAAACTCTGGCGAGCCGAACATGTCCTTGGACATTCCCGGCACTAAAAGCCATACGCTGAAAAAAACAACAACAACAAAAAAAACAAGATGTTCAGTAAAGAACATATAGCCTACTTTCTCCTAAATGTATGAGTATAGTTATAACTCGTTGTTATTATCAAAGAGTATAATAGAACTATTCTTTGTTGAAGACCTTAGAAACGATTTACCTCTACCAAACGCCACAACCTAGATAAAAACTGCTACCATCATTGAAGACAGAAAGATAAGAAGTATCTAAAGAATGTTATGGATCTGGAGACATAATCGACCGGACTGGTGGCGTGGCTCAGCGGTAACGTTCTCGCTTGCTGGACCGTATGTTTCAGGTTCGTATCCTGGCGCAGTCAGCTGGCATTTGAGGGTGCACAAATGCGAGGGAGCCGTGATAGTAGATTTACTGGCACGTTAAAGATCCCCTTCGGGACAAAATTCTAGCACCCCGGCGTCTCTAAAAGCAACAGTAGTTAAAAGGGACGTAAAACCAATAACATTATTATTATTATTATTATTATTATTATTATTATTATTATTATTATTATTATTACATAATCGGCCTGACGCGGGCAACATCCAACTTTGAGTTGAGGCATGTCTTTACACGTCTGGCTGCGTATGACTTTCACAACCCTAATTGAATTAACAAATCTTTCCATGACCCTACAGAGACGTGTGTATACCAACTATGTGGATATTTTCGATTGCTATTTGGCTGAAATAAAAGTATTAATTAATATCCTGAACTAGCACCAACGGTAGAGTTCAGATACTATGTGAAATCGTTTTGTTCTTTACTTCAATTAACATTTTCAAATAACGCACAATAGGCTGTTACAAACCCTTTAAAATAAAAAGTAAAAATGTATCGTAGTATGATCTTGTCATTCTTCAAATTCGATGCGCATAGAATGCCAATGGTATAGTAATCAATGGAGCCCCACGTAGACTAGTCGTGACATCTAGTGGTGAAATATCGAACAATATAATCCTAACAGAGCGAGTGCATTCTAGCGGCCAGAAGAAGAAACTTTTCAATAAAATCTGGAAGTTAATAAGTAGGTCAGCGTGCAGTTATCTTTTTGGCAGCTAGATGTCTCGAGTAAATCTGCTGGCGAATTATGTTTTAATTAAATATATATTTTACACCATAATATGCACAATATAACGCTTAATTTTAAAACATCTGAGTCATTACAAAACAATAAACATATAACATTTCAAGCAAAAAACCTAGCTCTGATCGGGTTTGAACCATAGGCATTTGAGCGATAGGCTAACGCTCTACCACTGAGCTAATTGTGTCAACGAATATCGTTCTATATAAAATGACTTACATAGAACTTGTTAGCAAATAATGATTATACTAAACGATTTCATCACTGGAGTATATTATTTATATATAAAGCATTTCATACAACATTTATTTATTTTGTATCAGTACGCTATATTGCATGCAATACTCAAATTAGTGAAATATAAGTCAGGCACAAGATATCCGCTGCCATCTTGTCTTATTACTGAATCGGCTCAGCTTTTTAAAATCACGTCTGCACTATAGTATTACAAAATAAACTTTTAATTTCGAACGTGCCTCTTCCTTTAGAACAGTTACAACGATTCTCGGCTCGATAATCGGAACTGGTGGGTCCCATGATCTGGATTATAAAGTTTGCATAATTCGCACGGCCGCCATCCTGAAATGGTATGGCGGACGACCTTGTAGTTTGGTCACAAGACGCATCCTATACGAAGGTATGTTGTTACCAAATTTGATAGAGATCGGATGATTTGGTTAGTCGTTATTTGATTTTACGTTTTGAACGTTTGAGTGGCCGCCATTCAGTTTTAGTAAAGATGGCGGCGATATAAAACATGACACTGAGGTGTCCTTTGCTAGTGCTACCTTTGTACCAAATTTCGTTCAATTCGCATTCACCGTGTTCGAATTGATAGGGGGGGGGACAGACATTCTGAGTACACACACTCACACACACACACACACACACACACAGACTCACACACACACATACACACACACAGACTCACACACACACATACACACACACAGACAGACACACTTTTTTCGCCCTGTGTTGATCTCATAAGTCTACTTTCATTTTTTGCAAAAGTCAAAAGTAGGCTAACAATTACACAGGGCTATATGACCAGGATGTCGCTGCCCCTAAAATAAGCAAGGAAAAAATTATTTAAGGATAGGGTGTTTCAATTGTATTCCCCGCCAAATATAATTGGACATAATATTGTTGACTGACTGAAAAGCATTCTATAATACATTGTTAATAATAATACTAATAATAACAAAGATGAAGAGATTTTGGGAAGAGAAACCGGAAAACGCTAGAAGATGAAATCATGTATTCAAGTTCAATCGCTCTCCTAGAGGGGAATAATCGATCAAATAATAAATAAGTAAATGAATAATAATAATAATAATAATAATAATAATAATAATAATTCAACTCCAAACTTATTTTTACATGTATTCCCCTCGGAGTCTAAATGTCCCTTAAAATATGAGCCACGATGCGTCCGAAAGCGTCGTACGCACTTAAGGTCACCCACGGACGTCAACTAGAAAGACCTGCACTCGGCCTCTCCGGAGGCCACACGGTCATTCATTTATTCAAGGTGGCATTGCTGACTATTCTTCAAATCTGACATGTAAGAGTAGTGTTAAATGACGTGTATATGTAGAACATGACTTCACTCTAACTGATTTCTTTTGAGTGGTCGTTACATGTAGGTGATGTGGAACACGTCACATGACCTCCGCGAGTCGGAGCTTGACCTCTTTTGACTTGTCAAGTGCTAGGCTACATTGTGTTCTGTCCGCTGTCAAGCTGCTCCTCTCGCTCGCTAAAAGAGCCTTTACAGCTAACAAGCTGGCACCAAGAGGAGAATAAAATTCTGCTTTATCCAGAAACTTAATTCTGCGATGTCTAATCACAAAATGCCAACAGCAAGGGAAGTTACAATTTAAGAATTTATGGCAAGGATCTCCCAATTCGATTCAAGTAAAATTTCAGAACTTAATATATCTCACTCCCCCCCCAACTCCCCAAAACAATAAAATTACTCATAAGTAAAATACCATTAGTATTTATTAAATTTAATCAACCTTAGTCAATAAATAATAAAAAATAAAATATATTATAACAATTTCAGGCACGTTGCGGCCCTCTTCAGAAATTGTCTTCTAAATAGATTAAAACTAATTGAATTACGAGCAAAGTTGATCAATATTTACCTTGGGTTTTTCCTTTTCTTGATAACAATTTTTCAAAAAAGTATTAAAAAGCAGATCTGTAACAATATGTGCTTTAAATTGATGATACTATAAAATAATTTTCTGAAAAATACGTATAACTAAAATATCTGGAGATCTTCTTCTTCGCGAATGGATCGCTTAGGACCACGCGAAATCAACACTTTCTAGCCTTCCTGTTGGCCCAGTATTCCTTCATTCTCAACGAGTGGGTCTGTTTCCGCTGCTCTGCCCATTGATGTGTAGTCTTCTTCTCTTCTTCCTCGAAACCCCGCGTCTGAGTGATTTTCCTGATTTCCTTCCGGTCATGTAAGTTTGGTGAGCCTAATTCCTTTAAGTATTTTTCTGTAAATTTATACCAATTCGGTCTAGTAGCCTTGTTATTATGTATTTTGTATTTCAGTCTGTTCGGGTCCAGTCTTTCTATGTGTCCCATAAATTGGATTCTTCGCATTCGCATTGTGTCTGTGATTTTGGATTTTATTTTGTGTATTTCTGTATTGGGCTTTGGATAATGTACACCATCTTCTGTTCTTGGTCCAAGGATTTTTCTAATTATTTTACGTTATTTCACTTCTATTTGGTGTTTTAGTGTTTTCTCCGAAGCATAGAGACTTTCAGGTTTGATTACGGTTGTATTATTTTATAAATAGATTTTTTACAACACTTTGGGATGGTTTTTTATAAGATGAAATAAGGCTCTTTGCTGAGGGGAGCATGGTTTGGATATTCGTTGTATTTATTCATTGCTTAATTGAAAATTGTATACATGAAGACTCCACGGGAAAACCGGACTGTCACATTCTGTAAAATGTTCAGGAGAGCGAATTTAAACTTTCAACACTAAAAGGAAATACTTAAAACACCCCAATTGAGGGTAAATTTTGCCAAATTTATTTCTTATAAAGGAAGTAGGGGAGGGTGGGCCACAGTGAGTCAGAAAAAATATATTTAGTATACTGTACTGTCTTATTTTTCAATATATTAAAATGCCTTTATACACTGAAATATAAGTTGATTGTTGCTCATCAATTTCATACCCTTAGAATTTCTGAAGCATCCACACTTTTCTGTAAAAATAATAAATTGTGAACATGTTGCAGCTGTCTCACCCGTGGGCCACACTGAGACAGATGATGGTCCACACTGAGATAAAATGAAAATAATTTATTTTAACGGGTTAAATACATAAATAAACACTAAAACAAAGAATTAATTCCAGAAAACACTACAGCACATTCAGATTTCCAAAATTTACAGAAAATTTGAGATATGACTTTTGTATTTTTGTTTTACCATATGCACAGGGGACTGAAGCAATATCTGCAACCTCTGGGTAAAAAAACTGCCTATCATTTTTGCACTTTTTCTTAAGAATTTTACTTCATAATTTCCATCATCTAAATCTCGTTTCGCTTTCCCGATGTCAAATCTTGAGTGTTTTCCTGAAAACTCAACCAGAATGAAGTCACCGTCCTTAGGTTTACGAGCAAGTTGATGAAATCTTAGGAGCTCGATTTCTTCATTATCTGATGAGTTGTCTGAATTAGAAGAATCATCATCATTCATGGAAACGTCTGTAGCTAGGGCTGCCTTCCTGGATTTCAAGTTCCTTTGGCTGAACAAACTCTTCTTGCAGCTCTTTTTATTTGTTTTTTTTTTTATTTGTGGACTTAAGAGCAAGTTTTTGTTCTTCTGGGGTGTCAGTTGGAATGAAAGATCTCCCCTTTTCTCTCCTAGAAGTTGACTCTCCCCTCTCGTCAGCTTTGGGGTAGCTTTGTCACTGTCTCACTGTAGCCCACCCTACTGTGTCTCACTGAGGCCCACTTGCGACGTATAAAAACAATTATGTTTACTATCTAACCTACAATACTGAACAAGCTGACAATTCCAATAATTATTTAGTAATATGTATGTATTTCGACCATATCATACTCATTAATGTAAAATGATACACATAACTATTAAAAAAAAACAAAGGAAGAAAATTTTACTTTTCTCACCTCAAAAACGATGATGTTGTTATCTCCTACATAACATGCTTCATTCAAAGAGTCAACAGGATCAAAATGTCTGCTACCAGAAGAGCAAACCTCAAGGATTTTTTTAAAAATAAATCCCTCCTTCAAAAAATAGATAGAATACGTTTGTCTCACTGTGGCCCATGTCTCAGTGTAGCCCACCTTCCCCTACATGTAATACAAATAACAACTAGAGTTAAATTATGAAAGAAGAAGTGAGAGGATACGGGACGTTCATTCCGTTTACACTAAAAATAAAAACCTCCGTATCTCGGTGACATTCTGCTTTATTTGAAACTAGCAGTCGTCCCGGCATCGCCCGGTGGATTTATTTTGTTTTATGGATCATAATGAATACTACTACAGAACTGGAGCGCTCAAGGATAAGGATCGGAAAGCACCAACGCTTATTGCAGCTGATAACCTCAGTATACTGCACCAACACCATCGTCCTTATACAGAGGCATACTATTGTCAAGATGATAACTGTTTTAAGGGGCCTAAGAAATCTCTTTGCACTAATTACTCCCCGTGACCGCAATTTATAAGCAGCTCGCAATTCGGCACCAGAACACTGGTAGGAGTGACGAGATGCAGCCCGCATTGCCTGGCAACAATAGATTTAGGTATTATTGAACCTATCCGGGAGCGCTTGTTCTTCCGACTTACTGAACAAAAATCAATCTTTAAGGTTATCTGAGAGGCGTAGCCTAATGCTACATTCCCTAAACTATTCCTCTTGAATCTTGCTATCATATAAAAAAATAATTTTTCGAAACCGACTGGAAAATCTAGAGATTAGCGCGTTTAAACACACAAACAAACTCTTCATCATTATTATATTAATATAGAAAAATTTCAGCTGATCTGTAGTAAGGATGGCTGGCCACTAGAATGCGCCATAAACTCATATTCTGTAAAAATGGACTTACCCCGTTCTTTCCGCGGGGTCTTCATTTGCTATGGATGAAGCTGATGGTCTTTGGCTGAGGAATATTGCGTTGCGTATATACCTATGGTGAAGTTGATAACAATATGTGTTACACCCCTGATGTTTGCGTTGGTTTTTATGGAAGGCGTCTGTGAAAATAATATTTTTTTTCTTATTAAAAACCATTCCAATATAATTCTTAACTATTTTCAATCTATCTATAACATAATTTATTACATTACCAGATACTTAAGTTATACCAATTATTCAGCAAAATATTTTATAGCACATAATGTTACAGATCTGTTATAGAATACTTTTTATGAAAACAAACAAGATGTTCAGTAAAGAACATATAGCCTACTTTCTCCTAAATGTATGAGTATAGTTATAACTCGTTGTTATTATCAAAGAGTATAATAGAACTATTCTTTGTTGAAGACCTTAGAAACGATTTACCTCTACCAAACGCCACAACCTAGATAAAAACTGCTACCATCATTGAAGAAAGAAAGATAAGAAGTATATCAAGAATGTTATGGATCTGGAGACTTAATCGACCGGACTGGCGGCGTGGCTCAGCAGTAACGTTCTCGCTTGCTGGGCCCTAGGTTGCAGGTTCGTATCCTGGCGCAGTCAGCTGGCATTTGAGGGTGCACAAATGCGAGGGAGCCGTGTCAGTACATTTACTGGCACGTTAAAGATCCCCTTCGGGCCAAAATTAAGGCACCCCGGTGTCTCTAAAATCAGCAGTAGTTAAAAGGGATGTAAAACCAATAACATTATTATTATTATTATTATTACGACCTGCCGTGGGCAACATCCAACTTTGAGTTGAGGCATGTCTTTACACGTCTGGTTGTGCATGGCTTTCACAACCCTAATTGAATTAACAAATCTTTCCATGACCCTACAGAGACGTGTGTATACAAACTATGTGGATATTTTCGATAATATAATCCTAACAGAGCGAGTGCATTCTAGCGGCCAGAAGAAGAAACTTTTCAATAAAATCTGGAAGTTACCTTTTTGGCAGCTAGATGTCTCGAGTAAATCTGCTGGCGAATTATCTTTTAATTAAATATATATTTTACACCATAATGTGCACAATATAACGCTTAATAACATTTTCAAGTAACGCAAAATAGGCTGTTACAAACCCTTTAAAATAAAAAGTTAAAATGTATCGTAGTATCATCTTGTCATTCTTCAAATTCGATGCGCATAGAATGATAATGGTATAGTAATCAATGGATCCCCACGTAGACTAGTCGTGACATCTATTGGTGAAATATCGAACAATATAATCCTAACAGAGCGAGTGCATTCTAGCGGCCAGAAGAAGAAACTTTTCAATAAAATCTGGAAGTTACCTTTTTGGCAGCTAGATGTCCCGAGTAAATCTGCTGGCGAATTATGTTTTAGTTAAATATATATTTTACACCATAATGTGCACAATATAACGCTTAATTTTAAAACATCCGAGTCATTACAAAACAATAAGCATATAACATTTCAAGCAAAAAACTAGCTCTGATCGGGTTTGAACCATAGGCATTTGAGCGATAGGCTAACGCTCTACCACTGAGCTAATTGTGTCAATGAATACCGTTCTATTTAAAATGACTTACATAGAACTTGTTACCAAATAATGATTTATACTAAACGATTTCATCACTGGAGTATATTATTTATATATAAAGCATTTCATACAAAGTTTATTTATTTTTTATCAGTACGCTATATTGCATGCAATACTCAAATTAGTGAAATATAAGTCCGGCACAAGATATCCGCTGCCATCTTGTCTTATTACTGAATCAGTTCAGCTTTTTAAAATCACGTCTGCACTATAGTATTACAAAATAAACTTTTAATTTCGAACGTGCCTCTTCCTTTAGAACAGTTAAAACGATTCTCGGCTCGATAATCGGAACTGGTGGGTCCCATGATATGGATTATAAAGTTTGCATAATTCGCACGGCCGCCATCCTGAAATGGTATGGCGGACGACCTTGTAATTTGGTCACAAGACGCATCCTATACGAAGGTATGTTGTTACCAAATTTGATAGAGATCGGATGATTTGGTTAGTCGTTATTTGATTTTACGTTTTGAACGTTTGAGTGGCCGCCATTCAGTTTTAGTAAAGATGGCGGCGATATAAAACATGACACTGAGGTGTCCTTTGCTAGTGCTACCTTTGTACCAAATTTCGTTCAATTTGCATTCACCGTGTTCGAATTGATAGGGGGGGACAGACATTCAGAGTACACACACTCACACACACACAGACACACACACACACACACACACACACACAGACACACACACACACACACACAGACTCACACACACACACAGACTCACACACACACATACACACACACAGACAGACACACTTTTTTCGCCCTGTGTTGATCTCATAAGTCTACTTTCATTTTTTGCAAAAATCGAAAGTAGGCTAAAAATTTATGAAGGAAAACCCATGGTAAATATTGATCAACTTTGCTCGTTATTAAATTAGTTTTAATGTATTGAGAATTACTGAAGAGTTTGGTTGGTTGGTTCCCCAGTTTAGGGGCTGCGACAACGCGGTCATGTAGCCCCGTGTACTTTGCGTGTGTGTAGAATCTGTCTGATAACCGGTGTTGATGGTGATGACTGTATTAGTGCGTGTTATCTGATTTTAAATTCAAGTAAGGACTGCAGACTTAGAATGTTTCAAATAGTTCCTACTTTTGCCGCCAAACGCCACCGTTAACGACAACTAGTTCAGAAATTAGCTACTAGACGCCACCGCAGTCGGCTCTTGGCAACGAACGTCGGAACCTAAGAGCGTTGTTTACATTCTTAACCTATACAATTTAGCTTCACACAGGTGTAATTAGTAGAAGGTTCTTTAACATGCCATAAATCTATGACATGGGACCGCCGGCTTCACTTCCCCTCCGAAGGAAGGCATACTGAGAGATTTTTAACGCTCTTAAAAATCCGACGACTTCGGCCGGGTTTGAACCCGCGATCTTGGGTAAAGAAGATCAGCGTGCTACCAACTAAGCCACCGAAGCCGCTTTACTGAAGAGGGCCACAATGTATTTACTAGATGAGCCGACATACGTCGTTCTGTCAAAATTAATGACAATGTATTTAACTCCAATTCAATCTGTTGTTGTTGTTGTTGTTTGAGTCTTCAGTCTTTTGACTGGTTTGATGAAGCTCTCCATACCTCGCTGTCCTGAGCTAATCGTTTCATCTCTACCTAGCTACCACACCCTACATCGGAGGCAATCTGTTCAACATACTCTAACCTTGGTCTACCCCTACAGTTCTTGTCCTCGACCCTTCCTTCCATAACTAAGCTTGCTATTCCTGGGTGTCTTAATATGTGTCCTACCAATCTATCTCTTCTCTTCATTAGCAGTCGCCAGAAACATCTCTTCTCTCCCACTCGTCTTAATACCTCTTCGTTTGTAACCCTATCTACCCATCTGATCTTCATCATTCTCCTGTAACACCACATTTCAAAAGCTTTAATTATCCTCTTTTCTGCTGCACCAATAGTCCAAGTTTCACTTCCATAGAGCGCCACGGTCCAGACAAATGTTTTCAAAAATTTCTTCCTAATACCTAAATCTATATTCGATGTCAACAGGTTCCTTTTCTGTAGAAATGCTTTCCTTGCCTGAGCCAAACTACTTTTTATATCCTCTTTTCTTCTTCCATCACTGGTTATTTTGCTTCCTAAGTAACAGAAGTCTCCTACTTCCTTTAGATTTTTCCCCTGCCAATTTGATGTCCATAGAGGTTTCTGATTTATTGCGACTGCATTCCAATATTTTTGTTTTACATTTATTAATTTTCATCATGAATTCTTTCCTCAAGACGGAGTCCATACCATTCAAAAAAAAAATCCTCTCGGCACGCCGGAAGGCGGAGGTAGATTTCACCGGGCAAACTAGGGGATAGGCTATAATAGGCAAAATATGCAGGTTTTCGTAGGAGGATCAGACCTCATTTATTGCGAGAAAGTATTTTACAATTGGAGGTTAGTTAACATTTTATCGTCTTTCTATGCATACTTTTAACATTTTACTGTCTTATGGGGATGGTAACCTTCTTGTCATTTGGGGTTAATTTTTATACTTGTGATCACACTGTCCTTATGCAAGGGTTGGAACTAATGTGTAACTATCTAACAGTCTGTTACTTCTTCACGCAAAATTTTATCTCACGCAGAGATGTTGGTTGGTTCCTCAGTTTAGGGGCTGCGACGAGGTGGTCATGTAACCCCGTGTACATTAGGTGAGTGTAGAATCTGTCTGATAAACGGTGTTATTTGTGATGACTGTATTAGTCTGTAATTCAGGTAAGGTCTGCAGACGGTCAATTTTAAGTAGTAGTACCTAATTTTGTACCAAATACTAACGTCAACGACACCTAGCTGTGAACTTGGCTGCTAGATGCCACCGCAACCAGCAACTTGCAACGAACGTTGTAACTTCCCCTCCGAAGGAAAGCATGCTGACGGATTTTTTGCGCTCTTAGAAAATCCGGCGACTTTGGCCGGCTTTGA